>CM028130.1:1613196250-1616005000 GCA_016271365.2 Neoceratodus forsteri
ATGATGCAGTACTCTACAGATCTTCCAAGGATATCCGCACCCTGACTGCGAATCTTGAGCTAGACTTCCGCGCCCTAGATTCTTGGTTCCTAAATAACCAACTGGTTCTCAATGAGAAAAAAACCAAACTATGCTGTTTCGACACACCTCCTTCAAAACCCCATATGACATACCCTTCCTCTTAAAAATCTCCTCGGGTACTCCACTGGAAAACGTCTCATCATTCAAATACCTGGGACTCACACTTGATGAGAACCAAGTGCTCGAAGCACACATAAATAACACCATCAAAACCACTAATCAAAAACTTGGGCTGCTCTACCGCTCTGCACCCTACCGCTCAAAGCACGCCAGAGTGACCACTGCCTCTACCACCCTACTCCCTGGTCTGTTCTATGCGGCACCTGTCATCCATTTGCTTAAGGCTTCGTTACTGAACAAACTAAAAAAGACATACCATAGGATAGCTTGCTTTGCCGCCTCGGCCCCTGCCCATACTCACCACTGGCTTGTACTCAACAAACTAAGTTGGCCAACCTTTGACAACAAATTTGACTTCCCTGTGCACTGTACCACCTTTAAGTTGATTCATCAGCCCCCCCCCCCAGTCTGATGGGCCTGCTGTCCCTAAAACCTACACCTCGTGTACTAAGATCTTCTAGCTTACCACTGCTGGAGCTCCTGAAGGCCAGGGTAAAGATAGGCCAAAGATCCTACACCGTCACTGCCCCCAGAATCTGGAACAATTTACCCCACCCTCTGCTTTCCTGCAAAAACCATTAACCAATTCAAAAAGCTCTACAAGGATGAGTTCTTCAACCCCCCCCCCAATGCAGAGGTAACTGTTATTAACAAGTAAGGCCACATGTAACTAATGGTACGCGTCTCTCTCACTCTCCGCAATGGTCACAAACAGCCTCTCTTCTCTCCTATCTCAAAGACAAGCTGTTCTTCCCACTTCTCACTCCTCCCTACCTAGAATAGCATCTGACTGTAACCTGAACCCCATATCTCTAACCAAATACAGGTGAATCTGGCTATTCTTAGTTATCTTGCTGTTTAAATTATTGACATTGGGAATGTGAATGGCATAAATGTCCCTGCACATGGTATAAAATGTTAATCTGCCTCCTGCCACCCTGGCTACCTGCAAACTGCCTGTAATCCTGAATCCTTTGGTTATTGCCTGCTCGGGTACTGTTGTTATTTACCAACGGCTTAACATAGAAACATAGAAGTTGATGGCAGATAAGGACCGCAAGGCCCATCCAGTCTGCCCATTTCTTTTTCTACCTTATGAATGTGCCACTGACCTTTGCTCTGTCAATGTCCTATCTATTCATACTCATCTGTATTACTCCCTTATGCCTATCCCATGCCTGTTTGAAGCCCTGCTCTGTATTCATATCCACCACTTCCTGAGGTAGGCCATTCCATGCATCCACCACCCTTTCTGTGAAAAAGAATTTCCTCACATTACCCCTTAATCAGCCTCCCTCTAATCTCATGCTGTATCCTCTTGTCTTGCTATTTTTCTTATACCAAAACTGTATATTGTGGCTCACTGTACTGTTCTATGTGTATTACTGTGTTATGTTTTGTTCTTGGAATGCTTTATTCCTCGGGTTGTCACTGAAAAAGGGACTTTGTCTCAGCTGACCTACCCGGTCATCAAATTCAAATAAATAAATAATATGCACCCTAACATCCCACTAGCCGTCCTGACTGCCTTGTTGCACCGCCTGGGCACCTTTTGGTCATCTGATACAATTACCACCCGGTATCTTTCCTACTTAGTGGTCAGTACCACTCCACCCATTTTGTACTTGGCCCGTGGGGTTCTGTGGCCTAAGTGCATTATTTTGCACTTTTTCACAGTGAAACCCATCTGCTGTAACCTTGACCACTCCTCTAGTTTTCTCAGGTCTCTGCTCATCCTTTCCACCTCCATCCCTGGAGTGTCCACCATACTGCAGATTTTGGTGGCATCTGCAGATGCCCTTCCAGCTCTTCTGCAATCTTATTTATCAATCAATCAATCAAAATCTTTATTTATCCAGGCGAACACCACTGAGCAAGCTTATTTACAAGACGGACCTGGTACGCATAATACACAGAGTAAACACGAAATACAGTCAATCCAATGTACAGTATATACAGTTACAAGCGACAGAACAGCGTTAGTGTACCACAGTCGGTATACCTTAATAGACATACATATGTGTGAAAAATAACTTGGGATAAGGAACCAGTTCATTGATGTGAAGTTTATGACCCTCGCATAAGAGGCGAGGTGAAATATAGCAGTTGTAGAATATTTGAGTAACTAATATTTCCAAAATGGGAGCCGGACGGACCGTGGGAACGGGGGGGGGGGATGACAAGAGAGGGGCATCAAGGGGGGGTTAAGACTTAAGATGAGAACAGCATAGGCAGAATGGAAGGGGATGGTCTCAGGATGAGGGGCCACCGAAGGGGCTCGTAGCAGGTGGACATAGAACACGAATGGTAGCTGGAAAACAAAGGCGGTAAGAGCCACACAATCCAAGATGTAAAGCGGGGCCCATGGTAAAGAAGACAGCCATAATGTAGGGGATTTTAGCGATGGGGAAAACAATTACAAATTTCTTTGACTGTGTGGTCATATAGGGTCTTAAAAGATGAAATGCTGATAAGAGAGTTAAGCTTCAGAGTTTTTTGTATTGTATTCCACAAGGATGGTAGCGCAAAGCTTATAGCCATTCTCCCAAGGCGAGATTTTAGCTTAGGAACCTTTAAATAAATAAAGGAGTAGCTTCTTAATGCATAGGTTCCAGGTTTGCATAGAGGGAGACAATCTGAGATGTACGGGGGGAGTTTCTTAGAGATGGCTCTGTATGTCCAGAGTAACGCATTTCTATTTCACCTGGAGTGAAGGGAGGTCTACCCCACCATTGTATAGAGGGTGCAATGGTGCGTGGCATGAGGTAGATCAGTAATGAATCTCAGGGCTCTATGGTACAACGTGTCCAATTTAGCTAGCTGTGAAGAGAGGCATTGACTATAAAGAAAGTCAGCATAGTCGACCAGGGAGAGAAATGTAGTTTGTACAAGCCGCTTTTTGGCATTGCTGGTAAGGTATTTTTTAATCCTGAATAATAGGCCAAGCCTCTGTCTTGATTTCTTTAGCAGGTCTTCGATGTGATCCATGAAAGAAAGTTTACAGTCAAGCCACACTCCTAGATACTTAAATTTGCTAACAAATTCTAGATTTTCACCCAGAATTGTGGTAATCTGAGGGACGATGCCAACAATGGCTGGGTTTGCTTAATGGGGAAAAGGAGAAAATAGCATAGCTTTAGTTTTTTTTGCATTTAATAACAGTTTTTTGTTTAGGAGTTGGCCCTGAAGAAGACTGAATTCAGATTGAAGGTCTTTGCAGGCTGTTTCAGGTGAAGAACGACTTAGATAGAGGACCGTGTCATCTGCAAATAGATGAATGTTGGCCTTAGATATATTATTATCAACATTGTTTACGTAAATTGCAAACAGTAAAGGACCCAGAATCAATCCCTGAGGGACCCCTCTTTGCAGAGATTTAAGGGGAGAAAGTTCACCATCTGACTTTATTTGCTGCCACCGATCGGAAAGGTAATCAGCAAACCAATGTAAGGATAGAGAATCCAGACCTACTGCCCTAAGGGAAGAGAGGAGCAGCCGTGGTTGACAGTGTCGAAGGCCTTGGACAAGTCTAGAAATACAGCACAGACAAATTTCCTATTTTCCAGGTCTCGCTGACAATCGTTGGTCACTTTAGCTAGGGCCGTGATGGTGCTGTGGTGTACTCTAAAGCCGGATTGCATAGGATTTAGAAGATTCATAGATTCCACGTATGTTTTTAGCTGCATGCTTATGATTTTTTCCAGTAATTTAGACAGAATAGGTAGTAGTGAAATCGGCCTATAATTGTTTAGGTCACAGGGGTCCCCAGATTTGAACAAGGGGATGACGTGAGCTGTTTTCCATACAGGTGGGAGAATTCCTTGGGACAATGAAAGATTGAATAAGTAAGTTATTGGTGTAGACAAGATGTGGTAGGCAACCTTTAGAAAGTAAGGATCCAGGGAGTCTGCGTCCACACTTTTCTTGGTGTCTAGTTTTAAGAGGAGTTCTTTGACCTCTTTCAGGGAAGTATGCTGAAGGAAGAAGACTGAATTGGTTGGAAGAGACTCTGAGCTTTGCACATCCAATTGAGAGCATAGGGAACATGCAGGAGAGTTGTCGAAAGCAAGACCTGTGGTGGCAAAGTGGTTATTAAAAGCATCCATGATTTCCATTTTGTGACAGATGGTGGTACTGCCAGAAATAATCTTTGCAGGCAACGAAGTTCCTGTGGTATGTCCAGAAATATCTTTAATTGATTTCCAAAAATTGGAGGAGCTCTGACCAGCAGAATCCAACTCCAGGCGGTAGAAAGATGCCTTTGCATCTCTTATCTTCTTGGTGCATGCATTCCTGGCTTTCCTAAAGTTACACCAATCCAGCGATGCCTCGGTAGTTCGTGCTTTTTTCCAAAGCTTATCCCTGCTCAGTAATACTGATTTGAGTTCAGATGTGAACCAGCGACAGGTTCTTCCCCTTACCCTAACTTTTACAAAAGGGGCATACTTGTTTAAGGCCTTAGACATAATTTCGGAAAAGATCTCCGGAGCCAACTGGACCGAGCTAGCTAGGTAAAAGTCCTGCCAACACATTGAATATTTTAATTCATCAAGGTAGGCAGACAGATCAAAGTTACGTCTAGACCTTTTGATAGAGAACCTTGACATAGATGGTGGATTCTGAACCGATCTTATACTAGTTATAATACTATGATCACTAACATCGGAGAAGAATACTCCTGCATGGGAGAATAGGTGTGGTTTGCTTGCTAGATAACATCCAGCAACGCATGTTGGCAGGGTCTTTTGTTAGGGCGCAGGGTTCACCAATAAGTTGTGTTAAGCCAAGGGCATCACAAAACTTAAGCGGTGCAGCAGCTTGGGACAACCAATCGTAGTTAAGGTCCCCGAGGACAACTGTTTCTAGAGAGTCATGCTCCATAACCTTAGTTAGATGGGTAAGGATTTGAGGACCAGCAGAGGGGGGTCTATAGCAGCCTATAACACAAAGTTGAGGATATCCCCAATTTTAGAGCAAGACATTCGAATTGGTTGGTGACAGATGACGAATCCAGACATGTAATTGTGTATTTATCCTCGACATAGATGGCCACACCTCCCCCCAGTTGGCCTGTCAGCTCTGAATAATAAGTATTCCAGGATGTTAATTTCCCTATCAGACGTGGAGGGTCTAAGTCAAGAGTCAGAGATCACTAAGACATCAATGTGAACTTTTTTAACAGGCTGCATACGTTCATGTGCAGGAATTGCATACCATTCAAGTTTGCTAAGTCCGAGGGTGAAGTAATAGTTTTTACTGGGCCAGTATCAGTCTCAATGTCACCAGAACACAACAGAAGGAGCAGGAGAAGCTTTCTTAAGGAAGCAAGGGACATTTTAAACTTTCTTGTACGTAAATGACTGCGGCAGGAGTCAGGCCGAGTAAGTAGGAACCCATAATTGGACCTGGACCGCCCTAATGCCACAATTACCAGGATCCTGGCTGGGAGATATAAGGGGAGGTAACTACATGGGATAACTGTGAGTATGCTCTGTGGTGGCAATTCAACACCAGTCCCACCGCTCTAGATGGTACTAATAGGAGGATGCGAGTAAGGAAGTCTGATGGCACAAAGGTAATTATAGGTAGAGAAGTGATATACCCGGCAGCCCACCGGAGGACTATAGTCTCCCCTGCTGGTAGAATGGGGGAGCTCTGGTATTATGCAAGACGCAAGGAAAAGAAGAAGCAAACCACGGAACCAGAGGGGCACCCACATGGTAAAGCCTTATGAGTAGCAGATGTGCGTAAGCTGTCTTGCCCTTACAGCCAGGCTAGATTAGCAGTCTACACCGCTGCCTCAATATTCGTCAGAGAAGGGATTAGAAGTCACTGCTCAAGAAAGACACTACCAAATTTGTTATCTGGGAGGCTGGTGCAAGGGACAGATGTCATGAATTAGCAGCCGTGGCCTCCGTCCTTGTGAATGAAGTTCTCAGTAGCAGAGTACTACAGTCACTGTGTACTATATGGGGTATAAAGACATTAAACAGGGCCGGTCCCAGTACTGATCCTGAGGCACCCCGCTGGTCACCTTCCCTTCCTTTGAGTGAACTCCGTTTACCACCATCCTCCATTGCATATCCCCTAACCAATTCCTTACCCAGTTTATCACCTTTGGATCCACTCCTAAGCTACCCAGCTTGCTTACTAGCCTCCTATGTGGAATGGTGTTGAAAGTCTTACTGAAATCTAGGTGGGCCACGTCCACTGCTCCACCCTGATCTAAATCCTTTGTCACGCAGCCAAAGAAATCTATCAGATTCGTTTGACATGATCTCCCTGTTATGAACATTCTTCCTTGCTTCCTAGGAAGGAACAGAAGGAGAGTGCGAGATACTGTACATTCATTCCCCACCCCACTGTCCTGACCGAACACAGAGCAGCATTTGCATCCATTGTGCAGGCAGTTATCCGCTGTCGTGGCTGGAGTACTGGCACAGCCATGCTGACCTCAGTTGTCGGGTGGGAATGTTATGTCTGTCCTCTCCCCTGCCCGCACAAGAAGTCAAACCAGGGAGCCCGAGTACCAAAGGCAGCAGCTATAGCTGTTCAGCTAAAGTGATGTTGCGCCCCTCCAGTTGGGAGGTTAGAGACCAGCTTGTACATGCTATGCCACGCACCACCACCTGAGGTCTGTACTGCCTTTACAACTACTCAGCACTGCCTTTTAAGCAATAAGGCATGCTCTGAGATTTGGTTAATGGTCAGTATATCACCCTCTGGGATGTAATGGAGCACATGTTATAGCTGAGTGCAACATGCCCTTAGGATGGCTAAGTGTTGTATCTTGTTCAGCATGTGATTAGGGTTTACATGTAGACTGACATGAGGCTGACAGAAAGCCTACAGTCACACAGCTCCATTTCTCAGACTCTTTTATAACGGTTGTTGTTCATAGTTTTCACCACTAGTGGGGAGTCTCTTTTAAAAGAGTATGAGCAGCAGGACAGGAGGCATACAGTTAAGGTGGGGGGGATTTCATGAATTTATTTATTTACTTATTTGCTTTTGATTACTGGGTAGGCACACTAGACTGCTAAGTGCCTATTTTCAGGTGCGACCCAGGAGGATTACAAGGTACATACAATCAGCAACAACAGGAAGAGTCCAAGTAACATACGAGAACATTAGGCATAACAAAGATTAAAGGGTAACTAACAGGATAACAGACTTCATGCACAACTGATTAATGTTTAGATATCATCATAAGATTCCTAATAGATTAATTCGGTAGATAACATCATAGTACAGAATAGTACAGATTTTTCAACAGGGCAGTCAATATAAGGTATGCCATTTCCCTGGGGGGGAAGGGAGGCTAGATGGTTAATGGGAGAAGTACAAAAGTGCAGGAGAGAGACCTGGATAAAGATAGGGATAGATTAGGCAGGGTACCCCACTGGGGCAGGTGGGCAGGGAGTGAGCTCGGTCCGAAATTGACTACTATTGTTATATTAGCCGGTTACAGGGGTAGAAGTGCTTTTTAAAATGCTGGAGCCACGCCTCCATCAGTGTGAAACTGGGAAAAAAGTGAGCCTCAGCAGGTGGTCTGTGTGGCACAGAGACAGGCGGAGGCAGATTTCAGGAAGCCCCACCACAAGGAGGCTTTAAAACAGGGATGGGAGGAGGAGGATCGGATTAAGACAGGAAGGGAGTTCCACACTCTCGGCGTGTAGGCTTCAGGAGAGATGTGAGGAATTATAAAATGGGAAGATAAACTCCTGCATCCTTACTGGTTCTTAGCCATGCATTAGAAGTGTCTAATGCACAGCTAGAAACAAGTGCTGTCACCCAGGATGTAGGTCAGGAAAAAAATCCTTGGGCGGTTAGAATTTTCAGAATGTTTTAGTCGCCAGTAGCTTTTTCCCCACTTAGTGAGACAATGTTCCACCCTCGCCACTGTCGTTGCTGCCTTAAAAAAACTTCCCACCCAAGTAAGGACAAAACATACTGCTCATGTGTTTAAGTAATATTTTAAGGGGAAAAAAATAATTCGGTCTGTTCCAGCCTGTCCAATAGCCCGCCCTCACCCCTCCGTCCGCTGCTTACTTTCTGGGTGTTGCTAGCTAACACACCTGCTCCCTTTAAAACACCTAAAATAGAGTAAACTAAAGTTGTTGTTGTAAAAAAAAAAGTTCTAGATAAGCTTGTAACCTCCTTTGCCTGCCATTCCCTCCCTGCACAGCTGCCAACCACTCCCTCTGCTAGTTCAGTGAAATCTCTCCACCCCCTCCCACCAAGTTCTGCTACAGTCAACAGTCTTTGCACACTGTCCTCAAACAGTACAAACTGGGACATGGCTCCGCAGTTAACAGTTTCTCCTGTATGCCGCCAGATGCTCCACTGCTTGGTCGTTCTTTTACGTCCGTAACTGCTCTAAGTCTAATGGTGGCATCCATCCCCATGGCGATGACTCAAGATCACTTCATCACATACATGTTAAGAGTACAACTGGCAATGGCAACCCAACCCAACTTAAAAAAAAGTAACTAAATCTGAGCACGGACTGACTACACAGGTTATTCCCCTGCAACAGTAGTTCTAGGAGTGGTATATGGTGTTCGTCCACACTTGGGCAGTGTTCTTTTCCCCTTTAAATCTGCCGGAACATCTTCAAGCTGGCTCCACCCACCCAGGTGGTAACTCCCTTGGCACCGCCCCATGACATCAGATTTTTGCCCGCTGGAAGCAAGACCGATGTGCCACTTGCCAGGGAAGGTTGGGTGGGTTCATGTGGATGAATACTATATACCACTCCTAGAACTGCTGTTACTGGTGAGTAACCTGTGTTTCTAGGGGCAGGGATATGGTGTTCCATCCACACTTGGGCAGACTCATAGCAGTTCTCTGGGAGAAGAGGGCACGGCGCACACCCACTATTTAGGGAATAAAGCCTGGAGTACTGCTGCCCCAAAACCAACATCCCGGCATGACTCAAGGTCGATGTGTGAATGGGAAATGAAGGTGTGTGCTGACCTCAAGGTAGCAGCTCTGTAGATTTCCTGGATAGGGACATCCCTGGAAGCATTCACCAAGGCAGCTGCATGGCAGGTGAAATGAGTCGTTAGCCCTATGGGAGGCTCCCTATCCGCCAACCTATAGCAGAGGTCTATGCAGGAGACTATCCACCTACCAATCATCTGCTTGGCTGCTGGTCTGCCCAGTGCTTCTTTAGCATAAGTGACAAATAGCTGGCGAACCTCTCCTGGAACTTCAGCCATGCGCTCCTTATATTAGGTGAGCACTCGACGCAGGTCCAAAGTACGGAGTCTGTTCTCGGTCTCCGAGGTGTGATTGGTGACGTACACTGGGAGATTAATCACCTGGTTAAGGTGAAAATCAGAAACAACCTTTGGGAGGAACTTCGGGTTGAGGCAAAGGACAATCTTTCCCTGTGGAAGACCAAGTAAGGAGACTCCACCGAGGGCACCTGGAGCTCACTGATCCTTCTGGCTGATGTGATGGCCATCAGGAAGACAGTCTTCCACGACAGGTGAGACATTTCGCACCTGTGAATCAGTTTGAATGGCCTGCCCATGAGCTTTGCCAAAACCAGCAACAGATCCCAAGGTGGTGGTGGTTCACGTAGCGGAGCGGAAATGTGGTCAAGGCCTTTGAAGAAGCACCAGACCACCTTTTCATGCACCACCAACTGCTGACCGGCCCACGCCCAGTAGGCAGAGATGGCTGCCAGGTGCACCTTAAGGGTCATCAACCAAAGGTCTGACTGAGAGAGGGACCAAAGATAGTTAAGGATGCTAGCCACTGGACAGGACAAAGGGTCCAGCCCTTGCTCTGACACCAAATGGAGAACCTCTTCCATTTGAAGGCATTGCATTTCCTGGTCGACTCCTTCCGAGAAGCCTCAACTACGTTGGGGACACCTTCGGAGAGACCCAAAGCCTGCAACTCTAGTCGCTCAGGAACCAGGCTGTCAGGTGCAGGGATTGAAAGTCCGGATGGAGTACCTTCCCTTGATTGGAGAGCAGGTCCAGGCGGAGAGGAAGATGGCTTGGGAGCCTGCTGCTGAAGCTGAGGAGATCGGGGTACCAGAATTCATGCCACCAGTCCAGAGCCATCAGGATCATCCATCCCTTGTCCCTCCTGGCCTTGAGTAGCAGTTTGTGGATCAAGGGAAATGGAGGGAAGGCATAGAGGAGGCCCGGGGTCCAGGGCCTCAAGAAGGCATCCCCCTGCAGCATTCCCTGCTGAAGGAGGTGGACACAGTACAGCCTCAGCTTTACATTCTCCCTGGAGGCAAACAGGTCCACTAGAGGGGTGCCCCGCTGGGAGAACAGACTGTGTACTACCTCTGGGTGGAGAAACCATTCTTGAGATGCCTCGCCTACATGGCTGAGAGCATCTGCCAGCTGGTTGGAGACACTAGCCATGTGGACAGCCAGGAGGTTGGCCTGCAGGTTGTGCATGAGGGTACACACATGGAGAGCTTCCCTGCACAGAAGAAGGGAGCATGGCCTGCTCTGTTTGTTGAGGTAGTACATGGTCGTGGTGTTGTCTGTCTGGACCTGAATGACCTGATACCGAACATGCAGAGCAAAGGCAGTCAGCGCCAGCCAAACTGCCCGGAACTCCAGCAGATTGAAGTGGTACCAGAACTCCTCGGGGGTCCAGAGCCCATGGACTCTGTGCTCCTCCAGGTGGGCACCGCAGCCCATGAGAGAGGCATCGGTTGTCAGGATGACTGTCGGCTCTGGGCAGACAAACAGGATACCTTTCTGCAGATGCTCTGGGACTAACCACCACTGGAGGGCATGCCACATCAGCTGGGTCACAGTGACAGGCTAGTCGAAGTAGCCCTTGCGCTGAGACGACTGGTGTGCCAGAACCCATTGCATAGAATGCATTCTCCAACGGGCCCAATGGACCACACTGGTGCAAGCTGCTATGTATCCCAGAAGATGCAGGAAGTCCCAAGCAGGGCACAGCTGCCCAACCCAAAATGATCGGGAAAAGGAGGAGAAAACCTCCACCCTGTCTGCTGCGAGCTGAGCCTAGGCTCTGCAAGAGTCAAGTTCTGCCCCAATGAAATTGATCACTTGTGAGGGCATGAGTTCTGAATTGGTCTCACTGACCAGGAGGTCAAGAGAGACGCAGGTCTGGAGAGCCAGGTCCCTGGACCACTCCACCTCCTGCATGGAGGGACCCGCGATCAGCCAGTCACCCAAGTAGGGGTAAACCCAAACCCCTCAGTGCCTCAGGTAAGCTGCCACCACTGCAGTGCACTTGGTGAAGATCCTGAGGGCCAATGACAGGCCACATGGTATGGCCTGGAACTTGTAAAGAATCCCCTCTGCCCGGAATTGCTGGTGTGACAGACAGATCGGGACAAGAAAGAACGCATCCTGAAGATCCAGGGAGCAGAACCACATGTCCTGCTCAAGAGATGGTATGATCTGAGACAGAGTTACCATCCTGAAGGTTCGCGGCCTTATGAACTTGTTCCGGTCATGCAGCTCTAAGATGGGGCACCAGTCCCCCATCCGTCTTGGCAGCGAGAAGTACCTAGAAACAATCCCTGGGTGTTCCGGAGGGTCTGAGACAGAAGCCACAACCTCTTGTGGAGAAGCTGGGCAATGTCATCCCGAAGGGCTGACAGAATGTTGACGGACACTATGCCCTCCCATGGGGTGCAGACTCAGCAAGGCGAGTACGTCTCGAACTCTAGAGGCAGATCCTGACCGATCACCTTGAGAACCCACCTGTTTGTGGTGACAGCTGACCAGGTGGAAGGAAGTGGTGGGGCTGACCCAGGGGAGGCGTGATGGGCATGAGGGAGGCACCCATCATCCCATCACTGGGCAGGCTTGGAGGCGGAGGAGGGCCTGGCTGGGAAGTCACTGGGGCCTTGTCCTCCAGGCTTGCGGACAACCGTGGCCACCAACTTTGGCCGAGGTCACCAGGCCTGAGCCTGCTGCCCATCTTGGGGCTGGGCTGGTTTGGCTGCAGGAGCAGAGGTGGACCAAAAGGGCTTCTTCTTCTTCTGCTGTTAGAGCCCTTGGGATCCCTCTGGGTGGATGACACTGAGTCCAAGGTGGCAGTGGACTTCTCAATGCAAGTGAGGTGCCCCTCGGCCCCGAACAGGTTGGTGCCTAGGAAGGGGACATCCACCAGCTTGTACTGGGTATCCACCATGAAGGTCGAGATCCTCAGCCAAGACCTGCGGCGCACGGCCATTGCGGCCACCACGGACCAGGTGCAGGAGTTGCCAATGTCCGTGGCTGTCTGGAACTGTTGTTTGGCTACAGCCCAGCCCTGGTCTCGGACCTGCTTGACCACAGTCTGTAGGTCCACTGGGCAGTGAGGGAGAACCCCATCAAAAGTGCCCAACAGGGCATGAGAAAAGTGGGCCAAGCTCACCTGGCGAAGGCATAGCGAAGAAGCAGCATAGACCTTTTTGACCAAATGATCCAATTTCTTGGACTCCTAACTGGGCAACTTGTCAATGTCACCCACATTGCCTGAGCACTGAAACACAGAATCAGCCACCAAGCCCTCAGCCAAGAAATGTTCCGTGAACCTTGAGAGGGAACCAATGGGCACCGCATACTTGTGGGCCATCCTGGATGATGGTGCAGGGCAGGAGACAGGATGCTGCCACAGCTCCAAGGCAGGGCCGAGGTTGGCCTCTGCCACTAGGAAGGCATACCCAGAGGAATCACCCCAATCCAAAATCTTGGTAAGCGGGTACCAAGCCCGCTTCTGAACAGGTTCCATCTGGAGACCCGCGTTGACTCCGAAATGAGGTGGAGAAGGCCCATAAAGGAGGTAGGGCCATCCTCCATCGAGAGACCTCCTGCCAACTCTGTGTCCACTGAATGAGAGTGCAAAGAGAAACCCTACGACTCCGAAGAGTCGTAGAAGAAGGGTTGACCGCCTGAATCCCGGCTGACCCTCCACGGATGGTCTAGGGTGATAGTGACAGACAGCCAATGGGGAAGACCCGAGGCCGGCCGAGACTCCTTAGTCGGGGCGTGGTCATCAGCTGTTTCGGGGGCGGCCCCACCAGGATCAGTGGAGACACCAGAGCGGGCTGAGCTGGGACTGTTTTACAGGTCTGCTGCTGTGGAGGCGGAGAAGGTGTCGGCCTCTGCGGCGAAAGCCAAGTGATGGCTGGGGTAGAAGCTGGTACAGGCTTCATCCTAGTGAACACCAGCTGTTGCCATATTAAATCCTCATAGCATTGACACAACTTGTGCTGAAGCCTCTCCTCACCTGAGCAGGATGAGGATGAAGAATAGTGCGTGCGCCGCTCACCCGAGTGTCGAGAGTGGGAGAGTGCCAACATCGACGCGAGCCACTTGACCCACGGGATTGAGACCAAGACCTCGACCTTGACTGTTGGGGTACCTACGAAGGGCCTGAGAGGGGCCGGTGAAAGCCAGGGCACCTCTGGTTCTGGGTCGTCGATGAGAGGTGGCAGGTTAGTGGATTGATCCATCCTTCTCTGGGTTTGAGTTAAGACCGGAGTCCTAGACAAAGAGGTATTGGCCTCTTCGAGTGACAACAGGTCAACTGGTTCAAGAAAAATCATGGTTGGGAGATTGACCTGCATCTCAGCCAGCTGGCTCGATGGGGATACCATGGAGCTGGCGGCCTGGGCTGAGGATTCGATCAAAGTCGAAACCTTCGGAGAAGTATGGGAATCGGGAGCCCGAGAGTGTTCCCAACTCCATGATTGACAGCAAGAACATTTTTTGGTCTCTTACTTGGATTTGGATTAGTGCATTGATAAAGGGCCATGCCCATGAGTAGGAAAGGCCTGGCACAGTTCCTTAAATGTCCTGTAAAGGAGGCGCACAAAGAGAGCGGCAAAAAGGCCAAAGCCGAGGAGGAGGACTGAGCCACGGCCTGGGCCGCCACCTACTCGAATGCCACAAGTTGCTTGGCAGACCCCCCAGCTGTGGAGACCACCCGACGGGCATTTTTAGATTTGATCAGCAGGTATCAATCGCTTTGATGCCCTAAAAGTGGGCGCGATGGTCCTCTACAATGGATGGATGGATGAAAAGTGCGGCAAACATCGCATGCCTGGGGATCGTGCTCTTGGCCCAGGCAGTACATGCACAAGGTGTGCAGATCCGTCAAGGGCATCTTCTGCCCACAGGCACACTTCTGGAACCCCGGAGTGGACTTTGCGTCGTCCATGTCGGTGGCATGAAAAAAAAGCCTGAAGACAACGTTTTTTAATTTGTAATGAAGAAGTCCGAAGATTCAAGCGAAGGACCTTCTCAGCGCTAATATAGTAAGGAGGGAACCTTCTTCTTCCAGTGGAAAGAAAGTTCTGACATCATGGGGCGGCCGAGGGAGTTACCACCCGGGTGAGTGTGAGGAGCCAGCTTAAAGACGTTTCAGCAGATTTAAAGGGGGAAGGAAAAACACCCAAGTGTGGATGATCATCATATCCACGCCACTTGAAAATTCATTTGCCAGCAATCTTTTTTTTATATTTTAAAAAAGGGGAATGCTTATGCTCACACCAGTGCTCTAGCTCTCCCGAATGGCCGAGCAGTCATTAACTTTCCATGACAGCCCGTACATTAAATAACACAATACATAACTTCTTAAAGCCATATAAACCTTACTAATCAACTAAAATCAGCAATAAAATTACTGTGTTCTGTTTGTGCATCTGTGTGTGTGTGTGTGTTGTGGGAATACACACATGCTGAACATGCAAAAGTGAGTAAAAAAAAGCTACAATTACAGGAGTCATAGTAGGACAAATGTCCTAAATAAAAAAAAAATACGTTCAGCTTGTGTTTGTGGAGGCACTATTTTACTATTTTATGTCAAATTTAGGCAAAGAAATTATTTTTTTTTTATGTAATCATGTCAGTTAAATTTTAATTTACATACCAATTACACAGTCCCATTTTATAAGTGCAATAAGACACTTCGGGGGTGTGCATTAGATATTTCTAATGCACGACCAGGGGCTGAAAGCACGTGGCCTGCTGCCTTGTACCTCACAACACCCCTGACTGTGCATTAGAAATATCTAATGCACACCCTCTCGTGTCTTATTGCTTACATATTTCTTCACTGAAAGGGTAGTAAATGCCAGGAACAGACTGCCAGCAGAAGGGGAAGAGGCTAGAACAGTGGGGGAATTCATGCATGCATGGGATAAACATAGGGGTAAATCAGAAAAGAGGTAGGGAGGGGGAAGGGTTGCTGGAGACCAGATAGGGTAAGCATAGGTAGAATAAGCAGGGAATACTTGGGCAGACTGGGTGCGCCGAGCAATCCTTTTCTGACAACAAATTCTATGTTCTTATGCTTCTGAATAGCACTGCTTTGCTCAGACTGCCATTTACTTATTATTTATTTATTTGAAAATTAGTAACCAGGAAAGGCACACTGAGACAAAGATCATTTTCAGGTACGACCTGGGAAAGGGGTACAGCAGAGGTGGTAAGCACAACACCATCACAGTTTTTGGTACAAAACTTAAAGTGCAGGCACATTACATTAACGAATGTATAGAGTTACAGACTTATTACAAGACATTGGTACACAGTGCAGTAAGGTGCAATTACAGTACAGTATGGTCCACCTAAACAGGTGCAAAAGTGTTGTATCAAGGCACGTAAGACAGGAAATATAGCACACTAGAGACCTGATAGGTTGGGGGAGAGCCCTCCCCTTATGTCACCAGGGGGGTACTCCCTGTGAAAGGGGTGCTGGTGGGTTTTGCTTACATAAATATATTTTTTCCTATAAAGCTTTTTCATCTGCAGTTGACACAAGTGGGCTTCTCATCCCTGTGTCCATCTCCCCCATTCAGTACGCACCTCCCCTGAACTCACCTTGCCTGAAGACCCCCACAGACTGCCCCTTCCCCCATAGCGTTGCCAGGAAGGAGAGGGCCAACTTCCCCCCACCCAGTGACTCTCATCCAGAAGATGCTTTGGTGGGTGCAGGTGGTGGTACAGGGATGGGGTAGGTGGGCAGGGCTTCATGAAGCCTGGGCCAGCCATTTTCCATTTTCTCCCCTTAATCCCCAGTCACAGTGGCATGTAAGCGTGTGCACATGGAGGCGCATGCACTCTACAGAACCGCAGCGCCTCTCTTCATCCAGCTCGAACACCGGCACTACTACCTGGCATCCACCAGGTGGCAGCCAAGGGCCAAGATGGCATGCCTCCCCACCCCGAGAGAGGCAAACTGTCTGACAGAAACTCGATCCTCTTCCCACCCAACCCCAAACTACCCCAGGCAACCCAAGCTCATTCCCAAGCCAAGTTACCAGTGTGGCAGGAAGTGAAGCGCATAGTGCCTCAGCCATCCACGCCACAGGGCTGGCTGCCTTTTCTCATATTGGACGACAGCCACCAATCCAGACATTTAAAGGAGGAAACTTCCTGCAGTTGGGAAAATTATGTAAGATTATCAGTATAGAAGATTTCTGGGGCAGGATTCACAAAAAAGTGCAAAGTGCCACGCAGATGTTTGCATTGCACTTTGCCATTGCCCAGATGGTGAAAAATACTATTCACACACAGATATTGTAGGGTGCTATCTGACTGTGAATAGGGGCCGTAGAGTCAGCAGTAACCCCATTACCACTACCTCTAACTCCACTAGCACTGCCCTGACCTGCATTCCCTAAAACGGCCCCACAGTGAATAGCAGTGGTGTGCTGTTTGATATTCACAAAAGCAGCCATGCAAATGAGCCCATGGGCATGCAAGGTGCTAGCTGGCCATTTGCATGCCCATTATGGGCTCATTTACATGGGTTGTGGGTGCCCTAGTGCTGCCCCCCCCAGCCCCTGCCCGACACAGCCGTAGTCACTGGTGGTCTAGCGGTCCTTCCCCTTTCCTCGATCGCGGGTCCCATATAACAAAAATGAACTACTCTGGCAGTCTGGTGATTCCCTTCTCCCACCCCGTTCTCCGATTGCTGTCTCGTAGGTGTAAAAACCCTTCCTTGGCAGTCTAGTTGTTCCCTCCTCCCACCCTGTTCTCTGATTGCCGTTCCATACGTTTAAATAAAAACCTTTCCCTGGCAGTCTGTTGGTTTTCTCCCCCTCCCAATTCTCTGATCACCATCTTGTAGGTGTAAACACCTTTCCTTGGCAATCTAGTGGTTACCTCCCCCCACTCCGTTCTCTCATCGCCATCCCGACATTTTAAAACTGTGTCCCTGGCTGTCTAATGGCCCCTTCCCAATCCCTGAGTGCCGTGCCTGTAGCATACCGAAAATCCCCCTGGTAATCCAGTGGTCCACCCACCCTATACCCAATCCCACCCTGCCATAAGGTGTCACAGTACCCTGGCGGTCTAGCGGTCCCTCCACCCATCCCTGATCTGCCCATACAGGGCACCATATAGTTTTCTCTGGTGACTAGTGGACCCCCCCCACCCACTCTGTGAGGACTGCCCTGCCCGCTCCCTCCCCAACCTGACCCCCTGGCCTCCGGCCAGCTCTGGCCCTCTCTCTCCCCTCTGCAGCTGGCTGCTGACTGAGCTCATGAGCACGTACTGTTTACAGTATGTGCTTACTGATAGTGAGCTGTCAATGAGTGCATATTGTAGACAGTACACGCTCACCAAGAGCTCAGTTGGTGGCCAGCCGTGGAAGTGAGAGAACTGCTGAGCCTGCTCAGAGGGGTTGGGCTGCTGGGGAGAGGGTGGTGGGTAATCCTTCACTGGGTGGGGCTGGAGTCCACTAGACACCAGGGAAACTGTACAGTGCTCTATATGTGAATTGGTTTAAAAGCTATCTGACTGATAGGTCCCAGTATGTGAAATTTAAATCTACCCTCTCCGACAGGGTTACCATCAATACTGGGGATCCCCAAGGGTCTATCTTAGGTCCTCTGCTTTTCTTAATCTTTATCAATAGCATTACCTCAAACCTCCTTTCATCTTCCTCTCTACTATACGCGGATGACATTGTACTGTATACCAGTTCCAAGAGTATTGATGACATAAACTCCTGACTCCCTTGTGACTTTCAGCTTATCCACCAGCGGCTTACAAATCACAAACTCATTCTACATAAATCAAAGACCCAAGCAATGCTATTTGGCTCCAGTCTCAAACTCAGACATGCCCAATCACTCTTCAGTGTCTCCTCCCCTGATGGCACATCAGTAGGTGTTGTAAACTCCTTCAAATATCTAGGGGTCACTCTAGACCCATCCCTGAGTTTCGACCTGCACATTCAAGCTACCTGTAAGCAGGTAAACTCCAAACTTGGTATTGCCTACTGTACTTGCTATGCGCTCCCCCCCCCCCCCAGCAAGGCTGGCCATTGCCCATGGGATACTACTACCCTCTCTCACTCATGGGGTTGCCACATATGTTTCTGCCTGAAACTCAAATCTACGAAAGTGGGATATTACTTACAATAATATTTGTTGCTTCGCATCTTACTCCCCCCATCTGAAACATCACTGTCTCCTCTACTCAGATCTGGGATGGCTTCCTCCTCAAGAATTAAGGTCTTATGCACTTGGTTCTATCACTGACAGCATCATCAGATCCCAATCACCTAAACCTCTGGCCAGTCACTTTCTCTACCACAAATCCAATCGTGCTTTGCGCTCTGCGGACCATGTCTCTGTTCTCATCCCAAGACATCGTACCTCGAAAGGTGGTTGTGCCTTTGCCTGTCATGCACCACTTTTCTGGAACACACTCCCCTTAACCCTACGTCAAAATGAGTCCCACATCTCCTTTAAGAGAGAACTACGCCACTGTCTCTTCTCCTCTTGTGCATGCTTCTGCTTCAAACCACCATAGCCCAATACTCTTAAATCCCACCCCTCTCCATTATTGTTCCCCTGGGACCCTGGGGCCCACTCCAACGAGGAGCATTTCTCTCAATCTCATTCTTCCTACTTCCTGTACCATCCTCTTTCCATTTCTTCTCTTCCTTCTATCAAAATACCTCTGCTTTGGGCTTTCTCAACTAAACTGCTCGACCTTCCTCTTCTTCCACCATCTAAATCAGTTTTGAATTACCTGCACTTACCTCATCTTCCTCTCCCCAACCTATTGCCTCCTCTCTCCACTTTTCTCTCTCTATATCCCTCATCTCCGTACTAGGTTTGGCTACTACCCTTACCCCACCATGTCTATCCCCTCCATTTTTTGACTCCTCCTCACTCCTCCTTTCTCTCTATCACCAATCTCTGCCTGGCCACCACCTGCTTTCACAGCACTTTATTCCTCACTTGTTGACATACCACTCAGTTACGTTTTAAATGACTGGTTTACTGTCTCTTATATGTAAACTTAAATACTGTATTGTCTTTTGTCTTATTTTTACCACTGTATATGTTTCAAACATTTGTATATCAATTGTATTTTGTACAGATATGTATCTACTGGATGTTTTTGTCTCTACCCTCCCGGGTCGTGCCTGAAAATAGTCTTTTGGCTAGTGCACCTTACCTGGTAAATAAAAACTAAATAAATAAATATGGGCAGATCAGGGATAGGTGGAGGGACCACTAGACCACCTGGGCACTGTGACACCTTATGGCAGGGAAGGAGGGATCGGGGATAGGGTGGGGGACCAGTGGACTACCAGGAGGATTTTTCGGTATGGGATAAACCTGCCAGGGACAAAGTTTGAAACTGTCGGTATGGTGATCGGAGAACGGGTTGGGAGGAGGGAACCACTAGACTGCCAGGGAAAGCTTTTACAGCTATGGGATGGTGATCGGAGAACAGGGTGGGGGAGGGAACCACTAAACTGCCAGGGAAAGGTTTTTACACCTACAGGACAGCAATCTGAGAATGGGGTGGAGGGAGGGAACCACTAGACTGCCAGAGAAAGGTTTTTAAACCTACTGGACAGCGATTGGAGAATGGGGTGGGGGGAAGGAACCACCAGACTGCCAGGGAACGTTTTTTAAACCTTCAGGATGTCGACTGGAGAACGGGAAAGGGGAGGGACCACTACACCACCAATGACATCTTATTATTATGACAGGGTCAGAGCTTGGCAGTACCTCCAGCAGCCACAAGGGTTGCATGGAATACCACCAGGTCTCTGTCAGTGGTATTTTCTCCACATAAGGGTACCCCACAAACGGCCCTTGCGTGGAGCAAATCGTTGGTGAATGGGACTGCACCCATATGCAGGTCCCCTTCCCTCATTTGCATTGCGGCCCCCTCAAAACTTTGCTCTGTCGCAAACCTAGTTTGAGGGTGCAAACTGGGCTTTTGTGCATACCACAATGGGGCAAAACCCAGTCTGCATGACTCAAACTGGGTTTGCAAAGGGGCAAAGTTTTGACACGCTAGTGCCTAGTAGGAAATGGTGGTTCTACTGAAAAAACAGACACCCCCCTGTTCTAGTTATTTCTAGTGCTGGGCAGAAACTGCAAAAAAATGATAGCAACATCTTCTGAAATTTCAACTTTGGCGAAATCCAAACTCTCTGCATGAGTTCCACAAATTTTCGCCACATTACGCAAAATTTTCTTGGCTGCATTGTGGAATGATACACATGAACTATGGGATGACAGTTCTGAGGAACTCCGTTCCATAATGTAATACACTGATCCGCAATACATGCAGTCATGCTGCTGTTCTGCAGGATTCCAGTCCGCAGTTTAATACATAAATCCACAGTGCCTGCATTCATTCCACTGCCTTAACTGGAATTTTGTGAAAGTTGCTGAAGTGCATTCCCAAAGCTCACAGAAGCCAAATTCTGGCTTTTGAGGTAATTCTGCTGGAGGAATTTTATTTTCAGTAAGCACCACTTATTTCTATTGTTACAGTTATTTAGACACAGTTTTAAAGGCCATTTTTCCACTCATTCCATAAACCACCACTAGATGGCAGCATTACTTTTGACTAGTATTCACAGCTTTCACCACTAGATGCTGTTGCTTTGCACAGATGCTCTTTTTCTCACATTCTTCAGCTCGAAGTGGCTATTTTGAATAAGGTTAAGCATAGAATGTTTTGACTCATATATACTACGCTCTAGAAGGGAATGAGATATACAGCAGAGGACAGCAGAGAAAAAGCAGGGATTAAAAAAAAAGCAAACACTATTCAGAGCATCATGTACTCGAGGGCTGTCCAAGCCAATAACTCTTGCTATATATTTTTTTAATTTCTCCCTCCAGCTGGCTTTCCATCGGTCCTTAGCCTCCTCCCTGTCCCCGTCACCAGCCTTCCCTGAGACTTACCCAATGCTGTATCTTCCCTGGATTGCCCCCCCCCCCTTCGGTGAAGCCACCAGAGAGGATCCCAATTTCTCTGGTAGCGTTAACATTCACTTGGCACTGGCACCTGGTAGGCGGTGCAGAACCTGCAGGGGGGTGCTAGACGGCATGCTGCAGTGCAGGCATTTTCACTTTTTTCTCCCCTCTGACGTACGTCGATGGAGGCCCTGCCTGGTGCTTGCACGCTGACAGACTGCATCAACATCCCCCTCCCTGTTTCCTGCATCTCCACTTGCACTAGCCACCTGTGGACACCAGGTGGCAGTGACACAGTGGAGAACAGTGGCCCTCCCTTCCCTGAAGAAGCGAGTGTCCTGACGCTCCACTATCCTCTTCCGACTGGTTCTCCGATGACCCAGGTTCATTCTTGAACCCAGATTGTTGGCGTCATGAGCGGTAGCGCTACCTCTGTGCCAGCAGGGCAGCAATAACTCTTGTTATTGTAAAGTGGTACAATGACCCCCCCCCCATACACACACAAACACATTCATTTACACTCTCACAAGGACACACACACACTCTGACATACTGAACACACACAAAGGCCTTTCACAACTGACCTCATCGCAGATATGAAGAGCGAAAAACAGCGCTAGCATTCCTGTGGAGGGATATCTCCCATGATGTTGGGTCCATTTGTCATGGATGTACTTGAAAAAAGCCGGATTGTAGACCTGCACCTGTAAATAGAAATGGTATATTATAAAATCATTTCTATGCTCCCCACACTCAGAAAACTCAGGGTCACCATGGCTACCCCCTTCTTCCAGCTGAAGTGGGGGCAAGTGACTGCTTTTGCCACTGATGCCAATGTCATGTCTTGATCAGCCAGCTAGGGGTAGTCCATGCCATCCCTCCCTCTTCCCTCCTGGGAGGTCAGAACCTCAGCTCCACAATCTGACCGGCTTCCAGTGGGGACTCTAGGACTCAAAACCAGACCCTGGTCTCCGCAAGGGGTAGCGTACTGGAGAGCTGCCACTGCATCACTGAGGTGGCTGGAAAAATAATAAGGTTTTTTTGATGTTACTTTTTGGCCCCTGGTTGCTTCCTTGTGTTTACTTCAGGTGACCTCTGGCTCCCCAGTCTCATCTGCCACTCCTCACCCTGCTGTCACGCCAACGGTGGTTCACATGGAGTGGAATGTGAGAGTACCGGTGCTGTCATTCATGGCTACTGGTGAACACAGGATGTTTCTTCATTTTCTCTTCCCCCCATCACCCATTCGATGCCAGGCAGTGCCCCTGCAGGCCACACCCACATGTAGCACGCCCCTGTGGAGGAGGGCAGGCTCCCTGGCCCACATGCAGGGGATGCTACTGCAGTGGAACCTGGTGTCCATCCTTCCCTCGGGGGTGTTGCTGCATGGCTGCACCTCCCCAGCTCTCTCCAAGGTCCCCCAGCTGGCCCCTGAATCTCAAGCCTCAAACTTGTGTCACCAGCATGAGGGCATGATGTGCTACCCACTGGGTCATCAGGCTGGCCTTAAAATGCTAAGTTTACAAATGACTCCTGGCAGTTCCTCCCTGTGACACCCACTGCTGCCATGCCTTTGGAATAGTGTGGGGTGATCATTGTACACAGCAGGAAGAATGATGTTACTTACAGTAATTCTCAAGGGAGAACAGGGTACGGGGAGTCAATGGTCTGCACTTGGGGGTAGGGGGATAATGTTGCTTGCAATTTTCCAGCCAAATACCTTACCTGGTGAGACAGTTTTGTTGTTGTTGTTGTTGTGGGTAAAACCCCATTTTTGCCCAGCATTCTCCCTGTCCCCCACACTAACATCAAAGTTGATGCAGGCACAACTTTCCCTCCAACTAGGTGAGTGTCCACCCTAGTGGCGGGGGCCAATGTTGCGACGTGATCGACAGGCAGGGGCCAGGGTATGTGTAGATGATGGATTGCTGGCACCTATTTCCGCCAGCTACCGAGCCCCTCAGCTGTGCAAAATGCCATGTCCCCAAAGTCTGTGTGAAAAACAGGCCTCCAGGTGGCGCTGCAGATTGCTGGAGCCATACCACTAAGCCAGCTAAAGTGGAGAGCTGTTGAGGGCATTCTGCTCCCCTAGGAATAGAATCACTGTTAAATAACACACTACACTTAACAGTGTTTTAGGAGGCATATCTTTAGCTACTATTTAAAGAGCCTCTGATGCCGGCCTGTTGATGCAGCAATCGGCCTTCTGCTCAGGACGCCAGTGACCCAGGTGCGAGAATACGCCTGCGTTGTTGAGCCTGACTGGTGGGAGAAGGATTGAGCATCCCACAGGACACTCTCCTCCTTTGCAGAGGGAGAGCAGCCTGCGATGCTTCAATCGGTGGGCCAGCCGGGGGGGAGGACTGAGTATCCCAGAGGACACTCCTCCTTCAGGGAGGGAGAGCAGTCTGCTCTGCTGTAACATTGATCATTGGACCAGCCAGAGGAGGAGGACTGAGCATCCCACAGGACACTCTCCTTCTCCGGGAAGGGAGAGCAGCCTGCTCTGCTGTGACACTGCCACCACTGGACCAGACAGGGGGAGGAGGACTGAGCATCCTACAGGACACTCTCCTTCTCCGGAAAGGGAGAGCAGCCTGCTCCGCTGTGAGGCTGCCACCACTGGACCAGCCAGGGGAGGAGGACTGAGTCATCCCAGAGAACACTGTCCTCCTCCAGGGAGGGAGGGCAGTCTGCTCTGCTGTGATGCTGCCATCAGTTGGCCAACCAGGGGGGGAGGAGGACTGAGTCATCCCAGAGGACACACACCTTCTGCAGGGAAAGTGAATAGCCAGCTCCATGGCGATGCTACCATCGGTGGGCTAGCTGGAGGGGAGGAGGACCGAGTCATCCCAGAGGGCACACGCCTGCTCTGGGGAGAGTGGGTAGCCAGCTCTGCTGCAACACTGCTACATAGGTGACCACTGGTAGTAATGTGGCTGGAGGGCCGAGGGAGGGATGCGGCCATTGTGGAAGTCAGTGCGCCGGCCTGGCTTGCCTGCTCACATCCTTGATGTTTGTGTATGCAATGCTCCTGGGTGATGGGAGCAGAAATTGAGAAAATGGCCCCAGCTTGGGGGAGAAATGAACACAGTATATCTGGGCCCTATGCTACCGCCTGATGACAGAACAGCAGTAGATCCCTTGAACCAACCTCACATGGGAGTATAACCAACGCTCCGTGGAGGCCAGGCATCCAGGTATGGGGTAGAAAGATTACTGGGGACACCATACGTGTTCCTAAGGGAGACAAAGCCAGAGTTGGATGGGGGCATAAACAGGATTAAAACCAAGTCTCTGATTGCACAAAGGCAACTTTTATTTCTTTGTTTGTGCTCTTGCACCCATCCAGCCTTCTCCAGCCTGCTGCTTCCCCACAACCTGTCAACTCTCCTTCTCCCAGGACTTGCCTTTCCCACATTACCCGAGTGGCTTGCCCCTGGGTACAACTATCCAGTTGTTTGGGGAGTGCTTAGGTCAGCAAGTGCGGCGAGGCTATCATACTGCACAGCTGGGCATTTTCCAGCCGAGTTTTTTTCCCTTTCCCCCAAGAAAACCTCGCGCTTGGACATTAGGTCAGACAGTGCACACCTAACGGGGCTGGCAATGTCCTCCCCTCCCTTATAGTTTCTGCTGCACTGCCCCCTGTGTTCACCAAGGGGGCGGTGTAGCAGCAGAGATGACTCCATATCATCCCGCTCCCAAACCCGGGTCACCAATGCCATGAGTCACGAAGGTAACTTTTTAAAAAATACAATACGTAAACATAGTTTCTCTCACATTTCATAGACCTGCCTTCCTCTCACACATTGTTACGTAACAGGAAATTTGCAGGAAAACAGGAGCTCAGTTGCTTTGACTTTATCCACTCCAGATGCTTGTCTGCAACTGGTATCACACAATACTCTGCTTGTGACATCACAAATAGCTGCTCTAGAAACGTCTCTGATGTCACATGCAGTGGATTATGATGTCACTTGTAGACCATCAGCCAGAGCCAATAAAGACGAAGTTACAAAGATTATGATTTTTAAGCAAATGTTCTTGGTAATAAAGGCTATGTGGATGGTAAACACAGGAAATTAATTAATCTGAATTATAAGTTAAATTCTGCTAAATATTATGGTTTTCAAAGTTTTCCCTGTGACAGGGGCTTTCTTTTCATTTTGATTTTTATATCCCTGACCAGTTGCTGTCTTGAAGGGATATACTTTGGATCAGAAACAGGCCATCATTAAGATGGAAACTGGGTGTTTTTTTTTTCCTGCATCCCCCCCGCGGGCACTAGCCATCTCTGGATTGTGCAAACACAGCACATGGGCAAGAGCTCATTGCCCTCCTGTGGGTGTCACTGTGGTGCAAGGACCTGCTGGGTGGAACGAGCTGCTCTGGCCCATGGTTGCTTCCCGGCTTGGCTCCCTGAATCCGTTTTTGAACCTGGGTCACCTCCACAACAGCATGACGCACTACTGCTCGGTCACTGGGAGACCTTGTCACAGAGGCTTAAGGAACCCTACCTACTGAACCCAAGAACCTGCTTCCAATGGCTCTCACCTTGTCTTTGTCCACTCGCAGGAACTTTCTCACAGGTGCATACGTACTGCAAAAAATAAGAATAACAAAAAAGAGAAAAATCAACATCTAAAAAAGACATGCAGAAACAACATGTCTGGATGATACATACTTTATTTGAAAAACACCCTTCCCATGAGTCATGACGCAGTACAATAAATCTGCGGAAATAACATCAGGTAAAACACACAGACACTGAATTGCAATTCAAAATAAAATCACTACTACATTTCACAGAATGCTGCAAAGTGCTGTTTAGGCAGGAAACTGGTAATTAAACAGTCAAGCCCCCCCCCCCAAGTGCAATTATACATTCAGTTGATAAAGGCTGCTGCAAATAGCTGAAGTTTTTTTTCATATAGCTGTGTGTTCTGAGTTGCCACCTCTTTCCTGCTTCAATTCCTGTGCCAGCCACCCACAGCCCTGTCTGCTGACATCCCCCCCACCACCGTCGAAGCCCGTGGGGATCAACACACAGTAGGACCCAAGTGGGCCAGTGACCATCACTGTGGCAGGGTGGGTCTTCCCTTTGCCCTTCCCCATCATTTTCAGGACCCAAAGGGGTTTTGTGAAGGGCTCTGGCGGGAGCTGAACCAGGATTTGGCAAGACATGTCTTTTTGGAATTGGCCTTAAACACTACAGTACATGGAGACCTGCAAACTTTTAGTCAGCCCTTAACTGGATAACTGGGAGCAGCTGCAGACGTAGTAAAAATAGCATGCCTCGGTCTGAAGGTGGGAGCGGGAGGGGGGATCAGGAATATGCAGGGGGGAAGCTAAACCTTGCAGAACACAAAGCTGAAGTAGCGCTCTGAAAGAAATGGTGGCTGAATGTATACGGGGAGATTAACCAACCCTGTAAGCCAAAGACAGCAGAGCTAGGGAAGTCTGCCTGGAGACCTGCTTGATAGTAGGGAGTGCTGATGAAATCTCTGTAGTTCAGTATAGGCTGAAGTGGAGCCTTAGAATTAGTGGCCAGAAGAAGATAAAGCCGAGAGAGAGAGAGAGAGAGAAACAAAAAAAATTCAGTATAGGTTGAATTAGGGGCCCTAGAGTTAGTGGCCAAAAAAGATTATGAAAACCCTGAGAGAGAAAGGGAGAAAAAAATAATTCCATTTTGGATGAATTGTGGCCCTACAGAGTTAGTGGTCAGAGATCGGGGAGAGGCAGTAAATCTTGCTGTATAAAGAAGTAACATTGCAGATTAGACTTTTTGGAAAATTGGAAAAGAAACCATTTAATTCAGAACTATTAAGTGTAACGTAAAGGGTTTAGGTGTTTGAACTTTGAAACTTTTCCGACCCATCATTTAGGATGTACTGGATCGCCTGGGGCCCTCGTGGTTCACCCCTTCAAACCCTGTGAGGGGGCTGGCCTGGGCTGCCTAACGCTGTGCTACACTGAGTACGTGGGCCTAATGTGGTGCGGTGCCTCCACCCGGGGGGGCAATATAGGGTACCTGAATGCTGGACACAAGGTTATTTCCACTTCCCCCAGAAACAGTGTATAAACTGCCCACACAGTCCACCCCACAACAAGTGACACTGTAATGGTAGTAACAGCCCCCAAACCAAGAAATGCAGTTCAAACAAATAATTTGTTTAAAAAGGTGGGTACGGAAGGAACTAGGGGACAGTAGGAAAAATGATAGCAATGGGGTAGCAGTAAATTCCTATACTCTATGCAGCAACAACACAACATTCTGCCCCCCTTCCCGCAGTCCTTCAACCCCTAAGTAGGTGCACTGAACTTAAATCTTCCCCAAAGCTCTCTGCCTTTTTGTTGCAGTGGGTACCTCACTGGGGATGCAGTTGCTGCTAGCAGGGTAAGAGCTCGGTGGCATGCTTTAACTGTTGCAGGCAAAGCAGACTTTAAAACCCAAACTGTTGCTGAACAACTAAGTTGTAAACTGTTGAAAAGGGCCCCTTATTTGTAATCCACATACAAATGGATGGCCAGATGCCCTCCACAGGGCTTGCATTTTTCCCTGTATAAGTGATCAAAATTTACCATTATTATTGTGGGCTAGTGCAACCATTTTTAGGCTAGTGCAATTTTGAATCAACTTGTCCTGCTGGCTAGTGCAAAAAAAGGTTACGGTTGACCTCTGTCCACAGGTCTTCTGCCTGGGCCTGTCAAAGTGGCAAAGTCCTGCCCAGGGCTTCTCCTTCAGTCCCTGGCACAATCACAGTCTTCCCACATGCGATGCCAAAACTCCAATGGCTACTCATTGTTCTGTAGCATCACAGATACCTCTGGTGTCTGATGATGGAAGAGGTGAGATGGTTCAATGTGCTGCAGGCTTCCCTGGAGGTTGTCTGGTGTTCACTCACTGGTCTCTGGTCTTTCACATGGTCAGTCTAGTGCTACAGGTGCAGGGGGTCCAGGGACCCTGAATCAGGCAATAGCCTCCTCGGTTAGTCGATCTTCGAAGAAGCTCATCCACTGAGGAGAAAGTCACTGGTGAGGCAGGAAAACCCCAGCTCCAGTCCTCACCTTCAAACTGTCAGTTTGATAAATACTTCTGTTTTCTTCACACGAGAGTCAATTGCTGGGATCCCAGACCTCTTTAGTCTACCAGGCCACTGTGCCTGGCAGCAAGTAGCTCATAGGCACACAGCTCCACCAAACTCTGTCACACTGGCAGAACTGGCTCAGATCCCTGGGAACGGCCCCTTTTATAGGGGATGAACGTCAACACCCTATTGGTCAGTCTTGTTCCCACGCAAGAGGTCTTTGGAATGTTGGTCTAGCCGTGCTGAGTTTGTATGCAGGCTGGAATGCATTGCAGACTCCTGATTGGTCGAAATCTGTGGGCAACTATTGTGCCACCCTCTGACCCACTCCCCAGAAGTCTTTGCAGGAGTCAGAGGGCTCAGGGGAGACATGGACGCCACCGTATTTGTTTTATATCTAGGTGCTGTGCTTTGGCAGCTTTCAGCATCTCGCTGCTGCCTTAATTTAATACTTGGGCTGCTGACAGAATTAGAATGTTCTGGAATTTTGGACTTATAGATCAGTCCGCGGCATAGCAAGGGTTAGACCCTTGGAGGCTGCTTGTATGATGCCTTAGTCCCACTGCCTGCCCTGGGGCCACAGAGATGTCCAGGCACTGGCCCATTTTCTTGTTGGGGCTCTGTATGGGAGGCATCCTTTGAGACGCTCTCCTAAGTCCAGGATGTGCATGTGCACATTACTTTTTTGACTTCCCAGTCATGTTCCCTGTCCTAGGGTCGGGAAGCACTTGTACAGAGGCCTGATGGTGCTATTTTGGCCCTGGCTCTGCCACCTCCCCTGAAGTTAGGACCCTTGACAGACTCGGGTGCACAGTCCGGTTTTGGCCTCAGAGTTCCAGCTCTGTTTGAGTTGCTGCTACAGCCTTTCTCGTTGCCTGACTTGCTGCTTGTTCAGGGGTCGGGAAATCTGGCCGACATGCCCAGATGGCGCTCTCCCAATGGGTCTCACCCATATTTGCAGTCCTGAGGGCCTACATAGTGAGTTATTTATTTATTTCTTTATTGAAATTTCGGCTAACACCTTTGAGAACAAGCTCAATTCATAGGTTCCACGTCAGACGAACAATGCATATTGGAAAGGTATGAGATGGAAAACAAACAAAACAAGGAATTATACAAGACATTACAAGAGTATGTAACTAGAGAAGTTCCAATACGTGTGGCATTGTACAATGTATGCCAAGGTGCATATCTGATTAAAACCTGGAATTCAAAGGGTCATCTTAGAGGGGGTGGGGTCTTATGAAACAACCTTTTACAGGAAAATGAGAACAAACTCAGCCTAATATCTAATAATCAACAAGGTAAGGGATAGCGTCAGCCCAGGGGCCTCGTCAGAGGTGAGAAGGTATGAGACAAAGCATTTTAAAGGGAGCTTAGGAGATATAATGGGGGAGGGAGGATAGAGGGAAAGCCATAGAGGGGTGAGGGGAAACAGTGAAAGGGATCAAGAGGAAATGTGAAAGGAGAATGATTAGCAACTTAGAACAGTTATTTACATGCTGAGAGCAGTTATGCATAAGGTCAGGATAGCATAAGGTTAGAATACGTGCTGGTCACAAGAAGGAAGGTTATTGGAAGCAGTCACAACTGGCATCAGTAACTAGCTGTTGCGTAAATTTAACCTTGAAGGAGCCCAAGGTAGATGCTGAAGTGATGATATGGTGCAGCGAGTTCATCCATAGTGGGGCACGGTAGGGAAAGGACCTTTGTCCCAGAGAAGTGCAACAGCGGGGTATATTAAAAATCTGGCTAGTAGAGCTTCTGGTTCAACAACGGTTGATAGTGGAGGTAATAAGCTTTTGCACTCCTGGGGCATTTTGCTTAAGCATACTTTTTTGGACAGTAAACATGTTTGGTACATGAGTCTACCTTTGAATTGGAGCTAGTTAGCCTGAGCGTACATGTCGCAGGTATGGGATAGATGGGTTGAGCAGTAAGGAGCCGGCATGCTTTGTTGAGTGCAACTATGATGCGGTGAAGAGTTGTTTCAGTAGCTGATCCATAGATTGGTAAGCTGTAATCAATAAGCGAGACAAGAGAGCTTTGAATGGCCAGGTTAAGAACCTCTAGGTCAAACGTTGCTTATGCCTATAAAGTAGCCCAATGCGGGTGTTAACAGCCTTAGCAATGTTGTCAATGTGACAGGCATAGGTCATCGTACTGTCAGTAGTAATCCCCAGATATTTAAAGAGCTGATCTAGCTCCAGGGGAGAGCCCTCTTTGTTGGTGACAGAAAGAGGGTTAGTTCTGTGCCTGTTTTGGGAGCTGGAGAACAGCATAGTTTTAGTCTTGTTGTAATTCATAACTAACTTGTGCTTATGGAACCATCTTTCTACGACTACGAAATTACTCTGTAGCCTGGATTCAAGAACCTTAGGGTCTGGATCACTGGTAAACAGGACAGCATCATCAGCATATAAACGAATGTGACCCTGGCAGGAGTAAGGAAGGTTGTTGAGGAAAATGCTAAATGAAAGAGGGCCCAAGATGGACCCTTGAGGAACTCCAGATAGGGCAGGTCTGCTATCCAAGAGGGTGTTACCAATCTTCACTTGCTGTGTACAGTTGTGCAGGTAACTTTCAAACCAGGCTATGCTGTCATGAGCTAAGCCAATGATGGTAAGCTGTTTGGCCAGGAGGGCATGATTCACTGTGTCAAAAGCTTTGGTTAAATCAATGAAAGTGGCACCGACCAGGAGTCCTTGATCTAAGAAGTGGTGAATAAAGCCTGTGAACTCCAGAAGGGCGGTAGTGGTACTATGACCATTTCTGAACCCGTGTTGTTGCGGGCATTGTAGCTAATATTTTTCTAAGTATTCAACCAGTTGGTCAGCCACTATATGCTCAAGAGCTTTTGAGAGTGGGAGCAGGATAGAGATAGGACTGTAGTTCTCAGTAATTGTGCGATCCCCAGACTTATGAACTGGTGTCGCAGTGGCAGATTTCCATTTCTGAGGGAATTGAGAGTAACTAAGTGACATGTTAATAATTTGTGTTAGAGGTGACAGAATTTCATCCAGCGTAAGGGCTACAAACTTAAGATACAGGATGTCACCATTAAATCTTGATTTCCCTAATATCTTGAGTAGATAATTCCTGGCTTCATGGGCTGAGAGGGTTTTGAAGTAGAAAGGAGGATGAGAAGGGTGCTGAGTCTCTTTCCCAGAGTAGTCACTTGTGAGGGGGTGAGAGAAGTAGCCAGGTGGCAGGACACCACTCAGGTCCGTGAAGGCATTATTAAAAGTGTTAGCAATAAGTTTGGGGTCGAGTGAGGGTACACCACCAATTTTAAGCATGGTAGGGGCAGATCTGAGGTCTCTCCTAGTGACCTCTTTAAGGTTAGTCCAAAATTTTCTGCCATCATTCCCGGTCCAAGAGAGCACTTCCTTATAATATTGATTTTTAGCTGCATGAATAGCCCTCGTGCAGTTGTTTCTAGCTGCTTTGTACCTCTAGATGTCGGCCTGGTTACACAGGGACCTAGACCTGTGCCATAGATGGTCCCTGGCATTCAGAAGCTCAAGGAGGTCCAGAGAAAACCAGGGATTACAGCGGCCTTTGATTTTACGCTTTTTATGGGGGGGGGGCGTGCCTATTATCGCATATAGCGTTGAACTGAAGAATGAATTGGTTGAGGGCAATGTCAACGTTGTTAGTTGTGTAAACCATTGACCAGTCCTGATTACGCAGGTCAGCTGTTAGTGATTCAAGATGCCCACGGATGAGTACCCTGGTGGTAATTGTTCTAGCGGGTGGTTTAGAGAATTTGTTCGCCCAATGAAACAAGACTGAGGAGTGGTCACTGAAGGCGTCTGGGAATACGGTTTTGTCCGATATATGATCAGGGTGGTTAGACAGCACCCAGTCCAGTAAGGTACCTGTCCCAGTTTTATAGCTGATTCTAGTGGAGGACTCGACTAGCTGGGTGAGGTGAACTGCTGAAACTGCATCTTTGAAAGGGCTTGTGTCAGGAAAGAACCAATTGATATTGAAATCTCCTAACATGATAATTTCTGAATTAAGACTCACAGAGCCAAAACACTCCAGGAGTGAATCAAAGCAGGAGGCTGTCTGTCTGAGAGGAACATAGACTGAAAACACAGTAAGGGTTTTATTGTGTGCACCTAGAAGCACTTTTATGGCAAGGGCTTGCATATGGTCATCAGTTTTGGGCAGAGTTAGGACGAGACCTTGAAGGTTGTTTGGGAGGTAGATTGCACAACCCACGCTTGGAGAGACGATCCTGTCTAAAGACTGTGTAGCCTGGGATGGAAATTGAAGCATTCGCTACTTTTGGAGAAAGCCATGTTTCTACAACTGAGAGGAGTCTGGGTTATGTTGTAAGATCCATGCATTCAGTACGTCCATTTTGGGGAGGAATCTGCATATATTAAGTGAGGCAATTGTAAGTAACCCCTTAGATGACTGTGGGTGTGCCGTAAGTTGTGGAGGGCCAGGGTTAGCAGTGTAGCTCCAGTCACAAGGACATCTGCGAGGAGCCCTGGCTCAGCTCCCACCAGGGCTTCTGGATGCTGTTATTCACACCGCCAGTCGCCGGTGCAGGAGCATTACACGCTATCTGCTGGGTTGCAGTTGACTGAAATACTGTAGCTGAGTTTTTAATTGGCTTTGAAAGCAGCTGACTGAAGCGGGCAGTGCGGATACTTAAAGGGGCTGCGTTCCACAGCCTGGGGCCAGGAACCCAAAATTATCTGTCTGTAGCTGTCTTCAGCCTTGATTTGGGGACCAGCAGAAGTTTCTGCCCTACACAGCACAAATCCCTGGTATCCGGTTAACAGGCTACAGATGCACAGATGGTCCAATTCATTTAGGACCATAAATACAAACAGTTATACCTTAAAATCGATTCCCCACCTAACAGGCAGCTAGTGCAAAGTGTACAGCCCTCGGGTTATATGCTTCAACCCCCTGTTAGAATTTAGGAGACATGCTGCAACACTCTGACCCAGCCGAAGGTGGTCGATTTGACTGTCCAGCGGTACATTAATGGAGTGAGTCAAGTAATCCGGACCGGAGGTGACAAAAGCCTGCACTAGTAGTCTCAGCTCCCCTTGACTGAGGGAGGGAGCTAACCTGGCAATGCTTATTTGATTTCGTATTTGTTAATTGGGTAACTGCAATAGACAAGTATATGCCTATTTTCAGGCACGACTCGGACATTCTCATAGCATATAAGGTCAGCGGTACAGGGGATACAGAATAGCGCCAATTAGTCAATTACAATAATAGGAACAGGTAATTAAGTACAGATACTTACTTTAGAAGACAGCAAGTGTTCTGTAACACAGTTCTAAAGCCCCATTAGGTGGCAGAACCTCTAATATCCCAGTGGGAGGGGGTCCAGAATTTGGGGACAAGATGGGAAATGCTGGTTCGCCCATTTTGGTGACGCACTTAGGTTCAATCATCAAGGACTTGTCAGAATGCCACAGGGAGAAAGAGCCACTGCAAGTGAAGAGCAATTCAGACATGGAGATGGGAGTGCGTGTGTAGTATGTTGTCTATTAAGCAGCCTGCGGAGACAGAATGCAGAGTAGCAGGGGCTAGTCAGCCCAGGCCGGTGTACAATAGGCAGTGATGAGTAAAGTGATTAGTGACTAGTGCAAAACGAGAGGCGTTACTGCAGATAACATCCTAATTAGCTAAGCTGCATTTGGTAGAGTTAAGGTAGGCTAGAACACCAAAGATCAGGGCTAGGCAGGAGGACCCCTTGTGCTATTGCTATTCAGGCTTCCAGGGTCAAATTGTGTCTAACCCTATAAGCTAGACCCAGTTTTGAGTTTAAAGATTTCCAGGTGGTGGTGGTATGAGGGGAGAACTCTAAGGAGAGATGTCTCAGATAATAAAGCTACTCTGGGGGATGACTCATCTGCAAATCCAGGGTCAGCTCCCCGTTCAGAGCGAGTCCCAAGCTGTGTACAACTTGCCTAGCCACAAGCTGTACTCTTTCAATGATGGGCAAACCGAGGCTGTCCATAACAGATGACTTTCAGTATGGTAAGCCCACCAGAAGCAACTCTATTTTGTCTAAATTCAGTCTCTATCAGTTAAAGGCCATCAATCTTCTGATTTTGGCATAACAACTCTCCAACAGAGAAACCGGGTCAGCCGGTCTGGTCTCAAATGAAAGATACAGTGCCAGCCATTTTTCTCCACTGTGCTTTCCCACAGAATGCAGCCATGCTGTGACACTCTTAGTTGCGTGACCAGGCATGCATGATTGATGCCAGCGTTGGCAGTGTCCCGTCTCTCCCACAGCCTGCTGACCTTAGCCGCACTGCCTCCTAGGTGGAAGTCAGATTACGAGTTTCACAGTCCATCTACCCTGAAGGAGAGCTATCCTCCTTCCCCAGCCATCCCCCAACGACACAAGCTACATCCAAACTCGGGTTACTGTCATACCAAACGGTAGTATTATTGCTGTCCTACTGGGCTGCAAGTCAGGAGAATTTCCAGCTATTTTTTTCAATTTTCTATTTACACCCCTGTCCTAATTCTGGGATCTCCTATGGTGCCACAATGCCAGCCCTGCATGAGTGTCCCTGTTTCCCCACACCAAGTGCACCAATTGGCTTACCCTACCCCCAGAACCAAGGTCCACTAACTTACCAACACATAAAGCGAGAACAGGATCCGTTTGCAGAGACAGGCACCTGTAACAACCCCTTACTGAGAATCAGGATGGTCATCTGCCAATTTACAGGGCCATTTTCCATTATTCCTCTCCCGCCCCCGGGCAGCATCAGCAGGGCAGATTCTGCTTGTCACACAGCCCGCCTCCTATGTGAAATGTGCTTCTCTCTGTCCCGACTCCCTAGAAGTGCAGAGGTGGGGTCCCTGCCACTGTGCTAAGTGCAGCTGTGAGAATTTCTAACTATTTTTGGCAGTATTCCTGCAGAACACCCCCTTCCCCCCAACATCAAGAATGCATGTTTGTTTAAGAAGCAAGAGCCTGGCCGGCTGTACGTACAATTCGATGTTGCCTGTGGAGAGAGCGCTGGTTATCCATCGCAGATCCAGGGCTTTGAAGGGCACCAGCACAAAACTGACATTGGCTGGCAGGTTCCTGGCACTCTCAGGGTACATAAAGTGATGGGTGGTGCGTCTGCCAACATCCTTCTCATAGTTCACAGTCGGGGCCTGGTTTATTCTGAAAGAAAATCAATTTTATCTGTTTTTTTTTTTCCCAGCACCTGTCATTAAACGATCATACACACCGTACATACCTTTAGTTTTGTTCCAGTTTAACAAAATACTTAAGCAATAAAGCAAGACTCTATTGTGCTAGGATAATGTCACGCCTCGGGTGGCTGGACACTCACCTCATGCCTCCAGCACCTGAAAAGTGACGTTATCCTCACGACACATACTTTAGAGTGCATTACTGCAATTATAAAATGGCTTGCCTGCACAAAAAAAAAAAAAATAGAAGGAAAAAGGTAAAAAAAATAAGTTTTATATAGTCTTCATTAAACACATTATAGATTGAGGGAGCACTTCTGACCAATCAGAGCGCTCTTTTGCATGAGCGTGAGATGTTCTCATTCTGTAAAGAGTGTCTCCAGTGCAGGTGCACTAGGAATAAGCTTTGTTTGGGGGGAAGGGTCAAATTATTGCTCAACCTCGATAAATAATACACTGTGTAAATACTGCCTCAGAGATGTAAGAGTGGCCTCACATTCTTAGGGTATCAGAACCACTCACTTGCCATTTGTGGTTGTTATACCCTATGGATACGCCTTGAGACCACACTTAGCACTGTGAGAGGCATCTCTGCGGCCTTATTAACATACAGATCAGGCTGAAGTGTAGCACAGAGTGAATAGAAAAACGGATGAGAAAGGATGTACAATGAGGCGTGTTCCTCGGAGTGGATCTGTGGGACATTATAAACCACATAAGCAAAGCTTGCGTGATCTGTGGTATCACAGGATTCCATGAGATGGGAAAACTGCCTTGTTCTATACTGTTTGTCCATTTAAAAAAAATAATTATAGTGCAGGGCTGGCCAGGTTAAAAAATAAACATGCATTTTTGCTGTGTGTGTGCACTGCAGTCAGTGACTGCTTAACTGTTTGTGCGACCATGACTGACATCACATCAAAAAGTCTGTGATGTCAATTTTAACTAGAGCAAAAGTGACCAACAATACACTATTAGCATTTCTGTCACAGCCGTCCCCCCTCCCCCCACCGAGTTTTCCACGATGGAACATTCCATGGGTAGCATGTCATTTGAGTCACAGCAGTTTCCCTTTTACAAAGTGGCACATTAACCCCTTGGTATTTATACACAACCAGTGGTGATAAACTTTTCCTGATAACTTGGGAATACCCAGTGGGTTGCTGTGGAATTGCATTTACCTCCACTAATGAGTGGTAAGACCCAGTAATACAACACCAGTGGAAATAAAAATGCCAAGATAAAATGTATTATACAATGGCAAGAAAGAGTCCTGGATTCTGATTGGTCAGTTGGCCACCACAGCAGGGGTGTTATCCTGGCATAACATCCCTGCTGATTCTTTGGATTAGCATTAGCATTATTAGCATCTCCTCTTAAGAAACAAAAATATTTTTACACATAAACAAAGACATACTTTCAAATTTTTTTTTTATTATAAAATAAGCCATTGTATAATAGGAATAATGCCCTCCAGGGTGGGTGTTATGCTCGGATAACATCCCTTCTCGGCCCAACCACCCAAGGTGGGGATGTTATCCCAGCATAACACCCACCCTGTCAGATATTATTCCTTTAATATCTTATACCCAGCTTACAAGGTATCATGTTATAATACATGGGTGGGTATTTTTCCCTGCAGAAATGGTTAATAGTTATTACCACATTTACCCTTTCCCCATATATGCAATTATGATCAAAACTAACAGTAACCATCTGAATGTATTACACAAAATTAAAGATGGGTAAGTCTGTCATATTCGGAAATAAATTAATTGAAAGGGCTAACCTTTGAGCTCATGGCTATATGATCTGATCTGACCCCTTGATGGGTTTATTTCCTTGTAAACCTTCCCATCATTTATTCTGTATATCATGTGAACTGGGTACGTCACAGATGATATCTTGCCCTGTTGGGTACATCGCAGTGCATACTGAACCAATCAGAGAGGGTGGTAGACACTTGGAATGTGCTGCAAGAAGAGGTGGTCTCCTTGAAGACAGTGGGCAGCTTCAAGAGAGGCTAGGATAGGCATGGGGAAGGTAAGGATCATGGGTAGGGAGGATGGGAGGAGTGGGGAGGCGGGCACGGACAGTAGCTCAAGCTATGGACCCTGCGATACAAGCAGACTAGATAGACCAAATAGCTTTCTTCTGTTGGCTTCTTCATATGTTTGTATGAGAGCAGCTCTCACAATGCTGATGACATCACAGCAGCTATGTGTAGTATTCAAGCTTGCAGGTGAAATCAGAGAAGCACAGTGAAATCTTCAATCAAACAGCTGATTTAAAAGCTATAACTAGTGACCTGACATTGTATAAACTGAATATGGAATAGTCTGACACAAATATGCAGTTTATCATCACGTGTGAGGGAGCAAGAATTTCGTAACTCACTTGTGGCTCTGTCACATGTGGATTATGGTCATGAGTCCTCACACACGACGCTAAATTGCATATCTTGAGTCAGTCTGTTTCATATCCCTTGTAACGCATGAGCTGAGAAACCACAAGTTAGTTATGAAAGTTTTACCACTCATGGGTGCAACTGATTTACCAGTGTGGCAGATACATAGAATAATAGACAAGGGGCTGTGTATCACGTAAGCAATAACCCAAAACAGGGTGTATGTTTCTAGAGAATTAATGCACACCCCGGGTGAATTGGACGGCACGAGATCAGTGTCCAAGAGGCTTTCAGTGCACCCAGGAAGTGCATTAATTGTCAAGAAACCTATATACCCTTGAGTGGGTTACTGCACTTATAAAATGGAAAAGGATTTTTTTTTCTAATGGGAAAAAGGATTTATTTTCCTGTAGATAGGTTGTTGCTAAGTAGGATATGTAAGTTTGATAACAAAGACCAAGTGACTCTGAATGAACCTGGGAAGCGCATTTATTTTGAAGAAACCTGTGCCCTGTTGTGGGGTTTTTGTGCTTTAAAATGTGGAAAAATGTTTACTTTAACTCATTACGTCATGGACCATTTTGTGTCAGATTAAGCAATGGATGGTTCAGACTTCATATGAAGCTACTGGAAGTAATGAATTAATAGAAAAAAGGTTTTGTGTTCATTTAGTTAGGCTGTTGCTAGGTAGATTAGGGTGGGTTAGTTACGAACTGTGCATATACCAGGGATTAATCAATGGCAGTTCCACCAAGCCGCATAGACAGCAAAGTTGTTGAAATGCGACTCGGTGACACAAACAACATCAGCAGGTGAAATTTCACCTATCAGACATTTGGTGTTTTTTCATGGGGGGCTATGCCCCGCGCTTCCACACCCCCTACTTTTAGATTACAAACTCCGAGTCGGAGTTTGTTTGTGGGGGGCCAAAACACTGGCAAAAGGGTGAAATTTTGACAGCGGGTCCTTTACAGCAACAACCTCGAAGTTGTCACTGTAAAAGATTTCGCTGTCGAAATTTCACTGCGGCAGTGGTATACAGTTTAGACCAATGAAATTGACAGGATTCTGAAGATGTCTAAATCCCATAAAAGGCTATAATATCACTGAGAGATTCTGCTGACAAGAGAATCTTGCGAGCAAAGATAAACCGGTTACTCACCTGTAACAGTAGTTCTAGGAGTGGTATGTGTTGTTCATCCACACTTGTTGGCAGGTACCTTGCCGCTTTAAGATGTAACCAGCTGACTGTACACCTCTGTATAACTTGTATCATAATTTGTCTTTACTACATTTACCGCATTGTGATGTATCCTATGTTATGTAATCCCGGGTCGCCCCTGAAAAAAGGAAGTTCGGGGCCCAGTGGGCTCACCCGGTCACCAAAATTTAATAAATAAATAAATAAATAAGATGTGCTGGAGGTCTTCGGCTGGCTCCCCCACCCACCCACCTGGTGGTATGTACCCTCGCCCTCCCATGACACTAGATCTTAGCCCGCTGGAAGCCAGGTTTGTGCGTCAAAGCCGGGGAGGTCGAGTGAGTGAGTGTGGATGAACAACATATACCACTCCTAGAACTACTGTTACAGGTGAGTAACCTGTTTTTCTAAGATCATGGATATGTTGTTCTATCCACACTTGTTAGCAGACTCCTAGCAGTTCTCCGGGAGGAGGGAGGCAAGACGCACACCCACTACTTAGGGAAGAGGGACTGGAGAACTGAGGTTCCAAAACCAGCATCCCGGCGTGACTCAAGGTCAATGTGGTAATGGGTGATGAAGGTGTGTCCTGACTTCCAGGTAGCAGCCCTGCAGATTTCCTGGATAGGGACATCCCTAGAAGCAGCCACCGACGCAGCAGTGTGGCGGATGGAATGAGCCCTTAGCCCAACGGGAGGCTCCCTACCCGCCAACCTATAGCAGAGGTCAATGTAAGATGTAATCATCTAGCTATTGTCTGCTTGGCTGCAGGTCTGCTAGGTGCAGTTTCAGCGTAGGTGACAAATAGCTGGCGAACCTCTCCCTGAACTTCCACTGTTCGCTCTTTGTCTCACGTCCAAAGTATGGAGCCTGTACTCAGCCTCCAAGGTGTGACTGGGGTAGAACACTGCCAGAGTAATCATCTGGTTAAGGTGAAACTCCAACACCACCTTTGGAAGGAATTTCGGGTGGGGGCACAGGACAACCTTGTCCCTGTGGAAGACCAGGTAAGGAGACTCTATGGAGAGCGCCTGTAACTCCCCAGTCCTTCTGGCTGACGTGATAGCCACCAAGAAGGCGGTCTTCCATGACAAGTGTGACATCTCACATTTGTGCACAGGTTCGAATGGCTTGTCCATGAGCTTTGCCAAAACCAGCAGTAAATCCCACAGAGATGGAGGTTCACGCAGCGGAGGGGATATGTGATCTAAGCCTTTAGAAAAGCACCAGACCACCTTCTCCTGCACCACCAACTGCTGACCGGCCTGCGCCCAGTAACCAGAGATGGCTGCCAGGTACACCTTTAGGGTCGACGACCACAGCCCCTACTGGGAGAGGGACCAAAGGTAGTCCAAAATGCTAGTCACTGTGCAAGACGAGGGGTCCAGTCCTTTGCCCTGACCCCAGATGGAGAATCTCTTCCATTTAAAGGCATAGCATTTTCTGGTTGATTCCCTATGGGACACCTCAACAATGCTGAGGACCTTGTCGGAGAGACCCAGGGCCTGGAACTGTAGCCGATCAGGAACCAAGCCATCAGGTGCAGGGATTGAAGATCCAGATGGAATTCCTTCCCCTGATTGACCGAGAGCAGGTCCGGGCGTGCTGGAAGCCGCCTTGGGAGCCCGGAGCTGAGGCTGAGGAGATCTGGATACCAGAACTGGTGCTGCCAGTATGGGGCTACCAGGATCACCTGCACTTTGTCCCTCCTGACCTTGATGAGCACTTTGTGAATCAAGGGGAGTGGAGGGAAGGTGTAGAAGAAGCCATCCCCCTGCAGCAAACCTTGCTGAGGGGGACGGGCATGGAACAGCCTCAGCTTCACGTTCTCCCTGGAGGCAAACAGGTCCACCTGGGGGGTTCCCCAGAGGGAGACCAGATCGTGTACTACCTCTCGGAGGACAGACCACTCGTGAGATGCCCCGCCTATCTGGCTGAGGGCATCAGCCAGCAGATTCGAGGCTCCTGCCACATGAATGGCTAGGAGATCTACTTCCAAGCTGAGCACAAGTAACCAAATGCAGAGAGCTTCCTTGTACAGAGGTAAGGAGCACGTCCCGCCCTGTCTGTTGAGATAGCACATGGTCGTGGTGTTGTCCGTCTGGACTTGGACCACTTGACCTCTAACAAACGAAGCACATGTGGTCAGAGCTAGGCAGACCGCTCGGAGCTCCAGCAGGTTGATGTGGCATCAAGACTCCGGAGAAGACCAGAGCCTGTGAGCTCCCCCAGATGGGCACCCCAACCCATCAGAGAGGTGTCGGTTGTCAGAGTGACTGTCGGCTTGGGTCAGACAAACGGGATCCCTTCCTGCAGGTGGGATGGGATGAGCCACCACTGGATGCCGTCCCACATTTTCTGGGTCACAGAGACCAGCTGGTCGAGATGACCTGAGCGCTGGCTGGCCAATTCTCACCGAAGGGAATGCATATGCCAGCAGGCCCATCAGACCACACTGGCTGAGGCTGCCATGTAGCCCAGAAGACACAGGAAGTCCTGGGCAGGGCGCAATTGCCCAGCCAGAAATGATCGGGCAAAGGAGGAGAGCGCCTCCGCCCTGTCCGCCGGGAGTCGAGCTCTGCCCCGATGAACTGAATCACCTGTGCAGGTATGAGTTCCTACTTGGCCTCGTTGATCAGGAGGCCAAGTTCTGCGCAAGTCTGGAGGGCCAGATCCTTTGGACCGCTCCACCTCCAACCTGGAGGGACCTGCTATCATCCAGTCATCTAGGTAAGGGTACACCCGGACCCCTCGGCACCTCAGGTAAGCTGCCACACCACTGCCATGCATTTGGTGAAGACACTGGGAGCTGAAGATAGGCTGAAGGGCATGGCCTGGAACTCGAAGAGGATTCCTTCTGCTCTGAAGTGGAGGAACCGTCGATGGGATGGACGGATTGGGACATGAAAGAACGTGTCCTGAAGATCTAGGGAGCAGAACCACATTCCTTGCTCCAGGGATGGAATGATCTGAGCCAGAGTTACCATCTGGAAAGTGCGGGATCTGAGGAACCCATTCAGGTCGTGAAGATCTAGAATGGGGTGCCAGCCCCCCCGTCCGCTTTGGCACCAGGAAGTACCTGGAGACAAACTATGGGTCTGAAGGCGAGTCCACTACTGGGCGCACCACCTCCTTTAGGAGAAGCTGGGCCAGGTCGGCTCTGAGAGCCACCAGAGAAGCTGCAGACACCTGATCCCCCCGTGGGGTGCGGGCTCGGTACAGAGGGACCTGCTCGAATTCCAGAGGCAGGCCTCAACTGACCACTTCCAAAACCCACTGGTCCATAGTGATAACGGACCAAGCAGAAATAAAGTGGCTGAGCCGGCCCCCCCATAGGAGGACCCAGGGGAGGCATGACAGAGTTGAGGGAGGCACCCCCCAACCCGTCACTGGGCAGGCTTGGAGGAAGGTCCAGCGGGAGGACCGCCGGGACCTTCCCCCTGGGCTTCCTGAAGGAGAAGGCAACGGACTTGGTCCAAGGATGCCAAGCCTGAGACTTCTAGCCCTGCTGCTGGTGTTGCTGCTGGGCCAGTCTGGCTGCAGGAGTGGAGGAGTGAAAGGGCTTGCGGTTAGCACGCTTGGAGCCCTTGTCCTTTTGGGCAGATGTAGTAGAATCCAAGGTGGCACTGGACTTCTCTATGCACTGGAGGTGACCCTCCACGCCTAGCCCAAAAAGATCAGTACTCAAAAAGGGGACATCTGCCAACTTGTGCTGTGTATCTGCTGTGAAGATCGAGATGTGGAGCCAAGCTCTGCGGCGCATGGCCACTGCGGCCACAACCGAACGGGCACAAGACTCGCCAATATCCAGAGCCATCTGGAGCTGCTGTTTGGCCACCACCCTCCCCTGATTCCGGACCTGCTTGACTGTGGTCTGGAGGTCAGCCGGGAGATGAGGGATCATCTCATCCAGGGAGCCGAAGAGGGCGTGCAAGAAATGTGCCATGATAGCGGCCGAGCTGGCCTGACGAAGGCCTAGAGAGAAGGCTGCATAGACCTTCTTCCCAGAGTGGTCCGACTGCTTGGATTCCCTGTCCAGGGGTCTCTCCATGTCTCCTTCCTTGCCTGATTCCTGAAAACCGGAGTCGGCCACCAACCCCAACGCAGAGGGGTACTCTGTAAAGCCTGACAGAGACCCCATGGGCGCCGCATACTTGTGGGCCATGCGGGCAGAAGGCACAGGACAGGAAGCGGGACACTGCCACAGCTCCAAGGCTGGGCCCACAATGGCCTCAGCCACTGGGAAGGCCTCCAAAGGAGAAACCCCCTTATCCAGAATCTCTGTGAGGGGGTACTTAGCCTGTTTCTGCACAGGCTCCAGCTCCATCCCCGTAGACTTGGAGATGAGCCGACAAATGCCTATCAGCGAGGAAGGGCCCTGGTCGACAGACCCCCCAAGGATTCCGTGTCCACTGGAGAAGTCCTCAGACTCCGAGGATTCCACATATAGTGGGCACCCCCCCCCCCGAGTCGCTCTCCACCCTCCTTGGGCGTCGGGAGTGAGAGTGACCGACAACCTATGGGGCAAGCCTTGAGCCAACCGGGAATCCATGGTCGGTGCTCCAGACATAGGCTGATCGGGCGGCGGCTCCACCCGAATCGGTGGAGTGGCTGGCTTCGGCAGGGCCATAACCAGCACCTCGGTGACACCGTGGCCAATGTTGGTCGCCCTAGTGAGAGCCATTTTATGGCTGGAGTCAAAACCGGGGTCGGTTTGGAACCGGACAGGACCAACTGCTGCCACAGGAGATCTTCATAGCATCGACGCAACTTGCACCAAAGCCTCTCCTCACATGGGGAGGATGAAGATGATGATGAGTGGTGGCGCTGCTTGCCGTGACGTCAGGACCAAGACCGACGATGGCGGGACTTTCCCGACGTCGAAGCCGAGGAGCGGAGCCGAGACCTCGACCATTGGCGATGCCAGTGGGGAAGCTCGACCGGAGGCAGGGAAACCCTCTGCTCCGGGTCCAGCTCCTTGGATACCAGGTCCTGCCCAACATTCTGGGCCGACCCTTCCGAAGACACCGGGAGCACCAGCATTCAGAAAACAGAGTCATTGGCCAGATCATGTGAGAACCTGCCGATCGGTTCGAGAAAAATCTCCACCATGTCGACAGGCGTCTCAGCTGACTGGTTCGATGGGGACACTGTGAAACCAGCGGCCCCGGCCACGACTTCGACCGAAGTCGAAACTGGGTTCTTCTGTGAGCGGGACTGCTCCCGGTCCCATGAACGTCAACAAGTCGACTTGTCTTTCTTCGACTCCTTGAAGCGCGAAACATGGGACCCTGAAGGGCTCTCTCCCTTAGTCGAGAGAGACTGGCACAACTCCTTGAAAGAAGCCGAATAGGAGGATCCAAGGTGCAGAGGAATACATTGCCAAAGCCAAAGAGGAACTCACCGCGGCCTGTGCCTCCTCCTCCTTGAGGGCCTTGAGCTGTTCCAACTGCTTGGTGGACCCTGCAGCTGCGGAGACCACCCAATGGACCTCCTTCGATTTGACCAGCAGGAAACGCTTCTCCAGTTGCCCCAATCGAAGTTGGGCAGTGCGGTCTTCTAGTACGTTCGGGGTGAACAACCGACAAAATTTGCAAGCCTGTGGATCATGGTCTAACCCCAGGAAATAAATGCACGAGGCGTGTGGATCCATGCAAGACATCTTCTGCCTGCAGGTGCACCGGTGAAACCCAAGGGCCGATTTTTCCTCCATCGGGGATGCAACTGGAAAATGAGCCAGTGCTGTAAACATCAGACTAGTGGGTTATCAGAAACTAGTGCTAGCAACATGATAATATTTGTAATTTTCTTTTTTATTTCTCAATTTTTGGCTGGGAATGCCACACTGAGCTGGTGCTCATCTCCAGGTGTGACCTGGGAACACAGGAAGATTAAGTGACTTGCTCAGCGTCACACGGTATGCAAGTGGCAGGTGTGAGAATCAAGCCCAAGTCTGCTGGATGTACCAAGCTTGATGGAAGAGATTTTTTTTTGTAAATTAATCATGGCCATATTTATCGACTGAAGTCCTTAATTACAACAGTAGTAATAACAAGTTTTAAAAAATATTTGAGGGAATTAAAAACACACTAATGATGAATCTAAGGATATCTAAAATACATTAATGCTAATTATAACATGGGTTAGGTAAAGGAGCCGACATGATTGGAGAAGAGCGGTCAGCACAGACACGGGAGGGATCTCTATATTCAATTCTGCATTTTTTTCTAGCGGCCATTGTTGTTTTTGGCTTTAGCGAGGAAATAACACAGTACTGTGCACAATCATAACATTGTAAAAGTGTTGTGGTTTCACAGTGGCGTTAAAAATATGTGCCTAAATGATAGGTTGTGTAATGGTGAAGCCATTCTGGGATATCAGTAAAACAGGTTTCCACACCTCAAGAGTCACTTCAGTAAAGGCTAACAGTAAGAGCACAATGTCGCACACAGTAGTTTTAAGCATCACGCACCGTTCACTTCAGTAAACAGACATCCCATAGCACACCATGGTTGGAAATAACAGACAGTGTGGGCAAATGTTTTAGGGGTGCAACAGAATGGCAGTAGACTGAGCACTGCAGAGCACAGTGGTGACTGCCAGATGAACTGCCAAGGCTGTCTGTAGTCCTGTCTATCTGTAAGCAGCTATAATAAGCAATCTGGCACGGTACTGACAGCTACACCCATATGACACATTTCAAGACATCCTATTCAAGAATAGAAGTGAGAAATATCGTCCCATAACTCATACAGTGCAGCTGTACCCACACCACACACCCACTGCAGTACAATATGGAGAGCAACACACTAATGTCTGATGGTAGTAGTGACAGTTCAGCCTGATACCGAGTGCCCAACTGAGAGAGAGACACAGACAGAGCATTTCATTTGGCAAACCAAGCGGCTGTCTCTGACATCACTTCATTCCCAACCTTCTCCCCCACGTTGCCTGCTGCCACTGTGCTTTCCCCTGTGTCCGATGCCGTTTGTGTGAGGGAGAAAGAGATCGGGAGAAGGCTGTCTCTCTGCTTCACTCTTTCTCCCTGCAATTTACGGACACTGTCACTCCATGCAATGCCTTACTTGCCACAACAGGACAGCAGAGACAGACCAAGAAAGAGAGAGAGAGCTGTGCTGTGGTGGTGGTGGTGGGGGGGGCGCCTTGCTCTCTTGTGCTAGCTCCTACATTGTCTGTCATCCAGAGAAAGAGACAGCAAAACGCAGAAGTCCTGCTGTGTGTTGCACTCCATAAGTGCAGGCATACCTCTCAACTGTCCCTAATTTTGGTTCAAAATTATTCTCTGTCCCTCGTAAAATTTGTGTTTTTATGACTGAACAGTGCAGATTAAGCACAACATTAAAGTTACACACTTGTTCTTCACAAAATGCATGTTACAGTAATCCTCTTATTCTATCAGCTTTGTGGGTGAATATTACCAATTTTTAAGATGTGTCCCTGATTTGAGGACTTTGTCCCTAATTTTTTTTAAGCCCTGTCCCTGATTTATGAGGCAAGAGGTTGAAAGGTATGACTGCAGAAGTCCTTCTACCTGTCTGTAGCTGTTGATTAAAGTGTTAGTTTAATCCACAGTAAGGGACTACTTTGCATGGCGGAAGGATAAAATCCCTTTCTGCCATTAAAACGGGAAGCAGCTGTTTTGGGGGGCTTGTACACTATGGTTAACCTAACCCATGTTATAAGCGCAATAACCCACTCTGGGGTGTGGGATTAACAGTATTTATCCACTAGCATCAGGAGACACTGCTCATGCCCGCGCTCACAACGCACCCCAGGTGTGGATTAAATGCCAACAACCCCACACCCTGTCGTGGGTTATTGCTTATAAAACAAACACTATGACGATATGTTTTGCCAACTAACATTCACCACTGCTTTATTTATTTCAAGTCTAAAAAAGAATGCTAAATCAGAATCAAAGCGTGAGTAAAGGGATTCTTACAAGACAGGAGAAAATGTGAAACAGAAAGGTAACAATACAAACTTTTTGCGTTTTTCTCCCCCATCTTCCACCTGCCCCCATCTGACTGAGCCAACCACCCTGTCACTCGCCTTCGCCTTCTCTAGGTACTCACCCCACCCTTCTGTTCCTCCATGCCTTGCCCCCCCATTGCAGCGTCCCTCGTGGGGGTGGCACCCACCCCAGCTGGATCAGGATCCATTTGGAGGCGGGTGCCTAGTTGCTTGTGTGGGGCCTGCCAGGGCCATTGTCATTCTGATGGTTGTTTTTTAATGGGTCACCTACTGTGCAGTGACGTACATGTGCACATGGTGGCGTACAACATGTATCAGCGTCTGCTCCCACTGTCTGTCCACACTGCATGGCCACCCATCTTCTGCTAGGTGGCAGGCACACAGTGCAGGAGGTGATCCCCCCAAAGGAGGACAGCTGTCTGATGGGACACACTCGTCATGCCTTCCCCGGCTGGCACTCAGCAAGCTGAGGCCATTCCTGAACCCAGGCTGCTGGAGCAACAAACAGAAGTGCTGCCACTAAGCTGTCTAGCTGACAGGTGCAAATATTTTTTGCCACAACATGAACTGGTGCTTTAAGTGCCATCGTTAGAATGATGTTCATCGGACTTATCAGCCGGGAGAAAGTAATAAGAAAAGCTCAGTGATGCAGTCACCCCTTGTTGTAATGCTGTCTAATTTAGGGTTTTTTTTCCATTTAAAATATTACTAAATTACTACTATAGTACGTTACCAAAATTGAAAAATATACAGTGGCTAATGGGTGTATCTGTTGCACACTCAGGAGAGGACGTGGAAGTCCTGGGGTCACAAACAGAGGGGAAACAAAATATGACAGAAATTGGGGTCTGAGAATGGCCTGGGCAATGCGGTCGGCATCACTCTGTGATAAGCTGGAAGGGATACCAGGCAGCATGCGCCTCCCCTTCTTAGGAGCCGAGCGCCTTGCCTCTGTAACCCCCAACACACACACAACCAGTCCTGGGTAATCTGCAGAATGGCAGTCTCCCATGTGGTGGTGTAGAGTCCCTGCCACTGGTCTATCTCAGTATGCTGTTTACCGTGGTCAGGAGTTTACACCGACTGTATATTAAGGGGATAAATGATGGACACTCGTGTGATATGGAAAATATTTTCACTCCTTTAGAGTGACCTGTGGATAGTCATGAGTGGCAAAGTCACGAGTGAATATCCAGAGGTCACTGTGCAGGACTGAAAATATTTTCCATATTGCACGAGTGCATATCATGTATCTGTTTTATATAATTGGGGCATGATAACTGGAGGTAACTCCAGTTATCACACTCTGGTGATGTCAGCAGAGTGTAATATCTCATGGTGGTGGTTTTATGCTGAAATAAGGAATGGCATGTCATCTCACCCCTGTTGTATAACTCGTCTTATTAGGTGCCACTCCTCAATATCTTTTAACCTGAAAACCAAAACATGAAATAAACCCTGCAAATGGAAAAAGAGGCAAACAGGCAGAAAGCTACTAACCTACCTACAGTGTATGCAATGGAAGTGTGCTTTCTAAAAGAGAAATAAAAGTGTTATTCACAGAGCTTGAGCACCTAAAGTGAGAATAAACATCTTATTCCCACAATTCCATGTTTCCTCTCACTTGGAGTGCTGAGCTCGTGGTGTTTGACGCTGATGCCAGTTTTGGAATACTGCCAGAGTAGTGCTTTCGTGGTCTAACATCAAATGTGCAAACAGTTGTCTTTTTTAACAATATACTGGATGAAAAATGCACTCCCATTGCACAAACCAAATATGTAATGGGTTTCTTCTGTGCAAATGTGGCGTTTATCTGATCTTGTTTTTTTGAAGTCTGATCACACTTGTCGCTCCGCTCTGCAACTCTTTGGGTCACAGAGTTCAAAAATCAACCTGTTCAGATAAATGCGCTTTTCACACAACCCCCACTGAATATACTCTAAAAGCTTCACCAGTTTAAGTCTAGTGCTACAGCAAGCTTCCATAAGGGGGCAGCAAAGACACACAAATACCAGTGCTACTGAAACGTATGCTGGTCCCTTTCCTTAAATGCAGGCGCTGTAAGGTCAGGGAACATGAGAGAGATACTGTGCTGCCATGCTCCACTCCAAGGTTCACAATGCTGCTTGCATCAGCCGAAAGGCCAGACTCTACACTTAGCAGCCAGCTGAATGGTAACGGTGCGGCCATCGCTAAAACAAGTCCATGTAACCAACCCCCAGCACATACTTGGAAACAAACTAGCAAAGCTTATGTGCCTTTCCTGATCAAAAATTGTAAATAAATAAATAAAATTAACTTCTTCAGTTAACGTCAACAGGACTGTATCTGGGCAGACTGCTCTGGTTATAGTGGTGCCTTTCAGAGATGGGGGGAAGGGGTTACTGATTTGCGATCATGGACCCACAGAGGATGGCATGTGGTATTAGTTCCATGGCAAGCAACCTGATGGTTACAGCACTCTGCCAATAGGTGGCGACTGCGCAGCTGAGCAGTTAGGGCATGTCTGCCAGGAAATGGCGTAAAGAGGATGGGAGATTTGTGTATCTAATTTCCAGCTATGAAATGCCCCAGTGCTAGTGCACATGTGCCAAAACCAAAGGCATGTGCCATGCAGATGCAGGCAGACTCACTAGCACGCACATGTTTGTCCGTCAGCTCAGAATCTCTAGGATTTTGAAAAACATCAAAAAACTCCTACCATTCGGGGATGTACAGACAATGCATGTGAGTGTCTTTGCACTCTGTTTTGTAATATGGCTGCCGAACTGGGAAAGCAATCCGTGGGGTTGCAAGGTGTGCCACAGGTAAGGGGGTGACAGGGCTAGGTAGCTGCAAGGGGCAGACAGAAGCAGAGCCTGTGAAAGGGGGCATAAATAAATTCAATTCAATTTTATTTATAAAGCACTTTTCAAATTCAAAGCGCTGTACAGACATTAATCAATAAAATCCAGATCTTTAAAAGCATTTAAAAGTTAACCAAGAACTAACAGGAGTATGCTAATTCAAATAAATATGTTTTTAAGGCAACCTTAAAATTTGCAACGGTTGGGCATTCTCTCTACCAACGAGGTAGAGAATTCCACAGGGTTGGTGCCGAAAAAGCAAATGCACGAGATCCTGATGACTTCAGTCGTACCCTGGGAATCTCCAGCAATCCCTCGTTGGAGGAAATAAACTACATACAGTGAAGGAGGAGACCTTCACAAGGGACTGAATATTTAGTCTCTGTCACGTTTAGCATTTGCATAAACACCATCATCACAGCATTAACCGCCACCACCACTACAGCCAGTGTCATCAGTCGTGTCGCCATTTTTCCCAAACTCTGATCAATCGAAATACTTTTTTTTTTAATATCATCTCTTTATCCTCCTTCACGCCAGCAGCCCCCTTCTGGTGGCTACCCCCAGCCACATCACCGACCCTACCTGAGAGGTACCTCCACCTTGAATTGCCATGGGTGGGTGAGGTGCCTTGGTGGGTGGAGTGCCTGTGGGTGTCTCCATCATCCTGCCACCAGAGGCGTTTTCCCCTTTTTTACCCCTCCACCCAGACCGGCATGCGTGCTATGGTGTGCATACCCTGTGTGAAGACACAGGAATGCCTCAGCACCCACATCCAGTCAACCAGGTGGGAGACCACTGCTGCGCCATCCAGCTTCCAATAGGTGGCGATCATGCAGCGGTACGCATTGTCCCCCTTCCATGAAGGAAGAGAGCTGTCACTGGATGCACAATCCACCTTCCCCCAGTCAGCCCACTAGTGACTCTATTTTGTTGCTAAGCCTGGGTCGCTGGCTTGGCAGCCCTCTGCGCCACTGAGCCAGCCTCAAAATTCAAGTTTGTTTTAATTGATTTAAATAATTGTCATCTGAGGAAAAAAAAAAACAAGACAGAAAACAGTTTCAGTTACGTGCACAGTGGCGGTGCTGCGGTTTGTGACACTGGCAGCCCAGCAGGGAAAGGAGGATTAAGCATCCTAGAGGACACTTTCCTCCTTGGGAGAGGGTGGGATGTGTCTCCTGGGTGACCATAAGATGAAGTGGAAGACCAGGCAGGCATGTAATTTGTGCCATTGTCTGAGAACATTATGAAAACATGTGCTCGGGGGAAGGAAACTGAAGAAAACTGGTGGCCATGAGAAAGATGAAGCCATGCCAGCCTCCCATAAACATCATGGGTCCTCACTTTGCCCCTGCTCTTCACTGCTACCTACAAGGGACTCCAAAATAGCTGGCTAGGTAAAAGGTAAAACACTGGCCACGGCACTCTAAGGGGGTCCTACCCCAAGGGGAATATCTGGGTACCTAGGCTGTGGACAAGGTAGTCCAGCAGGAGTATGGGTTGGAGAGAGACTCTGTGGTCAGGCAGCAGGCTAATGGCATCAGTGGAAGGAGGACCAACTGGATGGGCCTGGCAGCCATGGGGTGTTCTGAAGGAAAGCTGTGCTGGAGGATGGAAGGGGTGTAAACATAAAGTGAAAAAACACTAACAACAACAGATGACCAAAAGCCACAACTAAGGTAACGTACGTGTAACATCCGGTGCTTCAGGGTTATGTGGCAGACAGGGAGACCAAACAAGGCTTGTGATTCAGAAACAGATGAGATAACAAAACATTTCAGATTGGCACAGACATATAACAGAGGGTAACGCACCAACTAGGAATATAACGCAGAGTTTACAATTATATCATCAGTGTATAAACCTGCAGTCATATACAAGAAACAGCGGAACCAGCTGTCCCGGAAATACTGGTCAAAAGATAAAGCAGCAGTCATGTTAGGGGTGAAAATTCTGACCTATAATTTTTTTATTCTGTTTTAAATTGTCCCATACCTCTGGTCTTGAACAGTATCCTTTTCATCCATTTTTGGGTCTGCTTTAGCACTTGTTTTTTTTTTTTGTTGTTGTTACATTTCAAATAATAAAAAGAGAACACATTTCAGTATAGCATGGTTGGTTAAGCACTCAGCTGAGATGCAATTTCTCATTCTCAGTGGGGCCCTGCTTTTAAGCAAATTCTACAGCTGGATGGATGGGAACAGAAAAAGGTGAAGCAGTTTACTTTAGCTCTGGTTGGATCTGAACCTGGATCTTCAGGTTCCAAAGCCTGTCCTCTAAGCACTAGTCCACATTGCCTCTTTGGGAGCAGGTGGGGGTGGTTCAGATGTGGCACTCTGCATTGCTCAGGCTCACCGACTCGAGCATGAAGGTTGTAAACGCTGAGTTATAGTCTGTTCCGGATATTAAAAAATAAAGTAGCAAAAAGAAAAAAAAAATGGCAGGTCTGTGTAATAACCAGCACCGCATCCCTGTTCCGCTGTAAATTAGAGCCCTGGGGCACCGAGAATGAGATAACATGATGATGGATGGAGTGATGGATCACAGTAAGTGTCAGGTGAAACTATTAGGAACACAATTAACAGCGCGCCCTGTACTAGCGCTGCCAACAGCGAAGATAGCTCAGGCCCTGACAGGCCCTGCCTCAGCACAGTTTGTAGTAAATGTTTTAACTCATTTTATTCCCCTCTCACTGGTAGGGATATGCCCCTTAACCCTGGGACCCCCTCCCAGCACCACACTGGCATCTTCCCCAGCATACCTGCTCGAAAGCATGGCCTGTGGCTTGCCCCCCATGGCGCCTTCCCCCCATCAGGGTACAGAGACTGAGATCAACCTTGGAAGACGCCAGATAGTTGTTCTGGGTGCCATTTGGGCCTTGGAGGAAGAGGATCCTAGTATCATTGTGCACAGTGTCCAAGTTTTTTTTGCTTCACTTCCTTGTTGTGTTGTTTCCCCATTGGTTCGGATGTGCAGTGGTGCAGTGGGACGCATCACACGCTTCTATGCACTTGTATTTTATTCTTTGTTTTTCACTTTCTGTTTATTCATCAGTTTTTTCTTACCCCCTGTTTTTCCACTTCTCACTGGCACCTGATAGCTGTGGCCCTGGACAGGGTTACCTCGACCTAATCACTGAATCCACTGTCGTGATGATGCTGCCCTTGCCAGTCCTTGCAGCACTGTCATATATGTTAATATGTGTACTTCCCTGTGTCTCTTATTGAATCATGATATGGTGTATGAAAACCCATTGTTACACACGGAAATCCATCCAAATCAAAATGTTGTTACACCACAGTAGAAAATTCTTAGAATGCTGAATCACCCACACTGTGGTATAACAACATTTTGGCTGGTTTTCAGAGCACTCAAGACGGCACTCTCCTCAATGGGAAAAACCGCTATGCACATCTCAATATTCAAGCAGTGAATATTGTGACAAGATGGCGGCTGCGGTTTTTTACCCCCAAGGCGGCTGAGGACCGTGTAAAATTTATGGAGGATACAGTGTATATTCACCTTATTTAATGCATTTTTATATAAAGCTATACGTTAGTAACAACGGGTCTCCATACACTATATAAAATACTAGCTGGGTGACTGCACAACCAGCCTGAAATGCCACCTCGGGGTTCTGATTCTGTGGGACCTCTCGAGCTTCGCTCTCGAGGTCTAATAGAATCTGAACCCCTCGGTGGCAGAACAGGCTGGTTGCACAAGGCTGCCCAGCAAGTATTCTCTGTGTTGTTATCTCGTGCTGTTTGGGCGAGAGGACCAGAAACCTATTGCACAAGATAACGTTATGATTCAGTAAGTGGCACAGGTATGTATACATATTACGAAGCAGCTGAAGATTTTCCTTCAAAAAAACATTTTCAGTAGAATGTTTAAAAATCATTTTTTTAATATTTTTCAGTCCCCCCTCTAGTTATACATAGTGGTACAGTCTGGATGTCAGACACTGTTGATGCACTCTGAAAGCCATTATGGCAGCAGCTGGTGAAACTAAATTCAATACAGAAAAAAAAACATTTGGGGGTCTTTTTTTATTTTCTTAAAATATTTAGGAACCTGATGGGTGCTTGTGAGAGGCAAGCAAGTGGCAGAGTGGCAGTTGAAATTCGGCGACAGCGGGAATGGAAAACAGTTGAGCGTGGTGCGTGAGGGAGCATCTGTATGCTCAATAAGAGGTAAGAAAAAATTACTTACCACAGTAATATTGTTTCTTCTAAAGGAGTGCTAATGTATGCTGACACATGCAGTAAGACCTTCCTATTGTACTGCCCCAAAGATGAGATGGTTAAAGCCTACATTCTAAGTAGGCACGCGCTTGGTTGCAAACCACTGTCCACTGGTATATTCTGTGCAACCATCAGAGTCTTATGAGCAACTGAAAAGAAAGACTCTTAACTATCTAATTGATTGAGAATCAATAGGACTATGTATATTAAACTATAGGATACCCCACCAACCCTAGTGAGGGAATAAAAAACTCGGGTCACAGATGCCCAACCGATAACCAACTCAAAGGATTAACAACAAAATGTAACAGCTGGAGTGCAGAGACTCCAGGTTCTGGTAGGGGAGGCAGGATAGGAGGTCAGACTACATTAGGACTCCTTTAGAAGAAACAACATTACTGCGGTAAGTAATTTTTTCTTCAAAGTACAAGAAGTCCTAATTTATTCTGATATATGCAGACTATCAAGCAGTTTCCCTGGAGGTGGGTGTAGAACCTACTTAGGAAATCGGCTCTGCAATACTGCTGTACCAAACCTAGCATCACTTCTGGCTTAATCGTCCAGACTAATGCCTGGTAAATGTGTGTACAGTTTTAGAGGTAGCTGCTTTACAAATCTCGAACAAGGGCATGTCCCTTGCAGCTGCTATAGTTGCAGCTGTACCCCTGGTGGAATGAGCTCTCAGGCCCATGGAGTTCCTTTCCCAGCTTTCCATGACAAAACTGGAAGCATGACACTATCCATGTCACAATGGTCCTCTTAGTGGCAGGCTTACCTCTAACCAGTTCTCCACAGGTAAGAAATAACTGATTGTTTCCACCCCTATGGTCTCTGGTATGATCCAGGTAGTAGCTGATAGCCCTTTTTACATCTAGGCTATTCGGCCTACGTTCCCCTGAACTAGTGTTCAGTGAAGAAGACAGGCAAGTTCATAGACTGTTAAGGTGGAAATCAGAAACCACTTTGGGGAGGAATTTTCTGTTTCTTCGGAGAACCACCTTGTCATTGTGGAATGATAAGGCCTGTAGCTCACTGATCTGTCTTGCTGAGGTGATAGACACCAGAAACACAGTCTTCCATGTTACATACTTCAGTTCTGCTGAGAACATGGGCTCAAAGTGGGGCTGCATCAGTTGTGCTATGCAAATGTTCAGGTCCCAAGAAGGGGTAGGTTCCCTAAGAGGGGAATGCATATGCAGCAAGCCCTTGAAAAACTTTTTGAATACAGGGTTAGAAGCTAGGGAAGGGCCCTTCCCTGCTGACAAATAAGCAGAAATTGCTGCCAAATGTACCCTCAGGGTAGAGAGTTGAAGGCCCAAGGAGTGTAGATGGGCCAAATAGTCCAGCAGGACTGGAATGCTTGCACTTGGTGGGTCAACCTCTGTATGAGAACACCATATGGTGAACTTCTTCCATTTGGAAGTATAGGTTTTCCTGGTAGATGGTTCTCTGAAAACCCTCAGAATGTCCAGAACCCCCACCGAGAGTTGCAAGCCAACATACTCTAAGTCCTCAAGAACCAGGCCTTCAGTCTGAGGGACCTCAGGCTGGGATACATAATTCTCCCCAGGGAGGAGGTCAGCAGGTTGTGTCTCCTGGGGAGGCAAATTGGGCTGGTCAATGACAGGAACAGTAACATCGAGTACCAGGTTTGTCTGGCCCAGTCCGGAGCTATCAGAATCATTGCTGCAGATTGACACCTGAGTTTGTTCAGCACCCTGAGTAGCAAGGGAAATGGAGAGAAGGCATACAGGAATTTCCCTGACCAGTCCAGAAGGAGTGCATCCATGGGTACTGTGCCCAGTGCTGGGGGCCCAGAACAGAGGCAACTGATGATTGTCTGGGGCTACAAAGAGATCTATCTCTGGGGGTGCCCCATCTCCTGAAGACGGTTTGTAGAACCTGTCCGTTCAATGATCATTCGTGGTGATTCTGATTGATCCTGCTGAGAGCATCCACCAGAACACTGTCCTTCCCTGGGAGGCGAACAGCTGACAGGGATACCTCGAGGAACTAAGCCAGGCTCCAAATCTTCATGGCCTCCATGCAAAGTAGAGTGGAGCTTGTTCCCCCTGTTTGTTGATGTAATACATGGTGGTGGTGTTGTCTGTCCTGATCTGCAACACCTTCCCCTGAATCATGGCAGAGAATGACTGACGAGCCAGTAACAATGCTCTGAGTTCCAACAGGTTTATGTGCAAAAGGGACTCTTGGGGGACCATGTGTTGTATGTTCCCCTAGGTGGCCACCCCAACCCAAAAGGGATACATCTGTGGTAAGTGTCACACGCCCCTGGCCCCCTAACCTTGGGCAGCCCGGCAGAACCTCTTGTTTGCAGCGAGGATCCCTCTATTCAGGAACTCGTGAGCAGGAGTAAGGGTTCAGGAAGACTTCCCAACCTTCCTTTCCCCAGTGGGAGGGTGGATTCTGTAGTTTAGAGTTCCCTTGACTCTGCACTACTTTCAGTATTTGAATCCCACCATGACCACTGGCTACATCTTGCCTAGGTAGTTATCTTGTTAGGCACCCAGTCTTTGCAAAACCCTTCTGTTGAAAATGTTAAATCACACAACCAGACCCCAGCCCTGTCATGGACAGCTACAGTGGGATATTTTATGCCTTCCTGGAGCCATATACCTGTCTCCCCTTATCTTGAAATATAACAGGTCCACACTAGCCTTTATAGAAATACCAGTTATTTTGCAGTTACCTGTTAAAGGGACAGTGTCTTAATTCTAAAGTACATTACATCATATACAGTATGAACCCACATAAATGGATGTTGGCCTATCATGTGAAAGTAAGTACCTCTGTGGGATTTTGCTGTAGGAATGGGACACCCACCCTGAGGTTTTCCCTGTCCTGCCACCGCTGTAAGGCCTGTAGCAGTGTGGAAGTTACTGGTACCAGCTTTGACAATGACTCTCTTCTCTGGGACCAGAATGACCTCAGATGGAACTGAATGTCCCTCATTTGAAACCTTGCTTCTGAAACTACAGCTGTTGAGGCCGTCGTACGCCCTAATAGCCGTAGGAAATGCCTGGCCGACCTTGGTGAGTGGAGCTTGAAGGAATCTGCCAGCTGGATCAGACTGACCACTCTGTCTGGTGGAAGCATTGCCCTTCCCCTCATTGTGTCCAGTTCTGCCCCTATGAACTCCAGGCACTGGACTGTTCCAAGACTGACTTTTTGGTATTTACTAAGATTCCTAGCAAGAGTAGGGTATTCTGAGTGAGGACTAGAGCCTCTGCTACCTGCTGCTGAGACTGTCCCATGATTAGCCAGTCGTCCAGGTAAAGGAACAGAGACCCCCAGGCACCTTAAGTGCGCCACAACCACTGCCAGGAACTTTGTGAACACCCTGGGAGCTGAGGACAGGCCAAAGGGTAGGGCCCTGAACTGACAATGGCCTGATGGCAGTCTGAACTTTAGGTACTTCCTGTGTGATTGTCTGAAGGGAATGTGGAAATAGGCGTTCTTGAGGTCTATGGATGCCAACCAGTTCCCTTGCCTGAGAGTGGGTAAGATCATAGCCAGATTAACCATCTTGAACTTTGGTTTTGTTAGATGCTTGTTCAGAAATCTTAGATCTAGAATGGGCCACCAGTCCCCATTTTTCTTCAAGGTCAGGAAATATCTTGAGTACATCCCTTTTCCAATTTGGGAAGGAGGGACAGGTTCCACTGCCCTGTCCTGAAGAAGAGTTGCTACCTCTGCTTCCAGTAAGACTGTTTCTGCTTGGTTGGCAGGATTGAATAGCCCTGCTATCAGACTGGGAAAAACCTTGAAGCTCAGAGCAAGGCCCTGGCCCAAAATCTCCAGAACCCACTTGTCCGTGGTTATAGACTGCCAGTTCTGCAGGTAGTAGGCCAGCCTGCCCCCAACTGGAACTGGGGAGGCTACCCAAGACTCTTCAGGGAGTCTGCTTAGCTGGTGTCCTGGGCTAGGGAGAAGGTCTGGAACGAGTAGCACCTCTCCTGCCCCTTCCCCTAAAGTACCCACACTGTTGCTGGTAAGCAGGGAAGGCCTGGACCTGATAGAAAGGTCTCTGATAGGGCCTTCCCCTGTCTCCCCTACCTTGTTGTTTCTGAGGAGTGGCAGCCCTCTTAGCTGTAGCACTCCTATAGGAAGTTCTATACTCATCCATTTTCCTCATATAGGCTTGTTTGGTCCCCAAAAAGGGAATTTTTGTGCCAGAGGAAAATCCAGGGCCTTGGTCTGGGTATCCTGAGAAAGATTAGTGGTTCTGAGCCAAGAAAATGTCCTCAAGGATACAGAGGTGGCCATAACTCTGGATGCCGAATCATTGGCATCCACAGCCATGTGGAATTGTTGCTTGGAAGCCTCTATTCCATTCCTAGTCATCTCTCCCAAGTCTGCAGCCAAGTCAGCTGGGGCCTTTGCAGCCAGTAAGGATACTGATTCCCATAGCTTCTTCTGGTACCTTGCCACATATGTCATGTAAGAAGCCAGAGATGACCCCAGGTACGCTTTCTTAACCATGGAATCAATTCTCCTTGAGTCCTTCTCAGGAGGATGGGAAGCCAAAGGTATACCTTCCTTTTCACGGGCAGCAGCCTGAACCACACCTTCATGACTGGGATGGCCAGACAAAAATTCAGTGCCATTCCTAGCAACTGGGTATTTCCTATCTGTCCTCTTATCAACAGGAGGGACAGAAGTAGGAGTACCTAAAATCTTTAGGGTCAGTCTATTCAGAGATTTATAGATGGGTATCACCAACCTCTTTGTGGCAGGTACATCCATCATCTCCACGTAATCCGGCTCTTCTTCCTCTTCTAAGGACTCATGAACCGGTAACTGGAGAGTTTCAGCCACTTTCTTCATAAAGGAGAAGTGAGTGAGAGCATCCTCTGGCTGTTTAGGTGGAGAACTACCTCCCTCATGCCCAGGGGAGACCTCAGGTTCAATGGGACCAAAATAGTCCTCCTTTTCCTCCTCCTCCTCCTCACATTCCTGCTCCCAGGAATAATCAGTGTCAAAGGAGTCCAGTTGGGGCCGAGTTCCAGGGGTCTGACCTGGTTGAGAGTAACTGGATGCTGCACTGGTTCAGCCGGACTGGTTTGCAGAGACTGGAAAATGCGGATCGCTTTAGCAATTTCTTCAGCGGTCGGAACCACAACCGACCGAGGCCTAACGGCCAGTTCGGTATGTTTCTGTTTTCTTTTCTTTTTCATGGCAGCCATTTCAAGAGCTGTCTCCGCAGTTTGCTTGGTTGAGGGAGTATCACCCTGGTCAGAGGGCACTCCCTCTGGTTCTTTAGAACCGGACTGGCCATCTGTGTTAGTAGATTTTTCAGCCAATTTGTCATTCAGTCAGTTAAGTCGCCTATGCAGTGTCGACTGAGGGAAGTTCTTATAAATCCTGCAGTCTGCTTGTAAGTGGTCAAACCCCAAGCAGAAAACACAAGTAGTGTGTGGGTCAGCCTTGGCAAAAGTCTCACCACATTCAACAAATTGCTGAAACCCAGTAGGCCCAGTTTTCTTTTTTGGGTTTCTGTGACTCCATGTCAACCCTGAACACTTACCCCTAGTGACAGTTAGGCTGGATACACTTTAGTTAATATGAAAGTCCTGGTTAACAGACTGGTATTAGCGATCAGGGAAAAAAACGACAAACTCATTTTTTTTTTTTTTTAACCAGGGCTAACTGGTCCCAATTTAAACACAGAAAAACTACTTTATCTCGAAAAGGAGTAAATGAAATCGGTTCCCTCGCGGTTCATGGCAACCGCTAAAGAACAGAGAACTTAACCAGTTTGAGGACAATTTTACCGACGATTCTACTTGTATCGAAGGACAGTAGCTTGAAACTATTAACCCGAATTAAATTATTGGAAGTCGAAAACCACGACGAAAACAACCCAAACCGACAGATGCTGAGGAGAAATCTCTGCGGCGTCTTCACAGTAAGGCGGAGTAAAGAATCTGATAGTTGCATAGAATGTACCAGTGGACAGTGGTTTGAAACTGAGCGCGTGCCTACTTAGAATGTAGGCTTTAACCATTTCATCTCCGGGGCAGTACAACAGGAAGGTCTTAACTGCATATGTCAGAATACATTAGGACTTCCTGTAGTTTGAATGTGATTCGCTGCTGTGATTGGTGGAAAATATGAGACTGCTTTATAACGGTCTGCAGCCTGCTACACAGACCTGTCATACAATTCCACCCCTGCCCACACATCTGTAAGCAGCCTGGGTATCACCACCTCCACTAATCACCCTGGTGCAGCACTAACCAGAGTCATGCACCCTTGCTGCCAGTGCCCTTGCGGAATGTGAGGACACAGAAACACACTGACTGAGTAAGATGAAACCAAACTCCTGCAGGCCCGCACAAGTGACTTAGGCACCCCCTCTACCAGGTCCATTTCTTTGAAGGGCTTGGGAAACCCTGACGACCTCATCATTGGGGGGGGGTGAGTCATGGAAGACAAAGGTGGGTTAAGCCTGGGAGAAGCCACATGATGGGGCTGGGGGGGCTGGAAGAATCTCTCTCTCTCTCTAGATACGTATATATACACATATATATTTATTTTTATTTTAGCTTTTGTTGACCGGGTAAGTACACTAGACAAGTAATATGCCTATTTTCAAGAACGACCCGGGAGAGTACAACATTAGGATACAGACAAATAGTAGAGTACAACATTAGGATACAGACAATTGTATACGGTAGCGAGTAAGTACATCTTGACAGGATGAGTGAGATAGTAACATAGTCCAGGGGGTATGGACGGACATAATACAACTTATATCCGCTAAGGTAGCGAACCCCCGGGATGGGTAGGTCACACACAGGTATGCAGCAGAAAGCAATTGCATATTTCACGTAAGAGACAAATTGAGAAAGGCAGTGTCCAGGGAACCATGGCATGGACAGTATGCCCGGGGTCAGGTGCCCGGGTGTAGTGGCAGAGACAAGGAGAGCAGCAGGAGTTATCGGGAAGTGTCAGAGGGTGGCAAGCTTTGAAGCCGGAAGAGCATCCGTAAAGGGGAGTACTCTAGGGAGGCTTGGGACAGTCACACGCAGATGTGAGCTTCAGGAAGCCACGGAGGGAGTTACGGAAGCACAGGTGGGAGGACGACAACCGGGTCGGCTCTGGAAGGGAGTTCCAGAGCCTGGGCGCATACACAGTAACATCCCGACCTCCCATGAGGGTGCGGGAGGGGGGGACCTTGAGCAACCCCAGGGCCTTGGACCTAAGGTGGAAGGTAGGGGTGTCGGATGGCAGTAGGAGCAGGGCCAGCTCCGGGGGGGTGCCAGTTCTGACAACTTTGTCGATGAGGCAGCCCACCCTGAAGTCCAGGTACCTCGCAGGGGACAGCCATCCTAGTTTGTCGTATAACTCACAGCGATGGGTGAGGCGGGGGGCAGCAAGTACAAAGCGACAGATGTTGTTGTATGACGTGTGCCACCGTGCGAGGTGAGTCTGGGAGAGGCGGCGAATGGTGCAGCCTAGCTAAGGGAGGGAGAAGCATGCCTTGCAGGGCTAGTTGAGCCACAGGTGTGAGGTTGAACTTTCGCCCTGTGGGCCAGGCCCAGCTTACAGTTAACTGCCCTACAGATGTTTAGGAGGTGACTACCCATGTCGAGTTGGGAGTCAAGGGTGACCCCAAGGTATCTGGCAGAGTTCACTACGGGAGGAGGGATCCGTCAGACAGGAAATCTTTAGCAAGGCTGACGAGGTTTTGAGCTTGGCTGTGGAGCCAAAGAGCATGGCCTGAGTTTTTCAGATTCAGGACCAGTTTGTTCTTAGTGATCCAGGTTTGAACATTGCAGAAGCCTTGGACAGAGCCCTGTTTAGAGTTGCAACGTCTCGGCGTGAGCCAGGATCACCAGGTCATCAGCATAGAGGGTGGCACTGCAGGTGGAGGTCACCGCGGGAAGCTGGTTGATAAAGAGGGAAAAGAGGAGAGGGCCCAATACCAAGCCCTGAGGGACACCGGAGGTCACTGGACGGGACTCAGAGATATATATATATATATATATATATATATACACTGTATATATTTATAAAATGTGTAGGGAAAATGCTGTCTCCTGATTGGATAAAATACACCATATGACCGTGAGTATATCAGAACACAACTGCACACCTGCACTTTCACCCCCTCCAAAACAATTTTGGCCATTTTATAAGATAGATAACCCACATACAGGACTGTCTTGTAAACAGGACTCCTATGTCCTAATGACTTGTTTCCTATTTAAAAACCAAAAGTATTTTTTTTTTACTTACTCTAGGGTGTGTAGTCGCCTGTGATATACGCATGCCTTGGGTGGTTGAACGCACTCGGCCCGTACCAATGCACACCAGGCGTGTGTATATCAGAGCGTGACCGCACACTTTGGAGTGGGTCATCTATTACATGTATATATGTTTAATGTTAAACCTCAGATTTTGCACCTTAATAACTTTGTAACTGTGCAATGATTTAGCACAAAATTTGGCATGCGCTGTCTCATGGGGTAGATCTCTTGCTGTGGTAAGTTTTGTTCCGGTCGGCTATACGGATTCTGAGATCTGGATTGTGTAAAAACCTTAAAAGCTGCCATTTTTTGCAGTTTTTTCCTCATCGCCTTGCGTCCAGACAGTGTGGAATTTTGGTGTGATTTTTTATGGTAGATGCATCTTGGGTAATAGAACTGCCATGCATTTGTTTGGTGAAAAAATATTAATCTGTTGCAAAGTTATTCCATTTTTAAGTTCCCATTTTTTCAATGGGAAGATCACTTTCCAGGACAGAGGGAGAAAGTTCGACAAGGGTTTGATCTTGCGAAAAAGGATTCTTTCTCGCGAGATCCATTCCTTTTTCGTGAGGAAAAAAAATCATTTTTCATAAGCTGCCATCTTGTTTTTTCACAAACTAAAGGGGGGGGGGCACCTCCATCCTGTCCCCCACTTTTTCGGCTGGCCTGGAGATTTCCCCCTTCCATAACTTCTCCTTTGCGAATACAGTGCTGAAGTGACTGTTGAGCATTTCAGCCTTCTCCCAATCCCCCTCCACCCTCTCCCCAGACTCTGCTAGCAGGCTAGGTAACCCTCTTTTCCCTCTTCTCTGCTCATTTATATACTTGAAGAAGGTCTTGTCTTCCTTCTTTGCTGCCTTGGCGATCTTCTCCATCCTTGCCTTTGCCCGTCTAACCAATCTCCCTGACTCCCTCTGTTTTTCCAGGTATTTCAGCTGGTCTGGTTCGCTCTGTGATGATTTGCATAGCCTGAAAGCTCTCCTCTTTGCCCTGATGCTGGCTCTAACTTCCCTGCTGAACCACAGAGGCCTTCTTTTCTTTCTGCTTTTACTTGCCCTTTTAGGGTGTGTGGATGCCACTAACCACCAACAAAAATGCAAAACTGGCATCAGAGGGTAGGGGTTACCACTAGACACCAGGAATAAACTGGCAGATCCATTGCCAACAGAAAAATAATAAGAGAAACAATAAAAATAAATATTAAAATTAAAATAAAAAAAAATCAACATATGGATATTAAAAGTGGGGGGTGGATCCAATGAGAACCTATTGAAAAAAAGGACAAAATCCTTTTTCACCAGCAGAAATCCATTTCTACCAATCCTTTGCTAATCCTTTTCCACCACCATAGCAAAGGATTGGCAGAAAAGGATTTCCGCTGGAAAAAAGGATTTTGTTCTTTTTTTAATGGATTCTTATTGGACGCTCCCCCCCCCATTAAAATCCCTGGTATCTAGTGGCACACCCAACTTTTAATACATATATGTTAATTTTTTTTACTTTTTTATATTAAAATCTGCCACTCTGCTGGTTTATCCCTGGTGTCTAATGGTACCCCCACCCTCCAATGCCAGCTTTTCATTTTCATTGGTGGTTACTGGCATCCCCCACCCTCTCATCTCTGTTCTGTACTGAAAATAAGGAAACCGTCCCTCGATGTCATTTTCTTTTAACTGTAAAAAAAAAAATCCATCGTCGATCACACCTGCTCCCCCCACCCAACCTCCCACTGTGCACACACCTCCCCACACCCCCCTTGACACCCCCATGTACCCTCACGCACCTGAAGAGGTCCCAGGTTGAAGATCTGCTCTCCTAATTGAAGACACATCTTGCTGCTGGAACCGTCGACTGCAATATGTGAAACTAAGGTAACTGTTGTTCGATGTATGTCAGTGGGGGGTGGGGTCATTTTTTATGCATAACTCAGCTGTTTTTGGAGATCTGTACCCCAAATTTTCAAACTGGCGTTTTGGGAACCCCACCTTCTGAACAGCAAGACTGTCATTTTGCAAATCCTGCCCAAAAGGTGACTTCACAGTCGCTTGTTGAATTCACCTTTCGGGCGGGATTTGCATAATGACAGTCATATTGTTCATGAGGTGGGGTTCCCAAAACACCATGTTGAAAATTTGAGGTCAAAATGTCAAACAATGGCTGACTTATGACCATTCATTGCAATTTCGGTACACACAGTTGTAATTTTGTAAATTTAAAATATTTTCATGGGGTGCTGCTGAGCAGCCAATAAGGAGGCAGCGCCATTCCCGAGCTCCTGGGAGAAACTATATTAAATTGCTTTAAAATTCTATAATTTCATTCCAAATAGTGCAGCAGTGGATGTCTGTGGATTTGGTGTATTTTCAGTCGGCAGGAAGGGCAACTCTCATGGTGTCTTTGCACCATCAGCGGATTTTTTTGCTCCCAAGGAACAACCACAGCAATGTGAGGAGCGGCCTGGTGGAGCTTCATCCCAGGCTGACCCTCTGCCCGAGGAAGTGTCTCTTACTTCGATCCAAACAACCTTGTACCAGTTAGTTAAATCGGTCCAAGACTTGGATAAAATGTCTGACACCCTGACTCCTAGAGTTTTGAGACTCGAAACAAGAATGGACCAGTGTGAATAGACAGTTCAGTGCACAGAGGCCTCGGCTCTCAAGTCCATCGAAATGACGGCAAAGCTTGTTAAAGAAAATATGTTGCTGCGCCAATGTCTAGAGTCTGTGGAAAATAAGACCAGCGAGAGGAATCTGAGCATGGTGGGTCTATTGGAGGCGGTAGAAGGGGAGGACTGCCTCAGTTTTGCGAAAACTTTTCTTCCTGCTATTTTGGGACTTTCTGAGGGTGATCTTCCCCTGTCCATTGAAAAAGTATATCGCATCACTCCCCAGTAGGCATCACCAGACTCCACAAACCTTTATAGCGGTGTGTATGGGAACTGGGGACCAGGATTGAGCTCTTGCTATTGCCCGCTGACCGCGGACCCTCAAGTATGGTGTCGATACGTTGCTGCTCTTCCTGGATCTTTCTTATAGTGCTCGCCAACGGTGCAAAGTATTTGATGGGATTCGAGGACATCTGCACCAGCTAGAAGTGCAACATTAGATATTACTCCCTGCTCGGCTTCATCTGATGTGGAACAGTCGCCTGTCTCAATTTAATGATCCCAAGGATGCTGAAAAGATGCTCCGCTGCATTGACCAGGAGATGGCAGTGGGAGCAGAGGATGCTAATTCTTTTGATGAGGACTGATACTTTGGGACTTTGGCCTGAGCTGTAAGTTTGGGACTTGGATTTGGGGCCACGGAGTTATACGTTTACCTCGTTTTGTGCCTCAGATGCGCAGATTGTGTCTCTCTGTTTGGGGAGGGGGGTGTCCTTTATCTGGGCATAGTCTTCATGGTGAAGTGAACTGGTTTGGACTTGGATTAATGTGTTTTGCCCGGATCAGGATGGTGCTCCCACTCCTTCTTTCGAGAGACTTACATACTGTTACACAGTTACCTTCACGTTTAGGGACTCATTATCCTAGTTTGTACTCAGTTCCATCTGCAGGTTGATTGAGGGCTGTTTCTTATGCTTAGTAGATTTTCTCTTAGTATGTTTTTGACATATATCTGCCGTTATCGTTATTTCACATGGTTATTTCTGATGTACAGTGCTGGAAATGTTTGTTATTGTTTCTTCCTGGGAGGTTGGGGACGTACCGAATCTCCGTACCATACCAATGCAGTGGGGGAAGGGATCTTTTTTTGACCATAGTGTTATACTGGTTATTGCTCCTTGTATGTGTTTCATCCTTTTTTAGACTCCCCTTTGTCCTTCCTTGGCTACATGCATTGTTTTTTTTATATGTTATTAACCATGGGTTACCCCCTACGTCATAGCTTGAGAGGAGATGTCTTTCAGTCATTCTTTGCAAGAGAATGTATGTTCCTGTGTCATTTTTGTTATCCTCCTGTGTGTTCCTTGCTTTGTAGGCTTTGCTTGCAAACTTAATAAATAAAATATACAAAAAAATAAATATTTTCACACCAAATTTTCAACATGTACTTGTTATTACCCCATGAAATGTATGTCACAGCTGTCATTTTTCAAATCATGGCCGAAATGTGTTTTCACACCTGTAGCAGGATTTGAATATTTTCTGTACTGGGTATATCAGGTGGGGTAACAACATAGCTACAGGGTTCATTTCAGGTTTTTATGTATGTGGCACATAGACCCACTGGGTAAAAAAGTATGGGTCAAATGAAAAAAATAGTGGGTTGTATTGTTCAGTCGAGCCCAGATTCATAAACAGCAGTTTAAAACCTCTATAATAGTCAGCAGGTTGTCCCCAAGGTAGAAGAAAAGGTGGGTCAAAATAAAAAATTGTGTGCCATTGTCCCAACCCTCCCACCCAAAATGAACCCTGTGGCTATGCTGACAGTTTCATCACTCTTGTCCTATAAATGGAAGCGCAGGTCCCTATCCACAGCTATGTACATATCTGCATCTATGGATGAATTGGCAACATTAGGATAGGATTATACTATCTCAAAAAGTAAGGAAATCAATTACAAAGCACTTTGTTAATGCATCAGGGTTAAAATGACAAAAGTAGGAAAATGTGGCGTTAGGGTTTCCAACCCTAACACCCCACCCTACATAGACCAAGAGGCATCGGGGGAAAGCATTAGGGTTGTCAGCCCTGATGTTCACCCCATTCCATTAGAAAATAAGCTGGGTGGGTACAGTGTAGAAGAATGGGGTGAGCGTTAGGGTCGATGACCCCAAATGCAGCCCAGCACCTCTTGGACTGTACATAATTGGGAGTGTTGGGGTTGGAAATCTTACCACTTCCCATTTTTGTCACTTTAACCCTAACTGATACATTAATTAAGTTTTATATATATATATATATATGTGTGTATATATATATATATATATATACATATATATATATATATATATAGGCATGAATACAGTATTGAGACCCATACCTACTGCACATTGATACCCTGTAACTTTTTGCTGAATTGTTAAAAGGTTCACATGACACACCTAATTTGTAGTCTCACATTAGGAGAGATATTAAACATAACATGACCCAGTTTGGTTCCACTGTGCTCTTTCAGTTTTATCACAAACATCGATTTACCCCTTCAAATAGGCTTCCATTTTGTGACATTGCTTCCATTCCCAATTTAAGTATTTAAATATAGCCCTTTATTGTGCCTTAGAAACCCAACTGTTGTTAATGCGTTATCTAATTACTTCATTTAAGCCTCCCCCAAGAACTCCCTGTACAGAATAAAAGTTTTTGCCTTTTATTTAATCATTTTATACAGCTGTAACGTTCATTACATGTAGTGTCCATCTAGTACCTCATCCTAAGCAGACTGTGCCTTTAATTTGCATGAACTGTGGTCCAAAAGCATTATTGTGTCTGGTGACCTTCTTTTGTTACTGACATGCTGCCAAAACCTTGCAGTTTGTTATAACTCATTTATTTAGAAAATTCCCTTTTACATGGCGTGCTATTTTCGTGTCCTTTGTTACCACGTTACTATTGGTTCCCTCCAATCGCCCAGAAATGTTCAGAACTAGAAATGCATGCTGACACCTTCAGTCATCACCCCATGGCTCTTTAAAGCTGTGGACCTGGTGGGTCTGTATTCTTTGTACTGCCACCTACATTCTGGACAAGATATGTTGTCCTCCTGAAGTTTGGAGTTATGCACGTTACGGGCACTACAGTGGGCTATTCTCTCTGCATCTCAGCTGCTCTTTTGTTCCCCGGTGTGTCAGATGTCTGCAGATTATAAAGGTACACATTTGCTTTTTGGGAAACACAGAGACATGTAGTCAGACCTTGCCTCATGATCCCAAGATGCTGAGCTCGTGGTATGAAGGGTGGGGTAGGGGCAGAGAGAGTTGATTATAAAGCATTTTAAAGTTGAACAAATGCAAGTTTCCTAGATTAAATGGTTATACATATTTACCTATTCTATAGACCAAGTCTCTACATGGGGATCATTCTGTGTGGCCTGGTCCTGGGGGGTGCATTTTGTGATCCTATTCTCTATCAGGGGCACCTTTAATGTTACTGCTGCTAAATAGTTTTTTCTGTACTGGGCAAAAAAACTGCAGTTTTGGGGAGTATATCAATTGGACCTGGTTAGTGCTGGGGCTCATTTTGTATTAGGCATTTGAACACCATATCTACAGTTTGGAGAGTTCTGTAATGAGAAAAAAAATACATGTTGTATTGGGGAGTAAATGAATTGGACCTGGTCTCTGCAGGTGCTCAGTTTGTGTAGACCTGATCTCTTTAGGGACTTATATTGTGTGGGAGGCATCAGAACACCAGAACTACTTTTAAACTACCTGCTTATCTGCTAAACTTAAAAAGAAATCCTGGTTAATATCATATTTATTTTTGTAAAAACACTTCTGTAGAACAGGAAAATGGTCAGCACTCCAAACATTCTCACAGTACTTATTTATTTTATGTGCAAGTGCATCGAAGCCATTTAGCAGCAGAAAAGCAAATAACAGCAGTAAACCAAGCGTTGGGTAATCCACAAATTTCTCAGATCCACAGGAGTCTATAAGATGGCAACTTTTTTAAAAAACATATTGCACCCACCGACTCAACACTGAGCACCCAAACGCCAGCACAGAACCATTTACATTTCAGCAATATGTTTTGTGATCATTAGGTGTGCCATGTGCTGCATGTTAGGCCAAGAGTATAGCATGGCACATTAAACAATTACTGAGATTCACTGCAACAGTAAAATGAGCCTAAAAGGGCACAAACACCAAAACTGGATGTAAAATGACTGTAATTGATGGTAACCGGGTTGCAGTCACCAAAAACATCAACCCTGTTCATTGTTTTTGTGCAGTTTTGGGCTCATTTGGCTGCTGCTGCAGTGTATCTCAGTAACTGGGCTGTGTGCTACATGGTATGCCTTAAATGGCTTCCATGGCAATACAAGTGAAGAAAAATACTGTTTTTTTCCTTACTGGGATGATTGCTGTCAGTGACTGTTAAAGTGTTACCCTTTGTTCTGTATTTTTTTTTTCCATTCCTTTTTTTTTGTGCACTTTTAGGCTTACTTTGCTGTTGCAGTGAATCACAGTAATTGTTTGGTGTGCCATGTGCTGCATGATAGGCTGAGGGCCAAGCATTGCATATCAAACAACTACTGACATTAACTACAATAGCTGAAGAAACCTAAAAGTGCACCCTCTCCCAAAATGCACTGGTTGCCATATGCACCTGCAGGACCATGCTGTGTACACAGTGAGTGACGGTACCATAGAGGGGTCCATCTGAGAACAGGAAGGGGCTGTGTCTTCAGCTGTGGCTGTGATCTGCGGGATGGCATCATTAGTAACAGGGATAATTGTGTATATCTGCACCATACAAGGGGGCCATGCAAAATTACCTTGCACTCTGTGATTACAGGACTTCACCAGATTTCAGGTCCATGACTTTCCATTTGTATTGTGCCAACCTCAGAAAATCTCCTGGACACAAACCTTTTTTTGCCCATAACAGGGCTTTGGAATATGGACATCTGCGCAAATCTGGGTTTGTGCAGAAAAACTAAGCTTTGCACATGGGCAAGCTTTTGAAGATCTGGCCCCTGAAGTCAGTTTTTAATTTCATTTCATTTCTTAAAACACATTTTAAGATTGAAGCAACCCACAGAAGGGCATAGTTCTATTAGTAGGAAGTAACCCACTCCAGGGCGTGCAGTTATTAGGGATTAATCAACACCCTGAGTGCATTGTGAAGCACAAGGCTGCTGGCTGAGTGTCCTCACAACACCCAGTGTGTTGCTTAACCCCCAATAACCGCACACCCTGGAGTGGGTTATTACACTTATAACAGAGGGTGCACTACAAAACAAGAAGAAAGCAATATACATGTTTTTTCTCCTTTTATAAAAGACAAGCAAATTACTGTATTCTGCTGCCTAAAAAAATAGTCCCCAACAAAACGGCTGTCATGCACATACAGATGTCAGAAGGAAAATGTTGCTATGCTTTCTCTGACATTTGTTGTGTATGATATGCCTTCTGTGACAGCACAGTAGTTCTAAAGTGTAAAATATGGAGTTGCCTCTTGTGGTACAGACACGGTGTCTATACCTCCACTGGCTTAGCTGCTCTGTCTCTCTGTCTGTGGTTACATTAATGCATGGCAAGCAAGTAAACATTTTTCCCCAGCAGTGCAGTCACACAGTCTACCAGACTGTATTCTACCAATTAAGAAATGGCAACTAATGAGACTCAGACCTTGCAGGTCTTTCTGGAACTCTGTTTCTCTGTCCACCAGCATAAAGCTCACTTTCAGATCATGACATCATTGGAGGGGTCTCCCTCCCTCTCTTCACACTGTTCCGTCTGACTTTATGCCACAACTATGGGATTTACCTATCAATCTGTCTGTGCAACAGAAAAAATGACCATGGAGACCACACAACTTCACTCTGGGAACAAGCTTGGGTAAGAAGCAAGACTACAAACTTTGAACACTACAGCTACTGTTGCTGCACTGCCTAGGACTACATGGCAGGCCTCGTCTGTCACTCACTAAGCAGGGATAGTAATGGCTGCTCCACAGACTGCAATTTTGCACTATAACAAGATCAGAACAGAAACACAGGCTGATCTCTCAGAGGGATGGTTCACCACTAGCTGTCATATATTGTGGAGTAAGCAATGGTCACCTGATGGTTGTTTACCACTCACCTGCCTTTATCTACACCATGTTATAAGTCACTAATACACTTTCAGTGTTTTGCCTTCAGCCTTGAATATCACAAGCAGCAAGGGCATGCATTAATCCCAAACATCCCCATTCATCTCATAAAGATATAGTTGGTTTCCCTCTCTCTTATTGTAGGTTTGGGACCAGCTGGTATATGTAATAGACCAGGTGAGATTCAATCCATACTACACTGTAACATAAAACATTTGTGAATATCTTAAGTTAATATAATGTTGTGATTACAGTACAGTCTTCAAAAGGTTCAAAAAATGTTATACCAAATATCCATAGTATGACAATCATGTTTTTGGTTGAACATTAGCAATGACTTTTGGTATGACTTAGTGAGACACTTGGTATGATACTGATACTACTGTTCTGGTGTCCATGTTACTCATGTGACTTCTTGTGTTGTGTCTGTGTTATTCGCGTGACGTCCTGTGGAAAAAACCCTTGTAAATAAAGTATAATTCACTTTCTGAAAATTAAGTGATTTCTGTCTTTTCCTATGAGTGTAATAGAGTTGTGCAAAAAACAATGGGCTAGAAAATCAAGGACATGAATGTGGTAGCCAAACTTAAACATGTCCAGATTTGGGCATACTGTGATCAGTAAACATACTGGGGCATAATTACCAACAAGTTAAGTTTATGATAAAAAACTGAGAAGTTAGATATTATGCTACCTAAATAGATACCATAGACATAGTAATATCAAAAAATATATGTTTGATAATATGACAAATTTGCTGTCAAGGACACAATGTTACTCACATTACGTTGCCCTTGTGGGAACTTTTAATCCCATTTTTTAGCACCTCTGAACTACAAACTATCTTTATGCTGGGGACTGAAATACTACCACATGCACCCAATGTAAATTTGATATGGTTATGACAATTGGCCCAAATAAATTTTGGAACCTGATTGTCACACTTTGTCTCTCGCGTAGCATATTGGTACATATATATATATATATATATTCATTGCAAAAAACTCACTTAATGCATCAGTTAAGGTTAATAGCACAGTGACAAAAGTATGGAAATGTGATATCACGGTTACCCCCCTACCACCCCCCCACCCTCCACTCACCAACAGACGTCAAGGTGTGCCATGGGGTCGTCAGGCCCAACTCTCAGCCCATTCCATGTGTAAACAAGCTGACATGCTACAGCATAGGAGAAGGGGGTGAGAGTTAGGCCGGCTTCCAGTAGGACTTAACTCTATGGTAGTGCAGCCGCCTGTAGAGTCCACAATGTTTGGGGGTACCTGACCATATGTCGTTTTTTAAGAATTCAGCAATAGCTTCTGTTGCAACAGAAGTCAATCTTAGTGAGTGTGATAATTGTTTGCAGGGCGGTTGGTCTTTCTGTGTTACATTAAATGACATAGTTATGCCTAGAGGTGGGAGTACTGGGCTCAGTATGCTGTGGGGACTCGGGTTAGGTGTAGTGGGTGACTTGCCATCCTCCACAGCCATCAGTGTTGTAAGGACAGCCATCAAGAAGAAGCTGTGACAGCTGATCCTGCCCCAAGTTACTGACAAGTTGAGAGAGGATATGCTTGGGCAGCAGTAAAATCAGCCAGTAAGACAGTCAGTAAAATCAGCAGAAAGTAATTGAAAAGAGGAAAAAAAGCAGGTTTCCAGAAACCAGGGCAAGGAAAGTTCAGTAACAGCAGCATTTGGTGTTTCTTTAATTGACAGCGCTGGCATGCTAAAATGTGGCACTTGAGGCAGAATTTGAATAAGCAAGTAAGTGTACTGTAGCCTTAGAAGGCAGGGGAGCAGTGGAGAGAGAGAGAGAGAGAAAAAAGGTAGAAGATCAAGATAAGTCGCCTATAAGAGGGGAGGAAGGAAAGGGGAGGAGGGGAGGGGCTAGTGAGAATTTAATAGAGGACAGGGTGGGCAGGCGGGACAAAATATACAGTTCTAGAAAGCTGTAGGAGAGGCTGTGTAAAAGCCACCTCAGCAAGCCATAAGGGCAATCTGCAGCTTAAGTTTTTGAAGTAGGCAGAAGGCCAATAGGAGACGAGGAGCAGAGCAAGTCAGCCTATCGTCACTAGGCCAGAAACAGCTATGACCAACAGTAATCCCAGGCTGAGATCCCGATGTGGCCATTACCTGGCTTCTTGGTCTGGCTTGGGGGCAGGTGGGAGAAGTGGGGCAGCCAGCAAGATGACTCTGAGCGCGGCCGCTGCTGGTGTGAGAGCCCGGTCAGGGGTGATCCTGTAGGAAAAGAATGAGAGGGATAAGGAAATATATACTGCTAGACGCTGCAGGGCCAGCACCTTTCCTAAACGGTGGGTGGATCAGCCCAGGGCTAAGATAATGGGAGTAATTAAGTGAGGGATTAGTCTGAAAACAGAGAAGTAGTGGGGGGGTGCTATCCGTCCTTTGGCGCCAAAACGTCTCGGACTGGTAGCTGGGGGCTGGGCAGAAAAGGGAGACAAAAGAAAATGGAGGCAGGCAGCTGAAAAAGTAAGATAGAGGGAAGTTGGGGAAAGGTTTGCAGGGGAGAAAGAGAAGTTGGTTATTGGGCTGCTGGCTACGGGCTGAGAGAGGTGGCAAAAAGCTGGAAATAAAGGCAAGGACGAGAAGCAGAGTAAGGTAGAGGGGTACGATTAGGCAGAGATGGAAAGGCAAGATGTAAGGAATGGCTGGTTGGCAAGAAAAATGCAATGACTAGGTACCTTAGATAGTGTAAAAGCAGCTCTGTCTGGCTAGCTAAAACAAACACAACTAGCATAGCGCTTTTTTACAGATACAACAATTCAGTTCTCAATGGGAAAAAGCAGACTTAAGGCTAGCTGGCTAACACACTTGCACAGAAAATGTAGAAGAGAAAACAACTGCACAAAAAGGCATTTCATTAAAATATACAATTCTACAAAATATACAGTTCTAGAAAACTGTAGGAGAGGCTGTGTAAAAACCACCATGGGAAGCCATAAGGGCAATCTGCAGCTTAAGTGTTTGAAGTAAGCAGAAGGCCAATAGGAGGCGAGGAGCACAGCAAGTCCGCCTATCGCCACTAGGTCAGAAACAGCTCTGACCAACAGTAATCCCGGGCTGAGATCCCGATGTGGCCGTTACCTGGCTTCTTGGTCTGGCTTGCGGGCGGGAGAAGTGGGGCAGCCGGCAAGATGACTCCGAGCGATATTCAATATATACAGCAGCAGTAGTTTACAAGTTATATCTTTTAAATCTGCAGTTTGAGGATTTTGCTGTTTTTCTTTGATTACAACAGCTGGCTTCAGTGCTACAGTAGCCATTGTGATGTCATCAGCATTGTGAAAGCTGCTCTCTGATTGGTTTAGTATTCCACTGTGATGACAGTTAACTTGAAAATATCCATTGTGACAACAGTAGCAGCAAAATATTTTTGATATGTTGCTGTTACTGATGTCACTAACAAAGCTATGTCTTGCTCTCATTTTATAGTGTATGGTGAGACGCTGTTCCGCATGGAAATCCATGCCAGGAACAGCGTTGTTGTGCTGCACTCTGTGCGTCACGATCTTGTTGTGCTGCACCGAGTACGTCACCGGTGCAGCACAAGTTCAGATGCATTCATTACAAACCTGTTTTTGTGTAAAAACCACCACGGGAAGCCATAAGGGCAATCTGCAGCTTAAGTTTTTGAAGTAAGCAGAAGGCCAATAGGAGGCAAGGAGCAGAGCAAGTCCGCCTATCGCCACTAGGTCAGAAACAGCTCTGACCAACAGTAATCCTGGGCTGAGATTGCATTGGGAACCTGTTTTGGAGTCATCTTGCCAGCTTCCCCACTTCTCCCGCCCGCAAGCCAGACCAAGAAGCCAGGTAACGGCCACACTGGGATCTCAGCCCGGGATTACTGTTGCTCAGAACTGTTTCTGACCTAGTGGCGATAGGCGGACTTGCTCTGCTCCTTGCCTCCTATTGGCCTTCTGCTTACTTCAAAAACTTAAGCTGCAGATTGCCCTTATGGCTTCCCGTGGTGGTTTTTACACAGCCTCTCCTACAGTTTTCTAGAACTGTATATTTTGTAGAACTGTATATTTTAATGAAGGAACTAGAAGGGGGACAGAATCAGATCTACAGTACAGTAGCTTCTTGTTTTACATTGTTTTTCATGGATTCTACTTGGTAGAATGTTTCTTTTCTTTCTTACTACTAAGGGGCTAGCAGGGTATTGTCTGGGGCTGTTGGAATTTTGAAACCTGTTTTGGTAGCTATAAGTGGGCTCATTTGTTTGGTTCACTGTGTGGCAGGCTGCATTTGTAGAGGCCTATTTCTTCTGTTTTAAACATAATTGGTGTAATTTAACTGGGTCTGTTTCTTTGAATTGGAGACCTATATCTTCTAATTCCAAGCCTATTTTGATGTATTGTTGGGGAAGTTGTTTGAATTGGTGTTCTGTTTCTTTGGGTAGCAAACCTATTTTGGGGGCTTTGAGTAGAATTGATTCATTATTGCTGGCTTCACTAGCTGCAAACTTTGAGTGCACAGTGGGGGAAGGGTGCTAATGGTCTGACTAGAGGCCTCAGCTACCTGATTGTTTCTGGAAGACTTGGGCTGGTCCCACCCACGCAAACCCTCACCCCACCCACCTGTCCATTATTTCCTTTATACTAGGGGTGCTGACATCACTTCCTCAAACAGGCAAGGATATGCACCTGTCATAGCAGAAGCAGACATCCAGGAAAGAAACAGCAGCAAGTGAAGAGGTGACTGACTGCTCTCTCAGTGGAAGGGAAGTAAATGCAAATCTAGGAGCTTTCATTATTACTTTTTCACATTAATATTGCATTGGGAAAAGGAGTAGGAGTTTGAAGAAGGTTGTGCAATGGCTACTTAAAGTCTATTTTTGAGTGTGGATAGGAAGGATAGGAATATAAAAAGCAGTTGCTCAATATATCTAAACATGTGCAACAAAGGAGGTAAGGGAAATAAAGAAAATGTCTTGCACTGATAGAGGGGGGAGACTTGGGGGAGTGTTTGGTATCTGGCATCTGGAAGGGTGGGGGGTCGCTGGTGGGCAACGACAGCAATGGGTAGGGTGGTAGGCTGCAACAACTGCGGTGCACCAATCTTTCTAAACATTGCCTGGAGTGTGGGAGGATGTTTAGTGTGCAACCACATAGAAAAACTTAGAAAGGAGATTGAGGGTCTGCAGGAGGAACTAAGACAGACAAGGCAGATTGGGGGTGGGTTTAGCCCAATACTGGAGGGAGGAAGGAAGAAGGGGAGATGAGGGAGGGAAATTTAAGCCAACAGTGGTGAGGAGAGGGTCCGAAGAAGGGAAGCAGAGACAAAGGGGCCCAGGCCAGGAAGAACGATTGCCAGGGAAACCAGGTCAGGAGACAAAAGTCAAATGGAAGGAGGCGATAGGGACTTGTGAGGGGAGGCGAAGAAGTGGCAAAAGTCGTGGAGTGGAAAGGAGAGAACAGGTTACTATGAAGAGAGAGGGAGCGGGCATTTGTGAAGGGTCTTCAGAAAACAGCTCTGCACTGCTAGAGAGGAAGAAAGTGGAGGAGGGAAATGATGAAATTAGAGGAGTAATTGATAAATTCCTGGACCAAACTGGAGCGGGGGAGTTCTGCTGGAGAACTGCAACAGGGTAAAAGGGAAATAATGTGCAGGAGGAAAGAGGAGCTGGAAATGAGGAGGGAGATGAATGGAAGCAAGCAGGGAGTAAGAGGTGGAATCTTAGTGCTGGGGACTCAATACTAAGAGGAGTTAGGTGGGGTAGCAGGGGAGAGGCATAGTCGCATTTGGGTGGAGGCCATGCCAGGAATGACAGCAGAAAGGGTGGACAGTCTGTTCTGAAATATGCTAGAAGGGGGGGACAACCTCATTTAATTATACATCTTGGGATAAACGACCTGGCTGACAAGACAGTAGATATAGTCAGAGGAGGTTTGAGGAACTAGCACAATTATGTGAGGCAGGAAGATCAGTAACTTTCTGAGATACTTCCAGTGCCAAAGGCAAGCACAACAAGAAAGCTGAGAATAGAGGAATTTAACGGATGGCTAAGAACCTGGTGTTGTGCTAAGGGCATGGGCTGTTGGGGGGTGGGAGGGACCTGGGAGGACAGTAGTCTCTATGCCAAGGACAGACTACACTTGAGTGAGGAGGGAAAGAAAGTGTTGAAACAGAGGATGGAAGAATATATAGAGGAAGTTGGGAATTGGGAATTTAAACTAGGAGTGGGGGGTGGCAGTTGGGGAAGAGATATGCAGAGACCACAGGTTGGGAAACCACATGAGCTTACCCCCCCATAACAGTGACAAAGGACAAATGGCAAGTACTGTTGGTGATGCTAGGAAAGGGGGGCAGGATGGGAGGGGGGGAAAGGGTGGAAGGTGGTTACCCTTAATGCTAGGAGCCTTGGGAGGAAAACTGCAGAGTTACAGGTTCTCATGGCAGAGGGAGAGGTGGACATTGCAGCCATCACAGAAACATGGGCTACCCAATATAATGACTGGGACCTGTCTGTACCAGGGTACAGGTTATTTCGTAGGGACAGGGTGACTGGGAAAAGAGGGGGGTGGCACTATATGTGAAGGAAGGACTGAAGTGTGTAAGGGAGGAAGGGGAGGAGGGTAGTACAGAGTCACTTTGGGTGCAAATCCAGGATTCCAAGAATAGGATTCTTAGAATGGGAGTGGTGTACAGGCCACCATCTCAGATGGAGGAGTTAGACTGGGAACTAGCGGGACAGATCAGGAGGACCTGCGAGAAGGGTAGTGTGGTGATTGTGGGGGACTTCAACATGCCAGGAGTGGACTGGAGCACCCCAACAACCAGGAACAGAAGAGAGCAGGTACTGCTGGATGCCTTCCAGGACAGCTTCCTGCTGCAAATGGTCAGTGAACCAACCAGGTTAGGGAATACCCTTGACCTTGTGCTGGCAATAGGGGACTTTGTGAGAGAACTTACAGTGGAGGAACCGCTGTCAGGGTGACCACCACTCAGTATGGCTCACATTGGATATGGGCAAGGAAGAGTGGAATCTGGCACAAGAGTGCTGGACTTCAGGAGGGCCGACTTTGGGAGGATGGGGAAGTGGTAAAAGGGTACCTGGCCAGAATTCAATCTAGTATGGATACTAACCAGAGATGGGAGCTCATAAAGCTGGGGATAGTGGAGGCAGCCAAAACCTGCTGCAAAGCCCAGAGCAAGAAGGCTAGGGCTAAGAAACCGAGCTGGTTGAGCAAGGAGGTCATGGAAAAGGTAAGGAGGAAAGAGCTGCCTTTAGGAAGTACAAGAAAACAGGAGGGGGGGGAGGACAGGAGAAGTACTTGACAGACTCAAGGAGGTGACAAGGACAGTAAGGGAGCCAAAGCATCTCACGGAACTCAGGCTGGCACAAGGCATTAAGAAGGGGAGAAGGACTCTTTAAGTACATCAGGGAGAAAAAGGAGCTGTAAGGACCACATAGTAAGGATTAGGAAGGAGGGGTTGGGTGGAAGCAGGAGTGCGATATAAGGCGGAAGCACTAAATGAGTACTTCTGCTCAGTATTTACTAAAGAGAAGAGGGGGTGACACCCAAGGTGGGAGAAATGGCAGAGTGGCGGGGAAGTGGTGACAGATGGGAAATCATGTGAGGGCAGAGTTCGAGAGGGTTTGAAGGCACTGAGGGTGGACAAGGCGCCAGGCCCAGATGGCATCCACCCCAGGGTACTGAAGGAGCTGGCAGAGGTCCTTGCAGGACCTTGGCAGACCTATTTAATGCCTCACTACATCGGGGTGTGTACTCAGGACTGGAGGATAGCTCATGTGGTGCCCCTCCACAAGAGTGGCCCCAAGGATGAACCGGGAAACTACAGACCAGTGAGCCTCACATCCATCGTGGGTAAGCTAATGGAGACTATCCTGAAGGAGAGGCTGGTGGCCCTCCTAGAGGCCAAAGGACTACAGGACAGCAGACAGCATGGCTTCATACATGGCAGATCCTGCCAAACCAACCTGGTCGAGTTCTATGACTGGGTAACTAGGCAACTGGACAGGAGCCATGCAGTGGATGTCCTGTATCTGGACTTCAGTAAGGCATTCAGCTCGATTGCCCATGGAAGGCTGGGAAGGAAGTTAGTAGGCACAGGGGCAGGTGCAAAGCTGGCGAGATGGGTAGGAAACTGGCTGCAGGGAAGGCAACAGAGGGTGGTGGTGGGTGGGGAGCTCTCACACCCAAGGGCAGTGCAGGCGGTGTCCCACAGGCTCGTGTTGGGACCAGTGTTGTTTGGGATATTCATTGCAGACATATCATGGGACATCAAGAGTAAGATCAGTCTGTTTGCTGATGATACCAAGGTTGGCGAGTGGTGGATGACCTAGGGGCATGGCAGGGGTTGCAGGATGATCTGGCAAAGCTTGAAACCTGGTCAGACACCTGGCAACTGGGCTTTAATGCCAAAAAGTGCAAGGTGCTGCATTTTGGGATGAAGAACCCAAGGAGGACTTACCAGCTAGGGGGAGTGCAGCTAGCCCAGACAGAGGAGGAGAAGGATCTGGGTGTGCTCATTACAGGGTCAATGAACAACTGGCACAGTGTAGGAAGGCAGCTGCAAAGGCCAACAAAATGCTGGGTTGTATTGCAAGGGGTATATCCTCGAGGAGGGAGGAGGTGATTCTGCCACTGTATAGGTCATTAGTTAGACCACACCTGGAGTACTGCGTGCAGTACTGGCGTCCGTATCTGAAGAGGGACATTAAGTTACTGGAGGGGGTGCACGCAGGGCGACAAAGATGATCAAGGGTCTGGGGGACTTATCATACGAGAGGAGGTTGAAGGAGTTGAACATGTACTCACTGGAGGAGAGGAGAGACAGGGGTGACATGATTGAAACCTTTAAATACATGAAAGGAATAAACAAGACAGGTACAGAGGGGCTGTTCAAAGTAAGGGAAGGGAGGGCCACCAGGGGCCATGATATGAGACTGGAGCGAGGAAGGTTCAGGAGGGAGATGAGGAGACACTTTTTTACAGAGAGGGTGGTGGCTGGGTGGAATCGTTACCTGCAGAAGTGGTATGCAGTAGAACAGTGGACTGCTTCAAACGAGGATGGGACAGGACAAGGGGGAGGGTTAATGAAGGGGAAGGGTGGAAGGGAGGGGCAGCTGCAGAATAAGGGGTGCTAGCTGCACATTCGAGCAAACTTGATAGACCTCTAGGCCTTTATCTGCTGGCAAATTTTGTATGTTCGTATGTTCGTATTCGTGCATGTGCAATTGAGTGGTCCACGGCGACGTGGAAGTCAACGCGCTGGTACACATCCCGAAGTAAGCCTTATTTTTTCTTGTACACTTGTTTGAGGGATCACGGAGTGCTGATTATGGTTGCCCATACACTATAAAAGATTGTGTATGAGCAACCATACACAAACAAGGCAGTTGTTAGATCTCGAGGTTTCCGTGGTAACGGAACTCTCGAGCTGCGCTCTCGAGGTCTCTGGTTACCACGGAAACCTCTCGATCACAAATGCCTTGTTGTGTATGACTGTCCATACACAATCCTCTATATGTACTCTGTGAAATATGAGACAGAAAGTTGTAACTGCCCAAGAATGTATGATGTTACCTATCTGTTACCTATTTTGTGTTCCAGTCTATGTACCCTGTATAGATATGAAATGGAAAGTGGTTATATCATAGAATGTATGCTTGTTCCCTATCTTATGTTCTACTTTGTATCATATTGCTAATATTCCTACTTGTTATTGTTACTACTGATGGTACCACTGTCGGTTCGTTGTTTAATGACCAATACTTGTGGAATGCTTAGGTTCCCCGGGTCGCCACTGAAACAGGGACTGTCTTGTCTCAGTTGGGCCTACCTGGTCATCAAAATTCAAATAAAACAAATAAATAAAATGTATCTTGTCATTTTATGTCCTTAACTAGCATCTGAACTTTGCCTGTAATGTTAATGCTTGAAACAAACTGTGCCTTAGGTTTCTCTCTCTCCCTAAATTGTAGCAAAGGCTAACGCTAAAGTGAGCTGTAAGATCTCTTAGCATCTGAACTTGCTGCTTAAATGTGGAGGAACTGTCTTTATACAAGAAGTGGTAATCCCTCAGTATCCTTAAGTAGCAAAAGTTCCCAGTGAATGCAAAAAGGGCCGTTTGTTGGCGCAATTTGCTCCGGTGAAAAATACAAAGGGAAGGGAATGAGAGGCTGCTCAGTTTAAATTGTTTAGTTTGAAATAAATAGTTTAAATTTAGAGTTTTAGCTTTGCTTTCTAAAAAAAATAAAAAAACGGGAAAAAAGAACTCGTACTGGAATTCAGATCCAGATGCTCCCCCACCCCCATTACCTGAGTCACCATTTGTCACTGCCTGTACTAATAACTCCTTCCTTTTCCTCTCTGCAGCATTCCCCAAAGATCCCCTCGTGGTTGAAGGTTGTGAGGGCACGGCACCCTCCCCCAAGCAAACAAAGGACCCGCAGCGTCTCCTCTCGCCAGGTAAAACGGACTCCCAAACGTACAGCAGCAGCTCAGATAAAACAGAGCCCTAAACTTGCCTACAACTTCGGAATAGGAGCCCCTTTGACACTACGCATCAGCTCCCCACCTCCCCCCCACCACCACCACCCTTGGTCGGCTTGGTGTGTCCCCCCACCACCCTTGGTCGGCTTGGTGTGTTATAGTGCAAAAAAAACAATCAGGCATTTCTCCCATCTGCAGGCTATCAGCTCCTGACACTAGTGGCCATTATATCTGCAAAGCATCCTCTCACACTGCCTGGTGTGTGAACACTGCCTGCTGTGTGAAGCCTGGAATACTCCTAATATCCCTTTCATCTCTGCTAGCTGGTTAAATCTCCCTTCCCCACCAAAACAAACCCTTAGTCTCCCTGATATTATAGCTCTTACACCTTCACGCCTTGCTCTACATATCATCACACATACTGCCTAGGAAACTTTTTTCTCTCTCACAAAATAATGTCTTTACTTTTTATCCTCTCCATAACCCCCCCCAATGTCCCACCCCTCTGTACTATGCCAGTAAAACGCCACACCACCCTTTCAGCCCCAAATACACTCCCCCCAGCTGCTACCCCATGCTCATTTCTCAATCAGTAACCATGTCCTTCCCACTCCACCTCCCACTCACTCCTAGTCATCTACTCCCAGTAGCCATGACTACCCCTTTGTTCTATAGCCAAGAATTTCTGCGTTTTACCTACTCTCATTCTATCAACAAACTACCCCTTCGTACAGGCCATACACCATGTAATTATAAGATGACTCTCAAAAGTGCCCTATCCAGGACTTTCGTTATCTTACTACTACTGATGGGCAACATACACCCCAATCCTGGCCCACTTACCCCCACCCTTTCCCTATCAATGAAACCCAAATGGCTAAGACTGGCCACCATAAATATATGCAGCCTCCAAAAGAATATCACTCCACTCCAAGCATGGGTCTGCCTCCACCACCCTGACGCACTCACAGTATCAGAAACATGGCTATCTCCAAACACCCCTGACTCGGCTGTTCACATACCGGGCTATACATTATTCAGATCAGACAGACTGAATAGACGAGGAGGTGGTTGTGCGCTGTACCTCTGGGATCACCTACAAGGTGTCCAAATTCCTGCTTCAAACCCTGTTGCAGGTGCCCAGTCTATCACACTAAGGTTAGCAATTGGCAATTCAGGTAAATCTCTCTACCTTATGTCAGTCTACATACCCCCTCGAAACCAAAAGGAAGCCTTCTCATCCATTCTGAATCTCACTGCACAACTTCCAGAAAAATTGGCGGTCACTGCTGTAGGAAATTTCAACACAAACTAGCTTGCCCCCCATACATCCCCCATCAGGGATGCAGCCGCAGCCCAAAATCTCTCTCAAGTGGTTCTTAGTCCCACTCGATTAGACTACCGCAAGGGCACTAGTTCCCTTATTGATCTCATCCTTACAATCCACCCTGAGCACCTTCTGGATGTCCAGGTCCTCCCCGACTCACTCAGCGATCACTCCCCTGTTACCTGCCGTTGGTCAAACAGCTGGAAGCCTCCACCCCCAAGTATCTCCCTGCATCACCAGCAAATGAAGGGGTCCCTAACACATCTCCAAAACCATCTTCTCAACCTAGACTGGTCCCCTCTTGACCACCAGACATCAGTGGACGCCGCCCTGTCCTTCTTTATTAGCTCGCACCAAGCTGCCTGTGACGTCTTTGCCCCCTTTGTTAAACAACTAGAAAAAAACAAAATCCTCCCTTGGGTAAATCGGTCCCTGCTCGACCAAATGAAGGCTCATGATAACTTATGTTACCGTGCCATTGAGTCAGGTCGCTCTTCTGATCATCAACTATATCGGGCTGCCCGAAACTCATGCACCTGGGTAATCCGCAAAGCTAAGGCAGCTTTCTATCAGTCCACTCTTACTGCCACCTGGGGTGATGGGAAGAGGTTCTGGGACAATATGAAGGCACTTAGTGGCAAGTCTCCCTCCCCTTCCCCATCCATGATTATCGTAGATGGTGTCTCCACCCACGACCCTGGCAAGATAGCAAATGCCTTATATGCATCTTTTTCAGACCTCAGCTCTATCCTCCCTCCTGGCTTCTTTACTGCATCTATTGTACACCCTCCACCGCCCCACAGTGCTCCACCTTTTTACTTCAAAACAATCTCCCCTAGCGTCGCTTGCACATATCTCGTCAAGTTCCTAGGAAAGACGAGACATAGTGGAGACTCACTCAATGTGAAGCTGCTCTCTTTAACCCTTGATGCAGTCCTTACCCCCCTAAAATACTGAACATGTCCCTATGCCTTGGACAGTTCCCTACCCTATGGAAAAATGCAGTCATCACTCCTGTTCACAAAAATGGTGACCATACATCTACTAGTAACTACAGGCCCATCTCTATACTTCCTCCCCTCTCTAAAACACTGGAAAAGATAGCTGCAGATCAACTTACTGACTGCTTGGATACACACCACCTACTGTGCAAGCAGCAGCATGGTTTCAGGAAAGGGCACAATACCACCACTGCCCTGCTCGAGTTTACCTCCTTCATCCATGAAGCACTCGACCAGGGTGCCCTGGCTGGATCTGTCTACATTGAACTGTCCAAGGCCTTTGATACCATCGACCACAGCATGCTAATAAACTCCATCCTCTCTGTTGGTGTCTCCCAAGAAACTGCAGCCTGGTTCTCCAACTACCTCTATGGCCGCACCCAGCAAGTAAAAATATATAGCACCCTTTCTGCCCACCTCCAAGTCCGATCGGGTGTCCCACAAGGGTCCATCCTTGGCCCTCTTCTTTTCTCCCTATACTTAAACTACCTCCCTCTGTACTCCACTGAGCGCCTGCTTCTTTACGCAGATGATGCTGTGATCTTCAGCTGGCTCCCAGACTCCACCCAGCTTCAAAAATCCTTATAGGGCTCCTTCACAGAGATAGAATCATGGTTCACCTCCCACAAACTTGTCCTCAACTACAAAAAAACAAAGGTCATGCTATTTGCTCACCCTCAACATAAAAACAGCATGGCCAAATTATCCATACTAAACTCACAGGGTGCCATGTTGGACGCAATTTCCAATTTTAAATACCTAGGGGTCACTCTAGACTCGACGCTCACTTTCCGTGAGCATATAGCACTGACTTGTTCTGCTATAAACATTAGAATCGGCCTCCTGTACAAATATAGGCCCTATCTCCCTCCAGATGCCCACCGCTTAGCCATCTCTAGCTCCATCCTTCCCCTAGTAGACTATGGCATAATCATATATGGCGCCGCCTCCGACACTGCCCTGTCCAGCATAAAACACTCTCTAAATAAAGCCTGCCAGCTGGCCACAGGCTGTGACTGCCTCACACATACCTGTGACCTCTACCAACAGTCATCATGGCTAAATTTCCAGGGGCGATTTTTCTATCAGAACTGCCTACTGGCCAAAAAAAAAAAAATACAACTAGGCTAGCCCCAGGCTGTCTATCGCTCCTTCAAATGTGCTTGCCGACAAGTGACACAAGACACCAATCACGACTACCTTCCGCATCCCTTTTGCAAGGACCACTGCCAGCCAAAGATCCTTTTGCTACAGGGCACCACACTGGATGAACTCCCTTCCCGATACTGCCCTCTCAATCCCAAGGCTAGGGCTGTTTAAACCAGTGCTGCATACCCATATTTTGTTAAACAGTTACTGTGATTGCTCATAAACGACTCTATATGGCTTAGGCTTCTTTTGCTAGGAAAAAAAAACCTGTAACTAATAGCTGTAGATCTCTTGCGCCTGTGGTGATACTCAGTACATGTTTATCCTATTGTTGTCTCTGTCCTTATTACTGTACTGTATATTACTCTGTACATGTCCTCACTAAATGTATGACGTGGAGCCTTTGTAAATGAGTCCCTGACTCCAAGGGTTGTAATTCCTAGACTGCATACAAAGAATAAAAATAAATATATTTTGCTGACTGTGACAAGGCTGGAAAATAGCCGTGTGTGTGTGTGTGTGTGTGTGTATGTGTGTGTGTGTAGGGGAGAAACAGCTACAAACCAATTGAAACTGAACCAAGGTGCCGGTCTGGTGGCGCTGAGGGTTGAGGCGCTGGACACCTCAGCTCGCACCACGCCGGTGACCCGGGTTCAGGAGCAAACTCGAGTCGCTAGGGGTTGGCTGGGGGGAGATAGGCTGGAGCGTCCAACAACAGCTCGCCTTCTCCGGGGGAAGGAGGGTTCTTCAACCCGGCAAGCGGCGACCCCTGGTGGAGGCTGGGGGTGTGACGGCAAGCTGGGGTCCCAGGGGCTTGATTGATCGAGGGCGTAGGTCAGTGATCAATCAGCCACAGGGGCTACTCCTTCGAGGAAGGAGGGGGAGGGACGTTGCTGACGTCGGCGCTCGCGCCTTGACGTGTGGGCCAGCAACGTCCCACAGAAAAGTGGAAAAAACACCCCCACTGGAGCAGGGAAGATGGAGCACCGAGCCTGAGGTGTTGATGTGCCGGTGCCTCCCTGCAGCCTCTGGACCCTGACATATGCAAGATTCAGGGGGTCCGCCCCTACCCTTACCCCACCCAGGGGGTATCCAAGGCAGGATGGAGGGACCAGGACTAGCAGGTAAGGCATTGGCAGAGACAGGCTTGATTGGTGACTCCTGATGGTGCGGCTCCAGTGGGGACGGCAGGCGGGGATAAATAGAAATTACAAAAAAAGAAACTGAACCAAGGTTAATCTGTTGGTGGGTCAGTGAATGGAGAAAATTTGGCCACGACACCAGAGGCAGGCAAGGGGTAGAGTAACATGCTTGTAAGACACCATCCCCACGTGGCAACCTCCCTGGACCGTGGTCCCAGAGAGTCACTGCACTCTGTTTTCTCCCAGCCCCCAAACTAGGATCAGCATTTTTTATTTAAATAATTTATTAAAGCGATGAAACATGCTTTTTCAAAAATTCTGGTTTCCAGCTATGGATAAGAATATTTGCATTCCTGCTAAATCTGTGTTTCTCGCAGCTTGATGCACTGTGTACTGTTTGTTTCATTCTCTCGATCCAAACCCAAAATCTAACCCTTACCAGATCTACAGTGTTATTTCTAGGCCAAAAGAAGTGGCCATTAAAACAAAAAAAAAAATTGAACCAATGAATGCTGGTAGATCTTGAAAAGTTTACAAGCAAATTAAAGTGGAAGCTGTCTGGAATTTTTTATAGTTAGAAATGGTCTGATTTTCTGCCCAGCATTGCTACTAGAGAGAGGGTGGGCATCATCTGGTGCCCTCTAAGTACCCTTGCTGCTGATGTCCCTGGGGAATGGGGACAGCAAGAAAAAAAAAAGACAACTAATACAGGATGAAGCTGGCCTTGAGCAGGCCCCGTATAGCGACCTAGGCATCCCCTCTATCAGATCCATTCTGTGATGGAGCCTGGCGAACCCTGACAGCCCCACCATAGGGGTAGGCCATGAAGGACAGAGGTGGGGTATGTCCGAGAGAAGCCGGGTGATGGGACTGGGGTGGCAGTAGGAGGAGGCAAGTCAGTGAAGGAGAGCATGAATCAAAAAAAGGTCAGATTTTCTGCCCGACTTTGCTGCCCGACTGTTTTGCAGTTTATTCGCACAGGGTTTTCCCAGTGAATATCCATGCCTTCTTTCCAAGGAGGGCCTGTTATGATGGCAGCCTACTCAACAGGTTTGGAAATATGGGGGAGCTAATTTGCGCTTGCTGGAGCCTCACTAGAGCCTGCCTGTGCCCCTTGTGTCCATTCCTCCAGGGGCTGAGAGAACCACACCGTCAGACTCTGAGTCACATCTACTGCTTCTCACATATATTGAAATGTCATTTGTGCGCCTTCATTCCAAATCATCCTCTCGATTCCTGCTAAAATTACACAAGTTCAGAAACAAGCCCCACAGTCATTCGTAAACATGAAAATCATTCAACAGACATGAACAGAGGGACAGAGAGAGAGAGACAGACAGAAAGGAATAGACTGGCAGGGAGAGGAGAGAGAGAGAGCTAGAGAAAGGGAGACAGAAAGAGGTACAGACAGAAGAGTGAGAAACAGAGGGAGACAGACAAGGGAAAGAGAGATAGAGAGAGAGAGGAAGACAATGACAGAATGAGAGAAGTCAGAGAGGGGGAGAGAGAGAGAGAAACAGAGAAACGGTTCAGAGAGGGAGAAACAGAGAAACAGGGTAAGAGAGACAGAAAAAAGACAGGTACAGGGGGAGGGCAAGACAGAGAGAGAGAGACAGGAGAGAGTGATTATACAAATAGGGACAAAACTTCAGCAGAAGGCCTACACTTACTGTTCTATAAGCTCATACAGTATTTAACAATTCACTGAAATGTTCTAAAAAATTGCTGCAGGGCTCAATTAGGACAATTCCCTCTGTTGCTACACATGCAGAAGTGTGTGTATAATATGGAGTGAAAAGACCCACTCACCAATCGGTATTGTTTGTATATAGTTCATATAGACACTGAGTATCTACTAATCGAATAGTATAATTAAATTGTTCATGTAAGACATAGGGGACGGCATCAAGGGCAAGAGCTGCCTCTTCGCAGAAGATGCAAACATCTGCTCAAGGGTGGACGCGGAGGAAGGGATAAGGGAACTCAGGGAGGATCTGGGCAGGTTAGAGGCTGATCAAATGGGTTTCAACACAAAAATACGTAAAGTGATGCACAAGAGTGCAGTATGAAATGAGGGAGTCGTGCTGGAAAGCACCACAGAGGAAAAGTACCTAGAGGTCATGATATCGGACAGCCTGAAAACAATACCACATTGTAATAAAGACGTGAGCAAGGTAGGCAGGATGCTGGGTTGCATAGAGAGGGGATATGCAGTAGAAAACAGGAGGTGATCTTCCCAGTGTACAGGTCACTGGTGCAACCACACCTGGAATACTGCAAAAGGTACCAGAGACCACACCTGAGAAGAGACTGCGACAAGGTGGAAGCAGTAGAGCTCAGGGCAACCAAGATGGTGCATGGACTAGGGGCAAAGACATACACAGAGAGACTGCAGGAGTTGAACATGTACACCGTTGAGAAAAGGAGGGAAAGGGGCAACATGATTAAGACATACAAGTACTGTAGCTGCACAACAAAAATAGGTTGGATGCCTAGGAAATTTTCTCCTTAAGTTCAACTACAGGAACAAGAGGAAACTCACCAGGGGAGATTCTTTTTTTTTATTTGTTTATTCCTTCCTCGGTGGTGGGGGGGGGTTACCTATGGTTCCCCTTTATCTGACAGACCCCATGGCACCGAACCACTCGCAGTGCTTGTGCTTGACCCCTCCTCCATTCCTCTCAAAAGCCACTTCACGTTGGGTACTTACCAAACCACCGCGGAAAGCCCAGGGTCAGGATCCGGGAGGAGCAGCCAGAGTGCAAGCAGTGCAGTGCCATCGGGATACAGTCATAATGTGCGCCGGAGGTTTTCGTGAGTGCCCCAACAGTCTTGGGCGTGCAGTGACGTCAGGATGCTGCCATGCACATGTCCGCACTGCACATCCGACGCCCGCCCGCTGACCCACACTGTGACCCCGAGCTTGCACCGCCCCAGCCACCACCAGGAGCCAGGAGCTCAGCGGTCGTCCCTCCCACCCTCCCCCCGGAGGGAGGAGAGCAGTCCGTGGGACACTCGGCCTCCCTCCTCCCCTGGCCAACCCTCTGACACCCAAAGGCGCTCCCGACCCTGGGTCATCAGCGTGGTAAGAGATAAGGCACCAGCACGTCAGCCCTCTACGCCACCGGGCCTGCTCCATGGGGGAGATTCCAAAGGAATGTCCATAAGCAAGAAGGGACGTCTGCAGGCACCTTTTCACAGAAAGAGTGGTGAACAAGTGGAACAAGCCGCTGGAGGAAGGGGTACGGGCCAAATCAGTGAGCAGCTTGAAGCAGGGATGGGACAGGCATATGGGGTTAGTTACAAAAGGAAGGAGCAGAAACAAATGGGAGGGATGGTCACTAGAGCCAGTGCAGAGTAGTTCGGTAGGGTGGGCAGACTGGATGGGCTGACAGGTTTTTATCTGCCATCATTGTCTATGGGTAAAACTTCTTGGGGGAAAATATTTGAATTGTAACTAAAAAAAAGTAATAAAGTTTTCATATTTGATGCTTTTATTGTAGTTAATGTATTTAGCCTTGTGACTTTTTTAATACTGCCTGATTTTATGCACTAGTCACTTTTTTTTTGTCAATATCCATGTTTCTCCCCCATGCCCCAGTTGGTTTCTCTCCTCTCTGGCCCCCCCAGCCCTGTCACGCAGCATTCCATAGACTTACCAGCACCAGATTCTCCCTTGACTTACCCCCCCCCCCATTGTGGGGTGGGGGAGAGCTGAGCTCAACCTGTCAGACAGGATCCAGCTGGAGCCATGCCAGGACACTGGTGTGGGGTCTGTGAGGGGTCGGAGGGTCATCTTGGCAGCCAGGTTGATTTTCCATTTTCCTCCTCCTCCCCCCCCCATGGTGCGGAGGAACCACTATGCAATGCTATCAATGGTGATGATGCGTATTCAGCATGCCGGACATCTACTGCGCTACTACCGCTGCGTGCTGTTCCAGTGGTCTGTCCCCCAGCCACTGCTAGGGCCCAGGCTAATGCCAAGCACCACTCCCACCCCACTCCAGAGGAGAACGGCAATCCAAGCCTCCTCCCCCCGGCTAACCCGCTGATGACCCAGTCTCGGGGCGCAAACCCACATCACTGGCATCGTGAACGATAGTTTTACTGCTGCGCCAGTGGGCTGGCCACTTGTCACTTTTTGGATTTAGTCACTTTACATGTCTGCATTATCTACTTAAGGGCTTCATTATCTACAGTATGTGTAGGCACCTTTCATTAGGTGCTGTACTGAGGGGGGCAGACTATCCCTTGAAAAAGTGCTTGGTGGCACAAAACATTGGATGTCTATGGGGTTTTCTCTCTTGCTGCCCTGCTCTGCACAATAAATATACCTTGCAATGCAGGAGCTGATTGGGGGCATCTGGAGCGGTGGAGAAGCGGGACGCCAAGGGAGGAGATCAGGCGAGCTCCTGAGCTGCAGGAGCTGGTGTGATTTTGTCCCACCGCCCTGCCCGTCCCGACTCTCTGTTAAATACTCCTGGTTGGAGGAGGAGCTGTACAGAAGAGATCAGCACCAGACTGTGAGGTGCAGATGAGGATACAGCCCTATAGTGGCATAGGCTGGGAGCGTAGTGTTGGAGAAAGTCGAGAAGGAGCTGTCACCAAGAGGACCAGGGTTCTGGGACAAGGAGTCAGAAGCGGCTGTCCAGGGAAGGAGCAGCAGCAAGTGAGGAGGTGGAGGTTATCTTCGGGGCAGGGAAGTAACTACAGCACAAAGTGCTTTCATTTTTACCTGTCTGCACTGGTATTGTCTGGGTTCTGGGCGACGGTGTTTATAGATAGAGAATTCTACTTGGGTTGCCTGATTGTTTTTGGTACTGCCTTAGGCTTCATGCCTGTTCAGCTTTGTTGCATATGCAGTTGATGTTACTTTTAGTTAGGGTCTGGGCTGGTAAGTAACTTAGGTAGGACTGTATTTTCTAGTTAGAACTGTATTTTCTAGACCCTGCTGTAACATGGGCATGATAGTGGGCTGCAACAGATGTTGGGCAGCGGTTTGAATGGACATTTTATGGAAGTTAGGAGGGTGTCCAATCTGTCACAGGCTGAGGAGCCTCAAGGAAGAGGTGCTGTGGCTCGGGAGGGAGCTGGAGAGGGTAGGGGGAGAGAATTTAGGGCAGGAGGTCCTCCCCCACGGAGTGTCATGAGGACACAGCATGGGAGGCACATCAGATCGAGGGGAGGGGTTGGGAGGGGGTGTGCAAGCATAACACACAAGGGGCCTAGCACTGGAGGAAAGGCTCAAGTCAGTTGGGAGGAGCGAAGGCACAGCAATGCAGAGGGGGCAGGTAATAGGTTTGCGGTGCTAGGGACAGTGGTGGAGGAGAAGGGGGTGCGGGATACCCAGGAGGGGGCAGGAGAAGGAAAGGAAGGGGAGTGTACAAGGGAATGTAACTGGTCTAAGGAGGGTGGCAGGGGAGAAAAGGTGAGGGGCACAGCTGGAGGGATGGCAGAATGGAGCAGGGATGCGGGGGAGCGGAGCAGGGAGGATAGGGAAGACATCAGGGACAGCAGCGGTGGGAGTGGAAATAATGATGGGGAAAGGCAACAGGAAAAGACGGGGAAGGGTATGCAGGAGGAGAAGTCAGGCAAGAGAAAAGCAGGGACAGACGGGGGAACTATGTGCAGGAGGAGGAGTCAGGCAGGAGAGCAACGCCGGCAGTGACAGGTGGGAAGAATTATATGCTAGAGGAGGGGACAGGCAGGAGAATTTCGGCAACAGGGACAGATGGGGGGGATTATGTGCCAGAGGAGGAGGAGTCAGACAGGGGAGGAGCGGGGGAGGGGAAGCAGGTGGATGGAAATATGGGGGGGTACTAGTACTGGGGAACTCGATACTAAGCGGGGTAAGGTGGGGTAGCAAGGCAGAATGGCATAGTAGTATGTGTCAGTGTTTGTGTCAGTGGCTCAGTAGGTAGCACACTCGCCTCTGAGGCCAGGAGATCAGAGGGCTGTGGGTTCAGTTCCCACATCTGGCACTTGGGTTAATATCTCAGTACTGACACTGTAGTGCAGCATGAGCGGGGTGCTGCACTTCTGAGGTGCCGCCTTTTGGATGAGACATTAAACCGAGGTCCCATCTGCCTGGATTGGTGGTAGTTCAGGTGGATGTTAAAGATCCCATGGCACTTATCGAAAACAGTAGGGGAATTTTTTATTGATACAAATAAAACAAAAAGGTATTACAGCATACATCACAAAACACAAAAGAAAAGAATCAACAAAAAAATCAAAAGAAAGTATTACATCAATACAATCACCTCAAACATCACCGACCCCCACTAAAAGAGTAGGGGAATTTGTTATTTTCACAACAACAAAACAAAAAGGAATACAAACAGTGATAAGTCACACAAAGTAATAAACAAATCATATAGGAAACAAACTCAAAGAAGTATAACAATCATACATCATCCTAGAAATGGGAAAGGAAACAGGAATAAACATACCCCCCCCCCCCCCACTAAAAGAGTAGGGGAATTTTTTATTTGAAAATAGACCATACATCAGCAAATATAAAACAGAAAAACATCAGCAAATAAACAAAAGAAAACAAACTTAATTAACAAAAAATAGAACTCAGAAGGACCCTCTATATATTTAGGAAGAAAAAAATAATAACAGAAAAAACAGTCATAGTAGTTCTAAAAAAAGGGGGGGGGGACCAAAGACATTCAACATAACAAATTACGTAATCCATGTAATATATTTCCAATAACTAAGAAATAATTGATTATCTAAGGTACGATGCTCAAAACTCTTTTGCTTCCCCAAAGCTAGTTCAATACGTCTAAGTATAATACTATTCGGAAGAAGGGTGTGTTGTAAGGAGAACTGACATCTGGCTTGCCATAAGTGATATTTAACACATGCAAAAATCACAGTCAATGTACTAGGATGATACCTCCCTAGAAAACCTGAATAATCCCCCAAAATCAAACTCTGGTAGGAAATGTGTCTCATAACACTCCAACCCACCTGATGGCCAAATCTGACCAAAAGGAAATAATATAAGGACAGAACAGAAAGAAATGTTCGAACGTTTCTATCTGTTCCACACAACCTGTCCTAAGACATACTCTATCAGCAGTAGGTTTATGTTTTAAGTTACCCCGAACCCCTAACTTCCCATGACAGCAAAGCCATTGAACATCCCACATATGAGGAGGTACCCTGTGATCCATTAAAAGACGAAGGGCCTGTGAAAGTTTAGTAGGGACACAAAAGAAATCTACTTGAACGTAGAAAACATTACCCATGATTTCCAAATAAAAGTCTTTTCGAGGAACCTCATGCAATTGTGCCTTGCCCAATTTCCATTCCCTAAGTTTTCGTACTGCCGAATCTGTATAGGATGGAGCTGCATCGGTCATATTCTGTTTAGGAATACCTCCACCTTCCCAATGTAACAAAAATGAAGAAAATAAAAGCCGAGTCCAAGCCGACCATGGGTGGTCCCGAGGCCGGACTGTCTCTTGAAAAGAGGCTATCATAAAAAAGGAATGGAAAAACACTATAGGGTTTATCATCCCTAAACCCCCTTGACTAATTTTCAAATAAGTGAAAGCACGTTTTATCGGGTTTAACCGGCTGCCCCACACCATTTGAAAAAAACTATATAACCTAGTTTCTAAAGAAATGGGTACCGGAAAAACCAAATACACATGTAAAAAAATAGGTAATAAGAATTTCTTAATAATTAACACCCGTTTCTTTTTAGAAAATCCCCAGGATTTCCATTGTTGTACTTTCCGTTCTCCTATAACGAGACACTTCTCCCAGTTAAAAAAGGCTAAATCCCCTTTTCCAAAATGGAGACCTAAAATGGTAAGGGAATCAGAGACTAAAATACCCCCAATATCAGTAAGTAATGGAGCGTCACCAATTGCCAAACATCTACATTTCCCATAATTCAGCTTAGTACCATTAAGAGCAGAGAAACGGGTAACCACCTGTAGTGCCTCTAATCCTGAAGGGACATCAACCACCAATAAGCATATATCATCTGCATATGCCGAGATTTTTGGGGCAGGCATGGTAACTGAAGGAGATAAACCCTGAATGGACCTATTATTTTCAATCTCCCGTAAAAGGGGGTCCAATACAAATGCATACAGTAAAGGGCTGATAAGACAACCCTGCCGAACCCCTTGATTTAACTGAATTTCTGTACCTAAATAATTATTAATAAGCGGGCAAGAGCCGGCCTTGGAGTATAATGTGTTAAGAAATTGGATAAAGGGCCCAGGCATCCCATATCGACCTAACACTTGAAAAAGGAAAGCATGAGACATGGAATCAAAAGCTTTTGCCTGATCCAGAACCAGAACAAAACCTGATAACTTTTTTTGGACCCCAAATTCGCAAACATCCCTAAGGAGTTTCAAATTTTGTTGAATCGAACGGTGGGGGACAGAACACGTCTGTGCCGGATGAAGCACCCCTTGAGCCACCACTTGAAGCCGTTTACACAGTACAGTGGAGAGAATTTTATAATCGGTATTCGGGAGACTAATTGGTCTCCAATTACCAAAATCAGTAACATCACCTGCTTTATGAATGAAAGTTAAAATGGCCAAATTAAACTTCGAATTACCAAAACCAAATTGAAGAATATCATTATAGACTGCAGCCAGTATGACACACGTCGTCCTGAAAAACTTTATAAATTCATTCGTTAGTCCATCCATTCCCGGCGAAACCCCAGTACAAAGGGAGCTAATGACTGCCTGCACCTCCAGGGGGGTAATGGGCCCTTGTAATAGATCTGCATCTGCTTGGGAAATAGCAGGGACTGGAAAATGCAAAACTTCATCCCAAGAAGCAGTAGGAATAAATCCAGTACCAAACTGTGAGGAAACCTGACGTTCAGCAACTTCCAGCATTCCTGCCAAAGAAGTTTTCAGCTGTCCTGAGGAATCCCGAAGCCCTGTCATAAGCTTCCTCTCAATCTTCTGTTTACATGCCATATATGGGTCCTGGAAAGGTTGCTGATGAGTACCAAACTTAAGTTCGACATGAATCGAAACAGCCCTCTGGTATTGGTACTGAAGCATGTTTCTCTTCACAATCCTCATCTGAGACTGGACATCCAAATCCAGAGACCGAGGATGAGATTGCAATTTATAATATTGATTCCTAAAATCCAAGTATTGCAAATATTCTAAAGAACTTTTCCGTTTGCCATAAGCAATAAAAAAATCCTTGACCGCCAACTTAGTATCTGTCCACCAAGAAATCCAATCAGTGAAAAATACAGCCACCGATTTCCTAAGGGTCATAAAATCCCTTAGCTGAGCCCAAAAAACTGCCTCAGACAATAAGAGGGAATTCAATTTCCATCTACTGGAAAAGGCAGGAAAAAAGGTAGGAATTTGATATAAACTGAGCTTACCATATAAAAACCTGTGGTCCGAAAAATCACAAGGTAGTACTAAACAAACAAAAGGGACTAAATACTTGGAAAGAAAAAGATAATCAATCTGTGTTTGAAAGGAAGCCCTTCTGTAAGTAAAACCATTTGATGTATGTAATCCTCTGAAAGCATCTTTCAACTTAGCCCCACCGCTACCATCTGTGAGAGAGCATGAGCATCACAATATGTTTTCTGCTGAATATCATTTTTAAGACGGATATCCAAACTACAATTCATATCCCCACCCCAGACCACATGTTTGGAGGTGAATAAATATGGTTTAATTTGTTGAAATAAAGCAATTCGAGATGTCTTCATTTGCGGAGCATAGGTATTTATCAATCGGAAACAAAAACCCCGGAATAAGCAGTCCAAAATTAAAGCCCTTCCTGGCTGAACATCCACCAACCTTGTGATGCAAACAGAGGGGTGCGAAAAAAGAATACCCACCCCATCTGCAGCATCTTCCCCAAATGACCAAAAAGAAGGTCCATCCCACCAGACCTTTTTTACCTGAGTCACCTCAAGCAGAGAAGACAAATGTGTCTCCTGAAGAAAGATGACATCTACTTTCAAATCTCTACACTGCTGTAAGCAAAGTAAGCGTCTTTTATAGTTCTTTATGCTACAGCAGTTAAGAGATACTATCTTTAAACAGGCCATGAAAACAAAAAGGTTGAAATTCAGGGTTTATCTTGTTTCCGCTTTTTACCCTTTTTCTTCTTTACATCCAATAAATCTGTACCCCCCTCATCCTCTATCTCCATGGTAGAAGTCCCATCAGACTTCATCAGCTCAGGGCCGACCTCACCCTCGAGGTCAGATAACGCCGAGAAGGAATTTTGAGTAGGGCAGACCCCCACCATCCCAACCGTACAACTGCTGGCCCGAGTCACCCTCCGAGGTGTTTGGAAAGGAGTGTCTGAAGAAAGTACCACTAAAGGGTCCCCTAAAGGGGGTTGCAAAACAGAGGGCTCAGAACGTTGTGAAAGAGGAGGGGGTTCTGAAACCTGTTGCGGAACTAGAGGTATGGATTGGTCCGCGGTGTCCTCCACTATACATCTGTCTGTAAGAAGGACCTCAGGAACCTGCACCTGACCCTGACAGGCAGCCGAATTTGACTCCCTACTCTGAGACGGGGCCGGATGAGGCTGGCATCTACCCTGTGCCTGGGATATCAACTCTTCTTTATTGAGACCCCCCTGTCTATTCTGGCCTGCCCATGGGCATTGATGATAGGCATGGCCAGGCTCATCACACAGATTACATTTGAAGACATTTCTACAAACTTCACTATCATGATCAAAATCCCCACAAAGCGCGCATTTGACTTTATCGCATGCACTGCTTAAATGTCGTCGGCTACCACAACGATAGCAAGCTTTGGGCTGTCCAGGATAGAAACAAACTCCCTGGTCTTTGCCTAAGAAAAAGCTATTTGGAACGTGTAGGACTTCATTATTTATCACATGTAATTTAACTTTAAAACGCCAGGCCCCAGTCCAAATCCCTTCAGTGTCAAGGATTGGCTCAGGAGGGCCCAGAACCATGCATTTGTGTTCCAACCAATACAAAATATCTCCCACATTCACCCCCTCATTTCTGAACATAACATGAATAGTTTTAAATAGAGGTTTGGTGATGGGAATAGCCCAGAAGGGTAACCATAGTGGCAAAGACTTATAGCCCTCATATTTTTGCCAGAATTTATCTAAGCCAGCCACTTGTTTAAAACTAATATCAAACGTATCCTCCCCCCGAATATTAATCAGAGCATAAATATCCACAGGCAGAAACTGCATCGAGTCCAACAATAATTTCCTTGCCACATAAAGTCTGTCCGGGTGTTCTGGTAAACTGCCACTATATCGCAGACGGACAGCATTCCGTCTCGAGGCTTGTTCTAATTTATTCTGTTTAAAGAGATCCGAGAAACGAGGACCCTTCCTTGTCTCCTGGCCTCCCAGCGACTGCACAGATGGCGCCATGGCGGATTCTTTGCCCCAGCACCAGAAACAATGTCTGGCCGAGAAATCCCATCCAAAGTAGAAGGCAGTACAATTTTGGACTGATTTGCAAAAAGAGGAGATTCACCAGCCTGCATAGTTGTTCGGGCAGGACCCGACTCTAATGGGGAAAAAGTCAGCCAGGTAGGATCCGGCAACCACCTACCGTCTGGCTGTTGAATCCACCCAGCCTGCGATAAGGCCATATCCTCGGACCAATCTGTCACAGAACCCATAGCCATACTCGCACTTCCAGTGCGTCTGTCCTTTGCAACCGGCACAATCACTTCCTCAGTCACTTGCGCTGCCATCGCGATATCGGACGGTCCCACCTGAACAGCATTCCGTAGTGTTTCCGGCGGCAGACTTCGCTCTAGATCAGCACCAACATCCATCACAGGGGTAGCCAGAGCAGTAACAGTATCCCCAGGCAATACTCCAGGTAATAATTCCGTAGTTTCGGTACAACTCCCGTCTGCACGCTCAACAGCCTGCAAATCTCCGGTAAATGACTCAATAGAAAGCACCGTAGCAGGCCGCGCCTGCACCACAGCCTCTTGAAAATCCATCGGCAGAGCCTCTGCCTGCATGTCCTCCTCCAGAGCGATCCTCACGCCGTCTGTCATGATAGGAAGGCCAGACACCCTCTACTGTCCCCAGCAGAGTAGGGGAATTTCCCCGGTGTCCTGGCCAAATTTCCCCCATTCACTAAAAATACCACTAACAGTTTCATCTGGTTCAGGGTCAGTTGGCATTCATCTGTATCCCCCTCCCCCGGGTCGTGCCTGAAAATAGGCAGGATTTGTCTAGTGCACTTACCCGGTCAACAAAAACTAAATAAATAAATATGGGTAGAGGCCATGCCAGGGATGACAGCCAAAACAGTGGGACAGTCAGTCCTGAAATATGCTAGAAGGGGAAGGGAGAGACCTCACTTAATTCTATATCTGGGGACAAATGATCTGGCAGATAGTACATTAGGTGTAGTTCAGAAGAGGTTTGAGGAGCTGGGAACGTTGTGTGAGGGGGTGGGTAAATCGGTAACTTTTTCTGAAGTACTACCAGTGCCCGAGGCGAGCACAGCTAGAAAACAAAGGATCAAGGAATTTAATGAATGGTTAGGCAAATGGTGTCACACCAAAGGGTATGGGTTAGTGGGAGGGGTGGGGACAGACCTGGGAGGAGAGCAGTCTATATGCTAAGGATAGACTTCACCTAAATGAGGAGGGCAAGAAGGTGCTGAAACACAAGCTTGGGGAGTATACTGAGGTAGCAGGACATTTAAACTAGAAGAGGGGGGTGGCAAGTGGAGGGAGGGCACACAATGGCCACGAGATGGGAAGCAGCGCAAGCTTACCCCACAGAACAAGGGCGATGAAGTAGGGTAAAAGCAATAGAGGGGATGCTGGAAGTTGAGGACAGAGGGATGGGGTAAGAAGGGTAAGGGGATGGAAGGCGGTCACCATGAATGCTCGGAGCCTGGGGGATAAAATGAATGGCTTACAAGCCCTCATGGCGGAGAGGGAGGTGGACATGGCTGCCATGACGGAAACATGGGCCACCCAACACCATGACTGGCACCTGGCGGTCCCAGGGTACAGAATATTCTGCAAGGATAAGGAAAATAGGAGGAGGGGTGGCAGTATACATAAGGGAGGGGCTAAGGTGCATTAGGGAGGAGGGGAGAAACAGAGGCATTTTGGCTTCTAATCCAGGATTACAGGAATAGGGTGCTCCGGATGGGGGTGGTGTACAGGCACCCTCCCAGACTGAGGAGTTGGACAGAGAACTTGTGAGGCAGATTCGAAGGGCATGTGGGAAGGGGAGTGTGGTGGTGGTGGAGGACTTCAACCTGCCGGGGGTAGACTGGAAAAACCCAGCCACCAGTAATAAAAGGGAGCAGATACTGCTGGACGCCTTTCAGGAATGTTTTCTGACACAGATGGTCAGCAAACCAACAAGGGGGGGGAGGGACACCCTAGACCTAGTGCTCACAAATGGGGAGTTTGTAAGGAATATCGAGGTGGATGAACCATTAGTGGGGAGTGACCATCATTCGGTATGGTTCAAGTTGATTATGAGCAAAGAGTGGGTGGCATCCAACATGAAGGTGCTGAATTTCAGGCAGGCGAAATTTGCAAAGATGGGGAAGGATAAGAGTGGGCACCTGGCCAGGATCCAACCTAGTATGGACACGGACCAGAGATGGGAGCTCATAAAGAGGGGGATACTAGAGGCTACCAATTCCTGTAGCAGGACTCGGAGTAAAAAGGCCAGGGCAAAAAAGCCAAGCTGGATGTGTAGGGGGGTTGTAGAAAAGGTGAGGAGAAAAAGGGTGGCCTTTAGGAGATGCAGGAAATCAGGGAGGGGAGGAAGACTGGGAGGAGTACCTGCAGGAGGCAAGGGAGGTGACAAGGGCAGTAAGAAAAGCAAAATCTGCCAGAGAGAGCAGGCTGGCGCAAGGCATAAGGGAAGGGGAGAAGAGCTTATTCCTTTTTTTTTTTCAATTGTTTAACCAGGAGTGGCACGCTAAGCTGAAAGCTTGTTTACAGGTGCAACCTGGGAGCACAGGGAAGTTAAGTGACTTGCTCAGGATCACACAGTATGCAAGTGGGGGCTGTGGGATTCAAACCCAGGTCTCCAGATTTGCAGCTCAGAGCCTTAAACCACTGCGCTATACTGCCTCCTCTTCAGGTACATCAGGGAGAAAAGAAGCTGTAAAGAACAGATAGTAAGGATTAAGAAGGAAGGGTGATGGACTGAAAAGGGGGGGTGAGAAAAGACAGAGGCGCTGAATGATTACTTCTGCTCAGTGTTCATGAAAGAGAGAGGGGGAGTGCGACCCAAGGGGGCGGGATGGCTGTAGAGGCTGGGGAGTAATGGATGGAATGATCATGGAAGGTAGAGTGCTGGAGGGCTTGAGAGTGCTGAGGGTGGATAAGGCACCGGGGCCAGATGGCATGCACCCCAGGGTGCTGAGAGAGCTGATGGAAATACTGGCGGGGCACTTGGCAGGCCTATTCAATGCCTCACTGAATTCGGGATGCATACCCAGGGATTGAAGGTTGGCTCACATGGTTCCCCTGCAAAACAGTGGCCCAGAGATGAACCAGGGAACTACAGACCGGTAAGCCTCACGTCCATCATGGGGAAGCTAATGGAAACGATCCTGAAGGAGAGGCTGGTGGCCCTGCTGGAGTCCAGTGGGTTGCAGGACCATAGACAGCATGGCTTTGTCACGGGAAAATCCTGCCAAACCAACCTGGTAGAGTACTATGACTGGGTAACTAGGCAGCTGGGCAGGGGCCATGCAGTGGATGTCCTGTACCTGGATTTCAGCAAGGCATTCGATTCAGTGCCACATGGGAGACTTAGAACAAAACTTGAAGGCACAGGGGTGGGACCAAAAATGGTGGGATGGGTGAGGAACTGGTTACAGGGAAGACAGCAGAGGGTGGTGGTAGAAAGGGAACTCTCATCCCCAAGGGCGGTGACGAGCGGGGTCCCACAGGGCTCAGTGCTGGGACCAGTGTTATTCTGAGTATTTATTGCAGACATTTTCATGGGCATCAAGAGCAGGATCAGCCTGTTTACCGATGACACCAAGATAGGGAAGGTGGTGAATGACATTGAGGGGTGGAGGGTTCTGCAGGAAGATCTGAATAAGCTGGAGACTTGGTCAGACACTTGGCAGCTGGGGTTCAATGCCAAAAAGTGTAAGGTCCTGCATTTTGGAGCAAAAAATTCAGGAAGAAACTATCAACTGGGGGGTGCAGCTGGCAGAGACTGAGGAGGAGAAGGATCTGGGGGTAGTCGTCACGGGATAAATGAACAACTTGGCACAGTGTAGAAAGGCGGCGGCAAGGGCCAACAAAATGCTGGGTTGTATCGCAAGGGGAATAACGTTGAGAAGGGGGGAGGTGCTTCTGTCACTGTATGGATCCCTCATTAGACTGCATCTTGAATACTGTGTGCAGTACTGGCTCTCGTACCTGAAAAGGGACATTAAATTACTGGAAGGGGTGCAGCGCAGAGCAACTAAGATGATCCAGGGGCTGGGGGACTTACCGTATGAGAGTAGGCTAAGGGAGCTGAACATGTACTCGCTGGAAGAGAGGGGGGGACAGAAGTGATATAATTGAGACATTCAAGTACATGAGAGGGATGAACAAGACTGATATGGAGGGGCTGTTCAGTGTAAGGGTGGGGAGGGACACTCGAGGCCATGACATGAGATTGGAGGGGGAGAAGATTTAGGAGGGAAATGAGGAGACACGTTCTTATGGAGAGGGTGGTGGCAGGGTGGAATGCATTACCAGCAGAGGTGGTAGTCTGTAAAATAGTGGGCAGCTTCAAAAGGGACTGGGACACAGCAAGGGGGAGGATAAGGCGAGGGGGGTGTGGGGGAAGGGCAGCTGCAGAATAGGGCTGCTAGCTGCAAAATCGAGCAGACTCGATAGGCCATATGGCCTTTTTCTGCTGGCAAATTTTGTATGTTCATATTATTGGCTACAGTTGCCTTTTTGAAGGGGAGGTATGTACCCGATTTTTGTCTGTATCGGAGTTCCTCTGTCAGGAGCACTACTGTCTTCACTGAGTAACTTTTATTTACATCAAAAGGAGATATTTGTTTTTCTATTTATTGTACTCTTCTCCCCCTCCAGCCAGCTATCACTGGTCCTTGCCTTCTTCCCCAACACTGTCATATGCCTTCCCCAGGACTTATCCAACACCTTGCTCCTCCCTGGCTTCACTCCCAGGCAAGGGCCACTGGAGGGGACCCCATTTCCTGTGGTGGAATTCAAGTTCGGTTCTGGTGCTGAAACCCTGGTCGGCACAGCAGGACCTGCGAGGAGAGGCAGAACAGCATGCTGCAGGCGGCTGGTGTTTTTTCCTGTTTTTCCGTCCCTGCTCACAGACATTGAGGGAGGCCCATTACTGGCGCATGCACGCACAACATGCAGTGCATGCCAGTGTGTGCCGACGGCCCCCTCCCTAATCCTTTGTCTCTCTTGCACCGCCACCGTGGTCACCCACAAATAAAGAAAGAAAGAAATTAATGGAAGAATAGGATGGAGAAAAAAACCAGGTTACTCACCTGTAACAGTAGTTCTAGGAGTGGTATGTGTTGTTCATCCACGCTATTCCCTTCCACTTTAAATCTTGCCGGAAGTCTTCAAGCTGGCTCCTCCCACCCACCCGGGTGGTATATACCTCGGCTCCATCCCATGACGCCAGATCTTAGCCCGTTGGAAGCCAGATTTTGTGCATCCGCAGCCGTGGAGGTTGGGTGGGTCCGTGTGGATGAACAACATATACCACTCCTAGAACTACTGTTACAGGTGAGTAACCTGTTTTTCTAGGATCATGGATATGTTGTTCATCCACACTCTTTGGCAAACTCCTAGCAGTTCTCCAGGAGGAGGGCAGGAAGGCACACACGTCCTACTTAGGGAACAGAGATTGGAGAACTGAGGCCCCAAAACCAGCATCCTGGCATGACTCAAGGTCGATGTGGTAATGGGTTATGAAGGTGTTTGCTGACTTCCAGGTAGCAGCCCAGCAGATTTCCTGGATAGGGATGTCCCTGGAAGCAGCCACTGATGCAGCAGTATGGTGGGTAGAATGAGCTTTTATCCTTCTGAGAGGCTCCTTGCCTGCCAACTCATAACACAGACCTACGCATGCTATAATCCATCTTGCAATAGTCTGTTTTGCTGCAGGTCTGCCAGAAGCGGCTTAAGCGTAGGTGACAAACAGCTGGCGAACCTCTCCCCGAATTTCCGCCGTCCTCTCCTTGTAATAGGAGAGAGCACCGGTCCAAAGTATGGAGCCTGTATTCGGCATCTGAGGTGTAGCTGGGACAGTAAACCGGCAGAGTTAACACCTGGATAAGATGAAACTCTGACACCACCTTCGGAAGGAATTTCGGGTGGGGGCGTAGAACAACCTTGTCCCTGTGGAAGACCAGATAAGGGGAGTCCACTGAAAGCACCTGGAGCTCCCCTGTCCTTCTGGCAGATGTGATAGCCACCAGGAAGGCCGTCTTCCATGACGAATGTGACAAGGCACACTTGTACATTGGTTCGAATGGCTTGCCCATGAGCTTTGCCAGTACCAGCAGAAGATCCCACGGAGGTGGAGGTTCACGCACTGGAGGGGATATGTGATCCAGGCCTTTGAAAAAGTGCCCGACCACTGTCTCCTGCACCAACATTGGCTGACTGGCCCATGCCCCGTAAGCAGAGATGGCTGCCAGGTGCACCCTAAGGGTCGATGACCATAAACCCCCTTTGGGGAGAGACCAATGGTAGTCGAAAATGTTAGCCACTGCACAGGACAAAAGGTCCAGGCCCTTGCCCTGACACCAAATGGAAAACCTTTTCCATTTGAAGGTGTAACATTTCCTGATCGATTCCTTTCTGGATGCCTCCACTACAGTGTAGACATCGTCAGAAAGACCCAAAGCCTGGAACTCTAGCCGCTCAGGTACCAGGCTGTGAGGTGCAGGGATTGAAGGTCCGGATGGAATACCTTCCCCTGATTGAGAGATGTCAGGCCCGGGCGTGCTGGAAGCCGCTCTGGGGGCCTGCAGCTGAGGCTGAGGAGATCTGGATACCAGAACTGGCGCGGCCAGTCTGAGGCTACCAGGATCACCTTTGCCTTGTCCCTCCTCACCTTGAGGAGCACCTTGTGGATCAAGGGAAATGGAGGGAAGGTGTAGAGGAGGCCTGGGGTCCACGGCCTCGAGAAGGCATCCCCCTGCAGCGAGCCCTGCTGAGGAGGGGCAGGCATGGAACAGCCTCAGCTTGGTGTTAACCCTGGAGGCAAACAGGTCCACCATCGGTTTGCCCCAGTGGGAGAACAGGCTGTAAGCTACCTCTGGATGGAGAGACCACTCGTGGGATGTCTCGCATAAGCGGCTGAGAGCATCCGCCAGATGGTTTGAGGCTCCTGCCACATGGATGGCTAGGAGATCTGCCTCTAATCGGCTCATGAGGGTCCAGATGCTGAGCACCTCCCTGCACAGCAGACGGGAATGCATGCCACCCTGTTTGTTTAGGTAGTACATGGTCATGGTGTTGTACATCTGGACTTGAACCACTTGACCCCGGAGTTGAGGAGCGAAAGCTGACAGTGCCAGTCTGACTGCTCTGAGCTCCAACACGTTGATGTGGCATTGGGACTCCTCGGGGGTCCAGAGCCCATGGGCCCTTTTGTCCCCCATGTGAGCTCCCCAGCCCATGAGAGAGGCATCGGTCGTAAGGACGACCGTCAGCTTGGGGTGGACAAATGGGATCCCTTCCTGCAATTGGTCTGGGGCAGTCCACCAGCGGAGAGTGTCCCACATCTGGGTTACAGTGATCAGCTGGTCGATATTACCGTGGCACTGAGTTCACTGGGTGGCCAGCTCCCATTGGAAGGGGCGCATGTGCAACCGGGCCCAATGGACCACTGCGGTGCACACTGCCATGTAACCCATAAGGTGCAGAAAGTCCCGGGCAGGGCGCAGTTGCCCAACCAGAAATGATTGAGCAAAGGAGGAAAGAACCTCCGCCCTGTCCGCCGGAAGCCGAGCCCTGGCTTGACAAGAGTCGAGCTGTGCCCCAATGAAGCCCATCACCTGAAAAGGCACGAGTTCAGACTTGGCCTCGTTGATCAGGAGGATGAGTTGGGAGCAGGTCTGGAGGGCCAGGTCCCTGGACCTCTCCACCTCCTGTTGGGTGGAACCTGCTAGGAGCCAATCATCGAGATAAGGATAAATCCTGACCCCCCCGATGCCTGAGATAGGCCGCCACCACTGCAGTGCATTTGGTGAAGACCCGTGGGGCCGAAGACAGGCCAAACGGCATGGCTCGGAACTCGTACAGGGTCCCTTCAACCCTGAAGTGGAGGAACCGCTGATGGAATGGACGGATTGTGACATGAAAGAATGCATCCTGCAGATCCAGCGAACAGAACCACAGGTTTCGCTCCAAGGATGGTATGATCTGGGACAGAGTGACCATCCGAAAGGTGCATGACCTCAGATATTGATTCAGGTCGTGCAGATCTAGAATGGAGTGCCAGCCCCCCCGTCCACTTGGGCACCAGGAAGTACCTGGAGACAAAGCCTGGGTCTGCTGGAGGATCCACCACTGGAGTTACAGCCTCTTTGAAGAGGAGCTGAGCGATGTCGTCTCGGAGAGCCGACTGAGTCTGAGTGGATACTCTTTCCTCCAGAGGGGCGCAGGCTCGGCTTGGGAGGGTACTGCTCGAACTCCAGAGGCAGTCCCTGACCTATCACTTCGAGAACTCACCTGTCTGGGGTGACAGTGGACCAGGCGGAAAGGAAGCGGCGGAGCCGGCCCCCCATGGGAGGACCCAGAGCTGGAGTGACGGGAGAGGGGTTGGCAGTTCCCGCCCTGTCACTGAGCAGGCTTGGAGGAGGAGGATCCAGGACCAGAACCTCGGCCTCCTTTATGGGCCTGGGAGGGCCCGGGCTTGGGCCAGGGGTGCCAAGCTTGAGCCTGCTGCTGTTGCTGATGCTGCTGTTCCCCTTGAAAAGAGGACTGCTGAGCCGCAGGGGAAGAATGCCAAAAAGGCTTCTTCTCTTTCTTCTGCTGGTTCTTCCCCGAAGAACCCTTGACAGAAGTAGCGTCCAAGGTGGCATTGGACTGTTCAATGCACTGAAGGTGACCAGCCACTCCTGGGCTGAACAGGTCGGTCCCTAGGAAGGGCACGTCAGCTAGTTTATGCTGAGTATCTGCCGGGAAGGAGGAGAGCCCCTTGAGGAATCTGGCAGGTACAGTTATGGAGGGGGAGGATGGTCAACATGCCATTTACCTTCTATATAGTATGGGCTCCAGGCCGGCCAACACGGCTCGGAGGGCCTGCCAGACAAGTTGGGAAAAAGAAACCACCAGTAGCCTCTCAGAGAGGTACTGGTCAAACTGCTGTAATAATATCACCAGGATCATGGCATCCAATGACTAGAGGGAGCACAGGTGGAAACTGCTGGCTAGGTATTTCAGAATGCCCAGTGACAGCCCACTGTGGTCCTACCCATACTGATGAATGCTGGAGACAGTGTGATGCTAGGAGCACATATTCTGCAGCTGCCCCAAGCTGGGACTATATTGGAGGGACGTAGCGGAGGCGACTTGGTGCATACTAGCCATTCCTGCGCTGCATCACATAAAGCATATGTTATGGGGTCTGCACCTGGAGGGAGTAAGTTCAAAAGGGAAGGCATACCTTTTCCAAATCCTCATAACTGCAGTTTCCTAACATATTACCCAGAGATGGCTCCAACCAACCCCCCCACCGGTGGAGGGATGGTTGCAAAATTGCGAATACATCTTGGAAATGGAGTAACTCACAGCTAAATTAGGATTTCGGGAAGAAAAAATTAAATCCTATTGGCTCTCTTTGTTTGACTGTCTAGAAACCAAAGAAGGCATCCCAACTCTAGAACAGATAGCCAGGTTACCCTAAACTGAATACGAGATGACAGCATGAGAACTGTCCTTTTTAACAGTACTAGCATTCCACGGCAGGTATTTTACATCAGTACAGCCAGTACTGCACACTGTCTGCATATGTTAACACATAAACACAGAATCTGAAGGCAGATAAGGATCACTTAGGCTCACCCAGTCTGCCCACTTTTCCGTACCTACATTATTACTGCAGACCGTACTTGATCTACAGTTCTATATGTTCAATCATCTGTGTACTTTGCTTTCTTTTACCTTCTCTGGGGTATTGTAATCGCAAGGTGGGTACACTCCAGAATGGATGTAAAGACTACAACTCTATAGCCCAGATCATCTTTTTTTGTCATTCCCCACAGTATTATAGTTTTTATTGAGTTATTTATTTTCTTGACGTGCTCTACCTTTCTAGGTTTTTTCAGTTTAATGTATTGTTACCCATTGTCTGCCCAGTTTATGTGTACTTGCACTGTAATGTTTACTGTTGGTTGTTCTACAAAAAAATTGATTCAATAAAATATTATTTGAAAAACAATTTGCATAAATGCATTACAGACTCACTTTTCGTTAACTAATTTCATTTTTTGTGTGTGTTATAAATCCAGGTGCCAGTTACTGGTGTTATCTGGTTCTTGCAATTTGAAAGACTGCAGGCACGGCACACTGCGCATGTCAGGCGTGAAGCACCAGCTCTGTCACACAGATGAAAGGGAAAAAACAGCATGATGCTGATCTGGTACTTAAAATACTACACGATGCATGGATTTTCTGGAACGCAAACTGGGTAATTTAAGAGTCTGCTTATGTAGTTGTCCTGAGAGAACGCAGTGGGGTGGGGAGGGGGAGTAATTATCTCTCACACGTATTGTGGCCTAATTTTCAAATGTATTTTTTTTTTTCAATTCAGCTTTGGGGTCCCTGGCTGCCGGCTTATGTTTGCATCTGGCATTCCTTGGCTCTCCAGTATTTTTTTTTTTTATTCTTTCATTATGCCCCTCCTATGCCACAGTCAACCTATCTTTCAGGGTCTCCCAAGGTGCCTAGCTCTGTCAAACTCCAGTTCCCTCCAGCCACCTACCTCCATTCTGCCACGGTCTCAGACCCCTGCCCACGGGTGGAGAAGGACGGAAGGTCCCTCCTACCTAAATAAGTCTTCATCAGGCTGGTTGCTGAAGGTTCCAGGTTGCTCTGTGTTTGGTTCATTGGGGGCTGTCGTCAGGCCAGCTCTGGGGTCCTTCTCTTTGTTTCTCCCCACCTCAAGGATGCAGGTGCACGCTGGAGAACACAGGTGCGTGAGCATGCATAGGTGTGCTGCCGCACAGGATCTTGGCCTGCATCCCTCCCTCCTATGGTGCTCTCAATTGCACTGCCACATGTAGTCACCCAGGAGGCAGTATTGCAACAAGGGCAGTGACCCATCCCCCTCCTCCCCCAAACCCTCCCCGATGACCCGAGATAATTCCCGAACTCAGGTAGCCAGCGTCGTGAAAAGTAGCACTACCACTACGCTGACAGGCCGGCAGTCTTATCTACCACTTGCCCCTCTCCCCTCCCCCCACTGTCACGCCAGTGGAGTGGGACCCGAGAGTACTGGCATCGTCAGAAATGGCAGGGTTTTTTGGGGGGTTTCCTCCCCTTACCCTGCCCACCTCCCTCATGACACCAGACAGTGCTCCAACAGGTCATGCTAGCATGTAGCTTGCCCCTTCAAAAGAGCCAAGCTCCCTGGCCCACTACAGGGGTCACTAGCAGAACCTGGCACCACTCCCTACGGCCTCCCCCAGACCACCCGCCCAACTCCTGAGTCTGCCCTCAAGCTCGGGTCACCAGTAAGGGAATGCGACATGCTACCCAGTGGGCCAGAGGTTCCTAGTGTGTGGAACCTGGCACTATCCCTCTGCCCTCTTGGGACTGACCGGCACGACTTCTTAGTCCACTCAAGTTTTGCCCGAAAGGGACCTTTGGGGCCCAGTTGGCCTACCCGGTCACCAAGATTTAATAAATAAATAAATAAAACTCCTGAACCTGGGTCACCAGTATGGGAGTGCAACACGCTACCCAATGGACCACCGTGCACCCCAGACAAATATCTTTGAATAATTTTGTTTTTTTTAGTTAGCAATTAATTTATTTAGGATCACCCAACTAAGGGGTAGCATCTCGTTTTCAGTGGGGTCCTCCTTTTACCTCAAATTTTAGAGTTGTACTGGGCTGATGCACAAGAGGGCAAATGACTTGGTCAGGGTCAGTGACAAAGGGGCTCTGGTGGGATTCAAACCTGGAGCTCCAGGACCACAGCGCTGCACTCTAACCACTAGGCTACATTTCCTTCCGCAAGGACAAAAAGGGCTGGCTAGGGACTGGCATGGCGCAGAGGTAGATCTACCACCTGCCACGCTTGGAATCAAGGTTCGTTCGTGGACTCGAGTCGCATGGGGGCCAACTGGGGGAGAGAGGATCAAGGGTCCTATGGACTGCTCTCCTCTCTCAGGAAGGGGGAATCCATCACACTGCTGCTTGACTCCGTCCCTGCGGAAGCCAGGTACAGCTGCAAAAGAGAGAATTGAGGGTCCCACGGACCGCTCTCCTCTCTTGGAGAGGGGGGGGATCCGATGCATCACTACTGGCCTGCCACCCTGTGGAAGCTAGGTGGTAGCATAGTGGATGTGTCTGTACAGCTGAGGACCTGCATGCATACACTGATGTGTACATTTGTGCCTCTGCATGCACAGGCAGTGTACCACTACATGCTCTGTGGCCCAAAGGGGTGAAAATGGTGAAAATTCCTGACTATGCAGGGTGGTGCTGGGTACACTGCAGGCCCCCGCCACTGACCAGACTCCTCCCCGAGGGCTAGTCTGCACTGTGCCCCAGAGAGCCCTGAGTAGCCTGATGGCCCCACCCGGGGGTAGTTTCAGAGAGACTTGTTGGTGGACAGGTAAGCCCTGGAAGAGATGGGTGATGGGGCTCGGTGAACTAGTACAGCTGGTGGTAAGTTAGAGGAAGGAGAATAAATATCTGGTTATAAAAAAGGCTGCTGTTAGCGTGGTCTCACGTGCATTCTTAAAGTACAAGAACTGTAAGTAGTAATAGTGTCCCTGGGGCAGTGGTTAAATTGGAAATGTTTAGGTGGAGGAACTCTTACATCTACATTTCTAGGTGGTGGAACTGTCACACAGTTTTTTAAGAGGTAGTGGAACTGAGTTCCTATGGGCTTCTGCCTAGTTTTAACCCCCACCCTGGGGGTGTATTAACATATTACTGATCAAGGTAAAGATTACTGAAGGAGAGATTGGTGGAACATCTGGTTGTCAATGGACTACAGGACCCAAGGCAGCATGGTTTCACCAGGGGAAGGTCATGTCAGACCAACCTCATTGAATTTTTTGACTGGGTGACTAGGGAGGTGGATCAGGGGAGGGCAGTGGACATGGCCTATCTGGACTTCAGCAAGGCCTTTGACACTGTGCCACATAGAAGACTATTGCACAAACTGGGAATATGGGTGTGGGCAGAACAGTAGTGCGGTGGGTAGGTAACTGGCTGGGCAGCAGGACAGAGGTGGTGGTAAATGGCTGTCACTCCACAGAGGAAGAGTGACCAGTGGGGTACCACAGGGATCAGTGCTGGGACCGGTACTATTCAATATCTTCATCAGTGACATTGCACAGGACCTAGAAGGCAGAATTTCACTGTTAAGCTGATGACACAAAGCTCTGTAACAGAGTAGACACACCAGAGGTGTAGACAGAATGAGAAGGACCTGCAGAAACTTGAAGAATGGTCAGGGGTTTGGCAGTTGAAATTCAATGCAAGGAAGTGCAAGATAATGCATATAGGGCACAAAAACCCTGGCACAATATATCAGTTGGGGGTGAGGATATAGCATGCACCAAGCAGGAAAGGGATCTTGGGGTTATCATCTCTGATGACCTCAAGGCAGGAAACAGTGTGACAAGGCAGCAGGTAAAGCAAATAGGATGCTGGGATGCATAGGCAGGGGCATCACCAGCAGGAAAAGGGAGGTCATAATTCCACTATACAAGACACTAGTGAGGCCGCACCTGGGTACACTGTGCAGTTCTGGAGACCTTACCTACGTGGGACATAGACAGGGTAGAAGGTTCAGGAGGGCAACAAAGATGGTGCATGGATTGCATCACAAGTCCTATGAGGACAGGTTGAAGGCACTGAACATGTACTCCCTGGAGGAGAGGAGGAGAGAGGGGATATGATAGAGACATACAAGTATCTTACAGGGAGGAACAGGGTGCAGGAATGCACTATTTTAAGCGAAAAGATGTTCCAGGACTAGAGGGCATGGGATGAAGTTGGAGGGAGGATGATTCAGAGGAAACGTGAGGAAGAATTTCTTCACAGAACGGGTGGTGGACAAGTGGAACACCCTGCCAGAGGAAGTGGTGGGGGCTGAAACAATCACAGGATTTAAGAATGCATGGGATAGACATAAAGGAATTCTGGAGGTCAGGGGTAAGGGGCAACAGACTTCCTGGAAAACATAAACTGAACTTACAAACTTAAATGGGCAGAATGGGTGGGCCATAGGCCCTTATCTGCCGACACTGTCTATGTATCTATGTATGTAAGGTCGCTGTCTCTCTCCCTATATATTTTTTAACTCAGTTTTATTGAGAGGTACAAGGCATTACAGACCAAGGTAGTATCATTCGACAGTCAGTTCATACACTGTATGCATAAAACCTTCCATCTGTATTGTACATTACAAATTTTTTTTTTTTTTTTTATAGCCCCTTCTCTCTGCCGTGGTGGAACTTGGAACTTCTTCTGGGAATCCCTAGACTGTGCTCCCCTAGTCCCTCCCCAGGTACCTACCGTGGTGTCGCTTTCGGACCTACCTCCATGCTGCCTTTCCTACCCCCCCGGGCGGAGAGGAGGGGGGGGGGCCATTTTTAACCCCTCCAGTCCATTAGTGTGTGTCAGGAGGTCCATCTGCGGCATCCAACGATAGCCCGGTTATGGGTTATCTGGGGCAGTCGGGTCCTGTCTCCGTCTTCCACGACAGGTTCCTTTTTCCGGTTTTCTGTCTCCCACAGGGACGTGAGCACCTAGGGAGATCTAGGGCGCATACGAGACGCAAGGAAGCGCCCGGTCTCCCGTCCCATGTCCTCCTCCCTTCTTCTATGCAGTCCCGCTGCACCTCCACCCGTGGTCACCCAGGTGGCGGTAGAGCTGCAGGACAAGCATCCCTCCTCCCAGAGGAGGAGAGCAGCCGTTGGGCGCTCAATCCCTCCTCCCAGCCAACCCGAAGCTGCTCCCAACCCGGTCGCTGGCGTCGCAAGCGGAAATCCAACCGCTGCGCCGACGGGCCGGCTGTACATTACAAAATTAATTTTTATTTCATTCAGTATATTTTATATAGTGCCATTTATACTCACTGTATCCCAAAGTGTTTTACAAAGCAATGAGTTAGATACTGGTAGTGCAGGGACTACACTGTATCCCAAAGTGCTTTACAAAGCAATGAGTTAGATACAGGTAGTGTAGGGACTGTAGAATAGAATAGAATTTAGGGTTTATGTAGCACCTTTCATACACACTGTATCCCAAAGTGCTTTACAAAGCAAGGAGGTAGTTACTGGTAGTGCAGGGACTGTAGAATAGAACATAATTTGGATTTATATAGCGCCTTTCATACACATTGCATCCCAAAGTGCTTTACAAAGCAAGGAGGTAGTTACTAGTAGTGCAGGGACTGTAGAATAGAACATAATTTGGATTTATATAGCACCTTTCATACACACACTATATCCCAAAGTGCTTTACAAAGCAATGAGTTAGATACTAGTAGTGCAGGAACTGTAGAATATAATAGAATTTGGATTTATATAGCACATTTCACACACACTGTATCCCAAAATGCTTTACAAAGCAATGAGATAGATACTAGTACTGCAGGCACTTAAAATAGAATAGAATTTGGATTTATATAGCACCTTTCATACACAGTGTACCCTAAAGCACTTTACAAAGCAACAAGTTAGATACTGCTAGTGTGGAGACTGTAGAATAGAATAGAATTTAAATTTATATAGCACCTTTCATACACACTGTATCCTAAAGTGCTTTTCAAAGCAATGAGTTAGATACTGGTAGTGCAGGGACTGTAGAATAGAACAGAATTTGGATTTATATAGCACCTTTCATACACACTGTACCCTAAAGCACTTTACAAAGCTATGAGTTAGATACTGGTAGTGCAGGGACTATAGAATAGAACAGAATTTGGATTTATATAGTGCATTTCATACACACTGTATCCCAAAGTGCTTTACAAATCAATGAGTTAGGTACTGGTAGTTTAGAGACTATAGACTATTATATAGTGCCTTTCAGACACACTATCCCAAAGTGCTTTACAAAGCAAGGAGTTAGATACTGGTAGTGCAGGGATTGTAGAATAGAATAGAATTTGGGTTTATATAGCACCTTTCATACACACTATATTCCAACGTGCTTTACAAAGCAATGAGTTATATAATGATAGTGTAGGGACTGTAGAATAGAATATAATTTGGGTTTATATAGCACCTTTCATACACATTGTATTCCAAAGTGCTTACAAATCAATGAGTTAGATACTGCTAGTGCAGGGACTGTAGAATAGAACAGAATTGAACAAAACTTGGATTTATATAACACTTTTCATGCGCACTATATCCCAAAGTGCTTTACAAAGATGTGAGTTAGATTCTGGTAGTGCGAGGACTGTAGAAACGAACAGAATTTGGATTTATATAGCACCTTTCATACACACTGTATCACAAAGTGCATTATAAAGCAGTGAGTTAGACTCTGGTAGTGCAAGGACTGTAGGGTAGAACAGAATTTGGATTTATTTAGCATATATCAAACTCTCAAGTTAAACACTAAACTGAAGAACTGAATGCCGTCATCATAAAGACAGTGAAGTTCTGACTATGACAGGCAAGCACCATCAACACTGATGCATACTTGATGGTGGAAAAGAGGAACTGAAGCAGTTGGGGGCTGCTGCCGTATACTAGCAGACATGTGGGGTGATGTGTGATGTTGCCTGTGTGGTGCCTACCATGTCATCGGCCCCCAGAAAAAGTTCTGACCCTCGTAGGGTCCTAGTGCCTCTGGCACAGACCCACAAGTGGGAATCAATGGTGAAAATTGATTCCTGGAAGATCAGAGTTTGGATTTATACAGTGCCTTTCTTACACTGTATCCCAAAGTGCTTTACGAAGTAACGAGTTTGATACTGGTAGTGCAGGGACTGCAGAATAGAACAGAATTTGGATTTATATAATCCCTTCCACCAGACCCTGACTGGATTCACCCTAGAGTGTTAAAGGAAACAGGGCAGGGGATGGCGGAATGGCTATCAGTTCTCTGAGGAATCACTAGCACCAGGTGTGGTACTGTAGATTGGCAGGTGACCATTGTGGTTCCACTTCACAAATGGGATGTAAAGGAAAACCCGGGTAACTAACAGCTGGTGAGCCTAACATCACTGGTGGGAAAACATTTGGAGACATTTATTAAAGAAGAGATAGTTGTGTTCTTGAAAGAAAACAAAGGAATCAGCATGAGTTCACCAGGGACTGGTCATGTCAGACCAGTTTAACAGACTATTTTTAATTGCTACAAATGGCAGACGTGGATCAGACAGTGGGTCAGTTATGCCGAGACTGTAGCAAGGCATCTGACTGGGTACCACATTTGAGGCTAGTTAGGAAGATGAGCCAACTGGGGCTATATGATGGGATAACAAGTTGGATAAAAACTGGCTGACTAACAGAACCCAGAGGGTGGTCCTAAAAGTTAAACCCTCTGAAGGCAGGACAGTGACAAGTTCAAATTCCAAGTTCAAGTTTATTTGCAGGAAAAAACACCAGTGAGCACGCTCATTTACAAGGTGGTCCTGGTATGAGAACGGTTACATACAAGATCAAAACAATTTAAAGGTTCATGATATAAACAGTTTGCAATAATACCTTGCAGTGAGAACATTTGACAATAATATCGCAATTGGAAATCGATAGTACAATATGATAATAATACACTTGAAAATAATAGCACAATTGGCAATGAACAGTACATGATCAATGAGCAATCAAAACAGTAGGTTAAGAGCAGACTGCTGAAGTGTGGGTTATGTATACAGAACAATGGTAGTACCACAGGGTTCGGTTCTAGAACCATTACTGTTCAACATGTATATCTGTGACCTATGTTAGGGTATTCCGAGCAAGGTAAGTCTATTTGCAGTTGAGACAAATCTCTGTGGGAGGGCTGACGGTGAAGAAGGAGTTAGCATTATGAAACTGAACGGGAAAAGACTGGAGAAATGGTCCAATATTTGGCAGTCAAAATTCAATGCCAAAAGTGCAAGGTGATGCAGAGCTGGGTGAAGAATCTGGTGACAGTTTATCACACTGATGGGACACCAGTAGAGAGCACTGTGGAGATGAGAGACCTGGGAGTGATGTCAGGCAATAACCTAAAACCAGCTTCTTTGTGCAGTAAGGCATCGGGAGGGCTATCAAGATGCTGGGGTGCATAGATAGAGGAATTACTAGCAGGAGGGAGGTAACCCTGCCAATGTATAGGCAGATCACTGGTCAGGCTGCGTCTGGAGTACCGTGTATAGTTCTGGGGTCCATCTCTAAGGAATGATAAGGATAGATTACAGACAGGGCAGAGAAAGGTAACACAGATGATCCATGGACAACAAGGTTGACCCAGATGAGGAAAGACTGAGAAGACTTACCATGTACTCACTGGAGGATAGAATGGGTGGAAGTGATAGAGACTTTCAAATTCATGAAAAGGTTTGAGAGCGCACACAGAAAGTTTGTGTAATTTGGAAAGTCTGTGCCCACTAGGGGTCATGTGCTTAAGCTGGAAGTGGGGAAGGTTTGAAAGACACATTAGAAAGTACGGTTTCATGGAAACAGTAATGGAGTGGTGGAACAAATGTCCCGACAAAGCTAGGGAGTTATAAGCTGGGATAGTGTTGAAAGGACAGGGGAGTACGAGGGAAATAATTACCCTAGGAAGGTTCCAAGTAAGGGATCTTGGGATGGACTAGATGGACTGTCCCATTTTTTTTCCTTTCATTCTCTTTTCTCTGTTTCTGTCCCAACGTGCTTTAAAATCCATGAAGAGTTGCATCAGTCGCTAGGTGAATGCACTGGAAGGTTAAGTGAAAGAGATGGAAATCAAGGAACCCACAGGGAGGGCAAGAGAGCAGGTCAGGGAAGAAGGTTAAGTGACTTGAATAAGGTCACATAGTAAGGGATGGTGGAGTGATTCATTTCAATTTGAAGGTTATTGTGTGCTTGAACCACTAGGCTACACAGACTCTGCAGACCCTTAAGGACCAACAGTGCAGTGCGAGTTCTTATCTACGCACACAGAGTAAGAATGTTAGTTCCTTGCAGAGCTGTTGCCATTTTCCTGCTGACCCCTACTTTGTGTCTAAATTCCAGGAATCAAGTTCAGGAAGTGTCTTGGAAGTGAGGCACTGGTTCCCAGAGAGCGAGGGTTCCAAGTGCTCCACATTTGTGCACCCTCTACTGGCTGACAAAAGGGAAGCATTAGTGATAGCTGCAAAGGCTGGCACTTGCCCCCCCTTCTTGCTGCAGGAAGGGTGCAGTGGTGGCAACCCTGGCTATCAGGCTGGCAGGACAGGTGATCCAGCCCATCAGGGTGACACTGTGGTGACCCAGATCATCAGGGCTGCACTGTGGTAACCCAGACCATAAGGATGCCACCACTATGATACACAGCACCAGGGTTCCACCACAGTGACCCAGACCATCAAGGTGGCAGGACAGGCGACCCAGACCGTCACGGTGGTGCCACAGTGATCCAGACTGTTAGGATGACAGGACAGATGACCCAGACGTAAAGGGGACTGCTGTAGTGACACACATTGTCAGGATGGTGCTGTGGTGACCCAGAGCATCAGGGTAGCAGGACAGGCAACCCAGACCATCAGAGTGCTGCCACTGTGACTAAGACTGTCTGGGTGTCTCAGAGGTGACCCAGACCATCAGGATGACAATACAGATGACCCAAACTCTTAGGGTGGTGCCTCAGACCCAGGCTGTCAGGGTGGCAGGACAGGTGACCCAGACCGCTAGCATTGCATCGCAGTGACCCAGACCATCAGGGTGGCACTGCAGTGACCAAGACCAACAGGGTGGTGGGACAGGCAACCCAGGCCATCAGGGTGGTGCTGTGGCACCCCAGACCATCAGGGTAGCACTGCGGTGACCCAGACTCTCAGGGTGACACTGCAGTGACCCAGATTGCCAGAATTGGACAAGCAACCCAGACCATCAGGGTGGTACCACAGTGAGCCAGACTGTCAGGGTGGCAGGACAGACAACCCAGACCATTAGGGTGGTGCTGTGGCAACCCAGACCATCAGGGTGGCACTGCAGTGACCCAGACTCTCAGGGTGATACAATGAATGACCCAGACTGCCAGGGTGGGACAGGCAACCCAGACCGTCAGGGTGGTGCCACAATGAGCCAGACTGTCAGGGTGGCAAGACAGGTGACCCAGACAGTCAGGGTGGCATTACAGTGACCCACACTGTTAGGGTGGCAGGACAGGCAACCCAGACCATCAAAGTGGTACTGTAGTGAACTAACCCATGAGGGTGGCGCCGCAGTTACCCAGACTGTCAGGGTGGCAGGACAGGTGACCCAGACCATCAGGGTGGTGCTGCAGTGTCCCAGACCATCAGGGTGGCACTGTGGTGACCCAGACTCTCAGGGTGACACTGCGGTGAACCAGCCTGCCAGGGTGGGTCAGGCAACCCAAACCATCAGAGCAGTGCCACAGTGGCCTAAATCATCAGAGTGGTGCCATGGTGACCCAGGCTGCCAGGGTGGCACCACTGATGCAGACTGTCAGGGAGGTACCATGGTGACCCAGACTCTCAGTGTGGAAGGACAGACACCCCAGACTGTCAGGCTGGCATTCCGGTGACCCAGACTGTCAGGCTGGCATTGCAGTGACCCAGACTGTCAGGCTGGCACTGCGGTGACCCAGACTGTCTGGGTGGCACAGCAGGCAACCCAGACCATCATGGTGGCACCACAGTAACCCAAAATGTCAGGGTGGCGCTGCAGTGACCCAGATTCTCAGGGTGGCACCATGTTGACCCAGACTGCCAGTGGCACCACGATGACCCAGACTGCCAGTGTGGTGCTGTGGTGACCCAGATTGTCAGGGTAGCGAGACAGGCACTCCAGACCCTCAGGGTGGCTCTGCAGTGACCCAGACTGTCAGAGTGGCAGGACAGGTGACCCAGACTGTCAGGGTGGCAGGACAGGTGACCCAGACTGTCAGAGTGGCAGGACAGGTGACCAAGACTGTCAGGGTGGCAGGACAGGTGACCAAGACTGTCAGGGTGGCACTGCAGTGACCCAGACTGCCAGGGTGGTGCTGTGGTGTCCCAGATTGCCAGGGTGGTACTGTGGTGACCCAGATTGCCAGGGCAGTGGGATAGGCAACCCAGACCATCAGGGTGGCTCTGCAGTGACCCAGACTGTAGAGTGGCAGGACAGGTGACCCAGACTGTCAGGGTGGCAGGACAGGTGACCTTGACCATTAGAGTGGCACTGCAGTGACCCAGACTGCCAGGGTGGTGCTGTGGGGTCCCAGATTGCCAGGGTAGTGCTGTGGTGACCCAGATTGCCAGGGCAGTGGCATAGGCAACCCAGACCATCAGGGTGGCTCTGCAGTGACTCAGACTGTCAGAGTGGCAGGACAGGTGACTCAGACTGTCAGGGTGGCAGGACAGGTGACCCAGACTGTCAGGGTGGCAGGATAGGTGACCTAGACCATCAGAGTGGCACTGCAGTGACCCAGACTGCCAGGGTGGTGCCACAGTGACCCAAACTGTAAGAGTGCTGCTGCAGTGACCCAGACTGCCAGGGTGCAGCCGTAGTGACCCAGACTGTCAAGATGGTGGGACAGACAACCCAGAATGTCAGGGCTGCACTGTTACGATACCATCCTTCACTAACATTAGACCAAAGTCTCTTCTGCCTATCTTTGGTAGTTTTCCAGGTATAAGTTAAAGATCCTATGGCAATTATTTTTGGAGTAGGGGAGTTTCTTCATAAAAGTAGGTTCATGTAACTCTTCCCCCACACACACACACACACATATACACCTTTCAGAATGCACCTGGAAATGAGCTGTCACAAGTTGTGTGTCTTTTGTGGTCAAAAAGACAAAAGGAAAATTGTTTTGAAAATCCTATTATGCCATGAGCAAGACAGTGAGGAATAACTCCAGTGTGACCCCTCCCAACATCTGCTCCATCCAGAGTTAGTCATACAACAGGGCTGGAAGAAAAAGGGAGGACATACAGAGAAACCAGGAACCGACCAAAGGCAGAAGAACTGAAAGAGCCTCAGACTGCATTTTTCTGCCACTAGAAGCAGCAATCTATAAATTGAAATGCCACGTCTTCGAGGACAGCTGTAATACGCATCAACAACACTGAGATGTTTTCCATTCAGAAAAAACGAAAATTGTGGGCCCCCACTGAGACTCCACAAACAGCCCAGTTAGCATCCACTGGATAGAGATTGTTGCCATAGCAACAAGCCATTTGAGTCACATGCTCATGTTTAAGGAAGCAGATGAGAATGCTAAAGAGAAACTATAACCAAAGGCATGTGGAAGCATTTTATTAATTTAAAGGTGATCTATAAAGAACCACTGCAGCCTGCTCCCGTCCCCACATACCTTACAGTGCTGCTGCAGGAGTCCGGGGCTGCAGTGATCATCATTTTTATTCCACGGGTTCTTTTGATATAAATTGCCGAAACTTTCGGCCAAGTGCAGAAGCACTGCATGGTTCCCGATTGAGCGGGCTAAAGGAGTCATGGGTATTACACCCATTTAGTGACGCTGCTACCACCAACAGCAGGTATTGCTGTAAGTAACATTATAGGTATCAAGACCCCCTTAGAAGCCATAAAATCAGCAAGCTCTTTCTTGGCAGCCTCTGAGGTAGTGGCATTGGTCCTGGTGGTCCCTGGGTGGGGGAGGAGGTTTCACGAATCCTAGCCAGGTCAGCCTGGAGACGGGCAACCTCCTCCCTCAGACCAGAGAGGTGCCTGCAAATAGCTCAGTATCGCAGCCTCCAGAATGTCTCCCAGAACACTGCTGCCCCACAGCCATTGCACTGCACCACTCCTATCATGTCTTATTTTGTGTCCCCTCTCCTGTTTCTCTGTATGCTTACTCTCTCCTCTCCTTACAACTCTCACCCTTCCTGTTCTGGGACAGCAACTTCCTATATTCTTCAGTAGCCTCCTTCTTTCTTGCTCAGTGTCAGACCACCACCAGCTGGGGGGGGGGGTGAGCTACTTTTTTCCTTTAGGGTTGGAAAAACCAGTGTTTCTCTATGATCCTTCCCTTCCTACTGCCAAACAGGAAGTTCCTGTTGACAGTCAAATCCAGTGGCTATAAAAAGGAGAACTGGCTTAGGGTGGGTGGGGTGGAGGGCAATTAGTAAGAAAAAAGGCCAGCAACAGGAAGTTGTAATTTGAGTCACCTGCTTTTATAGTGTCTAAGCCACACCCCCAATTAAGCTTTCTCTCCTCCTACTGGTTTAGGAAAGTAAACTGATACAGTACCCTTCCCAGCACAGAACACACACTGACTTGTTTTCTTTTTTTTTTTTAACCTTAAATAAGACCCCTTCTACTTCTAATAAAGTATATGTCTGCTTAATCTCAACAGACACTGACTCCTGCTGAGGTATAAGTGTTAAATTAATAAGAAAATGTAGCTTCTTTTAGTTAGCTGCTTTCTGCTCTACAAGCGAGGCTAGCAACTGAGCTAGAGCTCGTTTCCAGGTGTAACCTGAGGGGAAACATAGAAGTTGATGGCAGATAAGGACCGCAAGGCCCATCCAGTCTGCCCATTTTTTGCTATCTTATGAATGTGCCATAGGCCTGTACTCTGTCAATGGCCTATCTATTCATACTCATCTGTATTGCTCCCTTATGCCTATCTCATGCCTGTGTGAAGCCCTGCGCTGTATTCATATCCACCACTTCCTGAGGTAGGCCATTCCATGCATCCACCACCCTTTCTGTGAAAAAGAACTTCCTCACATTGCCCCTTAATGGCCTTTCTCTAATCTCATGCTGTGTCCTCTTGTACTGCTATTTTTCTTATGTTGAAACATGTTGGACTCTTTCACCTTGTTAATGTCCTTAAGATGTTTTTATGTTTCAATCATATCACCTGTCTCCCTCCTTTACTTTAGGGTATACATATTGAGCTCCGCTAATCTGTCCTCATGTTTTCTGATGCAGTCCCTGCACCATTTTGGTTGCCCTTGTCTAGACTGCCTCCATTTTGTTAATGTCTTTGTGCAGGTGCGGCCTCCAGTACTGCATGCAGTACTCCAGATGGGGTCTAACCAGTGTCTTGTAAAGAGGGATTATTACCTCCCTCTTACGACTTGTGATACCCGTACTAATACACCCCAACATCCTTCTAGCCTTACCTACTGCTTTAGTGGTCTGCTTGAATGATTTCAAGTAATCTGTGATGATGATGACCAAGTCTCTTTCTTACCTTGTGATTGCCAGCAACTCCCCTCCCAACCTATAGGTGGCTTCAGGGTTTCTCTTCCCTATGTTCATAATCTTGCACTTCTTTGCGTTAAACCCCAGTTGCCACTCTTCTGACCATTTTGCCAGTTTATCCAGATCTCGTCTCATTCTGTCCACCCCATGTGGATCATCTACTCTGTTGCAGATCTTGGTATCATCTGCAAACAGACAACCCTTACCCTCCAGTCCATCTGCAATGCCACTGATGAAGATATTGAAGAGAACTGACCCCAGGACTGGTCCCTGAGGTACCCCACTTGTGACTTGCATCTCTTCTGACTATATACCATTTACCACCACTCTGTGTTTTCTGCCCACCAACCAGTTTGCCACCCATTTGACCAACTTCTGACCCACACCAAGCCTACCCAGCTTATTAATCAATCTTCTATGTGGAACAGTATCAAAAGCTTTGCTGAAGTCAAGTTAGGCGACATCAACTGCACCCCCTTTGTCCACCACTCTGGTTACACAGTCAAAGAAATCTATGAGATTAGATGGACAGGACCTTCCTGTTGTAAACCCATGCTGTCTTGGATCCTGTGCTCCTATGGATTCCAGGTGTTGCACTATCCTTTCCTTAAGGAATGTCTCCATAATCTTGCCCACTACTGAGGTAAGACTGACTGGTCTGTAGTTCCCTGCCTCCTCCCTGCTACCACTCATGTGGAATGGGATCACATGAGACCTTTTCCAGTCTTCTGGGACCTCTCCTGTGCTCAGAGACTCACTAAACAGGTCTGATAATGACTCTGCTAGTTCCACCCTTAGCTCCTTTAGTACCCTGGGATGCATGCCACCAGGTCCTATTGCCTTGTCCACCCTGAGCTTAGCGAGCTCTTGTAGGGCCCTTTCTTTTGTGAAGGGACTTGTGCACACCTCCCTTCCCCCTGTGTCCATGGTGCTGAGCTGTGGGCCCTGCCCTACCTTCTCAGTAAATACTGAGCAGAAGTATCCATTTAGGATGGATGCTTTTCCTTGGTCCTCCTCCACACACTTCCCCTTATCACCTTTGATCTTAGCAATACCCCCTCTGGACTTTCTTTCACTAATGTATCTATAGAAAATCTTGTTCCCTTCTTTTACTGTTCGTGCTAGTGGTTCCTCAGTTTGGGCCTTTGCCTGCCTTCCCTGCTTCCCACAGGAAAGTTTGGTATGCCTCCCTATCTTCGTCCTGCTGCATTCCCTTATATTTCCTGAAGGCCAGCCTTTTGGCTCTGACCTTTTCTGCTATGGTTTTTGACAACCAAAGTTGTTTCCTCCTTCTTTTGCTCTTGCTTTTCTCCCGAACACAATGGGATGTTGCTTCAAGTATTGCATCCTTAATGCTTATCCACTTTGCCTGTACCCCCTCACCTGTATATCTTTTTGCCAGGGCTAGCTTAACTCTGTTGGCCATCTTATCAAAGTCAGCTCCTCTGAAGTCTCATAGGTTTTGCCTTGGAATGGGATGATTTAGTTCTAGTGGCCAAATTGAAGCATACTATGTGACAGTCACTGGCTCCAGCTGACCTGCTACCTGAAGATCTGTGATCCCTTCCCCGTTACTCAGTACTAGATCTAGGATAGCCCTGTCTCTTGTGGGTTGTTGTACCAGTTGTTTGAGGCCCTCCCCCTGCAGGAAATCCACTATGTGTCTAGTTCTGGCGGATGTTCCTACTGGTATTGACCAATCTGTATCTGGCATGTTGAAGTCTCCCATTATCAGAACTTCCCCTTTGGCTGTCATGTTTTGTATATCTTCTAACAATAATGTGTCTATGTCCTCCCCCTGGTCTGGAGGCCTGTAGACAACCCCAGTTTGTATGGCTGTCCCATTTCCTGTTTCCAGGGTGACCCACAGTTCTTCTGGCTCCTTATGTGTATTCTGAATTTCTGTAGCTTTGATATTTTCATTGACATAAAGGGCGACTCCCTCCGCCCCCTTTTTTTGCACCTCGGTCTCTTCTGAACAGTACATAGCCGGGTGCTGAAGTCTCCCAAGTGTGGTTCAAACAACATGAAGTCTTGCTATATTATGACATATGCAGTGAGTCCCAACCTTCGAACTGCTTCAGAGGTGAAAGAGTTAACTTTCCATGTCAGGCATGGAACGCAGAGCTCGAGCTCAGTTGAAACTCTGTCTGTTGTTCTTCAAACTCAAACCGTCAGATTCTTTACTCCGCCTCACTGAACAGTCGCTCCGGAGATTTCTCCTTCTGCTCGGTTCATTTGTCAGTTAAAGTATTGTTTTTCTCGGTTTTAGGCGAAATTAAACCATAACTAGTCGGTTTCAGACTCTGTCTGTGGTATTTGTAGTACTAGATAGGTTTTACATTAATTTCTATTCTGTGTGGAACTTGTAGCAGTTATCGGTTCGGTTTGCACTGATCAGGTTGTTTAAAATATATTAATCTGTCATTTAGAGTGTGGTTACCGGTTCTTATCGGTTCTAAAAACGGATTTATTCGGGTTTTCACGACCAGTATTCACGGTTGGGAACCGATAAGGGTCTTACCTGGCGGATTGCCATAAGCGGGTAAGTCTGGTTAGGACTGGCACTATGTCTAGAAACAAAAAAAACCGGGCCCACTGGGTTTCAACACTGCAGTGTCTGTGAGGAAGCCTTTGCCAAGGCTGACCCCCCACCACCTGTGTTTATTGTCTGGGGTTTGACCACCTCAATGCAGACTGCCAGATTTGTAAAAATTTTCCTGCAGCTACCCTGGAAAGAGAGTTGGTAGGCTCAGGAAAGGGAGGCCAAAAGTCTGCTGAACGGATGGCCAGCCGGTTCGGTTCTACTGAACGGAGGAGTGCCTCCTGACCAGGCGAGACTTCCTCGGGCAAGGAGATCCGACTCAGAGTCGGTTCCAGCAAAAGGACTAGGAAATCAGCTGGTGTGGCCAAAACTTTCCTCTCCAACACGCTGAAGAAATAGCCAAGCGATTAAAATTGTCAGTAAGCTTTCCCGGTTCGACCGAACCGGCACCATCAAGTAAGCGTCGGTTGGCGGTTCCACGGTTCAAGAGTATGAGGTGAGGAATATATGAACGGAGAGGAGGAAGAGGTATGAGGAAGTGAATTTGGATTTGAAAGTCTGGATGTGCCCATTGACCCGGACATCTCCCCAGACAGACCTTCAGGAGTATCTCCTCCCAGGCTTTCTGAGTCCCCTTCTTATTTTATATTTTATAAGAAAGTGGCTGAAACCCTCCAGCTCCCTATGGAGGAAGCTGTGGATGATCAAGAGGAGCCTGACTATGTGGAAATGATGGATATCCCAGAGTCAAGGAGGCTGTCTATTCCTTTGCATAAATCCTTTTGGAAACAGACAGTAACAATTTAAAAAAAACTCCTCACACTATACCTCCTGTCGATAAGAGAATGGACAAGAGGTACACATTGTCAGGCTCGGATACGGAGTTCCTTACACAACAATGTAGCCATGTTGAGGTAGTGCAGACTGCAGCCTGTGACAAGGCAAATATTCCCTTGGCTTCACACCCCCCTGACAAGGACTCCAGGAGGATTGATGCCATGGCAAAGAAACAGTACATGGCAGCATCCTTGGGACTCAGACAGGCAAATTATATGGCTATGTTGCTAGATATCAGAAATCCAGATGGGACACTGTTTGGCTCTAGCAAAACAGGTCCCTGGCCAGCTGCCAAGGAGCTGGAGCAGGTGGCTGCTGATGGTATTGAGGCATCAAGGTGCAATTCCATGCTGCAGTGGACTCTAATGATGTGTCATCAAGAGTCATGGCTACATCTGTGGCACTTCGCAGAATGGCTTGGCTCAGATGTACTAGCCTGTCACAGGATACCCAGACTAAGGCCATGGATTTTCCTGTAGTGGGTAATTCTCTGTTTGGGAGCAGACAGAGAATTACATGAAAAATGGATGAGTATAGGACCACCTATAGGGTGCACAGGCCAAGAAGGCAGGCCACTCCTTAAAGGCAGCTTTCCAGAGGCAGGGGCAGGCCTTTTCACAGGCCTTTTTACCAAGCCCAGGCCTCCTCTTCTGCCTATGCCCAGAGGGGGTTCTTTAGAGGGAGAGGCAGACGGGGTACAAGCAGGCCTGCTTCCACCCCTCAGCCCAAAGCCCCTGCCAAGCAGGCACCCTGATGGGGTTGCCAGGGCCGTTTCTCAGTTACCTGTAGGGGGCAGGCTGGCTTACTTTGTCCAGGACTGGAACAAGTGGGTCCTGGAAGTAGTAAGCCAGGGACTGGTTCTCAGCTAAAAAAAAAAAAAAAATTTCCAAAGATGAGAACCAGATCCTTTCCACCTGTAAATCCTCCAGAGGCACTTGCCATAGAGGCAGAGGTCTCTTCTCTCCTGGCTCTCAGAGCTGTGGAAAGGGTTCCACCCCTACACCAGGGCAAAGGGTTGTACACCAGGTACTTCCTTACCCCAAAAAAGACAGGAGAATGGCGGCCCATCCTGGATCTCAGATATTTAAACAAGCACCTTTTAAAACCAAAATTCAAAATAGTGACACTGGGAATTATTCTACCCTCTCTAAGGCCAGGGGACTGGCTAGCGTCCCTGGACCTCAAGGATGCCTACTTCCATATCCTCATCAGAAGCTCCCATCGAAAGTACCTCAGGTTCGAGCTGCCCTCAGGCCATTACCAGTTCAGAGCAATGCCCTTTGGCCTCACCTCTGCTCCAAGGGTATTCACAAAATGCCTGACAGTAGCAGTTGCTGCCCTAAGAAGGCAAAAAATTGCCATTTTCCCTTATCTGGACGACTGGCTCATAGTAGGCCAGTCTCCAGACCAAGTCAAGTTACATCTACAGATAACTCAGCAACTGCTCACCTCTTTAGATTTCCTTCTGAATCTTTCAAAGTCAGTTCTAGAACCTGTCCAGCTCCTCATCTTCATAGGCGCAGAGCTGAACACAGAGGAAGGCGGAGCCTTCCTTCCTTTGGACAGGGCAAGGACCCTGGTCTCTCTGGCCTCCTCCTTCACCCTGCAGGTCTCTCGACCAGCAAGGCATTTTCTACAGCTCCTGGGGCACATGGCTACTTCTACAGCAGTAGTGCAGGGAGCAAGATTTCAGATGAGGGACATCCAGTTCCATTTGAGAGCCTTTTGGTCTCAAAAGAAAGACCCTCTAACCAAATTGATCCCAGTAACTCGAACCCTGATCCAGGCCCTACAGTGGTGGCAGGATCAGAGCAATCTGAGACAAGGGGTTCCCTTTGTCACTTAGTCTCACTCCTTAATCCTTACTACAGATGCATCCCTCTTGGGGTGGGGAGCTCACATGGGTGACCTCACTACCCAGGGATTGTGGTCCCCCTCAGGAATGTCTGCTCCACATCAATCTGCTGGAACTCAGCAGTTTTTCTAGCACTTCAAGTCTTTTCCAAATCTGTTCAGAACAAAGTCGTACAAGTCAGAACAGACAACACCACCACAATGTGGTACATCAACAAGCAGGGGGGCACTCGGTCTACGGCCTTGTGCACCGAAACAATGAAGTTGTGGTCTCTGGCTTACTCCCTGAACACCTCCCTTACGGCAGTTCACCTCCCAGGCAAGGACAATCTCTAGCAGATGCTCTCAGCAGGATTTCCCAGGGCCATCACGAATGGTCACTGGACCCCCTGGTCCTGGAGGTGATATTTGCCAGATGGGGCACCCCACAGATAGATCTTTTTGCAGCCCCAGACAATCACTAACTTCCCCTTTTTCGCTGCAGGCCCCCAGTGTTGGGCTCAGTCCCTCTGGATGCCTTAGTTCTCAATTGGGAAGGGAAGTTTCTCTATGCTCCCTCCCCCCTCCCTCTCCTGTTCAAAGTGTTATCAAAATCAGATCTCAATCCTACAAGATGATCCTGATTGCTCCAGATTAGGCCAGACAACCCTGGTATCCACTCCTACTGTCCTTAGCAGTCCATCTTCCCTGTGTCTTCCCAGGAATCACAACCTGTTAACCTGTGCTCAGGGAGGTTTGGTACCGAACCTCAAATCTCTCAATCTCAAGGCCTGGCTCTTGAAGAGTTAGAGTTTGCTGATCTACACCTCTCCCAAGGTGTAATGGATATACTATAGGTTTCTAGAAAGCCTTCCACCAGGGCTACCTATAATTCCAAATGGAAGAGGTTTTCCATATGGTGCTCTAGGAAGCATATTTCCCCAGAATCTGCTGATTTACCCACAGTTCTGGATTATATGGTCCATTTAAATACCTTGGGGCTGAGACCAGCTACTCTAAAAGTACATTTGGCAGCTGTGTCTGCTTTTATTTCAGCAGGTAAATCCTCTTCTCTTTCAGCTCATCCTGTATTCTCAAAGTTTTTTAAGGGATTGCTTCACACCAACTCTTCATTCAGGGACCCTGCCCCTGCCTGGGATCTTAATGTTTGCATTGCTCAGCTTATGCAACCCCCCTTTGAGCCTTTGTCTTCATCAGAGCTGAAGTTCTTGACTTGGAAGACTGTGTTTCTGGTAGCCATCACTTCTGCCAGACGCATAAGTGAATTACAAGCTTTGTCAGTGGAGTCTGACTTTCAAACAACATGAAGTCTTGCTATATTATGACATATGCAGTATAACCCCAGGTTAGAACTGCTCCGGAGGTGAAAGAGTTAACTTTCCATGCAGGGCGTGGAATCTTGAGCGCGAGCTCAGTTGAACACTCTGTCTGTTGAAGCTCAAACTTAAACTGTCAGATTCTTTACTCCGCCTCACTGAACAGTCGCTCCAGAGATTCCTCCTGCTGCTCGGTTCGTTTGTCGGTTTAAAAGTGTAATTCTCGGTTTATTTTACCGAAATTTAACCGCAATCGTCGGTTCAAGCTCTGTTTGTGGTATTGTAAGTAATAGATAGGCTTATTTATTATTTTTTCTTCTGTGTGATACTTATAAACGTCTTTTTCGGTTCGGTTTGAACCGATCAGATGGGTTTTAAAATTACCTTCTAGTCCTTTAGAGTGCGGTTCCCGGTTCTTATCAGTTCTAAAAAAACGGATTTTATTACAGTTTTTTCCACGACCCGTGACACGGTTGGGAACCGATAAGAGAGTCTTGCTTGGTGGATTGCCATTAACGGGCAAGTTTGGTTAGGCTGGCACTATGTCTGAGAAACCCAAAGAAAACCGGACCCACTGGGTTTCAGCACTGTGGCCTCTGTGGGGAAGCCTTTGCCAAGGCTGACCCACACCATTATATATATTGTCTGGGGTTTGACCACCTCAATGCAGACTGCCAGATTTGTAAGAATTTTCCTGCTGCCACCGTGGAAAAAAGAGTTGGTAGGCTCAGGGAAAGGGAGGCCAAAAAGTCCGCTGACCCGGATGGCCAGCCCGGTTCGGTTCCAACCGAACTTGAGGGAGTGCCCTCTGACCAGGGCGATACTTCCTCGGGCAAACGAAGAGCCAGCTCTGAGGCGGTTCCAACAAAAGGACTAGAAGGTCAGCTAGTTTGGGGCCAAAGTTCTTTCTCCAACACGCTGAAATAGCCAAAAGCTATTCAAATTGTCCAGTCTCTTTCCCCAGTTTCGTCGAACCGGCACCATTGGAAGCGCCCAGTTAGATTCGGTTCCCCGGTTCAGGATTATGATTTTGAGGATTTTTATGAACCAGGGGAAGGGGAGGAGGGACGAGGAGAGTGAGTGATTTTGAAAGTCTGGATGTGCCCATTGAACCGGACATCTCTCCAGACAGACCCTCAGGAGTGTCCCCTCCTCATTTTTTGTTTTACAAGAAAGTTGCTGAGACTCTGCAACTCCCTGTTGAGGAAGCTGTTGATGATCAAGAAGAGCCTGATTCTGTGGAAATGATGGATATTCAGAGTGTGGAGACTGTCTATTCCCTTGCATAAATCTTTTGGAAACAGACAGTAAAATTCTGAAAACTCCTCATTCTATCCTCCTGTGGATAAAAGGATGGACAAGAGGTATGCTTTATCAGGCTCTGATAAGGATCCTATCTCCAGCAGTGCAGCCATGTGGGGAAGTGCAGGCTGCAGCCTGTGACAAGGCTAATATTCCTCTAGCCTCTCACCCTCCTGAACAGGATTCCAGGAGGATGGATGCCATGGCAAAAAGCAGTACATGGCAGCATCTTTGGGACTCAGACAGGCAAATTATATGGTTTATGCAGCTAGGTACCAGAAATCCAGGTGGGATACTGTCCTGGCCCTAGCAAAACAGGCCCCTGACCAGCTTGCCAGGGAGGTGGAGCAGGTGGCTGCGGATGGGATTGAGGCATCCAAGGTGCAATTTTACGTTGCAGTAGACTCTAATGATGTTTCATCAAGAGTCATGGCTACATGTGTCTCTTCGCAGAATGGCCTGGCTCAGATGTACTGCCCTGTCACGGATACCCAGTCTAAGGCTATGGATTTCCCTGTTGTGGGAAATTCTCTGTTTAGGGAGCAGACAGAGAATTATATGAAGAAAATGGATGAGTATGGGACCACCTAGGAGTGCACAGGCCAAGAAAGGCAAGTCACTCCTCAAGGCAGCATATCAGGGGCAGGGGCAGGCCTTTTCATAGGCCGTTTGCAAAGCAGGCCTCCTCTTCTGTTTATGCCCAGAGGGGTTCTTTAGAGGGAAGGGCAGAAGGGGTTCTAAGTAAGCCTGCTTCTACCCCTCAACCAAAGCCCCTGCAAAACAGGCTCCTGATGGGGTAGCCAGGCCGATTCTCCACTACCGTGAGGGGGCAGGCTGGCTTACTTTGTCCAGGACTGGAAGTCTTTAACATCAGACAAGTGGGTCCTGGAAGTAGTAAGCCAGAGACTGGTTCTCAACTTCAAAAATTTCCGAAGATGAGAGCCAGGTCTTTTCCCACCTGCAAACCCTTCAGAGGCACTTGCCCTGGAAGCAAAAGTTTCTTCCCTCCTGGCTCTCAGAGCCATGGAAAAGTTCCGCCATACACCAGGGCAAAGGTTGTACTCCAGGTACCCTTACTCCTAAAAGACAGGAGAATGGCGGCCCATCCTGGATCTCAGGTATCTAAACAAGCACCTTTTAAAACCAAAGTTCAAAATGGTGACCCTGGGATTATTTTACCCTCTCTAAGGCCAGGGGACTGGCTAGCCTCCATGGACCTCAAGGATGCCTACTTCCATGTTCTCATCAGAAGCTCCCATAGAAAGTACCTCAGATTGAACTGCCCCTCAGGCCATTACCAGTTCAAAGCAATGCCCTTGGCCTCACCTCGGCCCCAAGGGTGTTCACAAAATGCCTGGCAGTAGCAGTTGCTCATTTAAGAAGGCAAAAGATTGACATCTTTCCTTATCTGGACGACTGGCTCACTGCAGGCCAGTCTCCAGAAACAGGTCAAACTACATTTACAAGTAACCCAGCAACTGCTTACATCTCTAGGTTTCCTTCTCAATCTTCCAAAGTCAGTTCAGGCCTGTCAGCTTCTCACCTTCATAGGCACAGAACTGAACACAAAGAAGCCAGAGCCTTCCTTCCTCTGGAAAGAGCAAGGACCCTGGTGTCTCTGGCCTCCTCTTTCACCCTGCAGGTCTCTCGACCAGCAAAGCATTTTCTACAGCTCCTGGGGCACATGGCTGCTTCTACAGCAGTTGTGCAGGGAGGCGAATTTCGAATGAGGGACATTCAGTTCCATTTGAGAGCCTTTTGGTCTCAAGGACAGATCCCCTAACCAAATTGATTCCAGTGACTGAACCCTGAGACAGGGGTTCCTTCACTCCCCAGTCTCATTCCTTGACCCTTACTACAGATGCATCCCTCTTGGGGTGGGGAGCTCACATGGGCGATCTTTCCACCCAGGGCTGTGAGTCCCCTCAGGAATCCCTGCTCCACATCAATTTGCTGGAACTCAGGCAGTTTTTCTAGCACTCCAGGTTTTTCACATCTGTCCAGAACAAGGTGGTTCAGTCCAGAACAGACAATACCACTACAATGGTACATCAACAAACAGGGGGCACTTTCGGTCCCTACGGCCTTGTGCAGAAGCAATGAAGTTATGGTCTCTGGCTTATTCTCTGAGCGCCTCCCTTCAGGCAGTTCACCTCCCAGGCAAGGACAATGTCCTAGCGGATGCTCTCAGCAGGATTTCCCAGGGCCATCACGAATGGGCACTAGATCCCCTAGTAATGGAGGTAGTATCTGCCAGATGGGGCAGCCCGCAAATAGATCTCTTTGCAGTCCCAGACAATCACCAACTCCCCCTTTTTTGCTGCAGGCCTCCAGTGTTGGGCTCAGTCCCTCTGGATGCCTTCCCCCTCAGTTGGGAAGGGAAGTTTCTCTATGCTTCCCCCCCTTTCCCCTTCTTTTCAAAGTGCTAGTCAGAATCAGATCTCAATCCTGCAAAATGATCCTGATTGCTCCAGATTGGGCCAGGCAGCCCTGGTACCCCTCCTCATGTCCTTAGCAGTCCACCTCCCTATGTCTTCCCAGGAATCACAACCTGTTAACCTGTCGCGGGGAGAGTTTAGTATCCGAACCTCAAATCTCTCAATCTCAAAGCTTGGCTCTTGAAGAGTTAGAGTTTGCTGACCTACACCTGTCTCAAGGTGTACTGGATATTTTGAAGGCCTCTAGGAAGCCTTCCACCAGGGCTACCTATAATTCAAAATGGAAGAGATTTTCCATATGGTGTGCTGGAAAGCATATTTCCCCAGAATCTGCTGGCGTGCCCACGATCCTGGATTATTTGGTGCATTTGAATTCCTTGGGGCTGAGACCAGCTACCCTAAAAGTGCACTTGGCAGCTGTGTCTGTCTTCTTATCAGCAGGTAAGCCCTCTTCTTTATCAGCTCACCCTGTGTTCTCCAAGTTTTTTAAAGGGTTGCTTCACACCAATCCTCCATTCAGGGACCCTGCCCCTGCTTGGGATCTTAATATTTGCATCGCTCAGCTTATGCAACCCCCTTGTGAGCCATTGTCTTCAGCAGAGCTTAAGTACTTGACTTGGAAAACTGTGTTTCTGGTAGCCATCACCTCTGCCAGGCGCATAAGTGAGCTACAAGCCTTGTCAGTGGAGCCTGATTTTATCTCCTTTCACAGAGATAAGGTGGTCCTCAGGACAAACAGGAAGTTTTTGCCTAAGGTGGTTTCAGACTTTCTCCTTAATCAATCCATGTCTCTTCCTGTGTACTTCACTGACCATTCCTCCTCTGGTGAGAGGAGATACAGTTTAGATGTCAAAAGAGCCCTTAGTTACTATATAGAACATACCAAGGGTCACAGGTTCGAATCCCTCCACTTATTCCTCACTTATGGTGAGGTTGGTAAAGGGAAACCTGCCACTAAAAGATCCACTGCCAGGTGGATTGTCTCTTGTATCCAATTCTGTTATGAAAAACTGGGTAAGGTTCCTCCTCAGGCCTGAGGCTCACTCTACAGAGGTACAGCTGCATCTCTGGCTGCTGCCAGGGACATTCCTATCCTAGATATATGTCAAGCAGCTACCTGGAAAACAGTTCACACTTTTACAAAGCATTACTCCTTGGATATCCAGGCTGGGAGTGATGCTCGAATTCTTACAACTGTGACAGGCCCTATTTCCCAAGTAGGTTCTGTCCCTCCTCCATGGAGGTGCTGCTGTAGTCTGCATATGTCATAATATAGCAAGACTTCATGTTGTTTAAAGAAAAAATTACTCACCTTAGTAATGTTGTTTCTTCTAATGGAGTCTTGCTATATTATGACCTCCCCCCCAGCCTGCCGCTCTCAGAGCCTCTATTTTTTGGGATGTGGGTGGGCAGTGCAATGTTGGCACTTCACTGATGCCCACTTTATTTCACCCTTCTGGGTGCTTAGGTGTTATACTTAATTTTTCTTTCTTGAATCCCCCGACTTGAGTCTTTGCTGTGGGATCAGAACAAAAGATGTTTGTAGTTAGTAGCCAGTGGCTAGTGTAGGTTCTGAGCTTCCACACGAACCTTAGTGAGTTTTTGCTCGTAAAGATCTGACAGTTTAAGTTTGAGCTTCAACAGACAGAGTGTTCAACCGAGCTCGCGCTCAAGATTCCATGCCCTGCATGGAAAGTTAACTCTTTCACCTCCGGAGCAGTTCTAACCTGGGGTTATACTGCATATGTCATAATATAGCAAGACTCCATTAGAAGAAACAACATTACTAAGGTGAGTAATTTTTTCTTATTTCCTTTCATAGAGATAAGGTGGTCCTCAGGACTAACAGGAAGTTCTTGCCTAAGGTGGTTTCAGATTTCCACCTTAATCAATTTATATCTCTTCCAGTGTACTTCACTGACCATTCCTCCTCTGGCGAGGGAGACTGCACAATTAGATGTGAAGAGAGCCCTTAGTTACTACATAGGCGTACCAAGGGTCACAGGTTTGACTCCTCCAACTGTTCCTCACTTATGGTGAGGTTGGTAAAGGAAACCTGCCACTAAAAGATCCATTGCCAGGTGGATTGTCTCTTGTATCTAATTCTGTTATGAAAAAGCTGGTGAGTTCCTCCCTAAGGCCTGAGGGCTCACTCTACCAGAGGTACAGCTCTTCCTGGCTGCTGCCAGGGACATCCCTATTCTAGAGATATGTCAAGCAGCTACCTGGAAAACAGTTCACACTTTTACAAGCATTACTCCCTGGACATCCAGGCTAGGAGTGATGCTCGGTTTAACACAGCTGTGCTTCAGAGCCTATTTCCTAAGTAGGTTATGTCCCTCCTCCATGGAGTACTCTTGTAATGTGTACCATATGTCATAATATAGCAAGACTTCATGTTGTTTGAAGAAAAAATTACTCATCTTAGTAATGTTGTTTCTTCTAATGGAGTCTTGCTATATTATGACCTCCCCCCCTGCCTGCCCCTCTCAGAACCTCTGTTTTTGGGATGTGGGTGGGCAGTGCAGCGTTGGCACTTAGTAGATGCCCACCTTGTTGTTTTCATCCCTCTTTCTTTGGGGTGATTTGGTGTTGTATTTTATTTTAAGATTCTCCTGACTTGAGTCTTTGTTTTGGGACCAAAAAAATGTGTTTTTATGTTTAGTAGCCAGTTGGCTAGTGTAGGTTTACAGCTTCCACACAGGACCTCAGTGAGTTTTAGCTCGTAAAGATCTGACGGGTTGAGTTTGAAGAACAACAGACAGAGTTTCAATCGAGCTCTGCGTTCCATGCCTGGCATGGAAAGTTAACTCTTTCACCTCCGGAGCAGTTCGAAGGTTGGGACTCACTGCATATGTCATAATATAGCAAGACTCCATTAGAAGAAACAACATTACTAAGGTGAGTAATTTTTTATTACTGGTGAACCATGTCTCACTAATGGGTACTATGTCCAGTTTAACTTCTGTCATTGTTGCCTGCAGGTCTGGGATCTTGTTTCTCAGACTACGGGCATTAGTACATGGTTTCCACTGGCCAGATTTTGGTGCGTTAGTTGTTGGGCGAGGTCCGATTTCCCCTATCGTCGTGTGGGGGCGGACCTTTTTCTTACCTGGTGATGCAAATGAACTACAAACATGCTGAACTCCTGTTTGATCACTAGCTGAGGGGGGAAGGGTGTTCTTCCCATTCAATGTATTGGGTGCTACACCCCTCTCCCCATTTGCTAGTTTGAATATTCTGCAAAAATGTCAAACTTCTGTCCCAATGCACCGACTCCCTCCTTAGTCAGATGCAGTCCATCAAATTTAAAGAACTTTTGCTCCCAAAACTGTTAACAGTTACCTACAAATTTGTGTCCTTTTTCTTGGCACCAGCCCTTGTGCCACATGTTTAGCTCCCCTATCTCTCCTTCTCTGACCTTCCATCCATCTTCCCTCCTCTCCCAGACTGGCAGGATCTTGGAGAAGGAGATGCTGGACAAAATGGATGCCAGTTTGTCTCCCAGCCCAGTCAGGTGTTCCTTGGTCTCCACAACTGACCAGCTGGCAAGATCGTTAGTCCTTATGTGTGCCAGAACATTGATGTTTTCTCCTGCTTCTTGCATGATTTTAGCAATGCGGTCAGTGTCTCTCCACGCTGATGTACCTGGGAGACATCTGACCATTACCCCCGGCTGGAAGTAGGTATCAACTCCCTGAATCATGGAGTCTCCTATGATCAGAAGAGTTTGGGATTTCCTTTTTGCTTTTTTTTGTTTTGGTCCCTGTTTTGGGCTAGTTTTGTTGCACTAGCTCCTGTGCTGCAGTGTCCTGCTTTGCAGTGTCCTCTGCCCCTTTGTTTGATTTCGGAGTTAGAGGCAGATACCTGTTTGTAGTTTTTATATGGTTTGTGGAGGTGATACGTTGGAGAGCACTGAGTGATGGGGCACCCGATTTGCCCCACCTAACCACCTGTCAACCTCCTGGACCAAATACCCTCTGTGGTCGAGGTGCTTCAGCTGGATGTTGGGGAAATGGCGGGCAGTTCTTATAATATATTTCTTCCTGAATATGCGATTTGAGGCGCGCAATCTCTACCCATGCTGCCTGGAGCTGAGGAGAGGTTAGGAAAGTCACACTGAGCTAGAGCTCATTTCCAGGTGTGACCCAAGGAAGGGGTTATGAAAGGTTCACTGAGCTAGAGCTCATTTCCAGGTGTGACCCAAGCAAGGGGTTAGGAAAGGCACACTGAGCGGAACTCACTTCCAGGTGTGACCCAAGGGAGGAGTTAGGAAAGGCATACTGAGTGGAGCTCAGCTGACCTCTGCCACCGTCCTGTCTCTCTCTCTCTCTGTACCCAGGAAACTCCTGCCCCGGCGCTTGAGCCTCAACCGCCTGCCACTGTCCTATCTCTCTATCTGTCTGCACCCAGGGGCCCCAACACCTGCCACTATCCTGTCTTTCTCTCCACACCCAGGGAACTCCTGCTCCCGGACTCGGGCCCAGACCTCTGCCACAATCCTGTCTCTCTACTGACACCCAGGGAAACTCCTGCCCCTGCACTCAGGCCCCAACCCCTGCTACTGTCCTGTCTCTCCCTCCACACCCAGAGAACTCCTGACCTCATACTCTGATCCCAAGCCCTGCCACTGTCCTGTCTGTCTCCGCACCAGGGAACTCCTGCCCCCATGCTTGGGCCTCGACCCCTGCCACCATCCTGTCTCTCTCTGCACCCAGAGAATTCCTGCCCCCGCACTTGGGCTCCAAACCCTGCCACCGTCCTGTCTCTCCCTCCACACCCAGGGAACTCTAGCTCCAGCCCCAGCCCCTGCCACTGTCCTGTCTCTCTTTCTTTTTGCACCCAGGGAACTCCTGCCACTGAGCTGAGGACCCTGACCCCTGCCACTGTTCTGTCTCTTTCTTTGCAACCAGGGAACTCTGGCCCTCTTGCATGGGCCCTGGTCCCTGCCACTGTCCTGTCTCTCTCTCTCTCTCTTTCTTTTTGCACCCAGGGATCTCCTGCCCCTGAGCTGAGGACCTTGACCCCTGCCACTGTCATGTCTCTCTCTTTGCACCAAGGGAACTCCTGCCCCCACACTCGGGCCGACTCCACCACTGTCTTGCCCCTATCTCTCTCTCTCTCTCACTCTGCACACAAGGAACTCCCGCCGCTGCGCTCAGGCCCCTAACCCTGTCACCATCCTGTCTCTCTCTCTCTCTCTCTCTCTCTCTCTCTCTCTGTCTCTCCACACCCAGGGAATGCCTGCACTTGGGCCCCAGCACTTGCCACTGTCCTGTCTCCCTCTCTCTGTATCCAGGGAACTCCTGCCCCTACACTTGAGCCTGACCTCCACCACTGTCCTGACTGTTTCTCTCTCTGCACCCAGGGAACTCCTGCCCCCGCTCTTGTGTGCCGACCCCTGCCACTGTCCTGTCTTTCTTTACATATAGGGAACTCCAGTTCCTCCAATCGGGCCTCAACCCCTGCCTCTATGCTGTCTCTCTCTTTCTGAACCCAAGGAAACTCTTGTCCCCATGCTTAGCCCTAAGCCCTGCCACTGTCCTATCTGTCTCCGCACCAAGGGAACTCCTGCCCTCATGCTTGGGGTTCGACCCCTGTCAAAATCCTGTCCTCTCTGCACCCAGAGAATTCCTGCCTCCGCACTTGGGTCCCGAACCCTGCCACCGTCCTGCCTCTCCCTCCACACCCAGGGAACTCCAGTCCCAGCCCCTGCCACTGTCCTGTCTCTCTTTCTTTTTGTACCCAGGGAACTCCTGTCCCTGAGCTGAGGACCCTGACCCCTGCCACTGTTCTGTCTCTCTCTTTGCACCCAGGGAACTCTGGCCCCCTTGAACGGGCCCCGGTCCCTGCCACTGTCCTGTCTCTCTCTCTCTCTTTGTACCCAGGGAACTCCTGCCCCTGAGCTGAGTACCTTGACCCCTGCCACTGTCCTGTCTCTCTCTTTGCACCCATGGAACTCCTGCTCCCACACTCGGGCCGACTCCACCACTGTCTTGCCCCTCTCTCTCTGCACCCAAGGAGCTCGGGCCCCAAACCCTGTCACCATCCTGTCTCTCTCTCTCTCTCCACACCCAGGGAATGCCTGCACTTGGGCTCCAACACTTGCCACTGTCCTGTCTCTCTCTCTCTCTCTCTCTCTCCACCCAGGGAACTCCTGCCCCTGACCCCCAGCACTGTCCTGACTGTCTCTCTCCCTCTGCACCCAGGGAACTCCTGCCCAGGCACTTGTGTGCCGACCCCTTCCACTGTCCTGTCTTTCTTTACATACAGGGAACTCCAGTTCCTCCAATCAGGCCTCAACCCCTGCCACTATGCTGTCTCTCTCTTTCTGAACCCAAGGGAACTCCTGCCCCCACACTTAGCCCTAAGCCCTGCCACTGTCCTGTCTGTCTCTGCACCAAGGGAACTCCTGCCCCCATGCTTGGACCTCGACCCCTGCCACCATCCTGTCTCTCTCTGCACCCAGAGAATTCCTGCCCCTGCACTTGGGCCACGAACCCTGCCACCGTCCTATCTCTCCATTTGATACAGTCCCACATAAAAGATTAATACACAAGATAGCCAGTCTTGGAGTGGGTCCCAAGGTGGTAGCCTGGATAAAAAATTGGCTAGACAACAGGACGCAAAGGGTAGTAGTAAATGGAGTACACAATGAAGAAAGGAAGGTTACTAGCAGGGTACCGCAGGGTTCAGTACTGGGACCGGTCCTTTTTAATGTCTTTATAAGTGACATTGCAGAGGAACTGAAAGGAAAAGTATGTCTCTTTGCAGATGACACAAAAATCTGCAACAGGGTTGATACACAAGATGGAGTGGAAAGGATGAGAAGGGACTTGGCAAGGTTGGAGGAATGGTCAAATGTATGGCAGCTCAGATTCAATGCAAAAAGTGCAAGGTAATGCACATGGAAACAAAAACCAGGGAAGCGTACACAATGGGGGTGAGATACTGACAACAGTAAAATAGAAAGGGACCTGGGGTAATTATATCAGATGACCTAAAGGTGGGCAAGCAATGTGAGAAGGCAGTAAGGAAGGCTGGGGGATACTGGATGCATGAGGAAGAGGCAACAATAGTAGAAAACAGGAAGTTGTTATCCCTCTGTACAGACAGTTGGTGAGACCCATCTGGAGTACTGTGTGCAGTTCTGGAGACCCCATCTCCATAAAGACATAGACAGAGTGGAGGCTGTTCAGAGGAGGCACCAAAATGGTGCAGGGTCTGCACCAGAAGACATACAAAGAAAGACTAAAGGAGCTTAATATGTATACCCTTGAGGAAAGAAGGGAGAGAGGGGACATGATAGAAACTTTCAAGTACCTCAAGGGAATTAACAAAGTCCAAGAGGGTAGCATCTTCCAGAGAAAGAGATGTGCAAGAACAAGGGGGCATAATTTGAAGATAGAGGGGAGACGGCTCAGAGGTAATGTGAGGAAGTATTTTTTCACTGAGAGGGTTGTGGATGCATGGAACAGCCTACTTGAGGAGGTCGTGGAGTCAAGAACAGTGGGGGACTTCAAGAATGCATGGGACAGGCATAAGGCAGTCCTAGTGGGGGGCAGGAAGAAGTAAGTTGTTGGTTAACTAGGATTTGCAGCTTATCTGTTAGGTAGGAAAATGGGCAGACTAGGTGGGCTAAGCGGTCCTTATCTGCCGTCAAATTCTATGTTTCTATGTTTTTCCCTCCACACCCAGGGAACTCCAGCCCCAGCCCCTGCCACTGTCCTGTCTCTCTTTCTTTTTGCACCCAGGGAACTCCTGCCCCTGAGCTGAGGACCCTGACCCCTGCCACTGTTCTGTTTCTCTCTTTGCACCCAGGGAACTCTGGCCCCCTTGCATGGGCCCTGCTCCCTGCCACTGTCCTGTCTCTCTCTCTCTCTCTTTTTGCACCCAGAGAACTCCTGCCCTTGAGCTGAGGAACCTGACCCCTGCCACTGTCCTGTCTCTCTTTCTTTTTGCACCAAGGGAACTCCTGCCCCTGAGCTGAGGACCCTGACCCCGGCACTGTCTTGTCTCTCTCTCTCTCTCTCCATACCCGAGGAACTCCTGCACTTGGGCCTCCCAACACTTGCCACTGTCCTGTCTCTCTCTCTCTCTGCACCCAGGGAACTGACCCCCACCACTGTCCTGACTGTCTCTCTCTCTGCACCCAAGGAACTCCTGCCCCCGCACTCGGGTGCCGACCCCTGCCACTGTCTCATCTTTCTTTGCATACAGGAACTCCAGTTCCTCAGTGACCTCAACCCCTGCCACCATGCTGTCTCTCTTTCTAGACACAGGAACTCCTGCCCCCAACTTAGCCCTAAACCTGCCTGTCCAGCTCTCTCTCTCTCTCTCTCTCTCTGCATCCAGGGAACTCCTGCCCCTGTGCTCAGCTCCAACACTGCAACCTCTTGTCTCTAACTTCTACCCCCCATGCTTGGGCCCCAACATCTGCCACTGTGCTGTCTCTGTCTGCACCCAGGGAACTCCTGCCCTGCACTTGGTCCCCAACCCCTGCCACTATCCCATCTCTTGTCACATCGAGGGAACTCCAGTCTCAGCACTTGGGCCCCGAACCCTGCCACTGTGATGTCTCTCTCTTTCTGAACACAAGGAACTCCCGCCTCAGCACTCAGCCACAAGTCTTGCCACTCTCCTGTCTCTCTCTCTCTCTCTCTCTCTGCATCCAGGGAACTCTTGCCCCCATGCTTGGCACTGACCCTTACCTCTGTCTTGTCTCTCTCTATAACTCCTACCCCCTGCACGTGGGCTCCGACACCTGCCACTGTCCTGTCTCTCTCTCTCTCTCTCTCTCTCTGTCTGCACCCAGGGAACTCCTGCCCCCATGTTTGAGCCCAACCCCCACCAATGTCTTGTGTGTCTCTCTCTCACTCGCTCTCTCCTCTGCATCCAGGAAACTCCCTCCCCTGCACTCAGATGTGACCCTTGCCACTGTCCTTTCTCTCCGCACCCAGGGAACTACTTCCCCCATGCTCGGGCCCCAAGCCCTGCCACTGTCATGTCTTTCTCTATCCACACCCAGGGAAGTCCTGCCCTGCATTCGGACCCAATCCCTGCCAATGTCCTATCTCTCTCTCTCTCTCTTTTCGCACCCAGGGAACTCCAGCCCCCGCACTTGGGCCTGACCTCTGCCTCTGTCCTATCTCTCCGCACCCAGTGAATTCCAGCCCCTGCACTCGGGCTTTAACCCCTGCCACTGTACTGTTTCTCCACACCCAGGAACTCCAGTTCCACCAAGCCACACTGACACCACAGTTATTGACATGCGGCTTGGTGACATCCCAGTGTCGACGGGTGAGGTTTCACCTGTCAGACGTCTAAGGTTTTCTATCGGGGGCTGTGGCCCCTGCACCCCCCCCCCCAATTTCTATATAACAAACTCTGAGTCTGAGTTTGTTAGACATGGGGGGCATCACTGGCGAAACAGTGAAATTTCACCGGCAGTTCATCACAGTGACAATCTCGAAACCTGTTGAGATTGTTGCTGTGATGGGTTTCGCCGTTGAAATGTTGCTGTTGAACAACATTGAGAGATATTTAGGGGTTACAATATCCCCTCACTTATCCTTGCTCTTTAGACTTAACTTTGGTAAACTATAGGGAGAAATAAAATCAGATCTGGTGAGGTGGAACCTGCTTCCATTGTCGTTAGGAGGGCGGGTGGACTCTGTTAAAATGAACATTCTCAATAGATTACTATTTTTGTTTCAGGCTCTCCCTATCCACATTCCCAATTCCTTTTTTAAGACAGTTAATTCGACTCTCCTGGCCTTCATCTGGAAAACAGGGCAGGAGACGAATTAGTCACAAACTTCTCACACAACCTAAAGGGCAAGGGGGTTTGGCCCTACCAGACTTTAGGCTGTATCATCTGGCGGCCCAGTTGGCCCCAGTGGTGACACGGGTAAAACAGCGGGGAGATACTGGTTGGAGGGAGATAGAAGCCCACCAACTGCACCTGATTTCATTGGCATCTCTCCCACATGCCCCACTAACAGCGGGACTTTGGAAAGCTATACAAAATCCCTGGACAAGACTCACCTTTGCGGTGTTGGTAAGGGCTAGAAAACTTACCCAGATATCTGAGGGGATCGATGCCCTCACTTCTATTTTGGGAGACCCTAACTTTACTCCCTCCCGTACGGACACCAGATTTCAATGGTGGAATGGGCATTCCCTAGTGCACTTTGTGGACTTCACCCAGGGGAATATAATGGTTTCATTTGTGTCCCTTCAGTCTTCATATTCCCTTACGAAAACAGATTTCCATAGGTATTTACAGGTTAGACACTACCTGATTTCTAACAATTTGATTGAAAGTGTGACCAGGGATTGGACTACTCTAGAGAATTTTCTCTATTGGTCAGTACGCTTAGCAGGGAGTAGGAAATTCATTTCTGGAGCCTATAGGATGTTACAGAGAGAGGGCAATACTCAATTCGAGGACCTCAGACAAAAGTGGGAGGCTGAGAGTGGTGAGTCCCTGTCAGCGGCTCAATGGATCAAGGTCTGGGAAAGGGGCTGGAGGACCACGTCCTCTCCAGGTTGGAGGGAATTCCACTGGAAATGCCTATCTCGCTTTTTTCGTACCCCAACAATCACAAAATACTTCAAAGGAGAAACATCAGATCTCTGCTGGCATGGGTGTGGGCAATTGGGTACCCACTTCCACATATTCTGGGCCTGTCCACAGATGCAAGAATTCTGGAACGGGGTTTATAATAGACTGAGGGAAGGGTGGGGGCCCAGGCTTCCCAAGACCTTTCAGTTGCTGGTGCTGGGTTGTGGACATCCCATGTTGGGATCTGGTAAACAACAAAATCTATTCAGAACCCTGTGCCTAGCGGCTCAAAAAGAAATTACGTCAGATTGGCTGAGGGCCTCCCCCCTGATAATAGAATCCTGGAAATCTCGGGTAGATAACATCAGGAGAATAGAGAAGCTCACAGCCAAATTAAGGCTTTCTCTAGAGGCACACACTGAGGTCTGGAAAACTTGGGACGCCCTGTGGAACTGACTCAGCAATTCTAGGTGGCTGGGTCGACAGGGCAGGTCTCTGAATATGAGTGGGGTTATCCCTTATCCCCTTAACCACTTCTTATCAGGCTGTTCCCCTGATCCACACACGTAGGGTATCTCTAAGGTAATGCCTCATCGTGTCGTAGCATGGTCTTCCAAGCCAGTTCTTAGTTCATCATGGTCCAGTTCCTGTTGAGCAGTTGACCATCTGGTAAGGGTGCAAGTTGGCACCTAACCATGTTGCTTAGTTCAAAACATATATGAATGGAAGGTTTCAGACAAGACACTAATAACTAAAGTTCTGGAAGTCATAGCTACACTATAAGAATGACTTAAACATTTGTTATAGGAGGCCGTTATGGCCCTCAGTGTTAACTAGACCCATGAACCTATGTTAGCTTGAATATGTACACCTGTTAATCAGGCACTCCTGTATCTTTGTAAGATGCCTATCCATTTACATGTATCAATTATGTTGTGACATAGCAATAAAGCTGAGTTTTAAAGAAATGTCGCTGTTTCACTGGCATACCAGGAACTCCTATCTCTGTGCTCAAGAGGGGGAGGAGCAGGGTGTGAGTCTGGCTTATTCAGGCCCCGCCATGGGTGGAGGGGAAGGGGAGGAGCCAGTGGGGTTGAAAGTCGAGGGAAGGTAAGCCACAGAGACGTAGGGGGAATGAATCTTGGCCTGAGGCCAGAGCCAGAGCATAAACAAATTAAAAAAATAATCTGGTAATTATCTTTTTTTTATATAGCTGTTTGCTCCTCGTGGCCACCTACTCCTGTCATCAGGCCCCTTCCACCCCCAACCCTGTCAGCCTCTCCCCCCACCGTCTTGGCCGATGGGGATCTGCAAGGAGCGGGGTCCAAGAGCGGAGGGGCCATCACATATGGCCACAGGGAAACATGGATTTCTGTTGTTTTTTCTCTCTTCCCTCCTGCAGCAGTGGCAGCACAGGTGAGCGTGCATACGTGTGTAACCCCCCCCCTACAAATGGGGGTTCCCAAAATGTCTTCCTTGAGCTTGCCTAAATGCTCACTGCCAGGCTGGTGTTCTATGTTTTAGCAGTTTAAATGTAATGCCAGAGAGTGCCTGTATAGCCTCTGTGTACTGTCTCTTTAAGAGCTGCCTGGATTGTAGTTATAATTAATCTGGGAGGGGGGTGAATGTTTCTATGCTCAAGCCCCGTCTGGGCTGCCAGATAATTGCTCTGTTCTGCCATCGCTATTTGCGCAGAGGGAGCTCTGTTATAAGATGTGCTTATTTGCTAAATATCTTTTAGAGTGATAATAATATTGCAGTTTGTTTTAACCTGTTTTCTTTGCAGCAAGGACTGTTCTGTTTATCTCCACCAACTTGGCCCGGGACTGTCAGAATGGGCCAATCAGTAGTGTTGGGACTCAAAAATGGAGCCTGCCTACAGGGGCTTGGTGAGGTCAAAACTTGTAGGAATTGTAGTTTTGCATTTCGGCACCTAAATGAACCTGAAGGGGGAGCCCTTGTTGTGACTGACAGACAGATCAGCCAACCAAATCTTTTGAATCTTGGGTAAATTCCCAGACTGCTTGCAGTTTTCAGTTAGTTCTGAGTTGGGAAGTGAAATGAGTAACAGCGCAAGTGACTTGAGCAGCAGTTCTGTGTAGTTTTGCATGGGAGAACTGTGAAAGGGCTGAGTTTTGGCCTGCCTGTCTGCCTGCCTGCTGTCCATGAGAGGGAGAATAGAGTTTATATGGACTGAATTTGAGTTGTGAGGACTATTTAAGCCACTGGACTGTGACCAGGCTTTAACCTGAAGAAGACCAAAGATTTGCTGAATACGATCAGCCTGTCAGGATTTCTAGCCACCTCTGAACTCCCGGTTTGTGCAGAGACTCTGTAATTGCGACTGGATAATAATCTGCCTGGTACAGTGGAATTTCTTACATGTAAATGTGCTGTGTGCTGTTAGTGGGTCATGATTGGTTCCCCACTGTGTGTTGAACTGTGTTCTGCTCGCTGCTGGCGTGATAGATAGCAATCTGCCTGGTATAGTGGAATTTCTTAAATGTAAATGTGCTGTATGCTGTTAGTGGGTCGTGATTTGGTTCCCCACTGTGTGTTGAATTGTGTTCTGCTCACTGGAGGCTGCATCTGGCTCCAACGGACTGAATCCAAATTCATTGCCGTTTCGCCTGGGCCTTGCCAAACTGGCTCAGCCAGACTACCCATTGCATGGAGAAAGCCATTGACAAGAGCCCTGCCTGGGGATCAGCCCCTTGCTCAACACTTGAACAGGAACGACGCCTCGCTGATTCATGTGGGCCCTGCTTCTCCTGACACTCCAGCTCAACAACCTGCAGTCTCAATTTCGTCCTGCCTGTGTCCAGTATTGGGCTTCGTGAGTAAACATCAGGGTAGCTCCCTGCAACAACAGCTAAATCTAAAGTGTTGTCATCTGATTGTCTTGTTGCTTTTTCTTTCACGAACTGAGCCCTCCGGCTCCGGATTACAAGTAGTGTGTGTTGTGCATGTTGCTTTCTTCCATCACAGGGCTCCAACCAGCTGTAATGTTCTTGGCTAGCCCACCATTTTCCTACCTGGGTACCCAGAGTGTGTGACTGTGTAGGGACTTAAAGCGCATGCATAACTGTTTGATTCATACAGCCTTTTTAAGCCAATCAACCTGATCACGCCCCTTCCTTGTTCAAGTACCCTGAATAAATCAGATCTGACTTTTTTGCTGCATTTAACTTGACTATGGTTCCAGTTTGTGCCAAGAGTACTGTACTGTTGCTATTCACTGTGCATAACCTTGTTTTACAGGGGGTCCCCAGGGTCAAGCCAGAGGAACCAGCCCTGGTGGTAAGTGCAAACAGTGTGGGTACTGGTATAGTGTACAAGGGGTACTGTGAAAGTGATTATCGTGTATTGCTCAGGCCCCTAGAAGGAAAAGAGGGGGTTACAGTGTCCCGGAGGGCTGTGCCCAGGTTAGTTTGACCACTACCAACCCTGACCTCCAGGTGGTGGCACCCGTTTCAGAATTGAGGCCCCTTAACTTGCACTAGCCCGCGAGCAGGGGCAGTAGCCCTTGGAATAGTGCAGGGGTTACACGTGGAGGCGAGCACGTGCTCCTGGAAGCCACATGCTCCTTCCATCCACCCAACATTTATGAATCCCCCCGACCACCCTTGACTTGACATCCGGCCTCCACTAGGTGTCAGTTGAGAGCGATGTGACTAGCCTCCCTGATCTGGGAAAGAAGAGCAGCCCAGTGGCTGCTGCAGTCTTCTACCAGCCCTCCTCCCCAGCCGACCCCCGGCAGCTTGTGCTAGCCTCCCAACACAGGTCACAGGTGTGGCGCAAGGTGTGGCATCCAGTAACTCAACCCTTAGCACCACTGGGCTGGCCTTAATTTGGTAATTATTAAAGTTTCACAAGATAACGGTAATAATACAAAGCAAACACAGAATATATCACTGAACCTTGGTACATTCCCAGTGGCACAGCAGTAGTCATTGGGGGATGGCTGGACCGGGGGGTGGGGGTGTCATGCATCCCAGGAACTGCTCACCTTTCACGGGTAGGAGGGACACATCTCCCACAGTACACCTGACATCTAGTGGTGGCCAGTTGTCATGGCAGTCGGGAGACCCAGAAGAAAGTAGGATGTAGTCCTGCATCACTGCACATCCCGAGATGAAAAAAACTGATGAGAAAAACACCTTGCCAGGCGGGATGATAGACAGCCTCTCGCAGGCCAGGCACCACACACAGGGTACCCCAGAATGGATCCTGCTTTAGGGGGCTTTGCCAGTCCCTCCCACCTTGCCGCAAGAGGTATGTCATGGGAGTATAAATCAAAGTGTTACTACAGTGCGCATCAACATATAACTCAAGGATGGGACTTTATTCTATAGAAAAGGCCTCATTACGCTGGTCTGCCAGTGAAGTTACAGGGCAGCCACTCGAGAAAGGTTTGTGCAACCCAGCGGACACGCTCCCTCTCCAGGGTCGAAGGCTGCCTTGCTCTGCGAAAACAGTGCTGTCTGGGTGCCCACAGGTGGAGATGCAGCTTGGAGTGGAAAAAAAGGGGGTAAAGGGGGATGGTCACCAGCCCCGCACAATGCCATGTAATCATGTGCAGGAGCATGCAACCGAGCCCATGTCTGCAAGAAGTCCCGGGGGGGGGCAGGGTCAAAGGTGACAAAAAGTTCCTGCCATGTGAATGATGCCGGATATACGTGGGCTTCATGTAGCATACTGTACCCCCAGCCCCACCTCAAGGGGAAAGGTGGAGGTCACCCATGGAGTGAGAGCTGGGTGGTTGCCAGGAGTGGAAGTAACTATGGCCAGAATGGAAACAACTCACAGATTAAAAGAAAAAGAAAGAAAAGCCCATCATTTATTTCCCCTGTATACTACCTCTGACTAATAGCATATACCTACAGTAATTAAACAATTAAAAAGTATTTACCTACAGTAATTAAAAGTACTTATCTACAGTACATAACACCATATGCTACCACACTAATTACAACTAATCACCAAATCAATCAACACATCAATTAACATACCTACAAAACTAATTACACAAATTTCCCTACCAATTAAAGCACTAGCGATATCCCAGACTTGTGTCTCCTAAACATACAAAAACGTTATCTGACTTAAACAAAAGATTAACTACAGTCCATCAGCAACCTAGCTTTCTAAATGAACAGCTACATCCCTCGACACTGCAGCTCTCTCCTCAGATATCATTCCCTCCATGTAGCTACTGTTGACTCCAACCTCCTATACCTACTACCATGCCCTTCTTTCTGCTGCCAATGCCAAGCTCTTTCAGCTGCCGTAGCCGAACAAAAATACATGCCGGTCTCGACTACGGCTGCTCAGAATCTGTATGATGGAATTGGATTCATCGGATTTTGGGCTTTTTAGGAATTCAGAATTTCAGTATTGAAGGACAGAATTCTGGGTTCTAAAAATAGGGCCAGATGTGGAAGCGGAACTGATTATGTAGCCGACTGCAGTAGAAACAAGTAACCCTCCCCACCAAATAAAACAATAATGGACCCTACCAAATCAAAGTACTCCCCCTTCACCTGCCCTTATCTCCCCTTACCTAAAGTGTTGCAGATCCGTGTGAGGGTCCGTTCTGTCTTCTAAGTCCATCTATGTGGGTCCACCACTGACCAAGGTGTCCAGCAATAAACTTTGTTTCTTCTTATTAAGGTAGGCCACTACTAGCTCAACTCCTGAGTCATTACGCTGGTCACCGCCAAAAATGAAATCTGTAGTGACCCCTCCAACCTTCCACCTTGTCAGTTTATCTAATCAGTCCTTCCTTCCTTCCTAGCAATAAACTTTGTTTCCTCTTATTAAGGTAGGCCACTACTAGCTCAACTTGTGAGTCCTTACTCCAGTCACCACCAACAATAAAATCTGTAGAGGCACTTCCCCCAGCTCTCCACATTGTCAGTTTATCTATTCTCTCTCTCTCTCTCTCTCCCCCTCTTTCTCTCTCTCTCTCTCTTAATATTTAACAGAAAAGACACCGAGCTGAAATAGCTCATTTCCAGATTAGTCCTGCGGAGGGGAAATGAGGAGAGTACAGTAATAAGTTACGACACGGTTACACAAATCCAAAACAGAAGTTGAACAATTAAGGAGCAACAAAATGAACAAGGTGAGATCAGCAGGGCACATGAAGCGTCACAAGTAATAAAGTGCAAACTGGGACACAACTGGAACATGAACCAGGCACTGCCAGGTATGGTAAGTGCAGATGGCAGCAATTTGAAGGGTGAGAGAAGCATTGTTGTGCAGTGTTCAACAGGGAAGGATGGTGGAAACTAGGGAGCAGGGGGAAATTAATTAGGGCAGAAGCAGGGGCAGTGGGGGAGGAAAGTGTGGGGCAGTAACATACAGCACAGGACCAGAGGCAACTGCAAGAGTGAGTAGTGAAGTCATGGAGGAGATATCTTAGTGGGAGGAAGGAGCCATATGAATGGTAGTGGGAAAAGAGCCTCATACTTTGGGAAGCAGAAGGCAGCTTCACTAGCACAGGATTTTACAGAGAGGAATGCAAGACAGCAAAGGACAGAGCTGCATGAAGGGAGTAGGGGGGGGAGGAGGGGAGGGAGGGAAAGTAAAGGAGGAGGGACTCAAGCAAGAATTTGGAGATGAAAATAGCACAATGAGCGAGGCACCTGGCACCAAGGGAGGGAAAGAAGAAGTAGGAGTAAAGGGAGCAGTGATGGGTTCTGTGGGGACAATCTAGGGTTAAGTGGCAGGAGGAGTGAAACCATGGGTCCAGTCTGGCTAGGGTGGATTTGGGAGCAACACCATAAACAATGTCACCGTTACTGTTAGTACGCCCGTCAGTAAACTTGCAGTCAACCCTTATCATGCAACAGTGCCATCTCTGCATAAACGTGCACTGCATGCAAGCCAGCCAAAGTTGTCCCTCCGTCTTATTTAAATGCCACTGATCCCGAAGAGTATTCCACTCACCAACAATGCCAACCTGGAACAATCAATTATCTTGCACAACCCAGTATAGCAATGTTCCAGTCCTCCACACCTGTCCAGACAGACTCATGAACGATTACTAAGAGCAGCCCCTGACAATTGTTACTGTAGCTCCACTCTGATCCTGGGGTGCATTCTGTCTGTCCCTTGGGACCTATCTGGCTTGTCCGTTGTCAGGTAGCCAGCTACTAGGGCGGGAGTGATGTCCACAGGCTACATTATGAATACCTCTGGTGCTAAGGGTGTCTTAATGAATAACCTTCCTCCCTCAGGAGCTCTTTGGTTAACACTAAACATAGTATTCATTTAATGTCTCTGCCATCCCCTCTGGTGTACTCACTAGTAAAGCATGTTGGGATACAGTATGTATGAAAGGCACTATATAAACTCAAATTCTATTCTGTTCTACAGTCCCTGCACTACCACTATCTCACTCATTGCTTTGTAAAGCACTCAGGGCTACAATGTGTGTTAAAGGTGCTATATAAATCCAGATTATATTCTACAGTCCTTACACTACCAGTAACTAATGCATTGCTTTGTAAAGCACTTTGGGATGCAGTGTGTATGAAAGGCACTGTAATATATGAATCGTTAAAATAATAGTATTGAAAACGATGTAAAAAAATCTTGTCATACACACCAGCTTTCCAATAATACTACAGTCTACTCCCAATAACCCACTGCCAGTAACCCACTGCCAATGATACCACTGCCAATAATACCATTGTCACTGATTTTTTCCTCAAGATATATAGAATAGTGGATGGATGAACATCCACAACAAGGCTGTGTTTCCATCGAGGGAGTTGATGAAATCACAGAGACCTCGAGAGCCTCCTTCTCTCATCTATATAATACAAAAAATAAAGAATAGGTTACAGTGACTTACTCGGCTGCAATTCCATCTCGGGGTTCTGGGGACATAGAAACCTCTCGAGCTTTGCTCTTGAAGTTATCTATGTCCCCAGAACCCCTCGATGGAATTACAGCCTTGTAATTCACTGTAACCTATCTATTATTCTATTTATATAAACCCAAATTCTATTCTATTCTGTTCTACTCTATTCTATTCTGTTCTGTTCTATCCTCTTCTATTCTACAATCTCAGCACTACCAGTAACTAACTCCTTGCTTTGTAATAGACTTTGGGATACAGTGTGCATGAAAAGAATTATATAAATCCAAATTATATTCTAGTCTACAGTCCCTGCACTACTAGTATCATAGTAAAAGCCAGCAGAATAGGCCCCATGGTCTATCATGTCTGCTTGGAAGCTAGCCCCCTATTGGGAGGTCACTCCTCCACCCCCCCAGCCCCAGAGGTGGCTCTCCTTGGCCTCAGCTTCCCCCCTGTACCTGTCCCAACCCTTCTTGAATCCTTCCACTATGGTCTCTTCCACCAGACTCCTGGGCAGTGCATTCCATGGTTCCACACCCTCTGTGAAAAGTGTCTCCTGCACTCCCCGGTACTCCCCCCCTTCCAGCTTCCACTGTCGTGCCCATGGTAGTTCCCCCTTCTTAAGCCTGAACATTTCCTGGCTCCACCCTTATTTATCCTCTTTACATACTTGAAAGTCTCTATCATGTCCCCTCTGTCCCTCCTCTCCTCCAGTGCGTACAGATTGAGTTCATCCAGTCTCTCTTCATAGGTCCTAACCTCCATTCCCTGAGTCATCCTGGTCACCCTCCTCTGGACCCTCTCCAGCAGCGCTATATCTCTCTTAAGATGGGGTCTCCAGAACTGCACACAGTACTCAAGATGCGGCCTAATCAGGGCATTATACAGAGGTAGGATCACTTCCCTCCTCCTGGAGGTAATCTCCCTGGTTATGCAGCCCAGTATCCTGTTAGCTTTTGCTGCAGCTGTTCAACAATTCTCTGTGTTATTCATTTTGCTGTCCACCACTATCCCCGAGTCCCTCTCACCCGATGTGACTTGCAGTGTGGTCCCCCCCCCCCAGGTGTATGCATGTCCTGGGTTTCTGACCCCCAGATGCAGCACCCTACATTTTCCAGCATTGAACTTCAACCCCCGCTTCCTTGCCCACCCCCCCCAGGGTATCCAGATCCTTGCAGGGCCTTTCTCTCCCTCCTACCCATCTGCCAGTGCTCCCAGTTTTGAGTCATTCGCAAAGAGATTCAACCTAATCCTAACATCCCACCCATGTCCGAGACATAGGAATTGAACAGGAGTGGCCCCAGGACCGAACCCTGGGGTCCTCACTGATGACCCTCCTGGGGGAGGAGACCATCCCTCCACCCACCACTCACTGTATTTGCCCTGTAAGTCAGTTTTCCACCCACCTGATCAACTGCCCCCCCCCCAGCTTTGCTAGTAGGCCGTTGTCGGGTACCAAATCGAACGCCTTACTGAAATCCAGATAGAGGATGTCCACTGGCCTATGTCGGTCCAGGGCACCCGTCACCCAGTCATAAAACTCCACCAGGTTAGTCTGGTATGACCTCCCCAGAACAAAACCTTACTGCCTGTCATCCAGGTGCCCCAACCTTTCCAGCTGCCCCCCCAGCCTGTCCTTGATAATGTCCTCCATAACCTTGCCTATCACAGATGTTAAGCTAACGGACCTGTAATTCCCCATCTCTCTCTGGACCCCCTTGTGGATAGGCACCACACGAGCCACCTTCCAATCTTGAGGCACCTACCCTGTCATCAGGAGGTGTTGAAGAGTGAGGCCAGTGGAGCTGCCTCTCAGTCTTTAGTGACCGGAGGGCCTCTCTCACCCTATCCACTGTGATTTCATCCTCCCATCCCACCTCCTCATGCATCCTCTCCTTCCCTTCTAGATACGACCCATCCCCTGCCCTAGTCTCATCCAGTCCTTTGACCTCCAACTGACCTCCTGGTTCAGTGGGCTCCTTTACTCTCCCATCGGGTTGGGAAGATCCCCCATCTCCCCAGTAAAGACAGAGGCAAAGCACTCATTTAGCACCTCTGCTTGTTCCCCAGCTTCCTGCGCCCATCCCCCCCAGTTCTAATCCTGCTGATCTATGCCCTCACTTTGCTTTTCTCCCTTATGTATCTATAGAACCCCTTTCCCACCTGTGGATATCCCTGGCCAGGTTAAGCTCCTTCTTCGCCTTGGCCCCTCTTACCACCCTGGTGACCCTGTTAGCCAGGAAATCATACTCTCCCCTCTCCCTAGCCTCCCTTGAGTGCTTTACGCACACATAGGCAGCCTTTTACTCCCTCACTGCCTCATGCACCTCCCAGGTCCACCAGCATGGCTTACTGGCCCTACATTGCTTGCGCCTTACCTTTGCACAGGCCCTCGAAGCCTCCTGCACCCCTTCTTAATGGTCTCCCTCAAGCTACCAGCATCCATGTCTGGCCTTATCTCATCCAAGCACCCTTTGAGAAGCCTTCCCATGCCCTCAAAGTCTGTCCCCCTGAAATCTATTACTTCTGCATTAGTGCAAATTTCCTCTCCCCCTAGGAACATAAGAAACCAGACCGTGGCATGGTCACTGCCTGCCAACGGGCTGTTCACCTCCAGGCCCCTTAGCTGGTCACTGTCTGCTAGGACAATGTCCTGGATCCGATCCTGCCTAGTAGGTTCACCCACATGCTGGACTAGGAAGGCATCCTGGAAGACATCCATCAACCTCTGCTCCCTGGCCACTGAGGATGTCTTAGTGCCCCAGTCTTCCCCCGGCATGTTCAGGTCACCCATGATCACCACCCTGCCCTTTCCGCGGTCACAGTGACCCCTGATGTTCTCAGCCAGATCATCCTCCAGTTCTTCTTCCATTGCGGGGGGGTCTGTACACCACCCCTATTTTTAATCTTTTACCCCCACCCCTCGTTTGTAGGGTTACCCAAATTGCCTCCACATCTCCTTCTGCCTCCTCAATTCCACCAACTACTATGTCATTTTTGACTATCAATGCCACACACTCCCTCTTCCCACCTCCATCCTTCCTAAACATTGTATATCCCTCTAAATTTAGGTTCCAATCATGCCTCTGGGTGGCCCATGTCTCAGTAATCGCCGCCACGTCTGCTGCACCCTCAACTAGCATTGCCTGGAGCTCTGGCATTTTTATTTATTTATTTAGTTTTTGTTGACCGGGTAAGTGCACTAGACAAATCCTGCCCGTTTTCAGGCACGACCCGGGAGAGGGGGATACAGATGAATGCTAACTGACCTCGAACCAGATTAAGCTGTTGGTGGTATTTTTAATGAATGAGGGAAATTTGGCCAGGACACCAGGGAAATTCCCCTACTCTCGCAGTAGGGGCCCCCCCTGGGACGGCTGGAGCGAACTCAGAATTCTGAGAATGAGGACGTGGTGCTGGAACAGTCGATCATCCCAGAAATTGGATGTAGCACTGCAGCTACTCGTATGGATGTATTTCTGCCTATAGATGGTTTAGTTATGATGTCTGGGGAAGAACAACCCTTACAAGAGGCAAGTAGTGAGTTTGTACCTGATGTCAGAAGTTTTGATGATGATAAGAAGAGGAAGCGATTGGCCTGCAGTCCGACGGTACTCGATGGTATGACGAAGAAAAGCTACTTAGACCCAGCTGATGGTTTGACTGCAGAACCTTTGGGAACGGTGGCTTCTGCTGATGATAGCAATTCATTTCCCTTTACAGTGAAGGACTCGTCCTGGTCCCCTGAGTTAGTGTTGGAAAGGACGGGATGGGTTAAGGCCCAAACCAAGTGGGTTCCAGATCCCCGTATTCCTTTGCCGGGCGAAGTGTTGGTTTCGGTCCCGGAACCCTCTCCTGCTGCTTTACTGATGAACAGCTGGGGTTTCCTGATTTAGAGTCAGACCACTCCACTACAGAGCTCCGGGTGTGGTTGATCGCTCCTGTGGCATCGCCAGATACTCACTATGGGCATGGTTTGCCAGTCGGCGAGCTCTAATTCTACCAGTTTGCCCATTCATGCCATTTTCCCTGACAACACAGGCACTGCTGGTTTGCAACATCAGCTCACACCCCAGGTCAGTCTGCCGCCTCCCGAGCGGGGCTCGCTTTCCTGTCTGCTAGTTTGGACTATAAGGGCTCAGGGGTAACAGTGACAAGAGGCCTGCTAGCTATACTTCTTTATTTAAAAACTCTGAAGTGCCTGCTAGAAAACGTTTTGTGGCCAGGATTTATTATAGAGGAGGGCTGGAGCTTCCTCCGGATTGGAATTACGTGGGTAAACGTCTGATTATTGATTCTTTGAAAATGAAACCTTCAGAGGTTTATGCATTTATTCATACCTCTGGGGATCATAATTTTGATGTATCTTTTCGTTCTGCAGCTTTATTGGATTAATTTTGGGCTGCATATTATGCAGTCCACTCCAACCCTATATGGAAACCTTTTGTGGTCATCCCCATCACTAGACCTACTGCTAAAGTGATTACGGTTTTGTTTCGAAACGAGGGTGTCAATGTATTGGATATACTTTATTGGCTGGAGAAACGGTATACTGTAAATGGTGTACCACCTGCACTGATTGACGATAGTGGTTTTTGGACTGGGGGGTGGAAATTTTCCGTGCAACTGAAAATGACTGAGGAGGGGATTCATCATCTCCCTAACTGTTTTTATATCGGGAGAGACCGAGGTATTTCGTTCTATCCAGGACAACCTCGCTTTGTTATCGTTGTGGGTCTTTGTCTCATCTAAATTCTGACTGTGTTCAGCTCAGATGTTCAGTGTGTGGTGCTTTAGGACACTCGGTGCTGTCCTGTACAGTCCCCCCCTCTTGTAATCTCTGTGGGGATGAGTCTCATGTTTTTGCTGCTTGCCCATGGGCTGCCCATGACTCAACAGATTATATGGAGCATGATTTTTACATCTCTAAATCTGCTAAAGCTCACTACCTGGGTTCGGGTCCTGTAGCACCTACGAGGGATAGTCTCAATCCATCCACTGACTTGGCGGAGGGGCACACTGTTCCTGAACGTCAGGAACCTGAACCTCGGGAGCCTCTCGTAGACACCCCCCTTTGTCTTCTCCTCCACCTGTTTCACCTCTAGTACAGTTGGTAGATCCACATCCCTCTCTACCTGAGGTATCTGGTGAAAGACCTGAGGATGTCACTGAGGATTTCCATCCTGTTTGTACTAGACTATGGTCCACTAAACTGATAGAGGACAAACAGCAGCACTTGGTACAGGTGGACAATCCTTATGAACCTTTGCAGAGTCGGGGTGACATTATGGACGGGGACGACCCGGACTTGTCTCTCCCTTCTTCTCAAGCTGAGTTGACACCTGTTCTTGCTCCACTACCGGATACCCCGTGGGCAGGATTGAAGAAGAGGTCTACAAGATCTCAGCAAAAGAAATGACTGTATTCTTTTTGATTTTCTCTCTCTCCCACTTGCTGATTATTTTCTATGTCTTTGAATCAGGCCTCCCTTGCCTTAGCTAGTCTTAATGTTAATAGCATTAGGTCAGTGTACAAAAAAAAGGCTACCTTTTTGACTTTGCAGTCCTTGACTTATGATATGTATTTTTTGCAAGATGTACAGTTTTACACTACTCTGGATATTGATCGGGCAGCGGGCTACTAAGGATTGGGTTTTAGGTACTTCTTACTGGTCCATTGGTCAAGATCTATGTTCAGGTCTTGGGTTTTGTTTTTCTATAACTGGCTTTTTACTTCAGAAATTGGTGGATTTGGTACCTGGGAGAGCGATGATTTTGGATATAATTTGGCAAGGTTTGAACTATAGGCTTATAAATATATACGCTCCTCAGCAAAAAGCTGCTCAAGTACACCTATTGTGGAAAATTAGGCCTTATTTACTGACCAATGGAATTGTTCTTTGGGGGGGGGAGACTTCAATTCTAGCCTAGATCTTAACCCAACTGGGAAGGTGTATTGTGACTCACATGAATTACAAACTGCAGTTAGGGAGTTAGATCTTGTGGATGTTTTTGCACGGAACCCTTTATATACTTTTTCAAAAGGTCGATTAACATCTAGGATAGACTTTTGACTTTGTTCACGGAACATTGGGGAGTCTGAGGGGACAGTGTTGCCCATTGAAACCTCGGACCATAATCTGTTAGGGTTGACGATTCACTTGTGTCATGTGACTGCTAACGGGCCTGGAGTGTGGAGGGTGAATACTCAATTGTTGTTGAATCCGGTATTTCGTAAGGGATTTCTAGAACTGATAGTTGATAGGCGTACTGTGATTTTTCTTTATGATTCTGTGACTGATTGGTGAGTGGACACCAAGGTATGTATTAAGGCCTATTTTAAATTACATTCCTGATTTCTGTCCGACTGTCGCCACTGACAATCTAGGCTTCTGAGGACAGAATTGTATACTTTATTTTCTGCAGTCCATTTGTCAAAGTTAGATTGTGGGGAATGTATACGGGATATAAAACAAGCACTGACACAAATTCATTGTGGCAGGCAGAAGTCCTTGGATTTTGAGCAAATATTTAGGACTTCTGGAAAAAAAAGTCAAGTTAACCCGTATGAAGACTGTAGACGGAGGTGTCGAGCTAAACAGATGTATAGTCTTACTGATAAAAATGGTCATATAGTTAGGGGGAAATCTGATATCTTACAGTGTGTAGAAGATATTATTAAGCACACCTTTGAATCTCCAGTTTCAGAATCTCAGAATATGTCTTTATTGTTACAGGCATCTGATTTACCTACTTTGACTATGGTACAGCAGCAGGATATTTTCAAACCTTTTTCTTTTGAAGAAGTTAAAGGGGTCATGGCAAGCCTGAAGGATATGATAGCTCCAGGCTCGGATGGTCTGCCTTCTGAAATCTATAAATCATTGTGGGAAATTATGCCTAATCAATTATTGGCAATATTTAATGCTTTTTTGTTCAAAGACCGTCTTTCAGAACAAATGTATGAAGGTTTAATGATTTTTTTGTTTAAAAAAGGGGTAAGAACTGATTTATGTAATTGGAGACCCATTACCTTGTTAAATACTGATTTCAAAATTTTCGCAGAACTATTAGGGAATAGGATGCAGAAATTGTTGCCCTTTTTGGTTTCTCAGACTCAATACTGTTCTGTACCGAGTAGGTCCATTCAAGATGCCTTGATTCTGGTGCGAGAGCTGTTCTCTCGGTGGCTCTGTGGGACTCTCTCAAGGTACTTGTTTAATTTTGATCAAACTAGAGCTTTTGATTGTATTTCCCAGGAATTTATTGGGTTGACTCTTTTTATGGCATATGGTTTTCCTTGTATGTTTGTAAATTGGCTTTGTCTTTGTTACTCATTGGTTTATGTGAAGCCTTACATCAATGGCTGGCTTGGGAAGCCATGTTATATTCGTAGAGGAGTCAAACAAGGCTGTCCTGTCAGCCCGCTTCTGTTTGTTTTGGCATTAGATCCGATTATCTGTATCCTTCAGAAGTCCCCATGTCTCCCTGGTGTATCAGGTTTGGGACTGAGCGAAATAAAAACTATTTGTTATGCGGATGATCTGTGTGTACTAGTACCAACAGTATTAGTTGGGCATTTATTGTGTCAAATTCCCCCTGTTTCCCACATTGTATTGGTTCTAGGCTTAATTTTCAGAAGAGTTTGTTTTAATTTAATGGGATTTCACGGCAAGGATTCCCATCTTGGAGGCATTAGGGTAGTAGATTCTCCACATAAGATTTTGGGATTATTTTTTGGGACACAAGACATGGCGCTATATAATTGGGAAATACAACTGAATAAAGGGAGGGAGAAAGTTTGTAAATAGAATAATTGGTCCATGGGGAAAAAAAAGGATTTTCTTGATTAAAACTTTTTTGTTACCTTTGTTTTTATATGTAGCTCATATATTTCCTGTGCCTAAACAGTTTTTTGTGCCTCTTATGGGTATCTTTTTTTCTTGTTTTTGGGGAAGCCGGTTGAACCCCGACAAAAGAAATGTTTTATACTTTATCGACATGGGGGAGTTCGTATGGTTCAACCGCTTTTTTTCCTTTTTTCTGTTTTTCATACTATCAACTTAAAGCCTATTTGTCAGTCGGTAGACAACCCTTGGGTTTTGATGGTTAAGGCTACGCTTCATGATGTTTTGAGGGAATGGGAAAATGATTGTTTTTTACATAAAAATAAGAGAAAATATGTATTATCTTCAGATTGGTCACTTTTTTTAATCTGCTTAAAACATGGAAAATCACAAAGCAAATGGTAAATGAGCTTTGAAGAAAACGTTTGTATCAGGTTGTCGTGGATACCTGCTTCTCTGAAGAAGTTTTCCCTGACTTTACCGAGATTGAGAGAGACAGGATTGGAAATCGTTTAACTGATAAAAGACTTCCTTTAGTTATGTGGGATATTTTGTGGCTCGGAGTCCACGGAAAAATTAATGTTAGGGGGAACAATAAGCATAAACAGATTCAGGACAGATATTGTTTTCGGGATTCATGTAACATGGAACTTGAATCTATGGTTCATTTATATTTTGAATGCCCCTATATTATTCAATTTTGGTTCATTTGGCAACGTAGACATTGGCAACATGTGTGGAAATTGTGGGACCCCAGAACATTGTTTTTCGGTCTGTTTCCCATAGACTGGGGCAGATACTGTATAATCTCAGTACTATGAATTTACTGGCTGTTGTTAGTTTATACTGGATATGGCGAGTTTGATGTTGCTTTCTGTTCCAACAACAGTATGTGTTACCTGCTGAGCTTTATGAGAAAACTGTACAGAATATAGATCGCATTAGAGAGGGAGAGAGGTAAGTCCTCAAATGGAATATTTGGGAAAGGTATTGGGATTTCTGGTAATTAGATTGTCCTTTACCTACTGCTGATGATTTCTCACAGATATTTTGTTAGGTAGCTTACCTTTTTTCTGTTTCCTTTTACGGTTGGAGAAGTTTTTATTCCTCACTAAAGTTTTTTTTTTATTTAAATATTTCATTCAAATTGTTTGTTGTTTTTTATTTGTTTTTTCTTATTGTTATTTTTATTCTGGGTTTTCTTTTACTTTTATTGGGGAAGGGTTGAGGTTTCTGACAAGATATTTTCTGTTTTCACATTGCTGTATATATTTGTTGTTGTTCTCTTGATTCTCCTTTTTTGCCTGTGTCTGTGGTTATGATTTGTTCTATATATTTTCTGTTTTGATTTTAATAAAAATGCCCCTACTCTTTTCGATAAGTGCCATGGGATCTTTAACATCCACCTGAACTACCACCAATCCAAGCAGATGGGACCTCAGTTTTAATGTCTTATCCGAAAGATGGCACCTCAGAAGTGCAGCACCCCTCTCATGCTGCACTACAGTGTCAGTACTGGGATATTAACCCAATTGCCAGATGTGGGAACTGAACCTACAGCCCTCTGATCTCCCGGCCTCAGAGGCATGTGTGCTACCTACTGAACCACTGACACTGACCATTTCCCATGCTCCTGGCATTGATCAGGACCGTCCTTCACCCGAACCCCGACCCCCTCTCCAGTCTTCTCAGCCCAGCGCAATTCCCCGTCTCTCTTCTCCCCTCAGTTCCCCCTGGTCTTTTAACGCTACCCGCAGCCCGCTTTGCAAGATCTAGTCCTGAACCCCAAGTTCCTCGCTGGGGCTTTCAGTCTTTCTATCCTCCCCTTTACAAGTTTAAACCCCACCTATCACCAATGAATCCAAAAGTTTTAGTTTGCGGATCTCCTCCTCCAGGTTGAGATGCAGCTTCATCCCTGGTATATAGCCTCCTGTCTTCCATGGTCACCCCAGTCCCCATCAATCCATACCCTTCTGATCTGCACCACTCCTGAGCTACTGGTTCACCCCCACTAAGTTTTTGCTTATTTTCCCCGCTTGCCCTTGGTACTGGCAGTATCTCAGAAAAGGAGTCTGAGCATCCTATAGAGTGGCAACCCCTGGCCAATTCCCTGAATCCTGCCTGTATCTCCAGTTCACTGTTCCCTTCTAAATCGTTTGTTCCCAGGTGAACTAGAAAGTCTGGGGATCCTCCGCATTCCCTTGTCATTCAGTATAGCTGGAATTTGGCCTTATGTACTGATAGGCCTGGGATACATTTAACCTTGACTGGGCTGCCTTTTCCTTCCTCAACCCCCTCCCACTGGATACCTCTAATCATGGAGTCACCCAGCAGGAGTACCTTCATCTCTCCTCCCAAGTTACTAGCCCATTTGTGCCCTTCCATACTCCTCCTTCTGTCTTCATCCCCCGGCTTGTTCCTTGTCATCCCACAGCCTGGGTGTCTCTATTTTGTGCGTGCCCTTCCAGGTCCCTCTTCTGCCTATGTCCCCCAGTTTTCTCCCCTCACCCCCTGCAACTTGGGGGTCTTAGGTCTGTATGTACCCTTCCAGACTCGTTCTTCTGACTATGGCCCCTTGCTTGCTCCTTGCCCCTCCCACAGCCTGGGCATTACTAGTTCGATTGTGCCCTTCCAGGCTCCCTCTTCTGTCTCCCTCTCCCAGCTTGCTCCTCGAACCCCTCACAGCCTGAATATCACTAGTTGCCCCCCCCCTTAACTCTTTCCCGGTAGGTCTGTTGCCATTGACTTCTCCACCCAGACCTCCTATTCCTGCTTTCCTTCTCCCCTCCCTCCCCCCGTCAGGTTCTGCAGTAACGGACCATTTTGCCCCAGTGCTCTCTACACCCTCCTCTTCTGGAAATTCCAGTCTCGGAGCTGGCCTACCCAGAGTGCTCACCTCCACACCCCCCTCCTTGTCCGCTTTTCCTTTCCTCAACTCTGCCCTGTCCTGGGTCCTGGCCTCGTCCACCCTGACTCTGTTCTGTGCATCCCCCTCTGCCTTTACTCCCTCAGACCTGGGCTCCTGCCCCCTTCCCGCCCATCTGGTGCCCTGGTCTCACGTTCCCCATGCCTCCTCCTTGATCATGCCCCTCCTATCCCCTGCCCCTCTGACACCTGACCAATCCCTCCCTGTCATCCTGCACCCCCTGCCCGCCAGCCTCTTCCACCTCATTATCCGGGTACAGCAGGGTGAAGCTATTTGTCAGTGTGATGCCTGCCCCAAGCTCGCCCACTTCTGCCCCGCTCCCCTCCCCCTTCCTTGGCTCTCTCTGGGCTGCCCCCTCCTTTCAGAGTGAAGACCATACACTGGTATTTTCATGTCTCTCTCCCCGGGAGTGACCATGTGGTCTTAGTCCTCTCATTCCTGCCCCTATACCATGGGGTATGCCATTTTGTCCTCACCAGTCATCATATGGTTCCTTCCCCCCCTTCTCTCTCCAACCCCCCTTCCCTCCCTCCAGCTGCTTCCTGATCCCCTCGACCTCCCACCTGAGGCCTGCCAACTGGCAACACACTGGGCATCACCCAAACCTCCATGCCCAATTCAATATTATGACTGCACTTTGGGATACAGTGTGTATGAAAGGCACTACATAAATCCCAATTCTATTCTATTCTGCAGTCCCTGCACTACCAGTAACCAACTCTTTGCTTTGTAAAGCACTTTGGGATACAGTGTGTATGAAAGGCGCTACATAAATCCAAATTCTGTTCTATTGTCCTGCATTGCCAGTATCCAACGCATTACTTTGTAAAGCACTTTGGGGTACAGTGTATATGAAAGGCACTATATAAACCCAAATTCTGTTCTATTCTACAGTCATTGCACTACCAGTATCTAACTCACAGCTTTGTAAAGCACTTTGGGATACCGTGAATATGAAAGACACTATATAAACCCACATTCTATTCTACAGTTCCTGCACTATTAGTATCTAACTCATTGCTTTGTAAAGCACTTTGGAATACAGTGTGTATGAAATGCACAATATAAACCCAAATTCAATTATATTCTACAGTCCCTGCACTATTAGTATCTGTCTCATTGCTTTGTAAAGCACTTTGGGATACAGTGTGTATAAAAGGTGCTATGTCAATCCAAATTTTAGTCTATTCTACAGTCCCTGCACTACCAGTATCTAACCATTACTTTGTAAAGCACTTTGGGATACAGTGTTTATGAAAGATTCTATATAAATCCAGTGTCCCTTTCCTTTCACCTTGCTTGTGAGACCACAATAATTTCTATGGCAACAGACTGATTTTTTTTTAAACCATATTTTGTTTTGTCCCTCTCTCATTACACCCTGGTGCCAGTCTCATTCAACAGCCCCAAGGCCCTCCACGAGCCCCCCATGCCTCTCACCCGCACTCACCTGCCTCCATCGTGCCATGGGTAGCTTCCTAGATGGAGTCAGGGTTGGGGGAATATACCCTCAACAGTGTCCTTTTTTTGTGGGCAATGAAGGTATAGACTGAGATATACCGGGGTCTGTTATCCACAGGCAGAGGGGGCCACTTTCACTGCTCCCCCCCCACCATGATGCTGGCCCTAATGATGCCATGCACGTACACAGAATATGCAGCGTCAGTAAGCATCCCCACACTCCGGAGACACGCCCTGCCTGTAACACAACCTGTGGTCACCTAGATGGCACTGTAGCACTGGATCGCACAAGAAGTCCCTCTCCCACTGGCTGGCTCCTGACAACCAAGGTCTGCTCCTGAAAGCCAGCTGTTGGCATTGTGAGCGGCAGTCTTACTGCTGTTCCGACGGGGCCAGCCCTAGCAACATACTTTGATGTCACAAGCAGGGAATTATGACTTCAGCTCCTGACTCTGCTGGGAGTGAACTCTGGGTGGATAAAGATCCAATTTTGGGCTGGGATTTTCAGACCAACAGCATCCAAAGTTTGCATGCACTCTGCAGCAATGTTGGGTCAAAACGTGATACATGTGTCACTTTTTTTATGCTAGTTACCACATATTGCATGACTGGTCACAAAAACCCAGGCTATCGAGTTCTGGTGCAGTCAGCTGGACAGAAGCTTTATGTCAGTGTCAAGACCTTTTTCAAATCTACCTCTTCACATGAAAGTCCTTAACAACAAAGAACAGAATGGCTTAGAAATTCAGTTTTGGATTGTTTTGTAACTGAGCTCTGCTGATGGTGACTGTATTTGGTTTTATTCTGGTGACAGAAGCCCCTCTGATGTAGCACTGCCTCAGGGCACACAGTACTAGTTAGTTGTGGTATGACATGGAATATATGTGTCATGAAGGAGGGGCCCAAAACATGAGTTCAGGAATGAACTTCAGTCCCTCAGGGGACTGGCGGGGGTAGGATGTTTGCGCATCCCATGGACAGTTCTCCTCCTTCAGGGCTGAGGGAAAGGGGGTGCTGGGGGGGGGGATAACATGCTTTGCTGCATGACTGCCATCTGAATAAAGCCCTGAAGTAGCAGTCAGAAAGGCCGAGCGCAGCCAGCCTGTTGGCGCTGAGGGCTGAGACGCTGGTTGCCACACCTCGTGCCATGCTGGCGACCGGAGTTCAGGAGTGGACTCTGGGAGCTGGGGGTCAGCAGGGAGAGGACTGAGCGTCTGAAGGACTGCTCTCCTCTCCTAAGGTGGGTGTACGGGAATGTGTCGCTCTTTAGCGTCTCCCGGTGGAGACCAGGGGCACCACAGGTAAGTGAGCTGCTTGGGGGTGAGGCAACGGTGGACATCAGCTGAGGGTCCGCCCTCGGAGCAGATGTCATTGCATATCCATGCCTTAGGGAGAAACCAAGGTGGAAAATCCCAGCTTCCTGGTAGGCGATGGTGGGGCTTGAGTGGCTGAGCCCACATGCCTAATGCCAGCCCTGATCCCAATTTGACTTTCCATGGCCCCTACCTCCTCCCGTTTGGGCCTGCAGGAGACGAGGGACCCAGCAACTGATTCCTCGGTCGGGGAAAGGGTTCAGACGGGGTGACAGAGGTGACGCTGAGTGGGTATCCACCCGAGAGATGCCCAGGAGTGCTGGTGACCGGAGGAAAATAAAGTTAACAAAAAAAAAAAAAAAAAGAATCTGCCGAGCAGGGACGGGTATGCCAGCGTGACAGTGCATAACTGTATGCCAACTCCCCAGGGGATAAAACTGTGGGAAAAAACTGCCAGGCAGAAATGACATTGACAACCTGCAGGCCCTAATAACACAATAGCCCTGCACCCACGCCCAGTGAAAGTGGTAGGGTAAGTCCTCAGGAAGGCAGGTGTCGGTTTGGGGGGGGGGGCTCAGCAGAAGGGGTCATGCCAGGGTGCCCTAGGAGAGAGAGATCATGTATATGAGAAAAAGGAAACATTTACAGATGCTTGCATTTTACAGTGGGACAAGGCTGCAATATATAGTCATTTTTTTCTCATTTTTTTCTGACTACTACAATTTCTCAAGATTTACCTCATAATGAAATCATGGCTGTTGATGTCCTTGCCGTAGCCCGACCCGTGCAGGTTCCCAGAGTTCCCTACCACTGCACAGCGCCAACAGCGGGCAGGATCCCAGGAGCCATATGGACTGTCTCCGGGTATGATCCGGAAGAGCTCGGAGAGGTACTGTCTTACATTTTGGGATGCAAACTGGGGTTGCAGCATCTGTGTGAAACAAACAAATAGGAGAAGGTTAAGGAAGGAACAGCATCTGGTTTTATGCAGCACCTTTAATCGCTGACGGGAAGCTAAAGATGTCACAGCAATGCCCGGCGGGATCAGGACAGGCAAATCAAATGCATGCACTGCAAACTCAAACAAACAAAAAGTACAGAAACACAGAATGTCTCAGCAGAAAAGGCCCAGTGGGCCAACCTAGTCTGCCCTATTTTCCCTAACACTAAACCTTGGTTCCTACTTTGCCAAAGGTGTCCCTTCCACCTCGCTTACCTCTGTCTGTTATATCCTGTGCCTATCCCATGCATGTTTGAAGCTCCACACTGTCTTGGTGTCTACCACCTCTTCTGATAGGCATCCACCATCCTTTCTGTGAAGAAGTATTTCCTTACGACCCTCTTAAACTCCACCCACTCAAGCTTCATAGCATGCCCAAACATTCTGGTGCTCTTCCTCCTTTGAAAGAGACTCCCCTCCTGCACTTTGTTCACCCCCCCTTGAGATACTGATAAGTCTCAATCATGTCTCGCTCTCCTCTCCTCCAGGGAGTACATGTTGAGCTCCTGTAGTCTCTCCTCATATGGCTTCTTGTGCAACCCCTGCACCATTTTAGTAGCCCTCCTCTGTATCGATTATACCCTTTTGATGGTCTTGCATAGGTGCGGCCTCCAAAACTGGATGCAGTACAGCAGGTGAGGCCTCACGAGTGAGTGATACAGAGGCAACACCACCTGCCTTCTCCTGCTAGGGATCCCTCTCCCTAGCATCCCAGCATCCTGCTCACCCTGTCTACTACCTTGTCACACTGCCCTACCACCTTGAAATAATCAGATATAATCACCCCAAGGTCCCTGTCTTGCTTAATAACTGTAAGTACCTTCCCCAAACTTATACCCAGCCCTTGGGTTACCCCACCCCGGTGCATGACTTTGCACCTTTTGCCACTGAAACCCAGCTGCCACTCTCTAGACCACTCCTCTGGTTTCCCCAGGTCTCTCTGCATTCTCTCCACCCCCTTCCTGGGTGTCCACCCTGTTGCAGAACTTTGTGTCATCAGCAAAGAGACACACTTTCCCCTCCAGTTCCTCAGCAGTGTCACTTATGAAGACATTGAAGAGGACAGGACCCAGTACTGATTCTTGTGATACTCCACTAGTCACTCTCTCATCCTCTGAGCGACTGCCATTTACCACTACCCTCTGTCACTCATTTTTCAACCAGTTTGATACCCAACTCACCACCTTCTCCTCCACCCTCAAGCTGCTCAGTTTATTAGCCTTCTGTGTGGTATTGTGTCAAAGGCCTTGCTGAAGTCCAGATAGGCCACATCCACTGCCCCCTGAGATCCATCTCCTGAGTTACCCAGTCAAATAAATCTATGAGATACAGTATGTTCGACATGCCCCCCCCCCCCGATGAAGCCGTGCTGTTGGTGGTCCTGCAGTCTATATGTCTCCAGGTACTTTATAAGTTTCTCCTTCAGCAGAGACTCCAATAACTTCCCCATTACTGATGTGAGACTGATTGGTCTGTAATTGCTGGCTTCCTCTCTGTTACCACTCTTCTACAGGGGGGCAACACTGACCCTCCTTCATTCCTCTGAAACCACCCCCCTCTCTAATGAGTTGCTAAATAGTTTTGCCATAGGGTCAGCTAGCACTGTGCTTAGTTCCTTAAGCACCATTGGATGGATCCCATCCATCCCCATTGCCTTGTTTTCCTTTAGGCCTTCCAGCCCATGGTGGAGTCTCTCCTTTGTAAATGGACTTGTGTCCATTCCTTTGATGCCTGTTAATGCATGTCACCCCACCCCTTCCACTCTGAATACTGAGAAGTACTTGTTTAAATTTTTTGCTTTTTCTTGATCTTCCTCTGCACAGCACCCCCCCCCATTTTCCTGATCTTCACTATACAACCCTGTGTCTTCCTCTTTTCACTCGCATACCTGAAGAAAATCTTATCCCCATTCTTCACCTCCTGGGTGATCCTTTCCTCAGTTTGAGCCTTTGCTGTCCTTACCCTCCTTTCTGTCTCTCTTTGTTTCTCCAGAAATACCTCCCTGTCCACCTCTGTTTGGGTCTCCTTATACTTCATGAAAGCTGTTTGTCCCTTACTGCCTTAGTCACCTCCTTTAAGAACCACAGTGGCTTCTTTCTCCTCTTACCCTTACTTATTATCTTCAAACAGTTTGCTGTTTACCTCAGTTATTCCCTCTTTATTCTATTCCATTGGGCTCCACCCTCCCACCCCAGCTACCCCCCACCAATATACTGTATTTCCTAAGGCAGTCTTCCATTTTCTCTAAAAGCTGCTCTCCTGATGTCCAGGACTCTTGTCCTAGTGTGGTTTTTCCCCTGCCAAATCCGTACGCCAAACCACACTGCACGATGAACCCTTGTACTCACAGGGCTACCCACTGTGATGTCTGCAATGTTGTCCGTGTTTGTAAGTACCTAATGTGGCATTGTCCCATCTCTAGTGGGATCTGTAACCAGCTGCCTGAGAAATGCCCCTTGCAGGGAGTCTAGAATGGCCCTTCTCCTAGGTGTAGCTATGACATGGATGTCTCAGTTTACATCCAGCAGATGAAAGTCCCTTATGATTATTACTTACCCTTTGCTAACCATTTGACCTATTGTGTCCCCTCAAACCCTGTTCATTCCCTCACCCCATGTTGCTGGCCTGTATACCACCCCATATGAATAAAGGCCCCGGACCCCATTTCTAAGCCAACCCAAAGAACCTTCAGCCCCTCCAGTTCCACATTATGTCTTTGTGTAACCCCCCTACAAATGGGGGTTCCTGAAAAGTCTTCCTTGAGCTTGCCTAAATGCACACTGCCCGGCTGGTGTCCTGCGTTTCAGCAGTTTAAATGTATTGCCAGAGAGTGCCTGTATAGCCTCTGTGTACTGTCTCTTTAAGAGCTGCCTGGATTGCAGTTATAAGTAGTCTGAGAGAGAGCTCTGTTGAAAGACGTAACTATTTGCTGAAAATCATTTCGAGTGTTAATGATAATGTAGTTTGTCTAACCTGCCTTCTTTGCAGCAAGGACTGTCTTGTTCAGCCCCACCATTTGACCTGAGACTGTGAATTGGACCAATCAGTTCTGGTGGGACCTAAAATATAACTGGACTACAGGAGCTATCTGAAGTCAAAATCTGTAGGAATTGTAGTTTTGGGCTTTTTGCGCCTTTTTTGCAACTGAAGGGGGAGCTCTTGCTTTGACTGACAGCTGAATCAGCCAACCAAACCTTTTGGATCTGAGGGAAATCCCCATGCTGCCTGCTGTTTAAAGCAGATCTAAGTTGGAAGCTGAAGAAGCAAAATGCTTGAGAAAGTCTCTGTGGAAAGGCCTGAATTTTTGCCTGCATGTCTGCCTGCTGCCCTGAGAGGGGAAAGAGAATTGTTTTCGGACTGAATCCGAGTTGTGTGACTAAAGTAAGCTACTGAAGTGGGCCAGGCTTAACCTGAAGAAGACCGAAGATTTTGCTGAATGCGATCGGCCTGTCAGGAGTTCCAGCTACCCCAAGCTCCCGGTGTGTGCAGAGACTTTGTGATTGTGACCGGGGAGCGCTGTGCCTGGTACAGTAGAATTCCCTTACATGTAAATGTGCTCTAAGCTGCTAGTGGGTCGTGAGTTAGTTCCCCACTGTGTGAACTGTATTCTGCTTGCTGGAATCTGTATCCAGCACAAAACGGACTGCATCCAAATTTGTCTCCATGCAGTCTGGACCTTGCCAGACTGGCTCAGCCAGACTACCCGCTGCACAGAGAAGCCATCGACGAGAGACCTGCCTGGAGATCAGCCCCCTGCTCCACGCTTGAACAGGAATGATGCCTCAGCGACTCATGTGGGCCCTGCTTCTCCTGGCATTCCAGATCAACCACCTGCAGTCTCGATTTTCATCCAGCCTGTGTCCAGTCTTGGGTATCGTGAGTAAATACCAGGGTAGCTCCCTGCAACAACAGCTTAATCTGAGTGTGTCATCTGATTGTCTTGTTGTTTCATTTCCTTTACGAACCGAGCCCTCAGGCTCCGGATTACAAATAGTATGTACTGTGCATGTTGTGTTTTCCATCACAGGGTCTAACCAGCTGCGAGATGCGGCTAACCCCGCCAACGGTCCTGCTTAGCCCGTCTCTTCTCCACCTGGGTACCCAGAAGTGTGACTGTGTGGGGGACTCAAAGCGCATGCATAACTGCTTGATTGATATAACCTGTAAGCTAATTAACCTGATTTCGCCCCTTCTTGTTCAAGTCCCCTGAATAAATCAGATCTAACTTTTTCTGCATGTAATCTGACTGTGGTTCCAGTTTGTGCTTAAAGTACTGTACTGTTGCTATATGCAGTACATAACCTTGTTTTACAGTGAGTCCCCAGGGTCGAGCCAGAGGAACCAGCCCTGCTGGTAAGTGCAAACTGTGTGGGTACTTGTGTGGTGTACCGGGGTATTGTGAAAGTGATTATTGTACAGTATTCAGACCACTAGAGGGGAAAGAGGGGGGTTACAGTGTCCCGGAGGGCTGTGCCCAGGTTAGCTTGACCACTTCCAACCCTGACCTCTGGGTGGAGGCACCCGTTTCAGAACTCAGGCCCCTTAACCTGCTACTAGCCAAGCAGGCAGGGTAGTAACCCTTGGGATAGCGCCACCTACGGGTTATATTTGTATTTCTATCATCTTTATACCTTCTCTGACATATAAAACAATCCCTCCCCCCGCCTTTCCTCCCTGCCCTATCTTTACAAAACATGTCGTAACCTGATATGGCCGCCTCCCAGCTGTGGTTGTCAGTGCGCCATGACTGTGTTATGCCCCTCTGCAATGGTAGCCTCAGGGTCAGGAATTTTGTTTCCTAGTCTCCTTGTGTTGGTGCACATGGCTCTCAACTCCTTTTGCCCCTCCTCTGAGTCCATCCTTCCTGCTTCTCCTTTCACTGGTACTGTTCTGCTTGTTATCCTTCTTTTGTCCACTCTCCCTACTATTATTCTAGGCCTCAGTTTCCCCTCTTGACCCTATCCCCCGCCCCCATATCCCTACCCTGAGCAATTTATTTCCTTGGGCATTCTTCATTGGTGCTCTGTTATCGGGGGGATTCACTGCTTCTCTTTTCTTCTGCCTCCCTCCCCATGCTAACTTTAAATGCCTGCTGAAGTATCATTTAAATCTTCCACCCAGGACTGTTATTCCCCTCCTGGATGGATGGAGGCCATTCCATTCACAGTATCATAGTAATGTGTCGGCAGAAGAGGGCCATCCTGGTCCATCTAGTCTGCCCATTTCCCACCTGCCCCTACTTGTCTCTGTGACGTGGACAGCCAGTTTTGAGTGCTGTATAATTTTTTTTAATATAAAATGTATTACTGACTGTCTCTGCTGAAAATCTGGTGCTTTAGGAGTGACCTCGCTCCCCAGGTTTCAGCTGAAAGATGAAAGCCATGAGAAAATGCTGAAACAGCATGTGAGATCACACACACGCGGGTTTTAGATACCAGGTGTTACGTGCAAGGCCTGAAGCTAATTACAGGGTAGAAGAAGCTTGAGTTGAGCATATCCATTTTAAGATGTTTCCAGAGGAAGAAGAGCAAGTTGTGATGTATTAGTGCGAAATCATAAAGGTGCTTTCATGTCCTTGAAGGGGGAAGCTTATCATGGGATCAAAGAAATGTCATTTGAAGGACATAAGTCATGCTGAGGATTGCAGAATTTAATTCTTGAAAAAGACATCCTGTTTTTTTTTTTTTATTAGATATATATTTTTTATATATTCTGACAGAGGAGGAGCTAGGTGACCTCACCCAAAGAGGGGTTGGCAAATACAGTTTGCTTAAGGAATATTCTGTTTTACCTCACTGAGACACTTTTATGTAGACTCTGACAACGAAACATCTGTGAGCAGTTGAAACAGGTATTTAGAAAGAGAGATAAATCTAAATATTGTTGTAGGAATTTGCACGGTTTAAACCTTGTTATTTTAAAAGATTTGTGTCTTGTGATATAAGAGTTCTGTGTTTTGTGTTTTCCATATTTTTATCTATTTTAGTAAAACTCTTTTTAGAGCATACTTGGTCTGTCTTTGATTTATTTTCATTTGTAAGAAAAGTATATATGGTTATAGCAGACACTAGGCATATGCTAAATGGTGATACCAAACAGGAAGGAGAAGCATTTTAAATCTGAGGTCTTTATTAAAGTTTTTAAGGGTTCATCTCTGTATACCTGGTTAGGTGCTCGTAGGCAAAGATATCTGGCCTCCCGAGGACAGAAATATCTGAGTCTCTGCATTGGGTACGCTAGCAAGAGGTTCACAGTTTGAATCCCTCCAAGACTTGGGACCAAAGGTTGATCCGAACTCACAAAACAGACAAGAGGGTTACCTTGTTCTGTTAAACTGTTCACAAGGCTACACTCGGAGGTTGGCACTTTGGGAGTAGAGGGCCTGATCTGCTGAGTGGGTTTGTGACAGTCTCCACTTCCCAGGAATGTCTTCCTCTGCCTACCAGCCAACCCCGTGTGTCTGTCCCACGCCCTCTTGAATTCCTCCGCTGTTTCTGCACACACCACCTCATTAGGTAATCTGTTCCAGGATTCCACCACCCTCTCAGTAAAATAACATCTCCTTACATTGCTTTTAAATCTTCCTCTTTCCAATCTTAAATTATGACCCCTGTTTTAACTTCTACTTTCCTTTTGAATAATCTACCTTCATTCACTTTATCTATTCCATTCATATACTTAAAAGTCTCTATTGTGTTACTTCTGTCTCTTCTAACCTCCAGCGGGTATAAATAGAATTCTCTCCATCTAGTCTCGTATGGCTTCTCTTGCATAACTTGCACCATCTTTGTTGCCCTTCTCTGAACCCTCTCCAACCCATCTATATCCTTTCTTAAATGAGGCCTCCAGAACTGTACCCCGTACTCCAGGTGTGGTCTGACCATGGTCTTATATAAAGGCATCAACATCTCCCTCTTCCTACTCGTTATACCCCTTCCTATCCACACCATCATTCTATTATTAGCTTTACCTACTGCCTTACTACATTGGTCTCCTACCTTAAGGTTGTTAGAGATTATAATCCCCAGGTCTCTTCCCTGTTCCGTTTGTTTGATCTGTCCCCGCAGTGAGTACTCAGCCAGTGGATTTTATACCCACATGCATCACTGCACACATCTTAGCATTGAACTTCAGCTGCCAAATGTCCAACCACTTCTCTAGGGTGCTCAGATCTCTCCTCATGGCCTGAACCCCTCTTGCTATGTCACCCCTATTATATAACTTTGTATCATCCGAAGAAAGACACACTTTCCCTTCAAGTTCCACTGATATACAGTATATGTTAAAAAGGATTGGTCTCAGTACTGACCCCTGAGGAACACCGCTCGTCACTCTCATTGTCCTAGAATGTACACCATTTACCACCAGCCTCTGACTTCTATCCTTCAGCCAGTTTTCCACCCATCTAGTTCTTTTCTGTCCCATCCCCAGGCTCACCGTCTTATTTACTAACCTACAGTGAGGAACAGAGTCAAAGGCCTTACTGAAGTCCAGATAGGCCACATCAACTGCCCCCCGATCAATAACCTTTGTTACCCCATCAAAAAATTTGATCAGATTTGTCTGGCAAGTTCTCCCACTAGTGAACTAGTGAAGCCATGCTGCTTTTTATCTAATAGTTTATTGTCCTTTAAGTATTTTAACACTCTTTCCTTTAACACCTCCATCACCTTACTCACCACTGATGTAAGGCTGACATTTGTACAGGTCTTTATCCCTCCAGGTAGGACCCAAGTCCCTGACGTAGCCAAACTCCTCCTGCCTAAACCACACCTTTAACCAGTTGCTGAAGACTGCAGCATCTCCTCTCCTCTCCTCCCCACAGACTTGCACAGGTAGCACATTAGTGAAGGCCACTGTGTGTGCTACCTGTTTCAGGCCCCTCCCCAGCTCCCTAAACATATCCTGCCCCACCCCAGCTACGTCCTGCTGCCAGGTCATTTGCCCCCAGAGGGACAATGACATCCAGCTTCTCCTCCTGCCCCCCCCGTCTAGCAATCCTAAGGATCTGCTTCCAACCCCTCTGTACAGAGGTGCTGGGTAGGCACCTGCTCTGCATGCAATCCCATCTCGCAGACCCCGCCAGGTCTGCCTTTGCCATCAGGTCCACCTGCTCCATTAGATTTGACCATTCCACTGAACAGGTCCACCCCATCACAGAAATTGTCACCTCAGGCTTGTCCATTGCCAGGTCCGGCTCTGCCTGCACTGTTATCAGGACAGGCCCTGCCTGCTCCATTAAATTTACCTATTCCACCAAACTTACCTATGCCATTCAACTTTCATGCCCCCTGGCAGGGACTGTCTGCCCCATTATTGACTTTCCCTGTTCCATTGCTCAGATTACTTGTTTCACGGGCTTTACCTACCCCATTACCCCCAGTGATTGAGGAACTGGACCCAGAGGTTGAGGGTATAGTGACCAGAGGGATTGCTGCTGACATTCCAAGGCATAAAATAAGCGGGTTCACATCGCAATTTGCGACCCAAGATTGGCAAAAAGTGAGTCAAATCTGGCAATGATTTGCAGTCATTGCTAATCATTGCCACTTGGTCCTGGGTCATGTAAAAGTGCCTTATTGGGAACTGTCACTTTAATTTTGTAAACATTTTTTGTCCTGGTATCCATTTTTTGCCCTCGTCCTCTGTGCCCCGCTCCTTGAACCCTGAGCTGTTCCCTGATTGGTCCAGTGGTGCTCCTGCTCCCCCCACCCAGTCTCCATGCGGAGAAACATGACCAGGTCCTTTTGCAGTGCACCCAGAAGAGGGAGCAGGCGTTGGGAGGTCAAGCAGGAGCCCAAAGGTGAGTTTTCTTTATTTTATTTCACTTTTTTTTTTCTCGTTGTTGTGTTGTCATCCGGTTAACTAATTGTGTCTTTGTTTTGCAGGTCAGTGGTTGGAGACAAGAGCCAGAGCCGGGAGGAGTGGTGGCCGAACCGAGGAGGAGCTGGAGGGAGAAGACCTGGCCAAGAGCATGAGAGGGCACAGGGGCGACCTGGACGAAGGAGCGAATAGCAGGCGGCTGCATCGTGGGGTGAGGCAGAGGGATGGAAAGATTCAGAGGAGAGCAGGAGCGCAGCAGAATCGGGGAGCTCAGCAGCAAAACAAGTAAAAACGTTTCATTTGGTCAGGGAGCTGGAGGAGGGAAGAGGGGCACACGGACTTCAGGGCACAGATGGGGGTGATGGTGTAATGGCAATGAACGGGTAAGGCCTACAGCTGGACTGTGGGTGGGAGAACAAAGGCATGAAAAGGTCACCCTGCCTTGAACTTAAGTTTTTGCCCTGCATGCAGTGAATTTGGGAACAACAGTGAACGTAATTGCAGTGAACACTGGAAACAGAATAAAGACTATGTGCCCTGCTTTGCAGAGATTATGGGGGAACCAGAACTTAATGTGCCCTGCTTACCACGTTGTGTGCCCTGTATCTTTGCAGTGAAAATTTGGGAACAGATAAAAGACTAAGTAAGCAGCCACACCTGCTTGGAGATCTTGGTAACCAAGAAGTAATGTGCCCTGCTAGTTGTGTGCCCTGCTCTTGACTGTGCAGTAAATTTGGGAACAAAAAAAGAGACTAAGTAAAATGTGCCCTGCTTTGCAGAGATTGGTGGAACCAGAACTTATTTGTGAACAGAATAAGACTAAGTTAATGCCCTGCTTTGCAGAGATCTGTGTGCCCATTGTAACACAGTACTGGGTAAAGTTGTGGAAGGGCGTTACCTCCCAGCACGTATGTTCCATTTTTTCTCTGCCAGGATTACAAAGCATGGTGCATACACTACAAGTCCACCCCACAACTTCACAGAGCTAAGTGCTTGATTAAGAGCAGGTACAGGAGAGTGACTGCCTGCATAAAAGAGAAGGCTCAAACAATTGCTTGTGTCTCAGTACCTGATTAGGAACAGACGTGGAGCCTGGCTGGGGAACACTTGCAGAAGGATTTTACTTTGGAGAGAGAGAACTCTGAATCAACTGACTGCCTGGTTTTGAACTTTTGTTTGGCCTGCAAGAATGAATTGAATTCTGACTTTGGACTGGCTGAAAACTTGAGACTGGTAAATAATTTTCCTTTGAAACATAGAACAAGAGACTCTGTGCTGATTTTGTTTGTATGTCCCAGGAAACAGCTTAGCTACCTGGGTTATAGAGAGGGAACAAAAGTTCACTATGTAGTTAGCGCTCAACAAAGAGCTAGGTATTATTTTCTGTTGTTTTATTTTCAACCTGTGTTATGTTTGAATGCACCTCTCACAGTAATTTTACCAATAAATGCACAGTCAGTCTGCTGTGTTAAGCTGCACATCCTGGGCTGTGGTACAAAGTGTGTTTATATCCCCCACCTACAAGATCCCAGGGTAATACACCCCCCCCTTGTGTTACAGTGGTGGAGAATGCGGGCAAGGTTGTGGGGATAACAACAACACTGAAGCAGCTATGGAGAGCCTATTGCAGCAGCTTGTACAAGCGAATCTGGCCCAGCAAACCACAAACCAGCAGCAGGCAGAGACCAGTAGACTGCTACTGGAAGAGCAGTGGAGGGGACAGCAAATGTTGAGCTTAGAGCTACAGTGGCTTGCTGCAGAGATGGCCAAAGGGAAGGAAATCCGAACAGCAGGTGCATCTTCCATTGTAGCAGGGCACTTCCTGCAGAAGATGGCAGCCAGTGATGATGTGGAAGCCTATGTGAAAACTTTTGAAAGGACTGCAAGCCGAGAAGGATGGCCTCAAAATAAGTGGGCTGGCATTCTGGCCCCCTTCCTCAGTGGTGATGCACAGAAGGCATATTATGACCTTGAACCAGGGGATGCTGAAGACTATGATAAGCTAAAAATGGAAATCCTTGCCCGCCTAGGGGTGGTAACCGCAGTGAGAGCTCAGCGATTCCATTCCTGGTCATTTCAACCAGAGAAACCTCCCCGCTCACAGATGTTTGATCTGATCCACTTAGCTCGAAAATGGCTACAACCTGAAGTCCTGATGTCTACTGCAGTAGTGGAAAGAGTGGTACTGGATCACTTTATCAGAGCACTACCCTATGATTTAAAAAGAATCGTCAGTCAAGGCAACCCTAGTACCGCAGAGGGCCTGGTAGACCTTGTGGAAGATATTATGCTACTGACGAACTTTTAAAGACTACTAGACCTGAAAGGATCAGTCTGGATAAGAGAGCCCGCCAAGAACAAGATAGGAGAGTCATCCATCTCACAATCCAGATGGAAGGGCGAGAAGGAGCCAGGGGACCAGATAACTACAGTACCAACGGAGGGCGTCAGGACACATTTAAAGTAAGAAAAGGAGTAATGAACCGAGATACCAGAACCTGTTTCACATGTGAAGAACTAGGACACATTTCTTGGAACTGTCCTAAGAAAGATGAGCCAATGCAAATAGAGGCAAACCTGTCCAAACAGTGTAATATAATTACTGTTCTCCTGGGGAATCATAGTCAGCCTCCTCGTATCAGTCCAGTACAAGTCCAGAACCAGGAAGTGGAGACGTTGCTGGACTCGCAAATGGTGACACTAGTCAAACCTCTTTAGTACCCCTCAGCCAAGTGAGTGACAACAACCCCATTTCTATCACGTGCATCCATGGGGACACCAGGATGTATCCCACAGTCCACCTTGAAATAAAAACAAAGGAAGGTGTATTTTCTGGAGCAGTGGGAGTGGTGAAGCAGTTGCCTTTCCCCGTGTTGTTAGGACGTGACTGTCCGTTCTTCCAAAGACTCTGGAACCGAGGAAAAGGTGAAGACAAAGAGGAGGATAAAGGCCATGACGCCATAGGTGAAGATAAAGATAAAGAGGAAGGCAAAGACAATGAGGACGATAAGGCGTATGCAGTGTCCGACAAACTTGAAGAAAAAAATTTTCCGACAACGACACAAGTCTTCGTGGGAGAAGACAATGATGAAGAGGACGGAGGAGCAGATGTCATAGAAGACACTCCAGAGGACCTAGAAGAGGACAATCTCTTCACACCAGAAGGCGCACTGCATAGAGGAAAATTTGGGACAGCACACCTCGAAGACCCCACACTCCAGTACGCCAGTGGAGATGTGAAAGTGGTGGATGGGAGGCCCTTCAACCCTGACCAAACCCTCCCCTACCCACACTTTGCTATGAACAACAACTTGCTGTATCGAGTACACAAAACAGCCAACAAACTGACAGAGCAGCTACTCATGCCCCAGCCCTTCCGGCGCACCGTATTGCATTTGGCCCATAGCCACCTCTTGGGAGGACACCTGGGAATGGATAAGACAAAAGAGAGACTGTTGAGTCGTTTCTTTTGGCTGGGGTTCCATGCTGAGGTAGAACAATATTGTCGCTCCTGTCCAGAGTGCCAACAGAGAGCTCCGCAACCCTCTTTCCGAGAACCACTAGTTCCCCTGCCAATCATTGAAACACCGTTTGAGCATATTGCTATGGACCTGGTAGGACCCTTGGTGAAGTCTGCGAAAGGGTTTCAGTATATTCTGGTAGTAGTGGATTATGTTACCAGATACCCGGAAGCCATTCCCCTGCGGAACACGGCCACCAAAAACATCGCTCAAGAACTAGTACAGATGTTTTCCCGAGTCGGGATTCCTAAGGAGATCCTTACTGACCAAGGAACACCCTTCATGTCCAGAGTAATGAAGGACTTGTGCAAGCTCCTGCAGATCAAACAGCTGCGCACGTCCGTGTATCATCCGCAGACAGATGGGCTCGTTGAGAGATTCAATAAGACATTAAAGAGTATGATAAAGAAAACCATGGAGACAGATGGACGGAATTGGGATCAGTTATTGCCGTATTTAATGTTTGCCATCCGTGAAGTGCCCCAAGCATCCACCAGATTTTCCCAGTTTGAATTGCTGTATGCCCACCACCCACGAGGTCTCCTAGACATAGCAAAAGAGACATGGAAACATCAACCCTGCCCCCACCAAACTGTCATTGAGCATGTGGAAGGAATGAGAGAGCGCATTAATGCCATAATGCCCATTGTGAAGGAATATATGCAAAAGGCCCAAGAAGCTCAAAGTAGAGCCTACAGCCGTCCCGCAGCGCCTAGAGAGTTTCAGCCCGGTGACAGAGTGTTGGTACTTGTCCCCACCTCTGAGTGTAAATTCCTGGCCACCTGGAAGGGACCTCACGAGGTACTTGAAAAGTAAACCAAGTCAACTATAAGGTAAAACAACCGGTAGGCGGAAGCCTGAACAAATATACCACATCAATTTGTTGAAAAAGTGGGTGGACCGTGATGTCTGCTGGAGTAAACAAAACCGTCCAGCAGAGGAAAATCTTAGAGACGCAGTGACGGTTGGAGACCAGACACCAAGTCAGAAGCAAGACCTCTTCCGAGTTCCTTGACAGAAATAAAGATGTGTCCTCCGACCAGCCCGGCAACACTCGACTCGTCACTCAAGATATTGTGACCCCTCCAGGGAAAGTGATACACCTCAAGCCATATCGTGTACCAGAAGCACGCCGAATCGCGATAAAAGAAGAGGTTAAAAAGATGTTAGAGATGGGAGTAATTGAAGAATCTCACAGTGCCTGGTCTAGCCCTATAGTACTGGTCCCAAAACCTGATGGATCAGTCAGGTTCTGCAACGATTTCAGAAAACTGAATGAGATTTCAGCTTCTGATGCCTATCCAATGCCACGAATAGATGAGCTCATCGAAAGATTGGGAACCGCCCGCTTCATCAGCACTCTTGACCTGACGAAAGGCTACTGGCAAGTCCCCTTGACAAAAGCCGCCAGAGAGAAAACGGCGTTTGCCAACCCTGATGGCTTATATCAATATACAATGCTTCCTTTTGGTTTACACGGAGCTCCCGCAACATTTCAACGCCTGATGGACCGTGTGCTGCGACCTCCACCAGGAGTATGCTGCTGCGTATTTAGACGATGTCATCATTCACAGCCACACCTGGGACAGTCACTTGGAGAGACTACAAGCCATGATGGAGTCACTTCGAAATGCAGGGCTCACAGCCAATCCAAAGAAATGTACCTTAGGGGTGAGTGAAGCACAGTACTTGGGTTATACGATAGGAAGAGGCCTTATAAAGCCACAAGAGAAAAAAATTGCTGCTATTCAAGACTGGCTAACACCGTCAATAAGAAACAAGTAAGGACATTTTTGGGACTCACAAGCTATTACCAAAGGTTTATTCAAAATTTTGCTACTATAGCAGCCCCCCTCAGTGACCTCACACATAACAGTCAACCTAATATGGTGAAATGGACTCCTGAAGCCGACAAAGCGTTCTGTAGCTTGAAACAGGCACTGTGTGCCTCTCCCGTTCTGAATTCCCCAGACTTCTCCAAACCCATGATCGTACAAACTGATGCATCTGACACAGGTCTGGGGGCAGTCCTGTCCCAGGACACTGAGGGTGAAGAACACCCGATAATATACTTGAGCCGCAAGCTGTTGCCACGTGAAAGGCACTTTGCCACGGTGGAGAGGGAATGTCTGACGATCAAATGGGCACTTGAGTCTCTGAAATATTACCTGCAGGGCCTTAAGTTTTTTCTTGTAACTGATCACGCTCCCCTCACATGGATGAGACAGAATAAGGAAAAGAATGCTCGGGTTACCCGATGGTTTTTGAGTTTACAGCCTTTTGATTTTCAGATTCTGCACCGTGCCGGTGCTACACATGAGAATGCGGATGCCCTTTCCCGCATCCACTCCTTCTTTTCTGCGGCCGCTCAGCCCGAGGGAGCTCAGCCGAGGGGGGAGGTATGTAACACAGCACTGGGTACAGTTGTGGAAGGGCGTTACCTCCCAGCACGTATGTTCCATTTTTTCTCTGCCAGGACTACAAAGCATGATGCATACACTACAAGTCACAGAAGGCATTGCACCACAACTTCACAGAGCTAAGTGCTTGATTAAGAGCAGGTGCAGGAGAGTGATTGCCTGCATAAGAGAAGGCTCAAACAATTGCTTGTGTCTCAGTACCTGATTAGGAACAGACGTGGAGCCTGGCTGGGGAACACTTGCAGAAGGATTTTACTTTGGAGAGAGAGAACTCTGAATCAACTGACTGCCTGGTTTGGAACTTTTGTTTGGCCTTCAACAACGAATTGGATTTTTACTTTGGAAAGAGAGAACTCTGAATCAACTGACTGCCTGGTTTGGAACCTTTTGTTTAGCCTGCAAGAATGAACTGAATTCTGACTTTGGACTGGCTGAAAACCAGAGACTGTAAATAATTTTCCTTTGAAACATAGAACAAGAGACTCTGTGCTGATTTTGTTTGTATGTCCCAGGAAACAGCTTAGCTACGTAGGTGATAGAGAGGGAACAAAAGTTCACTGTGTAGTTAGCGCTCAGCAAAGAGCTAGGTATTATTTTCTGTTTTATTTTCAACCTGTGTTATGTTTGAATGCACCTCTCACAGTAATTTTACCAATAAATGCACAGTCTGCTGTGTTAAGCTGCACATCCTGGGCTGTGGTACAAAATGTGTTTATATCCCCCACCTACAAGATCTCAGGGTGATACAACCCCCCCCTTGTGTTACACCATTTATGTGTCCACATGCAGTGAACAATTTGGGAACAAAAAACGAGACTAAGTTGCCCTGCTTACCAGATTTATTTAATTTGCCCTGCTTATGTGCCCTTCATCTGCATGAACATTTGGGAACAGAATAAGACTAAGTTAATGCGCCCTGCTTTTGCAGAGTCTGTACTCTGCCCAATATTTATTGTGCCCTGTTATCTTGTGTGCCCTGCATCTGCAGTGAGCATTTAAGAGACTCAGTAAGTTATGGTCCCAGTTATGCTGGGGCAGGGGAATTTTCAATTTGTCATGACTCACGATGGATCACGCTCACGAATTCAGGGTCACGAATATTCACAATCTGCTTTGGCAGACATCCTATCTCGGCTCTTGAATGTATGTGTGCTGCTGCACGATTGCTGTCTGGAAATGGCTAAATAAAACAGTATCAGTCTCAGAAACTTGTGTAAATGTGTATTTTATCAACATAGAGCAAGATGAGTACATTTTATGGGGTTTTGAGCAAAATATAAATTTTTGGTAATTGCTAATCAACTTCGGCCAATTGCTAATCATTTTTTACTTTGGTTAGCGAAGGCTGCTAATCAAGTCTCCAACACTAATTTATGCCTTGCATTCCACCCATCAGACGCTAACAATATAACCAAGCCAGCAAGGCTTTGGCATCTGTTTTTTATTTTCCAATAAATAATCAGTATTGGATTTTGGTGTGCATAATTCTGTACTGATCGATCAATAACTTGTAACCCGATTCTAGTGTGTTTGAGTCTGTACTGATTGATTAACAAGTTATAACTTGATAGATTGTTTCTACAAGTTTAAAAGTCGTACTAAATTTTTATTTTCTTCTCATAACTTTAAGTAGAGTTATGTACTGAGGGCAAACTTGTAACTTTCCAGAGAAAAATGTGTCTTCATGAATTCCACGGAGATCTCCTCAATTTCAGGCACCTGTGAGGTACGCCCACTGGTAAACCCAGGCAGCCTATTTTACCTACTCAGACTGGCTGAGAGAGGTCAGCAAGCAGTCAACCATGACCGACTCTGGGAATATCTGCTGTACTCTGGGAATGCCTAGCTGCATGAACAGTCAAGACCAGCCAACCCTGTCCCACTAGGCGAGTAATTGACTACATGGGTGCCCAACTTTGTCCAGCCGAAGTAAACAGCTAACCACAGCTAGTGTCCAGCTGTTCACACCTCTGTCTAAAATATGATTCTTCTCAAAGCAGTGTACCTTGTCCTGAGCACGACCTGGTCTTCAGCTAATAAAGAATATCCTTGAAATATATCACTCACACAAATTTAATGACGTCAGGCTCAGGCTACAGCCCAAATATTTCCCTATACCAGTCAGATGCTCCTTGTTGACTTACAGCTCTCAGCATCTGCCCATCATTCGGTAATTACCGGACTCACAGAAACCAAGATCTGGCAAAGGCATCTCCAATCCTCTGCCCGGCCGACAGCTAAAATTATCAGAGTCTTTATCCTCCACCTTAGAAAAAAGTATTTAAACCCTCCACAACCCAACCGAGGTAAGGAGTCTTAGAGGGAGAGCCAAAGAGTCATCCCAGCTCCCAGGATCTCATGAGGACATCAGTTTGTACTGGTCTGGTGAGTTCGTTACCTTCACCTTAGGCATAGGACCTAAGGCTGACAAACCTGGCATTTGTTTTTATTTCTTTTATGGTGACGTATTTTTACTTGCGACGAAGGAATTATTTTCTGCTTGCACTGCTGTTCAGAAAAACTGACTGTATTTTAAGATTTTTGAGATTTAAGAACTGTATTTGGCTACTTGCATTTAAGGACAAAAACTGCCTTATAGACATTTTCCTTGTAGTTCAGAAAAATTGTAACTGTATTTTAAACTGTACCTGGTCTATTCATGTTAATGTTAAAACTACTTGTAAATTTTGTACATTGATATCAAGAGTAAGAACATTTTTAACCATGAGTCCTGACTTGAGTTATGCTTCTCAATTTAATATTATAAAAGTCAGAGTACTTAGTTTAGAAAATGACAACGTAAAAAGTAAGTCAGTACCCTTAAGATAACAGTTCCAGGTTATATTCATATAATTAAATGTGCAAATTTCGTGTGCCCCAAATTACTACACAAATATTTGGGTTGGTGTATCAATGATTCTAGTAAAAGACACTGGTGTAAGATATATGACGGTCCTAGGCACAGACAGACAGATGATTTTAAAGTAAATATAAGAATATTCAAAGAACTAGAAAGGACTCACTGTCCACTGACAAAGTAAACATGTTCATAAGGGAACTTAAGATTTTAATGAACACACAGCTTTTATAGACCGAGGCCAAATAGTCTTGGTCAGTCAGGTGTCAGAAGAGATAATTGTGGCAGGTGGTCTAAACCATAACACAGGGGTCACTCTTCCAACCCTCTGTATTGTCATTCCTAACCTAGACCAATTAATGAACAACTTGGAAAGACTGCTAGTCTCTGAAGGTCTTGGTGAAAGACATGTACAGGAGACTGAGAAAGAAAGTTATATCGGAGAGCCAGAAGGCACTCCTCCTAACTCACTTCCCTCCTTCCCTCCCGTGCTGTTCCCAAAACTATCCCCCTCATGACTGAGTCCCCCACCAGAAATTACTTTGTCTTCTGCTGGATTAATCCCCCACACTTTGGGGCCTCCACTGTAAAGGAACCCCACATCCTCCCCTGCCACTTCCATGAGAGCCTGGTCTAGGCAGTTCTGTTCTGCCAGGGTGGTGAAAGAGTTTAGTGGCACAGGCTGAGGAATGTGCCCCCTTAACCCCCCCCCCGGGAGTCCACCACAGTCCAGCCGGCCCTCCTTCCAGGCACCATTTAAGACAACAGTGGAGGACTTGGTGCCCCCTGCATGGGGCAAGAGGCTCCCTGAATCCTAGCCAACTCAGCCCAGAGTCTAGAGGCCTCCTCCCTCAGCCCAGAGAGGTGCATGGTAATGGGGCAGCACCTCAGTCTCCAGAAGATCTCCCTGAAGACTGCCACTCCACAGCCACTGCACTTCACCACTCCCATCATCCCCAAATCTTCTCCCCCTATTATCTGAAAATTAATTTATGCCATTACCCCAGATGTTGTGTTTCCCGAGTTCCCTTTTTGTTGTCCAGATTACCCGATACTCTCCCCTAGATAGGTGTTACTATGCTTTACTTTTAAGCTTTTAACATGACTTTTACTCGCTTATCTCCTTTGCACCCTGACCCTATATAGGGTGTTATTGTACCCCCTGTTCCCCCTTAAAGATCTAGTGTACTGCCTAAAACTAATATTAGTTTTTAAAAGCAGTCAACCATTACCTTTTGTATCTGAGGTACTTTTTTTTTTCTCTTTGGTTAATTAGAACACTGTTTGCCTTATATCAGTAGGTGTGATGTGTGGGACAGCACTCTGCCCGGCAGCTGATATACCTAGCTTTGTTCCCCCCCTTACATCATCAGTACTGTGACCTCACTGCTGCTTAGAAACAGCCACTCAGTGGCTGCCAGATCAGTCACTTGTGATGTCACTGTCAGTGAGATCACAATGCTTATGATGTAGTTGGGAGGATAGACATGGACATGTCTGCTGCCAGGCTGACAGCTATTCCACGCATCCAACACAATATTACCACACAGAAAACTTTCTAATGAGCAAAAAAAAAAAAAACGAAACCCTTCAGAAATAAAAAAATTACAACTGACTACTTCTTAAAATGTGTATTATTTTCTTGTTTGCCTGTTTTGGCTCCACTCTCTCTTTAATTCCTATGTATTTCCACCTAGTTAGGGTGTTGCATCTACTCCCAGTTCTGGTCTATTATTTACCTTGCACCCTGCCCAGCAGTCACTGTTACCACAGAAGTGAACTAGTAACATAGAAACATAGAATTTGATGGTAGATAAGGACCACTTGGCCCACCTAATCTGCTCATTTCCCTACCTAACGGATAAGCTGCAGATCCTAGTTAACCAACAGCCTACTTCCTCCTACCCCCCACTAGAATTGCTTTATGTCTGTCCCATGCTTTCTTGAATTCCCCCACTGTTTTTGACTCTACGACCTCCTCAGCAAGGCTGTTCCATGTATCCACAACCCTCTCTGTGAAGAAATACTTCCTCACATTACCTCTGAGTCATCCCCCCTTTATCTTCAAATTGTGCCTCCTTGTTTTGGCACATCTCTTTTTCTGAAAGATGCTACCCTCTTGGACTTTGATGATTCCCTTGAGGTATTTGAAAGTTTCTATCATGTCCCCCCCTTTCCTCGAGGCTATACATCTTTAGTTCCTTTAGTCTTTCTTCATATGTCTTCTGATGCACACCCTGCATCATTTTGGTTGCCCTCCTCTGGACAGCCTCCACCCTGTCTATGTCTTTGCGGAGATGGGGTCTCCAGAACTGTACACAGTACTCCAGATGTGGTCTTACCAACTGTCTGTACAGAGGGCCAACAACTTCCTGTTTTCTACTGGTGATGCCTCTCCCTATGCATCCCAGTATCCCCCCAACCCTCCTTACTGTCTTCTCACATTGCTGGCCCACCTTTAGGTCGTCTGATATGACTACCCCCAGGTCCCTTTCCATTGTTGTTGTTATCAGTATCTCACCCCCCATTGTGTACTCTTCCCCTGGGTTTTTGTTTCCCAGGTGCATTACTTTGCACTTCTTTGCATTGAATCTAAGCTGCCATACATTTGACCATTCCTCCAACCTTGCCAAGTCCCTTTTCATCCTTTCCACCCCACCTTGTGTATCAACCCTGTTGCAGATCTTTGTGTCATCTGCAAAGATACATACTTTCCCTTCCAGTCCCTCTGCAATGTCACTTATAAAGACATTAAAAAGGACCGGCCTCAGTACTGAACCCTGCGGTACCCCACTAGTAACCCTCCTTTCTTTACTGTGGACTCCATTTACTATCACCCGCTGTGTCCTGTTGTCCAACCAGTGTTTTACTCAGGCTACCACCCTAGGACCCACTCCCAGGCTGGCTAATTTGTTTATTAATCTTTTGTGTGGGACTGTGTCAAATGCCTTGCTAAAGTCTAGGTAGGCCATGTCCACAGCCCCTCCCTGGTCTACTGCTCTGGTCACCCAGTCAAATAAATCAATTAGATTTGTCTGACATGACCTGCCTGCTGTGAATTCATGCTGCCTTGGGTCCTGTGCACCACTGGCCTCTAGGTACTCAACAGTTCTTTCCTTCAGAAGTGATTCCATCATTTTCCCTACCACTGAGTTCAAACTGACAGGTCTGTAGTTTTCTGCCTCTGTCTTGCTCCCACTTAGTCGACCAGCAGAGTCCCCTGCCTCCCTACTTCCTCCTATGGATGCCCACCAACGTCTACGATGCCAGTGTTACACCTGTTCCACTTAGGGTTGCCACCTGTCAGGTTTTTTACCTGGTGATTAGGTTTCAGGGTCTCTATCAGGTAATCCGGTTTTGTTCTATGCTGATCAGGTTTTTGAGCCATTTTGAGTGCTCACATACGTTTGAAACAAATTTTCAAACAACATGAAGTCTTGCTATATTATGACAATTGCAGTTTGTCCCACCATTAGAACTGCCCTGGAGGTGAAATAGTTAACTTCCATGCCAGGCATGGAACTTGGAGCGCGAGCTCGGTTAGAGAAGCTCTGTCTGTGTAATTTCAAACTGAAACTGTCAGATTCTTTACTTCGCCTCACTAAACAGTCGCTCCGGAGAATTCTCCTACTGCTCGGTTCATTTCTTGGTTTAAACAGTGTTTTCTCGGTTAAATTCAACCGCGAGTATTATTATTTTAACCGCAAACCGATCGGTTCAAGCTCTGTCTGTGGTATTGTAAGTAATAGACAGGTTTATTTCTGTGTGGAACTTGTAAATGTTTATCCGTTCGGTTTGAACCGATCAGGTTGTTTTAAAACTTTAAAAAGCAAGCATTTGAAAGCTTTTAGAGTGCGGTTCCCGGTTCTTATTGGTTCTAAAAAAAACCGGATTTCATTACGGTTTTTTCCACGACCCGTGACACGGTTGGGAACCGATAAGGGTGTCTTGCCTTCCACTGCCGTTAAAAGGGCAGTTTTTTGGTTAGGCTGGCATTATGTCTGAGAAACCCAAAAGAAAAACCGGGCCCACTGGGTTTCAACACTGTGGTGTCTGTGGGAAGCTCTTTGCCAAGGCTGACCCACACACACATGTGTATATTGTCTGGGGTTTGACCACCTCAATTCAGACTGCCAGATTTGTAAGAATTTCCCTGCAGCCACCCTGGATAAGAGAGTTGGCAGGCTCAGGGCAGAGAGGCCAAAAGTCCGCTGACCCGGATGGCCAGCCGGTCGGGTGCCAACCGACTGAGGGAGTGCCCTCTGACCAGAGCGAGACTCTCGGAACGTAAAGCTGACTCTGGAGGAGCCAGTTCCAGCAAAGAAAACTAGAAAAATCAGCAGGTGTGAGTCTAAAATTCCTTCTCCAACTGCTGCAGAGATAGCAAGAGCTATACAGATTGTCCAGTCACTTTCTCCGGTTCCGTCCGAACTGCCACTGTCTGGTAAAGGTCGGTTCTGCTGGGTTCCATCTGGTTCAAGAATATGATTTAGAAGAGTTTTATGAACCAGAGGAGGGGGAGGATGATTATGAACAGTATGAATGTGACTTTGAGAGTCTGGGTGTGCCCATTGAACCAGACATCTCCCCAGACAGACCTTTAGAATCTCCCACTACGCTTTCTGAGTCCCCTTCTCACTTTATGTTTTATAAAAAGGTTGCTGAAACCCTCCAGCTCCCATTAGAGGAAGCGGTGGATGAGCAAGAGGAACCTGATTTTGTAGAAATGATGGATATCCCAGAGTCTAGGAGATTGTCTATCCCCTTACATAAGTCATTTAGGAAACAAACAATAAAAATGTTAAAAGCTCTAATTCTGTGCCTCCTGTGGACAAGAAGATGGACAGGAGGTACACTTTTGTCAGGTCCTGATACAGAATTCCTTTCACAGCAATGCAGTCATGTTGGAGTAGTTCAGGCTGCAGCCTGTGATAAGGCTAATATTCCTTGGCTTCACATCCTCCTGACAAGGACTCCAGGAAGATTGATGCCGTGGCTAAAAAACAATACATGGCAGCGTCCTTGGGACTCAGGCAAGCAAATTACAGGGCTTATGTGGCAAGATACAAAAATCTAGATGGGACACTGTCATGGCTTTGGCCAAACAGGCCCCTGGCCAGCTTGCTAAGGAGCTGGAACAGGTGGCTGCTGATGGTATTGAGGCATCCAAGGTGCAGTTCCATGCTGCTGTGGATTTTAATGATGTATCCTCTAGAGTCATGGCTACATCTGTGGCTTTTCGTAGGTTGGCTTGGCTCAGGTGTACTAGCTTGTCACAGGATACCTAGACTAAGGCTATGGATTTTCCTGTGGTAGGAAATTCTCTGTTTGGGGAGCAGACAGAGAATTATATGAAGAAAATGGATGAATAGAGGACAACCTATAAGAGTGCTCAGGGCAAGGAGCGGCAAGCCACTCCTCAGAGGCAGACCCCCAGGGGTAGAGGTAGGCCTTTTCACAGGCCTTTTTACCAAACCCAGGCCTCCTCTGCTTATGCTCAGAGGGGGTTCTTCAGAGGGAGAGGCAGACGGGGTGCAAGCAGGCCTGCTCCCACCCCTCAGCCTAAAGCCCCTGCCAAACAGGCACCCTGATGGGGTGCCCAGGGCCGATTCTCCATTACCTGTAGGGGGCAGGTTGGCTTACTTCGTTCAGAACTGGGAGTCTCTAACATCAGACAAGTGGGTCCTGGAAGTAGTAAGCCGGGGTCTGGTTCTCAGCTTCAAAAAATTTCCAAAGATGAGAATCAGATCTTTTCCACCTGCAAACCCTCTAGAGACCTTTGCCTTAGAAACAGAAGTCTCAACCCTCCTGGCTCTCAGAGCTGTAGAAAGGGTTTCTCCCCTACACCAGGGCAAGGGTCTGTACTCCAGGTACTTCCTTACCCCAAAAAAGACAGGAGAATGGCGGCCCATCTTGGACCTAAGATATCTAAACAAGCACCTTTTGAAACCAAAATTCAAAATGGTGACTCTGGCAATGATTTTACCTTCTCTAAGGCCAGGGGACTGGCTAGCTTCCCTGGACCTCAAGGATGCCTATTTCCATGTTCTCATCAGAAGCTCCCACCGAAAGTACCTCAGATTCGAACTGCCCTCAGGCCATTACCAGTTCAGAGCAATGCCCTTCGGCCTTACCTCTGCCCCAAGGGTATTCACAAAATGTCTAGAAGTAGCAGTTGCTCATTTAAGAAGGCAAAAGATTGCCATCTTTCCCTACCTAGACGACTGGCTCATTGTAGGTCAGTCTCCAGACCAGGTCAAATAACACCTGCAAGTTACCCAGCAGCTGCTCACCTCTCTGGGTTTTCTTCTCAACCTTCCAAAGTCAGTTCTGGAACCTGTCCAGGTACTCACCTTTATAGGTGCAGAATTGGACACAAAGCAGGCCAGAGCCTTCCTGCCCCTAGAAAGGGTAAGGAACCTAGTGGCCCTGGCCTCGTCCTTCACTCTGCAGGTCTCTCGACCAGCAAGGCACTTCTTACAGCTACTAGGACACATGGCTGCTTCCACAGCTGTAGTGCAAGGAGCAAGGTTTCAGATGAGGGACATTCAGTTTCATTTGAGAGCCTTCTGGTCCCAAAGGAAAGATCCCCTTTCCAAGTTGATCCCAGTGACTCGAACCCTGATCCAGGCCCTTCAGTGGTGGCAGGATCAGAGCAATTTGAGACTAGGGGTCCCCTTCATCCCCCTATCTCACTCCTTGACCCTTACTACAGATGCGTCCCTTCTGGGTTGGGGAGCTCACATGGGCGACCTCTCCACCCAGGGAGTGTGGTCCCCTCAGGAATCTCTGCTCCACATCAATTTGCTGGAACTCAGAGCTGTTTTTCTAGCACTTCAGGTGTTTTCTGCATCTGTTCAGAACAAAGTGGTACAAGTCAGAACAGACAACACCACTACAATGTGGTACATCAACAAACAAGGGGCACTTCGGTCTTGACCTTGTGCACCGAGGCAATGAAGTTGTGGTCTCTGGCTTATTCTGAACACTTCCCTCATAGCAGTTCACCTCCCAGGAAAGGACAATGTCCTGGCAGATGCTCTCAGCAGGATTTCCCAGGGCCATCACGAATGGTCTCTGGATCCCCAAGTACTGGGGATAGTTTTTGCCAGATGGGGCACCCCTCAGATAGATCTTTTCGCAGTCCCACACAATCACCAACTTCCACTGTTTTGTTGCAGGCCCCCAGTGATGGGCTCAGTCCCCCTGGATGCCTTTCTCCTACATTGGGAAGGGAAGTTTCTTTACGCCTTTCCTCCTTCCCTCTCCTATTCAAGGTGCTAGTCAAAATCAGATCCCAGCCTTGCAGGATGATTCTGATTGCTCCAGATTGGGCCAGGCAGCCCTGGTACCCACTCCTTCTGTCTTTAGCAGTCCATCTTCCCCTGTGTCTCCCCAGGAATCACAACCTGTTAACCTGTGCCCAGGGGAGAGTTTGGTATCCGAATCTCAAATCCCTCAACCTCAAGGCCTGGCTCTTGAGGAGTTAGAATTTGCTGACCTACACCTTTCTCAAGGTGTTCTTGAAATCCTGAAGGCTTCTAGGAAGCCTTCCACTAGGGCTACTTATAACTCTAAATGGAAAAGGTTTTCCATCTGGTGTTCTGGGAAACATATTTCCCCGGAATCTGCTGACTTGCCCATTGTTTTGGACTATATGGTCCATCTTAATTCTTTGGGTCTGAGACCAGCTACCCTGAAAGTACATTTGGCAGCTGTCTCTGCCTTTATTTCAACAGGAAAGCCCTCCTCTCTTCCGCTCACCCTGTATTTTCCAAGTTTTTTAAAGGATTACTTCATACTAATCCACCTTTCAGGGACCCGGCCCCTGCCTGGGATCTTAATGTTTGCATTGCTCAGTTGATGCAACCCCCCTTTGAACCTCTGTCTTCTGCAGAGCTTAAGTACTTGACTTGGAAAACTGTTTTCCTAGTAGCTATCACTTCTGCCAGGCGCATAAGTGAGTTACAAGCTTTGTCAGTAGAGACTGACTTTATTTCCTTCCACAGGGATAAGGTAGTCCTTAGGACTAACAGGAAGTTTTTGCCTAAGGTGGTTTCAGATTTCCATCTTAACCAATCTGTCTCCCTTCCAGTGTTCTTCACTGACCATTCCTCCTCTGGTGAGAGGAGGTTGCACAGTTTAAATGTTAAGAGGGCCCTACGTTACTATATAGAGCGTACCAAGGGTCACAGGTTCGAATCCCTCCAACTTTTTCTCACTTATGGTGAGGTTGGGAAAGGGAAACCTGCCACTAAGAGATCCATTGCCAGGTGGATTGTCTGCTGTTTCCAATTTTGTTATCAAAAACTGGGGAAAGTTCCCCCTTCAGGCCTGAGGGCTCACTCTACCAGAGGTACAGCTGCGTCTCTAGCTGCTGCCAGAGACATCCCTATCTTAGAGATATGTCAAGCAGCTACTTGGAAAACGGTACACACTTTCACCAAGCATTACTCCCTGGATGTCCAGGCCAGGAGGGATGCTCGGTTTGGCACAGCGTGCTTCAGAGCCTATTCCCTAAGTAGGTTCTGTCCCTCCTCCATGGAGGTACTGCTGTGTAGTCTGCAATTGTCATAATATAGCAAGACTTCATGTTGTTTGAAGAAAAAATTACTCACCTTAGTAATGTTGTTTCTTCTAATGGAGTCTTCTATATTATGACCTCCCCCCCAGCCTGCCCCTCTCAGAACTTCTACTTGGGTATGGGGTGGGCAGTCCAGTGTGGGCACTTGTTTATGCCCATTTTATGTTTTTTCCACCCCCTTTTTTCTGGGGGGTTTTTGGAGTGTTGTGTTTTGTTTTACCTTTTCTTATCTTATCTTATTTTCTGGCCCCTGACTTGAGTCTTTGTGTTGGGACCAGGAATATGTGTTAATATTTAGGTAGCCAGTTGGCTAGTGTAGGTTACAGCTTCCACACAGAACCTTAGTGAGTTTTGCTCGTAAAGATCTGACAGTTTCAGTTTGAAATTACACAGACAGAGCTTCTCTAACTGAGCTCGCGCTCCAAGTTCCATGCCTGGCATGGAAGTTAACTATTTCACCCCCGGGGCAGTTCTAATGGTGGGACAAACTGCAATTGTCATAATATAGCAAGACTCCATTAGAAGAAACAACATTACTAAGGTGAGTAATTTTTTCTTGTCACATCACTCATTGTTTCAGCTATATGTCCAGGTTACAAACAAGTTCTGTTGTCAGTGTAGCCTTTTGTTTGTGAATGCAGTCACCCTGGGAGTTGTAAAGTATGGCCATTAACACCATTAGCACTTATTTAACCTAATCTTTCCACTGCATCTTAAAGTGGCATAGCAGCACAGCTGTTCCCACCTTTTGTAACAGTAACAGAGCCAGCTGTCCTCCATTTTCATCTCTAACAGAATTTAGGCATTTTTAAATGTTTTAAATAATTTTTCCCACAAGAAAAATTATGGTCACTTCTTTGGCTTTGAAATAGTACTGTGGACAAGAACAGAAAATTGAGGCACAAAAAGATATAAAGTATGTATACTGCTGTATGCTATTTACAGTGTTTCCCTTGTCTCCCCCAGATCATATTTGTAAATGAGATTTCTTTTGTCTCTGTATGTTTATCTGGTAAACCAATGTCAATAAATAAATACATAAATAAATAATTAGGAAGAACCTAGGAAAGTAACTTTAACAGGCACAGTACATTATCTTAACATTTTTATGTTTGCTTGCATGCATGTGCAAGAAACATAGTGCCATCATCCGAGTTTTCGGAGGAGTGTCACCCCCTCTTCCAATTCAGTCAGTGTGTTGGCAAGCACGGCCCCTGTCTGCCAGTGCTTGCTGGAGCTGTCTATGACAAGCTCCAAAATGCAGGGGCATACAGTTGAAAGGGGGAGCTACGCTCCAGTGAGCAGCGATAAGATATTGCCTGCTCATGCGTAGCTCCACACACACACACACACACACACACACACACGCATACTCGTGCTGCCCCCACCGCACACACTCTATAGCCGACGGGGTGCCCAATCCCCCATCGGCTGTGCTGCGCTCCCCAAAGCCTTCAAATGCCACGCTGGGTGCCCACCCCAGTGTGGCAAATCAAAAATAGCCGCGTGGGGATGCCCAATCCCCGTCGGCTATCCCAGACTACAGGGTGCCACGCTGGAAGCCCACCCCAGCGTGGCAACAAATGCTCATAGCCGGCGGGGTGCCCTATCCCCGTCGGCTCCATGCCCCCCAGCTGTCCTTCTGCCATGCTGGGAGCCCACCCCAGCGTGGCAAACATCCCCGTCGTCTTTTTTTTTTTTTTAAATACCTGAAAATTAAAACGGTCCGGCTCTTCTCCCTGCCCCCTCCACAACCCACACCCACCCTCGCACCCCGCCTCCCCACACCCCCCTCACCCCATACTTACCTCTGGAGTCTGGTGCGACGATCTTCGGTGGACCGGGAACACATCTGCACTCTTCAAAGCCGACCGTGAACTGAGGAAATGCCGGTAAGCTGTATAATGGGATAGATAGGGGGTTTTCAACTTTGTTGCATATCTCAGGCATTTTTTGGAAATTTTGCACCAAATTTTCAACATGGGGTTTTTGGGACCCCTTCTCATGACTGCTGTCACTGTCATGGCGTTATTCGGGCCCAAAGGGTGATTTCGCAGTCACTGCGCGAAATCACCTTTCAGGACTGATTAACGAAACGACACTGCCAGTGTTCATAAGGTGGGCTCTCAAGAAGCCAATTTTGAAAATTTGGTGGAAAAATTCCAAAAAACAACTATTTTACGAGCGTGCGTTGCGCAGTTCCTACGCACGCTCGTAAGTTCACAAATTTTCAATATTTTCACTCCAGATTTTCCACATCGCCATTTTACCACACCTTCTTATGAGTAGTACAGCTGTCATTTTTCACATCTCACCCAAAATGTGTTTCTGCCCATGTAGCGCACAATGGCACAGTCGGTGTGTGAAACCAATGTATGGGACAAATTAAGAAAACCACAGTGACACTATTCATGAGAAGAGGTCTTAGAAAGGCTATGTTGAAAATTTGGTGAAAAAATTCCTAAAAATGACTGTTTTACGAGCGTGCATTGCGCAGTTCCTATGCATGCTCATAAGTTTGCATGTAACCCCCCTGAAAATGGGGGTTCCCAAAAGACTTCCAGGAGCTTGCTTGAATGCTCCAAGCCTGAATGGTGTTTGGCATTTAAGCCATTTATCAGTGAGTGTTTTTAGAACCTCTGGTACTGTCTCTTTAAGAGCTGTCTGCTTGCAGACATAATTAGTTGTATGGGGGACTGTGTGTTTCTTTGATTGAGTACCACTCAAGCTGCTGCCAATTCACCCCATTTTGCAGTCACTAGGGTGCAAAGGGAACCTGTCTGAAAGATGTAACTGATTGCCAGAAATCATTTACAGTAATAATAAAATTACAGTTTGTCTAACCTGCTTTCTTTGCAGTCAGAACTGTCTGCCTAGTTCCCCATTCTGGTTTTGAACTGCTGAACTGGACCAATCAGTGTGGGGTAAACTAGCTCTAAAATGATGCCTTAGACGAATCAGAACTTGGGACTCATAATCTGAGCCAGCCACAAGAGGATTGTATGGGCAGTGACTCTGGGAGATGTAGTTTAGACTTCGGTGCCTTTTGGACCAACAGCAGCAGTCTATTGTGAGTGACAGCCAATCCAGTCAAGAACTGGGAGGAACTCAAAGGAAGTGCCCGGTTTTGTCTGTTGGGAGTTTCAGTTTGAGATCTGAAAGTGAAGGGAAAGAAACCTGTGCTCCTTCAGTGCACAGTTTCAGTCAAAAACGTGCAAGGCCCAGAGTTCCGTCTACAACTTGTGTAACTGCTTGTTAGGACTGAATCGTCCTGTGAAAAGAATCAAAGGATCTCTGAAGAGTAGAAACCAGGCTCACCCTGTAGAAGACTGAAGAAATTGTTGAATTACACTCGGTCTGTCAGGAACTGAATCTGCTGTGTGTTCTCCTGGTTATTGTGCAGTAATTGCGATTGGGATACAGATGCAGCCTGCCTGGTATGGTGCTTTTTTTTTTACCATATAAATGTGTGAGGAGTCTCTTGGAGATCAAAAGTAGCCCTGCTGACATTGAAGGACCATATCTTCTTTGGAGGTCGTGAGTACTAATTCGGTCGCTCCTGTTGAATTGCCACATTAAATCCAAATGGAATTACTGTACTGCTGACTGTTTAATTTTCCTTTTCTCTGTGTGAAAGGGCCCTACCAGCTGCCACGGTTTGGACTAGCCACTAGGGCCTGGGTACCCAGGGACAGTAACTGGTAGGGATAGGCCTGCACAGAGCCATAGGTAGATAGTAAAGTGATAAGCTAATTAACCTGATTTCCCCTGTCCTTGTTATATCCCCTAAATAAATCAGAGCTGTTTGTTTCAACAAAGTTATACTGCCTGAGGTATTTGTCTATGTTAAAGTACTGTACTGTGATTGTTGCACTGTATCTTATTTTACAGGATGTCCCGTGCCTGAACCAGCCTTGGGGGTAAGTGTATACTGTGAAGGTAATTCTGCTATATTGTGTGGGCCACTAGTGGGAAGAAAGGGGGGTTGCAGTGTCCCAGAGGGCTGTGACCAAGTAAGTTTAACTATTGCAAACCCTGACCTCTGGGTGGAGGCACCCGCCATTGGATCCAGGCCCTCAACCTGTTAGTGGCAAATCAGGCAGGGTAGTAGCCCCTGGGATAGCGCCATCTAGGGGTTACATTTTGGAGGCTCACCGCTGGGATTGTGTGTCCTCTAGTGGCCATATTTACAAACCACTGTTAAGGGAAAATAAATAAATAAATAAATAAATGGGTACCCCGACAGAAGTGGCTGTGCACCGGCTGGTGGAGTGGTGTACTGGGGAGGAGATCGACCCCCAAAATGCTATGCTTATCCTGGAATCCCCACCCTCCTATGATGAGTTAATGAGAGAAATTCGAGGAGTTGAGAAAAGGCGACCTCGGGAGGGACCTGCACCAATAGCTGTGGCTATGACCCGAGTGACTGAGGGTGGCCCATCAAGTGAAGTTCAGGGGCAGAGGTTGGCAGTCAATGAGTGCTCTGATAAGGAAAAAGATATGCCACAATGGGGTGAACTGTTGAGAGAGATCCGGAATTCAAAACAGTCCCTTTATGAAGGCCACGCCTGCAAGTGCAGACCCCGACCTATATCCGACTGCATCTGCTATGGGGTGGGGATACCCACCCATGCATCTCCTGCTGATAACAGCTCCAACTCATTCCTTGACCATGGAAGTGGAGAAACTGACGAGATGTCTCCAAATGCTTATCACGCCGAGACAGAGATGGCACCAAGGTTTCCAGTTAGTAATACCCCGCCCTGGCTCCCAGTGTGGCACCTCGGCCAGCTCAAACTCCAAAAAGTATGTTTTGCTATAATTGTGGGAAGGATGGGCACATGAGGAATGCCAATCCCCAAAGACACTGACAAAGTTGCATATAGGCTACAAGGAGAGCTTGAGAGAACAAATCAGTGGTTAAGAGGTGCACGAAATGATCCAGTGAGGGCACCAAAATGCTAATTCACGTCCTTTTGTGGCAAGGTCAGTTGCCCAGGCCCCCACTACCGCCTCTCCAGACTGGTCCAGAATAGTGGGTCCTCCATGGAAGACCACTGTAAAGGTAAATGGAGTGTCTACAAGAGCTGTATTAGACAGTGGCTCCCAAGTGACAATTATGTTTCAAGATTGGTATCAGAAGCATTTGTCAGGCGTACCTCACAACCATTAGAGGACTGCATGTATGGGGTTAAGTGAGAAGGCCTACCTATTCTGGGTATATCCAGGTTTGGCTGTCTTTCCCCACCTCCGTGGCTGGGTGGCCGAACAAGTAGAGACCCTAGCCTTAGTGTGTCCCCACTGGACTGTATGATGGTGTCCCTTTGTTGATTGGAACAAATGCTCATATGTTCGGAAGGCTGGCACATTTGTGTTATGAAAACAGGGTCAAAGACTAGTAGAGCTTTAAGAGTTCCGGTTTAATTAAGAAGGCCTATGAGGCACAGAGAGATGCTGAAAATATAGAACCAGAGGAACCGGTTGGAATTGTATGGAAGAAGGATCCTGAGTCTCTGATCCTGGCACCAAATGCCCAGTGTACCTTACAGGAGAGGTCCGTGATCAGAAAGGATGTTAAGAATAAAATATTAATGTTGGATGCACCAGGCGATGGAAAATTGCCAGAGGGACTGCTGGTCAAGCCTAGTATTTGCCCGCTAGAGCCCATGCTTATGCCAGAAGGGTAATGGTCCAAGTTCATAATGTGTCTGAAAGAGACATTCGAGTAAATAGAGGTTGCATCCTGGCTAATGTGCATTGTGCAGACACTGCAGTGCTACCCAGCAGCAAGAGTTCAAGGAAGAATGACAGAGTAACGCCTGACTTGTTTGATTTCGCAATCCCCGCTGCCAGCTGAATGGAAAGTGAGGATCAGTGAGAAGCTTGCCTAGAGAGACCAGGTGTTTTCTTTAAAGGAATGGGACGTGAGGATGCGTGCAGGAGCTGAGCACAATATCCGGCTGCATGACGAAGACCATTTCAGTGAGAGGTCTCGACGCCTGGCACCTGCTGGACATAGATGATGTGAGACGGCATCTGCAAGAGATGTTAGCTGCCGGTGTAATACAAGAATCCAGAAGCCTTATGCTTCCCCATTGTGGTAGTGAGGAAAAAGAATGGAACAGTAAGGATGTGTGTGGATTATCGCACCTTAAAACCGGACTATCCCTGATCAGTACACACTGCCCGCATTCAGGATGCTTTGGACTGCCTAAAGGGAGCAAGTGGTTCTCTGTGCTGGATCTCCGCAGTGGGTACTACCAGATCCCGATGGCCCCAGAGGACCGTGAGAAGACGGCCTTTATCTGTCCGCTTGCTTCTATGAATTCATGAGGATGCCTCAAGGGATTTCAGGTGCCCCAGCCACTTTTCAACGATTGATGGAGCGGCAGGGGACATGAACTTACTAGAGTGCCTGGTATACCTAGATGATGTTATTGTGTTTGGCAGCTCACTGGAGGAACATGAGAGCAGATTATTTAAGGTATTGGACCGACTGGAGGACTTTGGCCTTAAACTGTCCATTGATAAGTGTCAATTCTTTCAAACATCAGTAAAGTATGTGGGACACATAGTATCCACCGAGGGAATAGAGACCACCTAGTAAAGTTGAGGCCTTGACCACCTGGCCACAGCCCAAAATCTAAAGAACTGCAAAGATTCCTGGGATTCTGTGGTTATTATCGGCGCCTAATCAAGGACTATTCAAGAGTGATCCGCCTTTACTTAACCTTACTCAAGGTATCCCCAACCCACAAAAATACCAAAAGTCAGCGTCCCTCAAGACTGAAAGAGTGTATTTTCATCCGAGTGAAGTATTTGGGGCCCGCTGGACTCTGATTGTGAGACTGCTTTTCATGAGATCATATATCAACTTACCCATGCTCCAGTGCTGGCCTATACGATCCAAGAAAACCTTCGTCCTGCACACTGATGCTAGCTTGCAAGGTTGGGGGCTGTGTTGTACCAAGAACACGAGAATGGCCTGAGACCAGTGGCCTTTGCCAGTAGAAGCCTGACCCCATCCGAAAGAACTATCCTGTACATAAGTTAGAGTTCCTAGCTTTGAGGGCTATTGTTGACCAATTCCATGAGTACTTGTATGGGGCTAAAATACTAGTAAAACTGACAATAATCCTTTGACCTATGTGCAGACCTCAGCTTGTTGGATGCCACTGGCCTAGGTGGCTTTCTGCATTATCTACATATGACTATGCTCTCGAATACCGAGCAGGTCTGAACCACATAGATGCTGATGCTCTCTCCGGAGGCCTGTTCCCCAGAATGATTGGGTCCGATTGGCAGAACCTGACATTCGGGCACTCTGCCGAAGTTTGACAGGGAGGAACAAATGTCCACGGACGCAGTGGACTGCATGGTGGATTGCTTGGGACCCTCTGAGAATTGCATACCTGCTGCTTATTGCCACTTTTCTGCAATAGACATATGGTGCACTGCCTCAGCTGGACAATGACAGTATTCAGGGCTCAATCCGCGATCCCATGATCAAAGCAGCTTTAGAAGCCCTCTATGCAGGAAAAGATGTGTCCAAATTATGCTCCCACTGATTTGAGAACTGCACTGTTATACAAAGAAGGTCCTAAGTTGAAACTGATCAATAAACTGTTATACAGAGAAACAGTAGACAGAGGGGACAAGTAGACAAACAACAACTAGTGCTGCCCACTGCCTTCGAGACTCAGTACTGAGGTCCTTGCACAACCACATGGGGCACCTTGGTATAGACAGAACACTTGACTTGGTGAGATCCAGATTCTATTGGCCTAAGATGGGGGCTGATGTGGAGCAACACATTCGAACTTGTAGTCGCTGCTTACAGAGGAAAGCTTTGCCCCAGAGGGCTGCCCCCTTGTTAACATCACCACCAGTGCACCCATGGAGCTGGTCTGTATTGATTTTCTGAGTTTGAGTCAGATCAAAGAAATATCAGTAATGTGCTGGTGGTCACTGACCATTTCACGAGATATGCCCAAGCTTTCCCACCAAAGACCAGAAAGCATCCACTGTGGCCAAAGTACTTGTAGAAAACTTTTTGTTCACTATGGGGCTCCACAAGAATCCATTCTGATCAAGGGAGAGACTTTGAGAGTCGCCTGATCAAAGAGATGCTTTCTCTGTGGGAGGCGAAAGTCCAGAACCACTCCTTACCACCCCAGGGGACCCACAGCCTGAGCGTTCAACCGCACTTTGCTAGATATGCTGGGCACCCTGCACCCAAAGGACAAGCCTAGATGGAGCCAACAAATTAGCACCCTGGTACATGCTTATAACTGCACCAAAGTGATGCCACTGATTCTCCCCTACCGCCTGATGTTTGGAAGAGAAGCTCGACTACCAGTAGATGTGTGTTTTGGGGTCTCCTGATGGGGTTCAAGCTGACAACTATTTACAGTATGTGCCAAAGTTAAAGGCCCAGCTAACTCATGCGTACCAACTGGCTCAAACCATGGCTGCCAAAGAAATCTGGCCAACAAGAAAGGCATGATAAAAGGTGAAAGCACAGGAACTCCAGGAGGGAGATCGGGTATTGCTAAGAAATCTGGGACTACATGGCAAGCACAAGATTGCTGACCGATGGCACCATCTCCCTCACATTGTAGTGGGCAAACTAGATGATCTGCCAGTGTACAAAGTAAGGCCTGAGAATAATTCAAAGATGTAAAACAATACATAGAAATCATTTACTGCCCATTGGACAAATCTTAATTGAGTCTGAGCCCTAGAAGATGCCCCTCTGGACCAGTGACTAGAGCTGCTGCTAAGAAAAGATCAAGAAAGTCTGCACCTACAGAAGCAAAGTTAAAGTGTTCCCTCCACAAGTCCCAGTTGAGCATGACTGTCAGTCCATATCGGAAGAAAGTGAGAGTGACTTTGAATACTATCCTTCTTACGAACTGAGTCAATTGTTTCGGGCAATCCCTAGTCAATACTGGAGACAAAGCTGGCCTTCTGGACTGTCTAAGCCCCCAGCTTGTCCCTGGAGCCAATGCTCCCAGAAAGTGAAGTGCAAAGCATCAGATCAGATGAAATGGAATCATTGTGCATGGTTGAACTGTTTGAGCTTTCAGGGAGGAAAATGATAGATTGGGGCAGACTGGTGATACACCCGAACAAGAAGAGTATTTTGAGTGCCCGACAGTCCACTGCCAGTGTCCGAAAGCTCTCCATGCGAGCCAAATGTTGTGGACTCAGAAACTGTAACTCCTGGAGCTGAAAGTGCCCCAAGTTCTAGCCTCTCTACCCCATGGAGACTCCCTGACAAGTGAGGACAATGCTGAAAATGAGGCTCAGAGTGCAGAGACTATAACAGTTCCCCTAGAAAGACTGGTCGAGCTGTAAAGCCTGTGGTGCACCTCAGTTATGATTCACTTGGGGGCCTGTGGACTTGCCTCTCAATGTTGTCCATAAAGGAGTGTGTGTCCCCGAGCTCACTGCCCAAACTGAGCATCAGTGCTAACTCCAAGTTACTTGTGTTGCCCTCTAGTATGGTGCCCTTGCCCCATCCAGCCCCAAGGTAACTGATAGGGAAGGGCCCCTCTTCAGGTTTCATGTACAAGAGGTAATAACTTGAGTTATGGTACAATGTGTATGTAATACTGTGTAAAGAGGACGTACTGCAATGTTTCAGAAATGTGTTCTTGGTAAATGATATATTGACTGATGATTACATGTAGGCCTAATGCAAATGTATATGGTTGCAGTTGAAACTTATGGGGGTACTTGCTTGACGCGGACGTCAAGCTTTCCCAGGCCAGGAAGGGTGTAACCCCCCTGCAAATGGGGGTTCCCAAAAGACTTCCAGGAGCTTGCTTGAATGCTCCAAGCCTGAATGGTGTTTGGCATTTAAGCCATTTATCAGTGAGTGTTTTTAGAACCTCTGGTACTGTCTCTTTAAGAGCTGTCTGCTTGCAGACATAATTAGTTTGTATGGGGGACTGTGTGTTTCTTTGATTGAGTACCACTCAAGCTGCTGCCAATTCACCCCATTTTTGCAGTCACTAGGAGTGCAAAGGGAACCTGTCTGAAAGATGTAACTGATTGCCAGAAATCATTTACAGTAATAATAAAATTACAGTTTGTCTAACCTGCTTTCTTTGCAGTCAGAACTGTCTGCCTAGTTCCCCATTCTGGTTTTGAACTGCTGAACTGGACCAATCAGTGTGGGGTAAACTAGCTCTAAAATGATGCCTTGGACGAATCAGAACTTGGGACTCATAATCTGAGCCAGCCACAAGAGGATTGTATGGGCAGTGACTCTGGGAGATGTAGTTTAGACTTGGTGCCTTTTGGACCAACAGCAGCAGTCTATTGTGAGTGACAGCCAATCAGTCAAGAACTGGGAGGAACTCAAAGGAAGTGCCTGGTTTTGTCTGTTGGGAGTTTCAGTTTGAGATCTGAAAGTGAAGGGAAAGAAACCCTGTGCTCCTTCAGTGCACAGTTTCAGTCAAAAACGTGTGCAAGGCCCAGAGTTCCGGCTACAACTTGTGTAACTGCTTGTTAGACTGAATCCGTCCTGTGAAAAGAATCAAAGGATCTCTGAAGAGTAGAAACCAGGCTCACCCTGTAGAAGACTGAAGAAATTGTTGAATTACACTCGGTCTGTCAGGAACTGAATCTGCTGTGTGTTCTCCTGGTTATTGTGCAGTAATTGCGATTGGGATACAGATGCAGCCTGCCTGGTATGGTGCTTTCTTTTTTTTTACCATATAAATGTGTGAGGAGTCTCTTGGAGATCAAAAGTAGCCCTGCTGACATTGAAGGACCATATCTTCTTTGGAGGTCGTGAGTACTAATTCGGGGTCGCTCCCTGTTGAATTGCCACATTAAATCCAAATGGAATTACTGTACTGCTGACTGTTTAATTTTCCTTTCTCTGTGAAAGGGCCCCTACCAGCTGCCACGGTTTGGACTAGCTACCTAGGGCCTGGGCACTCAGGGACAGTAACTGGTAGGGAGTAGGCCTGCACAGAGCCATAGTAGATAGTAAAGTGATAAGCTAATTAACCTGATTTCCCCTGTCCTTGTTATATCCCCTAAATAAATCAGAGCTGTTTGTTTCAACAAAGTTATACTGCCTGAGGTATTTGTCTATGTTAAAGTACTGTACTGTGATTGTTGCACTGTATCTTATTTTACAGGATGTCCCGGTGCCTGAACCAGCCTTGGGGTAAGTGTATACTGTGAAGGTAATTCTGCTATATTGTGTGGGCCACTAGTGGGAAGAAAGGGGGGTTGCAGTGTCCCAGAGGGCTGTGACCAAGTAAGTTTAACTATTGCAAACCCTGACCTCTGGGTGGAGGCACCCGCCATTGGATCCAGGCCCCTCAACCTGTTAGTGGCAAATCAGGCAGGGGTAGTAGCCCCTGGGATAGCGCCATCTAGGGGTTACATGCGAATTTAATATTTTCACTCCAGATTTTCAACACTGCCATTTTATTACACTTCCTTATGAACAGTACAGCTGCCATTTTTCATATCCTGCCCAAAATGTGTTTTCGCACATGTAGCGCACAATGGTGCTGTTGGTGTGCGAAAGCAATGTTTGGGACAGATTAAGAAAATCACAGTTACACTGTTCATGAGCAGAGGTCTTAAAATGGCTATGTTGAAAATTTGGTGACAAAAGTCCATAAAATGACTGTGTTACGAGTGAGCATTGCGCAGTTTCCACGCACCCTCGTAAGTTCATGACTTTGTAATATTTTAAGTCCAGATTTTCACCAGTGGCATTTTTCCACACTTCCTTATTTACAGTACAGCTATTTTTCACAACATGGCCGAAGTGTGTTTTCACACTTTCAGTGCAGAGATGCGTGGTCGCTGTGGGAAATCATTGTTCGGGACAGATAAAGAAAATCACAGTGACACTGTTCATGATCGGAGGCACCAAAATGCCTGAGTTGACAATCTGCTGTAAAAAAATCCCCAACCTAATTATATTATGGGTGTGCGTTGCACAGTTTCTATGTACGCTAGTGACTTCACCATTTTTTTAAGTATTTTTACTGCAGATTTGCAACATTGCCATTTTTTACACCTCCCCATGAACAGTACAGCTGTCATTTTTTACATCCTGTTCGGAATGTTTTTGCACCTGTGGTGGTAAATGCCATAGTCGCTGTGCATAAGCAACTTTCGGCTAACAAACTGATATTCCCCCTGTTCATGAGGTGGGGTCACAAAAAAACCATGTTGAACATTTGGAGTGAAAATACCAACGAATGCCTGAGGTATTCAGGTTTCCAACCATAACGCCCAACCCTGTAGAGAATGACAGGCATCAAGGGTGTGACTTGGGATTCTTGCCTGTAATGCTGATACCATTCCACACCCTGCAGCCAGTGAGAGGCATCGAGGTATGCCTTGGACTCTTCGGCCCTAAAGTTCACCCCATTCTCATATATCGCACCCATCTCACCGTATTTCCTAATGGAATGGGGTGCGCATAAGGGCCAAAGACCCCAAGGAACACCATGACACTTGTCACTGTCTGCAGGGTGGGGTGTGGTGAAATGGCGTGGCCGCTATGCCTGACGACCCAAAGGCACACCCCAATGCCTGTCACTCTCTGCAGGGTGGTGGTGGGGTTGGCTTCAGTTCAACACTTCACTGCCATTCCTATTATGCAGCTCTGTAACTTCTACACTACCACCGCCAATGCCAGCAAGCAAACATTCGGCATTGACAAATGCTTGTTATTTCACTGCTGCTTTAAGTGTCGTCTTTTATTGGAGGAACAGTGCATGATGAGTCATGAAAAGGGGTTGGGCTAAAGGCGGAGCTTAGGATCCGGTTTTTGCCTCATTCAAAGGTGGCAACCCTAGTTCCACTACTGTGCTGTTCCACTCACATGCTGGGACATGAATGTGTGTCGGGATATGTTAGGAGTACCTCCCTTTATAGTTCCTTTAATCACTTCCTCCAGGCTGATGACTGGTCTCAATCCCTCCTGGCTGAGGACTTGTCTGTGTATGTCATGTGAACAACGCCTGCTCCCTCCGACCTGCTCTAGACTTAGAGCAAAACTGAAACCCAAATGCCCAGATAAGTTTAGATAAAGCACTGCTCAGCTTGCTTTTAAATGCCTTGCAACAGGTGCAACTGATGTACGATTGTTTGGCCCAACCCAGCCAGCAGTTAGGTTTTACTATTTCTATACCCCGAGTTCAGCGATCAGTGTCAGGTTAGGTTTTGTATCCTCCCACCATCCCCAGCTCGCCTACCCACTTGGGAACTCTGTTTGCCTCCGATACAGATTATACAGCCCCAATAGTTTTCCATAACATGCTGTGAATGTGTTGTGAGTCTGCCCCTTTATAAAACACGACTTTTGGCAACCGAGCCTTCTCAGTCTGTGGCCCACACTTCTGGAATGGACTACTGCTGGATGTCTGCGCCTACACCCATCTTGTGAACTCATCTTTACCAGCTGATGTTTACTACTACTTATTTAGCCTTCTACTCTAGTTCAGTGCCTTGAAATGTTTTTAAAATATGCTATAAAAATTCCATTTATTATTATGATCATTAACGCTGGTAACACTCATTGGGGTACTTTCAAATACATTTCAGTACTTCAGATTCAGCGTCTACAGAAAATACAAGTTTGCAGATTATTTAGTCATTTGACATGATTACAGCCAGTATAACCCCCATGAGTTGCAGCATCTCATTTTCATGGAGGTCCCAATGAGGATAGCAGCAGGCAGCAGGTTAACACAGTCCAGCAGGAACAGTTACAGCACATGCAGGCTAAAATATACACAGGAAAAAAAAAGGTTCAGTAAGAACACCGGAACAGTAATCAAAACAAACAAACCAGGTGGGATCACAGCAAAGAGTATGAACATTGTTATGCAGCCTGATCATGGTCAGGGACGGGGATTCTGGACCAAACAAATACAGGGAGTTCTCAGGTGGTTGGTAAGACTGAACTTGAACAGTTGCAAGCTAAAAGCATTCCTCAGCTGGAGAGGGAGTTTGTTCCAGGTGTCTGGCACTGCAAATGCAAAGGCCTTTCCACCAAATTCATACTTCATCCTGGGAACTGAGAAGGGAAGTACTGCTGTTGAACGTAGCGCGTGAGCACCGACTGACTGTGTGAGGTGAGCTAGGAGAAAATCAGGGACTTTTCATCGTGCACAGCTGTACTATAAAGGAAGCCAGGGTAGTCTCGTCTGCTTAATGAACTTGTCCAGATAATGATGGGTAGACCATCCACAGGAGAGGATGAACCTACACAACCTGTTGTACAAACGATCCACTGGCAGCAGAGTGGTTATATAAAAAAAAAAAAAAAAAAGAAAGAAAAAATGTTCAAAAATATTGAAACCCTTGTGACAGGCAGAGTATAATGAACATAGGTTTTTTTTTTTTTTGTTTTGTTGTTTAGTAAAAAATTTTTGAAAGTAACGGCACTGAAAGCAAAAGCCTGGTTTCTAGATTGGGCCTAGAACCCTGGGTTTTGGAGAAGTATTTTTTTTAGGGAATGACATGTCTAATGGGATCCTAGTCTGTAATTCCACAAGGTTTAGTGTCATCTGCAAAATGAAACGTTGAAAAACAGCCCACGCCAGCTGGCTAATGATACCCCTTGCCATCCAGAAGACCCTGGTTCACGCACCAAGCTCCAAGTGCCTGGTGCTGACTGGGGAGGCGGGGTTTAGGCATCCATCTTGGATGCCTCCTGTATCAGTGAGGGAGGGCATCCCCTTTCGCTGCACCACTGTCCCCTTATGGGCCAGAGGAATGGCGTGTTGTGCAGAAAAGACTAAATGGTCCCCACAAAAGGACCTTTTGTCGGTATACACTGGCCCCCGAGTGGGGCTGGTGAGGGAGTTTGGAAGGTGCGGCAGAGTTCACTCAAGAAATAGCAACTGAGAAGCTGGTAATTTCCGAGGGATTAATGACTGGTTGGGGAGATGGGTGGCCAGAGATACAGCCAAAGGGCATTTCCCTCAATCCGGTCGTTAATCCAAGGAAACAACCGGCTTTGAGGTTTTTATTGTGATTATAAGTCTAATCGCAATAACAACTTTCATCTTTGCCTTTATTTCGTACTTAACTAAGGTTTTATTTGTGTGGTGCAAGCTGTGCATGTCACACAGGGTCAGCTGGCAGCTGGAGGGGTAATTTCTAAGAGGTTAATAACCAACACAGTAGGCAATCAGGAGCCTTGCTAGGCTCATGAATAATTAATTAGACTTACAGCCAGCATTCTGAGGGCTCTGATAGATGTTCAGCCAGGTCGTTTCTTAGGACCAGCAAAAATACAGCAGCAGTTCAAGGCTAATAATTCCGCCCTGCCCTCCATGTCACAGTAGAGCCCTACTGACTCCTCCTGCACCTCACCAGCTCCTCCTCCCAGACTTTGACAGCTGAGTGGAGTATCTTCCTCCTAGCTTGGTGAACTGGGGATGGGGGGTCATCACCCCCTGAGGACCAACTGTAGGTTACAGTTGGGATTCTGGGGAAGGTGTTAAGCAGAGGCTGTGGCAGGCGGGACCACTGGAGGACTCCTACAGCTGGCAGAAGGGTGTGGGCAGGTAAAGGTGGACCTGGCAAGGAGAAATGGGGGCTGAAATAAAAAGTAAAAGGCAGGTCTGTCGGTGCAGCATTAGGGCTACCACTGCTGACACCAGTGGCCAGGAAAATGAGCCAGGGACCCCAGGGGCTCAAGTATCTCAGTGGATACTCTTCCTCCTCCGGAGAGGGATAGGAGTAACATCTGACACTGCTACCACTGCCAGTGGGAGCACAGGTAGTGATACAGCGGCCGTGGTGTGAGGTGGACATTATTAGGCACTTGGCTGGACATGCTTGGATTATGATCCTTGTGCTGATGTCCTCACTGCGATAGGGAGAAGAAACAAAGGGGTAAATCCACACCACTGCAGCAGCATGAAGGCCAAAAATAGCCAGAATGCAGTAAAATCTGCCCGCAGTGAAGAAAAAAAAAAACTGTTTAAAACAGTAAAATAGAAAATAAATAAATAAAAACAATTTGAGACCGTGCTGGTCATCCTCTGATTGGATGCCTTCTGTCTTGGGGAGATAGGGTGTCTTTTTTTGATGCACAGTTGCCCCCTAGTGGCCCAGGGGGATAACAGCCATGCAGGAAACAACAGTCCTAGAACTAGTAGGAAGCCTCATATCGATGCAGGCTTGTTCAACTAGCATATAATAAGACACTGGAGGAGAGGAGAGATGGGGGGGACATGATTGAGGTCTTCAAGTACCTCAAGGGAATAAATAGGGTAAACATGGAGGGGATCTTTAGACTAAAGCAGGGCGGTATTACCAGAGGGCATAGTTGGAAGGTGGAAGGGTGAGGGGGGAAAAGAGGAGGTGGTTTTTCACTGAGAGGGTGGTGGACCCTTGGAATGCACTGCCTGGCGAGCTGGTTCAGAGATCCACAGTGGAGGGCTTCAAGAGAGGATGGGACAGACACAGAAGGCAGATGTACCAGATGATGGCCTGGCCCAGGGGGTTGGGATGGATGATAGGGGTTTCTGGAACACAAGGGGGCCTCGCACCCAACTAGGGATCTGAGGTTCGAGCAGACTTGATAGACCGTAAGGCCTAATCTGCTGGCAATTAGTATGTTAGTATATCATGTGACCAGACAGGTAGGGGTCAGTGTAGGTGGGCGGTCTCATCCTCCCTCTGATGGCCCTGTTAGGTTTTCTGCCAAGGTTTCCACCACAGGGCCCCCCACTGGTGAGATCAAAGCCTTGAAAACAGATGACACCACTTAGGCACATAAAGTCTGTTATCCATGCACACTCATCGGGCGCTGCTCGGGCTCACTCTCCACGCAGGCTCCTAACACCTGGCCCCTCCACTGAGTTGTTAGTTCTCTGGAGCTGGTCTGACTGGGGTGCTACCCATAAGGTACAAGCTGTGAGTCACCTTGCAGCCAGCACTCTGGAATAACAGCAAAGGCTGGAAAGGAGTCTGGATCCCTGACAGGTCCTCAAACAGGAAAATGGAATATGATATATATGGGTGAGGACCTTGCTCGGGGACCTGGGTTGGGAATAACAAGAGTAAAATCAATAAAAAGCTATTAGTTCAGGCGTGTGAAGGGTGATGAAGGCCACAGAAGACTGATCTTTAATCTTTCCACTCTGCAGTCGAATTTCTGTTCTGGATAGCTCTTGCACATTTCAGAAGTCATTTCACGCCTCTCAAGGATTCTGACCGACTCATTGGTTAAGACCATTGCCCTTGGATCTAAACCAGATAAAACCTGCTCTCTAATGGGATTACCTCTGAGAAGAATGCTGCAAGACTGGGAGAGGGAGAACTTTCCGGCCCAGCAGCAGAGCCCAGTAGTTTACTAGTTTCATGAGAAATCTTCCACTACTCTGACTATAAAATCCTTCAAACCTCTTCCTCCCTCCCCGAGCTGCTCAGCAGTCATCGAAAAAACATCACAGCACTGTACACGGCCATCTGTGCACATAATAACTGGTGACAGAACAGCCATGCTGCATGTTTGTATGTGTATGTGTGTTGGTGTGTGTGTTCATGTGTTTGTATACATATGTGTACATGCGTTTGTGTTGGTGTGGTTGTTGTGTGCACACTTGTTGTCTGTTAGTGTTTACACAGTGATACACTGGACAATATTTGGTTGAGGGGCAAGATGGAAAAAGACCCTTTATTGCCACATTTCCCCAATATATTTTCAAAAGGTTTCCAAAAATTGGGGTTGAGGGGTCTGGCACCCAACCCCCACATGCTCCTATATTTGCGCATTTGTGCATTCTGTATGTGATGGTGTTGGTGTGGGACTGGGTACAGCTGCAGATTCAGTTCTGTCAAAGATGGAAACAGTTCAAACTTTGGCTGCCTGATCACTTTCATACCAAATCAAATGCCTCGGCAAACATTCGAACCGATGTGCGAGTTAGGAGAAGCCATCAAACGAGGTCAAACTTTTAAACTGCAATTATGGTATAAAAAAAAAAAAAGGCAAGAAAACTCCCTAGCTCCCATAAATGGCAAAGACAGCACAAAAAACAAACAAAAAACATGAACACCCCACAACTGGACTCTCTAACCCCACATCCAATGGTTTGTGGGGGACTCCTGGTCTCTGAATTCAGCTAACCCCCTGTCGCTGCCTGCCCCGATGGGGATCCAGCAAGGCTCAGCCCCTCTCTCTCCTGCTGCCACCTGCTTTTTCAGGGATCACCAAGGCCACTTTGGGTGGGGGACTTCCAATGACCCTGTGTTACCCTGAGCTGCTACTGCTTTGCCTGCCGGGCTATGGCCTCTAATTACCACCATATTGTGTCCACCCCTCCAATCCCTGCTGTGCTGTTCATCCTTCTCTCACATCCTATTGCCATATTGATTCGCCCTCCTCTGTCCCAACTCCAGGCTCTGTGAGCACTGGCAGAGATAGGAATAGCACTGGGGAGTCCTTCTGACTTGTTACGTATAAACATACGAACTTGCCAGCAGATAAAGGCCTTTTGATCTATCGAGTTTGCTCGATTGTGTAGCTAGCAGCCCTTAGACTGCAGCTACCCCTCCTCCCCCTTCCCTGTGATCCACCCCCTTGCTCAGTCTCATCCCCCCTTTTTTTTTGTACTTTCTTTTTATTGATTTAATAAAAAGACATTACAGCTTTTTCCCTCATGCAAGAGGATTCATTCAGTTACAATAGCAAAATATGGAACATCACTTTGTTCTAGCTCTTACATAGTACGTAGCAGGAGTGGGGATAAAATAAAATAATTGGCAGGTTTCACCAACTGTCCCATAAGAAAGTCCAAGTTGCCAGCCGCTTCATGGCTAAGGTGATAGTCCGTTTATTAGGTAGAATATCCCAAAATTTGAACTGCACTAACCAGTAGTGCTGTGACCTTTCAAAGAGAAAATATATTAAAGGTAGACATGGTTCACATGCACTCCGCTGTCTCCTGCTCCTACCCACCCACCATACAAACAATTAGCTTAGAACAGATCTCAGTATACAGTATGATCAATTGAAATGACATGAACAAAATTTTAAACTGGGTCAGTATAACTATGAGAAGGGATTAAACAACACTATCCCCTCTCCCAAAATATCACTTCACCCTCGGTATCCCAGTCTCTAACTTTTAACTATTAGGCAAAGTAAAATGAATGGCTAAAGAAAAAGTCAGAGTTAGTACTCGGCCTTCCTCTGGATCAGAGCTGACCATCTCATTTTCCAGTCCTGGTTTACTGTCAAATTCAGTAGCTGCTTTTTCGGCCCAGCGACCCGCGTCCTTTGGGTCTGTAAATTGCCAACTCTGAACCCCATATGTGACTCTTAGACGGGCTGGTAGCAAGAAGGAGTGTACTATCCCAATGAAGCGAAGCTTCTGGCGAACTCGCGACGAATTTTCCTCCTCGACCGTATCTGGTAGGAGATCAGAAAATAAGCTTGATTTGTGGTTCTGGATCTCAAGGGGAAGCTTCATGAGCTGCCCTTATTAGGATGTCCCAGACCTCCAGTTATCGTTTTCAGGATCACCGTCCTCGGTTGACCCACGTCTGCAGGCCGTACCCTTGGTGTTGCTCGGTACGCCTGCCGCAGAGCTGTCCATTCAAAATCCTCAGGGATCGATAGGTTCTCAGCCAGCCACTGCCGTATAAAGGACAAAAGGTTCACCCCTTCCACACCTTCAGGTAGGCTAACTATTCTGACGTTCCCTGCCTGAATCAGATTCTCCACTCCCTCCAGGCGATATCTTTCTTAGTTGCTGGTTTTCTTTCACCAGGGTAGTTGCTGTAGGCTGAGCTGCTAGAGAGCGCTTGTCTGCATCAGCGACAGTTGAGCTCAGTGCTGTTATCGCTGTATCATGGGTCTCCAATTTAGAAAGTGTTTTTTCAAGTTTTGTGTCCATCGTTCTGACAGATTCTACAACTGCTTGCCATGGAGGGTCCTTAGAAGTAGCAGGCCCCACCGCGTGGTCTTGATTTGCTGCTGAATGAGGCTAGTTTTGCTTAGTACGCCCCATCACAAGTCTGGTATCATTAGAGAGCTGAGAATCTGCAGAATTCACTGAGTTCAGTTGAAATAAAAGGTTCAGCTAAAATTACATGTTTTAGTCAGTAAATTAGGAACAAGAAGTGCAGAGCTGCAGAAAACACTTCCTGCCTGGAAGCTGGCTCTCTGGCGCCCCTCTCATCCCCTTTTGAAGCAGCCCACTGTACTACAGGATATCACTTCCTCTGGTAATGCGTTCCACCCCATCACCACCCTCTCCTTAAAGAAGTGTCTCCTCGTGTCCCTCCTGAACCTCCCCCCCCCAAAAAAAAAACTAATTGGGCACGTCCAGGATATGATCCCGGGAACTCTCGCACCCTAAGCGAGAATCATACCCCTAGACCAACGAGCCACATGGCTCCCATATATTGATCCAGCCAGCCACTGCCTCTTCTGACAGTCTTCCTGTTTCTGGCACCTGCTGACTCTCTTCACCCTATGATGACCATCTCCAAAGCAAAAGTGCCCCACCCCCTGCCCCATTTTCTCACCTGATCCCCATCCCAAGAATCAAGGTCCCCACAACTACAGCATCTTCCAGATTGGTGTGTAGCTCACGTCGCTGCTAATGCCATGCTGTGATCAATGTGAAACTGTAAAACATCGGGGGCTAGATTCCCCAAGGGCCCTCAGAACGATGCAAGGTGAATCACAGAACCACCGTCCATCAAAATACTGTGCGCCATATTTAGAAAGAAGAGCAGTCTCTGCAGCAAAGCCCCCCAGTCTGATACAAGAGGCACACTGCGACAAAAATCTGATGCATGTGGGGAGAATGATGTAAGCCAAGGCACAACAGCGTGGGCCGTGAATGCCTCAAGGTGAGCCACAGAGGCAAAGCAGGAGGGGCAAGAATGCCCACATTGAGGCACAACAATGATGCAGGGGACGGGAATGCCCCATGGTGGATGAAAATTGAGAAGGGAGGCATGGAGCGGGAAGTGACGCAAGCTGTATCAAAAAGGCGATGCAGTTGAAGAGAACTGATGCAAGCTGCAATGTAAACCGCTGCATTGGATGAGACGTTTGAAAAGCCATATGGCGGATGAAATGGCCACAGCATTGGCATGTACAGCCCCCATCCCATCCCATAGGGGTGTAAGATCTGTCTCACCCTCCCTGTCTGTGCTGGACCTGCTCCATTCTGTGCGTCACTGTCAGTTAGACCAGCTCCACCCTGGTCTAATGGATGCCTGCCATCACTGGTGCAATGTCAGGGCTTCCACCTTTGTGAATCCCAGAAAACGGGATGTTGCATAATTTTTGTGACGCGAGCGCCATTGCGACATGGTGCACCTAGGTTTCGGATGCAAGCATGGCACAAGCCACTTTGGCGCTAGCAATCCCAGGTTTGACACAAGATTCGTTGCTGAATCAGACTTGGTGCAAACTGTGACGCAAGTCGCAACTTGCATCAAAGTGTTTTGGCACAGGCACCCTGCATCATTCCCAGCCCTTTGTGAGTCAGGCAGTGGGAGGCATTTAACAGCGCTTTGTGGTGTTGTCTCTGCCATAAAACACTGTTATTTTTACATTTCAGACCTTTGCCATATATTTTTATGGGCCTGGTGTGCAACGCATTTTCTCTAATTTTCTTTTGGTGCACACACCAGGCAACCTGCACCCTCCCATTTTACTATTCGCACATGGATCCTGGTATTCTAGATGGCGGCTTCTTACCCAACGTCGTGCCACCTCTGGTTCAGACTGCATTCTTGTTTATTGCTCAGCTGGATAACCTGAAGATCTCACATCTGCTAGAATCCCTGAAGCATCTGTGAGGTGTTAACGTTGATAAAGATTTGCCCCCGCAGCTCGGTCAACAGACCCCAGTACTTGTGGCTTCTCTTCTCAACAGACAAACAATGTCCTTTTATGATTTACATCTTTGTGGCTTTTATTTCTTCAGCATTCCACAAATCTCTTTGGGGGGCAGCTTGGTGGCATAGCAGAAGCATGTCCATCTGCCACCTAGCAAACCTGGGGAGGGGGGGTGTGAGATTTCATGTGCAATACACAGAATCCCATGCTGGAGACTGGGCAGGTCTCGGAGCTGAGGCACTCGACTCCTGTGAAGGGAGGCGGGGGAAGACCACAGCGGGACCCCTATTGTCCAAGCACTGAGTGGCACGGATGTCATCTGTGAAGGCAGTTGTAAACCCCCAACCCCCCGACAGAAGGGGTGGTGCTGTGGTGGCTGGTAGCACTGGAGCGGGAGACGGGAGGAACCATAAGGGAGAAATATTTAACAAAATCTGTGCCTGCAATCTAAGATAGCAGCGCCCCGAGTGGCGCACAGCACAGCAAGGCAGCGCCTACAGCCGTCTCTTCGGCCGCTGCCTTTCCCGGACACTGCATCCCTCCTTGGACCGGATGCCTGGTCCCGACTCCCAGACTGCAATCTAAGATAGCAGCGCCCCGAGCGGCGCACAGCACAGCGAGGCGGCACCTATGGCTGTCTCTTTGGCCACTGCCTTTCCCGGACACTGCAACCCTCCTAGGACCGGCCGCCTGGTCCCAACTCCCGGACTGCAATCTAAGGTATGCCGCTGTTTAAATTTGGAGCCGGGCTGCTCCGGCGGCTCTCTCATTGGTTGCGGCGATTTCCTAAGGCTCCTGATTGGGCCTGCCGCAAGGAGAATCGCTCCCGATTGATGCGCCTTTTCAGCCAGCTTCTCTGGCTTGCAATGCCACTTTCTTGAGCGTATCTGTGGACTTGAAGTTTTCTCTTGCCTGTTCTTTTTGTCCTGCCCCCCCCCCACCTAAGCCACCTTTTAAATACACCTCCTGCCCCTCCTTCTTTTTCAAAGAATCCCCTCCCCATTGGCTCTTCTCTCCCTGTTTACACCTCTGGATCTAGGGCTCCAGGATTAGGCAGGATAACCTCTTCTGAACTATCTGGACTCCCCTAGTCTACTAGGATTTGTCAAGTTAATTCTACTTTATACACTTAAACTGTAATCCCAGTTGCTTTCTCTCTCTCTCTCTCTGCTGTTTCTACCAGGCATGTAGCCTCTGTCTGGACCACAGAACGCTACAACGTACAGCCTGCACTCTGCTTGTTTGCCCAGCTTGCCATGACTGCTATAATGGGCAGTCTAAATTGGTTAGTTTCCCTTGCTTGTCTTATTGCTTTAAGCTACTATGTGGACTGGGTGATAGCTGGGGCCCTCCATCACCCTATGGGTGAAAGTTCACCTCCCCTTCCAGTTCACGTTGAACCAGAATCCCCAACAATACTTCTCTACCTCCCCTGTCTGCTTAAACAAGATACAGCTTTGCTTGGGCACTGACTGCATAAACAACTCCTTGTTCCCAATGCTACTTCTGCCCTTGGAATATTATCTTCCTGCACTTTGCCCTGGGTAAAGTCTCAACTCTCCTGCTGCTCCAGGCTGGGGACATCGAAACCAACCCTGGACCTACACTTCATTCACCCCCGACCCAGTCTGCAGCGTCTATACCTCCTATGAGAGGTCTAAAAATCGTCCACATGAACATTCACAGCCTACGCCCCAAAATGGCCAAATTGGAATCCTGGACCATACAAATGTCTCCTGACATCTTATGCATATCCGAATCCTGGCTAAAACCAGCCATCAAACAGCGTGAGGTATCCCTTCCAGGCTATGGCATCTTTAGAAATGATAGGATAGGCAAAAGGGTCAGAGGGGTACTGGTCTACTACACGACAAGCCTCGACGTCACTGTCCTCCCCACTTCTGTCTCCTCACCTCCTCTAGTTGAGTCCCTCTATGTCACTCTTACACTTGGAATCGTTAAAAAAACTCATCATAGGGTGTATTTATATGGCCCCCAGCCTTGCCACCACTGGCCTGCCTCCTCTCCTTGCATCCTTAGGCAGCCTTCCAAAGCATGACCTCATCCTATGCGGGACTTCAACATTGACTGGCTTCTCCCCAATACTGGTAGTGTCCATGCTTCACTTGCTGATGGCAACCTTACCCAGTTAATCCATGATCATACACGAGTCAACCCAAAATCTGGCAACCGTACCCTGCTAGAATGGATGGTCACCAACTGCCCACTTAAATCAAATCTGCTGGTATGCTCTCAGATTGCATAAGCGATCACTCTCTTACCTTCTGTGTGTGGAGAAACAATTATCCCAACCCTCCTCCCAAGATTTCCCTGGTCTGGGATATGACTAGGTCTGACGTCAACAGGTTTCTGTCCTCCATTAACACTACAGATTGGGGCCCCATTAATACACTTCCTGACATAAATCTAGCCCTAGACTTCCTAATCTCCACTCTCACCAAAATAGTTAACCAACACGCCCCTCAGAAAAAATGCAGATCCAAGGGTGTTAAAGCTCCGTGGCTCTCCAGGGATATCAGATCTCTTATGGCCCTCCATGACAAAGCATGGCGAATGTATAAACAGAGTGGACTTCCCTCTGACTGGCTTATTTACAGACAGCTCAGGAATAAATGTAAAAATTCTGTGCAAAAAGCTAAGAGATACCATCTCAAATCTCTTCAAACCAAGCATCTTAGTAACCCCAAGGAATTCTGAAGGCAAATTAATTCTCTACTAAAAGGTAAGACAGTAGAAAACCCAAGCTCTGTTTCTGTTAATGGCTCCACCCTTGACGACCCACTCTCCATAGCTACTGGATTCAACAATTTCTTCACTGACCTCCAAAAATACACCTTGATCTTCCACAACTCTTCCTCTCTTCATACGACTCTCCTGCCCAACCTAGGAGGTTGTCCTGAATTCCATTTGAAGCTAGCCACACTCGAAGAGGTGTAGCAACTTCTATCTAACTTGAAACCTGAGGGCTCTCCCAGATATGACTCACTGGAACCAACATTTCCTAAGCTGGGTGCCACTGCCCTAGCTCGCCCCATCCGTGACTTGTTTAACCGGTCCTTCCTCTCTAACCTTGTACCAGATAAGTGAAAGGTGGCAGTAGTAGTCCCAGACCACAAAGGGGGACCAAACTCCATCATAGAAAACTATCGCCCTATATCTCTACTTTCGCATCTGGCAAAAATCTAAGAGCGTATCATTTATAATCATCTCCAAGACTACCTCAACTCTCACAATCTGCTATCACCATGTCAACACGGTTTTAGAAAGAATCACAGTACTCTCACTGCACTCATAAAAGTAACATCCGACATCTTCCACGCAATGGATAAGGGCCAGGCCACTGGAGCCATATTCATGGATCTCACAAAAGCATTTGATTTTGTGAATCACAGGCTTCTGCTACACCAGCTGCATCTCCTTGGCCTGGACCACAATGCGCTGTGCTGGGTCAAGAGCTAAGTGGGATGGCTCCCAGTCTGAACAAAAAAACAGTTTCCCATTGTGTCCCGCAAGGCTCCATTCTGGGCCCTATGTTATTCTTGCTCTTTATCAATGATCTCCCCAACTTCTGCGGGAGTGCTACAGTTCATGTATACGCAGATGATGCCATCATCTATCGCTCCTCTCCACTTATAGACCAAATCAATCAGGACCTTGCCTCAGACTTCGCCTCCCTGGAAGCCTGGTTCCAGTGTAATCATCTCGTTCTCAACTCAAAGAAAAAAAAATGCATGGTCTTCGCTCATTGGCCTGCACAAAAGCCTAATCTACCTACCCTTAGCATTTCCACCATCAAGGGAGACTCATTAGAGGTAGTCCACTCCTTCAAATACCTGGGTTTTACTTTGGACCCTGCCCTCTCGTTCAACTCCCATGTCTCTATCACTATCAAAAATCTCATCCAGAAACTCAGACTCCTCTATCACATTCGTTCATACCTCACACTTGTCTCTTGCCAAAAAGTAGCCTCTGCATCCCTCCTTCCCCTCCTATCCTATGCTGCACCCCTCCTCCTCTTTACTAATTCCTCCTCCCTGTCCCTTGTCTCTCAGGCATACCACAGGGTGGGTCGTTTTGCCTTGGGGGCCCCTACTCGCTCTCACCATTGTGATATTCTTGCCTCTCTGGGGTGGTCCTCCTATGAAGCAAAACTGAGCTATTCCACCTTGAGCCTCATGTTCAAGCTTGTCCACAAATTCACCCCTCCTTGCCTCAGAAAATTTATACGCCTCAGATAAGCACCACGCACACTTCGCTCTGCCTCTCTCCCCCTTCTCATTGTTCCCAAAATACGTCTTGCTGTATCCAGACGCTCCTTTTCATATGCTGCTCTAACTGACTTGGACGCCCTTCCTCCATTCTGTCCTGCTTCTCCCTCTCACAATTTCAGTCCCATCTGTCTGCCTTTCTGTCTGCCTCTGCTATCTGCTCTTGCTTTCGCTGAAGGGTGCCTACCCAGAAACTCCTCTACCTTACCTACGGCTGCCTCCTCCTATCTTATTCTTTTTCCACTCCACTATTGCTCCACCTAGCATAATATGAGTGTAATGCATGTAAAATCTCTGATCCTAGCCATTCCCATGTATGTTACTTGTATGTTTACTGTGAAGTTTTACCCTAGAACTGACCTATATATATAGTTTTCTCCTCTACTTAGGCTTGCATCAGGCCGGAGACTTCGTACATTGCTCGTCAAGAGAAATTTTTTAGTCAATTGTTTGTATACTTGCCCAGCCTGGTGGCGCCGGACACCACACCTCGCGCCACACCGGTGACCCAGGTTCTGGAACGAGCCCGGGCCACTGGGGGTCGGTGGGGGAGGAGAGGATTGAGCGTCGGAGGACTGCTCTCCTCTCCTGGGGAGGGATAGGGGGATTGTCCTGCGCATATGGCGACACCTAACGATGGCTGGGTGTACCACCGCTGGTAAGACCTAACATGGGGTTCAACGATGGGCAGCCGCTTTCTGGACGCACGCTGAGCGCGACGTTATTGACTGGGTGACATTGCATTGCCCTCTATTGTAGAGGAAATCTGAATTAAAATCCCCCCCTCCAGTAGGCGAAGGCGGGGCCTGTGGCATCGGCCCCACATCCATCGCTGGGCGTAAGGACGCCCGTTCTGGATCCCCTCCCACAAGGCTACCCACCAATTCTGTAGATAGGATGCCAGAGGAGTAGGCGGTCCTTCCCCAGAGGACACAGACCCGGGGAGTTTGGGTATGCTACTTGGGTTGTGGGGATGGCCCGACTGGAAACAGAGTGGACCACGCTTCAGGCAGGATGGGATAAACCCGATAATCGAGTTGCCCTCGCTGTAGAGAGTCTGGAGGTAGGGAGCATAAAAACAAAATTGCAAAAAAAAAAAAAAATTGTTTGTATACTTGTAATATTTTGTTTTGACATGTACTCTGCCTATTACTAACTTTGTAACATGAGAACTGCATTGCTTGTTGCACTTGTATCTTCGTGATTGATTCTCATCCCCGGGTCGACTTTGAAAAAGGGACTGTAATTGTCTCACTGGACTTACCCCGCTACCAAAACTCAAATAAATAAATAAAATCCCTTTGTCACTAGTGCCAGTTTTCTGATTTTCTGTGTGGTGAAACTCCCCCCCCGTAGAAAACAGGGTGATAAAACAGTGAAAATATGGCTAGGAAGTGAGATGCAACAAGGAAAAGGCACAGAAAGATAGGAGGGCATTCACAGTGTTTAGAGACACTTCAATACTGTTTCACAGCATCCATTCAGCTATGTAAATATCTGACATAAAAACAAAATAACTGGTATGAGAGAAAGTAAAAATTATGGTATAAAAGGTTGCAAAGCCAGCCTGCTGCTTGTGGCGCAGACAACCTGGGTTCGGGAATAAGTCTGGGCCATCAGAGTGCCCATCCGGGGGGACAGACTGAGTTTCCCAGCGGATACTCTTCCTCTGCCTGGTTAGAGGATGCCTAGGTCTGAGTGAACACTGGCACCTAGCTGTCCACAGGTGGATGTGCAGCTCGGAGTGGCAGAGCATGCACGTATTGGCGCCTTTACATGCGATGTCCCCGGGGGTGGGATTAAAAGGGGCAGAAAACGCTCCCTGCCTCACAAATAACATCCAGTTCGCTTGGGAGCAGTGCAGCCTACCATACCCCCCAGCAACAATATGGTCTTTGAAGGGGAGCAGATCCCACAACTCCGCCTTGGGGGAAGCTGAGGACTTGAAAGCTGGGGCAGTGGAGGGAGAGACAGAAGAGCTGTGTGGTTGCCTGAAGTGGAGATGAAAGTGACTGGGAAGGAAGTAATACAAATTAAAAAAAAAAAAAAACAAGAAAGAATGGTGCAGAATTTTAGACTATATTGCACAGAATTTTAGAATATATTACACAGTGGGGGCTGCTATGGCACGCTAGTGACCTGGAATTGTGCACCAAGACCAGGACATCTGAAATTAAGTGGCAGGGAGAGCTCCAGAGCATCCCTTGTATGCAGTCCTTCCGGGGGGGGGGGGTGAGTCACGCCTTGCTGCTGCCAATACTGGCTGCCGGTGCTGCTCTTACAGCATGAGTGACCATATGTTGCTGGACCCCCGGCCCGGTCACTGCTGCATGGGTGTGCTTGTTTGGAATTTGGGAGCCATCCAGATCAGGGGACAATGACTGCCAGCCAATCTGGATTATGGCTCCCTGGCATCCCTCCCTCTCCACCCAGCTCCGTAGCGCATCGGCTCTGCCCTCTGCAACCACTGTTCTCAGGACTAAAGCTGCTGCTCATCCCGATTGGCAGCCAGTAGGTTCCTGACAGAGCTATGCCAGACATCACACCTGAAGGAGCTACAGTTCGAGTATGAAACAATGAAAAAGGGGCAGGGAGGTCCGATGAAAACTGTTATGGGCCAAAGATCTTTTGCCTACTTAGCTCTCTCCTTGTGAAATTTTCCCTCCCCAAAGCATATCAAGCCTTGTGCTCCTTTAAACATGCAAATAAGGAGACCTTCCTTGAACTATGTAGATTTATTTATTTATTTTTTTGTCAACTCTATTCTCCTCCAGACCAGGGCATCTCTCTGTAGTACCCACACGACCTCCACCTCTACTCCCGGCCTGAAACCTCCCCCGTACTGGTCCCCCCCCCCCAAACCAACTGACTCGTCCAGCCCTGGATCACCCCCACAGCCCACCCTTGGTGGCCTTTCTCAGATTAGAGGGATGGCTGTGGGGCCGGTGTAAAGGACAGGGAAGCCAGTGAGGGTAGGTCTGGCAGTGGGATGTAGGCATCGGTCCCTGGGGTCTCCTTCGCCTCCTCTAATGGATTGGGGTTTTCTATGTATGCCAGTACCCTGAGGCCCTGGAAGCAGTAGTGCATGTGCGTGAAGGTGTGCATGCGCACTGCAGCTCCAGTCCACAGCCTCGTTCACCCTCCCCAGCCTACCGCCAGGGTTCCTTGGATGCAACACTGCCACTCGGCCTCCACCAGGAGGAAGCTAACCCTGAGAAGCCCCTCAGATCCCTCCCCGAGGGTAACAGCTGCTGAGCGGTAGCTCAGTCAGTACCTCCCCCCCCCCGGGTGACCCCAATGACCCGAGTCTGTTTCTGAACTCCGGTCGCTGGCATGGCGTGAGGTGTGGCATCCAGCGCCTCAACCTCAGCACAACAGGGCCAGCATGAACTATCAGATCTAATTGCTGCTCTCCTGATATGCAGTGATTTACCCATATTGATACTATGCCACTGCTTCTGCACTGTTCCTGTTGCTGTATGACACTGACTGTTCTATTATTTCTTGTTCATTCTTTTTGAATTTAGTACAGTTTCTCCACCTTGTCACCTAACTGACCCCCCACCCCTATCACCCAACATCTCCAAAACTTACCTGCTGCTCTCATGTTTCCCGTGGATAACCCCCTACAGGAAGGTCTGCCAGAGGCCATCCATTTACCTCTGGCCAGCAGTTTGAGGGTAGGTGAAGGAGCGAGAGCCCACTTGGCACTCTGGAGCCTGCAGTGAGCGGCATAGTATGCAGTCGGGGCTTATTTTCCTGACCTTTTCTGTTTTCACATCCCTCGCACATGGTGGAGGTTGCATCTGACACCACAGCATCAGAGCGTCCAGTGTGTTCCTCCCTTTATACTGGCTTCAGCCAACACCAGCACCTGTTGTCATTCAGGTGGCAGTACTGTGGCAGAGACTAGAAGCCCTCCCTCCCCCAAGGAGGTGTGTCCCCTGGGATGCTCAGCCATCCTCCCCCTTCCAGCCGTCCAATGACCCAGGCTTGTTCCTGAACCTAGGTCGTCTGCATCCCGAGCACTAACGCTACCACCGCACTGACAAGCCGGCAGGTTTCTCGTTGCTTCTAACTTACTGTTCAGTATAAAATGTTTTTATTTAAACTGCCCGGCTAAGTTTTGCTGTGGGGTAGATCCCCTGAATTGTATTTCAAGTGATTAATCCATTTACCCCTCTATTCTATTACTGTACTACCTGGCTGTGAAATTTCTGGGTTCTGTGTCATAACATCGAACGCCGAACGGTGATCACTATTATGGCAAGTGTATATCGCTGAAAAGCAAATCGGCGATATACACTTACCAGCAAACTAACATGTGGCAATCTAAGTGTTTTGCAGGGGCTGTGCCCCCCCCCTTACTAAGGATTCCCTAACTCAGGGGTGTGTGTCAGGGAGGGGCAACCGCAAAAAAAAAAAAAAATTAAGTCCAGAGTCGCAGGCAGCAGCAAAATTTACACCCTCCGCCCCCAGCCCCAAACCCAATACCTGCTATGCTGCAGCCAGCCTCCCTCACCACCACACCACACAGCTGGCTTGATGGCAGGCGCAGTCCCTCCCAATAACCCTTTTCCCTTTCCCTCCTCTTCCCCTCACCAATCCCCTGTTCCCGTTGCCTTCCCCTTCTGCCGCAGTGGACCTAGTCACTATCCTTGCAGGTAGCCCTTCCCAATAGTGCCGAATATGGATTCACCGTCTTGATGGGCACCCATATTCGGCTGCTATGATCACTGGATACCAAATTTCCGAGTTTATGAGCAAGGCTGCCTTCCTGTATCACGCAGGTAAAACTGATTTGTTGGACTTGTCAATGTATCATCTTACTCTTCTTATTCCTTCTGACGTACCATTCTTGTGTGCTCCTATACCATCTTGTATGTAAGTAATTCCAGATTGCCCCTGAAAAAGGGACTTTTTGTTTCAGTGGACCAACCCAGTTACCAAGGACCAATAAATAATAAATTCATAATAGTAAAAAAAAGAGGAGAAATGATACCAAAAAAGGAAAATAATATGTAGAATTTTAAAAAGTGAAGAACACAGGCATGTATGCTGTGGGACCGGAGAAGTAGCAAGCTTGATCACCCTGTGTTACACCATCAACCCCAAGCTGCACTGTTATAAAGTTTCCTGGTTTGGGGCAGAATTAATTTGCTCACTTCACTACCATGGGGGGCACACCCTTTCAATGAAAAGGTTTTTTGTGTATAATCATCTCCTGGAGACATCCACATAAAAATCATGATGACCCTCCCCAGGCTGCGTCTTAATAGAACGAGCATGTCAAGCGCCTCATTTAGAAAAATAAGAAAAGCTATCTTGAGGCGGGAGAAAAATGTCACCTTGAGTCCTTCTGATACCAGATAAATCGTAAAAGGTCACCCAGCAATGTAGGAGACAAAAGCTCCATAAATCCAGACTGACTTGCCAATCTAGACTTCTTCTTCATTTCTATCTCATATTGGTCTACCAGCTACTTATGGCAGTAAAGGGTGCTAGGGAGGTAGGAAGGCCTCCTTGATAGGTCAGATGTCAGGTTAAACTAAATGAAATATTCCCCAGTATGACTGGAGAATACTGTAATTTGGCATAAGTGTGCAGAGCCCATGGACGATACTTATTACTGGCAGTTTACCCAGAGATGGGGGACAAAGGGCAAAAAGATATGTTTGAACAGGCATTTCTGTAGTTTGGCACAATTTCATTTTCAGTCTATTTTCATTAACTGTCGCTAAATCTTTTTTGCTTGTGTTGTTTGTGCTTTGCAGGGCACATGAGATCTCCAAGATGTGCTGAAAAAATTGTCTTTACTTGACTTTTATTCTAGAATACCAGCTGTCAAAAAGAATCATAACTCAGACAGACAGAGGGATACTGTCTGTAGGTAGGTAGGTAGGTAGATGATATAGCCTGCCTACAGATAGACACTGTCTGTAGGTGGGTGGATGGATGGATGGATGGACGGATAGACAGATGTCAGACAGATAGATACTGTTGACAGATAGATAGATAGATATTGTCTGTAGACAGACAGACAGAGCCTGCCTACAGACACTGTCTGGGGGTGGGTGGATGGATGGATAGATAGATAGATAGATAGATAGATAGATAGATAGATAGATAGATAGATAGTGTCTGTAGGTAGGTGGTAGGCAGATAGATAGATAGATATTGTCTGTAGACAGACAGACAGATGATAGAGCCTGCCTACAGACACTGTCTGGGGATGGATGGATAGATAGATAGATATATAGATAGATACTGCCTGTAGGTAGATAGTAGGCGGAGAGAGAGAGAGGGAGAGAGAGATACTGTCTGTAGATAGACAGATAGATGGATACTGTCTGCAGATAGATAGCAAGATGGTGTCACGTCAAAACAGCACATCAGCGTAAACCTTTGTGTGGTGTTCGTTTGCTTTTTGGTGTTCTGACAACTTGCTGAAGTGTTCCGTTGCTGTCTTTCCTGGCACTCACATTGCTGAGCTTAAACTGTCTTGAGATTTTTGACATGCTGTTTTGACATGGAATCTAGATAGATAGGTAGATAGATAGATAGATAGATAGATAGATAAATATATACTGTCTGTAGATACAGCTATAGTTACTGTCTGTAGATAGATACTGTCTGTAGAGACAGCTACAGTTGCTGTCTGTAGATAGATACTGTCTGTAGACAGACAGATACTGTCTGTAGATACAGCTACAGTTACTGTCTATAGATAGATACTGTCTGTAGATACAGCTATAGTTACTGTCTGTAGATAGATGCTGTCTGTAGATAGATACTGTCTATAGATAACAGCTATAGTTACTGTCTGTAGATAGATACTGTCTGTAGATACAGCTATAGTTACTGTCTGTACTCTGTAGATAGATACTGTCAATAGAGATACTGTCTGTAGATAGACAGATACTGTCTGTAGATGGATAGATACTGTCTGTAGATACAGCTATAGTTACTGTCTGTAGATAGATACTGTCTATAGATACAGCTGTAGTTAATGTCTGTAGATAGATAGTGTCTGTAGACAGATAATGTCTGTAGATAGATAGATACTGTTGATAGATACTGTCTATAGATAGATACTTTCTGTAGATAGATAGATACTGTCTGTAGATAGATACTGTCTGTAGATACAGCTATAGTTACTGACTGTATATACAGCTATAGTTACTGTCTGTAGATAGATATTGTCTGTAGATACAGCTATAGTTACTGCCTGTAGATAGACAATGTCTGTAGATACAGCTATAGTTACTGTCTGTAGATAGACAGATACTGTCTGTAGATAGATACTGTCGATAGATAGATACTGTCAGTAGAGATATACTGTCTGTAGATACAGCTATAGTTGCTGTCTATAGATAGATACTGTCTGTAAATACAGCTATAGTTACTGTCTGTAGATAGATAAATACTGTCTGTAGATAGACAGATACTGTCTGTAGATAGATACTGTCTGTAGATACAGCTACAGTTACTGTCTGTAGATAGATACTGTCTGTAGATACAGCTATAGATCTTACTTCGAGATACAGCTCTTGCAGCAGGTTACACCATTAGGACTGAAGCCGTCAGGCGGCAGGATCCCACGGAAATTTTCTAGCTAGCAGTCTTCAGTGGGGACCTCCTCCAACATCAGTCCTGCCCCCGACGTCAGGCGTAGTACATAAGGAGGCGGTCCCCCCACAATCCCCAGTTCTTTTCCCGCCGTCAACATCGCAAGCATCAGCCTCTCGGTCACTTTCTAGCGTGCGACGATTAGGAACTATGACATTCTCTCTTTCTCATATGATCTTGGATTCATCTGATGTCTTCTCCAAACACCTCTCTGAAAGGTCACCCATCGAAGTGCTTGGGCAAACAGACCTCTTCAAGGATCCTCATTCAGCCTCAGTGTATGCTGTTTAGGCCCAGAACACGACACCAAGGTCTGCTCCTTCTGCCAGGGCTTCAACAGTCGCACCAGGATCCGCCGCCAGAAGGCCCTTCAAGTGTTTCTCTTGGAGGAGAAACTCAAGGCCATGGATAGGGAACCTTCCTCCAGGGAGGAGTCATCAGGGAAGACCCACAAACACCGGGAAAAACACCAGGAGAAGGAAAGGCCCAGGTCCCCGTCGAGGGCCTCGGACTCCCGAAGCTCTGGCTCGCGGTCAGACCGCTCTCCTTCCAGGGCTCAATCTCAGCCTCCCCCAGTTCAGGTCAGATCCTGCAGCAGCTCCTCCTCCCTGCAGCCTATCAAAACTTCCAGCCATCAGCTTCATCCACTCCTTCTAAGGCCTCATCCAAGTCTGGGGAGTGCCACAAGTCTTCCTCCTGCCGTCAGGACTCCGACGCCAGGTCGGTGTCCTAGCCTCCGCGTGGGTCGGACCCAGTCCCGTGTAAGACTAAGGACCTGACGTCCCTAAAACGGACGCCGGACCTGACGTCGGCCAAACATCACAGGCACTCCCAGGCGCCAGCTACAGTAAGACACCCGTCACCCTCCCAGGGCGTCGGCCAGGGGACCGACGTCGGCTACCCTAGAGGGGAGGACCGCACCACCGTCGCCTACCGACGTCAGTCGGAAGGTATCATCGGAGGAGGACACCACTCAGCCGAGGACCAGGCAGGCGACTTCAGAGCCGTCGGACTCCCACGGGAACCCTCCCCGGAGTGGGAGACCCCCGGGGACCCGACGGCTGACCCCGGCGACAGGCCAACGGTACCCGGCCCGTCGTTGGGCCTGAATTTGGCAGCGGTGAAGGAGCTCTTCACCTTCTGGTGGGACACCATCAGGAAGGATGTGGTCGCCACGCACCCTCCTCCTACTTCAACTCCGCCTCCACCTACTCCTTCAACACCTACGCCCCCTCCTCCACCCAAGGGGCCCGTGGGATGGCCACCAACCCCCAAGGAGTCAACACCTCCTCCTAGGGGCAGATCCTCAGATAGGAGAAGACCTACCTCAAGATCCACTTCAGGGTCACCCAGCCCTAAGAGACCCAGACGACGACGGTACACCTCGTCCACGGAGGACTCTAGATAGGACACCTCAGGGTGCTCCAGATCTCCTTCTCCCATCAGCATTCCCTTCCCAGACCCGCACGACCTTCCCAGGTCTCCTCTGGATGACCCCTCTTGCGCTGAGATCATGAGGCACATTCAGGAGAATATGGGGTGGGATGCTGAAGAGCTAGACCCCGAGAGACAGCGCCTTGCCCGCTACCTTCAGCAGAAAGACCCAAAGCCTGTGGTAATGCCACCCTTGGTGGACACCTTTGCGGACATCACCAAGGCTGCGTGGAAGCATCCACATTCGACTCCGGCAGTGCCGAAGAAGGCTGACCGCCTATACAAGGCCCCGAGGGAGGACCAGTATCTGGCGAACCATCCTCTGGCTGATTCCCTGGTCATCACGGCCTAGCATGACCGGTCTCAGAGACCTCAGCACTTGAGCACATAGCCACCGGACCCGGAATCTAAGCAATTGGATGTCCTGGGTAGGCGCACGTACGCGGCTGCGACTTGCGCCATCAAGTCTCTAAATCACCTCACCCACATGGTTCAATTTCAGAACGCACTGTGGGAACAGGGACAGGACCTGGTTGAGAAGATGCCCGACAGTGGTCAAAAGGAGGAGCTTTTAAACCTCCTCCATACGGGTTCAGATGTGAGGACCCAGGTGCTCAGAGCCGCATACGACTTTGCGGACTCTTCAGCCAGAGCTGCAGCCTCAGGCGTGTGTCTCTGGAGACACCCTTGGCTCCGCGTCTCCGGTTTTATCCTGGACGTCCCTTACAATGGGGGAAGTCCTTTTTGGTGAAGCCTCCGAGAAGGTGATCACCAAACATCAGGACGCAGGGAAGGCAGTTAGATCTGTCCAGGCCATGTACAGATCTCAACCTAGTTCCTTTCGTAGGAACCAGAGTCGTTTTCGTGGCCGGACACAAAGGCAACAACCACGTTCCGGCCAACAGCAGAAGGGCTCCTTTACCCGAAAAGCCCAGGCCAAGTCATCCCCAGGTAGGGGCCACCGAGTCACAAAGTCGGCCCAACCTGAGGGATCTAACGCTGCCACAGCATGACTCCTTCCTGCCCCTGCCCTCTTCAGGTCAATGGGAAATGAAGGTCAGGGGTCGCATCGCACGCCACCTGCCAGGGTGGCGCCATCACCACCGACAGGTGGGTGCTGCAATTGGTCGAAAAAGGCCACTATATAGAATTTGTAGGCAGCCCACCTACAAGGCCTCCCCTGCTTTCCCGCTACTCGGGTCAGCATGCCCTGCTTATACAGCAGGAAGTGCTCGCGTTTCTGTAGAAAGAAGCCTTAGAGCACGTTCCAGAGAACCAGAGAGGGCTAGGGTATTATTCACACTTCTTTCTGGTTCCAAAGAAAACAGGAGACCTCCGTCCAATTCTGGACCTCAGCGACCTCAATCTGTCAGTCGTTTACAAATGCTTCTGCATGGTGACCCTTCCGGGCCTAATCCCCATGCTGAAGCGGGACACCTTTTTGGCGTCGTTAGACATGCAGGACGCCTACCTGCACATCCCAATTGCTCAAGCGCACAGGAGGTTCCTGCGCTTCGAGTTTCAGAGCCATCATTATCCGTTCTGAGCGCTTCCCTTCGGGCTGTCATCGGCACCTCGCGTCTTCAAGAAAGTGCATGGCGGTCGTAGCGGCATCTCTGAGGAGACAAGGCCACTACGTGTTCCCGTACCTGGATGACTGGCTTCTCATGGCTCCCTCCAAGGAGGCACTGATGATGGCCATTCATCATACCCAGTCCCTTTTTCAATCACTGGGTATTCTCATCAACTACGAGAAGTCACTCCTGGTGCTGTCCCAGAAACTGCAATTTATAGGAGTAGTTCTGGAAACCGTCAGAGGGAAAGCTTTTCTTCCCACGGACAGAGCGGAACACATCAGATCCCTCATCAGTGACCTGTCGGTGAAGAAGACTGTCCCGGCCAGATTGGTCCTTCGCCTGCTCCGACACATAGCTGCAGCCACTGCAACAGTCCTGATGGCACGGCTCCACATGCGGGTAACCCAGTGGATGCTAAAGGTGCAATGGGACCAAAGGCAAGACCATCTGCAGCTGCCAATTCGAATCACGAATGCCGCGATTCAGGATTGGCAATGGTGGCTAGATCCGGGGAACCTCTCCGCTGGGGTTCCCTTTGTAGCGCCGTCTCCGACTGTGACTCTCTCCACAGACGCCTCAAGGCTCGGGTGGGGAGCACACCTGGATGGTGTTCGATCCCAGGGCCTTTGGACAGCCCAGGAGTCTCATCTCCACATCAACATTTTGGAAATGAGGGCAGTCCTTTACGCTCTGCAGGCCTTCCAGTCGGAGATTCCACCGGGTACACTCCTGTTACAAACAGACAATACCACGGTGATGTATTACCTCAACAAACAAGGAGGCACCCACTCCTACCCTCTTTGCAGGGAGGCCATGAGAGTGTGGGAGTGGATATTGCAACACGGCGCAAATCTAATTACAGTACATGTCCCAGGAGTGGACAACACCGTCGCAGACAGTCTGAGTCGCTCTCAGGCCAGAATCCACGAGTGGGAACTTCTACAGGAGGTGGCAGAGGATCTGTTCCACAGATGGGGCACTCCAGAGTTAGACCTTTTCGCGTCCCATCTAACGCAAAACTGCCCAGTTTTTGCTCACTAGATCCAGGGTCTGGTGTTTTCTGGCGAGACACATCCCTCTCCTGGGCGGGCAGATTCCTCTATGCCTTCCCTCCTTTCCCGTTGATCCAGAGAGTTCTCTTAAAACTTCGTGAGAGCAGGCGACGCTCATTTTGATAGCGCCTTTCTGGCCCAGACAAATTTGGTTCCCACTTCTGCATCAGCTATCCCGGGAACCTCCACTTCCTTTGCCAATCAGCTCCCATCTGCTGTCTCAGGAGGAGGGTTCATTAGTCCATCCGGACTTGCGTTCTTTAAACCTGCACACTTGGCTCCTAGAGACATTGCCATGTTGTGATATGGGGTCTCGCAAGAAGTGGCAGATGTACTCTCTGCTGCCAGAAAACCGGCAACCCACACAACCTATGCCATGAAATGGCGCAGATTTTGCTTGTGGGCTCAAGCGCGCAGTTTCGCGCCGTTAGAATGTCCCGAAAAGCTGATTCTGGATTACCTGCTTTCACTCTTTCAGTCCAGACTGGCTTACTCTTCGATTAAGGTGCACCTTTGTGCAATTTCAGCTTACCATGCCCCCATAGGCCATCAGATGGTGGCCCAATTGGACACTACTTGTGCCTTTTTAAGGGGAGTCCTCCACCTTAGGCCGCCTATCAAGGATCCGATTCCTCCTTGGGACTTGCCCTTCGTCCTGGAGCAGCTTACGCTGTCACCTTTTGAACCAGCCGAGGATTGCGAGCTTCGTTTTCTGTCATGGAAAACGTTATTTTTAGTTGCAGTTACTTCGGCAAGAAGGATTTCCGAATTACATGCACTAATGTGCAAAGAGCCTTATTTAGTTTTCCATCAGGACAGGGTATCCCTGAGGACAAACCCAAAGTTTCTGCCTAAGGTGGTTTCAGCCCTCACCCTTGATCAGGATATTGACTTACCAGTGTATTTTCCAAGGTACACCAACTGAGGAGAAGCCCTTCTACACACCCTTGATGTACACAGGTGCCTCAGATATTATCTGACCAGAACCAAACAGTTTCGAAAGTCGGATCAACTGTTTGTCTCCTTTGCTGTTAGAATGAAAGGAGCTCCTGTCTCTAAACAGTTTCTTTCGAGGTGGCTTATCCAGTGCATCTCTTTCTGTTATGAGAAGCGCAATAAACCCTTACTAGGCATGGTTAAGAGTCATTCCACGAGAGGAGTGGCCACTTCCTTTGCGGCGTTAAGGAACGTCTCCACCTCAGCTATTTGCGCTGCAGCCACTTGGAGCTCGGTGCATACCTTTATTAGGCATTACAGCCTGGACATTGCATCAAGGCAAAGAGCAGGGTTCGACCTAGCCATCCTTCAGGGACTTCTGTCCTAGGCTCGAGTAGGGTTGTGATCCCTACCTTTCCTCCTCCCTGTGATGTAAGATTGCCACTATTGCTTGGTAATCAGTCCTAATGGTGTAACCTGCTGCAAGAGCTGTACCTCAAAGTAAGATAGTACAGTTACGTAAGAACTTACCGTAACAGTAGATCTTCGAGAACAGCTCTTGCAGCAGGTACCTTCCCACCTACCATCCCCCCTCTTGTGGAGGTACATAGTAGCCAAACATCCATCTTATGGGATGGGAAGTTCTTTTTTAGTCTTGGCCATCTGGTGGCGGATCCTCGGTCTCCTCTTGTGATGTCATCCAGTGGCCGGGAGTCTCCGGCGGGAGAACTAGGGATTGTGGGGGGACCACCTCCTTATGTACTATGCCTGACGTCGGGGGCAGGACCGATGTCGGAGGCAGTCCCCGCTGAAGACTGCTAGCTAGAAAATTTCCTTGGGGTCCTGGCGCCTGACGGCTTCAGTCCTAATGGTGTAACCTACTGCAGGAGCTGTTCTTGAAGATCTACTGTTACGGTAAGTTCTTACGTAACTGTACTTTACTGTCTGTAGATAGATAAATACTGTCTGTAGATACAGTTACTGTCTGTAGATAGATACTGTCTGTAGATACAGCTATAATTACTGTCTGTAGATAGATACTGTCAACAGAGATACTGTCTGTAGAGACAGCTACAGTTACTGTCTGTAGGTAGATAGATACTGTTGCTAGATAGATACTGTCAACAGAGAGATACTGTGAAGAGGGATATTAAGTTACTGGAGGGGGTGCAGCGCAGAGTGACAAAGATGATCAAGGGGCTGGGGGACTTATCATACGAGAGGAGGTTGAAGGAGTTGAACATGTACTTACTGGAGGAGAGGAGAGACAGGGGTGACATGATTGAAACCTTTAAATATATGAAAGCAATAAACAAGACGGGTACAGAGGGGCTGGTTCAAAGTAAGGGAAGGGAGGACCACCAGGGCCATGATATGAGACTGGAGCGAGGAAGGTTCAGGAGGGAGATGAGGAGACACTTTTTTACAGAGAGGGCGGTGGCTGGGTGGAATGCATTACCTGCTGAAGTGGGATGCAGTAGAACAGTGGACTGCTTCAGACGAGGATGGGACAGGACAAGGGGGAGGGTTAATGAAGGGGAAGGGTGGAAGGGAAGGGCAGCTGCAGAATAAGGGGTGCTAGCTGCACATTCGAGCAGACTTGATAGACCTCTAGGCCTTTATCTGCTGGCAAATTTCGTATGTTCGAATGTCTGTAGATACAGCTATAGTTACGGTCTGTAGATAGATATTGTCTGTAAATACAGCTATAGTTACTGTCTGTAGATCGATACATACTGTCTGAAGATAGACAGATGCTGTCTGTAGATAGACAGATATTGTCTGTAAATAGATAGATACTGTCGATAGATAGATAGATACTGTCAGTAGAGATACACTGTCTGTAGATACAGCTACAGTTACTGTCTGTAGATAGATACTGTCTGTAGATACAGCTATAGTTACTGTCTGTAGATACAGCTAAAGTTACTGTCTGTAGATAGATACTGTTGATAGATACTGTCTATAGATAGACAGATACTGCCTATAGATAGATACTTTCTGTAGATAGACAAATACTGTCTGTAGATAGATCGCTAAATAGATTATATGATAGCTAGATAGATACTGTCTGTAGGTAGACACATACTGTCTGTAGATAGACAGATACTGTATGTAGATAGATAAATAGATAGATACTGTCTGTAGATTGATACGGTCTGTAGATAGATGGACAGATAGGTACTGTCTATAGATAGATCGCTAAATAGATTGATTATGATAGATAGATACTGTCTGTAGATATGTACTGTCTGTAGATAGACAGATAGTATCTGTCTGTCTGTCTAGCTAGCTATCTGTAGACAGCTAGCTAGCTAGATACTGACTGTAAAGTAGATAGATAGATAGATAGATAGATAGATAGATGTTATCGCATCAAAACAGCACACAGTGTGGCGGGGGCAAAGCCTCTGCTTGTAAACTTTTTTGTGGTGTTTTGTTTGCTTTTCAGTGTTCTCACAGGACACTGAAGTGTTCTGTTGCTGTCTTGCTGAGCTTAAATTGTCTTCAGAATTTTTGACACACTGTTTTGACATGGAACCTAGATAGACAGATACATAGATAGATACTGTAGATAGACAGATTGATAGATACTGCCTGTAGATAGACAGACAGCTAGATACTGTCTCTAGATAGATAGATACTGTCTGTAGATAGATAGATATTGTCTGTAGATAAATAGAAAGACAGACAGATGCTGTCTGTAGCTATAGATACTGTCTGTAGATTACAGGGACACAGGAGCGCCATTATAGTTAGGGTTGAGTACGCTGTTCAGCATTAATGTTTGTACCATAATAACTGGCATCGTTTGACAAAATAGTCCAATATTTGGCAAGCGCGGTCAGGCTGCCAGAGTCTCAAAACATGAAAAGTCTTGTGATGGCATCTTGTTCAGTTTTCGATATACGGAGCATCAACAAACAGGGAAAAAATTTGAGTCCCTATACTTATCAATGTATATTTTTTGCTCTCACAGCCTTGATGGTGTGGAATTTGTTCATGAACTTTTCAGGTTGCAGAAGCCTATGCCACGGATGTGTCTTTTGAATGTTATGTAAAAAAAAAAAAAGAAAAGAAAAGTATTATGTGTTTCCAGTTATAAGGATTTGTTGGATGACTGAGAAATGTAAACGGTGAAAAAAAAAAAAAAACTGTCACGAGTGCTTATTTGTATGAATTACTTGTGCAGAAAAAATACCGATCATGTGGAAAAAAAATACCAAGTTTGACAACCGCTATCTTCTTTATTTTTTTAACTCCCATACACTGAAAATACATAAAAATGATATATTTTCAAAAAAACAAACACTTGAACCTAGGTAAACGGGACCCATTCACCTAGATTCTGGTGTTTGTTTTTTGAAAATTGCCCTGGAAATAATGTCTCTGGGCAACTAAAAATCCTGGGTGCCCAGTTTAGCAACAAGAGCCAATCACCTACGTTCTCAGTATGAGAACAGTGGGGCTTTCTTCAGTTCTAAAGCTGCAGCTGGAGTCCTGCTGGTGGCTACAGTTAGAGCAGTGAGTTGGTGATTCTCTGTCTCCGTCTTTCTCTGTCTATCTATCTATCTATCTATCTATCCTAGCTCTCTCTTTCTCTCTCTGAATATGTAGTGGACCGGGTACCGACCCCCAGTACCACTTCCTTCTCCCCCCTTCCCTCCAGGTCGCCAGTCCCCCTTCCCATTTTTAATTTATACAGTTTTACAAGTGGACTGGGGTGCCACCCCCAGTACTGCTTCTCTTAACCCTCCCCTTCAGATCACCTGCCCGCCGTCCTATTATATGCTTGGTGGCACCAGGGTGCCCACCCCCAGGGCCGCTGCATAATAGCCTGACACTGGGGTGCCCAGTCTCCAGTGTCAGAATGTCCCTGCAATAAAGAAAACTGTCCCTCATTGTTTTTCCTTTTAACCCTGTAAAAAAGAAAACAGTCCCTTGTCAATCTGACCCCTCCACACACACACACACACATCCACCCCACCCTGACCTGCCACTCAGCTCCCACCACTCCACAGCCCCCACACCTCCCACACACCCTCAATCACCTCAACATGCCCCACAGTGTAGATCCAGTCTCCAGTCGAAGACACATCATGTTGCTGGAACCGGCAACTGCAATGTGAGAAAATAAGATAAGTCAATTTAATGTATTTCAACATGGTTTTAACTTTTTTCTTTATAACTTTGTCATTTTTGAATATTTTTACACCAGATTCTCAACGTAGCCTTTTTGGGACCCCACCTCATGACCAAGGGTGGTGGAAGCATGTAAATCTGGCCCAAAAGGTGATTTTGTGGTCACTTTGCGAAATCACCTTTTGGACAGGATTGGACATTTTTACTGCCCTTGTCCAAGAGATGGTGTGGTAAGAAGTCTGTGTTGAAAACTTGGAGTAAAAATATTCAAAAACAACAAAGTTATGAGCGTATGTTGGCATTTTTCTACGCTAGCATATAACTGGTAATTTTCAATATCTTGATCATAAATTTTCTTTTTTTATGCCCCTTTTCTCTGGCCCCTCCAAGTCCCTCAGGCCCCAAGAGTGACCCCCGAACCTCCCTGGTCGCGATCACCTACCTCCTGGCTTTGGCCCCAGGTGGGCTCAGGGTGGGGGATTCCCCTGAAACTCTGCAATTTGTCAGGCAGGCATCACAATCTGGAGAGAGAGAGAGAGAAGGAGGTCCAGGGAGCTCCTGCAGGCCATCATCGTGGAGGTACCAGTGCCATTTTTCTTGGTTTTCTCCCCACCCATGGAGCAGCTGCATACAAGGACGTCAAGGCGATCCTGCCCTCGCTGTGTGTGGGTCTGGTCGCCAGTGTCAGCGACATCTCCTCCCACCCATTGCCCTTCTGTCCACACTGTCACCTGTGGTCACCCAGGTGGCAGTACTGTGGTGGAAGATGGCATCCACCCACTCCAAAGGATGAAACATCCTCTGGAATGCTCAGTCCTCCCCCTGGCCGGCCCCCGATGACCCAAGGCCGTTCCCGAACCTGGGTGGCCAGTGTCATGGGTGGCAGCACTACCGCTACACCAACAGGCTGGACCCAAATTTTCAACATAGTTATTTTTTCACACCACCTCATGAACGTGATAACTGTAATTTTTCAGATCCTTGCAAAAATGTGTTTTTGCACCTGTGGTGTGGAATGACGTTTTGGTAGGGATTAGAAAATTTTCACCCACTGGGTTCATAAGGTGGGGTCATAAGAAGGCTAGGTTAAAAATGTGGTGTAAAAATATAGTAAAGGAACTAAGTTATGAGTGAGCACTGCAATATTTAAATGTTCACGCATAGCTTTGATAATTTTTAATATTTTGACTCCAGACTTTCAACATAGCCATTTTTTCACACCACCTCATAAACATGACAGGAGTCACTTTTTAAATCTTAGACAAGATGTCTTCTCGCACTTGTGTTGCAACGTGATGTTTTGGCCAATATACTATAAATGACACATGTCATGTTTATAAGGGGAGTCATAAAACAACTATCTTGAAAATTTGGGGTCAAAATAAAAAAAAAATGTATTTATTAAACAGTTTGTGTGTAGTGTCAGGCTTGGCCCCAGCTGATATGCTTTGGTATCCCATGCCGGTGAGCTGAGTTTGGGTGCATGCTCAAGTAACCCAGTTGGATGGGGTACGGTAAGGGTGGGGGATGGTACTGTTATGTGACACCCCACCCCAGCCAGGGAATAAAAGCTGCAGGGTTGCCTGCACAGACTCAGGCACCATGTAGTAAAGACAACTCTTCTCTTGGCATAGGGCCCTGCACATCTTCACCATGGGTGGCAGAGGGCCCTGTGTATTGGCTGACTTATGGACTCTTTCCGCTGTGTATCTGTATCTGCAGTTACATGGAAGCATAGAGAACATAGAGCCCCATGCTTCCAAAGTCCACCAGACACCCCCAAGAATTCTTGGCATTCATTGCTGCATGGAACAGCAGGGTACACAAGGGCCCTGCACTTTCATAGGCCGACACAGTCTTCCCTTTCTTCCCTGTTCACACAGGTCCTAAGTGAATAAGGATACGATTCCACTATCTCAAAAAGCAAGGAAATTCTTTGCAAAAAAAAAAAGGAAAAAACTTTAGGGTTTGGGGTCTCTGGAGTCTTGGCAAATCAGTGATGGGGTCTTCCTTGGGGATGTCAACCCTAATGCCCACCATGTTCCCTCAGCAAACAGGGTCAGATCTGATGTCCTTTCTTCAGGCAGGGCCTGCAGGGCCCTGCCTGAAGAAAGCTACAACACACTGTATTGGCAACATGTGGCAAGACATACTTCTCTACCTTTGACGTGTGTATCAGTATGAGCCACTGGCTTGGAGTTGTACCTTGCTCTTTGGACAGGAGGCTACAGGCTGGGGGAGGGGTAAGCCTTAGGGATGACAACCCCAAGGAAGACCCCACCACTGATTTACTAAGACTCTGGAGACCCAAACCCTAATGTTTTTCCTTTTGCTGCTTGGGGGATGGGGTGGGAAATTAAGGTTAGAAACCCTAATGCCACATTTCCCTACTTTTGTGGCATTAACTTGAACCCTAACTGATGCATTAATGTAATTTTTTGCAAAGAATATAGAGATAGATATAGATATAGATAGTTACTGTCTGTAGATAATAGATAGATAGATAGATAGACAGGTGGATGGATAGATATATACTGTTTGTTGATGAAAGATAGATAGATAGATACTGTCTCTAGATAGATAGACAGACAGACAGACTATAGATAGATATAGTGTCGATAGACAGATGACAGACCAACAGAGAAGACAAAGAAAAGATGCTGCAGCTGTCAAGGTTATGGGTCTCCTGACGTAGGACGGCCACTCTATACCAATATCTTTCAAGATTTTTCTGCTGAGCTAGCAGGATGATGGAGAGCCTTTAATGAAGTACCCCCAAAAAAGCTCCAGGCCCTATAAGACCTACAGGTTACTAATGTTAGTAACCCAAGGGCAGACTGGATGAACTGCAACTCTTTTTCTGCCATTATCTTCTTTGTATCTGTGTAAATACCTGATGGAGTATTGTACCATCCATGGTGGTGTCCAACATTCATTTGAATCCCCTTAGACAGCAATCTCAATTCAGAGAGGGCATTGGAAACTGTAGGTGTAGGACTAGACTCTTGAGACTGGACCATTGTATTGTGCCCCTCTCCTCAATCATTATAAATGGTATCATGTACGGCCCATTAACCCTATACAGAGTAACTAGTCACTGATGCCCCCTCTCTCTTCCTCCTAATCCCCATGGAACCCATTGCTCTCAAAATAAGATACCAAGAAGGTACTAACTGGATCACGATGTGGGGAGGACAGTGCTACACCACAAATATGTATGCTGAGGAATTTTTGTGAACAATTACCAATCCCATGTACTCAATGCCACATTATACAGATCCAGAAATATATATATATTTTTTTGCCAACCTCTATGCCCCAGGAGCCTTAGTCTTTCAGTCCCTGCATTATACAACTCCTCTACCCATTGGACTCACTCTCGCAGGCAACGCCCACCATCACATCCCAATTTGTCCCCTCCAAGCCCTGGTGCCCCTTCCTCCCATGGGGGAGAAGGAGAACCATATCATCAAAGTCAATGTCCAAGGCACCAGGGGCTGGGTAGTAGACAGGTTGCTGATGAGGGTCAGGTGGCATGGAGGAGCACACAGGGAGGCCATCAACCAAGGCTTCATGGGCCAGGAGTTTTGCCTGTTCTTCCCACCATTTCCCACCTCCCACAGAGTGTGCACCATGTCGGCACTCTGGGGGCAGGGCCTGCTGGCATGTTGTCACTTATGCCAGCAGTGGCCCTTTGCTAATGCCAGGTGTTGCTCTCCAAGCAGTGCATGTCTCCCCCACCTCTGGGAGGACAGCATCCTCATGGACGCTCTTTCACCCTACCTGCTGGCTTCCGCTTCTGATGTCTAGAAGATTTTTAAGACATCAGGCCTCAAAGTCAACTAGAGGCACTAACCTTAAACTATGCATGCTCCAATGCCCACTTTGGTGTCTGGAACTTCAAATGGGTGCCAACAGGCATGACGTAACTCAGAATTCGTATCTCCATGAAACTAGACAACATGGTACATGCAAATCTTGACCCACTAACTGCAGACAATAGGGGCAGTGTTCAAAGTTGGAACAAACTGCAAAATTATACTGGGTGAGCAGATTGCTTTGCTGAAAATAATGACCTTGGGCCAGATTTTCAAATGGCCCCAAGTGTCGCAAACCGTGGGTGAGCCGAACATATGGAGCACGGGGCCTGCAGCATTCTCCTGGCCTGCGATCGGAATTTTCTATCCTCTGCGCCAACTGCTGAAGGTTAGATCAACTATTTCTGGTCTAGCTAGTGACAGTCGGGTGCCTTTTTACACAGCTCGCCAAATCTTTAGCTGCGCTGCCGTCGTCAGGTAACGATGTCGCAACTATGCCAACTTACCAAAATCAAGCACAGTTGCGGCAAAGGTGTTTGGGCAGCTGTGCCAAAAGGGTTTGGCACAGGGCTAGATGCAAGCCCTGTGTCCTCTTTGAAACTCAGGCCCTTGTCTCAGTTCTTGTTTGGCAAAGTTCTCTCTCTCTCTCTCTCTCTCCTCCCTCCCTCCCTCCTCCCTCTCTCCCTCTCTCCTCTCTCTCTCTCTCTCTCTCTCTCTCTCTCTCCAGATTCCCCAAAATACTTAGACATAGTACATAAGCTCTTCCCAGGGCTTATCTGATGCCAGGAAAAGCCACACCTTCTTAGCAGAACCAATCTTAGAGCTCCTAATATGCAGGGAGATGGAGTCTGCCTTGGATATGACCCTACAATGAGGGCTTTGTAGGCTGAAAGATATATGGCTAGGCACTCCCAGTCCCCACTGTGGTGACAATGCAACAAGAGATTTGGAAGATGCTCATATGGTGCTAAGTAGAGATTGGTTAGCCAGGCAAATTATAACTAGCATCAAGCCAAGACAGGGTTAAGCCAAGCCAAGGTTCTGGCTTGACTGTGAGCCAAAACCCGAGCTGAGTCAAGTGTGGGGAAAACAAGGTGCAGGCATGTCCCTTAACAGTTACAGGTGCCCACTGCTCAACTAACTGGGCTCAAGCTGGAAAAACACTTGTGCTGATCACAGCTAGCTTGGCTCTAACTTGGCTCTTGATTGCTTAAGGAACCAGAACCAGGTACTGCACTTTAGAGAGGCTCGGGTCACACTTGGTTTGTCCATCTCCAGTGCTAGACCTGGATACTTAATCAGCTAGCTCGTGATCCTCTCCCTTCCACTATTACTCATCCTAGAAAACTTTGGAAGTCCACACAGAAAGAAACTGGTTTAGAATGCCACTCCATTTGGTTCTTGGATGCCCATATGCCATAGCTGTATCATTATGTTAGATGGTTCCCCCAAAACACTGGGCCTCCTGGGAAGGAGGGAGGATCGAGACATTTGATTAGCTGTTCCCATCAGACCAGTGACCCATATTGGTCTTTCCAACTTCAATGCCAGTGCTTCAGGCTGTCCAGTGCAAACCACCTGCAGCTGAGAAACAATGAAATGTCTGACAGGCCTCTCAACCACACAGTGCTACAATAACAATAAGCCAACACTGCACGTGTAGTTAACTCGCCCTTTGGGAGCTGTGGAGAGCATTTACAAATGGTTCTCACACAAGCCAGTCACTCTCGTCTGGTGGACTTTTAGCCCAAGTAGGAGGTTTAGGTAGGTGCACATATGTGGCAGGTCTGAATGGAACTCCTGCTGGTACATAGCCCAAACTTCTTTCAAAGACTCTTAAAGTTAATTAATAAAAAAAGAATCCCGTAGAGATGATACAAGACCCCCACAGTCTTACCCCAACTGGGATGGTACTACCCCAAGTTTTGGGTCTTAGGAACTTCTGCCTTACTAAATATCCTATAGTCATCCCACCACCTACAGCTTATCAATACTAACATATTTTGAAATACAGATGTATCCCAAAAGGTTTTACCCTGGCAAAAATACAAACCAAAAAAACCCAGTAAGAATAGAAACAAAGGCCCTGTACACACTAGGGAGCTTAAAATGGTTTAACTGCCTTAAACCGTTCTAAGTTCCTGGAACACGGTTTGCGTCCACGCTGTAACATGGTTAGAACCGTGAACAACCGTGTTCTAAAACCGTGCAAACCCTGCTAGAGAGGTAGTCTTTAGCGTGGTTTTAGATGAACATGGTTGCCTTAATCCGTGTTAACAACATTGTGTATGCAAACCGTGCTGTAACACGGGTTAAGGCAACCCATCCTTTGGGAAAAGTAATTTTTTGAGCAGCAGGATTAAAAAAACAAAAGCAGTACCGGTATTGGCTAGTAGCCCTAGAAACACTAGTTCCGGGGATGTACTTTTGTCCCTCATCACTTTCGGTTCCCATTCACAGGTATCCCATCATGCACTGTGACACACTGCAACACCCATAATGTTTTGAGTTGGCGCCACAGTCATGCCTGGGATCCTGCTTCACCTAGTATGGTTGTCAGAATGCAATGTGGACGCTCCGACAACTGTGCTAGGGACCGATTTATAAAACGATTTTAATAACGTTTTATAATCAGTCACTAGTGTGTACAGGGCCTAAATGTACATTGATCTTATACCTGGGGAAAAAAAAGGAGAACCAAGAACATGAAACTGGATCTGATAAAATCTTTAATGCATTACCACTTTCAGTGTCAAGTTGCACAACAATTCAATCTTTGAAACTACAGTCAAAATATCTGCTCAAGTCAAATTCAATTTATATGTGTTCAACTAATGTTTTTGTATTTTTAATTGTTCAGTTTTTACACGTCCTAACAAAGAAATGTGGTAGCCATGTTACTCCAGGCATTGATATAGAAGGAAAAAAACAACAAATATGTTACAGGTGTTACCTTTTACTGGACTTAACAAAATTATTTTTGATACTAGCTTTTGAGAGTTATACTCTTTTCTTCAGCTCAGACTGACCTGAAAAACAGCATATAACTCTTGAGAGCTAGTCTACAAAACAATTATTTTAGTCCAACAAAAGGTCGGATCAAGTCAGCTTTATTTCTTTAGCGCTCAATCCCACAGGCTCTGGGTGCTTTACATAGAGGTTAAAAGGGAAACAAGTTACGTACATAATACTACACTTTAAAACAGGGTCAGTAGTTACAAGACATACCGTAAATAATAACCATATAAATAATATTAGTCTTAAAAACTCTGTCAACTTTAATTAAAATTAATGGACATCAAATGCCAGATTAAAAAGATGTGCTTTAAGGACCCGCTTAAATGCTTCCGTGGAGGAAGCCTCCCTTAAAGATCTCAGCAGAGAATTCCACATTACTGGTTCAGCCACTTCAAAGGAGCGGTCCCCTGAGGTCTTTAACCGCACCGTAGGCCCTCCATGGAGGAGTATAATGAGCGCATCGGGTGAACAGATGTCAGGAGGTCAGACAGGTAGCCGGGACCCAAGCTGTATAGAGCCTTATATGTGAGCAAACCCACCTTGAAAGCAATCCTCTACCTGACCAGCAGCCAGTGCAGTTTGCGCAAAACCAGGGTCACATGAGCAGACCTCGGAAGGCCTGTCAGTAGCCTAGCTGCAGCATTCACCTGCAACGTTTGTTGTTTTTTCCTTCTACTACATGTTTTACTAATTTTTTTATTTTTTTTTTATTTGTAATTGTTCTTCTGTATTTTTACTACTCTGTCTTTCTTGGTCACCAGCAAAAATGGCCATCGTCTACTCACTGGGCCTACAAGGTTAACAAACAAGAAACAAACAATGGATGAACAATAAATAATGAATAAACAACAAACAAACAAGTAACAAAACACACTTTATAGCCAACACACAGCTCCACCCTAGACAGTCATTGCAGTGCAGTCGCCACTAGGGTCGAGCATGGCAGCCATTCTGCATCAGCACACTACAAAATCATTTTCCATTCCCTGCACCCAGATCTGAATGGAATTGTTTTTTAAATATAATTCATCTTTATTAATATTTTCAAGTTTAAAAAAACATCCAAACAGTCACAACTTGGCACAGAGACTACTTGGGGATTTCATGTGGTATTCAGTACAAGGACATATTCTAGCCAAACAAAACAGCAGGGATCAACATCCGGGGTTGGGAAGGAGCGCTGAATGAAGCAGACTAAAAACACATTTTTTATTAAAGATTTTTATCGTCTGGTACCACCTGGCCTTCAGGTCCCCAGACAAGCAGGGACTGCTGATAATAATGCTATTTTTATGGGGGCTGTGGCTTAGCAGCAGAGTGAAGCAGACATGCCTTCACAGAGTTCCTGAGGATAAGAGCCTTATTTGATTTAAAACTTCGTTTTTTGGTGGATATTCGATGCTCAGATTATCTCTCTAGCACCGACAGCTGTTAGCATCTCAAAAATGGGCAAGCCAAAAGCCACAGTGCCTGCAAATGAATTTTTTGTTCCGAAATCCTTTAAAGCATGAGACTTCAGGCCGCCACTACAAGAAGGAGCCACAGGGAAAAGTGGAGGTAATGCCAAGGAGGTCTCCCTCTCCCTAGTCAACTTGACTCTTGCACAGCTAATGCGTATAGTACAAGATATGGACAAGAAACTAGACACTCTGACCCCTCGGGTCGCTAATCTAGAATCTCGGGTGGACAATGTACCGGAAACTATATGTAACCCCCCAAATGGGCTTACCTGTGGGGCCCCACGGCTCCGGTGGTGCTGTCTGCAGCTCCAGCCACCAGTTCCTGGTGCCTCGGCCTGTTCAAGACCAGGCCAAGCACCAGGATGTGTGCTATATCCCCGGGGGCGTAGGGAGTGGTCTCGGGTCGGTTTGGCCAACAATTCTCATCTTCTCCTTTTCCACGGGAGCATGGACCTTTTAGTAGGATAGTGTCAACTACGGCCCCCCTCACTGAGGACTGCTGTGGTGTAAATAACGTTGAAATGTAAATAAAGATGGGGGTCCCGCGCATTCTTGGGCATGTGCAGCTAGCAGGTAGGGGACTGATTTAAAGGAGCAGTAGCTCCATTTAAAGGAGAGTAGTTTTGGTGCTGGCTGGTACCATGGGGCACATTGTAAATAGTTTATTCCAGGACTACAGGTCCCAGAAGTCTTCAGAGAGGCAAGGTATTTTGGGGCCCTTGAGCTGGTCTGTGACTGGACCTGGGGGGGGGGACTTGGCACCATTGGGTCAAGTGGATAAAAGGGAGAGACAGGCTGAGAGAAGGAGATTCAAGAGGGACAGAAGTGGAAGAAGGTTGAGCAGGGGCTTACCACTTACGTACATGGCAGGTGTTTTTTTTTAGGGGAGGCCGTGCAGTCAGTCAGTGAGAGGGATGTGGCAGCAGCTGGTGATTTGTTGAGCCCTGTTTGGGCTAGGCTGCAGACTTGGTTCCTTGGAAGGGAGAGAATTGCTGTCTGCAAGGGAGCCAGTGTGACGAGACAGAGACATGAGGTGAGGGGGGTTTGCTAGGGTGCTAGGGGTCTTGGGGAAGCCCCTCATTCTAGTCGGCCCCTCTTGCTGGGACTGTTTATTCCTGGGCACTGTGCCCTGAAAGAGCCTGTGCTGAGGGTGGCTGAGGGTCTGGGCAGCCGTCCCTAAGAGGGTTGGCTCAGTAGACATAGAAGGAGAAGCAGACAGAGTGAGGGGGATGTAGTCGGGCTGCATCCCACGAAAGGTCCGTGCTCCTTGTGGAAGAGGAGAAAGGAGAAGATGAGAACTGTTGGCTGCTTGCCTTTACAGGCCTATTCGGCCACCAAATTTATTGCCTGCGTTTGGACTACAGCTGCCTAGGCTAGAGGTAGTGGCCTGGAATGTAGCTTCTGATGTGACCTGCTGCACCACTAGCTTCAATGTGTCCTTTTCGGGTCCAGAGTGACTACTGAGCTTCTGATGTGACCACACAGTCAGGAGCAACCTGTTTGTGTTTTACTGCTCCATGGAGTGACTGTTCCTGTTTTATCATCTGTTCATTAAATGGGATCCCCTGTTTCTGCAGTTTAGTGTGTGCCTCATTTGTTGGAGAACTGTCTGCTGCTAAAAGAAGTTTGCATCCACAGCCACGTTCCCAATGTGTTCCAGGGTATGATCCCCAAAAAAGCAGCGCACCATCAAGGAAGATGTCAAGAGGCCTGCCTGGTAAAGTCAGTCTGCAAAGGCCTGCGGGCAAAGTTAGCAAGGCCAGGCAGGTGAAAGTCAGCGTCCTCCCACCAGGGTACCATCTCTACATCCCCTGGAGGTCTGTGGGCACCCGCAATGGAGCTAATCCATCACCTGCAACACCCAAGGGAATCCAGGTACTTTTTTCCTGTTTTATTTCTGGACTGTGTTTCTGGCTGTATAATGTCCCCTCCCACCAAGTCACCATGTGGCATACCCCTAGACACCAGGAGTGGGGGGCTTATATATACAAAGGGTGGACAGCATTGCTCTAAAATCGGCCGATGCCACCGCAAAGTTGGTAAAAGAAAATCTGCTATTTGCGACAGAGGATGGAGACAGTTGAAAATTTAACCAGAGAACAAACTGTCCATCTGTTAGGTTTGCCTGAGCAAGCAGAGGGAGAGACACCTTTGGACTTTAATTCACTTATGCTGCCCCAGTTGTTTAGACTATCGGAAGATGATCCTCTATTTTTGCTTGAGAAAGCTGACTGAATCACATCGAGAAGGGCTGCACCAGGTGGTATCGGACCACAAACTCTCCTCATTATCTGCAGTGGTGTCTGAGTACGAGACAAAATTCTCCAGCTAGCCAGAAGGAAATGGGACCTGCAGTATGGAGATGCCACTCTTTATTCCCTGATCTCTTGTGTGCAACAAGACAGCGCAGAAAGACATTTGACTGCGTTAGAGGCTCCTTGCAGGCACTTAAACTACAGCATCAGCTCCTTGTCCCTGCCAAACTGAGAATAAATTGGAATGGACATACTTACATGTTTAATGACCCTCGTGAGGCAGACAAGTTGGTGAAAAGAGCTGATGTAGAAATGGCAGGGGCAGAGGAGGAGGTCTCCAATGACGAAGCAGTATTCTAATGATGTGTAATTCACATCTCCTTTGCTCCAGGTCTATTTCACATGCCTTTGAGGTTGTCCGATTATGGGAGACTTTGCAGTGCTCTATCATCATACTTTTGAATACTGACATTTGTAATGCCCATACATAAAACTGTAATACGTGAGGCTTTTTTGTCTAGCATGCCCTTTCTTATAGCCCTCGGACTTAATAGAACTTTCATCAGTCTTTATGGGCACTCTCTGTAAATTTTCTGGTGTGGATGTGTCGGGTTGGGCTTTTTTATTTTATTTGATCAATGGGTACTTTTCAGTTTAACTTGCAGCCTTGTGGGAGGTTGGGCACTTAATGTGGGAATTTGTTACTGTAATCCATTGGGGCACAATGGCCAGCTGCATGCTGGAGCTGCGTGGTGGACTAAATCAGTGCCTATCACGTGCTCTACGGGATTTTACTCTCTTAGGCCCCCAGTGTGAGTGGGTTTTTCTTACTATTGATCTGCACCACTCCCCACAGCTGGAATATGGAATAGGACTGTTTTAAAACTTTCGATAAGATGTATATAATTTTACTCATGGGCTTTGTTAAGTTGGATTTACGCTGTTCAATGTGGGCTGCTTGAACTGCAATTCAAATGCAAAGTTTTGGCTGTTAAATCGATGTCGAAACCCGATTGTTCACTCTGATGGTTAATTGTTAGTGAGAAGTTTATTACTTAAATATTACTGTTGTAAATTTGCTAAACTAGGCTCTCCCCTTGGGGGATGAAGTTCTTTTTGAACTTATTTTGAAAGAGCTTATGTGGGTTCCTTAGGACCTGGGTTCTGTTTTTTTATACCTGGGCAGAATGGTAGTAAGGGAACAGTTTTATTACCTAGTTACTGCAACATGTAACCCTGTAAAACTCCATGCTGCATATAGCTGATGTGTTTTCTTCTCTATTACCCGTTGTCACTTATTTGTATTTCCCCTGTGATATACCTCTTGGAAAGGTGTCACTCTATGTCCTTCATAAGTAGAGTATTTTTATACTTCTTTATTATAAAATTGCTTCCATACAGCTTACTAAATACTTTAAATATTAACCCGATAACTTGTGAAGCTCAGTTTCAAAAAATACATAATCAGACTTGATACTGTATATTCCAGTCATAGAAACAGTAAAAGCTTAATAAATATGCCAGCCCGCTGGCGCAAAGGCATGGTGTCCGTCTGCAACGCTGACAACCCAGGTTTGGGAATATACCCGGGAAGTTGGAGGGCCAGCCGGGAGGAGTAAGGATTGAGCATCCGGTGGACTGCTGTCCTTCTCCAGGGGGAAGGGGTGGAGCGTCCAGCGCATTACAAACCCCTGGCAGAGGTTGGGGGAGCTGCTGCGACTGGTGCCATAACAAACAGGGGACGGGGCGGACACTGGTCGTAATTGCATGTCCCCGCCCCCCCGGGGTTACAGCATTAAGAAAATGCCATCCCTGTCAATGATGCCGGCTCCACTACCATCCGCTCTAGGCCACCAGTGTTCGCTTCGGCGGCCCCACTCAGGGGGGTAAGCCTGAGCATGAGGGGGTGGGTGGCGGAGCCGACGGAGCTCGTATGGGAGCTCAGGGCAAAAAAAAAAAAAAAGGGAAAGAAATACAATAAAACCATCAAAAAGAGCCAAAAAGAACATCTTATAAACGATGAATGAGAACACCTTGCTGTCACCTAATTAATGAATCCAACCTCGTGATAAAGTTACAACTATACATTCCAGTATCTACTTGCATCAAAGGGGTGGGTGAGAACTGTTTAAATCCCTTTAAAATTATAACTGAATTAGTAGCAGGAAAAGAAAAAAGACACTTATATACCATGTTACTTTACCAAGAGGGTGGCGGCCTCATGGAATGCACTGCCTGCGGAACTGGTGGCTTTTGATACAGTGGAGGGGTTCAGGAGGGGTTGGGACACATAAGGGAAAGGTAAAGCTGAATACTAGAAACAGAGGTGAAACTCTGTTGGGGGATGGGGTTGGAGGGGATTACGGGTGAGGTGGGGGGCAGCAATAGTGTCTAGACCGTGTACTGCTTTTTCGAGCAGACTCGCTAGACCTTTTGTCCTACTCTGCTGACATGTTAGTATGTTGGTATGTTAGTATGCTGGTATGTTGGCATGTTAGTATGTCCTACAATATAAATATTATTCATGGCATTCTGACTATAGTAAAGTTAGATCAATAGAGGGTAAGGTACCCTGATATAAAACCCAGCAGGCCCACCTATTAGTATAAGCTTGGAGTCTATGCTGTACTGCAAATATAACTCTTTCCATTTCTTATATTCTCATTACTATAGTCACCCGTTCCTCCACCATAGGTAGCTCGGGGTGTAACCACCTCCTTGTAACAGCTTTAAATGCTGCTATAGTCAGGATACTCCACAAATATTTGGCCTCTTTTCCCATCAAAGAGGTTGGGGGGATGCCCAGAACAATATGTTCAGGACCTAGTGGGGGAAGTAAAGTGAAAGGCTGCACTAGATGGCTCCTGACAGCCTCCCAGTATGCTGCCAACCTTGGGCATTGCAAAAAAACATGTGTGGGAGGCTTCAAGCTCTCTGCATTGCCTCCAACACTCTGATGGTAGCATTGGGTCCCACTTTACCCGGATGTTTGGTACCAGGAAGTACCTTATTCATAGTTTCCAAGCAAATTCTCACCAGTTAGGTGATGCTGAAGTACACCAAGTAGTAGCCCAGACCGTGGTCCATTCTTTTGAGTCTAATCTTAAACCCAGTTCCCTTTCCCACCACATTTTAATCTTTCCAGTGGATGCACCCTGATCTTTAAGGGAGTTTGCATAGAGTAAAGTTATTGCCCCTTTGCCTGTCGAAGTGTTCCATATCACCTCAAATGGTGGAAAAGAAAGATACCCCACAGCACTGAGAATTGCTGTATGCCATTGTGTATTTATATAATCTTGAATTTGGTAATATTGTATCCTATCTCTTGGGCTTAAATGATATCCATTGGCTGCTGTCTCACAGAAGACAACTGTATCGGCTTGCAGGAGTTGCCATGGTGAATGTAACCCCTTCTTTGCTTGACGTTGAAACCAGGGATCTAATGTGTTTGTGGTGAAAGAGGGGTCCCAGGTCCACCACCCATATCTCCACAATGCCAGCAATGTAAATCTTCCACCCGTGCCCCATCGCCATCCCTCAAGGTCCGGATGTATGTCTGTAAGAGAAGGTCTAGGGAGAGTGTGGAGTCGTTTGGTAATAAAAGGTAAAGTGGTATATCACTGGGCTCTGCTAATTCATTGCGCTTCCAGTGAGAATCATAAGTCTGATTACTCCACAGCACAGCAAGCTTCATCTGGGCAGCGGTCCACTAGCCACACAATAAAGGGACAGCAAGTCCATCTTGTACTTTGGGCAAATATAAGGTCTGCTGGTTGACCCGAGGTTGCCGTCTCTCCCAAATAAAAGATAGAATCTGTTGTTGCCGAGTTTAAAAATCTAATTCTGTAACTAAACAAGGGACACACTGAAAAATGTATTAAAAAACCTGGAAGCACATTCATCTTAACCATTTGTATTCATGTGTATAAGGGTAGTGGAAGCAGTGACTAGCGTTTATAATCTAACTTGAGGGTATTGAGGAACAGATGATAACTGTCTACGAAAAGAGTCGAAGTGTTAAATTATAAGTAGATGTAATGACAATTAACTCCTGTAACCTTCTGTGCCTGTATTTTTATTATTGTAAGTTTTGCTTGCAAAATTTATAAATAATTCAATTAAATTCAGTTTTATTTATATAGCGCCTTTCAAATACCAAAGCACCTTACGTAAGATTGAAACGACGTCAGCATAAAATTACATATATTATAAACAGGATAAAATATTTGTAAACAGTCAACAATATAAAACTAATCCCCAAAAGCACAGCTCCATAAAACAGTTTTGAGTGCCTGTTTAAATCCCTCCACGGTCGGGCACTCACATATCTGATGGGGTAGAGAATTCCAAAGGGTTAGGGCCACGTGCATAAATGCACGGGCCCCAGAAGATTTTAGACAAACCCTTGGAATCTCTAACAACCCCTCGTCAGTCGAGCGGAGTGATTGCCCAGGACAGTAAGGGACCAGAAGCTCTTTCTGGTAGTCTGGGCCCTGTCTGTGTAGGGCTTTATAAGTCAGAAGTCCGGCTTTGAAGGTGATTCGCCACTATACCAGCAGCCAGTGCAGTTCGCGCAGCCACCGGCGGAATATGACAGGACCGAGACGTTCCCGTCATTAGCCGGGCCGCTGCATTCTGCACCAGTTGCAGGTGGCGTATATCCACCCCCGGGAGCCCTAGGTAAAGGGCATTGCAATCATCCAGGCGAGAGGACACAAAGGCATGGACCAACGTAGGAAGGTCACCGGACAGAAAAAAATAAAAAAATAAAAAGTACAAAAAGAAAATAATGATATTTTTATAAGAACGTTAAAAATATAAGTTAGGTGTTGCAAAAAGGAGTGCAGAAAACATCAGAAGTAAATGTGAGGGGGCTACAGAAAGGCAGGAGGTCAGGGGCAAGAGCAGATGCTGAGGGTACGTGGTCTCTGAGAAATGATCATCCCACAATTAAACACAGCCCAGGGATGACTTAGTGCAACTATAAAATGTGGTCCTAGATTTTAAATATTAAAACTAATGCGGTTGAAAAAGTTAAGCTGTTCGGTGATGGTATGTTGGAATAACGTAGTCATGTGACCACATGTAAACAATCATATGTCTCGGTTTCTCTTGCCCATTCTGTAGTGCTGTACCTAGCAAAATACTGCCACAAACTGTCTCATCAGTATGCAAAGCCAAACTCTGCCTCAAAGTTACCCGCAATGCGCTTGAGTTCTGCTTGCTCCTGGCTGTAAGTGACATCCGATCACAGCAGAAGCCTACGCATCCTTCTCCAATTGCTTTGCAAAATTATCCTGTATTCCCCCTGCTTTCATATGCATCCTTTGGGGATAAGACTGTCCGTGATCAGATAAACAAGGCATTCATTTTGTCACTGCCTACTCAGTAAATAAAAAAAAAAAGTTGTGAGGATTAGCAGCACAGTACGCACGGACGTATTCCTCACACGTAACTCTCCCACCCCAGTGAGGGTGTTAAGACCCATAACTCATGAGTGGCAAAGCCACAAGTTCATTACGAACGTCATAACACTGATGTGTAGATATATGTTTTCTTCCACTACAGCCCATTACGTATTTGGTATATACCACACTATTGTTAATTCTTTTATTAGTGTTTTACCTTGTGTTTGCTTAAAGAGTAACTCTCTACTATAACGAAAAGCTTAAATGCACCACATTTACACCAGTTATGTTTTAACTTTGTTTTCTAGTCATTTGTTGTCTGTGTTTTTACTTTTCGCTGTTTTTCTTCTAATGCATAATGCAGACAATGCAGTACTTATTTCACTAAGCCTTTCAACATGTATGTGACACTGCCCTCCTCACCACACAACTGCTGTTTGTGACATCACAGTCTGTTGTCATGGTGAGCACTGTGATGTCATAAACAAAGACTCTGTGAGGTTAACAGGGGAAAGGCGCATTTTTTATAGAGCCTTTTTTATAGACCATGCTTAGTTTTAAGACCAAATTAGATATCTACTATAGAACCATAGAGAAAAGTTAAGGGTACTTAAAATGTTAAATACTAGTCTCGAGACCCTTTGGCGAAAGCTGTTCTCTCGCATTGAACTTATGAAACTTATGAAACTACCAAGATGTGCTGTAAATCTTGGAAAGGAACACTAAGAATGGAAAAAAATATATTCTCTATTAAACTGCAAGAGCAGAAACATCTGATTTATGAAAGTACATGCTGAAGTGCAGAGTGTCTCTTTAAAACTGACTTTCTTTCCATTGTAAACTGTCTGGCCCATTGCTCGCGGCATTCTTTTTCCAGATTCTAAATGGAAATGACATCTTCTAAGTGAAATAACATATTCTAAGTGAAAATAAATATTGAGTCCAAAATTACTCCGTTTATTTACCACTGGTGAAGTAAGTGTGTGTGTGTGTGTGTGTGTGTGTGTGTGTGTGTGTGTGTGTGTGTGTGTGTTATATATATATATATAGGTCCTTTAAAAGAGAACCGAAGCAATACCTGCTGAACTCAAACGCCTGCAACTGCCTTGCCTGAATCCATATCTTCAACCTAGATACCCCCTCTTAAACACCTCTGACTCCCTTACCTGAGTCCATATCCTCAACCCGGATACCCCTCTCGTCTGTCTGAGCTTTCCTCCTGTTTTACCTACCGGACCCCACCTGCCATCCCTTGCCACCCCCAGCTCCCTCCAACTCTCTCCCTCCATACTCCCCAACACCTTCCCTTTCTACCCTCTCCCCCTAAATATTCTCCTTCTCCCAATCCTCTCTCTCTCTCTCTCTCTCTCGAATCTACGCCTCGTTCGCACTCTTCCCCCTTTCTTTCTCCTACCGTTTCTGATACTGCACCTTAACAGGCCCCTTGGGGCAGCTATGCCGTATGTTGCTAATTGGGAATCTCCTTCCGCTGTTTAATTTCAGTTGTCTAGGTTACTCAAATGTATTATTTATCTATTTTCTATATTACACAGCAATCTTATGTTTTGTGGTAACTGTCAAGTTATTGTTATGTCTGCTGTTTTACATCCTGACATGGAACCTTTGTAAAAGAGTGTTCACTCAAAGGTTGTATCCGAATTACCAAATAAATAAAATAAAAATAAATATATTTCCCCGCAAGGATCCATCCTGGGCCCACTCCTGTTCAGCCTCTTTGTGAACAACCTTCCTTTGGTGTGCCCCTCCTCTAAGGTACTGCTCTATGCAGATGACACGGTGGTGTTCTCTCAAGGCCCAAGATGCACTCACTAAGGACATGCAGTACAACTTTGACCTCCTTCAGGATTGGCTCAAAGATAGTCTGCTAGTGCTCAACAGCAAAAAACCCAAGTCAATGTTCTTTGCCAGAAGCCAAAAGAGGAGGCATACCACTCCCTTCTCAATTTTATGCAACTCCCACGCCACCCTTGAGCAGGTGCCCTCGTTCCAGTACCTAGGGATTACAATCGATGAGTCCCTCTCCTTCAATGAACATATACGAAATATTACCACTGCTGCCAATAGGAAGTTAGGGGCCCTATATAGGCTTCGGTTCTGTCTCACACCTGAGGCCGGGGTCCATGCAGTAAGAGGGATAGTTCTACCCAGCCTGGGCTATGGTAATGTGGTATATGGCGCAACCTCTGAAACCAGCCTGCACAGGGTCCATACTACCCTCAACAAAGAATGCCGCTTTGTTTTAAGCGAAGATCGCCTTACGCACACGTGCAACCTTTATACTGGGATACGATGGCTTCCTCTCATAGGCCAAATTAAGCTCCACTCCAGCCTCCTAGGGAAGAAGGCCCTTCTAGGTCTTGCCCCCCACCCACAAGCCTTATTCCATCCGGTCCCAGCTGAGCACTGCACAAGAAGTGTTACAAGACATGCCCTAACAGGACCTTTCAGAAGAACTGCCTTGGGGAGGCGAGCCTTTGCAGCAAGGGCCCCCACCTGGCTAAATTAGCTCACCCAGGCCACTATTAGCCTTACTTGCCTTGGCCAGTTCAAATCTGAAATTCGGAAGTTCATCTCCCCTTCAGTACAATGTTGCTGTAAAGAACATCCCAGCCATTTCTAGCCCTCCCGGTGGTGCCCCCTGACACAATATGGCTTGGCTGTGGCGACCCATGGCGCCTAAGAATCTCCCAACTAATCCCCACCTACCCACCCCTTGGTCCCCCATTCCTCCCAACCCCTCACCCACTTAACCCTCCTGACCCTCCATACCCCCTCCACACCCGCTTAGCCCCCCTGACCCTTAAGCTATCACCCACCATTGTGCTCTCCCCCTCACCCGTCTAGTCTGTAGTGTACTCTCCCTTAATGGCTGTACTTGTCAGTGGTCACATTAAATTTTCCCTCCGGGAACCTATCTGAGCACTATAGCTGCATTCTGGGAATTCTCATACTTTGTACATAGTTGGAATCTGCACTTTATTCACCTAATCTGTTATGGGACTATTTTCCTCTGTATTGTGTAATTAAGTGATGGCTTTTGCAATGTATTCTGTCTCTCCCCATCCTTCTATTTGTAATGCTGTTTAGCCTTTTTAATGATGTGTAACTGACAATGCCTTCCAGCTGCTTCTGTTTTTCTCCACTGTCCATGTACTTTTCTTTTATTTTTTAACTCTATTTTTGGCTCCTCTTAAACCCAGAGAACTCTCTCAGGCATCCACTCACCTACAGCTCTACCTTCTGGCCTGAAACTCACCAGCATCCTGGCACCAGCCCAGCTATCCCCTCGGTTCTGAGCCCTCCTGAGAGGTGGGGCCGTCCTATCCTCCCAGGGCGCTCTATCTGCGAGTTCGGGCCGGGCTGGGCTCGGCCCGGGGCTGGATGAGTTCGGCCGGTGGAGTGTGGCTGTAGAGTGGTGCCTTCGCCTATCTCTGGGAGCGGGGATTTTTTCTTGTGTTCGCCTCCCCTCCCTCCCCGACAGAGCCCGATGTGCAGTGATGCCAGGGAAAGTCTTGCCGTGGCTCCGCAACCCTCTTCTTGAGTTCTTGAGCCCTGTAGTGTTGCAGTGCCTCTGGTCTCCACCAGAGGTCGCCGTGGTGCTGAGGCATCATCCCTGAACACCCCCACGAGGAAGGAGAGCAGTCTCCGGGCGCTCAATCCTTCCCTCCTGCTGACCCCGGCGGTCAGGCTGGCTGGGTGGCAGCGCGCAGATGTGGCATCCAGCGCGCCTCAACCCTCAGCGCCACCGGGCTGGCTCACTGTCCATGTACTTGATGTTCCCCACCCTCTGTTCGACATGGAACCTTTGTAAATGAGCTTTTAGCTCAAAGGATGTAATTCCGATTTTACAATAAATAAAATTAAAATTAAAATATTTGTTTATAAGATGGATAGGTAAAATACTGTGTCCTGATTGGCTAGGACATGTGCACTGAGAAAGCATAACACACAGGTTAAAAAAAGATGTGGCAATCAGGACACACCACACTAATAGTATCAATGCCTTTTTTTTTTTATTCTGATTGCCAATACAAACATGGCTGCCATCTTTATTCTCTGAAAAAAAAATCATCTAGGCCCCAAAATTAAACTCCCCAAAAATAAAAAGAACAAGCTAATGTAACCCCCCTGCAAATGGGGGTTCCCAAAAGACTTCCAGGAGCTTGCTTGAATGCTCCAAGCCTGAATGGTGTTTGGCATTTAAGCCATTTATCAGTGAGTGTTTTTAGAGCCTCTGGTACTGTCTCTTTAAGAGCTGTCTGCTTGCAGACATAATTAGTTTGTATGGGGGGACTGTGTGCTTCTCTGTTTGAGTACCACTCAGAGCTGCTGCCAATTCACTCCATTTTTGCAGTCACTAGGAGTGCAAAGGGAACCTATCTGAAAGATGTAACTGTTTGCCAGAAATAATTTAGAGTAATAATGAAAATACAGTTTGTCTAACCTGCTTTCTTTGCAGTCAGAACTGTGTTTGCCTAGTTCCCCATTCTAGTTTTGAACTGCTGAACTGGACCAATCAGTGTGGGGTAAGCTAGCTCTAAAATGGTGCCTTGGACGAATCAGAACTTGGACTCATAATCTGAGCCAGCCACAAGAGGATTGTATGGGCAGTGACTCTGGGAGATGTAGTTTAGGCTTCGGCGCCTTTTTGGACCAACAGCAGCAGTCTATTGTGAGTGACAGCCAATCCAGTCAAGAACTGGGAGGAACTCAAAGGAAGTGCCCGGTTTTGTCTGTTGGAGTTTCAGTTTAGATCTGGCAGTGAAGGGGAAAGAAACCCTGTGCTCCTTCAGTGCACAGTTTCAGTCAAAAACGTGTGTAAGGCCCAGAGTTCCGGTCTGCAGCTTGTGTAACTGCTTGTTAGGACTGAATCCGTCCTGTGAAAAGAATCAAAGGATCTCTGAAGAGTAGAAACCAGGCTCACCCTGTAGAAGACTGGAGAATTGTTGAATTGCACTCGGTCTGTCAGGAACTGAATCTGCTGTGTGTTCTCCCGGGTATTGTGCAGTAATTGCGATCAGGATAGAGAAGCAGCCTGCCTGGTATAGTACTTTCTTTTTTACCATATAAATGTGTGAAGAGTCTCGTGGAGCTCAAGAGTAGCTCTGCTGACGCTGAAGGACCCTATCTTGTTTGAGGTCGTGGAGTACTAATTCAGGGTCGCTCCCTGTTGAATTGCCACATTAAATCCAAATGGAATCACTGTACTGCTGACTGTTTAAACTAATTTTCTTTTCACTGTGTGAAAGGGCCCCTACCAGCTGCCACGGTTTGGACTAGCCACTAGGGCTTGGGTACCCAGGGACAGTAACTGGTAGGGATAGGCCTGTGCACAGAGCCATAGGTAGATAGTAAAGTGATAAGCTAATTAACCTGATTTCCCCTGTCCTTGTTATATCCCCCTAAATAAATCAGAGCGCTTGTTTCAGCAAAGTTATACTTCCTGAGGTATTTGTCTATGTTAAAGTACTGTACTGTGATTGTTGCACTGTATCTTATTTCACAGGAGGTCCCAGTGCCGGAACTAGTCCTGGGGTAAGTGTATACTGTGAAGGTAATTCTGATATATTGTGTGGGCCACTAGTGGGAAGAAAGGGGGGTTGCAGTGTCCCAGAGGGCTGTGACCAAGTAAGTTTAACTATTGCAAACCCTGACCTCTGGGTGGAGGCACCCGCCATTGGATCCATGCCCCTCAACCTGTTAGTGGCAAATCAGGCAGGGGTAGTAGCCCCTGGGATAGCGCCATCTAGGGGTTACACTAATTTAATGCTCTTTTCCTATATGGCCCCCTCCTGACACACATACACAAATTAAAATTAAGCACTATGCACAGTTTTATTTCCTGAAACTTCTTTTCTGACCGTAGACCAACCTCCCCCACCATCCTTTCCTGTCTCCTAGGGAACTTGTTGCTCCTTGCTGTGCCCCAGATATAACTGAATCCTTGGCTTTACTGAGGCCTTCTGTTGTGTATGTTTGTGTGGGGGAGGTGATGAACAGTCAGTCCATAAGAAACAAACAAAACATTCCATTTACTGAATGTGTGGAAAGACAGATAATAGACAGGTAGGGATGGACTACTTTTTACTAGTTACTTTAAACAAAAGAAAATACATGTTTTTAAATAAAACAAAGTTGGCATTTTTTTAAGATCTCTCAGTTTCCCTATTTTTATAAGCATAATAAGACAGGTCAGGGTGAGGGTAGTTGTGTGCTAAATGCACTTCCAGGTGTTGAAGGCAGTCGGCGTAAATGCCTTGAGCCTCGCAACGTAGCTGGGTGAGCATTTCTCACATAAGTACCCACAGCCTGTTGTTTCTTATTGATTACATATGTATGCCATACCTATGGGGATAAATAGCGGCAAATGTGCCAGTATGAGGACCAAGAGTAAGAATATCAGTGTTATTCTCACTCTAGGTCCATAGTGGCAAAAATATTCACATAGAAATTCCTGATTGGCTGGAGCCAACAGCGCAAGTATCACACTTTCACTTTCAAGGTCTTTCAGCTCACTCACTACTCTTCTCCAGCCATGATTATAACACCAGCTCGGAAAAAAATTCGGCCCAAAAATCCGCTCATATGTACGTTTTTTAATGTTTGCTCCTGTGCAAAGCAAATACATTGCTATGATAGTGGATTTCAGCAGTGTGTCACTGTCGGTCCAGTGCAGGGCAGTGTGTAGTGACTCGACAGTGTGAGACTAGTCATCAGTCAGGCAGGTCATGACACTCCTGTGGGCTTGCTGGGTGGAAATCGCGTAAAGTTCAAAGAAAAGAGCCACCTGTATTAAAGGGTATCTTTCTTGGATCTACCGGACACTGCCCAGCAAGAAGCTGATCAGAGTAATCATCAAAACAGTCCAGCTTCGAGGCCAGCCCGGTGGTGCTGAGGGTTGAGGCGCTGGACGCTACACCTCGCTCCATGCCGGCGACCCTGGTTCGAGAGCAGGCTGGGTTGTGATTGGGTCGGCCAGGGGAAACAGGGCGAGCATCCAATGACAGCTCACTGTCTCCGGAGGATTTGGTCGATGCCCGACACTACATGCTGACCCCGAGCCGAGGCTCGAGGAATTGCAAGCTCCAACTCAGGAGAAGAGGGGTAGCCAGTGAGCAGCAAGGACGTCGGCGTTAGTGCCTTGACGTCAGGAGCCACTTGCTGCTTGGGGAGAGACAAAAAGCGTGGAAAATGCCTGCCACAGCCGGGAAGATGGGGGGACTGAGGCTGTGCCCACAATGTGCCAGAAGCCACCCAGCAGCCCTCGACTGATGAAATGTAAGTATCGGGGTGTTAGGGCCCCCGCCTCATCCCCTCCCGGTGGGGTAAACCGCAGCTCCATGGGGCTTGAGGGTCTGTCTGGGTAGGGTTCTAGGCAGTGGGATGACCACTTGTCTCCCCTGAAGGGTCGGAAGTGGCAGGCAAGGGGGAGAGATAAAAGAATAATTAAAAAAAAAAAACAGTCCACCTTCTCCAAACAGAAGAAAATCATTCTTCAGCACTCTGGACAAGGAGTGCTCACAATCGAACCATCATCCGAATACACACCAAAAATTACTGTGGTACGTACACTATGGAATGGCAATTGAAAACTTCATTTTACTGAAAAGCAATTCAAAGACTGTGACTTACCCACTTGTGACCCAATTGTATGCGTTGCTATACATTTAAAAAAAAATTCTATAATTACGGACAAATGGATTCTTTGGAATATGAGAATTGTATTATTATAATCGGAGATGATTTGGGGGTCTTTTGTAGTTTTTTTTTCCATCCTGCTTTTTGCTCCCTCGTTACCACCTCACCTTACTTGGCAAAAGGTTTCTCCCCTAGTTCCCAGGACCCCGGTCCATGGTCATGCGTGCGCGTGGAGGCACTCATGCACGCCGCAGCTCCGGTGATGTCCCCTTCCTCCCTCCCTGCCTAATGTCAGGTTCCCCCCATGGCTCGGCACTGCCACCTAGCCTCCACTGGGAGGCAGCCAAAAGCTGGAGAAACCCCACGTCCCTCCCCAGAGAGGACAGCTGCCTCGAGGATGTATATTAACATTTATTCAAATTCTGAATGGAAATGGGGTATAAAGAGACTTCCCCTCCACTCCTATGTCATGCCTGACAAAGTAATATTTGAATCACGAAGCGCTGGGTAAGCTATCTACCGCCTCTGCCTTTTTACATTTCTCAATGCAGCACTAACTTCACTTTTCGACGAAGGACATCATTTAGCCAGCTACACAATAGTTTGGACTGAATTTGAAATGCATAGCAATGGGTCACAAGTGGGTGAACTGATGTAAGTCACAGTGTTTGAATTGCTTTTCAGTCAAATGAAGTTTTCAATTGCCATTCCATAGTGTATGTACCACAGCAATTTTTGGTGTGTGTTCCGCATCATGATCAGTCTGTGCCTCACCCCAAATGCAAAGCAAATGACTGCACATAACCCTGCTTAACCTCCGTTTTCCCTTTTTTTTATTTAGTATGCTTTTTCCACCCCGTTCAACTGGACCCCATCACTCCGGACCCCTACACCCAGCACTGTCATCCGCCTCCCGAGACATATCTCGACTCTCTAGCACCCTGGTTTATACCCAAAGGTGGGATTTCCAGAGGGAGGCCCTTCCTCCGATTGAGAATCGGTCGGTACGTCAGGAGTGTATACCATGGTCAGTGGTGCGGGGCCTGCGATGCAGGGCGGATGTCCTCCTGCCACAAATGGACATTTCCCATATTTTTCTTGTTCCCCAGGGTGGCGTGGCATACACTGACATTATGGCACTTACACCAAATGTCTGGCATGCCTACTGAAACTTCGAGCTCCGGTTTTCGGACCCCTGGCTTCCACCGAGGGTCGATCGAGTACTGGCAGCTTCCCCATCCTCCCCCAGAGGAGGAGATCAGTCCATAAGATGCTCAATCCTCCTCCCCCAGCTGGCCCTCCAACTCCCTAGGCTTGCTTCCAAACCCGACTTGTTTGCATTGAAAGTGGTAGTGCTACCGCTGCGGTGGTGGGACAGCCTCCTCTTTTAAACAATCCCACCCTATGCATATATTCCTTCCCACTCACCCATCACTTCCTGTGCCCCATGCCCCTTTTTTCCCCACCAAGAGGATCCGTACTGACCGTGCTATCTGTCTAAATATGGGGCCATTGTAGCATGGCGCACGGCAAGCAGTCGCCATGTTTTGTGCCGCACTATCAGAGCGCTGGGCAGAAGACCGCCCATAGGGATCAAGCGCAACACACACACTGGTTAGCGCCGTGGCGTCTCGGGACAATATTCAGCCTAAATATGCAGATGAGCCCATGGGACATGCCTGCGAGCTAAGGGCCATTAGCATGCCACATTATGGGCTCATCAGTATGAGAGCACGTCAGTCGAAAAGGGGCTGGGCTGTGGTTCCCCACTGTTCTCGGGATTCCTGCACATTCCAAATGGACCAGAGACATGTCTTCACTCTTTAGCGCCAGACCAGGAACTGAGGGAATCAGGTAAACTGTAATCAATGTATTTCAGTGCAATTTGAACTTGTACTGATAACTTTGTCATTTTTTGGTATTTTTCACAAAGATTTTCAACGCAGTCTTTTTGGGACCCAACCTCATGGACAAGGTAGGTTGAATTTTTCAAATCTGGCCCAAAAGGTGACTTTGCAGTCACTCCATGAAATCAACTTTTGGGTGACATTTGAAACTTCTCACCCACCGGGTTAATGAGGTGAGGTCATAAGAAGACTATGCTGAAAATATGGAGTCAAAGTATTAAAAAACAACAACGTTATGAAGGTATGTTGACATTTTTCAACACTCACCCATAACTTTGGTGAGTTTCAACATTTTGACCCCAAATTTTCAACACTGCCATATTTTCACACCACCTCATGAATGTAACAGGTGTTTTCAAATCTTGGCCAAAATGTGTTTTTTCACTTGTGGCATGAAATGGAAGTTTTGGCCAATATTTTATAAATGACACCTGCCATGTTCAGAAGGAGGGGTCATTAAAAGATTATGTTGGCAATCTGGTGTCAAAATGTCACAAAACAACAAAGTTAAGAAGAAATATTTAATTTTTTCAATGTGTACTCCTAACATGGTGTTGTGTGCAGATTTTAGCCCCTAGTTTTTAACATAGCTCTCTTGCTATCCCACCTCATGAACAAGACAGGTGTCATTTTTTAAATCTCCTCGGACACCTGTTCTCGCATTTGCTCTGCAAAGTCACCTTTCGAAAGGAATTTTAAAAATTCCACTTGCTGTCATCATAAGGTGGGATCATAAAAGACAGTGTTGAAAATTTGGGGTCAAAATACAACAAATCTATGAAGAAACATTGAATTTATTCAACATTTACCCACAAATTTGTGATTTTTGCAGATTTTGGACCCAATTGTGCACACAGCCCTTTTGTTAGACCCACCTGATGAGCATGACAGGTGTCATTTTACAAATCCCCCTTGAAACATATTTTCGCAGTCCCTCTGTGAAACCAACTTTCAGACAGAATTTAGAAAAATCCACCTGTCTTGATCATAACGTGGGGTCATAAAAAGACTACTGAGCTGTTCTAACATCTACTCATAACTTTATTTTTGCAGATTTTGGCCCTTAATGTTTTATTTTTTTGCTTTAAAAAATGTTATTGAATTTTCAAATATAAACAAAACATATTCAACGAATCACATTCAGCATGTAAAAGTCATAAGAACAATTTATCTATTACATTCCATCAGACTTTATCAAACTGTGCTAATAAATACATAAGCAAACATTTGAACAAATTCAAATGTCACTATATCATAGTTTAAAAATCAGTTCATTAGTCATTATCTTAAAGGAGTCAAAAGGAAAACTGATAGCTAATAGGCTGCGACTAAGAGAAATGATCCCTAATTGTGAATGACTCATTAGGTTTTTAAATGATGTAGAAAAGAGAACCACATCTTACCAAACAGTTCATTTTTACCCAAAGCATGGAATTATAATCTGTCATTGTTAATCGCCTCACTCAGTGTCTTGCTCCATTGCTTATAATCAGGTGAAGAGGAGGATGTCTGGTGAGAGAGCAAATTTCTTTTAAGCGTTAAAGCATCAGACCACACCACTGAATTCAGATATTTAGACAATTGCACATCTTCTGCCTCGAGGTTTCATGCCAACTGAAAACCTCTCGAGCTTCGCTCTCGGGGTTTTCTAGGTTGTCATGACAACCTCTCGAAGTGAACAACAGTGTTGTTGTTCACTGTTGCCCATCCACTATCCTCTGTGTGGCAAAGGCACGTAGCTTCACCTGAGCGCTTTTCTTCTAGGTTTGCTTGTAAGGACAGAGCAAGGAAAAAGATTAAGGCTTCTTTTGGCTAGGCAGATTTACTGTGTGTTACTATTTTCTTTTGTGCTCACGGGGTTTGTTACTGTTTTTTGCTTACATTTTACTGCTGTAATCTTCTCTGACTCAAATTGCTGTTGCAGGGTATATTTTCTGCTGCATTATTACAGGGTGTGCCTACAGGTTTGTTACTGTTTTGTGCTTACAGATTACTGCTGTAATCTTCTCTGACTCAAACTGTTTTTTACAAGGTATATCTTCTGTTACTGCTTTATTTTTCTCTGTAGCAAAGTGTTTTTTGCAGGGTATATCTTCTATGAAATTGTTTACAGGTGGTGCTTACATTTTTGTGACTTTTTTATCTGTCATTAGGCTAAGCAAAATTACTGTTTGCTACTATTTTACTTTATTTATTTGCTGAAAGGTTTTCTGTTTGGTCTCAAAGGTGTTGCAGTCTCCTTCTCACATTGAAGGAGCTAATTGCTTTCCTCCCACAGCTCTTCCAGGGGATTAGGAGCGTAACTGGGGGGGTGGAGCTGACAAAGTCTGAGTAACTTCCAACAGAAGGAAGAGTTAAAAGGTCAGGTAAGTTGGTGTTTTTGAGGTGGAAGACTAGGCTTGCTGGCAAAGGCACCTAGCTTCATCTGAGCTCTTTTCTTCTAGGTTTGCTTGTAAGGACAGAGCAAGGAACAACATTATCAGAGTGAGGAAAAAAATTAAGGCTTCTTTTGGCTAGGCAGATTTACTGTGTTTTACTATTTTCTTTTGTACTCACAGGGTTTGTTACTGTTTTTTGCTTACATTTTACTGCTGTAATCTTCTCTGATTCAAATTGCTGTTGCAGAGTTACTGCTTTATTTTTCTCAGTAGCAAAGTGTTCTTTGCAGGGTATATCTTCTTCTTTGAAATTGTTACAGCTGGTGCTTACAGGTTTTGCAGTTTTATCTATCATTAGGCTAAGCTTTCAAGGCTACTGCATTTGTTGTTGGTTGGTTGTTTCTGCTCTTACCTCCTTGTATCTTTTGTCCGTGGTTCTTCTTTTTCGGCAGGGGAAGGGTCCAGCCACCCACCCCCATCCCCAACCACCCCATGCTACACTCCTTTTATAGAGTAGCACAATTGTGAAATTTCCTGTAGCAAAGCAGGAAGGGGAGGATCAGAGGAGTATCCACACAGTGACCTCACTTACAGGGGCACAAGTAATGTAACTTGTTATAACAAATTATACAAAAACAAAAAAAATAAAACAAAGCAAAAATTAAAAATAAAACTTTTGCTTTCATTTTTCTCCTTCTAATTACTTGGACCAGGTTATAAACTCAGCAACTCAACTGGAATGGATATTATTAACTGCAGGTACTGTGGGACACTTTTCAAAAGGGCAGTTATACAGGATTTCAGATGCTGTACTACATGCTGGACCATTGGAGATCTCAGGGCTCAGCTCCAGGCAGCATGGGCAGAGATTGCGCGCCTCAAATCGCATATTCAGGAAGAAACATATTATAAGAACCGCCCGCCATTTCCCCAACATCCAACTGAAACACCTCGACCGCAGAGGGTAGTTGGTCTGGGAGGTTGGCAGGTGGTTAAGAGGGGCAAATCGGGTGCCCCATCACTCAGTGCTCTCCAACGTATCACCTCCACAAACCATATAAAAACTACAAACAGGTATCTGCCTCTATCTCTAAAATCAAACAAAGGGGCAGAGGACACTGCAGAGCAAGACACTGCAGCACAGAAGTTAGTGCTACAAAACTTGCCCAAAACAGGGACCAAAACAAAAAAAGCAAAAAGGAAATCCAAAACACTTCTGATCATAGGAGACTCCATGATTCGGAGAGTTGATACCTACCTCCAGCCAGGGTAATGGTCAGATGTCTCCCAGGTACATCAAAATGGAGAGACACTGACTGCATTGCTAAAATCATGCAGGAAACAGGAGAAAACATCGATGTACTGGTACACATAGGGGCTAATGATCTCACCAGCTGGTCAGCTATGGAGATAAGGAACACCTGACCAGGCCGGGAGACAAACTGTCATCCATTTCATCTGGCAACTCCTTCTCTGAGATCCTGCTGGTCTGGGGGGGGGGGGCAGATGGACGGCAGGTCAGAGAAGGGGAGATAGGGGAGGTAAACATGTGACTCAAGGGCTGGTGCCAGGAAAAAGAACACAAATTTGTAGGTAACTGGCAACAGTTTTGGGAGCAAACGTTCTTTAAATTTGGTGGACTGCATCTGACTAAGGAGGGAGTCAGTGCTTTGGGGCAGAAGTTTAACTTCTTTGCAGAATATTTAAACTAGCAAATAGGGAGAGGGGTGTAGCACCCGATACATCGAACGGGAAGAACACCCCTCCCCCCTCAGCTAGTGATCAAACAGGAGTTCAGCATGTTTGTAGTTCATTTGCATCACCAGGTAAGGAAAAAGGTCCGACTCCCCATACAACGAGCAGGGGACATGCTGGACCTCGCCCAACAACTAACGCAGCGAAATCTAGCCAATGGAAAATCATGTACACAAATGCCCGCAGTCTGGGAAACAAGATCCCAGACCTGCAGGCAACAATGACAGAGGCTAAACTGGACATAGTAGCCATTGGCGAGACATGGTTCACCAGTAACCACACTTGGGAGACTTCAGTACCTGGCTATGTACTGTTCAGAAGAGACCGAGGTGCAAAAAAAGGGGGAGTGGCCCTTTATGTCAATGAAAATATCAAAGCTACAGAAATTCAGAATACACATAAGGAGCCAGAAGAACTGTGGGTCACCCTGGAAACAGGAAATGGGACAGCCATATGAACTGGGGTTGTCTATAGGCCTCCAGACCAGGGGGAGGACACAGACACATTACTGTTAGAAGATATACAAAACATGACAGCTAAAGGGGAGGTTCTGATAATGGGAGACTTTAACATGCCAGATACACATTGGTCAATACTAGCAGGAATATCCGCCAGAACTAGACACATAGTGGATTCCCTGCAGGGGGAAGGCCTCAAACAACTGGTACAACAACCCACAAAAGACAGGGCTATCCTAGATCTAGTACTGACTAACGGGGAAAGGATCACAGATCTCCAGATAGAAGGTCACCTGGGGGCCAGTGATCATCGCATGGTATGGTTCAATTTGGCCACTAGAACTAAATCATCCCATTCCAAGGCAAAAATATGGGACTTCAGAGGAGCTGACTGTGATAAGACGGCCAACAGAGTTAAGCTAGCCCTGGCAAGAAGAAATACAGGTGAGGGGGTACAGGCAAAGTGGGCAAGCATTAAGGATGCAATACTTGAAGCAACATCCCACTGTGTTAGGGAGAAAAGCAAGAGCAAATGAAGGAGGAAACCACATTGGTTCTCAAAAACAGTAACAAAAAAGGTCAGAGCCAAAAGGTTGGCCTTCAGGAAATATAAGGGAACGCAGCGTGGACGAAGATAGGGAGGCATACCAAATTTCTCTGAGGGTAGCAGGGAAGGCAGATGAAGTAAGGCAGGCAAAGGCCCAAACCAAGTTAACACTAGCACGAACAGTAAAATAAGGGGACAAGACTTTCTATAGATACATTAGTGAAAGGAGAAAGTCCAGAGGGGGTATTGCTAAGCTCAAAGGGGATAAAGGGTAGTGTATGGAGGAGGACCAAGTAAAAGCATCTATCCTAAATAGATACTTCTGCTTGGTATTTACAGAGGAGAAGGTAGGGCAGGGAGCACAGCTCAGCACCATGGACACGGGGGAGGGGAGGTGTGCATAAGTCCCTTCACAAAAGAAAGGGTCATACAAGAGCTCGCTAAGCTCAGGGTGGACAAGGCAACAGGACCTGATGGCATACATCCCAGGGTACTAAAGGAGCTAAGGGTGGAACTAGCAGAGCCATTAGCAGAACTGTTTAGTGAGTAACTGAGCACAGAAGAGATCCCAGAAGGCTGGAGAAGGGCTCATGTGATCCTGCTCCACAAGAGTGGTAGCAAGGAGGAGGCAGGGAACTCCAGACCAGGCAGTTTTATCTCAGTAGTGAGCAAGATTATAGAGGTACTCCTTAAGGAAAGGATAGTGCGACACCTGGAATTCATAGGCGCACAGGATCCAAGACAGCATGGGTTTACAACAGGAAGGTCCTGTCAAACTAATCTCATAGATTTCTTTGACTGGGTAACCAGAGTGGTGGACCAAGGGGGGTGCAGTTGATGTTGCCTACCTTGACTTCAGCAAAGCTTTCGATACTGTTCCACATAGAAGATTGATTAATAAGCTGGGTAGGCTCTTGGTGGGTCAGAAGTTGGTCAACTGGGTGGCAAACTGGTTGGCGGGCAGAAAACATAGAGTGGTGGTAAATGGTATACAGTCAGAAGAGATGCAAGTCACAAGTGGGGAACCTCAGGGATCAGTCCTGGGGCCAGTCCTCTTCAATATCTTCATCAGTGACATTGCAGATGGATTGTGGGGTAAGGTTTGTCTGTTTGCAGATGACACCAAGATCTGCAACAGAGTAGATGATCCAGATGGAGTGGGCAGAATGAGAAGAGATCTGGATAAACTGGCAAAATGGTCAGAAGAGTGACAACTGGGGTTTAATGCAAAGAAATGCAAGATCATGCACATAGGGAAAAGAAACCCTAAAGCCACCTGTAGGTTGGGAGGGGAGTTGCTGGCAATCACAAGGGAAGAAAGAGACTTGGGCATCATCATCATCACAGATCACCTGAAATCATCCAAGCAGACTACTAAAGCAGTAGGTAAGGCTAGGGGGATGTTGGGGTGTATTAGTAGGGGTATCACAAGTCATAAGAGGGAGGTAATAATCCCTCTTTACAAGACACTGGTTAGGCCCCATCTGGAGTACTGTATGCAGTACTGGAGGCTGTACCTGCGCAAGGACATTAACAAAATAGAGGCAATCCAGAGGAGGGCAACCAAAATGGTGCAGGGACTGCATCAGAAAACTTATGAGGACAGATTAACGGACTCAATATGTATACCCTAGAGCTAAGGAGGGAGAGAGATGATATGATCGAAACATTCAAACATCTTAAGGGCATTAACAAGGTGAAAGAGTCTAACATGTTTCAATATAAGAAAAATAGCAGGACAAGAGGACACAGCATGAGATTAGAGGGAGGCAGATTAAGGGGTAATGTGAGGAAGTTTTTTTTCAAAGAAAGGGTGGTAGATGCATGGAACAGCCTACCTCAGGAAGTAGTGGATATGAATACAGTGCAGGGCTTCAAACAGGCATGGGATAGGCATAAGTGAGCAATACAGATGAGTATGAATAGATAGGCCTTTGACAGAGTAAAGGTCTACGGCACATTTGTAGGGTAGAAAGGATGGGCAGACTGGATGGGCCTTGTGGTCCTTGTCTGCCATCAACTTCTGTGTTTCTATGTTAAAAATGTGTCAATGCAGGACTTCATTTAAAATGAGATACTGCATCTCAGCTGAGTTATCCTGGGTAAACGTATTGCACAATTGTGTAAAAACAGGACCCCCACTGAAAAGGAGATGTTGCATCCTAAATGAGCTGTCCTAGAAAAATGCATTATAAAAGCAGGACCACACTGAAAATGAGATATTGTATCTCACCTCTACTGTCCTGAGTAGATGCAGTATAAAACTGTGTAAAACCAGGACTCCATTACAAATGGCATATTACATCTCATCTGGTCTGTCTTGGGTAAATATATAGTAAAAATGTGTACAAGCAAGACCCGGTACAACAGCAATGTAAGCGATGAACATTGACAAATTCTTATTTTACTCGCTGTGCACTCCCATCCGATCTGTACCATCTCCTTACTACTGGGCGCCATCCCGACTCAAAAATCCCAAGCATATGAGCCACCACTCAGCCTAACACCATAGGACCATACTCCCCGCTAGGATCGCACGCCACACTGCAAAGACAGTCAACCTGTAAAACAAGCAGGCATCAACACTGACATTCTCTCACCAAAACAGATGGATGCTCATCTGCTCAAGGTACAAAACTATTTTATAAAACTACCAAAATCTACAAAAAATGAAAATCAGACACATAAACTAATGGGAAACTGAAGTGCGTGGCGTTAATCGAATATTGCAGGGCCCTATGCAAAATACCTTATGTACATACTGGTGGTAACTATTTTAGAACTGCACAATGTAGTTTCTGTCCCTTTAATAAACTCAGTGCGTGTTTCTGATTTACACACTGGTGATAAGTACCTTTTTAGAACTGTATGATGAAGTTTATGTCCCTTTAGCAAAACTCATTGAGTGTTTCTGAGTTACACACTGGTGGTAAGTAACATTTTAGAACTGCATGACATAGCTTATGTCCCTTTAGTAAACTCAGTGGCTGTTTCTGATTTACACACTGGTAGAAGTACCATTTTAAAACTACATGCTGTAGTTTATGATCTTACTTCGTGAGGGTTCCTGCAGTAGGTCATAACATATAGAACTGTGCCCCCTGGCATCAGGACTGCATGGCAAACTTTTGCTAGCAATGTCTGGCGGGGAACCGCCCACCCGATGTCACGGGACGGACGTCAGCGTGACCCTATATAGTGGGCAGTCCCCGCGCCCATCTTTCAGTTCTTTCCTGCTGTTGACTTGCCCAAGGACCTCCGCAGTGAACGTTGCTCCAGTCAGTCTCCATTTTGTCAGTTTTTCTATTACTTTCTGAATTTCTAGTATGTTTTTTGGTTTCTTTTATGTCTTCTCCACCTCCGACTTCAAAGGCCAAGAAGAAGTGTGAGAAGTGCAGCACACAGATCCCTCACAAAGACAGCCACCGGCACTGCCTTTTTTGCCTAGGCCCAAACCACGATACTGTGGCCTGCCCTCAATGCAAGCCCTTCAATCAGGCCACATGCAAACGTAGACAGCAAGCCCTGGAGGCCCATCTTCTCAAGTCCAGAACGGCTACTCTGGAAAAAGAGATGCAGAAACTGAGGGATTCTGCTCTTCCCCTTCCTCGGAGTTGAAAAAGAAGAAAAAAGATAAAGAGAAGCATAGGGAAAAGGAGCATTTAGAAGACCAGGACTGGGTCTCTTCCAGCAGGCCCTCGACAAGCAAGGCCACTCCACCGCTGTCTACTCTTGTGGTTGTCCAGGCCACAACCGGGACTCTGCTTCTTTCAAGCCCCTTAAAACAGGCTTCACTTAGTCTTCTACTACCAGTAAGTCATACACCGGCTCCTCTGGCGAATGCTCAGTTCTTATCGATAAGTCGGAATCCAGTTCTTCTGGAGCATGCCTGGTAGCCGCTAAGATGGATTCCCGCCAGATGGGAACCCCCACGATGCCAGCCGATAAGTCGGTCGAGGGAGCCCCCCCTTGTCCGCCTAGCCCCTCCGTCCAATAAGTCGATCGCCAGAGCTACTGACGACCACCCAGACTTAGCTCACCCATCGGGGGCTAATGCCACTTCACGTGACACCTGGTTGAGCTCTCTGACCTCTCCCGGCCAGCCCTCCTCCCAGGTACCCCCTGGTCAGGAGCCTTCCTCTCCGCCTCCCCCGCTGGAACCTCCGAACCCAGAAACTCCGACTGGAACAGAGGAGGAAGTGGATTCCCTGGACGTGGTCTTCCCTTCACCCACTCCAGTGGATGTAACCCCGGTCATTCCCTCGGATGCTGTCTTGGGGACATTGATGCCAGACCTGGCTCTCACACTGGCTCTGGGAACTCTCCCTCATACGATGGACCTGACCTTTACTCTGCTGTCAGAGTTCCTTCCATCAGACTTCCCCAACCCATCGCATGGGACTCCGTCGGATGACTTACATCAGTCATCAGGGTCCTCACGTTTGCTCCTGATGCAGGCTAACCTAACGCCGGGCCCAGCACCAGAAGCCTAGGCACCAGACCCCCTGATGTCAGCTATCCCGATGCACGCCAATCTTCCAGGTCCATCGAGACCTCCGGCAGATCAGGGTCACCCGTCAGGCTACAACCCTTATCCGGGATTTCAGACGGCGGCCTATCCTTTGCCAGGCCTGACGATAATTCCTTTTTCTCAGGTCTATTATCCTGGCTACGCTTACTATCAAGGGTACCCTCCTCCTCAGTATCCTGGGTTGGGCATGCATTTCTACCAGCCTCCGTCCACCCCTACTCCGCCATCCCCTCCTCAGCCACAACAGGATTTTCAAACCTTGATTCAGTTCTGGTGGCAGGATTCCAGATCACAGCTGGTATCTGATTTGGAGAGTAGACTGTCGGCCCAGTGGTTTCAACCACCCCACCCCCCAATTTCACCAGTTAGCTCTCTTTGGTCCACTACGATTCACATTTCTGGAGCTGCCACTCAACAGGTCACCTTGCCTGAAATAAGAACCCTCGAAAGGGAGGACTCTTCTGATTCTGAGGAAGATTCCTCTGATGCTTCATCTGGGGAGCAGTCTGGAGCCACTGCAACCAAGGGCAAGGAGTCACCCAAATCACATCCTAAGGATCCTTCCTTTACTGAGCTACTCTGCATTATCCAACAGGTTAATGGTTGGAATGTGGAGGAACAGGATCTAAAACAAAAACATCTAGCTGAGCATCTAGACTTGGAGAAGGTGTCCCCCTTTCCTGTTCCTCCTTGGACAGCCCCACATGAGGACCTTACCACTACCATTTGGCAGCTGCCACATTCCATCCCAGCCGTCCCTAAGAAGGCAGACTGGGTCTACCACATGTCTGAGGGTATTCCCTTCTTGGATTCACATCCAAAGGCAGACTCTATTGTCATAGCGGCGGCTCATGACTGTTCCGTGAAACCGAAACACATGAGCAGCTCTTCCCCAGACAAGGAATCCTAGCAGCTTGACCAATTTGGTAAGAAGGTTTTCACCTCCTCCACTTGTGCGCTCCGTTCACTTAACTAAGTTGCACACATGGTCTCTTTTCAAAAGGCCACTTTGGCAAAACCTGAGGCCTGCATCCAGTCTATTGAGGACTCAGAACTCAGGGCGGAATTAACCAAGGACTTGTGCCTGTCTAAAATTTAAAGTCGGCATGCACTCAGAGCCACTTATGATTTGGTGGGCGCTGTGGCTTGTTCCTCCGCCATAGCAGTCAGCCTTAGATGGCATGCATGACTGCGTATCCCCGGACTTTCCGCAGATGTTCAGGAAGCCATTCAGGATGCCCCTTTTTGAGGGTCCATCCTATTTGGGAGGGACACCTAAGAGCTCATCAAGGGCCTTCAGGACAGTGGCCAGGCCCTGAGATCCATGAAATCTATGCATAGATCGGGCTTCCAGAAAAAGCAGCCCTTTTTAGCACCACCAGAAGAAACAAAATAAACAACCCTTCTCCAGGTATCAGAATAAAAGGAGAGCTCGGGGACTAGCTATCTCCTCCCCTCCTGCCCCCTAAACACAGAGGGCAGCCAGAGGATCTCTCCCTTCCTGTCCTTCTATTTACTGACTAATTCGATCCTCCCTTCCTCCACCCCTAAACTGCATGGAGCCAGTGGGAGGAAGGTTCACCTTTCACCTGCAAGAGCGGAAGGACATAATGTCAGACGAATGGGTCTTGCAACTCATCTCAAGAGGCCACACCATAGAGTTTCTGGAGATCCCTTCAGACTGTCCCCCCGGTCATTCCCATTACTCCCCGAATCAGGCATGTCTGGTTGCAGAGGAAATTCTGGCCCTACTGCAAAAGTCAGCCATAGACCAATCCCTCTGTCTCAGAACGGAAAAGGGTTTACTCTCATTTCTTTCTGGTCCCGAAAAAGACCGGAGACCTCAGACCCATCCTGAACCTCAACCGGTTGAATCTTTTTGTAGAATACAAAAGATTCCACATGCTAACTGTACAGGGTCTTCTGCCCTTACTGCAGCAAGATCATTGGCTTTGTGCACTGGACATGCAGGACACCTACCTGCATATCCCAATGTTCCCCAGCCACTGCCGGTTCCTGTGTTTCCTTTTCCAGAGGAAGCACCTCCAGTTCAAACATCTCCCCTTTGGACTTGCTTCGGCACCCAGAGTTTTCACCAAGTGCCTAGCAGTGGTGGCAGCGTTGCTTCACCGTCGGGGCATTGCAGTGTTCCCTTACTTGCACGATTGGCTGTTAGTGGCCCTGTCCAGAGACAGCCTGGAGGAGTCACTGTCCTTCACACTGGACCTTTTCTCCAGATTGGGGATCACAGTCAACTTCCCCAAGTTGTCTCTGGCCCCCTCCCAATAACTTCACTTCATTAGAGCAAAGCCTTCTTACCCCCAGACAGAGCGGACACTATGTGGGAGCTAGTCAATCTGCTACTCTGCTCCAGACATATCCCTGCCACGGCATTCTTACTCCTTCTGGGCCTCATGGCAGCAACCATTCAAACATCCTGGAGATGAGGGCGGTTCTTTACGTCCTCCAGGCCTTTCAGCCCCTCCTGTGTGTGGGAACACTGCTACTACAGACAGACAACGTGTCAGTGGTCTACTACATCAACAACCAGGGAGGCACCTGGTCGTACCCCTTTTGCAGGCAGGTGATATGGGTGTGGTACTGGACAGTCCAGTATGACCTGTTCCTCACAGCCGTACACATCCCAGACATCCACAACGTCCTGGCGGACAGCCTCAGCTGAACGACGACACTGGCTAACGAATGGGAACTTCACCAGAACGTAGCAGAACTTCTGTTCCATCATTGGGGATGGCCAGAGATAGATCTCTTCGCCTCCCCATCCGACGCAAGGCTACCCAGTTTTTGCTTGCTCGTTTCAGAGCCAGGTGCTATCTGGCAAGACGCTTTGTCTCTCTGCTGGACAAGGAAGTACTTGTACGCCTTCCGTCCCTTTCCCATTCTACAGCGTGTTCTTCTGAAACTTAAGGCAGAGGGGGCTCGGATGCTCCATATAGCTCCTCTCTGGCCGAGGCAAATCTGGTGCCCACTCCTGCAGCAGCTGGATGTGGAAGCCCCAGTTCCCCTCTTTCTTCAACACGATCTGTTGACACAGGATTAGGGCAGACTAGTGCACCCAGGTTTCAGGACCCTACACCTTCATGAGTGGCTCCTTCAGACGCAATTGTGTCATGCTTTGGAGTCTCCCAGAGGGTCGCTCAGGTCCTGGTGGAAGCTCGGAAGCCCTCCACCTGGTCCACCTATGCCATGAAATGGAAAAGATTTTCCATCTGGGCAGCAGCTAAGGGTTGTGACCCCTTCTCATGCTCAGTACCAAAGGTCATGGATTACCTGTTGCACCTGTCTGACTCTGGTCTAAGCTATTCCTCTCTCAAAGTCCACTTGTTGGCCATTTCGGCCTTCCATATATTGGTGGATGTGAAAACCGTGACTCAATTGGAGGTCTCCCAAACCTTTCTGAAAGGAATCCTCCATTTGAAACCCCCTATCTGCAACCCCAACCCACCTTGGGATCTAAATTTTATTTTAGAAAAGCTTACACCCCCACCTTTTGAACCAATTGTAAGCTCTACTATGCATTACCTGTCCTGGGAAGCGCTCTTTTTGATTGCTATAACTTCTGCTCAAAGAATTTCTGAGCTTCAGACCCTGATGTGTAAAGAGCCTTATATGATTTTTCACAGGGACTGGGCGTCCTGCGTACAAATGCTAAGTTTCTTCCCAAGGTGGTCTCTGAGTTCACCTTACACCAAACAGTTGAACTCCCTGTATACTACCCCATTCGCACGAATAGGGGTGAGGCTCTCCTTCATTCATTGGATGTACATAGGACTTTGCGTTGTTATGTTCACAGAACCAAGAATACACGCAAGTCAGATCAGCTTTTTGTCTCCTTTGCCCCCAGATTCTTGGGGTCGGTAGTTTCTAAGCAGTGCCTCTCCAAATGGTTGGCTAACTGCATCCACTTCTGTTATCAGAAGTACAACAAATCTCTTCCAGGAGAGGTCAGAAGTCACTCTACCAGGGGTATGGCTGCTTCCACAGCTTTCCTTAGAAACGTTTCTGCAGCAGAGATTTGTGCGGCAGCAACCTGGAGTTCTGTCCACACTTTCACGAAGCATTACAGTCTGGACATTGCCTCTAGGCGCAGGGCCGGTTTCGGCCTCACTGTTTTACAGAGCCTACTGTCTTAGGCCTATTCTGGCTGTTTCCAGACTTTCCTCCTTCCCTGCTTCTGTTAGTCTCTCTCAGAGTGACCACTTGGGATTCAGTCCTATATGTTATGATGTACTGCAGGAACCCTCTCGAAGTAAGACAGTACAGGACAGTGTGATGGGGGTAAGAGTGGGGGAGCACCTGGGGAACAGTGACCACCAGTCACTGTGGTTTGAAATCACAGAAAGAGCAGAACCAAACCACACAAAAACACGTATCCTGGATTTTAGGGGGGCAAACTTTGAGAAAATGGGGAGATACTTGAAAGAGGCATTAAGGGGAATGGGGCAGGAATCAGGGGTTGAGGAACAGTGGGAAGTATTTAAAATGGGGATTACAAGAGCAACAGAATTATGTATTAAGCAGGTTAGCAAGAGGAAAAGGAAGAGGAGACCATTATGGTTTTCCAAAGAGGTAGCAAAGAAAGTGAAAGCCAAAAGATTGCATTCAGGCAATACAAAAAGACACAGGCAGAAGGGGATAGGGAGAAGTACCAGGAGAAGCAAAGGGAGGCAGGGAGGTCAGTAAGGGAAGCCAAAGCTCAGACAGAAGAACACATTGCAAAATCAGTGGGTAGAGGGGACAAAACCTTTTACAGGTACATAACTGAAAAAAGAAAGGCAAAGGGAGGGATAGTGAGACTGAAGGGGGAGGATGGGGGCTGTGTGGAGGATGACAACAGTAAAGCTGACATATTTAACAGGTATTTCTGCTCAGTCTTTACTGAGGAAGAGGAGGGTAATGGGTCTGAATGGAGTACAAGGGGTGAGAATGGTGCAGAAATGGACACAAGTCCCTTTACGAGAAAGGGTCCTGAAGGAACTGGAAGTAATAAGAGTTGATAAAACAATAAATGGATGGGGTGCACCCAGGGTCCTTAAGAACTAAGAGAGGTGGTGGCTGAACTCTGCCATCCTGTTTAGCCGATCACTAGAAACAGGGGAGGTACCCAAAGACTGGAGGATAGCAGATGTAGTCCCCTTATACAAAAGTGGGAACAAAGAGGAAGCGGGAACTACAGACCAGTCAGCCTCACCTCGGTAGTGGGGAAGATCATGGAAGCACTACTGAAGGAGAGATTGGTGGAACATTTGGTTGTCAATGGACTACAGGACCCAAGGCAGCATGGTTTCACCAGGGGAAGGTCATGTCAGACCAACCTCATTGAATTTTTGACTGGGTGACTAGGAGGTGGATCAGGGAGGGCAGTGGACATGGCCTATCTGGACTTCAGCAAGGCCTTTGACACTGTGCCACATAGAAAACTATTGCACAAACTGGGGAATATGGGTGTGGGCAGGACAGTAGTGCGGTGGGTAGGTAACTGGCTGGGCAGCAGGACACAGAGGGTGGTGGTAAATGGCTGTCACTCCACAGAGGGAAGAGTGACCAGTGGGGTACCACAGGGATCAGTGCTGGGACGGTACTATTCAATATCTTCATCAGTGACATGCGCAGGACCTAGAAGGCAGAATTTCACTGTTGCTGATGACACAAAGCTCTGTAACAGAGTAGACACACCAGAGGGTGTAGACAGAATGAGAAGGGACCTGCAGAAACTTGAAGAATGGTCAGGGTTTGGCAGTTGAAATTCAATGCAAGGAAGTGCAAGATAATGCATTTGGGGCACAAAAACCCTGGCACAATATATCAGTTGGGGGGTGAGGATATAGCATGCACCAAGCAGGAAAGGGATCTTGGAGTTATCATCTCTGATGACCTCAAGGCAGGGAAACAGTGTGACAAGGCAGCAGGTAAAGCAAATAGGATGCTGGGATGCATAGGCAGGGGCATCACCAGCAGGAAAAGGGAGGTCATAATTCCACTATACAAGACACTAGTGAGGCCGCACCTGGAGTACACTGTGCAGTTCTGGAGACCTTACCTACATAAGGACATAGACAGGGTAGAGAAGGTTCAGGGGAGGGCAACAAAGATGGTGCATGGATTGCATCACAAGTCCTATGAGGACAGGTTGAAGGCATTGAACATGTACTCCCTGGAGGAGAGGAGGGAGAGAGGGGATATGATAGAGACATACAAGTATCTTACAGGGAGGAACAGGGTGCAGGAATGCACTATTTTTAAGCGAAAAGATGTTCCAGGACTAGAGGGCATGGGATGAAGTTGGAGGGAGGACGATTCAGAGGAAACGTGAGGAAAAATTTCTTCACAGAACGGGTGGTGGACAAGTGGAACACCCTGCCAGAGGAAGTGGTGGGGGCTGAAACAATCACGGGATTTAAGAATGCATGGGATAGACATAAAGGAATTCTGGAGGTCAGGGGTAAGGGGCAACAGACTTCCTGGAAAACATAAACTGAACTTACAAACTTAAATGGGCAGACTGGGTGGGCCATAGGCCCTTATCTGCCGACACTGTCTATGTATCTATGTAGATACGTAAGAACTTACTGTAACAGTAGATCTTCAAGAGTGGTTCCTGCAGTAGGTCACACTTTCCCTCCCTCCTTCCCCTAGTCTCTGCATTTCTTACAGACCATTCTGAACTGGACTCCAGGATTTTCATCCTTTCTTCTATCTCATCCTATTTGGATCTCCGGCGGGAGAACTGGAAGGCAGGCGCGGGGACTGCCCACTATACAGGGTCACGCTGACGTCCGTCATGTGACGTCGGGTGGGCAGTCCCCCGCCAGACATTGCTAGTAAAGGTTTGCCGTGCGGTCCGGACACCAGGGGGCGCAGTCCTGTATGTTATGACCTACTGCAGGAATCTCTCTCGAAGATCTACTGTTATGCTAAGCTCTTACGTAACAGTACTTTCCTGTAGTAAACTCTGTATGTTTCTGATTTACACACTGCCATTTTAGAACTGTATGATGAAGTTTATGTCCCTTTAGTAAACGTAGTGGGTGTTCCTATTTTTTTTTTTTACTTCAGATCAAGTTTATTGAAGTTTAATACAGAACATAGAGTGTCATTCATCACAAATGGAGCCATGGCCGGCCTGCTGGCGCAGCGGTTGGATTTCTGTTTGCAACGCCAGCGACCCGGTTGGGAATAAGCCGGGGAAGCTGGAGGGCGACTTGAGGGAAGGCCTTGGCGTCCCAGGACTGCTCGTCCTCTCAGGGAGGGGAACCAGAGCTCAGCTCTTGTCTGACCCCAGGTGGAGACCGGTATAACAAGTCCGATGCCTAATAGAGGAGATGTGCTGACGCCGGCCAAGCTTTGACGCCAGGGGACACGGCACATCATGAGAACACCGAAAAACACCTTGTGGCCCCTAGTAGACGGAGCACCAGGCCCCGACCCTCAATGCCCCTACCTGCCCAGAGACAGCATCCCGATGAAAGATAGACGTCTCGGGGTGCATGGGCCCCCAACCCGTACCCCGCCTAGGGGGTATAACCATGGCTCAATGGGGGATGGACTGCACTGGTCACCAGGTAGGTGAGCGAGGGCTGAAAAGGCCATAGGTGACTCCCGAAGAGATGGGGGCTGTGAGGAGGAGGGAGCCAAAACAAAAACAACTAGAGACATAAATAAATCATATAACTGTTATACAATTTCTTAGAGATATTCCATCCGTCTGTTAGGTCAACTTCCTAGGAGGATTTGATTGTCAATATCCGAGAGTCCTTATTGTATAGTGGGTGTTCCTGATTTACACGCTGGTAGTAGGTACCGTTTTAGAACTGCATGATGTAGTTTATATCCCTTTGGTAAACTCAGTGGGTGTTTCTGATTTATACACTGGTAGTAAGTGCCATTTTAGAACTGCGTGATGTAGTTTATGTCCCTTTAGTAAACACACTGGGCAGGATTTACAGAAGGGATGCGCCTAGCGCATCCGAGATGTGCCGGGGCATCCCCGAAATGCACCCAAGGGTGATTCAGGCAAGGTGCAGATGCGCCAGCAAAATCCCGATGCGCGCATACCACCAGTAATGCTATGCGGCGCATCCGGAGGGGCTGTGAGGAGGGGCGTGCCCATGCATACCGGGTGCAGCCCCATTCACAGCCCAATTCTGTGGTGCAACCCCGGGGCAGGTACTGGGATGCACCACAGAAAGATAAGTCTAGACAAATAGACTTATGTTGGGGGCCACCTACAGGCAGGCTGCTGCACTGCGGGCGGCAGCACGGGTGCCCACCAACCCTGGCAGTCCAGTGAGCCACCCCAAGCCCCTGTACAATGTTGCCCCTGGCAGCAGTAATGGAAATGTCCTCCCCGTGCCTTATCGAAGCCGCGCAGGCGGCAGTACAGATCATTTAACCCCCATGCCCTCATCTGATGCACGCTTCGGTGGCGGTGAATGCCAGTCAGACCCCTCCCAGCCCCATGCCCTCGGTAATGCCACTTCCTGTGGCAGCCATGCGAACAGCCCTCCCCGTGTACCCCAACCCCCTCTCCCCCACCCCAGCAGGGTCCCGCTATCGGCGGGCAGCTCAACTTCGCCGCGCATACAGCCACAGCCGCCCACTGACAAAGCTGTCTGAGGGCGGCGGCAATGCGCACAGCCTTCAGGCTGTGTGGTTACTAATTCTCAGACAGCTCTGTCAACGAGTGGCTGTGGTGACCGCTCTGAGTGGGATGAGCTGCCCGCTAGTGGTTCCCTGCTGAGGATGAGAACAGGTTGAGGTACGTAGTGAAACTGTCTGCATAACTACCCAGCGAAAGCGACAATACCAGGTATGGGGCTGGAAGACCGAGACTGGCATTCACCACTGCGAGCACGCTCCTGTGGTGCTCTGGGTGGGGTCATCTACTGCTACTGCTGCCAGGAGCAGTATTGTAGGGGTGCTGGGGGGTCATCGTTACTGTTACTGTCGCCAGGAGTGGCATCGTATGAGGGCTTGGGGGGGTTGCAGTACTGTTGGGGCCGCCGGGAGCAGCATGACTTGGGCTGGGGTCGGTTGGGGAGGATCAGAGGAACCAGTTCGGCACATTCCGCTGGGGCATCCCAGCTGGCACTATGCAAATGGGGCTATAATGGCATGCTAATGGCCCCATTGCACCATGCATGCCTAATGGACTCATTTGCATGCCCCAGGCTGTGAATCGTGTTTTTGGGCGCAGGGCGTCCTGCGATGCCCTGCCCCAGTGGGCTCACAGCCTGTCATGGGGGATGCGTTGCAGCAGCCTGGGATACTCCAGGGCATCCTGGGCTGGGCGCACCTGTGCTGTTCACAGTAGGGATGCGCTGGGGGCATCTCCCTGTGCCTCCTCTGTGAATAGCCCATTTTGCACTCAGTGCATCTCCCCTGCACCGGGGCAGCCGAAATGCACTGAGCGCATCTTTTTTGTGAATCCTGCCCAGTGAGTGTTTTTGATTGTACTCCCTGGAGGAGGGAGAGAGGGGATATGATAGAGACATACAAGTATCTTACAGGGAGGAACAGGGTGCAGGAAAACACTATTTTTAAGTGAAAAAGATGTTCCAGGACTAGAGGGCATGGGATGAAGTTGGAGGAGGACGATTCAGAGGAAACATGAGAGAATTTCTTCACAGAGCGGGTGGTGGACAAGTGGAACACCCTGCCAGAGGAAGTGGTGGGGGCTGAAACAATCACGGGATTTAAGAATGCATGGGATAGACATAAAGGAATTCTAGAGGTCAGGGGTAAGGGGCAACAGACTTCTAGGAAAACAAACTGAACTTACAAGCTCAAATGGGCAGACTGGGTGGGCCATAGGCCCTTATCTGCCGACACTGTCTATGTATCTATGTATCTATGATTTACACTCTGGTGGTAAGTGCCATTTTAGAACTGCACGATGTAGTTTCTGTCCCTTTAGTAAACTCAGTGGGTGTTTCTGATTTACAAGCTGATGGTAAGTACCATTTTAAAACTACACGATGTAGTTTCTGTCCCTTTATTTTATTTTTTTTAATTTAGTTTTTGTTATCCGGGTAGGTGCACTAGTCATAAAATGACTATTTTCAGGAACGACCCGGGAGAGTGCAACAAAAAGAGAACAGTTGAACAACAGCAACATGGGTACAATAATACAAATACAGGAACAGTACAGCAGTGCTACAAAAATACAATGGCTAGAAACAACAAAAAATAATGGCAAGCATTATACAGATAATGGCAGTAACATAGAAACATAGAATTTGACGGCAGATAAGGACCGCTTGGCCCACCCAGTCTGCCCATTTTCCTACCTAACAGATAAGCTGCAGATCCTAGTTAACCAACAGCTTACTTCCTCGTACACCCCACTAGGACTGCCTTATGCCTGTCCCATGCATTCTTGAAGTCCCCCACTGTTCTTGACTCCACGACCTCCTCAGGGAGGCTGTTCCATGCATCCACAACCCTCTCAGTGAAAAAATACTTCCTCACATTACCTCTGAGCCGTCCCCCTCTATCTTCAAATTGTGCCCCCTTGTTCTTGCACATCTCTTTTTCTGGAAGATGCTACCCTCTTGGGCTTTGTTAATTCCCTTGAGGTACTTGAAAGTTTCTATCATGTCCCCTCTCTCCCTTCTTTCCTCAAGGGTATACATATTAAGCTCCTTTAGTCTTTCTTCGTATGTCTTCTGGTGCAGACCCTGCACCATTTTGGTTGCCCTCCTCTGGACAGCCTCCACTCTGTCTATGTCTTTGCGGAAATGGGGTCTCCAGAACTGCTCACAGTACTCCAGATGGGGTCTCACCAACTGTCTGTACAGAGGGATAACAACTTCCTGCTTTCTACTATTAATGCCTCTTCCTATGCATCCCAGTATCCCCCCAGCCTTCCTTACTGCCTTCTCACATTGCTTGCCCACCTTTAGGTCATCTGATATAATTACCCCCAGGTCCCTTTCTATTTTTACTGTTGTCAGTATCTCACCCCCCATTGTGTACGCTTCCCCTGGGTTTTTGTTTCCCATGTGCATTACCTTGCACTTCTTTGCATTGAATCTGAGCTGCCATACATTTGACCATTCCTCCAACCTTGCCAAGTCCCTTCTCATCCTTTCCACTCCATCTTGTGTATCACCCCTGTTGCAGATCTTTGTGTCATCTGCAAAGAGACATACTTTTCCTTCCAGTTCCTCTGCAATGTCACTTATAAAGACATTAAAAAGGACCGGTCCCAGTACTGAACCCTGCGGTACCCCGCTAGTAACCCTCCTTTCTTCACTGTGTACTCCATTTACTACTACCCTTTTAGTCCTGTTGTCTAGCCAATTTTTATCCAGGCTACCACCTTGGGACCCACTCCAAGGCTGGCTATCTTGTTATTAATCTTTTGTGGGGACTGTATCAAATGCCTTGCTAAAATCTAGGTAGGCCATGTCCACAGCCCTCCCTGGTCTACTACTTTGGTCACCCAGTCAAAGAAATCTATTAGATTAATGCTGACATGACCTTCCCATCGTGAATCCATGCTGCCTTGGGTCCTGTGCCCCACTGGCCTCCAGGTACTCAACAATTCTTTCCTTTAGATGTGATTCCATCATTTTCCCTACCACTGAGGTCAAACTAACTGGTCTGTAGTTTCCTGCCTCTGTCCTGCTCCCACTTTTGTGAAGAGGAATCACATCTGCCCTCCTCCAGTCCTCGGGTACCACCCCACCCTCCCATGATTTGTTAAAGAGAGTAGTCAGGTGTCACTAGTTCTACCCTTAGTTCTTTAGAATTCTTGGTGAATCCCATCAGGCCCCATTGCTTCGTCCACCTTCAATTTTATTAGTTCTTTCAGAACCCTTTCTTCTGTAAATAGACTGGTATTGACCCCCGTCTTCAGAGTGTTTCTCTTGTTTGATTTAGGTAACTCCCCCTCTTCCTCTGTGAATACTGAGCAGAAATATTCATTCAGTATCCCTGCTTTTTCACTGTCACCCTCTACCCACATTCCCTCCCCTTTATTAAGCTTCAGTATCCCTCCTTTGGTCTTTCTTCGCTCCCTAATGTACCTATAAAAGGTCTTATCCCCCTTCTTAACAGAATTGGCTATCCTTTCCTCGGTTTGGGCCTTTGCGATTCTGACTGCCTTCCCAGCCTCTTTCTGCTTTAACTGATAAAGTTCTCTGTCCTGTCCTTCTGTGTTTCCTTATATTTCCTGAATGCTGTCCTTTTCCCTAACCTCCTGCCACCTCTTTTGAGAACCATAGCGGTTTTTCCTTCGTTGTGTTTTATTGATTTGCTTTACACAAAGGCTTGTTGCCTCTGTGATGGCTGTTTTGATCACTCCCCATTGTTCCTCCACCTCCTTCTTGCCTGTTTGCTAGTGCTTTTCTGAGGCACTCTCTCATTTCATAAAATCAGCCCTCCTAAAGTCCAGTACTCTTGCTTTTGTATGGCTTGATTATATGGCTGTGTTTATCGTGAACCACACTGTTTGGTGGTGCTTGTTCCCAGATGGCTACCCACTTCTAAATCTGAGATTCTTTCTCCGTCCCCATTTGAGAGTACCAGGTCTAAGATTGTTCCTCCCAGTGGGTTCCAATACTAGCTGTCTGAGGCATGCCCCTGTAAGGCATCAAGAATGACCCTGCTCTTGGATGTGCCTGCAGCAGAGGTGCTCCAGTTAACATCTGGCATATTCAGGTCCCCCATCAACAATATCTCCCCATTTTCTGCCATTCTAAGAAAGCCTTCTATCATTTCCTTGTCCATTCCCTCTCCCTGAGATGGGGTCTGTATACAACCCCCATGCGGTTAATGGTACCATTTCCTGTCTCCAGGGTGACCCAAAAGTGCCTCATCTGCTCCCTGTTTACCGTTTAGCTCTGTTGCTTTGATCCCTTCCCTCACATAGAGCTACCCCTCCTCCTCTTTACCCTCCCTGTCCCTCCTGTAGATTGTGTATCCTGGTATGTTGACATCCCAGTCATGGTTCTCTGTGTACCATGTTTCTGTGACTGCCACAATATCCAGGCAACCCTCTTCCATCAAGGCCACTAGTTCAGGGAGCTTGTTACACAGACTACGGGCATTGGTACTCATCACCCTCCACTTTTTGATAGCCTTACCTCTTTTATCCCCATTTCTGTCTTTACTGCCTTTGCCTTTTTTTACATTTAAATCTGTTCTGCTCCCTAATAACTTCTGTACCTTGGTGTTTACCTCACTATTAACCATGTTTTGTGGGGGGAGGCTGGGATTTCCCTGCTCCTTTCAGTGCCTCCCCTTGGCCAGTTTAAATGCTTGCCAATGAAGCATTTAAACCTCCACGAGGATCCTGTCCCCCTCGGACAGATGCAGACCATCGCACCAGTTAGGTCTGCATCCCTCCAGGTGGCTCCCCAGTCCCCAATGAAGCCAAACCCTGAGCTCCACACCAGTTTTCAGCCACTCATTGAATTCCCTGGTGAGAAGTGCCCTAGCATCTCCCTTGCCATAGACAGGCAGCACCTCCGAGAGGTTACATATGCGCTTACTTGTCTAAGGCCCCTTCCCAACTCTACAAACTCCTCTTGCACTGCTCTGATCCCATTCCTAGCCAGGTCATTTGTCCCTAGGTGGACAATGACATCCAGCTCCCTCCCTCATGCAGCTCCTCCCATGATCCTGAGGATTCGCTTCCTGTCCCTCCAAGCCATGGCGCCAGGAAGGCTACCTCCCTCTCCCTTCCTCCCCATTTCTACCCCCCTAATGATTGGAGTCCCCCACCAGGAGTTGTTTCCTTCCCTGTGGGTCCCATGCCACCCTCCTGTGGGTCTCCTTTGTGAAGGTTCCCAGCATCCTCCTTGGTCTCCACTGCAGGTGCCTCCATAGAGGAACCACTATCCACCAGAAGAAGCGAATGGATGTGGAGAGGTACAGCTGGAGGATGCAGCTCTGTTCCACCACTATCTCCTCCTTGAGCCCACCCTGGTCCAGCCTCTCCTCTTTCTTGGCAACTTCTGAGGTAGTGGCATTGGCCTGGTGGTCCCTGGGTGGGGAGGAGGTTTCCACGAATCTAGCCAGGTAAGCCTGGAGGCAGGGCAACCTCCTCTCTCAGACCAGAGAGGTGCCTGCAACAGGGCAGCATCACAGCCTCCAGAATGTCTCCCGAACACTGCCGGCTCCACAGCCATTGCACTGCACCACTCCTATCATGTCTTATTTTGTGTCCTCTCTACTGTTTCTCTGGATGCTTACTCTCCTCTCCTTACAACTCTGACCCTTCCTGTTCTGGGACAGCAACTTCCTATCATCTTCAGTAGCCTCTTTCTTCCTTGCTCAATATCAGACCACCAGCAGCTAGGGGGGGAGAGTGAGCTACTTTTTTTCCCTTTAGGGTTGACAAAACCAATGTTTCTCTATGATCCTTTCCTTCCTACTGCCAAACAGGAAGTTCCTGTTGACAGTCAAATCCAGTGGCTATAAAAGTAGAACTGACTTTGGGTGAGGGGGTGGGATGGAGGGCAATTAGTAAGAAAAAAGGCTAGCAACAGGAAGTTGTAATTTGACTCACCTGCTTTTATAGTGTCTAAACCACACCCCCAGGTAAGCTCTCTTTCCTCCGACTGGTTTAGTAAAGTCAGCTGATACAGTACCCTTCCCAGCTAAGAACACACACTGACTTTCTTTCTTTCTTTACTTTCTTTTTTTAACCCTAAATAAGACCCTTTCTACTTCTAATAAAGTTATCTGTCTACTTAATCTTAATAGACACTGACTCCTGCTGAGTTATAAGTTTTAAATTAATAAGAAAATGTAGCTTCTTTTAGTTAGCTGCTTTCTGCTCTACAAACAAGACTAGCAACCTAGTAAGATATATATTAAGTGCAGAAACCACGGACCTGACCTGTGGAGTGAAAGGGTTAATAAGATAGTAAGGTTATATAGAGAGAAATGTGAGGAATGTTCAGACATAACAAGAAAGACTGACAGAAGGAAGGTCAGGGGTGGTAATTGGCAAAACAACAGTGGATGGTCAGCAACAAGGTTCGGAGTAAACTCAGTGGGTGTTTCTGATTTACTAACTGGTAGTAAGTGCTATTTTAGAACTGCACTATGTAGTTTTTGTCCCTTTAGTAAACTCAGTGGGTGTTTCTGATTTACACGCTGGTGGTAAGTACCAGTTTAGAACGTCATGATGTAGTTTATGTCCCTTTAGTAAACTCAGTGTACATATGCTCCTGATTTAGACACTGGTAGTAAGTGCCATTTTAGAACTTCACAATGTGGTTTATATCCCTTTAGTAAACTCAGTGTATATATGTTCCTGATTTAGACACTGGTAGTAAGTACAATTTTAGAACTGCATGATGTAGTCAGGGTTCTGCATTCCTTTGGACATGTACAGCAGGCAGTCATTGGTTGTGCTGAGTAGCACTTTGTGGCCCCCTTCCTCAGCATACACTAGAAAAGGGCCTGTACTTCCCAAAGCATGCACAACCACTCATGTTACTGATGACATACCGCTCAACATTACATGTTCTATAGTATACAGTTAGGGTTTATTGTGCATTTAAAGCAGCCCCTTCAAAAATGTTGTTGGGAGATGGTCTACAAACATTAAAAATACAAAGACCCTCAGCACAAAAGCACTGAGGCAAGAGTTACCCAAATATTTCTAAAAACATTGTTGTACATGTTACAGATCAATTTCAGCCATGTCCCTGCTCGTGAGGTCTCCTGCGGCACTGTAGTGCTTCACTCAAAAATGAAAGTAAAACATAAAAAAAAGTAAAGAATTTCATTCATTTAAAACCATAGACTATAAAAAATAAAATAAGGGCCGCTACACAACTTGCCCTCTGTTTCTATTTCAGAGCTGTTACAACAGCATGGACCTCTACAGCTTTACTCTTAATACAAACATAATTTGCTGTTATCTCAACCCCTCAGTAGAAACACAAGTTTTTTAATGTATGGTTACCCATACATTATCCCTATGTGTTGTCTTACGTAATATTTATTTTCACTAAATCCCCCAAGCAGCCCTCTGCCCTAGTCTTACATTTTTGAGGTTTACACCTTTTTTATTCAGTACAGCCCAACTGAGGTGTAACACCTCATTTTCTGTAGGGTCCTGTTTCCACCAGTTTCTACAGCTAGGTGAACTAGAGCACTGGGAGGTGAAACCACTTGCTCAAGGTCACACAGTGAGTCTTTGGTTCCAGTGGAGGTTTGAACCTGCGATCTGCTAGTTCCAATGCTAGTACTCTAACCACAAGATTACACTACCTTCTTATCAGTGCTAGAGTCACACTCACAGTGCACAAATGCAGTGGCTCATCCCCCGCCCCCCAGTCAGAAACCTGAAACTGTTTTATTTATACCTTTCCAATAAATTTGAGCGCTGAAGAATAAATCCTGTCCCTTATGACTGTCCTCATGACAACACCGTCTGTACCAACTCCTGTCCCCGCTGTGTTTACTGGTTTTCTGTAAGCACTAATGACATTGTAATACAGTGGTAAATAATATAATTATGACACTACACTGCCTAATTATGTTTGTTTCTGTACAGTGCATTAATCCTAATCGACAACGCTCCACGGGACACCCAGCGACAATGGGATGCTGGGTAAATAACGGTCAGGTTGCAGGGCACTGGCTGCGGCTGTAAAAGAAAGCATCATTTGTCTCTCAAGGGTGGTGGGTTGGGGAGCTTTAAACAGATTTCAAGCTCGCCTTTTCAGTGTCTGTCTGTAAGGTGAGAGGATGACACAGAGAGAGGGAAAGAGAAAGAGAGAGAGCGAGAGAGAGAGAGAGATAACTGGTGAGGGAAGCTAAACCAATCAATCCATGTGAGAACTGTTGACTGGCAAAAATCTCTTACATAAAACAGTTAAAAGTCGCAGCATGGGGGGCAATCACACAGATGTCACTGATGTTCAAAACATTTAACTCCACTTGCTGGTTGTCAGAAAAAAACTGTGGTCCTGCTCCACAGAACTAGTGGCCCTTTGTGACAAGCAGTTGTCAACACGGGCATCTGAATGACGCACTCTATTTGTTCATTGGCAAAATCTCAATGTTTAGTTTTTTTTATAGTACTAATGTATTTCTGTCATCCTTAGATTCATTCATTATTAATGCATTTTTAATTCCCTAAGATAGTTCTAAAACCACTTTTATTACTAGCTTTGTAATTAATGACTCAGTTTACTAAATATGGCTATCTGTAGCAGCATTAAAAATGTTTACGTTGAGGTGACTTTTCGACTGTGCAAAACAGATTCATACTGTGGATTTTTAAGGCTGGTGCAAGCACACGTTTCCTTTTTTCCATATTGCTGTATGGCCCCCTTGCCACAGCCTCATGCCTGTTTCAGGCTTTTTTGCCAGTGCCCCAGTCCTATCCGCCACTCCACCCGTCGTCACACCTGCAGAGATCCACCTGGGGTGGGACCTGAGGGCACTGGTGCCGTCATCCATGACAGCCAGTGCACATATCTTTTTTTTCATCCTTTTCTCCGATTTTCCATCAGGCTGAGCTATGTGAAATGATGCTTGTGCATGTGCTGACACACTCATGTTACAAGCATTTGCGCTGCTGCCCCAAATCTAGTGCTCACCTGGCACACCACCCTGCCTCCGGTGGGAGGTGGTAGTATGGCGTATTGCACTGTCGTCTCCCCTCCCCGAAGGAGGAGAGCAGTCCTCGGGATGCTCAAATCTCCTTCTCCCAGGTGGCCCCCAAGCAATCCTGGTCCATTTCTGAACCTGAGTCATTGGCATGGCAGGCAGTAAGATGTCCAGCACCTCTGTCCATGTTGCCACTGGGCCAGCCATAGTACATACTTCTGATGGTAAACAGCACTGCATGACACCCAGGTGTTTATTTTTATTTTCTTTGCAGGCATAGCAAAAGAGCAGGAACTTTTAAAAACTTAAAAACTACATGTGTCAGTCCAGGAGAGAACTAAAATGAAGAATGGGTACATTCATGTTTTTGTCAGAAATGTTAGTGTAGAAAGCTTTTACAGTACAGTACTAAGGCTCACTAAGGTCATAGAAGCACAAGGAGGCTGTGACGCCCACTGTGACTGTCCCCACAGCTCAGTGGTAGCACTCGTCCAGGTTACCCTCAAGCATATAAATATCTATGTGCTTCTAAAAATTGGTCTTTGACATGAACTGTTCCATGGCGTTCAGTAATGGGGAATTGCTATGGCATGCTGGTGACCCAGGATCACGCCATGAGCCTGAGATTGGCAGGGAGTGCTCAGTGTGTCTGCCTCAGGTGCCCTCCTCCCAGGCTGGGTGGATGTGCTGCGCCATACATGAAGCGACATCTAATGGAGGCGTGCAGTGGCACCCTTAGCGACCACACAGTGCCACTGTGTGTGCATACACATAGCTGAGGGTGGTTTGAGGGACCAGCAAAAAGAGGGGGGAAAATCATCCTTGGTTGGTGGCAACATGAAGGGGAAGGTTGGACCACTGTCCACCTCATAAGGGAATGTTAGGAACAGCTGGCCACTCCACCACTGCCAATAGTCAAACCCAAAGTGATCCTGAATCGTCATTCAGCTTGCCATGGCCGGGTCTAAAATGATAGCTGGCCCTAAAAAACCAAAAAAGGCCTGGAAACCACAGTACACCATGAACCGTGGCTATCATGGTGTCAGATATTGTCCATGGTATCAATATCATGACTTCTTATACTGCGGTATACTGTGAAACATTTGACATGGTCATACCGTGACATCCCTACCTGGCTCCCTTCGACACCTGAATTCAAATATGCAGGGATTTGAGGGCCACCTCTACAGCCCAACCAGGGAGAACAACCCTTGGAGGAACCAAGGAGAGGGTAAGTCCAGGAGAATGTGTGTGATGGGTCCGGAGAAAATCACTGAGATGGGGGCCAGCCAGTGACAGGCTCCCTGCTGCCTGTCCACCATCTAAATGTTGAATTCCTAGCCTGCTAACCTACTTCCATCAGCCCCTGTGGTGAGGTCATCAGAGTAAGGGTACCCCACCTTCGAGGTCCAGGATCCAATTATGGAAAGCAGCTACGTGGTGTGGGTCCCAATAATACTGAGTCCTCATCTAGATGGTGGTGAGAAGGGTTTTTTTCCCTTTTAAGTTCCATGGTGACAGGATTGGCTGCCCTCTCTGTTAACTCACCCCCGAACACAGCCTTCTCCCCAAAGTTATATGTAGGTTTTAGCGCACCATGGTGGCTTGATGGAAGTGCTGCCCCCTCACTGGCCTTCCACAAGGGGTCATCATGACAGTGACAAGGATGCCTTTACCTCGAGCAGGGATGCGCGGCGCTGGGGAGAACTTCACCCAGCCCAGCTGTCCAACTCCAGTGACCTGGGTCCACCCACGAACCTGCATCATCAGGTGGCCCCATGACCCATTTAAAAAAATTATCAGAACTCATTTAATTCTCCCACTTTTGTTCTCTAGTTCTCTTATCCTTTGACATGTTTAATAGTCCTAGTTCTTAGGTATTCTTTTCATCAGACTGAAGACGGCTATCATACCTCCAGGGTGTGACAAATGAGGTAGCCAGGTGGACAATGGCCACAAAAAAAAAATGATTTGGCTACCAGATTCTGAAGGTCAGTGACTAACTGTCCACCGGACCACAAAGTGATTTTCCCCACAGTGGGAATAATGTTGAATAGAATCTTCAGAATGATGGGCACTAAAAAGTTTGGTCTGGCTAGCATATTTTGAAAGCTAGGGGTCAACTGGTCACTGGCCCACAAGCAAATCTACCCCATTCTGCATACCTCCAGTTAATCTACTTTTCTTTACTGAGGACATTCCTAGGTCTAATAATGTGTCTTCACAGTTTAAATTTTCCACACTGTAGAATATTTTTGTTGATCCCCCTCTGAGTTGTGCCCTTCCTTCCTTCTCCCTCCCTTCCTTCCCTCCTTCCCTCACCTCAGATCTCAGATGCCGAGGCACCTTCTTTCTGTAATACAACTGACTCCCAGTTGCCCCAGTGTAGGATTCTAGGCATGTATGCAACCGCCACTCCCCCAGCACAATGCACAGTTGAGTCAGTTGCCACGCTACCAGACACCCTACAGTATTGTTTTTTTTTTTTAAACAGCTATTGTGCTGCGTGAAATTAATGTTAACTTTCAAAAGTGGTGAACTATTTTATATCTGAAATACTTTTCTTTTCTCTTTTGCTAGTTAGATGTTCTACCTTTCAGCCGAGATTGTCAGTTCAATCCCACTCATTCATGCTCAGCCCTATGACCTTCCTTTCTCTGACCTCACACCTGACCAAGAAGAGCCAATCACTAGCTACCAGATCAGTCACTTGTGATGTCACAGTGATTGAGGTCATAATGCTGATGAAGCATCACGTGGAACAGAATTAGATATGTCCGTCTCCAGGTAAAGTACTGCTTTTTGCATCACACCACATACTAGCAGGTAGAAAAGCTTGTAATGAGCAAATGGAAAAAGAAAAAAAATATTTCATAAATAAAAAGTTATGACGACTTTAATAACATTTTCTGCCTGAATATTTGGCGCTACTAGCTCTTACAGCTTTGCAGGTGGGCTACTAATATGCTGAGGTGAAGCAATAAGCCCATTCCCCCAAGTCATTTCTGGCACACTCAAGCGAGTTCAGCTTTGAAATCCCACCCCCAAGGGTCTGTATTTAAAAAAAAGACAATTGCTCACTAGCTGAAGTGGTGACAGCTCGATTCGTAACACACTGGTCCATGGAAGATACATATTTCCCCCTGCAGTCTGCAAGGATATCCACAAAACCCACAGCTTCCTTAAGAGCCTAGTGATGTCATTATAGCCACAGTGAAGACATTCATCTCCCGAGGATCTCTGCTGTCAAATGCGGCGGACCTGAATGTTAAACACAGTGCAAGCATCAAGTCCCTTCCAGAAAGCCAGTCCTGACGGAAAAGCAGCATCAGCTCTCCAGTGCTAAATTTTCTCAAACTGCACAGCCTCATCCCCCCAGTGATTCAAACAGCATAATTAATTAAATCAGAGGGCTAGTTTGAGAAAAATTAAAACACACTTTATACAAGACCAATGGAGATAAAGATGACAAGATAAAATGTGATATCTTATACCCAACTCACAACATATCATGTTAACTTGTGAGTTGGGAATGTATCAGATCATAGCTTGCCCCAATAGGTATATTTCAGTAGAATACTAAGCCAGTCAGAGGGCAGCTTTCATAATGCTGTTGACATCACAATAGCTGTGTGTAGCACTGAAGTCAGCAGTTGAAACAGAAACAGAAACAGGCAATGAAGGCAGAAAAAGACCATTGGTCCATCCAGTCTGCCAAAAAATCCTAACAAACCCAGGACTTACTGTCCATTCAGGGTTCAAACCCACACTATCCACCCCATGCTCCCAGCTCTACCACTAGCACCCTGAGTGACTACTAAGCCCTTTACTCTGTCCCAGCCATGTTTGAAACTACTGATAGTTTTGGCACCGACTACATCAGCTGCTGGCACATTCTTCCATGGCTCCACCACTCTTTCTGTAAAAAAAAAAAAGTTACCACTTGTGCTCCCATGTTCTTCATCTGCTACTTATTCTAAATGGTTTCTAGCAGTTACCTTATTCATTCCTTTCAGGAACTTGAAGGTCTCTGTCATATCTCTCCTCTCTCGTATGGCCTCCAGTGAGTACATGTTCAGTGCCTTGAGCCGATCACTATAAGCTCTGCCCTGCTAGCCCTGAATCATGTTGGTCACCCTATGTTGCACTGTCTCCAGACTCCAGTCTGTCCTTATCTTTCCTTAGGTAAGGACTCCAAAACTGTGCACAGTACTCCAGGTGGGGCCTCACCAGTGATCTAAAGAGAGGTAGCAATAACTCCTTCCTTCTGCTGTCAGTACCCCTTCCTACATACCCCAGCATCCTGTTTGCCTTACTGTAGGCCTTGTTACACTGGCTTGTTTTATGGAGTCACTGATGATGACTCCTAGGTCTCTTTCCTCAGAGGTCGTGCCCAGCTTTACCCCCCCATTCCAGTACTCTGTCCTGGGGTTCTTGTTTCTCTATGTGCATCACCTTGCACTTTCTGGCATTGAATTTCAATTGACAAACCTTTGACCACCTTTCTAGCCTTCACAAGTCTCTTTGCATCTCCCGAACTCCTTCCTCACTGTCTATCCTGCTACAGAGCTTAGTGTCATCTGGGAAGAGACATATCTTGCCCTGGATTCTTTCACCCATGTCGCTGATGGGAATGGTGCAGTGTAATGGGTGTACGACCGCAAGCCTGAGGTGAGTGAGTTTACTAACAAAGGATGCCAGGAAACAGGCAGAGCGGCTGGACCTTGGTGGGCTCCAGCAGGGCGGTGAAGGAAGGAGGGGGAGCACCCCTCAGACCTTAGTGCTGTGCAATTCCTTCACCATTCTGGCAGGACAGGGAAGCCAAGAGGAGGCCACTGAGGCAGGAGTAAGAGAGGAGATTGGGGTCCTCAAGAAAGCAGGCCCCAAGGAGGGTGGGTGAGTCCCCTGGCGGAGGGTGGGAGAGGCCCCTGGCCAAGGAAGAGGCAGTTGCTGGTGGGAGACTCCATAGTCAGAGGGACTGAGTTTGGGGGCAGGGAAGGAGGGATAGGGTAGTATAGTGAATTCCAGCCACTTCGGATAGGGAGGACTGGAGAGCGGATCTTGGAGATCGCTAAGGAATAGGGGGTAGGGAGGGAGGGAGTTTGATGTCGTTGTCCACCTGAGGATGAATGATCTGGCAAAGGAAGCTAAGGGTGTAGTGCAGAATAGGTTTGGGGAGCTGGAGAGGGGCCTGAAGCAGGTAGCTTGCACAGTGGCCTTCACTGAGGTGCTACCTGAGCACAGTCAGGGGAAGGCTATGGGAACTCTGCACTAGGTCCTTCAATGAGCGGTTGCAGGCATGGTGCAGGGAGGGGAGGCCTTGGCTTCATCAGGGACTGGGGTCACACCTAGTGGGATGGAGGCTTGTACAAGGGAGATGGCCTCCATCCATGCAGGAGGGGAACACCAGTCCTGGGTAGAAAGTTTAAATGCTACTTTGACGAACATTTAAACCAGTCAGGAGGCAGAAAGACTGAGGGAGGAAGAGATTGCCCCCCCCCATGCCAGAAACTAGTAAACAGTGAAGGTTAACTCAGGGAGAAGAAATTCCCTTGAGAATGAAGAGAGCAAAGAGAAAAGCAAGGCAAGCAAGTTTGGAGGAGGAACTTCAGCTGGAAGAGAAGGGAAGGAGGCAAGGCAGAACAACAATGTACAGTAACAGGGGAGGGCAGGACCGGGCTAACAGAGGGGGGCAAGGGGGGAAGCAGGCAGGTGAGAGGAAGAGAGGGACAAAGAGAATGGAGAGCCAAGTGTGCCACTGCAAGCAGTCTGAGAAGCAAAACTCCTGACTTGAGGCAACCATTGTAGAGGCAGACCGGGATCTGGTGGCCGTAACAGAATCATGGTGCATGGACAACCACAGCTGGGAAGTGGCCATCTCAGGCTACACCATGTTCCGGAAGTACAGGTCAGGGAGGAAAGGTGGAGGTGTTGTTTTATACGTGAAGGAGGGTATAAAAGCTACTGAGATACAGGGGTAACATGGGGGCAGAGAAGGGCTGGAGGTACTACGGGTCAGCCTAGAGATGGCGTAGGGGACTGTTATTCACATGGGGGTGGTGGACGAGCCTCTGACATGGGGAGGATTTTGACAGAGCCCTGGAGGAAGCCATTAGCAAAATGGCCAGCAAGGGGGAAGTTCTGATAATGAGGGACTTTAATCTGCCAGATGTTGACTGGCGCATTCTCGCTGCAGCTACGTTGAAAGACAGGGCCATCCTCAACTCCATGCAAGAGACATTTCTCAGGCAGTTGGTTTTGGAACCCACTACGGACAGAGCAGTGCTGGACCTGGTATTTACAAACGGAGACAGCACTGCTGACATCACAGTGGGTAGACCCCTAGGTGCAAGTGATCACCATATAGTATGGTTTTCCATATGGATAGGACAGGAAAATAAAACACACTAAGATGAGGGTCCAGGACTTCAGGGGGGCAGATTTTAAAGAAGTGGGAAACTGCCTCAGAGAATGCCTCAAAGGGGGGAAGACAGAGGGGCAGTGGAGACTTAATGGAGAACAATTAAGGAAGGTATAACCCAGGCAATGGTATGCTGTTTGCAGGAAGTAAGCAAGGGAAAGAGGAGGAAGAGGCCACTATGGTTCTCTAAGTAGGTGGCAAAGGCAGTGAAGGAGAAGAAAACAACATTTAGAAAGTACAAGGAGACCCAGAAAGATGAAGACAAGCAGGTATATCTGGCAAAGCAAAGGGAGGCAGGAAGGAGGGTGAGGGCAGCCAAAGCACTGACAGAGGAGTGGGTAACTAAGGAGATCAAAAAAGGGGACAAAACCTTCTTCAGGTAAGTGGGGGAAAGAGGAAGAGGAAGACAAGGGGAGGAATAGTGAGAATCAGGAAGGCGGGGAACTGCACAGAGGAAAATCAAGAGAAAATGTAAATACTGAATGATTACTTCTGCTCGGTCTTCATGGTAGAGGGTGGGGAGGATGGACCAGCATGCTGAAGTAAGCAACAGGGAGAGGGAGGAGTGGACACAAGTCCATTCTCAGTGGAGAGGGTCCGGAAGGGACTGGAAGCCTTAAAGGAGAATAAGGTGATGGGGCCAGATGGGATTCATCCAAGGGTCCTAAATGAACTGAGCACAGTAATGGCTGCCCCTCTGAAACATAGAAACATAGACTTTGATGGCAGATAAGGACCGCTTGGCCAACCTAGTCTGCCCATTTCCCTACCTACTGGATGAGCTGCAGATCCTAGTTAACCAACAGGCTACTTCTTCCTACCCCCCCCCACAAGAATTGCCTTACGTCTGTCCCATGCATTTGTTGAATTCTCCCACTGTTTTTGACCCCACAACCTCCTCAGGAAGGCCGTTCCATGCGTCCACCACCCTCTCTGTGAAAAAATACTTCCTCACAGTGGCCCTGAGCCGTCCCCCCATCTTCAAATTGTGTCCCATTGTTCAAACAACATGAAGTCTTGCTATATTATGACATATGCAGTGTGTCCCAACCTTCGAACTGCTCCGGAGGTGAAAGAGTTGACTTTCCATGCCAGGCATGGAACGCAGAGCTCGAGCTCAGTTGAAACTCTGTCTGTTGTTCTTCAAACTCAAACCGTCAGATTCTTTACTCCGCCTCACTGAACAGTCGCTCCGGAGAGTTCTCCTTCTGCTCGGTTCATTTTGTCGGTTAAAGTATTGTTTTTCTCGGTTTTCGACCAAAATTAAACCACAACCGGTCACTTCAGACTCTGTCTGTGGTATTTGTGAGTACTAGATAGGTTTTACATTGATTTCTATTCTGTGTGGAACTTGTAAACGGTTATCAGTTCGGTTTGAACCGATCAGGTTGTTTTAAAATATATTAATCTGTCATTTAGAGTGTGGTTACCGGTTCTTATCGGTTCTAAAAAAACCGGATTTTATTACGGTTTTTTCCATGACCCGTGACACGGTTGGGAACCGATAAGGGTGTCTTACCTGGCGGATTGCCTTAAACGGGTAAGTTTGGTTAGGACTGGCACTATGTCTGAGAAACCCAAAAGAAAAACCGGGCCCACTGAGTTTCAACACTGCAGTGTCTGTGGGGAAGCCTTTGCCAAGGCTGACCCCCACACCACCTGTGTTTATTGTCTGGGGTTTGACCACCTCAATGCAGACTGCCAGATCTGTAAAAATTTTCCTGCAGCTACCCTGGAAAAGAGTTGGTAGGCTCAGGAAAGGAGGCCAAAGTCCGCTGAACGGATGGCCAACCGGTTCGGTTGAAACCGAACGGAGGGAGTGCCCTCTGACCAGGGTGAGACTTCCTCGGGCAAAGGAGATTGACTCGAGGAGTCAGTCCTAGCAAAAGGACTAGGAAATCAGCTGGTGTGGAGCCAAAACTTTCCTCTCCAACTGCTGAAGAAATAGCCAAAGCGATTAAAATTGTCCAGTCGCTTTCCCCGGTTCCGACCGGACCGGCACCATCAGGTAAGCATCCGGTTCGGCCGGTTCCACCGGTTCAAGAGTATGAGGTAGAGGAATATTATGAACCGGAGGAGGGGGAAGAGGAGTATGAGGAGAGTGATTTTGGATTTGAAAGTCTGGATGTGCCCATTGACCCGGACATCTCCCCAGACAGACCTTCAGGAGTATCTCCTCCCAGGCTTTCTGAGTCCCCTTCTCATTTTATGTTTTATAAGAAAGTGGCTGAAACCTTCCAGCTCCCTATGGAGGAAACTGTGGATGATCAAGAGGAGCCTGACTATGTGGAAATGATGGATATCCCAGAGTCAAGGAGGCTGTCTATTCCTTTGCATAAATCTTTTTGGAAACGGACAGTAAAAATTTTAAAAACTCCTCACACTATACCTCCTGTCGATAAGAGAATGGACAAGAGATACACATTGTCAGGCTCGGATACAGAGTTCCTTACACAACAATGCAGCCATGTTGGGGTAGTGCAGACTGCAGCCTGTGACAAGGCAAATATTCCCTTGGCTTCACACCCCCCTGACAAGGACTCCAGGAGGATTGATGCCATGGCAAAGAAACAGTATATGGCAGCATCCTTGGGACTCAGACAGGCAAATTATATGGCTTATGTTGCTAGATACCAGAAATCCAGATGTAATACTGTTATGGCTCTAGCAAAACAGGTCCCTGGCCAGCTTGCCAAGGAGCTGGAGCAGGTGGCTGCTGATGGTATTGAGGCATCCAAGGTGCAATTCCATGCTGCAGTGGACTCTAATGATGTGTCATCAAGAGTCATGGCTACATCTGTGGCACTTCGCAGAATGGCTTGGCTAAGATGTACTAGCCTGTCACAGGATACCCAGACTAAGGCCATGGATTTTCCTGTTGTGGGTAATTCTCTGTTTGGGGAGCAGACAGAGAATTACATGAAGAAAATGGGCCAGTATAGGACCACCTAGAGGAGGCACAGGCCAAGGAAAGGCAGGCCACTCCTCAAAGGCAGCTTTCCAGGGGCAGGGTCAGGCCTTTTCACAGGCCTTTTTACCAAGCCCAGGCCTCCTCTTCTGCCTATGCCCAGAGGGGGTTCTTTAGAGGGAGAGGCAGACTGGGTACAAGCAGGCCTGCTTCCACCCCTCAGCCCAAAGCCCCTGCCAATCAGGCACCCTGATGGGGTTGCCAGGGCTGATTCTCAATTACCTGTAGGGGGCAGGCTGGCTTACTTTGTCCAGGACTGGACGTCTCTGACATCAGACAAATTGGTCCTGGAAGTAGTAAGCCAGGGACTGGTTCTCAGCTTCAAAAAATTTCCAAAGACGAGAACCAGATCCTTTCCACCTGCAAATCCACCAGAGGCATTTGCCCTAGAGGTAGAGGTCTCTTCCTCCTGGCTCTCAGAACTGTGGAAAGGGTTCCACCTACACCAGGGCAAAGGTTGTACCCAGGTACTTCTCACCCCAAAAGACAGGAGAATGGCGGCCCATCCTGGATCTCAGATATTTAAACAAGCACCTTAAAACCAAAATTCAAAATGGTGACTCTGGGAATTATTCTACCCTCTAAGGCCAGGGACTGGTTAGCGTCCCTGGACCTCAAGGATGCCTACTTCATATTCTCATCAGAAGCTCCCACTCGAAAGTACCTCAGGTTCGAGCTGCCCTCAGGCCATTACCAGTTCAAAGCAATGCCCTTTGGCCTCACCTCTGCCCAAGGGTATTCACAAAATGCCTGGCAGTAGCAGTTGCTGCCCTAAGAAGGCAAAAAATTGCCATCTTCCCTTACCTGGACGACTGGCTCATAGTAGGCCAGTCTTCAGACCAAGTCAAGTTACATCCACAGATAACTCAACAACTGCTCACCTCTCTAGGTTTCCTTCTGAATCTTTCAAAGTCAGTTCTAGAACCTGTCCAGCTCCTCACCTTCATAGGCGCAGAGCTGAACACAGAGAAAGCCAGAGCCTTCCTTCCTTTGGACAGGGCAAGGACCCTGGTCTCTCTGGCCTCCTCCTTCACACTGCAGGTCTCTCGACCAGCAAGGCATTTTCTACAGCTCCTGGGGCACATGGCTGCTTCTACAGCAGTAGTGCAGGGAGCAAGATTTCAGATGAGGACATCCAGTTCCATTTGAGAGCCTTTGGTCTCAAAGGAAAGACCTCTAACCAAATTGATCCCAGTAACTCGAACCCTGATCCAGGCCCTACAGTGGTGGCAGGATCAGAGCAATCTGAGACAAGGGGTTCCTTTGTCACTCAGTCTCACTCCTTAATCCTTACTACAGATGCTTCCCTCTTGGGGTGGGAGCTCACATGGCGACCTCACTACCCAGGGATTGGGTCCCCTCAGGAATCTCTGCTCCACATCAATCTGTTGGAACTCAGAGCAGTTTTTCTAGCACTTCAGGTTTTTCCAAATCTGTTCAGAACAAGTTGACAAGTCAGAACAGACAACACCACCACAATGTGGTACATCAACAAGGGGCAATGCGTTCACGCCCTTGTGCACAAGCAATGAAGTTGGTGGTCTCTTGGCTTACCCCTGAACACCTCCCTTATGGCAGTTCACCTCCCAGGTAAGGACAATGTCCTAGCAGATGCTCTCAGCAGGATTCCCAGGGCCATCACGAATGGTCACTGGACCCCTAGTCCTGGAGGTGATATTTGCCAGATGGGGCACCCGCAGATAGATCTTTTGCAGCCCCAGACAATCACCAACTTCCTTTTTGCTGCAGGCCCCAGTGTTGGGCTCAGTCCTCTGGATGCCTTGGTTCTCAATTGGGAAGGAAGTTTCTATGCTTCCCTCCCTCTCCTGTTCAAAGTGTTAGTCAAAATCAGATCTCAACCTGCAAGATGATCCTGATTGCTCCAGATTGGGCCAGACAACCTGGTATCCACTCCTACTGTCCTTAGCAGTCCATCTTCCCTGTGTCTTCCCAGGAATCACAACCTGTTAACCTGTGCTCAGGGAGGGTTAGGTACCGAACCTCAAATCTCTCAATCTCAAGGCCTGGCTCTTGAAGAGTTAGAGTTTGCTGATCTACACCTCCCAAGGTGTAATGGATATACTAAAGGCTTCTAGAAAGCCTTCCACCAGGGCTACCTACAATTCCAAATGGAAGAGGTTTTCCATATGGTGCTCTGGGAAGCATATTTCCCAGAATCTGCTGATTTACCCACAGTCCTGGATTATATGGTCCATTTAAATACCTTGGGGCTGAGACCAGCTACCCTAAAGTACATTTGGCAGCTGTGTCTGCTTTTATTTCAGCAGGTAAACCCTCTTCTCTTTCAGCTCATCCTGTATTCTCCAAGTTTTTTAAGGGGTTGCTTCACACCAACCCTCCATTCAGGGACCCTGCCCTTGCCTGGGATCTTAATGTTTGAATTGCTCAGCTTATGCAACCCCCTTTGAGCCTTTGTCTTCAGCAGAGCTGAAGTTCTTGACTTGGAAGACTGTGTTTCTGGTAGCTATCACTTCTGCCAGACGCATAAGTGAATTACAAGCTTTGTCAGTGGAGCCTGACTTTATCTCCTTTCATAGAGATAAGGTGGTCCTCAGGACTAACAGGAAGTTCTTGCCTAAGGTGGTTTTTCCACCTTAATCAATCCATATCTCTTCCAGTGTACTTCACTGACCATTCCTCCTCTGGCGAGAGGAGGCTGCACAGCTTAGATGTGAAGAGCCCTTAGTTACTACATAGAGCGTACCAAGGGTCACAGATTTGACTCCCTCCAACTGTTCCTCGCTTATGGTGAGGTTGGTAAAGAGAAACCTGCCACTAAAAGATCCATTGCCAGGTGGATTGTCTCTTCTATCCAATTCTGTTATGAATAGCTGGGTAAGGTTCGTCCCTCAGGCCTGAGGGCTCACTCTACCAGAGGTACAGCTGCTTCCCTGGCTGCTGCCAGGGACATCCCCATTCTAGAGATATGTCAAGCAGCTACCTGGAAAACAGTTCACACTTTCACCAAGAATTACTCCCTGGACATCCAGGTTAGGAGTGATGCTCGGTTTGGCACAGCTGTGCTTCAGAGCCTATTTCCTAAGTAGGTTCTGTCCTTCCTCCATGGAGATACTGCTGTGTAGTCTGCATATGTCATAATATAGCAACACTTCATGTTGTTTGAAGAAAAAAATTACTCACCTTAGTAATGTTGTTTCTTCTAATGCAGTCTTGCTATATTATGACCTCCCCCCTGCCTGCTCCTCTCAGGACCTCTGTTTTTGGGATGTGGGTGGGCAGTGCAGTGTTGGCACTTAGTAGATGCCCACCTTGTTGTTTTCTCCCCTCTTTCTTTGGGGTGATTTGGTGTTGTGTTTTATTTTGGGGTCTCCTGACTTGAGTCTTTGTTTTGGGACCAAAAAAATGTGTTTTTATGTTTAGTAGCCAGTTGGCTAGTGTAGGTTTACAGCTTCCACACAGGACCTCAGTGAGTTTTAGCTCGTAAAGATCTGATGGTTTGAGTTTGAAGAACAGACAGAGTTTCAACCGAGCTCGAGCTCTGCGTTCCATGCCTGGCATGGAAAGTTAACTCTTTCACCTCCGGAGCAGTTCGAAGGTTGGGACTCACTGCATATGTCATAATATAGCAAGACTCCATTAGAAGAACAACATTACTAAGGTGAGTTTTTTTTCTTCTTGACATCTCTTTTTCTGAAAGATGCTACCCTCTTGGACTTTGTTGATCCTTGAGGTACTTAAAATGTCTATCATGTCCGCCTCCTCCCTTTCCTCAAGGGCATACATATTAAGCTCCTTTAGTCTCTCTTCATATGGCTTCTGGTGCAGACCCTGCACCATTTTAGTTGCCCTCCTCTGGACTGCCTCCATCCTATGTCCTTGTGGAGATGGGATCTCCAGAACTGCATGCAGTACTCCAGATGGGGTCTCACCAACTGTCTGTACAGAGGGATAACAACTTCCTGTTTTCTACTGGCGATGCTTCTCCCTATACATCCCAGTATCCCCCCAGTCATCCCTACTGCCTTCTCACATTGGTTCCTAACCTTGAGTCATCTGATATGACTACCCCCAGGTCCCTTTCCATTTTTGTTGTTGTTACTACCGCCCCCCTCCCCCCAATTGTGTACTCTTCCCCTGTTTTGTTTTTTTTCCCAGGTGCATTACTTTGCACTTCTTTGCACTGAATCTAAGCCGCCATACTTCTGACCATTCCTCCAACCTTGCCAAGTCCCTTCTCATCATTTCCACCCCTCCTTGTGTATCAACCCTGTTGCAGATCTTTGTGTCGTCTGCAAAGAGGCATACGTTTCCTTCCAGTCCCTCCGCAATGTCACTTATAAAGACATTAAAAAGGACCGGACCTAGTACTGAACCCTGTGGTACCCCACTAGTAACCCCCCTTTCTTCGGAGTGGACTCCATTTACTTTTACCCTCTGTGTCCTGTTGTCCAGTCAGTGTTTTACCCAGACTACCACCCTGGGACCCACTCCCAGGCTGGCTAATTTGTTTATTAATCTTTTGTGTGGGACTGTGTCAAATGACTTGCTAAAATCTAGGTAGGCCATGTCCATAGCTCCTCCCTGGTCTACTACTTTGGTCACCCAGTCAAAGAAATTGATTAGATTCATCTGACATGATCTTCCCACTGTGAATCCATGCTGCCTTCGGTCCTGTGCCCCACTGGCCTCTAGGTACTCAACAATTCTTTCCTTCAGAAGTGATTCCATCATTTTCTCTATCACTGAGGTCAGACTGACAGGTCTGTAGTTTCCTGCCTCTGTCTTGCTCCCATTTTTGTGAAGGGGAATCACAGCCACCCTCCTCCTGTCCTCAGGTACCACACAATCCTCCCATGATTTCTTAAAAAGAGTAGTCAGTGGTGTCACTAGTTCTCCCCTTAGTTCTTCTAGAATTCTGGGGTGAATCCCATCTGGCCCCATTGCTTTGTCCACCTTTAGTTTTAGGAGTTATTTCAGAACCCTTTCTTCTGAAAGAAACGCCGCTCTCTGAACCTAAAGAGCCATCTCTAATAAGCTGCCTTACTATATCTTCTGCTGTCTTCCCCTGAGTATAATTGGGAAATACACATTAAGAAGTTACTCAGCTATTACACTTAAAGTACCCAAAGCAAAATTCCGCTTTGTCAAGGCAGCCATAAGCTCCGTGCTACCTACCTTATGGAACGATCTACAAAAAACCCTCAAATTAGCACTCTAATTGGTATAAATGCCTTCAAGACACTTTATTTCTGTACAATCAGAGAAGTATGCAACTGCTTCACCCACTCAGACCCAGTACTGGTGTCTGCACTGGTATATAGCCACACCTAGACCCAATTTTAAGTACTGACCCCCCAGCTTGCTCCTCACAAGCCTAATTGTTCTCTCTCTTATCCCTCTGTCTTATCAACACTAGGCCTGTCCATCCCCTTATCCTTCCTTTCCCAACCTTGGATAGGAGCTCACTACCCCTGGGTTGTGACATCCTACCATGCCCCGTACTTTATAGCATTCAATCCCGGGGCTCATACATACTCCTTTTCTCCATCCACCTTCTCTACATCCCGTTTTACCAACTCCTCTCTGTGCACCGTGCCCTCCTAGCCTTTCTCCCTCTACCTCCCTCCCTCCTTCCCCCACCTTCTCTTCTACCTGATGTATATTTTTAATTTTTTTTCCTTCCGTTACTTCCTCCTGCAACCTTAGATAACCTGCTTTATCTTCCTATAGACACTTCTATGTATGTAAATACCCTGTAATCTGTACAATATCTGTATAATTCTATGTACATATGAACTTCCTTTTCTTCCTCTCTGTAAACAGTATTATCTGTATTGCCTTGTAAGTACCTGTGTTGACCTGTATATACAATTGTTCATGCTCCACCCAGGTCCATCTTGCAAATGAGCTTCTGCTCAACGATGAACGCCTGGTTAAATAAAGACTTGATTGATTGATTGATTGATTCTGTGAAAGGACTGCAGGGTTTTATTTAACTCAAAAAACTGATTAGCGTTTTGCTCATAAAAGTGCTAAAACATTGTGAAAATACATAGCACCTGCCTCACTGTGTTTAACAAACATAACACTTCTATAAAACCTATATAAACACTTTCTGAACAGTTAGTATTGTCCCAAGGAAAAAAATGCTAATCAATTATTTAAAACCCTGGACTGGTATCGACCCCCCTATCCAGAGTACTTCTATTGATTGGATTAGGTACCTCCCCCTCCTCTTCATTTCTGAATACTGAGCAGAAATATTCGTTCAGTATCCTGCTTTTCACTGTCCTCTCTGCCCACCCACCCTCCCTTTATTAAGTCTCACTATCCCTCCTTTGTCTTTCTTGGCTCCCTTACAGTATGTACCTATAAAGGTTTTATCCCCTCTTAACCAAGTTGGCTATCTTTCCTCAGTTTGGGCCTTTGCTATTCTGACTGCCTACCCGCTTCCTTCTGCTTTAACTGGTACAGTTCTCTCTCCTGCTCCTTCTGTGTTTCCTTATACTTCCTGAATGCTATCTGTTTCTCCCTAACCTTCCCCGCTACCTCTTTTGAGAACCATAATGTTTTTTTCTTTCATTTTGATTTGTTTATTTGCTTCACACAAAGGCTTCTTGCCTCTGTGATGGCAGTTTTGATGTTTCCCCATTGTTGCTCCACCCCTCCTTCTTGCCTGTTTGCTAGTGCTTTTCTAAGGCACTCTCACATTTTGACAGTAAGCCCTCCTAAAGTCCAGTACCCTTACTTTTGTATGGCTTGACTCTGGCTGAGTTTGTTGTGAACTACACTGTTTGGTGGTCACTTGTTCCCAGATGGCTACCCACTTCTAGATCTGAGATCCTCTCTCCATCCCCGTTTGAGAAAACCAGGTCTAAGATTGCTCCCTCCCGAGTGGGTTCCAACACTAGCTGTCTGAGGCATGCCCCCTGTAAGGCATCAAGAATGACCCTGTTCTTGGATGTGGCTGCAGCAAAGGTGCTCCAGTTAACATCTGGCATATTCAGGTCCCCCATCAACAATATCTCCCCTTTCTCTGCCATCCTAAGGATGCCTTCTATCATTTACTTGGCCTTTTCCTCCCACTGAGATGGGGGTCTGTATACAACCCCTGTTTGGATTGTGGCACCATTTTCAGTCTCCAGGGTGACCCACTGTGCCTCTTCTCCTCCCTGTTTACCCTTTAGTTCCGTTGCTTTGATCCCTTCCCTTACATAGAGAGCTACTCCTCCTCCTCTTCTACCTTCCCTGTCCCTCCTGTAGATTGTGTACCCTGGTATGTTGACATCTCAGTCATAGTTCTCTGTGTACCATGTTTCTGTGACTGCCACGATATCCAGGCATCCCTCTTCCATCAAGGCCACCAGTTCAGGAGCTTGTTACCTAGACTACAGGCATTGGAGCATTGCTGTCCATTTTTGGTGGCCTTACCCCTTTTGCCCCATCCCTGTCCTTACTGCCTTTGCATTTTCTCCATTTACCCCTGCCCTTCTCCCTATCGACTTCTCTATCTTGGTGTTTACCTCACTAACTACCCTCATTTTGTGGGGGGGGGGGGCTAGGATTCACCTGCTCCTTTTCAGTGCCCCCCCTTGACTAGTTTAAATGCTTGCCAATGAAGCATTTAAACCTATCACCTAGGATCCTGGTTCCCCCCTGGACAGATGCAGAACATTGCACCAGTATATGCCTGCATCCCTCCAAGGTGGACCCCCAGTCCCCAATGAAGCCAAAACCCTGAGCTCTGCAGAAGTTTTTCAACCATTGATTGAATCCCATGGTGCGGAGCACCCTAGCCTCGCCCATGCCATAGACAGGCAGCACCTCCGAGAAGGTTACCGTGTGTGCTACTTGTCTAAGGCCCCTCCCAACTCCACAAACTCCTCCTGCACTGCTCTGATCCCTTTCCCAACCAGGTCATTTGTCCCTAGGTGGACAATGACATCCAGCTCCCTACCCCATGCAGCTGCTCCCACGATCCTGAGGATTCGGTCCCTGTCCCTCCAAGCCATGGCGCCAGGCAGGCACCTTACCTCCCTCTCCCCTCCCTCCCCAATTCTACCCTCCTAACTATGGAGTCCCCCACCAGGAGTTGTTTCCTTCCCCTGTGGGGTCCCATGCCACCCTCCTGTGGGTCTCCATTGTGGAGGTTCCCAGCATCCTCCTTGGTCTCCACTGCGGGTGCCTCCATAGAGGAACCAAACTCTGCCTGAATGGCATATAAATTGTGGAACAGTACAACTGGAGGGATGCACCTCTGTTCCACCACCCTCACCCTCCCTGAGCCCACTGCAGTCCAACCGCTCTTCTTTCTTGGCAACCTCTGAGGCAGCAGCGGTGGTGGCCCTGGTGGTCCCTGGGTGGGACAGGAGGTCCCCCAAATCCTGGACAACTCTGCCTGGAGATGAGTAACCTCCTCCCTCAGCCCACTCCCCCTAATTCACAGTTTCTGTCTTCACCTAGCTAACTGCATAGATAACAATTCCCTTCACTCAACTCAGACAGACACACAAACTCTTTTTTTTTGGTTTTACCCTAAATTGAAGGTCCTAGTAGTAGAGTTCTAGTTCTTTAGTCCCAGTAGAGTAGTAAAGTTCTAACAGCACCTCTTTTCTCTTGCTGTTCTGTGCCAAAAGTTAACTAGGGCAGTTTTTAAATCCAAACACCAGGCTTCCTGTTACCTAAGCTACTCCCTCTAATTCACAGTTTCCTTCTTCACCTAACTAACTGCACAGATAACAATTCCCTTCACCCAACTCAGACAAACACACAAACTCTTTTTTTTTGGTTTTTACCCTAAATTGAAGGTCCCAGTAGTAGAGTTCTAGTTCTTTAGTCCCAGTAGAATAGTAAAGTTCTAACAGCACCTCCTTCCTCTTGCTGTTCTCTCTGACAGTGCCTTTTTTTTTTTTACTTTCTATTTATGCTTCCCCCACTCCTGCACTCCGCTTCCTCAGGAGTCACATACGGAGTCTGTCCCTTGCCCTCTCTTACCTGGAGCCCACAGTGGTCCCTCCATGTAGCCTTGTTTTTCCCCCCAGGCAGGGACAAGGTGGAGCCCGAACACCCCAAACATCTTCCTTTTGTCGGGGCACTGGTCCAGGACAAGCAGGACAGCTATGGATCTGCGCCTGGGTGCTCTGTCTTCTCAGAGTACAGGGAGCCATTTTCCTTGTTCTAGGTGTGACATGCGCCTTGATGTCAATGAGTGACTGCCGATGTCCATCACGCCTCCCCCTCCTCTATGTGGCTGGGTACTTGCGATAACCCAGGCCTCCGCCTGGGGCCAGTCAACTGCCAAGCCTCAGCTGCCCTCCCTTCCCAGAGAAGGTGAGCAGTCCCCTGAACGCTCAGCCTCCTCCCTCCATCCGGCCCTACAACTCCCCGAGCTCGTTCCCGAACCTGGGTCGCCGACGTCACAAGTAGTAGTGCTACTGCTGCGCCAGCCACTCTGGCAGCGCTTTTTAACACCTCACTGGAGATGGGGAGGTTCTTGAGGACTTGAGGAGAGCTAGTGTGGTCCCTTTGCACAAAATTGGCAGTAGGGAGGATACTAGCACCTACAGACCAGTCAGTCTCACATCAGTGGTGGAGAAGTTAATGGAGACACTCCTGAAAGAGAGGCTCGTTGAGCACCTGGAGGCAAAAGGGCTTCAAGACTACTGGTGGCATGGTTTCAGAGGAGGGAGGGAGGTCATGTCAAACTAATCTCATAGATTTCTTTGACTGGGTTGCTAGGGAGGTGGATCAACAGAGAGCAGTGGACGTAGCCTATCTGGACTTTAGTAAGGTTTTCAATTCTGTGCTGTACAGGAGGCTAGTTAAGAAGCTAAGCAGCCTTGGGTTGGGGGTGAAAATGACAAGCCGGGTATCAAACTGGTTAAAGGGTAGGAGGCAAAGGGTGGTAGTAAATGGTAGCCACTCAGGTGATAGGAGAGTGACTAATGGGGTGCCACAGGATTCAGTGCCGGGATTGGTCCTCTTCAATGTCTTCATAAACAAAATTGCGGACGGGCTTGAGGGTAAGGTGTGTCTCTTTGCAGATGATACAAAAATCTGCAACAGGGTTGACACTCAGGAAGGGGTGGAGAGAATGCCAAAGGATCTGAGGAAACTAGAGGAATGGACTAGGGGGTGGCAGCTGGGTTTCAATGCCCAAAAGTGCAAGGTTATGTATATAGGGCTGCAGAACACAGGGGCCGTGTATAAGATGGTGAAATGGAGCTTACAGTCACCAAGCAAGAAAGAGACATGTCATATCTGATGACCTCAGGGTAGCTGGGTCTTGTGACAAAGCAGTGGGAAAGGTTAGCAGTATGCTGGGATGCACTGGGAGAGAAAGTTCTAGCAGGAGGAGGAGGAAGAAGGTGGTGCTGTCGCTGTATTGCTCACTGGTGTAGCCTCACCTGGAGTACTGTGTCCAGTTCTGAAGGCCACACCTCAGCAAGGATGTTGAAAGAGTGGAAGCGGTACAGAGGAAGGCAACAAAAATGGTGAGGGGTTACACAAGTAGCCATATGAGGAAAGGCTGCAGGAAGTCAATACATTTTTCCTGGAACAGAGGAGAGTGAGAGGGGTCATGACTGAAACCTACGTGTACCTCATAGGTGAACAAGGTGCAAGTGGAGGGTCTAGTTCAGAGAAAAGAAGGCATGAGAACAAGGCGGCATGCAGTGAAGCTAAGAGGGGGAAGTTTAGGAGAGATATGCAGAAATACTTCTTCACGGAAAGGGTGGTGGATGACTGGAACAGCTTGCCAGAGGAGGTAGCAGGGGAAAAGACTGTGGGAAGCCTCAAGGATCCATGGGATAGGCACAGGGGCATATTAGGTACAGGAACAGGGGGAGGAAGTGACACCTATGACCAACTAGGGTCAGTGGTGATGGACTGGTCAAGGGACAGACTGGATAGGCCTAAAGGTAATTTTCTGCTGACAAAATCTGTGTTTCCAGGATGAACCCACTGAAAAGGACTAGACCCAGGACCGATCCTTGTGGCACCCCACTGGTGACCTCCATGTCTTCTGATTTGACTCTAACTACAACCCTCTGCTGTCTCCCTTCCAAGCAGTTTTTCACCCATCTAACTGTATCCTTCTCTGCACCCAGATCCTCTAGCTTCTTCAGCAACCTTCTGTGAGGCACCGAGTCGAAAGCTTTGCTGAAATCAAAGTAGAAAAAATCCTCAGAATGGCCCTTATCCACCACCCTTGTTACCCAGTCAAAGAATACTATTGGTTTGTCTGACAAGATCTGCCTGCCATGAACTTGTGATGTTTACTACCCTGGAGTTCACAGCGCTCCAGGTAGTACACAGGGTCCTCTTTGACCAGTGTCTCCATCCGCTTACCCATAAATGAGTTGAGGCTGACAGGTCTGTAGTTACTCAGTTGCTCCTTGTCCCCCCCTTATGGACCAAAGGGACTACATTAAATGAAAGAAAAACAGTTAAATCTTCATACCAACAGCAAATCTGAAATTTTTTTTTTTTTTGAATCTCTTTATAGCGCCCACCTGACTGGAACTCTCTTGGGCTACCAACTCGTCAGCCACTCTACCACCCATTGAGACCCCCAACCTCCTCAAAGGTGTTAGCTCTCCCCATGGGACCCCCGGCCTCTAGGTCTGTGGGGAGTTCAAGGGGCGAAGGTAGAGGTCCAGTTACGGACATGTGGCAGGCAGGCTTGTGGAGCCATTGCCTATCCAGCTGGTGGGGGGTTTTCTTAAGTCGTGAACACACACCCACCATGTGTGGCGCACGCCCCAACGTACTGGTGCACGGCAACCCTGCCTGTGTCGGCCACGCTAATCATGTGCTGCCTGGCTTGCTGCAGTGCCCTCCGGTCTCCAACGGGGGCCGCTGGCACACTGAGCTATCCCACCTCTCTCTCCCCAGGGAGGAGAGCACCACAAGGGCACTCGATCCTCAAATCTTCACCCCCAGCACCCGAGTTCACTCCCAAACCCGGGTCGCCGGCGTATCGCGAGGTGTAGCATCCAGCGCCTCACCCCTCAGTGCCACTGGGCCGGGCCAGCAAATCAGAAATTATAATTAGTAACCTGGTGTTTTATAAATCTGTACAAATCGAATATGGCATTGTCTAACACAAAATAAGCAGATTATCATCACTTGCAAGGGGGCAGGACTTTCACTGCTCACTCGTGGCTCTGCTACTCATTCAGTTATGGTCCTGCCCCCTCACATGTGAAGATAAATGGTATATATTGAGTCAACCTATGGCATATCCTCTATATCACACCTGAGCAAAGGATACATCTATCACCTATTTTGCTGCTGCAATATGAACTCCATTGACCCTGTCTGGGGTTCTGAATAGATAAAGTTGGATTACCAACAAAATGGTGGCTTGAGATTTTCATAGTGGAACTATAATAAGCCAGATAAGAAACTACATGTTTGAGTTCAGTGTGATTCCATTTTGTTTTTGTGTTAACCCAAAATTTTCTATCCCTTTGTTTCTTCCCCGGTCCCCCACCCAAACAACTGAGTCAATCCCACCAGGACCCTGCCTTCAGTTGGGTGGGCAGACAACCCGCTGCCATCACCATGCTGATACCAACACTGCTCTGTAATTACTGTAAAACTAGTTAATTTCACGCAAAGTAATTTTAGCGTAAACACAAATGCAACCGTAATTGTGCAAATTTAATTTAGCACTAAGTTATTAGTGCCACATTCACTATAATGGAAAAAGTGCTAATTAGCGCAGATTTATTTTAGCACTAAACAGTACTTCAGTGAAAATAGCGAAAATTATTTGACAGTAAAAATTTCAAGTTTTACAGCAGTTAGAAGTGTGAGTGTGTGTGGATGTGGATATCGGGGGATAATGGACAGCCCAAACCTTTCCTCCCGCCCTTCCCAAAAGCCAAGTGACTCATGCAAGATATTTATCCTTCCCACTTTTTCCAAGAACAAAGAGACCCCCACACGGGATTATCCTTCTCACCCTTCCCCAGGGCCAAGTGACCACTGCATGGGATTTATTCCTCCCACACTTCCCAACAATCAAGTGACCCCCACATGAGATTTACCCCCTCACCCTTCTCGAAAGCCAAGTGACCCCCGTATGGGATTTATCCCTCCCCCTTCCCAAGAGCCAAGTGACCCTTGTACAGGATTTATCCCTCCCACCCTTCCTGAGAGAGTCAAGTGCCCCTCTGCATTGGAAGTAACCCTCACAGTGTTCCCGAGAGTTAAGTGACGCCCCCAGATGGGATTTATCCCTCCCACCCTTCCTGAGGACTAAGTGACCCTCACATGGGATTTATCCTTTCCACCCTTCCCAACAGTCAAGTGACCCTCCATATGGGATTTCTCCCTTCACCCTGATTTATCCCTCCACCCTTCCCAAGACAAATGACCCCACATGGGATTTATCCCTCCCACCCTTCTCGACAGCCAAGTGACCCCCACATAAGGTTTATCCCTCCCACCCTTCTTGAGAGCTGAGTGACTCCCTGCATGAGATTTATCCCTCCACCCTTCTCGAGAGTCACATGAACCCCTGCGTGGGATTTATCCCTCCACCCCTCCCGAGAGTCAAGTGACCACCAAATGGGATTTATCCATCCCACTATTCCTGAGAGCCAAGAAACCCCACATAGGATTTATCCCTCCCACCCTTCCTGAGAGTTAAATGACTCCATGCATGGAATTTATTCCTCCCCTTCCCAAGAGCCAAGAGACCCCCCCATGGGATTTATCCCTCCCACCCTTCCTGAAAGTTAAATGACTCCATGCATGGAATTTATTCCTTGCCTTCCTGAGAGCTAAGTGACCCCTACATGGGATTTATCTCTCCCACCCTTCCTGAGGGTCAAGTGATCTCACATGGGATCTATCCCTCCCATACTTCTTGAGTCAGATGACTCCCTGCATGGGATTTATCCCTACCCCGTCCTGAGAACCAAGTGAATCCACAAATGGGATTATTCTCTCCCCCTTCCCGAAAGCCAAGTGACCCTCCACATACGATTTATCCCTCCCACCCTTACTGAGAACCAGGTGACCCCCCACATGGGTTTATCCCTCCCACCTTTCTTGAGAGCCAACTAACCCCTTCATGGGATTTATCCCTCCCACCCTTCCTGACAGCCAAGTGATCCCTGCATGGGATTTATCTTTTCTACCCTTCCTGAAAGCCACATGACCCCTGTATGGGATTTATCCCTCCCACCCTTCCTGAAAGCCAAGTGATCCCCCCCGCATGGGATTTATACCTCCTATCCCTCCTGACAGCCAAGTGACCACCGCATGGGATTTATCCCTTCTACCATTCCTAGAGCCAAGTGACCCCCGTATGAGATTTACCCCCACCTTCCCAAGAGCAAAGTGGACCCCCATGGGATTTACCCCATCCAACCTTTCCCCAGGGAAAAGTGACTCCTGCATGGGATTTATCCCTCCAACCCTTCCCAAGAGTCAAGTGATTCCGCACAGGATTAATTCCTCTCACCCTTCCCAAAAGCCAAGTGACCCCCACATGGGATTTATCCCTCCCACCCTTCTTGAGACTCATGTGACCGCCTACATGAGATTTATCCCTTCCACCCTTCCTGAGGATCATAAGACCCCCAGCAGAGGATTTATCCCAAGAGTTATGTGACCCCAAATGAGATTTATGGGACTGACACTAACTGTAACATAGATAAACTTTAGCAATGGCAGTCTGGTTCCAGGCCAGTAATTACAGCCTCGACCTATAGGATCTTAGCTGCTGCTGGTCTGATTGGCGAGCATCACATAAAACCGGTAAATAGTCTCAGATGATACAGCAGCTGTAGCGGGGATAATGCACTGCACATGGATGTTGGTCCACATACTGAAGTTGGCGCCGTGTCCATCATCCATGGAATGGCAACTGTATCTAAAGACTCCACTGGACATCCCCAGACTGGCTGGTAAGGAGCAGAGTTTGCAGGTCCCAATGAAATAGACATCACATGACCATTGGGCTAGGGCGATAAGTGATTGGCTGATGCGACTTTTCGGCAGACAGACTTTCATACCGAGTTAATGACTGGCTTAGCAGGGTAGGGGGTCTGGAGGAGGGGAGAGAGCTGTGTGTGCTCATCTGTAGTTACTTGTTTGATGTGGGAGGGTGCTGTATCACACACTGCTACAGACATTATAATTTTATATATCAAAAATATATTTCCCAGCAGGCCACCATCATTTTCTATAGGCCACAGATTTTTGACACAATTACTGGCTCCATGGCCACCAGCTTTTCTTAACTAAAATCAACCCGTCTCCAAATTACAACTTAATTTGCTGCCCCTATACACACTATGGGACTGACAATCAGAATGTCCTGCTCTCATAACCTTAGCGATACTAGCATCTGAAACAGCCAGTGCCTGCAGCTAGGATGCAAAATACTGCCACTCATGAATGTGAAGCTACACTATTCAAAATGAGATGACTGTGCGAAAATATGGGGAAACATCAGAAAACATGACTTCACGCAGAAGGCTGTAAACATGGAATATCCTGCTCCATGAGGTAATGGAAGCTAGCACTGTTCTGTTTTTCTGTGGTTAAACAGTTTTATTCAAGCCGGCCCAGTGGCACGGTGGCAATGCTACCGTCTGCCACGCCGACATCCCAGGTTCAGGAACTGAAATGGGTCACTTAGGGGCCGGCTGGGGAAAGGAGGAGTTACCATCCTCTGGACTGCTCTCCTCTTTCTGTGAGGAGGGACAGTGCGTGTTGCTGCTTCACTACCACCTAGTGGAGGCTAGATGGTATGGCAGTGAGTGCCCAGTAAAGGGGCACTGATGCAGATGCTATATTGTTTGCGTGCGTCTGCACGTGTGCCATTGCATGCAGCTCAGCCCTCTGGGAAACAGGGGACTGAAAAACTTTGGAGAAAACATTCCCGCCCCCAACCAGCAGGATGATGGCGTGACCTCCCTGGCCCTGCACTAGCGACTGAGGCACCCACCCACCCACCACATTGTGATAGTGGGTAAGTGGTGGGGTAAGTCCTGGATAAGGAAGGGGATAGGGCAAGGGTTCAGATGTCGATGGGGTCCAGCGGGGGGAGCAAGGTGTATAAATAAATGGTGGAAAAAAAGTGTTACTGAATTTCATCACAAATACAATTATCCATTACAAAGTGACGTCCACGGATGTAACAGCAACAAGACCTCACAGTTAATACTAAACAAAGCAGGACTGCAGCCTACTGGAGCTGGATTTGAGCCTAGAGGTGACAGGCTCTGCTACGAATCTACCAAGCCTTACAGCTGAAGCTAACAATTTATCTGACAGGAACTTTTCAGAACTATAGGGCCTATTGCAGTGACATCACTAGAGGTTTGTACTACTGAACTCTACCACTGGTATGCCCCCGGTGATCTCTATGCCCTGTGGCTTATTGTTTTTCCATAGAAGTGTTTTTTCTCCATGAGCCAGACTGGGGCAGCTTTTCAGCCATGTTCCTCAGAGCACGCCTGACTGTCCCTGTCCTCCCTCTGGGCTGGGGCTAGTTCCCATGGATTCCCCAACCCTGCAGTGGAGCCAGAGAGGAGGGCCACCCCTCCCACCCACTGTACACAATCCTAAAGGCCAGCAACCTGGAGTGGAAAGGCGAGTAAGGGTGTCCCATCGAGCCACAAAGCCCCTGGTCTGCTTGGTTTTCCTCATCCTTTTCTCTTAGAGTCATGGCAGACATACAGTATGCACGTGAAAGCGTGCATGTTCTTGAACCATTCTTCACCACCACCCCAACTCACATCTTGCCCCGCATGCATCAGTGCTACTGCCTAAGCCTCCACCTAGTGGCAGCTCCACCACCCAACCAGAGGAGCTGCCAAGTGGCCATTAACTCCTCTCACCCTCCCCTGCTAGCTCAACAGTGACCCAAGCTTGTTCCTGAACTTGGGTCGCTGACATGGGAAATGGTAAAGCACGTATGAGGCCTCTCCCTCTACGCCATCAGGCCAGCCCTGTGGCTTTTATACTAACCAGATGGCTGTGCGTCACTGATCGGAATGATAAATTGTTAATATTCTCAGATTGGCACTATATCACAATCTCAGCGGCCACTGCAGCTCAGAGCCCTCTCCCCTCATGTAGTGGTAAACCAGAATTATATGACCAAACCCAATACCCTCTGCCACCACCCAGCCATCCCAAGTTACGCCATGGCTGCAACTTATAGCGCTGACCCACATAATGGCTCTGAGTGGAACCACTCAGCATGGCCCCCATGCCTCAACTCCTCAGGGCTGTGATGCCATTCCCAAGCTCTGGTTCAGCTGCGCTTCCTTAGCTGGTGTGCCTCCAAGAGTGCCAGGCAACAGGACAGGACAACTGCAGGGTGTTGCAAAACCACAAGGCCACTGGCCATTGCAGTGTTAATAGCAATTATACAATGGCAAGGAAATTTTCTGTATTTCCTGTCTTCTGATTGGTCAGTCGGTGCCTCAGACAGTGATGATATTACATAATAACATCACTGTATTGATCTATTGGATGATTTGATTACTGTTCTCAGTTCAGAAACACAAAAAATCTACTAAAAACATTTATCATTTTTTTTTTTTTGTACAACATCGAGACATTGTATAATTGCAATAAGGCACTCCAAAGTGTGTGTTATTATGTAATAATGTCACTCCTGCGGTGGTGGAAGCACTCGGCTTCACCTTGTGCTTCAACCCACCCCAGGAGTGACGTTAAAACACAATAACACACACCTTGTCATGCCTTATTGCTTAATGAGCCAATTAGCCTTTGAGAGTTCTTAAAGCAGCAGAGTATTTCACAGTGAAAATTTGGATGTGGCCCTCTCAGCCAGGATGAGAGGGTCCTCCCAGATGCTCCATCCTCATTCCGTTTGCCTCCTCCAGCATCCTGAGCCCAAAGCACAAACCCAGGTTGCCAGCACTGCATGCCCTATCGGGCTACTATTTTCATTTTTTTTTTTATTTAAAATAATTTACAGTTTATGCCCTAGTTCTGTCTTGGCCCCCTTCCCTCATGTCAGACCTAGCCCCAACCCCACATGTCTGTCATTATCTTCTCTTCATTTCCAACTCCATGGGCCCCCCCCACCCGTGGCAGAGTCTAGCCAAGCCAGATCCAGTCTCCTGCCACCTCCTGAGTGCAGAAGCAGGAGATTCTGGGGTATGGAGAAGAGTGAACAGTGGTGGGGGTCAGGGTCTGAGTACAGAGGCAGGAGCTCCCCAAGTAGGAAGAGGAGTAGACAGTGGTGGGGGTCAGTGCCTGAAAACAGAGGCAGAAGTTCCCGAGGTATGGCGAGGAGCAGACAGTGGTGAGGGTTGGTGCCTGGGTACGGAGGAAAGAGTTTCCAGGGTGGAATAGGAGCAAACAGTGGCGAGAGTTGGTGCCTGAGTGCAGAAGCAGGAGATCCTAGGGTGGGAGAGGAATGGAGAGTGGCAGTGGCCGGTGCCCGAGTGCGGATATGGGAGTTCCTGGGCTATGGAGAGGAGCAGACAGTGGCGGTGGCTGGTGCCTGAGTACAGAGGCAGGAGTTCCTGGGTTATAGAGAGGAGCAGACAGTGGCGAGAGTTCGTGCCTGAGTACAGAGGTAGGAGTTCCCAGGATATGGAGAGGACCAAACAGTGGCGGTGGCTGGTGTCCAAATGCAGAGGTAGGAGTTCCTGGGGTATGGAGAGGAGCAGACAGTGGCGGTGGCCGGTGCCTGAGTGCAGAGGTAGGAGTTCCCAGGGTATGGAGAGAAGCAGACAATGGCTGGTTCAGTGCCCGAGTACAGAGGTAGAAGTTCCTGGGGTATGGAGAGGAGCAGACAGTGGCAGTGGCCGGTGCCCGAGTGCAGAAGTAGGAGTTCCCAGGGTATGCAGAGGAGCAGACAGTGGCGGTGGCTGGTACTAGAGTGCAGAGGTAGGAGTTCCCAGGGTATGGAGAGGAGTGGACAGTGGCAGTGGCTGGTGCCCGAATGCAGAGGTGGGAGTTCCCGGGGTATGTAGAGGAGTGAACAGTGGTGGCTTTCAGTGCCTGAGTACAGAAGCAGGAGTTCCCAGGGTATGGAGAGGAGCGGACAGTGGCGGTGGCTGGTGCCTGAGTGCTGAGGCAGGAGTTCCCAGGATGGGGAGAAGAGCGGACAGTGGTGGGGGTCATTGCCTGAGCACTAAGGCAGGACTTCCCAGGGTATGGAGAGGAGCAGACAATTGCGGTGGCTGGTGCCTGAGTGCAGAGGCAGGAGTTCCCAGGATGGGGAGAAGAATGGACAGTGGTGGGGGTCAGTGCCTGAGCACTAAGGCAGGAGTTCCCAGGGTATGGAGAGGATCGGACAGTGGTGTGGCCAGTGCCTGAGTGCTGAGGCAGGAGTTCTAAGGGTATATAGAGAGAAGCAGACAGTGGCGGGGTCAGTGCCTGAGTGTGGGGACAGGAGTTGCCAGGGTGGGGAGACAAGTGAACAGTGACAGAGTCAGTGCCTGAGTGAGGAGGCAGAAGTTCCTGGGGTAGGGAGAGAAGCAGGCAGTGGTGGGAAGGTGCCTGAGTACAGAGGCAGGAGTTTTTGCATGGGGAGATAAGTGGATAGTGGCTGTGGCCGGCACCCAACAGCAGAGGCAGGAGTTCCCAGTGTATGCAGAGGAGTGGACAGTGGCGGGGTCGGTGTCTGAGTGCAGAGGCAGGAGTTCCTGGGGTGGTGATAAGAGTAGAGAGTAGCAGGGGTCAATGCCTGAGCATGGGGGCAGGAGTTCCCAAGGTATGGAGAGGAGCAGACAATGGCAGGGTCAGTGCTTGAGTGTAGAGGTAGGAGTTCCCAGGGTATGGAGAAAAGCAGACAGTGATGGTGCCCGAGTGTGGAGGCTGCCATTCCCCTACCCGGTCATATGAGCACAACCTTAACAGCGCATGAAAGAACAGCACTGTCACAACAGCGTCTCATGGACAGCGACAGGGGTAGAACAGTGACATGCATTTACCGCAACCCCTGTAGCTGTCCATCTTGGGGAGTGACTGGAGGGCAGTAACAAGGGCTAGAAAAAGTTGGAGGCTGGCTGAGCTGCTCCTGTGGCAGATAGGGTAAGGCACAGAGCAGCTCAGCCAGCAGAGTTCTGGAGACCAGGGTTCTGGTCCCAGTTTCCGATCTTTTACTGTGAGAAGGGTTTCCACAAATTTTTACAAGTCCGTCTCACAGTACCTCTCCCACTGAGTTACACTTTTCCCCGAATCCAACTCCGACTTGGAGATCATTATTTTAGTAATGAGAGCACGGTAACAGAGCCCCCACAAAAACATAAATTTATATTTTGTGTTCTGTTACTGTTTTCTTAGCGGTGCTGTTACTGTGGCGCTCTTGTTGCAGTGCTGTTTTGGACAGTGCTGTATTTGTATTTGTGCTTCTGACCTAGTGCCGGAGTTCCCAGGGTAGGGAGAGGAGCAGACAGTGGCGGGGTCAGTGCCTGAGTGTGGAGACAGGAGTTGCCGGGTTGGGGAGAGGAGAGGAGAGTGGTGGGGTCAATGCCTAAGTGTGGGGACAGGAGTTCCTGGGGTATGGAGAGGAGCAGACACTGGCGGTTGTCAGTGCCCAAGCACAGAGGCAGGAGTTCCCAGGGTGGGGAGTGCAGCGAACAGTGGCCGGGGTGGGGAGGGGTTGGGATCTGAGCATAGAGGCAGGAGTTACTGGGATGGGGAGACGAGCAGACTGTGGCGGTGGCTGGTGGCTGCATGTGGGTGCAGAAGTTCCCAGAGTGGGGAGAGGGGCAGACTGTGGAGGAGGTCTGTGCCGGAATGCATCTGAGATCATCCTGCTCAAGACAGGGTGATTTTCCATGTTCTTGGTCCCTACCCCTGAGACACCAGCAGCAAGAGGCTCAATGTTCACATGCACAGCCTGGAGCCCAGCCAACACTCCCCCTTCCCCACTGTACTGCCACTGCACTGCTACCTGTGGTCACCCAGGGTGCAGTGTTGGAGTGGCGGCAGCTGCCCTCCCTCCCAGGAGAAAGACAGTGTCCTATGGGATGCTTAGTCTTTCTTTCCTCAGCCAGCCTCCATCGACTTGAGCTCGTTCCCAAACTCAGGTTGCCACATTGTGTGCAATAATGCTTCCACTGCACCAATGGACCAGCCGATTTTCCAATTATTTAAGGACAAAACATCCTATATCCTCATTGCCATTGTTACGTCTGTCCCATAGAAATCGTATAAATAAAAAAATATAGGGGTCATCACATGACCCCCTCCACTCATTTGTATATTATCCCCAGAAATGTAGTATAGACCACTTGCATACGGTGGCATGAAAGCCCCTAGTACTCCATGTGCTCTCCTCTCTAGTTTTTATACATAGGGGCTCTATATTGTGTCCCTCTGCTTGGGCAGACGTATCTCCACCTTCAGCCCTCACTGGGAACAGTAGGAACAGCAACATGGGTTCTGAATAACTAAAGTGGACAGTAGTGTACATTCATGCGGAGATTGAAGGAAACACTTACCACCCACCACTGGTAAACATCAGGAGGCAGGTCCAGATTGGCCTTGGTCCACACAGGTAAGATGTTACGATCGAAATTGTTGTCGAACCATGAAGAGATCCCCCGATCTCCCACACATTTCGGGCAGGCGCATGTCTTCGGTGGGGACCCATTCTGCTTCAGCTTCTGAAAGCCAGTGTAGTTGGGCACCATCTTGACGCTGTCGGCATCTTCCACCGCTGGGAGCTCCACATAAGCCAGGTTAGCAACGCTGGTGAGTGAGTAGGTGAAGAGCAGCGATGTCACAAAGACAAGGAAGAGGGCAGTGGAGAGGAGCCACATGCGAAAAGAACACTTCATGGCTGGCCCACTGGATGATACGGCTGAAGTGTTGGATCCCAGCCTCTTGGTAGTGGCTCACTGTCTTCAAGTTTTAAGCCAGAAGGGAGAGCACAGGTCAACTGCGGGGTTATTATTAGTGCACCATCTTTTTACAGCTTATTTTAAAAATTAGGCACGTTGTGTTGGCGGTCATTTGCCGTACCTGCGCACTAGTGTGGAGCAGGCCAGTGCGACAGACTTTCAAAACTGCGCTGCTTCTCATTTTCAAGTCCAGCTGCTTCCTCATGGCCCACAACACACAACAAATGCTCCCTCCTGGAACTCCCCGTGCTTCGTCTAGTGAGCACGAGAGGTAAGGCCCAACCCTCTTCTGAAGATGCCTCACAGGAATAATCGTCCGCCACTTTCCTCATTAGGTTGATCCTTCTCTCCTCTCTCAGGCAGGCCGGGAGAATTTTTCAGTCAATGCAGAGTAATTCCTGATGGGAAACAAAAAACAACACTGCGATAACACTGCCACTGTAACATTCTGACTGTCTCTCTCTAGGATTCCTTCTCACAAGTAGAAACCTTCCTTTCCGTCTAGAATCAGTTTGGGTATTTTGTTTTCTTTCTTTGGTTCTGTGTTTTTTTTATTTATTTTTTACAGCATCTCTGTTTCCACTGCTTCCTTCAGCTCTTCTCCAAGAGGGTCTGAGTCTGTAAGGGCTGGTTGCCTAGGAGACAGCTGATGTGTTGTGCTGGTGGATCCGAGAGAAATAAAAGGCCCACCGATGACAGAGCTCAGTGAGTGTGTGTGTGTGTGTGTGTGCATGTATTTGTCCTGCCACTTGTGTTTTCTGTTCCTCTCATTCCATCTTCTCCCTGTGCCCGGCTCTATAGTTTAGCTGTGTATAATCCTCTGTGCACCAAAGAGGCCCTGCAGAGCAATGCCGTTTCTTAAGAGAGGGGCCAATTGAATTGGTCGTAGTTGGGGGGGTGGGTGCTGGTGATGGGGGAATACAACTAGCAGAAAATGTCCTTTTATTTTTGTAATCCTGTCTGCTTTAGAAATTGCGCCTTTGGCTGCAGAGCATGGAGAAGTCTTCCTCACCTAGACCCAGTAGCAGATGTCTTGCTTTCTGAAACAGAAAACAAAGGTTGAATTTGTTCTGCAGAAAGCTAAAAAAAACTATGTGGCTTACCGCTGTCTTACAGACAAAAAACAGCATGGTGATAAATGTGTAACCTTTTTTTTTTTTTGCCAGGAATGTTATTGTGCAAAAGTACGAGGTATCTGAAAGTTCAGGCATCTGTGAAAATAAAAGGCATGTGGGTCGGCACAGTATACATGGCAGTAATGCTGCCATCCACTATCCTGGCGAGCTAAGTAAGGGAGTGGACTCAAATAACTGGGGGTCAGGTGGGAGTGAGAGGATCCAGAGTCTGAGGGACTGCTCTCCTCTCCTCTCACACGGGGTTGGTGAGTTACGCCTTCCTCAGTGTGACTTACACCTAGCGAAGGCTGGATGCCAAGGCAGTCAGGAGTCCCAGAAGGAAGTGGAACACTGATGGACGCTCTGCATCTCTGTATGCTGATGTCCCATGTGCTGAAACATGGAGGGAAAAATCCCTTTCTGGGCAGGATGAAGGATGCCCCCCCCCCCCAGGCCTGGCAACACTGACTGGGCACCTGACTAGATCCTGCCTTGTAGGGGCAAGTGCAATTCTCCATGACACACACTCGTATATAATGGAGTGTGTGTGTAGCAGAAAATATTAGGCACTGGGTTCAGGTTGTAATTGACCCTAACCAGTAATCATGTAGGCATAAGACATAACAATGCATCGGCTGTCAAGGGTTAATGCACGCCCAGGTGTGTATTCATGCACGAGATGCTTGCAGCACTTGGAAGTGTAATAACCCATGAGAATCAATGCCCTGGAGTGTCTAGCTGCGCTTATAAAATGGGTCACCTGTAAAAAACAACTGAAGAGATTTATCAGTTTTAAACACAAAAAAAAACATAAGTTTTATGTTTTTAAACAAAAATAAAAAATTGTCCCAGTTCCAGCTTTGTGGCACTATGCAATGCTGTTGTGTGCAAGCTTACCCTACAGTAGCAATTCTTATACAGTGTATTTTAAATCCTGTCTGTGTTTCCAAACCCTTAATAATTAATTACCATCACTTACTTTGTTTTACTTTACTTTGACCAGTGTGTCATGTTTCCGTTAGTGAGAGCACACATGCGAGAGAGTGATGCAACCATTGTCAGTGAGAGTGAGAGTGAGAGCAATGAAGCCGTTGTTTTTGAGAGCATGACAGAACGTGAGCAAGACGTAGTGAGAGTGACAGTTGAGTGGGAAGGATGTATAGTCAGCAGCTGCTGTCAGTGAGCGGCTATTCAGATGTAGCAAGACTGAGTGGGAGAGAAGTGTGACCAGCACCCTGTTAGACTGGGCTGCAGAAAGTTTTACTGGAGCGGGCAACATGTGCAGCAGCCATGAGGTGGGGGAGTGGGTGGGGTAAGGATCACAGGAGATAGGGTATTACAACCTTGCAAAAAGTAAAGTGAGAAAAGCTACAGAAACGTGAATGGTTGGGTTTGCATTTTTGTACTTGATTGATTGACTGATTGTGTTCAGAGGACCTTTGAGCTCAAGAGCCCTTTTTCAAAGGTAACCAAGTCAATCAAAGTTATATACAAAGTTATATACAACAGAAGTATATGTTACATGTTAGAAGGACGTGTTAGGTGTTTTAGGTGGGGGTGTGCGGTGAGGAGTTATGTCATACAGTGTTGTTTCTGAAGTTACAGCAAGAAAGAGGTGTTAAGGGTTGTTTACTTTACCAACATGGCTGCCAGACAGAAATGGACATAGACAAATTTAGCCTAGCACGAGGGACAAAGCAGGGCTGCCCTCTGCTGTATCTAACTGCCATGGAGTCACTACTTTGGCAGCTCAGACAAGAGCCAACTGTCCAGGGAATCAAAGTGGGGAAGACCTCATTGACAACTGTGGCATACACAGATGACCTGCTCCTGTCAGTCATCCACTCTGTCCCACATTCTTACCATACGGACAGAGTTCTCAACCACTGCTGGATTACAAGTTAACTGGGGAAAAACTGAAGTACTCTCCCCTTGATCCTGGGCTGCATGGAAAACCTTGTGGCACCCTGGAACTTTAAATGGTCCCTACACCACATCACCGACCTGGGAATTGCCCAAACACTCATCAGATGGTCGACACCAATCTCATACCACTAATGGCAGACATACAATTAGAACTCGCTCCGTGGAAGAAGCTTAACCTTACTTTTGGGGGCAAATTCAAAACAGCAGCCTATAAAATGATGCCCTTCCTCCAAATTCTTTTCTACCTGAATATCTGCCATTTCACATACCTAAAAAAAACTTCAGAGATTACAGAAACGGTTTTCTCTTTCCTGTGGGAGATTAAACAACTGAGCTTTTCTGCATTAAAGCTTCAGGCACCAGGCCACCGGTATAAAACAGTCATTATACTAGTTAAGACCTATCAGCCCTTATACCCTGCTCTGGCTATCCTTAGAAAAAGCACTCAGTGCCCCCCACCCCTTCCTTGGAGTGCAGGCCCCAAATCTAACCAACAACCATTATGTAAATTGCCACTCTCTATAGCTTTTGCACATGCGGCCATGGGCACGCTAGTTAAAACCCATGGGTGGAAAACCGCTCACACTGGTCATTGGGAACCACTATGCGATAACCCACATATCACTATTGATAATGCCCCACTCCACTGGACCACATGGATCCAAAGGGACATTGTAATGGCTGGACACCTACAGGACCCAGCCTCGGGTGTACTAAAATCCTTTCAGACTCTGCAAGTTAGATTTTGCCTCCCACGACTGGACTTCTGGAGGTATTTCCAGATCCACCAAGTCTTGATCACCAGGACCAAAAAGATAACCCAAACGCAATGCACTCCACTAAATTCCCAGCTGTCGCAACAGATGAAAACCCCAATGCGACTGAGGTGGTAGAATATACAATTACCTCCTAGCTCCACAGTGCAAACTCTACTAAAACAGAAAACTGACTGGGAAAAGGAAGCGTGCATGGAAATATCAGCGGCAACATGGAACAATATCCTGACACAGGATCAGAAAGGCCCAAGGGACAGTTGCTACCAATTAATACGAAAGAAAGTACTACATCAATGGTACCGAACCCTAGAACTTCTCTATAAAATGGGCCTACTATCCCCTAGCCTACACTGGGGTTGTCAGTCTGCCACTGGGACTCTAGAGCACATCTTGTGGTCATGTCACAGGATACAGCCCTACAGGTCACTGAATTTTGTAACCACATTATGGGTGGGTGCATACTGAAAGGTCCCAAGTACTGGCTGTTGGGAGACTCATCTGTACTACAGGGACCAGTCAAGCACTATCAGCAATGGTATTCCCCAGCAGCACTTGAAGCCAAAAGACAAATATTACTTAAATGGAGAACACAAACATCCTCCTCACTGACAGGGTTTGACAGGCTATGGTGTCCTTTTTTTTTTCTTCTCTATAATCTGTTTTCCTCTGTGGCCAGTAGGGGGTTTGGCTCCCTTTCTGCCAGGCTCCACCCCCCAACCCCACCACCATCCAGCATCTCCCCAGGCTTACCTGATTGCTCAGTACCCCCCACAGATTCTCCCCCATGGCGAGGTCAGGAGGGGGAGAGCCATCCCCTTCCCCAATGCCTGAATCCAGTAGTCACTGTAGGCATCCCCGGTGATGTGGTGGGTGGAGGTGTGGTGTGCAGGTGTCATATACCCATGCTGTGCCTTCCTTTTTCCTCCTGATTTTCTCCTGTTCCTCTCCCACCACCGTTGTATGCTCGGGCAGCGCATGCATGCGTCCCAGGACCGTGGCTCCCTCTCCCACCCCTGTCTTACATCAGCCTCCTGGAGCTCCCATGAGTTACCACCAGCTCTCCACCTGGTGGGAGCCAAGAGCTGAGATGGCCAACCACCCTGATCTGTGTGAGGAGAGCTGACGGTCAGCGGCTCAATCCTCTCCAAGCCCCCCCCCCGTCAACCCATGCCCATTCCCAAACATGGGTCACCGGTGTGGCAAGAGGTAAGGTGCTTAGTGCCTTAGACCTCCACACCACTGGGCCTGCTGGGGACCTTTTCTATCCATCACTACACCTTCTGTAGATACAGCGCCATAATGCTCCGTTTAAGCTCCTACAACAGGAAAACACCTGGAAGTCAAAGAATTAGAACTCACAAAATCTGCAGTCTATCTGGTACGTAACGTGTTCCTGGTTCACTGACAGATGCTTCGTACTCTTTGTTCTGTACTTTTGCACATTCACTGTTGTTACTTTTTAAATGATGATGTCAATATACTGTCTGTTAAATGTTAGAATGTATTCTGAGTTCTTGACAACACCTTACTGTATCACTTTCCTATGCAAACTTTGCACCTGGAAGTATCAGTCATGTGCATTCTATGTGGAAAATCAATAAACATTCACTGAGAAGAAAAACATGACTGACAGACAAGTTTCTGAAAAATGGACAGGTTTGGACATGTCTTTGGCTCAGTAGATAGCCCGCTTGCCTCTGGGGCTGGAAGATTGGAAGATCGTAGGTTCTAGCCCCACACCAGGTACTTGGGGTAATACCATAGCTGACAGTATGAGAGAGGTGATGCACTTCTGAGGTGCCATCTTTTGGATGAGACGTTAAACCGAGGTAACTTCTGCCCATCTCTGGTTACTGTCCATGTGGAAGTGAAAGATCCCATGGCAATTGTTGAAAAAGAGTAGAGGGGTTTCCCTGGTGTCATGGCCAACATTCTCCCTGGCAATAAAACCTGTCCATGTAACCACCCCCGGGCATACCTGGAAACAAGCTATCAGAGCTCAGTGTGCCTTTTCTGGTCAAAGATGACAGACAAATTGGTTGGCCCAGTGGTGCGGATGGCTGAGGTGCTGAGCACTGGATCTGCCACCATGTTGGTGACCTAGGTTTGGAAACACACCAGGGTTGCCCGAGGGTCAGCAGGAGAAGGATAACCTGGAGCCCAAGCTTCTGAAGCTAGGTGCCCCCCACATTGCCTCCCCAGTGGCCCATATCCTCAACCTGTCCCTTGTCACGGGGGTTATTCCTGACATCTGGAAGGTGGCAAAGATTGTCCCTGTACTGAATCAGGGAAATCCTAAAGTCCCAGATAACTATCGGCCGATTGCCATTCTATCGGCTATTAGTGAGCTCCTTGAAAAAGTTGTGGCTGAACAACTCTCAGAGTACATTCAGGCCCATGAGTTGCTGTCTCCAGATCAGCATGGTTTTCAAAAAGGGTACAGCACGTACACGGCCCTGGTCTCTGTCTCATCTAGCATCAGGGTAGCTATGGACCAGGGCAAACTCTCTGGAGCGATATTCATTAACTTGTCTAAGGCCTTCGACCTTGTAGACCATGCATTGCTCTGCACTCCAGATGCAGTCCCTTGGCTCGTCCCTCCTGCCCTGAAATGGCTAACAAACCACCTTCAGGGCAGAGTACAGCTGACCAATTCAACAGGTCCTCTCCGAGCCTACTCCGGTGACCTCAGGTGTCCCTCAGGGCTCGGTCTTGGGACCCTTTCTCTTCCATCTATTTGTTAACCATCTCCCAGCCACAGTAACAAACTGTAGTGCCACCCTTTATGCAGATGATCTGGTTATCCTGGCTCACTCCCGGGACATTGTGACTCTCAACCGCCAGTTGACTGAGGACTTTAAGAATATTCAGTCCTGGGTAACCAAACACAAGCTGGTCCTCAACCTGAAAAAAACTCAGGCTATGCTGTTTGGGTCATCAGCCAAGATCAAGGCCTCCTCCACCCCTCTGTGCATCAGTGGTGCAGATGGTGCTCCCCTCCTAACCACAGCTTCCATCAAATACCTTGGGGTGACACTTGACCCCCAACTGGACTTAGGGAGTCACATCCTAAATGTCTGCAGAACTGTAAACTGTAAATTGGGTCTGGCCTACAGGGCTAAGAATAATCTGACACCTGCTGCTCGTCTGGCACTTGCTAGAGGTGTGCTGCTTCCCTCGCTCAGTTATGGCCTTCACCAATTTGTCTGCACCTACAAGGCTCTCCATACTCGGTGGCACACGACGTACAATAATATTTGTCATTTTGCCCTGGCAGCCCCTCGCCTCACCCATCACTGTGAGCTATATGAAAAACTAGGCTGGCTTTCCCTGGCAAATCACCTGAACTTTGGGCTGGGATGCTTCGTGGGTAAAGTGATCAGAACTTGCACCCCCCTGGGGCTGGCACAGCTTCTCTCACCTCCTGACCCCTCCTCCTATTCTCTCAGGTCTCAGGGTCCTGGGGTGCTAAACGTCCCCTTTACCCGAACCCTCATGGGGGATAGGGACTTTGCTGCATGTGCTCCCAGGCTCTGGAACTCTCTTCCTGACCATGTTCGCTCCGCCTCCTCCCACCAGTGCCTCCAGAAGTCCCTGTGGGAGCATCTGAAGCTGGACTCAGCATGTGAGTGTCCCAAGCCTCCCTAGCCCAATGGTCCCTGTGTTGGACTCACACTTGGCTACATACTTCGGAACTTAACTGTTTCTGAAGATCTGCTAATGTTCTCATGTTCATTTCTAATGTTCTTTTGCACACCGTGGCATATGTCTGTGCCATTGAATGATCTAGACTATTTATTGTTGTACATATGTATATTAATTAATACTGGCACAGTAGACTATTCTATGTTAGACTGTTTCTCGTGACTCAGTGTACTCAGCTCTACTCGCTGTTATGTACTCTGATGTATCTGTATTCCTTGTTGTACTCTCCCGGGTCGTTCCTGAAAATAGGCATGTAACTTGTCTAGTGTACCTACCCGGTCAACAAAAGCTAAATAAAATAAATAAATAAGGAGAACTGAATGTCTACTGATGCCTCTCCTTCTCTGGAGGAGCAGCTCTAGTCACTGCTTCGCTGCCACCATGCAGAGGCTGGGTGGAGCAGCAGCGATGGCCTCCTGATTGGGCAGGGGCAGGCGCTGTGTGCATGCGGTGTTTCAACGGTGCACGCCTTGCTATGGCATGCTTACCAGCCTGGCGTAAAAAGGGAAAAAAGTAATGTCCCCTGGTTGCCATATTATGACGGTGGCCTGGAGCCCTTGGATCCCTCTCCATGTAGATTCCCGCTGATGTGACAGCGGGTGGGAGTGGCTGTTGGGAGCACTGGGGATGCCTGAAGAAGGCATAGATCATGACCAGAGGCCAAAAAGCTAGCTTTCAAGGACTATACGCCTCTTCTTCAGGTATGTTCCAATATATACCTGAAGAAGAGGCTTACAGGCCTCAAAAGCTTGTGTCTGTGTCTTTTCAAAGCACGTGCCTGTAACTTTTTGTTAGCCTAATAAAGGTATAATCTTTATCCAGCAAAAATATTCTCTTTTTGTATCTCTCCTACTTTTGTGTGGGCAAACACGGCACAACCTTATTTTTTTTTTTTTTTTACGAAAGCTTTGAATCATCTAAGTTGACGCAGCGATACATGATGTTGCTACATCTTCAATACATCAATAAATAAAAATGTGAAATGGTCCAAATAGTTTTAAATCCTACTGTTTTTAGCAATATATTTTATCTATATGTATAGATATGTCTCACCTTATGTGAAATATATCATTATGATCTATTCATGTTAATCAGGCTTCAGGTTTTTCATTAAAAAAACTTACATTTTTAAGTGTAACAGTTCAAAAGTTAGAACTTTCGAAATATAATTTTAAAGCAGCAGTGCAACAAAATGGGCATAAAATTTGACCCTACCTTTCTTCACTTAAAAGATTCCAGGCACCTTCTAGTTTTCTTTGGTGGTAACATTTCGAGTTCCACCAAAATCTGAATATTTTTAAATTCCATTTTTTCTCAAGAAAAAAAGATGGCCTCCACATTTGGCTTAGAAATTGCACTGTAAACCTGGCAAGGGTCAGGATCAAGAAAAAAAAAAACCCATGGTCAGCAGCATACGTAGTACCTAGAACCGTAGATTTGACAGGTAGACTAATATTTTTTTTAACTGTAGCTGAAACTAGCATTTCTGAAAAACATTTTCCGTTGCACTGTTGGTTTAAGCATTATAAAATATAAACAAAGGGTAGGATTCAGAAAGAAGTTGTGCTCGGTGCATCTTAGTGGCACCAGCGCAAATGAGATGCGCTGAGCCCAAACACTGGTATTCACAGAAGATACACTGTAAGATTCTCCTGGCACTAGACCCCGGAGCCGCCGTCAGCCATCGGAATCGTGGGCCGCAATTCAGGGCAGTTGCAATCAGCTGGAATTGCCCTGAGTTGCAGCCATAATTGAGTGGAGTTGTATTTTTTTTTTTAAATCGACGACTCCTGTAGTAGCATTAGCTTTGGGATTCCTCACATCTTATTCTCCCCCGGCTGAGCAAGTGGCTACTGCACACCCTGAAAGTCCCCTCCCAAAGGCATAGCCACTGATACGCCAGACACACCGGAGCACAGCAAACATTTGTAGCAGGGGTAGCAAACAAGCCAGCCAGCGTGGCTCCTGGCGTCTCAACAATAAACATTTTTGTTTGGCTTCGGCTTTGTCTTTGTTTCAGCTGGCAGGGAGGGTGAAGCTGCAGCCCACAGCAGACATTTAGAGATCATTGGCTCAAGTTGGCTACTGGCCAGGCAGGGGGTGTGGCCAAGACTCCGAGGCGGCATGTTTAAATTTTTGTTAAGAGCAGCCTGCAGCCTGAGCCTGAGCCTAGTACTTAGTTTCCAAATCTTAGAGAGCCGGAGGAGTTATATAGAGCCAAGATTGAGAGCTGAGAAGATCCATCACCCAGTGACCCGACCGACCAACAAAGTAACTACCAAGCGGAGCCAAAGCCGAGCAAGCCTGCCTGTCTGAAGGGAGAAGCAATTTAGATTGTAGTCTGGATGTGGTGGTGTTTTGCGCCTTGCAACAATGTAGAATAGTGCACCGCACTGACCGCACAGCTCTGCTGGGACTAGAGTGAGCCTGGGAATTGGGACTCATCTTAGGAGTCAGGAGAGAAAAGCAGACACTGACTGCAAGTCTGCAACTGAAGCACTTGGAGCGAGGGGACACACTGGAAACACTTAAGCATGGAGGCACTGAAGCAGAGCCCACTCCGGACTCAGGACTAAAGACGGCTCAACCCACAAGAATGACATCTTAGTAGTACGCTGCAAGCCCATTGGTTGACAGGCCTACCAATGGGCTTACAGGAGTACTGTATGCTGTCATTCACTGACAGCTCAGTCAGTGGGCAGCCGGTGGTCTGCAGGTGGGATGAGCTGCCCGCTGACTTTCTGCCCATGCTGGAATGGGGGAGCAGGGTGGGGTGCCTGAGTGGGTGGGGGGGGGGTCCACTGGACCACCAGGGAGACTTTGGAACATCATATGGTGATGCGAATGGGTTGGGATGGGGGTGCCACTGGACTGCCAGGGATAATTGGTCAAATATTTTATTACTGGGGCTGTGGGCGGGAGGGGGTTCCACTAGACTGCCAGGGATTATGCCGATCTGTTGTTTTATTACCGGGATTCGGCAGGATGGGGGGTACCACTAGACTACCAGGATTTTCATGGGTGACATTATGGATGAACGGGATATGGGAGGGAGGGGTTCCACTAGACTATCAGGGATGTTTGGACCGATACTTATGTACGGGATATGGCGGGGCACCACTGGACTGCCAGGGTAGGCAGGCTGCCGTGCTGCTGTCTGCAGTACTGCAGCCTGCCTGTGGGCAGTCACCCACTTACGTCTACTTTTTCTAGACCTAACTTTGGGAGGTGCATCTTTGGACTTGCTCCGAAGATATGCCTCCAAGGTAGGTTGTGGATAGGGATGCGCCCCATATGCATTGGCACGCCCCCTCCAGATGCGCCAAATACCATTATAGGTGGTGTTTAGCACATCGGAGATGGTGCCGGCACATCTTTGCCTTTTGTGAATCACGTTTGGGTGCAATTCTAAGTTGTGCTTAAGATCTCAGATGCGCGGGCGTATCTCTTTTGTGAATCTCACCCAAAGTTTTTGGGGAAATGAGCAGCCGATATCAGTGGTTGTTCTGTTTGAGACTAAACATTCTTTTCTAGTTTCCTGTAATTATCTCCCCTTATCCTTAATTACTGAGGAATTTGCATGAAAACAGAATCTTTCGATCTTGTCAGTGCATGAAATTAAAGTGCACAATGGGAAGAAAGCTATAGTAGTGTATGTCACAAGTAAGTGAGATCAATCAAATTATCATGCAATGTATTTAAAAACCAATAAAATTCAAACTTAAAAAAAAAAATAGGATCGCTGTGTCCTGGATTTTCTCTCGTCCTGCTTTACCCCCTTCCCCACTCAAGTCATTATCCCATTTTTGAGATCACAGTCCGCTGAACAGCAACAGATCATGATGCCATAATGGGAAAATTAGGACCTCATCAGAGGGAGGAGTGGAAAGATGAGATCAAGTCCAATACACAATGATCCTATTTCATGCAAATCTCCTCCGGAACGAAGAATGAGGGGTGACAGAGAAATTAATCAAATGTGTGTTGCAGTGCTTCTCAAGAATATACTTCAGATGACTTCCTGCATACTAGAAAACTGTTTTCAGAGCATACGCTAGGATATATACTGAGGTCCCTTTTGCCCATCTCTGGTCACTGTCCTAGTGGAAATTACAGACCCCATGGCACTTAGAGGGGTATGGGAGAGTCCCTGGAGTTTGTTTTTATTTTGTTAACTGGGTAAGGACATTGGGATATGCCCTTTTTCAGGTCCGACTCGACACATAATAACAAAGGCAATAAAAATACAAGTACAACAAAAATGAACAAATACAAAACATTAAAAACATTTACATTCATTCAGAACTTTCAACCAGTTATGGCAACTGACAAATTAATAAATAAAATGTAATTCTGCCCCTTTTGCGCTACTTTAATTTGTCCTCCTCCATGACTGCCATCATCACACTGAGCTCAGAAGGGGGTTAGTAGGGGTCTTCTGGGCAAACACCAGTGCACTGGTTGGTCTGCGTCCTCCCCCTCTACTCTGTGACGCTCCCAGTTGCTACGCTGCTAGCAATCGAGCAGCTCCTTAACGTGCTTAATTTGCAGTGGAACTAGAAACTTAGGCAAGCAGTGGCATCCACATCAAGAGCCACTGACTGGTTGCAACGGATAATGTCACTGGCTGGAGCAACAAGTAGTGGAGGTGGGTTGTATTCAAAATCCCTAGCAGAAAAAGGGAGGTAACACTGTAAGTTAATAGGGCCTCTGAGGGATATCTTCTGTGGTATAAGAGACACAGAGTGTGAGGTTTGGGTGAGAGGAGCACGAAGCAAAGCTAAGCGGTTCTGTCTGCTCAAACCTCACGAGAGGTGTCTCTTATACCGTAACAGACACTCTTCTGAGGTCCTATTAACTTATTATAAATCACTCAAATTCAGGGACTTCTGGTTGCGTCACCTCCCCTAATGGCAGCTTGAATAGACAGCTCTGTGCCGAGCCTGACAAAAATCCCCATTTTAGAGATCAAAACACAGCCAACCAGCGAAATTGCCAATGCTGAAGGGGAACAGATACAAAGGTCTGGATCTAACTGAAAAATTAGTAGAAATGGCACCAGAGGGGAAGGGATTGAGATCGGAGGCCTCCGATTCAGAGCTTTCACAGGCCTCGGTTGAAACTAGTCCGCCTAACCCATCTACCAGCTGCAACTCTAGCCTCTCAGAAGAGAGTGAAGCTAGATACCATCTACGCTAAACTGCTTAGCTTCCGAGCTGAAATGAAGCAACTTTACAGTGAATTGAGAAGAGATGTTGAGAATCTGGACCAGCGGGTGGACGACACTGAGAGACAGATTACCACTGCAGAAAGTAGGATTGATAACCTTGAAGTGGCGATGCAGCAAGTACAGGAATGCCAGATGTAAATACAGCACTGCCAGGAGGATGCAGATAATCGTGCCAGGAGAAAAAATGTGAAAGTTTAAGGAATCCTGGAAGGAGCAAAGGGTCGAAATATTACGGAGTTTCTAACAGCTATGTTAACCTGGATCTTGAGTTTGAACGTCTGCATCGGGCCTTAGGCCCCAAGCCCATGGCTCCAGACGCCCGGCCTCGCTCCATAATAGCAAGGTTTCTTAAATATACAACAAAAGAGCTAGTATTATCCACAGCATGGAGGAAACAGAAAATCTACTATGGCCAAACCAGACTGTATCTGGATAATGACTATGCTCCCACCACCCTTAAAGCAAGAAGAGAATATCAACCACTTTTTGCGCCATTGAAAGAACATAAAAGAAAGTTTACAACTCCTTACCCAGCTCGTATGATAATCCAGTTTTTGGATGGCAGGAAGGAATTTGAGATAGTAGCTGCAGCAAAGCAACAATTACAGAAAAGAGGCATCCAATTTCAAGAACGACCTGTTCCAGGACGGGGCACTCAGCAGAACACGAGGTGGCGCACACCATCACAGGCAAAATCCGAGAAGAAGGCAGCTTGCACTGTCCCAGCTGATGTGGCTAAAACCCTGGCTTCCTTCAGGTGCACAATCATGGACTCCAGTGCTTAAGTGCACAAGGGAAGAAGACCCACAGACATCAAGGTGGGAATCTAGGAGAAGCTCTCTGTTGACACCAGGCTCTAACTGGTAGCTGCAAGAACAACCGGGGCCTAGAAAGTTATGCTCACACTAAACAGGTCAGCGGGGGGAAAAGGGACTAAGAGAGCAGTTCTAATTACTCTCCCTGTATGAATACAGCCCTCGCTTGCACTACACGTTACTCAAGGGAGTTTTGCCATTTTAGCGGGGCTCACCCTAAAGGCCTGTAAACAGTACAAAATATAATAATTGGACATAAAGAAGGACAGAGCTACAGAAATAATCTGTGGATGGACTGACCGAATGAGCTCTTCAAGCTCAACTGTTTCTTACCCAGTTTACACTTTAGCTTATTATTTACTGTAAAGGGGTGGGGGTGGGGCAGATCAGGCCACAATATATTTATCCCAGTCACATAATGCTACGGTGGTCTGCTGGTACTGCTTGTTATAATATAGTGCTTAGTCCCCAGTGCCGTCTGTAAAAGCCGGACATAAGGGGGAAAAGTATATACAGTGTGAGGAACAGATAAAATCTCATAAGTAAGTCTGGGAAATTATTAAAGTCGGTATCTTGATCTCAACCTCTGACTTTTCAATAGTAATTATACGGACCTTAGGAAGTCAAATATGGTTCGGTGAGACATTCTGCCTGACCAAATATATTCTCAGATTATATACATCCTCAGATACAACCCATCTGAAGATGGTGGCGGTGTGTGAGCTGCCTGAGAATTGAGGACTGAGCTGTTGAGCGCTAACTTAGAAGCTGAAATTGCTTTTTATTTTTTATTTTAGTACATTAGTTAGTTCTGTATAGAAAGGGTTATCGAGTGAGTTAGATAGTTATATGAGCATTTTGTTCCGGTTTTATAGTTAGTATTATGCTGCAGGATTGTTCTGTGAAATCATCTTGTTTTTAGAAAGTACAGTTACATAAGAACTTACCATAACAGTAGATCTTCAAGAGGAGCTCTTGCAACAGGCTATTACAATTAGGACTATGCCGCAGGCACTAGGACCCTCCGGAAAACTTCTCAGCCAGTAATACCCAACAGGGACCACCTCTGACATCGGCTCCACCCCGACGTCAGCTCTGGTACAAAAGGGGGCGGACCCAGCTCCACCCCAGTTCCCCCTCCAAGTCCCGCGAATCAGCCCTGACAGGAGAATGGAGTGAAGCACGAAGATGGAATTCTGTACACCTCAGAGGGGGAAGGAGGGTGGGAAAGTAACGCCTGCTGCAAGAGCTCCTTTCGAAGATCTACTGTTACGGTAAGTTCTTACGTAACTGTAGTATCTTCCCTGGAAATGGAATATCTGGAACGTCGGCCTTAGAAGGAAAGCCACCTTCAGAGCCCCGGGGGGGGGGAGGACATAGGGGATGGTAAAGCAGCCCCTTCGCTGGCGCCCAGATCCGGCCGCCCATCATCCAGCCGCCAGTAAGGGAACTGACGACGGGTCTCGACCAGGGGGCGCGGGAGTGTCCTTGAACTCCGAGGGTGCACTCTTGACTGGTGGCGCCGGGGCCTGGAAGGCAGGGCTGAAGCTTGCGCCTCCGAGGACTTCACGGTGACCCTTAGCGGAGTCACCTTAGGTTTCACTGGCCTCTCCCCTGAAGGTCCAGCCTTAGCCTGGTCTTTAGTCTTTGGATACTCACCTGAGCCTGTCGACCCACGGGCTGTCTTGGGAGAAGGCCACAAATGGGAGCGGGACTGGGACCTGGATCGGTGCCGGGACCGACTACGGTCATTTTCGAGGGACCGCTTGGATTTATCCTTTTTCTTTTGTTTCTCCCCTGAGGTGTGCAGATCCATTTTCCATTCCAGAAGGTACGTTTTTAGGGCCTTCAAGCAGCGGATCTGAGTTTGGCTGGTGAACTTCTTGCAGGTCAAACAGGCCGCGGTGTCGTGCTCAGGCCCCAGGCAAAAAATGCACTGTCTATGGCCGTCTTTAGATGGAATTTGGCAGCTGCAGCTGCACGTATTGACGTGGGGTCCTGACGAGGAGACCGATGACGGCGAAGACATACATCAGTACAATGAAAACCATTGAAACTGTGGAGAAAACGAATAATAAACTGAAAACCGAGGTTCTTTAGCTGGGCTGGCAAGCCAAGATGAGCAGGAACTCTTCACGTCCGCAGGATGCGGCGGGAAAAGAACTGGAGTGGAGCTGGGTCCGCTGGGTATTGCTGGCTGAGAAGTTTTCCGGAGGGTCCTAGTGCCTGCGGCATAGTCCTTATTGTAATAGCCTGCTGCAAGAGCTCCCACTCGAAGTAAGATTGGCTATTTCCCTCACGCTTTTCCTCCCGATCACTTTGTGATAGCTCGGGAGGGGCAGCAGTACAAGCTTGATGCTTACCAGCTTTTTGCCAATAGAAGCATGCTGAGGTTCTGTGAAAACATCACCTGGTTGTTAGAACGGCCATCCTCCTCATGTTTTTCCTCCCAACCACTTTGCGATAGTTCGGGAGTGTCAGCAGCACAAGTTTGAGATTTACCGGCTTCTTGCTGATAGAAGCGAGTTGTGGCTCAAACTCTGGGTTATCAAGGCAGATTTGGAGGGTGTTTTTGCCTTTTCAAGAGGAGTACAATCTGGATTCTGCTGTGTGTCTTTGCGGGCCTGATTTTAGAAGATCTGGGCTGACTCGGTTTTGATTTTTAACTGTCTTGCCATTTTACTGGGACGATTCTACAGCGTGAGTGCAGACTGGAATGAGTAGGAAGCTTTTTGACAGAGTGGAAGCCTTCTACTCGTGGAGGTTACTGGCGGTTACTAGCTGAGTTTTTGCCTTACCTGCTGCTTCTCGCTGTCCGTGGAGCTCGTGGAGCTACGGCTGTTGTTGCTGCTGTTTGGATTGATTGCCCGGATTTTTGGATCGCTGGGGGTCTACGTTCCTGTGCGAGGATTCTGTGGAGTGGAGCAAAGTATCTGTGGGGCGATTCTCCGCTGGAGTGTGGGGCTACTCGGGGAGTGAAGCCATAGTTTTGCCAGATAATTGGCAGAACGGGCTATCGATTCCCTTAGGTTACCCTGGGGGCCATCTGGTGGGCTGGTGCTGTTGGGGAATCAAGGTAGTGGCTGTGGATTTTTTCCACTGGTGGCCCTTTGAAATGGATATTGCCAAAGTTGGTTGATGAAGACCTAAGGCTCCTGGACTTAAGGCTTGTTGTCTATTGGATATGGTTTGATTTAAACTTTTCTATTTTCAAAACTTGTTTTGTTCTGTTTATACAAGCATTATCTAGTTCCTAGTCGTGAGAGGGTTTGGACCTGGAAATTTTTCTGAACTTACAGACAGTGAGAGTGTCTACATTCATTTACATTTTTACTTTCAAAACTTGTTCTGTTCTTTTTATACAAGCAGCGAGAGTGCCTGTGTTTTATCTAGTTCCTAGTCGTGAGAGGGCTTGGACCTGGAAATTTTCCTGGACTTTTTTTTTTCTTTATTCCACAGACAGTGAGAGTGTTGATTATTTATTTATTTATTTATTGGTTTTATTCTTTGAAATTTTTTTATAATATTTAGGGGATAAGTGGGTGTGTTATTTAATTTTTCTTCATTTTTTGGTTCATTATTGTGTTTGGGTTATTAGTTGAGTGTGGGTTATCTGTTAGAGACTATTAGAATGTGTTGGAGGCTTGCCCCCATGGTCGTGCGCTATTCGCCCTCTGCTCTCCACGCTCTCCACCCCTTTTTCTCCCCTCCGTTGCAGTTTACAACTTACCAGCACTGTAGGGCGCTGGGTATCGCTCGTAGGGGGAGGAGGGGGCACGAACAGTGGAGGGTGAATGAGCTGAGCCATCACATCGGGGTTCTGAGGTCCAGGAGATGCCCTGGGGCGAAATGGAACCAGGATCGTGGTTCACCATGCCTGGCTTCCATACCCAAGGGCACCATCAATTTTTAAGGGGCAGATAGTTCGGTTGGCTCTGGTGGTCCATCCAGCTCGGGCGGTGTTATGCAATACCAGATCCATCAAAAACAAGAATGCTATTATTGCAGATCTTGTGGGATTGGTGGACCTGGCTTGTATCACTGAGACCTGGCTGGATGAGAACTCTAGCCCCATTTTGGAGGCTTTAATTCCAGCTGGGTACTCGGTGATCCACCGCCCGAGACTGGATCGCGTGGGGCGGGCAGCAGTCTGTTTCAAGACCGAACTAAACCTTGCAAATGTACCAGTTGAGGAGGCTGAGTCGTTTGAGTACACTGTTGTAGCAGGTGTAGGTTGTAGGATCGCTCTCGTCCACCGTCCACCCAGTGACGAGAAGCATTTCCTTCAGGAAGTGGTGGACTTTGTCATCGACATGGCGTTTGAATCGCCCAGATTGATGGTTCTGGGCGATTTTAACGCCTGGGTCAATGACAAACTCTCACCATTTGGACAACACTTCCTCCAGTTAATGTCATCTCTGGGCCTGACACAGTCACTACTGCTACTCATAAGCATGGTCACTCTCTCGACTTAGTTTTTCTTCTGGGGATCGAGGCCTCAAACTTGGGGGTGGAACCAGTTGGATGGTCTGATCATTACACCATGGGGTTTAGTTTTAGCACCCCTCTTCGTAGGCCTACCCCTATGGAGATGGTCAGGTAACACCCTTTACAAGGTATTAGCTCTGAAGGCCTGGCGGCGGTACTCGATCTACCATCTCTTCCAGTAGCAAACAGCGACCCAGAGGCCCTCGTTGTAGCCTATAATAATGCTATATCGGCAGCCCTGGATCTTGTTGCTCCTGTCCGTGTTGGTCCCCTCTCCCTTTGCCCTCGGTCCCCATGGTTTAATGGGACACCGAGGGAAATCGGCGATTGGGACGAAGGTTGGAGCGTTGCTGGTGGAAATCCTCCCTTGATGCCAACCGCCTTAAATTGATGGACCACTATGAGGCCTATCAATCGGCAAGCTCCCATAAGAAGGCAGAAATCCTGTCCAGGGAGATTGCTGTTGCTCAGAATCGACCAGCTCAGCCTTTTTGCACTGTAGACAGACTGTGCAACCCAGCCTGCCTGCAAATGCGAAGAGCTTTTTCACAGGTAGAGTGTGATGAGCTTGCTTAGTTCTTTGCAAATAGGGTGGCTGACATCAGGGTGATGCTTCATCCAGCACACTCTGGTGCTGTGGTAGACCAGTATGTGGCTGCCTCTCCTCGGTCCTCTTGGAGCACCTTCGACCGACCGGAGTTCGTGGATGTCATGCGGATTGTCCAGGGTATGCACCCTACATGCTGCCGGACCAACCTTCCTGGTTTTGGGCCATGTTGATTCCATCGGTCCGGTCCTTACACGGATAGTTGGGTGCTCCTTGGAAACAGGTGAGTTTCCCAGCTCTCTGAAGGAGGCGGTGGTCACACCCCTTCTGAAGAAAGCTTCTTTGGACCCCGACTCCCACCTTAACTACAGGCCGATCTCTAATCTTCCCTTTATAGGGAAGATGATTGAGAAAGTAGTGGCCATTCAACTGGAGAACCATTTGACCATCCATGATATCTATGAACCCCTCCAGTCTGGTTTTCGAAAGAGGCACAGTCCCAAGACCGCGCTGGTTCGGGTGCTCAATGATCTCTTGATGGCTAGAGATCAGAAGAGCTGTTCTGTTCTGGTTCTTCTAGATCTCTCATCAGCATTTGATACTGTGGATCATGGGGTATTGCTGAACCGTCTGAGGTGCATCTGTGGACTATCGGGTGTAGTCCTCAGGTGGTTTACACCTTATCTCACCAGAATAACTCAGAGAGTGATGTCCCCCATGTTGTTCGCAGTGTACATGCTGTCCCTCCGAGACACTGTAAGAAGGTATGGGCTGAGGTTTCACTGCTATGCTGATGATACCCAGCTTTACCTTTCTTTTGCACCTGACCAGGATGGAGCTCTCTCGGTCTTTAATAACTGCCTCACTGAAATCCAGGAGTGGATGGATGCGAGTTGGTTGAAGTTGAACTCTGATAAGACTGAGGTGTTGGTTATAGATCCAGTGTGTTGGACAGGGGGGCTCAGAGTAGGTTTGCCCTCCGGGTTATTCCTTGGGGGCATATCTCTCCCGACCTCTGAATAGGTGCGGAACCTGGGGGTAATTTTTGATGATGGGCTTACCCTGCATTCGCAGGTGTCTGCTGTTGTCAAATCCTCTTTTTATCATCTGAGGAATATCTCCAGGATCAAGCACCTTGTTCCCCCTGGTGATCTTCCTGCGCTGGTCCACACCTTTTGTCCACATGCTTGGACTATTGCAATTCCCTATACTTAGGGCTATACAGGGTGGAAATCCGCCACTTGCAGCTGGTGCAGAACGCTGTGGCCCGGCTTTTGACTGGAACATCTCGATTTAGTCATATTTCACTGGTGCTGCGTGAACTGCACTGGCTGCCTGTACAGTAGCGGGTTACCTTTAAAGTCATTTTATTGACTTTTAAAGCCCTACACGGACTGGGACTGGACTATCTAAAAGAGCTTCTGGTTCTCTACCACCCCGGGCGATTGCTCCGCTCAGCTGATGAGGGTTGCCAGAGATTCCGGGGGTGCGTTTAAGATCTGCTGGGGCCCGGGCATTTATGTTTGCGGCTCCTACCCACTGGAATTCTCTACTCCGTCAGTTATGGGAGTGCCTGACTGTGGAAGGATTTAAACAGGCCTTGAAAACTCACTTATGGAGACAAGCTTTTGGCGATTGAAGTTTTTTTATTTTAGTAGTGGTTTTATAACTGTCTATATACTTATATTTTTAATGAGATTGTGGTTTATTGTATGTTCAATTTGTGCAGCATCTTGGTTTTTGAAAGGCACTTTAAAATAACGTTTTATTATTATTATATATTACAGAATGGTGGGTCTCAGCACAGGGGGAAGAAATGACGCATATAAATTTCCTCAACATGACTCTTTCTTTTTCATATGTATGTTTACTTATTTCATCTTAATTTAAGCATGCCTTTTTTCTGTTACCCAATTTTAGGGAGCGAGAAATGCTCCTGGGAGGCCCAGCTAGAGGTAATTGCTGGATAAAATCTCCCCCTAGCAGTGGGTAATTATATCACTGCAGGACTAGGAGGAGAGTTAGATGTGCTCCCTGCCTTGGAAGTCGGACATACTCAGACTATAATACTAAGTAACTGCCAGTTTAACAATGCCAGAGCAGCCCAGTTGGTAGCTCGAAGATGGTTCAGCCCAAATTTCTGGGCTAAGTTTTGGAAATGGATAAAAGTTATGTTATACTTGTTTAAAATGTTCAAATTGGTTATCACTCAGAGAATAGAGGATCATGGGACATCACATGAAAGGTTAGATGACATGTCTCTCAGTCAGAGAGAGAGAGTCTGCAAACTCATGGGGAGCGGAGTGACCTTTGTAGGTTGTCCAAATGACAGGGGAGTGGGGAGCGGGGCCTGGTAGGGGATAGACAACCTGTAAGAATGAAAGAGACGATAAGAAAGGGGCTTGAACAAAGATCTGACCATACTCACCCCCCCCCAAAAAAAAAAGAGTAACTATTTGCTACTGCTTTCACTGAATATAAATGGGATACACTCTCTGATTAAAAGGGCCAGGCTCCAACAGTTTATCAGTAGGGAAAAGCTAGAACTGGTGATACTCCAGGAGACATATCTGTGTCAGCCTGAACATAAAAAACTACAGAATAACAGATATCAACTGTTGGCAGCTTCAGCCCATAAATTGGGAAGGAGAAGGGGAGTAGCAATCTCACTGTCAAAGGGGACCCCTTGGGAAGAGATAGATAGAATCGAAGACTCTGCGGGAAGCTATGCCATAGTCTCAGGCCGTCTTTATACCCGAGAGGTCACATTGGTTTCAGTGTACATCCCGCCGGGCTTACCAAAACAAGCTGCACAGAAATTCTTTGCCAAGCTGCTTTCAATTCTTAGGGGACAACTTATTATGGGGGTGATCTAAATGTTATAATGGACACAAATTTAAATGCATCTAGAAGCCTTCCTCACCATGTCATCCCCTTACAAAAGTATATTAAAAATAGCTTGACCAATCTGGGTTTTGTCGATGTTTGAAGACATACCTTCCCCACAATTAAAAGCTTTACACACATGTCGGCACGGACAGGGGTTGCAGCGAGGCTAGACTACATGGAGTTTTATGAGCATGTGAGCAGAGCATTGGACGAGGGTGTCTCTGTGGATGTGGTGTTCTTGGATTTCTCAAAGGCATTTGACAAGGTCCCACATGGTGAACTGATTGATGCTCTGATTGAACATACAATACCGGGGTATATTACAACTTGGGTTAAGGCATGGCTGAGTGAGAGAAAGCAGAGGGTCTGTTTAAAGGGAGTTTACTCTGATTGATTGGTTGGGAGTGGAGAGTGGAGTTCCCCAGGGATCTGTTCTGGGGCCCTGCTTGTTTAATATCTATATACACTCATTATCTGGAGGAGAGGATGTCTGGGAAACCAAATCTGCAGACGACACTAGAATTGGCATTACTATCAGAAATGGTGAGGATGTGACAAAGTTGCAAAAGCCTTACTCAAAATGGAAAGCTGGCAAGGATAGAAGTTATCCTTTAACACCGACAAATGTGTGGTGATGCACTTTGGGAATAAAAATAATCAAGCTGACTACTTCTTAAATGGACAGAAATTGGGCAAAGTAGTGGAGGAAAGAGATTTGGGGTTAAAGTGACAAGTGATTTCAAGTTCCACCAGCATTGCAGTCAGGTTATAAAATCTGCTAGTAGTACTCTTATAAATATCAAGAAACATATAAAGAGTAGGAAGAGGGAAGTGATTGTACTCTTGATTGCACTGGTGAGAGCCCGCAGCTGGAGTACTGTGCACAGTTCCAGTCACCTGATTTACAGGTTGGACATAGGAAGATGGAGAGGGTTCAGAGGAGGCTACCAGGTTAGTAGCGGATGTTAGGGACCAGGACTATGGGGATCGATTGGAGGACTTGAGGATGTTCACGTTGGAGTATAGGCGCCTGAGAGGGATATAGTATGGTGTATAATGCACTTAAAGATGCAAAGCTAAGGGGTCAAATTGGGACTTACTCCTGAGGGAACAGCTTATATGACACTAGGCTACATTCATGGCAACTGAGGCATAATTTTAAGACCAAGAGAGAAGGCACTGGTTTAGTGTTAGAGTTATTCCAGTATGGAATAATCTACCTGAGGAGGTAGTCACAAGTAAGACGACAGTTGAGTTCAAGAAGAAACTGGATAAGTATTGCAAAGCAAATAAAATAGGGGGGGTTTCAAAATTAGAATTAACAAGCGAGCACAATGGACGTAAGTCTTCTTTGCTCTGAAATCACCTATGATACCTATGATGTTTACCACAATAGAGCACTATGAAGAGGGTCACTGATGTATGGCATGGAGTGCCCCTATTGTCTGACCATGCCTCGGTCCACAGGAAATTTCAGCTAGGAGATACTTTTAAACCCTTTGCTGGCTGATCTACTGAAGGAAACATGCAACTGCTTTAGACAACGCTGAGCCATTAGCACCTGGACCCTTTCTCAATTTCTACAACTAATTTCACCTAAGATCCTCTCTTATAGGGGATTTCCAGCACTCCCAGCTTAATTTTTCTACCCTGACCCTCCTCACCCCATCCTCTTCCACTATCACCCTCCCCCCTGCCTTCCCTCTCCCGGTCTACTACCGACGCATTGAAGAGAGTCCAGGATTATTGGCTTCTCTTCTGTTCCTGTAAAATTTTTTATGTATTGCACATCTTCATACCTTGGCAGGCCAATGGTACTGGCCTTATGAGTCTATCTGTACAATGTCTTCGCATTTTTTGAGTATACCTTATCTGTGAACATGTATTGTATTGTATTGTACAATAGTCCAGGACCACTTTGAAAATGAGCTTGCTCAATGGTGTTTTTGCCTGGTTAAATAAAGTGATTGATTGACTGAAACCCACTCATTGGCGTCTGAACCTCTCTCATTTAAGAGATCCAGACCTCAGGCAGGAAATACAGGAAATTAATCCTAAGGATTATTGAGGAGAATTAAAGTCAGGAAACCTCCCCAGTGATTTTATGGGGTACCATGAAAGTTGTACTACGGGGCTTGATAATAAAAGCCTCGGTAAGAAAGAAAAAAGCTAGAGAAAGTAATTATAAGTTCTTACAGCAGGAATTACAGACATTACAGATGATGAGGGACCAGGGTGATTCCACGGTTAAACTACAAATACAACAGGTTAAACAGAAGCTACAGAAACTCATGGATCAACATAATGAACAGCAATTGCTATACCTGAAATATTATTACTATGAGGGTGACCCAAGAGGGCCAGAAAATTGGCCAGAAGATTGCGGGAACATAAAACTAAAGCCTGTGTCGGTAGCTTGTGTGATCCGGACGCAAAGGCTTTACTTACCCAACCTCAAAAAATTAGAAGGACCGTAGCCAGATATTATCAAGCATTGTACACTCAGGACTCCCCAACCTCCTTAGAACAAGTGAATGCCTACCTTAATGCACTCAATCTCCCGAAGCTTAGCGAAGAACAGGCCCTATCCCTGTTACTCCCAGTTAGTAAGCTCGAGATAGAACAAGACTTGAAAGGAGTTAAACCCCTCAAGGCCCCATGGCCAGATGGATACCCGGTGGAATTTTATAAAACGTACAAAGATCTGTTGATTCCCATCATTCTGCCTGCATTCCATAGTATTCAAGATGGTGAAATGCCCCCACCGTCCTGGCAGTATGCCACCATTGAGGCAGTGCCGAAACCACAGAAGATCTAAAATATGCATCCTCCTACAGACCCATCTCCATGCTGAACTATGATTATAAACTATATATGTCTATCATAGCACATAGGATAGAAGATTTTATTCCAGCATTAATGAACCAGGATCAGGTGGGATTTGTTAAAGGGCAACAGGCCCACGATACAATCCGGCGCACTTTTTACTACTAGAATATGCCACGATACATAAGATCCCCTTGGTTACATTGGGACTCGAAGCTGAAAAGGCTTTTGATAGGGTCACCTGTTTTTTTTTTTATGGGCAGCCCTGTCAAAATTTGGGTTTCCCGGAGAATTAATTACTCAACTGCAAAATATATATATACTTCCCCAAAAGCATATGTTAGGCTGGATGGCACCCTCTCTGACCCTAGTGATCTGGCAAGAGGAATGCGTCAGGGTGCCCTCTCTCCCCATTATTGTTTGTCCTTTACTTGGAACCATTGGCAATATCCATCAGCAGTCACCCTAATATAGAAGAGATACCTATGGGAGGCCGAATGTTTAAATTGTCACAATTTGTGGACAATATTCTGCTTACACTTACCGACCCGGAAGGGTCCATACCAGCACTGTGGGAACAGTTGACCATTTTTGGTAATTTAGCAGGATACAAGGTCAATGACCAAAAGACGGAGGTACTTCTTTATAATTTTAAACCCACACCTAAGTTAAAATTGACAGACCCATTTAAGTGGAACAAGGTAACAATGCGATACCTGAGAATTAAATTATCTACCAATCTAGAGGCCATAGATGTTTTGAATTTTGAACCCCTGATAATACAGCTTACTGGAAATATTTCCAGATGGTCCCAGACTCCGTTAAACCTTTTTAATAGAGTAGAGGCCATTAAACAAAACGTTCTCCCTAGAATTTTATTTTTTCTTCAAAATTTACCTGTTGTACCAAATAGCACATATTTAAGAGACTGGGATAGGCTGATAGCCAGATTTATTTGGAATAGCAAACCGCCTAGAATAAAATACACATCTCTTCAACTCCCTCGTAAGGGGGGGCCTTAATCTGCCAAATTTCGGAGATTATTCTAAGGCAACTCAGCTCCGCACTCTAATGGGATGGTTGAATCCCCAATGCCATGCCTATTGGAAACAGATAGAAACAACTCTAAATGACATCCAAGATATGTCAGGCTATTTATTTGGTGACCCCCCAAAGTTCAACCGATAAAATTCGGTCAATACACCAGAGAACCGTTTCATATATGGCTTTGCATGTTTAAGAACTACTTTACACAACCAGAGAGGTTATATCTAAGGGCTGTAACCTGGGACGGCTCTTTCACTCCCAGTCGTGTGTGGGGGGCCTCTTTTTGGCAGCAACATGGGTTGAGGTATGCTTGTCAGGTAATGGGTCCTATGGGCATTATACCCTTTGTCACATTGCAAGCCAGATGCTTCCTCCACCATAAAGAATTCCATACCTATTTACAGCTAAGAGCCTACTTGACAATCCATGAAAACAGGTTAGCAGATTTGGCAGAAAAAACTGTCAACAATGGTCGGGCTGGTAGTTGCATTCACTAGGGGTGCTACTATGGAGCAATGTGTTAGCAATTTATGTAAAGCCCTTAGGGAGCGTCCTGGAGACAATTGAAACTATAAGAATTCAATGGGCTAAGGAATTACAGCTGGGGATCCCCGCAGAGAGATGGGAGGGAACAGCCCTACTAACTAGTAAAATGATACAGGCCCCCTGTTGGAAAGAGTATCTCCAGAAGCTGAGGGCTAGATTTTTCCGCACCCCAAAGGTGGTTTCTAGATATGGGGAGAATTCATGAGGGGCGTGCTGGAGAGAGTGTGGCACCCAACAAGCAGGCCACACTCATATCTCATGGGCGTGCCCCTTGCTACAGGAATACTGGCAAGAGGACCTCACAGAAATAAAGGATATCTGTGGCACTGTAGATCTCCTTACCCTCACATTTATGCTGACCGTTACCCCTCCAGAGGGGGTCAAAGTGGACCATGCAACATGTAAACAAAATATTCTGTTAATAGCCTCGGCACACAAGTCAATAACTAGACACTGGCTGACTAAGACTGTCCCCACTAAGACTGCATGGGTGAGAACAACCAGAGAAATGTATATGATGGAGAGGATGTCTGCCAGTTTATGAGATAAAAAACAAGCCTTTGAGCTTAAATGGAGGAAATGGGTTATCCATCACCTAGAAAATTATGAGGACTTTGTTCCATAACTTGGGGAAAAAAGAAGAGACTCCGGAGAGGAAAAAGAGGAAATTAGGGTTTGATGGGCTGCAGGGAAAGATAGTTGAGGGATGGCAAAGCTAAGAACTGCTTAGTAATAGTTTGGATCTAATAGCAGAACTCGTAACACACAGATACTTGTGGGACTCTGTCATCATGAACTTATTGATTTACAGACGTCTATTATTACCTATAAAATTGGACTGTAAAATATAAATATGTGAGATGTACCTGATTAATTTATGTTACTTCTGAGTGATTCTGTTACTGTGTTCTTATTTAAATAAATAAAAAATAATAAAAAAAAAATCACTCAAGTTCAGCTCAGTGATTTATAATAGGTTTAGAGACTTTTTAAAATTTATTTATGCCATCTCGCGCTGAAGTAGAGCGCTCTCCCCAGACACTCCCACATGAGAGCACACTGAACACAGAATAAGATGTACAGTGACTCTGCAGGCTGATTGGCTGAAATCACCTTAGTGATTTATCATAACCCTGTATGGAGCCTGGGTTTGACAGCATCTAGAGTACTGTGTGCAGTTTTGGAGTCCACACTTCGGGAAGGACAAGGATAGGCTGGAGGCAGTGCAGAGAAGGGCTACCAAAATGATACAGGGGCAACAAGTGATGGCTTATGATGAGTGCTTGGGGATCTCAATACGTACACACTGGTGGGCAGCAGGAAGGTGGGAGACGTGACTGAGACATCAAGTACCTCCATAGGATAAACAAGGGGGGAAAGCGATGATTTGTTCATAGTAATATGAGTACTGGGGAATTCCATGAAATTGATGGGGTTTTTTTTTTTTTTTATCAAGTTTTTTTCCCTGCCAACTAGCTGCCTTTCTTTCTCTATGATCGCCCACAAGGGACTTACCAAGAGAAGGTCCCCTACAGATCTAACCTCCCATGTGGTGGGGTCTGAGGCAGGAGGTTCATCCTCCCCACCCCAGAAGCACAGTCCAGAAGTCCTCAGGCCCCCATAGGTGGTGCGGAGGCTGCTGCAATCAGGGAATCATCCTGCAACCAGTGCTGGTGTTTTCCATTTTCTGATCCTCCTCCCTGACATCGGGCCTTGCACACTCTAGTGTGCCCCTGCAGGAGAGGAAAGCTCCCTGGCCTGCCAAAGGGGTTGTTAGAGTAGCAGGACCTGACACCATCCCTCCGAGCTGGGAGTGCTTCCACACACCACTGCCTACCAAGCCCTTGGGGTTCCTGGGCTCGCTTCTGAACTTGAGTCGCCAACATGGGAGCATGTAGTGCTACTCACTGGGCCATCAGGCAGCCCCAAGGAAGTATTTTTTTACAAAATGAGAGGTGGCGGACTGAAAAAAACTTCCGGAAGAGGTTATCACTTACTCCAATCCAGTCCCCACCCCTTCCACAGCAGGGCCTCACAGGACTTGGTGAGAACACTCAGTGGTGTTGCCTCTTCACTTAATAGACTCCAGGAAGAGAGCCCTGTTGCTGTGACGAGGCCCGAGAGTTCCCCACATCATCCTGCAATGCAATAGGGCTTTTTCCATGTTCTGTTTCCGTAACCCCTCAGGACGCCAGCATTCAAGGAACTCCATGCGTGCCAACAAAGAGACTAACTGGTGTCCCCCTTCTACTGTGCCTGCTTCCGTACTGCCATCGTAGCCACCCTCCCTCCCTCCCCGGAGGAAGACAGCATCCTCCGGGACACTCAATTCTCCTTCCACCCACCGGTTCTCCAGCAGCCTGGGCACATTCGGTAACCCAGGTCACTGACATCTTGAGTGGCACGCTACCGCTGTGCCAATGGTGTTATACACTCTTATTAACAGAATGCCAACGTTACCAAGTAAACCAATACAGGAGGCAAGACCAGAACACATCATATATCACTAACGGGTGATTTCAGCCAATCAGCACACAGAGCTACTGTACCTGTTATCCTGTGTACAGTGTGCTCTCGTGTGGGAGCATTTGGAGGGGGCATTCCATCTGAGCACTGGAGTAGGACGGCACAATAAAATAAAAAATAAAGGCTAAAAACTTATTATAAATCACTCGAACTAAACTCGAGTGATTCATAATAAGTTAATAGGGCATCTCTTAAGTTTGGGGCAGACAGAACTGCTCAGCTTCGCATTGCGGTCCTCTTGCCCAAACCTCATGCTTGGAGTTTCTTATTTCATAAGAGACACCCTCAGAGGACCTATTAACTTATAGTACCAACACCGGCCAGGGCTTCCATAGCTGCATCCCTTAAATGAGGATGCACTTCAGATTCTGACAATTAAAACCAGAGAAATTTTCACACAGCCCTAATTTACAGGCAGACCTGAGTTCCAAGAAACCACATGATCTAGTGACCTGAATGGTTTGGGTGCATTAGGCACTCAGTGTTGCCTCATGCCTCACTTCTCAAGGCGTGCCATTATCCTACAATAATGCAGACCTTATCATGATTTATTTCTTAATCCTAAACTTAAACCTGAATGACAAAAACAAAACAAGGGGATACTGCAAACAGTTACTAGGCATAAAACTCCGGAACTTTGGAAAGTTCTTCTTTATACCGATGGGCATCCGGTATAGCCTACCCTGCACAGCAGTTGACATAGCAAATCTTGAGCCATTCGTGGCAAATCTAGATAGGTATGTGAGAGAGGTAAACCTTCAGTGCCAGAACTACAGTATTGAGAAGTGGGAAAGGTGTCTATATATAGGGTTAATGGGACTGCTTCTGTCTGAGATTCCTATGTTCCTATACAGAGTCCAAACTACACATTTTGGGTCATGGTGCTACCTTTATTAGGGTTGCAAATGGGCAAGACAGACAAGCATTCAACAGACCTCTAAAATCTTTTTGTCAGGTTGAAAAAAGTTTGTCTAGTAACCTGTCTGTTAGTTGAATAAAGCAGGTGTAGTTGCCTAACTAATTATGTTTGATAAGACCTCTTGGCCAGCTAGCACTGCATTTTCCAGTGAAAAGGAAGGGACAGGAGCTGGACCCATGGCACGACAGCAGCACTACTGCAGACCACGCTGCTGACCTGAGATCAGTCTCTGGTTGCTGGGGCCGGTAGGGAAGGGAGAGAATCGAGTGTCTGCTGGACTGCTCTCCTCTCCTGGGGAGCGAAGCATGCTTGCTCTACTGCACGACTGCCACTAGGTGGGGGCCTGGTGGTAGGATGGGACAGGAGCAACACAGAGCGGGAAGAATCTGCATGACTTATGTGGTATATGCATGTCTCCAGATGAACGCATCGACGTACGCGCCCCAGCTATGGAGAGGGACCAGAAAGATGAAGGAAAGTACAGCGAGGCAGGCGTGTATGATGTGCTGCATGCCAACCCTCCACCTGAGCCACCACCAGGACCTGGTGAGCCCATGCTCTAGAATGTGACTCAGGGGAAGGCTGAACCTCCTGGCCCTGCCACGGCAGGGAGTGGGGGAGGAATCCGTTGGGGAACCGAGCTGAATGTGGGTCCTGGGGAGGTGGTCACTGGTTGGAGGCGGCAGAGACAGGACCAACAGGAGCCTGCCTGCCTCAGCCAGGAGCAAACAACCTTGGTGGGAAAAAAACAGAAAAGGAAGGGACAGGCTAGGATGTTTATTTCTAAAGTGCTGCTCTCACACCCACAGCATTGTCCAAATACAGCAAACAAAATAAACAACCTTAAACATAATTAATATGCATTTCGTTAAAAAGTTAAATATGATAAAAGCAGTAGAAATATAAAAATAATAATTTTCTTGTATTTTGGGTTTTATATACAGTATTATGAAATGGGTAGAAAAATACTGGCTCCTAATTGCCCAAGAGGTACTTTCAGCAGGGCCGTTATCCTAGCAAAACGGTCCTGTTGAAAGTAGCTCAACAAAAATATGTTTAAAAATACATTCAATTTACTAAAAAGGACCCATTTCATAATCGCAACAAGGCACTCCAGAGGGGTACATTATGGTGGGCTAAGGCCTGAGTACAGAGGCAGGGGTTTCTGGGGTGGGGTCATTTCTGTAAGAACTGTTTTTGAATATTTTATTTGATAACCACCTTTTGGATTCAGTCTTACTGCGTTAAGCTGTGACTAGTGTCACTATGACTAAGGGCTTCGCCTCATGTTTCAACCCACCCGAGATGGGCCATTATCACACCGTAACATGCCGCCTGTCTGGCCCTGTCAGGCATTATTGCTTAAGTATCCTTCTTTCGAGCAGTATCACAAAAGTGCTTTACAATCCAGGATACAAAGGAGCGGGGTGGGGGGAGAATGCTGTTGCCTTTTAAAGTGACCTAGGAGAAATGGTGCTGGAGGGCCTTAGGTCCCTGAGGGTAGCCAAGGCACCTGGGCCAGACAGGGTACATCCCAGGGTGCTGAGGGAGCTGGCAGAGGTCCTGGCAGAGCCACTGGCAGATCTGTTCAACACCTCACCAAATACGGGATGTGTGCCCAGAGATTGGAGGGAGGCACATGTGGTACCTCTCCACAAAAGTGGGCCCAAGGACGAACCAGGGAACTACAGACTGGTGAGCCTCACTGCAATTGTGGGGAAACTGATGGAATCTATCCTCAAAGAAAGGCTGGTGTAATTTCTTGTGGATAATGATCTGTAAGATGACAGACAGTACGGGTTTGTCACTGGCAGATCCTGGCAGACGAACTTAATTGAGTTTTTGACTGGGTCACGAGGGCCATGCAGTAGATGTAGTCTACCTGGATTTCAACAAGGTCTTCGATTCAGTGCCACACAGAAGGTTGGCCTGCAAGTTGAGGAATCTTGGTATAGGGTGGAAGCTAGCCTGATGGGTAGAAAGCTGGCTGAGTGACAGGCAACAGAGGGTAGTTGTGGGGGGAGAAGCATCGGAGTCCAGGGCAATGACAAGTGCTCTCCCACAGGGATCAGTACTGGTTAACATTTTCATCACAGACATAGCAGTTGGGATAAAGAATAAGATCAGCCTCTTCGCTGATGACACCAAGTTCAGTGCCGAGGTGGATGGGGAGGTGGGTGGCAAGTTAATGCAGGAGGACTTGGCAAGACTCGAGGAGTGGTTGCACACATGACAGCTAAAGTTCAATGCCAAGAAGTACAAAGTGATGCATTTCGGAGCCAAAAACCCAGGATACAGCCACTGGATGGATGGTATCAAACTGTCCACATCCAATGAGGAGAAGGATCTGGGGGTGCTGGTGACCAGGGAATTAAACCACTCAGCCTAGTGTAGGAAGGCAGCGGCTAAGGCTAACAGGATGCTAGGGTGCATAGCAAGGGGGATTACATCCAGATGTAGTGAAGTGATATTGCCCCTGTACAGGTCCCTGGTGAGGCCGCACTTGGAGTACTGCATGCAGTTCTGGCGCCCGTACTTGAAAAGGGATATCAAACTACTGGAGGCAGTGCAGCGAAGAGCAACAAAGATGATCCAGGGGTTGGGGAATACAACTTACAAGGAAAGACTAAAAGAGCTCAACATGTATACCCTGGAGGATAGAAGAGTGAGAGGGGACATGATCGAGACCTTCAAGTACCTGAAGGGGATGAACAGAGTAGGCTTCCAGGTGGGTTCACTCTCCAGAACAGAAGAGATACCGGAGGACACTCCCTGAAGTTAAAGTGGGGCAGATTCAGGAGGAAAAGGAGGAGTCACTACTTCACTGAAAGAGTGATAACAGGGTGGCATGCATGGCCTGACCAACTCATATCAGTGCAGACTGTGGGGTGCATCAAGAGGGGGTGGGACAAATTCAAGGAGAAAGTACATACGGGGGCAGTTGGGGAGGAATAGTTAATGAGGGGCAGCTGCACTTAATGGGCTAAAGTGCTGCGCAGCCTAGCAGACTAGATAGACCATATGGCCTGTATCTGCTGGCAATTTTGTATGTTCGTAAAACAGCACAGAGATAAATTAGATTGAGAGATTACAAAGAGATTAAGCACTGGGAGGTTAAGTGACTTGCTAAAGGTCACTAAATGAGTACATGGCGATTGTGGGAGTCAAACCTGTCTCCCCAGGTATACAGTTCTGCACTCCAACCACTAGTCTGAACTACAGTGTACTTCTTTAAGAGTTAAAGTTCTTTTCAAAGAAACTTCTTCTTTAAGAATTGAAGTTCTTATGGAAGAAACTTACACCTTTAGCTTCCCAAAAGGAATAAAAAAGGTGAACTGCAGGGAACTATTTAGCAGGAGTAAAGACTCAAGAACTCTTTTGTCACGAGTGGAAACTGGTAGGGGGAAGGTTTAAGAGAGATGTGAGGAAGTTCTATTTTATGGAAAGGGTGGTGAAACCATGGAACAGTCTGCCAAAGGATGTGGGTGGCGACAAGACCATAAATTACATCAAGCATGACTGGGATGGAGTTAAGTGTTTGGTGGTTGCCCAGGTCAGTAACAGTAGGGAGGGAAGCAGGTGGGTGGACAGGGAGGGGTAGAACCCCATATGGAGAACAGGTCACATGGCAGATAGGGAACTACAGGCAGACTAGATGGACCTGTGGTCTTTTTCTGCCATCATTTTCTGTTTCTATATTTCCTCCAGAAGCTGTACATTTCAAGGTTACCATTAAGAACAAGTGAGAGTCCCCCTTACAGGGCAGCACCTCCTTTACATGATGGCAGCACACAGAACAATAACGTAGCAGGTGGAGCTGCAGCACCACTATCCTTTGAACGAGCTGCCAGGAATCAGAAACATAAAAATAACAACTGTCCTCTGACACTTACTATACTGAAAGCTTTCTGTCCAGAAGACATAAAACAGGACACATTTGTAGACACTTTCAAAGCAAGACTTGGAATGCAAACAAAAGACCTGACTGGCCGCACCCGCCGGAAGTGAAAGCAGTTCCAGCACTGGCAGCCAATCACGCTTTTGTTTGTGTTCGAAGCTTCACTTTCAAACTACCTGCAAATAAGGTCTATTCACTTTTGCAGCATTGGGGAGGGGGGGATGTAGGAGAGGCCTTTAAGAGTATGCCTCCCCCAAATCCGTATGCCAAGATTCAGAAACTCACTGCAGTATGCAGAAGCCCCTGTTCAAACCTGTCCTGCAAGTGACAGTGATATCCATGTTTTTTTTTTCTCCTTTTTTTACCCTTCCCTCCATCCCCCACACTGATCTTCTGAGATCACTTCAGCTGCACCCCTCCCCAGCCAGGAGAGCTGGCGCTTGGCGTCACTCACAGTTTATGCCAACACCGCACCCTGGACAGCCTGTTGGAGCATGAATGAATGCCCGGCTGCCCGCACCCTCTCATCCCAGGACACAGTGCACCTCACCTCTGTGATACATGAAACATATATTTAGCTCTGCAGCAGCAGTGTCCATAACACAAACCAGCTGGCTCCTCTCCTCCATCAGTGCCACCTTACCAGCGAGAGGCCCTGGCTTTCACAGCGAGTTTCACATCAAGCATCAATTAGACACACTTGACCTGAGATGCATGTAATTACTATGGATTCCTAATTGAAGAATTCGGTACTGAGTGTTGTCCTCACAAGACCTCGGCAAGAAAAACACAGCCGGATGATAAAAGATAATGATCAAAACATCAGAACAGCACCTAAACAGCACTAACAAGACAACCCCCCTCCCCCCAGTGCTTGGATGGGGGGAGGAAGGGATCCAACTGTACTGTCAGGCTACATCTTATTTGGTGCAGAATCTGTTTCTCCCCAGTTCTAAACAGCTGGGAGGACGGCAGCACGCAAAACCGATTCAAGTGACCTGGTATCACGTTATGTTTCACATCACAGGTTACATGGCAATTACCTGGTAGTGCTAGAATTAGTGCCAAATTAGACTTGTTAATAAGCTTTTTTAAATGAGCATATTATATATTACATGGGAACATGCTTCAACTTTATTTCTGATAGACAAAATGATAATGTAAAACACAGTTAGTGGAATATGCATGCGTCACTGAAACTGCACTAATTATGATTTTTTTGCTTTGTGAATTTGTGTTTTAAAATACATAGTACCACCGTATCCCTGATGAAGCGGTTCACCATGAAACGTTGGAAGCCATAGACATGGAATGTTAACTTTATACGTGAACTACCATAGAAACAGGAGTGGAGCCTCTTTCTTGTTTTTCCTTTAGTGATCTGGTGGTAATATAGAGAATAATGTATGGGTGAAGTGTGTAATAAGTTTTTTTATTTTCTGTTACACACCCAAGGTGTGTGATACCACTGAAATCATGAGCCCAGTGGTTTGAAATGGTATCACACACCAAGTGGTGGCTGTGGTAGTGCAATGGGCTGCACAACCCTCCCTTCCCAGAGAAGGAACGTGTCCTCTGGGATGCTCAATCTGGGGTTCGAACCCCAGAATCTCATACTGGGGTGACTGTAGCCTGGGCACTTTAGGGAGGTGATGTTCTTGTCTCCCAGGATAGGGAGGGGGCAGGCAGCCCAGCACCACCCCCTGCTGGCCAATAATGGGGCGGTATTTGTGTCAGCTGTGAAAGCTGGTCACTCACCTACCCAGTTGGAAGGGTGCCGCCAAGCTAATCCCAGTCACTGGATCCAGGAACAGGGGAGCAAAACCAGGCAAAACATGGAAAGAACTGAGAATATATATATATATATATATATATATATATATTCTTAAAAATGTGTAAAGCAGCCAGCTTGGATTCCAGAAGGACAGGTAAGTGCCAGAGAAAAAGCTGGATGGGGCCAGGTGGTTGCCCAACAGAGCTGGGGAGCACCAGTGACCAGGGTGAAAACAGAATAAAGGGAAGAAACTCCAAAAATTAGGGGTAATGCCACCCTGATGCCCCAGAGGCAACACAATGCCCCGCCGTCCAGACAACCCGAGCTTGGAACCCAGCTCAGGGTGCCGTGTCAGAAGGCAGGCTGGATCATAGCAGCTTCCACTTGGCAGGGTGCTGCAATCTAAAAGGGTTGGTGTTGAACTCCAATGCCGGAGTGACCCCTGTGGTGGGCCAAGGGAGCTTGCTTCTTTAGCAGGATGTCGCTGTGTGTAGCCGAGACCACAAAGAATGCTCCACTGACGCCAGGGGAGGAGGGAGGAACCAGGAGAAAATGGGAGAAAAACACATGGGGCTTGAGCTCCAAGAACTCCCCTGGGTCCTAGTGTCAGCCGACACTGGATCCCCTTACCTCGGGGCGGCGGGGATGAAGAACCGTGGTGGGGTGGTAGCGCTTGGATGGACAATGACCTAGGGAAGACTGGGATTAATGGGTTTGAACAGGGTACAGTCCTGGGAATAGGGCAGATTCTGAAAAGCATATCCGTAGAGAAGAATATCTATAGGAAAAAGCCTTGTCAGATATCTGCGGAGTTGAGGTGAGACCCTGTTGCCATGTTTCTGTGCCTTTAAGAAGAGAAAGCACTGCCAGTGATGTGGGAGAAAAGGGCAATCATCTCAACTTTGCTGCAGCAGCGGCTACTCGCTGCTGGCAAGGTGCCAGGGTGAGAGTCTCGAAGCAGTGCTCCAACTTCATTTAATCTTTGTTTTTTTCTCTTAATTGCAAAAGACAGGTGTTTGCCAAAGATGGGAGGAACTTGGGGCATTCGGCCTTACCGCATTAGCCTCAACGACATAATGAGCAGGAAAGTCTTAATTAAGGCCCAGTCTCTCATACAAATAAACATGCACATACAAACACACATATACATGCATACATATAAACATGCACAAACAAACACACCTACAGGCACGCACACATATACACACACATGCATACATATAAACATGCACAAACAAACACACCTACAGGCATGCACACATATACACACACATGCATACATACGTGCGCACATGTACACATACACACACACTCACACACACGCACACATACAAACACACATACACATGTAATCCCCTTGCAAATAGGGGTTCCATGAAATGCCTGCTTAGGCTTACCTTAGCCTGTTTTGTTCTGTCCTTCTCCTGCTGTTTCTCTGGCTTCTCCCGATTTGACCCCTAATTTTTCTGGTTCCCCCAGGTCCTGCTTTGCCCTTCTGTGTGCCCCAGCCTGCAGCCCAATTGAAATCCAGGCTCTTGTGGCTTAAAACACTGACTGCGAGCTCCTGCTGGAAAAGTGCTGCCTCCAGGGCGGCAAGAGTCGCGTTGGCGTGCAAAGCACCTTTGATGTGGAGCCGCTTGTTTGGGTCACCTCAGGGACTGTGCCATGGGTCCTGGGATCCCTTCCACCTATTTGGGACCCGGTGACCACGGAAAGCCTGCTGGGGGACCGCTCAAATGGAAATTAAAGGGGTTCTGATCGGGGCTCATTTGAGTATGCCTGTGCAGGGCCCCGGTCATCTGTATAATGAATAACTGTGTGCCTGGCTGCCTCCAGGGTAGCTGTGTTCGGCTCCGGCTGAAAAGTAAAAGAAATTAAATGTTTCGAACAATAAAACTGTTGCTGCATATTGGGGATTGACTGTGTATGTGGAGAAGAATATTAACAAATTGAAATAGATACTTTTCCTTGGTAATTCCAGTATTTGGAACTCTTACATGTCAGCCTGTCAGCTGCTGCTGGGGGAGCTTGCTAAGTGCAGTAGCAACAGGAAAACTAGAGGAGCCACCCCTTTCATCTGTGCAGTGACTGAAGTGCAGCCTTTAAGCTACAGAACTGTGGGGCATTTGGGGCAAATAATTGTTTCTTTCTGGCTGCACCAGGACATTATTCAGGACTGTATCTAATCTGCTATAAGGGACAGTGGGTTAAGCAGCCATTGCCAGCAGTACAACCAATTGGAATGCCAGCAACAGAAAGCCAGGACTTGTGGGACATTCACTGCACCTCATGGGTAAGCACTCAAGTACTTATGGGGACTTGCAGGGACATTATTTCAGGCGCCAGTTCCACAACGCAATTGTGCCTCAAGTGTTGTGACTGACAGGTTCCTCAGCCTCTTGGAGACATGTCACCCCATCCCTGCTGCCAATCAGGAGTTGAGCTAGGAGCACTATAAAGAGACAGTGTTGCCAGTTTGTCTGGAGATTCAGAGCTTGGAGAGAGAGCAGTCAGGGCAGGCTCCAGCCTGCAGAGAGCCCCCGCAGGGGTGGGGCTCAGGCCCCAGCCATGCCACCAGGCCTGGGCCACTTAGTCCAAGCCCCTACAGTCTTCAGGGGGCATTTATTATTTTCTTAAGTTAAAGTTACCAGTTACAGTAATTGTACTTTCTGCAACAGCTGGTCTAGAGGTTACCAGTACTGTCCTCCAGAGGCTGGCCCTCCCTCCCACATCGGGAAAAGATGTGGACCGAAGATCAGATGTCCAGCAGCGGTGAGAGCGCTGACCAGACCAGATGACATCATGCAGCGGTGAGAGCACTGACCAAGTAACTCAGTGGTGAGAGAGCTGAAGAAGTCATCAGAATGCCTTCGATTGTGGAAGAAACCCGTGGAGGACCTGAGTGAGTACCCTTGTACCTCCCGGTGCGAGGGAGAAACTCAGCAAGTAATCTTGGGGGCTTCAAGCCTCATTAAGAAATATGTGCTGTTAAGTGTGAAGTATTGAAGTTATCAGTCTGGGCTACTAACCCCATAAGAGACTGCCTAGTTCAAGTAATGGATGCATCTTGTCTGTGGCCCAAATGGCTAAGCTGCAGGTGCAGCAAGATGCTGGGCTAGTGAATCATGTAAATGTGTTGCAAGTTGTGTAGCTATGAGTTACAGTCCTACCATTGTGGAGCTGACTGCCAATCCGTGTTTGCCAAATTATGAGACAGTAGGCCCTAAAGCATATTATGTCTAAGACACCTTGAAGAGAATTCACCTGTGTCTGACCAGAATTTTGTCTGAGAATGCGTGGGATAAGTGTACAATGTCTAGACGTGCTGGATAGGACTCCGCTTGTGGATAATGTTCTTGGTATATAGAATGTACTGGATGTGACTGCCTGTGACTAAAGTATGGGATGCTTGATAAAAGTGTCATTGCCAACTTACTTTGAGTGGATGCCTTTTGGTATATAAAGTACTGGATGTGACCGTGTTTAAACTGCATTTAGGATGCTGGACAAAAGTATCACTCTCATTGCACTGGATGGGACTTTCGAGTATTATGCTGAATGTTCTGGATGTAAGATCCACATAGCTTGTCTTGGAATGTTCAGAAGCCTGCAAGTGCAGGGCAATCCCTGCCATGTCTGCTAAAGTGCAGGGCAATTCCTGCCATGTCTACTAAAGTGCAGGGCAATCCCTGCTGTGACTGTAAATAGTAATCTTTAGCTGTTCAAAAATCTGTTTCCAAGTTGCCCCCACTCTCAAATCAACAGCCGACCACCTCAACCAGCTGCAACTCACACCAGGCTTGCAACATCTTGGACTGTGGTATCTGTTTAACCAGTGTGGTATGAGATTGCAGGGTTTCTGCTGTATGTGGGACTGGTACCAGTGTGGCATTAATAATAATTATGTTTAACATCTGATTTGTCAGCAGCTAGATAGCCAGGGAGCTGGATGTCTTAAGTCAAATGGTAAAATGTGATTTATGTCTGCCTTTAATATGTAGCCACCCAGCTGGAGGGTTCACCAGCAAAATCCAAATAATCTCTGTACATTTTGTATATAGGATAAGATAACCTTTACCTCTCCTGTTTCCCCTTCCTAGCTCCTATATTGCCCCCGAAATAAATATCTCATTATTTGTTGTTTAAAAGTCTGGTGTGAGCATATTATTAGAGAAAGCCTTTAATTCAGAATGTTGAAATGTGGGGAACTGTGTATTGGGGCATGTCTGGGAAAGGTAAATGGTCACTGTGGGTGGTGTATCAGCTCAGGGAGCTACACCCTGTACCATCTTACCCATGTAAAGCACCCTGAGTGGAGGCACTGCGTAAAAGTTTTAGAAAATGTTATTAGCTAGCGAACCCAACCCCTCAGCTCTATGTCCAGGGTAGTGCTGCAGGGATGTAACACTGGTGAGAGCGCTACCCAGGGGTTAAGCACACACACATGCATACATATGTACACACAAACACACATACATACACACATGCATACATATATACACACACAAATGCACACATACATACACACATATACACACAAACGCAGACATACGTAAACACACACAAACATGCATACATATACACACGCGCACACATACATACACACATATACACACACATGCATACATACAAACACAGGCACATACACACACATGCATACATACACACACACATACACACGCATACATACATATATGCACACACCCATATACACATGCATACATAAATGAATACATATGCACACACACACACATGCATACACACAGGCACACATACACACACATACACAAACATGCATACATACATACACACACACCCATATACACACACATGCATACATACACACGCACCCATATACACACACATGCATACATACTTGCACCTACATGCATACATGCAACCATACATAAACACATGTGTATACATACATACTATACATACATGCATGCATACATATACACACACTACAAATACATACATACTGTACATACAGATGCACATATGTACACACATTCATGCATACACATACATATATACATACCTACTATACCATCCATTCATATACATACACACATACAGTACATACAAATTGATAAATATATAAATTATCTAGCTACTTTTTGCATGTACAAGTAAACGTGCATATATTACAAACACACACTTGTACAAATATCACGCACACATGCACACACACTTCATGTATGAGTAATGTAAACTTGGTTGAATTTGTTAAAGTAAACTCAGAAAACATTGTAAATATTTACTACTGCAGCTGTTGTTTGTGTTGTAAAAACTCTTACGGTCATGTCCCTCTGGGACTGGCTTGTAAAGCAGGGGTTGCCCCTAAATAAGGCTATCCTGGTGTGTGAAACTCTAAAATCAAATGTACGAGTACGCATGCATGCTTGCACACTACATATATAAGTATGCACTCACACACAAGATGCATGGACGAGTGCACACACACGCACACACACACACATACGCTACGTATACAGTATTAAGTATGCACTCACACACAAGCTGCATGTATGAGTTCACCTACGTGACACACCTTACGTATAAGTATGCACTCACACACAAGTGCTCCTGGGGTCACTTCTGAAAACAGGCGCTTGTGCCCAGGGGCCTTACCTGTTACCAAAGTGTATATGTATATACGGTGTGTGTATATATATATATATATATATATATATATACACACACACACACACACACACACATATATATGTATTCATTTATACAGAAGCTGCACATGAGTATATATATGCACAAACTGTATGTACAAGTAGGCACACGCATATGCAAGCACACACTGGCATAACCTCACACACACTGTATGTGTGGGTATGGTTGCATGCATGTACTTGCTCAGCCATGTCCGGGGGGAGGAGTGGAAGGCGTGTACAGCACACAGCGGACAATTCTGACTGACTGAGAGACACAAACTATTTTGTATCACCTCAGCTTCCCTTCGTATCTGCTTCCCTGTATTTACTAACTTATATGGAATACAAACACACTGTGTATACAAAGGGGCACCATCCTGATTGCCTACAACTTTCATCCTCTTACCCACTGCATGGGTAACTGCACTCAGTTGATGCCATGAACTTTCTTGTAAAGTCAGTAACTTGTATTTGTAAAATGGCACAAATCATAGAATGGTAAAAAAGGAATGCAACTGGCCAAATTGTGTCAGCTGGCACAATAGCAACACGGCATTATGACACGATAATGCCGTGTTGTGAAATCGAAAATAGCCACAGGCGAGAAACGAGCAGTGCATAAAAAGAGAAGAGGTAAAAAACAAGAGGGATCAAGTTTTCTGACAGCAAGTAGGTAGACAGGATGGGTAGTAGGACAAGTAGGAGGGAGACACAGAGTGAAAGAAATTGTATACGAGAGAGACACAAGGAAGTAGAAATGGAGAAAATGTGGATAACTGTAGAGAAAGATAGCACCACTAGATAGCTATCAGACATGGTGTGAGAAATTGGACAAGACTGTTCCAGAGCACGAGGGTTTGAGAGTAGGAACAGCAGAAAATGGGTCGACACCAGCAGTCGCACAAACAAGAAGGAGACAGCACAGAGCAGGGCAGAGAGAGCCACATGAGGAACCTGTGGGGAAAGCATGGAGCGAGACCCCAGACAATGCAAGGCAGCACAGAGTCGGGCACCAAGGAACCAGAAATGCATTTAATTTGGAGTCGTTCACGGTATATGGCACCGTTAATTTTAAGTATCCCGCAGTATTGATGGACATGGAGGAGAACAAATAAAGCAGCAGATGGACACGGCGGTAATAGAACCAGGAGTGTGAAGACGACCGTCTCAGGTAAACAGCATGATTTCATAGCAGTAAGCGGCTAACGCTGCATGCAAATGAGAAACAGAGCCTGAAGCCGACGAAGTACAAGTCGCAACTCGGGGTCCTCCTGAGCATGATAACCAACGAACAGCTGCCAGAAATATGGAAAAACTCACATAATGGTTAAGCCATGCATTTCTTTACTTAGCTGCAAAAGTATTCTGATGACACATATGTATGTAACAGAGCGTGACATTAACCTCTGAAAATAACATAGAGAATAAAGTATGGGTCGGGGTGTGTAACAAAGTTTACATACACCGAGGGATTAGATGCTACATAAACCGTGAGAAGCGAAGCTAGAGGTTTAATAAAAGCATCTAACCCAAAGTGTGTAAACTCAATTCTACCACCGACCCATTTTTTATATAATTGCTGGGTTTCCCTTTTTTGCCACAGCAAATGTATAAAATAAAAAAAGCTGTTGCTCTGCGACTGTGGTCCGGTTTTAGTGCACGGTCCGTGGTTGCCATCAGGACTAACAAATCTCTTTTACTTTTTTATTTGGTAGGGCAGGCATATGTTTGTTTAAGTGTAATTTTTGCAAATTTATGTTGTAAAAAACACTTACCGCTGAGTCCAAGTGGCGGTTCGCAATTCGATGAAAAGGAAAGTGGACAACGTCGGAATGGCAGGAACTCAGGTGGACACATGCGCAGAGTAAGGGAAACCGTGTGCGTGTTTGCCGTTATAAGCACTCCTTTATAACAGCAAATTACGCCACGGTTTCCCTATGGAAAAAAGGGGAAGATAGTTATTATAATAAAGTTTACTTTGTAACTGCAATGGTGTGATCGTTTCATTGATTACAGCAGTATACAGTCATGTGTGACACCCGTAGTAATGTGCACACCATGTTACAAGCGCATTAATCCACTCCAAAGGTGGCATCTAATGGGGGAATTAATGTATGGTTGGGCCCTGTAGGCACTCGCCTGCTGAAAATTCCTTTGCTATTAAATTTTTGTTTCCTATTGTACTGTGCTGCAAGCAAAGCACTTTTGTGCCCCTGTTGTACCACAGGACCCCCATGAAAAAGAGATACTGTATCTCCTGGGGCCATTCCACCATATGTTTGACGCCAATTCCAAATAAATCATTACTGCGTGAATAATTGTTCCATTTTGTGCAAGGCACTGACTACAGCAAATGAAAAGACTTTACTGAAAAAAAATTTCACCCCCAAAAAAAGACTAATAAGAAAATGTAAGCTGATGCAGCAGATGTATCTTTCCTTTGGGGATGGTTTCTCCCTGTTCTCCAAGGCCCATGTGGGATCAGCAGTTTCAGCTGCAATGCAGTGCCATGGCAAACCCTAGGGGCTCTTCAAATAGTCCTGTAAGCATTTTTTTGCCATATTTATAGTAGTCAGGCGGTTTTGCATTGCTTGAGGTCTTTCCATTCAGTTTACCCCACACACACACACACACACACACCTACCTCTGGGGAATTAGCCATCCAGCTCAGCTAGAACAGAACAGGCAACAAGACGCAGAGACTGAATCCTAACTTGCCCTCCACCCTGCACCATCTACCCACTGATCAAGCACCAGTAGAAATTATGGACCGACATATTCACATAGCCAGCTGCGTGCAGCTGTTTCTGTTAATACTGGCCCAATGTCAGCAATGATCTTTAAATTGGACTGTCGGCTTGATCTGGTGCCATCACTGCCCAGAATTCTAACTGTTTTTTTTTTTTTATCATGTTTCATTATTTTAATAAAGATATAGGCCCTACCTTGCCCTTGTGCCACTCAAATATAGACAAGGGAAACATACTGGGGGTGGGGCACATCACCGAATGTCCGAGACACAAGCGCAGAATACGCTGCCAATATGTGTGGTTTAAGATTTATTAGGTTTACTGTTCAGTGGACAACAAGCCCAGAGTCTGTGTGTGTGTATGTATATGTGTGTGTGTGTGTGTGTGTGTGTGTGTGTGTGTGTGTGTGTGTGTGTGTGTGTATGTGTAGTATGTGAGTGTCTGTGTGTGTGTCTGTATAGTGTGTTGTATGTGTGTGTGGTGTGTGTTGTGTATGTGTGGGTGTGTGTGTGTGTTTGTAGTGTGTGGAAGAAGGCATCACAGAGTGATGATCACTGGTGGCTCTACACTAGAGGATGCTAGTGTAACAGTGAAAAAAAGCATGCAAAATGAAGGAAAGGGGCATTTTTTAATATTTAAGGTTTATTAAAGAAGAAAGGTTTTGTGTCTGGTACAAAACATAGGTCAGCTCATTCATGACACAGGCAGAGTGTGACATGTAACTTACAATAATAAATTACAAACAGGACATGCCAGAAACAATGCACAGGTATATGGAGCAGCAGGACCAGGTACCCCCCCCCCCCCAAAAAAAAATATATAACTGCCAGGCACAGGTCAAATGCTATTTCACCTTTCAAAGGAGTCCTAGAACTCTAGGGATAAACTGAGTATTTTGTGAGCTATAATGCAATTCCAAAGGTTTCATTTTCATTTTATTTTTATTTTTTATACTTGTTAGCTGATAAGCAAAATGCCCATTTTCACAAGCCACAAGTTGAATAAATACAATACAAACACCAATAGCAAATACAAATTATACAGTTAAACAACAAACATTAAATACAAGTACATTCCTCCTTTGATAAAAAAACAATTATTTAATCTAAAAGATTTGATTGATGTGCAGTTATTGATACCAGTTAGGGAACCGTATAAGGCAGTGGCCCTATATAATAAAGATCTTTGTCCTACTGATTTTTTGAATAATGGAATTCTGATAACATACTTGCTTTGTAACCTGGTACCCTGTGTGTTAGTGGCCCTAGTAAGCAGTGACATAACTTTCTGTGGTAACAGACCAGTAATTCCTTTATGAAGCGTTATACCTAATTTTAAAGGATGTATGACGAAAGACTGAGGTGTGAAATCCCGAGTTTCAGGAGACCAAGACTGAGTGCCCAAAACTTGTTGTCCTGACACTCAGTAATTGCCCTCGGCAGAGGATTTATTCATGTTTTGGGAGGCTTTGCCCCTGTACCCCCCTTACTTTAGAGAACAAACTCTGCTGCGGCCAATTACCGAGTGTCGGTTTAATGAGTTTCGGGCAGTCACTTTCAGTCTCCTGAAACTCAGAATTTCGTATTTCGGTCTTTCAGAACACTCCGACTTTAAATTGCATCTGTTTTCCAATGAAAGGCAGCCTGCTGTTTTATACAAAGTGCAATGGTGTGTTCTCCTCGGAAGAGTAGTCATAAATCTAAGAACACTATTATATGTTACACTCCATGTATTCAAGGTTCTATCACTGGCTGCAGAATATACAGTAAGCCCACAATCCAATATACTGAGCAAAGAACTGTGTTAATGATCAATGAGATTCAGGTAACAAGAAAGTATTTATTCTAAATAAAAAAACAATCTCTGATGCACCTGTTTTACAACATATTCAATGTGGAGTTCAAACATAAGATTACTACCTAATATGATCCCTAAATATTTTAAATTCTCCACAATTTAATGGGTTCTTCTTTAAGATCAACTGTGGGATGGTCAAATGTTGCCAAAAGCTGCCATATGTCTTGAAACTGTTGAGTTTTCCCTCTCAGTTGGTAAGTCTGTTTCTCTAAGGTACAAATCTGAGATGTAGTCTGCTGCCATTGAAGTATGGTTGGGAGGACAGGCTCTAACCAAAACTGGGTAATGGCCTACTCTGCAGCTAGGAGATAAATGTGTAAAAATGTGTGCAACCGACACCTCTGTCCTTCTAGCAGAAAGGCCAGGAAGAGAGTGGCAGGATGTGGCATCCAAGGGTCCACGGAGAGGAGAGACAACCAAGTTTGTAATTGTTGCCAGAAGTCCTCCAATACAGGACAGGACCAAAAGATGTGGGTCTGATCAGTGACAAGTTCTCCACACCTCTTCAGCAAGAGCCAAAGTGGTCGCCCATATATTTTGCCTGTATCTTACAGGGTGATAAAATGTCTCCGTCAACATTTCCAGGCAGACTCCCTCCAATCAACCGAAACAGTAGCCTGGTGAGCCAAAAGCGAGTATTTAACCCATTATTCATAAGTATAGGAGGCATTTAACTCTTGCTTCCATTTTTGCAGACTAAGATCTAGAAGTATCAGGCCATACTGCCTGTATACCCTTATACAAATGGCATACTAAGTAGTGTCAACTGTCCCCCCGTAAAAGGCCCATAATTATACCAAGAAGAAGTGGACAGGGACTGGGAAGTTTTGGAGAGCAACATGGTTTACGTAGGAGATATGTGATGATTTGTAAGTACCTGGGAAGGGGCATTATTCTGGGGTAGTCAGGGGTTGCTGTCAAAACCTGATAATGTTTCTATAACCCTTATGATGTCCTTGGCTTTCACTGTGAACTCCAAAAAAACAAAGTTACCGGGCCGTGCCACTGGCCCAGCAGCAATACATCTCACTGCCGTGCAGGCAACACGAGTTTGGGAGCAGGCTCAGGACTCTGCATCAGGAGGCAGGCCAATCTGAGGCAACTACCGAGAGGTAGCTGGCCTTGGCTGGAGAGGGTTGCCAGGGGTTTCTGGTACCAGAGCAACCCCTGCAGGCAGGGTTAGAGAGCTTGCTTTCACTGCTTGGGCACACTGTGAGTGCCGAGGCTTACATGTATTGCCCAAGCCATGGGGAGGAGGGTGGCAGAAAAATGAGGGGAATGAAATCCTGGCTGTTGTCTATATGACGGCTTTAGCCTGAACAGGGTATTCCCCTGCATACTGATGACAGTGGGGGCCAGGGATAACTACCTATACAGAAACAAAAAGCTGCCTCAGGATTTGATTGTATCAGTTTGGGGGTTGGGGAGCTATGCAATTCCTGACCTTCTGCTGATATGGGGCTTTGCGACCCCTGTGATTCTAGTGAAATGATAACACTGGGGCAAGGGAAGCCCACCTCATGCTGGTGCAAAGGGGACAAGAGTTATGTGGCAATTCTCTTTACTGCTGCTCAGGTATGCTGACACCTCTTCCGGAATGATGCTACAAGTTCAGATCAAGACACTTGTTATCAGGTTTGAATAATAAACTGCACAAAGGGGGCAAACGGTGGGGGTTGCATTTTTATGTTCTTGAACTCTGCTCTTCTTCTTTCTCCCTCTCTTCAAAAGCCCTCCTCTGCAACCTTTCTAGGCACATTTGTTCCTGCAACTTGTGTTCCTCCACTCACCTCAACTGCTCCCCTTCTCTCTTTTGCTTTTCCTCTTTCCTCGGTCTCTGCTTAGGCTGCTTTTGGGCCACTATGGAAATTAGTGCATTTTTCTTGGGCCTGTCTCACATTTTGTTCTACCTTACTGCAGTTTAGTCAGTCATCCAAGTGTTCATTTCACTAATGTCATTTTAAGATAAGTGTGTCTTGGGGGCTGGTCCGGTGGCACTGAGGGTCGAGGCGCTAGACTCCACACCTCGCGCTACGCCAGCGACGCGGGTTTGGGAGTGAGTCTTGGTCATCGGGGGTCAGCAGAGGATGGAGAGAACTGAGCGTCTGGAGGACAGCTCTCCTGGGGAGGGTGGGTGGATGACTCCCTGGCATGAGTGGCTCCTAGCGGAGGCTGGGAGCGCCACAGTCCAGGAATCACGCTAGAGGCACGGGAGGAGCCTCGGCAGCCGTCCACATGCTGGGTGCAGGAGTGTGACCAGCAACACTGGATGGCACTGCACATCCGGGGCTCCTAGGAGGAGCTCTAGAACAGGGAAAACACCCACTGACTGAGGGGTAGACGTCGCCTATCCCCACCTCCACTGCCGGATCCTGCCCACTGTGTCCTGGTCCTGACTTCGCCTCTGCCTATGGAGCGCCAGAAGAAAGCACCGAGGAGCTGAAAGTGCCCCACCCTGGGGGGTTTATCCGGGGGGACTGGCTTCATCAGGTGTGTCACGGGCAAGTCGAGAATCCAGGTACAAATGGAAGGTTCTCAGGCTGGAGGGGGTAAGGTAGGTCGACCAAAGAATCCTCAGTCGGTGGTGACTAGAAGGAAAGAAACTTAAAAAAAAAAAAGATGTGTGTGTCTAGTTGCAGGATTTGCAATATCAGAAAAAGGAAGCGTGTTCAGGAAGAGTCAGGTCCAGCTATGTGAGCCTATAGCTCAGTGACTGGCGCACTAGGATGGTTGTCTGGGGACCTGGGTTCAGTTCCCAGTAGGTCACATTCTTTCTCACTATAATTTGCGATCATGCCATTTTAAGGATAAGTTCACTGAACCCGGCCTGTCAGTGAAGCCGTAGCGCTGCCGCATGTGGACGCCAGTGATCTGGGTTCAGAAACAAGGCTGAGTCTCTGGGGGCCACTTCGAGGGGGAGGAGGACTGAACACCCTAACAGATGCTCGTCCCCTCCTCCAAGAAGGGGGGCACTGAGCTCCACTACAGTGCTGCCCCCTGGATGATCATAGGTGACGATGCAGGTGATAGGTACTTGAAGATGGAGGACGCTGCCTGATGTTGATGCAAGCATGCACAGTGTGCTAGTGTCACTAGCATCCCTTAGTGTCCGAGCACTGGCTCGCTATCAGGTGGTGCCCACTTTCAAGACTGTGTTGTTAACTTACAAAGCCCTGCACAGGCTGAGCTCAGGCTACCTTAAAGATCTGTAAGCCTTCAATGCTCCCAGTCACCACCTCCACTCCACTCACAAATTACTACTGGCTGTCCCCAGGTCCCATTTAAAACAATAAGGAGATGCAGTTTTCTTGGAGGCAGACCCCATTATACAAAACTCCCTGCTCTATTATTTTAGGAGTTCACCATCAGTGGAGGCCTTTCAGACGGGGCTGAAGTTTCCTCTTTTTAGTTAAAGGGGCACTGCCAGCTTTTCTGGGCATTTTTTTACATCTTTCAAACTGGTGCCTTTTGCCATCAATAGTACCAGTGATGACATGCCTGGTCTGCGATTTTAACATACTGGGTTAAAAAAGCAATTTTTTATTGAAATGCCCTTTTTGCTCAGTCCGAGTTTATTCCCGCAGCCAGCCGCTCCTGCGCATCCCCGACTACTAAAGGCGCCCATGATTCAGCCTCTCATGCACAGTAGTTTCTAAGCCTTATTGACTTATTTATATAACCTGAATCTACCTTTCCTGCCAATCTCTGCAATATAGTTGCTTTCCAAAACTGAGGGGTATTTCATGTAGAAACAGCATTTTTGAAAAGTAAAGATGTGACTGTGGGCAAGTGCATTAGTGTCAATGCTGATGTGCATTTTTTATCACATTATTTTTGCCACCACCTCCGTGGACCTGGCAAGGGCTACGACCCCCCCCACCCCCCGGAGGGGTATGCCCTCTGGCCCATTGGGGCCATCACGGTTCCTGCCAGGTGCCGGTATTTCCAGTTTTCTCCCGCACCCGCGCCCATGCAATGGGTGAAGCAGCTGTCTCCACCTCCATGGAGGCAGCCAAGCACCTTAGGCACAGGCTGAACCCCTCTTATGCTGACGCACGCAGCACAACCCCCCCCCCCGAGGAAGGACAGCAGTCCTCTGGATGCTCAATCCTTACCTTCCCGGCTGACCCCCGAGCAACCCGAGTCTGTTCCTGAACCCGGGTTGCCGGCATGGTGTGAGGTGTGGCGTCCAATGCCTCAACCCTCAGCACCACCAGGCTAGCCCACGTGGTAGGATTAATTGTGAGACCTGCCTTTTTTGATAGATTGGATAACTGCTTATAGGTGTTCCAGGTGGTCTTTCTAGTTTGGACTGTACACAGGGCTCGAAATAACCATCTGTCTGCCCATCCCAGATAACTGTTTTATCTTTCAGACAGCCATTCTGACTAGCTGGGACAGGCGTTTGCCTGTGATCTATAAATGGGCACTAGGACCCAGTGGAAGATTGCTTCAGTCAGCTGCCACCCGTAATAGATTGTGATGAACGAGCATGTCCATCTAATTCCATGCGGACGGCCAACAAGCAAGAGAACTGCATTGCTGGCTGTGTTTATAACGTTGCTGGCGGGGTTCATACCTGCATATGCGCAGTTCTCGACTGACTCCATGATCAGGCGCCAGCATTGTGAAGGGAGACAATGCGAGTAGAGCTCAGAGTAAGTAAGAATTTTTTTCCCCTGAAAAAGCTCTTTCCAGCATGATTACAAATGCAGAAAAACGGGTAACAGTAAAAGCCCTACTTTACAAAAAAAAAAAAAAAGCCCTGCTGCAAGATAAGGAGGGAGGAGAGGCAGATCGCAGACTTTAAAGAAGGGACATAAAAAACATAATTAAAATAGAAGACAGTGGCCAGGCAGGGTAAGTGATTAAAACTAATTGTGAGGGGTATTCTTTGAAAGAAAGAAGGAAGGGAGGAAAAACTGGCAAGCAATTAAAAGCCCCTTTCAGAGTTCTGCAGACAAATGGGGTGTAGACTTATTAAAAAAAAAAGAAAAAAAGAAACTAATATTCCCTTTCAGCCCAGCCAGAAACAAGAGAAATATACTTACTATACAAACCTAAGTTGTGTTAACCTGAGGAGGGGAAGTAATTAAAAGCCCAGTCACAGGTGTGTGTGTGTTGGGGGCACCGGCTTGGATTCTAAAATAGATATTTTTATATTACTTATCCCAAAACTAAATTGACAGCTATAAATTCTATGGGACAGGCAAAGTTTACATCCCACCATTCTCCAAAAATTATTTCTAGCCCTGACTGTACACCACATCATTCAGGTATGCAGCACAATAACAAGTATGAGGAGATAAAATCACATCCAAGTACCACTGGAATATAGCGGGAGCGCCATGTAAACCAAGCGGCATGGTGGTGAACTGATAGAATCCTATAGGAGTGGCAAATGCAGTTTTGTCTCTGGATTCTTTAGGTAGGGGGATTTGCCAGTAACCCTTGATGAGATCGAGGGTACTGATATATTTGGCACTCCCCAGTCTGTCCACCAAATCATCTATTCTGGGCATAGGATAACTGTCAAATTCTGACACTTTGATTAAGTTTCCTAAAATCAAGGCAAATTCTTACATGCCCTTCTTTTTTTGTTTACAGTTACCATGGGTGATGACCAAGCACTCCTTGACTCCTCTATGATACCCAATTCTTTAATTTTTTTTTATTTCCTTAACCACGTCTGCTCTTAACCACTCTGGTAACCTGTATGTTTTTGTCTAACAGGGCAAGCATTCCTTGTCACTATTACGTGCTTGACCCCTTTTGCTCGGCCTGGTACTGTGGTAAAAGTAGTCTTAAATGTCTTTAGCATGTTACAGATTTCTGCAGTTTGTTTGGAGGTTAAGGAAACATTCACCTTTACAGCATCAGCAGTTACAGTTTGTTCCAGTCTATCATAAGCAACATTAATATCTTTTTTATCAGTTTCTGGTAAAACCAGCATAACAGCTTTTGGTGTTTTTTCAACCCATTTCTTGAGGAGGTTAGCATGGTATATCTTAGTAGGATTTTTTCTGTCGGGGGTCTCAATGTCATAGTTAGTTGTGCCAGTACGTTTAAGCCCCTTATAAGGCTCTTGCCAATTCATTAACAGTTTATTTTCTGTAGTGGGTAACAGTAGCAAGACCTTTTCACACTTTCTCTTTTACCCATGGTCATAATACACTTTCCGCTGGTTTTGGGCCTCTTCCTGATTACTATGGGCGATTTCAGCATATTTTGCCAGCTTCTTTCTCAGGGCACACATATAAGATGTAATAGATTGTTTCTGCTGGGGGTTATCTTCCCATGTTTCTTTTATTACATCTAGTGGCCCTCTAGGTTGTCTACCATACAGCATTTCAAATAGTGAAAAACCTGTTGATACCTGTGGCACTTCTCTGTAAGCAAAAAGCAGGTAAGGTAAGTATTGGTCCCAGTCTTTCCCTTCCCCTTTTACAAACCTTTTTAACATGTGTTTCAGGGTTTGGTTAGAATGCTCCACAAGACTGTCTGAGGGTGATAGGTGGAGGTTCTTATGGCAGTGATACCTAGTAGTCGGTACAGCTCCTTCAGTAATGCAGCACCAAAATTATTACCCTGATCAGTAATAATCTCTTTTGGTATGCCCACCCTGCTGAAAATGTTGGCAAGCACTGCTGCCACTTTTGGGGCTGTGACAGTACGCATTGGAACTGCCTCTGGGTATCGAGTAGCATAGTCGCATACTAACAAAATTAATCGATTACCCTTTTTACTTTTATCTAAGGGGCCAACCACATCCACTGCAATTCTCTCAAAAGGCACATCTATCAAGGGTAGAGGCACCAGGGGCACCTTGTCTTTTTTAGTCACTGGGGCTACTTTCTGACACTCAGAGCAAGAACTGCAATAGGTAGCAACATCTTCATGAATTCCAGGCCAGTAAAATCTGTACAGAAATCTGGCAAGGGTGTGATCCCTCCCTGAGTGACCAGCCATAGGACTATCATGTGCTATGTGTAACAACTCTGATCTATACTTTTGTGATATAACCAATTGTTCTAGCTGGTCCTGTGTCTGAGGCTTACCCCAAACTCTGTACAGTAGCCCATTACATTGTTTAAACATAGGTTCACCCTGTTTTGGTTTCATCCCCAGGTGCTTAAAATGGTTTTATGTGATAAGGGCGAGTAACTTATCGCACCGCTCACATACAGTGACGCACAAACTGCCCACAGCAAAACGGCGACTAACATTTACTGAGACCACCGCTAACAGTGATGGTCCTTGGGACTAAATGGATCTTTTGTTTTTTTGGGGGGGCAAGACCCCCCACACCCCCAATCTAAAGATTCTCAACTCCAGGGGGAGCGGACTTAGTAAAAAATAGAAATGCCCCTGGGAAGCAACTGTTACCTGCACCGGTTCCTGAACCCGACACCACACACTCCAAAGGCAGTGGCTCAAGCCACTACACCACATAGCCAGCTTGGCAGGGCTTGGCCGAATGTTCGTTTATCCCCTATTCATGAGTGTAATGTGTATCCCTCAACGTACACTCGCTTTTCCCTAAGTGCTCTTTTCTCACTCTACATGTGATATTATTGAGTTGCTCACATTGATGCGCTCAGTAATACTCGCTCATATGTGGTGCTACCCTTAAAATAACCCTGGAAAGAAACATCGTTAGCTTGTTCTGAAAGAAAATCACAATCAGTAATCAGTTTAGTTTCAGCATTTTCATATGTTAGCCCCTTGTGTCCATCAGTCTTTTGTTGCTACTGTTTCTTCAGGCATCGTCTTTCTTTCTGGACCTCCGGATCTTGGAGCTGTGCTCAAACAAGTCTGAATCAAAATCAGCAAAAGGAAAAGAGTCCCCACCATCTGAGATTTTCTTTGCCTGAGCTCTTGTCACCACAGCTGCTGAAACGTCAGGATTTTCTCCCTCTTTGATTAACTCAGTAAATCCTGGAACGTCATTTCCAATAGTCATAGGTACAGGTAACTTAGGTACTACCCCCACTTTCATTTGGTGTGCTACACCCTTAATAGTCAGAGTCACTTGGCTGGTGGGATAGTATCGAGCGTCCCCTTGGATACAGATGACACCAGTACGTGGTCTTTTTGGACACTGTTTTCCTAGCACTTCAATATGTACTAGGATCTGTCTGCTTCCTGAATCTATGAGTCCTTTCACAGTCTTATCCCCCACCTTCACATCTGTTAAGTACTTGCCCCAATTTGCTAAGGACAAATCTGCTCCAGTGTCACTCTTCTTACTATGGCAATTTCTTGCAATATGACCTGGCTTATTACAGTTATAGCAAATAAAGTCTTTGGGCGTAGATTTGTTCCCCCCACTAGAGTTCTTATCAGACTTAAGAGTTTAAATGGGAAAAAGAAAGTCTAACCGGTGCTTGGCTGTTACCTCGCTGTTGTGGCGTCTGTCTGGCCATTTTGTAGTCTTTGGCCAAAGAAACAGCCTTTTCCCCATTTTCAGGTTGGTGTTCTTTTATCCAAACGTCTGTAGGCATAATGTTGATGAATTACTCCATTGCAAACGTGTCAATGATCAGTGGGACTGTTTTGCCCTCTGGTTGGAGCCATTTTATCAGGAGTTCTCTGAGTCGGGTGAAGGCTTCTCAAGGATTGTCGACTTAGTTGTATTTCAGAGACCGAAATCTTTGCCTGTAGGTTTCTCCTGAGATGTCATACCTTTTCAGGATCTCGCTTTCCACCAGGTCATAGTTTTCTGACTGTGCAATGTCCATACTGCTGTAAGCAAGTTGGGCTTTCCCTGTCAGGTAACGTACCAGTCTGATTGCCCACTGCTGCTTTGTTATTTATTCATTTACTTCAATTTTGATGACCGGGTAGGTCGACTGAGACAAAGTCCCTTTTTCGGTGACGACCCGAGGAATAAAGCATTCCAAGAAAAAAACATAAATAGAATAATAGATAAGTTCTAGTGTATTACAAGGTAGTAATTCCATCGAGAGATTCTGGGGACACAGAAAACCTTGAGAGCGAAGCTCGAGAGGTTTCATGTGTCCCAGAACTCGAGGATAAATTACTACCTTATAATCTTTCCATTCTATTGTTTTTTTAATATTTGGATACTGAGGTGAATTGACTCACCTCCGTTTGACCACTGGAGTCAGCGGGTGGATGTGCATGCTGGCAGGGTTCCCCAGTCCTGTGTGGATGAGCGGCTGCTGTGGGCTTCATTTTGCCGTGTTTTTTTTTTTTTTTTAGCGTTTGTCAGTGGCGGTTATCAGGCGAGCAGAGGAGCCCCGGAGAGAGTCCGATTGTTAATAATACAAGACAAATGGGTTTCAAAGTGAAAAAAAAAACGGTTGCTGCGGGGAAGATTGTCTCGCTAAGCGAGCGAGCAAGCCGCCATGTTTTCAGACTCGTTCTGCCTGCCCACAGAGGAAAAGCAGCCAATCAGAAGGCACGCCTTTTAAGATGCGGGATAGACTTGCATACGCTCTTCAGCTTTGTTAATAATACTATCGTTCGGGTGCCGAGCGATAGTATTACGGCACCCCAACGATAGTATTATCACTCAGGAAGAGTAGTAGTATTATCGCTCCAGGAGCGATGGTATTACCAGGAAATTTTTGTATGCTTTTCAAGCATATTATTTTAACAATCCATATATTAAAATACAATAATACACATTGAACAGTACGGTGAGTCACAATATACAGTTAAGCCATAGGTAAATAACAACAGTACCCGAGTAGGCAATAACCAAAGGATTCAGGATTACAGGCAGTTTGCAGGTAGCCAGGGGTGGCAGGAGGCAGATTAACATTTTATACTATGTGCGGGGACATTTATGCCATTCACATTCGAGATGTCAACAATTTAAACAGCAAGATGACTAAGAATAGCCAGATTCACCTGTATTTGGTTACAGATATTAAGTTCAGGTTACAGTCAGATGTTATTCTAGGTAGAGGAGGAGTGAGAAGTGGGGAGAGCAACTTGTCTTTGAGATAGGAGAGAAGGGAGGCTGTTTGTCACCGTTGTGGAGCTTGACAGAGACGCGTAACATTAGTCACATGTGCCCTTACTTGTTAATAACAGTTACCTCTGCATGGGGGGGGGGTTGAAGAACTCATCCTTGTACAGTTTTTTGAATTGGTTAATGGTTTTGCAGAAAAGTAGAAGGTGGGTCAGTGACCATGTAGGATCTTTGGCCTATCTTTAGCCTGGCCTTCGGGAGCTCCAGTAATGGTAGGCTAGAAGATCTTAGTACACGAGGGATAGGTTTTAGGGATAGCAGGCCCATCAGACTGGGGGGATGTTGATGAATCAACTTAAAGGTGGTACAGTGCACAGGGAAGTCAAATTTGTTGTCAAAGGTTGGCCAACTTAGTTTGTTGAGTACAAGGCAGTGGTGAGTATGGGTGGGGGCCAAGGCAGCAAAGCAAACTATCCTATGGTATGTCTTTTTAACTTGTTCAGTGATGGAGCCTTAACCGAGTGGATGACAGGTGCCGCATAGAATAGACCAGGGAGTAGGGTGGCAGAGGCAGTGGTCACTCTGGCATGCTTTGAGAGGTAGGGTGCTGAGCGGTAGAGTAGCCCAAGTTTTTGATTAGTGGCTTTGATGGTGTTGTTTATGTGTGCTTCGAGCACTAGGTTCTCATCAAGCGTGAGTCCCAGGTATTTGAATGATGAGACATTGTCCAGTGGAGTACCCGAGGAGTTTTTTAAGAGGAAGGGTGTGTCATATGGGGTTTTGAAGGAGGTGTGATGAAAGAACATAGTTTTGTTTTTTTTCTCATTGAGAACCAGTTGGTTATTTAAGAACCAAGATTCTAGGGCGTGGAAGTCCAGCTCAAGATTCGCGGTCAGGGTGCGGATATCCTTGGAAGATCTGTAGAGTATTGCATCATCCGCATAGAGTTGTACTGATGCACCACCACAGTTAAGAGGCAGGTCATTGATGAATATGGAAAATAGTAGGGGACCAAGTATGGACCCTTGCGGTACCCCATCAGTGACTGGTGCTAGAGGGGATAGTGTGTTTGCCCATTTGACACATTGAGAACGATTTGCTAGGTAATTTGAAAACCACATGAGGGAGTTATTATCCAGTCCGATGTGGTGAAGTTTAACTAAGAGCAGGGGGTGATTAACAAGGTCAAAGGCCTTAGTTAGGTCTACAAAGACTGCACCAGTGGCAGGCTGTGGCAACCCTTTCAGAAGTTATCAGGTATGCTTCAATATCATCAGAGAGACACAACTCTCTAAGTTTAATGTATTTCAAGTTGGCTGTGTCCTGTTGCTCATCTGGATCTGTGTCAGATCCTCTGCCTTTGATAGCCTGCAAGGCATCCAACCACCGCTGCTCCTGTCACTGCATCTCTTCTCTCCTCTGCTGCTCCCGTCGCTGCATCTCCTCTCTCCTCTGCTGCTTGAGTTGTTGCATTTCTTGTTTTCTCTGTTTCTCTCTCTTTTTGTTGTATAGCCCACCATTTGAAAAAGGCAGTCAGGCTATCAAGTTCTATCACTACCTGTTCTTTTTCTATAACTGGTGCTAGCTGTACAGTCTCAGCTTGGACTTCTGCTTCTGCTAGTTTGGCTGCCATTCTCCTGGTAACCATTCCTGGGCTTGCTGCTGCAGAATCCATACCTTTCTTCTATGCCTCCCTGGTACCAGGTCTAGTACCCATGCACAAAACTCCTGGCTTAAGAGTTTGCACGGCGTAAATCCCACTTAGGCTGACACCATATGTCGTCGAGGCACAGGTAAGGAAGCATAGACAAACCAGGAGCAGTTGTAAAATTCACAACAAGAGTTTTATTATTAATAACAATAAAATAAAAAAAATAAAATTGGTCAGAATAACTATTTACAATGGCAGTATAAACAAAGAAAGTCCATCTGGGTTTCTTCTTAATTTCCAATCTTAATCTCTCTCAGTCTTTGTGCCTCTCTTTTGCAAAACATTGCAGCTCCTTTTTATAAGTCTGCAGGAGCTTAAGAAAATAGCATGCTTCTCACACAGTGTTCTTGTATGTTTCCAATGTTCTTGTCTGTTTCAGCAGGTGCAGCAAAAAGAACATTGTAACCCAGAACTGACCTCTCGTTTACATCTTCTGCAAAAGACTTAAAGATTGCATCTCAGGTTAACCCCTTGAGTTCCAAATAGCTTTGCAATCATTTCAACAGTATAACTATGTACAGTTTTAGCTTTGCAATCATTTCAACAGTATAACTATATACAGTTTTAAACAAAGGGATCCCAGTATCAGGTACATTTCCACAAAACGATTCACTTATATTTTTATACCAGCAGATATGCAAGGGGGAAAAAAGGCAGAACAGCAAGTGAGAGTAGAGAGACAGTGAGAGGCAGAGAACTGCAAGACCATCGGGGTGATCAAGTCCTAGGTCTCACGAGAAAATTTGGTTGCGCAACCAGAGAAGAGACAGAAAAGGAGATAACCGAACAGAGCCTTTATTTAAACTCTTTCTCCATGGCAACTGGGACAGGGCCATATTCAACCCTGTGGCCCATATTCAACCCTGTCACACAGATCCTGGCCAAAATGTGTTTTTGCATTCCAAAAGGTGATTTTGCAGTTGCTGTGCAAAATCACCTTTCGGACAGGAGTTGAACATTTTCTCTGCACTTGTTCATGAGGTGGGGTCCTAAAAAGGCTATGTTGAAAAGTGGAGGCAAAAATATTAACAAACAACAAGGTTATGAGCCTACATTGAAATTTACAAACACAGGTTTGTAACTTTGGTAATTTTCAATATTTTGACCCCAAAATTTCAATATTGCAATTTCTTCACAGCACCTCATGAATGTGACAGCTGTCATTTTTCAGATCCTGGCCAATACCCGGTTACCAAAGACTAAAAAAAATTTGCAGTCACTACATGAAATCACCTTTCGGCCAGGAGTTGAACATTTTCTCTGCACTTGTTCATGAAGTGGGGTCATAAGAAGAGTATGTTGAAAATTTGGGCCATAAATATTAACAAACAAGAAAGTTAAACTGCCCAACATCATCACATCTACTTTGTATTCTTAAATGTTAATAAAATGATTCCTTCACTAAAGCAATTTTCAATGTCACTTTCACTGGTATCAGCACCACACAACCCCTATGACACCAGTGCGAATGGCGAACATTCGGCATTGACAAATGTTTATTTATTTTATTTTTTATTTTATCTATTTATTGAAAAGTTTCACCAGAAAAGTACACAGCAATCGAAATTGTTAGTCTCACAGTACGTACTGGGGGAGGGGGGTACATGTGGGGAAAGGATATATGCACTATTACCATAAAAGGTACAAAATACATATATGAATGCTGGATACATAATATTGATAACATAGGTTACAGAGCCAATACAACAGTTAATCACACATACATAATACAGTTAAAATTAGGGTACAGTAAGTCGATACAACAGATTTGTCGCAGATACAGTCAAAGAAAGCAAGGAACTGTACAATCAGTTTATAGTTGAAATAAGGGCAGCGCTCCTTTTAATATCAGTAGTCTCTGTTATTTTTTAAGACCCATTGTTTAAGATCCCTTTGCCTGTGACTATGAACTAGCTTGCAGCAGACACTGCTTCTTGACGTTATGGGACAATGGGTGTACAAAAACAGCTGAGACTACTGATGACAGCCTGGTTTGAGCCATATTAAAGGAGCGTTCCTTTTATTATTTCAAAATGTGAAAAAAGTGTTAAAGCAGACTTAAAATAGGGAAAGAAGGGTATTATAGAAGTCCGAAGATAAGGGCAATCTAAAATGGAATAAAAAAAGTATAGGTCAACTGAAGAATGGAAAAAGCCACTTGTATTGGAAGCAGACACAATGGCCCAGATATTCAAAACTTTGCCCCAGGGCTAAATTAGCACTGCCCAGTGGGCAAACTCAGCCCAGAGCAAAAAGCAAGCTATGTTCAAAAGGAATAGCCCGGGGCAAACAGCTTCTGAATATAGCATGGGAATGAGGCCGGGCAAACTGGGCTGGGAGTGCAGGGAAAACTTAACCCTGGAATAAGACAGCTCTGAACACAGTAACCAGGAAGTGCAGGCCACAACAGCAACACAGTGCACAGTGACGTGAAGGTAGGTAGAGGTGACCTATGTAGCCAATGTGTATGCCAGCAAATGTGTGGACCCAGTACAGCTACAGGGAGCAGCACATGTGAAAGTACAGTGTGCAAAACTGCATAACAGTTCCTGAACTGTTTGCGCGGCGCTACCATGTTTGCGTGGGTTTAGCGCGGAGCTAAGCCATTTGCCCGGTACAAACACATTTGCCCGGCGCTAAACTTTGCCATATTCAAAAGTGACATGCAAATGAGCCGACTTAGGTAGTCCCTGGGCAAACATCCACATTAGCATCTCATTATGCCCTGATTTGCATGCAGTTTGCCCAGCATTACTGCAGGGCCCCACAGCGCCACTTGTAGATCATTCTGGCAGTACAGGGGCTGGCTGGGTTTGCCCGCAGCACCACCTGTAGGTCAGTCTGGCAGTGCATGATGATAGCTGCAGGCTACATGTATATAGTACAGCACAGCATATTGCACCCCAGGGGACAAGGCAGCATAAGCATAGGTAGTGGTGGTGCTGCATGCACCTGTCGCACTGTAGGTCATGCTACAGTGCACAGCAGACACTACAGTAGCAAGGGAGCCAGTAGTGTGAGGGACACAGCAATGCCTATGGTATGTAGGGCACTGATGACCACTGCACTGTACACAATGACAGGCCCAATGTGCAGGTGATTACTGACAGTGGACAGTACTGTTACGCTGTTGTGTGATCCACAAATGCTGCATCTCTGGCATGGGATGTTCACAGTGACATATACATGGCCGGCTGTGTGTGCTGTGGCATTTGTGCGGTTGTGCGGTATGCGGGGGGGCACGTATGATCCTACAGGTACATTGGTGTTGGGGTATTCCCAATACTGGCCCATGTACACTGCGTAATGTGTCCCAGCCTTGTGACCACACCTGGTCTGTGGTGAGGCCTGGCCACCCGTTCACTCTCCCCTCAACAGCCACCATGCCCACAGTGCTGCATGTATGTGCTGGCATCTGTTGGTCACCACAGACGTATGGTCTGCAGGTGTGTGCTGTATGGCCACACTACCATGATGACCCCTGGGGGCCAGGTCACCCTTACTGCCTGGCATGGCTGGGACTGGTGGCAGCTGTTGGCAACTGTGTGGTGCCATCAGTGGGCAGCATGTGTCCTCCATGTCTAGCTTTTTCTATGTGTCATATTCATACGTTAGGGTCGCGCAAAGCTACACAAAAGCCGCGCAAAGCCACAATGTCATGCAAAGCAGGATTGCCCAGGGTTAAGACCAACTTTTTCTGGGTGGCAATTTGTACCGTGCAAAGGGTCACGCAGAACAACTTAGCACGGTGCTAGTCACCGAATATAGCATTGCGCCTGTATTCATGTTCAGTTTGCCCCTTGCATACTGTATATTATGGTTTTGTCCAGCGCTAATGCAGTTTGCACGCGCTATTCGGCCTTTTGAATATTGCAGACCCGCGCTAAACCTGCACAAACGGTTTGCACCCAGCACAAAGTTTTGAATATCTGGGCCAATGACAGCAACATAAGTTTTAAACTGTTGAAATTAAAATGCAATTTTCTAAGAATAAGGTGAACCTCCCCCAAGGCCTTAAGTGTCAGCTTAATCCACTTGCAGAACTGAGTCAACTTTAGATGATGAAGAACGTTCTATGATTATTAGTTTAAAATGAGCATTTATATGAACAGATTTAATTAAAAAACAGAACAAAACCTGATTAGGTCAGCTTCCATCACTGTGCTGAACTGAACACGCCGCATAAGAAGGAAGACTTTTTTTAAATTCAATTAATTCCTCCCCCCCCCCCCCACCTTAATCGGAGCAACTGAATTAGTTTGTTGGGAAAGGCAAGCTCCTGCTGATGCTGGGAAACTGTGCCAGACTTTGCATCCACAGGGAAACGGTAGCTTCACATCACACAGGAAAGGCTAAGCAAGAAGGGGGACACTGCAAGCTTACACCGTCGCTGCCACATCAGGGAAGGACAAGGAGAAACAGCACTCACACACCGAGTTTGACAGCTCCATTTCTAGTGCAAATAATCACTGTGGCACAAGAAAATGTCACAGATTTCAATCACAGCCCATTTTGTTTTTCTTTATATTTAATGCTCCCTCTGTCTCCTGCCCCCAAGGCGGGACAAATCAGGTAGCCAGGTGGCTAATGGCCACTAAAAGAGTTGGTTTGGCTACCAGATCTTAAGGTTAATGGCCAACTGACTACCTGCCCAGGAAGTGACTTTTGAGCCCTTAATAGTATTGGTCAATCAAAATATTGATTTGGCTACCAGATTTTGAAAACTAGTGGCTTAATTCACCACTAGCTCACAAACCAATTTGTCCCACCATGCCTGTCTCAGTTCCCCCGGAACCCTCTGGCACACCCCCGGCCCCCACCAGCCTGCACTGTCCATTCTCCACAGAGCCTTGGCTTACCACCTGGGTGGGTTACAGGGTGGAGGTGGTATATCCCTGAACATGCATTACCTCAGGGGTCGGGGGGCCAAACTGTATATACCAGGACCCCTGCAAAGCTAGAACTGGGGCCATTTTCCATCTTCTCCCCAGTTCCCCCTGGAAGATGCCAGCGTATCAGAGGGACAAATGCACAGGTGTGCGCAATGTACGCACAATTCAGGTTCCCATCTAACGCCTTCCCTCCTCCAACTCATCGGTATTATAGCACGGATAATGTTCCCCTCCCCCCGAGGAGAGCATTCTCCGAGACACTCAAGTTTCTTCCCTCTGGCTGTTCCCCAGTGAGCCAGTCTTGTTCCTAAACTGGCATCACAAGTGGTAGCCCTTTCCCTGGTGGGCTGGCTAATCATGGCAGATCTGAGCTATTTACAGTTACCTCTGTTCACTGCTGGGCGTGTTGCAGAATTGCTGACTGACTGCATGGAGCTGAAGCAATTCCACTGCAGTGAGACACTGGTGCTGGCAGGGCACTAAACGTGGTTTCTTTCTGGTCCACCTTTTGTGCTACTTTTCTGTAACATTCCGAGTGGGAGGAAAATTGAGTCTAAATGTTAAACGGACAATTTACAACAGGTGAAGGAGTACGACTTCCTATGAGGCTGCAACAGTGGAAGCAGATGGGATTCTGAGGGATAAAGATCCTGTTTTCATGCAAATGCCCAGAGTTGTAGGCCAGGACCAGCATCACTCTGCTACCAGGGAGGCTGCGGTTTGTGTGGAGGTCAGGCGTGTTGTGGAGCCAAGGCAGTTGGCTCCCTGGGAGACAGGCAGGGAGGATATGGACTGCACACTCCTCGCTGGGGGATTATGGCGTGACAGTGACCTCATCTGTGAAGGCAACTGCTTGCCTGCCTTCCCAGCCAAGATTTGAAGTGATTAAAAGGTGTACTCCTTTTAATATGGCAATCCCTGGTTGTAGATTTTTTCACCAGTTGTTTTTGCCTCCTGTCTGCTAGCCAGCCCCCTTCATTCCCGGCCATCCCAGCCCCGTCACCCACCTTCCTTAGAACTTACCTGGCTCTGGGAGTGTCCCCACACATTTCCCCTCTTGGCTGTGTTGGGGCCGGGGGGGGGAGGTCTGTCCCCTCCTTAGAGCACAATCCAGAATCCCGAAGCTCTGCCTAGTTGCTAGTGCAAGCCGCACAGATGGTCCGTCAGTAATTTAGCCAGCCATGATTTTTCATCCAGTGTTTTTTCTCCAGGGTCATACAGAGTGTGATGATACACCGTGTGTGCAGGCTTCTGCAAGTACCCCTGTATCAGCATGCAAGAGCAGCTTTCCCCTTGCTGACGTAATTCTGACCATGCTACTAGCAGACTTCCACCAGGTGGCAGGCTGATAACTTGAAACCCCCTCTCCAAGAGAGGAAAGCTGTCCCTAAGACACTTCATCCTCCCCTCCCCCGCCAAGTGAGCCGGGTTTGCTCCCAAACTCAGGTTACTGGCATAGCGGGCGGTGGCATTATTGCTGCGCTACTGTGCCAGCCCCAACTCCTAGTGTTTTGACAGTATTCCCAGCTGCTTTTGAACACCCATTGTTTAAAAACAGAATGGGATTTAACATGCAAGTTATATTTTCTGTGGAAGCAGTTTTTTCAAATACTGGTTCATATTCTGTTCCATCTTTTCTGGCCTTTGCAATACATTCACTGAATGTTTCTGACTTGTGCTAAGCTGCCTAAAACTATTTTAGAACTATATGATATATATATTTTTTTTATTTATTCTTTTACCCCCTCCCCGAGCTCCCGAATGGTGCCCCCTTCATCTGGCACCTCCAGCTCCGTTACCCCACCATCCCCAGGACTTGTCTCGTCCCCCAGTAGCCCTATGACATGCCCCCCATGGTGAGGCCATTGGGGCTGGCCAAACCTCAGTGGAGAGTGAATCCGTGATTGGGGGAGGGGGGCCCGGTCAGCAGGTGTGGGGCTGCGAGGTGCTGGCACCATCCCGCAACCATGATAGTATTTTCAACTTGTTCCAGTTTCCTCCATCTGGAATAAGCAGTGTGAAGGTGTGCACTCAAAGGGCATGCGCATGCACAAGCCTGCCAACTCCACGCTCCCCTGCTGACCATGTGAACTGTGAATCCTGTGTTCCCACGAAAGGCATCTGTGCAGTGGCTCAGTGAGCCCTCCCTTCTCAGAGAGGGTGAGCTTCCTCTGGGATGCTCATTCAGGCTCCATCATCCAGCCCTCAAGTGCCTCAAGCTCTTTCTTGAACCCAGGTCACTGGCGTCGTGAGTGGTAGACATTCCACCTTGCTGATGGGCTGGCTCTCTGTATGATATAGTGTATGCCTCCCTTTAATTCTCAGAGTGTTGTCACAATGCATCTGTGGTCTTCTTTAGAATTCTGGGGTGAGACAGGACAGAATCTGGGCCGTCCGCTAGCACAGTGGGTAGCATGTCGTTCTCGCATGCTGGCAACCGAGGTGTGGGAGCAGAGTCAGGAGCTGGCTCGGGTGGCTGAAGAGTTGGGGGTGGTTCAGCCAGGGAGGGATCCCACCGTCGTTCTACAGTGGTCCATGTGGTGGGTCGGGGAGCTCGCTTCCAACACAGGGTGACGCTACTGCTTGCGTGGCCTCCAGGAGCAGTGCCTGGTGCCATGTGGGAGGTGGGGGGGGGCCAAGTGAGAAAACTGAAAATGATGGGCACCCAGCCATCTAAATGACAGTCACCAGTACCTACAAGTTCGGCTCTGTGTAGCTATAGTACCCACCGCATTCGACGGGGGAGGGGGGGAAGGAGTGGAGAGGGGGAATGGCAGACAAGGCTGACAGGCTGCTGGCAGACAAAGACTTGGATGTCGGTGCAGCTGGTAACTCAGCAGCCAAACTGCTATATGGGAAAGAAAAAAAAAAGGGACATCAACTACATCATGCAGTTCTAAAAAAGAAACATCACCCATAAAAGTGTAGTAAGATACCAGTAAAGATGGAAAAACAATGGAACTGGAACCTGTTATTTTAATATCAGCTTCTATGAGAAAAAATTAATTATGGGTTTTGTGCAGTTGTCCTTCATTTAACATCACTACCTCTTCTTATTGGGTAAACTGTTTTGTTAATATTGACTACACTTTTTCACTGAATGTATTTGACTCCTGTAACCCCCCATCCCCCATCCGTCACACCTGGAAACGAGCCTTGGCTCAGTGTGCCTTTCACAATTACCAGTTTTCAGTAAATAAACAAATCAACTAGCATGCAACAGACACTGTGCCCTCAGGCACGACCCAGGAGAAATACATACAATACAGACATACAAGACAGGGAATAGACATTAGAAATTAAACAGGATGAAACACGATACAGAGCAGTACAAGATATTGACAAAGATCAGTGAGTTGGTACAAAGTTGGCCAAAATGTCACTGTTAGGTTACAGGACATGACAATGGTTCACTAACAACACTTCAATTGATACAGGCAAGAATGGCCAGGATACAGAGCGATGTACTGACAAAAATCAATGAGTAGGTGCAGAAACTAAGACAGCATTTCACAGTATGGTAACAGGGCAGGGCAGCAGTTCAACTACACAGTAACAACAATTCACATATGATTTCAGACAAATGTGGTTAAGCACAAGTGAATAGGAGTTATAGACTGATAGAAACATAAGTGCATTAAGAGCATATCCCAGTGGATTGGCCGAGTTGGATCCGTATGCAGCAATGGAGCAGTATGATGAGTCAGAGCCGCGTTAGATTCAGGGAGGTTTAAAACAGGCGCAGGAGACCTGGCTAAGGAGGAAGTTGTGACAGTTTGTTTTAAACTGGGCATGGCTGGGTGCTAGGCGAACATTGAGAGGCAAGGAGTTCCATAGTTTTACCGCCGAGTAAGAGAAAGCTAGGGTTCCTTTATTAGATTTGCATCTCGGTGTTGTCAGCAGTGATTTGTCAGATGATCTGAGGCCATGAGCTGGGGGCAGAGGATTCAATAGTGAGGCCAGTGATCCTGGGGTTCCTGTTCTTACAACACAGTCGGTCAGGGAGCCCAGGGCATAGGTTCTAGCCAGAGCAGGGGGTAGCCACTTTAGGTCAGCACAGAGCTGACAATGGTGCTTGAACCAGGGTGAAGCCGAGGCATATCTGCAGATGCTATTGTAGGTGGTATCCCACCTTTTTGGAAGAGTAGTGGATGTGTTCAGACATGTGACTACCCCATAGGATAAGGACGGGAGCAAAATTCCACGGACTATGGCTAGTCTAGCTGATTTCGTAAGGACATAGCTAGTTTTGTAGGCAGCTCCAATTTTGGCATTAACTGATTTGCAGGAAGATGTTATGCACATATCAAAGTTGAGGTTTTCATCAAGGAGGACTCCAAGGTACTTGAGAGAGTGTACAGGTTTTAGTACCACACCGTCGTGACCAGATACTCTAAAGAGATCATGGTTGTTGTTTAATTTGACTGTAGATCCAAACAAAATTGTGTGCGTTTTATCAAGATTAAGGATGAGCTTGTGAGTGGAAAGCCAGGACTGAATAGACTTGAAAGCAGTGGTCAGAGTCTGGTTTACAGGGTGTATATTCTTGTCATTACAGTATAATACCAGGTAATCCGCGTAAGAATAGACGAGCAGTCAGGGCTATTTGATGTTATACCATTAATAAAAATGGAGACAAGAAGGGGCGCTTATATCGATCCTTGGGGAACTCCTAGGTTGTTTGCCATGGGGCTTGACTCAGCAGAATTGAATCTCACAAGCTGTGTTCGATTGGATAGATAGCTCTTAAACCAGGCAACCGAGTTTATTTATTTGCTTTTGGTAGCCGGGTGGGTGCACTAGGCATAAGAATGCCTATTTTCAGGCACGACCCAGGAGAGAACAGTTTGAGAAATATATAAGTATACATGTGACGCAGCACATGAGGTAATAGAGCACAACAAAGTACACAAGTCTACAAGTGATGCAGCTACAATACAGTTTGTACAGGTAAATACAAGTCAAAAACAATGTGAGAAAACAGGCATTGCAAGTGAGAGCATATATAAAACAAAAACAAAACAAAATAAGTGCCAGGTTGTGGTTAATGTAAACGGGGAGAGGAAGGAAGAATGGTGGGAAGCACAGAGAAGAGGGTTGGGAAAAGAGGGAGAGAGAGGACATGTAAGGAGGGAGTTTAAGAGAGGTGGGAAAGAGGTGTCAGAGGAGTGGATTACCTAGGAAAAGGGCAGAGAAAAGATGGTCTAAGGTGGATTAAAGCAGGTGCAAGGGCTAGTAGCACGCAGATGCTCATGGTGAAGTTTCTTAAAACTGGCATGGGTGTCGCTTGACGAATAGTTTGAGGTAAGGAGTTCCAATATTTTGGAGCCATGTATGAGAAAGCACGTGCACCCATGTTAGTTCTGCATCTAGGGATGTGAAGAGGTGCTTGGCCTGTAGATCGTAACCCATAGGAGAGAGGTTGTGAGTGCAGCAGGGAGGCAAGGGATAGGGAGAGGCCTGATCTAGCGATGCAGTCAATTAGAGCGCCGAAAGACTGGAGTCGGTGGGTGGAGGGGCAAGGCCATTTTAAGTCAGCATAGAGCTGGCAGTGGTGTTTGTAACGTGGGGATGCGGAGGCATAGCGGCAGATGCTATTATAGGTGGTGTCCCATTTATGGAGGGAGGATTTGGAGGCTGATTGGAAGGTGACTGAGCCATAGGCCAGGGCTGGGAGCAGAAAGCCTTGTGTCACAGCTAGCCTAGCCGAGGGGGTAAGGGCATAGCTAGTTCTGTAGGCACTTCCTAGCTTGGCATTCACAGACTTATAGATGGTTGTTATGTGCAGGTCAAAATCTAGAGATTCATCAAGAGTAACACCCAGATATTTAAAGGATGTGGTGCTGGCCAGAGGGAAGCCGTCAGCACACAAGATTTTTAGGGCATTATGATTCATCTTAAGCCTGGCAGGCGAGCCAAAGAGCATGGAGTATGTCTTGCTAGTGTTGAGAACAAGTTTGTTCTCGGTTAGCCAAGATTGAATACTAGCGAACTCCGAAACAAGAGGGTGGTTTATGTCAGCGGCATTTCTAGCACTGTGGTAAATAACTAGGTCATTAGCGTAGAGCAGAGACAAGCAGTTAGGTGCAAGGAGCAGTAAGTCATTAATGAAAATAGAGAAAAGCAAAGGGCCAAGTATAGAGCCCTGGGGCACTCCAACATGTATAGAGGAGAAATCTGATATGGCTGAGTTGAAAACTACAACCTGTTTCCTGTCAGATAGATACCTTTTGAACCAGGCTACTGCATCAGAGGAGAAACCTAGGGAGCGTAGTTTAGCAAGAAGAAGGGTGTGGTTAACCAGGTCAAAAGCCTTGGTTAGATTGATGAAACTGCACCTGTCAGAGGCCTGAGTCCATAGAGGCATAGATGTCGTTTGTGAGGTTTTAGGAGGCGGTGGAGGTGCTGTGGCCTTTGCGGAAGCCGTGCTGGGAGCATGATAGAAGGTTGTACTTCTGAAGATATTCTATAGATTGGGTGGCCACTAGTTTTTCCAGGATTTTGCTAAGCATGGAGAGAATTGCTATGGGACGGTAGTTCTTAATTTCTTTAGGATCCCCTTTTTTGGGAATTGGGGTGACTTTAGCTATTTTCCAGATATCAGGAACTAAGCCATGGCATAGAGAAAGGTTGAACATTTTGGTTAGGGGAGAGGCAATGAGAGGGGCAGCAGCTTTCAGGAGCCTAGGTTCCAGACCATCAGACCCCAAGCTGGTACTGTCAGGAGCGGAGAGTAGCAGCTTTAACACTTCTGCTCTTGTGATACTCCGGAACCTAAAGAGAGGGTGCGTGAGTAGAGGTTCATTAGGGGGTGAGGCGGTGCGTATAGGTAGGAAGGAGGTCAGATAGCTGGTCAGATCCGAGAAGTGGTGATTGAAAGAGTTGGCTATGGTCACCGGATTATTGCAGTGTACGCCATTTAACAGCATATCACTTGTATGGGCCCTGTTATTTGCTCCAAGGAGTGTTTTTATGGTAGACCAGAATTTCTTAAGAGTTACTAGCAGCCTTTGTTAGAAAGTCTCTGCAGAAAGAGCTTTTTGCTAGGCGAATATTTCTTTTACATGTGTTTCTCAGAGATCGATAGTGGTTAATAGTCGATCTGTAGCCCAGTGGTTTTGAAGCGTCGCCACAATTTGTCCCTGGCCCTTAATTGGGTAAGTAGGTCTTTGGTTAGCCACTTTGTCTGTGTTCCACGAATACGACAAGTGACACGGGGAGCACAGGTGTCTTGAAGCAGGCCAAAATGAACCAGGAAGTAGTCAAGTGCCACCTGGGCATTTGTAGAGGTGTAGATGGGAGTCCAGTCAATCAAGGAGAGATCATGAGTAAATTGTGTTAGGTTGAAATTGGCCAAATTGCGGAAGGTAATAAGTTTAGGAGGTGGAGATGGTTTATTAGTAGAGCGCCAGATGCAGTAGATTGGGGAGTGATCACTTATGGCATCTGCAAAGGTACCTGCACATACTATGCTGTCAGGGTGTTTATGAGACCCAGTCAATAAAATTACTAGTCCAAGGGGGAGCCATGACCCTTGTTGGGTCTGTGATTAGTTGATGAAGGTTGTGGCCTTGTATCATAGTGTGAGAGGACTGATTTGATTTACTAGTCCAGTTTAGGTTGAAATCCCCCAATATAAGGACTTCATTTCGGCCGATGGCGCTGTTTACTTGGGAGAGGAGTTCGTCAAGACCCTTGCTACCACCAGCAGGAGGATTATAGGCACAAACGATGTGTAATTTCTTTGAGCCTAGTTGTAAGGTTGCATGGATTGCTTCGCATTGAGGTAGTGTCGGCAGGACATTGTGGGATAGCAACAAATGAGGTTTATAGAAGATGGCTACGCCACCTCCACGTTTTGCTGATGGCCTATCTTGTCTGATGAGATTGTAATTGGGTAGACTGCAGAGGGTATCAGTGGTGGAGGGTTTTAGCCAAGTTTCAGATAGGCAAAGGATATCAGGGTGATATTGAGCAACCCATGCCTCTAGTTCTGCTATGTTGTGGAGAAGGCTCCTAATATTCATGTGTACAATGCGGAGGCCCTTAGTGTCATTCCAGGTTGCATCATAGTGGGATAATTTACCTAGGAGCCCCAGGTTTAGCTCAATATCCCCAGCTAACATTAAGGCTAAGAGTACCAGGTACCATAGCTGACAATGGATGAATGGGGTAGGCAGGATGAGGTGCAGCGGGGATTTATGCAGAGTGTAGGATAGGTGGTAGATGAACTTATAATGGATGAGAAGTGGGGAGGTGTAACAGGGCCAGTGTGCTGGCAAGCGCATAGCGAAGAACAAAGGGTCATCAGGTGGGTGTGGCGATGGCTCATGGTTGGAGGGTAGTAAAATATAGGCAGCCATATGAGGCAGGAAAAAATGGAGACCAGTAGAAATGTAATGCAAGAATTTATGGCCATATTGAATTTAATTGAGAGAGTCATTTTAAAGTAGGGTGTATGGAAAAAGGTTCAAGGAGAGTAGCAGAGCTTGTGTTTGCAGGATTTAGAGTTTGGAGCCAGAAAGATAGAAACTAATATCTGGCGCCCTCTAGCTACCAAGAAAAATAACCTGCTAATGGTACTTAATTTTCTCTTGGTGGGCGTGGTTTAGGCGTGGAGAGTTAGTTGAGAAACCAAGTGCTAGGAGACTGTCTAGTAGGAGTGGATGGTCGATGAGGTCAAAAGCCTTCGTCAGAGCTATAAAGACAGAACCTGCGAGGAGGCCATTGTCCATAGCAGTTAGAGTGTCATTTGTGAGGAGGAGTAAGGCTGTGGAGGTGCAGTGACCTTTCCGAAAGCCATGTTGGATAGGCGAGAGGAGGTTATATTTAGTCATATATTCGGTGACTTGAATTGACACAAGTTTTTCCATTAATTTGTTTAGTACTGATAGTATTGCACTCGGCCGATAGTTAGCCGTATCTCTTTTATCACATTTCTTTGACTGGCGTAATTTTGGCCAGTTTCCACACAGCCAGGACAACACCACTGCAGAGAGAGAGAGGGGCTAAATATCTGTGATAGTGGCTGCGCAATGAATGGTGCGGCCACTTTAGCAATTTGGGTTCTAGGCCATCAGAGCCTATGCTAATACTGTCAGATATGGTGTTCAGAAGGCCTAAGACATCAGATTTGGAAATAGCCTTGAAATAGAATGGAGGGGGAAGGGTACCGGGAGTGAGTGGGGTCATGGCAGGTAAAGGCTGACCACGGGGGGAAGCCCGATGTTAGGCTAGATAGGTCGGAAAATTGTTTATTGAATGCTTCAGCAATGGTCCTGGGGTTGTTACAATGGGCCCCATTTATGATCATTTCATCAGCCAAGTAAGTATTTTTCGCACCCAAGAATGATTTGATATGAGCCCAGAATTTTCTGGAGCCATTTGATGCTTCCAGCAGGAGCCCTTTACAGTACAAACTTTTTGCTAGCCGAATCCTCTTTTTGCAATCACTTCTCTGGGTCCTGTAGGTTTGATAGTCAGAGGTGAGGCCTGTTTTTCTGCAACGCTTCCAGCTTTTATCCCTAGTACGCAATGCAGTCAGGAGATCTTTATGTAGCCACTTTGTGGGTGTTACACGAAACTGCTGGGTAACATGGGGTGTATGTCTGTCCTGTAGTGCACGGAAATGCTCTAGGAAGTAGTCCAGTGCCGCTTATGCATCCTGGGACTGGGTGAGATAGGACCAGTCAATAGATGAGACTTCGTATAGGAACTTAGCTTGGTTTAGGATTGCATAATTCCTGAAGGTGATATAACGTGGAGGTTGTGTCAGGGAGCAGGAGTGTTGCCACACACAGAAAATAGGGGAGTGATCAGATATACTATCTGGCATGGTACCAGCCTTCACGATTCTGTCAACTCTGTTTGTTAGCACCCAGTCTAGTAGCGTGCTCGATTTATCATTAGGGGGAGATCCTTGTGGGCTCAGTGATCATTTGATGGAGGTCAAAACTCTGGGTTACAGTTTGGAGTGACTCATGAGAGTGACCAAGCCAGTTCTGATTCATGTCCCCTAAGATAAGCAGTTCATTTTGGCCTGCCAGTGCTAACGTATTCTCCAACATATTAGTGAGGGCAGACTCACCTCCCAGGGGCGGATTATAAGCCACAGCTATATGTAGATTTCTTGCTCCCAGGTGTAGAATTGCATGAAGGGTTCGCAGATGGAGGATTGAGGTTTGGTTTTCAGCGAGACATTTAGGTATGCCTTATAGTACAGCACCACTCCCCCCCGCCCTGCTTAGAAGATGACCCATCATTTCTGATAAGGCAATAGCTTGGTAGTGAGCAGGTTGAGTCAGGGGTGAGGGGCTTGAGCCATGTCTCAGATAGGCATAGTATATCTGGGTTATGGGTGGTGACCCATGCCTCCAGCTCTGGAAGGTTACTTGTTATGCTCCTTATGTTTAGATGGGCTATGCAGAGCTCAGTAGCAGTGGCCCAGGGGGCACTACTGCACAGATTTAGGTGTAGAGGACCTGGGTTTAGTTCCACATCCCCTGCTAACAGGGTAGCGAGCAGCACCAGATACCAGAGCTTGCGATGAATAAAAGGGATACACATGGTTATTTTAGAGCGGCAAGTGAGACGAAGGTATGAGATCATCAAGTAATAGGTCCACTTTGGGGCTAATAGAGCAGTGAGATTCAGACTTTCAACAGGTCTAACTAGCATGTTAGAAAAGTTAAAGTTACTAGTTGAGGGCAGTTGCCAGTTAATTTGATGAGAACAGGGGAGTAGGGAGAGCCTGGCAAGTGAGGATAACAACAGAGTGGTCACCAGTGTGGCTCGGACTTTAGGTATCATGATGGGCAAGTACACCAACAAAATAACCAATAGATGTAAAAAGAGGAGGGAACAATAATTAATTTATGGTGGGCAGCAGCACCATCAGTTACAATACAAGTAGGCAGAAGCGGAAACAGCACTATAGCAGCGTTAAGCCTAAAGTAAAGAATTAGAGAACATAAAAGATTTGCCTATGCCCCTAGTGGTAGAGTGTGATAAGGACCAAATGGGAAAGTGGCCTGTTAGATGTCGACTGAAATTGACAAATATGAGTCTCTATAGCTAAATGTCAAGATAGGGCGGGCAGGGAGCCGGAGCAAAGCGCAGTCGGGGTATCAGTTTAAGCAGTTTCTGAGAAATATGAGTGTCCACCAAACGGCGTTCCTCTGTATTCAGCAAAGAAAAAGGCGCCAAAGAAAGAAATGGAAAAGATCCTCCGCTCCGCTTTGTCCGAATAAAACAGCAGGCGTGCAGGCTGGCGGCAAGGTCTGTGCCCTTATTAGATTTACCTTAGCGATTTTTCAATGGAGAAATGGTGGCTGGCGGTCTCCTGCTAGCAGGACCGCTGGGGAGAGACTCGGCACAGTCCGTGGAGGATCCTAGTTGCACCAGGCGGGTGGCTGTATCCTGGGAAAAGAGGAGAGGGGAATTTATCAGTGGGGAAGAAGGCTACACAGTGAAAGCAGAGACAGGGTGGGTTAGGGTTACAGCAGTGGCACAGAAATTAAATTACAGTGTAAGCTCAGCCCACTTAATTAACTTGTGCAGTTTTGCTACAGTGGACTAAGTTGCTACCACATAAATTAATATTACTTAAAAGCAGGCATGGAAACAGACAAAAATAACCGTGTTGCTTTAGTTGCAAAAAATTATAATACTGAGTTTAAGCAGTTTCTGAGAAATATGAGTGTCCACCAAACGGCGTTCCTCTGTATTCAGCAAAGAAAAAGGTGCCAAAGAAAGAAATGGAAAAGATCCTCCGCTTCGCTTTGTCCCAATAAAACAGCAGGCGTGCAGGCTGGTGGCAAGGTCTGTGCCCTTATTAGATTTACCTTAGCGATTTTTCAACGGAGAAATGTTCAAAACAGCTGAGAATAGAAATGAAAACTTGGGGATGGCCTCATTAAAAGGAGCGCTTGTTTTGAATATTTAAAATATTAAAAAACAATATGCCAAGGCTAGCAGACTCAATATGGGGAAATATGGCATCTTATAATACAGGAAGGAAAGGGCAATAAAAATGGAATTAAAAAAATGTGGGTTCTGAATTTTCACTGTAACATGTGCTGCTGTTTTAAAAACAATTTTGAGTAATTACAATGGAGTAATACAACAGAAAATACCAGAAATAAAAGCTGAACCACATGCCTTTTGTTTTTCAAGTCCTCTCTCCCTTTCCCCCTACCATACCTCTCAACCTTTTATCACCCAAATGTGTGACAAGATGTGTGACAACAGGACAAAATGTGTGACACATCATCAAACATGACATTGCAAGCTCAGAATACTGTGAAAATAAGTGCACTAATGTTTATAATGTTTACTGATAACCTAGCATCTTATATTAGTATATATTTCTGCTTCAAAGTCTCAGTGGTCAGTGTGGAATGTCACCTTCTCAATGTGGGACAGAGGGTTTCTGAGGGATAAAATGAATGACGTACCTCATAATGTGTGACAGTTGAGAGGTACGCCCCCTATACTGAGGTCATCATATCCCAAAAGTGTCTGCTTCATCCTGACATGAATCGAAGGCCCTCATCAGATCACAGCACTACCGCTGGTGGAACGTACTCTCTTCATAATCTTCAACTTCCAGTGAGTTTGTGTTCCTCCGACTCACATCATCCCTGACCCAAATGCATGGTGTTCCCATGAGCACTGGAAAGGGACCAGCTGAGCCCTGATCAAAGAGAGTTATAATCCCCAAAGACAAGCCAGACTGGCTTCTCTCGGCCAGGCAGACTGCACATTTTTGTTCCAGTTCAAAAGATCTTTTCTTCTCCGTGAGCCTAGGGGAATAACCAGAGGAAGAGCTAGCTAGAGAATAGGCTGACATTCTTGATCAGCTGACTGCAGTGGCCAGACACTTGGTCACAAGTCTAGCTGCCCCCATGTGTCTGTCTATGTGTTGAAACTACGAGTGATGCACGATGAAATGCCTTCAGGAACTGAAGACGAAACATTTTTTCCCCATAAATCCAGTTGTTATATGCCTTACTGCCGACTGCCATCCTAGCTCATGTGTGCCAGACAATGCAACCACCCAAGGTTTTCTAGAAGATTGCAAGTCCTGAGAACACCTCAGGGGAAGGGGCCCATCACCCTACAGGCAGGGTATTTCCTCTTCCTTCTCCCATCCCAGCTTTTCTGTAGGGCCATCATGGCCATACTGTCTGTACCGTTCCTCAGTGTGCTGCCTAGATGACTTGCAAGCTGTCAGAGGGACTGAGAAGAAACAAGAATTTGAGCAAACATCTGTTGGTATAAAGGTCTGTTGACAGAAGGAGGTGTTGAAACTGGTCTATGGCTGTACTAAAATTTGTGTTGAGAGTACAGTTGGTAGAACCCCTCCAGGCCAGGATCAAAGTCCTCAGCTCTATTTTCAAAGGGCTTCTCCCATTCTGTTACTATGGCAAAAATCTTTTAGAAATAGTGCCTCAAAAGTCTTAAAGGAAAGCTGTAATTTGCAGGGGCTTACCCTCCGGTTAAGCTTTTTTGAGAAAAGCGTTTTTTTTACAGTCCAGGAAAGTAATTTAATTTAAGAACAAAACGTCTGCTACCTGGAAGTATGGCGGACTATCGGGCGGCTCCATTAACTGTAAAGGTGCGGTGCTGCACCCTGCACTTCAATGCATTCCAGGTAGCGGACTTTTCGTTCTTAAATTAAATTACTTTCTTAGACTGAAAAAAAAAAAAACAGGATACTCACCTGTAACAGTAGTTCTAGAAGTGGTATATGTTCAATCAATCAATCACTTTATTTAACCAGGCATAAACACCATTGAGCAAGCTCATTTTCAAGGTGGTCCTGGGATGCAGGAACACCCACACTTGTTGGCATGTCCCTTTCCCCTTTAAATCTTGCCGGAAGGTCTTCAAGCTGGCTCCTCCCACCCACCTGGGTGGTATAACCCTCAGCTCAGCCCCATGACACCAGATCTTAGCTTGCTGGAAGCCAGGTTGTGCATCGCAGTCGGGGGAGGTCGGGTGGGTCAGTGTGGATGAACAACATATACCACTCCTAGAACTACTGTTACAGGTGAGTAACCTGTTTTCTAGGGATGTGGATATGTCGTTCTTATCCACACTTGTTGGCAGACTCCTAGCAGTTCTCTGGGAGGAGGGAGGTAAGCTGCATACCCTCTACTTTGGGAACAGAGACTGGAGAAGTGAGGACCCAAAACCAGCATCCCGGCATGACTCAAGGTCGATGTGGTAATGGGTGATGAAGGTGTTTGCTGTCTTCCAGGTAGCAGCCCGGCAGATTTCCTGGATAGGGATGTCCCTGGAAGCAGCCACCGATGCACTGGTATGGCGGGTGAAATGAGCTCTTATCCCTCTGGGAGGCTCCTTGCCCACCAACCTATAGCAGAGATCAATGCATGATGTAATCCATCTGCCAATCATCTGCTTTGCTGCAGGCCAGCCAGGTGAGGCTTCAGTGTAGGTGACAAACAGCTGGTGAACCTCTCCTCCAACTTCCGCCATCCTCTCCTTATAGTAGGAGAAAGTACATCTCAGCTCCAGAGTATGGAGCCTGTACTCGGCATCCGAGGTGTAGTTTGGGTAGAACACCAACACAGTCAACACCTGATTAAGGTGAAACTCTGACACCACCTTTGGGAGGAATTTCCGGTGGGGACACAGGACAACCTTGTCCCTGTGGAAGGCCAGGTAAGCAGACTCCAGCAAAAGCGCCTGGAGCTCCCCAGTCCTTCTGGCGGAGGTGATAGCCACCAGGAAGGCCATCTTCCATGACAAGTGTGACATCTCAGACTTGTGCATTGGTTCGAATGGCTTGCCCATGAGCTTTGCCAACACCAGCAGTAACTCCCATGGAGGTGGAGGTTCATGCGCTGGAGGGGATATGTGATCGAGGCCTTTGAAAAAGCACCAGACCACCTTCTCCTGTGCCACCATCTGCTGACCGGCCTGCACCCAGTAAGCAGAGATTGCTGCCAGGTGCACCTTAAGGGTCGAAGACCAAAGACCCCCTTTGGACAGAGACCAAAGGTAGTCTAAAATGCTCGCCACAGGGCAGGACAGAGGGTCTAGGCCCTTGCCCTGGCACCAAATGGAAAACCTTTTCCATTTGAAGGCATAGCACTTTCTGGGCAACTCCTTTCTGGATGCTTCCACTACTGTGAGTACATCCTCAGAGAGATCCAAAGCCTGGAACTCTAGCCGCTCAGGTACCAGGCTGTCAGGTACAGGGATTGAAGGAATACCTTCCCCTGATTGACTTGTAACCCCCCTACAAATGGAGGTTCCCAAAAAAGTCTTCCTTGAGCTTGCCTAAATGCTCACTGCCAGGCTGGTGTCCTGCGTTTTAGAGTTTAAATGTGATTACCAGAGCCTGTATAGATTCTGTGTACCGTCTCTTTAAGAGCTGCCTGATTGCAGCTTAAGTTATCTGAGAGGGAGCTCTGTTGAAAGATGTAACTATTTACTGAAAATCATTTAGCGTGATAATGATAATGTAGTTTGTCTAACCTGCTTTCTTTGTAGCAAGGACTGTTTTGTTTGTCTCCACTATCTTGGTCCTGGACTGTAAATTGGACCAAAAACAGTACTGGTGGGACCTAAAATGTAACCGGACTACAGGAGCTGTCTGAATTCAAAATCTGTAGGAACTGCAGTTTAGAGGTTTTTTTGCGCTTTTTTTGTAACTGAAGGGGGAGCTCTTGCTTTGACTGACAGCCAAATCAGCCAACCAAATCTTTTGGATCTTGGGGAAGTCCCGGCTGCTTGCAGTTTTCAGTTAGATCTAAGCTGGAAACTGAAAAGTAAGGAACTGAAGTGATTTTTGGGCAGCAATCCTGAGTGGATTCGCATGGGGAAACTGTGAAAGGGATGAGTTTTTGGCTTGCATGTCTGCCAGCTGCTCCTGAGAGGGAGAGAAGAGAATTATTTTGGACTAAATCCAAGTTTGTGTGACTAAAGTAAGCTACTCAAGTGGGCCAGGCTCAACCTGAAGAAGACCGAAGAGTTTGCTGAATGCATTCATTCTGTCAGGAGTTCCAGCTACCCCTAAGCTCCCGGTGTGTGCAGAGACTTTGCGACTGTGATCGGGGAGCGCTTTGTCTGGTACAGTAGAATTCCCTTACATGTAAATGTGCTATGAGCTGCTAGTGGGTCGTGAGTTAGTCCCCCACTGTGTGAACTGTGTTCTGCTTACTGGGAGCTGTATCCAGCCCAAAACGGACTGCATCCAAATTTGTCTCCATGTGGTCTGGGCCTTGCCATACTGGCCCAGCCAGACTACCCACTGCACAGAGAAGCCATCGACAAGAGACCTGCCTGGGGATCAGCCCCCTGCTCCACGCTTGAACAGGAACGATGCCTCTGTGACTCATGTGAGCACTGCTTCTCCTTGCATTCCAGATCAACCACCTGCAGTCTCGATTTTCGTCCAGCCTGTGTCCAGTCTTGAGTATCTTGAGTAAATACCAGGGTAGCTCCCTGCAACAACAGCTTAATCTGAGTGCGTCATCTGATTGCCTTGTTGTTTCATTTCCTTTACGAACTGAGCCGTCTGGCTCCGGATTACAAATATTGTGTACTGTGCATGTTGTGTTTTCCATCACAGGGCCCCAACCAGCTGCAACTCCGGGCATCGGTCCTGGCTAGCCCATCTCTTCTCCACCGGGGTACCCAGAGGTGGCCTATGTGGGGGGACTCAAAGCGCATGCATAACTGCTTGATTGATATAACCTTTAAGCTAATTAACCTGATTTTGCCCCTCCCTTGTTCAAGTCCCCTGAATAAATCAGATCTAACTTTTTCTGCATGTAATCTGACTGTGGTTCCAGTGTGTGCTCAAAGTACTGTACTGTTGCTATTTGCTGTGCATAACCTTGTTTTACAGGGGGTCCCCAGGGTTGAGCCAGAGGAACCAGCCCTGGTGGTAAGTGCAAACAGTGTGGATACTTGTGTGGTGTACCAGGGGCATTATGAAAGTGATTATTGTACAATGTTCAGGCCACTAGAGGGGAAAGAGGGGGGTTACAGTGTCCCAGAGGGCTGTGCCCAGGTTAGCTTGACCACTACCAACCCTGATCTACGGGTGGAGGCGCCCGTTTCAGAATTCAGGCCCCTTAACCTGCTACTAGCCAAGCAGGCAGGGGTAGTAGCCCTTGGGATAACACCACCTAGGGGTTACAGACTGATATCAGGTCCGGGCATGCTGGAAGACGCCTCGGAAGCCTGTTGCAGAGGCTGAGGAGATCTGGATACCAGAACTGGCGGGGCCAGTCTGGGGCTACCAGGATCACCTGTGCCTTGTCCCTCCTCACCTTGAGAAGCATCCTGTGGATCAAGGGAAATGGAGGGAAGGTATAGAAGAGACCTGGGGTCCATGGCCTCAAGAAGGCATCCCCCTGCAGAGATCCCTGCTGAGGTGGGTGGGCATAAAACAGCCTCAGCTTGGTGTTTTCCCTGGAGGCAAACAGGTCCACCATCGGTTGGCCTCAGTAGGAGAACAGGCTGTGAGCTACCTCTGGATGGAGAGACCACTCGTGGGATGTCTCGCCTACACGACTGAGGGCATCTGCCAGCTGATTTGAGGCTCCTGCCACATGGATGGCTAGGAGATCTGCCTCCAGTCAGCTCATGAGGGTCCAGATGTGGAGTGCTTCCCTGCACAGCAGCCTGGAGTGCATGCCGCCCTGTTTTTTGAGGTAGTACATGGTCATGGTATTGTCCGTATGGACTTGAACCACTTGACCCCGAAGCTGCTGGGCGAATGCTGACAGCGCCAGTCTGACCGCTCTGAGCTCCAGCAGGTTGATATGGTATCAGGATTCCTCAGGGGTCTAGAACCTGTGGGCCCTGTTGTTCCCCATGTGGGATCCCCAGCCCATGAGAGAGGCATCAGTCGTGAGGATGACCATTGGCTCAGGGTGGACAAACGGGATCCCTTCCTGCAAGCGGTCTAGGACAGTCCACCACTGGGGAGTGTCCCACATCTTCTGGGTCACAGTGATCAGCTGGTCGAAATTACCTAGGCGTTGAGTCCATTGGGCGTCCAACTCCCATTGAAGGGGGCGCATATACCACCGGGCCCAATGCACCACAGTGGTGCAGGCCGCCATGTAACCCAGAAGGTGCAGAAAGTCCCGGGCAGAGCACAAGTGGCCAACCAGAAATGATTTGGCAAAGGAGGAGAGAACCTCTGCCCTGTCCACCGGGAGCCGGGCTCTGGCTCGGCAAGAGTTGAGGTCTGCCCCGATGAAGCATATCACCTGAGAAGGCATGAGCTCCGACTTGGCCTCATTGATCATGAGGCCAAGTTGAGAGCAGGTCTGGAGGGCCAGGTCCCTAGACCTCTCCACCTCTTACTGGGTAGAACCTGCCAAGAGCCAATCTTCGAGGCAGGGGTACACTCTGACCCCCTCGATGCCTGAGATGGGCTGCCACCACTGCAATGCATTTGGTGAAGACCCATGGGGTCGATGACAGGCTGAATGGCATGGCTCGGAACTCGTATAGGGTTCCCTCTGCCCTGATGTGGAGGAACCGCTGGTGGGACGGACGGATTGGGATGTGAAAGAAGAACAGGTTACTCACCTGTAACAGTAGTTCTAGGAGTGGTATATGTTGTTCATCAACACTCTCTGGCATGTCCCTTCCCCCTTTAAATTCACCGGAAAGTCTTCACGCTGGCTTCTCCCACCCACCCGGGTGGTAAATACCTCGGCTCCACCCCATGACACCAGACTTTAGCCCGCTGTAAGCAAGGTGGTGCCTAAAGCTGGGGAGGTCGGGTGGGTGCATGTGGATGAAAAACATATAGCACTCCTAGAACTACTGTTACAGGTGAGTAACCTGTTCTTCTAGAAGCGTGGATATGTTGTTCATCCACACACTCTGGCAGACTCCAATGGATTGACACAGCTCTCGGAAGGAACCTGAAAACGTGGAGCCCAGGTTGAGGGGAACAAAAGCTGACCAAGAAGATGATTCTGCAGCCGGTGCCGCTGCTTCTTCGAAGGCCTGCATCTGTTCCAGCTGCTCGGATGGACCTCGCAGCCACAGAGACTTCCCACCGGGCCTCTTTAGATTTCGCCAGAGGGTTCCATTTCTCGGGCCTGCCCAACTGAAGGCATGCGAGACGATCATTGAGGACGTTCGGGTGACATGTGAGGCACATCTCGCAAGTCTGGGTGTCATGGCCAACACCCAGGCAATATACGCACGCAGTATGCGGATCGGTGTACGACATTTTTTGGCCGCTCAGGCACTGGTGAAATCTGGGGGAAGATTTGTCTTCCATGACCGAGTAGCAAAGAGCTCAGTCACTAGCTCAAATGAGCCGAAGTTTAGGAATAACCAAATGTTAGATCCAGGGCCTACAAAAAGCAGTAGCAAAGAGGAGGCAACCTGAATCTTCCAGCAGAAAGGAAGATCTGGCATCATGGGGTGGAGCCAAGGGTTATACCACCTGGGTGAGTGGGAGGAGCTAGCTTGAAGACCTTCTGGCAAGATTTAAAGGGGAAAGGGACATGCTAACAAGTGTGGATAAGAACAACATATCCACATCCGTAGAAAGGTGCATTTCTCAAAAAAACTTAACCGGAGGGTAAGGTTTGCAGGGGCAGGAGCCCCTACAAACGACAGCTTTTCTTTAAGCAAAAGAACACTCTTTCTCCTCTGTGCTCCATGGCCATGCCACTCCCTCCTGTAAATGCCCGTAGTCTAAGCCCAGCCCCGCCACACATTTTGCCTTTCTCATACTCCTTGCCTTTCCCCACTCCTGCCCTTCTCCTGCACCATATCTGAGGGCCCACTGCTAGAGAACATGCAGGTTTTCAAATATGTGGCAAGACCCCCAACTCAGCTTCTTGGAGCACATTCCCAGGTTAGTCAGAGGACTATAACAACGACTCGGTGCATTTAATCATGTCCGAAACTGCCTACCTCTAAACATTAAGAGACTAATCCTACATCAGTACTAGGCACCAATGGGAAACTACGTAAGAAGGAATCCTTTTTTATTTCTTTGTATTTCTTTTGTAGTCGTTTGGTAATATCACATCACATAAAGTATGAGTCCTTGAATATCCTGTGAACCCTCTGAGCTAATATTTTTAATAAGGGTCATGTTACAAAAGAATATGGTATTGTTACCTATAATCCACCTATTATGGTTACGACGGAGATAAACCACAGGATATATAATGGACTTGGGTCTCTTAAGCCCCATCCTCCGAAGAAGTTCCTCATAGTTTGAAGCGCCAGGGCAATTAGGCTCGTTGTGGTTTTGTTTTACTGGAATCTGCATTTTTGAATCTGGATTGTCTGAATTCATGTCAAAAGCTGTATGTTATTGCAGTGTCTCCATCAAGTAGCAGGTGTCTAACAAAGTTACACTGCAGTTATATTTCCAGGATTCCAGTTGCTTCATTCGGAGTGCAGGTAATTTCTGTACTTGATATTGAGCAGTGGGGGCTGGCTATCCCCTGCCTGCACCAGTCTGTTACGTTGAGAGCTGTCTTACTGGTGTAAGAAGCAGTATTTTTTTGCTTACATGGTGGCATTGATTATTGCGCTTTGGAGATGGCATATATAACATTTCCTCCAATTAAGAATTTAGAACCCTGACCATTCCATTGTTCGACTTTGATATAAAATGGCCGCCTCAGAGGGACTGAGTTAAGTAAATTGCATTTATTAAATATTCGCTGATTTGTGCACTAGGTGCGTGCGCACCGTGTCCTCTTTGCTGTTCCCCTGCTACTACATCAGTCCCTGCAGCCAGCACTGTAGATCGAGGGGGTCCTCCCGAACATTCAGAGCATGCTTTTCATCTGCGTGTGAGACACTCTTATTCTGTGAAGAATGTCTCACACGCAGCTGTCCCATGAATGGGCACATTCTGGAAAACTGTTTTAAAATAGTAGTATTGTTATTAATCGAGTTCAATCAGTTAAGCAACAAGGCAAGACTAGGGGTTATGTTAATGGTTTGTTAATCAACCTCTAGGGGTGTAATGTGGCACAAGGCATAGCCGACTGCTAGATGCCCCTAGAGGGTGATTAACATAACACAATAGGAGACTGTTACTAATTTCACTATAATGTATGGGAGGGCATTGTTAAGGATAGAATTCAATGAATTCCTGTCCCTGTTATGGTATCGTTGTGACATCAAGAGGTTGTTATACCCTCTTGACTATGTCATAAAGATACCATAACAATGTCCATGCCTCTGCACATGCGCAGCTCCTGGAGTTTGCGGCTGGTAGATTGTTCAGTAACTGCAGACACCAAGTGACTGCTTGTTTGGGAACATATAAAAAAAGGTAAACATACTCACTGGGGGCACGAATCCACAATCATGCCAGGATGTGACTGGGGCGTTGACATGGCGGGAGGAGGGGAGGGTTAATTTAAAATAAAGTGAGTTCAGTCTGCGGGAAAAGTGACAGAAGCACATACCATACACTATAAAAGCTAATGTATGGGCTTCGATTAATAACCACACTGAAATCACTTGTCTAGGTTGCCATGACAACTATAAACCTCTCGAGCTTCGCTCTCGAGGTTTACAATGTTGTCATGGCAACCTCTCGAAGTCATTACAGCGTGGTTATTAATCAATGCCCATACATTATCCTCTATGTAATATGCAGTATTATATTACTTAGAAGAACACGTCATGTAAATTATTACATATAATAAAAAAGTTCCCCTTCTGCTTGTTAGTATAGTATAGATTCCATTGTGGTGATACTTTAGCTAATGCCAAGGTCCTTGAGAAGAAGGCTGAGGTATGTAAACAAGATGCCCTGAGGTTGGGGATACACTGGGCGTAATTTAGCTTGTAATCACAAAACATCCTGACTGCCTGGAAGAGAAGAGCAATACATAAATTTGCCAAAAAAAAGATATCAGCTCAACGGAGTATACACGTGCATTAGAGAGTAAAACATTTGTTCATTTCAGTTATATGGGATCCGTTTCACATATTCCACCACCTCCTTCGCAACTGACTTTATTGAAGGATTCATTAAGATTCTAAGCATCTCCTCTTTTGTGAGTGTATTGCTTAAAAGATAATGGCTAATACAAGTTTCTGACATATGACTGAATTTAGGGCAATCCAAGAATATATGTAACAGTTTCAAATGGGTTTTTCTCACAATCACAATGAAGATCTTGAACATTTTTTGGGATATTAGATTCAGAAAATCTGAAATGCACTAGTTTTGAGGGATACATTTCCAACCTGAATGTCAAAAATAAAAACTTATCCTCTTTGTCATGGAGAAAGGCAAGGTATGGTTCTAGAACATGCTTTATTGTATTGTGCGCATACTACTCATGACATTTTAAAGTTCTAATTTTCATTATGTCTATGTTGAAAGAAATCTGTTTATTTTTGATTCATGTGGCATAATCACCCGACATGCTAATGTTTTAAAATCAATCAATCAATAAACCAAAATCTAAAACAGGCAAGTGCACTAAATACAGAACTTACATGGTGCATCAAGATATCTTGGAGAAGCACTAAGGGTGACAAAAGCTGAGGTGAGGCTGGATCAGGTGCCCGAGGGGGGAGGACAGGAGCATGCAGAAGAGAAATGGGACCTCAGCAGGGGTTTAAGGGCAATGTATGAGGGAGCAAGCCTATGGGAGAAGGGGAGAGAGAGTTCCAGAAAAAAGGCGCTGAGAAAGTGAACTGACCAGCTGAAGTACAGGAATGAGGAATATTAAAGCAATGAGTGTTAGAAGAGCGGAGTACTGTACTACTCCTACCCTACCCTACCCTATCCCTTGCCAGGTCATTTGTCCCCAGGTGAACAATGACATCTAGCTCCCTCCAATCTCCTGCCACCCTAGCAATCCTCTGGAGCCACTCTCCATCCCTTCAAGCCGAAGCACCAGAGAGGCACTTCACCTACCTCTCCCTTCCACCCCCACCTTTCTCTCCCTTCACCCCGATCATAAGTCTATCTCCTAATGACAGATCCCCCACCAGCAGCTGCTTCCTCCTTGGCTTGGGCCTCTTCTTCCCTCCTTGTGGCCTCACCTTTTGTGGACCCCTCACTTCCTCCCTTCCAACTGCTGTAGGTGACTCCTCCTGGCTGCCCCATCTGCCCAGTATGGCGAATGAATCATGAGATATTTAGTTGAGACCTGTATTTTAAATTGTTGTTAATTTTGTGCATGTTGTATTCATTGCTGTTTATATTAATAATATTGTGTACTACTACTATCTTTTGTATGCCTCTGGCCTGGGTCGAGCCTCAAACAGGGCTGTTAGTCCAGTGCTCCTTACCACGTTAACAAATTTTAAATAAAAATAATGAAATAAATAAAAATTTCATGGACATGAGTCCACCTACAGGGGACTCATGTCATGAAGATTTCCATGGGATGGAAATTAAAAGTTAATACTTCAGTTCTTCCCCGTGTTTATTTTATAGGTGGAAATGTAACTGAAGGTGGTCACGTGGTCGGGTCCTGCAGGGCTAGATTGCCCTGGATCTGCTAACTATAGAATAATGTCATCTGAGTATGGCACTGCTCAACATTCACACTCCTCTATGTCTGTGCCTCGAATGTGAGGGTGCTGCCTAACTGCTTGGGCGAGCATTTCATTGTAAAGGGAGAATGGTAAAAGTGAGTGGGGCCCGCCTTTGCGGGTACCCTGCTTTAACTGTAAATGTGAGAGGATGTGCCTGTTCACCTTCACCATTGTTTTGTGGGAGCAGTAGAGATGTCCCAGAAAGTGGCAGAAGGGGTGAAGAAACCCAAATGCCCAGAGCGTTCTTAAAGTGATTTATGGAAGTTCCCCAAATGCCTTTTTCACACAGTATGTCACTGCAAGCAATGCTTCGGATGTTGAAGCTGTAATTTGTTTTGTAAAACAATCTGTCATAGTCATTTTCTATGATGTTTTATCAGCGCTTTGTTTCTGGCTGCTATCCAGTTTTCTCTGAGTGCTAGCTTGCAGCCACACCCCCAGAATGATGTCATGCAAGGAAGCTGTCAATCACTTTCACTGGCTGCACGGCCTATTGAAGATGGAAATTTTAATAATGTTTACAGCAGTGTATCAGCTAATATACTGATTTACATACAGCAACAAGGAATTCTGGGTAGATTATAAAGTTGACTTAAATGTTCCTTACTCAGGGGTACAATCCACTATTTTGGTAGTGGTGACTGCAGTGTAGCGCCTAATATGTAGATGTACATAGCAAGGCATTGTCAGTACGATAAAAAGGTGTTTTTCAATTTTTGTTACTCTGAGGTGTAGTCTCCCATTTCTGTAGTGGCTGCAACCAATGTAAGATCAGGGGGCTGATGAAAAGGGTTGTTACCCTCAAAACACCGGGGAACCCTAGCTGTATGTCCTAAAATAAATTTTCCGCACTTTGAACCTCATTCCTGTGTGTATCGCTGTTCTTCTGTTTTTGTGACTGATGTTTGTTTATTTTGTTTATTTCAGAATTCAGAAAATACCTTTGAGTCAAAGACTTCTTTACAAAGGTTCCACATCACATATAATAGATACAGGCACACATTACAGTAATTATTACAGAGTAAAAGTTAAGTTTGTTACAGGAACAGTTAGGCTAACGTTCAGGAACTAGTGCTGTTTAAGACAGTTAAAAAAAAAATGGATGCTTAACAATCCCAGGGAGAATAGAATTAAGAGCTATGAGCAGGAGGCGGGCCGGAGCTCATTGTCAGTGGTAGAGCGACGGGGGGCCCAGTGCAGGAACAGTTGCAGTCGCTTGTGGACCGGAGGTGGGCCTAAGGTGAGTTTTAAATTGACCAATCCTTTGTTCATAAAGCAAGGAGGAGGGTAGGTTATTCATCCACAAGGGGGCCCTATAGCAAAAGGATCCCTGGAATTGAGTTGTGCGACATGAAGGGATGGAGAAGAGATTGGTGTCAGAGCTACGGGTGTGTTTAACTTTGGAGTCCGTGGTGATTAAAGGGGCGAGTGCCGAGGGGGAGAGGCCAAGGGTGATTTTTTTTGCCAGGACACAGGTGTGGAACCTGATTCTGTTGTCAAGGTTAAGCCAACTGGTGTCCTTATACAGCGAACAGGTATGGGTGAGTCTATCACACCCCAGTATCAGACGACAGGCCTTATGTAGGATAAGTCTAAGTCTACCAAGGGCTGAGGTGCTTGCCCCTCCAAAAGTCAGAAGGCCATAGTCGAGCAGGGAGAGAACTGAGGAGGAGACAGCAAGCCTAAGGGCATCAGGGGTAAGGCAATGTTTAAAGCGGTGCAAAAGGCCTAGCCTAATACTTAGGGCCTTAGATAGTTGATTCATATGCTCATGATAGGTAAGGCCAGTGTCCAAGGTGATGCCCAAATATTTAAAGGAATCCACAAGTTCCAAGGGAGTCTGGGTCGCAGATAGTATTTGTGGGAAAAGCCCTATCCTGGCATTCTGCGGATGTGCGAATAGCATACCTTTGGTTTTTTATAGTTCATAATAAGACATTGTGAGGAGAACCAGCTTTCGACAGCGTTGAAGGAGGACTGGAGGAACTGGTGGAGTTGAAGGGGGTCTGAGCTGGAGGAGAAGATGACAGCATCATCTGCATATAGTAATAGGTTGGAGGGGCAGGATGCGGGGAGGGAGTTTAGGAAGAGGCTGAATAGAAGGGGACCCAAAATGGACCCTTGTGGGACACCTGAGAGGACAGAAGATTTGTTGGATAGGGTATTGCCAATTTTGACTTGAAGGGTCCGGTTCGCAAGGTAGTCAGAGAACCATCCCACAGCTTCCTTAGAGAGACCCAGGTTGATCAAGGAGGTTTGGAGTAGAGAATGGCGAACGGTATCAAAGGCCTTTGTGAGGTCTATGAAGATCGCACCCGTGATGTGGCCTTTATTCAGAGCAGTATGGATGTGCGATGTAAGTTCAAGCAAGGCAATAGTCGTGCTGTGACCTTTGCAGAAACCATGTTGTTGTTTGCAGAGAAGGTTATATTTATTGAGGTGGTCAGTGAGCTGATCTGAAACAATCCTCTCTAAGGCCTTGGAGAGGGGAGGAAGTATGGAGATAGGGCGGTAATTGTTAGCAGAGGAGCAGTCACCACCTTTAAATATGGGCATGATAGAGGCGGATTTCCATTTGGCAGGGAATTTACCTAGAGAAAGGGAGAGGTTTAAAATGTGGGTGAGCGGAACAAGGACTTCCTTAAGGGTGAGCCGAAGAATTCTGAGATCTAGCGAGTCGGCGCTGGAGGAGGCGTGGCTAAAGGCAGTAGTGAGTGCGGTTCCAGCTGACTTAGGAGAGATGCAGCGCAGATGGGGGGGGCGCGGAGTGGGGTGAAGGTGCGCTAGGAGCTGAAGGATCGTAGAAATTCGGGGGAAGAACATGGCTAAGGTTGTAGAAGGCATCACTGAAAACTGCAGCAATGTGAGTGGGGTCAGTGGTCAAGGACCCGTTTGACATGACTTGAGTGGGAAGCAGATTAGGGACCTTACCGCTTATTTCCTTAATGTTGTTCCAGAACTTGCGGCCGGAGCCCCAGGATGAGGTTAAGGCGGATTTATAGTATTCTGCTTTGGCTTTGCGAATGGCCCAAGTGCACTTGTTCCGAGCCATTCTATAATTCTGCCTATCATGGGGGAGGCCGGACTCATGTGCCCTGATCTAGCAGATCCATAGGAGAGACTGTTTAACAGCGTGCTAGTTCTGTGGTTTTTTTTTTTGGTTGTGTTGTCTGTCTGGACCTGAATGACCTGAAACTGAATCAAATGAGCAGATCCTGTCAGAGCCAGATACACTGCACAGTGCTGCAGCAGGATGTGTTAACGGGACTTCCGTGGTGATCAGATCTTGTGGGCTCTGTGGTCTCCCAGTTGAGCTCCTCACCCTACCAGAGACACAACCACCATGAGTATGGCAGATGGTTCTGGGTGGACAAATGGGATTTCTTCCTCCAGGTTCTGCGGGGACAGCCAGCATTGGATGGCATTCTACATCGGCTGGGTCACCAAGACTAACTGGTGCAGGCGACCTAGGCATTGAGACCACTGCCAACCAACACCCACTGCAGGGGAAACCTCTTGCATGCCCATCAAACAATGCTGATAGAAGCTGCCAGTAACCCCCAGCAGCCACAGGAAGTCCTGGGCAGGGTGCAGGTGTCCAACCTAGAATGATCAGGCAAAGGAGGTAAGATCCGATGCCTGGTTCAGCAGGAGGCGGGGTTTTGCTCACAGGGAGTCTAGTTCTGCCACAATGAACTTGATACTCTGTAAGGGGACCAGCTCTGACCTGGTAGTGTTGACCAGAAGGCCCAAGTTCTCATAGATTTGGAAGACCAAATCCCTGGACTGCTCCACAGCCTCCTTGGACAGCCCAGCTAACTACCAGTTGTCCAGACAGGGATACACCCTGACGTTCTTGCACCACAGAAAGGCTGCCACCACTACCATGCACTTGGTGAAGACACTGACCTGGAACTGGTGCAAGATCCCTTCTGCATGGAATCAAAGGTAACAGCGATGGGTCGACTCAACTGGGACGTAGAAGAACGTGTCCTGAGGTCTAGGAGGCAGAACCATATTCCCTGCTCCAGGGATGGTGTTATCTGATTCAGAGTGTCCATCTGGAACTTGTGCTTCTACATTAACTTGTTCAGATTGTGCAAGTCAGGTATGGGACACCAGCCCACCCCCACCCTGTCCATTTTGGAACCAGGAAGTACCTGGACACATATCCCTGACTGGCCAGGATGTCTGAAACACAAGCTATCACCCTGCGTTCTAAGACCTGAGCAATGTTAGCTCGCAATGCAGACATTTGGCACCCTGGACTCTTCAGGAGCTCGGAGAAAATATGGCAAGAGAGCTTCGAAATCCTGAGGCAGGCCCTCACCCACTTCCAGAATCCACCTGTTTAAAGTAATGGCAGCCCATTGTGGAAAGAAGTGGCACAACTGACCCCCAACTGGGATCTGGAAAAGGGACTGCACAAGGGGGTGATGAAACATAGAAACATAGACTTTGACAGCAGATAAGGACTGCTTGGCCCACCCAGTCTACCCATTTCCCTACCTATTGGATAAGCTGCAGATCCTAGTTTTACCAACAGCCTACTTCCTCCTACCACCCACTAGAATTGTCCCATGCATTCTTAAATTCCCCCACTGTTTTTGACCCCACGACCTCCTCAGGAATGCTGTTCCATGCGTCCACCACCATCTCTGTGAAAAAATACTTCCCCACGTTGCCCGAGTCATCTCACCTCTATCTTCAAATTGTGCCCCTTTGTTCCTCACATCTCTTTTTCTGAAAGATGCTACCCTCTTGGACTTTGTTGATTCCCTTGAGGTACTTGAAAGTTTCTGTCATGTTCCCCCTCGCCCCCCTTTCCTTGAGGGTATACATATTAAGCTCTTTTAGTCTCTTTTCATATGGCTTCAGGTGCAGACCCTGCACCATTGTAGTTGCCCTCCTCTGGACTGCCTCCATCCTGTCTATGTCCTTGCAGAGATGGAGTCTCCAGAACTGCATGCAGTACTCCAGATGGGGTCTCATCAACTGTCTGTACAGAGGGATAACAACTTCCTGTTTTCTACTGGTGATGCCTCTCCTTATGCATCCCCGTATCCCCCCAGCCCTTCTTACTGCCTTCTCACATTGCTTGCCTACCTTTAGGTCATTTGATATGAGTACCCCCAGGTCCCTTTCTATTTTTGTCGTCGTTAATACCCTCCTCATTGTGTACTCTTCCCTTGGGTTTTTGTTTCCCATGTGCATTACTTTGCACTTCTTTGCACTGAATCTAAGCTGCCATACTTTTGACCATTCCTCCAACCATGCCAAGTCACTTCTCATCCTTTCTCTCTCCCCCGCCCCCCCGTGTATCAGCCCTGTTACAGATCTTTGTGTCATCTGCAAAGAGGCATACTTTTTCTTCTAGTCCCTCTGCAATGTCACCTATAAAGACATTAAAGAGGACCGGTCCCAGTACTGAACCCTGTGGTACCCTGCTAGTAACCCTCCTTTCTTCGGAGCGGATTCTGTTTACTATTACCCTCTGCATCCTGTTGTCCAGCCAATTTTTTTACCCAGGATACCACCCTGGGACCCACTCCGAGGCTGGCTAACTTGTTTAGTAATCTTTTGTGTGAGACTGTGTCAAAATGCCTTGCTAACCCCACAACCCACCGCTAAGCAGCCTTGGAGGGGACTCCAACCACAGGGGACCTGGAGGCATCTCCATCTCTGCCCCCCCTTAGAGCCCCTGTCCACTGAACCTTTGCTTTGTACACCAGCACTGAAATTGCCCCTACTGGGGCTGCTGTTATAGCTGTTGTTGCTTAAAGGATCAAAAATGAAATGCCTTTTTCTTAGGCTTGGGGTCTTTGAGTCCTTCTGGGATGAAGCCCCAGAATCCAGGGTGGCACTGGACTTCTCAGTATGCGTGAGATGTCCTTCGACCCCTGACCAAAGAGGTTAGTGCTCAGGAATGGGACATCAGCTAGCTTATTATGCTGAGTGTCCACCATAAAGGTGGACAGCCTCAGCCAGGCCCTATACTGCATGGTGATGGCAGTAGACATGTCACCAGCACAGGAGTCGCCCATGTCCAAAGCCATCTGAAGCTGGTGTTTAGCCTGTGACTGACCCTGGTCGCTGATTAACTGTATTGGAAGTTGGTTCTCAGCTCGAAGTAGGGGAGGAGTTGCCCCACAGTCTCAAAGAGGAAATGACCAAAATTTGCCATTATGACTGAATAACTAGTCTGACAGAGACCCAGAGAAGTGACTGTGTAAACCTTTTTAGCCACATAGTCATGCTTTCTGGGCTCCTTGTCTGAAGGTCTGTCTGCATCCCCTTGACCTTTCTACTTGCGGAAGGTGTAATCCATCACCAGACCCTCCACAGACGAATGGTCGGAGAACCCTGAAAAGGTGCCCGGGGGGACCATATTCTTTGCAGGACATTATGGATAAAAGGAAGCTGGGTAGGATGCTGAATGATACCAGAGCTCTAGGGTGGGTCCCAAAATGGCTTCTTCCAAGGGAAAGGCAACCCCCAGAGATACTTCTCTATCCAAGATATCAGTAAACAGGTATTTAGCCTGTTTCTGGACTGGTTCCAAGGGCACTTTCCTTGGACTCTGACACTGATCAGACCAAAGCTTTGAAAGACGTCAGCCCTTGAGCCTTACAGTAAGCTCTTTTCAGCCGATTCCTGGTCAAAAGTATGAGTCCTGGTCGAGGCCATCGACGACTCAGCTTCTGAGTCTGAAGATTCCTGGAAGAAGACCCTTGACCATTTTCCACCATTGAGCACCCTGGTATCTTCATCCTGGGTGATCTCCACTGACAACCAGCTTGGCAAGTCAACAGTCAGGCAGAAGTCCTTGGTCAGAGCCCTAAACAGTGGCTAAGGTGAAGGAGCCTCCACCAAAAGTGGAGGCAATGCAGATGCAGTGGTCTGCTGAGCTGGACAGATTGGCACAGGAACAGCTGGTGAAGGCCAAGGGGCAGAGCCCTACTGCTCCCTACAATGGTCCATTGCTGCCAAATGAGCTCCTCATAGCACTGATACCTCTCCTCACCTGAGAATGAGGAGGTCGAGCATAAATGGCACCTACTCCTGGTTGAGCAAGACTGAGTGTCCGGACGTCGCCTAAACCTTGACCATGATCCTTGACCCTAGTGTCGACATCTACAGGGATCCTTCAGAGGGTCAGTACAGACCACCTGCTTAGGTAGAGTCACCAAAACAGGCCTCAAAGACAGGACTGCCATTGGAAGCAGCTTCCAAGGCAACTCAGTCGGGGGTTCTGACTGGGTCTCGTCCTCCTGGGTGCGGACAGGGAGTATCGGAGCCTGAGAGATTGACTCCTAATCGACCTCTTCTGACAACTGGTCGACCAGTTTGAGAGAGAACTTGACTGGCCCAATGGGGTTACCGTGGAGCCCTCAACCGAACAACCGAAAAGAGGAAGCTTGACCGAGGTCAAGCAATCGAAGGTGTCAAATGAATGGGAACAGTGTGATCTTTCCTGATCCCATGACCTGTGGTGATGCTGCTGCTTTTTTTTTAAATATTTTATGCCCCCCAAGTCTCTTGAGCCAGTCCTCCGGCTGGGAGCCACCAGGCCATCCTTGGTTCCCCACCTGATCCACTGCAGCCTGCACCTATGGAGTCTTGGTTTACCCTCCGGCAGGGGTAAAGGATGGCCATCTACACTCATAGTTGTGCGCAACGTTGGGCAGCATGGCGATGGTGGCGAGGACCACCCCAGATTTAGCAGGGTCCCACCAGAAGCCAGCACCAGGGACGAGCTTTTTTGTTCCTGGTATCCATGCCCCTGGTGACATAGGCATGTACATGGGGAGACCAATGCAGCAAGAACAGGTCTCCCAGCTGACGTTACCTCCTCCCTTGCAAGGTGTTCTCAGCTGCACCTCCACCTGTAGTCACTCAGGTGGTGATATTACTGTAGAAATGGCAACCCTCCCTCCCCAGAGAAGGAGAGCATTCCATGCGATGCTCGATCCTTCTCCCCCCTGGCTGGCCCAACAAAAGCCTAAGCTCATTCCCGAACCTGGGTCACTGGCATCGTGAGCGGCAGCTCTACCACTGCGCCAGCGGGCCGGGTTGGTGATGCTGCTTCTTGTGCTTCCTGCTGTGATGAGAAGGGCTTTCCTCGAAGGTCTACAGGGCCCTGCACTCTGCTCTTCAGTCATCAGAAAATGACCCTCTGACACTGGCCCCAGCTGGGAGCAGCACTGAGACCAACGAGGAACTCACTTCAGCTGCCGCCACCTCTTCTTTCATCACTCCAAGCTGTGCAGCCAACCTGGCAGCTGCTGAGGCCAATATGTGCTCTTTAGGCCTTCCCAAGACCAGCTTGGCCTTCCGATCTTCGACAGACACTGGCAGTATGGGCTGACACTTCCTGCAATTCGTGACATCATGTTGACCGACCAAACAGTAGAAACACGTCATGAGGATCCATGACCATCTTCTACCGACACGAGAAGCTGAATTTGAACCCTTCTTGCCTTCCATCATTGACTGCGATCGTGAAGCAGAAGGAAAGACACAAGAACAACTTAACTGTTGAATGCAGACTGAAAAGTCCCAGATTCACCACAGTAAGGCATTTGAAAACTTTCAGTCCTTCTACGCATGCACAGCTGCAAAGAAGGAGACCTGTCCTTTCCAGCAGAAAGAATGATCTGATGTCACAGGGCAGAGCCAGAGGATATACCACATGGGTGGTGGTAGGAGCTTAGCTTGAAGACATTCTGATGACTCAGCTGTCTCCGGGAAGACTGCTTTTGTGTGGGTAGTGAATGTATCCACACCTTTAGAACCCTTCTTTAGGTACATTATAGAAAAAAGGAAAACCAGAGAGGGTATTATCTGATTAAAGAAAGAAGGGGCGTCGGTGGAGGAGGAGGAGGATGGGGGAAAAAGACTGATTTACTGAATGATTACTTTTGTTCAGTATTCACCGTGGAGGAGGGGGGGCCTTCTTCATGGAGCAAGAGGTAGACAAATGGAACTGACTGTCTGGAGAGGTGGCTGAAGCAGAGACTGTGATGGGGTTTAAATATGGGTGGGGCAGATAGTCTTTGGAAAAAAGCATGTAAAACCAAGCTCCCTGCTGAATGACTGGCTTTCAGAATGGCTAGGAACACTTGTACTAAACTTGTCAGATCCGAAAAAGCTAAGTATTTTCAGCACGAGCTGGACTCATCATCTAAGTGTGCTTCTAAGTTTTGGAAGACCATTAAGGATACAGAAGGATGTGATTCGACAAATTCTCTCTTGGCCAAAATCCTCTCTGGTGGCTCCACATTCACTGACAAACAGACAATCCTAGATCTGCTTAACAACCACATTGCCACTGCTGGGCTCGCCTTTGACTCCTTACTCGCCTATAATTTCTGCACACAACTTTGCAGTCAGGATATTGTTCGACCCACTAGCATTACCTCTGTCCCTGACATGGCCTTCTCCTTTAGCCCTGTGTCATTGAAACAAGTGGAAGATCTACTGCTAGCCCTGGATACCAGGAAAAGTGCAGGTGCTGACCTTATCGACCCCTATTTTCTGAAGCTCGCCTCCCATGTATTATCAGCACCTATCAACCACCTCTTTAATCTATCTCTTGCCCAAGGAGACCTCCCTCCCATTTGGAAAACTGCCCATGCTATTCCCCTACTCAAATCTGGTGACTCAAGTGATCTAAACAATTACAGACCGATATCTCTACTTCCCATCCTCTCTAAACTGCTCAAGAAAGTGGTTAGCGTGCAGCTTAGGAAGTACTTGGACTCCACCAATCTGCTTAACCCTGCCTAGTCAGGATTCAGAGCTTGTCACAGTACAATATCCACACTCGCAAAGGTAACCAACGACTGGCAAAATTCTTTGGATGTCAAGAAATATGTATGTGCCTCGTTTCTTGATCTTAGCAAGGCATTCGATACAGTGGACCATGGCCTGCTGTTGGACACTCTTCAAAGCATTAGCCTAGATTTTTCTGCCTTGAAATGGTTTAATGGTTACCTCTCTGGAAGATTCCAACAGGTTAGAGCCCAAGGGGATCTCTCTCCCCTAAAATTGCTCCAAAGAGGTGTGCTGCAAGGGTCCATTTTAGGACCATTGTTCTTTACTCTTTATATTAACAACACTGACTCTGGAATCAAAGCAGCCAACATTCATCTCTTTGACGATGACACGGTCATTTACATTGCTAGGCCTACCCCGGAGCAGGCCTGTATGGACCTACAGGTGGACTTTAATCAGCTGCAGTTTAACTTATTGAGCCAAATACTACTTCTAAATGCAAAAAAAACCCAAAGGCCATACTTTTCTCACCTTCTGCCATAGGTCAAAAACTTTCCCTACATAGCTTAACTCCGCAGATTCTATCGCTTCTAGGAGAACCTACTGAACATGTGACCAAATTTAAATATCTGGGGCTTTGGATAGACCACAAGCTTACATTCTCTGACCATACTGAGGAACTATCAAAGAAGCTAAGGCAGAGACTGGGCCTGTTCTTCCGGATGAAGCATCTCCTATCTCACATCGCCAAAAAAAGATTGGTCCAAACCACCTTTCTAGCCTTATTGGACTATGCTGACTTGCTCTATGGCCACGGCTCTGCCTCTGTACTCTCTAAACTTGACTCGCTCTATCACAGAGCTTTGAGATTTATCTCTGGTCTACCATACCTCACCCACCACTGCTCTCTGTATGCCACAGTAGGCTGGACATCTGTCAAGCTCAGAAGGCAAAGAAATGCTGCCTTTTGGACTTTTAGAGCAATCACACATTAGCTTCCCCAGTATATCTCTGACTGCTTGCCCCTATACGCTGTAGGCAATTACTCTTTGCGCAGCCTCTCATTTATTTCCTTATACATTCCTGAAGTTAATTCACATTTTGGTAAAGCATCTATAAGCTATGTACTCCCTCACCTATGGAACAAATTGCAAAAAACTTTGAAGCTGGCTGCCCTGTTATAGAATCCTGACGCCCCCAAAGACCAGTGAAATAAGTGTCGGGACATCCATTCCCAGGCCTTGTGATTCCCTGTTTATCACTCCTTCTGCCTTCTCCCTATCACCCCTCTTACCCCTTTTCCCGAACTGTTCATGTACATACTGTAAAATAATGTATATTGACAATATCTTTTTGCTTAGCCTCTTGCATATTTGCCTGTATAGACCTTGCCTAATACTGTACTATGTTTATGTCCTCTTCCACATTGTATTCCTTGATTGTACACCCATTTTTTTTCTTTGTATATTGTTTACTTTTATGTGCATTTGTCCAGGTCCACCTTGCATATGGCAGCTCGGATTCAATGGTGCTTTGCCTGGTAAAATAAAGACTGATTGATTGATTAAAGGGAATAGTAGGACCCACAGGCAGACAAGAGGAAGGGATACCCGGGGAAAGGGTGACAATCAGCCATGAGGGCTGTCGGCTCTCTAAATCTAACCCAGCATTAGATCCAGCATAGAGCTAGGCAGGGAAATGGGCAGACTGGATGGAGTGCTGGGTAATTTTCTGCTGACACAATGTATGTATGTACTGTATGTATGTATGCATGCATGTATAACTGAATATATGTATTAATGTAAGTATGTGTGTATGTGTATATATGTATAATAATGCATGTATGTATGTATAAATGTATGCATGTGAGTACGTATAAATGTATGTGTATATGTATCAATGTACATATGTATAAATGTATGTACATATGTATAAATGTATGCATGTTTTTGTAAATGTATGTATAAATGTATGCATGTGTGTATGTAGAAATTTATGTGTATGCATGTATAAATATGTATGTGTGTAATGTGTGTATGTATAAATGTATGTATGTATAATTGTATGTATGTGTGTATGTACTGTATAAATGTGTGTATGTAAAAATGCATAATATATGCACATGTGTATGTAGAAATGTATGTACGTATGTGCGCATGTATAAGTGTATGTATGTATAAATCTATATATGTATGTATGTATAAAAGTGTGTGTGTGTGTGTATGCATATAAATGTATGTTTATAAATGTATGAATGTGTGTATGTATAAATGTATGCATGCGTGTATGTAGAAATTTATGCATATATATGTGTATGTATAAGTGTAAGAGACAAAGAACCTCGTGCGCAAGCACTGAGGCAATGGTTACCCCAAAGGGCATTTGGCTGGGAAGCCAAGTTTTAAAGAAATACAAAATCACACATGTCCCCACAATGCAAAGCATCATGGGCTGCATATGCAAATCACCACAGAATATTATGCTGGTTCAACTTTAAGCAGAAATGCATAGTGCCGAAAGGCTATAAGTGTATATGTATAAATGTATGTATCTATGTGTGTGTATGTATGAATGTATGTGTGTATACATATATGTATGTATAAATGAATGTATGTGAATGTATAAATGCATGTTATGTATAAATGTATGTATGTATGTGTATATATGTATAAATGTATGTATCTGTTTATAAATGTAAATATGTATAAATGTAAGTATTTATACATGTGTTTAAAAATGTTTGTGAAAAATGTTGTATAAATGTATGTATGTGTGTACGTATTAATGTATGTAATGTCGTTGATTGTAGCCCTCATCCCTCCCTTCCCCTTATTCTTTGTGCCTCCTTACATTTCTATCATTCTTCGTAGCAGGTTGACTCTTATATTACTACATTGCTTATATTAAGAACTGTTTGACGTATACTTATTGACTATAATTATTATATTGTACTCAGAGTTGTTGTATTACCCTTTGCCTTAACATGTTTCAGGTTGTCTATGTTATCCTGTTGTGCTGAATTGTGCTATTGTTGTTCTATTGAATCGCTTATGTGTACTACTCAGGCCCACCTTGTAAATGAGCTCGCTCAATGGTGTTCCACCTGGTTAAATAAAGATTTATTGATTGATTTTCTAATTTTGTACCTATCATCCGTGCTATGTAATGTGTCCACTGTATCTTTTGCTTTGTTACTTTATTTTGCTGTACTGATTTAACTTTGTAACCTCCCGGGTCGTGTCTGAAAATAGTCATTTTATGGCTAGCACACCCACCCGGTCAACAAAAACTAAATAAAAATAAATGTATCAACGTTTGTATTTTCACAAGTGTATGCATATGTGTATGTTTGAATGTACAAATGTATGTATGTATACAGTTATGTATAAAGGTATGTATGTATACAGTTATGTATGTACGGTATGTATACTACTGCAGGTAAGGGTGTGAGTGTTCAGCAGACGCATGGAAAGAAATGTGTTCCTGCTGCTTGCAGTCTTACTAATTTCCAAGGACTACGCATACGCTCAGTGGAGAGTGCAATTTTGTGAACTCGGTTCCAGGTCATCCGTATCGTTATTCCACATCTACTGAACACTCACTCAACTACACAACCTCAGGGCTTGTTAAATAAATCAGTCTGGATTAGGGTATGCTATTTTTAAAATTTCTTTCATTTCTGCCTATGCTAGCCCTGCCAACTCCCATGTCACAGCGTGATCACATTTATGTTTAAATCGGGCTGAACATTTCAAGAAGGACAGTATGTGTGACCTTCCTGTTAATTTCGGGGGGGGGACGACAACGAGGGGGGGCTCTTTCACACTGTCTCACTCTGGTACCTGTTCTAAGAGACTGCAGGTTTGATGGAGAATGTGCTTTTCACAGTGTTACAAACTGCAAATTGCACAGCTTCACACCCTGACTGAGTGTGGCCAAGGGTGGTAAAGTGCACTGGCTGGAAAGAAAAGTGCAAAGGGGAGGAGGAATCCGGCAAACGCAGCTTCTTTTAGGTCAGAAACTGAAAGATTTATTTACAACGAGAGCCATGCAAAACCCTGCAAACGTCACATAAAGATGACTGAAAAACATTCACAGTTCAAAGTACTAAATTTGCACCCCCCACCTCCCAAAAAAAATAGGCTGATTTATGGACCCAAAACTGCAGCCAATGTCACAACATGGAATTTACAGATTTTGGGCGGGTTAAATCACAAGTCCAATATTAACTTTTTTCCCACCAACTTTATGAATTTTATGGATTCACTTTGCCACACTTAGGGAAACTTCGCAAAGTTCACTCTGCCCACTTCACAAGTGATCATCTCACTGTACGCTACATCTTGTTTAAAGGACAGAGAACCTCGGCACAAAAGCTGAGACAAGGGTTACCTGGGAAAGACACCAGCAAAAAAAAGCAGATTTTAAATACAAAAATTACACATACCTCAATAATGCAAAGCATCATGAAAAATTTCTTAACCCAGAGGAAGGGGGGATCAGCTAGATGATGGTATTTTGGGCACTCTGTTCCTCTAGGTTGAGATACAGATGAGGCACACTGACAAGTCCTGAGTAAGACAAGACATATGTCTGTGTCTTCTGTTTTCTACCTTTGCAGACTGTATGAGAGGCCATTTGGCACCATGTACTCCTTTTCTTTTTCTGTCAGTTCTTTTTCTGCCCCATCCTGTCCTGGCTCTTCTTCGCACAAGCCTCCCCCAGCCCCATCATCCCAGCTTCACCTGGGACTTTCCTGGCCTTCCTCTACAGCTTGCCCCCCGCAGCGGGGGTGGGGGAGCACGCTAGGCCCAACAGTCAAGAATGCAGTGGTCATGCCCGAGTTGCTGGGAGCACAACCTGTGGGGGACAGCAGTCATCCATGCCAACGAGGACTGTTTATCGCCTTCTGTGCCTCCCTCTCTTGTGGCACAGAGAAGCAAAATGCAATGACGTCATTGGTGGTGCCATGCATGTGGCATGCGATGACGTCAATGGTGATGCCACATATGCTCCCGTGTGTGACGTGCCAGATGTCTGCCATTCCTCCACTGCCCTGGTGTATTGGCCCCTAACCTCCACTAGGGGGCAGTGCTACCCTGGGTGCTGAGCCACTCCCTCTCTGGAGGAGGAGGAGGAGGACAGCAGTCCACAAGATGCTCAGTCATCCTCCCCTCTGGCTGACCCTCCAATGTCCCAACTTTGCTCCTGAACTTGGGTCATCAGCACCGCAAGCAATAGTGTTACCGAGGGTTGGCAGGCCAGCGGCACCATGCACTCCTGCTTAAAGCAGAACCGGTCTAAATTATTTCCTGGTGATTTCCATATATATCCCATGATGTCTGCACTATTGGGGTATGCGTGATTTTGTATCTTGTTTAAAGTAAGTGTGTGTGTGTGTGTGTGCGTGTCTCTGGGTTGGATGGACTGAAGTACAGTAGAGCATAACTGACGTCCTTAGGATCCACCCAGTGACTATGATGGATTTCTGACCTGCGCTCTCCCATTTCACGGTTTAGTGCTGCAACCTCTAGTAACAGCAAGTGCTATATTTTGCTGTCATGCAGGTATTTAAGGAATTACAAAAGCTGTTTCATCACATCTCCTCCCCTCAACAAACGCACCACACTTAATTGCTGTGCACAGCGGGGCCAAGTAGTCACAAAGCTAATTTCAACAGCCCTGGAAGTAGCTACTTCAGGGCTCTTATGTATGTTAACACGGTCGATGAAACCACTCTTATGGTTGTGAGAGCAGTCTCGTGCATTCTTAGGGTATGAGAACTGTGAACCAAAGGTGAGCGGTTCAGTTCTGATACCCTCTGAATGTGAGACCACTCTTATAACCGCAAGAGTGGTCTCTTCAGCTGTATTAATATATTATTGATCAAGTACAATCTTTAATATATTACGTATTTAAATAAATTACCCAAACATGCTCATTTCCAGGGCTGCTGCGTGTGAGACACTCTTGGCAGAAGAGTGCCTCATGTACAGACGAAAAGAAGCGTTCCAATTGGTTGAAAGCACACCCTCAACCTGTAATCAGAGCAGGAACCTGGGGAGGGACCTGGGGCAGGTAGCAAACTCTGTAACCTTCTCGGAAGTACTGCCTGTCCATGGCAAAGGTGAGGCTAGGGATCTCCGCACCTAGAACTTCAACACTTGTCTGAAGAGCTGGTGCAGAGAGCAAGGTTTTGGCTACATTGGGGACTGGGGGCCCACCTGCGGGAATGCAGGCCTCTTTGGGGGAGATGGCCTGCATCTTTCCAGTAAGGGCACCAGAGTCCTTAGTGAACAGTTTAGATGCTTCATTGACATGCAATTAAACTAGCCAAGGGGGGTGGAGATAAACAGCAGGGTAAATCATATCGCCCACCCCCACAAGCTAAGGTAGCCAGCAAGGAGGTTACAAATAGGTATGAAGTCAGAAATGAGGAACATAAAGGTGGGTTGTAGAAAGGGACACCAGTACAGGACACGATGGAAAAGGCAGGTGCAGGAAGGCAGCACAATAAAGCAAAAGAGGATGAGGGGAAGAAGCAGGAGGGCAAACACAGAGATAGAGAGGGGACAGGCAGCAAACCATGGAAGGCGATGGTTACAAATGCCCGCAGCCTGGGGAAATAAAATCCCAGACCTGGAGGCCTTGTTAGTAGAGGCAGACCTGGGCATAACGGCAATTACAGAGACCTGGTACACCATAAATCATGACTGGGAATCAAATGTTCCAGGTTATGCTCTATTCAGGAGCGATAGGGAGAGGAAAAAAGGAGGGGAGCGTGGCCCTGTACGTAAGAGAAGGTATCAAAGCAACAGGTGCAGGGAAGACAGTGGGAGACCGAGGCACTGTGGGTCACCCTTGAGCCAGGCAACAGCACAGCGGTCCACGCAGGGGTGATCTACAGACCTCCAGTGCAGGAGGAGACAGACAGAGATCTAGTGGATTAAATTCAGGAGATGTCAACAAAGGGTGAGGTATTACTGCTGGGAGATTTCAATATCCCAGATGTAGATTGGTCCATCCCAGCAGCTGCTTCATCCAGGAGCCGAGACACCCTGGATTCCCTACAGGGGCAGGACTCAGACAGCTGGTGAGCGATCCCATCAGAGACCGAGCGATTCTGGACCTAGTACTGTCCAGTGTGGACAGAATCACAGATGTCCGGGTGGAAGGTCAGCTGGGATCCAACACCATCACATAGTGTGGTTACACATGGGGACAGTGAGACACTCAAGCCACACTAAGGCATGGGTATTAGATTTTATGGGGGCGGATTTTGCTAAAATGGGGAGGTGTATCAAAGAGGCCCTGGCGAGGAGTGAGATAATAAGGGGAGTTGAGAAGCAGTCGGAACACCCGAAGGGAGCCATAGAGGAGGTGACCAATCAGTACATTAGGATGGTAAACAAGGGCAAGAAAAGAAGGAAACCACTATGGTTCTCGAGAGAGGTGGCAGACAGAGTAAGAGCCAAAAAGAAGAGTTTCAGGAAATATAAAGAGACTCAGAAGGAGGAAGCCAGGGAGGTGTGCCTAAAGAATCTAAAGGAAGCGGGGAAGGCTGTTAGGAGTGTAAAGGCACAGACCAAGGTAAGATTAGCGCAGACAGTGAGGAAAGGGGACAAGACTTTCTTTAGGTACATCAGCGAAAGAAGGAAAACGGGGGGGGGGTTGTAATGCTCAGAGGGGATACAGGGGAGTGCAAGGAGGGAGACCTGGAAAAGGTGGAAATACTGAACAAAGACTTCTGTTCGGTATTCACTAAAGAGGGGGAGGGTCGGGGACCACAGCTGAAGAACAGACACAAAGGGAGGAGGGGGGAGATAAACACAAGTCCATTCATGGAGGAGAGAGTACTGGAGGAGCTCACTAAACTGAAGGTGAACAAAGCAATGGGGCCAGATGGCATACACCTGAGGATATTAAGGGAACTGAGAAGGGAGCTAGCAGTGCCTCTGGCAGCCATGTTCACCGAATCACTCAACACAGGAGTGGTTCCAGACAAGGACTGGAAGAGGGCACATGTTGTCCCTCTTTACAAAAGTGGTAGTAGGAAGGAGGCAGGGAACTACAGACCAGTCAGCCTCACCTCAGTAGTGGGTAAGATCATGGAGGCACTGTTTAAGGAAAGAATAGTGGCGTACTTGGAATCCATCAATGCCCAGGATCCAAGGCAGCATGGATTCACAGCAGGAAGATCGTGTCAGACAAAATCTGATAGATTTTGTTGACTGGGTGACGAGGGAAGTAAATCAAGGGGGTGCAGTGGACATCACCTACCTCGATTTCAGTAAGGTCTTCAACACCGTCCCATATAAAAGGCTAGTTAACAAGATGGGTAGTCTGGGCATGGGGCAAAAGGTGGTAAACTGGGTTGTAACTGGCTAATGGACAGCAGGCAGAGTGTCATGGTAAATGGAATCCAATCTAGGGAGAGGGGAGTGACCAGTGGGGTACCTCAGGGATCGGTCCTGGGGCCAGTCGTGTTTAATGTCTTCATTAGTGACATTGCGGAAGGGCTGGAGGGAAAGGTCTGCCTGTTTGCAGATGACACAAAGATCTGCAACAGGGTGGATACACAGATGGGGTGGAGACAATGAGGAGAGACCTGGGGAAGCTTGAGAAATGGTCAGAGGTGTGGCAACTGAGGTTCAACTCAAAGAAGTGCAAAATAATGCACCTGGGAAGAGGGAACCCTGGGGAGAGCTACAGGATGGGATGGGGGGGGAGTTGTTGACTGTCACCAAGGAAGAAAGGGACCTGGGAGTTATCATTTCAGATGACTTAAAAGTGTCAAAGCAGTGTACAAAGGTGGTGGGGATGGCATCACTTCTGTGCCCACATACCCAAGATGTGACATTATACCAGCATGGCATGCTGTGTTGTGCATTACTGCTTAGTTTGATGATTACTTACCATCTCTAAAATTAATTGATGTTGCTGGTTGCGTTATCTGCTTCCTTTCTTAGTAGAACTGAAATGCATGCTAATGGTGTAATTATACCCAACTTGGTTTTATTTTAAACCCTTGATCTACTCTGATTACATACTTCAGAACATTAGGAACACCCCAAACAGTGTAGCCACTCATGATGCAATAGACTATTTTCCACCTACTGCATCAGGAGTTACTAGACTGTTTTGGGGATATTGCCAAGGCCAGGAAGGATGTAGTGGGAGTTGATCAAGGACTGTAAACAAACATGTTCTTGTGTGGTAGCAGCAGTATGATAGGCAGTTTGTTTTTCAAATTTTTTTTTTTTACTTTCTCTTTATGCTCCCCCAGTCCCCTGCACCCTGCAACATCGGGAGTTGCCAATGCATCTGTCCACCTCTTACCTGCCCTCGGTGTTCCCCCATGGAGCCTTGGTTATTCCCCCCAGGTGGGGATGAGGTGGGGCCCGTACACCCCGAGTCTTTCTTGTTCTCGTCAGGACACTGGGGAGGCAGAGGTTGGGGATCTGTGTGGGCATGCCATCTTCTCGGGGCACAGGGAGCTGTTTTTCCATTGTTCTATGGGCATGACATGCGCCATGACGTCTAGGCAAACTCGCCGACACCTGTCACGCCCCCCCCAACCCCTCGTGATGGCTGGAGCTTGCAGTTCTTCCAGCCTCAGACAAGCGTTGAGCCTCACCCCGGAAAAGCGAGCATTCTGTGGATGCTCAAACCTTCTCCCTTGGCTTGCTCTCGACTCCCTGGGCATGTTCCCAGACCAGGTCATTGGTGTTGTGAGCAGTAGTGCTACCGCTGTGCCGGCGGGCCGGCCCTTGTCTTTTTCATTTTTAAAAAGGAAAAGGAATAAGAATCAAACTACCAGCTACATCAGCAATATCTATAGTATGTGACCAATCAATAACAAGTGTTTTTAAACTAGAGACACTCTGAGGCCTAAGGAAGTTAACAGTGTCCCATTAAGAGAAACTTTGTAAGCAGCTCAAGTGAAGTAAAGGCACCACTGTATAGGATCTATGTAATGCCACAACTGAAATTCTGCTGCCAATTTTGGAATTCATATCGCAGGAAGAATATAAGCGGGCTGGAAAGAGAATAAAGAAGTGCAACTAGATTAATGATAGTTAGAGGTGGACTTGAATACCAGAAGAGTATTGAAGAGACTTGATACCTTAACATGTTTAGCTTGGAGCAAAGGAAGTTAAAAGGAGATGTAACAAGGGGGCAGGAATTTTGAGCAAACTGGCAGCAGTTAGTAATGTTCTTGTTAACAGAAATTAAATTCATAACTCTAAACGATCCATATTGAAAGAGCCACTGATGCCACAAGAAGAAGTTTGAAAAAAAAACATAATTTTTGGGCACAAAGGGCCCAATATTCTAAGATTAGCACACCCACAAATAGGATTTCTTGTTAGCTAATGCTGAATTGTGCTAGCGCGTCCCATGGCCTGTATTCAGAGCCCTGGGAGCACCAATGAGAATCCTGCAGCGCCAAAGTGCAATAATACCGCTGCGCTTATGCAACTGAGGCTGTACCCCCCCATGTATATCACCACAGTGGTACCTTCAAAGGTTTGTGGCAGCAGTAAACAGCCCCCAAAGCAGCGCTATTTACTGCAGTTGGAAACCACCTTTTAACACTGTACATCACTCTCCCAAAGTCAGGGCAGCTGTACTGCCACCCTCGATCTGCCATTATGTATTCCGTATAGCAATCCCTAGTGTCTAGTGGAACCTCCACCCCTGATTGCCTGTCCTCTGTCAGCAAATGAATTCCCTGGTGTCTAGTGGCACCCCCCCCACTCCTGGATTGCCTGTCCTCTATCATCAAATGCATTCCCTGGTGTCTAGTGGCACCCTACACCCCCTGTCGCCCATTCTGTTCAATCTTATCTATCCCTGGTGACCAGTGGTTCCCCTCACCCCAACTGCCCATTGCCAAAAGTAAAAGTGTTCAGTGGTGGTCCAGTGTCCTGTCACCTGTCCTGCTTGCTCAAAGACCACCACCCGCCACCCCCATTACCCTGGTGTCCTGCGGCGATCAGCGATGCCCAGTATGGTGACCAGCACAGCCCTCCTCTCACCTCCATGGCCGGCCACCATGTGAGCTGTCAGTGAGCGTGCATACAGTACTTATTCTGCATGTGTGCTCACTCATTGCTCACATGGCGGCGCAGCCATCGGAGAGGAAGGAAGAAGCATGCTGGTCACCATGATACATCACTGATCGCCACATGACACCAGGGTAATGGGGTGTCTCCGAAGCAGGAGAGGTGGGGGCACTCGACCACCACTGAATACTTTACTTCGCTAGCAGGCAGTCGGGGGTGAAACCAATGGACACCAAAGAATTTGTCAGACACTCTCAGGATGGGCATTACTGGGCAGATGCGCCCCATGCAAGTGAGCCCACAATGGGCATGCAAATGGCTCCTTAGGGCTTTGCATGCCCAGTGGGCTCATCTGCATGTTGTGGCTCAATATAGCCCACAGGGGTCTTGGCATTATCCGTTTTGGGTGCGCTATTTCTCTGTGGGCTACATACAACCCAGGTCCGTGTTTTGGGCAACACAGTTTCACTTAGTGCTGCACCGACATGGTCAAATAATCAGTTGTTTAGTGCCAGCCCGCTGTCTGGCTGAATATAGCAGCCACTGGGTCATGTGGTAATGCGAGCGCTGCGCAAATATTTGCGCTGCACTTGTGCTCCATTTTGAATATCTTGTGCCAAAGCAGCTTATACTTCTCATTAGCTCTGTATTTCTTATCCCCATTATTCATTACAGAGGTCATATGCTTGCAGACAGGATAGTAGTTCATTGAGGGTTCATCAGCTCCCATTGCTTCTTCCCAACCTGATGTCATAATGTCATAGAACTCCGCTTGTGACATCACAGTTATTCCCATGACAGACTGTGATGTCACGACCGAGTATTATAATTTCAAGTAAGGGATACGCTACAGAGGCAGACGAACTCTGAGGGATAAGGATCTTGTGCTGGATTCTCAAAACACTTGGAAGGTGCAAAAAAAATGTGCAAGTCCCCAAAAGATGTGCAGTTACGGAAAAAATGGGGTTATTGTGCTAAGTGGTATACACAAAACGTTCGTAGCTGCGGGAAAAATACACTGCGGACTGCAGAAAAAAAGTGCAGCTGTGGAAGTTCCCAAGCAAAAAAAAAAGTCATTGAAAAGTATGGCATATCCCTTTAAAGGCTATTCTCAGCCACTGTTTTTCTGCAGTTGCGGAAAGAATGTTGTGCACATGCTGCACTACAGAGAGTAAGGCGTTTCTCACCCTGAGCAAAAAACAGTGTACTAACAATTTGGATACAATTATAGTGTGGGTCCAGGCAACAGCAACTACAAATCTGTGGGTGGTACAGTAGTGTCGTTACAACACAAACAGCACTCATTTCCATTGAAAACAACAAACCACAAATACAGGACCCAGAGCAGCCCATAAAGGAGCCCCACAGGCAGTAGAGGCAGAGGTGGTAACAGCAGGAAAGAAGTATGTGCTATAGACACAGGAGGAAGAAACGCCTCAGAGAGAAACACAACCAACAGGTACATATTACCAGTGGGTGCAAGGTCCTGCTGACACAGGTGGTGCTACCATGGTCCCAGTTGTGGGACTGGCTGCTTGCCTCGCTGGGAGTGCTGGTTCTGCTGCAACTTTTGCAAGACTGTGAAAGTCTCCTGCTCCACTTAATATGGAGCACCGACTCTTGTTCTGTCTGCTGGGCCTTTAATATTATTTCACAGCTGTGGAAAAAATGTTGTGGATTTTCAGTATTTGCGGAATTTCATGACTCGCCTGCTTTGCGATTTTCCGCAACTGCGGAACTTTTCTTTGTGAATATGCCACAACTAAATTTCCACAGTGCTGCAAGCCATTTTTACTCAACTATGGAATTTATGACTCTCTCTGAGAATCCAGTCCCTCGTTTTTGTGGGAATATCTCCAGTAATAAATAAAAGAGAGAAGAAATATATGGAAGTTATATGAAACACAAGCTAAATTGTGTCTAAATATCATGTTTTCCAAGATTTTCCCAAAGGTATCAGCTGTTATTTCACTGTACCTGAATAAGCATTAACATCAAAAACTGTGTTTTTCAATAGTTTTCATTTTATGGGTAGCATTTTGCACAGTTCTCTTCATGGAACCAGTAATTTGGAGGTTTTGTTAAGTCATGATTTGTACAAAGAATGCCATGCAGGAGCTGGCCACCTATCAGAACCATGCTCAGAATTCTGTGCTCAAACCATGACCTTGTTAAAAATCCATATCACTGGTTCCGGGAAGAGAACTGTACCAGAATGCTACCAATAAAAACAAAACAATGCAAAATACTGTTTTTCATATCACATTTTATTCAGGTACACTGTCACTTAGGGGTACGGATATCATTTCTGACAACAGGAACATAATAAACTGTGCCAATTATGGCTGGTCAGGACTAAAGAGGTACAGACTCTCTTGAGGGCCCTGAAAATCAAAGGCACCGGAGGACCCGATGGAATTAATCCCAGGCTACTCAAGGATGGAGCCCAATCCCTCTACAGACCCTTGACCTGGCTCTTAAATAGATCCCTGCTGGAAGAAACTGTTCTGCACCACTGGAAACAGGCAAACATGGTTCCCATCCACAAGGGTGGCTTCAGGGAGCACACAAGCAACTACAGGCCAATCTCCCTGCTCTGTTTGCTTGCTAAACTGCAGGAAAGGCTCCTATATAGCCAACTCCCGTGACTACCTGGAAACTTAACAACTACTGGCCCCCTCTCAGCACGGTTTTTGAACTAACCATGGCAAAGACACTGCCCACATGAACCTCACGACAGAAGTACTCAGAGCCATGGACAAGGGGATCCCCTCTGGCGCGCTATTCATTGACCTGTCCAAGGCCTTTGACCTTGTCGACCACAACCTCCTTCTAGTCAAGCTGAACAACATAGGCCTAGACCCACTGGCTCTCAAGTGGTTCGAGAGCTACTTATCAGGCCACTCCCAGAGAGTCATGTGGAAGGGAGCGCTATCAGACCCACTATCCCTAAAAGATGGAGTACCTCAGGGCTCAGTCCTTGGTCCCCTGCTATTCTCGTTGTTCATGAATGACCTAAACCTCCACTGCGGGGGTAGTTCAATTGTACAATATGCGGATGACACAGTCATTTACTGCCCCTCGGACAACCTGGCGGCTCTTGGCCCCTTACTCCAAGCTGACCTAACGTCACTGGAGGTCTGGCTAAAAACAAACAGAATGGTCTTGAATGCAGGCAAAACAAAAGCCATGCTGTTCAGGCCCAGATTCCTGGGGAAAGACAGGACCAACTCCCTACAGCTGAATTCACTTGCAGGGACTAGAACTGAAGTTGTACCCTCCTTAAAATACTTAGGGCTCACGCTTGACCAAGGTCTTACCTACAAGAACCACATGGAACAAGTGACCAAGACCAGCCATGGGAAACTTGGCATCCTGTATAGGATTAAGGATCAGCTTATACCAGAAGCTAGGCTCTCCATTGCCTTCAGCGTCCTGCTCCCCACACTGACCTATGCTGCCCCGGTAATACAGGGTATGGCCAAGCAGAAGGTCCACTGACTGCAGATCCTATACAACAAGGTAGCGTGCTTTGCTACCCAGGATCACTCCAGAAGCCACCCCTGTGATACACTAGCCAAATTACAGTGGCCTGCCTTTGAAGCATGCCTCCAATACCCCCTCCTCTGCCTAGCCTTTAAGCTACTCAGCCCAGCGGCTCCACCCAGCCTCACAGCTACCACTGCCTCCAAGCACAACCTTCGTACCCTGAGGACCTCAGAGCGGACTCTGCTGGACACCCCCAGGGTCAGAACCTTCGTGGGCGGCAAGTCTTTCTCCATCACAGCCCCCATCTGTGGAACAAACTTCCACTAGTGACACAGGAGGCCCCCTCTCTCATGAACTTCTGTACCAGGATCAAGGCACACCTGCTTCAGGCCAGCACTTGCCAATGTCAGGGCACCTGACAGTCCACCCCCAACCCCAACTAACTTATGCTAACCAACTTACTTGTACAACCTTAGCACAGAACTTTCAACTATCCCTTATCCCGGTAACTCACCAATGTTCTTGGGTCGTGCCATACCACTAGGGATGGAATACCATTACTGCTCTGCATCTATAACAAAAACTGTAACTATTGAACATGTATGTACTCTGTAACCTTTTCACTGCCTGTATTTCTCCATGTAATGTCTCTCCGGGTCACCCTTGAAAAAGGGACCTTCGGTGCTCAGTGGGCCTACCAGGTCATCAAAATTTAATAAATAAATAAATAAATTAGAAAGAATGTCCTGTCCTCTTTAGTTCTGCCATATGGCTTCCTAAAGGATCCAGAGTTATGCAAAGAACTGGGATGAAATATTAAAGAGCCACTGACACCTCAAAATGAACTTTGAAAAACATAATATTTGCACACATAGCTGCTTATATTTCTCATTAGCTCTGTATTTCTTACCCCCGTTATTTATTACTGAGGTCAGAGGGTTCACCATCTCCTATTGCTTCTTACCAACCTGCGGTCGTAATACTGCGCTTGTGACATCACAGTTATTCCCATGACAACAGACTGTGATGTCACAACTGAGCATTATAATTTCAAGTCGGGAACAAGCTGTAGATGCAGATGAACTCTGAGGGATAAAGATCTTGTTTTTCTGGGCATTTCTTCAGAAATAACAGAGAGGAGACTTCTATAGAAGATATATGAAATACGATCTGAACTGTGTCTAAATATTATGTTTTCCAAAGTTTTCCCAAAGGCGTCAGCTGCTCAATAAACAACATGGAAGTAACAGAAAGGGCCATAACAGGCAACTGCAAGGGGCATTATTCAAGGGGGACGTGCAGAAGTACTGCTTCTCAGAGGGTGGTTGATACATGGAATTTACTCCTAAGTAGCATAGTAAACTTAGAAATAAATTAATTTATTTATTTAGTTGTTTGAAAACTGGTAACTGGAAAAGCACACAAAGCCAGGGCTTGTTTCCGAATGTGACCCACGGGAAAAGGAAGAGGCGATACAATAAATCAAAAACAGCAGTAAGAGAAGCATTCCACAGATACAGTGCAAACAGTGAACAGTTCAACAAGATGCAAGTGCAAATAACAGTGAACGGTGAACAGAGGTTGGTTCTATTGGCAACACCAGTGCCCAATTACAATGACAAAAGCAGAGTGATGATGAAATAAGTGCAGCTGTTGTAGTGACATGAACTGACTCCAGGGGGGACCATGGTGGGAATGAAAAGGGCACCAGGGGCAGGTAAGGTAAGGGGCCTGATAGGAGCAGGAGGGGTAGGAGCTTTAGCTGGCACCTAAGGCAAACAGGGGAGAGGGAGAGATGGAGACAGTGGGGGCTAGTTCAGGAGGGGAGGGATAGGAGAAGGTGAGTCCAACCTGTGTGTGGGGGGGGGGAGGGGGGTGCTGTCTGTAGTTCCTCCAGGTCTTCATTTATTTTGATAAAAATGTGTACATGTACAGGGCAGTTTGGTGAGTCTGACCACTTCCCAATTGGGACTGCTATGAGACCTGGCCAAAACTAATTTCATGTGTGAGGCAAGACGGACTTAAGACATCAGATCAATGGTACTTGGCCACCGAGCCCCATTATCTGTGAGATCCGTCTCTCTCTCTCTCTCTGTTTGCATCTCACCCCACACACCCCGCCCCGATAACTCCTTGCAATCAAATTACAGTATATCCAAAGAGGACTTTAGGTCTGCTGTCACGGCCACTTACTGCTCACTGTCCGTGACACAAGGACTAGCTATGACTGACACACACTCATGCTGATACAGACAGTGAGCAGGCAACCTTAGGCCAACCTTATCTAAATCACAGCTATTCACATGTCACTTCTGATGCCAGCATGTCATGGAAGCAGTGTGTCTTTTTGTTTATCTCTCAGTGCTATTACAGATTCTGACTGAAATGCCGTGCATCATACTGTCTAACTCATAAATGAAGGAAAAATGCAAAACATGCACAGAAGGCTGTTTCTCCCAGGAGAGAGAGAGAGAGAGAGAGAGAGAGAGAGAGCAAGCGAGAGCAGGTGGGCTATTTTCAAACCTGCTCAAGCGGCTCTCTTTTTCTCATACCCGTGAGGGAAATAAAACAAAGTAAACGGAAGATAAAAATTTCACGGTGTAAGTACAGACTCGTAAGGAGGACATTTGGATATCAAAATGATTTCTCTGCTGGGCGTAACTGGTTATGAAGTCCCTATTGGGTTATCATGTTAACCCTTACACTGCTGGAGGACTATTTCATGCTAAAGTTAGACTGAGCAGAAGGAAGCTATTAGCCTATGTGACGTGCTCACCCACGGTCTTAGTGGAACTATACTAAGTAATCCGCATCTATCATATAATCATCCAACATGTTTTTAAGCTGCAGTTTATTTTTCACCAATAGCCACATTCAATGGTAAGTTGCTCCATAACACAGTTACACTTAGGGTAAAAAAATACCTCAGTTTTTCAGTCTTAACATTATTTCTTTTGATTTGAAGGGGGATGCCCTCTTATTTCAATTTGCCTTAGCAATACTGGGTTTAGAATAATACCAAATAATAATAGTAAGTCTCCCCATACTCTTCTAGAATGAGAAGGCATGAAGTTAACATTTTCCAATCCAGTCTGATATGGAAGGTCTTTAAAACCGTGAATAAGTTTTGTCGCTCGCCTTTGTACTCGCGTAATCTTGTTAATTTCCCCTGGTTCATAGGCTGCCCAAAACTGTGATCCACAGTCCAGGTGTGGACAGATATACTATCTATCCAATGGCATAATAATATAATGGCCATTTTGCTGCCCCCCTCGCTATACCTGCATGAGTAATGTCCCCCTGCCTATCAAAACTCAGTTTTTATCTACCACATATACTTGTTGTATTGAATTGCCTCACAAGGTTTATGATGATGCTGCTTTGATATATACTGTATTGCTGTATACGACTACTATTTTTGTAATGCTGTTTACTATTTATTTTTTCTCCTCTTGAACTATCTCCCTTCCCCTCACCCCAGGACACATCTGGAAATGAGCTGTTATCAGCTTAGTGCATCCTTCCTGGTGAAACTTTTGAAGTAAATAAATAAATAAACATTTTCTGATCACGGTTGCATATGCTTTTCCTTATTACCACAGAACCTTATTTGCTCTAGATCCGAGTTCCGTACATTGTTTATCTGAGGATGCGTTTTGATTAATAATACCCCCAAGATCTTTCTCTGTTTCAATACTGCGTAGGGTTTTTCCAAACAGTTGGTAACTATGACTTATGTTTTTGGCCCCCACACACTTATCGAAGTTAAACTCCATTCCCCGTTTCATAGCCCACAATCCTATAATGTTTAGATCTGTGGTTGAGCTTGCTCCTTGGTAACAAAATAAAAGAAAGGGGCAGTGTGGACCAGTCACCTGGGAGACGGGGGATTCTCATACCAGCCTTGGAATCCCACACGGGCGTCAGCTGGGGACTAAGCACGTGATGAAGGGATAGAGCTACTGCCACTTCCTTAAATTAATTAAATTAAATGAATTCATTCACATATCTAGACTGACTAGTACGGTATGGGCTGCATGCCCATTGGCTCATCTCTGAACCAATGGGCGTGCAGCCACTCACCAGCTTCGTCAGTCGTGACGGTGGCAAGCAGGTGGGGTGCTGCCACCCCGCTGACAGACAGTGGGGTGGTGGGGCTCCGTATGCGGGGGGTGGGGGTCCACTAGATCACCAGGGATTTCGGACTTGGGGGTGAGGAATGCCACCGCGATCGGGCTCCGCGGTCCACTGGACCACCAGGGATATTGGACTTTGGGGATACTGATGCCCGTGATCGGGCTACTGGAGGGTGTGTTACAGTAATGCCCGCGATTGGGCTACTCGGGGAGGGATGCTGTTATGCCTGCGATCGGGCTAATCGGGGATGCTGTTATGCCCGCGATCGGGCTACTGGGGGTTGTGTTACAGTAATGCCCGCAGCGCCAACTGGGGAACTGTTATGCCCAAGGATCGGGCTAATTGGGATGCTGTCATGCCCGCGATCGGCTAATCGCGGTCCACTGGACCACCAGGGATATTGGACTTGTGGGGAGGATACTGATGCCCGTGATCGGGGCATGGGGAAGTGAGGAACAGCTGATGGCCACCCACAGGTGGCACTGCTGTGTTGCGCCCTGTCTGACAGCTCACCTGTGGGTGGCCCTCGACTTGTTCCTTTTTTTTTTGCTCAACTTTGTGCAGGCGCGAATGCAGGTTGCGCCTGCGCTCTGCATGGCCTGGGCTGAATATCGGGCTGTGCAGTTTATGCATGGGCACGCCCCCCCCACCTGTGCCTGCATACATTACTGATGTGCCCCGGTGCATCGGGATTTGTGTGGCTCACTTTTCCCTTTTAAATATTGCACCAGGGTGCATCAGTGGGTTGTGCATGATGCAACACCGTTGCGCCATGCGCAGCCCTTTTGAATATCTGGGCCATAGTGTTTATATAAAGATTTGTTATCCTGAAAAATACCAACACCCCATTATAAGCCAATCATATACTAAAGTAACATATTAATCTTTGGGTGTGGTGAATTTATGTCAAACCATAGGTATGACTTCATTTCTTACAAAACATCAAAAGGTGTTTACTACATTTCTTACACAGTCTCGTAAGTGCTGACTACATTTATAGAAGGTTCTTTTCATGCACACCTCCCTTTAATAGGTATATACCATCCTAATAAGGGCACACCATCCTGATAAAGGTTTACTATAGGACATTTAATGTTACATGTTGTGAAATATAAAGAGTTGTGAATATTATCAAGGTTATTACAAGGCATTTGATCACAAGATATATGATCATATTTTAAAAGCTTATACCTAAATAAGATTACACTTCAGTAAAGTAAAATGTTACACTACAGTGACCCAAGCTGACCTGCTGATAGCTCTGCAAAAGAGTTTGTGAACAAGCCTGAGAGGAGCTCAAACTGCATCTCAGGTTAACCCCCTAAATTCCAAATAGCTTTTTGCAATCATTTCAGCAGTATAACTATATACATTTCCAAACCAAGGGATTCCAGTTTCACATAAATATTCACATATATTTTATGACCACAGATACATAAGGGGAAGGAAAAGACAGAAACAGCAAGTGAAGGCAGAGAGATAGCAAGAGGCGGAGAATCGTGAGACTGTCAGAGTGATCAGTTCCTAGGTCTCGCGAGAACATTTGGTTGCACAACCAGACAGGCAAGACATAGAAACGGGGAGGATAGAACAGATCATTGCATTTAACTCTTTCTGTGTAACAAATGAAACAGGGCTTTATTCAACCCTGTCACACCACCCCGATTGTCGGAGTAGGGGAAAGCATGTAATCATAGCCACTCTGACAGTTGCAGTAGGTGGAAGGGTACAAACATGGCCACCTCGATTGTCGCAATAGAAGGAAGGGTGCAATTATGACCACACTGACTGTCATAGTAGGAAGTATGCAATAATGGCCACACCCTACTGTTACGGTATGGGGAAGGGTGCGTCATGGCCACTCAACTGTCATGGTAGGGAGAAGGGTATAATCATGGCCACCCCGATTGTCGCAGTAGGGGGAAGTATGCAAGTATGGCCACCCCAATTGACACAGTAGTGGGAAGGGTGCAATCAAGGCCACCCCGACTGTTGTGGTAGGAGACGTGGAAAAAATCAGATACAAAAAAAAAAGAGTAGTAACATAATATGCAAGGAATATGAGACAACAAGGTGAGGATTATAGCCTGATAAGAGCACGCCCCAGGTACATTATGAAGCAGGAGGTACTTGCGCCAAGTGCCTTTAGCACCTGGGAAAGGCTCTTATCAGGCCATAACTTCCCTCTACTAGTGTTTACTCACGTTTGTAAAATGGGTCCCCCAAGTAAACATTTAGGGGAAAAAAGTCCCAAAAAATATGTCCAAACTTTTTCAAGAAGGGGGGTTTTAATGGTTGTAATAGTAAAAAATAATTCCCTTTCAAAGTATTTTTACTGCTGCTGACTCAGGTTATTTCTACACACACTTCAAGACATATTTTAATATTAGATGGTTTTAGTTTTGAGGAAGGTTCAGTAACTGTTATTTCAGTGACAGTGAACGGGTGAGCAGTTTGTTTGCAAGTGAGTGTGTCACTTGCCAGCTGTCGTGGTTACCGCTTTTTGCCACAGCGCTTCAGGATTGCATTTTTTAACAATGGCCCCCTTGCTGTCTCATTACCAGGCCATTCAATATTTAGTTAGGTATTTAAAAAAAAAACTTTTGGAACACCCAGCGGAGTAGTGATGTGGGATCTTGTATGAGAGCGAATGTGTCAGTTGCCAGCACCTGGCTGACTGAATGGACACGGCCGGTCCCTCATGCACCACAAAGCCTGGAAGTGTCTGTGCTGTACCCCCACCATGCCCGGTGTGCAATGAATGCTCACTGGGCAAGTTTCCCCTGCTGGTTTTAGCCATGGGAGGGGCCCCCCAATAAAGAGATGTGTCATGGGGCTGTTGGAATTTTGAAATCTGTTTTGGTAGCTATAAGTGGGCTCATTTGTTTGGTTCACTGTGTGGCAGGCTGCATTTGTAGAGGCCTATTTCTTCTGTTTTAAAACATAATTGGTGTAATTTAACTGGGTCTGTTTCTTTGAATTGGAGACCTATATCTTCTAATTCCAAGCCTATTTTCTGTAGATTCGACTTAACTGCCCCACGTCTTACCCATCATTGTCTCCTTTACGCTGGCTTAAATTGGCTGTCACCTAAGGATATTCGAGCCTACTCCCTGGGCTGCTTTATCGACTCCCTGTCTAGACCTCCCTGCCCTGTCTATCTTGCCAACCTCCTGACTCCTGCCTCACACACCCGTACCCTCAGGTCTTCCTCTGCCCCCATGCTCTCCACTAGACCTTGTATGACAAAAATGGGTGAACAGGCATTTGCCCATCTTGCTCCCAAATTCTGGAACTCACTCCCCCTTATGGTGAAAACTTCAGCCTCCCATCGAGAATTCAGAAACTCGCTGTTCACCCACCTTCTAGCCTCTGGCCAATGCAAATGCTCTTAATTTGCTTTGTCCCACTGCAGGCTGTCGGGTCTGACCCTGAGTACTACACTAATGTTCTCCCATGCAATATGCTTGTCTAGGTGGCTATGAACCTTGATGTCTTTACTGTCCTCAGCTGTACACCTATATAATGTCTGTGCATTTCTGCATATTGTAACCAATGTCCTGTGCTCTCCCGGGTCGTGCCTGAAAATAGGCAGGTCTGTTGCCTAGCGCACTTACCCGGTTACCAAAAGCTAATAAATAAATAAATAAATACCATAGTTACCGCTTTTTGCCACCCCGCTTCAGGATCACGGTTGTTAACAACAGCTGCCTCGCTGTCTGATGTAGCAGAACATTCAGTGCCTATTAATGTATTTAATAGAGAAAAAAATGCATGCATTTAATAGAGAAAAAATAAACTTTTTGAAGACACAGTAGAGGAGCGATGTGGGATGTTATATGAAAGCCGTCTGCTGTGCTGTGTGGATCGTGGTTGTTTTATCAGTTCTACGTTTGAACTAAGGAGCAGAGGTGACACTTTTACTTTTGACTGTAAACTTTCAGCCCAGTCACAATATAATGTAGTGTACAAATTGCATGGAAGGGATGAGGTCCCCAGGTTGGTTGAGGGTGCATATTTAACTCATTCTGTCTGATGTCACCATTTTGGGCCAGGTTAAGCAATGGATGGTTCTGATGCTGTATGGCGCTAATGGGTATAATGGGTTAAAACTGCAGACAGTCGGAGACAGGCTCACTAATTCCTGTAGTTATGGGGTTTTGTGGCAAGAAGTAGTGCCCATTGGCAAGTTATGCCGTGATAAGGACACGGCTCAAATACCCTATTAGCCAATCAAATTGCAGGAAATTGTAGACCCACTTTATAACATGATTTATTTATTTACTGAAAACAATTTAATCCAGGGGAAAAACATATATCAACAGAAATCTCATTCTCAATCAATCAATCATAATTTATTTATAAAAGGCACCTTTCTTCAACCAAGGCCCCTGTACATACATAAACAATACACAGCTACAAACATAGTTTCTGATTTAAATAAAATCTTATACATGAATTCACTATAAATTAATACTTACTAAAATTACCATATGCAGATTCAAACAAATAAGTCTTAAATTCCTGGATGGTCAGGCAATCTGGTATCCGACGAGGTAGAGAATTCCACAGGGTCGGGGCCACAAAACTAAAAGACCGGGCCCCACATGTCTTTAAACGGATCCTGGGAATCTCTAGCAATCCCTCATCAGTGGATCGGAGAGGACAGAGGTGGCAGTAGGGATGAAGGAGATCTTGCAAGTAGCTAGGTCCCTGGTCATGTAGGGCTTTATAGGTCAGTAAACCGACCTTGAAGGTGACCCTCCACTGCACTGGAAGCCAGTGCAGTCTGCAGAACACAGGCATTATATGGCTGGTTCTAGCTGTACCGGTCAATAACCCGGCTGCCGCATTCTGCACTAGTTGAAGGCGGTGGAGGTCAACCCTGGGTAGCCCTAGGTATAGGGCACTGCAGTAGTCAAGGCGGGAGGTAACGAAGGCATGGACCAACATTGGAAGATCTTTGGGAGGAACCAGGTGTTTCACCCGGACGATGTTTCTCAGATGGTAAAAAGAGGTTTTGATGACAGCTGACACCTGTGACTTAAGGGTCAGACCATCGTCAATGATAACATCCAGGTTCCACACCCGGTCTGAGGTAGTTAGCATTACACCCCCAAGACATAGTCCCAAGGGTGATCCTGCCGACAAACCCGCCTCCCGACTATCAGGTTCTACCACAAGCACCTCAGTTTCAACTGGGTTCAACCGCAGCCAGCTCACGCTCATCCAGTCCTGGATCTCAGCGAGACAGTTGTTAAATATCGAGAGGAACACATCTTGACCAGGTGCAAAGGACATGTATAGCTGAGTATTATCTGCATAGCAGTGAAAACTCAGACCATACCACCTAATAATCTCTCCTAATGGCAGCATATATACTGCGAACAACATTGGTGACAAAATGGAGCCCTGCGATACCCCACAGGATAGAGGCCTAGGAATAAATTCCCGACATCACTCTCTGAGTCCTACCCTCGAGGAAGGATTGAAACCTTCTGAGGACTGTACCAGACAGGCAACAGACGAGCCGCAGGCGCTCCGACAATGTCATATGGTCCACATTGTCAAATGCTGCAGAGAGATCAAGGAGGACTAAGATGGAACGCGTCTTCCGATCTCTCGCTATTAGATCATTTAGCATCCAGACAAGGGCCGTCTTGGTACTATGTCTCTCCCTAAATCCTGACTGGAGAGAATCATAGACATTGTGGCTGGTCAAATGATCATCCAGCTGCAACACAACCATGTTCTCAATAACTTTACCCACAAAGGGTAGGTTAGAGGCAGGTCTGTAGTTTGCCAAGCAGTCGGGGTCAAGGGAGGGCTTTTTAAGAAGAGGCTGAACAACAGCCTCTTTCAGGGGATCTGGAAAGATCCCCCTCTCCAATGACTTCCAGACTATCTTGGCTAGGACTGGGCCGAATACAGATGTGTTCTGAAGAAGTAGGGATACAGAGATTTGTTTATGTGTAATGTGTGACCAGGAAAGGCACACTGAGCTGTGACAGCTTGTTTCCAGGTGTGTCGGGGGGAAGGGGGGTTACATGGGACAGGCTTTATTTATTTGTAATATTTGACCAGGAAAGGCACCCTGAGCTGCGACAGCTCATTTCCAGGTGTGTCGGGGGGTACAGGAGAGCAGGAAAGACACACTGAGCGGTGACAGTTTGTTTCCAGGTGTGTCCCTGAGAGATGAGTTACATGGGACCTGTTTTATTTGTTTGTAACTTTTGACCTGGAAAGGCGCACTGAGCTGTGATAGCTTATTTCCAGATGTGTCTTGGGATGTGGGTTACATGTACCTGTTTTACTGATGGGGAGAATGCTGGCCAAGACACCGGGGGAAAATACCCTACTCTTCTTCAAAAAGTACAAAAGGATCTTTTAACTTCTGCAGTGACCAGAGTAGGGCAGGAGGAGTCTCAGTTTGACGTCTCATCCGAAGGATGGCACCTCACCAGTGCAACACTCTCTCAGTGTCAGGTATGGGTATTGCCCCAAGTACCTGGTGTGGCGCTAGAATCCTTGACAATCCAATCTTCCAGCCATAAGGTTAAGCGCACTAACTACTGAGTCACTGATTTTAATGAAATAAACAAAATACCCCAAAACAGCACATAAAATATAATCAATATGTCATATATCACCAGCCCATCTGTGCAACGGTAGTACTACCACTTGCGACACTGGTGACCCGAGTTCTGGAATTAACTTGGGCCACTGGTGCCGGCTGGGGGAAGGAAGACTGAGCATCACAGAGGACACGCTCTTTCTCTGTGGAGAGAGGACTGCTGCTACCACTGTAACACTGCCACCTGGAGGAAAACAGGCGGCAGTGCACTCTGGGGAGAGAGGGCTGCTGCTACCACTGTAACACTGCCACCTGGAGGACAACAGGTGGCAGTACACTCTGGAGAGAGAGGGCTGCTGGTACTACTGCAACACTGCCTCCTGGAGGAGGACAACAACAGGTGTCAGTGCACTCTGGGGAGAGAGGGCTGCTGGTACTACTGCCACACTGCCACCTGGAGGACAACAGGTGGCACTGCAGTCAGGTAGTGAAGGTGGGAGAGGGGATGTCAGTCAAAGCCTGCCGGAGCACAGATAGCGTGTCCATGCTTGGGTTTCCAAGCATGGATGATGCCCTGTGAGTGGGGCTTGTGGGAAAAATGGCCGGTGCACAATGAATCTCTGGTTCACTCGGGCTCCGACACCAACCATTGTCCGGCTCGGAAAACGCAGGGTACCTCTGCAGTACTGGAGGAGGTGGAGGGTTGGTACCAGCTCGGCTGGTCTCCACCGTGAGGGGGCAAGCTTGTGGGGTTGAAAGTCCCCGAGGATAACAGGCAGGGATGCTTGAGAAGGGACTGGGTCTGTCTCAAGGGGGGAGGTCAGGCTGGGCTACAAAAAGTATAGATTAGAAATCTATATATCTATATCATACATAATTGTCACCCCAACTAAAAGAGTGATGATGGAAGGGTTTTAGGGTCCCACGCTGTCCTGCCTCCAACACAGCAGGGACAGACATCCAACCTCATCAGCTGGAATGCTCATGGTGTGTGACCCTCAGTTCCTTAAGAAATCTCAGTGATCTTGGTAATTTTCATTTCCAAGAGTCCATGACTCCCAAATTAAAACTGCCAAGGGACCAGGAGCAAAACCCTGAAGTTCAGTGGAACTGTTCTGCTGTTATTTGGACTGCATCCTGATGCAGTGAGGTGGAACACCAGTCAGCAGCTTGTGTGCCCCGGATGCACCAGCAGTACCTCCCAGGGGTGCAGCATACTGAGAAGAACCCTGCATCCTGACGCACAGCCTACGTGTAAAAGAACCAGGACCCCATATTCCCGAGAGCCCTGAATCTGTCTATCCCTGCTCTGGAAGCCTGAACAGTGTATTAAAAAGACACTGTCACAGAGTTTTAAATAATTGATTAGCAGTTTTTTTCCTGGGACAGTACTAACTGTACAGAAAGCATTTATATAGGTTTTCCAAAAGTGGTATGTTTGTTCAACACAGTGAGGCAAGTGCTATGCATTTTCACAATGTTTTAGAACTTTTATAAGCAAAATGCTAATCAATTTTTGAGTTAAATAAAACCCTGCTGTCAGCTTTTTATTGACTGTTGACTCTGTATATCAAATATGCCCTGGGTAGCCCCCTGTAGTCTTCCTTAAGGAGACAGTACTGTATTGTAGTCCACGATTTTCTATTAGGATTTTAAAAAAAAATTATTTTTTGATAGTCTTTCCTAATTCTGGTGACCCCACTCTTAGCACAGTTGGCAGATACTACTGCACATTCACACAACAACATGGCACGGGAGCTATTCTGGACTTGTGCATGGATCAAGTTTAGATATTTTTGTCCTATACAACCTAAACATAGTTTCTGATACTAGACATCCACCTTAGCCTCTAGACGTAGTCTTCGTTTAAAAACGAGTGGTGTAACCCAGTTAAAATTACATTTGAAATTTCAAGCTGTGACTCTGGGGATGCACACATTGAAGACTACAGGGAGGTACAAGGGCATATTTGATATAAGCAGTCAACAGACAATAAAAAGCTGACAGTGTCCCTTTAAGAATGATGACAGTCATCTCCATGTTTTTGAATAAGCTTTAGTTCAAGTAATTTGAATTTAAGCAGTGTTGCATTTCCCAGTTTTTTCTTGTAAACAAGGAAAAATCTACAAGAAGAAAGCTTAAAGAAATAAAGAATAACCAAATTATGAAGAATTTAGAAATAGTCAGCCTACAGTATGAGCCCCACGGCATCGTTGCCTCTGCCAACAGCAGCGACCTGAGTTTGGGAACAAATCCAGGCTGTCAGAGGGTGGGAAAGATTGAGCAACTCAGAGGACACACTCCTACAGGGAGGGTAACTGCCTCTGCTGCGACAATGCCACCTGGTTGACCACATGTGGCAATGCAGTGGAGATATCGTGAGAGGGAGGATGCAGACCAGGTGCTGCCTGGACACCTTTGAATGTTCATGTGTTAGGAGCCCCTTTGCATGCCAGCATCTGGTGGGTTAGCAACAAAAGCAGAAAGGGAGCCCAACCCATTGGCTCTGGCAGGTGGAGCAGTGCTCCACTATATGGGAGACCCGGGACTGATTCTCGTCCCCGACTCCCTTGCCTGGCTGGTGGGGTCTGGAGCGAGATGTGAAGGCATCACACACCAACTGCAAAGGGAGGATGCAGAGTATCCCACTCTGTGAGCACCACCTGCAGGTGGGAAGCAGCACTGCCTTGACATTGTGGGTGACCACACAGCATCGGCAACTTCCCGCCTACAGGATGGAGCTGGGGCACTCACTGGCTACATACCGAGGAGGTGGGAGAGCCTAAACAGAAAATCTTTGGAGTGAAGCAGCATGATAGCTGGTGCATCCTGGCCCTGCGAACAGCCACTCCAACCTCCCCACAGGTATCTTCCACCATTTTCGCAGCAGCGGAAGAAGATGTTGTCTGACTGTGACCAGGACCCACGGGGGGGGGGGGACCAATGGCATCAGGGAGTACAGAAGTAAGTGCTGCAGATCTGGAAGGGTGGGACTGGGCCTAATTGGAGGGATGCCAGTGCCGTGCCGGGGGGAGGGGGGGTGCTAAAATGTGAATTGGCAAAAAAAAAAAAAAAAGGCAAAAAATGTTGTTTCAACTAACTTGAGGGCTCCATTCTGTTACCTGTCAAGCTTTGCAGCTCTGTCTCCTGTGGGAGTGAGGCAGGCACTGACCCAGGGTCCCCATCGTGGAAGGCAAGCCATGGGGAAGAAGGACAGCACCTAAGATGGTGATGTGACTGGGTACAAAGTGGGTCATGTTGGTGACAGAGGGGGATAATGTAAAATAAAAAAAAAAATTATAATTTTAAAGTAGGAATAATAACAATAAACAAAATCCTACCTGCAGTTCTGACAACATGCAAAGGGAAGTGAGTCCTAGCCACCCTGGTTGTCGGCCTAGGTCAAGAGCTCTGTGCTGTAAAGAATAGCCCCAAGGGCACAGATGGCTGAGCATGGAAAGCCTTCGCATGAACAAGGCTGGAACGATTTTCATTAATCAGAGAAGTCTTTTCCTAGGCTCTTTTTTTCATACTGTACTGTATTTCTGAGGATAATCTGCCATTCTATAATTCCAGGTTTAATGTTAATCAGATTACGTCCCTAACAATGACGACGTTTATCTCTGATGTGAAAGGGGGGGATCCCAAACAGAACAAGGACTCTTTAGCTGCCAGTGTGGTGACTTTAAAAATAGGGCACTGAGCTCTACTTTCTCTTTCTTTTATTCAGAAAGCGGCATTCTGGTGTGCCAACCTTGTGGCAATTAAAATGGGCCGCGAATGTGAAACCCTGGCACAGCTGAATTACAGGTAGAGCACCTACAGAGGTTCCTTGTCCTACTTTTTTTTGTTTTTTTTTAACATCTTCTGTCTGGGTCTGTTCCTCTGCCTCAAGGCCACAGTTCTCCAGCTGCAGTCCGATGGCTTGAGATTTTTTTCTTACATTTACTAAGGACTCCGCTAGATGTCTCTTATGATGTAAGAGACTCCGAGCAGGAATTTTGGACCGCGAAACAAAATGGAGAGGTTCTGGATGCCAAAATCTCAGGACAGGAATCTCTTAGATCATAAGAGATACCCCATGGTGGCCCTATTAATTTATTAGAAATCACTCGAGTCAGCTAGAGTGTTTTATAATAAGTTTCCAGCCTTTTTATTTCAAAAGTTAAATACCCTCCTCCACCCACCTCCTAATGTTCTTGCACGAGAAACTACTCTACATAGGATAACAGGTAGATGGACTCTGTGCGGTGATTAACACCACATAACTGATTTATAATGCCTAGAATACTGCAATTCTCTTTTGTTGGTCTTCCTGAATTAATCTTTGGAAAACTTCCAACAGGTTCAAAAGGACACATGGCAAAGGAGTGTTATCTCAAAGGTATTTTCTTTTAGTTGATTCAATTGAAACATAAACACAGAAACATAAATTTTTACGGTAGATAGGGACCGCTTGGTCCATCCAGTCTACTCATTTTTCCCTACCTACATTATCACCGCAAACCCTACTTGAGCTACAACCCTTTCTCCCTTCTTCCCTTCCTTTCCACTACGATTTTCCTGTGCCTATCCCATGCATTCTTGAACCCTGCCACTGTCTTTGCCTCCACCACCTCCGCTGGAAGATTGTTCCAGGAATCCACCACTCTTTCTGTGAAGAAGTACTTCCTCACATCTCTCCTGAATCTACCCCCCTTCAGCATCATAGCAAGTCCCCTCATTCTTGAGCACCTTTTTTTCAGAAAAAGACCCCCTTCTGTACCTTATTTACCCCCATGAGATATTTAAACTTACTGAGTGATAGCATGCAGGAGCAAATTCTCCATTTCTGGTGAATGTCACTTTACAACACGTTTACACAGTTACGGGCTCTGTTCCCTTCTTTATTTGTCCTGCAGCCTCTTCCCTTCACTCAGTATCAGATGTCATCAGTGGCCTCACATGGTAATGTATGTTAACCAGTGGTAGTACTGAAATCCACTACCAATGTAAGCAAGTCTTATCACAGAAGAGAAAAACCTATAGACAGTAAGAAACCCTGCCACGGAATTCCTGTCTTAAGTTTCACAGAGAAACAGGGGCTCTGCTATACGATTTAGGGCTGAAGTACCACGGAGAAGCAGAGGCCCTGCCACAGAAGTTAGGGCTGAAGAGCCACACAGAAGCAGGGGCACTGCTATAGGATATAGGGCTGAGGTACCACGAAGACAGCAGAGGCCCTTCCACAAAAGTGCATGGAGAAGCAGGAACCTACTACAGGAGTTAAGGCTGAAGTACAACAGAGAAATGGGATTAAGTACCACGGAAGCAGGGATCCTGCCATAGAACTTAGGGCTCAAGTGCCACAGAGAAGCATGGGCTCTGCTATAGAAGTTAGGGCTGAAGTAACATGGAGAAGCAGAGGCCCTGCTATAGAAATAAGGCTGAAGTACCACAGAGAAGCAGGGACCCTTCTATAGAACTTAGGGCTAAAGTGCCACAGAGAAGCAGGGGATCTTCTATAGAACATAGGGTTAAAGTGTCATGGAGAAGCAGGGGCCCATCTATAGAATTTAAGGGTGAAGTTCCACAGAGAAGTAGGGGTCCTGCTATAGAACGAAGGGCTCAACTGCCACAGAGAAGCTGGGGTCCTCCTATAGAACTTAGGCTGAAGTGCCAAGGAGAAGCAGGGGCCCTGCTATAGAACTTAGGGTGAAGTACCACAGAGAAGCAGGGCCCTGCCACAGAATTGTGGGCTGAAGTACCACAGAGAAGCAGGGGCCCTGCCACAGAAGTTAGGGCTGAAGTGCCACAGAGAAGTAGGAGCCCTGCTGTAGAACCTAGGGCTGAAGTGCCAGAGAGAAGTAGGAGCTCTGCTATAGAACTTAGGGCTGAAGTACCACAGAGAAGCAGGGCCCTGCCACAGAAGTTAGGGCTGAAGTACCACAGAGAAGCAAGGCCCTGCCACTGAAGACAGGGCTGAAGTGCCACGGAGAAGCAAGGGTTCTGCTATAGAACTTAGGGCTGAAGTACCACAGGGAAGCAGGGCCCTGCCACAGAAGTTAGGGCTAAAGGACTACAGAGAACCATGGGCCCTGCCACAGAAGTTAGGGCTGAAGTGCCACAAAGAAGTAGGGGCTCTGCTATAGAACTTCGGGTTGAAGTACCACAGAGAAGCAGGGGCCATGCTAAAGAACTTAGGGCTGAAGTACCACAGAGAAGTAGGGGCCCTGCTATAAAACTTTAGGGTTGAAGTACCATGGAGAAGCAGAGACCCTGCTACAGAATGTAGGGCTGAAGTACCACAGAGAAGCAGGGGTCCTGCCACAGAAGTTAGGGCTGAAGTGTCATGGAAAATCAGGGGCTCCTGCTACAGAAACATACATAGATACATAGACAGTGTCGGCAGATAAGGGCCTATGGCCCACCCAGTCTGCCCATTTGAGCTTGTAAGTTCAGTTTGTTTTCCTAGAAGTCTGTTGCCCCTTACCCCTGACCTCCAGAATTCCTTTATGTCTATCCCATGTATTCTTAAATCCCGTGATTGTTTCAGCCCCCACCACTTCCTCTGGCAGGGTGTTCCACTTGTCCACCATCGCTCTGTGAAGAAATTCTTTCTCATGTTTCCTCTGAATCGTCCTCCTCCAACTTCATCCCATACCCTCTAGTCCTGGAACATCTTTTTTCACTTAAAAATAGTGTTTTCCTGCACCCTGTTCCTCCTGTAAGATACTTGTATGTCTCTATCATATCCCCTCTCTCCTCCTCTCCTCCAGGGAGTACATGTTCAGTTCCTTCAACCTGTCTTCATAGGACTTGTGATGCAATCCATGCACCATCTTTGTTGCTCTCCTCTGAACCTTTCTACCCTGTCTATGTCCTCACGTAGGTATGGTCTCCAGAACTGTACACTGTACCCAGGTGGGGCCTCACTAGTGTCTTGTATAGTGGAATTATGACCTCCCTTTCTTGCTGGTGATGCCCTGCCTATACATCCCAGCATCCTATTTGCTTTACCTGCTGCCTTGTCACACTGTTTCCCTACCTTGAGGTCATCAGAGATGATAACCCCAAGATCCCTTTCCTGCTTGGTGCATGCTATATCCTCACCCCCTCCAACATAGAATTTGTCGGCAGAAAAGGACCGCTTGGCCCACCCAGTCTGCCCAGATGTTACCTGCCTAATCTGTCTCCGCTGACCGTAACTGGTCTCTGTGAAGCTCTGTGCTTTTTTTCTAATATACCCTATGTTTATCCCACACAAGCTTGAAGCACTCTACTGTCTTTGCTTCCACACTTCCGCTGGCAGTCTGCTCCAGGTATTTACCACTCCTTTCAGTGAAGACGTGTTTCTCACATCTCTCTTAAACTTCCCTCCAGCTTCATTGCATGCCCCTGGTCCTGGTGCTCCAACTCATTTGAAAGAGACTCTTCTCCTGCACCCTGTTCACCCTGTGAGGTGCTTGTAGGTCTCTATCATGTCACCTGTTGCCTTTCTCTCTTCCAGGGTGTACAAGCTGAGATCCTTCCAAGTCTCTCCTCCCAGGACTTTGTGCAACCCCAGCACCATTTTAGTTCCCTCCTCTGAACTGCTCTCACCTTGTCCATGTCCTTTCTGAGGTACGCCCCAGAACTGGACATAGTACTCCAGGTGGGGTCTCATCAGCAAGCAATACAATGACAGCACCACATTCCTCCTCCTGCTGGAGATGCCCCTCTGTATACACCTCAGCAGCCCACTAGCCCTACCCACTGCTTGGTCACACTGCACTGCCACTTTGAGGTCATCAGATATGATAACCCTAAGGTCCCTTTCCTGTTTAGTGACTGCCATTACCCATCCTATACTCAGCTCCTGGGTTTCTATGCTCTAGGTGCACGATTTTACACTTTTTGGCATTAAACCCCAACTGCCATGCTCTTGACCACTCCTCGAGTTTCCCAAGACTCCAGCACATTCTTTCCACCACCTCCTGTGTTTCCCCCATCGCAGATTTTGGTATCATTTGCAAAAAGGCACACCTTCCTTCCAGTTCTTCTGGAATGTCACTTATAGAAGACACTGAAGAGGACGGATCCAGTACTAGTACAGCTGCACCCTGCTAGTCACTCTCCTATCATTAGGTGAGTGCTGTTAACCACCACCTCTGTCTCCTAGCTGTTAACCAGCTTCTAACCCAATTCATCACTTTCGATCCCACCTCAAGGCTGCTTAGTTTCTTTATCAGCCTCCTGTGTGGCACAGTGTCCAAGGCATTGCTAAAGTTCAGATAGGCCACGTCCACTGCCTTCCCCCTGATCTATTTCCCTGGTCACCCAATCAAAGAAATCTATCAAATTCATTTGGTATGACCGCCCCTCACCACCACCACCACCACTGTGAGTCCATGCTGCCTGTGGTCTTGCAGCCAATTCATAGATTCATAGAAGTAGCCGCTCAGATAAGGACCGCATAGCCCACCTAGTCTACCCATGAAAACCCCAAGTATATCCATCTACTGAGGGCCTTTAAACCTGTCCTCCATTGCCAGTATACCCATATACTTATCCCATGCACACTTAAACTGTGTGATCGTGTCACTTCCACCACCTCCTGCAAACTATTCCAGTCATTCACCGCCCTCTCAGTGAAGAAGGCAGGCTTCAGTGATGGACGGTTTACTACAGAGCTGCGGCTTGTCAGCTGTAGGGAACATGGTGTCTGGGGTAATTAGAAGGGACTGAGGCTACAGGGAGAAACGTACAAGGTACTGTTGTTTTTTTTGTTTTTTTTCACTTGAGTAGTTTTTTCTCTCAGTTGTTTCGGGAGAGCAGTGTACAGTAGTTTATGTGGCAGTGCTTTCTACTTGAGTTGTGGACCGGAGTTGTGGAGCACTTTAGCAGGGACTCAAGATGGTGGGTATATGTTTTGATTTTTGGGGGTCATACTGATCTTTGCAAAGAGGTTGGCTGGCACCTTTTCCAGTGGGTACACTGGAGGATTTACAACGCTGAAAAGGTGCCAGCCAGCCAATGAGAATGCAGGATTTGGTGCTTTCAATTTACCCCATTGAATAATTCTGCATTTCTTAGTATTGAACCTCAGTTGCCACCTCCTGGACCACTACTCCAACTTTCCCAAGTCAGCCCTCATCTTGTCCACCCCCCTGATATGTCCACCCTGTTACTGAGCTTTGCATCATCTGCAAACAGGCATACTCTCCTTCTCAAACTTTCTGTAATTTCACTGACATAGATGCATAGGGAGAGGCATCACCAGTAGAAAACAGGAAGTTATTATCCCTCTGTACAGACAGCTGGTGAGACCCCATCTGGAGTACTGTGTGCAGTTCTGGAGACCCAATCTCCGGAAAGACATAGACAGGATGGAAGCTGTCCAGAGAAGGGCAACTAAAATGGTGCAGGGTCTGCACCGGAAGACATATGAAGAGAGACGAAAGGAGCTTAATACGTATAGCCTCGAGGAAAGGAGGGAGGGGGGGACATGATAGAAACTTTCAAGTACCTCAAGGGAATCAACAAAGTCCAAGAGGGTAGCATCTTTCAAAAAAAGAGGTGTGCAAGAACAAGAGGGCACAATTTGAAGATAGAGGGGGGCAGCTCAGAGGTACTTTAAGGAAGTATTTTTTCACAGAGAGGGTTGTGGATGCATGGAACGGCCTTCCGGAGGAGGTTGTGGAGTCAAAATCAGTGTTGGAATTCAAGCATGCATGGGACAGTCATAAGGCCATTCTAGGGGTGGGGTAGGAAGAAGTAGGCTGCTGGTTAACTAGGATCTGCAGCTTATCCAGTAGGCAGGGAAATGGGCAGACTGGGTGGGCCAAGCGTCCTTATCTGCCCAAAGTCTCTGTTTCTATGTAAAGAGACCTCCCAAGCTACTGACATGCATCACCTGTTGTGGCACCCTCCTCACCAAATTGCTGTCTGTGTATAGCTAATAAAATTTTCTTCACTATGTTTCAAGTGGAAGAGATCGTAATTGTGCTGTCCCGGATCCCTTCCACTTCCTGGTTTGATGGTGCCGCCCTCCCTCTGTGCTCAGGCACTTGATGACATGAACCCAGGGAGAGGTGGGGGTGCACCCCATTGAAATCAGTGGGTCAACTGTACGCCTATTTTATAGACAAACATGGCCAGGTGGAGAGCAATCATGACACAAGTCGACTAAGAAGGCCCCTGATCATGACAAAGTCTTAGCCAATCAGGACTGCTTGTTACCAAAAATTCCAGGTACTCTTATGCATAATCACCACCACTGAGACCACTCTTATGGTTATAAGAATGATCTCACTCTACATTCTTAGGGTATGAGAACTGCAAACTGACAGTGAGTGGTTCTAATACCCTAAGGATGTAAGTGAGAGCACCCTTACAATTCTGAGTGGTCTCATCGGCAGTATTCATGTATTATTGATCAAGATTGATCGATAATATATTAAAATTAAACAAAAAAACTTCCTGACTGTGCCCATTTCCAGAGCAGCTGCAGGTGACACACTCTTTGTAGAATAAGAGTGTCTCACCTACATGGGAAAGGTGCGCTCCGATTAGTTGGGAGTGCTCCTTCGATCGATAATAAAAACATAACAGGGTATCTCATACTAATAGTTGTAGAATTCTGAAGTTGTAAGTTCAGATGGCATTGTCCATTTCTGCTCATAGGGCCTTCTCTAATTCTCAGCAGAGTATCACAGTTTGATTTCAAATTCAAGTTGAATTTTTTAAAACAGAAATCTTTGACATATATGTACAGGTCCGGTACCTCTTATATTTCTATAGAAGTGCCACTGAATGCCAGAACTGCTCAGCTCTGGTTCACAGTTCTCTCACTGAATGCACTCATACAACCATAACAGGCTTGGTAAGTACAGGACATATAAACATACAGCAGGGTCCAGACACACCGACAGCAGGAGGGCATGACCAGCTGGAGGAAGTGGCAATTAGAAATCCAGTTCATTCCCACGGCACTGCAGCACACTTCAAGCTATTGTGTGTGAAGTCAAAGTTCTTGTATAATCACCTCAGTGAACAGTGCTTGGCTCTGTCTCTTCAATGGAAAGACAGAGTGTGTGTGTGTGTGTGTTTTGGGGTGAGGGAGGAATACAATAAGCACTGTTGTGATGCAGGAAGACAGAACATGTGACCTTAACATTTCTATTTCTGGTAGACCCTACAGCTAAGGGTTTTTACTAAAATGTTCCTGCTCTCAACTGTCTCAAGACGCTACACAAAGGTTCACCTCTCTCGACAAAAAGAGTGTTCCCCTCCGCTATAAAATGATATTGCGCTGACAGAAAGGACTTTTAGTCCCACCATGTCCTCCTCACCCAGGTCCGAGTACTGACACACATTCAAGCTTATCAGCAAGAATGTTAACCCTATTCATGCAGTGTATACCCCTAGAAATTTTCCTACCTAGTTGAAAATATTAATTATTAGTCATGAAGTGGAGTCTGTTTCCAGTGTGCGACAGCACGGTAACAAACTTGCAGCTTATTTGCCACCTCCTGCTGGCCATGCTCTCCCACTCTGTGTGTGCCTGACCTGTGGTCTCTATCCCAAAATTCGCCTGCCTCCTCTGCTTTAATTTTTGGAAGTGCAAAAGCTGAGGAGTTAGTGAACGATAGTGATGCAAGAGGTAGGCAGGGGCAGTAAGGCTGATTCACGATTAAACATCGAGGCAGTGCTCCCGACCAATCAGAGCGCCCTTTTTCCCTGTGTGGGAGACACTCTTGTTTTGTAAACAGCATCTCACATGCAGGCTCCCTTGAAATTAGCACACTGAGGGGAAGGTATTTTGACATTTTTAATCTATTATTGTTCGACCTCGATCTGCTGTGATGTCATCAGGTATTGTTTACCTGCTCTCTGGTTAAAGAGCAGGTTTTTATGTAGTAACTTCTCTCACCTCCCTAACCTTTTCGGTAGCTTACCCTTGGGCAAAATTATCCTTATGTAAAGTGTAGTTTTCTGATGCCTAATTTTCTTTTAAAACACTCATAAAAACACTCCCTGGATACGTAGTAACGCTCCCCTTCCCATGTCAGAGGCATATTCCACGTTGGCATGTTTTTGTGATGCCAGTATTCTAGTACGGGGTGCACTACATAGACTATAATGGGGGCCATTTTGCATGCTTTTTAAATACATTGAGTGCGGTTTTGAGAAAAGAGGCCACCGCTCAACTAACAAGGTCCTTGTTATTTGAGCGGACCTTGTTAGTTGAGTGGTGGCCTTCCTTTCTCAAACCGCACTCAAAAGTATTTAAAATAGCATGTTAAAACTGCCCCCATTATAGTCTATGTAGTGCACCCCCGTGCTACTCCAGAATACTGGCATCACAAAACGTGCCAGAATGGGGGTGTGCCTCCGGCATGGGAAGTAGGGGTGTTTTGGCTATGGGTCTGGGGAGTGTTTTTTTACGAGCGTTTTTAAAAGAAACTGAGACATCAGAAAATTACACTTTACATAACGATCATTTTGTGCAAGAGTTAGCTACCGAAAAGGTTAATTGGGAGAGAGAAGTTACTACATTAAAACCTGCTCTTTAGCTACAGCATGATGCTATATGGAAACATAGAAAATGCCAGCACAAAAACGCCCATTGAGTCTGCCCTTGCCTGCCTATTTACCGGACTGAGCCTCTTGTCATTCCTCCTATCCTCCACTTGCTACCCCCCAGCATCCACAACCTCACTATACCTATATGCTTGTCCTGTCCCATCTTGATCCCCCCACCCCATCTCGGTACACATGTTTGTTCCATTCTTCTACCACCCTTTCAGTAAAACAGTACTTTCTGACATTTTTTTAAGCCTTCCTCCATCAGTTTCATGGTGTAACCTCTAATGAAAGTAGTGCTGTTTAAAGTCAGCAAGTCTCTAGCATTTATGTAACATCAAAAAAATATATAATAATAGGGGAACTGAATGGCTCAGAGGATTGGTAGTGGATTAAGGAGACTTTCACCTCTAGGTCACAGGTTCAAATCCAGCACAGGTCAGTAGTGGTTGAAAGCCATTATCACCTGAGGTGAGGGTTGTTCAGAGGGCTACCCTAGGACCCCTACCTCAAAGCACCACACTTCTCGTGAATCCCTTGACTTCTGAATTATGTTCAAATATCTGGGGTCTGGATCACCACAAACTCTCTTTCTTGGATCATATAGAGGAACTGACAAAAAACTTAAGCAGAGGCTAGACCTCTTTTACAGGATCAAACACCTCCTTACCCAGGATGCTAAGAAGAAACTGGTCCAAACAACCTTCCTTTCCTTACTGGACTACACTGATTTCCTTTACGGCCAAGGCCCTCCCCCTGCATTAGCAAAACTTGATACACTATATCACAGAGGCATAAGATTCATCTCTGGTGCTCTGTGTCTTACTCATCACTGTTCTCTTCATGCAAGGTCAGATCACGATTTGGAAGGTCATCTATAAGATATTCGCTACCTCAACTTTGGATCAGTTTGCAAAAAACTCTAAAATTAGTTGACCCCATCAACTTGTCTGCATTCAAACCACTCTATGAGCGTTCATTCAAGGAGTCTTGTAACTGCATCCCCTAATTGTTGTCCCCTGCTTTCAGGATTCTTGGCTCTTGTATGGTGTCCCCTGGCACCTCTTAATATAGTACATTCTTTCCTTCTCTTCCCTAATTGCCCTCTTACTACCAGCTGTAGGTCTTGTAAAGAAGCCCTGTACTTTGCTTCCTTCCTTCCTATTGACGTTTGCCACAATACCAGTAGAGGTGCTCCACTCATTGCGCCAGCTCTCATAATTGTTCCCTGGTTTATTGTCACATATCTGCAGCCAGTAGCTGTTCCCCATACTGGAGACCCCCCCCCCCGCAAATTAATATTCATTCCTTCTTACGCCATACTTTAAATACTCGTGCTTGACTGCTTACAAACTCTTTTCCACTGTGTGTTCCCTAAGGACTGTTATGTTACTTACATTCAGTTCGACCTCTGTATCTATTGTACATATTAACTTAAGTAGCTACCACTGAACCTATGCCTCTACACTGCACATTGCTTAGTGTATTATTTCAACCTTGATTTGTATTTTGTTCAAATGTATATCTCTGTTATGTAATCCTTACTCTATGTATGGATCATGTATGTTGCCCAGGTCCATCCTGAAAATGATCTTGCCTCAATGTCACCTGGTTAAATAAAGACTTGACTGATTGACTGATTGATGTGAACTGAGTTGTGGTGGCCTCAGTCCAGTTCCCAGTGGATGGGTGTCCACATCACAAAACCACCACAACTGGCACTAACCGGCACCCTTGTTGGCAGTCTCACATGAGAGGTCAAGGACTGAATGGGCAACAGTCCCGAACTATCCTCTCACCTATATGGTGGTCACGCCATGGCAGGGTTGAGACATTGGTAGGGCAGTGTGGGGAAGCTTGCAGTGTGATTCCCCTGCTGTACCTGTCATGTGGTTAAACAGAGGACTTCAGCTTCCAGTGCTGCCAGTCCAGCACCTTTCATGTGCATTTAAAAACACAAATTCACACACACACACACAACCCTCCCGAAAATATATGCAATTACATGAATAAAAAGGATTTACCTCTAAACACTTGAGGTGCAAGGCACTTCGCCTAATTTTGTTCAGGAGCTACAGCACTCGAGAGTGATTCTCCCTCAACACACAGCAGACATTTCAGAGCTGAATCATTTAGCCAGTTGCCACTAGGAAGACAAACAATGAGGGAACACAGAGTTAAGCTTTGATAGACAGATACATTCTTTTAATTAAATATGGTACCCTTCCTGACAGCTGAGGGCACATTACAATAAAATCAGATATCACAGTGCAACTTGCCATGCAAATGAACAAGGGTCTTGTCCCATGTCCAAGACATCGGGATGAGTCATCCAGGAGAGGATACGCTTCTCACTATGGAGCACAAAAACACGCCTCACTCTCAGCCAAAATAAAAATCAAAGCCAATCGAGCTACTGCAAACAACAATGAGGGTAAAGATGTCCAGCACAAACACCCCGGCACTTCACAGCGGAGCTCCTTATGGATGTTTTTTGGCTGAGAGTGCGACACATTCTCCCTCCTGATGCTTGCTTGAAGGCACCGGCTGTTTCTGTGAGTGTGCTACCCTATCTCATGAGGATGTTCTCCTCCATGGGAAGGAAGAATGGGGATGTCTGCATTGCGCTCTGGCTGTTCCTAGCCCTCCTGTAATTTAGGATGGAGAAGTAGGAGAGAGTACGACACAGTGGATGTCGTGATTGGGCATCCAGCTGGGTTTGCCCTTCTGACATCACTGGTGAGTGGCGGAAGTGATAAAAAATGGCCTGTGATTGGGCAGATGAGGTGTACTGCCCTACACCCCTCCCAAGCTGAAGGTGGGGCCCACCTCTCAAAACACCACACACAGATCCTGTTCCCCTGATGGATGTGGTTGCATTCAGGGCCCTGGTCCCATGGGAGGAAGGGCAATCCTGTTGGTACACTTGCAGTTGGGGGATGGGGGCAGCCATGTAGCTCCCTGAGCAAGAAGCAAGAAAACTTTAGGTTCCCTAGGGAAAGCATATTGTCTAAGGACTAGGATTGCTCAAATGATCCATTATAAAAATGGATATTTCTAATTTCAGCAAAAATGTAGGATTTTGGATTTTTGGATAAAGCTGCCAAAAATTTGAAATCCTAAATATTAGTGTACTAAATTGGATTCAAATATGGAAATCCAGTTCAATTTGCCATTTATTACTAGTCCCCCACCCTGCAACTGTGTAACCCCCCCACACAATACACCGCATAATCCCCAACCTCCCTCCTCCCCGAAGCCCCTGCCAGCAAAAATAATCTGAATCTTATTTTTCCAGCAGCTGTCTGTCCTTATGATAAAAAGAAAGTTAAAAATACCTCACCTGTGCTAAATAAGTAGCCTCTCCCCCACCCTGGCACAAGACATTAATCCACATCCCCAAGTTCAATAGAGGACCCCAAACAACATACCCGCTGGCCCCACTTCCTCCTTGCTCCACAGCACCCCAAAAATGTTAAATGGTACATCAGGTATGTGACTGGTATTTTCTTCTTTAATTTAAAAAAGCCCCCACCCATGCTAAATCATCAGCCCTTTCCACCCTGGCACAAGATACTGCCCCCGGTTCAATAAGGACACCCAAAACACCCACTGGGCCCCAGTTCTCTCCTCCCAGTAACTGCAACAATGTGTTCATGGGACTCATGGTAAAATGCAAGGTCTGCAGTGTAATTTCATTGTTCCCCAAGGTGGCTGGGTCTGGGTTAGTCATAGTGTTCTTGGAGCCATGTTTTGGTTTGAAGACGTCTTGAAGACCACCGATCACTCAACGCGGTTTCTCCTAAACAGTCTCTCAAGCAATATTACTTCTCTTAGCAATGTCTCTGATGCTTCAAACTCAGCTCAAATTGACTAAAGCTCTTTGTGAGCTGATGTAGTAAGTCTGAAAACTAAAGTCTTATCTTTTTATAAGGTTAACCTATTGGGTGGCAGGAGCTACAGAAAGTAGAGCTATACGCTCCGGATGCTGGCTCCACCCTCCATCCAGTCCCACATTGACAATTAATTTTCATTTTATTGTTTTATAAGCCTGGTTCATCCATGAGCAGGAATCGCCCATTTTCAGGGATGGCCAGGAAATAAGTTACCAGTAAACACTGACAGTGTCCATTTAACTGCTGTTGTATAGAGATTTCTTTAATATGTACATTGATTTAATTGTTGAGATATATAGCTTTAACTGCCTTGGTATATAGCTTTAATTGTTGTGGTATACAGATTTAATTGCTGTGGTATATAGATTTACTTGCTGTGGTATATAGATTTAATTGCTGTGGTATATAGCTTTACTTGCTGTGGTATATAGATTTAATTTCTGTGGTATACAGCTTTGCTTGCAGTGGTATACAGCTTTAATTGTTGTGGTATATGGATTTAATTGCTGTGGTATATAGCTTTACTTGCTGTGGTATATGGATTTAATTTGTGTGGTATACAGCTTTGCTTGCTGTGGTATACAGTTTTAATTGTTGTGGTATATGGATTTAATTGCTGTGGTATATAGCTTTACTTGCTGTGGTATATAGATTTAATTGCTGTGGTATATAGCTTTGCTTGCTGTGGTATATAGCTTTAATTGTTCTGGTATATAGATTTAATTGCTGTAGTATATAGCTTTGATTGTTGTGGTATATAGATTTAATTGCTGGTTTTGTATATATATTTGATTGTTGTACATAGAGTTAATTGCTGTGGTACAGTAATTTAACTGCTGGGTATGTGGATTTAATTGCTGTGATATGAAGATTTAATTGCTGGGTATACAGATGCAGTTGCTGTGGTATATGGATTTAACAGCTGGGGTATGGATTTAACTGCTGGGTATACAGATTTAATTGCTGTGGTATACAGATTTAATTGCAGAATATAAATGTTTAACTGCTGGGTATTGTCAAAAACGCACTCAGCAGGTCAGGCCCTCTGCTCCCACAGTGCCAACTTATGAGCGCAGTAATGTGAACAGGTAACAGACAGGGTAACCCTCCTGTCTGCTTTGGGTCTGAATCATCTTTATTCTCAAGTTCTGGGGATTCAAACTGTGAACCTTATGCTAGCGCACTTAACGACAGGCTCAAATATGTACCTCAACAGGCACAATCTTTCATTGGGCACCAAGCCAGGCTTCCAAATGAACCCTTAAAACTCTATAAAAGACCTTAGGTATATTCTTACCTTTTCCCAGTTTAGTAACACCATCAAGCTGTTGAACCATTTTTGTCAGACTTAATCTTCTATATGTCACATGCAAAAAGAACTGAGACACACCCAGGCAGTCTTTAAAATAAATGGCATTTTACTAAAAGATGATAAAAATATGAAAAATGTAAACACAGAACAATATGTCAAAGAGCATACAATCACTTAAAATAACAAGGGCAAAGTACAAAACAAAAAATCCTACCCCAATACATTTAGACTTTTTCTGTCTAATGTATTACCTCTGTAGTGCTTATAGTTAGATCAGAGATCTGTGTGTCTTTTTAGAGTCCCAAAATGGAATATATAAATAGTTTAGACACAGTATAGTTTAAACTGTGTCTCTCCACACCCCTTCTGTGAGTCATCTAGCGCCTCCTTTTAGAATATAAAAAGATACAAACAGGATGTCCTATCAGGAGGTATATTAAATAAGGTGATATCAGCAAAACTCTACTTCCCAAATATGACTCCTTAATTAAACATTTTCTGTTTGATCTGGTGTAGTTCCTATTTCAATGCATATCAAAGGGTTTTACAACTTTAGCACCAGGTTGGTATAAAATGTTCTTCCTATAGGAATCATAAAACTTTACGAGCCCTATATCCTGGCAGCTGGATCAGTTCTAATTAAGACAAAAAGACAGGAGACCCTTAATTAAGTCTCTCTGGTCTTTTAATTACCTCCTGGTTTCAGGTTAATATATCCTGTAGCTTCTCTGAAACCTGGGAGTAGGGGAGCACCCATAAGCACAGGCTGTCTTATGTGAGACAATCGCATACTGTATTTTTATATTACAAATAGCATACTATAATCATAACCAGCTGGCCAAGCGTCACAGTTATAAGTATTTAATTGCTGTGGTATATAGATTTAATTGCAGGGTATACTGGGTTAACAGTTGTGGTATATAGATTTAATTTCTGATGTACTTGATGAGTATGTTGATTTAATTTATGGGTATACACATTTAATTGCTGTGGCATACAGATTTAATTGATGTGGTATATTGATTTAATTGATGTAGCATATGAATTAATTGCTGGGTATATGGATTTAATTACTGTGGTTTGTAAATTTAATTTTTTCTTGTTCTGTTTTGGCTCCCTGTGGTTGGCAGGGATATTACCCCATATTCAGTTTCCCAAGGACCCCTCCCCACCCCAAGCTGCACCATGGACTTATTTTCCAGCTGCTCCCTGGGAGACCATGAGTGACCAGTACTGAGGCCCCTCCATGTGGGGAGAGGGAGGAAGGGATATGCTAATTTGGGTTGCTATCTCTGACCTGCCATGGGTTAGGAGGAGCAGGGCTGTGGAAAGTCTGGTGCCATGCAGTATGGCCAAGTGGGATTTTCAGCTTTGTTACCCCCCAAGGGGAGTGGACGTGCAATGACATCTAGGCAGTGTCAGGCATGCTCCCGTGCTCGATGTGCCAACGTCTACAACTTTACCAATCCTGCTTCAGCTCCAGTCCCTAATGCACTGACCCTCAGCCATAGCTAAGGGTCAGACTACTGCTGGGGAACAGTACCCTCCCTCCCCCAGGAGAACAGCTGTTCATTGTATGCTCGATCCTCCTCCTGGCCGACCCTCCAATGCTCTGATCTTGTTTCCTGAACCCAGACTGTCAGTACCACAAGCGGTAGCTCTACCACTGTGCTGGTGGGCCGGTCTTGCATATAAATTTAAAGGGGGACAGTCACCACCAAGGGCCCCACACTCGTGTGGAGTTAGTCCCAATGTGTGCAAAAACATTTTGGTTTATTTGCTGTGCACAATGTCGCATGATAGGCCTAGATCCATTTATGTGGGTTCACATTGTATATGCTGTAATGTACTTTAGAATTAAGACACTGTCCCTTTAACAGGTAACTACAAAATAACTGTTATTTCTATAAAGGCTAGTGCGGACCTGTTATATTTCAAGATAAGGGAGACAGGTATATAGCCCAGGAAGGCATAAAATATCCCACTGTGGCTTTCCATGATAAGGAAAGTTAATGTAGTGACCTAGTGACTTAGGGGTTAGGGTTAAGCAAATGCATGAACCAGATGTCACTGGGATTGACGTGGAACCACAGGGACGCCTGCAGGAAAAGGAAAACTGTTGCACCCTATTATCGGTATTGTCTTGGGACCATTTAACATCACCCCAGAGAAAAAAAGTTGGAGTGTCCAAAAAAATGACCACCATGTATTTATCAGACACTCATTTTCAATTCAGAGCAGTTGAAAAACAGTTAAGCTAGAAGTCTGGTAGTCTGTCCCAGCTGGCATATACTTGTAGACCAGAAGTATATGTGTAGGCCTGGAAAAATCTCTAAAACCAGACCTGAGTGTGTGGGAGTTTGACTTCTCACATACTGAACAGAAAGTCCTGATTTTAAGTCAGAATTTTGGAAACCAAGACTTTTCACCATGGAACACCTGAAAACATTTTTAAAAAAGGACTTTTCAGAGGCTTGACTTGGAATAAACACTTGCTACACAACTGTTGCTTAAGGACTCATCTCTACAAGGATATTTAAAATCTTGTCTGAACTCTAACATCAAAACAATATATAGTTTAGAATAGCAGTATCTAGTGTTTTCTGTAAACCATCTAGTTTTACTTTTGATATTGTCTGCATTTCGAAGTTTTTTCAAACTGTACACTTTTCTGTATCGCTTTTATGTTACGTATACTTTTATGATTTTCTTATCAACTCTGACTGGGGTCTGATTGTGTGATTTAACATTTTAATAGAAGGGTTTTGAAAAGACTGTGTGCCTTGACAAGATAGAACCACTCGGCTATCGTATAAAAACTATTTAGGCAAGACGTAGGCAGTGGCTGTGGTGGGATTCAAATTCCGAAAGTAGTGCAGAGTCAAGGAAATGTGAAACTACAGAATCCACCCTCTCACTGGGAAAAGGAAGCTGGTAAGTCTTCCTGAAACCCTTATTCCTGCTCACGAGTTTCTGAATAGGGAGCTCCTCTCTGCAAACAGGAGGTCCTACCTGGCTACCCGAAGTTTGGGGGCCAGGGGCTTGTGACATACAGTATTACAGCAGATTTTATCAGACTAATTTTGCTTCATTATAGGCTGACATCTCATTTTACTACAAATCCCAGAATTCCCTACAACTGACATCAGCGCACTAGGCAGCAGTGGGAGATTCAGCAGCCTGCAGTGTATGTTAACGTCTACTTTATATAAGTTCTGATCTTTAGTTTGTGTGTCCTGCTGTCCTCTATGGGATATGTACGGTCATAGAGGACTGTACTTAGCCCTTGGAGAAAAGCAGTCCTGAAAAACATCTGATCGGAGATTATAAAAGCTCTAACATGCACTGCAGACTGTTGAATCTCCACTGATGCCTACTGCTATCACTCATATCAGTTGCAGAGGTTCTGAGATTTGTAGCTGCAGAAGATGGCAGCCTACAAGTAAGCAAAATTAGTCTGGTATAGTCTACTATACTGCAGTACACAGCAAGTAAACCTAAATGTTTTTGCCCATAGAGTGTTGCGCCTGCGCAAGTCCGAAATTGCGCCATTCTGCGATATTCAGCAGGAGGCAGTTGCGCCCCCCCAAGTCATGCTGAGCAACAGCGCAATGCTAATGAAGGCATGCTCAACCAGAGGGGAGGAACCATGCATAAACTGCACAGCCCGATATTCAGCCGGGCTGTGCAGAGTTGTGCAGGCGCAACCCCCTACCTGCGCCTGCACAACTTTGAGCCCCCAAAAAAGGAGTAAGTCGAGGGCCACCCACAGGTGAGCTGCCGCATTGCAGAGCACAACACAGCAGCTGCCACCTGTGGGTGGCCCTCCACTTGTTCCCTGTGCCCCCCCTGCAGCCGGATCACAGGCATAATGTGAAATCCCCCTCCCGACTGGCCCGATCGCGAGCATAACATAAATGACAACCCCCACTGGCCCGATCGCGGGCATAACGTAAATGAACCCCCCACTAGCCCGATCGTGGCTGGAGCGGAGTTCACCCCAAAGAGCAATATCCCTGGTGGTCCAGTGGAGCGAGAGCCGATCATGGGCAAAGTCAAAGTCCAATTTCCCCTGGTGGTCCAGTGGCCTCACCCATGGAGCTCACTACTCGCCTCCCCCATCAGCCGGCAGCACCCCATCTGCCTGCCGCCCATCGACTGACTGCTGGTGCGGCTCGGCCTTGATATCCAGAGCAAGAGCCACTGGCGAGCCCATACCGCATAAGGCAGTCCAGGCGTGAATGAATCTACTCATTCATTCACATATTCGACTGCTTATCGAGAGTGGTTGCACACCCATTGGCTCTTGCTCTGAACCAATGGGCGCAGCCCTCCCGAGCAGTCAGTCAGCGGGCGGGTGGGTGGGCTGCCACCCATCGCTGACGGGGAGCGGGGAAGCCACTGAAAACCAGGGAATTGGACTTTGGGGGTTTGACTCTTATGCCCGTGGATGGGCTTTTGTGGTCCACTGACCACCACCAGGGATATTGCTCTTGGGGTGAATCTAATATGGCGCACTGGGCCAGTGGGGGTTCACATGTCGCGATCGGGCCAGTCGGGTACATTGTTATGCCCGCGATCGGGCCAGACGGGGAGATTTATTTCATGCCCGCGATCGGGTTGCAGGGGGCGCCGTCCTCGACGGCTGTAGCCTGGTAGAAGCCAGGTGTTGTCGGGATCAGTGCACCTGCATGCTAATGGGGCCATAAGTAGATGCAAATGACCTCTCCGCACCTTGCATAACTTATGGCCCCATTTGCATGTCACCTTTTGAATATCTGAAATTTGCGCATGGCGCAATGGAACTTGCGCCACCGCATCTTGAATGCTCCACTCTGACCACTTGCAGTGGCGCAAGTTCCAGTGCGCCATGCACAGTGGCTGTGGCCGGGGGGCGATATTCAAAGGAGTTGCTCAATAGCGAACTCCATTGAATATCGCCCGGCCGCACTCCCAGCACAACCTTTTTGAGCAGCGCAGGGTCTACGCCACAGAATGGCGCAGTTTGAATATCCAGCCCATGGAATATATATACACACATACATGTATACATATACGAACATAGATTATCTGTCTTAAATCTTATGTCCTTAGAAACACGCAGACTGAGGGGTGATTTACTTTTCTTACATGCTATAGTACAAGACCCTGTCTTGTTAACTGAGTTAGGATTTGAGTTTAAACATAGCTCCTATGACACAAGAGGGCATCCGCTTCAACTTAATGGTAGGCATTTCAATTATATCTGCAGGAAATTTTTCTTTGCCTTAAGAGTTATTAATTCTTGGAATAGTCTGCCATTAGAAGTAGTGATTAGCAAAACTAAATTGGAATTTAAGAAAAAACTTGATAACCTATTATTTTCTGGATATAAGTTACAATATTATCTTCACTACTAGATAGGAGCACCTATGGGCTTCACCAGCCTCCTAGCTCCTTACTAACCTTAGTAGTAGTATGATATAGAAACATAGAAACATAGACTTTGACGACAGATAAGGACCACTTGGCCCACCCAGTCTGCCCATTTCCCTACCTATTGGATAAGCTGCAGATTCTAGTTAACCAACAGCCTACTTCCTGCAACCCCACTATAATTGCCTTATGTCTGTCCCATGCATGTTTGAATTCCCCCACTGTTTTAGACCCCACAACCTCTCCAGGAAGGCGGTTCCATGCATCCACCACTCTCTCCATGAAAAAGAATTTCCTCACATTACCCCTGAGCCGTCCCCCCTCTAACTTTAAATTGTGCCCCCTTGTTCTTACACATCTCTTTTTCTGAAAGATGCTACCCTCCTGGACTTTGTTGATTCCCTTGAGGTACTTAAAAGTTTCTATCATGTCCCCCGTCCCTCCTTTCATCAAGGGTATACATATTAAGCTCTCTCAGTCTCTCTTCGTATGGTTTCTGATGTAGACCCTGCACCATTTTAGTTGCCCTCCTCTGGACTGCTTCCATCCTGTCTATGTCCTTGCGTAGATGAGGTCTCCAAAACTGCACGCAGTACTCCAGATGGGGTCTCACCAACTGTCTGTACAGAGGGATAACCACTTCCCTTTTCTACTTGTGATGCCCCTCCCTATGCATCCCAGTATCCCCCTGGCTCTCCTTACTGACTTCTCACATTGCTTACCCACCTTTAGGTCATCTGATATGACTACACCCAGATCCCTTTCCATTATTGTTGTTGTTAGTACCTCCCCTGCTATTGTGTACTCTTCTCCTGGATTTTTTTCCCAGGTGCATTACTTTGCACTTATTTGCACTGAATCTAAGTTGCCATATGTCTGACCATTCCTCCAACCTTGCCAAGTCCCTTCTCATCCTTTCTACCCCCGTGTATCAACTCTGTTACAGATCTTTGTGTCATCCGCAAAGAGGCATACCTTTCCTTCCAGCCATCCGCAATGTCACCTATAAAGACGTTAAAGAGGACTGGACGCAGTACTGAGTCCTGAGGTACTCCACTGGTAACCCCCCTTTCTTCAGAATGTGTTCCATTCACTATTACCTTCTGTGTCCTGTTGTGCAGCCAGTTTGCTACCCAGGCTACCACCCTGGGACCCACTCCCAGGCTGGCTAACTTGATTATTAATCTTTTGTGCGGGACTCTGTAAAATGCCTTGCTAAAGTCTAGGTAGGCCATATCCACAGCCCCTCCCTGGTCTATTACTTTGGTCACCCAGTCAAAGAAACCGATTAGATTCATCTGACATGACCTTCCTGCTGTGAATCCATGCTGCTTTGGGTCCTGTGCCCTGCTGGCCTCTAGGTACTCAACAATTCTTTCTGTCAGAAGTGATTCCATCATTTTCCCCACCACTGAGGTCAAACTAACAGGTCTGTAGTTTCCTGCTTCTGCCTTGCTCCCACTTTTGTGAAGGGGAATCACATCTGCCCTCCTCCAGTCCTCAGATACCACCCCATCTTCCCATGATTTGTTAAAAAGTGTGGTTAGTGGTGTCACTAGGTCCTCCCTTAGCTCTTTTAGGATTCTAGGGTGAATCCCGTCAGGCCCCATTGCTTTGTCCACCTTGAGTTTTAGGAGTTCTTTCAGTACTCTTTCTTCTGTAAATGGACTGGTGTCAACCCACTATTAAGAGTGCTTCCACTGTTTGGTTTAGGTAACTCCTCTTCTTCTTTTGTGAATACTGAGCAAAAGTATTCATTCAGTATCTCTGCCTTTTCACTGTCTCCCTCTGCCCACATTCCCTCTCCTTTATTAATCTTTACTATCCCTTCCTTAACCTTTCTATGCTCCCTAATGTACCTATAAAAGGTTTTATCCCCCTTCTTAACTGAGTTGGCTATCTTTTCCTCGGTTTGGGCCTTTGCTTTTCTGACTGCCTTCCCACTTCTTTCTCCTTTAATTGATACAGTTCCCTGTTGTGCTCGTCTGTGATTCCTTATACTTTTGAATGCAGCCTTTTCTCCTTAACCTTCCTGACACCTCTTTTGAGAGCCATAGTGTTTTTATTCCACTTTGTTTTCTTTATTTGTTTCACACAAAGGCTTGTTGCCTCCATCATGGCAGTTTTGATTTTTCTCCATCGTTCTTCCACCCTCCTTTCTGGCCATTTGCTAATGCATTCTTCAGGTATTCACCCATTATGCCAAAATCGGCCTTCTAAAGTCCAGTATCCTTGTCTTTGTATGGCTTGTCTACATGGTTGTGTTCATTATAGGCACACTGTGCAGTGGTCGCTTGTTCCCAGATGTCTACTGACTTCTAAGTTTGTGATCCTCTCTCCATTTGAGAGTACCAGGTCTAATACTGCTCCTCCCAAGTGGGTTCCACCACTAGCTGTCTAAGGCATGCTCCCTGTAGGGCATCGAGAATGACCCTGCTCTTGGATGTGGCTGCAGTCCATGTTGCCCAGTTAAAATCTGGCATATTCAGGTCCCCCATCAACAGTATCTCCCCTTTTTCAGCCATTTTGAGAATGCCCTCTATCATTTTCTTGTCCATTTCCTCTCCTTGAGAGGGGGTTCTGTATACAACCCCTGTGTGGATTGTGATGCCATTCCCTGTCTCCAAGGTGACCCAGAATTCCTCTTGTCCTCCCCCTTTACTTTTTAGCTCTGTAGCTTTGATCCCTTTCCTTATGTAGAGAGCTACTCCACCTCCTCTTTTACCCTCCCTGTCCCTTCTGTAGATTGTGTACCCTGGTATGTTGACATCCCAGTCATGGTTCTCTGTGTACCATGTGTCTGTGACTGCCACAATATCCAAGTGTTCCTCTTCCATCAAGGCTACTAGCTCTGGAAGCTTGTTTCCAAGACTACGGGCACTGGTACGCATTGCCCTCCATTTAATGTTGGCTTTAGCCTTTTTTACCCCATCCCTGTTCTTATTGCCCTTGTCCATTTTTCCATTTGCCCCCCGTTCTGCCCTCTGTCAAGTTCTGTACCTCAGTGTTTACCCTACTACCTGCCATGTTTTGTGGGGGGAGGCTTGAACTCTCCTGTTTCCTATCAGCACCTCCCCCCCTTGGCTAGTTTAAAAGCTTGCCAAGGAAGCCTTTAAACCTGTCACCTAGGAGCATGTTTCCTTCCTGGACAGATGCAGACCATCATGCCAGTATAGACCTTCATCTCTCCAGGTGGACCCCCAGTCCCAATGAAGCCAAAGCCCTGTGCTCTGCACCAGTTTTGCAACCATTCATTAAACTGCATGGTGTGCAGTACCCTAGCCTCACCCCTGCCATAGACTGGCAGCACCTCTGAGAAGGTTACCGTGCTTGCTACCTGTCTGAGGCCCCTCCCCAACTCCACAAATTCATCCTGCACTGCACTGATCTCATGCCTAGCTAGGTCATTTGTCCCAAGGTGGACAATGATATCTAGTTTCCTCTCCTGTGATGCTGCTTCTGCAATCCTGAGGATTTGCTTCCCGTCCCTCCAAGCCATGGCACCAGGCAGGCACCTTACTTCCCTCTCCTCTCCCTTCCCCAGGTCTACACCCCTAACAATTGAGTCCCCTATCAGAAGCTGTTTCTTTCCCCTGTGGTGTCCCTTGCCACGCTTCTGTGGGTCTCCCTTATGGATGTCCCCAGCATTTTTCTTGGTCTCCAGTGAGGGTGTCATTATAGAGGAACCTTGATTTGCCAGGCTGACATATGATTTGTGTAGAGGTGCAACTCGGGGGCTACACCTCTGTTCCATCACCCTCACCATCCCCGAACCTACTGTGGTCCATCTGCTCTTCACACATGGCAACCTCTGAGGCAGTGGTTGTGGAACTGGTGCTCTTTGGGTGGGGGAGGCCTCCTTAGTCCTTGCCAGTTCAGCCTGGAGGTGGGCAACCTCCTCCCTCAGAGCTGACAGTTGCCTGCAAATAGGGCAGCAACGCAGGTTCCAGAATGTCTCCTGAAAATTGCTGCCCCACAGCCAGTGCATTGCACCACTCCCCACATGTCTCTCTTCCTTATAAATACAATGAGTAATATATATATTTTTCTGTGTGTGTACTTACCCTGTATGCACTGTGCTGGGTAATTAAGAATATGACAGTTCTGCTCCAAGACCTGTTGAGAAAGTGATGTCAGAGCGTTGGCTATAAAGAATGCCACTGCCGGTGGGCGGGGTGAGGGAAGGGTGGGTAGGCCACAACCACTGGTGACTGTTAGAAACAATCAAATACACCACTGCTCCACCACCCTGGTGAGTACTGCCCTTTATAGTAAGTCAACCAACACCACAATGTACTAGACCACTGCTCCTATACAAACCACTCTGCTGAGTCCAGGGATAAAAACGAACTCACTGTTCAGCCAGCAGGACACTTCTAAAATATTGCACAAATATCCTTCCAAATCCTATGTGTCTAGCACAGAAATCAAGCAACTTCAGTTGTATTTTAACCCCTCTGGTTATAAAATTACTACACTTTAATGGAATCCTGCAATTCTTAATGGCAATAAGAAAATAATGAAACTTTCTTTAGAAGTGTAGCTTACCTTCCTAGTCCCCTACAATATTATGTTTTACCAAGTTCCCAGTTCCTCAAATACAGAACAGGGACCTGTTGAATATGTTTTTATTTTCACAAGAGCTGTTTGACCTTGGGCAACCTCACGAAGTGGCGTGTTACGAAAAGGTGCCCAGGTCAAAATAGCCTCGAGGAAAAATAAATCATGTATTCCACAAGGTCCCTGTTACGCATTTCATTTATGCAATAGAGATCCTTTAGGATAGTGCAGGGAGTTTTGTTTCGGATTGTTTATTTATTTAATTTGCAATGTAAACTTACATGGACATTTTGTGGTTTTCCCAGTGTAGCTCCATTTAGCATAGTGGTTGCTAAGCGGTTGCTATAGACACTCCAACTTTATATTATGGTCAGTACATAATGAAAAAGTTTGATGCACAGTTCTTTTGTTTTTGCTTTTTTGGGGGGGGAAGGGCATTTGTTCATCAAAAAAGTGAATAAAAACAGACATTTCTGCCATGTTTTGCTGATTATAAAAAATCTAAAAGGCATCTATAAATGAAACTCCTCTCATTTTGTAGATATATTTGTGCTGAACAACTTTTGTTTTTGCTTTTTTTGGGGCAAAGTACCATGCTATCATGTTTCATTTTAAAGTTATTTGCCCTTGTTTGTCAAAAACGTGCAAATAAATTGAATGTTCTGCTGTTTTTTGCTACTTATAAAAAAACTGAAAGGTATCTATAAATGAAACACCACTCCTTTTGTAGATATTTTGGTGCTGGACAAACTTTGTACTCACAGTACCATGCTAGCATTTTTTCTTTTAAAGTTATTCACATTTGTTTGTCAAAAACAATGAAAAAAAGGAATTTTCTGCCTTTTTTTTTTTTTTGCTAATTATCAAAAAATCTAAAAGGTATCTATAAATGAAACACCACTCATTTTGTATATATTTTTGTGCTGAACAACTTTTATGCTTGCAGTACCACGGTATAATTTTTCATTTTAAAGTTATTTCGTGTTCACAGTACTATGCTATCATTTTTCATTTGAAACTTATTTGCATTTGAGTATGGTTGATACCACTGTGTGTGTGTGTGTAAAAGCTAGAAGTACCAGCTGGGTGGGGGTTGACTGACAACTTACATTTATCACACATATGTGTGATAAATTTTGGGTTCTAAAATTGATCACATTTATGTGGAAATAAATGGATTTATCACATGGCTTTTTTGGTTCCACACCTATTGCATAAATTTAATTACTCTGGTATATAGATTTAAGTAGTAAATTAATACCTACAAATCTGAACATATGAAATTGCCAGCAGAAACAGGCCACAATGGTCTATCTAGTCTGCTTGAGTCGCAGCTCTGTTAATTCCTGAGCACAAAGTCTCTTTTCTAGAACTATACTAAACAACATTTAGAGAAATTGATTACAACCAAGACAGCGGACCAAGATTGTTAAATAATGCTGCTGAGGTATAATCCTTTTTACGTGCATTGATAATATCTGAACAATACTATAGCTTCATCACAGCATGCTACGTGACAATAATTTTTATGCATGATATTTTGTATCTATGATTTCACACTTTTTATAGTATATGTTTTAATATGTGTCATATATTGTATAACATGTTTTGTCTCTCCTGTTGTTATAGTCTACATCCCTAGGTGCAGCTGAAAATGGTTCATTGATTCAGTTCACCTTTCTGCTTAATTGGAATACATATATAAAATTTCTGGGTACATGGCTTTCATTGCTGTGGTATATTGTGGTATATATATAATGATATGTCCCCTGGAGCCAGTCATTGTGGTATGAGAGTAGTTTCACATGCGTTCTGCTCAAGAGAAAACAGCGAAGCAAAGCTAAGCTGTTCTGGCTCGAGCAGAATGCATGTACAACTAATCTTATCCTGCAACAAGTGGCAACAGGGGACATATTAATGTAATATAGATTGCGTGTGATCAGTGTTATTGGGGGCTGTGCATGAAGTGGGTGCAGGTACATGCCAAAGGCGTATACCCGCCCGCGTAGCTCAGCACCTGCAGACAGATGCCCACCTGGTGGCATGCATGACCACCTTCCACCTGTCTGCGGCCCCACCCCCCCGCATGCACAGTCACGTGGGGCAGACGGGGCAGAGCTGGGGACCAGGGCGGACATCCAATCGGATGCCTTTCCCAGGTCCCTCATTGGATCCCTTAAGCAGTGGGGCACACGTTAGACCTGCACACCCCAGCGAATGTCCTGATGGCCGGCGGCCATGGAGGTGAGAAGAAGGCAGTGCAGCTGGCTGTCCCGCATCATGGCACCGGCGCACCTGTGGGGGGTTGTCGGTGCTACATGGGGTGCTACATCGGGCCAAGCCTGTACTGTGTGCATGGGGGGGGCAGCTCTCACAGGGGGTCACAGTGGCCCGATGTGGGCAAGGGGGAGGTCTGCCATGCTGACCAGGGGTGGGATGTATCCGGCAAGTTGCGGGGGGCTGCATTGTACTGCAGTGTGTGTGTGGGTGGGGTGTTCTGGTTCATGTGTAGTGGTGGTGGGGTCACCGGCCAGACACAGTCACAGGGTGGGTGATCTGTGGGAGTGGGGCATGGTGCGCGGGGCACTTATGCCACATTCCCTCTGTCGTAACCTGTGCCTGTCTCCGCACCCATGCGGCCTGCACTATGCACTTTAGTGAACAGCGCATAGTGCTGGAACCCCCCCCCAGCCTGGCACATTGCTCAATGCATAGCCAGGGGATCAGGCACATACCTTGGTTTGTGATTGCCGCGCAGGGTCCATAGGACCCTGCTCCATGGCATTCAGCTGTAGTGATGCCAATGCACCCGGTTTACATGGCGCGTTGACATCATGCATAGGGCCCTTCATTTTTTTTAAACTGTCCCGGAATGTGCCCTTTTCCAGAGTATCTGCACATGAGACGCTGTTCACAGAATAAGTGTCTCACGCGCAAGGGAAAGGAGTGCTCTGACTGGTCAGGAGTGCTCCCTCGATCTATAATAGCTGTTACAACGGTGTGCAGTGATGCAAGTGCGTAGAGGTAGGCATGCACCACATGCCAGCCATCAGATGTCTCCCCTTCTTGAGTTGTGCCGGCTGCCCTGCCACCACACCACCACACAGTTGCAATCCAGGAGCAGTACAGCTGGACCACCCTTCCCCAGGAGAAGACAGCTGTCCTGTGGATGCCTGATCCTCTTCCACCCTGGCCGACCCCCGGCAGTCCAAGCGTGTTCCTAAACATGTGCCATCAGCATGGCAGGATGTAAGGCACCAATGCCTTAGCCTACATCACCAGCAGGCCAGCTACAGATTCAATTTCTGTGGTGTATAGATTTAATTGATGGGTATATGGATTTAATTGATGAATACATGGATTTAATTGCTGTGGCATATCAATATCATTGATGGATAATAAGATTTTCTAGGGGGAAGGGCCAATTCATGCATTATAATCAGCTGTAAAATGGCAAGAAAAAATCTAGACAGTTCATTGGCCGAGAGACGTCACCTGACCATGCATTAAATCTGTATAAATGCATGGTCAGGTGTCAAGTCTCATTTTCCTCCCCCAAAAAAACTACTCAAGCCATTTTATAAGTGTAATAGGCCTCTCCAGGATGTGAATTATATTATTTTAATGCACTTTCCTGGGCGTAAGGACACTTGGCCTTTTGCCTCATGCCTTACTACATCCCTGGGGCATGCACTAAAATCTATAATGCACACCCTGTTGTGGCTTATTACTTACTTCTCATACTACTAAATGCTGCAGCTGTCAGGATAGCGGGAGACAACTATAATGGACTCTTTCTTGGCCTTCTTTCATCTAGCTTTTCCTCTGCTGCTATGGGGAGGTACCCAAAGACTGGAGGACAGCAGATGTAGTCCCCTTATACAAAAGTGGGAACAAAGAGGAAGCAGGGAACTACAGACCAGTCAGCCTCACCTCGGTAGTGGGGAAGATCATGGAAGCACTACTGAAGGAGAGATTGGTGGAACATCTGGTTGTCAAGGACTACAGGATCCAAGGCAGCATGGTTTCACCAGGGAGGTCATGTCAGACCAACCTCATTGAATTTTTGACTGGGTGACTAGGGAGGTGGTACAGGGAGGGCAGTGGACATGGCCTATCTGGACTTCAGCAAAGCCTTTGACACTGCCCATAGAAGACTATTACACAAACTGGGGAATATGGGTGTGGGCAGGACAGTAGTGTGGTGGGTAGGTAACTGGCTGGGTGGCAGGACACAGAGGGTGGTGGTAAATGGCTGTCACTCCACAGAGGGAAGAGTGACCAGTGGGTACCACAGGATCAGTGCTGGGACCGGTCCTATTCAACATCTTCATCAGTGACATGGCGAGGACCTAGAAGGCAGAATTTCACTGTTCGCTGATGACACAAAGCTCTGTAACAGAGTAGACACACCAGAGGTGTAGACAAAATGAGAAGCGACCTGCAGAAACTTGAAGAATGGTCAGGGTTTGGCAGTTGAAATTCAATGCAAAGAAGTGCAAGATAATGCATATGGGTCACAAAAACCCTGGCACAATATATTAGTTTGGGGTGAGGATATAGCATGCACCAAGCAGGAAAGGGATCTTGGGGTTATCATCTCTGATGGCCTCAAGGTAGGGAAACAGTGTGACAAGGCAGCAGGTAAAGCAAATAGGATGCTGGGATGTATAGGCAGGGGCATTACCAGCAGGAACAGGGAGGTCATAATTCCGCTATACAAGACACTAGTGAGGCCCCACCTGGAGTACAGTGTACAGTTCTGGAGACCATACCTACATAAGGACATAGACAGGGTAGAGAAGGTTCAGAGGAGGGCAACAAAGATGGTGCATGGGTTGCATCACAAGTCCTATGAAGTCAGGTTGAAGGAACTGCATGTACTCCCTGGAGGAGAGGAGGAGAGAGGGATATGATAGAGACATACAAGTATCTTACCGGGAGGAACAGGGTGCAGGAAAACACTATTTTAAGCGAAAAGATGTTCCAGGACTAGAGGGCATGGGATGAAGTTGGAGGAGGACTTTTCAGAGAAAACATGAGAAAGAATTTCTTCACAGAACGGGTGGTGGACAAGTGGAACACCCTGCCAGAGGAAGTGGTGGGGGCTGAAACAATCACGGGATTTAAGAATGCATGGGATAGACATAAAAGAATTCTGGAGGTCAGGGGTTAGGTGCAACAGACTTCTAGGAAAACAAACTGAACTTACAAGCTCAAATGGGCAGACTGGGTGGGCCATAGGCCCTTATCTGCCGACACTGTCTATGTATCTATGTATGTATCTATGTTAGGGTAACACTACTGAGAATTTCACCGTAGGATACCTATCAGTAGTAACAGCTACTCTCAACACTGCTGCTTAAAAGCAATGTCCGAGATATCACTAAACAGTCAGCAGTAGGTTAACTCGCTGATGCCCTGTCAAGTCAGTGTTCCTGAGATTCCTCTATCACTCAAACACTGACCAGCAGCTGTATCTGTAGAAGACAGGAACAAACACCACTTCTTTTTTCACATTCCATAAGCCTTCAAACCATGTATAAACCTTTTTTTATAAAATGGCAAGAAAAATCTAGAAATTTCATTGGCCAAGAGACATCACCTGACTGTGCATTAAATCTTTATAAATGCATGGTCAAGTGCCAAATCTCATTTTCCTCCCCAAAAAACCTACTTAGAGACATTTTATATATGTAATAACCCCCTCCAGTGTGTGCACTGTAGAATTTTAATGCATGTCCCAAGAGTGTAAGGACACTTGGCCTTCAGCCTCATGCCTTACTACACTCCTGGGGTGTGCATTAAAATCATCTAATGCACACCCTGGAAGGGCTTATTACTTACACAATTAATATCACTGATGCCACGCTCAGTCACAAAAGGGGAAGTTATGCTGAATGTGTGGTCTGCCTTCAGACAGGATTTCTCAATACCAAGTCCATCAAGCAACCCAAAGCAAATGAGTATAGGGGAACACTGAGTTGGCCAGTGAGCACAGTGGCTAGGGAATTGCATGTCATGCTGGTTACCCAGGTTTGGGTCCCAAGCCCAGGTCATTGCTGTGGGTCAGCGAGAAGCTTGGTAAGATGGACATGCTCGGCCTCTGAGTAGGAGAGAGATCTGCTGCCCCCTCTGAAACTACTCCCCGGTGGTAGTGGGGAGCTGGTGGAAACAGGATATGCCAAATCATCATGGCCGGCAGTGGCCACACACCTTGGCATGTGCATGCTTGTGGGACCCTGGTTGTTGCCGTCCATGGGGAGGAAGAAGAGTAGAAAAAGAGTAGCTGTCAGGATGGTGGCACTGTTACTCTCTTGCCCTGGGCCCACTGCTCTGCCCCCACATCTGACTGTGCTCCAGTGGGAGAGGGGAGTGTTTGCCTCTCCATCAAGGCCCGAGGAGACCCATGGTGCATGTCAGTTGATAACAGGGCCAGGCAGTCACCGGTTGCCATATGGGAAGATGGCTGGCTCCAGGAGGAAAAACACAAGATTGAACAAAAAAAAAATCATGGTCGCTGGCTTGATGACAACAAATTTACAAAGGCATTACAAACAGAGAAAACAAAGTCCTTCATCTGAGGGTATCTCTAATTCCAAGTTTCAGTCTCTCTCTCTCTCTCTCTCTCTCTCTAGCAAAAGCATTACTGCTCTTTTTATAAGTCTTTGCCTGGGAACTCATTAAGAGACATCCTGTTTCTCACAAAATGCAGGGCAGGCTTGCAAATAGAACAATGTCCCAAGCTGGCCTCCTGCTGACAGCTTTGCAAAAGAGTTTGCAAACAAACCTGAGAGGAGCTCAAACTGCTTCTCAGGCTAACCCCTAAATTCCAAATAGCTTTGCAATCATTTCAACATTATAGTTATATACATTTTCAAACCAAGGATACCAGTTTCACATAATGATCCACATATATTTTTATAACCACAAATAAGCAAGGGGGAAGAAAAAGACAGAAATAGCAAGTGAAGGCAGAGAGATGGAGGCAGAGAATCGCAAGATCGCTGGAGTGATTAGTTCCTGGGTCTCACAAGAACATTTGGTTGTGCAACCGACAGACAAGAGACAGAAAAGGAGAGGATAGAACAGATCCTTGCATTTAACTCTTTCTGCATAACAAATGGGACAGAGCCTTGTTCAACCCTGTCACAAACAGTCAGGCCAAATTGTAACTTTTTTTTTAATTTTCCTTTCTTCCGTTTTGGCCCTCGGGTTCCTCTTTTCCCCACCCCAACTGCCTCCACAACTAATGCCAATGTCGCTCGAGGTCAGACAGCGGTGGTTCAAATACTGGACGATCCACTCCCACCATCCTTGGGAGCTAAATGTCTCACGGGGCCCACAGGCTCCAATCAGGGATTTCAGGAATTCCTTATTAACCCTCAGTCAGGGATTCATTAACCCCCAGTCTCACAGGTGGCAGTACAGCATACAGCTATTGTAAACCACCGAGCCAGACGATTATGAGCACAGCTCCTGGAATTCTGTAATTTCAAGAGGCAGAAATATTCTCCGAAACTTGCAACATGCCACAGAATATACTATGTGTGGTGCAGCAGACATGCTCTTAGCGATTTTTCATTCAAATATCAAGTTTTCCCATAGATCCTGGGTCCAGCCTCCTCTTTGTTTATTGTGAAACCCCTCCTCTATGCTCAGCATGTAATGTCATCTTTGACATCACATGATATTTCAGCCAATGGAAGGGCTGTATTCTGCCACAGAAATGAATAAATTAATCATGCTGTAGGAATGAACAAATGCTGCTACAGAAAACAGGACTAAGGTGCTGTGGAGAACAAGGGTCCTGATTATAAGTAAGCAATAAACCATGTCAGGGTGGGAGCTGGGCGGGATTTGAAGCTCAGTGTGTTGCAAAGCAGGAGGCATTTCTTATTCCAAAAGTGCCGCCATGAAGGGACTTACTGTGCTTATAAAACAGTAATTTTCTGAAAATTGAAGTAAAAGCTAAACACTTTGCTTCAAAAGTTAATTGGAATGTGTTCATGCTGCTGTGATTTGGTTGTTTCATTTACATTTTTAGACTGTAAGTACATTGTTACCATACAGGGCTATAGTACTCTGATTCAGGAAGTCGAGAAAAGCAGCGCTCACCTCCTCCCATATACAGAAGCATACAGAAAAGTTTGGCTGTGTACTCCGAATCACACGTGTGTACCATCCCATCGGCGCAGTGATAGGACTGCCGCTCCGATGCCAGTGACTGGAGTTTGGTAACGAGCTTGAGTCGCTGGGGGAGCACTGAGGTCCCAGAGATGCCTCCTTCCCGTGAAGGAGGGCCACCATCCTCGCTGAGATACTGCCACCTGGGTGCCCACAGGTGGCAATGCAGCTGAGGGTGCCAAGTGAGAGGTGAAAGATGCTAGCCGGGGACCTGCACTGTGCATGCAATGTGTGCACATGTGCACTGGGTCCCCCTCATGTGACGTATCTTCCAGGGCCCAAAGAGGAGAAACTAACAACAGAAAAATAGAAAGCAGACTCACTGCCAGCTTTCTAGGGACCCCAGTATATCCACATGTCCCCCACAGTGTCACCCCCCCCCCCCGAGGAACAACAGCAGTCCTTGGGGCACTCAATCCTTCTTCCCTCGGATGGCCTCAGTGGCACGTGTTCACTCCTGAATGCAGGCATCAGCGTCACAAGTGATAGCGCTACCACTGCACTCCAGGCCAGCTATAAATCTTCCATTTTAATCCTTTTTCACTGGTTTAGGTATCCTTTTGCATCGAGGTGGAAGTGTGGTCTAGTGGTTACAGCAGAGGTGTGGGAACCAGGGGATCATAGGCTCAAGCCCAACACAACCAAATACTGTTTGTGTGACCCTAAGCAAGTCACTTAACCTGCAAGTGACCCACCCCTTCTCAGATGTGTACTAGGGAAGAATCATGGACCCGTGGAAAACAAAATGGTGTATCTAAGTTGGGCTCTCCTATGGGAATAAAATGTAAAGCAGACATGATCGCCTCTCACAGCAGAGGTGCATAAAGGTTGTAATGTGGTGCTGTGGGACAAATCAGGTAACCAGGTGACCAAAGGCCACTAAAAAACACTAATGTGGCTACCCAATCCTTAAAGTCAGTGGCCAACTCGCCACCTGCTGACCAAGTGATTTTTCCCTATAGTGGGAGTGATGCTGAAGAGAATCTAACAAATGATGGCCTGTATAAAACTTCATTTGGCTACAAGTTGCCGCCCCACAAACTTTGCCCCACCCTGGATAGGAGGCAGGGTGGGCCAATGATACATCTCTATAACACATCAACAGAATTGAAAAGGAAGAGAAACTGCTGCTACCCTTCCACTACATTATGATTATCTGAAAAGAAAATCATAGAGCGTATCATAGGTAAACAGTAAAATGAGATTCGGCCAAGGAACCGCTGCATTAACTGCATCAGGTAACAAGAGTCAGAGGTTTCCATAGAAACGGGATCTCTGTGTAGGCAGAACCAGACGTCCCTGGATATTTTGGATTTAGAGGATTACGAAACAGCATATATATCAAATCAGAGGGGCCAGCACCAGCAGGCAGGGAGAAGCAAGGCAATGCCGCACATGGTGTACTCACGAGACTCGGGGGCGGGGGGGCAATGGCGCTGAACCCAGGCTGTAAAATAACCCACAAGTACATACTGCAGGCCAGAAGGGAGACTGGCAACATGATAGGGACATGCAGCTTCCTGAGAGGACTGTGGAGCAGGCATGAGAGGATATGGCTGGCTTCACCAGGAACAGTAGTGCGGGCATGAGAGGGCACGACTGGAGGCTTGTCAGTGGGAACTTCAAGCAAGACCTGAGGGAATTCCACTTTACCGAGAGAATGATGTACAGCAGCTGCAGAACAGACTGGCAGCAGGTTTGGCTGGGGTGGGGACTATAAACAGGTTTCAAAATGGATGGGGCAGGTATAGTGGGCTAGTAAGACTAAAAGGAGGAGTTAGGGCAGTGAGGGACACATGGGGGTGGTGGCTTGGAGTATGCATTAGAGCTAACTTCCCCTATACGATGGTACATCGGGGGGGGAGTAGGTTGGAAATGTTTTTTGGGCAGACTGGAAGGACCCTTGGTCTTCATCTGCTGGAAAAGTATACACTTCTATTGATCTTTTTCGAGGCTATCTCTTTCATCAGGCCATACCTTTGGAACTATGCCCCCGTCAGTGCTAGGACCACACGGTTCCAAAGGTGTGGCCTGATAAAAGAGAATCTCTCAAAGATCTACTGTTACAGTAAGTATGTAACTATTCCTTTTCTGCAACCATCAGTTACAGGACCAATCAAACAAATATTCGGTCCTGTGTGGGGGAGGGGGTCCCCAGAAAAACTGCCAAGAAACAACCACAGCACCATTGGTGGTAGCAGGCCAGAAAATAAAAACAGCTGCTAGATGGCCAATGGCCACTTAAAAATAAATCACCAGTGGCCACTAAAAATTATGCTTAAACTAGCCAGTTGGCCCAGATGCACGTTGCTGCTCATGACACCAAGAGGATGCTCTCCTCGTGCGGGGTGAGTGAGCAGTGAGCTCCACTACTATACTCACTAGTATGGAGGGGGATGCCATCTGGCTGTGGCAACACAGGCACGCCTTGCATTTGTGCCTTGGAGCCCTTGCCACAGCGTCCTGTGGGGGTGGGATGCAAGCAAGGTGGACCCCCCCCCCCCACTGCATTCAGAATGAAGCAGGCACTCTTGGGCCCTGTCAGAAAATGACTGCCGTTGCTTTCCCACACATGGCAAACCTGCAGGGGGGAGTGCTGAAGCCCCTAAGGGTCAAAAACAGAGGGGAGAATGGCCCGTGCAAGGCTTGGAAGACGGCAAATAACAAAGAATGTGTGGGTGGGGCTTGGAAATGGGCACGAGGAGAATGGTAGCACCACAGGAGAGAAAATAAATGATGAGAAAGTGTGGTGTATAGGGAAATATACCTGCAACCCAAGAGCAGCATCTGGAAACCAGGACCCCCTAACTTGTACACAGACAAGACAACAGGCCACAAGTTGGCATAACAATAGGCAAGGCAAGGCAAGGCAAATTTTATTTTTCTGGTGCCCAATCCCAGAGGCTATGGGTGCTGTACAAACACACAAAAATTGAAAAAAATATATATCTCACCATATAATAAATAATCACGTTAGAAAAGGCAGTATCCTGCATATAAATAATCACCCTCTTTACTTTTAAAAAGGGACTGATAATCTATGTTCTCATCCAGTACTCGAGAAAGCCTGGCTAAAAACACTTAAGGCGGACTTTGAATGCTTCCACTGAAGGGGCCTCCCTCACCAACAGCGGGAGTGAATTCCACAGGACGGGGCCGGTGATACTAAAAGCTCTATCGCCAGCCGTTTTCAACCTCGTCCTGGGAATCGCCAGGAGGCCCCTCAAGGAGGATTGCAGGGAGCGGACCGAGGCAGCGGGTGTAAGAAGGTCCACCAGGTAGCAAGGACCCAGTCCATGTAGGGCCTTAAAGGTGAACAAGCACACCTTAAAAAGCACCCTCCATTGAACCAGCAGCCAGTGCAATTCCCACAGCACCGGGATGATGTGACAGTATTTCGACTGTCCAGTCAACAACCTGGCAGCTGCGTTCTGCACCAGCTGCAGTTGATGGAAGGTGCCTCCAGAGACCCCGAGGTAGAGCGCATTACAGTAGTCAAGTCTAGATGTTACAAATGCATGCACCAAAGTGGGAAGGTCCAGGGGCGGAATCAGGTGCTTAATCCTGGCAATGTTTCTCAGATGGAAAAAAATTACCCTGACAACGGATGGCACTTGATATTCCATTGTCAAACAGCTGTCTAGCACTACGCCAAGACTGTGCACCTTACAGGAGGCCATCAATGGGACAGACCCTAGAACTAGTCCAGTATCTGCCCCAGAGGCCATTCTGTCATGCCTCCTGTTCGACTCCACCACCAGTACCTCCGTCTTATCGGGGTTCAGTCGCAACCAGCTAGAGGCCATCCAGTCATTAATCTCGGCCAGACAGTTGTTTAATACTTCCACCACATTGGATGTCCCAAGGGCAAAGGATAAGTACTGCTGAGTATCATCGGCATAACATTGAAACCGCAAGCTGTACCTCCTAATGATCTCACCCAGGCATCACCCCTAGTGCTGGGGCAAATACCTGGCTCAGCAGTTTAAAGGGGTCAGGGCGTTAGGGTACAAAATAACATTTATATTTACTCCAGGTTCTGGGAGAGAGGTGCTAGGGCTACGCTAGGCCTAACTTCTGAGGTGGCCCCGTAACTATACTCAGGAAACACAGATGTAATGTCCACTACTGAAAATGGGATTGCACAGTATGGCTTTATTCTGACACATTGGTAAAAATGCAGAAAAGGGGTGGTCCCCCAGTTTGTCACTATACACACAGGAGCAAGAAACTTTATTTTCCAGAACTACAGACTGTTTTGGGATTTAGTACATTCTTTCCCCTCACAAACACATTTGAACTGTCCATCCTGCTGTACTAGGAATCTCTGGACTTTTACTTTCCAATAAGTGTATATCTTGTGGGAGTTTCCACACACTTGAAAAAACATTTCACAAATTCCTTCTGATGCAATGAACTTTGTTAATATGCCCAGGGTAACCTGGTGCCCATACATGAACCAGTTAGCCCTGAATGAGGATTAAACTGGGGTTGTGCCCACTCTGGCCACAACCAGTCTCTGCCATTCCTTCTGGGTTATACCAAATGAGCCTTCTTTTCCTACGAAATGCTAAAGGACTCCCAAACTTTAAAACTGAACATTTAGCACATTTTTGTGGTGATGCGGAGGCCCTGACAGGTGCACTCTAGCCTTATCTCTGGGTACATACACCTCAGACCAACCCCTTAAAACAGTTCCATTAATCTGTATTCACAGTTTTGTTTGTCCCTTTGATACAGACATGGAAGCAGGAAGCAAAAACACCTCTTTACTTTACTGGTAGCTTGTCATAGCTTTTAACTGCACGCTCATTCTTTCTTTCTAGGCAGCTGACACTTTAGGATCTTCAGGGAATTGCCCCTTGGAGCCACAGAAACTGAAGTCCCTCTCACTTCTCTGTGGAAATGACCCACTGGGGTCTTGCAGGCAAACGGTCTCCACCACCACTTCTTCTGGTACTGCTGGGTCTCACACAGTAGGGTGAGAAACTGCCAAAGGCCCTTCACCCAGTCTCAGAGGAGACTGGCAGGCACCTCTCCACTCTGAGCACTGCTGCTCACTCAGAGCTCCACTTCACACTACTGCTGACAACCAACTACACTGAAATTCCATCTGAACATTCTAAACTGCCCCCTAGCAGCTGATTCCAAAGTGGCTTATGCTGCTGCGAGAATTCGAAATGACATAATCTATTCTCTGCCCAGTCTAACTTAGTAAACAATGATGTCATGCTGTAAGGAGCTTCAACAACACCCTACAGATTGCCCAGGAACCTTCCTAGTCTAACACTAATAGGATTCTAGTAACCCCAGGGGACTGGGTGGTTACATACCAATCAAGGGAGCTAACAAGTTCATAAAGGAAGGGTGAGTTGCTTTATGAGCCAGTTAGCCCCTGAGATAGGTACATTTCACCATACAGGACTTACCCATAATTTATTTTACATATCGCATGAAGATGGACACTCCTTTAATATTTGCAATTTTTTTTTGACATCTTGATGTTTGTCCTCCTGCCTTTCCTGGGTGGCCCCCAGCCCAGACACCCACCTTTCCTGGGATTTACAAGCTGTTTACAGTGACCTTGATAGTCAAGTGGTTGCCTTGATTTGTTAAGACCGGCACTCTAACATGTTAAAACAAGCGTCTGTCGATGCCAAATGTTCGCCACTTGCATTACTGTTGTACCAGATCTTGCTTGTACACATTTATTGTGTATAGTAAGGGTTTCTTCTGCATGGATTTCCATGCCAGACTGAAACCTTGTTGTACCACAGCTCAAAGGTCATGGAATGTGGCTGTACCCTTCAATGGTACAACAAGGTTCCAACTGATCAGAAATCCTGGAGGCAGCTGTTGTTTTTCTCAGTGCTGCACACACAGCAATCAGTTCAAGTTCTGAACTGAAACCACCTGCCTGCCATGTGAACACTGTGAAACATGTTTATTTTTTAAATGAAAATGAAAGAAAGAAAAACTGTGCACTATAAAAGTACTGTATGGGCAAACACATGCCCAACCTTCTGACTACATTGGACCTCTTGAGCTTCGCTCTCAGGGTCTGATGTAATCAGAACCCCTCTGTGACAGCACATGCTGGTTGTGCATGGCTGCCCATATATTATTCTGTACATTACTCAAGCTTCGGCTCTTGAGCTGTGATGTAATCAGCTCCCTCTGTGGCAGCATAGGCTGGTTGTGCATGACAGCCCATATAGTATTCTATACATTACTCTAACCCGCTCTCAAGGTCTGATGTAATCAGAACCCCTCTGTGATGGCACAGGCTGGTTATACATAGCTACCCATATATTATTCTGTACATTACTCTAGCTTGCTCTCAAGGTCTGATGTAATCAGAACCCTCTGTGACAGCACAGGCTGTGGTTGTCCATGGCTGCCCATATATTATTCTGAACATTACTCGAGCTTCGCTCTCAGGCTCTGATGTAATCAGCACAGGCTGATTGTGCATGGCTGCCCATATAGTATTCTGTACATTACTTTAGCTTCGCTCTCAAGGTCTGATGTAAACAAAACCCCTCTGTGACAGTACAGGCTGGTTGTGCATGGCTGCCCATATATTATTCTGTACACTACTCTAACCCGCTCTCAAGGTCTAATGCAATCAGAACCCCTCTGTGGACAGCACAGGCTGGTTATGCATGGCTGCCCATATATTATTCTGTACATTACTCAAGCTTCGTTCTCAAAGTCTGATATAAGCAGAACCCTCTGTGATATAGAGGCTGGTTGTGCATGCTGGCATTGTTACTAAATATTTGCCCAGGACAGAGCAGAAGAGATGCAATATCTCATTTTCAGTGGTGTCCTGCTTTTACTCATTTTAGACTGTGCTTTCCCATGATAGGCCAGCTGAAAGGCAGTATCTAATTTTCATTGGGCTCTGACATTTTGACCCCAAATTTCCAACAGTCTTTTATGATATGGTTTATAGATCAAGACAGGTGGAATTTTTAAACACCCATCCGAAAGGTAATTTTGCAGTACAATTGCAAAAACGTGTTTTATTGGGGATTTGAAAAATGACACCTGTCATGTTCATGAGGTGGGGTAACACAAGGGATATGTTAAACATTAGTGGCCAAAATCTGCAAAAATAAAGTTATGCGAAACATTGGAACAAGTCAACGTTTCTTCATAACTTTGTTTTTTCACGTTTTGACCCCACATTTTCAATATACAGTAGTCTTTTTATGACCCCTTCTTCTGAACATGACTGGTATATTTTATAAAATAGTGGCAGAAATGTTGTTTCGTACCACAAGTGCGAAAACATGTTTTTTACCAGGATTTGAAAAGTGACAGCTGTCATGTTCATGAGGTGGTGTGAAAAAATGGTTATATTGAAAATTCGGGGTTTAAATATTTAAAATTACCAAAGTTACAAGCATGTGTTGCAAAAATGTCAATATACGCTCATAACTTTGTTCTTTTTAAATATTTTTACCCCAGATTTTCAACATACCCTTCTTATGACCCCACCTCATGAACAAGGAAGGAGAACATTTTCAAATCCTGCCCAAAAGTTGATTTTTATGCAGTAACCATGAAATCACCTTGAAACATGTTTTGTTATAAAAAAAATTATTTTTCCAAAATAAACTACAGTACATGTCATTACATGAATATTTGGAACACGTTTGAATAATTTCATCACCCTTGTACATAAGGCATGATCCCAAAAAGATGATGTTGAAAATATAGGCGAAAATATTGAAAAATTACCAAGTTATGAGGACAAGTTCACAACGCATTGAAATACACTGACCCGCATACCTGATTTCCTCAGCTCCCAGTCCGGCATTGATGAGTGAAGACATGTCTCCAGTCCAGAGAGGATTACAGTGTTAGACCCCCCCCCCCTTAGATAAGTAAGGGGCGGAGGGGTGCTGAGTGGGACGGTTGGGTGAGGGAGGGTAACAGCAGCAGTGAGCTGGCAGCAGCAACTGACATCGATGGAAGGTTTTCTTTTTACAGGTTGTATAAAATATAAAAATAAATGACTATTAGGGCAGTTTCTTTATTTCAGGCACCAACACGGGAATTAGGCACCCCAGTGTCAGGGTTACCTCTAGTGGCACAGGAAGTGATGGGGAGCTGGAAGGATACTTGGCAGAGGGTGGGATTACAGCAATTAAAAAAAGACAACAAGGGACGGTTTTTTGTTTATTTCAGGTGCCATCACTGGGGACTGGGCATCCCGGTGTTCATGTTACATTTCGCGGCACCAGGGTGGGCTCCCTGGTGTTGCACAGTGAATATGGGTGGGGTAGGGGGCACTAGTCGGCACCAGGGATTGGGTATCCCACTATTGGAAAACTAACAAGGAAGGGGGAAACAATGGGAGGTGGGAGGGATACTTGGCAGAAGGTTGGAGGGATTGTTTTTACAATGGCAGGAGGAGGACGCAGCAGGCTGATTGTAATGCTAATCACCTCTGCTTGCTGGGTGGTGTTATGCAGATCAAAGGAAAGAGCTGCCTTATGATTGGGGCGGTTGTTTTCTTTGAACTTCAAAGTTTCCACCCAACAAGACCAGAACAGTGTCATGATCAGCCTGACTGATGATTGGTCTAACACTGTCGAGCCCTTGCAGACTACCCTGCACTGGACTGACTGTGACACACCTCTGAAAATCCAGTATCATATCAACATGTTCACTTTTTTTGTATAATCTTTTATTAAGATTCATTATACAATTATTGTCAGTATGCAGTATTGCATCTTATAAAATACATCCAGTAATATGAAGTTACAGCATAGTGACAGGTCCCTTCCTATACAGCTTTAAATATTAAACTGTCAAAGAAAACATTCTCAATAGATATGCAGTTCGTTACTGAATCACAGAATAATCAAATCTCAGTATGGAGGAAAGCTGCACAGTAGGGGTGTTAGCTGCAAAATCAAACAGATTAGATAGACCAAATTGCATTTTCTGCTGACAGTTTTCATATGTACTAGTAGATACAGGCTGTCCACTATCCCAACATTGAACTTCAAGCCTAATTTGACTATGATGGGTGGATGGCTCAGAGATCAACGTAAGGAAGTATCGTTTCATGGAGGGGGAGCTGGACATATTGAACAACCTTCCTGAGTTAGTCGTGTGTGTGAAATAGTTGATGAATTCAAGAATGCATGGGACAGACATAATGCAATTATAATGGGGGTCATTATCTGCCATCAGAGTTTTGTGTTCTAAATTTATATGTGGTTAGTGTTCTGTATAGTATTCCATTTAGTTCCTAATCTGGTACAGTAAGAGTATCAATTACCATAGAGAGTATTTGAGCACCAAAATAATTTGCTATTTGATAATGCTCATGCAAAGTTCTGTTCTTTATTATCTATACTTATTTCCTTCATCATAGTAATACTTGACCAGAAGACGTAGTCGCCAGTAGAAGAAACCAAATTTATAGTATTCAAAAGTGCACTGGTGTTTTCTTTTGCAGACATGTTTAGTGTGTCAAGTTGTGTGCAAAGTTGCCATCAAGCACATTTGTGGCACACTTGTAGAAATCAAACAACAGTGTAAAAATGGACATAAGAACTTATGGCAGAACCAACCTTCACATTCTTTCATGCCAACCGTGAATTTGAAAACTACCTGCTGTATTTTTTTTACTGGTAGTAGTCCTGGAAAAGTTATACGTCTGTTCCAATCTATGAAGATCCCTATGATATCAGTCAGGACATATAATATGATGCAGAAAGCGTATCTAATTCTATCAGTTCATAATGTATGGACAAAGAAAAGGGACAGTCTGATATCATCATTTCTTAATGGTGAGGTCATTCTTGGAGTTGATGGTCGATGCTGTTCACCTGGGCATACGGCAGCATTTGGTGCGTACACTATGATGGACCTAGAGAGGGCAAAGATTGTAGATATACAGCTTGTACAGGTAAAGGTCCATGAAACTGACATAAATTAATTAACAAAAATAGATACAGATAGTTACAATTTACTACATTGTTTATTATGAAAGATAGCCAATCACCTTCGACTTTCATGCTGTTTATGTCAGCTTATTCTAACACTAATAGGGATGGCATCTTCATATTAGTTTGTCCCAATTATAACAATCACGGCACACTGGTATATACAAATAATTAGTGCTTCTGTACAGTAGTTAGAGGATTTCTTATATGATATTAATAGGTGTGCTGTCTAGAACAGTCTTGTCTCTTTGCTTCTGAAATACCTATATATGTTGCATCCACTACCAGATAAATGTATCATTGTAAATCACTGGCAAACATGAAATGATTAATCAGTTAAAACAATCACAGATCATAACTTTTGGTGGGAAGAGTAAATTTATCAATGACACAACTTTTATAATAATAGTTAGACATTAGGGTTGTAAGTATGAATTTACATATTATTTTATTGTAATTTTTAACATAATTTATGCTACAGAGTAATGAGTATCAAATTCATATTCAGTTGAGTTGGAAGGCCTGAAGATGAGCATCCAGTCATTTAAGGATGCAAGTGTTGAAATTTCAAGTATAACAACAGATCGCCATTCCTCAATAAAAAATATCTAAGTGAGAACGAACTGCAAATAAACCACTGGTTTGATGTATGGCACATTGCAAAAGGTATTCGTATTTATGTGATCGATTACTTAATGTTATCAACACAAATTTCTATCAACATATGTTACCTATATTTGATATCTGTATATTGTTACTGATATAATGTTAACCTCCATTATATACAACACCAGTAATGATTAATTTCCCTGTGTAAATGTGTTTATCTCACTGTCTTACATCCAGATAAACATTTATCTGTGGGTTAGATATGTCACAATGACTATCCCTAACCTTAGGCCCATCGGTGAGCAACTTTCACAATGCTGATGACATCACAATAGCTCTGTCCTGCTCTGAAGCTAGCTGCTTAATTCAAAGAGCAAAAATTAACTCTAAACAAACAGCTGATTAAAATGGTATAAATTATAATCTGATGTTGTATCAACTCAATGCGTAATGACCTTACTCAAAATATACAACTTTTCCTGATTTGTGAGGGAGCAGGTCTGTCATAAGTCACTTGTGACTCTGCCACTTGTGAGTTATGGACCTGCCCCTCACTCACGAAGATAAATTGCGTATTTCAAGTAAGGCCATTGTGAATCCATTATGTGTTACTCACAACATTAAGGTACGCAAGGCTTTCTCTACTTTCGTTGAACACTCCTGTTACACCTCCTAGTATTCCTCCCTTTGGGCAACATTATACCTCTTACCTTGTCTGCCATATATTTTGAGAAACATATTAGCCTCTTCACTCTCTTCGCCATGTACACCAACACAATGCCTTTATTCATCATTTCAACTAAGGCTCCTATAGTTTGACCCAACTGTTCTGCATCTGAATCTATCTCTAATACTGTTACTTTCTACTTCCTCTTCCCTCAACCATAGTTACCTTTGTTGTGTGATCAAATCCACACCTGCATACCATTTAAATCAGTTGCTCTGACACCCTCAACTGAAATAATGAGTCACAGAAATAATTACAATATTAAACTTTTGATGCAAGTAAAAAAGTAGTTTAATGCGTGTGAGAAATTGTTATTATCCATTTATTTTATAATTAGGAATAAGAAAGAAACTTGACATTATGGGTAAATGGAAAGACTGCAGAATACTTCAACAGTGGTCAAAGGCCATTAGCAATCATTTATACCAGTGTGCATCTTCCAGTGGTGGTGTTGGTGACATGGTAGCAGCAAAATGGAATTCAATATTAAATTGCATGTCAAATATTCACACTGGTCATGGTAATGTGTTCCCAGAATGTCAACATGAGGTTCTATAAAATCACCCTTGGATACCAATGGGTCAGTGTTATTCACACTTTTAACATATTTGTTGCATATATTTTGATTTATTATTTTAATAATAGTCTCCAAATATGGTATAATTTCTCAATTATAGGCAGCAAACCTCACAAAGAGATGGAGCTGATTGTACACAATAAAATGATATGTAGGGATGTACATAATCTATCACCAGGGGAGCAGACATCATTTCTTGAATTGTTTCACAAGGTGTTGACATTCTTTGTACCTAAGAGTGTGCATTACTTTTATGACAGCATGCAGGCAAGGTATGAAATATACTGTATATTGTTCAATGCTAACTGAAATACTCTGGTATTATAAACAGCACAGTCTGTACCTTGTATTCATTAGTAGTCAAGTCTACTGTCTGTCAGCATTTAATAAAATTACATTATAATTGATTACATGCCATCAGTATAAGTTACATCACGCGATATATGATTGGTGTATTAATGCAATCTGCATTACATAGATATAATTATTTTTGTTTTGTTGTGATTCACTCATAATTAATTAAAAATTTAATATACACAGGTTGCTTGTTGCAGCTTTGCGTTTTAACGAAAATTCTGCATGCATGCAGTCTACAACAAAAGCAGGGAAAAGAAAGTGGTCTGTATCTTTTCCCAAAGCCAGGTCGGGTGCTCCAGTTGTCAAACAGATATAAGTCTCAGTCAATCATGGTACATATCAAAAATTGAACTTGTTTATTGCTATTGCTAACTGTTTCATAGAATGGGATTGTGTACATTTAAGTGGTGGAGTTGAGGGGTGGACTAGTGTCTGCACTGGTGAGGTGATGCAACTAGCACCAATTGATTATATATTGAATTATGTTTGCCAATATGAGAGTTTAGTAAGCTATAATAAATGGCTGGGTTTTTGGTATAGATGAGTCACCAGCACATCCCAAAGAGTAGTGAGGCATGATACTACAGGAGTTCTCTGGCAAAGCTTTTGGGATATGAGGCTGATCTTTTCTTTCACATGAAAGAAACACCAGCAATAGAAACTCTGAATAGTGCTTGATTTAAAATGTGTGTATGTGTATAAATGGGCTTATTGGTGTAAATCACATTGAATTATTTACTTTATTTAAATGAATAGACTTTTTTTTTAGGAACTCATTGATATATTTTATATATGAGTGAAGGCTGCATCGATTACCAATAATATAACCTATGGGAGTGATGGAGTGATTTTTTTTCCAATTATTCAACCAGGTGAGACACACTAAGCTGAAAGCTTAGTTTACAGGTGCAACTTGAGAGCATGAGGAAGTTAAGCGACTTGCTCAGGGTCACACAGTATGCTAGTGGGGGCTGTGGGATTCAAACCCAGGTCTCCAGATTTGCAGCTCAGAGCCTTAAACCACTGTGCCATACTGCCTTGACTTATCACTTACCACTATTATGATAACAATGTTTCATTAAAATACTGTTAAACCTTGATTAGCATATAATTAGACTCTACATGTATGATTACCTGTATCCATGTATATAGTAGACACATTGTAAATATGCAAAACTACCATTCTGTGCACAAAGTATGTTACTGAGCTAATGGATGACGTCATAGCACATAGGACAAAGTATCCAAGTTACAAGGCAGCGTATGAATCAAACAAAAGAGACAGAAACATTCCTCCACCCATAGCAGCAGCATTAGAAAAACTGGATAAGAACTTGCTAGTATCCATGCACAGGAGTAGATTTAACAAATCTACATGTGGGAATAGGTAACGTCTATATATAGCGTATATTGTATCATAGTTCATTGTAGACTTCAATCCCATTTTATTTATCTGTATATCATTTTTTTGGAGATTTCGTTTTCAGTTTTCTCCCCAATTCTAATCCCTACCTCAGACACATGTACGCATGTGGATGCATGCTCACGCTGTGCACTGAGGCACCCCCCCCCAGTCATGTTGCCTCCACCTACTACGCCGATCACTGGACCTCCCATATAAACATATATATAGATTTTGACGGTAGATAAGTAGCACTTGGCCCACTCAGTCTGCCCATTTCCCTACATATTGGATAAACTGCAGATGCTGGTTAACCAACAGCTTACTTCTTCCTAACCCTCCACCAGAATGGCCTTATGTCTGTCCCATGTGTTTAACTGGAACCACACATGTTTGATGGTTACTTGTTCAGAAGGCCACACACTTCTAAATTTGAGATAATCTCTCCTTACTAGTTTTATAGTAAAAGGTCTAAGACTGGAGACAGGACCACGAGGAGTGAGGGGTGGGGGTATGGGGAGAGGTGGGGATGGGAGTGAGGGCCACAGCCATCGCCATAATAGGAGAGATTTTTTCAGGCTGCTTATTCTGGCTCCAACCATCCTCCCACACCTTGCCAGCTCCCAGATGTCCCAATTCCATTTTTTTAACCAGGCGCTATTTAAGACGTCCAGGGCATCAGCCATCAACACCACTGAGCTGGCAGAGAATTCAGTCCATTTTTTAAAAGATTTTATTTCAGAATTTCAAAGCACACTTCAAGGAATTATACGAGCCCTATTCAGGTACTCTATATCTCCTCATGTGTCCAGAGGTTTTGTTAGAATGACTTCCAGAGTCACAGCCAGCTATGGTCTCTAACAAGAAATTTTTCCTATGTGAATGGGTTACTGAGCACATCCTCCCACCTTCACAATAGTGACCTATAACTATTCCCCCTCTTTAGTAAATAATGATCATAAGTGCTTATTCATAGTTACAGTCTTATGTTGGTTTCCTACCTATACAACGTTCATCCAGGTTACAGTCAGTTTGTATATCATCTATTCTCTTTATTGTTGCATGCATCATACCAAGGTATCTACTGCTAATATCATATTTATGATGAAAACAGCACTGATTGCTCTGCAAATTATGCAGACCAGATTATAAATTTGGCTGCTGTGTTAAATGTTATAGATTTTCAGGAAAGAAAAAATATTTTATGATTATTCTGTTTCATGGACAAATTGGATTGCTTTATTGGTAGTATAAAGCAGTATTTAATAGTATATAGGATACTGGATGGGCAACTATGCACAACCAGTGTGTTGTGCCACTGAGGTATTCTGATACCCTGTGACTTCGAGAGCAAAGCTCAAGAGGTCCATGGGAATTAGATCCCATGAGGTAGCATACCACCCTGGTTGTGCATAGAGTTGCCAATCTGCTATTCTACAGTATATTGTGAATGGCATCCATACGTATTTCTGACATTGCACTTTGTTTCAGTGAACTGATGATGGTGGGGTGGAGAGCACTTGATGATTGGTGATAGGCTCAAATTACTGACACTGTGTGCCGCAGAAGTTTCTGTGAGCTCATGTTTTAAAAAAAGTAACTTCCAGGTTAAATGGATAGCAAAAATCACATATGTGGCAGCATTCCAATTTATTCTGCATCAGTAGAGACATCAATACTGCAGCAGAATGACATATATGACATCACTACTGCAGAAGAAGAAGCATATTCAAGGCATGGAATTCAATGCAAGGCAACATTTAACCACACACTATAAAAACTGTAGATGTAAACTATTTACTCAATCAGTATGAGACATGCCAATCATTTTCTTAGTGCTAAGGAGTTGAATACTTACAGGTGGAATTCATTTGCTTGATAGTCATGACATGTATTTATATCTTTGCAGATATGACAATGCAGAGAATTGTAGCATCATCACACAAGGAACAGAAGAGTGAATATACAAGGGACTTTCATTTGTGCTATGACTATCTATGTCAGATGTCATAAAAGTTAATGAGCATCACCTGCGTACCTTTGGACATTTCACATTCAATGTTCTTCTAGTTTAATACTGTCAAAAATAAGGCACAATAAAATGATAACTGTTTATCCAATTATTCTGTTATGAAAACATTGCATTTACAAAGCTATGTAAGTACTGAAACTGATATGATTTGGAACTTGCTAAGAACATTCTCTGTACTTCAATTTACAGCTTGAAATCGCTCCATTAATTGCAAGGCAAGGAAAGACAAAGTTTACTGACCTCTTCCCACATATACTCTGGCATCCACTTATCTTGGTCATTCACCTGTCTCCATCAGTCTGTTCAACATAAAGATTCCACATATGTACCCATTCTATGTAGAGATATCACATCTACTGTTCCCTAGCCTCCTTTACCTGACTACGACCAATGTCAAGCAAAACCACATTCAGACATATTTTCCTTCTATGCCCAATATTCATCTTATTAGGGATGCTTGCCATCATATTCACAAACATTTACAGGGACAGTTTGCAACCTAAACCTCTCAACCACATCATCAGCTCCTCTGGACTTACCATATGTTAAATGATACACCTTGACTTACCCCACCCGACAATGGCACAGAGGTGCCCAACCTCCACCAAGGGGTACATGTTGTGCCAGACTCTCTACCCCTTTCATCCCCCAATCATTTATGTAAACTGTCATGTGGAATATGTTTATGAAGTAAATCCTGCTCACATACATGATACAGTGGTAGTAATGAAATCTTTTATTACAGAATTCTTATTGTCCTGTTAATCAGATTGTAGGCCATGTTGTCTGAAATAAAGTATTGATTGTTCTCAGGTACACAAAACAAACTGAAATCTTTAAAAAAAATAATCCTGTAACAAAATGTATGATTTATATTATGTTTACAATAGTAACATATTTAACGAAATTTGTAAAACAGATGATTAATAATGAATATCTCATGTTCAAATCTTACGAAACCAGAAACAGCAGATATGATTACTTTTATTACTTATTCTATACATTAAGAAGTATACCTTATTAATAAGGCAATAATAGAATGTTAGCCCATACCCATCTTAAAATAAATAACATATGCAGTTATTATTTTTAATGGAAATGGCAAAATTTTAAATTGAAGGCAATGAAAAGAGTAAATAGTTCAATAGATGGTGGTCATCAAGCAAACTTAAATCCAGTGTAGGATTTCAATGGGAAACATTCTCTTATTTTTTTAACAGCACATTATGGTATTATCCTCCTGTTGCCCTGTACTATTCTATCAAAAATCCAGTTGAAAAACCTGCTATAACGCAGGTGAAAAGATAAATCAGGGAGATATAAGAATTTAGAGAACTCATCTACTTATTGGTCCATAAAACATATTTAACATCAACATCTGAGTCATTTTGGATTTGTCCAACATCAAAAAGTAATTCAACAGCAAGCAGTCGGGCTACTCAGCACAACGCAAAAAAAAAAGGGGTGGACCACAAGCTAGGCCCAGTTTAAAAAATGTTTTATTAAATAAAGTTAAAAAAATGACAGACCAGCAGCACCCCCATACCAAGTGACCAATGTTTTGTGTTGCTCTGATGCTTGAAAAGCATCAGGGTGACATAAAACGGTGGTCACATTGTATGTGGAGCAGATGGAGCAATCAGAGTTATATGGAGTAAGGAAATCAGACATGTAACCTCATAACTCTAGGCAAGACAAGGCAAATTTTATTTCTTAGGCACACATTCCAGAGGCTCTGAGCACCGTACAGGTAAAAGTAGATAAAAAACAGTAACAGCAATAACTACAACAAAAGTAAAGTCACATAAATATATAAAACATCAGGTTAATAATGACAGCTGACATACAGCAAAGCCTGAGCAGGTATTAGGTTAACAATAGTGCCTAAAAAAATAGATCACGAAAGGCCTGACTAAACAGGTGGGTCTAAAGGTGGGCTTTAAAAGCATCAACTGAAGGGGCTTCCCAAATAACTGGAGGAAGCGAGTTCCAAATGATGGACCGGCGATGCTAAATGCTCTGTTTCTGGTAGGTTTTAATCTTGTCCTGGGAACTGCTAGGAGACCCCCAGAGGAGGAATGAAGGGGTCGTAATGAGGTGCCAGGAATCAAAAGGTCCTTCAAATAACCAGGACCGAGACCATGTAGGGTCTTAAAGTTGAGTAAACCCACCTTGAAGAGAACCCTCCACCTCCAGCCACCTAGGCATGCTTTCTTTGATTGTAAGTGTACATTGTTCCTTGCATTTTAAATAAATTCAAGTACTGTTTTTTAATGGAAATATGTTTAAACCTGCCAGATTGCCTTTTCTTTTGGTATGTGTGCATGTGTGTGTGGGGGGGGTATAGATTTTACCAGAAAATACCCCTGTATGACTCAAAAGTATGTGCTTTCATAAACTTTAGTAATGTATTTCAGAAGTTTGGATCTGCCTCTGCCAATGTAACTTTGTTTTCCACCTTGTCTGTTTGTTCATGAAGTATTTAGCCTTATTTCTTCCTTCTGTTTTTTCTTTCTTTGTGTTTCCCCATATTCAAGATATGGAATGTTTACAATGGAATACAGGGATTCAAAATTCTGCTCAGTTCCACTGGAAGAATGTTACTCTCCTAACATACTGCGCACTCACACAACAAAGGCTCTTGCAGTGCCTTAGACTCAGTTATCTAACTGTCAGGAAAAGCAGAAGAGATTTCTCTGATGAGCAGTTAAAGACAGCAGAAGGATTTTTCATTGTCAGAAAAAAAAAACAGTTGTAATGAAAACTATAAACAATAACATTTGTTTATGTGTGTAAGTAGTGTGTGATGACCAGGGAAACAACATTTATTTATTTTTTTTAATTTTTATTTAAGGAAGTTTTACTTTTAGGGCCCAGTTGAAGTTTTGTTTTTTACAATAAATATCACAGCCTTGGTTGTGATGGAAGATCAACTCAGGTTGTGGGGGGACTGATGAAGATAGATCTGGTTGAAGGATGACTGATTTAGGACCAGGATGGCTATGTAATATGCTCTAATATTGAATGGTCACATGACTTGTTTTAACAAATTAAAATTCTTGGTTTTTAGACCCATTATGTGTATATATGTATATGTATATATATATATATAGCTATAATGATCAGTCATGTTTTGTGATTTACAATATTGGTTCACCACAATTACAGAAATATGTAGGCAAGTAAACATTAATTCCTCTTGTGAAACTTCATCACCCATTGGTCCATCATGTTTGATGAATTCATTCAGAGATGACAGCATAACATAGGAGTCAAGCAGCATGAACTACAACCTGGATAATCCATAATGCATTTTATCCCTCTAAACTTTTTTATTTCAACTCTTATTGACCTGTACAACCTACAGCACATGTCTTCAACTACTGTTGGCATATTCATGCAATTATGGCAACTGCACCTGAAAAGGCAAATTACATTTAAATAGAACAACATAATGTCAATAAGGTGTGCATCTTGTAGTTCAACCTCCGGCTGTCTCAGTCTCACTTTGGATTTAAAAGTGAATATCATCGTTATCTATCCTTAGCTGTTGCTTGTACATGCTTTGACCCAACCTGAAGCTCCTAAGACTTACCAGTAATGTCACCCCTGCTCAAATCCAGCTCTAAGACTGTCTCCTCTTCCCCTCCCCATATTTTTTCTTCTCTTTGTAAATAACTTCTTGACTACTAGCTCTCCTCCTTCTCGAACCTTGTTGCTGACCATCCACTGTTGTTTTGCCAATTACCATCCCTGACCTTCCTTCTGTCAGTCTTTCTTGTTATGTTTGAACATTCCTCACATTTCTCTCTATATAACTTTACTATCTTATTAACCCTTTCACTCCACAGGTCAGGTCCATGGTTTCTGCACTTATTATATATCTTACTGCCATTATCTGTATAATGCTTGCCATTATTTTTTGTTGTTTCTACCCATTGTATTTTTGTAGCACTGTTGTACTGTTCCTCTATTTGTATTATTGTACCCATGTTGCTGTTGTTCAACTGTTCTCCTTTTGTTGTACTCTCCCGGGTCGTGCCTGAAAATAGTCCTTTTATGGCTAGTGCACCTACCCGGTTAACAAAAACTAAATAAAGTAAAATAAAACTATCTACAGACCCAGCCCCTGATTGGGCTCCCACTCAACCAGCCATGGCACGGAGCTCACCGGCCGGCTGCCCACACTCTCTGAAGCTCCTGAAAACCTGGCTACAGGTACGAATTCCAGATTTCGATAACCCTCACTCCGATTGGGTGTGCTGCAGGATGGCTTTCCACCTTATTGGTCTGCTAAGTTGCCTGTCACCTGTGATTGGTTGCATGCTCCTAGCTTCCCGAAAGACAGTCTGTGACCTTGCTTTCTCTGCAGTGCTGGGCCGAGAGGGTGATGCATCTGCATATGCCTCTGGGAAGGTCGCTGAGTACAGCCAGCATTTGAAAAAAGTTTGCCCGCCAACCTCCCTCCTCTCTGGTGTTTATTATACAGACCTCCAGCTCCACCCTTTCTTCACAATCATCCTATTGGTGTTTTGGGGTGAGTGATCCCACTTGCCTTTGGCTAAATCAGTCATTTCTACCTAGACCTCTGCCCCCTCTCCTGCTGTACTCAGAGGATTACGTCTACCTTTTTGCTACTCAAATGATCCCTTCACACACCTTGGCCAAATATACACTGCGTGTAGTGGCTCTTCTCCGCTGCTGTCTCCCCTACACTAGTCCAAAGGGCAATATATCTAGCATATTTACTATGAGACCCTTCCCTGCTACTGCTCCTCCCCACCCCTTACACTTCTGCTGTGTACGCTACCCTCCTCTGTGGGTTTACATACTTTTTCTGCTATGTCCCAGCCACACTGTTTGCTACACTGATGCTCCCCCTAGCCTGCAGGCTTCCATGGATGGGCAGTGGTCCTCTGCCCACCACCCTCTGCATGCTAATGCTCCCCCTTTCTTCAGACCCTGCCATTTTCGCATTTGAATTTACCCATTATTACTCTGTCATGTTGAAATTAGGGTACCCTGTGGCATTACTTGCGTCTCACCTATCCGCCACTCTACCCATCCATTAACTAGTCTCTCAAAAAATAAGTCTCTCTGCTCTAGCCCACTCCTATTACTCTGCACTATGACTACCAAACACCTGTTCTCTGCACCAACCCTGACTGCAGCCCCTGCCATTTACCTGCATCATAAACACTTGCACCAATTTAAAGCTATAACCCAAGGCCTTAAAAAACTACTTTTACTGCTTTTACTTTGTTCCAGCAACATAGAATTAAACCCTGGACCCATTGCTCATATTGATTCCCCTGATGATCTCCAGCACTTAAAAGGGATCTCCTTCCTACATATCAATGCATGCAGTCTTCTGAAAAAACTTGATTTGATTCAGACTTGGGCCCTACACACATTCCCTGATGTGCTTGTGATCACAGAATCTTGGCTCCACCACTCTACCCCCAACTTCTCCATTAATCTACCTTCCTACCATGTCTTCAGGACTGATAGGCCAAGCGGGGGATTGCCATCTACATTGCTAACAAATTTACTGCCACAGTCATAAACTCCCTATCAGTGCCTAATGAATTTGAGAGTCTCTTTCTGAAAATCATTCTACCGTCCAAGAAATCTGTCTTAGTGACTGGATGTTATACACCTCCTTCTGGGGGTAACAAAATACTTAACCATCTCTGTAACCTATCTTCAAATAATGACACTGAAGCTATCAGCACAGGTGATTTAAATATGAATTGGCTCTCCTCTGCCTCCAACTTGCTCAAGGAGCTCTGTGATGAAATTGGCTATACCCAGCTAATCTCGGAGCCTACTCGCATCAACTCTAAGTCCCCCGATAGCAGCTCCTTGATTGATCTTTTTTTAGTCAATAAACTGCATAAAATATCCCATGCTGGCATTTTCGATAATGATATTAGTGACCACAAGGCCATTGCTTGTGTTTGGTTCATGCCACGTACTGGGACCTCTCCCCACTTTATATACAAAAGGAATCGTCGCAAATTTAATCCTGACGATTTCTTGGCTGACCTAAACAAAGTCAGATGGCAAGATTTCAACCTTGCCAAAACTGTCCCTGCAGCTTACTTCTTGTTTCATTCCTTAGTGCTCAATGTCATCCATAAGCATGCTCCCTTGGTGAAACTCAGAGCTAGAAAAAGTGTTTGCCCCTGGTTCACTCCCTCCCTCCAATCTGGCTTGCACTTAAGAGACGTGCTTTGGATAAAAGCTCATACAACCAAATCCACCAGTGACTGGACAATCTTCAGAGAAGCCAGAAATAATTGCATTAAACTAATCAGAGCAGAAAAGGCTAAATATTTTCTTACTGCATTTGACGCTACCAAAAACAATGCATCAAAGCTCTGGCGCATCCTCAAATCAAATCAAATCAAATCAAATCAAATTTATTTATAAAGTGCCTTTCAAAACCAAGGCGCTGTACAAGAATAAATAAAATAATAAAATCCAAATATTTAAACAACCTTGACTAAGAGAAAGCCAGAGTAAAAAGATATGTCTTCAAAGCAGTTTTGAAGTAATCAACGGTTGGGCATTCTCTCAACCAGCGAGGTAGAGAATTCCACAGGGTTGGTGCCAAGAAAGCAAAGGCACGGGAGCCCGATAACTTCAATCGAACCCTGGGAATCTCCAGCAATCCCTCGCTGGCGGAATGGAGAGGACGGAGGGGGCGATAGGGAATCAGAAGATCTTTCAGGTAACTGGGTCCCTGGTCATGTAGGGCTTTAAAGGTTAGTAAACCAACCTTAAAGGTGATCCACCACTGAACTGGCAGCCAGTGCAGTTCGCGGAGCACAGGCATAATATGACTGGTTCTAAAAGTTCCAGTCAAAAGCCTGGCTGCAGCATTCTGCACAAGCTGAAGGCGGCAGATATCAACCCCAGGAAGCCCTAGGTAGAGGGAATTGCAGTAGTCCAAATGGGTAGTGACAAAGGCATGGACCAAAGTTGGAAGGTCATCCTGGGGAATCAGATGTTTCACCCGGGCAATATTCCTCAGATGATAAAAAGAGGATTTGACAACAGCTGACACCTGAGAGTTCAGGGTCAGACCATCATCAAAAATAATGCCCAGATTTCGTACCTGTCCAGAGGTAGAGAGTGGTACACCACCAAGTAATAAACCTGATGGCTGTCCAGCACCTAAACCCACCCAGGATGACCTGGATCCACAACCAGTACCTCAGTCTGATCCGGATTGAGTCTCAACCAGCTCGAGCTCATCCAAAGTCTGATCTCATCTAGGCATTTATTAAGTACATCAAGTGCATCACCTTGGTCAGGGAGAAAGGACAAATACAAGAGAAGTCCATCTTCGTCCAAGTTGTGTACAGGAGTGCTTGGAAACAACTGAGAAGCTGCATGGGATATACTATTTTGGATGAATTATCTGTAACTAAACTCTCTCTCTCTCTCTTGCTTACATCTGAGAGAAGTTTTCCTCACTTTTAAAGTGGCATTGCTTGGTATTTGTTTTAGTTTTTAATTCAGAAAGAGGTTTTAAAACTGCTTATCTTCTGCATATTTGATTTTCCTTTGTGGCTAACTGGACTGATTACTAGAATTCTCTGAGAATCTGCATCAATATATTTTGCAACTTTTGGTGGGGTTGTGTGATTCAAAATAGCAAAAGCTGCAGGTTGTAACTGGATGCCAAACATAGCCTGAGGTGGGGTAATTGTCTTCACAAGTCAGAGCTCAGCATCATAGCCATTTGTCTAGCTAGACCATTTCAGCATTATTCAATTACTATAAACTAGTGGTGTGATCCTGTGTGAGGCAGAAGTCCATCTTCTTCCAAGTTGTGTACAGGAGTGCTTGGAAACAACTGAGAAGCTGCGTGGGATATACTATTTTGGATGAATTATCTGTAACTAAACTCTCTCTTGCTTACATCTGAGAGAAGTTTTCCTCACTTTTAAAGTGGCATTGCTTGGTATTTGTTTTAGTTTTTAATTCAGAAAGGGTTTTTTAAAACTGCTTATCTTCTGCATATTTGATTTTCCTTTGTGGCTAACTGGACTGATTACTAGAATTCTGTGAGAATCTGCATCAATATATTTTGCAACTTTTGGTGGGGTTGTGTGATTCAAAATAGCAAAAACTGCAGGTTGTAACTGGATGCCAAACATAGCCTGAGGTGGGGGTAATTGTCTTCACAAGTCAGAGCTCAGCATCATAGCCGTTTGTCTAGCTAGACCATTTGTCAGCATTATTCAATTACTATAAACTAGTGGTGTGATCCTGTGTGAGGCAGAAGTCCATCTTCTTCCAAGTTGTGCACAGGAGTGCTTGGAAACAACTGAGAAGCTGCGTGGGATACACTATTTTGGACGAATTATCTGTAACTAAACTGTCTCTCTTGCTTACATCTGAGAGAAGTTTTCCTCACTTTTAAAGTGGCATTGCTTGGTATTTGTTTTAGTTTTTAATTCAGAAAGGGTTTTTAAAACTGCTTATCTTGTCAGCATCCTCAGAAGGGCTGAAATAACTGCATATTTGATTTTCCTTTGTGGCTAACAAACCACCAGGCTGTTTTGGGGCTGGAGAGGTTTACCTGTGTCTGACTTGGATGTCTGGATTTTCTCTGTTTGATTAGCAGGTACTTTCTCTGTCAAATTGTTGTGTAGGGTATCTTTCTGACAGGAAGGCACTCATCTGCAGTGGTGGGTGAGAGCTTTTAGTTGATTGTTTTGTGAGGACACAGTTTAGGCCCAACCCTTCCCACCCTCACCCCACCCACCCCTGGAAATAGTTCCTTTATACCTGAGGTTCTGACATCATTTCCTCAAGTGCAAGGTGCATTTCACTGTCATATCCTCTCTAGCACACTGCACTGATAATATAAGCATACACGTTATAATATATATATATATATATTTCTATATAACAAATCACACACACACGCATGCACACACACACAAATACAATAAAAAAACTAGATAAACATGTGGGGAGTAGTGCAATGTAATGGCTGTGGGGCAGCAGTCTTCTGGGAGTCTTTCTGGAGGCTGAGATGCTGCCCTATTTGCAGACAACTATCTGCCCTGAGGGAGGAAGTTGCCCGTCTTCAGGCCGCACTGGACAGTAGTAAGGAAACCTTCCCCCAGACCACACTGGACAGTAGAAACGGAACCTCCCCCATCCAGGGAGCACTAGCGCCACCACCACTACCTCAGAGGTTGCGAAGAAAGCACAGCAGTTGGACCACAGTGGGCACAGGGAGGGTGAGGAGGGTGGAACAGAGGCACACCCAGTCAATTGTTCCACTCCACAATCCATACACCATTCTGGGGGAGCATAGCTCCCCTATGGATGCACCCGCAGAGAAGACTGATGATAACTGTCACAAGCGAGGCCCACAGAAAGGAGGCAGAGGACACCAAAGGGAAAGGAAGCAGCTCCTGGTGGGGGACTCAATTATTAGGGGTATAGAACTGGGGGGAGCTGGGAAAATGAAGTAAGGTGCCTGCCTGGTGCCATGGCTTGGAGGGACAGGAAGCGCATCCTCAGGATCATGAGAACAGCTGCAAGGGATTCCGAGCTGGACGTAATTGTCCACCTAGGGACAAATGACTTGGCTCATCATGAGATTAGAGCAGTGCATGAGGACATTGCAGAGTTGGGGAGGGACCTAAGACGAGTAGCACACACAGTATCCTTCTCAGAGGTGCTGCCTGTCAAAAGCATGGGGAGGTGAGGGTAATTGGCACCACGCAGTTTAATGAATGGTTGAAAAATGGTGTGGAGCACAGGGGTTTGGCTTCATTGGGACTGGGTTCCACCTGGAAGGACACCAGCCTATACTGGCAGGATGGTCTGCATCTGTCCAGGAAGGAACAAGTCTTTTGAGCAATCGGTTTAAATGCTTCATTGGCAAGCTTTTAAACTAGTCAAAGGGAGGCACTGACAAGCAGCAGGAAAATCCCAGCCTCTCCTACAAAACAGGGTACTAAATGAGAAAAGACTGAGGTAGAACGGTCAGTGGGGGATGCTGCAACAGAAGGTAAAGCCATCAAAAAATGGAGAGCAATGAGTACTAATGCCCGTAGTCTGGGTAACAAGCTTCCTGAATTAGTGGCCTTGATGGAGTAGGAACATCTGGATATCGTGGCAGTCACAGAAACATGGTACACACAAAACCATGACTGGGACATAAACATACCAGGATACACTGTCTACAGGAGGGACAGGAAGGGTAAAAGAGGAGGAGGAGGAGTAGTTCTTTACATAAGGGAAGGAATAAAAGCAACAGAACAAAAGGGTAAACAGGGAGGAGAAGAAGCACTGTGGGTAAATTTGGAGACAGGCAATGGCACCACAATACGCACAGGGGTTGTATACAGACCCCCTTCTCAGGGGGAGGAAATGGACAGGGAAATGATAGAAAGTATACTTAGAATGGCAGAAAAAGGGGAGATATTGCTGATGGGTGATCTGAATATGCCAGATGTTAACTGGAGTGCAGTTGCAGCTGCCACTTTGAAGAGTGCAGTTATTCTAGATGCCCTACAGAGGGCATGCCTTAGACAACTAGTACTGGAGCCCACTCGAGAGGGAGCAATATTAGACTTGATTCTCTCAAATGGAGATGGAGAGAGGATTACAGATGTAGAGTGGGTAGCCATCTGGGAACTAGCAACCATCGAACAGTATGGTTCACAATAAACACAGCAATAGAGTCAAGCCATACAAAGACAAAAGTGCTGGACTTTAGGAGGGCTGACTTTGCCAAAATGGGTGAGTGCCTAAGGAATGCACTAGCAAATGGGCAGGAAGGAGAGGTGGAAGAACAATGGGAATAATAAAACTGCCATCACAGAGTATGAGCCTTTGTGTGAAGCAAATAAACAAAACAAGACGATGTAAGAAACCACTATGGTTCTCAAAGGAAGTGGCAGTGAAGGTTCAAGAGAAAAGAAAGCATTCAGGAAGTACAAGGAATGCAGAAGGAGCAGGACAGAGAACTGTATCAGTTAAAGCAAAGGAGGCTGGGAAGGCAGTCAGAACAGCAAAGGCCCAAACCGAGGAAAAGATAGCCAACTCAGTTAAGAGGGGATAAAACCTTTTATAGGTACATTAGGGGGCGAAGGAAGACCAAGGGAGGGATAGTGAGGCTTAATAAGGGAGGGAGGGTGGGCAGAGGAGACTGTGAAAAGGCAGAGATACTAAACAAATATTTTTGCTCAGTATTTACAAAGGAAAGAAGGTACATAAAACAAACAGTAGTAACACTCTGGATACAGAAGTTGATACCGGCCATTTACAGAAGAAAGGGTTCTGAAAGAACTCTTAAAACTGAAGGTAGACAAAGCAATGGGGCCTGATGGGATTCATCCCAAATTCTAAAGAACTAAGGGTAGAACTAGTGACACCACTGACTACCCTTTTAGCAAATCATGGGAGGATGGGTGGTACCCGAGGACTGGAGGAGGGCAGATGTGATTCCCCTTCACAAAAGTGGGAGCAAGGCAGAAGCAGGAAACTATAGACCTGTTAGTTTAACCTCAGTGATAGGGAAAATGATGGAATCACTTCTAAAGGAAAGAATTGTCGAGTATCTAGAGGCCAGAGGGGCACAGGACCCTAGGCAGCTTGGATTCACAGCGGGAAGGTCATGCCAGATGAATCTAATTGATTTCTTTGACTGGGTGACCAAAGTAGTAGATCAGGGAGGGGCTGTGGACATGGCCTACCTAGACTTTAGCAAGGCATTTGACACAGTCCCACACAAAAGATTAATATACAAGTTAGCCAGCCTGGGGTGGGTCCCAAGATGACAGCCTGGGTAAGGGAATGGCTGGAGAATATAGGACACAGAGAGTAATAGTAAATGGGTCCACTCAGAAGAAAGGAGGGTTACTAGTGGGGCACCGCAGGGTTCATTAGGACCAGTCCTCTTCAATGTCTTTATAAGCATTGCAGAAGACTGGAAGGAAAATATGTCTCTTTGCAGATGACACTAAGATCTGCAACAGAGTTGATGCACAGGGTGGGGTGGAAAGGATGAGAAGGACTTGGCAAGGTTAGAGGAATGGTCAAATGTATGGCAGCTTAGATTCAATGCTAAGAAGTGCAGGTAATGCACCTGGGAAACAAAACCCAGGGAAGAGTACACAATGGGGGTGAGATACTAACAACAACAAAATGGAAAGGGACCTGGGGTGGTCATATCAGATGACCAAAGATGGGCAAGCAATGGAGAGGACAAGGAGGGCTGGGGGATACTGGGATGCATAGGAGAGGCATCACCAGTAGAAAACAGGAAGTTATTATCCTCTGTACAGACAGCTGGTGAGACCCCATCTGGAGTACTGTGTGCAGTTCTGGATACCCAATCTCCGCAAAGACATAGACAGGATGGAAGCTGTCCAGAGGCAACTAAATGGTGCAGGGTCTGCACAGAAGACATATGAAGAGAGACTTAAGGAGCTTAATATGTATAGCCTCGAGGAAAGGAGGAGGGGGACATGATAGAAACTTTCAAGTACCTCAAGGAATCAACAAAGTCCAAGAGGGTAGCATCTTTCAAAAAGAGGTGTGCAAGAACAAGAGGGCACAAATTGAAGATAGAGGGGGCGGCTCAGAGGTAATTTAGAAGTATTTTTTCACAGATAGGGTTGTGGATGCATGGAGCGGCCTTCGGAGGAGGTTGTGGAGTCAAAATCAGTGGTGGAATTCAAGTATGCATGGGATAGTCATAAGGCAGTTCTGGGGGGTGGAGGTAGGAAGAAGTAGGCTGCTGGTTAACTAGGATCTGCAGCTTATCCAGTAGGTAGGGAAATGGGCAGACTGGGTGGGCCAAGCGGTCCTTATCTGCCGTCAAATTCTATGTTTCTATGTTTCTATACAGCTAAGTATCATCTGTGTAGCAGTGAAAACTCAGACTGTATCGCCTGATGATTTCTCCCAATGGCAGCATATACACTGCAAACAACATGGGAGCTAAAATGGAGCCCTGTGGTACCCCACAAAGCAGGGAGTAAGCGTCAGAGGAATAAATTCCAGTGACAACTCTCTGAAACCTGCCAGTGAGGTAAGATCAAAACCAATTGAGGACTGTACCAGACAGCCCACAAAAGACCCGCAGTCGCTCCAATAGGACCCCATGGTCTACAGTGTCAAATGCAGCAGATAAATTGAGAAGGACCAGAATGGCACAAGCCTTTCGATCTCTGGCCATTAGGAGGTCACACAATACTCGAACAAGGGCAGTCTCAGTACTATGCCTTTTCCTGAAACCAGACTGGAGAGTAACATAGACATTATGAGAAGTAAGATGATCATCCAATTGCAACGCAACTGCCTTTTCAATAACCTTACCAACAAATGGCAGGTTAGAGATAGGCCGGTAGTTAGCTAGACAGTCTGGGTCCAAGGAGGATTTTTAGGAGTGGTGAACTACACGCCTCCTTAAGGGGTCAGGAAAACCCCTTCTCCAAGGATTTCCAGATAATGTCAGCAAGGATTGGGTAGATAGCATCTACACAGCCTACTAACAGCGTGTAGGACCCGGATCCAAACTACAACTAGTTGGTCGCATTATTTGGATGATCTTCACAATGTCCACATATTCCGGGTGGTAAAATTCTAACCAGACAGACCCAGGACAGGACACCACCGGTCATCCACCACAATCCCCCGTAGGAGAGGTCGGACCGATGCCGGACCTGATGCTGGCAACCTTATCTGCAAAAAAGTGGGCGAACTCCTCGCATCTAAGCTGAGAAAAAGCTTCTCTAGGCTGAAGACAGATTGGATTGCACAATCTGTCCACAGTCCGGAAAAGCTGAGTCGGTCGATTTTGTGCAGCAGAAATCTCTCTGGACAGGAATTCTGTCTTCTTACGAGTGATTTCTGATTGATAGCTATCATAATGGGCCATCAACCTAAGCCTGTCAGCATCAAGGCCTGATTTCCGCCAGGCTCTCTCCAGCCTTCGGCCTACTCGCCTTAACTCCTTCAAGGAGCCATCAAACCATGGACTCCTTGGACGGATGGCGAGAGGCCGAACACAAACAGGTGCAATTTTGTCCAGAGCATCTCCCACAGCCTTATTATAGACTAATACAAGACTGTCTGGACTCATGCATTCACCTGACAGACTCGATAGATCCAGCACCGCCATTAGGTCATTGGGGCCAATACGTCTTAAAGGGTGGTATTGGACCATCTCCGTAGGGGCAGACCTATTAGAGGGGCACTGAAACTGAACCTTATGGTGTAATGGTCCGACCAACTGACTGGTTCCACCCCAGATCAGAGATCTCCATACCCAAGAGAAAGACCAGATCTAGTGAATGACCCCTATATGGGTAGAGGAGGTAACAACCTGTGTCAGGCCCAGTGTGTTCATCAACTGGAGGAGATTTTGGACCAAAATGAGATAGTTCATCGTCGACCAGGCATTGAAGTCACCCAGAAGTATTAATCTGGGAAACCTCAACACCAGGTCAACAATGAAGTCTGCAATCTCCTGTAGGAATTCACCCCCGTCACCTGGTGGACGGTAAACGAGGAGAATCCCACAACCTGCACCCTCGCCCAGGATATATTCAAAAGATTTGGTGTTTCCCAGTTGCACATACACAAGGCCCAGTTCAGATTTAAACATGATGGCCACACCTCCGCCCCTACGATCCAGCCTTGGATGGTGTATCACCGAGAACCCAGCTGGAGTTGCCAAGGCCAATATAGGGCCTGGATTTTCATCCAGCCAGGTCTCGGTGATGCAAGTCAGATCAGATGAACCAACAAGATCAGAAATAATAGCTGTCTTGTTCTTAATTGATCTGGCATTGCACAGCACCGCCAAGGCAGGATGAGTTGTCGAGGAAGACCTCGGCACCTGTCCGAACTCTTCGGGACTCTTGGGTATGGGAACAAGATAAGAGTAACCTCTATCCTGACCCCATTTCACCCCAGGACGTCTTCTGGACCCTAAAACCCCAATCCGCCCCCCCTTTCCTGTCCCCCACAAGGCCCAGCTTTCCACCTTCGTCCTCACCTCCTCAGAATGCCCAATGCTCGACACCTAAAATAGGTGTCAGATGATAATGGTGGGCACTCAAAGGGACATAATTCCCTGAGCCTAGTGGGGGAATAGTGCCCAACCATCATTAATCAAATCAAGAAATCAAAAACAGCAAGGTAAAGTAAACCTATAAATATCAAAACTAAAAATAACACACTCTCCTCTCTCTCTATCACATAGGGGAGAGAAACAGAACAAACAAACTAACGTAAAACCAAAATAAACCCCACTCAAGAATAACCCAAAAATAAAATAAAATGAAATAATCTTAAAACATAATAAAATATTATCATATACCACTGGATATTAAATCTAAAACAAAAATTTATATTTTGAAGCACCTCTCATGAGCGACACTGCAACAGGCATTATATACTCTCCAACCACCTCTCACATGGCAGAGAACTGGTTAGATAAATCACATTTATAATTATACAAATAAAATAAATAAATATACACCAGTCTCACCACCCTCAGTCCGGGAGTTAAAAAGAGACAAAGAGATCAGCTCTCCAGCACTCCAAAATAAATAAAATAAAATAAAATAAAATCTGGATGAATCCCAAAGCGTTCTCAGCAGGTAAATCCAATAATAAATATCCAAATCAAACCAAACAAGGAAGCCTGAGGATAACCCACAAATCCTCCAACAGCTGCTCTTCAAAGACTGATGATTCCAAACAGATAGTTATCCGAAAGCAGAAGAATGTTTCGAAAGGCAAAATATGTTCCTTCAGGGAGCAGTATCCCCACCCAGTCAATGACCCGCGGCTACAACTGTCTCACAAGTCAGCCAAAATAGCCGACCCTAAGACGGCTTAGAAGCCCTAGTCCCCCAGCTCCCTAGGAAGTGATCAGGACGACTCCTGCCCGGTCAGAAACCAGATGGTGAATAACCCTCCCACACATTTCAGAAAACTCTCCGCAATAAAAAATCCACCATGAGAGTTAATAAAAGCCTTCCTGTGTAGCAAAATGAGTCAGACAGTCCACTGCTCCAATAAAGACCTCCTTATAAGTTCCCTGGAACAGATCTGCAAATCCTTACAGTCACAGATAAACAACCCACAACTTCTTCACAACTCCATAAAATGACTGTAGAATCCTGGAGCAGTATAGTGGGTCAGTAGAAAACTGATCCGCTCCACAGCACCAGTGACATACAAACAACGATGCACAGCCTTCCTCCACAAATTAAAGTCTGCTACATAGTCAGAAACATCCGGAATTAAAACTCCCAGCTCTGAGAGCAGTTCAGTGGCTTTAGATGAAAATTAGCAGCATAAAAATTAAATTGCCACTAACAGCCAGTGGTAAAAAGCCACCAAAGCAAATGAGGACCGGGGAATAAACCGGAGAATAAACTCCGAATACAGCGCTAAATAAAACATAAAGCATACAGTTACTAGCTGCCTCACTCCTTCAGCCCTATCTAACTAAAATAAAACAAATAAAATAAAATTAAATTAAAACGAGCAATACGAAGACGCTAGAACGCTAGGATGCCGGCAGGCACATCACAGCCGCCAGTAACTGGAAATCATAGCTCAACCCATTCCTCTGTGAAGTTCAGGGACACTCCCCCTCGCCACCGCTACCCTCCAAAATTTGCGTGGATGGTGTCACTTATACAGATGCACCTTCCATTTTAGAGCAGCTCAATAACCACTTTGCTACTGCTGGTCTGGCCTTTGATTCTTCCCTTGCTTGCAAAAATGTTCCCGCCCCAGGACTGTCTAGCCCCCAGACAGTCAAACTCACAGATCACACCTTCAGCTTCAATACAGTTTCTTTAAAACAAGTGGAAGACCTACTCCTAGCTCTTGATCCCAAAAAGAACGCTGGTGTGGACCATCTTGACCTGCTTTATCTGAAACTTGGCTACTTCATCCTAGCTCCACCTATCACGCACCTCTTTAATCTCTCACTTTCTCATGGCACTCTCCCGCCTGCCTGGAAGATAGTTCACGTCATACCCCTTCTCAAATCTGGTGATCCAGCTGATCTTAATAACTACCACCCTATCTCTCTCTCCTGCCCACTCTTTCCAAACTGCTAGAAAAAATTGTCCATGCCCAGCTCAGAGATTACCTAGAGTGTGCTTCGCTCCTTAATCCTCTCCAGTCTGGCTTCAGACCATTATATAGCACAACTTCTTCGCTGGCTAAGGTCACAAATGATTGGCTGAGTGCTTTGGATAATAAAAAATCTGTCTGTGCGCTTTTCTTAGACTTGAGTAAAGCCTTCGATACTGTTGACCATTCCTTGCTCCTGTTCATGCTGAATAACCTAGGTGTTGACAACAATGTTCTCAACTGATTTTCCTCATATCTCACCGGCAGACTGCAACAGGTTTCTGTCCAGGGTGTTCTCTCTCCCTTAAAATCAATGCAAAGAGGTGTCCCCCAAGGCTCTATCCTTGGTCCCCTTCTCTTCGCAGTATACATTAACAACATCAATCAAAAGATTACAAATTCTAGTGTCCACTTATTCGCTGACGACACTGTTATTTACATTGCCAAACCCTCACTAAACAAAGCCTGTCTGGAGCTTCAAAAAGACTTCAATTTACTACAATATGACCTGCTCAATCTAAAACTACTCCTAAATGCTAAAAAAACTAAAGTAATGTTTTTCTCACCCAAAGATAGACTAAGTGACTATAAAACCCTTCCACCCACCTTACAAATTGCCACCATCTTGGGAGAAACCATTGAGGTTGTTGACAAATTCAAATATCTTGGTTTCTGGCTGGACCACCGACTCTCCTTCTCGCCTCATATTGATGAACTCACTAAAAAGATCAAACAAAGACTTGGAATCTTTTTTAGGATTCATTGCCTTCTCTCCCTTGAAGCCAAACTTAGGCTAGTCTCCTCCACGTTCTTGCCCCTCATCTACTACACCGACTTGCTATACAGCCATGGGACCAAAACTGCGCTTGTCAAATTAGACATGCTCTATCATAGCGCAATCAGATTCATTACCAATGCACCCTCAAATACACACCACTGTCTCCTCTACGCACAAATAGGATGGGGATCCCTAACTACTCATAGATGCCGGAATGCTGCCCTCTGGGCTTACATGGCTCTAACTTCGAAATTGCCTCCATACATCTGTAGTCTCTTTACAATCTCACTTCAGTCATACTCCCTTCGGTGCTATGACTGCATCTGATTTGGACACTCTAAGAATCTGATCCCAGTTTGGTACTGCCTCCCTTAGCTATGCCATTCCCTCTGTCTGGAATTCTATCCAAGATTCATTGAAACTGGCTCAATTATGTGGCCCAGATTCCTTCAAAGCAAGGCTAACCTCTGCACTGTCTCAAAAATGTCAGCGTTATGCCACTTAGACACCCCTCACATAGCGTCCCCCAACTTCTTCCCAACTTAAACACTTCACTCTATACTCTTCACTCTATGCTCTTTACTCAATACCATTATCATAAATGAAAACCAATTCTATCTTCCACCTATACCTCTCTCCCTATTCCTGATTCATCCCTCTCTTACACCCTTGCTCCCAGTCCCCCTTATCCTTATCCTCACTTACCCCTATACCTTTTCTCTCTGCTCCCCCTCCTTTTCCCACTATTCTCTCCACCTCTCTCCCTCCCCTCTGTCCTACTTCTCTGCTCTATCACTCTCTGCTTTTTCTCTGCCATCCCTAGGCTTGCATTACTTCACCAACCTTTTATTATTTTTTGGCCTCTGTTATGTAACTGTATATCGATGCTGTTTTGTTGTTTTCCAATTTTACCGTATGTATGTTAAATTGTCCTCCAGGACCACTTTGTAAATGAGCTTGCCTCAATGGTGCATCTCCTGGTTAAATAAAAATTGAATTGAATTCTGACTATAATGTACTAACAGCACTTGATCATACATATGTCAGCACTTTAATATTTTTAATATGTAGTGTATGTAACAGGATATAAACAAATCATACCAAAATTATTTGCTCAACTCTGGAAATGGTAACACATACAACTAAAATTATGTATCTATTTGATGCTTGTGAATATATCTGCCAGTTTATGACATCAACATTCTGAAGTATGCAGACTGCATGTATGTACGTTACGTCAAAGTGTATATTTGTGTTGGGGGGGGTGGTAACATGGTCAACAAATGTGCTGCTGGATAATTTGAAGGGGATGGTAAACATCAATCCTTTTACAGAACAGATTGCCAATGATGAGATAACAAAATGGAGGGAGGTCAAAGCAATGTGTCCAGAAGATATTCATCACATTATATTTAATGAAATATAGGTGCTGCTGACATCACCAACAGCAGGTATCTTTATTGTGAAACTCATTACTGCAGATGTACCTAATTTATGAAAGTGGTCAATTGTATTTCCCTCTTACCAATATTGATAGAGTGGAGGAGTGTGTAAAATATAGGCCTGACAGATTCCCCTAATCATTAAGTAAGTTCATGGGGTCAATGCTTAACAAAAATACTACTTAAAGGGGCGGGGGGTTAAGAACAGTGGGAGCAACTGATGGGAATGACAAACCAAAGCACCAGGTTGGTAACCAAAATAGAAGAGAAAAAGGAATCCATTATGGTTCTCGAAAGAGATGTCAGATAAAGTAAAGGCTACAAGAGTTAGTGTAAGGAAATACTGCATAATGGGTTCAAACAAAGTAAGGCAGTGAATATTAAACGGGGCAGTGGTCATTGCATACCTAAATATCAGAAAAGCCTTCACTACCATTCCACACAGAAGGATGGTTAACAATATAAAATGGGCAAAGAAATCCCTGTTTCCTGATTGGCTGAGACTTGGTTCTAGCCATTGCAGTAAGAGAGTGCAACCACTGGCTAAAACAAGTCATTGACAAACAGGGCAACTCACATAATTCATAAGCCACCTATTTCCTAGTTTCCATCACAAACATGGCTGCAACCTTTACTCATATATAAAAACTTTGACTAGTCCCTAAAAATTAAAATCCATTAAATTAAATAACGTAAGTAAATAATTTAATGTTATTTACACTCATTATCCCCCCTTACACACATACACAAATTTAAAAAAAAATCAAGTACTATTCAGAGTTTCAATTTCTGGTGTTTCTTTGATGACCATAAAAAAATCTCCCTCCTATCCGAACCACTTCATCAGAGACTCCCTGCTCCTTACATGGCAACAGATAAAACTGAGATTCTGGCTCCACTACAGGCCTGTGTGTTTGTTTTTGTTTGTATGCCAGTTGAGTTCTAAAGAATGTTGAATTAATGTATTCCATGTTACCATTCTGTGTTTGTGTGTGTGTGTGTGTGTGTGTGTGGTGATGATCTTCTACTGCTGGAATAATACAGAGCTTTGAATGCTTCTATTCTGTGGTAAACAATCCCAGAAAGTATTGAGTGTGAAGAAAGACAGATGACTGACAGGTGAAAAACATCTGTGGAAGGACTATTTTACATTGTTTAGCAACATTTTAGTATATTTTTTGTGACTTTGAAAACTTTTAGAATAATATTTTTTTTAAAGTTGCCTTTGGCCCTCTTTCATTTAAGCAATATGACATGATGGGGTGTTGGTAGTACTGAGATACCCACACACCCAGAGGCTGAAGGCACTTAACCTGTGTTCTCATGCCTAACTACACCTCTGGGTGTGTGGGTATCTCAGTACTATCAACACCCAGTCATGTCTTATTGCTTACATATGAGTAATCAGGTCATGTGGTTGTGTGGCATAAGGTAATAAACTTTTTTAGAATCAGGCTGATGGACAGAAGGCAGAGGGTGGTGGTAAACGGGATCCAATACGAAGACAGATATGTAACCAGTGAAGTACCACAGGTATCTGTAATGGGATCAGTCCTACTCAATTTATTTGTTAGTGACATTGCAGTGGAGCTGGATGGAAAGGCCTGCCTATTTGCACTACAGATCGAGGGAGTGTTCCTGAACAATCAGACACTCCTTTCCCCTAAGCGTGAGACACTCTTATTATGTGAAGAGTATCTCACACGCAGATGCCCAATAAACAGGCACATTAAGGGAATTTTAAAAAATATGTATATATTATTGATCATTCTTGATTAATAATATGTTAATACGTCCCCCGACACCGCTCTTTCCTGTATCAAATTGGTTTCACTTGCCTTTAGCTTGAGCCAGAACAGCTCAGCTTTGCTTCGCTGTTCTCGTACAAGCAGAAGGTGCATGCAACCACTATAATACCGCAACGTGTGGCTCCAGGGGGCATATTAACATATATATTACACCAAGATCTGCAACAGGGTGGCTACTCCTGAAAGGGTACAGAAAATGAAGAGGGATCTGGAGAAGCATGATAAATTATCAGAGGCATGTCAGTTGAGGCTCAATGAAAATAAAGTACAAAATAATGCTCCTAGGTCGGGGGAATCCTGGGGAAGGAAAAAAGAATGGGAGGGTCGATGCTGACTGCCCCCAGGAAAGGGACCTAGGATTTATCATCTTTGATGACCTAAAGGTATAAGAGCAGAGCACAAATGCTGCAATGAGATCCTTTTGCTGAATGGGGTGCACAGTCAGAGATATTACTAGCATGAAGCAGAAGGTGTTGATGCCACTGTATAAAACACTGACAAGGCATGCTGTAATTCCAACACAGTTCTAAGGTGCGCACACAGATGGTGGTGCTTACGAATATCCACAGTCACTTGTAAGTCACAAAGTCGGGCACTCACCAGCAATATGAAGTCTACTCCAACCACTTATAATATGTAGAAAAGTTTATTTAAAACATAAAGATGACCCACAACTGCAAAAACACTTAACGTGTTTTGGATCAAAACCGAATAAAGGGTCAAGTATTGATTCGAAATGCATCAAGCATTTTTGCCCTTGTAAGTCATCCTTATGTTTTAAATAAACTTTTCTACATATTATAAGTGGTTGGAGTGGACTTCATATTGTTGGTGAGTGCCTGATTTTGTGACATGCCAGTGACTGGCAAGGTATAACCTGGAGTACTGCATGCAATACTGAAGACCACACATGCATAAGGAAATAGACTAGATGGAAGCTATCCAGAGAAAGGTGACAAAGGACATAATAGAAGAGACCAAGAGACCTCAATATGCACTCACTGGATGAGAAAATAGAAAACGGGGGTGTGGGAGGGGGACATGATAGAAACCTGCAAGTACCTCAAGAGCATAAACAAGATGCAGGAGGAGAATCTCCTCCTATTTAGAAAATGGGCTAAGAAAATCCTTGGCTCTGATTGGTTGATAGACCTAACAAGGTGGTCATCTATCAGACAACAGAGCTTGGGTATTTAAAGTGCCTGTCCCCACCAACCTCATCCCCAGTATCAAACTGCTATTCGAATTTTCAGTTTAAAATGCCCATTTGTTTTGTCTCGCTTAGTGAGAGTTGAGACCTGACCCCAGGGTCCACCGATTCTCCCAGTTCCACAGCTCTTGCTGCTGCCTCCTTTCTCCTCTTTTTACAATCCCCCCACCCCCACCACTGAAGATTTTACTTTTGCCACTGTGCGGCTTTACTACAGTGCACTCTTTTCCGCTGCTCATCTAATACCATGGGAGTGACTTAACTGAATAGTAGGCACTTCTTCCCATGCCTCCTCCACCTCCTGTTGGCTCCACTTGGCTTCCTGCTGGGAGGGGGGTGAGGAGTGGGTAGCTAGCTCAAAAAAATTTAAATGCAGGTGAAGGAATTATTTTATTGAAAAACTAATTTAAAACGCATGTTTAATTAACATTACACCCCTGGGCAGTCTGGTATAGTACAATACCGCCCACCCTGTTGGGTATTATTGCTTGCGTAGAAAGTACACAAGAATGAAGGGAAGTTGATATGAAATTGGAGGAGGGTAGATTTAGATGTAACATGAGGGAGTTTTTCATTACAGAGTAGGTGGTGAATTCTTGGTACAGTCTGTCACAAGAGGTGGAGAGGTCAAGCACAGTGGAATGGTTTAAACATACCTGGAACAATCACAGTGGAACAATGAGAGAGTATGGAGTGATGGCAAGTCACTTAGGGTCAGTGTACACCTACATGTATGGGGCAGATGGGCAGATTGGGTGTTCATAGCAGTCCTAAACTGCTGACAGTTTCTATGTATCTATGCATACATGTATTTATTTGCAGGTGCAAATGGGTTGGGGGGATACAAGACGGCAACAGTCTATTCAAAGTGGAAAGATCTGGAAGAACTCACAAATCTGAAGGTGGACAAATATATGGGGCCAGATGGCATACACAAAAGGACAATAAATGAGCTGTGACAGGAAATAGCAGCTCCTTTGTCAGCCATGTTCACCAATTCACTCAACACAGGAGTTATTCAAGATGAATGGCAGAGGGCACATGTAGACTCTCTGCACAAATGCAGCAGTATGGAGGAGGCTGGAGCTGCAGGCTGGTCATTCACACATCAGCAGTGGGGTACATAACTGAATTTAGCATTACCCAGGATCAATGACAATTCACATCCTGAAACGTAGTGGCAATCGAGTCTTATAGATTTTTTCTTTACTATGTAACAAAAGAGGTAGATCGGATAAGGGCCGTGAACCTCGCCTACAACAAATTCAGTAAAGTATTTTACACTGATCAAACACAGAAGGTTAATTAAGAAGATGTGTATTCTGGGCATAGGACAAAAGCTGATACACACACTATGTTAATAAGTGGATGACATACAGGAGTCATAGGGTAGCGGTAAATGGGATCAAATCAGGGGTAGGGAGGCTACCATGAAAGACCACTAACCAGACAGCATACTAGTGTAGGGCCTATGGGCAGACTGGATGGGCCTAGTGGTCCTTATCTGCTGAAAATTTCTATGTTTCGATGTTTATAAGTGGTGATGACCATATATATTTAAAATGTTGGAGAGGCCTAATCCAGAGTTCAGTGTTTAGTTATGTAGGCTGAATTATCACAATAACATATACATGGTAAAGTTGGCCTAGTGTGGGGTGATCAGGAATAGTCATATCTTGCATCAGACAACATATAGGGATAGATAAAATAAACCACAGTATATATTCAATAGAAGATAAGAGTGACAGGAGTGATATGATAGAGACATTCAATAAGCGTAAATGCTACAACTATCTTCCAGCTGACATCATCTCTCTTTGAACAAGTACGATTGAGCTATGATTTCAGTTTGGAGTGTAAAGGAATAAGGGAAACTGTGCAGAAGTTACTGCTCACGAAAATGGTAGTAGATGCTTGTACTAGACTACAACAGGAGATGGTAGGGGCCCACTCATTGAGGTGGTGGGGGGGTGGACGTGGATGGGATTAACTAAAAATAAACCAATATGTAGGTGAGAGTGAAGAAAACCAGTGACCACAGTAAGGACTGCTGCCGCTGATGCAGGCCAGGAGTACAGGCTGATGATGTGCTGCAAAATGTCTCTCGTGTCCAGTAACCACCATAATACTATATAACAACTGAATAGCTAACCTTACTCATTTTTTCCTAATAACTCACAATCTAAACAAATGTAGTGTTTCAAACATTGGGATTTACTTTACACACTTCTGGTGTTGTGCACAAACTGTGCTCATCTTCTGCTCTATTCCATGTAGGTAGCCTAAGTGGTAATGATAGGACACAACTTGCTGGGCAGACTGAAGTGGGGAGTCAGTGATTACAGTAATGTTCTAGAAAATAATTCCCAGGAGATCATACTATGTCAGGAGGCACAGACCACCTATAGAGTAATTAACTTGAACATAGACTGTACTGCTATTATTACAGCAGTATTTTATTTTTCTTGCATATTTCCTCAGATAAATATACTTCTGACTAGACACTAAAGCAGGAACAAAGAATGTCGAAGGACAACAGCTGCAGAAAACTCTGACGTTATTCTGTGATTCTGTAACTAGTTCTGATGGAGTGCATATTCAGTTTCTTTGATAAATCTACTTTTCTGACCCAAAAAGTATAATAGAATAAAAAGAAATAGGTAACTAAAAACACCAATTTCAAGGAGAACTTTAATACAGAAAATACAACAGAGACTCAGCCACAAATATTCGAGTAAATGCATATATTTTGAAATACAGACACTCTCATCAGCAAGCTTTTCTCGCAAAGGCCACATTCCCGTGCTGTTCTAAGGGAAACAAGAAAATTAATTGCTGGGGAGATTGTGGGTGGGATATTCAGAAACACTCCAAAGGCAGGCGCAAGTCCAGCGCAGCAAAAAGCCGATTCGCTGAGGCACAGCGGGTGCCATATTTAGAAATTGCACCAGCTGAACTGCGTCAGTGCAAGTCATTTGAATATGGCACAGTTGTGCCATGGCACAACCAGAGATACACCAGCACAACCAGGGAAGCAGAAGCACACCTCCGCACAAACATAGGGGGGTACCACACAGACAAGTGGCCCAGGGACAGAGCCAGGGAAGCACAGTGACAATGGGCACAGGACCCCACCAGCAGGGCACACAGGTGCACACACAGGCACAGAGCAGGAGGGAAGAATGCCCAACATGTGATGGAGGACAGCCACCAACAGGGATCCTGTGCATCACAGCACCCAAGGCCAGTCCACTGGCATTGGACAGGAGCAAGCCCCGGAACCGTGCCATAGACCACAATGGCAGCATGGCCAGCAGGTGACTGGAGGGGACAGTGGACAATGCAGGGCCACTAACGGGGCCCCCAGCCCACCTGCCAGCTGGACATGGCCACCGCCACACTGCAATGGGTGTCTACCACCATGTCCCCAGTGCCAAATACATCCATGCCCCACACCCACACAGGTAGCCCACACGCTTGGCAGTCACTGAGCAAGGGCCCAGGCAGAGGGCCAGACCACATGGGACTGGGTGCCCAACAGGGGATGCAGATGACCCCACCTCAGTGATCAGACATGTCCAGAAGGAAGACCATGACCGTGTGCCACCACCACGCACACACCTGCTGCCCACCCCTGACCGCAGCCCCATGTTGACCCTGCAGGCACAGAGCACGCACACCAAACCGAGTGATGGCCCCCACCACAAAGTGACACACCACTGTACACAGCTGTGAACCACAGGAGCACTGCACAGCTGACCCCACACCTGTGCAAACACCATGGACCAACACCAGACCACTGCAGCATGGCACCACACGCCACCTGCAAAGCAAACATAGAGACAGGCATGTAGCAGAAAAACGCTTTATAAAGTGGAAAACAGCTATACAAAACAATGAAACAGGGGCAGGGACAGGGGAGGTAAAAGGAAGTGTGGGGGCAGGTAACAGGGGCTGTACAATGGGATGGGAGACTATAGGGGAACAGGATCAGCAAGGAAAAGGATGGCTATATACAGGGCTTCTCAATGGCATCCATCTCCTGCTGCCAAACCACACCTCTGCACCCTCTGGTTGGCTGCTGTCATTCACTGAATGGAGACCATGACATCCAGCACCCTCCACACGACAACCAGAATCTGGAGCAGGAGCCTGGTTTGCACCCGCTGTGACCTACGGGTAGCAGGCCGCCCGACACATATGGCATGGACAAGACAGGCAATCAGTGCAATGGCCCAGGGACATATGCCCACCCACAGCGTGCAATGACAGTGGGAGCACATGCCCCTGGAGACCCCGGAATGGACCCCTGTGGGGAGGCCATGCCAGCCTACAATACGGCACACCACGGTGGTGCAGAGAGGTGGACATAGCTGTGCAGCGGCCACAGGACTGTACTGTGACAGTCACATGGCACACAGCAACAGCAGTACCGCAGCACATCTGGTGGCAGCCGTGCACATGCCCACCCCATCAACAGCTGGTACAGAGGGCCAATGGACAGGCCGCAGTGGCATGCACAATGGGCTGTGTAACACATACAGCTGTCCAGACACATGGCATGGGTGGCCATGGCTGTACCCCATCCCCACCACTACTCCACAGGTACATTGAGAAATAGCATCACATTGCTTACCTGCCCTGTGCAGTACAGCTGGTGCTGGCTGTCCATCTGTACAGTGCGCCACCCTATTCACCGCTGCCACCACCCTGGTTCACTTGAAGTCCTCTAACCCTGGGAAGGGAAGGAAGAGAAGAGGACATCATTACACAATCATGCCTGCAGGGGCCCCACCACCACACAGCCCACTGTCGCTGGGTGTGTCCCAGTCTGTCTTGGGGCCTGCACACCAGCACAGCCGGAACACGTGTAGCAGGCAAACATGGCGTGTGGCACATGCCAGGATGACAATGTACCCTGCTGTGAGCCATGCCCAGCAGCCATGCCACCACTACAGTACTGCGCCTGGACATACATGCAACATGCGCACACCTACCTGGCTGGGGCACAGCACCATGCTGGACACAGGCCTGCAGCCCCCTCAGGTGGTCAGGTGCCCTCCGCCGCAGGTCCCAATACCGATGCCTGCACTGTTCAGGTGCGCATGGCACACCTGTCCTCCTCTCCAGGGACACCGACACACTGTGCCACACCTGGCACCTGGCTTGATGCAGAGGCACCTGTCTATACAGTTGCCCCTCAAAGGGCTGGACAACGGCCACGAGGTTGACCAGCTCCACCTTGCTCCAGTTAACAGTTCTCCTGCCATTCCCCTGTGCCATTGTCAGCAGCTGTAGTGGTACATAAATGGCATCAGACAATGCATGGCTGACCCAAGTGCAAGATGTCGATAGGACACACATGACCGCTATTGCGCAGCAGCAGCTATGGCTGCGTGCTACAGCGGAAAAAGTGGCCCATTGTGCAATGATGAGCATGCGATCACACTAGGGCCCAGTGGGGCATGGGGTCACGACACAGCCAGGGGGTCAGAGGTCATCACCTCCACACACAGTGCGCAGGTGCGCAATGGAGGCAGTGATCGCATGCGCAATGGCATACCTGCCCTGCATGCTCCATGCCATGGCATCGTGCATGCTGCACATGGTGCATGATAGTGGTGTGGACATTGCAGCACACATGCACTCTGTGGGCATGCTCACTACACATGTGCTGGTATTGCGCCTCCGGGATGCACCAGTGCAACCCCATTGCACACGGTGCAATTTCACAATATTGAAATGCTGCATGCAAGTCACCTCATGGGCCAATGCATAGCACAGTGGGGAGCATTAGCATATCATTAAACTTGCGCACAGGCTAATTTGCATGCCTTGCACCATAAAAGTGCCACATTACAGCACAGGCCACAAACCGGTATTGCAACCATTCAGGTAAGTGACTGGCAACATGGATACACAGCGGCCTAAGCATACACTGCAACAGAGTGCTGTATTGCTACGTGCTGGCTGTGACCCACTCTGCTGTACATGTCCACAGGTGGCAGAATGTCAGGACCTGAAGGAGAGAAGAGTCAGGGGCCTGCACACAAGCGCAGGCCCAACTTTACCGCCGCTGAGAGCAATGCCCTCTTTGAGACCTATATGGACCGGGAGGGCCTTCTCAGCAGTGCCACAGGCATGACGCAGGAGTGGGTGGAGGGTTGGGAGGAGGTGGCCTGATATGTCAATACCCATGGATGCTGCCATTGCACACTGCAGGAGTGCAGGAAGAAGGTTGGCACGGACAGGAGGTGGATGAAGGAGAGGTTTCAACCATCCAGGTGTCCCACAGGGTGACTGGTGGTGGGCCAGCAACCATGCCACCATTGACGGCCACAGAGGAGCTTGTGGCATCCACCATCAGTCGCATGGCAGTGGAGGGTGTGCCCGGTGGTGGGTTGCAGATGGGAGGTAGCCCCTCACTGCATGGTGAGTATGACCAGCCACCAGGCATGCCTGGTGTGGGCAAGACATGGGGGTGTGACTGCAGCCATGCCCACTGCCACATGCATGTGTGGCCGAGGACACACATTGCTGCGGGGGGGGCATGTGGTGACAGTGGCATGGGGGAGTGGGGGGGCCATACGGTATGCTGCACCTCTTGCCCTCTGTTCTTGTCTTGCAGCACCAGAGCACCTCGTGCAGAGGACCAGGCAGGGGCAGCCACTGACGTGGATGCCTGACCCTCAACATTGATGAGTATCCAGAGCCAGGACAGGCCATGTCTCATCAGTGTTGGGCATGCAACCATGCATGACATGGGGTTGGATGACCCCCTGGCTGGGTTCCTGCATGATGACAGTCTGGAGATGCTGTGTGCAGAGACCCAGCTTGAGGTGCTGTCTGACACTGATGATGACCTTACCCTGGTACTGGAAAGCATTGAGGTGGTGGTGCCCGACACCCCCCTTCTCACTACACAGACACTGGCAGGACCCAGCACTGAGGCCGCAGCTCCACAGCACCCCCATCCCTGCCGGTGCAGCTGTGTGTGGCGCCAAATCTGTGTCTGGTGTGGGTGGCGGTGGAGCTGCCATTGCAGCGAGGCACAGGGCACTGCCCAGCAGTCAGTTGGGCAGTGGTAGCAGGATGCAGGTGACATTGGGCGGCATGACACGGTGTCCACTGCCGGAGTGCTGGACAGTACTGAACCCCCTGCACAGCCCACTGTGCAGTGTCCACCTGAGCGGGAGGCCATGCAGTGGTGTACTGTGCCCCCACAGCTTGATGGGCAGGCCAGGAGGCCCAGGATACCGAGCAACTGACAGAGCACACCCAGTTACTACAGGCATCTGTGGACAACCAGGCAGTGCTTGCCACCGAGGTGTGCACACTGTGGGCAGAGGTGCGCCAGATGGCCAAGCAGCAGGACAGGGGCAATGTGAGGCTTATGGACAGGCTTGCCAAGATGCAGGAGGCCATGACTGCAGCATTGGATCGCATGGCTGGTATCATTGCAGCTGGGCTGGCATTGTTGGCAGGCACTGGGCTTGGCCATGTGCACAGGACCCCCTGCAGTGCACTGTCCACCCCATGGTCCCAACATCTGGCAACACCAGCACAGTGGATGCTGGGATCCGATGTCAGCATCCCAGACACCCCCAGGGCAGGCCTGTTTGGCTGCCTCGATACCCCTGCATGGACCCAGTCACAGTCCGGCACATCAATCCCTGGGGGGGCATCTGACATGCCCCGCTTGGCCAATGTGCAGCATGCATCTGCCAGTCAGCCCAGACATGGCCTCCCCCGTGGTGGTTGTGGGACTGCGTGGTTGGCGTGACATGTGCTGCCTGACCTGCCATCTGCTGCTGTTGCCACACACACACATGGGTGGTGGTGATGCGACATGCGTAACATGTTGCGCAAATGTGTGCTGTACGCCCCTGTGTGTGGACCATGCTGCTGGATTGTGTGGCATGGATGATGAGGGCAGCCTCAACATCAGTCATGCCTGTGCATCAGTGTCATGCTTCTGATCCATGCCATGCCCCTCACCATGTGTGTGGGTGGCTGTGTGTGTGTGTGTGTGTGTGTGTGTCTCTGTGCACGTGCCATTTCTGGATGTGTCTGTGTGCACATGCCCGTGTGCCAGTGGCTCCACCATGTGTGCTGTGCTCCCTCGTCCCTGCATGCATACCACTGTGCTCATCCCTGCCACTGTGTTGTGTGCTGGGCTGTGTGGGCCTTTCCCGTGTATCGGTGCACTCACAAGCGTTGTCCGTAATGCTCCCTTGCGATGGTGTCACAGTGCTGCTGTGCCTCCTGCACCAGTTGTGGGTCCCCCTGCTAAGGAGCAGCTGCCCACCACCCTCTGGCCCATCACCACCATCATACCCACTACTGTCGCCCTCATCTGCCTCGACTTCTATTCCACGGTCAATGGCCATGTTGTGTAGGATGCAGCAGGCCAGGAATATGCCACAGACTTTTTATGGGCTGTATTGTAGGGCACTGTCTGATCTGTCTAGGCAATTGAATCACAAAGACACGCTCAATGATATTGCATGTGCTGGTGTGTGCCTCATTGTATCTTTTCTCCGTGGGGGACGATGGTCGCCGTTAGGGGTAAGCAGCCATGGCCTCAGGGGGTATGCACTGTTGTCTGTGTGGAAGACAACATGGTTATCCCTGTGCTGTGCTGTGCCACCACCCACTCCCTCTCAGCTACCACACATACACTCACTGCACCCGCCCCATTCTCCCTCCCCCATCCCCTGGGCTGTGGCCCTCCCTGGTGCATGTCTTACTTACCAACAAGGTGACCCATGGGGATGTCTCCCCACTCAGACCTATGGCACAGTGCTGAACTTTGCCATATGAAGGCATCATGTGCACTCCCAGGGTGTGTGGCACAGACATTGATGATGCACTCCATGGCATCGCACACCACGTTGCAATTGATAGATGGGTACCCCTTGATGTACACTGGGCCCTCTGGGCCAGGTGGTGTGTGGATGCCAACATGGGTGCAGTCTATTACCCCAATCATGGCTGGCACGCATGCCACCCAGTGGAACTCCTGCATGTTTGCTGTCCTCTCCACCTGTGTGCTGGGGAAATGTATGTACTCCAAAGCATGTGGCAGCAGAGCGTTGGGGAACTGGGTGAGGAGGAGGGATGTGGCCAGCTGGGTGATGCCTGTGGTATCACCTGTTGGTCTTTGGAAGGTGCCCATGGTGAGCTGGCACATCACAGCAGTCACTTTAGTCTCCACTGCCATGGCGTTACTATGTCTGGTGGGTGCCTGCACCTCATCACTGCACAGCTCACAGAGCTGCCTCAGAACCACCCTATTCAGGCAGTACCAGCCCACTATCTCTGAGTCACTGAAGTTCTCAAACGTGAACCTGGCATGGTACCACCTGTGTCAGGCATACCGCTGCTGGGCTCTTCATTGGCCATGCTGCTGTTCCTCCTGCCTCCTCACACCCCTCATTACCGTGTCCATTAGGAATGGGCCACTGTCCATCACTCTGTCACTGGGTGCCTCTCTGGGTGGCCCTCACACTCTGTCTGTCCGTCCATCAGTCTGTGTGTGTCTCTCTCTCTCCTGCTCTGTCTGGCTGTCTTGCTCCCTCTCACTATCTGTCTCTCTCTCTCTCTCTCTCTCTCTCTCTCTCTCATACTCTATCACTCCCTCTCTCTGTGTGCACACTGTTGCACATCTGCTGTCTGTGTGTTTGCATCTATATTTATTGGCTCAAGTCTGCCTGGTGCAGCTTGGGGTTTGCAACAGACTTGCGCCTTGTTCTATGGTTGAATATGGCAGTGCACCACTTATTCATGGGCCAGCCCCCTGTACTTGCACTGCATACATTATGGTTGCACTTTGGCACACTAGGATTTGTGTTGCGCCACGGCTCCCTTTGAATATCGCTCGGCAGCGCATCTTTGGACTTGAACTCAGTTGCGCCATGTGCAAGTGCTCTGAATATCTCGTCCTATGTCTTTTTCACTCCATCAGACATCTAGGTCCAGAAGCAGAAGAATGTCATATATACATGAATCAAATGTATTACCTTATACGGTTTTCCTTAGCCAGCCTCTATTCAGGAACTTTTTTGTAAGGTAGTTAGAGAAATATTACCAATATCACAGCTCTTATGAGTTAATATAATGGTGGAAACAAATTTATTATTTCACCCCAAGTTAGTCAGTTGACCTCCCAGTGAACCACTGACACTGCTTGAAGCAATAAATACATTTAATTTTAAAGTCGTGAAATTTTGCTATATTCTTTTAAAAAGCACCTCTCAGCTAAAACAAAAACAATTCTGTCATAGAAAAATGCATACTGTGAATACAATTAATCATATTACCTGAATTTATATTCACATTACCTATTATCAGCACCTCAGATATAGTTTTCTAAGCACATTAATGCTAATAAAAATAACTCAAATATGCAGCAATTTATTTTTGTTACTTTTAAACAAGTTATGCACACACCATTGATCAACCGGTCTGCTACTGCTGCAGTGAATTTCTATTTCAGCCTGCTAATCATTGGATTCCACAATGTTCATAATGGACTCAAAGGCATATGGTACTATTTCAGAATGGAACATGACTGCACCATAATACTCAGTATCAACAGAGGACAATATTAAACCACAGATAATCTGGATTAATTAACGAATTACGTCCCCGTGAAGGGTTGAGAGTGAGAGAGATTAGTTTCAAATTAGTGTAAAAGTTCACTGCCCCCATTTGCCTGTCTGTGGTCTCGATCAGAATTGTGGGTTGCTGAGCAGAATTTTATAGATTCTGAAAATGTTAGCCAATGGTGTTAAAACTATCTATTGGCATAAGTTTCTTGCCCTAAATATACAACAATGCAAAAAACAATTTGAGGAGCTCTGAATTTGAAACTGAGAATCGTGCGGCATGGAACTGTCTGTGTCAGCGCAGATCAGTATGACTCTGTAGACATCGGAGACAGTGCCATGGTAACTGTATTTCAAATATTTGTTGATTTGCATCCAAATACAATCTGGAAGAATGAATAGTGTTAGGAGGCATACCGAGGCCATTGTCATTACTTTATTTTTCCCAGAAAAAAACATAAACCAAATGACAGTCTTGTGCCATCATCCTTAGAGCACTGACAGTGTGTCACTCATGCTACAGCCATTGACGTCAGTCCTTGAATGACATCAATAGCAAACAGCGCTCATCAGGGATCGGGAGGCCGGGTGTTTTTTTCCGCATAGATGTTGATACTAAGAAACTGCAATATATCTAATTTGAAAGTAAAAGAACACATGAGACAATATTGGTTGGTGAAAAAGGGGGTTTATTATTTAAACAATCCCACATAAGTGGTCTCTAATGGCACAGCCAAAACAATCATTGCCATTGTTCTTCAACCATACAGAACTGTGCTGCAGAAGTAAAACGACATATTGCAGACCGCAGACAAAAATAATTTACAAGAAAGACTGAGGAAAACAAACCAGGCTAGTGCTCACAGTAAAAGATCAAGTACTAATATTCTTTATGGGCTGCCCTGCTTGCCATCTGAAACATTCACCCTCCCCTGTGCAGCACTGCTTCAGTAGATTACAAAAATACTACTTTAAACAAATCAGCAAAACTACAAACAAACAACAATAATCTAGATGCACAAGGCACTATAGATCTTTTTGTGAGAGATCTGGTTGAAAATACTCAACTGTCAGATTAGTTGTAAAGGTTTTTTGCTCAGAGTAGCAGGGACAGACTTCTTTCCAATACTCGGCTCAATTTTCAGAATGCCCTAAGATTACCATAAATTGCAGTGATCCAGGGCTATGGCACACCCTGGGCAAATCAGGGATGATGTGCCTGATTCTGCAATATTGGGGGTCCCTGCACCGAAAACCTGGGAGTTGCCTCAATCGCAGGGCTGCACCAAATAGTGGGTGCAACTGCAGCATTTGAGAGAGGGATCCATCAACCTCCCACACAAGCAGACAGGACCACTAGAGGTGGGGATGGGTGAACCCCTGGATGGAAGGTGGTGAACAGGGGCCACTGTAGCACTGAGGTGCCATATGGTATGATGGGGTACTGTGGCGGGTATGAAGGAGCAGAGGAGCACCTAGGAGAAGTGCCATAGGGCATGGATATACCAATGGCACCCTCTGCCAGCTGCCCCTGCTCCTATGCCTCCCACAGTGTCCCTCCTTATACCCTATGGCACCCCAGTGCCCAGCAGCCCTGATTCACCACATTCCCATCCCAACTCATCCCCTGCCATCAACCTGGTGCAGGGCTGTTAGACAAACTCGACTGGTTTAACATCAGCTCCTTGTTGTGGCCACAGTGGGGCTTACAGAATCCCACATAAGGGGATGTTGCAGCCCCACCATGGAGCAAGACCCCTTGTAACCCAGTGTAGGGGCAAATTTGCCACAAGGGTGACAAAGGGGGGCTTTGCCACAGGTGAAATGATTTTCTCACAACCAGCGTATGAAAATCACGTTTGCTGCATTCTATGATACAAGGTGCCACTTGTGTCATACACCTTTGACGCCGGCACCTTGCATCACAGAATTTCTTCTGAAAATCAAGCCCACTGCCTTCATAAAACTGCACTGAACACAGTCTCTGCATGCCATACAGCTTCTTGCAGTTCTGTGTAACCACTGAAGCCATGGTACTGTACATAGCAAACTTTGTCTGTGAGCCCCACTTCACCGGCAAGGTTACCAAATTTATCATTCACAAAGTTAACCCTATACTGTGAACTGGAACTTCACAGGGTAGACCACTCTATGTAACCCTAAGTATGTGACACTTATGCTGCAACCAAAATTTATTTTCTGTTTGTCCTCAATGTGACATGGTACCTTTGGAAATGAGCCTGTGGCTCAAAGGTTGTAAACCAATGTATAAATAAATAAATAAATAAAATACATATACTAACTTCATGAATTGCAGTGAATTTGCAAATTAATCTGTGAAACAAAGTTAGCCAACTTTGCACACCACTAGTTGCAGCAGAAAGCATCAAACACAGGGAAATGCAACATTAAGGTAAAAAGTACAGAGAGCTTTGCTGAATTTGTGGTACAGTATTCCTCAGGTTTTGAACATTCATGTGACACAGCATTAGCGGTGCCCTAACTTTGACACCATGGGCTAGATTTTCACAGGAGGATGCAGGGCTTGCATCAAACACTGTGTCCAACCCTTTTTTGGTGCAGATGTGCCAATCACCTTTGTTACAACTGCACCCAATTTTAGTAGGTTTGACACAGTTGCAACAGTTTACCCGATTTACAGCAACTTGCACCAAATATTTGGCACAAGCCCCCAGTTCGCTTGCTTATTTGCTGATAAGGTTGCCGACATCAGGTCAGAGATTCACTTATCGTGCCCTATGGGGGTTACTAGTGGTCAGAATGAGGTCAAAACTCCTCCATTTTGTTTGGCTGAGTTTGACCGACTGGCGATCGAGGATACCATGCAGCTTCTCCGGAGTATGCATCCAACTTGCTGTAGTTTAGACCTGGGCCCTACCCACCTTTTAATGGGTGTGTAGATGTGATTGGCTCGGTCCTAGCGGAGTTAATCTGGTGTTCATTGGAGTCAGGGGAGTTCCCCAACTCCTTGAAGGATGCTGTGGTTACCCCCCTTCTCAAGAAGTCATCTCTTGACCCAGATTCCCTTGCAAACTACAGGCTGATCTCTAATCTCCCCTTTATAGGGAAGGTTATTGAGAAAGCTGTCGCACAATATTTTTAGAACCATCTTACCATCCATGCTATCTATGATCCTCCCCAGTCTGGTTTCCATAAGAAACACAGTACTGAGACTGCTCTGGTTCAGGTACTCAATGATCTCCTGATTGCTAGAGACCAGAAGTGCCATTCCATCTTGGTCCTTCTGGATCTCTCATCAGCCTTTGACACCATGGGGTACTTCTTGATCACCTGTGGTTCATCTGTGGCCTGGCTGGTACAGTCCTCAGATGGTTTCATTCCTTCCTCACTGGCAGGCCACAGAAGGAAGCATCAGGGATTTTTTTTCCTCTGGCTCCTTCTCCCTGCCATGTGGGATCCTGCAAGGTTCAGTGTTGTGCCCCATGTTGTTCACGGTGTATATGCTCCCATTAGGAGACATTGTAAGATGGTACCAGCTGAGTTTTCACTGTTACGCAGATAATACTCAGCTGTACCAGTCTTTTGTGCCTGAACAGGAGAGTGCCCTCTCAGTCTTTTTGAACTGTCTCACCAAAATCCAAGACTGGATGAATTCCAGTTGGCTAAGACTAAAGTCTAACAAGATGGAGGTGTTAGTTGTGGAACTGAGTCACCGGACAGAGGGGTCGGCTGCTGGGCAGCCTTTCAGGCTTTGGCTTGGGGGCCTCTCAGTTCTTGACCTCTGAATGGCAGTGAAATCTGGGGGTGATACTTGATGATGGGCTGACACTTCTTTCACAGGTGTCAGCTGTGGTGAAGTCCTCTTTTTACCATGTGAGGAACACTGCCCACATTAAGGACCTTGTTCCGTCCAGCGATCTTCCAACTCTGATACATGCTTTTGTGACCTCATGCCTTGACTACTGTAACTCCCTGTACCTAGGGCTTCCAGGGGTTGATGTCTGCTGCTTGCAGCTAGTGCAGAATGCTGTGGCCAGGTTACTGTCTTGGTCAACTCAATCCAGTCACATTTCACCTGTGCTGCACGCACTGCACTGGCTGCCTGTTCAGTGGCGGATCATGGTTTGGGTCTGAGTTACCTACAAGCACTTCTGAGTCCCTACTGCCCCTTCGGACCACTCCGCTCAACCGATGAGGGATTGCTAGAGATTCCCAGGGTGCCCTTGAAGACCTCAGTGCGTGGGCTTTTGTCTTCACTGCTCCTTCCCTATAGAATTCTCTACCTCATCAGGTACGAGAGTGCCAGACAGTGGAGAGCTTTAAAACTGCTCTAAAAACATATCTATTCACACGTGCTTTCCTGATTTTAAGTGTTGGATATTTATTGAAATATTTTAACTGCTTTTATTAGTTTTTATTTATTTGTGATTTGTCTGTTTTTAAAGTCTGAGTGCATTGTACAACGCTTTGATACTTGCTGAATTGTGCTCAACAAATAACATTTATTATTATTATTATTATTAAAAGGGTACTCAGGATTGATGCAAGCTAGACCAGCAAAAAGCTGGTCTAACTTGTGGCAATTGGTGCACAGGATAGAAAATCCTGATCACCAGCTGGAAGAATGCTGAAAACTCTGTGGGTCATATGTTCAGTGCACCTGGGGCTTGTGCCATTCAGCACCTTTTGAAAATCTGGCCTCATGTCTCCAAGCACTGATGTGTGACTGTTGTTTCTCTGCCAGTGCTGAAGTTACTGTGTGGTAACATCAACACTGTGCTGCATAATTGTTTAAATCCTGAGTAACCCCATGCCACAGATTCAATAAAATGCAGTGAATATTTATTTTACCCTAATATTGCATATATACTGTATATACAATAAATGGCAGTCAACTGTTGCATACAAGGTTATATACCGACCAAGAGTGCTAATTAGGACTATAGGCCACAGTCCAAAAGGGCAAATGGCAGTATAATCCTAATTAGCCCCCAGGATGAGTATGCAGACTTCTGTTTTTTATAATACACTAAAATGGCTTTTTATCTTGGCATTTGTTCTGTGGTTGGGATCATTTTAATAATTGACATCATTGTTTTGCTCCTTAGTGTTTCTGTAATGGAGGGAAGTCTGGTTATGGGCACTCTTTTGGCCCTTGTGTGTTTCCATATTGTAGGCTTCGCTCAGCCGGTCCTCTTCTAGTTTCTTGGTGGGTAATGGCATGCAGCTGGCTGTTATGGTTGGGAGCAATGTGTGGAGGAGTATGTGGTGCAGCATTGGAAGCATGCAGTTGGGAGCGAGCAGCAGGCATTACCAGGAGACATAGAAGCCAAGGGAGCAGCCTCTCATTTGGATTATGAGGATGGTGTCGTTGCAAGCAGCCTGTCAGCACTGCAGCATGGTGTTGTGTAGAGTGACTGCCTCATGGAAGGCATGGCATCTGAAGGGCATTTCTGCATGGTAAGAGACTGAGGGGATTTCTTGTTGTATGGGTGGGTTTAGTACTGGATTTCTTGCTGAAACTTTTGAATTTCTTGTTGAGTTTTTTTTTTCAGGTTTGAGATAGGGTATTTGTGCTTCAGGCTTTCTTGCTGGTGGGTAAGGACTTGGGTGTGTTAATGATCATAGGAATTGTCAGTTGGCTGGTGTGTTAACTGATTTGAGAATTGGTTTAATTTGTCACTAAATGTTTTTGTTTTGGTGGCTATAATGTTGGTCTACGGGTGTGTTTTTTCTCCATGGTAAGTACAGTATACAGCTTAAATTGGGAGATATTCAGCTGTATCTGGTGTAGTAATTGATGAGGTCTACAAGGAAATACAGGATAATGGTTCTTATGGGGGAAGTCCCAGCCATGTATACAGAACAGATAGATAGATAGATAGATAGATAGATAGATAGATAGATAGATAGATAGATAGATAGATAGACAGACAGCTATTATAGTGGTGCAGTCATGCCTCTATATTTATGGTTGAGTAGGCTGTTTAATGTTAGATCCCAGTTATTGCACTTTAATAACTTCAAAACTATTCAACAGTTTTGCACAACATTTTGTATGCAGTCTTGTGAGGCAGATCTCTTGACTTGCCACCTTTTGTTCTGACTGGATGTGCAGACTCTGAGATCAGGATACTGAAAAAAGTAAATTTTGGGGGAGTTTTTGCTGTTCTTTGTCCACCCCCAGCACCCAGATGGTTTGGAAGTTTGATCTAAACTTTTCAGGATAGAAAGGGCTTTGCTGACTGATGTGCTTTTTGCTTGTTTGGTGAAAAAATATTAATCCGTCCACAGTTATTAAATTTTAAAAAAAAAATTATTCTGAGCATGCTCAGTAGGCACTTTCAGGATAGCTGCAGGGAATGATAAAAAATTGTGGTCATACAAAAAAGGATCCTTTTTCAAATGGGTGAATCCTTTTTTGTGTGCCAACATCTTGGTTTCCATTTAAAAAAAAAATTCAAAACCCACAAAAATGATATGCTGCAGAAAGACCAATAGATGTATGTATCTTGCTCCTGGGGACCCCATTAGGTGGCTTTTGCAATCAACTGTTATAAACATGACTCTGAAGTGTGCTTTTTTTTACATTTGTAATACGTTTTTGTGACTTGCTTCTGCTTTCTTTGTATAGCCTTTTTTGTTTATACAAAAAAGATCCATACATAAGAAAAAAGACTGGTGTTCCTATATCCACATGTAGCACACAGATGGTTTGGAATTTTGGTCTGAAATGTTCAGGGCAGAAAGGGCTAGGCCCGCAGATGTGCCTTTTGCTGATTATGTGGAAAAATGTTAATCTGTTTCAAAAGTATTAATTTTTAAATATTTTGGTTCTGAGCATGCCCAGTAGTCACCTTCAGGATAGCTGCATGCCATCCCTATAATCATTTAGTCTTTCCCTGGTGTCTAGTGGCTCACCCCATCCTCTGATTGCCATCCCCATTAATTTTTGCCTTTCCCTAGTGTCTAGTGGTAACCCTCCACCCTCCGATCCCTGTTTCCTTTAATTTTTGTTGTTCCCTGGTGTCTAGTGGTAACCCCCTTCCAATCCCTGTTTCCTTTGCTTTTTGTCTTTCCCTGGTGTCAAGTGGGACCACCCACCCACTGCTCACCATCTTCATTATTATTTTATGTTTCACCTGGTGTCTACTGGTGCCTACCCACCCTTCGATCACTGTCCCCCTAATGATTAAATATTGCTCTGGTGTCTAGTGACACCCCCACCATCTGATCACCATTCCCGTGATTACTTTTTTTCCCCTGGTGTCTAGTGGTACCCCTCCAACCCTCTGATTGCTATCTCTGTTGGCAGTTTTTCTTTCCCTGGTGTCTAGTGGCACCCCCTCACACTCTGATTGCCATCCTATCTAAAATAAAGAAAATGGTCCCTCAATGTCTTTTTTTTTAAAACCTGTAAAAAGAGAAAATGGTCACTCACTGATCCAACCCCCCTTGACCTCCTATTCAGCACCCATCACCCCACACTCCCCACACCCCCACAGAACCTCACTCACTTGAACAGGTTCCAGGGTGAAGATCCACCTTCTGATTGAAGACACGTGTTGCTGCTGGAAACACTGAGAAAGTAAGGAAAGTGTGGTTCAATGTATTTCAGTGGTATTTTCATATTTGTTGCATAACTTTGCCATTTTTAAATAATTTTACACCAAATTTTCAACATGGTCTTTTTGAGACCCCACCTCTTGCACAGTGACTGTGGAAGTATGTGAATCTGGCCCAATAGGTGATTTCACAGTTACTCGGCAAAATCACCTTTTGGGCTGAATTTGAAATTTTCACCATCCTTATTGTCAATGGGATTCTTTTCAGTGAAATGGATGCTCCAGACACCTGCCTTGGGTGCTCAATTGGCTATATCTTTATTCAGACACGAACACCATTGTACAACTCCATTTTCATCATTCCGTTCTTTCTTTCCTTTTTTGTTTGCATTATCTTTTTATCCCAAGCGACCCAGCCACCCACTCCTTCAGGTGACCAATCCTTCACCCTACACTGCTCTCACCATTCAACCATCTCCCATATCCTCTACTGCCATCCCCAATGGACCCAGCATATTCCTTGCTCCAGGAGGGCCCTACCCATGGGGGCAACCAGAAGGGAAGATAATAGTACCCTATAGGCATTTCCTTGTTTCTATGTTGGGTGGCAAGGGTGAAATTCAGGGGCTTCCTGGCTTTATGGCAAAGGGAGGTGGGCCGTCATCATCTGACCAGCATGGGTGGCCATTTTTCTTGTATTCCTTCTCCCCACCCACTAGGATGCATGTTGTGGCATCCTTGCTTTATGCACTTGTGGCATGTGATCACCCACACCACAAAGCACGATGCCAAACCCGGCTGCAAAGAGCCACCAAAGGACAGTGCATCCATGACCCACCCTCCCAGGAGGAGAGCATCTAGAGGATGCTCTTAAGCCCTTCCTGCTGGCCTCCACTCCTGACATCCCAGGCTCAGGCATGAACATTCTGTTCTTTCAATCACTTTATTAACAAATTGTTTACATCATGAAATTCTTTAATACATTCATATGATATACATTCCCTGTTTATAACATCATGATCCCCTTCCACATGTCCCACAACCAAGTCCATATCCTTAGCCATATGATTGGCCTCTTCATCTGGCTTGGATGTGTATCCAATGCCCTCTTATTATTGATAAAACCACTCTTTCTCTTCTTCTCCTTTCCTGGGCTCAGATATCTAAGCTGACCCTAAATTCCAGTCCAATGGGGTGACAGCCCCATGAGGTGCCTGATATGGCTGGATGTCAACCCAGCCCATGCCTATCCTTTTACCACCCTGTACCCCTTGATCCCTGTAAATCCTCTCTCAGCACCTCTCCCCTTCCCCTCCTTCTCCCTTCCTCCTCCTCCTTATCATTGTCCCCATTTCAGTATTCAGTGCCCTCTATTGACAACCTAATCCTTATCCCAATGTCCTGCCTTCTAGCTTGTTGCCCTGTGGTGGCAACCCACACTGGTCGCCTTCATTTGCATTGCCTTTTTTGGCAATCGGCACAAACCTCTCTTACTTTGATCTCATCATCCTCTTATGGTGACTCCTGGCTTACCACTCCATCCTGTGCCCTTCTACCACACTGCCTCCTCCTGCCTACCTCAGGGTGGGTGGGTGGGTGGGTGGTAATTTTAGAACCTAGCAAAAGAAGGGCTCTGTTAAGCTCTGCACTCACCTATATACCCCCTGGTGAGCCATCCCTTTTGCCTACTGCTGGCCAATCATCTTTCTTTCTCCACCCCTTCCCATGAGTCCCACTGTCCCTCCCGCTCTCTCTCTCCCTCCCTCCACCATGTACTAGCTCTGCTCCCCCCCTGCATTTCACTTCTAGAAACCCATGACAATCAAGAAATACACTCACCTAATGAGGTGAGATTAAGGGTTGACAACCCCAAGAAAGACTACACCCCCAATTTGTTTTCGGTAAGGGGTGGGGGTTTTAGGGTTGGAGACCCTTTTTCACTTTTGCCTGTACCCTAAATGTTGCATTAACATATGTTTTTGCAAAGAATACACACACACGCACACACACACACCAGGAGTGGGGGTAAAAGGATAAAATAAAAGGGATCCCTTGGCTTGTGACAACAGTAACAGCAAGATGTCGAAAATGTATTAGTGATAGTGTTTTCAACATGGATATCTTGAAAGTTTGTACATCACAATGGAAAACTACATTAATCAGAGAGCAGCTTTCACAATTCTTACATTGCAGTTGCCAAGTACTGCACTGTTGCCAGCAGTTTAAATCAGAGATAAACTGTTCAGTCTTCAAACTCACCACAGAATTAAAAGTTAAGCTAGTAAACTGATGTTGTATATCAAATATATAATGGCCTGACTTAAAATATCCAGTTTATCATGGTTTGTGAGGGGGCAGGACTTTTACAGCTCACTTGTGGCACTGTCGTTCATGTGTTATGGTTCTGCCCCCTCACACTTGAAGATAAATAGCATATTTTGAGTCAGGCTATTGCTTATCTCCTTTATGTGTATGTTAGGTTAACTTATGAATAATATTTAAAGTCATGACAAGAAACAGGTTCTCTGGGAATTCATTTGTACTGTAAGTAAGCTTCCTGTTTAATTTTAAATGAAGCAAGGGACTCATTTTTAATTCAAAGACAGATGATTCCATGTCTTGGGAGCAAATTAAGCAAATTACTTTTGTCACATCACATTCAGTAAATGAGACAACCAATAAATGTACAAAGGTAACTCCTAGTTCATTTCCCCTGTACCCGTAGTGGCCTCTCCTTTTGTCATGAAAGGAATGAGAGCAAGCCTTGTGCATTGCAGGTAGGTAAGTTGATTTGTTGGACAGGTCCTTACCTAGGGCCTTGCTGTCCTCTTTATCCTTGAGGTACTTCTCAAGGCCTTCACCAAATAAGGGTGATTCCTCAAATGGTAATTTGTGCAGCATGGCTTTTGATTCATTGTCTGCATCTCAAAACTTCATCCATAATGCTCTTCTGGCCGCATTGATTAGTACTGTCACTCTAGCGTTTATTTTTAGAGAATCTATGGCCATGTCTGCTAGGTATTTTGTGGCTAACATTGCATTTTTGAGTAACTGACTGTCTGTAGACTTTGGGGTCAATTTATTTTTGTTCTTGTAACCAGGTTACTTGTGTTCTGGTAGCATAAATAGCCACTGTTGCTGCTCTTGCTCCCAGCCCTGCTTGCTCAAGGTTTTTCTTGAGGTTGTCTTCAACATTCCTGTCTAAGGGGTCTTTAAGACCTGAGGTGGTCTCTGTTGGGAGTACTGTTTTCTTGTTGAGGGAGGCACTTTTTGTGGATCCACTGTGGGTATGTACACCACGGTTCCAGTTTATCAGCCTGCAGTGGGTAAATTTTGTTCCATGATCTGCGCTTGGGAATGCAGGATGGGTTTGAGGAGTTCCATTCTTTGGTGACCACCTCATCAATGGATTTGCAGACTAGAAATATGTTGGCTTTCCTTGCTGATGGTTGTAGGGATGGTAGCAGTTTGGATTGGGGAGATGGTGCTGGAGTGTCAAACCCTACAGTGGCCATAATATCATATACTAATGCAGGAATTCAGTCTGGAAAACATCAATTTGCTGATAGGGATTGAGGGTCGACTTCCATCTCTCCCTCTCCCTTGGAGTCATTTACAGAGTCTGGCTGTGGTGTTTGGGGTCTAGACCCTTTGGGGACAGAGTAGGTCCAGGTGTGGCTGGATATGGAATGGGTGCCATGGGCACATTGGTATGTGTAGCTGGCTGGATAGGTGAGGACCTGCCAGTTCAGTTAGTTTGTCCAGCATTGCTGCCATTATTTGTTAGTAAGCCTGCATAACTTGATGGTTTTGAACAATTATGGCAGCAGTGTTGAGGTTTTGAGTTGGTGTTGGGACACTGTTAGGTGGTCCAAGTGGCTGTGTGTAGTGTTGTGAGTACCACTGGTGCCCTTCCCTGCATCCTCCTCCTCATCATTTAATTGAGGGGGTTCTTTTGTACAAGAGGCACATAGGCAGCCTTGCTGGCTTGGCAGAATAGGTACATTACAGTGCATGCATCTCTTTTTCTTAGCCATAGTGCCCTGTGGGAGTAAGGGGACAACAAGAGAGGCTATTAGATATGGTCTTGTTTTAACTTAGGTCTATAAGAAGGCTGGGCATATTTATATATACAGTACATGAGAATCATATAGTTCTTATTCCTTTATGTCACCCTGATTCCCCATTTCTGTAATGTTGCTGTCATATTACATAATGTAAATCATGTGTGACCCCTTTAAGAGGTTAGTGAATAGTTTCTAGGGGTCCTATTAGTTGCATAGTGTATGCCCAAGAAGGGGATGCAATGCGAATACAGTTTTATTTCCCTCCCACACCTGAATTCAAATAGGTGGATTAGGGTCTGGATCAGTTCAGTTTTTTATTTGCACAGTATTTCATCCCTGTACCTGTGCCTATACCACCAAGCAGTGTTGTAGCATCTCTCTATTCATGAGTAGTGATGTACTCAAGATGTTCACTGTATCTCCATGCATGCGTGGAATATTGGAGTCTTGTGCATGCACGGATGGGCCGGCTGGCCCAACGTTCAAAAGATGGTGGATGCTGATCCATGCTTACGCAAGCCAGGGAATGTAGTCCACTTGCATGAGAGAGTCAGACCATGGCAGGAGTTTGAATACATAAAAGAAGGGTGGCACCTGATTACAATCCACACACTGTGGAGAGACATGGAGCCATTTTAAGGGCTCAGTCATGAGGAAAATGAGGAAGACTGGGGGATCTACCACTGGTTCTGATCAAGAATGGACAGAGCTGCTACTAGGCCAGACAGTAAGTCTGCTGATGTGACCAATATTCTGGGACAGAGTTACATGAAGGTGTTTGTGGGAGGTGGCACTGGTACCACTAGCAGGGATCCCAGTGCACCCCAGTATGCTGTAGCTTTTTTTTTATTTTCTCTTATGCTTGGTGAGGATGTCTCTGAAACCACTGGCAGGGGTCATAGGATCCCACAGAGAGAGAAGTGGACTCTTAGTTGTAAGAGTCTTGTTTTGGTCTGGCCATTCCTGGAACCACTATCAGGGATTCCAGGATGCAGAAGAGACTGTGTTGCCCAAGTAATTTAGTAGAGATGTATGGGTCAAGACATCTTCAGCAGTCCCCTGCATTTTAATGGGAAACATTTTAGGTAGATTGAGCTGTCCAAGTAATTAGGTTGGGATCTATGGTTCAGAAATATTTGCATGTGTCCCCTGCCTTTGTTGATAGACAGTAACCCTGATTCCATAGATATCAAAGCTGGTTAGTATCAAAATATTGTAAACTAAGATATAAGGGTTAGAAAGGTCATGTCCTGCCTATGCATCCATCATTTCCATTGTGTTGTGCTATCTAAAGAGTAAGACGAGTCTTATTTAAAGGGAGGAAGATCTTTTTTTGTATAGCATCTAATCACAAGCCATCCAGTTCCTTAACTTGAAAATCTCCTTTTTGTAACAGTAGCACTGTTGCATTCATGAGTTGATGAACTGTGCTGCAACCTGTTCAGATGCATGCTAGAAACTGATTCAATATGGGCAGGTTTCTAGAGGAAAGGGGGCCAATTTCTTTAGAAGTCACATGTGCATCAAGCAACCTATCAGGTGAAGACAACCCATGATGAAGTGAATGTGGAGTGCCTCAGAGATTATCCCCCACAATGCTATATTTTGAGTCAGGCTATTGCTTATATCCTTTATACACATGTTAGGTTAACTTATGAATAATATTTAAAGCCATGACAAGAAACAGGTTCTCTGGGAACTCATGTGTACTTTGAGTATACTTCCTGTTTCATTTTAAATGAAGCATGGGACTCAGTTTTAATCCAAAGACAGGTGATTGCACGTCTTGGGAGCAAATTAAGCAAATTACTTTTGTCACATCACATACAGTAAATGAGATAACCAGCAAATTTACAAAGGTAACTCCCAGTTCACCTATTACAACTGCATGAAAAGAAAATGTTCTCATGACTTTTTGTATACAAATGAAGCTTGCATTATTATGGTAGCTTTTGATCAATTAAACATGACTATACATACCCTTGACAGACACCCACTGCCAGTGGTAAAATACTTTTAATACCTAGGACTTTGACAGTTCTTTTTTACATGATCACATCTTTTCATTATAAGTTAATTGTGCTATGAAACTATCTTAATACTGAGGCAAGAAGAGCAGTTATATTCCATTTGTTGTTGCCAGTCATGGAATTAAGCAGCTGTGTATACTGTAGTGCTTTTAAAACACTGTTAGCTAAAATTCATATAATAGGGTCTCCTGGTTTTAGTCACCAACAGGGACATTCATCATTGTGTATCACTGTGTACTTTGTGCAATTATATAATGGTTCTAAAAATGAAAGAAACATAATTGGATAAAACTAGTCAGGAGATTATGCATTAATACAGCTTATAATATGGGAAAATAAATAAAGAAGTTTGATTAGAAAAAAGGTAAAATGAATACTCAAATCTGATTAGCTAAGACACTCATTAAGGTGGGCATCTATCAGAGAACAATGCCCACCGAAAACAAGTGCCAACCTGCGATGCCCCATCATCAAAAACATATCCCTCAACCACACACCTGAAACTTCAGCTCAAACACTTGAGCTGACATGTGCAGCATTTATCTTCAAAAAGACAACCTGCAGACACTACGACAGACATTTCCAGCTGCTTCACCACCCCGCTGTGCTTCTACCCTATCTGTCACAGACAGATCACCTAACAAGAAACTGTCACCTTTTGGCAGTAAATCAAAGTACTTCCTTTTTTTTCATGTTGTGATCATGTTTCAAGCACACCAAGCCATTCTCATTGCATTGCTGACCTGCGTGAGGATCACAGATTTAGAAGTGGGTAACCACCTGGGAACTAGCCACCATCGAACAGTATGGTTCACAATAAACACAGCAGTAGAGTCAAGCCATATGAAGGCAAAGGTCCTGGACTTTGGAGGGCTGACTGTGCCAAAATGGGTGAGTGCCTAAGGAATGCACTAACAAATGAACAGGAAGAAGGGGTGGAAGAACAATGGGGAATAATCAAAACTGCCATTACTGAACCAACAAGCCTTTGTGTGAAGCAAATAAACAAAACTAAATAATGTAAAAAAACACTATGGTTCTCAAAGGAGATGGCAGGGAAGGTTAGGGAGAAAAAGATAGCATTCAGGAGGTACAAGGAATCACAGAAGGAGCAGGACAGAGAACCGTATCAGTTAAAGCAGAAGGAAGCGATGAATGCAGTCAGAACAGCAAAGGCCCACACAGAGGAAAAGATAGCCAAATCAGTTAAGAAGAGAGATAAACATTTTATAGGTACATCAGGAGTGAAGGAAGACCAAGGAAGGGATAGTGACACTTAATGAAGGGGAGGGGGGTGGGCAAGGGTGACTGTGAAAAGGCAGAGATACTACACAAATATTTTTGTTCAGTATTCACAAATGAAGAAGGGGAGGTACCTAAACCAAACAACAGAAACACTCTGGATAGGGGGGTTGATATCAGCCCATTCACAGAAGAAAGAGTTTTGAAAGAACTCTTAAAACTGAAGGTGGACAAAGTGATGGGGCCTGATGGGATTCATCCCAGAATTCTAAAAGAACTAAGGGTAGAACTAGTGACACCACTGACTACCCTCTTCAAGAAATCATGGGAGGATGGGTTGGTACCTGAGGACTGGAGAGGGCAGATGTTATTCCACTGCACAAAAGTGGAGCAGGGCAGAGACAGGAAACTACAGACCTGTTAGTTTGACCTCAGTGATAGGAAACTGATGGAATCACTTCTGAAGGAAGAATTGTTGAGTACCTAGAGCCAGAGGAGTACAGGACCCAAGGCAGCATGGATTCACAGTGAGAAGGTCATGTCAGATGAATCAAATAGATTTCTTTGATCAGGTGACCAAAATACTAGATCAGGGAGGGGCTGTGGATATGGTCTACTTAGACTTTAGCAAGGCATTTGACACAGTCCCACACAAAAGATGAATATACAAGTTAGCCAGCCTTTGAGTGGGTCCCAAGATGGTAGCCTGGGTAAGAAATTGGCTGGAGAACAGGACACAGAGGGCAACAGTAAATGAAGTCCACTCTGAAGAAAGGGAGGTTACTAGTGGGGTACTGCAGGTTTCAGTTCTAGGACCTGTCCTCTTCAATGTCTTTATAAGTGACATTGCAGAGGGACTGGAAGGAAAAGTATGTCTCTTTGCAGATGACACAAAGATCTGCAACAGGGTTGATACACAAGGTGGGGTGGAAAGAATGAGAAGGGACTTGGCAAGTCTGGAGGCATGGTCAAACATATGGCAGCTTAGATTCAATACAAAGAAGTGCTAAGTAATGCACCTGGGAAACAAAAACCCAGGGGAAGAGTACACAATGGGGGGGGTGAGATACTAACAACAACAGAAATGAAAAGGGACCTGGAGGTAGTCTTATCAGATGACCTAAAGGTGGGCAAGAAATGTAAGGGGGCAGTAAGAAGGGCTGGGGGGATACTGGGATGTATAGGGAGATGCATCACCAGTAGAAAACAGGAAGTTGTTATCCCTCTGTACAAACAGCTGGTGAGACCCCATCTGGAGTACTGCATGCAGTTGTGGAGACCCAATCTCTGCAAGGACATAGACAGGATGGAGGCAGTCCAGAGGAGGGCAACTAAAATGGTACAGGGTCTGCACCAGAAGACATATGAAGAGAGACTTAAGGAGATTAATATGTATACCCTTGAGGAAAGGAGGGACAGGGGGGACGTGATAGAAACTTTCAAGTACCCTCAAGGAATTAGCAAAGTCCAAGAGGGCAGCATCTTTCAGAAAAAGAGGTGTGCAAGAACAAGTGGGCACAATTTGAAGATAGAAGGGGGACAGATCAGAGGTAATGTGAGGAAGTATTTTTTCACGGAGAGGGTTGTGGATGCATGGAGAAGGAGGACAGATCAGAGGTAATGTGAGGAAGTATTTTTTCATGGAGAGGGTTGTGGATGCATGGAACGGCCTTCCTGAGGAGATTGTGGAGTCAAAAACAGTGGGGGAATTCAAGAATGTATGGGACAGACATAAGGCAATTTTAGGGGGTGGAGGGTAGGAGGAAGTAGGCTGTTGGTTAACTAGGATCTGCAGCTTGTCCATTAGGTAGGGAAATGGGCAGACTGGGTGGGCCAACCAGTCCTTATCTGCTGTCAAATTCTGTTTCTATTCCCTTGCCTCAAATTTGTTAACGCAGCAGTGAGCACTGCTGTTTAAACAAAAAAATAATAATTTTGACTGCTGCCATCCTACAGAATACTTGTAGTGCCTCTCTTCCTGGTTTAAGAAGTGGGGTTCGAGCCAGGGGTCATATAAGGTCGCGTATCTAACAGCTGCATTTCCCTCCACAAATGAAAAAAAAAAGTCTTGTATGTAGGATAGAGAGCTGCACAAAAAAAACAATGACAGCAATTTGTTGGGGTGAAACTTTGCAAGAAACTTAATCTCTTCTTCCACATGTGGGGGGGGGTAGTAAGAACAGAATTGCTTTCTGAGAGAGGGGCAACATTAGATGGAACAGCACAGAAATGCAGGGACTATTTTATCTCCAAAAACATTTTTCTAGATTTTATATTCCTTTTAAACTAATTTCCGCGATTATTTTATTACTTTATTAGAAATTGACACAAAAACCCATTTTCTAAGAGCAATAATACTCTCCCAGGTGGGCGGTATTGGGCTAGATCAGCCCATCCACAGGCTATAAGGCACTCCGCCTGCCGCGTTGGGCCTCATTAAGACCCCTGGGCAGGCAGGAATAGCCCAATACCACTCACCCTGTCGAGTATTATTGCTTGCATAATGCATGGTCATCCTGGTCCTACAACTGACTGGATTTGTTAGCAGCCACATCACACAATTAGAAAATCAATCTCCCTACTCCCAGAACTGACCTTCTGTTACAAACATGGCTATTGCCTTTATTTACTAAAAACCTTCAACTAGGCCTCAAAAATAAAACTAAATAAAAAAAAAATGAAGGAAATGTTGTTTTCCTGATCACCACACTCTCCTTACACATATAAACAAATTATAAATATGATTTGCTGTTTATAGTTGTCATTACTAGTATTTGTTTTTTGATAATGAAAAATCCTCCTCCTCACTTTAACTACTTTGTAGAGAAAATTCTGCTGGAGGGGAGGGTGGCCCTACAGGGGGACCTGGAGGCTCTGGAAAGGAGTCTAGAAAGTTGAAACTGAAGTTCAATGCAGGGAAATGCAGGGTGCTGCACCTGGGAGCCAGAAACCCAGGCCAAGTGTACACCTGAGGGGGGAATGCTACAAGTCTTGATGGCTGAGAGGAACCAGGGGTGGTGGTGGATGTCAAGATGAACAACTCGGAGACTTGTAGGAGGGCAGCTGCCAAGGCAAACAGGGATGCTGGGATGCATTGCTGGGGGATCACCTCCAGAAGGAGGGAAGTGACACTTCCTCTGTATAACTGCCTGGTGAGGCTGCACCTCAAGTACTGCGTGCAGTTTTGGAGGCCACATTTAAAGAGGGACACTGAACTCCTGGAGAGGGTCCAGAGGAGGGCAACCAGAATGATCTGGGGCTTGGGGGACAGGACCTATGGGGAGAGGCTCGAAGAGTTAAATGTGTAAATATTGGAAGACAGAAGGGACCAGGGGAACATGATAGAGGTCTTCACACATGAAGGGGTAAATAGGAGAGCACAGTCAGGGTGCTCTGAAGGAAGGAGGTGGGGCAACTAGAGTGCATGGGTGGAAGCTGGAGGGGGGAATTCAGGGAGAAAGGAGGAGGTGCTACCACTGTGAGGGTGGTGGAGTCATGGAATGCGCTGCCCGGGGCTGGTGGAGGCAGAGATGGTGGATGGGGTTCAAGAGGGGGGGACAGGTACAGGAAGGGTTCTGGAAGCAAAGTCCAGTGCAGCGAGAATATCTGGGACTGGGAAAGGAGAAGCCCAAGACGGTGAGGGGGGCAGGGTGGGGACTGATCAAACGAGCAGAAGCGAAAGATCGATAGGCCTATTCTGCTGGCATTTTAGTATGTTAGCATGTTTGTATTAATTTATTTATTGAAATGTTTCACCAGGAAGGCACACTAAGCACAACTCACTCATCTCCCAGTGTGACCTGGGGGGGGGAGGGGTACAATAGGAATGAGACATTAAACATTCAAGTTATAAGATCAACATTAACAAACAGTTGTAAGGCAGTGTTACAACAGTGTTGCACATGATAGATAGAAAGAGTGGACAATAATAAGTGCCAGGTTCATAAGAAAACAAGTGCTTATGTGAAGGAAAAGGGGGGCAGGAGATGCACGGGAGAGGTGTGCGGGAGAGTTGTGTCCCTGGAGACCCCTTCAGGATGTGAGGAACCCTGCAAGGGGACTGGTGGGAACAGAGAGAAGGGGATAAGAAAGTGTCCCAGACAGATCCCTTCAAGATGGTGGGAGAAGGGAGTAGATGAGAGATACAAGCACTTTGGGGGTGAGAGAGGGACCCATGGAGAGCATTCGGGGTCCGTTATATTCTGTGAGAGATCAAGGGAGGCCAGTAGGGTGAGAAATTTGGGGGAAGGGGAGGAGAGCTAGAAACTTGGAGGGTGATTGTGCACAGGGTAACATGAAGGTGACGGTAGAGGGGTAGGATTTGTCCAGGACTTAGAGGAGGGAGTTAGGGAGGGACATGGCAGGAACAGCTAGGAGCAAGGTAATTATGAGGACAGAGCTGATAAAGTAGGTTGAGGATGAGTGCCAGATTTGAGGGGGGGATTCCACATTTTTGGGAGGCAGTGAGTGTAACTGGATTGGTCAATTTGGGTGAAGCTGCGGGGGACTACCAGGGTGCAAGAGTTGGTTGATCTAAGGGAATGGAAGGGAAGGGGTAAACCTTTACCCTGCCTGAGATGAAATTGAGACTTTGGCTCCACATGAGCCCAATGGTGAATATGCGTGTCTATGTGTGTGTGTGTGTGTGTGTGTGTGTGTGTGTGTATACAGTTTGTTGTCAGGTGCAATCTCACAATGCATTCAAAGCTAAGTTTCACCTCAAGTCTGTTGCTCAATGCAGTAGATATTTTAACAGAATTTATTTATTGATCAGAAAAGGAGGGCTAGCCAGCACTCTCTAGTTTCAGCCTCAGCAGTGGGGGGGAGGTTAAAGATGCAAAGCAACTGAAAATCTTTCATGTCTGCTTGAACAACCACCAGAAAAGGCAGATGGAACATTGGTTTAACACCTCATCTAAAGAACAGCACACCCTGACAGTACAGCATCCCATAGCACTGCACACAGGTGTTAGCATTTATGGTATGAACCTCATCAAAGTGTGGGACTAGAACATATGACCTTCTGGCCCAGAGGAGAAAGTATTATCATATGAGTCATGACAACACCTATGCCTTCTGATAATAATAGATTGCATCTTGAGTCACTGTACCCAGTAAATGATTGTATGCTGACTGTTTAGCAATTGAATGCATGATTGTCCACTTTTTGCATTGTACTAGTGAGGCCCCACCTGGAGTACAGTGTACAGTTCTGGAGACCTTACCTACATAAGGACATAGACAGGGTAGAGAAGATTCAGAGGAGGACAACAAAAATGGTACAGGGATTGCATCACAAGACCTATGAGCACAGGCTGAAGGGCTTGAATATTTACTCCCTGGAGGAGAGGAAGGAGAGAGGGTATGTGATAGAGACAAACAAGTACCTTACAGGGTGGAAGAGGGTGCAGGAATACACTATTTTTCAGCAAAAAATATGTTCCAGGACTAGAGGGCATGGAATGAAGTTGTAAGAATTTCTTCACTGAAAGGGTGGTGGACAAGTGGAACACCCTGCAAGAGGAAGTGGTGGGGGACTGAAACAATCACGGGATTTAAGAATACGTGGGATAGACATAAGGGAATTCTGGAGTTCAGGGGAAAGGGGCAACAGACTTTTAGAAAAGTGTGAAGGGCACTTTCAAGCTCAGATGGGCAGCCCAGATGGGCCATAGGCCCTTATCTGCTGACAGTGTCTATGCATCTATGCATTACCATTGAGATGAACATAAAAAAATGATCAGTGATCTAATGAGCTTTCTCTGCAAAGATTTAAAAGAAACAAATAAATAAGTCCCCAAGTCTTTTTTTCTACTTAGATTCAACAATCTCTGTATTACTGAGGTAATAGTTTGCCTTTATATTGTTCTAACTTATAGTAGATGTATCGCTTTGTATTTTTTCGTATTGAAGTTCATCTGCCATTTTCAGTGGTGAACAATTGGATGCATAAGCAAGGAGACTTGAAACTGTGAAATACCCAATAGGTTGGGAGTGTAGGGGCCACCTAGGCCCCCAAAAAACACTTTGATTTTACATGCTCTGAGATGCAATATGAGCATTTTTCTAACAAAGACTCATTATGTGTAGCAAGTTGCTACCCTTCTTAATTTTAACAAATTCAATGGCCAAGTCAATGTGTGACAAATGTGAATCAACCCAAATTTCAGTCTTACAGAAGTTACTCAGGTGTCAGGATGAGATTGTACATGAGCAGCCTTCGTTTCATGCCCTTGAAGTTGTCCAATGCAAAAAACAAAGTTTTCCATGAACTGTGATGTAATCTTGTTTTTTTTTCAAGCATAAAATCATGATATATGGCACGTGCCACCATCTAAACCTCCCTGTCTATGTCTCACGTAGGTATGGTCTCCAGAACTGTACACTGTACCCAGGTGGGGCCTCACTAGTGTCTTGTATAGTGGAATTATGACCTCCTTTTCTTTGCTGGTGATGCCCTGCCTATACATCCCAGCATCCTATTTGCTTTACCTGCTGCCTTGTCACACTGTTTCCCTACCTTGGAGGTCATCAGAGATGATAACCCCAAGATCCCTTTCCTGCTTGGTGCATGCTATATCCTCACCCCCTCCAACATAGAATTTGTCGGCAGAAAAGGACCGCTTGGCCCACCCAGTCTGCCCAGATGTTACCTGCCTAATCTGTCTCCGCTGACCGTAACTGGTCTCTGGTGAAGCTCTGTGCTTTTTTTCTAATATACCCCTATGTTTATCCCACACAAGCTTGAAGCACTCTACTGTCTTTGCTTCCACACTTCCGCTGGCAGTCTGCTCCAGGTATTTACCACCCTTTCAGTGAAGACGTGTTTCCTCACATCTCTCTTAAACTTCCCCCTCCAGCTTCATTGCATGCCCCCTGGTCCTGGTGCTCCAACTCATTTGAAAGAGACTCTTCTCCTGCACCCTGTTCACCCTTGTGAGGTGCTTGTAGGTCTCTATCATGTCACCTGTTGCTCTTCTCTCTTCCAGGGTGTACAAGCTGAGATCCTTCAAGTCTCTCCTCCTAGGACTTCTTGTGCAACCCCAGCACCATTTTAGTTCCCTCCTCTGAACTGCCTCCACCTTGTCCATGTCCTTTCTGAGGTACGGCCTCCAGAACTGGACATAGTACTCCAGGTGGGGTCTCATCAGCAAGCAATACAATGACAGCACCACATTCCTCCTCCTGCTGGAGATGCCCCTCTGTATACACCTCAGCAGCCCACTAGCCCTACCCACTGCTTGGTCACACTGCACTGCCACTTTGAGGTCATCAGATATGATAACCCTAAGGTCCCTTTCCTGTTTAGTGACTGCCATTACCCATCCTATACTCAGCTCCTGGGTTTCTATGCTCTAGGTGCACGATTTTACACTTTTTGGCATTAAACCCCAACTGCCATGCTCTTGACCACTCCTCGAGTTTCCCAAGACTCCAGCACATTCTTTCCACCACCTCCTGTGTTTCCCCCATCGCAGATTTTGGTATCATTTGCAAAAAGGCACACCTTCCCTTCCAGTTCTTCTGGAATGTCACTTATGAAGACACTGAAGAGGACGGGTCCCAGTACTAAGTACAGCTGCACCCTGCTAGTCACTCTCCTATCATTAGGGTGAGTGCTGTTAACCACCACCCTCTGTCTCCTAGCTGTTAACCAGCTTCTAACCCAATTCATCACTTTCGATCCCACCTCAAGGCTGCTTAGTTTCTTTATCAGCCTCCTGTGTGGCACAGTGTCCAAGGCATTGCTAAAGTTCAGATAGGCCACGTCCACTGCCTTCCCCCTGATCTATTTCCCTGGTCACCCAATCAAAGAAATCTATCAAATTCATTTGGTATGACCGCCCCCTCACCACCACCACCACCACTGTGAGTCCATGCTGCCTGTGGTCTTGCAGCCAATTCATAGATTCATAGAAGTAGCCGTCAGATAAGGACCGCATAGCCCACCTAGTCTACCCATGAAAACCCCAAGTATATCCATCTACTGGAGGGCCCTTAAACCTGTCCCTCCCATTGCCAGTATACCCATATACTTATCCCATGCACACTTAAACTGTGTGATCGTTGCCACTTCCACCACCTCCTGCAAACTATTCCAGTCATTCACCGCCCTCTCAGTGAAGAAGGCAGGCTTCAGTGATGGACGGTTTACTACAGAGCTGCGGCTTGTCAGCTGTAGGGAACATGGTGTCTGGGGTAATTAGAAGGGACTGAGGCTACAGGGAGAAACGTACAAGGTACTGTTGTTTTTTTTGTTTTTTTTCACTTGAGTAGTTTTTTCCTCAGTTGTTTCGGGAGAGCAGTGTACAGTAGTTTATGGCAGTGCTTTCTACTTGAGTTGTGGACCGGAGTTGTGGAGCACTTTAGCAGGGACTCAAGATGGTGGGTATATGTTTTGATTTTGGGGTCATACTGATCTTTGCAAAGAGGTTAGTTGGCACCTTTTCCAGTGGGTACACTGGAGGATTTCCATAACGCCTGAAAAAGGTGCCAGCCAGCCAATGAGAATGCAGGATTTGGTGCTTAATTTACCCCATTGAATACCCTGCATTTCTTAGTATTGAACCTCAGTTGCCACCTCCTGACCACTACTCCAACTTCTCCCAAGTCAGCCCTCATCTTGTCCACCCCTGATATGTCCACCCTGTTACTGAGCTTTGCATCATCTGCAAACAGGCATACTCTCCTTCAAACTTTCTGTAATTTCACTGACATAGATGCATGGGAGGCATCACCAGTAGAAAACAGGAAGTTATTATCCTCTGTACAGACAGCTGGTGAGACCCCATCTGAGTACTGTGTGCAGTTCTGGAGACCCAATCTCCGAAAGACATAGACAGGATGGAAGCTGTCCAGAGAAGGGCACTAAATGGTGCAGGGTCTGCACCGAAGACATATGAAGAGAGACTAAAGGAGCTTAATACGATAGCCTCGAGGAAAGGGAGGGGGGGGGACATGATAGAAACTTTCAAGTACCTCAAGGGAATCAACAAAGTCCAAGAGGGTAGCATCTTTCAAAAAAAGAGGTGTGCAAGAACAAGAGGGCACAATTTGAAGATAGAGGGGGGCAGCTCAGAGGTAATTTAAGGAAGTATTTTTTCACAGAGAGGGTTGTGGATGCATGGAACGGCCTTCCGGAGGAGGTTGTGGAGTCAAAATCAGTGTTGGAATTCAAGCATGCATGGGACAGTCATAAGGCCATTCTAGGGGGTTGGGGTAGGAAGAAGTAGGCTGCTGGTTAACTAGGATCTGCAGCTTATCCAGTAGGCAGGGAAATGGGCAGACTGGGTGGGCCAAGCGGTCCTTATCTGCCGTCAAAGTCTCTGTTTCTATGTAAAGAGACCCCCCCCCCCCAAGCTACTGACATGCATCACCTGTTGTGGCACCTTACCTCACCAAATTGCTGTCTGTGTATAGCTAATAAAATTTTCTTCACTATGTTTAGTGGAAGAGATCGTGAATTGTGCTGTCCCGGATCCCTTCCACTTCCTGGTTTGATGGTGCCGCTTCTCCTCTGTGCTCAGGCACTTGATGACATGAACCCAGGGAGAGTGGGGGTGCACCCCATTGAAATCAGTGGGGTCAACTGTACGTCTATTTTTATAGACAAATATGGCCAGGTGGAGAGCAATCATGGACACAAGTCGACTAAGAAGGCCCCTGATCATGACAAAAGTCTTAGCCAATCAGGACTGCTTGTTACCAAAAATTCCAGGTACTCTTATGCACGTTAATACCACCACTGAGACCACTCTTATGGTTATAAGAATGATCTCACCTACATTCTTAGGGTATGAGAACTGCAAACTGACAGTGAGTGGTTCTAATACCCTAAGGATGTAAGTGAGAGCACCCTTACAATTCTGAGTGGTCTCATCGGCAGTATTCATGTATTATTGATCAAGATTGATCGATAATATATTAAAATTAAACAAAAAAACTTCCTGACTGTGCCCATTTCCAGGGCAGCTGCAGGTGACACACTCTTTGTAGAATAAGAGTGTCTCACCTACATGGGAAAGGTGCGCTCCGATTAGTTGGGAGTGCTCCTTCGATCGATAATAAACATAACAGGGTATCTCATACTAATAGTTGTAGAATTCTGAAGTTGTAAGTTCAGATGGCATTGTCCATTTCTGCTCATAGGGCCTTCTCTAATTCTCAGCAGAGTATCACAGTTTGATTTCAAATTCAAGTTGAATTTTTTAAAACAGAAATCTTTGACATATATGTACAGGTCGGTACCTCTTATATTTCTATAGAAGTGCCACTGAATGCCAGAACTGCTCAGCTCTGGTTCACAGTTCTCTCACTGAATGCACTCATACAACCATAACAGGCTTGGTAAGTACAGGACATATAAACATACAGCAGGGTCCAGACACACCGACAGCAGGAGGGCATGACCAGCTGGAGGAAGTGGCAATTAGAAATCCAGTTCATTCCCACGGCACTGCAGCACACTTCAAGCTATTGTGTGTGAAGTCAAAGTTCTTGTATAATCACTCCTCAGTGAACAGCTGCTTGGCTCTGTCTCTTCAATGGAAAGACAGAGTGTGTGTGTGTGTGTGTTTTGGGGTGAGGGAGGAATACAATAAGCACTGTTGTGATGCAGGAAGACAGAACATGTGACCTTAACATTTCTATTTCTGGTAGACCCTACAGCTAAGGGTTTTTACTAAAATGTTCCTGCTCTCAACTGTCTCAAGACGCTACACAAAGGTTCACCTCTCGACAAAAGAGTGTTCCCCTCCGGCTATAAAATGATATGGCTGACAGAAAGGACTTTTAGTCCCACCATGTCCCTCTCACCCAGGTCCGAGTACTGACACACATTCAAGCTTATCAGCAAGAATGTTAACCCTATTCATGCAGTGTATACCCCTAGAAATTTTCCTACCTAGTTGAAAATATTAATTATTAGTCATGAAGTGGAGTCTGTTTCCAGTGTGCGACAGCACGGTAACAAACTTGCAGCTTATTTGCCACCTCCTGCTGGCCATGCTCTCCCACTCTGTGTGTGCCTGACCTGTGGTCTCTCTATCCCAAAATCTGCCTGCCTCCTCTGCTTTAATTTTTGGAAGTGCAAAAGCTGAGGAGTTAGTGAACGATAGTGATGCAAGAGGTAGGCAGGGGCAGTAAGGCTGATTCACGATTAAACATCGAGGCAGTGCTCCCGACCAATCAGAGCGCCCTTTTTCCCTGTGTGGGAGACACTCTTGTTTTGTAAACAGCATCTCACATGCAGGCTCCCTTGAAATTAGCACACTGAGGGGAAGGTATTTTGACATTTTTAATCTATTATTGTTCGACCTCGATCTGCTGTGATGTCATCAGGTATTGTTTACCTGCTCTCTGGTTAAAGAGCAGGTTTTTATGTAGTAACTTCTCTCACCTCCCTAACCTTTTCGGTAGCTTACCCTTGGGCAAAATTATCCTTATGTAAAGTGTAGTTTTCTGATGCCTAATTTTCTTTTAAAAACACTCATAAAAAACACTCCCTGGACCCGTAGCCAAAACGCCCCTACTTCCCATGTCAGAGGCATACTCCCACGTTGGCATGTTTTGTGATGCCAGTATTCTGGAGTTGCACGGGGGTGCACTACATAGACTATAATGGGGGCCATTTTGACATGCTTTTTTAAATACATTTGAGTGCCGGTTTTGAGAAAAGAAGGCCACCGCTCAACTAACAAGGTCCTTGTTATTTGAGCGGACCTTGTTAGTTGAGTGGTGGCCTTCCTTTCTCAAAACCGCACTCAAAAGTATTTAAAATAGCATGTTAAAACTGCCCCATTATAGTCTATGTAGTGCACCGTCACATTCCAGAATACCTGGCATCACAAACGCACAGAATGGGGGTAGTCCGCATGGGAAGTAGGGTGTTTTGGCTATGGGTCTGGGGAGTGTTTTTTTACGAGCGTTTTTAAAAGAAACTGAGACATCAGAAAATTACACTTTACATAACGATCATTTTGTGCAAGAGTTAGCTACCGAAAAGGTTAATTGGGAGAGAGAAGTTACTACATTAAAACCTGCTCTTTAGCTACAGCATGATGCTATATGGAAACATAGAAAATGCCAGCACAAAAACGCCCATTGAGTCTGCCCTTGCCTGCCTATTTACCGGACTGAGCCTCTTGTCATTCCTCCTATCCTCCACTTGCTACCCCAGCATCCACAACCTCACTATACCTATATGCTTGTCCTGTCCCATCTTGATCCCCCACCCCATCTCGGTACACATGTTTGTTCCATTCTTCTACCACCCTTTCAGTAAAACAGTACTTTCTGACATTTTTAAGCCTCCTCCCATCAGTTTCATGGTGTAACCTCTAATGAAAGTAGTGCTGTTTAAAGTCAGCAAGTCTCTAGCATTTATGTAACATCAAAAAAATATATAATAATAGGGGAACTGAATGGCTCAGAGGATTGGTAGTGGATTAAGGAGACTTTCACCTCTAGGTCACAGGTTCAAATCCAGCACAGGTCAGTAGTGGTTGAAAGCCATTATCACCTGAGGTGAGGGTTGTTCAGAGGGCTACCCTAGGACCCCTACCTCAAAGCACCACACTTCTCGGTGAATCCCTTGACTTCGTAACTATGTTCAAATATCTGGGGGTCTGGATCGACCACAAACTCTCTTTCTTGGATCATATAGAGGAACTGACAAAAAACTTAAGCAGAGGCTAGACCTCTTTTACAGGATCAAACACCTCCTTACCCAGGATGCTAAGAAGAAACTGGTCCAAACAACCTTCCTTTCCTTACTGGACTACACTGATTTCCTTTACGGCCAAGGCCCTCCCCCTGCATTAGCAAAACTTGATACACTATATCACAGAGGCATAAGATTCATCTCTGGTGCTCTGTGTCTTACTCATCACTGTTCTCTTCATGCAAGGTCAGATCACGATTTGGAAGGTCATCTATAAGATATTCGCTACCTCAACTTTGGATCAGTTTGCAAAAAACTCTAAAATTAGTTGACCCCATCAACTTGTCTGCATTCAAACCACTCTATGAGCGTTCATTCAAGGAGTCTTGTAACTGCATCCCCTAATTGTTGTCCCCTGCTTTCAGGATTCTTGGCTCTTGTATGGTGTCCCCTGGCACCTCTTAATATAGTACATTCTTTCCTTCTCTTCCCTAATTGCCCTCTTACTACCAGCTGTAGGTCTTGTAAAGAAGCCCTGTACTTTGCTTCCTTCCTTCCTATTGACGTTTGCCACAATACCAGTAGAGGTGCTCCACTCATTGCGCCAGCTCTCATAATTGTTCCCTGGTTTATTGTCACATATCTGCAGCCAGTAGCTGTTCCCCATACTGGAGACCCCATAAATTAATATTCATTCCTTCTTCGCCATACTTTAAATACTCGTGCTTGACTGCTTACAAACTCTTTTCCACTGTGTGTTCCTAAGGACTGTTATGTTTGCCATTCAGTTCGACCTCTGTATCTATTGTACATATTAACTAAGTAGCTACCACTGAACCTATGCCTCTACACTGCACATTGCTTAGTGTATTATTCAACCTTGATTTGTATTTTGTTCAAATGTATATCTCTGTTATGTAATCCTTACTCTATGTATGGATCATGTATGTTTGCAGGTCCATCCTGAAAATGATCTTGCCTCAATGTCACCTGGTTAAATAAAGACTTGACTGATTGACTGATTGATGTGAACTGAGTTGTGGTGGCCTCAGTCCAGTTCCCAGTGGATGGGTGTCCACATCACAAAACCACCACAACTGGCACTAACCGGCACCCTTGTTGGCAGTCTCACATGAGAGGTCAAGGACTGAATGGGCAACGAGTCCGAACTATCCTCTCACCTATATGGTGGTCACGCCATGGCAGGGTTGAGACACATTGGTAGGGCAGTGTGGGGAAGCTTGCAGTGTGATTCCCCGTGCTGTACCTGTCATGTGGTTAAACAGAGGACTTCAGCTTCCAGTGCTGCCAGTCCAGCACCTTTCATGTGCATTTAAAAACACAAATTCACACACACACACACAACCCTCCCGAAATATATGCAATTACATGAATAAAAAGTTTACCTCTAAACACTTGGAGGTGCAAGGCACTTCGCCTAATTTTGTTCAGGAGCTACAGCACTCGAGTGACTTTCCCCTAACACACAGCAGACATTTCAGAGCTGAATCATTTAGCCAGTTGCCACTAGGAAGACAAACAATGAGGGAACACAGAGTTAAGCTTTGATAGACAGATACATTCTTTTAATTAAATATGGTACCCTTCCTGACAGCTGAGGGCACATTACAATAAAATCAGATATCACAGTGCAACTTGCCATGCAAATGAACAAGGGTCTTGTCCCATGTCCAAGACATCGGGATGAGTCATCCAGGAGAGGATACGCTTCTCACTATGGAGCACAAAAACACGCCTCACTCTCAGCCAAAATAAAAATCAAAGCCAATCGAGCTACTGCAAACAACAATGAGGGTAAAGATGTCCAGCACAAACACCCCGGCACTTCACAGCGGAGCTCCTTATGGATGTTTTTTGGCTGAGAGTGCGACACATTCTCCCTCCTGATGCTTGCTTGAAGGCACCGGCTGTTTCTGTGAGTGTGCTACCCTATCTCATGAGGATGTTCTCCTCCATGGGAAGGAAGAATGGGATGTCTGCATTGCGCTCTGGCTGTTCCTAGCCCTCCTGTAATTTAGGATGGAAGTAGGAGAGTACGACACAGTGGATGTCGTGATTGGGCATCCAGCTGGGTTTGCCCTTCTGACATCACTGGTGAGTGGCGGAAGTGATAAAAAATGGCCTGTGATTGGGCAGATGAGGTGTACTGCCCTACACCCCCTCCCAAGCTGAAGGTGGGGCCCACCTCTAAAACACCACACACAGATCCTGTTCCCCTGATGGATGTGGTTGCATTCAGGGCCCTGGTCCCATGGGAGGAAGGGCAATCCTGTTGGTACACTTGCAGTTGGGGGATGGGGGCAGCCATGTAGCTCCCTGAGCAAGAAGCAAGAAAACTTTAGGTTCCCTAGGGAAAGCATATTGTCTAAGGACTAGGATTGCTCAAATGATCCATTATAAAAATGGATATTTTAATTTCAGCAAAATGTAGGATTTTGGATTTTTGGATAAAGCTGCCAAAATTTGAAATCCTAAATATAGTGTACTAAATTGGATTCAAATATGGAAATCAGTTCAATTTGCCATTTATTACTAGTCCCCACCCTGCAACTGTGTAACCCCACACAATACACCGCATAATCCCCAACCTCCCTCCTCCCGAAGCCCCTGCCAGCAAAATAATCTGAATCTTATTTTTCCAGCAGCTGTCTGTCCTTATGATAAAAAGAAAGTTAAAAAATACCCCTCACCTGTGCTAAATAAGTAGCCCTCTCCCCACCCTGGCACAAGACATTAATCCACATCCCCAAGTTCAATAGAGGACCCCCAAACAACATACCCGCTGGCCCCCACTTCCCTCCTTGCTCCACAGCACCCCAAAAAATGTTAAATGGTACATCAGGTATGTGACTGGTATTTTCTTCTTTAATTTAAAAAAAAGCCCCCACCCATGCTAAATCATCAGCCCTTTCCCCACCCTGGCACAAGATACTGCCCCCGGTTCAATAAGGGACACCCAAAACACCCACTGGGCCCCAGTTCTCTCCTCCCAGTAACTGCAACAATGTGTTCATGGAACTCATGGTAAAATGCAAAGGTCTGCAGTGTAATTTCATTGTTCCCCAAGGTAGCTTGGGTCAGGGTTAGTCATAGTGTTCTTGGAGCCATGTTTTGGTTTGAAGGCGTCTTGAAGACCACCGATCACTCAGCGTTTCTCCTAAACAGTCTCTCAAGCAATATTACTTCTCTAATGTCTCTGATGCTTCAAACTCAGCTCAAATTGACTAAAGCTCTTTGTGAGCTGATGTAGTAAGTCTGAAAACTAAAGTCTTATCTTTTTATAAGGTTAACCTATTGGGTGGCAGGAGCTACAGAAAGTAGAGCTATACGCTCCGGATGCTGGCTCCACCCTCCATCCAGTCCCACATTGACAATTAATTTTCATTTTATTGTTTTATAAGCCTGGTTCATCCATGAGCAGGAATCTGCCCATTTTCAGGGATGGCCAGGAAATAAGTTACCAGTAAACACTGACAGTGTCCATTTAACTGCTGTTGTATAGAGATTTCTTTAATATGTACATTGATTTAATTGTTGAGATATATAGCTTTAACTGCCTTGGTATATAGCTTTAATTGTTGTGGTATACAGATTTAATTGCTGTGGTATATAGATTTACTTGCTGTGGTATATAGATTTAATTGCTGTGGTATATAGCTTTACTTGCTGTGGTATATAGATTTAATTTCTGTGGTATACAGCTTTGCTTGCAGTGGTATACAGCTTTAATTGTTGTGGTATATGGATTTAATTGCTGTGGTATATAGCTTTACTTGCTGTGGTATATGGATTTAATTTGTGTGGTATACAGCTTTGCTTGCTGTGGTATACAGTTTTAATTGTTGTGGTATATGGATTTAATTGCTGTGGTATATAGCTTTACTTGCTGTGGTATATAGATTTAATTGCTGTGGTATATAGCTTTGCTTGCTGTGGTATATAGCTTTAATTGTTCTGGTATATAGATTTAATTGCTGTAGTATATAGCTTTGATTGTTGTGGTATATAGATTTAATTGCTGGTTTTGTATATATATTTGATTGTTGTACATAGAGTTAATTGCTGTGGTACAGTAATTTAACTGCTGGGTATGTGGATTTAATTGCTGTGATATGAAGATTTAATTGCTGGGTATACAGATGCAGTTGCTGTGGTATATGGATTTAACAGCTGGGGTATGGATTTAACTGCTGGGTATACAGATTTAATTGCTGTGGTATACAGATTTAATTGCAGAATATAAATGTTTAACTGCTGGGTATTGTCAAAAACGCACTCAGCAGGTCAGGCCCTCTGCTCCCACAGTGCCAACTTATGAGCTCAGTAATGTGAACAGGTAACAGACAGGGTAACCCTCCTGTCTGCTTTGGGTCTGAATCATCTTTATTCTCAAGTTCTGGGGGGATTCAAACTGTGAACCTTATGCTAGCGTACCCAACGTACAGGCTCAAATATGTACCCTCTTCGGGAATTGCGGTACAATCTTTCGCCGGGGCACCAAGCCAGGCTTCCAAAATGAACCCTTAAAACTCTATAAAAGACCTTAGGTATATTCTTACCTTTTCCCAGTTTAGTAACACCATCAAGCTGTTGAACCATTTTTGTCAGACTTAATCTTCTATATGTCACATGCAAAAAGAACTGAGACACACCCAGGCAGTCTTTAAAATAAATGGCATTTTACTAAAAGATGATAAAAATATGAAAAATGTAAACACAGAACAATATGTCAAAGAGCATACAATCACTTAAAATAACAAGGGCAAAGTACAAAACAAAAATCCTACCCCAATACATTTAGACTTTTCTGTCTAATGTATTACCTCTGTAGTGCTTATAGTTAGATCAGAGATCTGTGTGTCTTTTTAGAGTCCCAAAATGGAATATATAAATAGTTTAGACACAGTATAGTTTAAACTGTGTCTCTCCACACCCCTTCTGTGAGTCATCTAGCGCCTTCTTTTAGAATATAAAAAGATACAAACAGGATGTCCTATCAGGAGGTATATTAAATAAGGTGATATCAGCAAAAACTCTACTTCCCAAATATGACTCCTTAATTAAACATTTTCTGTTTGATCTGGTGTAGTTCCTATTTCCAATGCATATCAAAGGGTTTTACAACTTTAGCACCAGGTTGGTATAAAATGTTCTTCCTATAGGAATCATAAAACTTTACGAGCCCTATATCCTGGCAGCTGGATCAGTTCTAATTAAGACAAAAAGACAGGAGACCCTTAATTAAGTCTCTCTGGTCTTTTAATTACCTCCTGGTTTCAGGTTAATATATCCTGTAGCTTCTCTGGAAACCTGGGGAGTAGGGAGCACCCATACACAGGCTGTCTTATGTGAGACAATCGTATACTGTATTTTTATATTACAAATAGCATACTATAATCATAACCAGCTGGCCAAGCGTCACAGTTATAAGTATTTAATTGCTGTGGTATATAGATTTAATTGCAGGGTATACTGGGTTAACAGTTGTGGTATATAGATTTAATTTCTGATGTACTTGATGAGTATGTTGATTTAATTTATGGGTATACACATTTAATTGCTGTGGCATACAGATTTAATTGATGTGGTATATTGATTTAATTGATGTAGCATATGAATTAATTGCTGGGTATATGGATTTAATTACTGTGGTTTGTAAATTTAATTTTTTTCTTGTTCTGTTTTGGCTCCCTGTGGTTGGCAGGGATATACCCCATATTCAGTTTCCCAAGGACCCCTCCCACCCCAAGCTGCACCATGGACTTATTTTCCAGCTGCTCCCTGGGAGACCATGAGTGACCAGTACTGGTAGGCTCCCCCCTCCATGTGGGGAGAGGGGAGGAAGGGATATGCTAATTTGGGTTGCTATCTCTGACCTGCCATGGGTTAGGAGGAGCAGGGCTGTGGAAAGTCTGGTGCCATGCAGTATGGCCAAGTGGGATTTTCAGCTTTGTTACCCCCCAGGAGGAGTGGACGTGCAATGACATCTAGGCAGTGTCAGGCATGCTCCCGTGCTCGATGTGCCAACGTCTACAACTTTACCAATCCTGCTTCAGCTCCAGTCCCTCATGCACTGACCCTCAGCCATAGCTAAGGGTCAGACTACTGCTGGGGAACAGTACCCTCCCTCCCCCAGGAGAACAGCTGTTCATTGTATGCTCGATCCTCCTCCCCTGGCCGACCCTCCAATGCTCTGATCTTGTTCCTGAACCCAGACTGTCAGTACCACAAGCGGTAGCTCTACCACTGTGCTGGTGGGCCGGTCTTGCATATAAATTTAAAGGGGGACAGTCACCACCAAGGGCCCCACACTCGTGTGGAGTTAGTCCCAATGTGTGCAAAAACATTTTGGTTTATTTGCTGTGCACAATGTCGCATGATAGGCCTAGATCCATTTATGTGGGTTCACATTGTATATGCTGTAATGTACTTTAGAATTAAGACACTGTCCCTTTAACAGGTAACTACAAAATAACTGTTATTTCTATAAAGGCTAGTGCGGACCTGTTATATTTCAAGATAAGGGAGACAGGTATATAGCCCAGGAAGGCATAAAATATCCCACTGTGGCTTTCCATGATAAGGAAAGTTAATGTAGTGACCTAGTGACTTAGGGGTTAGGGGTTAAGCAAAATGCATGAACCAGATGTCACTGGGATTGACGTGGAACCACAGGGACGCCTGCAGGAAAAGGAAAACTGTTGCACCCTATTATCGGTATTGTCTTGGGACCATTTAACATCACCCCAGAGAAAAAAAGTTGGAGTGTCCAAAAAAATGACCACCATGTATTTATCAGACACTCATTTTCAATTCAGAGCAGTTGAAAAACAGTTAAGCTAGAAGTCTGGTAGTCTGTCCCAGCTGGCATATCTTGTAGACCAGAAGTATATGTGTGAGGCCTGGAAAAATCTCTAAAACCAGACCTGAGTGTGTGGAGTTTGACTTCTCACATACTGAACAGAAAGTCCTGATTTTAAGTCAGAATTTTGGAAACCAAGACTTTTCACCATGGAACACCTGAAAACATTTTTAAAAAAGGACTTTTCAGAGGCTTGACTTGGAATAAACACTTGCTACACAACTGTTGCTTAAGGACTCATCTCTACAAGGATATTTAAAATCTTGTCTGAACTCTAACATCAAAACAATATATAGTTTAGAATAGCAGTATCTAGTGTTTTCTGTAAACCATCTAGTTTACTTTTGATATTGTCTGCATTCGAAGTTTTTCAAACTGTACACTTTTCTGTATACTTTTATATTACGTATACTTTATGATTTTCTTATCAACTCTGACTGGGGTCTGATTGTGTGATTTAACATTTTAATAGAAGGGTTTTGAAAAGACTGTGTGCCTTGACAAGATAGAACCACTCGGCTATCGTATAAAAACTATTTAGGCAAGACGTAGGCAGTGGCTGTGGTGGGATTCAAATTCCGAAAGTAGTGCAGAGTCAAGGAAATGTGAAACTACAGAATCCACCCTCTCACTGGGAAAAGGAAGCTGGTAAGTCTTCCTGAAACCCTTATTCCTGCTCACGAGTTTCTGAATAGGGAGCTCCTCTCTGCAAACAGGAGGTCCTACCTGGCTACCCGAAGTTTGGGGGCCAGGGGCTTGTGACATACAGTATTACAGCAGATTTTATCAGACTAATTTTGCTTCATTATAGGCTGACATCTCATTTTACTACAAATCCCAGAATTCCCTTCAACTGACATCAGCGCACTAGGCAGCAGTGGGAGATTCAGCAGCCTGCAGTGTATGTTAACGTCTACTTTATATAAGTTCTGATCTTTAGTTTGTGTGTCCTGCTGTCCTCTATGGGATATGTACGGTCATAGAGGACTGTACTTAGCCCTTGGAGAAAAGCAGTCCTGAAAAACATCTGATCGGAGATTATAAAAGCTCTAACATGCACTGCAGACTGTTGAATCTCCACTGATGCCTACTGCTATCACTCATATCAGTTGCAGAGGTTCTGAAATTTGTAGCTGCAGAAGATGGCAGCCTACAAGTAAGCAAATTAGTCTGGTATAGTCTACTATACTGCAGTACACAGCAAGTAAACCTAAATGTTTTTGCCCATAGAGTGTTGCCTGCGCAAGTCGAAATGCGCCATTCTGCGATATTCAGCAGGAGGCAGTTGCCCCCAAGTCATGCTGAGCAACAGCGCAATGCTAATGAAGGCATGCTCAACCAGAGGGAGAACCATGCATAAACTGCACAGCCCGATATTCAGCGGGCTGTGCAGGATGCTCGGCGCAACCCCTACCTGCGCCTGCACAACTTTGAGCCCCAAAAAAAGAGTAGAGTCGAGGCCACCCACAGGTGAGCTGCCGCATTGCAAGCACAACACAGCAGCTGCCACCTGTGGGTGGCCCTCCACTGTTCCCTGTGCCCCCCTGCAGCGGATCACAGGCATAATGTAAATCCTCCCCGACTGGCCCGATCGTGAGCATAACATAAATGACAACCCCCACTGGCCCGATCGCGGGCATAACATAAATGAACCCCCCACTAGCCCGATCGTGGCTGGAGCGGAGTTCACCCCAAAGAGCAATATCCCTGGTGGTCCAGTGGACATGAACCCGATCATGGGCAAAAGTCAACCCCAAAGTCCAATTTCCCTGGTGGTCCAGTGGCCCCCACCCATGGAGCCCCCACCCCGCTCCCCCATCGGCCGGCACCCACCTGCCTGCCGCCCACCGACTGACTGCTGAGTGCGGCTGCCGCCCATTGGTTCAAGCAAGAGCCAATGGGCGTGCAGCCCATACCCGTCTGAGGCAGTCAGGCATGTGAATGAATTCATTCATTCATCCACATCGGACTGCTTATGCGGTGTGAACTTGCACACCCATTGGCTCTTGCTCTGAACCAATAGGCGTGCAGCTCCCGGCAGTCAGTCAAAAGCGGCGAGGGTGGGTGGGGTGCTACCACCCATCGCTGACGGGGGACGGGGGCCTACTGAAAACCAGGAAATTGGACTTTGGGGAGTTTGACTCTTATGCCCGTGATTGGGCTTTGTGGTCCACTGGACCACCAGGGATATTGCTCTTTAGGGGTGAGCTTCATTATGGCGCAACTGGGCCAGTGGGGGGTTCACATTATGCCCTGATCGGGCCAGTCGGGGGATTACTACTGTTATGCCAGCGATCGGGCCAGACGGGGGAGAGATTTATTTCATGCCCGCGATCGGGCTGCAGGGGGCGTCGGTCCCCGACGGCTGGTGCCTGGCAGGGCGCCAGGTGCAAGGTGTCGGGGATCAGTGCACCTGCATGCTAATGGGGCCATAAGTAGATGCAAATGACCCCCCCCCCGCACCTTGCATAACTTATGGCCCCATTTGCATGTCACCTTTTGAATATCTGAAATTTGCGCATGGCGCAATGGAACTTCCACCGCATCTTGAATGCTCACTCTGACCACTTGCAGTGGCGCGAAGTTCCAGTCTTCCATGCACAGTGGCTGTGGCCGGGGCGATATTAAAGGGTTGCTCAACAGCAACTCCATTGAATATCGCCCGGCCGCACCCCAGCACAACTTTTTTGAGCAGCGCAAGGGCTTGCGCCACAGAATGGCGCAGTTTGAATATCCAGCCCATGGAATATATATACACCACATATGTATACATATACGAACATAGATTATCTGTCTTAAATCTTATGTCCTTAGAAACACGCAGACTGAGGGGTGATTTACTTTTCTTACATGCTATAGTACAAGACCCTGTCTTGTTAACTGAGTTAGGATTTGAGTTTAAACATAGCTCCTATGACACAAGAGGGCATCCGCTTCAACTTAATGGTAGGCATTTCAATTATATCTGCAGGAAATTTTTCTTTGCCTTAAGAGTTATTAATTCTTGGAATAGTCTGCCATTAGAAGTAGTGATTAGCAAAACTAAATTGGAATTTAAGAAAAACTTGATAACCTATTATTTTCTGGATATAAGTTACAATATTATCTTCACTACTAGATAGGAGCACCTATGGGCTTCACCAGCCTCCTAGCTCCTTACTAACCTTAGTAGTAGTATGATATAGAAACATAGAAACATAGACTTTGACGACAGATAAGGACCACTTGGCCCACCCAGTCTGCCCATTTCCCTACCTATTGGATAAGCTGCAGATTCTAGTTAACCAACAGCCTACTTCCTGCAACCCCCACTATAATTGCCTTATGTCTGTCCCATGCATGTTTGAATTCCCCCACTGTTTTAGACCCCAACCTCTCCAGGAAGGCGGTTCCATGCATCCACCCTCTCTCCATGAAAAAATTTCCTCACACTACCCTGAGCCGTCCCCTCTAACTTTAAATTGTGCCCCCTTGTTCTTACACATCTCTTTTTCTGAAAGATGCTACCCTCCTGGACTTTGTTGATTCCCTTGAGGTACTTAAAAGTTTCTATCATGTCCCCGTCCCTCCTTTCATCAAGGGTATACATATTAAGCTCTCTCAGTCTCTCTTCGTATGGTTTCTGATGTAGACCCTGCACCATTTTAGTTGCCCTCCTCTGGACTGCTTCCATCCTGTCTATGTCCTTGCGTAGATGAGGTCTCCAAAACTGCACGCAGTACTCCAGATGGGGTCTCACCAACTGTCTGTACAGAGGGATAACCACTTCCCTTTTTCTACTTGTGATGCCCCTCCCTATGCATCCCAGTATCCCCCTGGCTCTCCTTACTGACTTCTCACATTGCTTACCCACCTTTAGGTCATCTGATATGACTACACCCAGATCCCTTTCCATTATTGTTGTTGTTAGTCCTCCCTGCTATTGTGTACTCTTCTCCTGGATTTTTTCCCAGGTGCATTACTTTGCACTTATTTGCACTGAATCTAAGTTGCCATATGTCTGACCATTCCTCCAACCTTGCCAAGTCCCTTCTCATCCTTTCTACCCCCGTGTATCAACTCTGTTACAGATCTTTGTGTCATCCGCAAAGAGGCATACCTTTCCTTCCAGCCATCCGCAATGTCACCTATAAAGGCGTTAAAGAGGACTGGACGCAGTACTGAGTCCTGAGGTACTCCACTGGTAACCCCTTTCTTCAGAATGTGTTCCATTCACTATTACCTTCTGTGTCCTGTTGTGCAGCGTGGTTGCTACCAGGCTACCACCCTGGGACCCACTCCCAGGCTGGCTAACTTGATTATTAATCTTTGTGCGGGACTCTGTAAAATGCCTTGCTAAAGTCTAGGTAGGCCATATCCACAGCCCCTCCCTGGTCTATTACTTTGGTCACCCAGTCAAAGAAACCGATTAGATTCATCTGACATGACCTTCCTGCTGTGAATCCATGCTGCTTTGGGTCCTGTGCCCTGCTGGCCTCTAGGTACTCAACAATTCTTTCTGTCAGAAGTGATTCCATCATTTCCCCACCACTGAGGTCAAACTAACAGGTCTGTAGTTTCCTGCTTCTGCCTTGCTCCCACTTTTGTGAAGGGGAATCACATCTGCCCTCCTCCAGTCCTCAGATACCACCCATCTTCCCATGATTTGTTAAAAGTGTGGTTAGTGGTGTCACTAGGTCCTCCTTAGCTCTTTTAGGATTCTAGGGTGAATCCCGTCCAGGCCCCATTGCTTTGTCCACCTTGAGTTTTAGGAGTTCTTTCAGTACTCTTTCTTCTGTAAATGGACTGGTGTCAACCCACTATTAAAAGTGCTTCCACTGTTTGGTTTAGGTAACTCCTCTTCTTCTTTTGTGAATACTGAGCAAAAGTATTCATTCAGTATCTCTGCCTTTTCACTGTCTCCCTCTGCCCATCCCTCTCCTTTATTAATCTTTACTATCCTCCTTAACCTTTCTATGCTCCTAATGTACCTATAAAGGTTTTATCCCCTTCTTAACTGAGTTGGCTATCTTTTCCTCGGTTTGGGCCTTTGCTTTTCTGACTGCCTTCCCACTTCTTTCTCCTTTAATTGATACAGTTCCCTGTTGTGCTCCGTCTGTGATTCCTTATACTTTTGAATGCGCCTTTTCTCCTTAACCTTCCTGACACCTCTTTTGAGAGCCATAGTGTTTTTTTTATTCCACTTTGTTTTCTTTATTTGTTTCACACAAAGGCTTGTTGCCTCCATCATGGCAGTTTTGATTTTTCTCCATCGTTCTTCCACCCCTCCTTTCTGGCCATTTGCTAATGCATTCTTCAGGTATTCACCCATTATGCCAAAGTCGGCCCTTCTAAAGTCCAGTATCCTTGTCTTTGTATGGCTTGTCTACATGGTTGTGTTCATTATGAAGCACACTGTGCAGTGGTCGCTTGTTCCCAGATGTCTACTGACTTCTAAGTTTGTGATCCTCTCTCCATTTGAGAGTACCAGGTCTAATACTGCTCCCTCCCAAGTGGGTTCCACCACTAGCTGTCTAAGGCATGCTCCTGTAGGGCATCGAGAATGACCCTGCTCTTGGATGTGGCTGCAGTCCATGTGCCCAGTTAAAATCTGGCATATTCAGGTCCCCATCAACAGTATCTCCCCTTTTCAGCCATTTGAGAATGCCCTCTATCATTTTCTTGTCCATTTCCTCTCCTTGAGAGGGTTCTATGTATACAACCCTGTGTGGATTGTGATGCCATTCCCTGTCTCCAAGGTGACCCAGAATTCCTCTTGTCCTCCCCCTTTACTTTTTAGCTCTGTAGCTTTGATCCCTTTCTTATGTAGAGAGCTACTCCACCTCCTCTTTTACCCTCCCTGTCCCTTCTGTAGATTGTGTACCCTGGTATGTTGACATCCCAGTCATGGTTCTCTGTGTACCATGTGTCTGTGACTGCCACAATATCCAAGTGTTCCTCTTCCATCAAGGCTACTAGCTCTGGAAGCTTGTTTCCAAGACTACGGGCACTGTGCATTGCCCTCCATTTAATGTTGGCTTTAGCCTTTTTTACCCCATCCCTGTTCTTATTGCCCTTGTCCATTTTTCCATTTGCCCCCCGTTCTGCCCTCTGTCAAGTTCTGTACCTCAGTGTTTACCCTACTACCTGCCATGTTTTGTGGGGGGGGAGGCTTGAACTCTCCTGTTTCCTATCAGCACCTCCCCCCCTTGGCTAGTTTAAAAGCTTGCCAAGGAAGCCTTTAAACCTGTCACCTAGGAGCATGTTTCCCTTCCTGGACAGATGCAGACCATCATGCCAGTATAGACCTTCATCTCTCCAGGTGGACCCCCAGTCCCCAATGAAGCCAAAGCCCTGTGCTCTGCACCAGTTTTGCAACCATTCATTAAACTGCATGGTGTGCAGTACCTAGCCTCACCCCTGCCATAGACTGGCAGCACCTCTGAGAAAGGTTACCGTGCTTGCTACCTGTCTGGGGCCCTCCCCAACTCCACAAATTCATCCTGCACTGCACTGATCTCATGCCTAGCTAGGTCATTTGTCCCAAGGTGGACAATGATATCTAGTTTCCTCTCCTGTGATGCTTCTGCAATCCTGAGATTTGCTTCCCGTCCCTCAAGCCATGGCACCAGGCAGGCACCTTACTTCCCTCTCCTCTCCCTTCCCCAGGTCTACACCCCTAACAATTGGAGTCCCTATCAGAAGCTGTTTCTTTCCCTGTGGTGTCCCTTGCACGCTTCTGTGGGTCTCCTATGGATGTCCCCAGCATTTTCTTGGTCTCCAGTGAGGGTGTCATTATAGAGGAACCTTGATTTGCCAGGCTGACATATGATTTGTGTAGAGGTGCAACTCGGGGCTACACCTCTGTTCCATCACCCTCACCATCCCCGAACCTACTGTGGTCCATCTCTTCACACATGGCAACCTCTGAGGCAGTGGTTGTGGAACTGGTGCTCTTTGGGTGGGAGGCCTCCTTAGTCCTTGCCAGTTCAGCCTGGAGGTGGGCAACCTCCTCCCTCAGAGCTGACAGTTGCCTGCAAATAGGGCAGCAACGCAGGTTCCAGAATGTCTCCTGGAAAATTGCTGCCCCACAGCCAGTGCATTGCACCACTCCCCACATGTCTCTCTTCCTTATAAATACAATGAGTAATATATATATTTTTCTGTGTGTGTACTTACCCTGTATGCACTGTGCTGGGTAATTAAGAATATGACAGTTCTGCTCCAAGACCTGTTGAGAAAGTGATGTCAGAACGTTGGCTATAAAATGCCACGCCTGGGGTGGGCGGGGTGAGAGGAAGGGTGGTGGCCACAACCACTGGTGACTGTTAGAAACAATCAAATACACCACTGCTCCACCACCCTGGTGAGTACTGCCCTTTATAGTAAGTCAACCAACACCACAATGTACTAGACCACTGCTCCTATACAAACCACTCTGCTGAGTCCAGGGATAAAAACGAACTCACTGTTCAGCCAGCAGGACACTTCTAAAATATTGCACAAATATCCTTCCAAATCCTATGTGTCTAGCACAGAAATCAAGCAACTTCAGTTGTATTTTAACCCCTCTGGTTATAAAATTACTACACTTTAATGGAATCCTGCAATTCTTAATGGCAATAAGAAAATAATGAAACTTTCTTTAGAAAGTGTAGCTTACCTTCCTAGTCCCCTACAATATTATGTTTTACCAAGTTCCCAGTTCCTCAAATACAGAACAGGGACCTGTTGAATATGATTTTTATTTTCACAAGAGCTGTTTGACCTTGGGCAACCTCACGAGTGGCGTAAAGCAGTGCTGTGTCAGGTCAAACAGCTCAGATAATAAATCATGTATTCCACAAGGTCCCTGTTACATATTCATTTATGCAATAGAGATCCTTTAGGATAGTGCAGGAGTTTTGTTTGGATTGTTTATTTATTTAATTTGCAATGTAAACTTACATGGACATTTTGTGGTTTTCCCAGTGTAGCTCCATTTAGCATAGTGGTTGCTAAGCGGTTGCTATAGACACTCCAACTTTATATTATGGTCAGTACATAATGAAAAAGTTTGATGCACAGTTCTTTTGTTTTTGCTTTTTTGGGGGGGGAAGGGCATTTGTTCATCAAAAAAGTGAATAAAAACAGACATTTCTGCCATGTTTTGCTGATTATAAAAAATCTAAAAGGCATCTATAAATGAAACTCCTCTCATTTTGTAGATATATTTGTGCTGAACAACTTTTGTGCTCAAAGTACCATGCTATCATGTTTCATTTTAAAGTTATTTGCCCTTGTTTGTCAAAAACGTGCAAATAAATTGAATGTTCTGCTGTTTTTTGCTACTTATAAAAAAACTGAAAGGTATCTATAAATGAAACACCACTCCTTTTGTAGATATTTTGGTGCTGGACAAACTTTGTACTCACAGTACCATGCTAGCATTTTTTCTTTTAAAGTTATTCACATTTGTTTGTCAAAAACAATGAAAAAAAGGAATTTTCTGCCTTTTTTTTTGCTAATTATCAAAAATCTAAAGGTATCTATAAATGAAACACCACTCATTTTGTATATATTTTGTGCTGAACAACTTTTATGCTTGCAGTACCACAGTATAATTTTCATTTTAAAGTTATTTCGTGTTCACAGTACTATGCTATCATTTTCATTTGAAACTTATTTGCATTTGAGTATGGTTGATACCACTGTGTGTGTGTGTGTAAAAGCTAGAAGTACCAGCTGGGTGAGGTTGACTGACAACTTACATTTATCACACATATGTGTGATAAATTTTGGGTTCTAAAATTGATCACATTTATGTGGAAATAAATGGATTTATCACATGGCTTTTTTGGTTCCACACCTATTGCATAAATTTAATTACTCTGGTATATAGATTTAAGTAGTAAATTAATACCTACAAATACGAACATATGAAATTGCCAGCAGAAACAGGCCACAATGGTCTATCTAGTCTGCTTGAGTGCGCAGCTCTGTTAATTCCCTGGAGCACAAAGTCTCTTTTCTAGAACTATACTAAACAACATTTAGAGAAATTGATTACAACCAAGACAGCGGACCAAGATTGTTAAATAATGCTGCTGAGGTATAATCCTTTTTACGTGCATTGATAATATCTGAACAATACTATAGCTTCATCACAGCATGCTACGTGACAATAATTTTTATGCATGATATTTTGTATCTATGATTTCACACTTTTTATAGTATATGTTTTAATATGTGTCATATATTGTATAACATGTTTTGTCTCTCCTGTTGTTATAGTCTACATCCCTAGGTGCAGCTGAAAATGGTTCATTGATTCAGTTCACCTTTCTGCTTAATTGGAATACATATATAAAATTTCTGGGTACATGGCTTTCATTGCTGTGGTATATTGTGGTATATATATAATGATATGTCCCTGGAGCCAGTCATTGTGGTATGAGTAGTTTCACATGCGTTCTGCTCAAGAGAAAACAGCGAAGCAAAGCTAAGCTGTTCTGGCTCGAGCAGAATGCATGTACAACAATCTTATCCTGCAACAAGTGGCAACAGGGGACATATTAATGTAATATAGATTACGTGTGATCAGTGTTATTGGGGCTGTGCATGAAGTGGGTGCAGGTACATGCCAAGCGTATACCGCCAGCGTAGCTCAGCACCTGCAGACAGATGCCCACCTGGTGGCATGCATGACCACCTTCCACCTGTCTGCGGCCCCACCCCCGCATGCACAGTCACGTGGGGCAGGCGGGGCAGAGCTGGGGACAGAGGCGGACGCCAATCGGATGCCTTTCCCAGGTCCCTCATTGGATCCCTTAAGCAGTGGGGCTACGTTAGACCTGCACACCCAGGCAGATATCCTGATGGCGGCGGCCATGGAGGTGAGAAAGAAGGCAGTGCAGCTGGCTGTCCGCATCATGGCACGGCGCTGCCATGGGGGTTGTCGATTGCTACATGTAAGGAATGCTACATCGGACCAAGCCTGTACTGTGTGCATGGGGGCAGCTCTCACAGGGGGTCACAGTGGCCCGATGTGGGCAAGGGGGAGGTCTGCCATGCTGACCAGGGGTGGGATGTATCCGGCAAGTTGCGGGGGGCTGCATTGTACTGCAGTGTGTGTGTGGGTGGGGTGTTCTGGTTCATGTGTAGTGGTGGTGGGGTCACCCGGCCAGACACAGTCACAGGGTGGGTGATCTGTGGGAGTGGGGCATGGTGCGCAGGGCACTTATGCCACATTCCCCTCTGTCGTAACCTGTGCCTGTCTCCGCACCCATGCGGCCTGCACTATGCACTTTAGTGAACAGCGCATAGTGCTGGAACCCCCCCCCAGCCTGGCACATTGCTCAATGCATAGCCAGGGGATCAGGCACATACCTTGGTTTGTGATTGCCGAGCAGGGTCCATAGGACCCTGCTCCATAACATTCAGCTGTAGTGATGCCAATGCACCCGGTTTACATTGGCGTTGACATCATGCATAGGACCCTTCATTTTTAAACTGTCCCGAATGTGCCCTTTTCCAGAGTATCTGCACATGAGGCGCTGTTCACAGAATAAGTGTCTCACGCGCAGGGGAAAGGAGTGCTCTGACTGGTCAGGTGCTCCTCGATCTATAATAGCTGTTACAGCGGTGTGCAGTGATGCAAGTGCGTGAGAGGTAGGCATGCACCACATGCCAGCCATCAGATGTCTCCCCTTCTTGAGTTGTGCGGCTGCCCTGCCACCACACACCACACAGTTGCAATCCAGGAGCAGTACAGCTGGACCACCCTTCCCCAGGAAGACAGCTGTCCTGTGGATGCCTGATCCTCTTCCACCCTGGCCGACCCCCGGCAGTCCAAGCGTGTTCCTAAACATGTGCCATCAGCATGGCAGGATGTAAGGCACCAATGCCTTAGCCTACATCACCAGCAGGCCAGCTACAGATTCAATTTCTGTGGTGTATAGATTTAATTGATGGGTATATGGATTTAATTGATGAATACATGGATTTAATTGCTGTGGCATATCAATATCATTGATGGATAATAAGATTTTCTAGGGGGAAGGGCCAATTCATGCATTATAATCAGCTGTAAAATGGCAGAAAAAATCTAGACAGTTCATTGGCGAGAGCGTCACCTGACCATGCATTAAATCTGTATAAATGCATGGTCAGGTGTCAATCTCATTTTCCTCCCAAAAAAACTTCTCAAGCCATTTATAGAGATGTAATAGGCCTCTCCAGGATGTGAATTATATTATTTTAATGCACTTTCCTGGGCGTAGGGACGCCAGCCTTTTGCCTCATGCCTTACTACATCCCTGGGGCATGCACTAAAATCTATAATGCACACCCTGTTGTGGCTTATTACCTACTTCTCATACTACTAAATGCTGCAGCTGTCAGGATAGCGGGAGACAACTATAATGGACTCTTTCTTGGCCTTCTTTCATCTAGCTTTTCCTCTGCTGCTATGGGGAGGTACCCAAAGACTGGAGGACAGCAGATGTAGTCCCCTTATACAAAAGTGGGAACAAAGAGGAAGCAGGGAACTACAGACCAGTCAGCCTCACCTCGGTAGTGGGGAAGATCATGGAAGCACTACTGAAGGAGAGATTGGTGGAACATCTGGTTGTCAAGGACTACAGGATCCAAGGCAGCATGGTTTCACCAGGGGGAGGTCATGTCAGACCAACCTCATTGAATTTTTTGACTGGGTGACTAGGGAGGTGGTACAGGGGAGGGCAGTGGACATGGCCTATCTGGACTTCAGCAAAGCCTTTGACACTGTGCCACATAGAAGACTATTACACAAACTGGGGAATATGGGTGTGGGCAGGACAGTAGTGTGGTGGGTAGGTAACTGGCTGGGTGGCAGGACACAGAGGGTGGTGGTAAATGGCTGTCACTCCACAGAGGGAAGAGTGACCAGTGGGTACCACAGGGATCAGTGCTGGGACGGTCCTATTCAACATCTTCATCAGTGACATGGCGCAGGACCTAGAAGGCAGAATTTCACTGTTCGCTGATGACACAAAGCTCTGTAACAGAGTAGACACACCAGAGGTGTAGACAAAATGAGAAGCGACCTGCAGAAACTTGAAGAATGGTCAGGGGTTTGGCAGTTGAAATTCAATGCAAAGAGTGCAAGATAATGCATATGGGTCACAAAAACCCTGGCACAATATATTAGTTTGGGGGTGAGGATATAGCATGCACCAAGCAGGAAAGGGATCTTGGGGTTATCATCTCTGATGGCCTCAAGGTAGGGAAACAGTGTGACAAGGCAGCAGGTAAAGCAAATAGGATGCTGGGATGTATAGGCAGGGGCATTACCAGCAGGAACAGGGAGGTCATAATTCCGCTATACAAGACACTAGTGAGGCCCCACCTGGAGTACAGTGTACAGTTCTGGAGACCATACCTACATAAGGACATAGACAGGGTAGAGAAGGTTCAGAGGAGGGCAACAAAGATGGTGCATGGGTTGCATCACAAGTCCTATGAAGTCAGGTTGAAGGAACTGAACATGTACTCCTGGAGGAGAGGAGGGAGAGGGATATGATAGAGACATACAAGTATCTTACGGGAGGAACAGGGTGCAGGAAAACACTATTTTAAGCGAAAAAGATGTTCCAGGACTAGAGGCATGGGATGAAGTTGGAGGAGGGCGATTCAGAGAAAACATGAGAAAGAATTTCTTCACAGAGCGGTGGTGGACAAGTGGAACACCCTGCCAGAGGAAGTGGTGGGGCTGAAACAATCACGGATTTAAGAATGCATGGGATAGACATAAAAGAATTCTGGAGGTCAGGGGTTAGGTGCAACAGACTTCTAGGAAAACAAACTGAACTTACAAGCTCAAATGGGCAGACTGGGTGGGCCATAGGCCCTTATCTGCCGACACTGTCTATGTATCTATGTATGTATCTATGTTAGGGTAACACTACTGAGAATTTCACCGTAGGATACCTATCAGTAGTAACAGCTACTCTCAACACTGCTGCTTAAAAGCAATGTCCGAGATATCACTAAACAGTCAGCAGTAGGTTAACTCGCTGATGCCCTGTCAAGTCAGTGTTCCTGAGATTCCTCTATCACTCAAACACTGACCAGCAGCTGTATCTGTAGAAGACAGGAACAAACACCACTTCTTTTTTCACATTCCATAAGCCTTCAAACCATGTATAAACCTTTTTTTATAAAATGGCAAGAAAAATCTAGAAATTTCATTGGCCAAGAGACATCACCTGACTGTGCATTAAATCTTTATAAATGCATGGTCAAGTGCCAAATCTCATTTTCCTCCCCAAAAAACCTACTTAGAGACATTTTATATATGTAATAACCCCCTCCAGTGTGTGCACTGTAGAATTTTAATGCATGTCCCAAGAGTGTAAGGACACTTGGCCTTCAGCCTCATGCCTTACTACACTCCTGGGGTGTGCATTAAAATCATCTAATGCACACCCTGGAGGGGCTTATTACTTACACAATTAATATCACTGATGCCACGCTCAGTCACAAAAGGGGAAGTTATGCTGAATGTGTGGTCTGCCTTCAGACAGGATTTCTCAATACCAAGTCCATCAAGCAACCCAAAGCAAATGAGTATAGGGGAACACTGAGTTGGCCAGTGAGCACAGTGGCTAGGGAATTGCATGTCATGCTGGTTACCCAGGTTTGGGTCCCAAGCCCAGGTCATTGCTGTGGGTCAGCGAAGCTTGGTAAGATGGACATGCTGGCCTCTGAGTAGGAGAGAGATCTGCTGCCCTCTGAAACTACTCCCCGTGGTAGTGGGGAGCCGGTGGAAACAGGATATGCCAAATCATCATGGCCGCAGTGGCCACACACTTAGCATGTGCATGCTTGTGGGACCCTGGTTGTTGCCGTCCATGGGGAGGAAGAAGAGTAGAAAAAGAGTAGCTGTCAGGATGGTGGCACTGTTACTCTCTTGCCCTGGGCCCACTGCTCTGCCCCCACATCTGACTGTGCTCCAGTGGGAGAGGGGAGTGTTTGCCTCTCCATCAAGGCCCGAGGAGACCCATGGTGCATGTCAGTTGATAACAGGGCCAGGCAGTCACCGGTTGCCATATGGGAAGATGGCTGGCTCCAGGAGGAAAAACACAAGATTGAACAAAAAAAAAATCATAGTCGCTGGCTAGTGACAACAAATTTACAAAGGCATTACAAACAGAAAACAAAGTCCTTCATCTGAGGGTATCTCTAATTCCAAGTTTCAGTCTCTCTCTCTCTCTCTCTCTCTAGCAAAAAGCATTACTGCTCTTTTTATAAGTCTTTGCCTGGGAACTCATTAGAGACATCCTGTTTCTCACAAAATGCAGAGCAGGCTTTACAAAATAGAACAATGTCCCAAGCTGGCCTCCTGCTGACAGCTTTGCAAAAGAGTTTGCAAACAAACCTGAGAGGAGCTCAAACTGCTTCTCAGGCTAACCCCCTAAATTCCAAATAGCTTTTTGCAATCATTTCAACATTATAGTTATATACATTTTCAAACCAAGGGATACCAGTTTCACATAATGATCCACATATATTTTTTATAACCACAAATAAGCAAGGGGGAAGAAAAGACAGAAATAGCAAGTGAAGGCAGAGAGATGGAGGCAGAGAATCGCAAGATCGCCGGAGTGATTAGTTCCTGGGTCTCACAAGAACATTTGGTTGTGCAACCGGACAGACAAGAGACAGAAAAGGAGAGGATAGAACAGATCCTTGCATTTAACTCTTTCTGCATAACAAATGGGACAGAGCCTTGTTCAACCCTGTCACAAACAGTCAGGCCAAATTGTAACTTTTTTTTTAATTTTCCTTTCTTCCGTTTTGGCCCTCGGGTTCCTCTTTTTCCCCACCCCAACTGCCTCCACAACTAATGCCAATAAACTCGGAGGTCAGACAGCGGTGGTTCAAATACTAGACGATCCACTCCCACCATCCTTGGGAGCTAAATGTCTCCAGGGCCCACAGGCTCCAATCGGGATTTCAGGAATTCCTTATTAACCCTCAGTCAGGGATTCATTAACCCCCAGTCTCACAGGTGGCAGTACAGCATACAGCTATTGTAAACCACCGAGCCAGACGATTATGAGCACAGCTCCTGGAATTCTGTAATTTCAAGAGGCAGAAATATTCTCAAACTTGCAACATGCCACAGAATATACTATGTGTGGTGCAGCAGACATGCTCTTAGCGATTTTTCATTCAAATATCAGTTTTCCCATAGATCCTGGGTCCAGCCTCCTCTTTGTTTATTGTGAAACCCTCCTCTATGCTCAGCATGTAATGTCATCTTTGACATCACATGATATTTCAGCCAATGGAAGGGCTGTATTCTGCCACAGAAATGAATAAATTAATCATGCTGTAGGAATGAACAAATGCTGCTACAGAAAACAGGACTAAGGTGCTGTGGAGAACAAGGTGTCCTGATTATAAGTAAGCAATAAACCATGTCAGGGTGGGAGCTGGGGGCGGGATTTGAAGCTCAGTGTGTTGCAAAGCAGGAGGCATTTCTTATTCCAAAAAGTGCCCGCCATGAAGGGACTTACTGTGCTTATAAAACAGTAATTTTCTGAAAATTGAAGTAAAAGCTAAACACTTTGCTTCAAAAGTTAATTGGAATGTGTTCATGCTGCTGTGATTTGGTTGTTTCATTTACATTTTTAGACTGTAAGTACATTGTTACCATACAGGGCTATAGTACTCTGATTCAGGAAGTCGAGAAAAGCAGCGCTCACCTCCTCCCATATACAGAAGCATACAGAAAAGTTTGGCTGTGTACTCCAGATCACCGCATTGTGTACCATCCATCGTATGAGTGATAGGACTGCCGCTCGATGCCAGTGACTGGAGTTTGGTAACGAGCTTGAGTCGGCTGGGGGAGCACTGAGTGTCCCAGAGATGCCTCCCTTCCCGTGAAGGAGGGCCACCATCCTCGCTGAGATACTGCCACCTGGGTGCCCACAGGTGGCAATGCAGCTGAGGGTGCCAAGTGAGAGTGAAAGATGCTGCCGGGGGACCTGCACTGTGCATGCAATGTGTGCACATGTGCACTGGGTCCCCTCATGTAGCACGTATCTTCCAGGGCCCAAGGAGAAACTAACAACAGAAAATAGAAAGCAGACTCACTGCCAGCTTTCTAGGGACTCCAGTATATCCACATGTCCCCACAGTGTCACCCCGAGGAACAACAGCAGTCCTTGGGGCACTCAATCCTTCTTCCTCGGATGGCCTCAGTGGCACGTGTTCACTCCTGAATGCAGGCATCAGCGTCCACAAGTGATACGCTACCACTGCACTCCAGGCCAGCTATAAATCTTCCATTTTAATCCTTTTTCACTGGTTTAGGTATCCTTTGCATCGAGGTGGAAGTGTGGTCTAGTGGTTACAGCAGAGGTGTGGGAACCAGGGATCATAGGCTCAAGCCCAACACAACCAAATACTGTTTGTGTGACCTAAGCAAGTCACTTAACCTGCAAGTGACCACCTTCTCAGATGTGTACTAGGAAGAATCATGGACCCGTGGAAAACAAAATGGTGTATCTAAGTTGGGCTCTCCTATGGGAATAAAATGTAAAGCAGACATGATCGCCTCTCACAGCAGAGGTGCATAAAGGTTGTAATGTGGTGCTGTGGGACAAATCAGGTAACCAGGTGACCAAGGCCACTAAAAAACACTAATGTGGCTACCCAATCCTAAAGTCAGTGGCCAACTCGCCACCTGCTGACCAAGTGATTTTTCCCTATAGTGGGAGTGATGCTGAAGAGAATCTAACAAATGATGGCCTGTATAAAACTTCATTTGGCTACAAGTTGCCATACAAACTTTGCCCCCACCTGGATAGGAGGCAGGGTGAGCCAATGATTCATCTCTATAACACATCAACAGAATTGAAAAGGAAGAGAAACTGCTGCTACCTTCCACTACATTATGATTATCTGAAAAGAAAATCATAGAGCGTATCATAGGTAAACAGTAAAATGAGATTCGGCCAAGGAACCGCTGCATTAACTGCATCAGGTAACAAGAGTCAGAGGTTTCCATAGAAGCGGGATCTCTGTGTAGGGCAGAACCAGACGTCCCTGGATATTTTGGATTGAGGATTACGAAACAGCATATATATCAAATCAGAGGGCCAGCACCAGCAGGCAGGAGAAGGAAGCAATGCCGCATATGGTGTACTCACGACTCAGCGGGGGGGCACGCTGAACCCAGGCTGTAAAATAACCCACAAGTACATACTGCAGGCCAGAAGGGAGACTGGCAACATGATAGGGACATGCAGCTTCCTGAGAGGACTGTGGAGCAGGCATGAGAGGATATGGCTGGCTTCACCAGGAACAGTAGTGCGGGGCATGAGAGGGCACGACTGGAGGCTTGTCAGTGGGAACTTCAAGCAAGACCTGAGAATTCCACTTTACAGAGAATGATGTACAGCAGCTGCAGAGACAGACTGGCAGCAGGTTTGGCTGGGTTGGGACTATAAACAGGTTTCAAAATGGATGGGGCAGGTATAGTGGGCTAGTAAGACTAAAAGGAGGAGTTAGGGCAGTGAGGACACATGGGGTGGTGGCTTGGGTATGCATTAGAGCTAACTTCCCTATCGATGGTACATCGGGGAGTAGGTTGAAATGTTTTTTGGGCAGACTGGAAGGACCCTTGGTCTTCATCTGCTGGAAAAGTATACACTTCTATTGATCTTTTTCGAGGCTATCTCTTTCATCAGGCCATACCTTTGGAACTATGCCCCCGTCAGTGCTAGGACCACACGGTTCCAAAGGTGTGGCCTGATAAAAGAGAATCTCTCAAAGATCTACTGTTACAGTAAGTATGTAACTATTCCTTTTCTGCAACCATCAGTTACAGGACCAATCAAACAAATATTCGGTCCTGTGTGGGGGAGGGGGTCCCCAGAAAAACTGCCAAGAAACAACCACAGCACCATTGGTGGTAGCAGGCCAGAAAATAAAAACAGCTGCTAGATGGCCAATGGCCACTTAAAAATAAATCACCAGTGGCCACTAAAAATTATGCTTAAACTAGCCAGTTGGCCCAGATGCACGTTGCTGCTCATGACACCAAGAGGATGCTCTCCTGCGTGCGAGTTGAGTGAGCAGTGAGCTCCTACTATACTCACTAGTATGGAGGGGATGCCATCTGGCTGTGGCAACACACAGACATGCTTGCATTTGTGTGCTTGGAGCCCTTGCCTCAGCGTCCTGTGGGGAGTGGGATGCAAGCAGGTGGACCCCCCACTGCATTCAAGAATGAAGCAGGCACTCTTGGGCCCTGTCAGAAAATGACTGCCGTTGCTTTCCCACACATGGCAAACCTGCAGGGGGAATTGCTGAAGCCCCTAAGGGTCAAAAACAGAGGGGAGAATGGCCCGTGCAAGGCTTGGAAGACGGCAAATAACAAAGAATGTGTGGGTGGGGCTTGGAAATGGGCACGAGGAGAATGGTAGCACCACAGGAGAGAAAATAAATGATGAGAAAGTGTGGTGTATAGGGAAATATACCTGCAACCCAAGAGCAGCATCTGGAAACCAGGACCCCCTAACTTGTACACAGACAAGACAACAGGCCACAAGTTGGCATAACAATAGGCAAGGCAAGGCAAGGCAAATTTTATTTTTCTGGTGCCCAATCCCAGAGGCTATGGGTGCTGTACAAACACACAAAAATTGAAAAAAATATATATCTCACCATATAATAAATAATCACGTTAGAAAAGGCAGTATCCTGCATATAAATAATCACCCTCTTTACTTTTAAAAAGGGACTGATAATCTATGTTCTCATCCAGTACAGAAAGCCTGGCTAAAAACACTTAAAGGCGGACTTTGAATGCTTCCACTGAGGGCCTCCCTCACCAACAGCGGAGAGTGAATTCCACAGGGCCGGGGCGGTGATACTAAAAGCTCTATCGCCAGGCGTTTTCAACCTGCGTCCTGGGAATCGCCAGGAGGCCCTCAAGGAGGATTGCAGGAGCCGGACCGAGGCAGGGTGTAAGAAGGTCCACCAGGTAGCAAGGACCCAGTCCATGTAGGGCCTTAAAGGTGAACAAGCACACCTTAAAAGCACCCTCCATTGAACCAGCAGCCAGTGCAATTCCCACAGCACGGGATGATGTGACAGTATTCGACTGTCCAGTCAACAACCTGGCAGCTGCGTTCTGCACCAGCTGCAGTTGATGGAAGGTGCCTCCAGAGACCCGAGTAGGCGCATTACAGTAGTCAAGTCTAGATGTTACAAATGCATGCACCAAAGTGGGAAGGTCAGGGGCGGAATCAGGTGCTTAATCCTGGCAATGTTTCTCAGATGGAAAAAAATTACCCTGACAACGGATGGCACTTGATATTCCATTGTCAAACAGCTGTCTAGCACTACGCCAAGACTGTGCACCTTACAGGAGGCCATCAATGGGACAGACCCTAGAACTAGTCCAGTATCTGCCCCAGAGGCCATTCTGTCATGCCTCCTGTTCGACTCCACCACCAGTACCTCCGTCTTATCGGGGTTCAGTCGCAACCAGCTAGAGGCCATCCAGTCATTAATCTCGGCCAGACAGTTGTTTAATACTTCCACCACATTGGATGTCCCAAGGGCAAAGGATAAGTACTGCTGAGTATCATCGGCGCATAACATTGAAACATAGCTGTACCTCTAATGATCTCACCCAGGCATCACCTAATGTGCTGGGCAAATACCTGGCTCAGCAGTTTAAAGGGGTCAGGCGTTGGGTACAAAATAACATTTATATTTACCCAGGTTCTGGGAGAGAGGTGCTAGGGCCACGCTAGGCCTAACTTCTGAGGTGGCCCGTAACTATACTCAGGAAACACAGATGTAATGTCCACTACTGAAAATGGGATTGCACAGTATGGCTTTATTCTGACACATTGGTAAAATGCAGAAAAGGGTGGTCCCCAGTTTGTCACTATACACACAGGAGCAAGAAACTTTATTTTCCAGAACTACAGACTGTTTTGGGATTTAGTACATTCTTTCCCCTCACAAACACATTTGAACTGTCCATCCTGCTGTACTAGGAATCTCTGGACTTTTACTTTCCAATAAGTGTATATCTTGTGGGAGTTTCCACACACTTGAAAAAACATTTCACAAATTCCTTCTGATGCAATGAACTTTGTTAATATGCCCAGGGTAACCTGGTGCCCATACATGAACCAGTTAGCCCTGAATGAGGATTAAACTGGGGTTGTGCCCTCTGGCACAACCAGTCTCTGCCATTCCTTCTGGTTATACCAAATGAGCCTTCTTTCCTAGAAATGCTAAAGGACTCCCAAACTTTAAAACTGAACATTTAGCACATTTTTGTGGTGATGCGGAGGCCCTGACAGGTGCACTCTAGCCTTATCTCTGGGTACATACACCTCAGACCAACCCCTAAAAACAGTTCCATTAATCTGTATTCACAGTTTTGTTTGTCCCTTTGATACAGACATGGAAGCAGGAAGCAAAACACCTCTTTACTTTACTGGTAGCTTGTCATAGCTTTTAACTGCCGCCATTCTTTCTTTCTAGGCAGCTGACACTTTAGGATCTTCAGGAATTGCCCTTGGAGCCACAGAAACTGAAGTCCCTCTCACTTCTCTGTGGAAATGACCCACTGGGGTCTTGCAGGCAAGCGGTCTCCACCACCACTTCTTCTGGTACTGCTGGGTCTCACACAGTAGGGTGAGAAACTGCCAAAGGCCCTTCACCCAGTCTCAGAGGAGACTGGCAGGCACCTCTCCACTCTGAGCACTGCTGCTCACTCAGAGCTCCACTTCACACTACTGCTGACAACCAACTACACTGAAATTCCATCTGAACATTCTAAACTGCCCCTAGCAGCTGATTCCAAAGTGGCTTATGCTGCTGCGAGGTCGAAATGACATAATCTATTCTCTGCCCAGTCTAACTTAGTAAACAATGATGTCATGCTGTAAGGAGCTTCAACAACACCCTACAGATTGCCCAGGAACCTTCCTAGTCTAACACTAATAGGATTCTAGTAACCCCAGGGGACTGGGTGGTTACATACCAATCAAGGGAGCTAACAAGTTCATAAAGGAAGGGTGAGTTGCTTTATGAGCCAGTTAGCCCCTGAGATAGGTACATTTCACCTACAGGACTTACCATAATTTATTTTACATATCGCATGAAGATGGACACTCCTTTAATATTTGCAATTTTTTTGACATCTTGATGTTTGTCCTCCTGCCTTTCCTGGGTGGCTCCAGCCCAGACACCCACCTTTCCTGGGATTTACAAGCTGTTTACAGTGACCTTGATAGTCAAGTGGTTGCCTTGATTTGTTAAGACCGGCACTCTAACATGTTAAAACAAGCGTCTGTCGATGCCAAATGTTCGCCACTTGCATTACTGTTGTACCAGATCTTGCTTGTACACATTTATTGTGTATAGTAAGGGTTTCTTCTGCATGGATTTCCATGCCAGACTGAAACCTTGTTGTACCACAGCTCAAAGGTCATGGAATGTGGCTGTACCCTTCAATGGTACAACAAGGTTCCAACTGATCAGAAATCCTGGAGGCAGCTGTTGTTTTTCTCAGTGCTGCCACACACACAGCAATCAGTTCAAGTTCTGAACTGAAACCACCTGCCTGCCATGTGAACACTGTGAAAACATGTTTATTTTTTTAAATGAAAAATGAAAGAAAGAAAAACTGTGCACTATAAAAAGTACTGTATGGGCAAACACATGCCCAACCTTCTGACTACATTGGACCTCTTGAGCTTCGCTCTCAAGGTCTGATGTAATCAGAACCCCTCTGTGACAGCACATGCTGGTTGTGCATGGCTGCCCATATATTATTCTGTACATTACTCAAGCTTCGCTCTTGAGCTGTGATGTAATCAGCTCCCCTCTGTGGCAGCATAGGCTGGTTGTGCATGACAGCCCATATAGTATTCTATACATTACTCTAACTTCGCTCTCAAGGTCTGATGTAATCAGAACCCCTCTGTGATGGCACAGGCTGGTTATACATGGCTACCCATATATTATTCTGTACATTACTCTAGCTTCGCTCTCAAGGTCTGATGTAATCAGAACCCCTCTGTGACAGCACAGGCTGTGGTTGTCCATGGCTGCCCATATATTATTCTGAACATTACTCGAGCTTCGCTCTCAGGCTCTGATGTAATCAGCACAGGCTGATTGTGCATGGCTGCCCATATAGTATTCTGTACATTACTTTAGCTCCGCTCTCAAGGTCTGATGTAAACAAAACCCCTCTGTGACAGTACAGGCTGGTTGTGCATGGCTGCCCATATATTATTCTGTACACTACTCTAGCTTCGCTCTCAAGGTCTAATGCAATCAGAACCCCTCTGTGACAGCACAGGCTGGTTATGCATGGCTGCCCATATATTATTCTGTACATTACTCAAGCTTCGTTCTCAAAGTCTGATATAAGCAGAACCCCTCTGTGATATAGAGGCTGGTTGTGCATGGCTGGCATTGTTACTAAATATTTGCCCAGGACAGAGCAGAAGAGATGCAATATCTCATTTTCAGTGGTGTCCTGCTTTTACTCATTTTTAGACTGTGCTTTCCCATGATAGGCCAGCTGAAAGGCAGTATCTAATTTTCATTGGGCTCTGACATTTTGACCCCAAATTTCCAACAGTCTTTTTATGATATGGCTTTATGATCAAGACAGGTGGAATTTTTAAACACCCCATCCGAAAGGTAATTTTGCAGTACAATTGCAAAAACGTGTTTTATTGGGGATTTGAAAAATGACACCTGTCATGTTCATGAGGTGGGGTAACACAAGGGATATGTTAAACATTAGTGGCCAAAATCACCAAAATAAAGTTATACGAAACATTGGAACAAGTCAACGTTTCTTCATAACTTTGTTTTCCGTTTGACCCCATTTTCAATATACAGTAGTCTTTTTATGACCCCTTCTTCTGAACATGACTGGTATATTTTATAAAATGAGTGGCAGAAATGTTGTTTGTTACCACAAGTGTAAAACATGTTTTTTTACCAGGATTTGAAAAGTGACAGCTGTCATGTTCATGAGGTGGTGTGAAAAAATGGTTATATTGAAAATTCGGGGTTTAAATATTTAAAATTACCAAAGTTACAAGCATGTGTTGCAAAAATGTCAATATACGCTCATAACTTTGTTCTTTTTAAATATTTTTACCCCAGATTTTCAACATACCCTTCTTATGACCCCACCTCATGAACAAGGAAGGAGAACATTTTCAAATCCTGCCCAAAAGTTGATTTTTATGCAGTAACCATGAAATCACCTTGAAACATGTTTTGTTATAAAAAAAATTATTTTTCCAAAATAAACTACAGTACATGTCATTACATGAATATTTGGAACACGTTTGAATAATTTCATCACCCTTGTACATAAGGCATGATCCCAAAAAGATGATGTTGAAAATATAGGCGAAAATATTGAAAAATTACCAAGTTATGAGGACAAGTTCACAACGCATTGAAATACACTGACCCGCATACCTGATTTCCTCAGCTCCCAGTCCGGCATTGATGAGTGAAGACATGTCTCCAGTCCAGAGAGGATTACAGTGTTAGACCCCCCCCCCCTTAGATAAGTAAGGGGCGGAGGGGTGCTGAGTGGGACGGTTGGGTGAGGGAGGGTAACAGCAGCAGTGAGCTGGCAGCAGCAACTGACATCGATGGAAGGTTTTCTTTTTTACAGGTTGTATAAAAATAAAAAATAAATGACTATTAGGGGCAGTTTTCTTTATTTCAGGCACCAACACGGGGAATTAGGCACCCCAGTGTCAGGGTTACCCTCTAGTGGCACAGGAAGTGATGGGGAGCTGGAAGGGATACTTGGCAGAGGGTGGGATTACAGCAATTAAAAAAAAGACAACAAGGGACGGTTTTGTTTATTTCAGGTGCCATCACTGGGGACTGGGCATCCCGGTGTTCATGTTACATTTCGCGGCACCAGGGTGGGCTCCCTGGTGTTGCACAGTGAATATGGGTGGGGTAGGGGGCACTAGTCGGCACCAGGGATTGGGTATCCCACTATTGGAAAACTAACAAGGAAGGGGGAAACAATGGGAGGTGGGAGGGATACTTGGCAGAAGGTTGGAGGGATTGTTTTTACAATGGCAGGAGGAGGACCGCAGCAGGCTGATTGTAATGCTAATCACCTCTGCTTGCTGGGTGGTGTTATGCAGATCAAAGGAAAGAGCTGCCTTATGATTGGGGCGGTTGTTTTCTTTGAACTTCACGAAGTTTCCACCCAACAAGACCAGAACAGTGTCATGATCAGCCTGACTGATGATTGGTCTAACACTGTCGAGCCCCTTGCAGACTACCCTGCACTGGACTGACTGTGACACACCTCTGAAAATCCAGTATCATATCAACATGTTCACTTTTTTTTTGTATAATCTTTTTATTAAGATTCATTATACAATTATTGTCAGTATGCAGTATTGCATCTTATAAAATACATCCAGTAATATGAAGTTACAGCATAGTGACAGGTCCCCTTCCTTATACAGTCTTTAAATATTAAACTGTCAAAGAAAAACATTCTCAACAGATATGCATAGTTCATTCTGCACTGAATCACAGAATAATCCAAATCTCAGTTGCTACCTCTTGATCCCTCTTATTATATGCTATGGCTATGTTACAGGTATATTTCTTGATCGTCTCCTATAGTAGTCCCCATCTACTTCTCACCTTCCAAACTGGGTATTGCCCATGCGTAGCATTTGTGCTTCTGTTGCAGGCAGGGCATCTAGGTACTGTCTCCATTCCCTCCAGAAGTTTTCTGCTTTCCTTCAGAGGATATAGGTCAGGAGTTCTACTTCTAGAACCTGGATTGCCATGTTCCGACACTGGAATATTGCAAGAGACCCAAGTATTTTGAATACCCTGTCTTGCTACTACTAGTCAGAATGCATCATGGGTATAATTATCCTGACTTGTTCCAATCCCAAACAGCACAGAGAGTGGTGTGCACAGCACCTGAGTCCCTGAAATATTGGAGATTTCCTTTCCTATGCCTTGCCAATATTTCTATAAAGTGCTGCAACCTGAAAAATAATGAAAGTATGTACCCCTCCCTCTATGACATCTTCAACATGTTGGTGATACTCCCAGGATGAATTTTTGTACAGTGCTGGGTGGGCAGTACAGCTTGTGTAGAAACTTACATTGAGATTCTTTGTACTTGTCAGAGATCAAGAGTCCTTCATGAGTGTGTAATATTAATTTCCAATTTTCTTCCCCAATCTGCCTTCCCAGGTCATTCTCCCAGTGCTGTCTAAGCCTTCCCATCATGTCCCAAAGGAGTGCCCTATCCTTTTTAGCTATTCTACCAGTTAGGCCCTTGACATTTTTCCGAGCTCTATATATTTCTTGTCCCACCTCTGCTAGGCCAGAATTCTCTGCTGGCTCACTCTGGAGTGATCTATCAAATGCTTGCACTTGCAAAAATCTAAAAAAACGATCTCTAGGGATCCCCAGTGCTGATTGTATATCTAGAAAGGAGCGGAAGCCCTCTCTACCACGTAAATCTCCTAAACATCGGATCCCCCTCTCCTGCCATATCCTAAATTCCGGGTCTTCCAATCATGGCAAAAATCCAGGGTTCTACGCTATGGGAACCAGAAACGTTTGATCCTCAGCTGCTCCCCTTTTTATTTTTATTTTAGTCCATGCTTCAAGAACCCAACTTGCTAAAGGGTTTGGGTCGGATAATTGTCCATAGGCCCTGCATCTTCCGCTAGCTAAATAAGCCGAAAGTCGCCCTGGAGAGCCATCCTCTTCTAGTCCCACCCAGCTTGCTTCCCAACCCCTGTTGACCCAGTCCTGTAAGTATCTATACTGTATAGTACGATACTATCCCTGTATAACTGGAAAACTTAAGCCTCCATTATCCCAATCCCTTTCTAGCCTTGCAAGGCTCATTCTGGGATGCTTACCGTTCCAGATAAAGGCATTAAATCCACTTTCCAGTTTCTTAAAGTCCAACCTGGTTGGGCCCATTGGAAGCATTTGCATAAGGTAGAGTAACTGGGGAAGTTTATTCATTTTTATTAGGTTTATTCTACCTAACTTGAAATGGGGAGTGCCCTCCATCTTTGCAGGTCTTTTAATATATTTTGAAACACATATAGATTCTCCAACATCTGACCCACGTGACTACCTAAGTAAGTGATGTGCTTCGTCACCTTTTGCAGTCCCCAGGCATTCTGTTGTGTGGGCCCATTCCCCTGTCCCACCCACACTAGTTGAGATTTATGTAGGTTTAAACTATATCCGGAGAAGCTGGAGAAATTGGCCAAGACCTCCAGAAGGGCTGGCATCGTCGCCTCTGGGTTTGTCACTAATATAAGGAAGTCATCAGCATACAGCGTAATTTTATGCTTACATCCTCCCTTCTCTTTAATTCCCTGAATATTAATTAATTAATTAATTTGAATTTTGGTGACCGGGTAAGTCCACTGAGACAATTGCAGTCCCTTTTTCAGGGTTGACCCGGGGTCCTCTCTAATTTTAATTTCCAGAGGCTCTATAGCCATGGCAAATAAAAGGAGGATGGGGGAGAGAGAGGGCACCCCTGCCTTGCCCCAGGGTAGAGATTAAATCCCTCCGATAGGGCCCCAATTACCAACACACGTGCTGTCGGAGTTCGATAAAACATACCTACTAAATTTATAAAACCTTCCCCCAGCCCAAATCTCTTTAAAACTTCAAACATATAAAGCCATTCGATTCTACTGAATGCTTTCTCGGCGTCCATGTACAGTACTAGCACCTGTTCAGGACGCCGTGATCCCCACCATATAACATTACATGTTCACTTTGCCCAAGCGCAAGAGCAAACATAAAAAGTACTTGAAAACAGGTCCCTACTGAAGTCTATGGAGTGCACCCCAACGCTCTCCATAGTAATATGTGACAAAATGTTACAGTGTAGGGGGCATGTCTCCAAATCGGGAAGTGGAAGGAACCAGGCTGTTGGCTCCATGGAACCAAATTACGAATCCCTCCCTCCTGAGTTATAGCTACAGAAAATATTTTAATTTGGTACCAGTGGACTTTGGGGTGGGTAAGGCTCCCATAGTGTTTCTGCACTAAGCACCAGAAAAGGTGCTCTTTTTTTATCAGTAAAATTGTACGAATTTTTAATCACACTTAACTTACATATATAAGGCATATATTAAAGACTAAATAAAAGTTGTTTCAAACAATTTAGCAATTAATAGTTCATAACAAAATGAACATTTAATTATAACAGAAAATATATATACACATCAAAGCTTCTTTGCTAACCTAAATCTAACTAAAACTACCTATAATACAAGGTCATTAACCATGCCCGTTTTCCCCTTTTCCATTTTAACAACAACAAAAAAAAACACAAATACATGTAGCTAAAGAGGAAAAATATTTACAGGAAAATAAAGAAAAGAAAGGAAGTGTCAGAAGAGAAAAGAAGAGACCACAAACATTGTTGGTGTGAAAGTATCTATTTTATAGTTGCAATAAAGGTTAAAAAGAAAGCGCTACACAAACAAGTTACTCACCTGTAACTGTAGTTCTAGGAGTGGTATATGGTGAACAGCCACTCTTTCTGGCAGAATTCCTTTCCCCTTTAAATCTGGCAGGAAGGTCTTCAAGCTGGCTCCTCCCACCCACCCGGGTGGTATCCTCATCGGCACCGACCTGTGACATCAGATCTGACCCACTGGAAGCCAGACCAGTGTGCCACTTGCCAGGAGAGGTCTGGTGGGTTGTATGGATGTACACCATATATCACTCCTAGAACTACAGTTACAGGTGAGTAACTTGTTTCTAGAAGTGATGTGGTGTACTATCCACATTTCTGGCAGACTCCTAGCAGTTCTCTGGGAGGAGGGGGCAAGGCGCACACACCCTATTTAGTGAAGTGAGATTGGAGAACCGAGGAACCAAAACCAGCATCCCAGCGTGACTCAAGGTTGATGTGGTAATGAGAGATGAAGGTGTGTGCTGAATTCCAGGTAGCATCCCTGCAGATCTCCTGGATAGGGACATCCCGGGAAACAGCCACCGAAGCAGCAGCATGTCTGGTGGAATGGGTCACTGTGACTGCTTGGTCAAGGTGGTCCTGACACTGGAACCACTGATGGGCCAGCCTCCATTGTAGGGGGCACATCATCCAGTGGGCCCAATGGACCATGCTGGTGCAAGCCACCAAGTAGCCGAGGAGGTGCAGGAAGTCCCTGAAGGACAGACGGACTGCGGACACCACATCCTCCCGAGGGGCACAGGCTTGGCTGGGTGGGAGAGCCTCGAACTCCAGAAGCAAGCCCTGACTGACCACTTCTAGCACCTACTTGTCTGTGGTGACACTAGATCAGGTGGAAAGAAAGTGGCATAGTCTCCTCCCACAGGAGGATCCAGAGCAGACAGGATGGGCAAAGAGGGGGAACCTCCCCACACCCGTCACTGAGCAGGCTTGGAGGTAGAGGCAGGTCAAGTGGAGGACACTGCTGGACCATGACCGCCAGGCATCCAGACCATGGAAGTGACCGACATAGGTCTGGGACACCAGGGCCACTGGTGCCCAGCTAAGGTCTCGGGAGGCTTGGACACAGGGGCTGGGTGGGGCCAAAAGGACTTCTGGAGTTTGGAGCCCTTGACATCCTTTTGGGCCGAAGTGATGGAGTCCAAGGTGGCACTGGACTTCTCACTCCAAGTGAGATGACCATCCACTCCTGGCCCAAACAAGTCAGTGCCCAGGAAGGGGACATCTGAAATCTGTGCTGGGTATCTGCCATGAAGGTCAAGATCCTCAGCCAATCCAGGTGGCACATAGCCACAGCCACGACCATGGACCTAGCACAAGAATTGCCAATGTCCATGGCCATCTGGAGCTGTTGCTTAGCCACAGCACAATTTTGGTCCCGGACTTGCTTGACCATCATCTGAAGGTCAGCTGGGAGCGGAGGGAACACCTCGTCAAGGGTGCCCAACAAGGCATGAGTAAAGTGGGCCATCATTAAAGCTGAACTAGCCTCCCTCAGACCGAGAGAGGAGGCCACATATACTTTCTTGGCTGTATGATCCAATTTTTTGGATTCCTTGTCAGAGGGGTGAGGGGTGGTTGTCGAAATCCCCTACATTATCCGTCCATCGGAACACCGAGTCGGCAACTAAACCCTCGGCCGAGGGTTATTCTGTGGACCAATATAAACCAGGAACCTCTTCCAGGAAAACAGGGCTACACGTACCAGAGGACATAACACACGCCTGGTGGGAGGTAAATTCAAAACAAATGTTAGGAAATACTTTTTCACAGAGAGGCTAGTGGACCCTTGGAATAGCCTGCCACCAGAGGTAGTGGCAGCCAAGATGGTCAGTGAATTCAAACAGGCATGGGATAGACAGTATAGTCCCTTAGCAAGACAAATTGATAGTGGGGGGTAGAAAACCTGGACATACTAGTTGGACCACATGGTCTCCTTCTGCCGGCAAGTTCTTTTGAAACCCGGGGAGGGAACCCACAGGGACCACATACTCATGGGCCATATGGGCCGACAGCATAGGGCAAGAGGCTAGACGCTGCCACAGCTCCAACATGGGCCCAAGAATGGCCTCGGCCACTGGGAAGGTGACCCCTGGGGAGTCATCCTGGTTGAGGATTTCAGTGAGGGGATACTTGGCCCATTTCTGTACAAGCTCACACTGGATCCCTGTAGCCTCCGAAATCAGGTGTAGCATGGCACCAAAGGAGAGCAGGACTATGATCTGTCAACAGATCCTCTCCTGACTCCAGGTCAACCGGCCTGGAGTGCATGAAGGAATCCTTTGATTCCAAGAATTCATCAAAGACTGACTGACCTCCCCGAGTCCATGCTAACCTTGTGGGGCTCATTGGCCTGAGTGGCACTGACTGAGAGCCGATGAGGAAGCCCAGGAGTAGTCCGGTGTCCTGAATGGGGACCATCTTTTGGCGGAGGTGATGGGAGTTCCACCTGAATGAGCAGAGAGGCCGGAACTGACTGAGCCCTGACAGGCTCCTGCCGAGGTGGCAGCAGCCAAGGAAGTGCCGAGGCGGGGGTGAGCCAGCACAGGCTTAGACCCAGCGCTCAAAAGGAGCTGATGCCACATAAGCTCCTTGTAGCTCCATAGCAACTTGCGGCACAGCCGATTCTCCCCTGAATTGGAGGAGAGGAGGAAGAGTGGTAATGTTGCTTTCCCGAGTGTCAAGAGCAAGACCGTTGACTCCGGCGAGGGCTTCTTGACCTCAAGCTATGGGTCCTCGACCTAGACTGCTGGCAGACCGGATGATGGGGAGAGGCAGGAACCAGCTAGGGATGCTTAGGGTCCCCCACAAGCTCAATGTCCCATAGGTTAGGGACCAGGTCAGGGGGCTGATCCAACCCACCCTGGAACTGGAGAGTCAGGACCGGAGTCCTGGAGAGGGAAGTATTCCCCTTGTCCTGCAACAACGGGTTGACTAGATCGAGAAAAATCTCAACTGGCTGGCCGACCCACATCTCATCTGACAGGCCTGATGGAGACACCGTGTGACCAGCGGCCTGGACTGAAGCACTGGCTGAAGCCGACTCTTCTATGTAGGTCGATGAAGCAGGAGCGTGGGAAGCCAAGGACGGAGAGCACTTGCTGTCCTACAACCTGCAACGTGATTTTTTGGCTTTCACCTTGGAGTTCTTCTTTGAGGATCTGGATCCATGGGAAGGGCCCTCCTCGAGGGTAGGAAGGGACTGGCATATCTCCCAGAATGCCCCAGTGAAAAAGGCACCAAAGCCCAGCGCAGACACCGAATAAGACAGCTTCCACAAAAGCTGCCAACTGTTTGGCAGACCCTGCAGCTGCAAAGACCACCTGAGGGGTGTCCTCGGACCGAATGGGAGAATCCTGCTCAACCGGAAGGCCCAGCAGAAACCACGTGTACCGGTCCTCCAAGGTGGAGGGTTGTAAAGTGCAGCATAGGCCACAAGCCTGGGAGTTGTGTTCCTGGCCCAGGCTGTAAATACACATGGCATGGGGGTCCATGCATGACATCTTCTGACTGCATGAACAAAGTTTAAAACCAGTCGCCAATTTAGAAGTCATCAAGTCCATGATGCCAAAATAGTAAAACCGCAGGGCAACCTGAAGACCAAAATTTGTAGTTTGGAATAAAGATAGGGTTTACACGAATGCAGACGCTATGGGGGGAACCTGTCTCTTCCAGTGGAAAGGAAGATCTAATGTCATGGGGTGGTGCCAAGGAGTATACTATCTGGCTGGGTGGGAGAAGCCAGCTTGAAGACCTTCTGGCCAGATTTAAAGAGGAAAGAAATTCTGCCAGAAGTGTGGACAGTACAGCATATCCACGTCTCTAGAAAGTATAATACATTTGGCTCGATTTTCAGAGAGCCCTTAGAGCGACGCAAGTTGCATTGCTTCAGGGCTGTGGCAAACTCCAGGTGTGCCAGGGACCCTGCCCCCAATTTTAGAAAAATCAGGGTCCTGGCGCCAAACTCTACAGGTTTGACGCAAGCTGACAGCAGCACCAAACAGTTGGCGCACCTGTGGATTTGTCACAGGGATCCGCCCCCCCCCAACCGGCACAACACTAGAGGGGCTGGGATGGGTGGGGTGTGGTGGTAACTGTGCTGGACAGGAGGGGGCTGGGGCAGAAGGGATATGGGAGGTGGCATGGGGGAGTCAGGGGGACAGCTGGGCATTAAAGGGAGTCCTGTGGCACCCGGCAGGGTGAGTTTCCTTTTGTATGCATTTATGTACTGTCTATCAATACCTATTAGAGTACCGCAAAGTACAGTACCTAAGAATTATACTGTACGGAAGAGGTTTCAGGGACAAAACGTGACATGGCACAAGGTGGGCACAGCCCTGGCAGCTGCACTTTCTCTGCCTGGATTCCCCCGTACAGTATAATTCATAGGTACTATACTTTGCAGTACACACTAATGGTGATGATGAACCATCATAAATACATACAAATGCAAACACACCCCACCAGGTGCTACAGCACTCCCATTAATGCTCAGCTGTCTCCCCGACTCCCCTCTGTCACCTCCCGTGCCCTCTCTGCCCCCAGCAGCCCAGTGTCAGACCCCCTCCCACTGGTGCATGCCACTTAGACCACCCCCTGACTGGTCTAAGTGGTGCCCCTTGCTACATTCATGGCAAGGTTTGCAAAATCACAAAAAAGGGGGTGTTGCAGCTCCACCGTGGCACAAGCCTCTTTGTGACCTGGCGCACCAGCAGGTGAGCAAATCCAATAAAACTGTTCAAGTAATACCACCCCTTCAATAGCTTCAACAGAATCTGCTTTCACCCCCTCCCACCAACGTTTTAAATATTGATGCTGTTTAGTGTGGCCTTACCAAGGATTTGTAAAGTGGCAGAATTACCTCCTCCCTTCTCGAAGTGATCCCCCTAGCAATGCACCCCAGCATTCTGTTTGCCTTAACCACCACTTTTCTGCATCGTCCTGAGTGATTCATTTTATCAGCATGCAGTAAGAGTTGATCAAGGATTTGAAACATACTAAGGTTGTGTACAATGTAATCATTACCCTGCTTTTCAGTTCTACTAAGACTGGAAGCAGATGAAATGACTAGCAACATCACTGAGTTTTAGAGAAGGTAAGCAATCATAATATGAGGGTTTTCAGCTACAGATACTATGATGCATAAAGGGCTGACAGTGTCCCTTTAAAGATTTGTTTTACATTCTGGCTGGTAGAGCTGGGGATTTAAGCAGCTTAGTATGTGGCTTTCTGTCACTGGAAATTGCATTATTTTCATAGCAGGGAGAAGAATAATGATTTGGTAAAAAAAAAACATTTTCATATGGGGGGGGGGGCCGAGAGAGGGACTGCTGCCCAAATAGAAGCTGTTTTTTTTTTAACGAATTATATAATGAATTGCCATTACATTGTAGTCAGAACAGCAGCTGGGTACTTGGCCAGCCTCCAAGGTATCTAAACACACACGGGCGTTTATTTATTACACTCTACAATGAAGTAATGCTGACCCTGTGTATTACTGTACATGTTCTAGGTTTATTAAAGCAGCATTCCGGACTTGACTGTCTCCTTTGCTGCTGTAGTACATACATTTATCTTTTCAGAAAGTGATTGTTGCAAGTCTCTGCTGGCTGCTTCTCCCCAGGGGATGCTCAGCCACCCCCAGTTATAGCAGTTCGAGATGGAGCTGCATTTAGCTTTACAGTACATATTGTCAAAAGGCATGACCTGGCTACATCAGTTTCACTTTGCAATTTATTTATTTTTTTTTTCAAATCAAGCTTTTTCTCCTCTGTGGCCACTCAGCTCTCTCTGCCCAAGCCTGCCACAAACTGACAAACAGTCTCCCCAGGGAATTACCCAGTCAGCGATCCCCCAAGGAATACCCCACAGTGGGGCCAGGAGAGGGAAGGCTGTCTCTCCCAACCCTGGTGTCCACATCTAGATAGGCTAGGGAGTCCTGGCTAGTGGTATAGGTTGAACAGCAATTCAGGCATCATCCGCCGGCTCCATTTTCCATTTTCCTGTCCCCACGGCCGAAGGTGTGCAATGGCACAACTGCATGTGCATATGGAGGCATGTATGCACCATGTGTCCTGCTGCTGGCTGTCCTCACGCTTCTTAGTGCACAAAATGCCCTTCCACCATGCCTTCATGTGGCGGTAGTACTAGAGCAGTGCGGCAATTCCCCCCTCCCCAGGACAAGAGAGCATTCATCGTCTCTCTCCTTGCTGACCTCCAGCGACCCAAGTCCCCTCCTGAAGTCGGGTCACTGGTGTGGTTGCTGATGTGTCATCCCGTGCCTCAGCCTGCCGCACCACTGGACTGGCCCTACATGTCTTCTTCCTTTTTTAAACCCAGCTTTGTGGCCCCTGAGCCGCTGCTTGTTTCTCCAGCCCAGGTTGGCGCCAATGACCTACCAAAACTGTCCGTCGCTCCCATCTCATGACCCAAATGAATATCCACACAGGGGCCCTGAAAGTGCTGCTGGGCACCATTTAGATGGCTCAGCAAATGTTTTTCCATTGTCCTCCCTCCCTCCCTCCTCCTGCCACCCTGTATGGCATAGACAGATGCCTTCTTTTTTTTTTTTTCAATCATTATTTTGTCCTCCTTTGATCCGTCCCAACCACACTCTTCAGACCACCCCCGACCCAGTCACCCTGCTTCTCCAGGGCTTACCTTACTGCACTGTCCTCTGCCACAGGACTTGTGGAGGTGCCCTCCTGGGCTCAGATCACATGCAATGGCACAGTGTGCGAGCTTCACCTCTGCGGGGATACCCCCCCAGCACCTGCAAGTGGAGTCCCTTTCTTGCATGGTCCCACTACACTGCTGCCCAGATTCCTGTAGGTGACAGGCATGCAACGGGACACATTAACCCCCCTTCCTGAGGAAGGAGAACTGTCCTAGGGACACTCTATCTTCCCTCCCTGGGCAGCCCCCAAGTGCCCCTGCTCTAGGGATGCCGGCGCAGCAAGAGGGGAGAAAGTCAATGCCTCAGCCCTCCACGCCACTGAGCTAGATGGCAGATGCCTTCTGTGGGCCATGTGTGTACACACCATTGCCATGCAAGGGAGCTAGCTCCTCGGCACACCGAAGCAGTCCCTGTGGTGGCAGAACATTGTGCCATCCCTCCCTCTAAGCTGGGAGTGCAACCACCTTAATCAGCACCTCAGTCTGCCCTGGAAAGCTACTTAAGGGCATGGGAGCACGATGCGCTGCCAACAGGTGACCGGTTTGTAATTTTTTATATTGTATTGATCCAGAATAGCCCAGCTGAGATGCAATATCTCATTTTCATTGGGGTCCTGCTTTTACCCATTTCATAATGTTTCTACCTAGAACAGTACAGCTGAGATGTAATATCTCATTCTCAGTGGGGTCCTGTTTTTACCCATTTTACAATGTTTTTATCCAATATAGTCTGGCTGAGATGCAATATCTCATTTTCATCGGGGTCCTGCTTTTACCCATTTCACACGTATTTGCACAGGACAGCCGAGCTGAGATGCATTATCTTATTTTTAGTGGTGTTCTGCTTTTACCCATTTCACAGTGTGTTTAGCAAGGACAGCCCAGCTGAGATGCAGTATCTTGTTTTCAGTGGGGTCCTGCTTTTACCCATTTCACAATGTATTTACTCAGGATAGCTCAGCTGAGATGCAATATCTTGTTTTCAGTGGGGTCCCTGTTTTTATACATTTCACAGTGTGTTTAACCAGGACAGCCCAGCTGAGATTCAATATCTTGTTTACAGTGGGGTCCTGCTTTTATTGATTTTTTTCAATGTATTTACCCACCATAGCCCAGCTGAGTTACACTGTCTCATTTTTAGTGGGCTCCTACTTTTGCCCATTTCACAATGTATTTACCCAGAAGAGCCCAGCTGACATGCAATATCTTGTTTTCATTGGGGTCCTGCTTTTATCTATTTTATAGTGTAGTTATCCAGAATACCCCTGCTGAGATGCAATATCTTGTTTTCAGTGGAGTCCTCCTTTTGTCAATTTTTACTATGTATTAACTCAGGATAGCCCAGCCGAGATCTAATACCTTTTTTTTTCACTGGGGTCTTGCTTTTCTTTATTTTTCAATGTATTTACCCAGGATAGCCCAGCCAAGAAGAGGTAATATCTCATCTTCTGTGGGGTCCAGCTTATATCCATTAATACACAACAGGAGTGGGGGTAAAAATGACAAGATAAAAAAAGATTGCTAGGGACATCAGTAACAGCAACATATCAAAAAATATTACTGTTACTGTTGTTACAATGGATATTCTTTAAGTTACTGTCATCGCAGTAGAAAGAGAACTGAACCAATCAGAGAGCAGCTTTCACAAAGCCGATGACATCTCAATGCCTAGTGCAGCACTGAAGCCAGCTGTTAAAATCAAAGAAAAGTAGCAAGATCCTCAAACTGCCAATTTAAAAGCTACAGCATAACTTGTAAACTACTGCTGTATATAACAAATATACAATAGCCTGACTCAAAATTAGGCAATTTAGCATCACTTGTGACTGGGCAGGACTTTCATAACTCAGTCAAAGCTCTGCCACTTGTCAGTTATGGTCCTCCCCCTCGCACTTGAAGATAAATTGCATATTCTGAGTCAGCCCATTGTATGTCTACTATTTTCAATGGTGCCTATGCACGAAAAAGAAAGGTGCCTACATGCGTGTAGCTGAGATGCATAGGCAACCCTAAGTCAGGATTCTGTGGATGGGACCCCCTGCGGCATTCACTATTCACATGCAAGGTGGATCCACGCCCAATCTCCCAGCCACGTGAGCAGCAACACTCCGGGGGCATTCCTGCACTATGCACCATGGATCTGTGGCCAATCCCCCAGCCATGCGGACAGCAACATGCCGAGGGCATTCCTGCACTATGCGCCATGCACTAAAGTGCGTAGTGCTGTGCACAGGAGGGGCGTAGGTGGGTGCAGGTTACGTCAGTGGGGACCCTCCCATAACCCACTGCGCGCACCCATGGACAGCACCCAGCGGGTGCGGTGGGACCTGGAAACATCCCACAGTGCTGCCCCAGTCCACCAGGCAGCCAGGGAGGGTTGGGGCAGCTGACCTGGCAGTTGCCTGCAGGGAACAGCAGTAGTGCCCTTTGGTGTGGCTCCACACCCCTGCCGTGCAGCTGTCCGCCCGGTCCCTGACTGAGCCACACATCCCCCCCTCCACTCCCCAACACACGGCAGCCCTGTTACACCTGTAGCAAAACAACCCCCATATATGTTTGGTCCCCGTCGTGCCAATCCCTCCCCAAAATGACAGCCCCCGATATGCATCCCACCATGTGTATGCCTGGTCCCCGTTGTGCTGTTCAAAGTCACCCCCCCCACACATTCACACCCAGTGGTGCCCCGGTCTCACAACCCTGACCTCGGTACCCCAGCAACAACATTGGTAGTCAGTGTCCCCCCACCCAGTCCATGACATCGGCTCAGCGTGCCCATCCCGGTCACCACATGTCTGCCCTGGAATACTTAAGCAATAAGGCATGACAGGGGGTGTGTTATGGTGGGATAACGGCCCACCTCAGGGTGGGTTGAAGCCTGAGGCATAGCCCGGTTCCACTCATCAGAAGGATCCCACCATAACACACCCCCTGGAGTGCCTTATTGCAGTTATGAAATGGGTCATTTTTAGCAAATTTTATGCATTTTTAAACATAATACTTTCAGCTGGGCCATTGTGCTGGGATAACGGCCCAGCTGAAAGCAGCTCTCGGCCAATCAGAATTCAGCCTTCTTTCTACCCATTTCATAATATGTATTAAATTCCAACACCACCAGTCCCTGAACCTGCCACACCGTCCCCCTCACTGGTGTTCAGTGGTCCCCCCCGTGGCACCAACAACACCACCCCCCCGACACCCATACCTGCCCATCGGTGCCATGGCTCAGGACAGCAAGCAGCACAGCCCTCCTCACACCTCCTCAGCTGCTGGCCATCCAAGTGCTGCCAGGGGCATGTCACCTATATATAGCAGCCCATGTTAGTCGAGCGGTGTCCTTCATTAATCGCCAAGTGACCATTTTGAAGCTTAAAATTGAATGAGAAATCAAGTCCCATTCATTTGAATGGGGCGCGCCCCTGCGCTCTCCCTGGCCGCACGTCATTACATGCTTGAGCATGGGGGTTTAGCGGCCAAACTCGGTACTCAAAATACAGAGGGCTTCCACTGTATTAATTCAAGTTATGAGTGAAATTATTAAGGTACGGACTGTTTTTATTGAGTAAAACCAGGCTAGAATAACGGCCGATGAGGGAAGCTACCACTGTGTGTGAGTGGTAGCTGCTCTCAGACAGGTCAGAAATTAGCTTTAATAAAAACTCTGCTCTTTCCATGTTTTATTTTCCTTAGCTATGTTTTCCCCCACCCATAGAATTAGAAACTAAGTTGTACAGTATAGTCTTTGAGGAGTTATGGGGCTCCTGACTCAACCCAGAAAAAAGAGAAATCACATATAAATCTCTTGCACTAGGTGGTGCGAACACAACACTTTTTGTTAGTATTTTCCTTTTAACTTTACTCCGGTTCTTCAGGGAATTGATACACCTTGGACACAATTTATAGCAGACTGGACAGTGGGCTTTCTCACAGACAGGACTATAAAACACTTCTGCATATTTGAAATCATCTCACATACACATAATACCTGCTTATAAAAGGACAGGGTAGTATAACGAGCTGGAAACTGACACCTACTGATATTCTAGCAAATAATTAAAACAAGTATATGCTCTTATTCTACGTAAAAACTTTCCTCCCACTTTAGATCTGAAATGCCGCCCACCAGATTAAGGTTCGCTGGCTACCAGCCAACTAAACAATCTAAAACTGCCTAAAGAAATGCGGGACATTGTCTGGTTGGGAATTCATGGGTAGATTTCAGTAAGAGACTCTCATAAACACAAAGCATTGACAGAGAGAGAATGTGCAAGACCTTCATGTGTAGGTATCCTGGAGACACAAGCTCATTTTTTTATTGGCTTGTGCTTATAGTAACCTGTTTTGGATACTATTAAGTCAAGAACAGGGAGATCCACTGTTTAAAAATACTACATACTCAGTTTTAGTTTTCAGGGATTTATGCACAGAACTGGACTAAATTTAATAAAGCTATTCTGCAGATTAGATTATCTGCATGTAACTATTACAGCAAACATGTTGTGCCTGGACGATACAACAAAAGTTCATCCCACAAAAAGAAGTGGTGAAAATGGTGTCTAACGCACTGAAGAAATTATATTTAAAGGATTTAGCCACTTACAGATACACATATATAACTTTTGTTATATTATTTACTTTTGTTTTCTTTTGACCGTATGATTCTTTTTCATAAAAATACCCCTACTATGCATTATTTTAAATAAAATCCCCTTACTCTTTTTAAGAAGTGCCATGGGATCTTTAACATCCACCTGAACAGGCAGGCAGGTCCTTGATTTAATGTCTCATCTGAAAGATGTCACCTCAGGAGTGCAGCACCCCCGCTACACTACAGTGTCAGTATGGGGATTTACCCCAAGTTCCTGGTGTGGTGATAGAACCCACAGCCTTCTAATCTTCTGGCCTCAGAGGTGAGTGTGCAACCTGCTAAGCCACTGACACTGAAAGTTTAATGGCTGACAGATAAACCTTCATTACGGAGTACTGCATCCCTAACTGAGACCATCAGAAGGCAGTCGAACACCATCTGCACTGGGCAAGCGATGGAGTCCTAGGATGCTGTTTGGCACCACATGGTAAAATGCTTCCACTTCAAAGAATAGGTGTGCCTGGCAGAAGGTTTCCTAGCAGCAAGCAGAACAGCCAAGACCTCGTCTGAGACTCCAAATCGAGAGACCTCTAGGTCTTCCAGAGTCCGGCATTGAGCTGCAGGGACTGCAGTACCAGATGCAGCAGCGTGCCAAAATTCTGGGACAAAAGGCCTGCCTGTAGGGGAAATGGAAATTGAGCCTCTACTGCCAGTTCCCACAGTAATAGGGACCAGATCTGCTTGGGCCACCAAAGTGCCAGTATTAGTAGGATGCCATCATGGTACCAGGTGCCATCAGGAGTCAGCTGGCAGATCATACTGAAAAATACAGGAAGGGGGCATCATGTCCCAATAACCCTTGAATGCCAAGGTGCCCTTGGGGCGCAGGTAAGGGGCCAGCTCAATGCCATAGGCTACGGAAAGCATGCAAGTGTGGCTAACTCCATGTTTGGTGCCAGGGTCTCTGGCTGCACCCAGAAGGGTGGGCACACAGTGTATACTGCCATGTGGCTAGATGTAGGACATGGACCAATGGTGCACCATTTCCCGTTGCATACTCCCACCCAGAGACGGATCTTCATTAAGAAAGCACGTGAAGGGTAGCTACATTTTTGCTTTTTTGTTTGTAATTGTGCTTTGCTTCATCCCCTGTTCCCCTTGGTCGCACCTGGAAATGAGCCTCGTCTCAGTTTGCCTCTCCCAGTTACCAATTTTTTAAATAAATATTCCTGCCAACCAACTTGTCTTGTTCGGCTTTGTTATGCATGACGTTTATAAAACAGAGAGTAATACATGGGTGGGTGTGTATAACCAGAATTTTGCACACACCCATGGTGTGGGATGCTACATAAACGCTAAGAGTAAAGCTTATAAGCTGAAATCGGAATCTGATTAATCACCGCTGATATTGTTTTTGTTTTTATAGTTATTACGGAGTGTTTTAATATCAATGTGGGGGTTCTGTGATTAAAAATGCTGTTCTTTGAGGGAGTTTTTATGTTATTGTGTTTGCGCCTTTCAGAGCATGAGCTTGATTGACAGGGCCTGATTACAATGCCCAGTTGTAATACATAATTACAACTGGGCAGTCATAATGCAGTTTTATAGACTGGTTATCTGAGCATTAGAGGTCATTATGTTTGTATACATTTCTTCAGGTCGTGTTTAGAAGCCGCATGGCTTGGTCAAATAAGCCTGTTTATTATAAATTAGTTTAATTGGCTGCATTATATAGCTCAAATATAGTGCAAATATGTGGTTTAATTATAAACTGGGTGCCTCCACAGTGGCATCGAAACAGGAATCTAACCCTTACCTCCTGCACTGATTGTGCATATTGATGTCTGGTACATATGGTTAATTTCTTGGATGCAGTTTTCCTTGGCTGTAACGTACTTTAAAAATGCATAAAAATAAATAAAAAAAATGCTCTCTAGTAATTATATATATATATATATATATATATATATATATAATAATAGGCTCTTAGCCAGTGGTTCTGAAGCCCCAAATTCCGACTACCTCAAACGGCCTCAAAGTGCAGCCACTAGAACGTACCAGTGGACTCGCTCTTTATTTTGTTCACCTCAGCCCCCTCCTGACATACTTTCTTTTCATACAGCTTGCAATAAATTAGGTCATTGATGTATTTTCAATTAAACTGCATCTCCTGTGTTTTTTTTCTTCCCCAGACATATTTTATTCTCCTTCAGGGGCCACAGGCTGAGGCTTCCTTCTGCTTTCTCCATGCGAGCTTCCTCCACTGCCTGAAACCCCACTGCATCCACTCCTAGTCCCCACACCCCTGTGTTACCCGAGCAGCTTAACCCCTGGGTCTGGGTATGCCATCAGCCTCTTTTGCATTTCTTCCCCACATTCTTCTGGTCCGCCAGGGTGGAGGTGAAGATGTGGGTCGATTGAGAAGTGGTGCAGCCAGGGTCCAGTGTGAGGGTGGGTCACCAGAGGAGTGTCATCTGCCCGACCTGTGCGCTTCTTTTCCCATTTTCTCCCCACTCTCCACCAGCAGCATGCAGCAAGATGTGCTGCTGGCAAAGCCTGATGCAGCCAACCCATGGGCACACTTCAGTCGTCCCTCTCATCATTCACGTGTCCCACGCACCACCACCTGTGGTTAGCCAAGTGGCAGTAATGCAGCGGGATGCAAACCCTCCCTTCCGGAGGAGGGCATGTCCTGTGGGAGCCCGATCCCTCCCGGCCAGCCCTCTGACAGCCCAGGCTTGTTCCCAAATCCAGGTCACTGGCATCACCAGTGGTAGCACTACCACTGCGTGGCTCTCCTGTGTTCATTAAAAAGGTAAGAAATTGCCCAATTCATTACCTTTGTACTTGGGGCTCGAAAGAGCTCCGTGGCCACACAAAATTGTGCTGGTGACCACATGCAGCTGCAGTGCCCTCATTTGACAAACACTGCTCTGAGCCATTCACCAATAGGCAACGGTGAAGATATGCTGATGGAGGGGTAGGGCAGAAGAAAGAGTACCCTCGGGGTGAAAGCCATTTTACCAGAAAGTCCAGCACCAGAATCAACCTCATACAACACATTAACCTGCCTGATGCAAGGGTTTAAGCTTAGAAATAAACCATTGGCTACCTTTAGGACAACAAGACTTGGACCAATCAGCCAGTTTGTTCAGGTCCTGCTATAGCTTATCCCAGTCCTCAAGGGAGTACATGACCCAAGCCAATATCATCTGTGTTAATTATTTCAACTGTAAAAAAAAGTTCCAAAAGCAACCTCAAAATGAGGGAAAATGGGCCTGTATGAAGACAGAAAAAGAAGTTAATTGAGCAATAAGGCATAGCCAGGAGTTAGAGTAACAGTCTGCCAGTCCCCCGGGGTGTAATGTGGCAAGAAGCACATCCGAGTGCCATACTGCCCATAGGGTGTGACTGACTGTTAATCTAACTCCTTTGAGTGCCTTATTGCTACTATCAAAAACTGATTCCAAAGAAAGGAGCTAACAGTGTACCTTTTGAATATTTTCCTCATTGACAGGGAACTTTTTAATATTATAGACTGAGGGAGTGCTCCGGACCAAATGGCACACTCCATTCCTCTGCGTGTGAGACACTCCTGTTCTGCACAGAGTGAGTTACGTACAGCTGCCCTGGGAAGGCGCACCTTTTTGGGCAGGTTTTTTAAAATGTTAATATATTATTGATCAATATTGATCAATAACATATCAATACTGCCAGCAAGACCACTCTTATGGTTGTAAGAGTGGTCTCACTTACATCTTAAGGGTATCAGAACTGCTAACCTTTGCTTTGCGGTTCTCATACCCTAAGAATACGTGTGGGACCACTCTTACAACTGTGAGTGTGGTATCAGCAGGAGTAGTAACATACAGCATAGTTCATAGAAACATATAAACACAGAATTTGATGGCAAATATGGGTCACTTGGCCCATCCAGTCTGACCCTTCCTCCCTACCTACACTATTACTGCAGACCATACCCAATCTATAGCTCTTTCTCCCTCCCTCCCTCCCCCCTTCCTTTCTACTATGATTCCCTTGTGCTTATCCCATGCATTCTTGAACCCCACCACTGTTTTCACCCCCACCACCTCCACTGGAGGTCTGTTCTGGGAATCCACCACTCTTTCTATGAAGAAGTACTTCCTCACATCTCTCCTGAATCTACCCCCTCCAGCTTCATAGCACATCCCCTTGTTCTTGAGCATTTTTTGTCTGACAAATACTCCCCTCCTGCACCTTATTTACTTTGTTAGTTCATCCACCAACCGTTTAAGAATGCTGGATCAAAATGCATCATTCCAGTCATTCAGTAGTGCGGGCGGATGGAAAGCTAACAGGAAAAATTCATGCACCATGATGATTGGGCTGTACATGACAGTGTAACAGAGATAATAAAATGGGCCATGAAAGTCCTGCAACCTTGTTGGTCGAAATACATCACATGACTGTTCATTATTTTCTGACAACTGCACATCTCACCTGAACTACACTATTTTTTTTACCATATAAAAGCCCATTTTATAAGTGGGATAACACAGTCCAAGGTGTGCAATCATAAGGAATAATGCACTTCCAGGCATGGCACTCAGGTGCTCCTCAGCCCAATAGAGCTAGCCAGAGGTGTGGATTATTCTCTTATAACCACACACCCTGTCTTGTATTAACTCTTACTTAATGTAAAGATCTCAGAATGCTGACAACCAATCAGATTGCAGCATTTCTGAGCTTCTTTTTATAATCTAAAACAGACTAAACGTGCACGGCTGCTTTTATTACTAGGAATCCATCAGCTGAGATGCAGCCTTTCACTTTCATTGGGGGGTCTGGCACTGCAGTTTTATGGCCAAGAGAGTAGCACCATAGGAAGGTAAACTGACTTGCTCAAGGTCACACAGATTAGTGCAGTGATGGGATTTGAACTTCAGGCCTCTTGGTTCCCAAAGCTGGGGTAAACCAGTAGTCCTTGCTGCCTCTTCCCCTTCCTATACCCCCAAATCACAGTAAAACGAAGCAAGAAAAATTTTACCTGACTATTTATATTTTCACACTAGGAGATTGCCACCATCTTTTGGTTTTGTTTAACTTTTATGAACTAATAAACCCTACAGGTTTTAAAGAGTAACTGACGTCCTCTGGGTAGACAGTTGATAACAAGAAACTGCCTGTCTGAGGACCTAAGAGAGACACTTTTAATTTTTTTAAAAGGGGATTCTTTAGATATTTAATGTATTACCTTGATGGCAATACTTCCTTGTTTGGCTAAGCCGACAATCACAAACTGCAGTCCCGCACCTGAAAAATCAAGTTATGGTGACGCAAAGTAGGGGCGGGGCTGCAGTATAACTAATAAGCATCTAATAGGTTTTGGGACAGCGAAGGCCTTTATATGTGTTTACTTACATTTGTAGGCAATTGTACATGTAAAGGGGAATGTAACCTATAGTACATTACCCACTTTGCATGTACAAAAACAAATGTAAATAAACAGAATTAGGTACACTGCAGCCCCTCCCCTACTTCACGTCATCATAACGCGGTTCTGTAGTGACGGGGTTGCAGGTTGCAATCAGCGGCATGGCAAAACAAAGAAGTACTGCCAACGAGGTAACACTTTAAATATATAAATTACCTCCTTTTAAAAAATGTAAAAAGTGGCTCCATTAGGTCCTCAGGTAGGCAGTTTCTTGTCATGAGCTGCCTGCCTCAAGGACATATTCGTGTCAGCAGCCACTCTGGGGTTGTATTGCACAGCCAAGTCAGAGAAGGACCACAAGCCACATGGCTGAGCGGGGGGAGAAGATTAAAAAAAAAAAAAAAAAGACAAGAGAGAGAGTTTTATGTGAGAAATGGCAAGCAAAGGAATGTATAGCTAAAGGAGACAAGAAGAGTGACAGAGAAACATAATCTCCTTGTCATGATGTCAAAACTGTGAATCATCACTTTTGGATTGACAGGACAAAGTGATAATTAACAGCTGAGCATATACTTTTTTTTTTATTTGCAAAAGCCAGAATGTAGATAAACAGACAAGCCGACAGACAAATAGATAGATACTGTTGATAGATAGATAGAGAAATAAATAGATAGATAGATAAGATAGAGAGGTAGATCAACAGATAGACAGACAGATAGATAAGACAGATAGATAGATACTGTCGATAGATATTGTCGATGGGTAGATACTGTTGATAGATACTGTCAACAGATAGACAGATATTGTCTATAGATTGAGAGACAGACAGACAGATACTATCTTCAGATAGATAGAAGAAAGATAGACAGACAGACAGATAGATAGATTCTGTCTATAGGTACATAGACATATACTGTCTGCAGATAGAGAAAAGAGAGATAGACAGACAGACAGATACTGTCCCCAGATAGCTAGACAGATAGACAGACACTGTCTGTACTGTCTTCAGATAGAGAGACTGGCTGACAGTCTTCAGATAGATAGACAGACAGACTACTATTTGCAAATAGACAGCAGACAGACAACAGACACTGTTTGCAGATAGATGCTGTAGCTAGACAGACAGTTCAATTCGATTTATTTGATCGACCCACAGGTCTTTACAAAAACACACAACAATCACGGTACATCACAAACCACCATACTTAAAACAGCATTCATTGTACACCAATGTTCTAAGCCACTGCAAACACAACAGAAAACTATAATCAGTGGAATCAAATTCTCTGAAAGTATAATATACAAATAGTAACCCTAATGCAGCCCGTAACAGTAGCCAAACTGTAATTATAACAAATTTACAGTTTATGAAGGATACTGACAAATGCAAAAATGCACAAAACAGCAGGTCGAGTTGGGGCCTGGTTACCTACACCCCCAGCTGTTGTAATCCCTATACTAGCTAACACATTCTGGGTACACCAAATATGCATTCCTTGGGCCCAGTTTTCAAAGGGCAATGCAGGGCTTGAATCAAACCCTGCATCAAAACCCCTTTCTTTGGCATAGTTGCGCCAAACACCTTTGCCACAACTGTGCCCAATTTTGGGAAGTCGAGCACAGTCACGACACGTTATACCAGATATTTGCCACAAGCCCCATAAAATAGGTACCTGAGATTGCCACTAGCTAGACCAGAAAAAGTTGGTGTGACTTGCGGCAACTGGTATACGGGATAGAAAATCATGATCGCTGGCCAGAAGAATGTCACATGCCCTGTGCGCCGTATATTCAGCGCAACCGGGTCTTGCCGGCATTTGGGGATGTCTGAAAATCCAGCCCCTAGACTGTTACTTTATCTAAATGTAATGACTGCAAAAACCTAACCAAAGCATGTAAACAATTTAGATCAGTTGTGTTAAAAATATATATAAATTTCTTCTGGTGTCAAATATATTTTAGAAAGAAGACAACCTAGGCATTTTGCCCCTGCATCTTTAACAAGAGGACATCTCCACATAACTTGTTTCTGTTTCAAGTCATCAATTTAATTTAATTAATCAGCATTTACAGACTGGCGAGGAAACAATATCACGCCTTTGTCTATACATTAGCCGATTACTGTTCTAGACCTTCACTCTGAATTTAGTAAAACTCTGTGTTCTGGATTGGCCATCAGCTCTAAATACCTTACCTTAGTGTGTGTGGAGTTTTAAGTAACTTGTACCAAGGATGAAGTTTTACATCCAAAAATGTGTCTCATTTTTTTTTTAGTAAATTTCCCTTTAACGTGTGCCTTACCTGCTCTGTACATACCTGCTCATCTGGCTACTTCTGCTCTCACATTTATTTTAGTCTTTGGTAACCAGGTGAGGCCCGCTAGGCACATGTGCCTGTTTTCAGGGGCAACCTGGGAGCACTGGGGAGGTTAAATGACTTGCTCAGAGTCATACAGTATGCAAGTGGATGTTGTGGGACTCAAACCCAGGTCTACTGGATGTACCAAGCTTATTCACAGCTCATTACCTAACCTCTAGGCTATACTGCCAGCCCCAACATGAAAGGTTATTAATTGTATGATGTAGTTCCCCACTGTGGTCTTTTCAGTTGTTGTACTAATTGTATTTACTTCTAGTTTAGCTATCCTGCTATATCCTATATATCTATATAAAATATAACTGCTAGAGAGACGTGAACTCGGTGAACATGCATCTTTTTTTGAATACCACTCTATGTCCTGTATACCACTGTACCATTGTCTCTAAACATTGTATGCTCTCTGACCCAGGACCTCCTTGTAAATAAGCTTGCTCAATGGAGCCTTTTCCTGGTGAAATAAATAAAAACAAACACACAAATACTTAATCTCATCCTTTGTTACCCTGAGTGCATCAGCAAATACTGAATGGAGCCCAATCAGAAAAAGTGAATTTTTGATAAAGTTGATGGTCGGAAAATTAAAGCCCACAGATGAAGATTTAGTTGATTCCTCCAGACAGAGATGGGGAAGTCGGTATTCCAGTGACTTGTAAGCCTCGGTCATGAGGAGTGTGGTTCTTTCATTAATCATAGCGCTGACAGAACACTGGTCAAGTTCTGCTCTCAGTAAAGGAACTTTAATAAAAATGGGAACTCATTAAAACGATACCATTTACACACTGAGCTTTTTTAGGAAGATACATCAGCTTCTCTCCAAAATTCAACTGCATAAATAAGTGGTGACTTTATTTTAGCATGTAATGCTGTCAGAAGACCATTAACAGAGAAACCTCCAAGCTTCACACTTAAAATCCTAAACCCAATTAATTGCCTTTTCAGTTTTGTTTTTGGCTAAATAAATATGCATCGCCCATGAAAGATTGCCTGAAAATGTATCCCCAAGCAGTCATAATAATGGCTGGTCACAACTGGCTTTCTATCTATGAATAATTTCAGTGATTTCTTACTTTTGTTACCAAAAACTACAGTAGATTTGTCTTTGACCTGTTTATTGTCAGAGAGCTGATGTGACATCGTTTACTAACGGTATTCATCATTCTTTGTAATCCTAGCAAAGAAGCTGCAATTACTATTAAATCTTCAGCATAAACAAGATGATTAATGGCGACAGAGAAAACCTCCAGGGGATGGAAAGCTTCGTTATTTAAAGGGGAATTGTCAGCTTTCTGGGGGCAAAACATGGGACCTAGAAGTCCCAATTAGCTGAAACTCATTTGTTTAAAATTTTGTAATAACTTACATGACTGAAATATGTAATTCTGGTTGATCCTGTGACCCCAATCACCAGCCATTATTTTCCCAGAGTACCCCACGGCCAGCCCTCTGATGATGCGAGTGACGGGATAAGCTGCAGGGATTCCTATGTACTAGTATAGTTCTTGAAAAATATTAACACATACACAGCACACGTTGGTGCTTCTAACACTGGTACTGATCAAGCAAGGAAAGTGCAATTTTTGACTAGTATTCGAGAGCTATAATTTCTTGTTTGAAGTCTACTATATGAGGTAAGGATAGAATACAATTCAGGTCATCTGTTACTTCATAAGACCAAGCAATTCTTTTTGATTGTAGAGTTATGTCCTGATAAGGACATGGCTGAAAGACTGTTTTGGCTAATCGCAGTTCAGGAACTTTTTTTACACATTCTATAATTCATATTATACAATGGCAAGAAAGAATGCTGGCCCTTAATTGGTCAGACTGGGACTGGACCCGAGATGTTATCCCAGCATAATATCCCAGCTCTAGTCCCACCACAATCGTGACCGCATGAAAAGTAAAAAAAAAAAATCCATCCACAGCTGTCCCTCACGTCCTGCTCCCAATTAAAGTGAAAACTGCATTCCCAATTGGCACTTCCTGCTCCGCTTGGAATCGGCGATCCCCGCCGACCTTAAACACACTCATGGTGTGTATTACTTTCATCTCCCGGCACAAAACACATAACAACTGTACCAGGAGAACAACCAGCAAAAGTCCACTGTAAACAATGACTGCTATTTTGTGGGCAGCTGACCGTGCGACTCCCACAAAAAAAAAAAAAACAGTAAGTTGCAGAAATGAGCGGGGCGGAGAGCTTGCCATGCCTCCTTCCTACTAAAATCAAAAAGAATTTACTTGCCTCTCATGTTGTCTTTAGTTTTTTTCTCCCCTGAAACACGTGGACAGTAGCCATAGCCAAACTAACTGGCGGGGGGCAGCAGCAGGCATAGTACTTCTTGTTTCAAAGAAATGAAAGAAAAAGACAAACACAGAGACACAGGAAAATACAGGAGAGGAGACTCCCTTTTCAAACTAAAAGAGAATAAAAAAAAATATAGAAAAACAGGCCCTCTCCTGTCATTTTGTGCCAGCTGTACCAGGAGAACAACAGGATGGGGGTGGGAGACTGAGCCACCTATTGTACAAAATACATAATAAGCACTATTTTTGTTACTATGTATACCTACCCCTTCAAAAAATGATACAGAAATGCGATTTTAATAAACCATTTAATATTGTCTCTGTTTTCTTTACAGTTCAAGTCATTGTATAATAGGAATAACGCACTCCAGGGTGGGTGTTATGTTGAGATAACATCCCTTCTCAGGTGTTGGATGCCCTTGATCTGCGGCCTCGGGCACGACCACCCAAGATGGGATGTTATCCCAGCATAACACCCACCCTGTTGTGCATTATTCCTTTAAAATTCCACAGTGCCATCCCTCCCAGCCTGGGAACACAGTAGTACCACCCTGCTCCTTTCAGCCTCCCAACGCAGCTCTTGGGTTTACTCCTGAACCTGGGTAGTCGGTGATGGAGTACAACGTGACCATCTGGCATGCCTGCTGTATGCAAGATTTCACCTGAGAAAGAGACCTGTCAGGCCTGCAAACTTGTGTACTATAACATCTGTATAATATGTTCATAGGTCCAATAAAAAGCATTTAACTATCTAGTGATTTTCGGTTACAGTTATGTTGAAAAGGGAGCAGCACTTACCCCTGAATAATGTAAAAGCGAACAGCATAAAACAGCAGCTGATTCTTGGGTTAGGGGTTCATGGGTGCTAGTTTACTATAATGCTGAATTGCTAGCATTACACATTTGGAGAATGAAGCTTCCAATTTCAGCTGGGGCAATGCCGTCACAAGAAAAGCTGGGGGAACAGAATACCAGAGGAATAGAACACCTGTACACTCACGCTCCTCCTGAACTATACGCCAGGTGCAGTACAGTATCAAATGAAATAAGGCCAGGATGACCAATATTAAACATGACGCACACTCTTATTAATATTTGATCAAGAACAGCAAGCAATGGGACATTTCTAGGAGAGGAAAAATGCACACGACACACTCCTTGGCCTTACATCTTTAGAAAAATGGAGCAGAACTGAATTTATTCTTGTAAATAGTGCCTTTCATACACATGGTGTCACAACATGCTTTACGTACTAATGTATGAGATACTAGTAGTGCAGGGGCTGTATGCAGACCAACACAGCAGTCATTATACACCAATGAGTTAGATACTGGTAGTGCAGGGACTGTATATAGACAAACACAGCAGTCATTATACACCAGTCAGATACTGGCAGTGCAGGGACTGTATACAGGCAAACACAGCAGTCATTATATACCAATGAGTTAGATACTGGTAGTGCAGGAACTGTATACAGGCAAACACAACAGTCATACACCAATGAGTTAGATACTGGTAGTGCAGGGACTGTATACAGACATACACCATAGCCTTTATACACCAATGAGTTAGATACTGGTAGTGCAGGGACTGTATTACAGACAAACATGGCAGTCATTATACACCAATGAGTTAGATACTGATAGTGCACGGACTGTATACAGACTGACACAGCAGTCATTATACATCAGTAAGTTAGATACAGGTAGTGCAGGGACTGTATACAGACAAACAAGCAGTCATTATACACTAATATGAACATACGAATTTGCCAGCAGATATAGGCCTTATGGTCTTATCGAGTGTGCAGCTAGCAACCCTTATACTGCAGCTGCCCTCCTCCCTCCCCTGACCCTCTCTTACCCTATCCCATCCCTTTTGAAGCAGTCCACTGTTCTACAGGATACCACTTCCCAGGCAATGCGCTCCAACCAGACACCCTCTCTCTGTAAAAAGCGTCTTCTCATTTCCCTCCTGAACCTTCCCCCCTCCAATCTGAGATCGTGACCATGAGTGTCCCTACCCCCCCCATTAACTTGAATAGTCCCTCTGTGCCTGTCTTGTTTATTCCCTTCTTGTACTAATGAGTTAGATACTTGTAGAAAGCCCAGTGTACACCCTTCCTCCCCATGGCAAACCACTGAAATACAATATTCTTTCTGCCCAAATTGGCCACCTACTTATCCTATCTCTAAAAGGGGTGGGGGTCTCTTGGTGATCACATCAGAGCCCTGAGCACAGTAAGCTCAGCTACCAAATGTCACAGCAGACCACCCATCAGCTGGGTCTCTTCTCTAAAATGTAACTTCCATTTTTTTTAGAATTCATAATTTTATTGAATTCAACTTTGTACAACAATAAAATAACAAGTATTTGACAGTCATATACATTACTTATTTACACTCTATGATATCTGAACAAGTTAAAATATAACAGCAGTTTATGTACCAGCAACAAGGCATGCAATTTGGTACAAAGTAAAACGAATCGCATTGGCAACTCTTAATACTATAGCTGTATTACATTACAGATACAAAATGTGGCAAATAAATCTTTACTGCAGTCTAATGTGTCAAATCTCTGTGGCTAAACAAGGACCAAGACATTCCAGGGTGGGTCCAAGTTGAGAAAGCTATACTTAAAATGTAACTTCCTGAACTGGCTTCTTTTATATAAGGTGCACCACCTAAATTGGCTAATTTTAATTAAGGCGCAATTTCCAACCAATGTGTGGGTAACAGGTGAGGAGCATGCCAAAAGAGAGAGAGCCATACATCTCCCAAGCATTAAACAAATACAAAATTAGGTCTGGATAACCAAAGCCGTTCTGCCAAGCCTCTTGAATACCTCATGGCCAAATCTGGCCATCAAGACTGCACAGCAGTAAACACAAAGTTAGCAGCTCAACCCTTGTTCATTCACAAAACTTTAATGGCTTTTTCATTAGTGGTACTGCTGCTTTATGGCAAATATTAGTTAAAACAGAAAGTTCAGTACCCCCATGGCAAATCTTTGACATACAATATTCTTTCTGGTCAAATCATCCACCTACTTATCCTGTCTGCAATGGATGGAGGCCTGGGGGCATAGCAGCACAGACTGCATGGCCAAGGAAATCCTGCTTCTTGGACTTCTTGTCTAGAGGCTTGTTCAGCTCATCCTGCACTCTCATCTTGTGGAACACTGCAACTACCACTACCCCCTCCAGAAACAGATGTTCCAAGAAACTGGACAGCCCCCTCTCCGCCATATAGACTGCAAGTATGCAGTCCCCTAGGAACTGGCAAGTGGCTTGGTAAAGCAGTGCACTAAGTGCCTGACCTGAACAGCAGGGGTGATAGGGAAGGCCAATCCTTTGAGAGATCCTGCTCGAAGATGTCCAACAGCGTGTAGGTTCCAACTTCTGGGCCTCCCTAAGGGGGAGTCCAGAGACATGGACATCTATTCCTTGAGGGTCAGGAATGAGGCCTGGTCCAGTGACAAGGACCAGTTCATCAGCTGACTGCTGTCATGTCGGCATGGGGCCAATGGAATGGATGACCCATCCAAATCTGAACCAGGATATAGAAGCAGTGACCACTGACATGGGGTATGGAAGACTTTCTTTGATGGGGTGAGTACCATTGCCAAGAGATGTGGAAGTCCAACCTGAGCCTCAAATCCCTCATTGGAGTTCCCCTACCAGCTTTGGGGGTAACCTGCTCAACCTGTAGAAGCCACTGCAACATGGCCAGCAGAGCCAGGGATGGGGGTGTGCTGGGTGCACCACCAGGTTTGGCACCAGGAAGAGCAGCCATGGCCCAGGTGGGTCTAAAGGCCTCACTGGTCAACACTGATGATGAGAAAAGGCTCCATAGGCTCACTGTTACCAATCAGGTCTTTTCCATCAGTGACATTGGTGGCGGGAACCAGATGACATAGAGAACTCGAAGATGACTGCTGATGGCAGTTTCAGCATCGATGCTGAGAATGCACTCAAGAGCACAACTGTGACCTTGAGCATCAACGGTGAGGTCAGCATAGCATCGGTGCCTCCAGCTCTGGAAACTCCAAAGGAGCAGGTACTGGCCGAATCATGGTCTGTGCTGGAGTTGGAATGACCAGCATTATCTGGACCAGTAAGAGCCTGCCTTGGAGCTTGGTTGGACCTGACCCACTTGGCTTGGACTGGGAGACAGTCAGCACTGGCGTTGGAAAAAGAGAGGAGTCCTATCCCTCTTCGGACTCATCCTTGACATGGTCGTCCATTAGATCAACCAACGCCCACTCACTCAGTTTCTCTAATAACAACGTGGCGGGGAGACAGACAGACTGGTGGCTTGAACTCCTTCAAAGGCCACTGATCACGTGGGTCTTCCAGTTGGTAATAGTACGAGTAGTCCCTCGCTCAGCAGCTGTCCCATGACTGGCACTGACTCTTCTTGTGTTTTTGTCAATGAGATGGAGACTTGCCTTCAATGGAGTGGAGAGACAGAAGAATATTCATATACCCTGTGTCCTTACAGAGGACTTACTTCACCTTCATGTACAGAAAGTCCAGGAACAGCACACCCTCACTGGCCCCCTCTGCGGCCCACAGCTGCATTGCCAACCACATGGCCTTGCATGGCTTGTATCCTGTGGGCCTTGGAGAACCCACTACTTACACTTCTCAAGGGCTGAAGCATGCATGGCCTTACACCTGGGAGTAATGGGCCACTTCGTGGTTCAAGCCTAATAATAAATGTAGGCTTCTGTCGGTCATGGGCACAGAGTACGTGAACAAAATATACCTCTTCTGTTCCATGACAAGTCACGACAATGGGGCAGGAGCCACAGGACAGGGTGAAGAAAACAACTGAAAGACTAACTTCAAACTTTGAGAAAAATACGCTTGAAAACTAGCAGAATCCTCAGTTACTAGCAGGAACTGTGACGAAGGAGACCTGATCCTTCCAGTGGGAGAAAAGATCTGAGTGCATAGGGGGTTATAGCTAGAGGACCACATGGTTGAGTGGTCATGCTTAAAGACTGTTCTTGTGACTAAGCAAGCTCACTGGAAGACTGGCTGAGTGTGGACAGCGAGCTGCATCTAGGTAGTCATAACTATCCAGGATACACAGTTGGTAGCAGGGATAGGATGCAGGAGAGAGGCGGAGGAGCGGCCTTGTACATGAAGGAGAGCAGGCTACAGAGGAAATAGACATGGAGGCACTGATATGGAATAACTGTGGGTACAGGAAGTCATGGATTGCTGTAAGATTATCAGGGTTGGAATGGCATATAGACCACCATCATAAAAGGGTGTAGACTAGCAGTTGGTAGAGGTCATAAAGAGGGAGGCCATGCAAAGTGAGATGCTGCTAATGGGGATTTCAGCAGGTCAAACGTGAACTGGTGTGGCCCAGTGGCAGTGAGTGCAAGAAACCAGAAGCTGACAGCGGCTCTACAGGATTACTGATACAAATGGTAAAGGCACCCACAAGGGAGGGAGCAATTCTGGATTTGCTCTTCACAAACAACTCCTCCCCTTCACCTTCGAGCTTCAGTCCGATACTGGTCCCCTCATATCTGCTGATGTATTAAATCGGCACAGCTGTTGCACTGCCACTTGCAATGCTGGCGATCCATGTTTGCGAATGGGATTGAGCCGTTGGGGGCAGGCCAGAAGAAGAAGGATTGCGTGTCCTAAGGAAGGGGTGGATACTGCCCCTGCTGCATGACTGCCACCTTGTGGAGAGCAGATGGGAGTACAGCTGGGAAGCACAAGGGGGGGAGGGGTGGCTGCCAGACCCTCGGCATGCATGGGTGCCACTGTACACATTCATGGACACGTTATTGCACACTGATGTGCCTGGGGAGAAAACCCGAGCTGAGAGGAAAAACACATAGCCTTACCCTACACCAGTGCCCCCTATAGGCTCAAGCATGACCCACACAGCAAGATACCCACCAATATATATAAAGTTTTGAGTAAAAGGTAGTTAACCAGTAAGTCCGTGAGCTCGTCAGTATGGCTGGGGGGGGGGTGCCAGTGGGCAGAGCTGGGAAGCAAGAAAAGGTTCTATGGGGAAAAAAAAAAGAATAAAAGGTTCAGGCCCAGGGATGGAGCCAGCAGTCCCACTGGAAGCAGTGGTTTTGGTGAGTTCCAGTCTTGGAGCCTTATTTTCTTTATTTTCAAATGCTGAGAGAGAGAGAGAGAGAGATGCTATCCTGAAGGCAGCATGGCTCAAGGAACCTATATATGAGGGGGACTCTCAGGTTATGCTATTCCCCAATCTGGCTTACACCACAAGGATGAGGCCTAAAGTCTTCGACAGTGTGAAACAGCGACTTTGGGAGGGACCCTGAAATACTGTTTACTCTGTTATTCCCAGCATGTCTCCACTTTACGGTTGGACCCAAAAATTATGTATTCACTGACCTGAAAGTGGTTGGTAATTGTGTCCAATGCCTAGAGACTCACCGCCAAGCCATGGACGAGGAAGCAGAAGTCTCCAAATGGGAAGAATGAGTGTACAGCTCAGGTTAGGGCTATTGTGAGTTTATTCCAGATGCTAAGGCTTCCCTCTTGCTGGGCTCTCTAATTATTGCAACCTTTCATAACTCTCAGTGCCAATTCTCTGTCAGACTACAGTGAGGGAGAAATTTTGGACTTGTGCTTTGCTGTTCAGGACCATTTATAACAGTCTTTAATAATTACCTGTGCCAGAAGTTTCCTGTTAAAATGTTTTATTACAGTGTTTCACTACTGCAGTTTCAGGGAAACCCCATTTACATGCCTAATCTACTAGCTGATTGTAGAAACGTCATTACCGCCTTGACAACGTGGTGGGCAAAATGATGTCTGCATAAAATTATAAGTTCGCCACATGGCGCTGCATAAGCATAACCCACACCATGACCCAGATTCAAGGGAGCTGGTAAATCCAGTAACTAAAGCTACCCTAAAGCTAAAGCATCACTGCTGCTGGCATCCTCCCAGATGCCCTCAGCAACCACTATATTACCTATTGTGTGAGAAAAGTGGTCGCCCCCCCAATCAACCCTCAAATACATTTGGTATCGCCCTCTCTGTACTCTGGACTCTTCTACTCTCCTCCAAGACCTACTATGTACTGACTGGTCCCCTATGTTCCAGGCCCCTGACATTGACTTGGCCCTCTGCATCTTCACAAGCACCCTACTTTGGATCTGAAACACCCAAGCCCCCCTAACAAAGGCAAGGGTCAAGCGTATCCACCACCCCCTGGATCACATCAGATCTTCTATCCCTCTGTAGAACTAGGGATAAATTCTGGGCACTATTCAAATCCTCCATGTCCCCTACTCATCTCCAGCTTTACAAATCACACAGAAACGCCTGCACCAAGACAATCTGACAAGCCAAAGGTGACTACTTCAAGTCTCAACTCCAGGCAAATGCTGGCTCCCCTACTACTTTCTGGAAGTTTATACACCCACTCATGGACCCTGCCACCAATCCAGCTGCCTCAGCCCTCAATATCTTTTTTTTTTTCTGTATACATTTTTACATTTTTTTCTCCCTGTTTTTCTCCCATCCCCATTCTCGGCCGGGTGCACGCATGTGGAAGCATGCACACACTGCGGCTCTAGACACCCTCCTGCAACTTGCTGCCCCCTCCCACCTACGCTAGCCACTAGACCTCCACCAGGTGCGTGGGGCGACGATCACCCCGAGAGAGGAGAGCTGCCATATGGCTGCCAATTCTGCTCTCACCCCATGCTAGCTACCTGACGACCCGAGTCCGTTTTCTGAACCCGGGTCGCCGCGTGATGTAAGGTAAGGCATTCAGCGCCTCAGCTCTCTGTGCCACTGGGCCGGCTCAGCCCTCAATTTCAATGGCTTGACTACCACTGACCCCACCTACATAGCCGAATCTTTCAACAAATTCTTTCGATACCTGAGCAGTCCCAGACAACCCCTCTACAACCTCACTGGGTTTCCCTACCCCTCCGCATGAATTTGGCTTTAACCTCCCCCCCATATCGTCCACAGAGGTCTATCAGGCACTCTTCCTTGAATCCAGCAAAATCTAGCCCTGACGGACTCCATCCTAAACTCCTCCGCATCTCTGCCCCAGCCATAGCCTATCCCGTTGCCCACCTCCTAAACCTCTCCCTCTAGTCAGGCACGGTCCCCCAGGCATGGAAACTTGCAAAAGTGATACCTCTACACAAAGGTGGGGATCCAACCTCGCCCAACAACTACAGGCCCATCTCTCTCTCTCTCTCTCTCCTGCCCTCTCTTGCCAAATTGCAAGAATCACTGATATACTCCAGGCTCCTGGACCATCTAACAGCCTCTGGTACTCTCTCTCCCTACTAGTCAGGCTTCAGGAAACATCACTCCACAATTATCTATCTGCTCCGAGTCACTGACCATATCTACTCTGCAATGGATCAAGGCCAGGTCACCTCTGCCATCTTTGTGGACCTGGCCAAGGCCTTTGATTCTGTTTTCTACTACCTTCTGATCCACAAACTACACTCATCTGGGCTGTCCCAATCCAGAGTCAATTGGTTCAGCTCCTGTTTACTCAACAGACAGCAAATGGTCAAATTTGGAAATACCCTCTCCTCACCCCTCCCCATCCTAGTCAGCGTGCCCCAAGATTCCATACTCGGACCCATTCTGTTTTCAGTCTTTATAAATGATCTTCCCTCTGCCTGCTCCACCTCCCACATACAGATGTATGCAGACAACACCGTGCTCTGCTCCTTTGGCTCCCCCATCGACGACGTATTTACCCCCCTACAGTAAGACTGTGCCAAAGTCCAGCTTTGGTTTCAGGAAACCCAGCTGAAACTTAACACAAAAATATAAAAAAGTTTCTATGGTTTTCAGCTCCAGACAGAGGCTGGCTTGTCTCCAGTCCTCCCCTACCTTTGTCACATTGAATGACTCCTCCCTAGAGGTGGTCAATACAGTATAACCCTGGTTATCTGAACCCCCGGATAATGGAAAGCCTCAGTTAACCAAAACTCAGTCTTGTCCCTCGCTATTTCTTGTCTTTAATCTGGTGGCAGTTAAAATCCAATTGAACCGCATTTTGCGATAAGCGCTACCGCTTAACTACTTAGTGCCAATCATTGTTTAGTAACATTATTTAGTAGCTGGTCTGAGCAACAACAATACAGTGTGCTTCCACTTAATTAAGTATGAACTGCGACATATCATAGTTGTTTTCACCTCGCACTCCACATTGCACTGTAGCAGTCTAGCAGCATAGTTAAGCACAAGCGATCAGTTTTGGACATTAATCAGAAGCTCAGAGTTTTGGAATCCCTTGAGGCTGATGAGAAGGTTGTTGATGTTGCCCAACCTATGATATTGAAATGCAACCATGATGCGACATACGCTGGGCCAAAGACAAATTCACGATATCTGCAGAGTTTTGTTACTCACTTCTTCCAAAAATGAACACATACGCTGCAAAGAGCTAGTTCATCAACTATTTGCAGCGTATCTGTTCATTTTTGGAAGGAGTGAGTTCCCAAAAACCTGCAGGACTTATAACTATTGAATATTTGTGTTGCACCGCCATCCCAGTGCCCACCTGACTTTGTATGCGACAAAATCAGACAGTTTGCAGCAACAATGGACTGTAGTGCCAAAGCCTCTGTGAGAAAAACTGCATACTTGCAGAGACGAGAACCACAACAAAGCTGTCTACATGTGGTTCGTACAAAATCATTCCAAAGGAACCCCGATTTCTGACACAATTCTTACGGAAAAGGTGAAACAATTCCACCAGCAAATGGGTGGTGACACAGCCTTTTCTGCAAGTGAAGAGTGGCTTGACCAGTTTAAACACTGGCATGGAATCTGCCGGCTGTCCATTGCTGGTGAGAGCCTGTTCTCTGCCCGTGAGTCAATTGACCCATTCCGGGAAAAGTTAAAGAACTTGATGTTTACCTGTCAGCAGATTTACAACGCTGACAAGACCGGGACACACTGGAAGTTGCTCCCAGAAAAAAACACTTGCTGCCGGTTCAGAAACACATGCCCCTGGTTACAAGAAAAATAAAGAAAGGCTTACTGTGTTGGCTTGTGGCAATGCCACTGGAAGCCACAAACTGACCCTTTCAGTGATTGGTAATCGGAAAAGCCAAGGTGCTTCAAACATGTCAACACGAAATATCTGTCAGTAATTTATCGGGCACAGAGAAGTGCCTGGATGAACTCTGAGATCTTTTAAACATTGTTTTTTACAAGTTTTGTCCCCAGTGTTCGCTCTCACCTGCGATCCAGTGGTGTCCCTGCTCATGCTGTCTTGCTCATTGACAGTGCTGGAGCTCACCCCGGCACAGAAACCTCGAGAGCACCTGATAGCTCCATCTGCTGTGAGTTTCTGCCCACAAACACCACAGCAAAGATCCAGCCCATGGATGAAGGGATACTGGCCACATTGAAAAGGCTCTACAAGAGCAAGTTGCTCACCCAGATCCTAAACGATGAAAACAAGCATTCCGATTTGTGTTCAGTCATCAAGGGGCTAACTATAAAGGATGCTGTGTACATGTTGGCAAAACGTTGGGCTGAGATTAGGGCTGAAATGATCATAAAATGCTAGGACAAATCCACCATTCTTGCAGGTGGGTAATTTGCAGACACTCCCTCTGTGTTAGCTGTGAGGGGGGAGGGTGACCAGGTGAGAGAAGCAGAAGAGGAACTAGCAAACTTAGCAGAACAGATGGAAATCAACTTGGGAGTCTTGGCAGCCTGATTCAGAGGATCCAGGGCATGACGAGTTGTTCGACACTTGCATCGTTTCATTTGTTTTGGCTGACACAGTTGGACAAGCTGAAGATGAGAGCAGCGGCAGCAATGAAGAAGAAGAGAACCTACTATCCATCCCCACAGATGCAGAGGCAGTCCAGGTGTTCAAGCACTATATGCATGGGTGGAATGTCGGCCTGAAACGGAAGCACTGCACCTGCCTTTACTTCGCCAGCTACGAGGAAAGGCGATTAAAGTACTGTAGCCCAGGCAAAAAATGTCAGAGGGGGATGAAAGATTTCTTCAGTGTTGTGAATAAGGAGGCAGCTAAGTGACACTACATGCCGTACTGCTTACTGTGTTTACTGTGTTGCTGTGATGCGTGTTCCTGTGATGCTGTTTTTTTCTAACATTTCCCAGCATTTCTTTTCATTTTAAATTGTCATTAATAAATACTTATTAATTGTGGAGCTGTGTTCAGAAGCATTACCTTTTAAGTACTGTACTTTGCTGGCATTAACTTTTCTCGAGCAGTACTGGCATTACCTACTGTTACCTCGCACTCACTCTGTCTTTCCCATTTCTCTCCCATTTATCCGAATGTTTTTTATGCCCCCCAACATTCAGATAAACGAGGTTGTACTGTACCTTTAAATACCTAGGAGTACTTCCAGTGATGTCATGACTGTGGAAGCCGCTTGAGCTCTCAGCTCTGTCTCCACCAAGGCTTAAATATACTAAAATTCAACTGATCACAATTTAATTCTGGGCTAATCTGCTCTCAGACACCGCAAAGATACCCCCACGAAAACCAGATATCTTACAGTCGCCACCGGACCCTGCTGATCCCAACGGATTGTACTCTTGACAGCAACAGCTTGCAGATATTGAGCCATGGCGAACCCTCCAAAGCTGATCTCGCTGGCACGCCTAACATTGCCAGACAGATGGATGTTGTCTTACAGGAGCTACGGGACTTTAGGAAAGAGACCCGATCCACCTTCGCCATTCTGCGAACTGATGTGGGCAAAACAGAGAAGAGGCTTGATAGCCTTGAGAAGCAGGCCACAAGCACCGACTCCCGCGTGGACGTTGCTGAACACGCCATTATCCAACTGCACCAGGCACTTCAGGGTTTACAGGAGAGGGCAGACGATGCAGAGGCACAGAGCCAGAGGAATAACCTGAGTGTCTTAGGCTTCCCAGAGGGATCAGAGGGCAATAGCCCCATTCAGTTTATGCAGCATATTTTTTTAAACCAAGCTAGACCTACCAGATAGCTGCTCCCTTGAGATGGACTGTGTCCACCGTACGCTGGGCCCCTAGTCACCAAACTGCCCGCGTGCAATCCTGATATGGTTTCTGTGATTCCAAGAGAAGGAAATGGTCCACATAAGTCCTGGCAGCAGGGGGATTTAACCTTTCAGGAGCATTGCATGTATGTGGATAACGATTAACCGTCTGCTATTGTGATGAGATGCAGAGCCTACGCCCACGCACTGAAGAAATTAAAAGAAGCAAAAATTAAGTTCAGAACCCCCTATCCTTTGAAACTCATGGTACAACTCATTGATGGCCCTAAAACTGTCAACAGTGCAGAAGAGGCTGCTCAGGAACTTTCTAAGCTTGGCATCGAAGTTGCACCAAGCCAGAAATCATCCAGCACTTCCTTGGCGGCCAAACTGGTGCAGAAGGCCTGGAACAGATTGCCACTGAGGGAACAGTGCCGTAGGGAGGGCGCCCCGGCAATCCAGCAGATAGTGGCGGGACTGAGGCAACAAACTGTGGCCACGCTTGAGACTGCATCACCCATTCAAGCTGTGAAATTAATGGACTTAAGGTAGGCTGGCCACTGGCAACGGCTCACAGTTGGCCGTGTGAACGAGCCTATAGATGAACCTGGGGGGGGTGTTCCTTGGTGCCCAGAAGCCCCCTTCCGTCTTGCTTCCATGATGTTTTCATTAAAAAAAATCTAATACATGGTGAATAAATAATGGAATTTCTCTGGTAGGCCCACCCCATGCCCATATCCTGACTACACCTCTAAATAAAGAATGGAATGCCCTGAAATTCAGGACTTTGTTTTTTTTTTTGAGGGGGGCGGGAGTTCTGAGAGCGAGTCCTGCTGAGGGCAACTGTCCCTGTTTTCTGCAGGGAATTAGAAAATCTTTTTTAACAATGTTTATTACCATGCAGTCAGTGAAGATAAACAGACGTTATTTCCCTATTCATACTCTTGAGCAAATACATCCCGCACTGAAAGGGTATGGTGTCACAGTGCTGCAGTTAGCTGGGTGTTTTTGAGTTTCATTTTTTTACTCCCAGGATCAGCAGCGGCTTGGCTCTAGCTGTGGGGGAAGGGTCATTTAAAAGGCTAATTAAGCCAGTCATACATGGCAAGGCTGCAGAGGCTTTCCTTAAGTACGCGCTAATTAAATAATGTGCCGTGCGGAAATATTTAACATCATTATCGGCGCACTTTCTATTGTCTTCATTAATCACCCCTCAATCAGCATGCCACCCCATGAGCCAGGGAACTGCGTCTAATCCACAGTGGATGAAGAAGAGGTGGCTACCATTTATTTTCTTTTTGACATTTTCTTACCAGTTTCTTTTTTCTTTTTTTTTAATTAGCTGGAGTCTATCCAACTCAGGTGTAATACAGACTTTGACTAGCTGCCAGAGGTGCTCCAAACCCTTGTCTGATGACACACAATAGGTGCAGTACCAATAACTCTCAAACTCACCACATGGAAGTGTGTAGCACTGGTCTTCAAAATGCAGGACAAATTACCAGAATATATAGCTCTTTTCTTCATTTAAAAAATAATATTACTAAAAAACTAGATGGTATCATTTGATTAGTGATAATGTTTCTGTAAAGTTAGTTACTTTTTAAATAAGTTGTATGCAATAGTACCAACATTATGTGGCACTATTAGATGTCAAATACATTTAGATGTCAAATGTGTGCCGCTATGCGTACCTCATCGCACTTGTGAGGTATGGCAGTCAAAAGTCAAAATGTGGCCCAGTCTGATGGCCTAGCAACAGGCCACTGCATAGTGATAGGCAATCTGGGTTCAGGAGTGAACTCATGTTGCCATGTCAGGAAGCAGGCCAAGCTTGAGGCCGTGCCTTGGCTGGGGATGGGTCAAGGGTGAGCTCCAGTGCCACAGTGCCCCTGAGGCTGGGACTGGGGGCTTGCTCCTGCAGGGCTGTGCTGTGAGTGTGGGCGGCCACCCAGAAGGCTGGGCTCATGTCAGTAGAAGTGGGAGGAAACCAAAACGGAAGAAAATCTCATGTTCGTCTATATGAGGGTCTGGGCCTCTGGATTCCCCCAGGGTCCTAGTGCCTGCAGCACTAGGGCTAGTCCACACAGTGAACTGCATCTGGTAGGGGCCATACGGCCCCTTCCCCCTTAGGGTCCTTACTATGGAGTTAAAACCATGGGGGTAACTGGTGGCTTGCTGGGGTCTGTGGGGATAGGGGAAGCAGGTCTGAACAGGGAATATCCCTTGGAATAGGGTCTATCCCTAAGCAATGAGAGTGGCCGAGTAGAAAAGCCTCCATGGGAAAAAAAGATAATATGCTAGCACCAGCACCAGAGCGTACCACCAGAAGCCCCATGGGTAACAGGCTGGCATTTTATTGCCAGCGCACACAATTATGATATCATCAATCCACAACATTTTAAACTTTCCTACTGTGCCTTATCTGAGCTACTAGTAGGGGGCTCAGGCTAAGCAGTTAGGGCAGTGTCTGAAATGTTCAGTTCCTATGTAGAGAACCACCTGTAGTAGCCATGCCTTAGCTCGTGTTTTTGCTTGCACAGTCAAGCCAGACCCCTGGCTTGGCTTTGGGTGGAAAATTACTGCCTTGCCCACATCTGTTGCTCAGATTTACACAGTATGCAAGTGGAGGTTGTGGGAATCAAACCCAGGTCTGCTAGATACATCAAGCTCATTCCTCTAACTTCTAGGCTATACTACCAGCCATACATTGTACATTGTACCAAGCATTACAACACATTTTACAAACAGTTCAAATTACAGCCCCCCCTCCCAACTTCATAGTGAAGTTACATATCTGGACTTCAAAGCACTTGGTTCATAACAAACAAAATTGAAGGAAATGGGAATTACAGTGGCTGAGGACCTCAAACGTAATAATGCATCCACCCCTCTGGGTTTTAAATCATTTACTCCATTATAAAATGCTGTTTAAGACTAGAAAAAGACAGTGAAAGTTTTTTCCAAGATCCTTAACTACTTGCATTTTTTGTAAGCTTATGCCTGTGAAAGCCTTCTTATTTCAGTTTAATAATTTTATGTGACATCCCTATGGGAGCAGAAGGGATCATAATTTGGCCCTGATGAGGTAGCCACCAATCTCTTCCACTTTTCAATGAATCCACTCCACTCCTGCGCTCAGGCAAGTAATGACATGTGCCTTTGAAGAGCGTGAGGGTGTCCCCCCCACTTAGGTCTACGGCGGTCTGATTTAATTACATTTTTCAACATAATAATGGCCAGTTTGAGATTAATCAAGGGCCCCCGCTCGATAAACAAGGCCCTCAATGGGGCCAAACTACAAACAAGAAGAATTTCATTGGCATCAGGTTACAAAATATGTAAATAGTGCCCAATCTGCAAAAGCTTAGACAATCCCTTTAAATTTAATAGATCTAATGTAAAACCCATTTTAACAAAACATAAACCCACAACCTGTAGAAAAATGCTCCCAAACTGAGAGATTCTAAAGCAGTTTGAAAACAGCAGCTTCAGACAGACAAATAGTGTTGCCACATGGTTTCACAGTCCACCCACAAAGTCAGATACACCATTCATGTATCAAAGTGCTACCCTGCCTCATGCTTAACAAGCAATAACCATGGCAAGAATTAACACAATATCTGCTCCACAAACACCTGACAAGCAGCAATCAGCACTCCACTCTGTGCTAGGCCAGAGTCCCTTGAGAGCTATTCTCGGGCATCCAATGTTCGCATCCTAGGACTCCCTGAACTGAGGAAAGAGACCTCAAAAAACGTACAAGACTGGCTCCCTAGCGTGCTTCAAAGTGTACTTCAACTGCAGACACCTGTATAAGTGAGGTGGGCTTATAGAATGAATCCAAGAGAAGATCCTTCTGCATAGGACAGAATTTGCACCATCCTACTAGTACTGGGAAGTAGTGAAAACTGGGATGAAATCCTGCTCGCAGCAAACAATCTGGGGGCATTCATATGGGGGATGCTGTGATCAAACTATTCCCCGATCTTAGTGTATGCACCCCCCCACTTCCCTGTCTAGGGGTATTTAAGGTGGGAAAGTTAGTGGGAAAGTGGGAGTGCTGTACAGCCAAGAAAACACAGCCCAGAAATAAGACAGGAAAACAGTAACTGATTGTCCTCTGGTGATGATGATGGTGATAGGTGGACTCCATCAGGGTGCCCCAGACCCTCAGGGTGCTGAGCCAGTATGCAGTAGGGGTGACACAGATCTTCACCTCCCTGGCCTTGCCCACTTCACCCGAAGGCCTTTGTAGACTGTTTTCACCAGGCAGACCTCTCAATGTCTTCCTCGGTGGTTCTCTGGTCCCTGCTGTTCTGTGTGCCACCCTGAAACACACTGGATGCAAGGCTGTGGAGGCAACTTATTTTAGCAGCAGCAAAACACAGTTTCTTTAAAACACTAGAGGAAAACGCAAAGTTGCAAAACAGGGGATCCCATTTAATGAACAGTCAAAAGAATAAACAGTTACTCCATAGAGCAGTAAAGCAGGACCGAGGGTCCCATTATGCAGCTGAATGGTAGAAGGTAAACTGTACTTTGGACCCAAGGGTCCCAATTAATAACTCACTGCAGTACTCCACACAGTCACAGGCAGCTACCCCAAACTTGCTAGGCAGCTTACAGTCCAAGGCAGGTGCACCCTTGATGCCAAACCAGCCATCTCCAATCAGAGAAACAGGCTGCAGGAACTTTCTGGCTCCCTCCTAACACTGCCACGAGGAGCATGCGTAACTTGGGGAAAACAACTGCCTGACCTTCAATTGCTTCAACACATGCTTTTTCCTAACTGCTGGGCACGAAACCCAGAATTGCTATTTAGCCACAGGGGCATGCTTCACTCTGGGACTGACCAGCCTCAGACCCCCACACATAACCCCTATCTCATGGCTTCATTGCTAGACTGAAGGCAGCATCCTTCCTCTCTGGATTCTCTGGCAGAGGATCCTAGGGCTCTCCCAAAATGGCAGCCACCGCTCCTCCACATTTCCTAAGGTGGCCATACTATTAAAAAAAAAAAAATGCAGCATTGGCCGCATGGCCGAGCGCCCCGCTCCAACCTCCTCCTCCTCGCTCTCTCCCTCTCGAAATCCCCCATTCCTTTCTCAGTCCTCTCTTATATGGGCTCAGATGGTTTGGCGCCTAAAACATGGGTCCAATCATGGACTGAATCTACTGATGCCAAACCTGCTGCCTCTTCTTGTGCCCTGCGGGACTTGCAGTCCCAAATCCAATATCCACCCTGTGCCCTGCAGTGCCAGCCGTCACCAAAAACTACTTACAGTTTAAATTTCTACCTTCGGCAGTATCCACACATGTGCATAGCACGTGGACCCGACATTTTAGAAAATAAAATTATTTATTTACATGCGAGTGGTCCTGAGCCCAATCCACCTCCAAACCCAGACTGGGGACCACACTCCCTGTACCCAATGGCACAGACCATCATTCCTGTGCTCGGCCCAGCCCCAAATGGGCCGAGACACCAGGAAAGAATGGCCGCAGCTGCAAACCACATGGTGGTCGCAAAGCACAACTCTCACCACAACCCCAGGAGGCAGCGCCGTGGGGGAAAGCATCAGAGACGTGAGGGCTCTGCATCAGGTAAGCCCACTGTGAGGGGCTTACATTAGTTACAGCACATGCCAACAGTGGAATGAATTTGATGGCATCCACACTCTGTTACGAGAGCCAAAAGTGAACCACTATATGCTGCTCCCGGTGCAACTCAAAATCCATTACAGAGGGAAGATCTTCCTTGACTGATTCAGCCCACTGAAAAGATAAGGTGGTGCATTGGTGGGGTTCAAGAATGTATGCGATAGACATAAGAGAATGTTAGTGGAAAGGAATGGAGGAGAGAGAAGGAGCCATAGATCAAGTAGTAGGGAAAGCAGGCAGACTGGGTGAGCCAAGCAGTCCTTCTCTGCTGACAAATTCTATGTTTCTGTTTCTTTTCCAGGCCAGCAGACACTAGGAAACTGGCCAAAAAAAATATGGACTGAATGCTCTACCAGAGTGGAAGATGAACCATCGGCAGCAGAGTCAGAGGAGTGAGTAAGTGGGTCAACAGATATGGACAATAAACTTATATAGAGACTACAGGATACACACAACTGTTGATAAATGTGAATTAGCCACTTTTGTGTGGCCCAGGTATATTGATGTCTGACTGTGGGGCAAGGCTTTGGGTTTGGGGAGGGGGGTTGTGTTTGACTAATGGGGCATGTCTTGCATGTTTGTCTTTAAAATTTTGGGTAGTCTGCATGGTCAAAATGGCGCCACTAGTGCATACTCAGTCTTCTTTTTGACCCCCCTCCACGGTGTCCTCTTCCTACCACTGTGGATATCATGCGGAATACATCAAATAAGTACTTAAGTGTTTCAAACATCTATTGCACTCAACAGTCTGCTGATTGCCTTTGTTTACACTAATATTATCAAGTTTAAGTTTGAGTTTATTTTAATTAGGCTCACCCAAAAGGTATTTCCAAAACACATAAAAAGACATCACCACATTCAGTTACATTACTAAATCCATAACAGTAAAAAGGAATGACAAGGACAGTAGTTCTCTTCCACAGTGACAAGTACATTTCTCAAGAGTACCACATCAACCAGGACCTTTCTTGTACTGAAAAGCCATTTGCAGTTATTAGTTTTGCATAATTCATTGGATAACAGCTTACACAACCCTTACTCAAGAGGTAGAATGAAGATTAAACACAGTCATAATTTGATACTACATCTGTTAAAAATTCTTAATGCCATGGTTATAAAAGATGCCAAGGCAAAATTAACTGCCCCCTCTTGAGCAGACAAAAACCAGATGAAGTTATTTTTTTGATTTGCTGAATTTCTTTGTTGCATTAAAGGAAGTATCCACTTTTTTCTTAAATTATGTAAATTAGGACAATCAAAAAGAATATGCAGACCTCTAATAAGAGGTTTAAAATACAGTTTTGCAGTATAGTCACAAATCTGCAACTTGTTCAATTCCCAGAACGGCACACTATTGTAGACTGCTAAATGGCGTTGATATTTATTATGCTGAATTAGATAATACTTGGTTCTCTCTTGCTAGTTTAACCCTTTTTAGTGAGTTGTGATGATGCTTTTCTTCCTATCCAGGAGGACTTTTGCTGAACGCTTTGGGCACTACATCACACTGATGGTTGAAACTTTACATACTGAAATGTTCAGATGCCATACTGTGCCACAGCCATACGTGGTTGCTTGGCTTCTTTGGACTTTTCAAAAACATGTAATATTTTTTCATCGCCTCCAGTGTTGTACCATGGAAATGGGGGAGATATACAGGCTCCTAGTTACAAGAAATATACTCCTTAATCAAATTCTATCTGTCCTCTGTACTGAAATTCTCATTGTTGTACTGTCACAAACACAACAAAAACAATTAACAAAAAAAGTACAAATTGCATATTTTTTCCCTGAGTTTTGTGTGTCTAATTTAGTGGAGGATTATGGGTAGCAAAGCTTTGAATAGGGGCTTATGCTGCCCATGTATGAAAACTGTATTTTATGCAGTGTCAGAAAATGTATACTTTTACTGTGACAGCATGGAGCCATTAGTTGCTGCCGGCCAAAAAAGCAGTGTTGTATGTTTTCTGTTATGAATCCAAGTTAATATCCTTCGAAAATGCACTGAGCTTGCTACTGCGTTTAAGGTTTCTTGCTAATGGAGTGGGGTGGTAAACAGGGAATGCACAACAGCCTGACTCAAAATATGCAGTTTATCTCTACGTGTGAGGGGCAAGATCATAACTCACGAGTGGCGAAGCCACACATGAGGTATGAAAGTCTTGTCCCCTCACAAGGTAAGATAAATTGTGTATTATGAGTCAGGTCATTGTGTATTTGATTTGTACAACACCAGTTTCACAGTTCTAACTTTTTAAACCAGCCATCTCTGTTAAAGAGCTGCTGAAGAAAATTTAAAAAACATAATATTTAGGTACAATTCAGCTTGCATTCCATATAGATTCTATAGATTTCTCCTGCACATTATTTATCACTGAGAAATTTGCATAAATACATGATCTTTATACCTCAGAGTTCATCTGCCTCTATAGCTTACTCCCTACTTCATATCATAATCCTCTGTTGTGACATCACAATCTGTTGCCATGGGAGTAACTGTGATGTCACAAGCAGTGCATTATGACTTCAGGTAAGAAGAAAGCAACAGGAATAGATGAACTTTTCAGGAGCAAAGATTCTGTTTTCATGCAAATTATACCAGCAATAAATAATGGGGAGGAGGAGCACAGAACTAATGTGTAGGGATGTAAGTTTGTCATGGATGAGGTTTTAATGACTCGTTGTTTGTTCATGAAATCATTAGTAAACAGTAGTAAATGTTGTGGCACTGTCATCATTGCTACATTCTGATGACACTAGTGAAAGTCATGGAAGTCCTGAATAAAGATCAAACGTCATGGAATCAATGACGTGTAAGACTGCCGTGACAAACTTACATCCCTACTAATGTGGAATACAAGCCGTAATGTGTCTAAATATTACGTTTTGTTAAAGTTCTACTGAAGACATCAGCTGCTCTTTAAGACTTTACTGGTTTTCCATGATTTCGATGGCTAGCGTCAGTGCTGCACAGGCTCATTTTGATGTCATCAGCATTGCGTTAGCAGCTCTCTGATTGGTTCTGTTCTGCACAGAGGTCAAGGAGAGTGACTGTGACATATCTAACCTCTAGATAAATGTGTATTTGGAGGTTCGATAGTGTGATAAATAAGATTATCAGGGAAGATTTCATCACCACTGGTCTATAAATGTCCATACTATACATGTGGTACCTCTGCCATGGACACAATCTGTAGAATTCTAAAATATATTACTTTTATACAGTTCCCAGGGCCCTGATTTAGTCAGTGCTCCAAAACTGCAGAGTATCAGGAGGCAGTGTGATACAGCAGTTAGAGCGCCAGATTTGGAACCAGGAAGTTGCAGGTTCAAACCCTGTTAGAGCCAAATATTCACTGTTTGGTCTTGGATACATCACTTTACCTCTCAGTACTCCAGTCTACCCAGCTGCAGAAATGAGTAGAAGCAGGACCCCGCTGGAAATGAGCTGTTGCATCTCAGCTGGGCTATCATGGATAAATAAATTGTTAACAAAAATCTATAAAAATCTGTTTGCGAGAACTATTATACAAAATTGCTTTCTTGGTATTAGCTGCTTTCTCCAGTAGGACTATCCATTCCTGAATAACCCAGGACCATTACATATATCTGTAAAGATCTATCACAGAGCAATTTAGAAATCAAAAATATTGCCTATTCTGGGAGAAACTGCTGTGCAACCATGAAGTGCAAGGCAAGGCATATATTTCTGTTTATTTATGTTGTGGACCTTAAAGAAACACTGTCAACCTCCCTTAGGCCTCAAACTGTCCCTTGATTAAAGTACACATTTTATGATTGTTCACATTCTGTGGAATGTGCTGATGTAGTTGGTAGTTTGAGTCTGATCCTTTTTTCCTTTTTAAAAGTGAAAAACAGCCTGCCCACCATACTTGTGTTACCACACCAAAATGTGTTTGTTTACATTCCTTGACCAACTCCCATTGCATCTTTCCTGGACTTGGGAACACCCCAACACAGTCTAGCCACTAAAGATGCAATGGGAGAAGAGGAGGCTAATGCATCTTGGGTACCTACTCTGTTTGGGGGTGTTATTCATGTTCAGGATGTATGTAATGAAAGGAGATCAAGGATTTGAAACAAAACAAGACAGAGTATAATTACACCATAACCATGCAGTTCAGTTCTACTATGAAAGAATGCAGATTAAACAACCAGCAGCACCAATTAATTTAACAGTAGGCAAGCAATCATGAAATGTGGGCTTTCAACTACAAATAGTATGATGCAAAAATTGTTGACAGGTTCCTTTAATAGAAAGGTATGGCTGTGGGTATTCAAATATATTGGCCCAGATATTCCAAGGGGTTGAGCATGGCGCAACAGAGTTGTGCCGGTGCAACCTCACATTGCGCCCCGGTAGGATATTGAAAAGGCTGCCTGGCGCAGCGCAAATCCCGATGCGCTGAGGGCCGCAATGTTAATGTATGCAGCGCAGATGCAGGGGGCGTGCCCATGCATATGCAGCACATCCCGATATTCAGCCAGGGGTGTGCGGCGCATATGCTGGCACAACCCTGCATTGCGCTGCATAGGGGGCTCAAAGTTGAGCCCGAAAATTGATGGAACAACTCCTGGCCACCCACAGGCAGGCTGCTGTATTGCAGGGTGCAACACAGCAGTCGCCAGCCGTGGGTGGCCACCCGCCCACCCAGAACACTGTCCACAAGCACCCACATCTCCCTGGCAGTCTAGTGGTACCCCTCTCCCTCCCGATTCTCCGATCGCCGGTAAATGTCTATTAATTAATTCCCTGGTAGTCTAGTGGCACCCCTTTCCCTCCCGATTCCCCGCTAAATGTATATTAATTAATTCCCTGGTAGTTTAGTGGACTCCCCCTCCCTCCCGTTTCCCCGATCGCGGTGAATCGCTATAAAATAATTCCCTGGTGATCCAGTGGCACCCCTACCCTTCCCACCTACACAGGGACCCCTGCCCCCCGCCCCCCGCCATCGGTAGGTGGCTGCAACCCACCCGCATACCACCCAGCCGCATGATACAGGGTACAGTATGGGCTTGCAGGACATACTGTGTTAGACAGTCCCAAATATCTGAATGAAGTCTACGGTGTTTTACCATGATCACGGCTATGGGGGGGGATGCCCTGGACCCCCCACTGTGCACACACGCTATTCTGTGCAGGGCTTGAGGCACAAGTCACATGTTCTTGGGCGCAAGGTATGCAATAGGGTTATAATGACATGCAAATGGCCCCATTTGCACCTTGCATATATTATGGCCTTCATTTGCATGCCCTCTGCTGAATATCACAGGTGATGCGCCCAGCGCAATTGCGTTTGCGCTGGCGCATCCCCGTGCTCCCTATCTGTGGCTTGCACCAGCGTAGTGCCACTGCACCATGTGCTGTCCGTGACATATTCAACAGTGCTGTGCCATGGTGCATCACTGTTGAATATCACCTGGTCCTGGCCCCGGTGCATCCCAGTTGAGCTGCGCCCACGCTTGTGCCACTGCCAGGCACAGTCTGAATATCCGGGTCAAGGTGTTTTACTGTTATTTGTCATTCTTGTTTTTTTAGTGAAAGAAAACTCAGTTTATGTGTGTAAGAAAAAAGAAAGAATAAAGAAATCCCAAAGGATATCAAGGAAAGTATACTCCTTGCAAATATATGTATTTTAGAAAGTGTTGCCAATGCAGTCTTGTTGAAGTATTTTTTAATGCAGAAATTCAGGCATATAGCTTGATGCTGCACTACAGAAAACCAAAAAGAACACAAGGGGGCACACTTCTGTTTTTGTTTTATTTTTTTATACATTTCATTTGTTAGAAAATAGAACCACAGGTGTTACAAGTTTGAACATATATGTAATATTTCTTATTGTTTCTATAGTGCACTGATAAACTTGGTAAAAGTATAGCTTTCTTTATTTTATTTTAACTAGAAAAAATGTTCAGGGGTGTATTCTGCACCTCTTATTCGAAAAAATAATATTTTGATTACATTTCAGGCTGCGCCTCGCAGTCCTGAGACAGAGTACAAACAAATGCTGCTACTGATAAGAAGATCAAACTCCAGTGATAATAAATCTGCATAGTTTTCCTGCCTTTCCTTGAAAGGGAACATATAGAAATTTTAATTTTAAATAATATACTACAAAAATAAAAACTGGCACAGGAGTGTAAAATACCCCTGGAATCGAAAGGGTTAACTATCCCTACTATGCAATACATTCTGCTCCCACACTGTGACTGAAGGACCCAAAGGTTACTTTTAACTTAGGCTGCTGACAGAATTAGAATGTATAGGGATTTTGGACTGATATATCAGTCCGTGGCCCTGCAAGGGTTAAATATAGTATAAATGGTTTCAAGCACAGTTAGGACAGAGTAAAGGCTATTGTGGCTACTCAGGATATCAGCAGTAGGGTGGAGATGGGGGTGTGTGGAAGATGGGAAGTGCTAGTACCCTAGATGACAGGTCCCAGAAATAGATAGGGAACCACTGACAAACTGGGTGGACCATTGGTCTTTTTCTGCCGGCACCGTCTGTCTTTCTATGTTTTCATGTTTAGTACAAATGACATGCAACTGTGAATTATAAGTATGTAATTCCATCACGAGCTTCTGGTGACATCATGAACCTCAAGAGTGAAGCTCAAATAATGTATAGAATACCAGATGGGAAATCATCAGTAACAAGACTGTAATTCCATCGAGGGACTCTGGTGAGCTTATAAAATACAACAGCGAAGCAAGAATAATGTATAGAATTATAGACAGGAAATCATCAGAAACAAGACTGTAATTCCATCGAGGGATTCTGGTGACATCATGAACCATAAGAGTGAAGTTCAGGCACTTGTAAATGTCACAAGAACCCCAAGACTGAATTACACGCTTTGTAATTGACAGCTGGGCTAGCTTTTGTTTTGTATACTATAGTGTCAAACACTGTTAATAGCATTTCAAATAGTCACATATGAGTTAAGCTGTTTTCTTGTCAGCAGAACATGAATCAAGCAGGCATTACTTACCACAGAATGTTTCAGAGCACTTAGAACATTTCAGACAGTTTGAGGGACACATACGTTTATAAAAAGCCATAATTCACAGTTCTGACATCACAACTATGAAATAAGTGACTTCTAATGGCACAGCTGTGAATTACTGAAAAAAAACTGTTTGGGATATATGTGAATTACAAGCGCTGACCATGTATTATTATAGGAAATAAAACGTGTGTGTGTGTGTGTAACCAGAGATTTGTACACCCTCAAGGTGTGTTTAAAGTTATGGATTACAAATTTTCACCCCTTTTATATATTTTTGGTAATTGCTGGTCCCACTGATTGCCTGACTGACTGAATAAAGAGTAGGCAAAGGACATACATGTGTAAAGCCAGCTTGGCGGGTACCAAATGTAAAGCCCTCTGACAGGCAAGCAAGGAACTGCCACAGGCAATATGTGCAAACCCCTCTCAGTGGGCAGGCAAGGAGCAGTTACTGGTGGCATGTGTAAAGCCTGTTCAGCGGAAACTAAAGGACCCACCTAGGGCTGCATCTGTAAAGCTCTGAAAGACATGCGCTTGATTGACAGCTCCCAGTTAAACACGGCTGGTTGTAACACATAATTACAACATGGTATGTGTGCATGAAAATGATTATTAAGGGGATATGTGATGGTAAGGGGCTTGATATGTATAATATCACAATGAGTGGCAAGTGAGCAAGAGGACTGCAGTTGGACTACGTACCAAAGTTCAAGTACCTGGGGGTCTGGTTAGACCATAGACTTACTTTCACAGATCACTTGGAAGAAATGGCAAAGAAACTTAGACAAAGACTTGGTCTGTTCTTTAGGATTAATAATCTCCTCACAAGAGACGCTAAACTGAAACTGGTTCAAACTACCTTTCTTTCCTTGTTGGATTACGCAGACTTTCTATATAGTCAAGGACCTGCAGGTACCCTAGACAAACTCGATACGCTTTATCACAGAGCCATAAGATTTATCACGGGTCTTCCATACTCAACCCACCACTGTGCATTGTACACGGCAGTGGGATGGTCATCCCTTGCTTACAGACGGCAAAAAGATGTTGCGGTTTGGACATACAAAGCTATCTCAAATAAACTGCCCCAGTATATCTCTGTCTGTTTACCTTTGTGCACTCTGGGGAAGTATGCCCTGAGAAGCACCTCATATATCTACCTTTATGTTTACAAAGCAAAATCTCGCATTGGCAGAGCAGCCATCAGCTTTGTGCTCCCTCAACTGTGGAACAAGCTGCAAAAAACTTTGAAATTACCTCACCCCATCAGCCTAGCAGCTTTTAAATCTCTATATCTACATCACAATAAGGAGTCCTGTGCCTGTCTACACTAAATAGTGACTCCTATAAGTCCAAGCACACTCTAATTACTACTGTTAAAAGACTGATCACATCTATAATCGACCCTTTCCTCTCCCCTTTTTCTGCTTCCATATCTGTCCCTTCCACATTCCTTTGACCCTGGTTCGAGCTCTAAATTCTCCATAGCGTACCACTATATATCTTTTTATATTAGGTTTTATTTGTGTTCGATGCACCTGATATATATATTTCTTTACTTTTATGAAAAATTGTGTCCTACCCAAAACTAGCTGTATCTTCTGTTCCAAAATATACTATTGTCAATGCTACCTGCTGATACTTTGTATATACTGCATTATTGTATCTCACTTTATTTGTATTATTACTGTTTTCTTGTGTTTTGCATCCCATGTATATCGTCCCCATGTTCCTTGTTAACAAACCCAGGCCCAACTCGAAAATGAGCTTGCTCAACGGTGATCACCTGGTTAAATAAAGACTTTGATTGATTGATTGATTATCACGAGTACGTGGAGCCACGAGTGATTTTCCCCGAGCTCACTTGCCACGAGTTGTGATATTACACATATCAAGCGCCTTATCATCACTTATGCATTTTATACAATAGGGGCTTTTTAGTTATGTTTGTATTCGTTAATTTATTTAGTAGAGTTTTTGTGGTACCTGTGTTTTTTTTCTTCCCGGTCTTCTTCTGCAGCATTTCGTGTTACTTGTTTGGTTGTATGAATAGATGTTATTGTAATATGTGATTGGTTCGTTTGGTGAATAACAATTTTTTTGGTTATGTGATTGGTTTCTGTGTGTGTGTGTGTGTGTGTGTGTGTGTGTGTGTGTGTGTGGTGGGTAGGATGTGTTTTGGTATTGGTTGGTTTTTCTGGTATTTTCATTGGTTGGTTGTTTATTTGGTGGCCTGTGATTGGTTAGTTTCAGTTTTGTGAAATGTTTCAGTATTTCCAGGTTCGGCGTTTTGTTTTGCATTGTGTGGTGGTCAGTGTTTTAATTTTTGGTCTGAATTTTATGTTTATTATGTGGTGTACTTTCTTTTTTGGGGTGTGGGGTGTGCTTTGTTTGGGTCACTCGGTGCCGTTTAGTTTGGTGCTGGCACCTGTTTTATAGTTTTCATGTGTACTTAACTGGTATATCACTTTAGTAGGTAAGTATATAAATGTTTCACATGTTATGTTCTTTAACAGCGATTTTTTTTTAATTTTAACAATATTTATTCACTTTGTATTCAGGGAATATTTTTATCATAGTTTCATTTTCATACTGTTCCGATTACTTTCACTGGAGTGATTTATTTGTTACAATATGAACTTTGGTAGTTTTTTTTAAGTTTACAGTATTTCGGTTACTTTCACTGCACTTGTGTACTTTAGAGAAAACAAATCTTTATTTTATAAGTACACATTAGAGTGATATAAGTTTTGTAACTGTTTCTGTCGTCTTGTCACTGTTGGTCTGTTTCTTTTAACCCAAGTCATTGTTGGATATAATGTAGCGAGATCTCTTCTGAGGCTTCTCTCCGTCTTTCGGTCCTGTAAAAGAAAGAGCATATTTCAGTACTGTATCTCAATGAGTATGATAGTACTGTTACATTCTGGGCAGTATTTATTACCTGGCATTATGTTGAAGGTTACACGTTGGGCATTTATTGTAGTGTTTTGTAAGTATGTTGGCAGTGTATACTCCAGTTCAGGTTCTGTGGTTGCAGTTGTAGTTCTTGTACTGTTACTACACTTTGCCACTGCTGATGTGCTCAGTTCTTCAGTCAAGTTATCTTCTGTTTCAGTTTGTTTACTGCTGTGTTCTTCTTTTTCACAGGTTAAGATGTCAGATATTTTTTCTTGTTTATTTTCACTGATTTTAGAGTGCTTGTTCAAGGAGTCCACTTTTTTGTGCTCTGATATCTGAATCATTTCTGTTGGGGGGTACTCCAATATCACAAAGTTTCTGTACAAGAGGTTTTCATATAGAATGGTTCATTAATCTTCTGTTACTATCAATGCCAGCTCTAGAGATCATGTTTTTAACCATTTTATTTATGGTGTTTATACCTAGAGGCTGGTTCTTGAACCATAGGGTTGGGTATTGTGCTTTACTCATGTGGTAATTAATTGCAAGGAAGAAGGGAGATTCTTCAAGTTAGTGTGCTCGGTGGTCTTTTGGACTGGTAGATAAGATAGTTTGTTACTGGGTATTGCTCAGGTTCGGCAGCTTCGTAAGCTCTTGGCTTAAGTTTTCTTATATTTTTGGGGTTATTTCCAGTCCTCCTTTGGTCTGGCGCTCAGTAAATCTTTTCTTATTTTCATCTGTTTTGAGCTTTATATTCCACTTAAAGTTCCTTGATTCTGTGCTTCCTCTTATTCCAAAATATAAAGTAACTGTATACCACATTGTGTTAAGTAATGATTGTGGTGTGTGTGGTCCCAATTGCTTTTCTTTGTATAGCTGCAGGATGATGGTGTCGGTCAGTTCTTCTGCTGCTTAGGGTCGATTACCTATTCCAATTTCTTTTAAATGTTTTTGTTTTATTTCTATGACTTGTCTTGTTTTTATAAATTGGAGAGATGTGGCAAGACATTCAGGGTACAAACTGTCTTTAAGGTATCTGTCTGTGCTTTAGAATATGGATTTCGCCCTTTGTGGCTCATAGTGACTGCCATCTTGTTTTTGTAAATCAATTAAAAAAATGGCATCATGGGAGGGCTTTAAGCCTGAAGTTCAATGGGTAGAGCAACTATGTCACTCCCCCATCGGGCTTATAAGGTCAATCATTGTGGGGGCTCTCCAGGATTCGTTTCTTGTTGCGGCCTGAGGCGCCGCATCTCCCTCGCTCATCTTCCTATTTCTCTCGCTTCTGTGTTTGATTGTTCCATGGCACCTCCAACCACTGGCGCCATGCCGACTCGTGTTGTCTCTGTTCTGCAGCTTGTTGCGCTGCATTTGTACTCCTTCCTGCCCCAGTCCTTTCTGATGCCTCATCCCCCCCGCCTCCTGCTGTCTTTTTCCTTCTCCTGCTGCTGCTTGTCGGCTTTGTGCCCATTCTGTCCCCCTCCTTGTCTCCCCTTCTCCTAGACCCCCACTTGCTTCCCCCAGCTCTGGTTCTGTGGCCTTGTTTTTGCCATGCATCACTATAGTTACCTCGCTGACAGCTCAAGCCGGCTCGTCCCTGGAGCTTGTGCCCATGTTTTGTACGACGCTGACTGTCTTCAGCTTAGAACATGTATCTTCTGACTGCAGTTGGATTTGTGCTGCTCCTTTCTTGTTTCCTTTATGCTGTCAGAGCTTCTCCTGCCTGCCTTGTACTTTCTCAATTGCGTTGGATTTTCTTATCTCCTGCCAGTTTCTCCTTCTACCCTCTGCTGTATGCATTTAGCCCCGGGGCGGTGTCTCTTACTGCTCACCTGTCATGGGCTCCCACTATCGGCAGTGATCACCCGCAAGTACTTTTCTTTATTTTTGGTCTCCTCAGGCATCTGTGTCTTCATTTCTGCTTCATGCCTCCTCAGCCCTGCCTTTGAGGGGAGTTTTCCTGTCCTATATCTCCTACCTCTTTGCCATGGTTTGTTTTGGTCCATTTGCATCATACCTCTTCACCTTTTGTCACTGCAATGAGGGACATGGACATTTTGGACACTCTAAATGAGGGACAATCAGAGACACAGACCCTCAGAATGAGGGACACATTCTCGACCATGGTGATACAAGCTCAGAACACTGTGAAAACCATAGTGTTACTTGTACATAGTTTATTTTGGATTTAATATTTTAGACTATTGTGAGTTTCTGCTTTAAAGTCTGAATTTACAGCACATTCTCTCTGTAGGCAGCACCTTTTCCATGAGGGATGGATGAGGGACAGAGCAATTTTAAGGGGTAAACTGAGGGATGTCCCTCATAATGAGGGACACTTGAGAGGTATGATGAAACAAATAAAGAAAACAAAGCGGAGTAAAAAAACACTATGGTTCTCAAAAGAGGTGGCAGGGAAGGTTAAGGAGAAAAAGGCTGCATTCAAAAAGTATAAGGAATCACGGAAGGAGCACAACAGGGAACTGTATCAATTAAAGCAGAAAGAAGTAGGGAAGGCAGTCAGAATAGCAAAGGCCCAAACCAAGGAAAAAAATAGCCAACTCAGTTAAGAAGATGGATAAAACCTTTTATAGGTACATTAGGGAGCATAGAAAGGTTAAGGAGGAATAGTGAAGATTAATAAAGGAGAGGAGGTGGGCAGAGGAGACAGGAAAAGGCAGAGATACTGAATGAATACTTTTGCTCAGTATTCACAAAGAAGATGAGGAGGAGTTACCTAAACCAGACAATAGAAGCACTCTGGGTAGGGGTTGACACCAGTCCATTTACAGAAGAAAGAGTCCTGAAATAACTCCTAAACTCAAGGTGGACAAAGCAATGGGTCCTGACGGATTCACCCAGAATCCTAAAAGAACTAAGGAGGACCTAGTGACACCACTGACCACACTTTTAACAAATCATGGAGGATGGGTGGTACCTGAGGACTGGAGGAGGGCAGATGTGATTCCCTTCACAAAAGTGGGAGCAAGGCAGAAGCAGGAAACTACAGACCTGTATGTTTGACCTCAGTGGTAGGGAAAATGATGGAATCACATCTGAAAGAAAATTGTTGAGTACCTAGAGGCCAGTAGGGCACAGGACCCAAAGCAGCATGGATTTACAGCAGGAAAGTCATGTCAGACGAATCTAATTCATTTCTTTGACTGGGTGACCAAAGTAATAGACCAGGGAGGGGCTATGGATATGGCCTACCTAGACTTTAGCAAGGCATTTGACACAGTCCCACGCAAAAGACTAATAATCAAGTTAGCCAGCCTAGGAATTGGTTCCAGGGTGGTAGCCTGGGTAGCAAACTGGCTGCACAACAGGACACAGAAGGTAATAGTGAATGGAATACATTCCGGAGAAAAGGGGGTTACTAGTGGAGTACCTCAAGGCTCAGTACTGGGTCCAGTCCTCTTTAACATCTTTATAGGTGACATTGCAGAGGGTCTGGAGGGAAAGGTATGCCTCTTTGCAGATGACACAAAGATCTGTAACAGAGTTGATACACAAGGGGGGTTAGAAAGGATGAGAAGGGACTTGGCAAGGTTGGAGGAATGGTCAGACATATGGCAACTTAGATTCAATGCAAAGAAGTGCAAAGTAATGCACCTGGGAAACAAAAACCCAGGAGAAAAGCACACAATAGCAGAGAAGGTACTAACAACAACAAAAATGGAAAGGGACTTGGGGGTAGTCATATCACATGACTAAGGTGGGTAAGCAATGCAGTATTAAGAGGCCAGGGGATACTGGGATGCATAGGAGGGCATCACAAGTAGAAAAGGAAAGTGGTTATCCCTCTGTACAGACAGTTGGTGAGACACCATATGGAATACTGTGTGCAGTTTTAGAGACCCCATCTACGCAAGTACATAGACAGGATGGAAGCAGTCCAGAGGAGGGCAACTAAAATGGTGCAGGGTCTGCATCAGAAACCATATGAAGAGAGACTGAGAGAGCTTAATATGTATGCCCTTGATGAAGGGGGCAGGGGGACATGATAGAAACTTTTAAGTACCTCAAAGGAATCAACAAAGTCCAGGAGGGTAGCATCTTTCAGAAAAGAGATGTATAAAGAACAAGGGGGCACAATTTAAAGATAGATAGGGATGGCTCAGGGGTAATGTGAGGAAATTGTTTTTCACGGAGAGAGTGGTGGATGCGTGGAACCGCCTTCCTGGGGAGGTTGTTGGGTCTAAAACAGTGGGGGGACTCAAACATGCATGGGACAGACATAAGGCAATTGTAGTGGGGGGTTACAGGAAGTAGGCTGTTGGTTAACTAGAATCTGCAGCTTATCCAATAGGAAGGGAAATGGGCAGACTGGGTGGGCCAAGTGGTCCTTATCTGCCGTCAAAGTCTATGTTTCTGTTTGCCTTGTTTGTCCCTCCACGTGGTGTCCACCTCCATTCATTTTGAAACCCCTTCCTTTTTGTCCTTTCCTTGCCATCTTATCTGGTGCTTCCTCATGCATGTTCATCGTTCCTTTCCTGTCTCTGCTGCTGCCTCTTCGTTCTCCTGTTTCCATCACTTGATCTGTGTCCTTCTCAGCGATTCTCCAGAGCCCTTTCATGCCTTTTCGACTCGGTGTAGGCCCTCTGAGTCTACTTACTATCATCTATCACTCAAGCATCCCTCTCCTTGGCACCTCATCCTGCGATTACCTATTTCGATATTTTTTTGAGGCATACCTATCATGCATTCTATGCTCTCTCATCGAAACCACAGCCTTCCTGCCGCATCTATTCAGGTTCCTGACTACCGTCTTCTCACCAGTTATCAAGGATTCCCTCCAATCCAGGACTTCAATCAATATTTGCCAATTCCAGCCTTTATGGCTTCTCTCCATCCACATCCATCGTCCACTTCGCTCCCATTGCTCACTCGAGCCTTCGCTTCAGTCCTGCACGCTTGTTGTTGGGTCCTCTCGTTGCCCGCTTGCGCTGCCATCCACGTCATTTGGCTGTCTCTGACCGACTTCGTCTGGCCTTCAACTGAGTCTGGCCTGCTATCGATATTTCTTTTGGGCATACCTATCATGAATCATATGCCACCTCATCGAACCACGGCCCTCCTGCCGCATTCATCAAGTTCCTGACTTCAGTCATCATTCACACCATCATTCAAGTTCAATTTTGAGTTCATTTCCTGTCTCCTCTTCCTCAGTCTTCTTGTACTGGACTGCTGTACTCCTGCTGCAATCATCATCATCATGAGTCTGCATCTTCCCCAGTCTTTTGTGAGTGCATCTGGATACCCCTCACTCCTCTGACTTCTACATGGATCTACTCCTTCCCATTGCCTACTGCATACCGTCCTCGGTCCCTGCTGCTTCATGTTCCTTCTTCGATCTGTGCTTTCTTTTGGGGTTTTCCCCTAGCCTGTCATCATCCTCCCTACTCATCTCCTTCTTTAATGAATCCTTCTCTTTAATGACATACATCCTTAAATCAAATGTCGTCAGCCTGGAAGGAAGGCGACCTAGGCCTCGGATCCCCAGAGGTTTCCACCTCAAAGGGTTTTTTTCCTCTCCTCCGTGCCAATGGTCATAATATTAGTTAGAGTTAGTACTTTCTTAGGTTAATTAGTTAGGTTCCGCTGTTGGATGGAGGCGGATCATGGCCCCGGCTTTCCCCTCTCTCCTTAGAAAGTCCGCCCTTATCATCTTCTCAGAATTCATTCATTCATCATTCTTGCCTCTTCGATGCTCGACACCCGGGTGGGCATTCTTTTGGGCTTCTTCTAAGCTAACTTTAGTTGATGCAATCATTCCCACGGCACCTGTAGGGGGGAGCCCTCCTCTAGGGTTCCTTGTGTCGTACCCCTACAGTGTGGTATATCCCACGGATAGAGAGGCGGAAAGCCACAAAAGTAAATCAAGTCACACAAGCATCATCTCATCTCATCTAGTTGCACAAGCACACTGAATGGGAGGGCTTTAAGCCCGAGGTTCAATGGGTGGAGCAACTACATCACTTCCCCATCAGACTTATAAGGTCAATCATCCTGGGGGCTTTCCAGGATTTGTTTCTTGTTGCCCACCATCCACCCCTCCTCCTCCAGACGCTCATCTCTCTTACCCGTGGGCTTCTTCCTAAGCTACTTTTAGCCGACGCAATCATTCCCGCGGCACCTGTAGGAGAGGAACCCTCCTCTCAGGTTCCTTGCGTCGTACCCCTACAGGGTTGTTTAACCCACGAATAGAGAGGTGGAAAGCCACAAAAGTAAATCAAGTCACACAAGCATCATCTCATCTCATCTAGTTACGTAAGCATTATGAATAGCTGGTCCAAATATTTGGCAGACATTTGATGAATTGGTTCATTCAATTGCAAGACAGTTAGGAATGACCTGAACTTTTGTACATCGCTGTCCGTTTTTCTTTTAGTGTTCTGATTTTTTCCTCTCTGTATGTATTGATTAATATATTCATAATTTTTAGTTACCTGTGAAGATGCTGAAGCAAGTTCTTCTTGTGTCTTGTTAGGATGCAGATTTTCAGGATTCCAGGTCAGGTCACGTAATGGTTCAGTATATTGTTCTAGTTATGTTAACAACTCTTAAATTTCTTTTTCTAGGTGTTCTTTAAATTCATTTGCCATGGTGTTTTGCCATTTCTTCAGTCAATTTATTGTAGTCTATAAGTATTTTTTTTGTTTTGTTTTGCAGGGATTTTCTAATATGTGTTTTGTGTGTGTTTTACTTTTGTTTTATACATGGTTTGCATGAGGAATAGTGTGGCAGCTTTCCATTAATGAAATGCAGCTGTTCCGTTTTTTTTTTTTTTTTTTTTGCTGAACAGAAGTAGTTTGGCTGCTAGAGTAGCTGACATAGAGAGCGTACTTATATTTTGTGCTGACGTGTACACAGTATATTTATCTGGTACATTTTCTCACTGTGTACACGTCAGCTTGCTGATATCAGTATGGCAGTGAGAATACTACTATTTACTTAGCAGGTTATCAGAAGACCCCATTGTATAAATAATAATAACCTAGAAAGCTTTCATTGTAACTCAGTATATGAAAGTGTAAAATTCTGTTATACACACATGTGTATAACGTCGTGTATATAATGGAGTTTGACTAAAGAACTTTAGTGAATAACTTTATCAGTAGAAAACCTTTTTTCTTCAAAGCCTGTTCCATATGGCAGCTGCTCACAGTCACAAACCACTCACTCTGTGAAACAGCTGAGCGGGTCCATCTGACTCCAGTGCTGCCAAATGGCTCTCAAAAGGCACATATTTTAAGTCAGAATCAGCACTTAACACAAAAAACAAACTAACCAGTACAGAACCAACTGAACGTGACCCAACTAACTTGATTCACTACTGTTTACGTGACATTTACCAGTTTTCAGCAGTAGCATGATCAGAGTCGGGGGAATTGCAACTTGTATGGGGGTTACCAAACACACTTGTAATTTACGCGGATGATTATGTCAGAAGGTTGGGATGGTATGTACAAATCAAACTGGACTTTTGCTGCAAAGAATCCATTTAAGTTACATGAAACGTAATGAATATTATGCAGTTAACATTACCTTCTTTTCTGGGTATTGTTAAAAATAAAACACACAGCAGTGCAGTAACTCTGATTTTATGCACATCTTATTATTGGATATCCTGATAAACCACTTGCGCTTCGCTCTTGAGGTTTATTGGGTATCCCATACCCCAGATGTGCATAAACACCTCGTAACACACTTCCCCATGCATTACTGTATATATAATAAACTGCAGATACTAGTTACTCTCAAAGATTTGTAATAAGTTACAGTTAATTATTACTCTTTATTAAAAAGTAGTACAGAACTGTATTAGTAATGCATATTTCTTTTTCTGTAATTTTATATTACACCAATGAGTTACTTTCAGGAAAAGTGTAAGGCTTTTACAGTTACTTACTACCTTTTCTTGAAAGTAATCTATTACTAGTAGTAGTTACTAAAAAAAAAAAAAAAAGTAATACTATTACTGTAACTAGTTACAAGTTGCTAGGTAGGTACTCCCCAACACAGACTGTTGCTTTCCTAATTCAGATGTTTTACCTGCTGCTGTTAAACTATATTAATTTTCGACACTGTATCCACGCCGCCTGGCCTTAGCCGTCACCTAGTTCATTTCTTTGCAAGCACCCAGCCTCACCATCGAAGGGTTGGATCCATTTCCTAGCCAACCACCTACACCCCCTACCTAGGGAGGCTTTTTATAAACCTCTGTGGGTCCCAACAGCTGGTAGGACTTGTACTTTCTTTGCAGCCCACATGCAAAACATTGAGGGGGCTCAGGTCAGTTTTTTTTTGGGGGGGGGCAAGGAACACAAGCACCAGTGGAGTCAGGGCCTTAGTCCCTACCTACCCGATTTTAGTTGACAGATTTCCTAAAATGATGCATCTGGTTCAGGCCCTTGAAGAGTTAATGAGCTAATTCTCAGTGTCCCCTTCCTTTCAAAAACTGTAGTCCTGCTCTCCAAAAGGCAATTCTGGGTATAATTTTACATTCCATTTGGTAAGTAAGAAGCCCACATTATGTTAAAGAGTCAAAGTCGGGTACATCACTTATTCCTTCATCCTATGAGCATAATCTCAGCTACTCAACAATTTATTTCAAGGAATACCTTCTTGTCCTGACATGCATCCCCCCACATTAAACGACATTCATGGTTGCTGTACCTGATACTGAGAGGTCAGCAGTTTCCTACTCGATGTTGGCCTCATCCCAATGTCTTGTTTTTATGGTTTCAAACAAATGCTCCCCACTTCCTCACAGAGGGACCTGAGAGAAGAAGAAATCCGTCTGGATACAGCACTGGCACAGCATCACTACCATCATGTGGAGAATTTCAAATCCAGCCACAGACCCGGTCGGTAGATGTTACGAGGGGTCTCCTCGAGCCCCCAATCAAATACCTACATTTCAGAAAACTACTGGATCCAAGGAGGATGCATGCAGCCACAGAACAGCCAGTCCAAACAGCAATCTGCACAATGCCCCTCTCTCATAACTCTGCAATACTAACCAGCCAGACTGATTCATTCTCTCTCTCTCCTCCCCTCCCACCCCTGCTCTCACTGCACTCTGTTTAGCAGAGAGGAGGCTGGCTCTTGTTACAAGGACTCAGCCAAAAAAAAAAAAACTCCCCACCCAACAACTCATTTAATTTTAGACTAAGCCTATTCCACGCTTAAAGGAGAACTGTCGACTGTGTAAATCAGTTTTCCCTGCAGAAGCGGTTTGAAAAAACTGCTTCCAGTTCTGTTATTATTCAGCCCTAACCGGCCTTTCAGTTACCTCCATCAATGCTTATGACTACACAGGAGGTAAGTACCAATTTAGAACACTGTGATGTAGTTTTATGTACTTTTCATCCACAGACAGGCTCTCAGTAGGATTTTTGCTTTGAGGGTCCAGAATTCATTGTAGGGAAAAATGGGGGCCCTGGAAAACATTTTAGGAGTCACATAACATTTTCTGAGGGTGCCAGTGTGGTTCAAGTGTAGCCCCCTCCCCCACAACACCTGGTGCTCTAACTACTCCTTTAGGCCACACTGCTCCCATTAAATACAGTACAACTGAGATAAAAAAACATCAGCGCCCATTCACCCACTCACCCTACCCAGTTTTTAAAATCCCTTTTCACACTGATTTATTTGCAACAAATCAATTACTTTTCCTGTATCACAAAATGCGCCAGTCCTCATCTTCTTGCTCTCACCACCAGCCCCAAACACTGGTATTCCTGCACAACCCGAGAATACCAGCATTCAGGGTTAGCCGTATGAGTAAGAAGATGAGGCGCGGTGCATCACTTGGGATAGAAAAAGTAACTGTTTTTTGCAAATAAATCATGGGATAAGGACTGATGGGGAAGGTGGTAGGGGCCAGACAGGTGAGAGTGAGTTTTAATCTTCTTGAGGCCATTCGGAAGCAAATGCAAGGGAGGGAGCCCTGGTACAAGTGAACACGCATCTAAGGATGCACATCAGGTACCCCATGCATCCTGAACTGTTCACTGAGCATTAAGGGCGAGGTACCAGCTTCCCCGAGAGCCCTGCACAGAGTTTTATCATTGGACAAGAATGCATTGTGACAGCACTGTATGAGTTTTATTTTATTTTTTTTTGAACTTTATGTTTATTGTTTTCACATTAGACATAAAAGCCCACATTACAATAGTCAGACATCGGTATGACATTACATAGTATATAGTTAAAGACAGATCTCTAGTCTAGACATATGACTTACATAACTCGGGGTATTCCAACACTAGTTCAAACAAGAAAATAAGACCCAAAAGCTGCACTTCTACAAGAGAAATGGCCACTCCAGATAATAATGTCCAAGAAGAAGGGAAAATTCAACTTCCAGCGTTGATTAGGCCACGATACCGAACATATGACCCATCAAAAATCTTAGTGTGCCCCCTCAAACTCTAACAACTTTCATCAAAAGATAAACTAATTTAAGTACATGCAATACCTAAATAGCAATATAGTTATCAAGACTATGTTTAAGTAACATGGACACGAAAACCCTACTCCCCTATTAAACAATCCTTATACAAGAAAGACAGAAGCCCTTCTTAAGTAACAACACCATTATATTGGAGATATTTTAGAGTCTTTTAAGGCAGTCCATAGAAACTTTTAAACTCTTAAACTCTTAGAACATTTAACCCACGTGGCCGGCCCTTCACGAAACTTCTCTAACAGAAAATAGAAGTCTTCTAATTATTACCCACTTCAAGTGTCCTCAGGTTCCAACTCTTGAACCGAATCTGACGCTGCAGCACTAGAGGTCTCAAATTCCTTTTGTATTTGTTGTACACGCTTGCCTGCTTCTTCTGGATCAGAGAATTGAAAGTATGACCCCATAGAAAATCTCGAGCGCGCCGCATCATCAGTAAATGGGCCACACCTAAGCTCCTAAGCATAGCTCGAACCCCGTCGAATCTCTTCCTGTGGGCCCTCATGGCATATGACAAGTCCGGGAAACAATGCAAGGTCTGACCTTCAAAATTTAGTCTTTCTGTATCTGGAGCAGCCTGAAGTATCTGCTCCTTCACATTTGCACTCGCCGTTACCAACAGAACCATACGAGGCAGGTCCTTCTGTGCCCCAGCTGATCGCAGTGAAATCCTGTATGCCTTTATGAATTGTGCCCCCATTTCCTTATCAAGCTGCAAAGCCGAGGGGAGCCAGGATTGTAGAAAGGAAAGAAGGTCTGAATTATCCGACCCTTCTGGCAGCCCGATTATTCTGACGTTTGGTGCCCTGTTAACATTTTCTAATACCTCTAGTCGGTATTTTAATTGCCCGTTTTCCTGAGTGAGTTTAGCTATGGTTGAGAGGGCTCTAATCGCTTGGTTTTTGGCTAAAGAGGCAGTTTTGGTTGCCGCCTCAATCTTCAGGTCTTGTTCACCTATTCTCTGCAGGACCGTTTCCACCTTGTTGTCGATGGCCTGCATGGCCGCCTGTAGGGCTTTCCAGGGCGGTTCGCCAGAACTGCTAGCAGGTACATTAAGTGCGGCCTGATGATCTGTGATGACCTGCATTTTTGCTCCCTCTGCACTGCTTTTGTTCATGCGCCCCATCTTCAGATTTGGTGTTGGAAGCTTCAGCACAATATCGGGATTTCAGAAATGCCAAGTACATAGGTAAAGTCTCTTTTGTACTGAAGTTTTTTTATAATTTAATTATTATAGTTGCAGAGCTCGATGGAGCCACGTCTGCTCAGCAGTAGTGCTCAACAGTGCCCCCACTGTATGAGTTTAACAACAACACAAACTACATCATACAGTTCTAAAATGGTGCTCTACCACATGTATGCAAACTCAGAAACATCCACTGAATTTATTAAAAGGCCATGAAAGGTCAGCTGAGGTGCAGTGGCACCACTTCTGTAGGTCACTCTGAATTAAGCTGCAATTGGGTCAACGTGTCAGGAAGCAGGCCAGGCTAGTTTAATGGCCACGTGGAAGTGTGCATCGATCTAGGGAGGGTTGGCAGCAAGCTCCACCGCCACAGCAACCCCTGCAGTTGGGCCACGGACCGCTTTGCCACAGGGATGCTGTGGCCTGATAGGCTGGCAGAGGCAACACTCACACCATGGAGGAAAGGGCTTTGAGAGGAAAGAAACCTGGATAAAAGACAACGCACTTAACTTGTCTCAATGACAGCTGCCAGCACCTCGGGACCTGCTCCATGCAGATCCCCACCTGCTCTGATGGGGGGGACAGTGGCAGATGGGGCTGCGGGGTCACCAACAAACAGCACAAGATCCAAGAAGGAAGGAGTAGGTGCGGGCTCAAAATGGCCAAACAGCTCCATAACAAAAATACAAACAAAAAAAAAAAAAAAAAAGTGCCATGACAGACAGAACAATAATAGAATGTGAACCAGTAATTATAACACAGCTTCTATGGAAAACAGAGCCTAGCAGGGTAAAGAGCAAAAACTCTATATTATACTGTAACAGAAAGCTTAAAGAAAAAATACTGTTTTTTGAAATAAGGCCACCACCCAACAGATAAACCCCCAATTTGGGGGTTCCCTGAAAAAATAACTTTAGTACCTCTTCACTGTACTTCAGTTTAAATCCTTTGAATGTTAATAATGTCCGTATGCACGACACCATTTCATGTATAGAGAGTGGTCTGTGCTGCTCACTTGTATGCATTCAATACGAACATACAAACATATGAATTGCCAGCAGAAATAGGCCACATGGTCTATCAAGTCTGCTCTAGATGTGCAGCTAGCCCTTCAACATGCAGCTGCCCCACCCTTCCCTCCCTTCTCACTGTCCTCCCCCACTCTGTCCATCCCCTCTTGAAGCAGCCCACAGTCCTACAGGAAACCACCTTCTCGGGTAGAGTGTTCCAGTTGTCTACCACCCTCTCCGTAGAATAATGTCTCCTGATTTCCCTCCCGAATGTACCCCCCTCCAACCTCAGTTGATGCACCTAGTATCCCTTCCTCTTCTGATCCAGAATATCTCACCTGTATTGGTCTTGTTTATCCCCTTCAGGTACTTTAAGGTCTCGATCATGTCTCACCTGTCCCTCCTCTCCTCCAGCGAATACATGTTACACCTGTTCAGCCTTTCTTCGTATGAATTCCCCTTCAAACCCTGGATCACCTCTGTCGCTCTGTGCTGCACCCCTTCCAGCAGTCTGATGTCCTTCTTCAGAAATGGGCGCCAGTACTGCACACAATATTCCAGGTGTGGTCTGACCAGTGACCTGTACAAGGGAAGGATCACTTCACTATGTCTCGTGTAGATCTCCCTTGCTGTACAGCCCAGCTTCTTCTTGGCTTTCACTGCTGCCTTCCTGCACTGAGCCGGAGTTGTTCATATTCCCTGTTATAATCACCCCCAGGTCCTTTTCCTCCTCTGTGCTTCCCAACTGTACCCCTCCCAGCTGATAGCTCCTCCTCTGGTTCTTAGCTCTGAAGTGCATTACCTTGCACTTCTTGGCACTGAACCCCAACTGCTATGTTTCCAACCACTCCTGTAGTTTGGTCAGGTCCCCCTGCAGTCCCCTCCACACCTCGATGTCATCCACCACAGTGCCCATCTTGGTATCGTTTGTGAACAGACTGATTTTACTCTGGGTCCCACTCTGAGATATCTCTATGAATATCCCAATCAGCACTGGCCCCAGTACCACCCGTGGCACCCACTTACTGTTACCATTCTTGGCGGTGAGAGTTTCCCTCCACCACCACCCTTTGCTGCCTAGCCAGTTCATGATCCGCCTGACCATCTTAGTACCCACCCCACATCTTCCAGCTCCCCCAGCCTCCCATGTGGCACGGAATCAAGGCCTTCCTGAACTCCAAGTACAGGACATCCACTGCATGGCCTTTGTCCAGTTCCCTGGTCACCCAATCATAGTACTCAATCAGGTTTGTCTGGCAGGATCTGCTCGAGACCACCCGTGTTGCTGCCTGTCCTGGAGACCATTGTCCTCCAAAAATGTCACTAATCTCTCTTCAAGAATGGTTTCCATGAACTTATCCACAATTGAATGAGGCTCACTGGTCTGTAGTTACCTGGATCGTCCCATGGGCCACCTTTGTGAATGGGCATCACATGGGCCAATCTCCAGTCCTGTGGTACACATCCTGTGTGCAGAGAGGTATTGAACAGGTCAGCCAGCGGTCCTGCCAGGCTCCCTGCCAGTTCCTTGAGTACCCTAGGGTGAATGCCGTCAGCTCCTGGCGTCTTGTCCACCTGCAGTGCAGTGCACTCAGCCCTTCCAGTACGCTACCCTCTGTAATGTCTCCATCTGTCAACCCCTCCACCACTCCCATGAGGTATCTGTCCCCCTCTACCGTGAATGCAGAGCAGAAGTACTCATTCAGTGCCTCTGCCTGCTCCTCCCTTCTCTACTCCCCCGTCCTTATTAATTCTCACTATCTGGTCCCTGTTGTTCCTTCTTTCACCAATGATTATTTTTTATTTTATCAATATCCTTTTATTGTATATTAATTAAACAAAAATAACATACATGAATACATTTTCAAGATATATATTCCTTGAGATATTAAGTTCATAAGTAAATTAAATAATGATTACAACAACCTTAGTTTAAACCATATCATCAACCAAACCAATGGTAACTTTAAACAAACATCTCTATATATATATATATATATATATATATATATATATATATATATATATATGTATGTAAACTACCATTGTCTTACTGTCATTACTGCCCGCTCTCTAGTGTTAGTAATTTGACAAATATATTAAAACTGTATCATTTTCCCCTACTAAGTGCTAATTCAAAGTCAATAACTGAGACTTCTATAAGAATATTTACTCTTATGACAGAAGTAAAGAGAGGCCAAAAGAGAAAAAGGAAGTGAAATATGGTGCAGCTGTTTATATTCAAAGCAAGAAGAACAATAAATTCATCCTGCAAACAAAAAAAGGGAAAAAAAAGGAAGCTATGTGCCTGAGAATAACTAATTAGAAGTAATGAGGTTCAAAGCCGGCCCAGTGGTGCTGAGGTTTGAGGCACTGGGCACCACACCTCGTGCTAGACCAGCAACCCAGGTTTGGGAACAGACTCAGGTCGTCAGGGGTCAGCAGGGGAGGGGGAGGCTTGAGCGTCCCAAGACAGTTCTCCTACCTCTGGGATGAGTAAGGGGTTTACATTGCTCTGCAGCAGCAACTGACGGAAGCCAGGTGGCACTGCAAGGAGCAGCGTACAGCTGGGGGTTGGAGCATGGCGGGCAGCGGCGCACTTAGTGCTCTCATGCCACTGCATGTCCGTCTCCAGGGGGGAGAAAATCCAGGCAGAAAATTGCGGGGCTGTCGTGGCAGCTGATGGCCATGCACCGCGTCCCCTGACCTAAAGAGGTGCGCTCCCCAGGTATTGGATCCAGGTCCCCATGGGAGATAGGATACTGTGTGTGCCAGCCTGCATGGAGGAGAGCGTGTCGCTGGCCAGACCTGGGTCCGGGGTTCGGGTGCTGGTGGCCGGACGACCTGTCATGTCCACTCCGAAGAGGAAGGAGGTAAAATGATATATAATATATATATATATATATATATATATATATATATATATATATATATATATATATATATATATATATATATATAGAAGTAATGAGGTTCCCCTTTCGTCAGAATATATGCTAAAAAGTTTAGGATAAAGAATTCCAAGATCATACGAGATTCATTTAGAATAATTAGATATGTTAAATCCCTGTTTTGTTTTTTTTTTTGGGGGGGGGGTCTACCTAATTCTAAAAAACAGCCAATTTGGAATAATATCAATTTTATAAAAGATAGATCCATGCTTTCTGATAGTAGCTGGATACAGAAAGATATTAGAAGGGTTCAAGATATTGTTAGGGCAGACACTTTCATGCCTTTCGCAGTAATTAAGAAGAAATAGTGGATTAAGGAGGAAGAAGGTCCTTTATATGAGGAAATGAAATTATCGCACCAGTGTGTCTGAAGAAGTCCTTCTCTCTGTCTTTAATGCCCTGTGCCAGCCTCAGCTCTCAGAATGCCTTAGCAGCTCTGACTAGTCTTGTAACCTCCCTGGACTTCTTTTTTTTTTCTATTTATACTCCTTCCCTCCCATGGCACTCCTTTCTCTTCAGGGGACACCTATGGCCATTCTAGTCCCCACCTCCTACCTGTATCCTGTGGCGGTCTGTCCTCCATGTAGCCTTGGCTTACCCCCCGGCGGGGACGAGGTGGGGAGGAAGGCACCCGAACACTTTGTCTTGTCAGGACGCTGGTCACCGGGGCAGGTAGGGGTGTTGGGGATCGGGGCCTGGTGCTCCGTCTATGCAGGAGTGCCGCGGGGTGTTTTTCCAGTGTTCCTCCGGAGTGGCCACCGCCCTGACGTCAAGGCATATCTGCCGACGTCAGCCACTTCCCAACCCCCTTGTGCGCTCCTGTCTACTATGCCTCTGGCTTCCGCCAGAGGTCAGTCAGGCACCAGGCATGTGTCCCTCCTCCTCCCTCCCAGGAGAGGAGAGCTGTCCTCGGATGCTCAATCCTCTCCTTCCCCTGCCGACCCCCGACATCCCGGGCTCATTCCTGAACCCGGGTCGCCGGCCTCCCTGGACTTCTTTGTATACTCCTTCCCATCTTCCCTGATCTCTTGAATCTTTGGAAAGCTCTCCTCTTGGCTCTCACCGCCTCCATTACCTCCTTGGTCAGCCAACTGGGCTTCTTTGCCCTTCCCTCCTTGCTCTTGCCCTAGTACATATCCCAGTAGCCTCTGCCAGCACTGCCCTAATAATACCACATTTTAATTGGCATCCATGGTGGGTTGGATTCCTCCAGATGCCTTATCAGGGTTTTCCCATCTTGTTGAAGTCTGCCCCTAAAATCAGTCACCCTGGTACCCGAACCTCCAGTTTGCTTCCCCATTCTGAGTGTGAACCACACTGAGTGGTGATCATTCCCAGCCAGAGGGTCCTCAACCTTCAGGTCCGTTACGGCTTTCCCGCTTGATAGTACAAGGTCCAGAGTCCTTCCCAACCTAGTTGACTCACGCACAACTGCACCAGGAAGCTATTCTAGAATGCCCCCTGTATAACCTGCTCCCTAGCACATGTGGTGGTTGGTGTGCTCCGGTCCACCCCAGGTAGGCTGAAGTCCCCCACCACCACCACTGTGTTTCCCTTCCTGCAAACCCTCCTAATTTGATCGGCCAACTCCCTGTCCAGCTCATCCCCTTGAGTTGCTGCCCTGTACACCACCCCCATCCTCAGTACCCTGCCCTTTGGATACTGAAACTGGATCCACAGAGCCTCTGTCCTGCCTTCCTCCCCCTCTTCCCTTATGCACTTTATTCCTTCCCTTACGTAGATTGCCACTCCCCCACCTTGCCTATTTGCCCTGTCCTTTCTGAACAGCCTGTATCCAGGGATCATCATACCCCAGTCCTGTTACTGGGTGGCCAAAGTTTCTGTTATGGCCGCAATGTCCACCTGCCCCACAGTCAAGAGAGCCTGCAATTCAGATGATTTGTTTCCCAGGCTCCTCACATTTAGCGACACTACCCTCTACCCTGCTCCTATCCCTTCCCCACCTAGATTACCCCCCCCGTTGCTCCTACCCTGATGCCCTCCCCTATAGCTTGGGGGGGGTAGGCTCATCTGGCTCCCCCTTTGGAAACCTTGCCTACCAGCTTTCCACTTGCCACCCCCCTTCCTAGTTTAAAGCTACCCTTGTTGCTATGTATCCCTCCATCTCCTGATTCAATACTTCCTTCCCCTCCCCGCTCAAGTGTAGCCTGTCCCCTGCATACAGGTCATTATTGTCCCAGGTTCGCCCCAGCCCCCTACTAAGCCATACCCCTTGGTATGACACCATTCTCACAACCAGGTTTTGAACTCCCCTATCCTTTCTTTCCTTGCAGTACTTGCACAGGGTACTGGAAGCACCTCCGAGAAAGTCACCGATTTCCCCACCTCCTCACACAGTTTCCCCAGTTCCTCGAATCTCCCCTTTACTACCTCCACCATCTCCCCAGACAGGTTGTCGCACCTATGTGCACCACAACGTGCTGTTTCTTCCATCCCCTCCCTGTGCACTTGAGAATGGCCTGCCCTGCCTGGCCTGCTGTCAACCCGGGAATAGACTTGACCCATATTAGACTATGTCTTTCCCCCTTACTGCCCCATCTGATCCCCTTCAGTATGGAGTCCCCCAACACTAGCACACACCCCTTCCCCTGCCCCGTTCCATTTCTCCACCCTTTACCTCCTTGTCCATTATTAATGTCTGCCCTTCCTTGCCCAGTTATGTCACTTTGCTTCTCCCTATGCCCCACCCTCCCCCAACCTGTGTTCCCCCATTCCCTTGGTCCCATGCTATCATCAACCTTCCCCTCTTCCCCTTGGCCTCTGTCCCCTTTAGATATGCACCTTTGTCTGACCGGTCAGCACTGCCCTTTGCCCACACCCTGCTGCCAACACTTTCATTTCAGCTGTGCCCTTCTCCCCTGCCCCTGCTACCTTCCTCCAACTGCCTGAACCCCGTGCACTCCATTCCCTTCCCTGCCTCCCTCTACTGGTGCTCCCTAACTCCCTCTTCCACCACCTACTGCCTGCCATCCTGTATTGTTCATGCTGACTTCTTCCCTTGTCCCTTGACCTGCCTTCATTGCTTGACCCCCTATCAGATGTGAACCTGCATCCCTTCCCTCTCCCTCCCCCACCCTACTGTCCTTCTCCTGATGCACCCTCCTGTTACCCCTGGGAGGGCCCTTGCCCCCTTTCTCATTCCTCCACCCACACTCTCTCCAGCTTCTCTACCAAGCCACTGCACTCTTTCCTCCAGCCTCCTTAGCTTGTGGCAGATTGGACACCCTCCTAGTCTCCATAATATGTTCATCCCAATAGCTGCCCACACCCATTGCAGCCCACTATTCTACCCATGGTGCCCCTCCTGTTCCCTGCTGCCCCTGTTCCACCCTCCACCCCCATTATAGCTGTTCCACCCCATGGTATTCCTCCCTGTACTGCTGCATTCCCAACTTCTATGTTACTCTATCCCTTGTATACTAGCGAGGATTAATGATGCCCTTAATGCCCCCTACAAGCTTACCTCACTCAATCTGCAGTGCACCCGTCCTCCCATTTATGGGATTCCTACTCCTTAATACACTCCCAGGTACTTACTGTCCTGATTGCTGAGCTGGTACCTTAGTGACTGCACCTGGCTGTGCTATCCACCAACAGTAATGTAGCATCCACCAATGGTCCAGGCCTTACAAACCCATATATCAGGAGTATCCGGGGGAGGGTTTAGAGCTGACCCCTGACTCTTGCAGGAGTCTGTCAGCCCTCAGCACCAGTGCCCCTCGGTCCTTCCCACATGGCCGTCCCCTGCGATCCTGCCTAGGTTGTTAGTGGAGCTGTACTCCTCACCCTAGATTGCTCGCAACACCCCCCTTCCAGGAGCCCTCACGCTCCAATCGCCTTCTGCTTTTCTCCCCAATTAAACCCCCTTAAACCCCTCTCACCCTGTCGAGACAAAATAGCTCACTTTCCTCCGTCAGCTGAAAAAAAAACAAGAAATGCAGTCACAGTTCAGCCCCTACAATTCAGTCTCGCCCTGCCAGATGAAAACAAGCACCCTCTCCCAGACAGTGCTATACTTCAGGGAAAATACCTCAGCAATATGCGCCTCCTTTCTACCTCCCTGCCAGACAAAATCAAAACATCACCACCCCAGTTCTTAAGACACTAACAATACCAGAGGATTATTACTTCCTTTGTTCCTCTGCTTCCACCGCTTTTGTCCTCCCTGGTTGCCTGCTCGGTCCCCTCCGTCCTTGGTAGCACTGCAACAGCTCTTCAGACCACCCCTAGAAACGCCACTCCGATGCCTCGCGCCTACAACACTACCCCTCTCCTCACTCCGGCTCCACTCCATCAAATCAGTAAGTAGTGCAGAGTCGCACTCTGGTGCGAAATGGAACCACGCTGCCATTATTTATATGTATACTTACTGTGTCTCTTACAGTTATAAGAGTGCATTTTCAAGTTCTCTGGCTGAAAGAACTGTGACGTGAAGCTGAACAGTTCTGGCACACAAAGGACTTGAGAAGAAACTCTTATATCCATGAGAGATGTAGTAACTGTACATATAAACATAGTATAAATCATATTGAAGATTGCCGCTTAAAAAATAGAACTTAAATTCTAAATCAAAAATGTTGCTTTGTGTAAAGTTATAGAAACCCCTATGAGTGGAAATGCCAACTGAACAAAGAACTTTAAGTTTAGAAATATGTGCAGGAGACACCCTCTTATGGTTACAAGATTACCTGGAATGTTTAAAAATTGTATGTTAATATTGCTACCGAGACCACTCTTACAGTTGTTGAGTGGTCTCACGCAATCTTAGGGTATGAGAACCAAGCAAACTGAAGGTGAGTGGTTCTGATACCCTAAGAATGTGAGACCACTCTTACAACTGTCAGGGTGGTTTCAGTGGCAATATTCATATATTATTGATTGAGCTCGATCAATACTATCTTAATTTCTTTTAAACCTTACCCGATTACTAGCCATTTCGGGGCAGTTGCCCATGAGACACTCATCACAGAATATGTGTCTCACATGCAGACAAAAGGAGTACTCGGATTGGTCGGGAGCGCTCCCTTGATTTATAATAACAATCCTAATTGGCAAAGAAAAATATCACAATTTGTAATACATTCCAGATGATTTAATAAAATTGAAGAGTAAGTTATAAGAGGTACTTAAAAAAGTATTCTTTCCTGGGGAAACCCCAATTGGGGGTTTATCTGTTGGGTAGTGGGCATGTTTCAAAGAATTGTGTTTTCCTTTAATAGTACTTAAGTCACATCATAAATGTTTTAAATTGACTGATTTCTAGGTTGTTTTTTTTGTTACTTTCCCTGTTGATAGTCCACTAAATATTGCAGACACTACCGTACTTATTTCACGCAATCTTTCAAAATGTATCTGACTCTACCCTGCAGACCCCACTCTCGCTACTTATGACATCACAATCTGTTGTCACGGTGAGCACTATGATGTCATAAAAGCACTGTGAAGTTAACTGGAGCGAAGCAAATGCTTTTATATAGACATTTTAGATAGACTACCACAATGTGCAGTAAACCTTGAAGGGAACGTGAGATACAGAAACAGTATTCTCTAGTAAATTGCAATAGCTGAAACATCACATTTATGAAAGTACAAAGGGCAGAGTTGCTCTTTAAAGGCACTTCAACTCACTACTTTTTCTGTGACCTATTCTTTTTGTTGTCATTGCTATAAGCTTTCTCATCTTTGTAGCTCTATATTCATTCTCGTCTCTCACACCTTCCCCATCACTCAGAGACCTAACAATTCTCAGATTCATGATCCTAATCTTAACATGGTGGGGGGTTGACACCTACTGCAGATATCCCACCAACCCCCCCTTTTTTTTTAACTTTCTATTTTTCCTCCCCCTCAGCTGGCGGCAGTCTTTCTCGGAACCCCAGGCAACCCCATCTCCCCCCCCCATCTCGCTGGACTTACATTCATCCAGGAGTGTATCCCCATGTTATCCCTCCCCATGATGGAGGTCCTTGGGCTGGACCAGGTCCTTTGGATAAGCCAGTCTTGGTGCTCCTGGAATGAGCCTGGGTTGGCAGGGTGCGGGGTCTGTGAGCTGTCCTGGAGCCATCATACGGCTGCATTTTCTAATTTTTCTTTTCCCCAGGGATGCTGGCTGTCAGGCGTGTTCATGCAAGGTGTGAGTGCCTGTCTAGCAAATCCGCTGTCCCCAACCCCTGCTGGTACATTTTGCCTATACCGCCCACCCATGGTCACCCAGGTGGCAGCTGCATGGCATCAGTGATCCCCCCCCAGAGGAGGAGGAGGAGAAGGAGGATAGCGTCCTGTGGGATGCTCAATCCTCCTCCCCCGGCTGGCCCTCAGACAATCCAGATTCATTCCTGAACCCGGGTCATCAGCATCGCAAGTGATAGTGCTACTGCTGAATTGGCAGGCCGTCTAAGTGCCCTAACGCTAAGGGAGACAGATACTAATTCTAGCACACACACACACACACACACACACACACACACACACCCTCCCCACCCTTCATAAACCCAGTTCACCAAACTATACATTAATTTCTGCCAGTAAGTATAAGGTAGGTTAGGCATCTGTAGTCTTTGGGTATTGGTGGTGAGCCATAAGAAAAAGCTGAATGCCTTAAGGTAAACTCTCCAAAACAGTGGGGCAATCACCAGGGCTGCAAGCAGCCGATTAAAACAACCTATGGTTTAAAATAAATGCAGCTAACCTTTCTTGAGTTATTTAGTGTTTTAATGTTGCTCCTGGATGCACCATGTCAAAGTGCTGCCGCTTTAGGAAGGCGTAGTGTGCCACTGGCATCTGTCCTTGCGGAAGGCTCATAAAAAATGATGAACGGGCATATTTACATGGGAGAAAAAGAAACATAGTGGCATGTAGGGGTCTGTTAACTGAACCTCTAGAACCAATTCCCAGTGGCGAGCACTGTAGGTACTTAAAATCGTTATTAAGGTTGCAGCTCTAGGTTCATTCATGCGCAGTAGCACCTAATGCTCCGAGTTCGGGCATGCGCGGTAGTGCTAGGTGCTAGTTTGATTGTTCCATGGCACCTCCAACCACTGGCGCCATGCCGACTCGGTTGTCTCTGTTCTGCAGCTTGTTGCGCTGCATTTGTACTCCTTCCTGCCCCAGTCCTTTCTGATGCCTCATCCCCCCGCCTCCTGCTGTCTTTTTCTTCTCCTGCTGCTGCTTGTCGACTTTTGCTCCATTCTGTCCCCTCCTTGTCTCCCCTCCTAGACCCCCACTTGCTTCCCCAGCTCTGGTTCTGTGGCCTTGTTTTGCCATGCATCACTATAGTTACCTCGCTGACAGCCTTGCCTGCCTCGTCTCTGGAGCTTGTGCCCATGTTTTGTACCGCTGACTGTCTTTAGCTTAGAACATGTATCTTCTGACTGCAGTTGGATTTGTGCTGCTCCTTTTCTTGTTTCCTTTGCTGTCAGAGCTTCTCCTGCCTGCCTTGTACTTTCTCAATTGCGTTGGATTTTCTTATCTCCTGCCAGTTTCTCCTTCTACCCTCTGCTGTATGCATTTAGCCCCGGGCGGTGTCTCTTACTGCTCACCTGTCATAGGCTCCCACTATCGGCAGTGATCACCATTAAGTACTTTTCTTTATTTTTGGTCTCCTCAGGCATCTGTGTCTTCATTTCTGCTTCATGCCTCCTCAGCCCTGCCTTTGAGGGAGTTTTCCTGTCCTATATCTCTCCTCTTTGCCATGGTTTGTTTGGTCATTTGCATCATACCTCTTCACCTTTTGTCACTGCAATGAGGGACATGGACATTTTGGACACTCTAAATGAGGGACAATCAGAGACACAGACCCTCAGAATGAGGGACATTCTCGACCATGGTGATACAAGCTCAGAACACTGTGAAAACCATAGTGTTACTTGTACATAGTTTATTTTGGATTTAATATTTTAGACTATTGTGAGTTTCTGCTTTAAAGTCTGAATTTACAGCACATTCTCTCTGTAGACAGCACCTTTTCCATGAGGGATGGATGAGGGACAGAGCAATTTTAAGGGTAACTGAGGGATGTCCTCATAATGAGGGACACTTGGAGAAGTATGATGAAACAAATAAAGAAAACAAAGCGGAGTAAAAACACTATGGTTCTCAAAAGAGGTGGCAGGGAAGGTTAAGGAGAAAAAGGCTGCATTCAAAAAGTATAAGGAATCACGGAAGGAGCACAACAGGGAACTGTATCAATTAAAGCAGAAAGAAGTGGGAAGGCAGTCAGAATAGCAAAGGCCCAAACCAAGGAAAAAATAGCCAACTCAGTTAAGAAGAGGGATAAAACCTTTTATAGGTACATTAGGGAGCATAGAAAGGTTAAGGGAGGAATAGTGAAGATTAATAAAGGAGAGGAGGTGGGCAGAGGGAGACAGTGAAAAGGCAGAGATACTGAATGAATACTTTTGCTCAGTATTCACAAAGAAGATGAGGAGGAGTTACCTAAACCAGACAATAGAAGCACTCTGGGTAGGGGTTGACACCAGTCCATTTACAGAAGAAAGAGTCCTGAAATAACTCCTAAAACTCAAGGTGGACAAAGCAATGGGTCCTGACGGGATTCACCCCAGAATCCTAAAAGAACTAAGGGAGGACCTAGTGACACCACTGACCACACTTTTTAACAAATCATGGGAGGATGGGGTGGTACCTGAGGACTGGAGGAGGGCAGATGTGATTCCCCTTCACAAAAGTGGGAGCAAGGCAGAAGCAGGAAACTACAGACCTGTATGTTTGACCTCAGTGGTAGGGAAAATGATGGAATCACATCTGAAAGAAAAATTGTTGAGTACCTAGAGGCCAGTAGGGCACAGGACCCAAAGCAGCATGGATTTACAGCAGGAAAGTCATGTCAGACGAATCTAATTCATTTCTTTGACTGGGTGACCAAAGTAATAGACCAGGGAGGGGCTATGGATATGGCCTACCTAGACTTTAGCAAGGCATTTGACACAGTCCCACGCAAAAGACTAATAATCAAGTTAGCCAGCCTAGGAATTGGTTCCAGGGTGGTAGCCTGGGTAGCAAACTGGCTGCACAACAGGACACAGAAGGTAATAGTGAATGGAATACATTCCGAAGAAAAGGGGGTTACTAGTGGAGTACCTCAAGGCTCAGTACTGGGTCCAGTCCTCTTTAACATCTTTATAGGTGACATTGCAGAGGGTCTGGAGGGAAAGGTATGCCTCTTTGCAGATGACACAAAGATCTGTAACAGAGTTGATACACAAGGGGGGTTAGAAAGGATGAGAAGGGACTTGGCAAGGTTGGAGGAATGGTCAGACATATGGCAACTTAGATTCAATGCAAAGAAGTGCAAAGTAATGCACCTGGGAAACAAAAACCCAGGAGAAAAGCACACAATAGCAGAGAAAGGTACTAACAACAACAAATGGAAAGGGACTTGGGGGTAGTCCTTGTCACATGACTAAGGTGGGTAAGCAATGCAGTATTAAAGGCCAGGGGATACTGGGATGCATAGGGAGGCATCACAAGTAGAAAAGGAAAGTGGTTATCCTCTGTACAGACAGTTGGTGAGACACCATATGGAATACTGTGTGCAGTTTAGAGACCCCATCTACATAAGTACATAGACAGGATGGAAGCAGTCAGAGGAGGGCAACTAAAATGGTGCAGGGTCCATCAGAAACCATATGAAGAGAGACTGAGAGGCTTAATATGTATGCCCTTGATGAAGGGGGCAGAGGGGACATGATACAGAAACTTTTAAGTACCTCAAAGGAATCAACAAAGTCCAGGAGGGTAGCATCTTTCAGAAAAAGAGATGTGTAAGAACAAGGGGGCACAATTTAAAGATAGATAGGGATGGCTCAGGGGTAATGTGAGGAAATTGTTTTTCACGGAGAGAGTGGTGGATGCGTGGAACCGCCTTCCTGGGGAGGTTGTTGGGTCTAAAACAGTGGGGGGACTCAAACATGCATGGGACAGACATAAGGCAATTGTAGTGGGGGGTTACAGGAAGTAGGCTGTTGGTTAACTAGAATCTGCAGCTTATCCAATAGGAAGGGAAATGGGCAGACTGGGTGGGCCAAGTGGTCCTTATCTGCCGTCAAAGTCTATGTTTCTGTTTGCCTTGTTTGTCCCTCCACGTGGTGTCCACCTCCATTCATTTTGAAACCCCTTCCTTTTTGTCCTTTCCTTGCCATCTTATCTGGTGCTTCCTCATGCATGTTCATCGTTCCTTTCCTGTCTCTGCTGCTGCCTCTTCGTTCTCCTGTTTCCATCACTTGATCTGTGTCCTTCTCAGCGATTCTCCAGAGCCCTTTCATGCCTTTTCGACTCGGTGTAGGCCCTCTGAGTCTACTTACTATCATCTATCACTCAAGCATCCCTCTCCTTGGCACCTCATCCTGCGATTACCTATTTCGATATTTTTGAGGCATACCTATCATGCATTCTATGCTCTCTCATAAACCACAGCCTTCCTGCGCATCTATTCAGGTTCCTGACTACCGTCTTCTCACCAGTTATCAAGGATTCCCTCCAATCCAGGACTTCAATCAATATTTGCCAATTCCAGCCTTTATATGGCTTCTCTCCATCCACATCCATCGTCCACTTGGCTCCCATTGCTCACTCGAGCCTTGGCTTCCAAGTCCTGCACGCTTGTTGTTGGGTCCTCTGTTGCCGCTTGCGCTGCCATCCACGTCATTGGCTGTCTCTGGCCGACTTCGTCTGGCCTTCAACAGTCTGGCCTGCTTCGATATTTTCTTTTGGGCATACCTATCATGAATCATATGCCACCTCATCGAACCACGGCCCTCCTGCCGCATTCATCAAGTTCCTGACTTCAGTCATCATTCACACCATCATTCAAGTTCAATTTTGAGTTCATTTCCTGTCTCCTCTTCCTCAGTCTTCTTGTACTGGACTGCTGTACTCCTGCTGCAATCATCATCATCATGAGTCTGCATCTTCCCCAGTCTTTTTGTGAGTGCATCTGGATACCCCTCACTCCTCTGACTTCTACATGGATCTACTCCTTCCCATTGCCTACTCGTGCATACCGTCTCGGGTCCCTGCTGCTTCATGTTCCTTCTTCGATCTGTGCTTTCTTTTTGGGGTTTTCCCCTAGCCTGTCATCATCCTCCCTACTCATCTCCTTCTCTTTAATGAATCCTTCTCTTTAATGACATACATCCTTAAATCAAATGTCGTCAGCCTGGAAGGAAGGCGACCTAGGCCTCGGATCCCCAGAGGTTTCCACCTCAAAGGGTTTTTTTCCTCTCCTCCGTGCCAATGGTCATAATATTAGTTAGAGTTAGTACTTTCTTAGGTTAATTAGTTAGGTTCCGCTGTTGGATGGAGGCGGATCATGGCCCCGGCTTTCCCCTCTCTCCTTAGAAAGTCCGCCCTTATCATCTTCTCAGAATTCATTCATTCATCATTCTTGCCTCTTCGATGCTCGACACCCGAGTGGGCATTCTTTTTGGGCTTCTTCCTAAGCTAACTTTAGTTGATGCAATCATTCCCACGGCACCTGTAGGGGGGAGCCCTCCTCTAGGGTTCCTTGTGTCGTACCCCTACAGTGTGGTATATCCCACGGATAGAGAGGCGGAAAGCCACAAAAGTAAATCAAGTCACACAAGCATCATCTCATCTCATCTAGTTGCACAAGCACACTGAATGGGAGGGCTTTAAGCCCGAGGTTCAATGGGTGGAGCAACTACATCACTTCCCCATCAGACTTATAAGGTCAATCATCCTGGGGGCTTTCCAGGATTTGTTTCTTGTTGCCCACCATCCACCCCTCCTCCTCCAGACGCTCATCTCTCTTACCCGTGGGCTTCTTCCTAAGCTACTTTTAGCCGACGCAATCATTCCCGCGGCACCTGTAGGGGAGGAACCCTCCTCTCAGGTTCCTTGCGTCGAACCCCTACAGGGTTGTTTAACCCACGAATAGAGAGGTGGAAAGCCACAAAAGTAAATCAAGTCACACAAGCATCATCTCATCTCATCTAGTTACGTAAGCACATTGAATAGCTGGTCCAAATATTTGGCAGACATTTGATGAATTGGTTCATTCAATTGCAAGACAGTTAGGAATGACCTGAACTTTTGTACATCGCTGTCCGTTTTTCTTTTAGTGTTCTGATTTTTTCCTCTCTGTATGTATTGATTAATATATTCATAATTTTTAGTTACCTGTGAAGATGCTGAAGCAAGTTCTTCTTGTGTCTTGTTAGGATGCAGATTTTCAAGATTCCAGGTCAGGCACGTAATGGTTCAGTATATTGTTCTAGTTATGTTAACAACTCTTAAATTTCTTTTCTAGGTGTTCTTTAAATTCATTTGCCATGGTGTTTTGCATTTCTTCAGTCAATTTATTGTAGTCTATAAGTATTTTTTGTTTTGTTTTGCAGGGATTTTCTAATATGTGTTTTGTGTGTGTTTTTACTTTTGTTTTATACATGGTTTGCATGAGGAATAGTGTGGCAGCTTTCCATTAATGAAATGCAACTGTTCCGTTTTTTTTTTTTTTTGCTGAACAAGTAGTTTGGCTGCTAGAGTAGCTGACATAGAGAGCGTACTTATATTTTGTGCTGACGTGTACACAGTATATTTATCTGGTACATTTTCTCACTGTGTACACGTCAGCTTGCTGATATCAGTATGGCAGTGAGAATACTACTATTTACTTAGCAGGTTATCAGAAGACCCCCATTGTATAAATAATAATAACCAGAAAGCTTTCATTGTAACTCAGTATATGAAAGTGTCAAATTCTGTTATACACACATGTGTATAACGTCGTGTATATAATGGAGTTTGACTAAAGAACTTTAGTGAATAACTTTATCAGTAGAAAACCTTTTTTCTTCAAAGCCTGTTCCATATGGCAGCTGCTCACAGTCACAAACCACTCACTCTGTGAAACAGCTGGCGGGTCCATCTGACTCCAGTGCTGCAAATGGCTCTCAAAAGGCACATATTTTAAGTCAGAATCAGCACTTAACACAAAAACAAACTAACAGTACAGAACCAACTGACGTGACCCAACTAACTTGATTCACTACTGTTTACGTGACATTTACCAGTTTTCAGCAGTAGCATGATCAGAGTCGGGGAATTGCAACTTGTATGGGGGTTACCAAACACACTTGTAATTTACGCGGATGATTATGTCAGAAGGTTGGGATGGTATGTACAAATCAAACTGGACTTTTGCTGCAAAGAATCCATTTAAGTTACATGAAACGTAATGAATATTATGCAGTTAACATTACCTTCTTTTCTGGGTATTGTTAAAAATAAAACACACAGCAGTGCAGTAACTCTGATTTTATGCACATCTTATTGTTAGATATCCTGATAAACCACTTGCGCTTTCGCTCTTGAGGTTTATTGGGTATCCCATACCCCAGATGCATAACACCTCATCAACACACTTCCCCATGCATTACTGTATATATAATAAACTGCAGATACTAGTTACTCTCAAAGATTTGTAATAAGTTACAGTTAATTATTACTCTTTATTAAAAAGTAGTACAGAACTGTATTAGTAATGCATATTTCTTTTTCTGTAATTTTATATTACCAATGAGTTACTTTCAGGAAAAGTGTAAGGCTTTTACAGTTACTCTACCTTTTCTTGAAAGTAATCTATTACTAGTAGTAGTTACTAAAAAAAAAAAAAAAAAAAAAAAAAGTAATACTATTACTGTAACTAGTTACAAGTTGCTAGGTAGGTACTCCCCAACACAGACTGTTGCTTTCCTAATTCAGATGTTTTACCTGCTGCTGTTAAACTATATTAATTTTCGACACTGTATCCACCGCCTGGCCTTAGCCGTCACCTAGTTCATTTCCTTTGCAAGCACCCAGCCTCACCATCAAGGTTGGATCCATTTCCTAGCCAACCACCTACACCCCCTACCTAGGAGGCTTTTATAAACCTCTGTGGGTCCCAACAGCTGGTAGGACTTGTACTTTCTTTGCAGCCCACATGCAAAACATTGAGGGGCTCAGGTCAGTTTTTTTAGGGGGCAAGGAACACAAGCACCAGTGGAGTCAGGGCCTTAGTCCCTACCTACCCGATTTTAGTTGACAGATTTCCTAAAATGATGCATCTGGTTCAGGCCCTTGAAGAGTTAATGAGCTAATTCTCAGTGTCCCCTTCCTTTCAAAAACTGTAGTCCTGCTCTCCAAAAGGCAATTCTGGGTATAATTTTACATTCCATTTGGTAAGTAAGAAGCCCACATTATGTTAACAGAGTCAAAGTCGGGTGCACATCACTTATTCCTTCATCCTATGAGCATAATCTCAGCTACTCAACAATTTATTTCAAGGAATACCTTCTTGTCCTGACATGCATCCCCCCACATTAAACGACATTCATGGTTGCTGTACCTGATACTGAGAGGTCAGCAGTTTCCTACTCGATGTTGGCCTCATCCCAATGTCTTGTTTTATGGTTTCAAACAAATGCTCCCCACTTCCTCACAGAGGGACCTGAGAGAAGAAGAAATCCGTCTGGATACAGCACTGGCAAAGCATCACTACCATCATGTGAGAATTTCAAATCCAGCCACAGACCCGGTCGGTAGATGTTACGAGGGGGTCTCCCTTCGCAGCCCCCAATCAAATACCTACATTTCAGAAAACTACTCGGATCCAAGGAGGATGCATGCAGCCACAGAACAGCCAGTCCAAACAGCAATCTGCACAATGCCCCTCTCTCTCCGCAACTCTGCAATACTAACCAGCCAGACTGATTCATTCTCTCTCTCTCTCTCCCCCTCCCCACCCCCCTGCTCCTCACTGCACTCTGTTTAGCAGAGAGGAGAGGCTGGCTCTTGTTACAAGGACTCAGAAAAAAAAAACTCCCCCACCCAACAACTCATTTAATTTTAGACTAAGCCATTCCACGCTTAAAGGAGAACTGTCGACTGTGTAAATCAGTTTTCCTGCAGAAGCGGTTTGAAAAACTGTTTCAGTTCTGTTATTATTCAGCCCTAACTGGCCTTTCAGTTACCTCCATCAATGCTTATGACTACACAGGAGGTAAGTACCAATTTAGAACACTGTGATGTAGTTTTATGTACTTTTCATCCACAGACAGGCTCTCAGTAGGATTTTTTGCTTTGAGGGTCCAGAATTCATTGTAGGGAAAAATGGGGGCCCTGGAAAACATTTTAGGAGTCACATAACATTTTCTGAGGGTGCCAGTGTGGTTCAAGTGTAGCCCCTCCCCACAACACCTGGTGCTCTAACTACTCCTTTAGCCACACTGCTCCCATTAAATACAGTACAACTGAGAGAAAAAACATCAGCCTCATTCACCCACTCACCCTACCCAGTTTTTAAATCCCTTTTCACACTGATTTATTTGCAACAAATCAATTACTTTTCCTGTATCACAAATGGCAGTCCTCATCTTCTGCTCTCACCACCAGCCCCAAACACTGGTATTCCTGCACAACCCGAGAATACCAGCATTCAGGGTTAGCCGTATGAGTAAGAAGATGAGAGCGCTGCATCACTTGGGATAGAAAAAGTAACTGTTTTTGCAAATAAATCACAGGGGATAAGGACTTGATGGGGAAGGTGGTAGGGGCCAGACAGGTGAGAGTGAGTTTTAATCTTCTTAGGAGCCATTCGGGAAGCAAATGCAAGGGAGGGAGCCCTGGTACAAGTGAACACGCATCTTAAGGATGCACATCAGGTACCCGCATGCATCCTGAACTGTTCACTGAGCATAAAGGGCGCAGGTACCAGCTTCCCTGAGAGCCCTGCACAGAGTTTTATCATTGGACAAGAATGCATTGTGACAGCACTGTATGAGTTTTATTTTATTTTTTTTTTTTTGAACTTTATGTTTATTGTTTTCACATTAGACATAAAAGCCCACATTACAATAGTCAGACATCGGTATGACATTACATAGTATATAGTTAAAGACAGGATCTCTCAGTCTAGACATATGACTTACATAACTCGGGGGTATTCCAACACTAGTTCAAACAAGAAAAATAAGACCCAAAAGCTGCACTTCTACAAGAGAAATGGCCACTCCAGATAATAATGTCCAAGAAGAAGGGAAAATTCAACTTCCAGCGTTGATTAGGCCACGATACCGAACATATGACCCATCAAAAATCTTAGTGTGCCCCCTCAAACTCTAACAACTTTCATCAAAAGATAAACTAATTTAAGTACATGCAATACCTAAATAGCAATATAGTTATCAAGACTATGTTTAAGTAACATGGACACAAAACCCTACTCCCTATTAAACAATCCTTATACAAGAAAGACAGAAGCCCTTCTTAAGTAACAACCATTATATTGGATATTTTAGAGTCTTTAAGGCAGTCCATAGAAACTTTTAAACTCTTAAACTCTTAGAACATTTAACCCACGTGGCCGGCCCTTCACTAAACTTCTCTAACAGAAAATAGAAGTCTTCTAATTATTACCCACTTCAAGTGTCCTCAGGTTCCAACTCTTGAACCGAATCTGGGCGAGCTGCAGCACTAGAGGTCTCAAATTCCTTTTGTATTTGTTGTACACGCTTGCCTGCTTCTTCTGGATCAGAGAATTGGAAAGTATGACCCCCATAGAAAATCTTCAGGCGCGCCAGCATCATCAGTAAATGGGCCACACCTAAGCTCCTAAGCATAGCTCGAACCCCGTCGAATCTCTTCCTGTGGGCCCTCATGGCATATGACAAGTCCGGGAAACAATGCAAGGTCTGACCTTCAAAATTTAGTCTTTCTGTATCTGGAGCAGCCTGAAGTATCTGCTCCTTCACATTTGCACTACTTCCGTTACCAACAGAACCATACGAGGCAGGTCCTTCTGTGCCTGGCTGATCGCGAGTGAAATCCTGTATGCCTTATGAATTGTGCCCCATTTCCTTATCAAGCTGCAAAGCCGAGGGAGCCAGGATTGTAGAAAGGAAAGAAGGTCTGAATTATCCACCCTTCTGGCAGCCCGATTATTCTGACGCTTGGTGCCCTGTTAACATTTTCTAATACCTCTAGTCGGTATTTTAATTGCCCGCTTTCCTGAGTGAGTTTAGCTATGGTTGAGAGGGCTCTAATCGCTTGGTTTTTGGCTAAAGAGGCAGTTTTGGTTGCCGCCTCAATCTTCAGGTCTTGTTCACCTATTCTCTGCAGGACCGTTTCCACCTTGTTGTCGATGGCCTGCATAGCCGCCTGTAGGGCTTTCCAAAGGGTTCGCCAGAACTGCTGGCAGGCCCATTAAATGCGGCCTGATGATCTGTGATGACCTGCATTTTGCTCCCTCTGCACTGCTTTTGTTCATCGCCCCATCTTCAGATTTGGTGTTGGAAGCTTCAGCACAATATCGGATTTCAGAAAATGCCAAGTACATAGGTAAAGTCTCTTTTGTACTGAAGTTTTTTTATAATTTAATTATTATAGTTGCAGAGCTCGATGGAGCCACGTCTGCTCAGCAGTAGTGCTCAACAGTGCCCCCACTGTATGAGTTTAACAACAACACAAACTACATCATACAGTTCTAAAATGGTGCTCACCACATGTATGCAAATCAGAAACATCCACTGAATTTATTAAAAGGCCATGAAAGGTCAAGCTGATGGTGCAGTGGCACCACTTCTGTATAGGTCACTCTGAATTAAGAAGTGCAATTGGGTCACCGTGTCAGGAAGCAGGCCAGGCTAGTTTAATGGCCACGTGGAAGTGTGCATCGATCTAGGGAGGGTTGGCAGCAAGCTCCACCGCCACAGCAACCCCCTGCAGTTGGGCCACGGACCTCGCTCTTGCCACAGGGATGCTGTGGCCTGATAGGCTGGCAGAGGCAACACTCACACCATAGAGGAAAGGGCTTTGAGAGGAAAGAAAACCTGGATAAAAAGACACGTACCCTAACTTGTCTCAATGACAGCTGCCAGCACCCTCGGGACCTGCTCCATGCAGATCCCCACCTGCTCTGATGGGGGGGACAGTGGCAGATGGGGCTGCGGGGTCACCAACAAACAGCACAAGATCCAAGAAGGAAGGAGTAGGTGCGGGCTCAAAATGGCCAAACAGCTCCATAACAAAAATACAAACAAAAAAAAAAAAAAAAAAGTGCCATGACAGACAGAACAATAATAGAAGTGAACCAGTAATTATAACACAGCTTCTATGGAAAACAGAGCCTAGCAGGGTAAAGAGCAAAAACTCTATATTATACTGTAACAGAAAGCTTAAAGAAAAAATACTGTTTTTTGAAATAAGGCCACCACCCAACAGATAAACCCCCAATTTGGGGGTTCCCTGGAAAAAAATAACTTTTTAAGTACCTCTTCACTCGTACTTCAGTTTCGTAAATCCTTTGGAATGTTAATAATGTCCGTGATGCACGACACCATTTCATGTATAGAGAGTGGCTCTGTGCTGCTCACTTGTATGCATTCAATACGAACATACAAACATATGAATTGCCAGCAGAAATAGGCCACATGGTCTATCAAGTCTGCTCGAATGTGCAGCTAGCCCTTCAACATGCAGCTGCCCCACCCTTCCCTCCCTTCTCACTGTCCTCCCCCACTCTGTCCATCCCCTCTTGAAGTCCCACAGGAAACCACCTTCTCGGTAGAGTGTTCCAGTTGTCTACCACCCTCTCCGTATAATAATGTCTCCTGATTTCCTCCCGAATGTACCCCCTCCAACCTCAGTTGATGCACCTAGTATCCTTCTCTTCTGATCCAGAATATCTCACCTGTATTGGTCTTGTTTATCCCTTCAGGTACTTTAAGGTCTCGATCATGTCTCACCTGTCCTCTCTCCTCCAGCGAATACATGTTACACCTGTTCAGCCTTTCTTCGTGTGAATTCCCTTCAAACCCTGGATCACCTCTGTCGCTCTGTGCTGCACCCCTTCCAGCAGTCTGATGTCCTTCTTCAGAAATGGGCGCCAGTACTGCACACAATATTCCAGGTGTGGTCTGACCAGTGACCTGTACAAGGGAAGGATCACTTCACTATGTCTCGTGTAGATCTCCCTTGCTGTACAGCCCAGCTTCTTCTTGGCTTTCACTGCTGCCTTCCTGCACTGAGCCGGAGTTGTTCATATTCCCTGTTATAATCACCCCCAGGTCCTTCCTCCTCTTGCTTCCCAACTGTACCCTCCCAGCTGATAGCTCCTCCTCTGGTTCTTAGCTCTGAAGTGCATTACCTTGCACTTCTTGGCACTGAACCCCAACTGCTATGTTTCCAACCACTCCTGTAGTTTGGTCAGGTCCCCCTGCAGTCCCCTCCACACCTCGATGTCATCCACCACAGTGCCCATCTTGGTATCGTTTGTGAACAGACTGATTTTACTCTGGGTCCCATGCGAGATATCTGCTATGAATATCCCAATCAGCACTGGCCCCAGTACCGAACCCTGTGGCACCCCACTTGTTACCATTCTTGGCGGTGAGAGTTTCCCCTCCACCACCACCCTTTGCTGCCTAGCCAGTTCATGATCCGTCTGACCATCTTAGTACCCACCCCTACATCTTCCAGCTCCCCCCCCCAGCCTCCCATGTGGCACGGAATCGAAGGCCTTCCTGAACTCCAAGTACAGGACATCCACTGCATGGCCTTTGTCCAGTTCCCTGGTCACCCAATCATAGTACTCAATCAGGTTTGTCTGGCAGGATCTGCCCGAGACCACCCCGTGTTGCTGCCTGTCCTGGAGACCATTGTCCTCCAAAAATGTCACTAATCTCTCTTCAAGAATGGTTTCCATGAACTTATCCACAATTGAATGAGGCTCACTGGTCTGTAGTTACCTGGATCGTCCCATGGGCCACCTTTGTGAATGGGCATCACATGGGCCAATCTCCAGTCCTGTGGTACACATCCTGTGTGCAGAGAGGTATTGAACAGGTCAGCCAGCGGTCCTGCCAGGCTCCTGCCAGTTCCTTGAGTACCCTAGGGTGAATGCCGTCAGCTCCTGGCGTCTTGTCCACCTGCAGTGCAGTGCACTCAGCCCTTCCAGTACGCTACCTCTGTAATGTCTCCATCTGTCAACCCCTCCACCACTCCCATGAGGTATCTGTCCCCTCACCCTGAATGCAGAGCAGAAGTACTCATTCAGTGCCTCTGCCTGCTCCTCCCCTTCTCACTCCCCGTCCTTATTAATTCTCACTATCTGGTCCCTGTTCTTCTCTTTCACCAATGATTATTTTTATTTATCAATATCCTTTTATTGTATATTAATTAAACAAAAATAACATACATGAATACATTTTCAAGATATATATTCCTTGAGATATTAAGTTCATAAGTAAATTAAATAATGATTACAACAACCTTAGTTTAAACCATATCATCAACCAAACCAATGGTAACTTTAAACAAACATCCTCTATATATATATATATATATATATATATATATATATATATATATATATATATATATATATATATATATATATATATATATATATATATATATATATATATATATATATATATATATATATATATATATATATATATGTATGTACAAACTACCATTGTCTTACTGTCATTACTGCCCGCTTCTAGTGTTAGTAATTTGACAAATATATTAAAACTGTATCATTTCCCCTACTAATATGCTAATCAAAGTCAATAACTGAGACTTCTACAGAATATTTACCTATGACAGAAGTAAGAGAGACAAAAGAGAAAAAGGATGAAATATGGTGCAGCTGTTTATATTCAAAGCAAGAAGAACAATAAATTCATCCTGCAAACAAAAAAAGGAAAAAAGGAAGCTATGTGCCTGAGAATAACTAATTAGAAGTAATGAGGTTCAAAGCCGCCCAGTGGTGCTGAGGTTTGAGCACTGGGCACCCACACCTCGTGCTAGACCAGCAACCCAGGTTTGGGAACAGACTCAGGACGTCAGGGGTCAGCAGGGGAGGCTTGAGTCTCAAGACAGTTCTCCTCCTACCTCTGGGATGAGTAAGGCTTACATTGTTCTGCAGCAGCAACTGACTAGTCAGGTGTGGCACTGCAAGGAGCAGCGTACAGCTGGGGGTTGGAGCATGGCGGGCAGCGGCACTTAGTGCTCTCATGCCACTGCATGTCCGTCTCCAGGGGGGAAAAAATCCAGGCAGAAAATTGCGGGGCTGTCGTGGCAGCTGATGGCCATGCACCGCGTCCCCTGACCTAAAGAGGTGCGCTCCCCAGGTATTGGATCCAGGTCCCCATGGGAGATAGGATACTGTGTGTGCCAGCCTGCATGGAGGAGAGCGTGTTGCTGGCCAGACCCTGGGTCCGGGGTTCGGGTGCTGGTAGCAGACCACCTGTCATGTCCACTCCAAGCAGAGGAAGGAGGTAAATGATATATACATATATATATATATATATATATATAGAAGTAATGAGGTTCCCCTTTCGTCAGAATATATGCTAAAAGTTTAGGATAAAAATTCCAAGATCATACGAGATTCATTTAGAATAATTAGATATGTTAAATCCTGTTTTGTTTTTTTTTGGAGGTCTACTAATTCTAAAAACAGCCAATTTGGAATAATATCAATTTTATAAAGATAGATCCATGCTTTCTGATAGTAGCTGGATACAGAAAGATATTAGAAGGGTTCAAGATATTGTTAGGGCAGACACTTTCATGCCTTTCGCAGTAATTAAGAAGAAATAGTGGATTAAGGAGGAAGAAGGTCCTTTATATGAGGAAATGAAATTATCGCACCAATGTGTCTGAAGAAGTCCTTCTCTCTGTCTTTAATGCCCTGTGCCAGCCTCAGCTCTCAGAATGCCTTAGCAGCTCTGACTAGTCTTGTAACCTCCCTGGACTTCTTTTTTTTCTATTTATACTCCTTCCCTCCCATGGCACTCCTTTCTCTTCAGGGGGACACCTATGGCCATTCTAGTCCCCACCTCCTACCTGTATCCTGTGGCGGTCTGTCCTCCATGTAGCCTTGGCTTACCCCCCGGCGGGGACGAGGTGGGGAGGAAGGCACCCGAACACTTTGTCTTGTCAGGACGCTGGTCACCGGGGCAGGTAGGGGTGTTGGGGATCGGGGCCTGGTGCTCCGTCTATGCAGGAGTGCCGCGGGGTGTTTTTCCAGTGTTCCTCCGGAGTGGCCACCGCCCTGACGTCAAGGCATATCTGCCGACGTCAGCCACTTCCCAACCCCCTTGTCACGCTCCTGTCTACTGCCTCTGGCTTCCGCAGAGGTCAGTCGAGCACACCAGGCATGTGTCCTCCTCCTCCCTCCCAGGAGAGGAGAGCTGTCCTCGGATGCTCAATCCTCTCCTTCCCTGCCGACCCCCGACATCCCGGGCTCATTCCTGAACCTGGGTCGCCGGCCTCCCTGGACTTCTTTGTATACTCCTTCCCATCTTCCCTGATCTCTTGAATCTTTGGAAAGCTCTCCTCTTGGCTCTCACCTCCATTACCTCCTTGGTCAGCCAACTGGGCTTCTTTGCCCTTCCCTCCTTGCTCTTTGCCCTAGTACATATCCCAGTAGCCTCTGCCAGCACTGCCCTAATAATACCACATTTTTAATTGGCATCCATGGTGGGTTGGATTCCCTCCAGATGCCTTATCAGGGTTTTCCCCATCTTGTTGAAGTCTGCCCCCTAAAATCAGTCACCCTGGTACCCGAACCTCCAGTTTGCTTCCCCATTCTGAGTGTGAACCACACTGAGTGGTGATCATTCCCAGCCAGAGGGTCCTCAACCTTCAGGTCCGTTACGGCTTTCCCGTTTGATAGTACAAGGTCCAGAGTCCTTCCCAACCTAGTTGACTCACGCACCAACTGCACCAGGAAGCTATTCTAGAATGCCCCCTGTATAACCTGCTCCCTAGCACATGTGGTGGTTGGTGTGCTCCGGTCCACCCCAGGTAGGCTGAAGTCCCCCACCACCACCACTGTGTTTCCCTTCCTGCAAACCCTCCTAATTTGATCGGCCAACTCCCTGTCCAGCTCATCCCCTTGAGTTGCTGCCCTGTACACCACCCCCATCCTCAGTACCCTGCCCTTTGGATACTGAAACTGGATCCACAGAGCCTCTGTCCTGCCTTCCTCCCCCTCTTCCCTTATGCACTTTATTCCTTCCCTTACGTAGATTGCCACTCCCCCACCTTGCCTATTTGCCCTGTCCTTTCTGAACAGCCTGTATCCAGGGATCATCATACCCCAGTCCTGTTACTGGGTGGCCAAAGTTTCTGTTATGGCCGCAATGTCCACCTGCCCCACAGTCAAGAGACCTGCAATTCAGATGATTTGTTTCCCAGGCTCCTCACATTTAGCGACTACTACCTCTACCCTGCTCCTATCCTTCCCCACCTAGATTACCCCCGCTGCTCCTACCCTGATGCCCTCCCTATAGCTTGGGGGTAGGCTCATCTGTTCCCCTTTGAAACCTTGCCTACCAGCTTTCCACTTGCCACCCCCCCCTTTCCTAGTTTAAAGCTACCCTTGTTGCTATGTACCCCTCCATCTCCTGATTCAATACTTCCTTCCCCTCCCCGCTCAAGTGTAGCCTGTCCCCTGCATACAGGTCATTATTGTCCCAGGTTCGCCCCAGCCCCCTACTAAGCCATACCCCTTGGTATGACACCATTCTCACAACCAGGTTTGAACTCCCCTATCCTTTCTTTCCTTGCAGTACTTGCACAGGGTACTGGAAGCACCTCCGAAAGTCACCCGATTTCCCCACCTCCTCTGGTTCCCCCAGTTCCTCCGAATCTCCCTTTACTACCTCCACCATCTCCCAGACAGGTTGTCGCATGCCTATGTGCACCACAACGTGCTGTTTCTTCCATCCCTCCCTGTGCACTTGAGAATGGCCTGCCTGCCTGGCCTGCTGTCAACCCGTGAATAGACTTGACCCATATTAGACTATGTCTTTCCCCCTTACTGCCCCATCTGATCCCCTTCAGTATGGAGTCCCCCAACACTAGCACACACCCCTTCCCCTGCCCCGTTCCATTTCTCCACCCTTTACCTCCTTGTCCATTATTAATGTCTGCCCTTCCTTGCCCAGTTATGTCACTTTGCTTCTCCCCTATGCCCCCACCCTCCCCCAACCTGTGTTCCCCCATTCCCGTTGGTCCCATGCTATCATCAACCTTCCCCTCTTTCCCCCTTGGCCTCTGTCCCCTTTTAGATATGCACCCTTTGTCTGACCGGTCAGCACTGCCCCTTTGCCCACACCCCTGCTGCCAACACTTTCATTTTCAGCTGTGCCCTTCTCCCCCTGCCCCCTGCTACCTTCCTCCAACTGCCTGAACCCCGTGCACTCCATTCCCCTTCCCCCTGCCTCCCTCTACTGGTGCTCCCCTAACTCCCCCTCTTCCACCACCTACTGCCTGCCATCCCTGTATTGTTCTGCGTTGACTTCTTCCCCTTGTCCCTTGACCTGCCTTCATTGCTTGACCCCCTATCAGATGTGAACCTGCACTCCTTCCCTCTCCCCTCCCCCACCCTACTGTCCTTCTCCTGATGCACCCTCCTGTTACCCCTGGGAGAGGCCCTCCTGCCCCCTTTCTCATTCCCTCCACCCACACCCTCTCCAGCTCTCTACCAAGCCACTGCACTCTTTCCTCCAGCCTCCTTAGCTTGTGGCAGATTGGACACCCTCCTAGTCTCCATAATATGTTCATCCCAATAGCTGCCCCACACCCATTGCAGCCCACTATTCTACCCATGGTGCCCCCTCCTGTTCCCTGCTGCCCCCTGTTCCACCCTCCACCCCCATTATAGCTGTTCCACCCCCATGGTATTCCTCCCTGTACTGCTGCATTCCCAACTTCTATGTTACTCTATCCCTTGTATACTAGCGAGGATTAATGATGCCCTTAATGCCCCCTACAAGCTTACCTCACTCAATCTGCAGTGCACCCGTCCTCCCATTTATGGGATTCCTACTCCTTAATACACTCCCAGGTACTTACTGTCCTGATTGCTGAGCTGGTACCTTAGTGACTGCACCTGGCTGTGCTATCCACCAACAGTAATGTAGCATCCACCAATGGTCCAGGCCTTACAAACCCATATATCAGGAGTATCCGGGAGGGTTTAGAGCTGACCCCTGACTCTTGCAGAGTCTGTCAGCCCTCAGCACCAGTGCCCCTGGGTCCTTCCCACATGGCCGTCCCCTGCGATCCTGCCTAGGTTGTTAGTGGAGCTGTACTCCTCACCCTAGATTGCTCGCAACACCCCCCTTCCAGGAGCCCTCACGCTCCAATCGCCTTCTGCTTTTCTCCCCAATTAAACCCCCTTAAACCCCTCTCACCCTGTCGAGACAAAATAGCTCACTTTCCTCCGTCAGCTGAAAAAAAAACAAGAAATGCAGTCACAGTTCAGCCCCTACAATTCAGTCTCGCCCTGCCAGATGAAAACAAGCACCCTCTCCCAGACAGTGCTATACTTCAGGGAAAATACCTCAGCAATATGCGCCTCCCTTTCTACCTCCCTGCCAGACAAAATCAAACATCACCACCCCAGTTCTTAAGACACTAACAATACCAGAGGATTATTACTTCCCTTTGTTCCTCTGCTTCCACCGCTTTTTGTCCTCCCTGGTTGCCTGCTCCGGTCCCCTCCGTCCTTGGTAGCACTGCAACAGCTCTTCAGACCACCCCTAGAGAACGCCACTCCCGATGCCTGCGGCCTACAACACTACCCCTCTCCCTCACTCCCGGCTCCACTCCATCAAATCAGTAAGTAGTGCAGAGTCGCACTCTGGGTGCGAAATGGAACCACGCGGCCATTATTTATATGTATACTTACTGTGTCTCTTACAGTTATAAGAGTGCATTTTCAAGTTCTCTGGCTGAAAGAACTGTGACGTGAAGCTGAACAGTTCTGGCACACAAAGGACTTGAGAAGAAACTCTTATATCCATGAGAGATGTAGTAACTGTACATATAAACATAGTATAAATCATATTGAAGATTGCCGTTTAAAAAAAATAGAACTTAAATTCTAAATCAAAAAATGTTGCTTTGTGTAAAGTTATAGAAACCCCTATGAGTGGAAATGCCAACTGAACAAAGAACTTTAGAAGTTTAGAAATATGTGCAGGAGACACCCTCTTATGGTTACAAGATTACCTGGAATGTTTAAAAATTGTATGTTAATACTGCTACCGAGACCACTCTTACAGTTGTTGAGTGGTCTCACGTGCATTCTTAGGGTATGAGAACCGCAAACTGAAGGTGAGTGGTTCTGATACCCTAAGAATGTGAGACCACTCTTACAACTGTCAGGGTGGTTTCAGTGGCAATATTCATATATTATTGATTGAGCTCGATCAATACTATCTTAATTTCTTTTTAAAACCTTACCCGATTGTAGCCATTTCCAGGGCAGTTGCCCATGAGACACTCATCACAGAATATGTGTCTCACATGCAGACAAAAGGAGTACTCGGATTGGTCGGGAGCGCTCCCTTGATTTATAATAACAATCCTAATTGGCAAAGGAAAATATCACAATTTGTAATACATTCCAGATGATTTAATAAAATTGAAGAGTAAGTTATAAGAGGTACTTAAAAAAGTATTCTTTCCTGGGGAAACCCCACATTGGGGGTTTATCTGTTGGGTAGTGGGCATGTTTCAAAGAATTGTGTTTTCCTTTAATAGTACTTAAGTCACATCATAAATGTTTTAAATTGACTGATTTCTAGGTTGTTTTTTTGTTACTTTCCTGTTGATAGTCCACTAAATATTGCAGACACTACCGTGCTTATTTCATGCAATCTTTCAAAATGTATCTGACTCTACCCTGCAGACCCCACTCTCGCTACTTATGACATCACAATCTGTTGTCACGGTGAGCACTATGATGTCATAAAAGCACTGTGAAGTTAACTGGAGCGAAGCAAATGCTTTTTATATAGACATTTTAGATAGACTACCACAATGTGCAGTAAACCTTGAAAGGGAACGTAGAGAATACAGAAACAGTATTCTCTAGTAAATTGCAATAGCTGAAACATCACATTTATGAAAGTACATGCTAAAGGGCAGAGTTGCTCTTTAAAGGCACTTCAACTCACTACTTTTTCTGTGACCTATTCTTTTTTGTTGTCATTGCTATAAGCTTTCTCATCTTTGTAGCTCTATATTCATTCTCGTCTCTCACACCTTCCCCATCACTCAGAGACCTAACAATTCTCAGATTCATGATCCTAATCTTAACATGGTGGGGGTTGACACCTACTGCAGATATCCCACCAACCCCCTTTTTTAACTTTCTATTTTCCTCCCCTCAGCTGGCGGCAGTCTTTTCTCGAACCCAGGCAACCCCATCTCCCCCCATCTCGCTGGACTTACATTCATCCAGGAGTGTATCCCCATGTTATCCCCTTCCCATGATGGAGGTCCTTGGGCTGGACCAGGTCCTTTGGATAAGCCAGTCTTGGTGCTCCTGGAATGAGCCTGGGTTGGCAGGGTGCGGGGTCTGTGAGCTGTCCTGGAGCCATCATACGGCTGCATTTTCTAATTTTTCTTTTCCCCAGGGATGCTGGCTGTCAGGCGTGTTCATGCAAGGTGTGAGTGCCTGTCTAGCAACCGCTGTCCCCAACCCCTGCTGGTACATTTGCCTATACCGCCCACCCATGGTCACCCAGGTGGCAGCTGCATGGCATCAGTGATCCTCCAGAGGAGGAGGAGGAGAAGGAGGATAGCGTCCTGTGGGATGCTCAATCCTCCTCCCGGCTGGCCCTCAGACAATCCAGATTCATTCCTGAACCGGGTCATCAGCATCGCAAGTGATAGTGCTACTGCTGAATTGGCAGGCCGTCTAAGTGCCCTAACGCTAAGGGAGACAGATACTAATTCTGTATACACACACACACACACACACACACACACACACACCTCCCCCACCCCTTCATAAACCCAGTTCACCAAACTATACATTAATTTCTGCCAGTAAGTAATAAGGTAGGTTAGGGCATCTGTAGTCTTTGGGTATTGGTGGTGAGCCATAAGAAAAAGCTGAATGCCTTAAAGGTAAACTCTCCAAAACAGTGGGGGCAATCACCAGGGCTGCAAAAACGCCCGATTAAAACAACCTATGGTTTAAAATAAATGCAGCTAACCTTTCTTGAGTTATTTAGTGTTTTAATGTTGCTCCTGGATGCACCATGTCAAAGTGCTGCCGCACCGGAAGACGTAGTGTGCCACTGGCATCCTGTCCTTTGCCGGAAGGCTCATAAAAATGATGAACGGGGCATATTTACATGGGAGAAAAAGAAACATAGTGGCATGTAGGGGTCTGTTAACTGAACCTCTAGAACCAATTCCCAGTGAAAACGGAGCACTGTAAGGTACTTAAAATCGTTATTAAGGTTGCAGCTCTGAGTTCATTCATGCGCAGTAGCACCTAATGCTCCGAGTTCGGGCATGCGCAGTAGTGCTAGGTGCTGCTGGCATAAGCGAACTCGGAGCTGCAACAATAGCGATTTTAGTGCGATACAACACTCGTTTTCACTGAGGTATTCTAAAAATTCATTGAACGCAGAACGATCTTCATATGTTCTCCCATAATATGCTTACGTTCACTGCAACCACAGGACCGTAACATCCCAGTATTTGTGCGGAAGGCATCAGGAACATGCAGTATAAACAACAAAAAGTTAGCTGCATTATTAAACATATAGGTACAATCCATTTCTGTTATGAGGCTGGAGAATTTCATAAATCATAAAAGTGATAAATTGGTTTATCCCCCATGGCACACCTTGGAATGCCTTACAGCTCACTGCAGGTTATACCCCCGGCCCTTCAAATAAAACACAACCATGGAGCACATATAATCCAGACTTCACGCCTCACTGAGAATCCAACCTAGGGTGCTGACTCCTAAAAACTGTAGCTCTAACCTTACAGCTAAAGGCAAATTCCCCTAACTAGGAGGTTAGAGAGCTCCAGTTGTCTTTCGTGCTTGCTATTCCAAGGACCACTACTAGAGGGCACTGCCTATTACGTTTAGTCAGCACTGTCATTGACTGGTATAAACTTCTTCATAGCTAGGTGCCTTGCTTTTGGCCGTCATGCACAGCTTTCACCACTAGAGGGCACTAGTTGTTACAATTATGCAACATTGCCTTCGGCTATTATTCACAGCTTTCCCCGCTGGGTGGTGATGCTTTATACAGACTGCCTTTTCTCATAGACAACACTACTTTCCTTTTTCAAGGGCAAAGCATCCTATCCTCGTCGCCACTGATCTCTCCTCCCTACTTGGGCAGACTTATCACCCACCAGTCCTTGATAGGAATCAGACCTTGGACTGAGTTCCAAAGGCAGACACTTTAACCATTTAGCTAAAAGAAATCCCTCCTAGCTGGGAGGTTAGAGCACTCTTTTGACATTTATACACCCTGCATTCTTTGTTTTTTAATCTACTGTTTACACCCATCTTTACGTTGCACTTAGCATCCCTCAGGAACTCCCAAGACCCATTCCAAGCCCTGACATACTTTGCATCAAATATCTCCACCTTTTTTCAGTTATAGTTCTCCCATGCCATGGCCCGGATGTCTCAACTTTCTTTCCCTCTAAGTTAACCCATGCCATGGCCCTCGAGATCTCAACTTTCTTTCACTCATAGGTATCCCATGCCCTGTCCCAGGTATCTCCTTTTTTTTAACTTTATTCTTACTCAGATATTTAAAATACATGTCAAATAAAAGCATGGTTGCAAGGCATAAAAAATGACAGGCACGCCTACTAAATAGGAGAAACAGTCTTGCATTCCTGCGTCACAAAATAGGTGGCAGATACCACCTTTATTGACCTATAACAGCATGACCATCAATGCCCAGGATAGTGCAACCTTCTTTTTATCATAGTTAGCTCATGCTGCACCCCAAGTATGTCAGCCTTCTTTCCCTCATAAATATCCCATGATATGCTCCAGATATCTCAACCTTCTTTCAATCACAGTTATCCCATGTTGTGCCCCAGATATCGCAACCTTGTTTCAGTTATAGTTATCCCATGCCGTGTCCCGGATAACTCTGCCTTCTTTCCCTCACAGCTATCCCATGCTGTGTCCCAGACATTGCAACCTTTTTTCCCTTGTAGTTATCCCATGCAATGCCCCGGATATCTCAAACTTCTTTCAAGGATAGTTATCCCATGCCCTGCCCCGGATAGCTCAGCCTTCTGTCCCTTATAGTTTTTCCATGCCATGCCCCAGATATCTCATACTTCTTTCCTTCCTGGTTCTTCCATGCCGTGCCCTAGGTATCTTGACATTATTGCATGATTATCCAATGCCGTGGCCCCATGTTTCTCCACCTTCTTTCTCTTAAGGTCATCCCATGCAATGCCCCAGCTATTTCTGTCTTTTTTCTCTGATGGTCATCCCATGCCTTGATGAGAAGTAAGTCCCTGGGTAGTCCCCTCCTTGAAGCCATGAGATTAATTAACAAAAGAAGACAAACATGGATTTGAAAGTTCCATAAATAACCACAAGTAACCAACCACTGCCAAGCTTCACTGTTTCATTTTCTGGCCACCTAAGCAAAACATTTCCCCCTATTAGGCCAATTCAGGTGACAGTGGTCCCTACAATATATTATATATTTAAAGTTGTCACATACAGAATAATACGCATGGTAGTGTGTATAATGAGAATTCTAAACACACTCAAGGAGTTAGATGCTACATCAACTCCAAGAGCAACGTTCGAGGGGTTTATACAAGCATCCAACACCAAGGTTCTGTGTAAAATTCAAATCTTTACTCACTATCCAATGTCGTTTTTTTATATAATTGCAGGGTAGTGTTTTCTCACCTTGAAAACACTACCCAGCAATTATAGAAAACAGTGGCTCCGGTAGTGCGTTCAGGCTGCAGCACAGTTTCCCTTTTTTTTGTACAATTGCACTGAAACTAAACCTACAGTAACAGAATAGCAGCTACATTTATGAAGACGCTTATAAAAACACTTACTCTGAGCCCGTTTAGCGTAAACCAATCTAAGTGAGTGCACGAGGGAGGCACTGTGCGCATGACTTCAAAAGAAAGGTGGGAGACTGCTAAGTGGGCTGGGGAAACAGGAATCATTTTTACTTGTATAGTTTGTACTGACCGCCTGATACCGGGATTTGGCACCCGATATCAGGAACCCAAAAAGAGAGGGGGATAGTGAGCCACCAAGGTTGGGCAACTGATGGCCGTAATTCATACTGCAAAGGGCACCTTTTTTCACACAAGCTGCGTTCAGATCTTCAGTTCATTGAGCAAAGGGCACAATTTTTTTTGTGAGCTGTCTGCAGTTGTCTATTAATTTATGTCTCTGTTTCCGGCTGGGGGAAATACCATATACTGTGTTTTCCAGATTACTTTGACTCAGTATGGGCTCTCATTGTCACAAGCCTTTCTGAATCACATGTTCTCTTTCAGGGAACCGAATGTGCATTGGTTGCCCATCAATATCATTGCCTCCATCTATAGTAGCCACAGAAGTCCAGACTGTACTTAGTGGGATTTCTCAGATATCTGTTTTTAGAAAAAATGGATAATTATGATATCTGACCATTTTTAGAATTTTAGGATATTGGTCCTCAAATTCCTATATCCTAAAAACCTCAGATTTCGGATAGCCTCAAATCCTAAATCTGAGTATCCATAAATATCCTAAAATCCTTTAGGATTTCAGGATATCCTAGTCCGAATCCGACAATATCATACAGTCAGATCAGATAGGGATTTTTCTAATATCTGACTATCAGATCAGATTTTTTTTATATTTAGTGCACTTTGTCTTCTTCACGCCCAACCAGCTTCTGCATCAGCCTGCTGCTCTGCCAGTCCTGTCAACCATCTCCAGGACTTACCTCCCTCTAGTGTTCCCCCAAGGATGATCCTGAAGGGCTGCTGGATGTCAGGCCTATCCCCCCAACAGAGGTTAAGTGTCAGTGGCTGGAGTTCAAACCCAGCTGGCGATGTGACACCTGCAACTGGCAGTGACAGCACTGTGCAAGGCTGGGGGGAATTTTCCATTTTGCAGCTTCTATTCCTTAGTCATCAGGGGGCTCAGACTTCACTCACGCAAACAAACATGCTGTACACATTACAGCGTCAATGTCCCCCTTCCTGACTACTGGCAGTAGCTTGTACTGCCAGCTGTGGTCACCCAGGTGGCAGTATTGCAGTGGAGACAAGGTGCCCTCCCACCCTGAAGAGGTGGGTGTCTGCTGGGCTGCTCAATTATCCTCTCCTGGTTGGCCCTCCAATAATGCAGTCTTGTTCCCGAAAGCGGGTAGCTGGCATTGCACGCAGTAGTACTACTACTGTTGCGTCAGCGGGTCAGCTTAATGGATCAGATTTTGGGATATTTGTGCATCCCTAGTACTCAGGCTAGTTTTTATGATGTTATCATTTAGAGCAATCTCTATAATTGATATCCTGTACTTCTACATGGCGTTGATTTATGCACATGAGTTTGCCGCATTTCATAGTTGTACTTGGATGTATATTGTATACCGAAAAGTTGAATAAACATATTTTTATCTGCAAAGATTTTTATTCTCAAGCTGCCATGCCCCATTCTGCCACCAGTCACATCGCCCACCTTCTCAGGGACTGTCCGATGGACCTTTGGTCCCCCCCAGATTTCCCTCCTGTGGTGAGGTCAAGAGGAAAAGGCGCCCCAGGGGACACATATACTGGCGTTCCTTGCAGACCAGTCTGTGGTGCAGAGTCTGTGGCAGCATGTTTCAGCATCCTGCCTGGCGCCATTTTAATTTGTTGGTGTGTGCGCCAGTATCTCTTCATGCAGAGTGCACTGATGCCCCAAAATAGCACTGCCCATTCCCATATGATGCAGTCTTACTTGGTTATGAACAGTCACTTTAGCAGGCCTGTTGACGCAGTGGTAGGGTTACCGCTGGAAACCCAAGTTCCATGAAGCTGACCCTGGTCAGGAAACGAGTGCTGGCCGGAGAGAAGAGGATTGAGCCTGCCAGAGGACACTCTTCTCTGGGCAAAAAGGGAACCATCCTTCATTGCAATACTGCCAACTGGGTGACTACAGGTGGTAGAAGGGTCAGACGCCGAGGGTGGGTGGAATGTCGCAGATGTTGGCATACTGGCATGTACTGTATGCAAGCTCCCTTATCATCTTTGCATGCAGTGTCCCAGAGGATAGATCAGAAACTTAAAAATGATTCTAGCATCAGAGATGACAGACAATTACCCCGTTCTCACGGGGGTTATGCCATGGCCCTTGGGAGGATGGCAATCACAGATAGCAGCATAGAGGGTCGGGTGTGCCTTGGGAGCTCCTGAGGCAGGCTGGTGCTAGAGACAGTAGGTGAGGTTTTTAAAGATACGTGTCCATTTTTCAGACGCAAGTGCAAATTTCGTCCAAAAAGTTAAACCACAAAAAAGTTGGTCTAACTTTCTGGACAGAATTCTGCAGTTGTGTCCGACAAATGGATACAAGTCCCGCAGTTGCGGGAGAAATTGCCCTAAACCGCGGGAATTGTTGCAAATGGGTCCAGACATCTGTGAGCAGAATGCAAACATCTGGACGCATCTGTGTGGTTACAGTATGTGTCAGAAATAGGGACCTGAGTCCTACGTCCAGGCAGCTGGAAATCCTGCCCAAGAAGGGGGTATAGCTGGCCCGGTGGTGCTGAGGATTGAGGTGCTGGATGCTACACCCTGCAGTATGCCGACAACCCAAGTTCAGGAGCGAGTTTGGGCTGCCGGGGGGTTGGCAGGGGGTGGGGAGGGCTGGGAGTTGATAGTAGCGTCTGCCGGGCTGCTCTCATCTCCCAGATTGGGAGGTGAAGTTTCCTTACTCTCGGCTGACATCTGGTAGAGGCCATGTGTCAGAGCAGAGGTTTGGGGGCTGATGCAATGTCAGGAGGCTGAAAGGAGCATTCGGTTTCGGGAGGCGATGCAGCCCACCGGACACGCACTCACTGTACATGCCATTGCTCCTGCTGGGAGAAAACACAGAACCCCATGTCTCTCTGTGGTCAGATGTGACAGCCCTGCCAGTCTCAGACCCTGCTCCTTGCAGATCCCCATCGGTAAGACAGTAGGGGGAAAAGGTTGACAGGGTTGGGGGCGGAAGGGGGCCCAATGACAGGAGTAGGTGGCCATGGAGGAGCAAACAGCTTAATAAAAAAAAAAAAAAAAAAAGGGGGGTATAAATATAAAGTATCAAAAAAATATTGTTTCCCGGGTGGGTGAAGGCCCTCCACTTCATCCCATGCCTCACAACACACAGCAGGTAGATGTGTTTTCCCTTTAACAATTCTAGTGGTGTGACACCATGCCACAATCTCTTTTTGCATGTAGCAGCTGTTTTTGTCTAGCTGGTTTTTCCTTTAACTATCACTCTAGCCTCTTTTCTCAAGTGGAAGTAAAGTACAGTATTTTTCCTCTTAAAGAGCTTGGAAAATATTTGAGTAAACCACTGTGTAAACCTCGAGAGTGGAGTCCCCCACGCCCTTTTATCTGTGAATCATTCCTGCCAGAAATCTGTGTGGTTTTCACAACACTGCCTGCTACTCTCTTGCTAAGCTTGGCTCAGGACCTTTTCTATCCCTTCCAGCTGTAGATAACTATCTCTGGAGACCTCTAAAGCCAATGCAGAGCAACAAACTTTGGAGCCAGCTGGCAAAGTGTAGTTTCCCACCATCTCAAGCAGACAGTATTGTGCTTATGTGTATTGTTACAGCGGTGTGCTTGTGAGTATTGTGACGGTCTTGTGCATGTGTTTATTGTGATTGAATTGTCTGGTGACAGTATTGTGCTTGTATGTATTGTTACAGTGGTGGGCTTGTGAGTATTGTGACGGTCTTGTGCATGTGTTCATTGTGGCGGAATTGTGCTTGTGTGTATTGTGACAGTACCGTGCTTGTGTGTATTGCTACAGTAGTGCGCTTGTCAGTATTGTGACAGTCTTGTGCTTGTGTTTATTGTGATGGAATTGTGTGTGTGTATATTGTGACAGTATTGCACTTGTGCGTACTGTGACAGTGTGTGTGTGTGCTTGTGTGTATCATGTCAGTATTGTTCTCGTGTACAGTGACAGTATTGTGTTTGTGTGTATTAAGACAATATTGTGTTCGTATGTATTGTGACAGGTTCTATGTGATAACGGTGATCACAAAAGGGCGATCGCCATTATGGCGAATGTACATCGCTAAACACAACAACGGTGATGTACATTCCCAGTGCCAGAAATGACTTTAGTTTTTTAATGCAGGGAGCTTTGCCCCCCACCCACCCCAACTAAAATAACTAACTCCAGGGGGAGTGCATGTCAGGGAGAACCGGGACACAGAGGGGGAAAAATATGGCCGACAAAACACAGAAATATTGTACTAGCGGCCCCGAACCCCCTCACCGAATCCAGCCTCCCTATCCACACCACTAGGCTAGCTCGGCGGCTGCCTCTCGCGCCACCCCTTACATACCTCACCGGATACCTTCCGTATCCTGTCGCCATCCCTCTCGCCTCCCTACCTTTTCCTGTCGCTTCCTTTGTAGGGTAGCCCACAACAGCGGCGCCGAGACTGAGCTGGCCATATATTTGAGTCATTCAATCTCAGTCGCCCTTTTGATGGGATACCATTGTGACAGTAGTGTGCTTGTGTGTACAGTGTCAATATTGTGCTTGTGTGTATTGTGACGGTATCGGTATTGTGCGTGTGTGTACTGTGGCAGTATTGTGCTTGAATGTATTGTGGCAATATTGTGCTTTTATGTATTGTGACAGTATTGTGCTTGTGTGTACAGTGACATTATTGTGCTTGTGTGTATTGTGACAGTATTGTGCATGTGTGTATAGTGACATTATTGTGCTTGTGTGTATTGTAACAGTACTGCATTTGTGTATATTGTGACAGTACTGTGCTTGTGTGTGTGTGTATTGTGCTTATGTGTATTGTGACAGTATTGTGTTTGCGTGTATTGTGACAATATTGTGCTTGTATGTATTGTGACAGTATCGTGCTTGTGTATTTAGTTACAGTATTGTGCTTGTGTGTATTATGACAGTATTATGTTGTGTGTATAGTGAACAGTCAGTATTATGTTTGTGTGTATTGTGATGGTACTGTGCTTGTGTGTATAGTGAACAGTATTGTGCTTGTGTGTATTGTGACAGTATTGTGCTTGCCACTAGGACAAGGCAGAAAAGTCAGGTGGGGAGGGGGGCAGACTGGGTGGGCCAACAGTCTTTTTCTTCTTTTTTTTTTTTTTTTTTATTGAATATGCTTCATTAGATTTCTCAACCAATCAGGTAACAAATAATGAGAACAGTCAATATGATAATGCCATAAAAGTCCATCCATCAGTGTACTATAACTTCTTACCCTAGGAGTCCTTTAGCATCAGTAACTTTAGCAGTTAGCTGGCTAGGTGCAACTTCCCCGGAGGTATGTCTTTAAGATAATTTTATTTAAATGAGCTTTGGGCAATAGCCAATCAAAAAACAGGAGGGAGAGTGAGCTGAGTGAGAGCTGCCTGAAGGCTTCAGAATTTTTTCTCTGCTGGACTAAGCAACATTGCCCCTGAGGTGCCTCTCAACTTTCCTTGTTGACAGCTCCTAGCGCTTATCTGGGTACAGTTTTCTTCATAAGTCATTTTCTGCAGTGTGCTAAGTTAAAGTTTTACATTTTTGTTAACGCCATGCTATTTTTTTTATTTTTAGTGCAACCATGCTATGTTGACTTTATTTTTACCGTGACTGTTCATTTCTTGCATTATTTTTACCATGGGTGCTTAATTTTGACGGTTCCTCTCCTTTTTGACCTAATTCTCAAAGGAACCGTCAAATTAATGACAGTTGCCTTGTTTTTTACCTCAGACCTTGCAGGTTTTACCACAAGGCACCCAACTGAATTTCAAACTTAACAGTGCCTGGGGGTTTTCTCTGAGGATTGGCAATTACAGAGAAACCCATATAAGAAATAAAGAACTGGACCTAAGGTATCATCTGTCACAGGACTGGCCGGTGGCATTCAACAGAAACCTATGCACAGCTGACCAGTATTACTGGGCTTTCTGTTAAGATTGGCACTGGTATAGATCCCAGTACTAAAAAAAAAACAAAAAAAACACTGAAAATAGAGACAGAGTTAATTAACTGGGGCAGGACTGGCCGGTGGCAATTCACAGAAACCTGCACTCGGTTCGTAAGGTCCAGGATTGGTTTTGCTTTGCTTAAACTGGCAATATAGCAAACAAACCTTTGATTGTTGTGGCCAAGGATAAGTCAAAGGCTTTCGATGAGGGGTCATCTAAAAATACTAACAATAAAAATGTAAGCAGAGGTGCCGAGGAAGCCTCCAGATGGCAGACAAAAGATAAAGCTTCCAAAGATGAAGTTCCTCACAAATTGGAAAATAATAAAAATGAAGAAAAAAGGAAGCTTGATCAAACCGCCGAAGAAGTGGCTAAAAAGAAACTCTGTCAAGACAAAAATGCTCCTGTTGCTTCTGGGGAAAGCCAATAGCGAGACAACAGGCAGCTTAAAGCATACAGAAAAAATAAAACACAACCAAACTCTGTGCAGGCAACTGTTTCAGCCCCTACAAAAGATGGGTCTTTTATTTACTGGGGCTGGCAAGCACTCTTCCACAGTTCTCTCTTCCGTAGACTGTGTGGGTGATGCAGATGATGGAGAACATTTTTATGATGCCCCTGACATGGATTTTGAGGGCCTTGAGCCCCATAAGATCCCAGACCCTCCACTCGGGGACCCCCCGGGTGACCAGGAGGATTCCTCCTCTATGTTTAGATTTATACAAAATATGCTAGACACCCTGGACCTCCCTACGCAGGAGCCCAACCAGGATGTCGATGAAGACGAGGATTATAGGGAGATGAGAAGTCTTTCAACCCCCAAGACCCTGGTCATCCCTATCTGTAATGCATTCAGAAGAAATACCATGAAGGTGCTTCAAAACCCCACTTGGTGACAGTGCAGTACGAGCAATGGAGAGGATCCCTACCCATGAGAAGGGCAAGGGCCTCTATTCCAGGTATTTTCTGACACAAAAGAAATGGGGGAGCGGTGACCTATCTTAGATCGCAGATATTTAAACAAACATCTTAAAAAAACTAAGTTCAGAAAGGTCACTGTCACTGATCATATAGTCCTTACAGCAGGGAGACTGGCTGGCCTCCCTGGACTTAAAGGACGCTTATTTCCACATACCCATAAGGAGATCTCACAGGAAGTTCCTCAGATTCAAACTTCCTTTGGGTCACTATCAGTTCGCTGCAATGCCCTTTGGGCTGTCCTCGGCCCCAAGAGTCTTTACCAAGTGCCTCGCAGTGGTAGCAGCACACCTCAGGAGACTGGGTGTTACTCTCTACCCCTATCCAGATGACTGGCTCATAGTAGCAAATACGTCTTGCCAGGTCAAGGAGTTCCTTTCCCGTACAGAATGCACTCTGGAGTCCCTGGGTTTCCCGATAAATCTAAAGAAATCTCGCCTGGAACCCACCCAGCTGCTCACCTTCATAGGGGACCAGCTGGACACTCAGACAGGATATGCTTTCCTTCCGCAGGAAAGAATTCAGAGTTTCCTTTCAGTGGCTGATTCTTTCGTCCGGGGACAGCCAAGACCAGCCAGACATTTTCTCAAACTCCTGGGACACATGGTTTCAATAACTGCAGTGGTCCCAGGAGTCAGGTACAGAATGCAACCCCTGCAAGCCTACCTCAGAGCTCGCTGGTCTCAGAGAAGCAACAACTTTTCAAAGTTGATACCTGTGATGGAGCAGTTCCTCCAAAGCCTGTTGTGGTGGCAGAACCCTGCAAATCTACAGGCAGGGGTACCCTTCCAAACTCCTCTTCCCACAAAAGTGATCACCACAGATGCCTCCCTCTTGGGGTGGGGAGCACATCTGGACAGTGCATCAGTAAGCAGCACCTTGACTCTCGAAGAGTTACAGCTGCACATAAATCTCTTGGAACACAGAGCAATCTTTCTAGCTCTCAAAGCTTTCGCTCCCAGCATAGAAGGGCAGGCGGTTCAAATTCGAACAGACAACACCACTGCAATGTTTTACATAAACAAGCAGGGTGGTGCCAGATCAGGAATACTCTGCTCAGAGGCCCTCAAGCTCTGGTCTCTAGCCTTCTCCCTGAGAGTCAGCCTCTCAGCTATTCTCCTCCCAGGCAAACACAACTACCCTGGCGGATGCTCCGAATCGCATCAGTCAAGGCCAGAGCGAATGGACCCTGAACAAGCCACAGTGCTAGCCACAGTGTTCAGGTGGTGGGGCACACCAGAAAAGGATCTGTTTGCCTCACCCCTCAATTTTCAGCTTCCTCGGTACTGTTGCAGGCCCCTGGTCCCAGGAACGCTTCCTCTGGATGCCCTGATCCTGGACTGGTCAGGGAGGTTCTTATACGCATTCCCTCCCTTTCCCCTGATACTCAAGGTTTTGCTGAAACTCAGACAACAGCCTGCATCAATGATCCTGGTGGCTCTGTATTGGCCCAGGCAAGCCTGGTACCCTCTCCTTCTCTCAATGTCCTGCAGCAGGCCCATTCGCCTGCCTCCAACTCACTCCCTGCTGACCCTTCCTCAGACAGGAGTGCAGTATCCAGACATAAACTCTCTCCACCTCAAGGCCTGGTTCTTGAGGAGTTAAGAGTTTCCATCCTCACATTACTCTGAACAGGTCCTTAAGATACTGAGGATGGCTAAAAAAAATGAACACTAAAAAAACTTATGCATCCAAATGGAAAAGGTGTTTCCTCTGGTGTAAGAGCAAAAAGGTAGAACCCCTTTCAGCTTCAGACCCTCAGCTGCTAGATTACCTGGTATACTTACAGGTGTCAGGCTTGAAACCATCTTCCGTCAAGCTGCACCTGGTGGCAGTTTCGGCCTACCTTTCGGTGGGAGAGAAAAAATCTGTTTTTTCCCACAGCATATTTAAACAGTTTTTCAAAGGCCTCTTGAACCTCCAGCCTCTGATCAGGGAGCCGGTCCCTCCTTGGAGCCTGAACATTTGCATAGACAGGCTCATGAAGCCACCCTTTGAGCCTATGTCCATTGATCACATCAAGTTTGTAACTTGGAAGACAGTCTACCTGATAGCCATCACCCCTACCAGGAGGATTTCAGAGCTAAAGGCCCTGTGCACTGAGCCAAATTACATCATCCCTCACAACGGTAAAGTTGAGCTCAGGACAAACAGGAAATTCCTGCCAAAGGTGATTTCAGAGTTCCACTTGAACCAGTCTATTACACTACCTGTCTTCTTTACTGAGATATCCACTCCTGGTAAGCAAAAGCTCCACATCCTGGATGTCAAAAGAGCCCTCTTTTCCTACATAGAGCATACTAGACAGTCCAGAGGCTCTTCCACTCAGTTGTTCCTCACCTACAGGGATGTAGGCAGAGGAAGACCAGCTACTAAGAGAACTATTTCCCATTTGTTGGTCTCTTGCATTAGATTCTGCTATGAGAAAGCTGGTCACCAACCTCCAGTGGGGCTCAGGGCCCACTCCACCAGGGTCACTGTAGCCTCGCTTGCAGCAGCAAGGGACATTCCCCTCCTGGATGTCTGCAAAGCAGCTACCTGGAAATCTGTGCTCATCTTTGTGAAACACTGGTGGTGATAAGTCACTGCCTGGTAACTATCGCCCGATATCAATACTACCACCTCTCTCTAAGGCCCTTGAACGCTTGGTGGCGGACCAACTTTCAGACTACCTGGAAAAGCACAACATCCTATGCACTCAGCAGCATGGATTTAGGAAAGGGCACAGCACATCGACTGCCCTACTTGAATTCTCAGGAGCAATCCACAATGCCATGGACAAAGGAAACCTAACTGGAGCAGTCTACATTGACTTAACCAAGGCATTTGATACAGTTCACCATGGCCTACTTATCAAACAACTTCTATCCCTAGGGCTCTCGCAGGGTCCTGGTGACTGGGTAAAAAATTACCTTGCTCAGCGCTCTCAATCTGTAAAAGTAGCTGGAGTTCTCTCAGACTCAAAACCGGTTCACTCAGGAGTTCCCCAGGGATCCATCCTGGGCCCCCTCCTTTTCAGCCTTTTCCTAAACTCCCTCCCCAAATCCTGCCCTGAACAAATAATCCTCTATGCCGATGATGCCGTGATTCTTGCCACTCATAAAGATCCGAACCTCTTACGCCTCAACCTTCAGCATGCTTTTCCAAAGTTGAGATGTGGTTCCTTGAACATAAGCTGGTTCTAAACCACAAAAAACTAAATCCATGCTCTTCTCTAACTCTTAAAACAAGAAGCGACAAGTCCCACTCACCATTAATACATACCTGGGAAATACCCTTGAACAAGTGCCAATTTTCAAATATCTTGGAATCAACTTTGATCAAGGCCTAACCTTTGCAACTCACATTGATAGTACAGCAAAACTATTAATCAGCGGTGGGATTCTGTATCGGAACCGACAGCTTCTTACCCATTCTGCACTGAGGTTGCCATCAATCTTCTATCATCTCAGTCGTTGACTATGGGTTAGTTATATACGGATCTGCCACTACTACAGCACTTAGTCGCATTACAATATCCCTAAATAAGGCCTGTCGGTTGCTCACTGGTGCAGCATCGACGTACCTACACATGTGAACTCTATGCTGACTCAGGTTGGTTGCAACTCTCAAACCGGATAAAGTACCTTACCTGCCTGATGGCGAAAAATCCACTCTGGGCCTCACTCCACCCTGTATCCAAGACCTGTATGCCCGGCGCTAGCACCTGTTTTATCAGAAGATCAGAACACCAGCCTCCAAGTCCCCGATGCCGGACTTCTCAGGGACAAAGATCATTTGCCTATCGTGCCCCAGCTGGCTAAATGCCCTCAGCACTCATATTACTGCCTCCACCTCTCTAGGTATTTTCAAATCAAGGCTTTTCTCACCTTGCCACCTCCAGCTCCTGTGACTGCCCTGATTAAACCTCCTATTTTCTCACTACCCACTCTGTTCTGTTATTTGACAAAGACATGTTTGGGAAACCTTTTCTCCTGCTATTGTCTGCTCCCCACACCATTCACTTACCCTCTCTGTTCTGGACTTTTTCCCTATTTGTTTCTCCTAATCTGGCATGACCTTTTTCTTGTAATAATAATGTGATTATTGATATCTCATGTCCTTTTGCACAAGTGATTTGATATGTATTTGTATATGTTTTCTTGCTCTTGACACAACACAAATTGTTGTGTTATCTATGTAACCTTTTGTACTGTACCTAATTGACGTGGAACCTTTGTAAAACAGCCTCTGGCTCAAAGGTAATAATTCCTAGAACAATAAACTAAACTAAACACTACAGTTTGGATGTGCAGACCAGATCTGATGCCAGATTTGGCAGGGTGGTTCTGCAAAGTCTTTCCTAAGTAGGTTCTCTGCCCACCTCCCACATAGTACTGCTCGGTAATCTGCTAAAGTTACTGATGCTAAAGAACTCCTGGGGTAAGAAGAAAAAATTACTCACCACAATAATCTTCTTTCTTCCAAGGGGTCCTTTAGCATCAGTAAGCTCCCATCCTTCCTCCCCGGTTCACTTATTGGAGAAGGGCTCTGTAACACATCTTTTACCAAATTTGGAGTTTCTTACTGATGAGTTTTTAACTTGTGTTGATGTTTCTGTTTCCACTTTTGTGGACATTTGCATGTTTTTTGAATCCTGTTGATTCTTTTTCCGGGCATATGCCCTAGTTTTCCTTCAAAAAAAATTCTGAAACCTTCAGGCAGCTCTCACTCAACTCACTCTCACTCCTGTTTTTTTATTGGCTATTGCCCAAAGCTCATTTAAATAAAATTCTCTTAAAGGCATACCTCCGGGGGAGTTGCACCTAGCCAGATAACTGCTAAAGTTACTGATGCTAAAGGACCCCTTGGAAGAAAGAAGATTACTGCGGTGAATAATTTTTTCATAACTCCCGCCCAATGCCTATCCCCCCCTCCCTCCAACTATACAATTTAATAAATTAATAATAATCAACAAGGGTTTTTGGTAAAAATCATGGAACAACAAGCAGAATATTATATTCCAACAAATACAGAAAGAAATAAGATACATCAATGCACTAAGGTGGACAACCAGAGCTCTCGAGGGTGCCAACGTTAGCAATAGCAATGCTATGTATTCTCGAGGGATGCTAAAATTCTTGTAACTCGTAATATTTGAATCATCTCTTTAAACCATTCAGTAAAAGATGGTATATTTTGATCAAACCAATGCCTAAGGATTATCTTTTTGGTAACCATTGTAATTAAACTGAGAAAATAACGACTATTGTCCTCCACACTCTGTATGTCCAACCCTAGTATACAGTTTGAGGGAGTAAAAGCTTCAGTAAGACCCACATTGGGGTCTAAACTTTCTCTAATACTCATCCACAATGTTTTGACTTTTGGGCAATCCCATAATATGTGTAAAAGTGATCCTTCATTCAAATTACATCTTGTGCATACATTAGAGCTTAAAATTCCTCACTTATACTTACTCTTGAGGTGTATTGTATATAGCCTGCATTATTTTAAATCGAGTATATCTACACCCGTCGAATGGAATACATTGGTATATATTCTGCCAGAGACTATGCCAATGTAACTCATTAGGTGACCATTTAAGTTTTAGGCCAGTAGTTAGAGAGGGGTCCCTTTCCATACTCAATTTTCCAAATGTTGACAATATGTCTGGATCATAAAGTGGATGCCTAGGTAGTCCTAACAATGATAAAAATAGATATTTTAATTGGAGACAAGTAATCTTTATTACTTAGATTGTATAATTGCTTCAAATTTGAAAAAAGGTACCCATTTATTATCCTGTACAAATTGAGACAGGTTTTCAATCCCTTTGTTGTACCATACCAAATTGGAAAGTACCTTTCCTTGAATTTTAAAATTAGAGTTTAAACAGATAGGTTGTTCCCAAGGATTAATACAACTTTTTTTTGCATGTCTTTTAAACTGATTAAAAATGAATAAGGACGTACCCATAGGGGTATATTTTAGAGCTGTCGGCAGATTTTTGAACGTAAGGTGTAACAAAGCCCTCAGTTAGACCTTATGTATTATACATAACTCATGTTCTGTTTTAATCCAAAGCAGAATATAACTCGAGTCCCATTGTTGTCTAAATAAGAACCATTTAAAATACTTAGCTGCCTGTGTGACATTATACTACACATGAAAATTGGGGGCACCAAGCCCATCCTTAGTTCTTTGAGAAGTCAAATGAAGGTAACGTAACCTCAGTTTGTGACCATGCCAGATAAAATGTGAAATTAGCCTATGAAGATTCTTAAATCAACTCATCGGAAGCTTAGCAGATAGCATAATCATAGGATATAATAATGTTGATAGAATATTCATTTTTATTATATTAATTCTCCCCCAAACAGATAAAGGCAGATTATGCCATCTTTCCAAATCAGCCTTAATTAATCGTATTGCGTCAGAAAAGTTACTTTGTATAAGTTTAGTAAGGGAAGTAGAAATTTCAATACCCAAATATATCAACTCATTAGTTACCCCGTCAAATATGCAAGGTCTTTTAAATTAGAACTTATGGTATAATGGTTTAAGGGCAATATTTGAGTTTTATCAATGATAAGTTTGTAAAGAAAAATGGCGCTAAACTTATTAATTTCTGCAGAGACAGTTTTCAAAAAACATCCAGCTTAGTTAAGTGGAGTAAACTATCATCTGCATAAACAGATATTTTATACTGGTTACTGCCTAATACTACACCATGAATAAAAGGGTGGGAATTGATACATCTTATTAAAGGTTCAAGATACAAATTAAATTAAAAAGGGCAGAGGGGACAGCCCTGTTGGGTACCATTTAGGAAAGAAAAAGAAGACGATAAAACTTTATTGCATTTCACTTGAGCAGTGGGATGGGAGTATAACAGCTTTATCCAGCGGATAAACCCATCCAGAAAACCTAAATTATTTAATACCATAAACAAATAAGTCCATGAAACTCTGTCAAAAGCTTTTTCCGCATCCAGGGAAGCCAGAACTGCAGAGGATCTGGCATCCCTGGACGCTGACATGGTATGCTGGAGTTTACGTAAACGGTCCGCAGAATGCCTACTGGTCATGAATCCTACCTGCTCAAGGCTTATCAGAGCCTGCCAAACCTTTTGAATTCTTTTTGCTAAAGCACAAACTAATAATTTGAAGTCTATATTTAATAGTGAAATGGGTCAATAATTCAAGATTTTCGTAAGATCCTTACCTGGTTTGACAAGCACGGAAATAAAAGCTTCTTGCATGGAAATATTTTTTTGGGGGGAAATATCTAAATCTCCTGTGATATATGCTTCCTCATACAACTTCAGTAGTTGAGGTAATAGCACCTGAGAAAAGGTTTTACAGTACCGAACAGAAAAATCATCTGGACTCGGGGATTTATCATTATCAATTTGCTGTAATGTTACTTGAAATTCAAGCAACATTAAAGCTGTGCTAAGCTCTCTTGTTCCAACCGATTTAGTTGAGGTAATGAGCAAAACTCTAAATATTGAGTTATTTTCGCCTGATTAATATGACTAATCCCCAATCCCATATAATGACTGATAAAATTTACTGAACTCTTCTACTATCTCCTTTGGATGAGTTACTAACTGATTTTTATCTATACTGTAAAGGTGTTTAACTGAACGTGTTGTATCTTGTTGTTCAATACATAGGGCTAGCAACTTGCTTGCCCTCTCTCCGCTAGAGATATATTTTGATTTAGATTTTATTAAAGCCAGTTCGGCTTGGCTCCGATTAACCTTGTAATATTGCTCACATCTAGCACTAAGTTGTAATAATAAATGTTCAGAGTAACTTACTGTAAGTTGTTGTTCTAAACATCGTATATCAGCAAAAAGTTCTTTAGATTTATTTTTTTTCCCTTTCTTTAGTTTAGAGGCAAGTCGAATAATTTCACCCCGATTGCGTATTTAAAGGCTAGTCACAAAGTTGTCTGTTTATCCACTGAGCCAGCATTTTCATTAACGAAACACGAACAAAATTTTTTAAGATGAATTACTACTTGTTTATCATTTAATAAACGTTCATTCATTCTCCAATCTTTTTCTGTACAGATATTAGATTTTATTTTTATTCGCATGTGGACCAGAGCATGATCTGAAATAACGATCGGTAATATCTCTGCATCAATCAACCCCAGTAGTAAAGAATGACCAATAAGAAAATAGTCTATTCTGGAATGAGTGTTATGGGGAGTAGAAAAAAGGTACAATCTTTCAGAGAGGGATGGAGAGTCCTCCATGGGTCAGCTAACGTATGTGAATCTATTAGTTCATGTAAAGCCCTCTGGTTAGGATTCAGAATGTTAATAAAGGTCCATATTTGTCATTATTACCCTCTAGTACAACATTCCAATCTCTAGCTATAATATACGGGAGGTCCGACCGTTTAGTTAAATGCAATGAAACATTTACAAATAAGTGTGGGTCAACTTTGTTTGGGCCATAAAAAGAAGCTAAAATTACTTCAGAGTGATCAAGAGTGCCCTGGATAAAAATAAATCTAGTGTTAGGGTCAGTAATTGTGTGGTGAACTTAAAAATCTGTTTGTTTAGCAATCAAAATTACTGGCACTTACTTGTACATTAGTTCTCCCAGAAGCTATTTTTCTGATGTCTTAATTATGAACTTGTTTCCTATTGCTTTTATCTATAATTTTGTACTTTGATGCTGGGTCACTGGCCCTCAACTGCATATATTTTCTAAGTACTGTCACTGTTTATATTCTTGCACTGTTTGTATTCTTTATATTCCTGATGTGGAGCCTTTGCAAAAGAGTCCTTGACTCAGAGGGTTGTAATTCTGATTACCTAATAAATAAATAAAATAGCTACCCCTGCTATTTTTCTTTCAACACCAACTCCAAATACCTGACCCACTCAACAACATCTTAAAAGGTGCAAATCATCTGTAAGAAGACGAGTCTCTTGCAGAAAAATTAGCAAAGGGTTGTGTTTCTTGAGGTGCGGTAATATTTTTGCCCTCTTAGTTGGGGAATTAGCTCCTTTAACATTCCAAGTAATAACAGAATAAGACAGTAAGTAAATTTAAATATGTGAAAAAGTATGGAATTGCCCAGTGCTTTATCTGCATTGGTACTGTATGCCCCATACTGGGAAAACAGTCTGTAAAGTTGTATTGGAACATAAGTAACTATTACAAGTTCAAAACTATATTCCCCTGCTGTAAAATAGAAAGAAATAATATAATACCCTCATATTATCCTTCCTATAACAGTGAAAGTTGATATAAACATGCTTGGAAATACTGGTTTTAGTGTGCAAGCAAAAAACACACCTAACAAGTAAAAATTAAACAGAAACCTACAAAAATTATGCCCCCCACACTAACTCGCGACCGGTTAGCTGCCATTTAAAGGGATCACAAGCTATGCCCAAGCAGGTCTGCACCCTAATAATCAGGAAAAATGTTACTCCCCTTCCCCCAAACACTAAGAAAACCATTACTAAACATCCTAAATCTGCAGTAAATAATAGTCAATATCACAGGCAATTTTTGATACCTTAAATATAATAATAACTGTAGTGAGTATGTAGCTGGATCATAATTAAATCTAAACAGTAAAAGGTACTACCTGGTATAAATATATCATGTGATTACCATTCAAAGTAAAAAAAAAACCTTAATAATTGAAGACAGCCAGAATTCTAACAATATCTTTATGATGTACCATCAGCAACAGTGAATAACTGAAAACTTGTTTGTAGTGCACTCCAGAATCAGATCATTAACAAATACCTATTTAAAAACCACAGTCCTGGATGGGAAGAAACACAACAGCCCGGATATTCAGAAGGGTTGCACATGGTGCAACAGTGTTGCGCCATGCGCAACCCACTGATGTGCCCCGGCGCGATATTCAAATGGGGATTGAGCCTGGCACAAATTCCGATGCGCCAGAGTGCATCAGTAATGTATGCGACGCAGGTAAGGGGGCGTGCCCATGCATACTCCACACATCCCGATATTTAGCCCGGGATGTGCTGAGCCCATGCATGTGCAATCCCTACCTGTGCTGCACACAGGTGAGCCAAAAAAAAAAAGGAACAACAGCTGGCCACCAACAGGTGAGCTGCCGTATTGCAGGGTGCAGCACGGCAGCTGCCACCTGTGGGTGGCCATTCAAGCTTCAGCTGCACCTTCGTGGCGGTGCCCCCCCATGCCCGATCACAGGCATATGTTGAAGAACATAAACATCCAATATCCCTGGTGGTCCAGTGGCCCACTTGCAGCCCGATCGCGGGCATATGTAGAATAAAGTTAACGTCCTATATCCCTGGTGGTCCAGTGGACCGCTCGCAGCCCGATCGCGGGCATATGTAGAATAAAATAAACGTCCTATATCCCTGGTGGTCCAGTGGACGCCACAGCCCGATCATGGGCATATGTAATAAAAAGGAGAGGTCATGTCCTGGTGGTCCAGTGGTACCCTCCCCACCAGCCCACTGAGCCCCCGCCCGCTCCCCCGGTAAGCAGCGGTGGCAGCACCCCACCCACCTGCCGCCCCTTGGCGCCCACCGACTGACACCGTCGGTGGGGCTGTACACACATTGGTCCACAGCGTGAGCCAATAGGTGTGCTGCCCGTACCGTACTACACAGTCCAGATATGTGAGTGCCCAGAGGCTGCTCCTCCTCCTCCTCCAGGGGGTGAAGTGCTCGTCCCGCTGCTCTATCGCTACCTGGGTGACCACAGGTGGAGGTGCAATGGGCTAGCATGAAAGAAGGGAGGGAGGACACCAGCCAAGAGCTGCAGCATCTGCACGCCACTGCGTGCTCTTCCCCTAGGCTCTCCGAGAGTGCCGACATCTGGAGGAGCCGAAAAAAACAGAAAAAAGACCCTGTCATGGAGGATGGAGACGGGACCCGACTGCCCCCAGACAACCCATAACCGGGCTCCCGATGGATGCTGCAGATGGACCTACTGACACACACTAATGGACTGGAGGAGGTAAAGGGGTTCTCCCCTCCTCCCCGCCTGGGGGGCAGGCCGAGGCAGCATGGAGGTAGGTCCGAGCGTCACCACAGGAGGTACCCAGAGATGGACTAGGGAACCACAGTCTAGGGCTCCCTGAGGAAGTTCCACCATGGCAGACAGAGGGTGTAAAAAAAAAAATTATTATTACCTATCGGAGTGTGCTAAGATACGGGCAAACCTGAAAGCTACACTGGGCAGGATGGAGGAAATTGAGGATCATTCTGATACAGAGGCCTCCCAGACATCAGAGCACCGAGATCCTTCTCTGTGTGATCCCAAGCGGGGATCCAGCAGGAACATGCATAAGCAGGGCACAGCCAAGAGTAAAAAAGGCCAAACTCGACCTGATTTATCCAGAAATCCTGACATTTAGGGCAGAAATTAAAGAACTCAATGGCGAATTACGCCATGATGTGGTACAATTAGAACAGAGTATGGATGATCAGGAATGACTTGGGGTGGCAAAAGAAAACAGGGTGGATGATATGGAGCAGGCACTACAGCAAATCAGAGAGATGCGAGAGCAGATTACTGATCGTCAGGAGGACTTCGAGAACCGCTCTAGGCGGAAAAATATTCAGATCTATTGCTTACCAGAGAATTCAGAGGGAAACAGTATTAAGGAGTTCATCGAGGCCTTGCTCCATGCAGCTTTGGAACTACTGCAGGACTTTAATCTGCAGCTAGAGAGAGAGTGCACCATGCTCTGGCGCCAAAACCTACCTCCACTAAGCAGCCTCCTCGTTCTGTAATTTTACGCTTTAACAGCTTTGCTATCAAGGAACAGGTACTACTTACAGCACGGAGTATTCTATGGTTAGACTCGTATCTATTTTGATCATGATTATACCCCGAAGACAATGTGTTTGAGAAAAGCATATCTCCCACTGTTACCGGTTCTTAAAGGGTCAGGATACAAATTTTCAATGCCTTATCCAGCACGTCTGATTGTACAATACCCTCTGGAAGGAAGGAGATTGCCACGGCACAGGAAGCAAGGGACGAATCCACCAAACTGGGAATGCAATTTCCAGACAGGAATGTAGGAAGCCAAGGCCTGGAGCAGCGCCCACCCAAATGGCAATCAGTCCCCGAGAAGCAAAAGGGGAAATAACAGGATCTAAATGCAGTTAAGACGGCTCTGGCAGCCTTCCGGAGAGACTCTGGTGCTAAAGGACCCTAAAAATGCTTGTTCAATATTTTCTTGATTCTGTCCAGGTTAGTGGGAATTTATTTGGGGGGGGGGCATACCCCTCTAGGGGGATGTAACAACCCGCTGAAACACTGACCCAACTGTAGGCCTGCGGTGGGTCCTCTATTTTGGACTAGCCCTGAACCGACTGTCGGTCCGATATTGTGGAGCGGTCCCTCCCTCCACCCACTAGATGTTGTAATTGCCCTCTATTGTTAATGGGCTAAATTAAGCAAGTTCTTTCATTTGACAGTTTTAATTCTCTTGCCCGGGTTATCGATGTACTTGTATGATGCTAAGATTAACATCTGGTTTCTGTAATATGAGGCTGAGTTGCTGACTGTTATTAGCTACATGAATACTCCATTAAAGTGCCCTGCCTTAAGTGGCATGGCTTCAGGGAATTGCCCCCTTCCTTATTAAAATTTGAGCTTATATTTTTCAGGCCCCGGGAGGGGGGGGGATAATGCTTGGTTGGCCTGATACCAAAGCGAGGCTTTTGCCTACACCCCACTCTTCTTTTTGGTTTTCTTTTTCAGTTCTCCATCCACTTTTGGGAACAGAAGTCTGTATCCCCGGAGGCCCCAGACGAGTTGGTCATGGGACAACCTCTGCAATTCGCGAGAGCCCGAACCCCCTGGATGATCCAGTTTCTGGACCCCCGGAGGCAGATGTGCTTCTCCTCATGTTTGGAAGTCCATAGATGTACTAGTTATGACCCTATACAACAGGAATCAAGTAGATTTCAGGTTTTTTAATTCTTGGGTGTGTTACGATACGCTATGTTATGTGCTCAGTTTATTGTTACTATGTTCTGCGCTCGGTTGCTAGAGTGCATGTTATTAGATGTTGCGGTTTCTGTGAGATACAATTTGGTTTACAAATGGAACTATGTTATATTAGCTATAGTATGGGACAGTATACAAAAGATGTCTATGAATGAGTATAGAATTCTTAAACTGGATAGAATAATTATGTGGCAGGATTTATTTAAACATCAAGGATACAACCAGATTCAAAATATATTCGCAGGGTTTCGAATTGCAGCTCCCAATGGTGATATGGGTTCTATTTCTTTTCAATGATGGCGGAATTAACAAAATTTCTATCGTTAAATATAAATGGCATTAACCATCCCATAAAGAGAGCTCGGCTCCTCCAATATATCTGTCGGTCGAAAGCTGATTGTGTCTACTTACAGGAGACACATCTCTCACAGAGGGAGTAAGCTAAGTTAGTGGCGGGGGGCAAATATACAGTGTTCTTCTCCTCTAGTACTTCAGGGAAATGGGGAAGGGGTGGCCATTTTGGTCTCTTCCTCTACCTCGTTTATGGTCAGGGCCCCTGGTGTTCTGCGGCATAATTTTCTGATTTCTGCGGCAGGGCTCCTTGACTTCTGCGGCAGCATTTTCTGATTTCTGTGGCATGATTTATTCATTTCTCTGGCAGAATGCAGTCCTGTCATTGGCTAAATATGATGTGATGTCATCGATGACATCATATGCTGAGCATAGAGGAGGGGCTTCAGGATAAACAAGGTGGGAAAGAAAGCCTGACACTATGGAAAAACAGTATATTAATATGAAAATTCACCAAAAACAATGAATTCTGCGGCACTATATATATTTTGCGGCATGATGCATATTCTGCGGCAAATTCTGCAACGAAGAACTGCAGAATTCCAGGGGCCTTGTTTATGGTGGAGAGGGAATACTCAGACCTAAACGGACACTTCGTCATAATTCAGGGTCGTATGTTTGAAAGCATGGTAACGCTGGCTAATGTATACCTTCCTCCCGGAGCCTCTCCTCTGTTGCTTCGACATTTTATCAATAAACGTCTGGAAATACAGAAAGGTATTATGTTAGTTGGAGGACACTTTAACATAACTATCTCCCCACAGAGAGGCTTCTCTGCCCCGGGGGGCACATAGAACCACCCTCACCCAGAGACTTCTCAAAAAAAAGGCCCTGCAATTAGGCCTTACAGACCTCTGATGACATTTATTCCCCTCAGTAGCAGGATACACCTTTCTTTCCCCTAGACACCATTCCTCCTCCTCCAGAATCGATTACTTTTTTATCTCTACTGAATTTCTAGATAGAGTGCAAGATATGTCACTGGAGGCTCGACTTTTATCTGATCATGTGCCACTCATAGTAAAAATAAATCTGTGTAAAGCCCGTAAGACCTCCTTGTGGCACCTGAATGTGTCCTTACTTAAAGAGCCGGAATTTAAAACAAGGATGGTGACTCGGATTACTCAGCTATTGACTGAGAACTCTGACCCCTACATCCCAGCAACAATTATTTGGGACACCATGAAAGCCGTTTTAAGGGGGGAGATAATATCCTATTCTTCCTATATCAACTGCCGAAGGGAGTCAAGATATACACAACTTCAGGAAACACTTGTTAACCTCCAAAGGCGACAGGCTGGGGGAGCGGGTACCCCAAGAGGAGCTTAGACGAGTCCAGTGTGAGATTCAATGTATTTTAGATTATAAGGTATAGATGTCCTTTTTATATCTTAAAAAGTTCTATTATGAGGGGGCCCAAAAGGTACCAGAAATTTAGCTAGAAGAACTAGGGTATATAGGCAGTCAGCGACAATTACGCGGATTAAGGACCCTCAAACAGGATCGGTTTTCCATCAGGAGTCACAAATAATGAAAATATTCCAAGATTTCTGTATAACACTATATGCAGACCAGTGTCCCCCCCAGCAGAGTGGATTAACGATTTCCTTGCTCCCCTCAAGTTCCCTAAATTGACTATGGCCCAGCAGGCATCTCTGTTGAGCCCTATTACAACTAAGGAAATACAACTAGCCATCTGTAAATCCAAGACCTTAAAATGCTCTGGCCCAGATGGCTTTGGGGCTGAGTGGTATAAAGCTTTTCAGGAACCTCTACTTCAGCCCATGAGACAGGCCTTCTTAGAGGTTCAGGATGGCAATCCTCCCCCGCCTTGGTCTTATGCTGTTATTTCAGCGATGATAAAACCAGGTAAGGACCCACTTCTACCTGATTCCTACCGACCCATATTGGTTTTAAATTGTGACTACAAATTTTATATATCGATATGGGTGGGTAGGTTGGAGGGGATCCTGCCTGGTCTGATCCATGTGGATCAGGCAGGATTCCTCCGAATGAGAAAAACTGCCGACAATGTTCGGAGGACAGTCCATTTAATGGACTACATGTCTAGATCTGCAATACCTTCAGCACTAGTGAGCATGGACACATACAAAGCCTTCGACAGGGTCTCTTGGGAGATTTCTGTGGTGGGTCCCAACTTCTTTTGGCTTTCCAGAGGGCTTTGTCAGCTGGTTGGAGAAAATTTATTCAGCTCCAATGGCTTATATTAAGATTAATGGAGGTATATCCTCTCCGATCCCCTTGGAGAGGGGCACCCGGCAGGGATGTCCTCTCTCCCCGCTTCTTTTTGCCATTTATGCTTAGCCTTTGGCCTTATCCATCAGGAACTCGATAGATGTGGCAGGCGTACAAGTAGGAAATCAAAACTGGAAACTTGCTTTGTATGCAGATGATATCTTGCTGTCGGTCTCCCTCCCTGAGACATGACTCCCGGCCATCTGGAATACTCTGGACCGGTTTGCCAGAGTGTCCGGCAATAAGATTGACTCAACCAAAATGGAGGTCCTTACATTTCATTTACACCCTCTCCAAATTTAAAGACCCAGCTGCCTCTCAGGTGGTACAGGACCAAAATAAAATACCTAGGCATACAACTACCGCAAAAGCTTTTAAACCTCTCCCTTATTAATTATGAACCTCTTTCTCGGCAAATCGATTCAGACCTGCATCAATGGTCTCAGGTTCCTCTGTCCTTCTACTCTAGAATAGATTTAATTCGTATGAACATCCTCCCTCGTCTTTTGTATCTATTTCAAATAATACCAGAATCCCCCCCCCGATATATTTAAATTCTTGGAATAGATCCCTTGCCAGGTTTGTCTGGGCTGGGAAAAAAACGAGAGTAAAGTGGTCAACACTGCAGCTTCCCAAACAGAAGGGATGCCTGAATTTACCTAACCTGCAGAAATATGCCCAGGCCACAGTTTTAGCCAGAATATTTAACTGGGGTAATCCATCTTATGACCTTCCCTGGAAGACCCTAGAATTAACTCTCAACCAGATACAAGATATACCAGAACTTTTGGGTACTACCAAATCCTCTCTTAAAAGAAAACCCTCCTATTATCTAGGTAGTCCACTCTGGCAGTTTGGTGCCAACTTAGAGCCTCTGCAGAATTGAAGCCGGTATTGTATTTTCTGGATCCACTTCACATAGTGGTTCAATTCCTTTCCCCACTGGAGAAACGGACCTTAGATAACTGGTCGAGGAGAGGCCTCTCCTCGATCTATAAGTTTCTAGACTCAGTTGGGGTTATCCCCTTTCAGAAACTACAGGAATTTATGGGCTTCCACAAAGGGATCTTGGGGTCTGTCTACATCTTTGAGAAGTTTTGGGGCAGAGGGATGTGAATCATAGCTCATTACCTAATCCCCTCCCATTACTCCTATACCTTGCGGTGACCACTAGTGAAGGACAACTCTGGCCCCATTTCATCGGGCTCTTATATAAAGGTTCTTGGAGGCTTGAAACAGGGAGCTCCTGACTCCAGTGTCTGAAGAGGACTGGGATAAATATACTAAATTATCCATGGGTCTCCTGTGTGCTCCCTATCGGTGGGAGTTTGCATGGAAGACGAGGAACCGGTTCTTCCATACCCCAGCTAAGCTCACTAAATTCTATACCACGGCCTCAGGCAATTGTTGGATGGGCTGTGGAGAAGGTTATGCAAGCCATACCCATGTTTTTTGGTCATGCCCTCGACTCCAAGGATTTTGGCGAGATATTGCAAACACCTTGGCAGATTTGGTGGGTGAGGAAGCTGTCTTGACCCCGGAATTGGTGCTCTTAACTATCCCACCAGCCGACCTCCATATCCCCAGGGGCTCCCTATTAACCACTTACATATTAGCTGTTAAAAAAGTTATCACAAGACACTGGGGACGGGAAACTCCCCCTACAATTCAGGACTGGCATGGGGTGCTTAAGGAGATCTATACCTTAGAGAGACTTATCGCAAGATGTGCAGATCGAAAGGAAGTCTTTGAAATGAGATGGAGAAAATGTTTTTTTTATATCTCTCCTTTGGACCCTTTGTTTATCCCTTGATGGAACAAATTCAGACTTTTAGCATTAAGCTTGTAATGGGTCTTGGATTGTCCTAACAGCCCTACCTTGCTCTATGCCTTGAGCGGTATATGCCCTTCTAATATCATACTTTTGCCATCCACCAGTATGTATGGAATATGTATTAATTCTACAATATTGTAAAATTTAGAAGCTCTATTAAGTGATTGTTTTTTAATTTTATTTTCATATTTCCTGTACTGTATCAATTAAGTGCTGTATCTCACTCTTGTTTTTCCATTTTATGGATGTTGTTAATATAAAAATTTTAATACACAAATAATTAAAAAAATAAATAAAACACCTCCCGGAGGAGACCTTGGCTGCTTCTCAGTGGACAGAGGAATGTAAGCCTGATGACTGGTCCCACCGGGGAGGGGGGCAAGCTTTAGGGGTAATGTAGGCAGAAACAATCTGAAAGGCGCATCAAAGATGTGTATGTGTCCAAATTGCCATAGGGGTCAACGCAGAGAAAGCGTTCAACCAGGTTGACTGGTATTTTTTACAGCAAACCTTATCTAAATTCAGGCTGGGAGACAAGTTTATAGGAGCGGTTAAAGCCCTCTATGTAAGGCCAGAGGCAGTGGTAAGGGTCAATGGTTGTTTATCAAATAGATTTAGTCTGGGCAGAGGTACTAGGCAGGGCTACCCCGTCCCGACCTCTTCTTTTTGCTTTATCACTGGAGCTCCTAGCAGCCACAATTCGGGATTCTGAGTTAATCAAGGGAGTGGAAGCGGGTGGAGTTGAGCACAAAATTGCTTTGTACACAGATGATGTGCTGCTTTTTCTGTCCGACCCCTCCAATTCTCTTCCCACCCTTTTAGAGGTATTGAATGAATATCAAGAACTGGCGGGTTACAAAATCAACCAAAGTAAATCATAGGCTCTCCTCTTAAGTGGCACTCCACCGAGAGATTTCGGGATTCTTTCCCGTTTGCATGGGCCCGGAAGAACACAATCAGATACTTAGAGGTGCAAATATCTATTGATACCATTTTACTATTTGCAAATAACTATAAAAAACTTTTGCATGTGATAAAACAAGATCTAGCGAGCTGGAAAATCCTCCCCCTATCAACCAATGGCAGAGCACAAGTAATCAAATTGAATGTTTTACTCCGCTTTTTGTTCTTTTTTCAGACCCTTCCAATCACGATCCCTGAGGATTATTGGAGAGAGCTCACTGTCTCCATCTGAAAATTGGTAGACCAAGACTTTCCCACAAACTGTTGATGGCACCTAGGGAAAGGGGCAGCCTGGGCCTCCCAGACTTTAAACGTTACTATTTAGCAGCACAAGGACCATGGATCTTTTCCTGGCTAAAGCAGAGGGAAGAGTCCGGCTGGTACCAGATAGAAAGGGAGCAGCTAGGGGGAGTGCCCTTGTGGGCACTGCCCGTGGCCAAGCTCACCAAGTCAATTTGGACCAAAACATGTAACCCATGGACCAAGCAAACAATAGAAACACTGATAAAATTAAGAGACAAAGTAGGTTCCCCGAACAAACTCGACCCACTGTCCTTGATTAGGCACCATGTGGACTTTATTCCCCCCACTATTGACGAAGGTTATGCATTTTGGGAAAGAAAAGGGTTGATGTGTTTTTCCCACTTTTTTATAAGGGGCATTTGTATGAGCTTCACACAGCTTAAGCAGCATTTGGTTTAAGAAAGGAAGATCATTTCAGATACCTCCAGGTCAGGAACTTTTTCCTACAGGGCAATCACCAGGAGATGGTCCTGAGACCCCGTTCGGTACTAGAGGATCTTTTCTTTTGGTGGGTTCAGCTGGCAGTCAAATTCAAACCCATTTCTCAGTTGTATGGTCTACTAATGGAAAATGCCCCCTCTCCAGCAGATAGAATCAGGACACAATGGGAGAGAGAGAAGCAAATTTTTACAATTATTACCAACTACATGGTCCCTGAGATTGGGAAAGGGGTGGGCTGTCACTTCATCTCCAACTTGGAGAGAGTTTAACTGGAAATTACTCACAAGGTGTTTCCTGATTCCCAGCCGAACCAAACATTTCGACTCCTCGAATACTGATCGGTGTTGGAGGGAATGTGGCAAAAGAGGTTCCCACTGGCATGTCTTTTGGGAATGCCCTAAGTTAAGACCATTTTGGCAACAAATACATGCCCAAATTCAATCTATTTTAGAATTTCCTTATCCGTGTTCATTCCAGGTGTTGGTGTTGGGTGCCGAAAAACCCATGGTGAATGCCAGGGGGAAACACAGATTGTTCCATATTTTAAGATTAGTGGCCCTTAAATGTATCACTACGCAGTGGCTCTCTCCTGATCCTCTGATCATCTCTTTGTGGTATTAGAGAATGGCAGAAGTAGAAAGAATGGAAAGGCTTACAGCCTCTATTCACTTGGGCCTGGATAAATGTTTGTCCACATGGTCCCCTTGGCTTACCAAAACCCCCGGACATGATGGAGCCCCAGAGATGGATGAGCAGATAGGAGCTCAACCCCCTGATACTGTATAAGCCTACAGAATGTATAAGCTTACAGAATGTTTTCAAGGTACAGAATCATAATGACTGTGCACATCAAGTTGATATAAGTGTTGTTTATTGGTTATTAAGTTGAAGAAGTTTAACTTGAGAATCATTGTGTGGTTGACATGGTATAGAAAGGATGGGCTCCTCCGGTGGGCAGGAGGTTTTCCTGGAGGGGCAATGCTGATCCGCTCCTCAGTCCTTCTGTCGGCTCGAGAGGCTATAGCTGATCCTATATTAAAGTGGAAGAACAGAAAGGACATTGACATCTGGCAACCAACAATATAGTACTGTTAACATCTCAGAATGCTATGTGACATTATACCTGTATTGTAAGTTGGGCTCTGTAGAGCTGTGGAATGCTTGTAACATGAGAATTAAAAATAAAGAATAAAAAAAAAAGCTGTGTATGTGGGGGCTTTGAGGGGCAGAACTGTGTCTCAATTACGTAAGAACTGATGAAAATAAAAAGAAAACAGTTACTAACGCTTTTGAGTTGCCGCTGTCTCTCATCAAAGGGGACCTCATAAAGTATTGACTTCCACATCCCTTCTGAGACTAATTAAGCAGACGCAGCTGTGTCCATACTCATATACGAGGAGAGACTAAAGGAGCTTAATATGTATACCCTTGAGGAAAGGAGGGAGAGGTGGGACATGATAGAAACTTTTAAGTACCTCAGTGGAATCAACAAAGTCCAAGAGGGTAGCATCTTTCAGAAAAAGAGATGTGTAAGAACAAGGGACACAATTTAAAGATGGGGGTGGGTGGGACAGCTCAAACATATGAGGAAGTATTTTTTCACAGAGAGGGTTTTGGATGCACGGAACAGCCTTCCTGAGGAGGTTGTGTGGTCTAAAACTGTGGGAGAATTCAAGAATGCATGGGACAGACATAAGGCAATTCTTGGGAGGTAGGAAGAAATAGGCTGTTGGTTAACTAGGATCTGCAGCTTATCCTGTAGGTAGGGAAATGGGCAAACTAGGTGGACCAAGCAGTCTTTATCTGCCGTCAGAGTCTATGTCTTTGTTTCTATGTTTCTGTGCTTTAACAGAAATGTCCAACTTCACCTTAATCACATCTGCTGAGCTTAAAGCAGTAAAACATGACAGACTGTGAAACGTGTATAAACCTGAAAACAGAAGTCACGTAGTATGTGTGGTCTTATAGGACTAGCCATCAAGATTTATTTAACTTTATTTTAGCTGTTTAAATGTAAGAAATTGCGAATGCCCTAAAACTCAAACTTTTTTTTGTACTGGAGCAAATGCGGGTCCCAGCAAAGAAGGGCGGTACTGATCCCCACCCCCTCGCCCCTCAGCTCTTGTCAACCTTGAGCTGCTCTCTCTCACTGGACACTTGCTGCAGAAAGCCAGGATGCCAGCTGTCGGACATCTTTAGGACAGGCAAATCCCTTATAAGTGTCCCCAGCATCTTGGAAACATAAGAAAAAGTTATTTTTTGGACCTATAGTTAAATTTTACATTTACCTTTCTATGGTTCAATCATAATCAGGAAGTCCCACGCTGCTCGAGTCCCTCATTGTAGCCCCACCCACAAAACTGCCTTTCAAGGAAAGGGGTTACATTTACTACTAATAAATGAAAAGAAGACTCGGGGAGAGGACCAGTTTAGAGTAAGTTTTTATAACATACACCTGCTAACTTTTTTTTTCAATCTAGTATTTATCAACCTGCCTCCCTAGGCTAGTCCTTCCTCCAGACGGTCCCCCAGCCAAATCATGCACCATCCCCAGGACTCTCTCCCCAATAGTTCCCACAAAACCTACCCCTCACAGCGATGCCAGAAGGGCTGGGCAAACCCCTCTGGAGCAGAAACCAGGTTCAGAGGTGCCTGGTTGGTGGTACAGGCCTGTGGGGGACCCTCCCTCATGCTGCAGCAGCAGAAGAGTTCTTCCTTCTTTTTTGCACCACTTGGTACATCAGTCCTGCAATGACACAACCACGTCTGCTGGTGTCCCTCCCTCGTTGGAGCCGTCTGACTGATTCAAAACCTGGCCTCTTTTAGGTGTCAGGCACACTGCAGAATGTACAACCTTCCTCACCCAAGGGATGAGAGCAATCCACGGGACACTTCATCCTCCATTCCCCAGTTTGCCTCCGATGAGTTGATGACTCGCTCCCGACCCAGAGTCGCCAGCGTAGTGAGCAGTAGTGCTACCACTCATTACGGTACTGGCCCATGTCACAACCATTGATGGTTAATGATAAACAATACCTATCAGCCTCCTTATTCCAATTGCCACATTTAAAAAAAAAATGTTTATGCCCCTCTGGCTCTCTGGCATGATCCTCCTTCAGTCAGGAGACCTCCCAGCCCAGTCCTGCTCTGTCTCCGTCGCATATCATCCTCCTCCTAGTACAGATCTCCCTTTCTGTGACGGGCTTATTAGGGAACCCCTCCCCATGAGCTTCCCCCTCTGCAGGGCCACACAGTTTCAGGAGGAGATGGGCAGTCTGAGCAGGCATGCCCGAGGGTACTCACATCATGTAACCACTCTGGGCTCTTTCCTCTTTTCCTGGTGCCCCTTCCATGGGAACCAGTGGGTTGTGCGTGCACACAGAGGCCTGGAAATGAGCTTCTCCTCAATGTACCTTTCTCAATCACAGAATTACGAATAAACGGAATGAGGGACCACTATGTATAAAGTGCCCCAAGCCCATGTAAAGGCTAATAGTCACCTCTGCCCTGGGTTTCAGTTGGGTCGGGGTACGAGGAAAAAGGTGCCACCTCACCCTGTTTTATTTGCCCTGTACACAGAATCCCTGGCACAGAAGCTATATTCGGAACGTGGAATACAGGAGGCCACTGTTGGTCAAAACATAAAGTATCACTTTATGCTAATGATGTGCTTCTCTATCTAACAGACCCTCAAAACACATTGACCAGAGCAATGAAGGTAGTCAGACAGTGCGCTCTTTATTCAGGGTACACCCTAAATGCTAATAAACCAGAGGGTCTTCTGTTATACTACATTCCTTCATGGGACATGCAGCACAGATACCCAAGGAAGTGGGCATTACAAAAACTAAAATACGTACAGATTCACTTAAGGGCAAATAACAGTTACCTGTATCGAGACATCTATGACTCCCTACTACAAATCTTGAAGGAGGACATCTGTAGGTGAGTGGTCACTCCTCTCTCCCCCCCTTCTACTGAAAGATACAGATTGTACAGATGAACATTCCACCCCGTTCTCTATACCTACAGTATTCCAGTGTGCCCCAGTAAAATCAACCAGAACGTGACTTACCTCGACACAAAGGCAACTCTTCAAGTTCATCTGGGCCAATACAAGACCTAGAGTGCCTAGTGGCTTACTTGTAGTAAAGAAAGCGGGGGGAGGATGGGCACACTCCTCCCTAGAGAAATACTGGGTTGCAGTTCAGATAAAACTAGCTCTCTGGGGAAACCCAGGCTTTAGTTCCCAACAGATGAATGAGGAGGAGTTCTCAGAAGAGATCCCCCTAACAGCCCTACTATATGATAATACCTGTAGGACAGCCTGAGGCCCCAAGATTTACAGAGATCTGGGGGTTACTACAGCAGCCTGGGATCATTTCTTTAAAAACCCTGGAGTTAATAAGTATCAATGGAATTTCGGTTGGCTGGCATAGGATATGGTCGGCCTGTGCTCGATAGACCCTCAGTGCAGAAGGCAAGCAAGGCTAGGATTTAGATATCTGGACCAAATTCTTGTAGGGTAGGTAGTTTGATTAAAGGGGAAGGCATTCTGGGAATCACTAAAGTATCTCCTGGGTAGGGGTGATAAAACGTCACCAACAATGCGCAACTGAAATGGAAGGATCACACGCGACCCTACTGAGATAGCCAGTTCATTCAATAAAGCCTTCAGCAACCTTAGCGCCATCCTCACCCCTGAAGACAAACCCACCACCACCACTGTATCCCATGACGACACCCAAAAAGACCAATGTAGGCCACAATTCCACTTCAAATCTGTCTCGCTAAAGGACACGGTCCGCTATGTTAAGCAAGTATTGGGGAAAACAAGGATGGGGAAGTGACTCACTTGACATGAAACTAGTTGCCCTGGTCCTGGATGAGCTCGCCATCTCCCTGACTAACCTTTTTATTTTTTTCAGTTGAACTCTTATTAGTCGTTTTTCAGAACAAAATATGAAAAAAAGTACAATGTACCAAAGCTTCCATTCTGTCAGATACAAATCATGAAACATAAAACTGCCATATAATTCCGCTACGGTTTTTCACATCATTAAGGAACTTATCCAGTTGTTCATCTATGTTCTCAATAAAGATGAATGCTTAAAAAGTTGTTGTATTGTCCTTTTTCCTTGCTCTAATGAGACAAGGTAGTTCTCTTTATGCTAATGTTCAGCATGTTTCAAATATATTGCATGTTTCAAATGTCAAGAATACAGATTCAAGTCTGGATTCTCTCAGAGCTAGTAAGTAAGGAATAGGTGGATCTCAAATCATATAGTGGTAGGAAAAAGGTAGAGGAGGTAATTAATTTAAGAGGGCAAGTAAAGTGGTAGTCCATAGGAGCCAAATAAGGAAGGCAAGAAGGAAGTCGAGGGGGGAAGCGTAGGATGACATGAAGGGTATAAAAAGGGGGGTCTCCTCTTCCAGTTCTGAATTAAATCGTTGATATATGTAGTCCGTTTAGAGGATGCAGTCAAGGCACAAAATCAGTGCAATGGTTCAGCTGGTAGGTTACGCAGCTTCGCCATTGAACATCAGAGGTTTTAGTGCGTGAGGTCACCCTGGCTGCCAGGCATTCCATAGTACACATTTCATAAGCCATGGACCGCCACCTCTCTTTGAAGGGGATATTCAAAGTATACCAAAGTTTAGTAAGTGTCTTCTTTGCTGCTAGTGTAAGTATAGTTGTCTGCTTATATAGTATTTTAGAAGTTTTAACTCCCCTTGGAGGGGTTGCAGTGAGGATATAGGCTGGGGTCAAAAGATCTGGAACCTCATAGATGTCCTTGATCTCTTCTAGGACATTCTTCCAGTATTGCTTAAGAAGGGAGCAAGACCAGATTATATGTACCATATTAGCTTGCGATTGGCCACAGCCTCTCCAGCACCGGCCCTGTCCCGTGCCATCAAATTTTGCAGTAATATCTGCGGTTCTGAAGAACCTCATCCTACTGTTCCCGCCAATAAATAGAGGTTGAGATCTTTTGTGAGGGTATGGCACTGGTTTCCCAAATGTCTGCATCAATATCCTCCCCCAATTCTTTGGACCACCTTATCCTAATATATTCAAGATTATCCTCACAGTATCCCGTAAGAGCTATATACAGTTTACTGATTAAGTGATCTTCTTCATTGCCTTCCGTATGGAAAACCAACAAAGCTATCAGGGTGGAGGGGAGCTTCAGCAATGTGGGCGAGAGCCTCTTCATGTGGCTGTAGAATGTTTTTTAGCTGAAGGTAATGAGGGAAGGCAGATGTGTGCAGTTTATAAGTGTTTTGTAAGGTTGCAAATGATAGAATGCTGGAAGGGCCTACTAGCTGCCATACATAACATAAGTGGTGGGGGTCCAGGATCTAAGGGCTATTAATAGCTGCCTAGGGAGTAAGAGATTATCAGAGGTGAGATGTCTCAAGTAAAGTCTTTCTGGGGGGGGAAAGGAGAGAGTTCATTATGCGCAGCCAGTGCCGACATGGTTCTGCTATAAATGGGGGTACTGCTTTAAGGGGAGACAGAGTGGTGGATTTCCCAGCATCTGTGGGGGCTATTTCCTTGGCATCCATTAATGTTTGTTCCAACTGTTTCCATGGGGCTTGATAGACATTAGATAAGTGGCAGAGTAGGACTCGGATCTGTGCAGCCATCGCATATGTAGCTAAGTCTGGGAGATTTAGCCCTCCCTTCGATTTCCCCAGACTAAACTTTTTTACTTCTCCCTCAGATTCTCATAGTTCCCCAAGGAATGGGAAAGTGCTCTGGTCACCCCCATCCATAAAAGTGGAGACCACACATTAGTTGCAAACTACAGGCCTATATCCATTCCCCTCCCCACTGTCAAAAACACTCGAGAGAATTGTAACTGACTAACTCATCTCATACCTCAGCCAGTATAATGTCCAGTGTGAACAACAAAACAGTTTCCGTAAAATGCACAGCACCTCCACTGCACTGATCGAATACACAAGCGTACTACACAAGGCTCTTGACAAAGGATACCTGGTGGGCTCTATCTACATAGACCTCACCAAGGCCTTTGATTTAGTAAATCATGTACTACTACTAACAAAGCTACCCACATTAGGTCACTCTGCAGACACTGTGCTCTGGTTTAAAAGCTACCTCTCAGGCAGATCGCAACATGTTAAGATAAATGGGAAGCTCTCTGATGCCAGGCCTTTCACATCAGGTGTGCTGCAAGGCTCCATCCTGAGGCCCCTTCTGTTCAGCCTCTTCATCAGTAACCTTCCCAAAGCGTGCCCTAGTTCCACTGTCTTACTTTACACAGATGATGCAATCATCTGTGCAAGTAACCCCTGCCAGGACTTACTTACTCGAGACCTCCAATGCAACTTTGTATCCCTCGAGAATTGGATCCAGCAGAACAAACTTGTGGTCATCTACAAGAAGACCAAACCAATGCTCTTCTCAAGTGCACCGAAGAGAACTAAGGTACAAGCATTCAACATCCTCAACAGTAAGGGTGACCCTCTAAAACAGGTAGAAACTTTCAAATATCTTGGGGTCACCATCAACCAGACTCTAACATTTGCACCACATGTCGACCAAATTGTCTGCCACATTAACAGGAGACTAGCAGCACTATATAGACATAAGCACAACCTTACCTAGGAAGGCAAAAAAGTGGCAGTTGGAAGTTCCATCTTCCTCATAGCTGACTATGACCTAACAGTCTATGAAACTGCCACAGACTCTGTGTTAAATAGGGTCCGGTTAGTCCTGAACAAAGTCTGCCGCTTTGTAACTGGGGCTGACAAACTCACGCACACCTGCACTCTTTACTCTCTCACAAACTGGCTTCCCCTGCAGGACAGAATAAAATATCAAACCTGCCTGCTAGGCATGAAAGCCCTCATGTGCCTGACCCCTCCCCCCCAAGGGCTGCAAGGTCTGCTACAACCTGCCCCAAATCGTTACCCAACCAGAGGCATGACTAACAGTACAGTGGCTGTTCCATTCAGCTGAACAACTCTAGGCAAATGCTTCTTTGCAACCAGGCACCAAGCTGGCTTAATGAACTTCAGGTAATACAAAAGGCACCAACTAAGTTGGGTCCTTTCAAATGGGAACTTCTAAATTCAGTCCTACCTGGCTCCAAATGTAGCTCCTTCTCCTAATGAAACCCCATCCTATGCACTGTCACTTGCCAACTGAACCCCTACCCAACCGAAGCCTTGCACCATCTGATCGTGGTGCTTATGCCCCCTAAGGTCCCCTTTTACCTTTGCACATGATGTCGGACCCTTATCCACCACACGGTCTCCTCACGCATGTGCCTCTCCTCCTATCCAATATGCCACAAAAGCGCACAGACTTAACCTTTGACAATGCCCAGATAGGCTGCTACCTTTGTATAGCTCCTAGTGCCTATGTTATGCTTTGTATTATTTGACCTATTGAATGTTAACTTTTGTTCACTCTGTATTGCCAAAACGGTACTTATGTTACTCATTCTGTTTTGCTATGTCACTGAATCAATATTGTCCAGCCTTTCATAAATCAGTTTTTAATGCTGTCTTTGATGTGGTGTAAACAAATTGTTATTCTGACGAGGAACCTTTTTAAATGAGCATTTCTGCTCAAATGTGTATTTTCAAACTTTGAAATAAATAAACTAAATAAATAAAACTAAATATCTGAGGGCTATCAAGTAGAGTTCAGGTGGAGAATCACCAACAGATTTTGATACTTTCAGATCCAAAACTTTATTACACAGCAGTTGAAAATTGAATGTTTATTGGGGGGGGAATGAGCAGCCTATCCTTCCCCACCTTGTTAGCTACACCACAGCACACTGGCACCATTTTGATACCAATTCCTGATACAAGACAGAGCCAAAATGGCATCCTATTGGCCACTAAATGGCAAGCAGAGACTCAAATCCAACTGACGCATAAGGAACAGGACTTAGTTTGGAAAGGCGCCTTTCATACATCCTCTTCCGCAAGATGGCACGAGATTACATGGGAAATGAAAACAAGAGACTCGATTTTCAAAACTTGGCACAAGCCACACCAACGGCCAGAGTTCGCCGATTACTGGTGCACCAGGGACCCTGCGCCTGATTCTCTATCGGGTATGGTACTGGCGGCAAAGTCCCGCAGCTTGCGGCAACTGTGGCCGTGCACCGAACAGACGGCGCATCTGGATGGTTTGCTGCATGCTGCGGGGCAGCTGTGTGTCACTCTAGGGTGCCCCTGGTGGCTAGCAGTCCCCCCCAGCCTTGATCCCTTTGTATTAAAATGAATCATGAGCAGCACGGTGGCACTGAGGGTTGTGGCGCTGGATGCCACCAGGTGCACTTGGCGGTCTCGGGTTCGGGCGGCGAGCCAGGAGCTGGGCTGGTGGAGAAGGCTAGAGCGTTCAATGACAGCTCATCTTCCCCTTGGGAAGGTGGGTTTTCGGGTCCGGCAAGCGGTGACCCCTGGCAGAGGCTGGGGGGCACAACAGCTGCTGGTGTCACGGGGGCATGATTGGTCAGGGGTGTAGGCCCTTGGACCAATCAGCCCCGATGACAAGAGGGGAGGGGGAGGGACCTTGCAGACATCGACATGAGCACCATGACGTTTGGGCACTCAAGTTCCATTCCAGAAAAATGGAAAATGCCCCTCCGGAGTCGGGTAGACGGAGTGCCGAGCCGGGTCCCGATATACCGCCGCTTGCCCAGCTGAACCAGGGGACCTGATGAGATTTCAAGGTTCGGGGGTGGTCCCACTCTAACCCCAGGTGGGGGGTAAACAGCATCATGATGGAGGACCCCGTTCAGTCAGGTAAGGCAGGGGTAGGGAAAAAGGCTTCATTGGCATCTCCCGAAGAGGCAACTCCGGAGGGGAGAAGGGGAGTATAAAATATCTAAAAAAAAAAAGAATCATGTCCTTGATGCTATAGCAGGCCCCCCAGCCCTGATTCCCTTTGTAATTAAAATTAATCACGTCCCTGGTGGTCTAGCAGACCCCCTTCCTTCCTATCCCAGAAATGACCATATAAAATAAATGTATCACTCTCTGGTGGTCTAGTAAGCCTCCACCCCCACCCAAGCAGACAGTGCCCCACCACCTGCTCCCTGCAACCATCCACAGGCAGCCAACACAGCCCTCACTCTCACACAGCCGGCCACCGACTGAGCTGTCAATGAGTGTGTACTGCAATCAGCTGTTACAGTACACTCTCATTGACAGCTCAGTTAGCCCGCTATGGTGGAGAGCGGAGGTTGTGCAAGTCGCCAGGTTGGAGATGGGACAGGGGAGAAGGGTGGTGGGGTACTGCCTGCCAGGGTGGGGGTCCACTAGACCACCAGGGACATGAATATGTTTAATACAATGGGGTCATCGGGGATAGGGAGAGGGGTTCGCTAGACCACCAGGGACAAGAATGCTTTTAATAAAAGGGGATCAGGGATAGGGAGTGAGGACCATGACATATGTTCCGTCCCACCCAGGTAGAGCTCCGGGGTGGCGCAAGTGCTTTAACCCTCCCAGAGGACACACTTCTAAGTACACTTAGACCAGCCCTGGCTGGTCTAACGTTACTTCAAATTTCGCCCTCTGGGAGGGTTTAGAAAATGCCAAATCAGGGGATATGGCAGTTTGTGTCTGCCACAAGCCCCCCTAGCGCTATGCCGCAGCCCATTTGTGCTGCAAGGATGGCACAAGCCCCCTTTGGTGCACACAGCTTGCGTTTGATGTGGGCTGTGTTTGAGAATCACTTCCATTGCATCTTGTGGTGCAAGTGGCACCTTGCATCACTACTTGTGGCACAAGCCCCTTGTGCCAGTCTTGGAAGCTTTGAGAATCGGGCCCAAGGTATCTTATTACCCCTGTTATCATATCTAAATGGTACCAGACTTCTATTGCTGCCTGTTGGAGAGGCTGTGGCAAACATAGGTGATGTACAATCAAATCTTCTGCTTTCTGTAAGATACTTAGGCCATATTGGGAAGTGGTTATGAAGAGGACGAAGGAGATGTTTGCACTCATACAGCCACTACAATTTGCCCACCTGATACCTGGCCTTATACCACCCTCCCTCAAGGAAAAGGAGGCATCATACCTCTGGTATATTTGCATCACAGTGGTGGTGAAAGCCACAATGAGAAGATGGTTGCAGAGGTAACACCCCCAAGGTGCAGGAAGGGGGAGGAAGCAGTGGGTGAGATGTCCAAAATGGAGAGACTGATTCACCAAGTTCTAGACAGGAAGGAAGCATATATCACACGATGGACAAGGTGGGTGGTAACTCAGGGGGATGGGGATACTGACACAGGGGATTAGGAAGACAGTGAACAAACTCACGATGGACCCCTGGGGGGGAAAGAGACAAAAGTTACACAAGGCACAATATACCAGCCCTTATACACAATTATAGCCTGGCTTCTCTGGAAATACTGGGGTGAAGTGAGACTGATCACACAAAGAGGAATAAGAGATTAATGGGTTGGATGTCACAAATGGTTTCCACTAGCTCCCCCAGATTAGCCAGAGACTTCTACTTACTCCAACAGGAGTTATGTACATTATAATATTCCCACCTCCAAGTTGATTGTGTTGCTGTTATATAAAGTTTTACAAAAACCGAAAAAGGGAACTTACAGTATAATATTCCTGAATGCATAAGCATCTAACAAATAATGGATGATGTCAAGGCTGTACCATCATATGTTTGTCTGTGGTGCCTTTCAATAAAAAACTACAAAGTATATTGTCGGACGGGGAGAAATATCCAGTCCAAATAACTTGCACCAAATGAAGCAGATCCATAGCCAGCTCTGTGGCGTGGCGCCGGGTGATAGGGGATCGCCCAGCATGCTGGCGACCCAGGTTCGTGCCCCGAGCCTGGGATGACAGGAGTGGAGACCAGCAGAGAGGGTTCACAGCATCTGGTTGTATGCTCTCCTCTTGGTGGGGGAGTAGCTCCTGGCAGCCCATTGGGGCCACGCATGTTGCATTGTGGGTGACCACATGCCACCTGTGCATGCTACCATGGATGCCACAGTAGGCAGCTGCATAGTGGGTGGGCAAAACATGGAAAATGGCCTCCTGGCCGACCGGATGATGGCAGCCGGTCTCCCCGTGCACCACAAAACCCGCAGGAATTCCAAGCTGATCCCTGCTGGCCACCATGAGGACTGGAGTGCATATAGGCAAGTCTCCCCTTCCGATCGTGACCACGGGAGGGGGGCCCCCTGACAAGGGGATACGTCAGGTCGATGGGGTGCCAGCAGTTGTGGGGACAGCGGAACAGCCACAGGGGAGCATGGTGGTGGTGGAGGCCTATGCCGCTTAAAAGAGTGGCCAGCCACAGAGGGCTGGGGGATAAAAAGATCAAGCAAAAAAAAGGAAGCAAATACATCTGCACTATGATAAAACCTCACACTCCAGTATATGCATTTCACAGTACTCTGCACTGTCCCCTCCACCCTTCCTGACCTCCACCATACCTCTCAACAGGAGCAGTTTTAGACCTAATGGTGCCCCAATCATTAATACTTGTGCTGCCCCATTCATTGCCCCCACTGCACCCTCTCCTCCTTTCTGCGATAACCCCACATCCAAAAAGTGGAAACAGTTCTAAGAACACAAGGGTGACAACAAGAGTTTTGTTTTTATATTAACATTGTTTGCATTTCAAGCTGATCTCTTCTGATACTTTCTACTTTAGTGCAACAAGTCTGTGCTGGCACCCTAAGTGGCCAACACTGCTTCTACCGCTCAACTCTCTGGCAAACAAATCAGGGACAAGGCTTAAGAAGCCCCGCTTCAGGGATGACTGGAGAATGGAGGAAAACTATCTTAAAATTAGATGGCTTTGTCCACCTCAGTGGGGTGCAGTCAGGTATGACATTTTTAAACTGCATAAATAAATGAATATAAAAAACCCCAAAACATGGTAATATCAACCTAGGAAGTGTTTAGGGTTAGGGGCTTGTGGTAAAAATGAATATTTTCAGAACGAGAGCAAGACTTTAACCCTAATGCCTGATGTTACAACAATATTTTGGGTCTAAAATCCCTTCCCTTCAGTGATTGAAATGCCAATTTTAGGAGGAGAAGAGGAAATTTCAGAGGCAAAAATCAAGGACATCCCCTGAAAAACCAGGGGCAGCCGAGAGGTATGACCTCCGATATGGACACATTCCATCACATACACACAGAAACGGCATAATGCATGCACCCCTACCTTGCGGGCTGATTCCTATTTATTCTTGTCTCACTCCGACCGTCCTTCCTTAGCAGTTCTGCAAAAACAAAACAAGGAAAAGACGTCAGTGACACAGCGGCCACACAGGAACAAATGCAGTCCTCTTCATCTTTAATTACCAATTTATTTATTTATTCTTTGTTAACCAGGTAAGTGAACCAGGTAAGTGAGTGCCAGTTTTCAGGAATGACCCAGGATACCCAACCTGCCTATATAGTAGTAACTTACTTATTTCTTTTTCTAGCAGCCAGTCTGCCACTGCAATGGTAGAGTTACCATTTGCAATGCCGATGACCTGGGTTTGGAAACAAACTCAGGCTGTTGGAGGGTCGGCCAGGGGGAGGAGGACTGAGCATCCGTAGGATTGCTATTTTCCTCCGGGGTGGGAGGGCTGCTGCACCCAGTGTAGTACTGACCCCTAGCAGTGGCTGGGGGTTGGTCACCCAGGGGCAGCAATGCAGGAGTGGCAGCAGTGGCTCCCTCTTGGGTGGGCCAGGTGCAGATGCTCAGTGCATGCGGCATCTTCGTGCAGTATGTCCACATCATTGCAAGTGCGCTGACCTCGGGAAAGGGGCAAAAACTGGGAAGAAAAGATCCTCTGCCAACAGAGTGAAGGCTTCAACCACGCATGCTCTGCACCACCACTTGTGACCCCCACCCACCCATGGTGGTCAGATGAGGATGAAGTAAGTCCCCAAATGGTGTTACCTGCGTGTAGAGAGGGGGTGAATCTGGACTTAGGGAAGAATACAGCAAGGGAGGAGAAGGAGGAGGAGACCATCAGATATCTGGAATAATTCCTTTATGTTCTGGGATTGGTATTGGAAATAAAAAGAGAAACAAGAGATATCAACATTTTTTTATTAATACGGACGCTGGTAGAATAGTACACAGAACTATGTCTGTCTTTTTCCACAAAGCTGTTTATTTCCTCAGCTTCACTAACTGGCCCATATCTGGATTGGTCTCCCCAGCCCATCATCTAACTTCACTGGCTGGTCCTGCCACAGGACCATGGTCAGAGGGGCTTGGTCATTGGTGTGGGCCTGTGAGAGACTAGATCATCACTGCACTGTGGTCGGAGGGTTTTTCTCCAATCTTCTTCCCGTTAGGGGCCACATATGTACAGTGATGCATTGTTTGCCCTCCACCTCCGAAGAGATGCCCCCCACATCTGAATATTGGGTCCCCTTCCCTTACCGTTCAAAGGTGCTGCTACCTAGAGTCCTCTAGGTGGCAGACAAGCTACGTGACAGGCAGTCGCCCCCCCCCCAAGGGAGAAGAGCGGACGCTCAATCCTACCTCTCTCATATCCGCGAAAGTGACCTAGGTCGAACCTGAACCCAGGTCACGCATGGAGTGGAGGAAAGGCGCCCAGCGCCTCAGCCCTCCAAGCCACCAAGCCAGCCAGCTATCTCTATTTTTTTTCTCATTCTGCTTCTGCTCCTCTCTCTCTCTCTCTCTCTCTCCCCTCTCTCTCTCTCTCTCTCTCTCTACCTCTCTCTCCCTCCCTCTCCTCTCTCTCTCTCTCTCCCCTCTCTCTCTCTCTTTTCTCCAGGGCTGTGCACCCTTCTCTTGGCATCCTCAGCCCCATCACTCCACAACCCCTGGAACTTACCCAATTCTGTCCAATGCTCTGTGGCGTGCTCCTCATGGTGAGGCCACCAGGATGGAAGCTGATCCTGGCAGTGACCATAGCCACAACTCCAGAACGGCACCCAGTTGGTAGATGCGGGGCCTGCGGAATGCTGAGTTCACCCTGTAGCCGGCCCTCGTCTTTTCTTGTTTCCAGTGCCCCAATGACATCTCATGCCATGATGTCATGATGGGGCTTCCCCACCAACATTGGAGATGTCCCTCTCCCATCTGTGCTGTTCCTTGCTGCCCCTCCCTCCACAGTCATCCAGGGGGCAATGTGGTAGCAGGGAGCTGGAAACCTCCTTCCCAGAGGAATGGAGCGTCCGTTTGGACAAATAACCTTCCTCCCTACCCCACCCCACCCCCGGCTGACCCTCCAACACTCTGAGTTCACTCCTGAGCAAGCAGTAATGCTACCGCTACACCAGCAGGCTGGCAGCTATCTCTGTTTGCAATTGTATGAACATCACTGCAACTCTTGTTAAAATTTAATAAACATAAAATTAAAAACAAAAAAAAGGTTCAGGAAACCTATGACTACTAACTTCTTGTTACTTGTAGACAGTGCCCACCCTCCCTCTTTTAAGTGGTAAATGCCCCATGTCAATTTCTGCAAATCTGCAGTAAGGGCAGTAGTACAGTGAACTTGGAAACTCAGGCAGATGAATCACAGGATAGGTTTCTAAAGACGATACAGTGAGTCCCTGAAGAGGAATACAAGAAAAAGGCTGCAAAGTCTTTGTGGAAATGATAGAATACAAACAAAGAATATGGAGAGATTGTCTTCAAATACTCCAATCACCGTTATAACTGAGTAATCACCATCTCAGCTGGTCGCTGGCTGACATGTGTCAGATGGTGGTCTGCCAAGGTGGTGACTGGAGGACTGTGCGGTAGACATATAGGCGATTGAGGGTACAAAACCACAAGCATGGGGATGTAGGTTTTACATGAACAGAACGGGTGCTCGGGGGGGCAGCACACGCATGCTCATGGGCCCATAATGGGCATGATAATGGCCCCGTAGCACCCTGTATGCCCAATGGGATCATTAGCATGCTAGGGATGAATATAGACCACAGGAGCCCTGGTGCTATTCTGTCTCCATTTGGCTACTGTGGGCATCTTCGTTCGGGGGCTGTGTCAGCACAGTACATAGTCACTTGCTAACCTAGTAAAATACATTCCAAATAATTAAAAAATAAACACACTGTACTGGCATGTCGTGCACTAACTGTCTGAATATTACCCCATGCCGGCCATGTGCTAACTACCATACAGCACTTCTGTCTGTGCAGTGCACACAGCCAGCTCTGACTAGGGGGCCCATGAAGTCTTAATATCTTTTTTTTTTTTTCCAAAAGGTTTTTTTGCCTTGCTGGTGTAGGCAGACAGGCTCCAAGTCCTGTCTCTGCTCCCCTTGACCGGCGCCTGCCTCCCCCAACTCACTGGGGGCTAAATCCCGAAGGATTGCTTCCTGTGGTGGGGCAAGGGGGGGGGAAGGCCATCCTCCCACCTGGTGCACATATCCAGATGCTCCCGGTGGGCAGGTGGCAACACGGTCCGAGGGAGTGCAGGCAGGGCTTCATGAAACCCACCTCCACCATTTTCCATTTCCTGGGTCCGCACTCCCCTGCCACGGTGACACCGCAGGGCATGCATGTGAAGGCACACATGCACTGCAGAACTGCGGCCCCTCCCTTTGAGCCACTCACTTACCTGCACTACCACCGGACCTCCACTTAGTGGCAGTTAGAAGCTGAGACAGCTAGCCTCCCCTTCCCGGAAGAGGACAGCAATCCATCGGACACTCAATCCTCTCCCAACCCGACCGACCCCCAGTGACCCGTGTTCGTTCCCGAACTCATGTCACTAGTGTGGCAGGAGCTAAGATGCTCAACGCCTCAGCCCTCCATGCCACTGGACTGGCTATGCCTTAGTATCTTTACTGCCAACCAACTATACAATTTGGCTGGCATCTGTATGATTGGGATTTGGGTTCTGTTATGGGTAAATGGATTGAGTGTAGGAAATAATAGAATGAATTTAATGTAAATAATATACATGTTTGTAAATAAGTATTTTTATTTTAATTACTTAGCATAGGCGATCGGGCTATTGTGAAGAAGTGATCAGACAAGAAGACCACGATACGTCGATGTGTCATGCCGATATGCTGATACTGTGTGTCTGTCACATGAATAAAAACACTTTAATATCTGACCCTGTGAGTGGCTAGTCTACTCCGCTGTACTGGTGGTGAGAACATGTTCCCCAAGTGGGATGGGGGAAGGGCAATCGTACAAAAACCTGGCTCCAAAAAGGAAATTCTATGGATTTTCCATCTAAAGCCATTAAGACCAGAGGGACTTTAATGACGATTTGGATTTGAACCCCTTGTTGGAAAACTGATCATCTGTACTATGGAGAAAGGTTTGGAATATTTATTTGTTTTTGATAACCAGGTAAGATACACTAGGCATACATATGCCTATTTTCAGGCACGACCTGGGAGAGTTACACTAGCAGTCAAGAATAAAAGAACTTCAAAGTGCACCATCAATGACAAGGAAGTGACACTTGGTAACAGACAGAAAGGAATTATGTAACCCCCAGGTGGCGCTATCCCAAGGGCTACTACCCCTGCCTGCTGGACTACCAACAGGTTGAAGGGCCTAGGTTCTATGGCGGGTGCCTCCACCCAGAGGTCAGGGTTTGTAATGGTTGGTCTAGTTTGGTCACAGCCCTCTGGGACACTGAGACCCCCTTCTAATCCCTCTAATGGCCCACACAATGCACAGGAGTTACAGTGCCAATGCCCCACATGTACACACGGTTCAATCATAAAGTACCACTTACCCTCGAGACTGATTCTGAGGTTCGTCTCTGAGGACCCCCTGTAAAATAAGGTTAATCAGCATACACAAACCAATGCAATGCCTGCTATAAAGGTACTGACACTTCAGACAGTTTAAAGTCAACAGCATCAAATCTGGTTTATTTAGGGGGAATGAAACATGGGAGGGGGAGATCCAGTTGATTGGCAGAATTAAATCACAGTACTGTACACTCATACAGGGTCTTAAAAGTCACACTCTGGGTACCCAGGTTGGGGGGCCAGCCAGGTCCATTGCCCGGGGTTGGCTGGCAGGTGCAGATGGATAGGGCCCTGTAGAAAAAGATATGCACAACACCCAATTGTAATCCGGAGCCGGATGGCTCAGTCCTAGAAGAAACTAAATAAAGAAAATTAGATGACACACTGGTGATTGTTAACAGGTCGAAGGGGAATGCCCTGATTTGTACTCACACTACCCCAAGCTGAGAACCTGATGAAGATGGTTGTTCTGGATTGCCAGACAAGCAAAGCATGGAGATGGGATTCTACTGGCCAGGCCCAACTGCTTTGACTAGCAGACAGATTTAGTCCAAGTAAATTTAGTTCAGCTTTAGGCTTACAATGCACAGTGAAAAGAGAATTGTAATAGCTATCCCTCACAAGCATTCAACACATTTATATGTAAAGGAAATTACTATACCAGGCAGCTGCTCCTAGGTCCCGATCGCAATTACTGCAAATACCCAGGAGTTCACACAGCAGCTTCAGTTCCTGATAGACCGAGCGCGATTTAGCAATTTCTCCAGTCTTCTACAGGGTGAGCCTGGTTTCCACTTTCCAGCCTTCTTTACTTTCAGTCACCTCGGATTCAGTCCGATTTAAGCTTGCGACGGCAACAGACTGGCTTCAGGTCCTCTCACGCGCTTCCCGCGCAAAACTATACACCACAGAAGCACAGAGCTCCTTCTCTCCTCACAGTCACAACTAATCTGATCTCCCAGTCGCAGGGCAGAGCATTCCCTTCGGGCGCCACCCGGTCCAGTTGGTGGACTCAGCTGTCAATCACTCCAAAGCTCTCTCAGTTGGTGCAAAAAGGCGCCAAGGTCCAAAACTACACTTCCCAGAATTACTAGCTATACATCCCCCTTGTAAGCCGGCTCTCAGGAAAGTCCAAATTCTGGTTGGTCCAAACAGTCTCCATTTTATAGCTCCCCTAATCTCATTGGTCCAGCACAGCAGTTTAGGTCCAAAATGGAGGGGCAACCACACAAAGTCCCATCTGCAATAAAAGCAGGTTAGACAAACTACAATATTACTAATGCTTTACCTGATTACAGGCTAACAATTATATATTTCAGATGGGCTCCCTTTGTGCCTTCAGCGACCGCAAAATGGAGCGATTACTCCACAGTTCAGGCGGGATTCGAGCAGGAAAACACCAGCCCCCCTGGAAAAGCATTAATTATGTCTGCAAGCAGACAGCTCTTAAAGAGACAGTATGTGGAGGCTCTACCAGCACTCACAGTGCCACTCTAACGGCTTAAACACTGAACGCCAGCAGGCAAGGGGAACACTTAAACAAGCTCCTAGGAGGCTTTTAGGAACTCCCATTTGTAGGGGGGTTACAATTACATTTAAGTAGAAATACCGCTAGCACGTAGGATTCAGTAGTGCAATAAGAGTTAGCAGCAGGAACATCAAATGACAATATAAAATGAGATTCACAGTATAAATGACAGAAACGTAAATACAATACCAGTATAATCTGTTGAAAACATTTTTAGTAATAAAATGTGACAGATGGAAAAGAAGGTGCAAGAGGTATTATGTGAGCACCAAAGGTCATGAACCGATGTGGCTAATAACGGACTGCTGAAATTACCTTGTATATCTAAATTATCGACTTTTGTCTTGTGTATTTTCCTCTCTTTTTCTGTCCCTTATTACAAGTGTCCACGGTGTCTTATTCTGCAGCCTCATCTATCTTTCATATCCAAATTCTGGCTTTGCTCTCTTCCTCCGCCCTCCCCGTGAATTACACTTAATGAGCTTTGGGAGCTGGGGGTCTCTGAGAGCCATATTTTTAAATTAAGCCCCCTTCCCATTATAAGTTCGTGGCAGTGATACCTGAGCAACTTGGGCTTGCTTCAGGGCTAGTGGAATGAGCAAAAACAAATTGGCATGCAGGTATGCAAAACCTAACAGGCATTTAGCTGTGCAAAATCAAATAGCTATGCGGGTGTGCAGTAACAACGGCCCTTCATTCTTGCAGTCAGAGCACCAAATTACAGTTCTAACTTATATCCGGCTATATTAGCCGTCCTGTTGGGACACAACAGGAGAAGATTGATCTTCTCTTTCAAAATGCGCCTTAATGCTCATGAGACGCAAGGTCTTGCAACGCTGGGTTGGTTACAGCAGCAGTTTGAGTCGATAACGTACATCTCATATTGACCCAGTAAATCAAAGTGCTGCTCTGCTCTACTGGCTGCTTATGAGATCAATGCATAAGAAATAGTAATCTTTGCCCTTCCACACACCAATCAGCAAATCTGTCTATTATCCTAAAGGAAATTTAATGCCAGTAAGTGTGCAGTGAAAAAACTCAAATACAAAATATAACCTTTGAGGAGGGACTCTGGGGAAGCATCATAAGAGAGTGATTTAAGTACTGTTATCATTAGAAACTTTAAAGAGCTAGTGTACTGCCTAAATCTAATATTAGTCTGTTAAAAGCAGTTAACTATTACCTTTTATATCAGCGGTACATTTTCTTTTCCCTTTGGTTAATTAAAAGATTTTTTTACCTGATGTTAGTATTAAAAATGTGAGGTGTGGAACAGCACAGTGCCTGGCAGGTGACATATCTAGCCCTGGTCCTCCTGTGACATCATCAGTATTGTGACCTCACTGTGTGACACCACAGATGCTCAGGAACAGCCACACAGTAGCTGCCAGGTCAGTCACCTATGATATCACTGTCAGTGAGGTTATAGTGCTGATGATGTAGCGGGAAGAACAGAACAAAATATGTCAGCTGCAAGGCAGTGTGCTAATACACACACCCATCATAATAAATACAGTGTTCTGTACTGTGATGTACTGTAATGTACTATACTGGCTGTATTATGATGGGCTATTTTTACATTATATGTGTATTACACTGTCCTGTAGTGTATTGTATTATGTTGCACTGTGATTTCCTATACTGCCTGTATTGTACTGCACTGACAGTACTGTACTGTTCTTATTGCATTGTACTGTAATATATTGAACTGAACTGTTCTTATTGTATTGCACTGATTGTACTGAACTGTTCTGTACTGTACTGCATTGTAGTGAATTGTATTGTATTTTATTGTATTGCACTTGTTGTATCATACTGTATTGTGTTGTACTGTGATTTCCTATACTGCTTGTACTATACTGTATATATCGTACTGGACTTACTGCATTATCCTGAACTGTTCTTACTGAACTGTAACAAACTATTATTAGTGCACTGAACTATACTGTATTAGACTGTTCTAGAAGTATTGTACTGGACCGTTTTGCATTGTATTGTACTGTGCTGGACTGGACTGAACTGATGTTATTGCACTTTATAACATGGGTAGGCTCAGGGAGTTTCCTGATTGGTGCAGGACTGTCACCTGACTGTGCGATAATGCACATTATCGGCACAGTTAGGGTGAAGAGGTTCCCCAGATCTGAGATCCTTGGACAGATCTGCACTTGTTCTGTCAGGGAAAATAATTTTGGAAAGGCAGCCATTTGCAATCCTTGCTGAGGCACTGGCAGTATTACTGCAGAAAACAGAGCTGTCTTTTCAAAATTGTTGTCCCCTACAGAAGAAGTACAGGCAAGGATTTGCAATCCTCAGCAAGGATCAGGGGGTCTGTGTTCCCTTGTGGTGTCATCTTGTCTTCTCACCCAGCTGCCCCGATCTCCGGGTACCGCACAGTGAGTGGGGAGAGGGAGTCCATGGGGAGAGGGACTGCAGGCAACATTGGCCACTGCTGCTTGTGTTTGATCAGATTTTTTCTAAACGCCAGTATGGCAGCAAACGGTAGTGTCGTCATACACCTGAGTGTGTTGGGCATTGAGAGACTGCAGGCGACATGGGGACGCCCCCCCCCCGACAGGCAGCAAGCAGGTCAGCACGCAGTGTGCACTGCCAGAGACAGGGAGTGACAGCAGTACAGAACAGGTCACGAGAGAGACACCAGAAAGCGGTCACCTGAATTTCACTGAGGTGGCCCGGACGATCACACCACGTGTAATGAAAAGTTGGTAATGCTGTGTATCTCTCTGATTCTGATTCTGAGAGAGAGACAGAATGAGTAACAGCAGTCAGGAGATGGGTGTTTCCTCTCTCTCTCTCTCTCTCTCTCTCTCTCTCTCTGTTGTGCAGTTGGGTCAGCAGCACATAATATTTGAAAATGCTGTGCTGGTTTTAATGGTATAGTGATACAGTGTTAGAGAGAGGCAAGTGACGTGCCCAATCACAGTGCAAGAAGGCGCACTGCCGGCTTTGGAAACAGCGATCGAGAGAGAGTGGGATGCATTACAGTACTGTCCATTGTCCCCCCCCCCGCCGTGCCCCCAATGACGCAGTGTCCAGAGTTTGGCGCAACTCAGCGTACCTGACTGCAGCTCTCAGGTCTCCTCCTGCACGGCGGGTGGGCAACAACTGTGCAGACAGCATCCTATGGTCAGAGCTGGGTCAGCCAGAGAGCACCAGTGAATGAGGCTTGTTGTAGCACTGTTGCAGTGGATGTACAGCAGCCTTAGCTTGAGTGACAGGCCAGTAGCCTGCGATGGGCCTGACACTTGGACAGCAGCTTCAGATAGGGAGAGTACTGGAGAGACTGCGGAGGCATCGGGCCGGAATGATGGATCGATCTGCCAGCACCTGGAATGGCACCACTGTTGCTGTTGTGATGAATGTGCCTGCTGTGCCACAGTTCCTTCTTGCCAGCCTGTTCTGCATGTTGTAGTTGTGCTGCTGGGTCCCGGTGAGTGAGAGCAATCAGAATGGGCCGAAGAGCTGCTCCGAGGTACGGCAGGTGTGCAGTTCAAAGTGGTTCAGTTTCAGCAGCGTCCCTGAAAACAAGATGTCAAGTGAGTGATTTGGGGGTCATAGTAAAAAAAAAAAAATCAGAGCAGCCAGCAGGTCTGTGTACATCGGTGGCCAATGGGAGGACAGTGCTCCTTCGTTGTTGCCATCTGTGCTGTGTGTCCTGAGGTGGAGTTGTTCCCTGGCAGCAGATATTATGCTGGAGTTGTTCCCTGGCAGCAGATATTATGCTGGAGTTGTTCCCTGCCAGCAAATATCATTTTCCATACGCAGGACAAAAAAAAATCAGCAGTGAAGTGAAAGATGCCAATGTCTACTTAAAGCAAGCAATGACAGTAAAGGGATGCAGAATGTTGTTTTTCTTTCATACTTTCCTGAAGGTGGCGAGATACACCACGCTGTTGCATGTCTGTAATACTGTGGGAACCCGAAATGATACTGTGGATGTTTAGTGACAAAATGTGCTTTATCAAAGTTTAAATTACATATAAATACACACAGGGCAGAGAGAGACAAAGGAGCACAGTGACAGCCAGTGTGAGCAGTAGTGTCATACATGTGGAGGGCGTGGTCCGCAGTAATGGTGGCAGGCAATATAGTAGATAGTATTATGCACAATAAATGTCACAGATCATCTCAGCAGTGCATCTGTGACATTTGTATCTGCATAACAGCAGTGCCCTATGCATTATTTGTTAGGGACTATTTTGCAAGGTGGAAGGATACAGTACCCTCTTTCCTAGTTAAACAGCAGGAAAACATATTTCTCAATTTTTTTTGTTGTTTAAACATAACCCATGTTATAAGTGTATTAATGCACTCCAGGGTATGCTGATAATGTGGATTAACGCACACCTCGGGGCTGTGTGGGCACTCGGCCTGTGGCCTTGTGCCTCAAAACATCCCCAAGATGTGCGTTAATTCACATTATTGGCACACCCTGTCATGCGTTAATGCTTACGTAATGTATTGCACTGAACTGTTCTTATTGTATTATACTTATTGCATTATACATTAATACATAATTTATCCTATTACGGGTAAATGATAGCAGCTTAAATGAGTGACCACTTTATGCTCTTGTTCATGCCTTAGTATGACCTTTAGTATTACTGTACGGTATTATAGTGTATGGTATGGGTTTATTGTAGATGAAAATCAGTGGCTTTCTAAATCTTGCTCTAGGACAGTTCAAAGGTCAAAAAAAAGTTGTACCATCATTCTGACGTCACATCAATGGTACAACAAATGTTTAGCCTTGTCCTGTCACCAGATTGGAGGAAACGGTGCTCTCAGAAAAAAAATCAAGAAAACATGGCGGCACCCGTTAGCAAGCACTTCACCAGTCCAGTTTGGACACGGACTGCCACAGTGTGTTTCCAAACTGTATAAATTTGTCGTTTTTTTTTTTAAGTAACTGCTGCCGTGAATGTGTCCATAGGGTAAGGAGCAGATAACTGCCACCGAGAATCTTCATAGGGTCAGGAGCGGTGCAGGACCACACCGAGCCGACTGAGCTGCCAGAGCAAGCGGGACCATGAACACAAGGTCTAAAACCTTGTGAAATAGAAGGTTTTTTCTTTTAAGGAATTGTGGTACCATTTTCTATATAAAAGAATGGATACAGTAGGTGACCATCCACAACTAAGGCTACACTTTCATCTCGGATGTTGATGACATCATGGAGACCTCAGTTAGGGTTGTACTATTACTTAATGTTAAACTCCAATTTTTGCACCTTGATAACTTTGGCATTCTTAGATGAACTAGCTCAAAATGTGGCATGCACAATCATTCTGCCTGTGTCTCAAAACGTGAAATGTTTTGTAACAGCATCTTGTATGGTTTTTGCAATATGGCGTGGTAAAAAAGTATAAAATTGCCACTTTGTACTTCGCATGGGATTTTGTGCTCTCATCTACAGCTCTGACAAAATTAATTTTTTTTTCTGAAATTTTCAGGGATGATAGCGCCTGTGCCATGGGTGTGCCTTTGAATAGTTTGATGAAAAGATATCTCACCATTTTTAAATATTTTACAGTTTTTGTGATAGCGGCTAGACAGGCAGGTTATTGAAAACCATTCGAAGTTCTCTACAGTTTGAACTTTACTGTTCAAATGATTATTTTTGGATTGAAAAATCCTTATATAAGCCAGTGACTAGCAATATTCTCACCCCCAAAAATACATAATTGCCCTAAAAATTTTATATTATAATACTTCCTGGTGTCTAGTGGCACACTCACCCTCTGACCCCGATCCCTTTTGTTTTAGTTATAGTTCCCTGGTGTCTAGTGGCACCCCCACCCTCCAATCGTGATCCCCAGTTTTACGTTATAGGTCCCTGGTACGTAGTGGCAACCCACTCTCCGAAACGCGATCCCGTTCTTACTTTATAGTTCCCTGGTGTCTAGTGGCACCCTCCACCCTCTGATCATGATCCCCTTGTTGCTGTATAGTTCCCTACTGGAACTCCCCCACCTTCCTGTCGCTGGCTCAATGTTATAAAACAGAAAGGGCTCCATCAATTAATTTTATTCACACCTGCAAAAACAAACGGTCCCTTGCGGTCAACTCCCCACCCCACCTCCCACTCAGCACCCCGTAAACTCCCACACCTCACTCACCTGAACAGGTCCCAGGCTTGAGATCCACTCTCTGCTCGAAGACACATCTTGCTGCTGGAACCGCCAACTGCAATATGAGAAACTAAGGTAAATGCTGTTCAATGCATTTCAATGGGGGGTTTCAACTTTTATGCATAATTCTGCCATTTTTTAACATTTTGACACCACATTTTCAGCATAGCCTTTTGGGGACCCCCATCTCATGAACAATATGACTGTCATTATGCAACTCCAGCCTGAAAGGTGATTTCATGGTCGTTTGGCGAATTCACCTTTTGTGCGGGATTTGAAAAATGTTTCTGCTCTTGTTCATGAGGCGGGGTCATAAGAAAGCTATGTTGAAAATTTGGGGTTAAAATATGTAAAAATGACTAGCTCAGTGGTGCTGAGGGCTGAGACGCTGGTTGCCTTACCTTGCGCAATGCTGGCGACCCGTGTTCGGGAACGAGCACAGGCCGCCGTGGGTTGGCAGGGGCCATAAGAAAGCTATGTTGAAAATTTGGGGTTAAAATATGTAAAAATGACCGGCTCTGTGGCACTGAGGGCTGAGGCGCTGGTTGTCTTACCTCACGCAAAACCGGCGACCCGTGTTCAGGAACAAGCACAGGCCACCGGGGGTCGGTAGGGGCGGAGAAGGATTGAGCATCCGACGGACTGCTCTCCTTCTCCGGGGAGGGGAGTTCCAGTTGTTGGCGCCTGTCTGCTCCCTAGCGGGGGCTAGGGGACACGGCTGCTGCACTGAAGACAAGGGGTGGAGTCGGGGCAGATACTTGGAGGGAGTGCATGCAGATGCGTGCGCGCTCCACTCCACAGGCGTCATGTATGCCTCGACTCCTAGGGGAGTAACATGAAAATCTCTGCCGCAGCAGAATGGTGGAGGGCGCCTCGTAGGCTCCACTCCCAGTCAACCACGGCACTGGCCCCTGAACCAGCTGCCGTCTGGTTGGGAACCCGCCAGCCGGGCCGGGGTAAGCCCTAGGGCCGGGTCAGATGCCAGATGGTGGACATCAGGGGACAGTGCTGGGGGCACCCTCTGGATGAGAGCCGGCAGGAAAAAAGGAATAGCTAAAAAAAAAAAAAAAAAAAATATGTAAAAATGGCAAAGTTATGCCCATTTGTTGTAATTTTGCTATGCACACACGTAAATTTGGAAATTTTAAATATTTTGACCCCAAATTTTCAGCATAGCCTTCTTATCACCCCACTTTATGTATGTCACAGCTGTCATTTTTCAAATCCTGGCCATAGGTTCAGTTTTGAGGCCACCCCTGTTAGGTCTGCCCCTTTGGAGATGGTCCGATACCGGCCTTTGAGGGGTGTATCCCCAGATGACCTGATGGCGGTGTTGGACCTATCAAGCCTACCGATAGATTGCTTAGATCCAGGTGACCTGGTACATGCTTATAATGAGGCAGTGACAGGGGCCCTGGATTCTATTGCACCAGTTCGTGTTCGTCCTCTTCTCTCCTGCCCCAGGTCTCCCTGGTTTGATGAGACCATGAGGGAGTTGAGGAGGGTTGGACGAAGGCTGGAGAGGCGCTGGCTAAGGTCCGCCTTGATGTTGACAGGCTTAGTTTGATGGACCATTATTTGGCCTATCAATGCTAATCTCTCGTAAGAAGGCAGAGTTCCTGTCCAGAGATGAGTGGCTGCACAGAATAGACCAGCTCAGCTCTTTTCGACTGTGGACAGACTGTACAATCCAGTCTGTCTTCAGCCCAGAAGAGCTTTATCTCAAGAATGGTGTGAGGAGCTTGCTCTTCTTGCAGATAAGGTTGTCAAAATCAGATCGGATATTCACTCTTCCTCCCCAATGGGGAGCGACGGTGGTCGGCAGGAGATGTCGAACACCCAGTTTAGATGGTCTGACTTCAGCCTTCCCACAATCGATGATGTTGTGATGATCATTCGAGCACTGCGACCGACTAGCTGTGATTTGGACCCTGGCCCCACACGCCTTTTAGTGGGTTGTGTGGATAAGATCGGCCTAGTCCTAGCTTTGATCGTCTGGAAGTCTTTGGAGAGGGGGATTTTTCCAGATCCCCTTAAAGAGGCTATAGTTAAGCCTCTATTAAAGAAATCCTCCTTAGATCCAGATTGTCTAGCAAATTACAGGCCAGTCTCTAACTTACCCTTTGTGGGTAAAGTTATTGAGAAAGTGGTCGCAGCGCAGTTGGAGGATCATCTGACCAACAACAATATCTATGATTCTCTCCAGTCTGGATTTAGGAAAAGGCATAGTACCGAGACAGCGCTCGTACGGGTACTAAATGACCTCCTAATAGCGAGAGATCTTAGGACCTGATCCATCTTGGTACTACTTGATCTCTCTGCAGCGTTTGACACCGTTGACCATGGTGTGCTGTTAGAGCGTCTGCGGTCAGTCTGTGGACTGTCTGGTACTGTCCTCAGATGGTTTCAATCTTACCTCGAGGGTAGGACTCAGAGAGTGGTGTCGGGAATTTTTTCCTCAGCATCCTCTCCTACCCTCGGGGTACCGCAAGGTTCTATTTTAGCACCTATGTTGTTTTCGTGTATATGCTACCGTTAGGGGTGATTATTAGACGATACGTTTGGCTTTTCATCTGCTACGCAGATGATACCCAGCTGTATATGTCTTTGTGCCCGCCAGGACGCTGCCTTGTCGGTATTTAATAAGTGCCTTGAAGAAATCCAAGACTGGATGAATGGGAGTTGGCTGAGGTTAAACCGGAGAAAACTGAGGTGTTGGTTGTGGATAAAGGTCGCTGTGAGGTGGGTCTGCCGGAGGGATCACCCTCAGGCTTATGGCTTGGAGGTGTTCAACTGGCGACCTCAGATCGGGTGCGGAATCTTGGCGTAATAATTGACGACCGCCTGACACTTAAATCCCAGGTGTCAGCGGTCATCAAAACTTCCTTTTTTCATCTGAGGAATATTGCCAGGGTGAAGCACCTGGCTCCTCCAGAGGACCTTCCAACACTGATCCACGCCTTCGTTACCTCCCGTCTTGACTACTGTAATTCCTTATACCTAGGGCTATCAGGGGTTGAACTGCTGCCTGCAGCTAGTGCAGAATGCGCAGCCAGGTTGTTGACTGGATCTTCTAGATCCAGCCATATAATGCCTGTGCTTCACGGACTGCACTGGCTGCCAGTGTTTTGGCGAATCACCTTCAAGGTCGGTTTACTGACCTATAAAGCCCTACATGATCTGGGGACCTACTCTACCTGAAAGAGCTCCTTTGCTCCTACAATCCCTCCGCTCCCTCCGATCCACTGATCTCAGGGGATTGCTAGAGATTCCCAGGTCTGCTTGAAAACATCAGGTGCTAGATCGCTTAGTTTTATGGCACCAACCCTGTGGAATTCTCTCACCTCCGTAAGGTAGATTGCCGACCGTCCTTAGTTTTAAGGGAGCTTTGAAACCCACCTTTTTAACATAGCTTTTAAGGATTTATATTAGTTTTAATCTTATTGTATTTATTGTTTTGTGAATTTGTACAGGCGCTTTGATTTTAAGAAAAGCGCCTTTTAAAAATAAAGATGAATTGAATTGAATTGAAAAAAATGTGTTTTCGCATCTGTGGCATGGAATGGCATTACAGTTGTGCGGAATTACGCTTTGGCGGGGATTCGAAAATTTTTCTTTTTCCTGGGTACATGAGGTGGAGTAATAAGATGGCTATGTTGAAAATTTGGGGTCAAAATATGTTAAAATGGCAAAGTTATGCTTATTCATTGCGCTCCCACAGGCAAATAAGGCTACGATTACTCTATGTCAAAAAGTAAGGAAATTCATTGCAAAAAACTACGTTAATGCACCAGTTGGAATTGTTATCAAACTGTAAAAGGTAGGGAAATTCGACATTAGGGTTTTCAACCCTAAAACCCCTGCCCCACCCCTGAAGCGATTGAGGGGTGGCGTCTTCCTTGGGGTTGTCAACCCTAACGCTCACCCCATTGTATGCAATCATGAAACATACACACCTGTCTCCATCACATCTTAGCTCTGCTGTTACCGCAATGCGGTGAGCTTTAGGGTTGACAACCCCAAGAAAGACTCCACCCTTCAATTACTTCAGTGGTGGGGCAGGAGTTTTAGGGTTGAAAACCCTAACGCCGAATTTCTCTACTTTTCATGGTTTGATAACAACCCTAAGTGGTGCATTAACATAGTTTTTTGCAATGAATATATTATACTGCATTGCACTGTGCTGACTGCACTGTATTGTAATGTTTTGCACTTCACTGCAGTGTAATGTACTGTACTATCCTCCAATTGTTGGCATATTCTGCACTGGGCCAGTAAAATTCTTGAGCTTTAACCATGTTGGCTAGTACTGGAGGAGGTCACATTTAAATAAATAAATCAGTAGGGACTGTAGAATATGGGGACAATGGATTTCCAGCTCACTAGCCATTGCTGACTACCATCTACAACACTCCCCTGCCAAAGAGGCCACTAGACAACATTTACTCAAGTCACAAATGAAATAAAGACTTTTTTGGGAGGAGAGGTTCTCGGTTCAAATCCACACAGGTGAGACTCCATAACAGAAAACCAATTACACAAAATGTATCTTGACAAGTGGTCTTTATACTGTGACATCTAAAGCCTTTAGTAAGCTCCCCAAAAAAAAAAAATCCATGGGGGTGAGTGGACTCAGCAGATCAGGGGGATATGGTTGTTTTTGCTGAGTACAGCAGGAAAGCCAACAAAGCCACCGCCTACGCCACATCTGACCTGAACATGGGCATTTCAATCCCCAGTGTCCCTCAATGCCAGCGTTGCCTTCCATCTAACACTTGAGTTCATTTAACAAAACAAAAAAAAACCAAAAAAAAAAGGAGAAGAAAGAGCTTCCTGACAGCGGGTTCGGAGCTTGGAGATAAGACCCAGCATCTACAAGGACCAAGGAGCGTGTTTGTATTCAGCAGGCTCCTTCCTCAGTAAAGCTGAAGTGTGCTTCTGATCAATGAGGTCCCCGCTGAGCCACTGACAGCAAGCAATGTGCAGCTGAATCACTCAACCCCCCCCATCTCTTGCAATCTCATTTGCTATCGATCTATCCCCCCTGTTTTAACGTAATCTCTGCCTCTGAATGGAATTTTATTCCCATAAATCAGTCGAAGCGCAGAATGTAGAATGAGTCTGTGGACCCAGACTAATTGCTGAGGGATGAATGGACTGACATAGTTCTTTTCTTCTCTTGTCAATACCTCAGACACTAAGTACCACAAGTCTGATTACAAGATAAGAGCCCCTTGCATGTTATCACAACCGGGCTGCCCTTTTATTAAATGTATTTTTTTTTTCCTTTGTATTAAAAAATGTTGTTTTCCTCCAGTTGGTATTTGGGAGAGATTTAGTAAAAAGTCTTAAAATCCTTGTTTAATGGTAAAATGGAAAAGGTGGAATCCTTTAACACACTGGGGTCATCTCAAAACAGAGCTCAGGGTGTGGGCGTGGGGTCTCCCCATTTGGCAGGGCCCCAATCCTCATTATTTTGAAATCTGCAAGGAGCCTGCATCGTGACATGGGTTTGGTTCCCTCCTCCTCCCTCCCTCCCTCCCCCATGCCTGTACAGAGCAGATGGGTCCCAGCTGTTAAAGAGATGCATTCTCAGCTGATCAAGTGGCGTGAAGGGCTAAGGTGCTGGCGCCTTACCTCCAGCCTCGCTGGCAACCCGCGTTCGGGAACAGACCAGGGTCACTCAGGGGTTGGCCAGGTGAGGAAGGATTGAGTATCCCATGATGGCTCTCCTCCCTTGGCGGGGGTGGGGAGGTTTTTGAGTCCTACGGCTTGCCTGTCTCTTAGTGATGGCTGGGTAGCAGCACCAGAGGGACCAGCAGATATGGAGTGGGGGGGGGGGCGTGCACTGGTACAGCACGCATATGCGTCAAAACACACATGTATGCATGTGTCACTCGCAGATGTCCTGGGGAGAAAACAAATGAAAATGTCCTGGCTCGCTCAGCCTTCCCCTCAGGTGCTGCATGGCACTACATGGCTGGCCACCCACTGATACGACTCTGTGTAAGTGGTGGTTAACCTGTAAGTACACAAGATGGTTCACTGACGAAGCTGGGGGCATACCGTCAGGACCAGAGATGCAGGTGGAGAAACAAACAAAACAAAAAAAGAGATGCATTCGTTCTGGCTGGGGGTCTTGCACATGTGTCTAAAACAGCATTGTAAGTCAAAGTGCTTTACAAGCTGGGAACAGCTACACACCCAATAGGCAAACAAGCGCAAGACAAATTAGGTGAAAGAAGGTTAAAGTGAGTTTCTCGTATTGCTTCTGTTTCATACGTTCTCTCTATATCTATTCCTTTTATTTCTTCAGTTCTTGGCTCATTAACATGGAAACAGGATCCTTTCCCCTACAGGTGACCTACTCCAGGGGTCAGATTTTCAAACACTTGTGGGACTAAGTCCCACTCCACAGCTCTCTGTGTGGAAAAAAAATCTCTGCATGGGTGGGCTTTCCTATTTTCTGTGCAGGGAGTTGTGCAGCTTGGGGTGGTGTCAACTAGCCCTAGGGACACTCAGGACAATCCCATTTTGCGCACTATATGTCTAATGGGGGACTGGGTCTCCACTTCTGAGGTGTCTGACAGACTTGGTGGATGAGCCGTGGGGTCAGGGCACCCAGGGAACTCGAGCCTGTTTTGCAGGTAAACTACACCTGGTACTACCAGACATAGCATTTCAGCGCAGTTGCACCAAAAAATGACCGCAAGCTGTAGTAAATAGTGGAGCTAGTCGCGAATGGCTCCACAATCCAAAATACGGTGCATGTAGGAAAAACCTTGTGGACCCAAGGTTTTTCCCCACGCCCACTGGAAATAATCAGGTTTGAAAATCCGGTGCCTGCTGTTTAACCTTTTGCTGAAGTCACAGTCCTCTGTTTGTGACATCAAAACAATTTCCAAGGCAACAAAGTGTAATGTCAGGAACAGAGGATTATGATGGCAGCAAAGGATTGAGCAACAGAAGCAGATGACCTCCAGGGGATAAAGATCTCATGTCCATGTAAATTAACCTCTTGATGAAAAACTAAGGGAAGAGGAGTGTAGACAATAGATGAAATATTTAGCAGGAATGGCGAATCAAGATCACAGGGACATGAATAGAAGCTGGGTGGGGGGGATGCAGGAGGGACTTGAGAAAGCTTTATTTTACAGAGAGAGTGGTTGTGCCATGGGGCAGCCTACCAGCAGAGGTGCTGGGTGCAGTAACCATTAATGGTTCCTAACACGGCTGGGACAGAGAAAAAGGCTTAATAATTGCATAGGAGGAGGAGGCAGTAGGGCAAGGGGGGGGGGTGTGAGGGCAATAGCCCGACTAGACAGTAGGTCCAGGGGAAGAATAGGGAAAAACAAGGCAGACTGGATGCACCAATGGTCTTTTTCTGCAGACATATTCTGTTTCTGTGTTTATTTTTCTATGTAAATATGAGCTGAACTGTGTATAAATATGATTTTCGAAGTTTTTCAAAAGTGACAGACTTGTGTTAAGAAGCTTGGGGGATTAAGTACACAGGTGTGGCCCGGCCCGGTGGTGCTGCATGGGAGACGTGGGATTGATTCTCAGTCCCGATGCTCTTGCCCATGCCGGTGGGGTCAGGAACATGATATGGAGGCATCACACTGACCCCCGGTGGAGGGTGCTAAGAGTTCGCTCTTTGAACGCCACCTGCAGATGGAAAGTGGGACTGCCTTGGTACTGTGGGTGATTACACAGCATCAGCAGCTCCCCGCCTACAGGTTGGTGCTGTGGATGCTCATTGGCTACATGACTGGTTCAAGGAGGACTACCTCTCCTGTAGATCACAATTCATAAAAATTGGGATGGCAATATCAGCAACAAGAGAGGCATCATTGGGAGTCCCCCAATGGCCAGTCCTGGGACCCCGTTACTGTTTAGTCAGTCATCTTAAACTGCAGCTCCCAACTACCACAACTCACTAAGAATCTTCAGTCCACCTTCAACCAGCTATAGAATTGGTTCAGCAAGCAGAAACTTTCGCTCAACTACAAGAGTATCCACCACCCTTAATAAAGCATGCAGACTGGTCCTTGGGGCAGACCAGCTCTATACTGTCAGTTATAGATTACGGTCTAGTGGTGTATGGTGCAGCATTGGACACGGCTCTCACTAGAGTATCCACTGCCCCTTAATAAAGCATGCATACGGCTCTACTATGCTAAGTGCGACCAACTAACTCGTCGACCAACATCGTAGCCAGTTAGGTTCCCTGTCGACCCGAGAACTGGCTGGCGGGAGCCGTGCAGCAGGGTCCCTTTGTTTTCATTGGGGCTTCACCCCACAAACCCCTACGTGAGGGCTCTGCCTCTCCCCTCTATGGATACCAACCTGGGCCTGGATTTAGTTGGGGGGGTGCAAGATGGGGGAGAGTGTTGCCGGCTTCAGGGTGCATCCACTACAGCGACTTGGTGCTGTTGTTGGCAGCGACGTATGTTGCTGTAGGGGTGTCGCTGCAGGAAGTGTATACCCATGCAGACTGGTCCTGGGGGCAGACCAGCTCTATACTATCAGTTATAGATTATGGTCTAGTGGTGTACAGTGCAGCATCAGACATGGCTCTCACAACAGTATCCACCATCCTTTATAAAGCATGCAGACTGGTCCCGGGGGCAGACAAGTTCGGAGATACTTGCAGACTCTTTGAACAAGTCAATTGGCTCAACCTGTATACAAGAACTAAATTCCAGTACTGTCTACTGGGTAAAAAGGCACAACTCAGTCTTTCCCTTCTGTGTAGCTATCAGTTATTTATTCCAGCCAAATCAGAGCACTTCCCCAAAGGCAATGCACATGGCTGTCTCAGTGTCCCTTTCAAGAGAACATTGCTAGGACAGAGATTGTTTGCCTATAGGGCTCCACTCTGGATGACTGCGCTCCCTGCCGATATATCTAATGCCAGGACTCTGCCAGCCTTCAAGCATAAGCTGAGGCAGCACCTAGTTAATGTCAGTGCCTGTGAGTGCCGCCTTGGAACCTAACACCTCCTCTGGTGCCACCCTCTCCTCTCTCATCAACATTTTGCAAAGGATCCACTAGTTGTCTACTTAATCCTAGAAATATACTCTTCCCCAAACAGGTATTTTGCACACTACAATTGAGGGTCCTCCTCTATGACCACTATCTTTATTACTGACCCATGCCAGCCCCTCTAATCCTTTTCTTATTCCCTCCCCCTCTACATCTCCCTCCCCTGCTCCCACACCAGCTGTTCTCTCCTTCCTCACCCCTTCCACCCTAACTTTCTCCCACCTTGTCTCTCTACGCAGCCTTCTTTGGCAACTCCTAGTGTTGCACCTTTTGTGACAAAGCTGTTTCTCGGCTGCTCCAGTGGCACTACAATGATCCAGTCATATTTACACAATTCACTGTCATTGGCTTGCCTGTGAACATGAATTGGTTAACTGTTTATGCCTACTTAATCTGACTTGTTACTATTACTCTGTTAGTTGACTTCATGTTATGTGCACTTGTCCAGTGTTCTGTGTTTGACGTGGAACCTTTGTAAACGAGCTGTCAGCTCAAATGTGCTTTCTGAATAAACAAATAATAAAAAAAAAAAAAAAAACATGCCAGGGAGGTGGGAAGGCCTAACCAGAAAACCCCTGAAGCCAGTTGCATGACAGTCGAGGTGTCTGGACCCCACTCTCTGCTACCGGTCGCTCTGACCCCACTGTGGGTGTCTCCCATCGTGTTTGCAGGAGCAGTGGGGATGTTGCACGGCTGTGGCCAGATCCCTCCATGAGAGTAAGTTGTGGAGTCAGGGTGTGGAGGTAAGCACGGGAGACGTGCAGGGACCGGGGTGGTCCTGAAAAGAAAGATGGGAATGCCATGCCAAGGCAGGTAAACTATAAATTGCAAAATAAAGTACAAGGAATGTAGGAGATTAAGCATGGGCAGTTAAAAGTCAATTGAAATTTAAAATAAAATTCACCTAGGGCACAGAAACCAAGAGGCAGAGTACAAAATGGGTGGAGTGGTTCTGACAGCTACCAGGCAGGAAACAGCCCTGTGGGTAATCATATCTGATGACCTAAAGGTAGCCAGGCAGTACAACAAGGCAGCCAGGAGGGCTAGTGGAATGATGGGTTGCACAGGGCAGGGTATCACCAGCAGAAAGAGGGAGGTAGTGTTGCCTCTATATAGATCACTGGTAAGACCCTACCTAGAGTACTGTGTACAGTTCTGGAGACCACGTCTCCAGAAGGACATAGACAGAGTTAAGGAAGCCCAGAGGAGGGCAACTAAAATTGATGCAGGGTCTGCATCAAAAGCCCTATGAGGAGAGACTAAAGGAACTCAATATGTACACCCTGAAAGGGGGGTGGGGGAGGAGGGATATGATAGAGACCTTTAAATACCTCATGGGTGTAAATAAGGTACAGGAGGGAAGTATTTTTCAGAAAAAAAAGGTGCTCAAAAACAAGGGGACATGCTATGAAGCTGGAGGGAGGTAGATTCAGGAGAGATGTTAGGAAGTACTTCTTCACAGAAAGAGTGGTGGATTTCTGGAACAGTCTTCCAGCAGAGGAGGTGGGGGTAAAAACAGTGGTGGGGTTCAAAATGCATGGGACAGGCATAAGGGAATCATAGTGGAAAGGAAGAGGGGAGAAAGAGCTGTAGATCAAGTTCCGTCTGCGGTAATAATGGAGGTAGGGAAAATGGGCAGACTAAGTGGGCCAAGCGGTCCTTATCTGCCATCAAATTCTAAATTTCTATGTAAAATATAGGTATTTTATTTTTACTGGGAGCGTGCACTACCAATAGAAACTTTTTAAGTAAAAAAATAAAGTTGGGGCGGCTGTCGGGCAGCAGTTGATTTCTGCTTGCGGCGCTGGCAGCACAGGTTGAGAACGGACTCGGTCGCTGGAGAGCCAGCCGGGAGAGGACTGTGACTGCTCGCCTTCTCCGGGGGGAGGGAGGGGACGCGGCTCGCTGTCTGCTGCCTCCTGGCAGAGTCTGGGAGTGTGACAGTCCAAGCATTCGCCTAGACGTTTGTGGCACACCACGCCCCCGCGGAGAAAAAGTGGAAACTTGGCTCCCTGGTCAGCTGGACAATGGCTGCCAGCTCCTGCCAACTCGAGTGCCCTGACGCCCCGGAATCCACCTCAGCAGTGCGCGGGGACTGATCGTAGAGCACGCTGGTTGCCCCTCCTGGCGCCTTCCCCTTCGGAGGAGAGGGACCTGTCCGGTGAAAGGACTATATCGGGCCACCCCTGGGATGGCTGCAATTTGAGGTGAGTGGAAGGGGGTTGGGGAGGTCCTTGAGCAGCCAGAAGGAGAGGCGGGCCAGGGGAGCAAGTAAGGAGCAAAAAAAGAAAGTTCTTCAGAAACAGCTCATTACGACATCAGTACGATTACCACTCATGATGCTAGGAGTTGGGAGCCACCCAGAGGAGCAGAACTGAGCATCCTAGTAAACGCTCACCTCCTCCAGGAAAAGAGAATTGTGTGCCCTGGGGGTGCTACTGGCACCTGGGTGACCACAGGTTGCAGTGCAGGCGAAGGCAACCAAGGGGAAGAAGATGTTGCCTCACCCCTTCCGGCCATCTGTTCGTGGCTCTGAGTGTGCCCGTCAGTAGGGCACCAAAATTTAAATTTCGTCACCCCTTCCCCGAGGTCCGCCGGAGTTAGAATATATAGTTAGGGGTGTGTAGGAGTTGCAGCTCCTCACATGGTGGGTGCAGGGGGCATATAATATGGGCTGCAAAATAAAATTATTGGCACCCTAATGACGGTCACGCCTGGACAGTCACGTTCTGATGGTAGAACCTTGCCTGACATCAGTGAAACAGCACACATAGTGAGCAAGTGTACGCTTTGCCATTCTCATTGGCGAAGTCCTTGGGTTATGAGAAAACAGGATGAGCAGCCCCAGCACAGCAACAAGCTGGTGGTACCATGGCTGGCACTCAAGAGGCACGAAGAGTCTCCTGTCATGATCCTGATTACACAAAAAGCTTAGACAGGCAGCCCTCCACTCTCCATGCCCACCGGAGTGGGGTTGGGTAAGAAGTTACTTACCAGTAATGGTAGATCTTCGAGAGATTGTCCTCTACAGAACCACACCTTTGGAACTGTAAGCCACCACCGTCAGGACCAATTAGAAAGTTTTGCCTAGCTAAGGCCACCCATGCAGACATATGTCGATGCTACCTACAGTATATAATGTGGGCCGTCACATCTTTCCTCTGTTTTCCCGCCAGAGACAAGGTCGGAGTTGTACCATACCAACAGGAAACTGGAGACCAGAACCCCAACTAGGAGGACAGAAGAGGTGGAGGTCCCAAACAGATCAAGTCTAGTGGAAGGGTCAAGAAAAAGGAGAACACCAAGTGTGCAGTAACGGGCATGTCTCCCAGAATCCACCACCTGAAAACACAGAAAGGGGCAGGTGAAAGGGTGAGATGTGGCTCCATGGAAAACATTCTCTCGAAGATCTACCGTTATGGGTATCTGCCTCACCTATCTTCTATAAGGACATCTCCCTCCACAGAGCCACACCTTTGGAATGATTCCCAAGCAGTACCAGACTGCAGAACAGAAGGAATGCCAGACAGTAGGGACATAAAGACCCAGAAGACAACAGGCCTTGGAGGAGGGCAAGTCTGAAGCCAGCCCATCTATGGGACACCAACAACAGTTTGAAAGGCTGCATCCCTTCCTGCCCACACTTGGTGGGGGGGTACAGCCAAGATTCCATGGAGATAAGGCAGCTGTGTTCAGACCTGTCAGGTGTCCAGTAGCCATGGGGTGTCTTGAAGATAAGCAATGCCGGTGGATGGAAGGGGCATAAACCAAAAAAAAAAAAAATATGTATATATAACTCATGTAGACAGGATTCATTTCTATGTACCACTGCGTTCAAATTAACAGTTTTTAGCGAGAGGGAAACTTGTGAGGAGACCAAAATGACACCATGTGGTTTCCAACGGAAAGTTGCAACTTGGCGAGACCAGATCAGAGACAGTAGAGGGGAAAATGCAATTTAGTATCACATTTCAAATATTTTGCATGTAGCAGGCCACTCAGGGCCCTTGGGGTTCACCTCTCCATACCTTCCGAGGGGGTCGGCCTGGGTTACCTCAACATGTGCTACACTGAGTACTTGGGCCTAACGCGGTTCGGTGCCTCCACCTGGGGTGGCAATATGGGGTACCTGGATGCTGACACGTGAGGCTATTATCCCGCCAGGAAACAGTGCATGACCTGCCCACACAGTCCCGCCTCCAAAACACATGACACGGTAAGCAATGACGATCCCCAACCCAAGAAATGCAATTCAGACAGACTATTTAAAAGGGAGGGTACAGAGAGAACAAGGGGGCAGAAGGGTAAAATGGAAGCAATGGGGGTAGCAGTAAACTCTATCACTCAATGCCATAACAATCTGCCCACCGTCAGCAGTCCTTCAACCCCTAAGCGGGTGCACCTGACTTAATTCCCGCCAAAGGCCATGGGTGAGAGCGCTCTTTTTGTATGTTGCAGTGGGTACCACACTGGGGACGCAGATGCTGCCAGCAGGGTGGAGTTCAGTGGTGCGTTATAAACACACTTTAAACCAAGCAGAAAAAAAATTGTAACTTGTTTGAAAAGGTTTGCAAAGAGACTCCTATTTGTAATCCAGAGGATGAGCAGCTGGGTGGCCTCCAGAGGTCTTCCGTCTGGGCCTCTCGCACTGGCAAAAATCCTGCCCAGGACTTCTCCCTCGCTTACTGGCACAATGCACTCTCTTCCCAGTTGCAGGGTCAAAACCCCAGTGTCTACTCATGGTTTGACACCTCACACGATATCTCTGGTGTTGGTTGCTGAGACAAGAAGGACGGGTGAGGCTGCTCCCGGTTGGGATGCGGGATTTACCAGGATTGCTGATGGTCTCTCACTGGTTTCACTTCTCTCACCCCCCCCCCAAGGCTCAGGCCCTGGAGCAAGGCAGTAGCTTTCTTGGACTGCAGACGCTGCAGGAGCTAGTCCCCCTGTGGGGAAAGTCTGTGGTGGGGGCAGGAAAACCCAGCTCCAAACGTGCCTTCAGTCTGTAGTTTGCTTAAAACTGCTGCTTTTCTTCACATAAACACTTTCACTGGGATCCCAGACTCTTCAGGTCTGCCAGGCGTGCAGTACCTGGTCAGACAGTTGCACGCCGGCCCACACTTCAATACAGTCGCTCACTTGGCAGTCTGACTGAACTGGCCTCAAGATTCCTGAGAACAGCCCCTTTTATCCAGTCTGAAAACTGACGCCTGATTGCTCCAGCTCCGAAATGCACGTCCTGCGTATGCGTGGCAGTCCGATATGACTGCCGTGCTTCTCCTTACTCCGTTCCCCAGTCCCGTTACATCTCCTGGGCTAGGTAACCTCGAACAGCTGCTGCTCTTTTTCTCTGCCCCCTGCCTTGGCCATACTACCAATCCTGAGGGCCCGAGAGCGGGGGGAGCTACGCATCAAGAGCCGCGGAAATCTGGAGTGGTGCCCCGGTTTGCATCCCACCAGGGATCCTGGCTGAGTACTTCAGTGCCCTGCTGGCCTCACCTCAGCAGTCCTGCAGGACTGGAAGGTGAAGGCATCATCCCTGGTGACTGGAGGAGGCAATTCAGGTAAGTCCCAGAGTGGGGGAGGGGGCTTACATGTAATAAATACACTGTGGCATAAAAACAGCACAAACTACATTTTATAGCTACACTGACCTGTTCAAGGTTGCACAATAAAAAAGCGGATATGGTGGAATTCAAAAGTGGGTCCCAAGGTTCACAGCTGGGTAGGTCATTCATTCCCTATGCTCATTCAATTTAGGATCTCTGCTGTTGAGCAAACACAGTCAGCTTCATGTGCGTGTGTGTGTGTGTGTCTGTTTGTGTGTGTGTCTGTGTGTTTTTATGTGATGTGGATTCCAACTTACTAAGAAGACAGCAGAGACTCCTAAACCCATTCTACACGCGACCTGATCAGATATGGATATTCATATGGATGGAGAGGTGACCCCAGAGGGGATTAGAAGCAGAGTCAGCTTTTTTGTATTAATGTCTTTGTGTTGGTGTCTGGTGTCTGCACGCATGTCAATATGTGTCATCTGTGTGAGTGAGTGTGTGTGTGTGTGTTTTGCTCTGCATCTGTACCCCAACCCTGCCATGGCCACAGATCACCACCCTCTTGCTCCTCTCACCCCTCCCCCTCCTGCTTCTTTCTGCCCTTCCCCCCTGCTACTGACTTAGTCTGGGGCCAGCCTCCTCACCCTACCCCTGTAGCACGTTCAGCCCTCCCTCCTTGCTGTCAAAATAACCCCTTTAACAAAACTGCTTATCCCACCCCAATCACTCCCACGCCCTGCACCCAGCCCCACCCACTCATGGCCCTCCAGCCCTCCCTCCTCTCATCACCCAGCCTGCGCCTTCACCCCCGGTAGCATCTCCAGATCCAACCTCTGTTTGATGTCGACAAAGCCTCCTTAAGAGGCTGCTTATCCATCTGCGCCCCCGGGTAGACTCCTCTGCCCTACGCTTTTCCTTGCTCTCAGAGGGGGGGCTCTCTCTCTCCTTCTCTCCTAAGTTCACTGTTGTTATCCAATGCTGGTTTAGTGCTGACACTGTACCAATTCAAGTACTTGCAACAATATTGTAATGTTGTAATCTTGATGGCTGTTGTCTGTTATCCTTTGCCTGTGCTATAATGTGTCTGTTTAACTTATCTCGACATGGAACCTTTGTAAAAGAGCCCGTGCTCAAAGGTTATTTCCAAATCTTTAAATAAATAAATAAAATCTTCAGTTACACCACACGACCAGCTTTTGGTGGCCTCAGCCAACTCTTGTTTAAATATCTTACTACTTTCAAATCCCATGCCGTTGAAATGACCTTGTATCTAATATTGTATATATAAAAATATCACGTGTTAAAAAACAGAAACATTCCCTATTTTTGTTTACTTGTATTTCTTTTTGTTGTTTTTCCTGATTTCATTTTTACACTGTGAAGCCTATCGAGATGCAATCTCTATAAATGATCCTATTTGGTAAGTAAACTGGATTATAGCATATGGTTCGCGTCTATTCTGTATCGAAATCCATATACTCAAAAATGCCGATGTATCACAGCTGTGACGTCAGGACAGTGGTACAACTTCTGAAATTTGTACCGCAGATCCGGCATCACTAATACGGTAATTACTCTGCCAGAAAAACTCTTGTGCCACCTCCGCTCCGAGGCAGTGTGAGCTGCCCTGCATGCTGCTGTATGCAAGATACCGCACTGTTCCCCTGTCCCTGAGGCTGCGCAAGGTGCCATTCTGGATACGTTTCAGCTTCTTTATTCTATTTGAAAACCCACACATACTAAGCAAACCATACACCTTCCAAAACAATATATGGGCAACCCTAACACAACTCTGTTGTGTTCTCATCTCGGGTCTGTTATGACATTTTAGGACCTCTCGAGCTTCACACTCCCGGTCTCTATAATGTCATAACAGCCCCTCAGTGGAAGCACAGCCTTGTTGAGTTAGGTTGCCCTTTCATTATTTTCTGCGTATTGTAACCCCTTGTCACTTGGATCACCTAAGCAATTATGCTATCCTCCAATAGCGTGCCAGAGATACCTCTTCCGCTGGGATAGCGCACCGCATTAATGAGCCTCATTAGAAGTCCAGCTCTTGTTTAAATGTTAACCAATGACTGCCGATGCACGGCAATGAGACTGCGTCTGTGCATACTGATCACTCCACAGCTGTGGTATCAGCAACAGACAAGGACCTAGGCGCCTGAAACAGCAAAAGGTTCTCTGATTTCACCCTTACTTCCGAATGAAACAAAATACAGGATGGTGACAAACACAGAAACACAGAATCTGTCGGCAGAAAAGGGCCCATAACTCATGGTATCTGCCCATCCCAGCCTAACTAATGCTGAATGGGAGAGCCCTAGTGGTTCTTCACTCCCCCTCCACCCTTTCTGATGTGGTCTTTACCAAGCCCTTGTGTCGGTACCACCCTCATATGAATCTCACCCACATATTTCACACAGACCACCTCCCTCAGCAGTTTATTCTATCCCTCCACACACTCCCTGAAAAAGTACTTCTAGGTACAGTCTCTCCTCACTCAAACTTGCCCCCTGCCAGCTTCAGTGACTTGCCCCTGGTCCTTGTGTTCCCACTCAGGCTAAACAATTTCCACTACCCACTTTATTTACCCCGTGGAGGTATTTGTATGTTTCAGTTGTGTCCCCTCTCTCTCTCTTCTTGCTGCAGGCGTGTACATGTTCAGATCTACCAACCTCTCCTCATATGTCCTTTGCTGCTGCCCTTGGAGTATCTTGGTTACCCTCCTCTGCACTGCCTGCACCCTGTCCCTGTTCTTCAGATGCCAACTCTAAAACTGTAGACAGGTACTCCAGGTGAGGTTAAACCATTGACCTATACAGTGGCAGCAACACCTACCTTTTCCTGCTGACAATCCACCTCCCTATGAACCCCAGCATCTGAGTTGTCTTACCCTTCGCCCCACTGCACTGGTATCTTCAGGCTGTCTGATATGATTCCTTCCAAGTTGTTTTCCTCTGCAGTGATTTCCGCTACTATAGTACCTTCCCTATCTACAGTGGAGATCAGTGCTGAGTCAATATGCCAGTCAAGATGGCTCTTTGTGCTGTCCTGATGACACAGCGGATCACGCTGCCACACAGGGTACCCCAGTTCGGCAGCGAACTCAGGACACTGCATAGGGAGGCAGGTTAGACCACTGTAGCTGAACATGTCCAAATCTGCAAACAACGCACTGGAAAGCTTGCCTTTTTTGTAATTATTTCATTCCCTCCCCGTACCTTACCATGTACCTCACCCATACTCGCCTAGATAATCTGGGTGGTAACTTGCACCCTACCTGCTGTCGGCGGGGTAGACAAGCGATGACCTTCCAGGCCAACACCAACAGTGGTCACCCAGAAGGGGGTGTGCGGTGACTGTTGGGCTGCCCATGTCCACACTCCCCAGGAACCACATACCCAACCTATGCAACATGCTATGTCCCCAGCTGGGCAGGGCTGAGAAGTGAGGAAGTAACAGCTCAAGTGATGCTGCCCCTGAGAGGGAGAGAAGAGGAATTATTTCGGACTAAATCCAAGTTTGTGAGAACAAAATAAGCCACTGATTTTTTTACCAGGCTCATACCTGAAGAAGACCGAAGATTTGCTGAATGTGATTGGCCTGTCAGGATTTCCAGCTGCTTTTGAATCCCCGGTTTGTGCAGAGACTTTGCAATCATGACCGGAGAGCAGTTTGCCTGGTACAATAGAATTTCCTTACATGTAAATGTGCTGTGTATTGAAAGTGGGTCATGATTTAGTTCCCCACTGTGTGAACTGCGCTCTGCTTGCTGGAAGCTTTATTTAGCATAATCGGACTGAATCCGCGTTCATCTCCATTCAGCCTGGGCCATGCCACGCTGGCCCTGCCAGACTACCCCACTGCACAGAGAAAGCCACCGATGAGAGACCTGCCTGGGGATCAGCCCCCTGATCCATGCTTCAACAGGAATGACACCTCGGTGAATCGTGTGGGCCCTGATTCTCCTGGCACTCCAGATTAACCACCTGCTGTCTCGATTTTCGTCCAGCCTGTATCCAGTCTTGGGTATCATGAGTAGTCATCGGGGTAGCTCCCTGCAACAACAGCCTAATCTAAAAGTGTGTCATCTGATTGTCTTGTTGTTTTCTTTTCATGAACTGAGCCCTCCGTCTCTGGATTACAAATAGTGTGTGTTGTACATGTTGTTTTCTTCCATCACAGGACCCCACACAGCTGCAACGTTCATGGCTAGCCCACCATTCTCCATCTGGGTACCCAGAGTGTGTGACTGTTTATGGACTCTGAAGTGCATGCATAACTGTTTGATTGATAGAGCCTTTAAGCAAATTAACCTGATTACGCCCCTCCCTTGTTCAAGCCCCTTAAATAAATCAGATCTAACACTTTTTTTGCATTTACCCTGACTGTGGTTCCAGTTTATGCAAGAGTACTGTACTGCTGTTATTTGCTGTGTATAACCTTGTTTTACAGGGGGTCCCCAGGGCCGGGCCAGAGGAAAGCCCTGGTGGTAAGTGCAAACAGTGTGGATACTTGTGTGGTGTATCAGGGGTATTGTGAAAGTGATTATTGTGTATTGTTCTGGCCACTAGTAAGGAAAGAGGGGGGTTGCAGTGTCCTGGAGGGCTGTGCCCAAGTTAGCTTGACCACTACCAACCCTGACCTCCGGGTGGACATACCCATTTCAGAACTCAGACCGTTAACCAAGCAGGCAGGGGTAGTAGCCTTTGGGATAGCACCACCTAGGGGTTACACTAACATTTCTCGAAAAACAGGGTGTATACCTGTTGTACAAACACTTCAGGGAATGTGCTGACATCTGACGTCAATAAGCCATATCATTATAGTAAAACGCTAAAAGCCTCACACTGATAATAGGTTTTTCTCTGTTCATCAGCTTATAAAAGTTACAAGTCACACTTATTCTGTTACCTATAGATAAGGGTTGTTTTTGTAAAAGGACTGATAAACATTATTTTTGTATGTTCGTTCTGAGCAAGCATTTGTGTGTGTGTCACATTCTCTGAGGCTGGTTCTCTCTGGTCAGCATGACAAGGCAGTCCTCCCATATAATGTTATATCGAACCATAAGTGTGAGCCTTTTTCTCTCTCCCTTCATAGCCAATAAATACTGTAGCATAATTAGCTGTATAAAATATAGGGATATATCAATACTGGCATATATAATTTTATTACATGGTTTACTAACTACCTTACTGAGTATCAACAGCTGGTTAAGGTTGAGGGGGGCCTCTCTCCTCAGAAAACCCTGCTAAGGGGTGCCCCTCAAGGGTCCATTTTAGGCCACTACTATTTGCTGTCTATATTAACTGGATTAATACTGGTATCTCCACAGCTAACATCCACCTGTTTGCAGATGATACTGTCTTGTACATTGCCAGACCTACCCTAGATCTTACCTGTACTGATCTCCAACGAGACTTTGATCATTTACAGAAAAATCTACTTCAATTAAAGCTCCTCCTAAATGCAAAAAAGACCAAGGCTATGATACTTGCTCCCTCTACCCTTGCAACTAAACACTGTCTCCCTGGTTCTGCTGCCTTCATATACACATTACTGGGTGAACCACTGGAGTTCGTTGAGAAATTCAAGTATCTTGGGTTTTGGATAGACCACAAGTTGTCCTTTGTTGGTCTCTTCTTCCGTATTAGAAATCTACTTATGCCAGAAGCTAAAACTAGGTTGGTCCAGACTACATTCTTGCCTCTTTTAGATTGTCGTTTTCCTGTATGGCCAAGGCCCAAAGCTCTCCCTCTCTAACCTGGATGTACTCTACCTTCGAGCTATTCAATTCATAACCAGGGTGGGACAAATAGGGTAGCCAGGTGGCCAATGGCTACTTAAAAAATTGGTTTGGCTACCGGATTTTGAAAGTTATTGGCCAACTTGGCTACTTGCCTACAGAGTGATTTTTAAGCCCTTAAAAAGAATGACCACTACAAATATTAGTTTGGCTATCAGATTTTGAAAGCTAGTGGCCAAACTGACCACCAGCTCACAAACTGATTTGTCCCACCCTGTTCATAACTGGTCTCCCTTATGCCGCACACCACTGTGAGCTCAGTGCCAAGGTAGGGTGGAGCTCAGTAACATTCAGACGACAAAAGAACACAATGCTCTGGACCTAGAGAGCAATCACTAATATGCTTCCACATTATATTGTAAGTTGCCTGCCCACCTTAGGGTTGGAAACTACACCTTGAGAAGTCTCTCTTACATCTCACTATTCATCCCTAAAGTGAGAACCAGATATGGTGAATCTGCAATAAGTCATGCTCTTCCTGTCATTTGGAACACAATACAGAAAACTGTATAAAGTTGTCAATCCTCGTGAACCTGAGCTTCTTCAAATCCCTTTACCAACGTTCTTTTTCAGAAACCTGCACTTGCTTCCGTTAATGGCACACTTACCGCACCTACCCTACTCTCTATTCTAAGCTCCTCTCCCCTATATCTTTTCCGTGCCCTGCCCCTTTTCACATCGTAGCAGTACCCTGACCTATTCCCTAAACTATGTAATACCCTCCCCAAACGTATCACTCTTTCTCCCCCTCTGGCTTTGCCCCTTTCTCTTTCTACTCCCCCTTCTCCTTACCCATTCTTGCTGCATAGGTTCCTGTCACAGCTAATGTACATAGCTTTTTGTACCACAATATGTATGCTACTTTTGTCTAAGATATGTGCACTTTCTCTTTGTTTACGCTAGCATTACTGCATGGTATGAACCCTAATTTGTTATACCACTGTATATATCCCTGCCCTGTGAATTACTGTGTTGTTGGACTCCCAATTGTTGTAACGTTGTGTATACTGTTGCCTGTACTTGTATGTGTGAATGCCCAGGATCATCTTGTAAATGAGTTCTTCTCAATGATGCTCACCTGGTTAAATAAAGATTGACTGATTGATTGATTGAACTGGTCAAAAGGCCCTACAAGGCCAATCCTCCACATCCATGGTAGACATTTTCCAGCAGGATCTATCTGCTAAATCTACTAGAAGTGCTGCCAAAGGTGTGCTCCTCGTCCTTTTAAACCAGACCTTAATTGCCCTCTCTGGCTGCTAAGCCTACCATGGGCCTCAATACCTTAATGACCTCCCTGCCTCCCTTCTTAACTATGAGAAATTAGGACCCTCTAAAGAGAACGCTGCCTCCTATTAATGGGGGACACTCGGTGTGCCTGCTTCTTATGAGACACTCTGACTCACACCTCTACACCACCTCACTCCCTAATCCCGTTCCTCCTACTCCCTTCTTCTACCCATTACCCCTCCCTCCAGGCCCCCCAAGGTTCCACTGACAATGCCTCACAGACAGCTAACTCACTATCGCCTAGCACTTCTTAACAGATCCACCCTTGCTCTCTATCTCAATAATCTTCCACTCCTACTCTCACGTCTCTCTTGACAATGCCTTTCCAGGCTGCTTTCCTCCTGTTGCTCTGTGCTCTCCTCAGAAATCCTCCTTATCTTTTACCCCCTTTGTCCCCCTTCCCACCCTCATTTCCCCATCCTCTGATACGTGTATTAAACCTGCACTTTTGTAACTGTTTATGGTTTCAGCAAAATGTATGACCGCCATTTTTTGTCTTAACATGTATGTAACCAGATGTCTTCTCCTTTGTAAACCCTGACTTGGAATCTTTGTAAACGAGCTTCAAAGCTCAAAGGTGTTAATTCGAAACTGGAATAAATAACTAAATTGGTTGGAAGTACATGATAGCCATGGATAATCAGAAAACATGAGGCAGAGCTGTAGATTTAAGGTGCCCATCACTGGAAGTCACTGGGGAGGACTGCATTTCAAACACAGCCAAGGACTGACGGAGGATCCCCCCTCTTCAAAACTGGATAACACGGGTGGGGAAATCCATCAAATCGAACAGTTTCCACACAGTGGAGTGGATATTCAGACTGTGCCGGGCAGTGGCGAAAGCCTGGGCACAGCGCAACTGAACTGCGCCGGGGCCAGGATCAGGCAATATTCAACGGTGATGTGCCATGGCTCAGTACTGTTGAATATGGCACAGAGGGCACACACACTGCGCATGGTGCAGTGGCACCGCGCCAGCACAAGACACAGAAAGGGAGCATGGGGATGCGCCATTCACATATCTGGTCCTGTGTAGTACAGTATGGTCTGCAAGCCCATTGGTCCACACTGTGGACCAATAGGCATACAGATCATACTGTACGCTGTCTTCGGCGGGTGGTATGTGGGTGGGTGCTGCCGCCCGCCGATGATGGTGGGGGGTGCTGGTGGCCGGGGACCTCTGTGGGTGGGCGGAGAGTGGGGTACCACTGGACCACCAGGTAATTCTTTATTTCCACGACAGCCCGCGATCGGACATACGGGCGGGGGGGGTTACCGCTAGACCACGAGGTATATCCGTAACATTTACAACAGCCCGCAATCGGGCATATGGGGTGGGGAGACCGCTAGACCACCAGGTATTACTGTAATATATACGGATGCCCATGATCGGGCATACGGGGGGGTACCATTGGACCACCAGGTGGTTCTTTATCTTGTACAGCTGCCCGCCATCGGGCGTACAGGGCGGGGGGGCACTAGACTTAATGTGCGGCACCCAGAGCCTCCAGGATGGGCGTCCTTTTAAATAAAATTTGCCTTGCTTTGCCTTGCCTAGACTACTGGGGGTCAGGGTGCTTGTGAACGGTGTTCCTGCTGGGCTGGTGGCCACCCATGGCTGGCAGCTGTTATGTTGCACCTTGCAATACAGCCGCCCGCCTGTGGGTGGCCAGCGTTTGAGCCTGTTTCTTTCAGCTCAACTTTGAGCACCAGTGTGTGGTGCATGTAGGGGTTGCGCCAGCATATGTGCCGCACATCCCGAGCTGAATATCAGGATGTGTTGCATATGCATGGGCACGCCCCCTGCATCTGCGCCGCATACATTACCAATGTGCCCCGGCGCGTGCAACCTACACCTTTGACTATCGTGCCGGGGGCATTGACCCTTTGAATATCCCGACCATAGTGAACTACAGAACACGTGGTTTTCATACTAAATGGCTCTGGTGGGTGATGTCTACGGAGGAGAGGGACATACAGTTTTCCCCATAACTTGTTTGTGGGGGAGGAAGACATGGAGCACTCTGGACATCACTGAACTATCTGCTCTGAATTAGTAGCATAAATGCACTGTCTGTATTCAATAAATAATAACTGTGTGCATTGACGTAGTATATGAAAAAACAGGCTAAACAACAGTTTCTATTCATTTCTCAAACTAAGGAAAAAATATATATATATATATATATTTAGTTTGTCTTTAATTAGAACCATCATGGAAGCATCATACTGCTCCCTTGGGCATGCTTAGTTCAACTGACTAAGATGTTGTTATCTAGGGTTACCACAACAACATGGTGCCACTCGCTGCTATATAGGTTTAAGAAAAAAAAATCAAAATGCCTTATGTGGTGTTGCATCACATTTTTCAGACCTTTCTGGTCCAAGAAACGCATTTATACACCAACTAAACGTGACACATGAGTATAAAGTTCCGTAACAAACAAGGTGAGAACAAACAAAGAGGTGTGCAAGCAGTCTGGCCCAGCTTAGATGGGGGTAGGCCAAGGTGGGAGAGGGGAGGGAGGTGACGGGAGAGTAAAAATAGAAAGAACACCAACAAAAAAACAAAACATGGAGGGACTCTGGCTGAGTTTTGTTCCAAGTTGGAAGCTCTCTCTCTCACATCAGTAGGCAGGGTCCCTAAATGTCCGCACTAAACACCAGAGGCATTCAGCCAGCTGGCAGGAAATGTCCTCATCTTTGCCTCAGGGAAAGTGGCTCCTCCGTGGTGTAGAGGCAAGGCCATAAAGGGAAGGGAGGTGTGGCCACAAGCTGTATAGGTACCAAAACAGACAATACAATACTGATAAAGGACGGGGGGGATGGGCTGCCATTAATGAGTCATTGCAAAGACTGCAATTGAAGTGATGTGTGCATGTTGAATTTTCTGCATTTTCTGAATGCACCCCTCCCCAAATCTGGTTTTGCATGCTTCATTTTAATTTTAAGGTTTAAAATGAGTCAGTAGAGGCCATTAATTCTTCTCTGTGTACATCAATTATCATAATTAAATTCAGTACAATTTAATGCTATTTCTTTGGTTCTATTCACCAGAAATGGCAACACAGTGACAAGGGGTCACTGGTGGAAACTAGTAGGGGGAAGATTTAAATGAGATCTCAGAAAGCACTACTTCACAGGCAGGGTTGTGGAAAATGGAACAGATTACCAAGAGAGGTCAGTGAGTCTGGCTCTACTGATAGCTTTAAGAAAGGATGAAATAAGTACAGGAAGTTAGTTGTCTCTAGTTCAGGGAATACGATATATGAGAGGGAGCAAGGGTGCAGAAAAAAGAGAACAGAAAGACGACCCCACCTGCACAGTGGTAGGGCTACTGCTCACGATGTCAGTGAGCCGGGTTCCGCAATGAGCCCAGGTCATAACGGGCCGGCTGGGAGAGAAGGACTGAACATCCCAGAGGACTCTGTTCTTTTCTGGGGAGGAAGGGTACCATTCTCCACCATACCACAGCCACCTGGCTGATCACAGGTGGACGTGTGGCTGGAGGGCCAATAGGAGGGTGGAATTCTGCTGATGTTAGGGCATCACTATGCTTAGTGTATGCATGGCCCCTTGACATCCATGCACGCAGAGTTCTGAGGGGTCAGGGAGGAACAGGAAAAAGGCCCTGGTCCCCACCAACAAACAACCCCAGTACATCTGTGGCTGGGTGCTGCCCTCTGAGGAGTATGCTTTCCGATGAGACAGCAGTGTGTCTGGGGCATATCCCCCCCACCCCGTCCCTGCCCAAGTTGGCCCTGTCCTCTGAGGAGCATGCTTCCTGGTGAAGTAGCAGTGTGTTCGGAGGTACATCATCCCACCCCCATCCCTGCCTGGGCCCAGCCCACTGAGGAGTTCACTTCTTGATGAAGCAGCAGTGTGTTCAGGGGTATATCACCCCACCCCTGTCCCTGCCCAGGCTGGGCCCTGCCCACTGAGGAGTGTGCTTCCTAGTGAAGCAATAGTGTGTTCTGGGATATATGCCCCCATCTCTGTCCCTCCCTATGATGAGCCCTGCCCACTGAGGAGTCCACTTTCTGACAAAACAGCAGTGTGTTCAGGGGTATATCCCCCCATCCCTGTCCCTGCCCGGGCTGGGCCCTGCCCACTGAGGAGTCCACTTTCTGACAAAACAGCAGTGTGTTCAGAGGTATATCCTCCCATCCCTGTCCCTGTCCCTGCCCGGGCTGGGCCCTGCCCACTGAGGAGTGCACTTCCTGGCAAAGCATCAGTGTGTTGCTGGGTATATCTCCCCCCCATTCCTGCCAGAGAGAGAGTAAGCCACAGCATCATGGAGGAAGGTCGGCACCTCAGTGAGGTAAGGGTACCACCAGATTACATACCATGGGGCTCTGAAGGGCATTGGAGACCAAAGAAGTGAAGGGGTAAAAAAAGGGAGGGAAGGAAGGAAGTGAGGGAGGGAGAGAGGGAAACTAGAAAAGAAAAGAATCAAAATGTAAATAGTTAATGTATTCAGAAATACTATAAGTAGTAAACAGAGTATTGTTAGGAATCTTGGGCAGACTGGATGGAATTTTTCTCTGTTTCTAAATTAAAACAGAGGTTGAGGTTAAAATAGCTTTCAAGCTGGGCTGCTGACATAGCAGCTGGGCTACCGCATGCAACGCCAGCAATCCAGGGTCAGGAATGAGCTTGTGTCTTCAGAGGGCCAGCTGGGGGACAGAGTGCCCCAGAGGACAGCTTCATCTAAAACAAATTTGATATTGTTGGTCTCAAGGAGAGCCGTCTCACAAGAAATAGTTTAGATAATGAGATTCAGCTGGAGGATTTCACTTGTTTTAGGAATGATCAGAGTAAATGCGTAGGAAGGGTATTGCTTTTTATTAGGAGTGAAACAAACCACCTGGAAATTGAGTCTTCTGGCTCAAGTCGAGGGAATAGATTGCTTGGGAAAAAAAAACAAGGTCACTCGGTGACCAGTGGTGCTAGATGTAAAAGCCATGGCGGCAAAAGGGAGAAACCCCTTAGCACACACACAGCAGTCAGGAAAAGCACTTCTCAGGCTAGAGGTTAGTGCATAACCAGTTTAGTATATCCAGCAAAACAAAGTACCTACACATACATATAGCCGCATCTAGAGTATGGAGTTCAGTACTGGTGCCCACATCTCAGAAAGGACATTAACCTGCTGGAGAAGGTCCAGAGGAGGGCTACAAAGATGACAGTGGGTCATCAGGGTAAGGCATACGAGGAGAGGTTGAGAGCATTGAACATGTACTCCCTGGCAGACAGGAGAGAGAGGGGGGACATAATTGGGACTTTAAGTACTTAAAAGGGATAAATAAGGTTAATAAGGAGGGTCTCTTATTTTTTTTGCAATTGTTTAACCACTGCTGAAAGCTTGTTTACAGGTGCGACCTGGGAGCACAGGGAAGTTAAGTGACTTGCTCAGGGTCACACAGTATGCAAGTGGGGGCTGTGGGATTCAAACTCAGGTCTCCAGATTTGCAGCTCAGTGCCTCAAACCACTCTGCTGTACTGCCCCTTCATGCATTATTCTACCCAGAAAAGTTATTGCTTGCTAAGAGATGTTTACATGTGTACAAAGACATATGTCTGAAGAAACCAAGTGCACCAGGAATTTTAAAAACATGCAGCTTTGACAAACATGCCCCCCCTCCCCAAAGGACTGAGAACCTTCTTCAAAGTACAGTAGAAGATACTTTATCTCCCAAGACACCAAATAGTTTTTTTCCCCTAAAAGTTGCAGTAGCTGCCCAAAAAACGATGTTCAAGAATGGGGTCATGATAAGAAAATAAAAGGGGGAAGACTCAGGGTAATGTGAGAAAGTATTTTTTTATGGAAAGGGTGGTGGATCCATGGAACAGCCTCCCTGTAGAGGTTGTAGGGGTTAAACAGTACGGGAATTCAACAATGCATGGAACAGACATAATTGAACTCCAGCGATAAGAAAGCGAGGGTAAGCTGCAGATAATTTAGGATCTGCACTATATAAAATGGGGATAATGGGCAGACTAGGTGGGCCAAGCAGCCCTTTTCTGCCGTCAAATTCTATGTTTCGATGTAAAACAAACAAACAAAAATAATGTGTAGGTCTCTACATGAAGGGAGGATGGTTTATTAGTTTTGTATCCTGCAAAGATATTTTGGCCCAGCACCTCAACCTTTAGTTTGCAGGTTACAGCACCCTTCGTTTTATAATCTTATTTTTATAATTATAACTTATTTTACATCTCAGTATGGTAGCAGATGGGATGAACATTGATCTGGGTTTCATGGGACGTTACAGAAATTACAGAAATTGACATCCACAGACCTCTTCTTCTTCAGACTGGCATATTATAGGACTTCAGCATGTGTGGGGTGTGGGTGGGTGTGTGTATGAGTGTATGTGTTTGGATATGTGTTGTGAAGTATGTGAATATAGCAGGTCTGGGGCTTGCTGTCACACTGAGTTGGGCTTCTATTTAGACACATGGGAGTTAGAGTGTGTTGCTACTCTTACTTCATACACATACTGAATATTAATTCCTCCTTACTTTTTACCTTCTCCCAGGAGTGGGGTTGATTCCATTGCACCATATTCAGATTACCTAGCCTGTTACTGTACATACAGGAGTGTTATCATAGATTGTCACATATTTTTTTAACTCTGAACATATTGGGGTGCGAGATCTCATTTGCATGGGGTCCTGAACAGATCTTTTTACATTAGGCTAGTATTGTAGTGATTTGTGGAAATGTAGGTATGTTAGACCTCTGGTCTTATAGACATACTTAATATTTACTTATAGTTACCTTACGCTGGGGAGGGTGACAGTTTTATTTTACTGTGGTTCTATCCAGAATCCTTGGAAATGTTACTACGCAGATAGGAGTAAGGTTAAATAGTGTCACATTTTTGCTCTGTAGGTACCTTTTACTTGGGATTGCATGACATGTTGCATTCCTTTGGGGAACAATTGCAGTGACTGATGTGAATGAAGGTTCATTAGGAGAGTGTGTATGTGTGTGTGTGTGTGAGAGTATCTCCTTAAAGCTAGTTATCCCCCCCCCCCGCATTATGGGGATGTGGGGTGGGATAGAGTGTATTGTTTGTGTGAAGAGGAGGAGAGAAATTACATTTTTATCTCTTTTTTCAGATTCCTTAAACACTTCTGGTACATCAAGTTGTTATACAATCAGAATTTATTTACCTCAGTACATATCAGGCTACATGGTCTTAATTCCTTGGTGGTCCTCGATAAGAGTTTTTTGTTTGACACTAACACCATCAATTTATATTTAAATTATCATTTATAAAGTCCTGTCACTACACTAGAGATTTTTGAAATTTATGGGGCATGATATCTAGCTGGAGAGTACAGCTGGGTGACAGGTCCAGCTAAGTTTTACACATCACACAGTGTGCACTGATGTTTTTAAGACATCTTTACTGGTAACTTCAAACACCATGAAGTCTTGCTATATTAGGACTTATTGCAGTTAGCCACTGCACTTGAACTGCCCCGGAGAGGAAAGAGTTAACTCCAGAGAATCTGGAGTTCTAAAGCGCGAGTACGCTATACCAAAGCTCTATCTGGGCAGTTTCAAATTAAACTGTCAGATTCTTTACTCCGCTTCACTGAACAGTCGCCCGAGATCAGCTCTTCAGCTCGTTCTATTTCCTCGGTCAAGCGAGTATTTTCGGTTCATTTGAACCGGCCAAAAGTAATTATTTTACCGCATTTCGGTTAAAGCTCTATCTGGTAAACCGTAAGTACAAAATGTAAAGTCTGTGTGGAAATTTAGTTATCGGTTCTGTTTTGAACCGATCGGTTTGCTTATTTTAACGTTTTAAAGTTTGGGGCTTTTAGAGTGCGGTACCCGGTTCTTATTGGTTCTAAAAAAACCTTGATTTTAAATAGGGTTTTTTCAAATACCCGAGAAACGGTTAGGAACCGATAAGGGTGTCTTGCCTGGCACGGCCATAAAAAGGGCAAGTTTTTGGTTAGGCTGGCATTATGTCTGAGAAACCCAAAAAGAAAAACCGGGCCCACTGGGTTTCAACACTGTGATGCTGTGGGGAAGCCTTTGCCAAAGCTGACCCACACACCACTTGTGTTTATTGTCTGGGGGCTGACCACCTCCTGTCAGACTGCCAGGTGTTTAAAATTTCCCTGCAGCCACCCTGAAAAGAGATAGGGCCGGCTCAGGGAACTATTGGCCAAAAGTCCGCTGACCCGGATGGCCAGCCCGGTCCAGTACCCACTGGACCAGAGGGAGTGCCTCTGACCAGGGCTAGACTTCGGCAAAAGGATGGTTCAGAGGAACCAGTTTAAAAAAAAAAAAAATGAATATGACAGAGAAATCAGTAGGTTTGGAGTCCAAGATTGTCTCCAACTGCTGCAGAAGTAGTTAAGCCATACAGATTGTCCAGTCACTGTTTCTAGGTCCTGTCGAACCATCTACAGTTGGTAAAAGGTGGCTCGCTCAGTACCAGTGGTTCAGGTTTATGATGTTGAGGAATTGTTATGAACCACAGGAGGGAGGAGGAAATTTGATCAATACATGTGTGGCTGGTAGGGTCTGGACATGCCCACTTAAGCGACATTTTCTCCAGACAGACTTTTAGAATCTCCTCCTTTCTGTCTGAGTCCTTTTCTCAGTTTATGTTTTACAAAAAGCTTGCAGAATCCCCCAGCTTCCTTTAGAGGAGGCTATGGATGAGTAAAGGGGAGCCTGATTATGTAGGAATGATGGGCTAGGAGGTTGTCTTTCCTTTGCATAAGTCATTTAGGAAGTAAACAACAAGATTTTATAAGATTCCTCTTTCTGTCCCTCCTGTAAGATAAAAAAATGGACAGAAGGTGTATTTCGTCAGGCTCTGTTACAGACTTCCTCACTGAGCAGTGTAGTCATGGTAGGTGTGGTACAAGCTGCAGCCTGTGTCAAGGCTAGTTCCTGGTCTCACATCCTCCTGAATAGGATTCCAGGAGGATTGATGCCATGACAAGAAAACAGTATATGGCAGCTTCTGTGGACTCAGACAGGCAAGTTGTATGGCTTATGTGGCTAGATTTCGGAAATCTAGGTGGGGCGCAGTATTACTGATTAGCCAAGCAGGCCCATGGCCAGCTGGCTAGCGGTTGGAACAGGTGGCTGCTAATGGCACTGAAGCCTCTAAGTTCAAGTTCATACTGCTGTTGGTGTTAATCTTGTTTTCTCTAGGGTCATGACCACTTCTGTAGCTTTCGTAGGTTGGCATGGCTCAGATGCACTAATCTGTCCCAAGATACTCTGTCAAAGTCTATGGATTTGTTTCTTGTTGTGGGTAATTCTCTTGAGGAACAAACAGAAAGCTATATGAAAACAGGGATGATTACCTACAAAGTGCCCAGGTAGAGGCTCAGGCCTCCTCTGCTTTCCAGGAGGGTCTCTTCAGAGGCAGAGATAGACGGGCACAAGTAACACCCTCCCCTTAGCCTAAGACTATTGCCAAGCAGGCACCCTGATGGGGTGCCCAGGGCCGATTCTCCATACCAGTGGGCAGGTTGGTTTTTATTTCAGCCAGAATTGGGTGTCCCTAACTCGGACAAGTGGTTCTGGAAGTACAGGTCTGGTTCTCAGCTTCAAACAGTTTCCAAAGATGAGAGCCAGACAGGTCCACCTGCAAATCCTTCGAATCCTTTGCTTTGGGAGCAGAGGTTTCTTCTCCTCTGAACTGCAAAGCAGTAGAAGGGTCCTCCTTGCCACTGGGGCAAGGCTGTACTCATGATACTTTCTTACCCTATAGAAGGCAGGAGATTGGCGGCCCATCTCAGATTTAAGGTACCTGAACAAGCATCTTTTGAAAACAAAGTTAAAAATGTTAACTCTGGCTGAGGCCAGGGGACTGGCTAGCTTTCCTGGACCTCAAGGATGCCTATTTTTCATGTTTTGATCAGGCCTTCTCACCGAAAGTACCTCAGGTTACCCTCAGGCCACTACCAGTTCAGGGCAATGCCCTTCGCCTTACCTCTGCGCCAAGGGTATTGAAATTTAGCTGTGGTAGTGGCTCTTTAAGAAGGCAAGGGATTGTTTTGTTTCCTTTCCTGGATGACTGGCTCTTAGTGGGTCAGTCTCCAGATCAAGTAAAATCCCACTTGCAAGTCACCCAGCAGCTTCTCACTTTCTGGGATTCCTGCTGAATTTACCAAAGTCAGTTCTCTAACCAGTTCAGGTACTAACTTTCATAGGGGCAGAGTTGAACACAAAGTTAGCCAGGCATTTCTCCTCTGAAAGGGTAGGCAGTCTCTTTGCCCTGGCATCTTCCATTACTCTGTAGTCTCTTGACCAGCATAGCATTTGCTACAACTACTAGGGCACATGGCTGCTTCCACAGCTGTAGTGCAGGGAGCAAGATTCCAGATGAGGGACATTTAGTTCCATCTGAGGGCCTATTGGTCCCAAAGGAGGGATTCCCTTTCCAAATTGGTTCTAGTGACCCAATCCCTGATCCTGGCCTTACACTGGTGGCAGAATCAAAGCAATCTAAAACTAGGGGTCCTCCTCATTCCCTCACCACGGATGCTCCTGTGTTAGGGTGAGGAGCTCGCTTAGGCGACCTGTCCACGAGGGGAGTGTGGTCTCCTAGGAATCTCTGCTCACATCAATTTTGGAACTCAGAGCTGTCTTCTAGCTCTTAGGAGTTTTCAGCTCTGTCCAGAACAAGGTAGTTCAAGTCAGGACAGACAACACCACAATAATGTGGTACATCAACAGGCAAGGGGCACTCGGTCATCAGCCTTGTGCAATCAAGCAATGAAGTGGTGGTCTCTGGCTTACTCCTGAACACCTCCCTGATAGCAGTTCACCTCCCAGGGAAGGACAATGCCCTGGCAGATGCCCTCAGCAGGATTCTCAGGGCCATCACGATTGGGCTCTGAATCCTCAGGTGCTGGGTTCAGTCCTTGCCAGATGGGGCTCATTTTCAGATAGATCTTTTCGCAGCCCCAGATAACCACTAACTTTCTCTGTTTTGTTGAGGCCTCCAGTGCTGGGATCAGCCCCCCTGGACGCTTTTCACTTGGATTGGAAAGGGAAGTTTCTGTACACCTTTCCTCCTTTTTCCCTTTCTTTCAGGGTACTAGTAAAAATCAGGTCTCAGCCCTGCAAAGCGATTCTGATTGTTCCAAACTGGGCCAGACAGCCCTGGTACCCATTGTCTCTGTCCTTGACAGTCCACCCTACCCTGAGCTTGCCCAGAGTCCACGACTTACTGGCCTTTGCACAAGAGAGAGTGTGGTATCTCGAACCTCAAATTCCTCCTTCTCAAGGCAGCTCTTGAGGAGTTAGAATTTGTTGATTTACACCTTTTCAAGGTGTCGCGTAATATTTTAAAGGCTCTGGGCTTTTGCCACTGGGGCCACTTACAATTCTAAGCGGAACAGGTTTTCAGTCTGGTGCGCTGAGAAGCAGATTATACCACAGTCTGCTTATCTGCCCATTTTCTGGACTTTTGGTCCATTTTAAATTCCTTAGGTCTTGGGCCAGCTACCTTAAGGGTTCCTCTGGCAGCTGTCTCTGTTTTTTCTGCAAGCAGGGAAGCCTGCTTCCTTTTCTTCTCAACCTGTGTTTTCCAAGTTTTTAAGGGGTTGCTTCACACCAACCCTCCTTTTTCGGGAACCAGCTCCTGCATGGAGCCTGAATGTTTGCATTGCTCAGTTAATGCAAACCCCTTTGGACCTCTGTCCCCAGCAGAGCTCAAGCTTCTCACTTGGAAAATGTTTTTTTCTGGTGGTTTCACCTCTGCCAGACGATAAGTGAACTACAGGCCCTGGCAGTGGAAGAAGATTTTTCTCCCCACAAGGATAAGACAGTCCCTAGGACTAACACAGGGTTTGTCCTTAAGTGGTTTCAGGTTTCCACCTGAACCAACCCATCTCTCCCAGGATTTTTCACTGAGCATTCTTCCTCAGGTGAGAGGAGACTGCACAGCTTGGACGTCAAAAGAGCCTTATGCTAGTATTTGTAACACACCAAAGGTCAGGGTTGAATCCTCCAACTCTTCCTTACCTAGGCGAGGGTTGGCAAAGGGAACCTGCCACTAAGAGAGGACAATTGCAAGGTGGATTGTCTCTTGTATCCATTTTTGTTATCAAAGACTAGGTAGGAAAGCCCCCTCAGGACTGAGGGCTCACTCCACCAGGTGTATAGCTGCATCTCTAGCGGCTGCTAGAGATATTCCCATTCTGGAAATCTGTCGAGCTGTTACTTGGAAGACAGTTCACACTTTTACCAAGTATTATTCCTGGATTTCTGTCCAGGAGAGATGCTTTCGTTTTTGGCACAGCTGTGCTTCAAGCCTATTTCCTAAGTAGGTTCTGACCCTCCTCATGGAGGTACTGCTGTGTAATCTGCAATAAGTCCTAATATATGGGAACTTCATGGTGTTTGAAGAAAAATTACTCACCTTAGTAATTGCTTTTCTTCTCATGGAGTCTTGCTATATAGGACTCACCCCCAACCTGCCCCTCTCAGAACTTCTACTGGGGTGGTGGCAAATTAGTGCAAGCACTGTGTCATGCCATTGTAGTTCTTCCTTCACCCTCTTTTTATTTAGGGTTAGGAACTAGGGTTTCTGTGTTGAGTGATTTGTTGGCCCCTTCCTGGACTTGAGTCTTTGGGGAAGGGGGGTCCTAATAGTGCTTGTCAGGGGAAAACTAATAATACCATTATTCATTCGTATTATTGTTATTGTTGTTCTATTGTTGTTTATATTGTTATTACTACTAGTAGGTAGCCATTTGGCTAGTGTAGAGCTTTCCACACAGACTTGTTGCTTAGTGTTAGCTTCAGTAAAGATCTGACAGTTTCATTTGAAACTGCCCAGATAGAGCTTTGGTATAGCGCCCTCGCGCTTTAGAACTCCAGATTCTCTGGAGTTAACTCTTTCCTCTCCGGGGCAGTTCAAGTGCAGTGGCTAACTGCAATAAGTCCTAATATAGCAAGACTCCATGAGAAGAAAAGCAATTACTAAGGTGAGTAATTTTTTCTTCTTGTCTATAATCCATACATTGAAACTTCTTGGAGTCCTAAGACAATCTCAGTATGTCTTTAATCTGGGTGGGAGTTGTTGTTCAGTAATCACATCCTTATACACACTGTGACACTCATAGCTTGATTTAAGAGTCATCTGCTCCAGCAGTGTTATCCTATGTCAATTACATTTATATGCAGTAGAATTCTTTGTATGTGTTTTGCACCATACACCTTTGACCCTGGGATCCTCCCAGCTGAAGGTAATATGGTACTGTTACATTTCTCTGACATCATCATCTGTATTTTTTAAATGAGTATTTTAAACCAGTGGGGATTTTTTCTGTTTTTTCTGCATGATCTAGCTGTTAAAAGTATTGTTTTTCCTAAATAACTGCCATTACACTTCTGAAGAAGGACTGGTTGGTCCGAAAGCTAGAGCACTTTGTTCTTGTTTTTACATCTATGTTGGTCCATTAAAAGGTATCAAATCATTTGCTTCTGGACCTTTTATAATCAGTCAGCCTTTGTCCATTACTGTAAAAGTGAATCAAATTAGACCATATCGGCAAGCTGTTTACTTAAACAATTTATGCATTTTTCACATTCTTGGCAGTCCTCTGGCACCTCAGGAGGATTTTTAGAGATCTGCTTAGGCGCAAGTTTCAAATAAAACTGTTTGTACTTTCTCTGTCAAAGGAATTTGTTTGATAAGGTGGCAAGCATTGAGACAGGAGTGTTTTCTTAAGAATAAGGGAGGATTTTTGACACTTTCCTGCCTTGTCTTGGTATAAACAGGTCCAGATTAAACAAGGCTAGATGCTTGCCTTCCCTTGATAAATGTTATGTTCCCCAGAGGTGGATAGGGTAGGTTTTCTGTGTATACATGTAACCCCCCTACAAATGGGAGTTCCCAAAAAGTCTTCCTTGAGCTTGCCTAAATGCTCACGGCCAGGCTGGTGTTCTGCGTTTTAGCAGTTTAAATGTATTGCCAGACAGTGCATGTATAGCCTCTGTGTACTATCTCTTTAAGAGCTGCTGCCTGGATTGCAGTCATAATTAATCCGAGAGGAAGCTCTGCTAGAAGATGTACTTGTCTGCTGATCATTTGTTAGAGTAGTAATAATATTGCAGTTGGTTCTAACCTGCCTTCTTTGCAGCATGGACAGTTCTGTTTGTTTCCATCATCTTGGTCCTGGACTGCAGAATGGGCCAATCGGTACATTTGGGACTCTAAAATGGAGCCTGCCTACAGGGGCTTAGTGAGGCAAAAAACTTGTAGGAATTGTAGTTTTGGGCTTTTGGCACCTAAAATAACCTCAGGGGGAGCCCTTGTTGTGACTGACAGACAGATCAGCCAACTGAACCTTTTGGATCTTGGGGAAAGTCCCACACTGCTTGCAGTTTCAGTTAGATCTGAGTTGGGAAGTGAAGAAGTAACAGCTCAAGATAGTTCGAGCAGCAATCCATAGTGGATTCGCACGGGAGAACTGTGGAAAGGCCTGAGTTTGGCCTGCATGCCTGCCTGCTGTTCCTGAGAGGGAACTTCTGTTTTTTTTCAGACTGAATCCAAATTTAAAGAGCGAATTAAGCCACTGAATTGTGACCAGGCTTTAACCTGAAGAAGATCGAAGATTTGCTGAATGCGATCAGCTTGTCAGGACTTCCAGCTACCTCTGAACTCCCGGATTGTGCAGAGACTCTGTAATTGCGACCAGAGAGCCATTTGCCTGGTACAGTGGAATTTCCTCACATGTGAATGTGCTGTGCGATTATAGTGGGTCGTGATTTGGTTCCCCACTGTGTGTCTGAACTGTGTTTTGCTTGCTGGAGGCTGTATCCAGTTCCACAGACTGAATCCGTATCCATTTCCGTTTGCCTGGGCCCTGCTACATTGGTCCAGCCAGAATACTTGCTACGCAGAGAAAGTCATCGACGAGAGACCGGCCTGGGGATCAGCCCCCTGCTCAACGCCTTGAACAGGAATGACGCCTCGGTGATTCGTGTGGGCCCTGCTTCTCTGGGCACTCCAGCTCAACAGCCTGCAGTCTCGATTTCATCTTATCTGTGTCCAATATTGGATATCATGAGTAAACATCAGGGTAGCTCCCTGCAACAACTGCTAAATCTAAAAGTGTTGTCATCTGATTGTCTTGTTGCCTTTTCTTTCACAAACTGAGCCCTCTGGCTCCAGATTACAAATAGTGTGTGTTGTGCATGTTGCTTTCTCCCATCACAGGGCCCCAACCAGCTGCAATGTTCCTGGCTAGCCTACCATTTTCCTATCTGCGTACCCAGCGTGTGTGACTGTGTAGGGACTCTGAACTGCATGCATAACTGTCTGATTAATATAGCTTTTAAGCAAATCAACCTGATTACACCCTCCCTTGTTCAAGTCCCCTGAATAAATCAGATTTAACTTTGTTTGCATTTAACCTGACTGTGGTTCCAGTTTGTGCCAAGAGTATTGTACTGTTGCTATTTGCTGTGCTTAACCTTGTTTTACAGGGGTCCCCCAGGGTCAAGCTAGAGGAACCAGCCCTGGTGGTAAGTGCAAACAGTGTGGGTAATTGCCTGGTGAATAAGGGTCATTGTGAAAGTAATTATTGTATATTGTTCAGGCCACTAGAAGGGAAAGAGGGGGTTTACAGTGTTCCAGAGGGCTGTACCCAGGTTAGCTTGACCACTAACAACCCTGACCTCCGGGTGGAGGCACCCATTTCGTTACCCAGGCCCCTTAACCTGCTACTAGCCAAGTAGGCAAGGGTAGTAGCCCTTGGGATAGTGCCACCTAGGGGTTACATCTTGGAGGCACCGCTGGGATTTTGTGCCTTCTAGTGGCCAAAAATTATGAATTTTTGTTAAAGATTAATGGCTACCCCAGTAGAAATGGCTGTACACCAGTTGGTGGGGTGGTGTACTGGGCAGGAGATCGACCCCCAAAATGCTCTGCTTATACTGGATATTCTTCCGGGTACCAGTAAGGACACTGTAGAGGGAGCACTCTCCAAAGTTGAATGTTTAAAAAACTCTGTGGTGGTGGGTCTACAGGCTGATTTAATTGCCTAAACTTTCACAGCCTTAGTAGAGTGTAGTGACCTCGTGGACAGCTCTAAAGTGCCACAGACTATTGCCTCAGAAGGGGTCCTAGCCAACTAGAGAGTGATAACAAAAGACAGTAAAGACCCTGGGGAGAATGAGCTCCCACCATTATCTGAGACTTCTAAGGAAAAATTTGCTAAGTTGTTGTTGGAGGAAGGGAAAACCATAGAGGACTTTAAGAAACTATTTCTGCCACCTGGGGATGTTCCTTCCCCAACACCCCCTCCCACTCCAGCACCTGTTACTGCCCCACCTTCTGTGCCTGTGCCAATGCTGGCCCCTGTATCTGTACCCGCCATTAGTCACGACTCCTACCAAAGGCTGAGAATCTTCTTGGGAACCCTTCCCACCCCCCGGGGGAAGATGACTGGGAGACCTGGATAGACTATGTTGCCCCCTTGGTACCTGAGTGGCAGCGTGCGGAGGCTGAGAAGTGGAAAAGAATCATAGAAAGTTTGAGGGGTCCCACCCTGGAAGCCATTAAACTGTTGAGATCCACGAACCCTGATACATCTGCTCAGAAGTACCTATCTGTACTTGAAGGCAATTTTGGGAGCATTTAGTCAGGAGAGGCTTTGATGTGAAAATTCCAAGGTACCAAACAATGAAAGGGGAAAAGTTTGTCTGTGTATGTTACTTGCCTAGAAAGAGCTCTGCAGAAAGCTTACCAGAAAGGTGGGGTAGCTGCCAGTGATTTGAACCGTGAGAGATTGGGGCACATACTGCAACATGCCAAGCATTCTAAACTGCAGATCATCCAGTTAAAGCTTCAGGATAGGAGAGGTAACCCACCTTACTACTGTGACTTGATAAAAGAACTCCAGAAGTTAGAAGGTGAAGAGGGAGATTGTAATTTTGGGGTGAGTGCAGCCCAAGTGATCATGGCACTGGAAGGCCCTTCCAAAATTGAGAGCACTGCGAGTGGCCCGACGTGGGCTAAACAGTGGGGGGAGGAGTTGCTGAAGGAAGTCAGAAAAGTACAACCAGGTATGTTCGCTGAGGTATCCCCTCCAGACAGAGACCCTGGCCCCTTTTAGGACATGACTGTTATGGGGGTTGGGGTGCACCTTCAGGCATCCTCTGCTGAGGGTGGCTTCTTGGCTGAGCTCAAGGAATTGACTGCCACCCTAAAGGAACTTATGAGTCATGGTACACTACCAGCAGAAGTCAGATCACAATCTCCCATCAATGCTCCAGCATCCCCTGCTATATTTTCCCCAAGGATGCCCCAAGAGCCTGTCATTTGTCACAACTGCAACAACAACAAGGATGGCCATATGAAGAGGGAATGCCAGTCTCAGAATGACTTAGAGAAAGTGGTGAACCGGCTTCAAAGAGAGCTTCGGAAAATGAGTCAATGGTCAAGGGGTGCACAAAATGACCGCAGTGTAGGCTTCGGCCATCCTAACTCAAACCCCTTTGTGGCTAAATCATCTGTCCAGGCCCCTGCTATTGTCCCTCCAGACTAGTCCAAAACAGTGGGCTCTTCAATGAAGACTACTGTGGCTGTGAATGGTATTCCTACTTGGGCTGAGCTTGACAGTGGGTCGCAAGTGACCATTGTATTTCAGGACTGGTATGACAAACACTTATCTGATGTGCCAGTACAATCCCTTGAAGGCCTACATGTGTGGGGGCTGAGCTACAAGTCTTATCCCTACTTAGGATATGTCTGCCTCTGGTTGTCTTTTCCTGCAACTGTAACTGGTGTAGAGAAGCAAGTAGAGACACTGGCTGTAGTGTGTCCCCCCATCGGACTGTATGATGGGGTTCCCCTGTTAACTGGCACACACGGCCACATGTTTGAGAGACTAGCACAACTCTGCCATGAGAAACAAGGGCAACTGACTGGACAGGCCCTAAGAATTCCAGCCTTAGTAAAAAGGGCATATGACTTACAACAGAAACCCAATGAAGAGGACCCAGATGAGCCAGTGGGGATAGTGTGGAAAAAGGAACCTGACTCCTTGGTACTGGTCCCCAACGCCCAGTGCGCAATCCATGGAGAAGTCCGCCTAAAGAGAAATGTAAAGAACAAAATATTAAAGTTGGATGCACCAGGTAATGGAAAGTTGCCAGAATGATTATTGGTTAAACCCAGCATCTTGCCTGCCCGTGCCCATGCCTATGCATGACGAGTGATGGTTCAGATTTGCAATGTGTCAGATCAGGAGGTCCGGGTGAACAGAGGGTGCACTCTAACTACAGTACACCGTGCAGACACTGCAGTATTACCCAATAACAAGTACTCTGGCCAAAAGGAGAGAGTGACCCCGGACTTACTTGACTTTGGTGATTCCCCACTGCCAACTGAATTGAAGGCTAGGATTAGCAAGAAACTTGACCAAAGAGACCAAGTGTTTTCGTTAAAAGAATGGGAAGTAGGGAGTGTCCAGGGTGCAGAGCATCATATACGCCTACATGATGACCGGCCATTTCAAGAGAGATCCCGACGCCTCACCCCAGCGGACATAGATGATGTGAGGAGACACCTGCAGGAAAAGCTCGCTGCTGGCGAGATGCAGGAATCAAGGAGCCCATATCCCTCTCCCATTGTGGTTGTGCATAAGAAGAATGGGTCGATGAGGATGTGTGTTGATTATGGAACCCTGAACCGGCAGACCGTCCCAGATCAATACACCATTCCCTGTATACAAGATGCCCTGGATTGCTTGAATGGGAGCAAATGGTTCTCAGTACTGGATCTTCGCAGTGGATATTACCAGTTTCCGATGGCCACGGAGGAGCATGAGAAAACCGCCTTCATCTGTCCTTTGGGGTTCTACAAATTCCTGAGAATGCCACAGGGGATTTGGGGTGCCCCGGCAACCTTTCAGCGACTGATGGAATGTGCGGTGGGAGATATGAACTTGCTGGAATGCCTAGTGTACCTAGATGATGTCATTGTGTTCAGACGCACATTACAGGAGCATGAGACCCGACCGTTTAAAGTCCTAGACCAACTGGAAGACTTCGGCCTCAAGCTGTCTGACAAGTGCCAGTTTTTTCAAACCTCCGTGAAGTATGTGGGGCACATAGTATCTGCAGAAGGGATAGAGGCTGATCCCAGTAAGGTTGAGTCACTGACAACTTGGCCCCAGCCCCATAACTTGAAATAACTACAATGTTTCCTGGGGTTCTGTGGCTACTACCACAGGTTCATAAAAGACTATTCCAAGGTGATTTGCCCACTCCTGAATCTCACCCAGGGTTACCCCCCTACCAACCGTAAATACAAGAAAGGGGCTGTCAAAGAACCCGAGAAAGTATACTTTCGAACAGGTGAACCTTTTGGGCCCCACTGGACACTTGAATGTGAAGCAGCCTTCCACGAAGTCATATACTAGCTCACCCACACCCCCATCCTCGCCTATGCTGACCCTACCAAGCCCTATCTGTTGCATATGGACGCTAGTCTGCAGGGCCTAGGCCTTAAAAAATAAGCCCTGGCAGCGCAGTTGCAGGTGGTGTTAAACTGAATGAATCTAGTATACACTGCACATTGGAAAAAATTAGAGCAGACTTGGGGAGACCTCTTTGAAGCACAAAAACATTTTTTTAGTTGCCCTCCTAACTGTACTACATTAGGGATCTACCTGCCATATACTGTACTAGAGAGTCACTTAGAGTCTGGTTTAAATTAAGAGATAAATACCTTCCCAACATGGAAAGACTTTATTTTTCAGCTTTGGCATATGACGAAGAAATTAATAGGGGACAAAGTATTAGGACTTTTGAAATCTGGCAGAGATATGGAATAAAATGTTTTCCAGCTTATAGGCCCTAATGGCCTTCTTCCCTTTGTATCTTTACAAACAAAATGTCAAGATACCCCAAAAGTATTTTATTTCCTATTTATATATTAAGTCATGCCTCAGTAGTTATGAGATGTACCTCTCGGACATATACGAACATACGAAATTTGCCAGCAGATAAAGGCCTAGAGGTCTATCAAGTCTGCTTGAATGTGCAACTAGCATATGTGCAGACCCCTCACCATTGGCCACGCTGATACACTCCCACGTCCGAGGCTCCTCCACGGAACATTTAATCAGCCGTATTTACCTGGCTCTGCACTGTAGGCAAAGTGACTCCACGGAATCTATCAGACTTAAATGGACAAAGGAACTAGTTGTAGGAGTCTCGAATGAAGGTTGGTTCAGCTCTGCACGCCAGGTTTTAAAACTTTCCACCTCTCCTTATTGGAAGGAATATGCCTGGAAACTCAGGTCCAGATATTTTAGAACCTCAGCAGTATTAGTAAAATTTGGGGAACTTACCAAAGGAGAATGTTGGAGGGGATGCATTGCTGATAATGCAGACCACAGCCATATCTTATGGCATTGCCCTAAACTAACTCTTTATCAGCAACAGATATTAAAGGAGCTGACTGATATTTACAGCTGCCCAGAGCTTTTTACAGCCACATATGTACTCACCCTTGTTAAACCAGAAGCAGTCCAAACAGACAGGGAAGTACTGAAGCAAATCACTCTCCTGATACTGGCAGCTCACAAAGCTATTACTAGATTATGATATACAGATTTATTCCAATTTATACCCCAGAGTTCTTCAAATATTTTAAGAAGGAACTGGAGCACCCCCTCCTAGAGGTTTGTAAGGAGGTGCAATCAGGTGAAAAGATACCAGACACCTGAATTATGCGGTTATATCCTGTATTCCAAAACCAGGCAAGGATACCATCCAATGTAAATCCTACCGCCCAATCTCGGTTCTCAATATTGATTATAAATTATAAGCCAGCATTATAGCAAGGCGATTGGAATCAATCTTGCCCACTTCAATTGATTTTGTTCAAACAGGATTTGTGCCTGGTAGGCAAACCCAGGACACTATCAAATGAACATTACATATCATTCACCATGCTGCCCGGCCGGGGTCTTCCTTCTTACTCTTAAGTTTAGATGCAGAGAAGGCCTTCGACCGGGTAGCATGTAATTTTCTGGGTCTAACCCTAAAACATTTTGGTTTCTCAGAGTCCTATATTAAAATCATTAAAAACATCAACACCAACCCTAGAGCCTTTATGAAGATCAATGGCAGGGTATCTGACACCACCCCGCTCCAGAGGGGTATGAGACAGGGGTGTCCCCCTCCCCATTGCTCTTTGCCTTGTATTTGGAGCCCTTGGCATGGGCACTCGGGAGAGGGAGGAGGTGCAGGGAGTAGAACTTGGAGGAGAAATGCAGAAGCTGGCATTGTATGCCGATGATCTCTTAATATACTTGGGAGAACCTGAACATGCCCTTCACCCACTGTGGACCGGCCTGGAGGAACTCAGTCAAGTTGTGGGGTATAAAATAAATACTACAAAAACTGAAGTCCTACAGATACATTATGTCCCCTCGGAACTTACTCAACAAAAATTTCCTTTTAAATGGAATCTGAGGCACCTGAAGTACCTTGGGATGCGGTTGGGATCCGAACATGAGAACATGTTCACTCTCAATTGCACTCCAATCTTAGAAAACGTCAGTTTGGAGCTGGAGAGGTGGGCCACCATTCCTATCCCACTGCTGCAGAGAGTACAGGTGGTGAAGATGGTTTCATTACCCAGGTTCCTATACTTAGCGCAGACTCTTCCCTGTACCTGTCTCGGACTCATTTTATAGTACCTTAAATAGAAAGATCTCATGATTTCTCTGGGGCTCACAAAAGCCAAGGGTCCATCTGTCACTTCTCCAGATACCAAGGGGGGAAGGGGGACTGTCCCTCACAAATTTTAAATTATACCATAAAGCAGCCCAACTTAGGACGGTTCACTACTGGTCCAATAGCAGTTACATAGCCAAATGGAAATCATTGGAGCTGGAGGAGGGAGACCTTACCAATGTGCACAGGGCCCTGCTAGCAGAAAAAAGGAAACTAGATCCTACAGGGGAGTCTAACCCATACATGGATCTCACTTTAGATGTCTGGTATGGGGTCCTGTGTGATAGGAGTCTGGGAGGATGGAGACCACTTTTGTACTCTGTCCCATACTTGGAGAGGTTCCACCCAGCACAGTGGGATACAGGATTCAAGTTATGGGAGAAGACAAACTTACACCTGATCCGGCATTTTATAAAGAAGTCGGGGGTCTTGTCCTTCCAAGACTTAGTAAGCACATATGGACTTGCCTGGAAGGACAGATTCCGTTATTTCCAAATTAGGGATTATATTAAGAATCACCAACCCAAGACAGAATTGGACATCCCCCAACAGATCCTAGTTTTAGCCAGGGCAATTGTGGAGGGTAGGGTGCCCTCGACCCATATTATATCCCACATATACAAAACCCTGTTGGCATGGAAGGGGATACCACCCAATCAGTTAAAGGGGCCTGGGCCCGCGATCTTGGGAATCCAATAGAAGATGACACATGGTATAAAGCACAACTAAAGATACATAGGGGTTTGTCATCGCTGACTTGGAGAAAGTTCTCTTGGAAAATATCAATCCGATTTTTTAGGACCCCAGCGACCCAAGTCAGATTTCAAACTTGGCGGGTCCCAGCCTGCTGGAGAAATTGTGGATACTCCCCAGCAGTTTTAAACCACATAATGTGGGACTGCCCAACTCTAAGTTTCGGGGAGATTTACAACAGGTTTTACACTCTGTATTTGGGCCTGGTTTGACATTAAACCCTGCTTTATACTTTCTGTTCGATGTCCCACAAGGTTACAGGGACCCCCACATGGAGAAACTTTTGAAGATTGCTCTTCTGGCAGCCCAAAAGGCAATCACTAAAAAATGGCTTTCCAGGCAGGCCCCGGAACCCTCTCAATGGCATGAGATCACGATCTCAGCATACAGAATGGATGCTCTTACAGGAACCATTAACGAGAAACAAACATAATTTGAGTTAATATGGAGAAGGTGGGTGCTATTTATGGCCTTGGCTAGGCCAGACTGTGTACCACAGGAAATGGGCCTATACTAGGTGCTTAATAAGGGCTGTATAGACTTAAAATTGTATATTGTGATGTATTAATGCTAATCTGTGTGACCATTCTTTCTGTTTTGCTGTTGTTCTTCCTCCTCCTCCCCCATTTTTCTCCCCGTGACTGACTTCGGACTTGCATAAGTTTAAGATGGGTTAATTAATTCAGTGCCCTATAGTTGTATGTCTTCTTATATTGTACTGTATTTATATTTTTTATTAATTTTACATGTATAATTTTGTATGTGCTGCCAGTTAAACCTAAAATCAATAAAGTTAAAAAAAAAAAAAAATCTGGAGTGAAAATATTGAAAATTGGCAAAGTTACGTGCGTGCGTAGACACTGCGCAATGCACACTCGCAACGCAGTCATCTTTTGGAATTTTTTCACCAAATTTGCAACATGGGCTTTCTGGGACTCCACCTCATGAACAGTAGCACTATTGTTTCATTACTCAGCCCCAAAAGGTGATTCCACCCAGCAATCACGAAATCACCTTTCGGGACTGAGGAACGAAATGACAGCAACATGTTCATGAGGTGGGGTCCCAAGAACCCCATGTTGAAAATATGGGGCCAAAATTCCTTAAAATGGCTGAGATATCAACCTAAGTTGAAACCCCCATTGACTCTCATTATACGGCTTACCTTTCTTTCTTTCAGTTTGCCAGTTGGCTTTGAAGAGTACAGACATGACCCGCTCCACAGGAGATTACGTCCACCAACCTCGGAGGGTAAGTATGGGGGTAGGGGGTAAGGGAGGTGGGTACGAGAGGGAGGGTTGGGATCGGGAGGGAAGGGGAGACAGTATGAACGGTTTTCGCTTTACAGGTGAAAAATAAAAAGACTGGGTGAGGGAAGGTTTTTTCATTTACAGGTAAAAAATAACTATAATGTAGATACACTGGGGTGGGCTCCCAGTGTGCCACAATAGTGGTGGGGAGGGGGGGATGCTGACATGGGGATTGGGCACCCCGGTTGGGGGGACATCTGACACCAGGAGTGAGCATCCCGGTGTCAGAAAGGGAAAGGGGAAATTGTTAACCAGGAAAGATACTAAGCAGCAGCAGGAAAAGGGGAATTTGTTTAATAAGGAAAGACACACTAAGCCGCAGCTGATGGGCTCACATTTCAAAGGACAGAACCGCGCACAGCATCGGCTCTGTCCTTTGAAATGTTTGCCGAGACGAGCCCCCTCAGCAAACCAGTGTCATCTGGAAACTGCCTGCTGATTTGCTCGGCTCTGTCCTTTAAAAATGTTTGCCAAAAGGAGCCCCCTCAGCAAACTAGTGTCATCAGGATACTGCCTGCTGAGTTGTCGGTCACAGACCGGCCCCTGCAGCACCGCTGGCCGTTGGGCTGGCACCCGTCAAACCTCTCTCTAGCAACTCTCATATCAACATGTTCATCTGTGCTTGCTCACATGATGAACAAAAAACTGTATCTAACCAGCTAGGATTCTATGCCTCTGACAGTGTTTTTTATCTTGGTGAAAAAATGCTAATGTATATTGTAGAAACTGTTTTGTTTTTTGCAGCTATTGCTGTCTTTGCCCCTGCATCTCTGATCATCCCCTTCTGCTCGTCCACCCCATCCGCATCACCCTGGCGTTCCCCAGGACTTATTCTTTTTCCTCTGTAGTTCCCCCAGAGCTTAACCCACTCTGGCAGGGGCGGTGGAGGGACCCCAAGCTCCACCACAGAATGGATCCAGTATGTGGAGGAGATGCCTGGGTAGCCAGGTGCAGGGAGCCAGGGCAATCTGCATGATCTTCTGGCCCCAGGATGTCGACGACAAGGGTTCACAAGCACGCATGCACAAAAGCATGTGCAGTGTGGCACCAGCCAACATCCTTCCATCCACAAGCCGCTCTCAACTGCAGCGGAGCTGGCTGCCTTCCTTCCCCAGAAGAGGAGAGTGTCCCCCGGGATGCTCGATCCTCCTCTCCCTGACCGGCCCCCGCTGACACCAGCTCATTCCCGAACTCAGGTTGCCAGCATCACAAGCAGTAGCGCTAGCGCTGTGCCGATGGGCCAGCCTTGTGTAAACATTTTCATCCTGGAAGTACTGCATTCCTACTGCACTGATATATGCAATCTTCATGGCTCAGGTCGTGCCTCAAATTAGACCCTGGGATCAGCGCATCTACCTGGTGTCCAAATAAAGAAAATAAAAAAAAGTTACTGTATGGGATACAGTATGCGCAACATTTGTAACAGGACAACTTTGAAAACAAGACCTTATTGGTACTAATAGTTTTATCCTGTGCAAAAATAACAGTTGTCCACGACTTTGTGTGGGTGTCAATGAGCAGATGAGCTACCGCTACAGCCTTTTTACTACCGTTCTCCCTCGCTGCTTGTAAAGCGCTTTGGGATACAATGTGTTTGAACAACACCATATACAGTAAATGCGACTTCTTTTATTACATAGAAGTGTTACAAAGGCAACACGCGATTAGCTCAACAACTTATAGAGAAATATCCCATGACTGACCAACCGTTTAACTTCATTTTCAAACATAATTACAGCCACTGTTTTAAATATTTGAAGCATTCTTTCTGAAAAGAAATTCCAGATCTCATATGACGCAGCGCATTGAACTGGTTCCAAGCTACAGGGGTCTCATAAACCTATTTTGAGGAGATGTTGCGTAACTTTGTTCTGCTGATCTGCAAACTGTGCTATTTTTTTCCTACTGCTGGCTGGAGTCCCTAATCAGAATCTACTCCTCTGGCACTTCCCAGAGTTCCTCACTTACAGCAGAGGGTGGGAAAGCATGGATACTCATCTTAAGAAACAGTTGCAGGACAGAGCAGTGACTCGATGCCTCGGGGAACCCTAGGAAATCGTTTGAGATGCAGCTCAGCTCGCAACTCATGCATATCAATTTATTTTGCTCTTCCCGTTGGTCTCCGTGCCTTTTCCTGTATAAAGAGTATTTATTCAAAATATGTGTAATGCAGACAAAAAACACTGTCCCAGTTCTGATGCACCTACAAAACCACAATGAGAGTTTAATAGTCTCATACAAGAGCAATGTGGAACGAAACCACAAGGTAATTGTAATGTTTGTTTCTCCCAGTTGGACTATCGGGGGGGGGGGAGCAGCTGCAGGGTTACTGGCAGGACCAGGGGTGGGCTGAGGGCCAGGGACTCTCAAGTGGAGGACTGCCAAGGGGTTAAAGGAGAAAAAGTAAGGCTGCACCAGTGGTCCAGCGCCACTGAATCGCGCTGCCATGCTGGTGACCCAGCTTCATGAGCAAACACTGGACGCAATTTCAGGAGTCAGGCCAGCCTGCAGGCAGCTGCTGGAGAGCAGCACACCTCAGCCAGGGAGGGTTGCCAGCGGATTCCTGCTCACAGCGACCCCTGCGGGTGGACATGGAGCATTCTCACTCTGCAGACAGTATGTTGTATCCCCGAGGTTGACTGGGCATGGCACATGCCAAGGGGAGAAGGGGGGCTCAAGGGAGACAACTGACAGTGGAATGACGATGAAGATCGCCTAAACAGATTATATCCCTGGCAATAGGACACAGGTTTGAAGATGATGGCAGGGAGAGGGATCAAAAGCCAATATGAAAAAAGGGGAAAAAGGTATTACCCCCCCAAAAAATAGGATTATTGTATGCTATGAGTTTTTAAACACAGCCAGTTGTTATTTTTTATTTCTCAAGTATTTTTCTTTTTCCATTTGCTTGTTAGAAGGTTTCTACTCGACAGTGATACTACATGTGATGTGCGGAACAATACTTTTCCTGGAGTATCTAGTTCTGTTCCTCATAATACCTCATAAACAATATGACCTGATTTAAGAATGCATGGGATAGACATAAAGGAATTCTGGAGGTCAGGGGTAAGGGGAAACAGACTTCTAGGAAAACAAACTGAACTTACAAGCTCAAATGGGCAGACTGGGTGGGCCATAGGCCCTTATCTGCCGACACTGTCTATGTATCTATGTATCTATGACCTCACTGACTGTGGCATCACAAGTGACTGAGCTGGCACCAGGTGATTGGCTTTTTACGGTCAGCTGTGATGTCACAGCCAGTGGGGTCACAGAGCTGATGATGTTTGAGGAGGAACAAAACTAGATGTGTCTGCCTCAAGGTAGAGGACTGTTCCACCCATCACATCAAGTACTGTCCATTAGAAAATCTCCTTCTTAGCAAAAGGAAAAAGAAAAAAAATACTTTAGATATAAGAAATGATAGCTGACTACTTTTGAAAGTCAATGTTAATTTCAGGCAATACTCTACCTCTTTAAAAGGTTGTGGTGAGTTCACCACATGGGGGGTGGCGCTGGAGGGGGGTCGAATCTTCAGGACTGCGGGTTAAATTGGATTATACAATGGCAAGAAAATGTCCTGGACTCTGATTGGTCAATGTGAGCCTGAGACAGTGATGTTATTACACAATAACATCACTGTGTTGATTTTTTGGATGATTGTTATAAGCTACTTTTAAGAAACAGAGATATATGGCTACACTAAAAATCTACTAAAACCTTTTTTAAATATTTTTATTCTGTATAACATCGAGCCATTGTATAATTGCAATAAGGCACTCCTGGGATGTGTGTTATCATGTAATAACGTCACTCCTGGGGTGGTGGAAGCACTTGGCTTCATCTCGTGCTTCAACCCACCCCAGGAGTGACGTTATTACACGATAACACACACCCTGTCGTGCCTTATTGCTTAATTAGCAGCTTGAGGACACTGTCTTCGTTCTAGATCTTGGGATGGATGGCACAGGAGACTGAACTTGCAAAGCTGGCAGTAACAACACCTACCCCAACGTTCACCCCCATGAGCCGAACCTAGTGGGGTCCACGCTCGGAGGTCCTGCATCAGCAGATTCTTGCCCCCCTCCCTTCATCTCTTGTATCTTCATGCTGATCATCAGGGGTCACCAGAGCTGTTGTGATCCTCTACTCCATAGAGAGGGCGGGCAAGTGGCTACCTTCAAAGCTAACACCAGTGGCACTCTGTAATTGGTGTGCTGGTGGTGTGTGAATGCTGAGTGTTCCATGCTGTCTCAGCTGTGTGGTAAGCCCATCTCCCTATCTGCATCAGTGTTGGAGTCCAAATCTTGCATGTGAACCCAGCTCTCTATGCTGCATACCACACTGCTTCCACCTCACTGGGCCCACACCCATTAGCAAATTCTATGGGGCCTGGGGCATCCCTCCTGTGACCATAAGAGGAAATTGGGGGGGGGGGTCCAGACAGTGCTCTAGAGAAACTAAATAAAAATAGGTTACTCACCTGTGCCCATAGTTCTAGGAATGGTATATAGTTCACCTGCACACATTGGCAGTTATACTGGAAAGTAATGATTTGCCAGAACATCTTCAAGCTAAGCTCCTCTCACCATCTGTGCAGTATATCCCTTGGCTCAGCCCCATGACATCAGATCTTGCATGGTGGAAGCAGGGATCCATGCTCCACTTGCCAGGGGGGGAGCTGGATGTGGTGTTGACGTGAATTATATACCACTCCTAGAACAACAGCTACAGGTGAGTAACCTGTTTTTCTAGGGGCCTGGATATAGTTCCCTATCCACACATTGCCAGACTTCCAGCAGTGCTCCAGAGGAAGGGGGCAAGGCATGCAGCCCTATTCGGTGAACAGGGATTGGAGAACTGAAGTCCCAAAATCAGCATCCCACCGAGACACTGGGTTGATTCTGTAATGGGCAATGAAGGTGTGTGTTGACTTCCAGGTGGTAGCCCTGCAGATCTCCTGGATAGGGATGCTCCCTACCTGCCAACCTATAGCAGAGGTCAATGTAGGATGTTATCCGCCTGCCAATCATCCACTTTTCTGCCAGTCTGCCAGGTGCAGCTTCAGCATATGTCACAAAGAGCTGGTGAGTTTCACTTCAAACTCCAGACGTGCACTCCTTATAACAAGAGTGCACCCTCTGTATATCCAGAGTATGGAGCCTACGGTTGGCCTCCGAAGAAGAGTTGGTGAAACAGACCAGGAGGTTCATCACCTGGTTAAGGTGAAAATCAGACACAATCTTTGGGAGGAACTTCAGTTGGGGGCGAAAGACAACCTTGTCCTTGTAGAAGACCAGATAAGGAGACTCCACTACAAGAACTTGCAGCTCACTAATGCATCTGGTTGACATGATTGCCACCAAGAAGGATATTTTCCATGACAGATGTGACATCTCACACCTGTACATAAGCTCAGAAGGCTTGCCTACGAGCATGGCCAGCACCAGCAGTAGGTCCTATGGTAGCAGTGGTTCATGCACTGGAGGGGACAAGTGGTCAAGGCCCTTAAAAAAGGGTTTTATGTGATATGAGCACTGCTGTAATAGTGAGTCCCAAAAGGACGACTGCATAAGGAAGCGCACACTGAGGGCAACGGGGATAAAGGGCACCCAGCGATAGGCGTGATGGCACCATCACGCGGTAGAAATTGTGCCAGAAGCTGTCATACCTATCCGGCAGTGCCCGCTACTGGAGGCTCACTGTCCCATGGGGCCCCAGGATGTCTCCAGGTCCATGTAGGTAGGTGCACGGCTTTGCCACCGCAGTCCATGTGTGTTGGCCGCATGTTGTTTTCTGTTGCGGTGTGGGGGAGCTCTGTGCAACTCCATCACCCTGTCCTGTTCACTCTCCTCCCATTAGTGCCCGCTGTCCATCCATGTAGCCATTATTCCCACCAACCTCCCACACTGTGACAGGGTCTGTTGTACTGTGAGGGTGCCAGTGCCTTGTTGGGGCTTGCCAGCCACGCCCTTACCTTCCTGGGCCTCAGCTGCTCGGCACTCACCTACATGCTATTGGCCACTGTTGCATCGCCCTTAGTGGGGCTGCGGTTCTTTTTGCTCTTCATCTGTTGGGCAGCTTTTCTGAGTATTCATCTTTTCAGTGCCTGCTCTCCAGGACTCAGCCACCCGAATGCGCTGAATTTACTACACTCTTATTGATAACCTGAAAAAGCACCCAACCACCTTCTCCTGGGCCACCATCGGCATACCAGCCCATGCCAGGTATGCAGAGAGATGACTGCCAGGTGCACCTTGAAAGTCGCTTCTCGCAGCCCCAGCTGGGACAGGGACCAAAGGCACTTGAGGATACTGGTCCCTGGACAGGCAAGGGGATCAAGCTCCTTGCTCTGACACCAAATGTAAAACCGTTTCCATTTAAAGGCATAGCACTGACAAGTTGACTCTTTTCAGGAGAACTTCAAAATGTGGAGCACAGCTTCCGAAAGACTCAGAGCCTAGAACTCTAGCCACTCAGAAGCCAGACTGTGAGGTAGAGGGACTGAAGATCCAGGTGCAAGACTGCCCCTGTTGTCTGGTCAGCAGGTCCAGACAAACAGGCAACCACCACGGAGGAGAATATCAGGGTACCAGAACTGCCGCGGCCAGTCTCAAGCGATCAGGATCATCCGTGCCTTGCCCTTCCAGGCCTTGACCACCACCTTGTGGATCAAGGGGAAAAGAGGAAAAGCATATATGAGGCCTGGGGTCCAGGGCCTCGTGAAGGCATCCCCTGTCAGTGTCCTAGACTGTGAGGGGTGGGCACAAAACAGCCTCAGTTTTGCATTTTCCTGTGAAGCAAAATGTGTCCACCAGAGGTGTGCCCCACAGGGAGAACAGGTGGTTCATTACCTCAGGGACCACTCATGTGATGGCTCTCCCACCTGGCTGACAGCATCTGCAAGCTGATTGTCTGCCTATCGGTATAAATTACTGGGAGATCTGCACTCAGGCTGTGCATGACTGTCCAGGTGCAGAAGGTCTCCTGACACAAGGGAAGGGGGTGCGTGTTGCCCTGCTTGTTCAAGTAAAGCATGGCCAAGGTGTTGTCTGTCTGGACTTGCACAACCTGACCCTTGACTAAAGGTGCAAATTCTGTCAGAGCTAGCCAAAGGAACTCCAGCAGGCTAATGTGGTGATGGGACTCCCTGGGTGACCAGAACCCATGGGCTCTGTGGTTCCCAAGGTGCGCTCCCCACCCCACCGAGACACATTTACCATGAGAGTGATGGTCAGCTCAGGGTGGACAAATGGGACTTCTTCCTTCAAATGTTATGGGAGCAGCCACTACTGGATGGCATTCCACATCGCTTGGATCACTGTGACTGGCTGGTCCAAGTTTCCTAGGCACTGGTCCCACTAAAGCCCAACTCCTGCTGCTGGTGTCGAATTTGCCAGTGGGCACACCGAACCATGCTGATGCAAGATGCCATGTATCCCACCAGCCACAGGAAGTCCTGGGAAGGGCACGAGCCCAATCTGAAATGATCAGGCAAAGGAGGTAAGATCCAGTGCCCAGTCCACAGGGAGGCGGTCCTTGGCCTACAGGGAATCTAGTTCTGCCCTGATGAAGTGAATCATCTATGAGGAGATCAATTTAGACTTCACTGGGTCGACTGACAAGCCCATATCTCTGCAGGTCTGGAGGGTCAGATCCCTGGACTGCTCTACGGCCTCCTTGGACGATCCCGCTATCAGTTAGTCATCCATGTGGGGGTACACCCTGGTGCCCTGGCATCGCAGGAAGGCTGCCACCACTACATACACTTGGTGAAGACCCTGGGTGCAGATGAGAGGCCAAAGGGCATGACCTGGAACTGGTACAAACCCATTCTGCATGCAACCGAAGGTACCGCCAGTGGGATGCACTGGAATGTGGAAGAATGTGTCCAGGAGGTCCAAGGAGCAGCACCACATGCCCTGCTCTAGGGATGGTATGATCTGGTTCAGGGTTACCATCCAGAATTTGCATTTCCTCATGTACTGACTGAGATTGTACAGATCCAGTATGGGGTGCCAACCTCCCCCACCCGTTTCAGGACAAGAAAGTACCTGGTCACGTACCCCAGATTTGCTAGGACATCTAGGACATGGGCAATAGCTCCTTTTGCAGGGACATGAGCGACGTCCTCCCTTACAGTGGGCAGTGTGTCCTGCAACACCATGGGCTCGCCAGGGAGCGTGGGATCAGTAAGACAGCACAGTCTCGAAATCTAGAGGCAGCCCTCTGCTTACCACTTTGAGAACCCACTTGTCAGTATTAATGATGGACCAGAGTGGCCAGGAGTAGCAACGCTGACCCCGCACAGGGAGCTGGTCAGGGACTGGACAGGTGGAAGGTAGACACCCCCGACCCATCACTCGGCAGCTTTGGTGGGGGCACAGACCGCTGGTGCTGGAGGGGCACCATTTCCCCTACCCCTGCCTCTCTTGGGCACCTGGCCAGAGAACCTGGCCTTGGGGTGCTAGGCTGGATATTTTCCCTACTGGGGAAGCTGCTGCCAAGGCTACTGTGGCTAAAAGAACCAAAACTGAAATATCTTCTTTTTCGGTTTCTGGGTGTCAAGGTCCTTCTGGAACAAAGTCACAGAGACCAAGGTGGCACTGGACTTCTCAATCCTGGTGAGAAGACCCTCCATCCCTGGGTCAAACAGGTTGATACCCAAGAAAGGGACATTGGCCAGCTTGTGCTGAGAGTCCATTGTGAAGGTAGATAGCCTCAGCCAGGCCCTACGACAACTGCTACCACGGCACAGGTGCAGGAATTGCCCATGTCTAAGGCCGTCTGGAGTTGGCATTTAGCCAGCACTTGACCCTGGTCTCTGACCAACTTCTCCAGCAGCTGCTTGTCGGCAGGGAGGTGAGGGAGGACATCATCCAGCACTCCCAACAAGGAGTGATCACAGTTGGCCATCATCATGGTGTAGCTCGCCTGACGGAGACTGAGAAGAAGTGGCTTAGACCTTGTTGGCTGCGTAGTCAGTTTCTTAAACACTTTATCTGGGGGCTTGTCCATGTTCCCTTGGTTTCCAGACTTTTAGAAAGCCAAGCTCATGACCAGACCCTCTGCCGAAGGATGGTCCAGGAACCTGGAAAGGGACCCAGTAGGGGGCACATACTGGTGGACCATATGGGTGGGAGGTGCCAGGCCGGATGCTGCCAAAGCTCTAGGGCCAGTCCTAATATGGCCTCAGCCATGGGAAATGCAACTCCCAGGATTCATTCTTGTCAAGGATGTCTGTGAAATGGCACTTAGCCCTCTTCTGAACAGGCTCCAGAGGAAGAGACATGGACTCTGAGACAAGTCGCAATAGAGCCCCGAATGACACCAGCCCATGGTCAGTAGTCAGTTCCATGACCGACTTGTGGTCAAGGGTATGCGTCCTTAAAAACAGCATGGATGAGCCTTCCAGCTCATCTGAGGGCTCCTCAAAAATGGTCCTTGACCGTTTACCACTGTGGACCACCCGAGAGTCATCATGGGTTATTTCAGCTGACAGCTAGCCTGGAAAATGGGCCACAGCACAGGAGTCCTTTGTTGGAGCTCCCACCAAAAGCTGTGATGGAGGTGGCTTCACCCGCACAGGTGGTGAGAGAGAGGATCTGGGAACATCTGTCAAGGATGGACTGGCATGGACATGACCCGCACCTGCCAGTCAACCACAGGCGTTGGAGGTAGAGCCCTACCCCACCCCTCAATGGTCCATTGCTGCCAGAGGCATTCCTTATAGTGCCACCACATCTGGTGGCAGAGCTGTTCCTCATCCAAGGATAAGGAGGTCCAGGAACGTTGATGGTGACACCTCCTGGTTCAGTGAGTTTGCCAGCAGTACCTCAACCATCGACCCGAGGGCTGATGCCATGGAGAAGCCACCAGGGCTTCATTACAGATGAAATGCCAAGGTGCATGGGGAAGCAAAGCTTCAGTGGAATGACAGCCGGTGGAGGCTGTTCCCAAGTGGAGCTGGCTGGGGACACTGACCAGTCCATGTCCTCCTGACTGAGGACCGGGAAAACTGGGGTCTTGGAGAGTGACTCCTTGTTGACCCCTCCAACTGGTCGACAGGGTCGAAATAAATCTCAACCACCTGCCTGGCTGGTGTAGAGGTTGACAAGCCTGATGGGGGCATGGAGCTTTCAACCTGGCCCTTGACCACAAGAACCTCGACTAGAATGGAGTGCTGGACCTCAGTCAAGCCGTTTGGGGTGAGGTGAGGGAGTGGGAGGACCACAATCTCTCCTGGTCCCACAACCAGAGCTGGTGGCATCTGTGTTTCTTACCATGGTGGGCAGGCCTCTCCCCAAAGGTTTGGAGGGCCCGATTCCTGTCTTGGAATTCTCTGGTGAAAGACATTCCAATGCCGACCCCTAACAGGACCAGTAGCTACTGCCTCTTCCATGGCCATAAGCTGAGCAGCAAACTCCACCACAGCAGAAGCCTTCTTGCGGCCTTCTGGATGAGGTTGTGGGTCCCTATCAGCTGGGCGGCTGACAAACAGCCAGGTCACATAATCCTTCAAAGAGGAAGGGAGTATCACTTGGCATAAACCACAGCCCAAAACACTGTGTGCAGCCCCCAAACAGTAGAGGCAAAACGTGTGGGTCTGTCCGCAACATTTTCTGGTGGCATGTGATGAAGAATTTGAAGCCAGGAGCTGGCTTAGTTTATTTATGTTCCATCTTCTATTGAAGAGGCTGAAGCCAAACTGATGGTGAAGAGAAAGGGTCGAGGAAGTCCAAAATATTCAGGAAAAAGCAGAAATAGCCAATGGTGCTTTTGGTAGCCTACAACATACACAGAGCTGCGAAAGAGGAGACCAAACTCTTCCAGCAGAAAGGAAAATCTGACATCACAGGGCGGGGCCAGAGGATACCACCCGGGTGGTGGGAGGAGCTTACCTTATGAACATACGAAATCCGCCAGCAGATAAAGGCCTAGAGGTCTATCAAGTCTGCTCGAATGTGCAGCTAGCACCCCTTGAAGATGTCCCGGTGAATCAGCACTCTCCAGTTTAGAACTGCCAATGTGTGGATGGTGAACTATATCCACACCGCTAGAATGGCTTATTCACTGCCCCTTTATAAGAAATACTATTCAAATAATTTTTCAATGGGTACCTATAGTCAACCTAACACTTGGAAATGCACCACACCCCATGGAAAAGAGCTTCCTAACACCATTGATGCTTCAAAAATAACTATTTTTTCCAGTTCTTTTTTTGGGGGAAGAGGCCTTAAAGTTTTTTATCCTCCTCGTGCAGAATGAGCAGCTTAACAGCCCTGTCCCCATGAGCTGCAGCCATCTTTTACCTCCACTGGCCAAGGATCCTATTTGCTCCACTCCCCCACAGCAGGGCCAGGTGGGAAGGCCATCCTCCCCCCACCGAAGCACACATCCAGACTGCCCCCCAGACTGGGGTCAAAGCAAGCCAAAACATCACCAGCAGGGCTTCAAGTAACCCGTCCCCATGTTTTTTCCTGGTTTTCTCCCTTCTTGTTCCTGAGGCGCACATGTCAACAGAAGTCCCACAGCTTCCTCCCCTCGTGCAGCTCCCAGTCCCGTCCTACTACCAGGACTCCACCTGGTGGCAGTCATGTGGTGGAGCCAGCAACCATTCCTCCCCGGGAGAGGAGAGCAGTCCATTGGACACTCTGTCCTTCCCGCCCTCAGCAACCTGAGATTACACTCAATCCTGAGTCGCTGGCATTGTGGGCAGTAGTGCTACCGCTGCACCACTGGGCCAGTTCCAGTTCTTTTTTTTACTTATTTTTTTTTACTATTTATTTTTGCTCCTCCATCTGGAGGGGTGGATGTACTGGGGACCTAGCCATATAGGCCATCATGGAGTCAGACAGTGGGGATTTACCCCTGAGTTTCCCCCTTGCTGCAGTTCCCTTCCTCATGGGGTTGTCAGCACCAAGACAGCTATACTGGCGGAAGGCTCTGCAATGCCCCACCCCCCCCGTGCCCCGTCTGCTGCAGTACTGCCTGTACTCCTACAGACAGTAGTAATAGAGTAAAGGGATTCAGCCTCACACCCTGGAGGAGTAAACACCCACAGGGGCTCTCGATCTGCCCGAAATGATGAGTCCTCTGTTGCACCAGTACACAGTATTAACTTGTAATGAAATGCCTCTAAAGTATTTTCAAGCTGTAATATGTTTGTGAAGTTACCAAGATCTGTAAATACAGATTCACAGGTTATTCAAAGGGACACAAGGTGGTTAATGATTTGTTTGTTACTTCTCAGCACTCATATCCATCGATACCTCTGTCATTCATCCACACATCTAAATTCTGCTTAAATGAATTCACTGAGTTACATGCAGTGCCAAAGAGTTCCACATTTTAACCACTCTCCACGTAAAACAATTACGTCTTTTTTCCACGTTGAAGTAATTGCCCTCTAATTGAAAGATGTGTTCTCTACTATCAAAGATTTTACTCAGTATAACCCAATAAAACAGGGAAATGGCTAAGGAGGGTTCAAGTTCTGGTTGTGGTTCTTATCCTCATCATGTGGCTTACTTCCCCGCTGCCCCGTATCAGCTTGGTTGTCCTTCTCTGCAGTTTCTCGAGTCTGTTTCTCTTTTCATAAGAGGGCTGCAGAACTGTGCAAGGTACTCCAGGTGCAGCCACACCAGAGGCCTTTACAGGAGCAGAATCACTCTCTCATTCCTACTACAGGACCCCCTTCCCTCCTATATGCATTGTTGCACTGCTCCTTAACTTTTAAGCTGCCTGAAAGGTTACACGCAAGTCCCTTTCCTCATTATTTCACTAGTTCTTACTCCTCCAAGCTAATATTCCCTCTTGGGGTTGTTTTTGCCTATGTGCATGACTGCATTTTTTGACCTTGAATTTGAGCTGCCAGACCCCTGCCCACCTCTCTAACCTCTCCAGGTATCTCCTGTTGTATCTGTAGCCTTTTTTGCTATTGAACTCTCCCTCCCTCCCAACTTGGTGACATCTGCAAACAGGCACCTTCTATTCCTCCCCTTATGTCACAGATAAACAGGTTGAAAAGGACTAGGCCCAAGATAGAGGCCCCTAAGGCACCCCGATGGTGGCTACTTTCTTCACTGACAGTTCCCCATTTTACCACCCCTCTCTGGGTCTTACTCCTCTGTGTGGTTATACATTCCCATAACTCCAGGTCCATTATTTTCACCAGAATCCTGTGCAAACCGAATCAGAAGCCTGTTGATATCCAGGCAGATGATATCAACAGCCTGACCCTTGCTCGCTGCCTAATACGAGGGTCAGGTTGTTGATTCCAGGGTACATTCTGAAACAGAGGAGGGAAGGGGGACACAATAAAGACCCATAAATACCTCATGGGGGTGAATAAGGTACAGGAGAGGAGTATTTTTTTTACAGGGGAAGGTGCAGGACAGCAAGGAGGCATGCAATGAAACTGGAAGGGGGGGAATTTGGAAGGATATGAAGAACTTCACTATAAGAGTGGTGGATGCTTGGAACAGTTTTGCTGCAGAGTTGGTGGGGTGAAAACAGTGGTGGGCTTCAAGCATAAATGGGACAGACACAAGGGAATATTGACAGGAAAGCGGGGAGGGGTGGGTGAAGGGGGAGTAGCCCAAGATCAGGTGGGGTCTACAGTGACAGCATAGGCAGGGAAATATGGAAAGACTGGGTGGGCCAAGCAGTCCAAATTCTGTGTTTCTATGTTGCATCACCACATTGAAGAAATCAGTGAGGTTCATCTAACAAGATCTCCCTTTAACAAAGCTGTGCTGCCCCGGATCCCTCAGCTCATCTTTCTCTAGGAACTCCCCTATCCTCTCCTTCAGGATAATCTCTACCAGTTTTGCCTACTTAGGAGGTCAGGCTTACCAGCCTATAATTTCCCAGGTCCCCCCCCATCCCCTCCTAGTGAAGCAGTATTACATCAGCTTACCTCCAGTCCCCGTGGACTGTTCCGGACACCAGCATGCAGCTGAACTCATCTGGAGCCAAACACATCTGCATCCATACCAATGAGTTATAAATTACGAGAGGTATCTATAACCTGAATTTATTCAGTGCTGTCATTTGTTCTGCATGTCTAATGTTTTACCTTTTGTAACTGCGACTGTTTGTACTGAAGGGCCCCACACTCGACCATCAAACTCTGGGCTGCGCAAAGTCCTTTTTCTGAGTGCAAATTAGTGCATGGCCTGAAGTTTGTTATGTTCAAATGAGCTCAGAGAACAGTGTGAGTGACCAAAGCGTGTTTGAATAGACCTCACCCTCTAAAGCTCAGCAAAAATGAAGCACTTACCGGTGCGCTCAGCTAGCCACATACAGGAATGTCACTGTGGTTACATAATAGGCTGCCAAGGAGCGAATTGTCAGGAAGGGCATCACAAGCGTATTGGTGCTTTTGCACTAAGTTGCCATATTCAAAGGTTTCCATGCAAATCATCTCATTCCTCATGCAAGGCCCTAAAAGGCCATTAGCATCCCATTATGGGCCCGTATAAATAGGCTGTGTCTAGTACCGCACTGCCTATACAACCTGCCTTACCTTGGGTCACCCCTGGGTCATTTCACGCTATGTCTAGTATCACACTGCCTGCACAACCTGCCCTACCTGCCTTGGGTCACCCCTGGGGCATTTTAGGCTATGTCTAGTATCACACTACCTGCACTACCTGCCCTACTTGCCTTTGCTCACCCCTGGGGCATTTCAAACTCTGTCTAGTATCACACTGCCTATCCTGCCTTGGGTCACCCCTGGGTTGTTTCCAGTTTTGTTTAGTGCCACAGTGCCTACACCGCTTATCCTACCTTTGGATAATGCTGGGTTATTTCGCTCTGTGTCAAATATCACATAACCTACACAGTCAACCTTACCTGGGGTTACTGCTGGGTTGTTCTGAGTTGTGTTTTTTATTACACTGCTTACACAACCTATCCTACCTTGGGTCGACTATGAGTTATTTCAAGTTGTGTCTTATGCCACACTGCCTACACAGCCTACCCTACCTTGGGCCACCCCTGGCTTGTTTCGACTTCTGTCTGATGCCACATTGCCTCTACAGCCTCCCTTCCTCTTCTGAAACCCCATCAAGTTCCATTTGTAATCTGCCAGAAGTGGATGACAGATCCTATATGGTCCACCTTAAAAGGTGACTGTGCCCCCTCTGAGATGTGTCTACCCTCTCTGGGCCCCGTGGGTGAGAGATAAAGATATTCCTGAACCCTAAGCTCCTGTGTGGCAGTGTAGTGCACTACAGTACCTCCGAACCATGGAAAACCATTTTTTTTAAACATGTTGTTTAAGCCCCTTGGTCGCTGACCTGCTCCTTCTACCCTGGGTCCCCCCAGCCATCACCAACCTACTCTAAGATTTATCTCTGTGCAATGTCCCCCACAGATTACTTCCAGGGCAGGGCCATGGGGTGGCCAATCCTCCCCACCCGAGCACAACACAGACCCAGAGGGGCCTAGTCTGTGATGCAGGGTCTGTGAGGGGACCCAAAGCATCATCTAGTTGTGAGTGGGAGTTTTCCACCAAAGCTTCACTGCGCCCTTGAAGCCCACCAGTGTGCACTGGTGAACACACGAACCAACACCAAGGGTGGGCCCGCCTCTAAGGAAAGGTTTCCACTGTGCTGCCAACCAGCCTCTGCTGGGTGGCAGAGTAACAGTGGGATGCATGATCTCCCTCTCAAAAGAAGCAGAGCTGACCTTGAGAAGCTCAAGCCTTCCTCCTCCAGTCAGCCCCCTGAGTGACCCGAGTCCATTCCTGAACCTTGGGTCACCAGCGTGGTGAGTGGCAGCACTAACCATTGCACTATTAGACTACCTCGGAAAACCTTTTTTTTTTTTTTTTTTAATGTTCTGTTTCTGTTCTCTGGTCCTTCCCAACTCCCTCCAGACACCATGGTACTTCTATCCAGTGATAACACTGCCTTACCAGGACACCACCTCCTCCACGCAGCTTCAGAGTTTTCTGTTCTTTCTTCCCTCCTTCCTCGGGAATCTGCATATGCGGACATGAAGATGCTGTGCACACGTTGAGCATGGCGCTGCCCCAACGTCAGCGGAAACCCATCCTCCCCCTCGACCGCCAGCTGCACTGCCATCTGTGGTCACCCAGGTAGCAGTACTGTGGTGGCTGATGGATCCCTCTCTCCCCAGACCCTGACGACTCGGGCTTGTTCCTGAACCTAAGTCACTGGCTTCACAACCAGCAGCCCTATTGCTGCACTGAGGGGATGATCACAAAAAAACTTTCTTTTTTTAGTTAATCTCTTTATTCAGTTTTTTTTTTGGGGGGGGAGACATACAAACACATATAAGGCAAGCAATGTCACGTGCCAGGAAACAGAAAATGCTCTTTTGAAGGGTACCACAGGCATGTGATGTACAAGGTAAAGGGATCCATTCATTAGACATGTGTCATGCACGTCCTGTATATCAGATATGATACAGGCCCAGCTCTAGGCTGTAAAACGCATATCAGGAGGAGACCACTGTGTACAGTAGGGCTGGGCCCCAGAGCCTAGAATTACTAACAGAGCTGTGATTCCATGTTATGATTAAGGATATGAGACTATGCCAGGGCAGAAAGGCAACCTAAGAACTATATACAAACCAGCACGGATTGAGAAGTAAGTGAAGTGCAGGGGTGGACCTACAAAACCAGACAACCTCTAGAACTAACTGGGATAGTTTATGTCGGGGGTACAGATGTCCTCAGACACACCCTGGGAGTTGGAGCTCAACCAATCAGTTACTACAAGAGCCTGTATTTATCCCACCCCACCCCACTCTTGGAAAGGGGTGGTGGGGATCTGTCATGTCTGCATTATCTTGGAGAGAAAAACATTATTTTAAATTGGGTTTTAGAATCCCTACATCTGTGATCGTACATCAAGAATTACTAAAATGCCCTGAGCACAAGGACAGCTTCATACTGCCACAGCAGGGTGGGCTGTAAAAGACTAATAGACAGGCGATAAATGAAAAGGTTACACATGCTGTCAATTTTCTGATAGTGCTGCTGTCAGAGTAGTCCTCCTTGCTCTGAGCCATTAATAATACACTTACACATGGGGGAGAGAGATACACATGGGGGGAGAAATGCAGGACCTTTACACTTACCCCAAAATGTGACTCACATCAGAGCTAAAGACAGCTCAGCTGACTGGGAACATCCGCTTTATCTGCACGTCCTCAAGGCACTATGGAGAGAGAGAGAGAAGTGTGAAAATCACAAGGGATACATGGCAAGCAGTGTCCTCTCCGTTTTGTGGTATTTGTAGATTTCTAATCACAAGACAAAGTACAGTGTATAAGTACAATGTTTAACAGTTTATATAATTAACCCTGAAGCCACATTTATAACTAAACCTCCTTTACTCAGTTTACTGGTGTAACCCCCCTACAAATGGGGGTTCCCGAAAAGTCTTCCTTGAATTTGCCTAAATGCTGACTGCCAGGGTGGTGTTCTGTGTTTTAGCAGTTTAAATGTATTGACAGAGAGTGCCTGTATAGCCTCTATGTACTGTCTCTTTAAGAGCTGCCTAGATTGCAGTTCTAATTAATCTGGGAGGGGGCTGAGTGTTTCTATGCTCGAGCCCCACCCGGGCTGCCAGATAATTGCTCTGTTCTGTCATTACTATTTGCGCAGAGGGAAGCTCTGTTATAAGATGTGCTTATTTGCTGATTATCTATTATCTATCTATTAGAGTGATAATAATATTGCATTTTGTTCTAACTTGTTTTCTTTGCAGCAAGGACTGTTCTGTTTATCTACACCAACTTGGCCTGGGACTGTCAGAATGGCCCAATCAGTACTGTTGGGACTCTAAAATGGAGCCTGCCTACAGGGGCTTGGTGGGGTCAAAACTTGTAGGAATTGTAGTTTTTGCATTTTGTCACCTAAATAAACCGAAGGGGGAGCCCTTGCTGTGACTGACAGACAGACCAGTCAACCGAACCTTTTGGATCTTGGGGAAATTCCCAGACTGCTTGCAGTTTTCAGTTAGTTCTGAGTTGGGAAGTGAAATGAGTAACAGCTCAAGTGATTTGAGCAGCAGTTCTGTGTAGTTTTGCGTGGGAGAACTGTGAAAGGGCTGAGTTTTGGCCTGACTGTCTGCCTGCTGTCCCTGAGATGGAAACAGAGTTCATTTGGACTGAATCCGAGTTGTGAGGACTATTTAAGCCACTGGACTGTGACCAGGCTTTAACTGAGAAGATCAAAGATTTGCTGAATACGATCGGCCTGTTAGGATTTCTAGCCACCTCTGAACTCCCGGTTTGTGCAGAGACCCAGCAATTGTGACTGGACAGTAATCTGCCTGGTATAGTGGAATTTCTTACATGTAAATGTGCTGTGTGCTGTTATTGGGTCGTGATTTGGTTCCCCACTGTGTGTTGAACTGTGTTCTGCTCGCTGCTGGCATGATAGATAGCAATCTGCCTGGTATAGTGGAATTTCTTACACGTAAATGTAACCCCTAGGTGGCGCTATCCCAAGGGCTACTTCTCCTGCCTGCGTGGCTAGTAGCAGGTTAAGGGGTCTGAGTTCTGAAACGGGTGCCTCCACTCGGCAGTCTGGGTTGGTAGTGGTCAAACTAATCTGGGCACAGCCCTCCAGGACACTGTAACCCCCCTCTTTCCCTTCTAGTGGCCTGAGCAATATATGATAATCACTTTCACAGTACCCCTTATGCACCATACCAATACCCACACTGTTTGCACATACCACCAGGGCTGGTTCCTCTGGCTCGACCCTTGGGACCCCTGTAAAACAAGGTTATGCACAGTAAATAGCAACAGTACACTACTCCTGGCACAAACTGGAACCACAGTCAGGTTAAATGCAGCAAAAAAAGAGTCAGATCTGATTTATTCAGGGGACTTGAACAAGAAAGGGGCATAATCAGGTTGATTGGCTTAAAGGCTATATTAATCAAACAGTTACGCATGCACTTTAAGTCCCCACACAGTCACACACTCTGGGTACTCAGAGCCTTGGGATGCGGCAGGGGAGGTTTCAGAAATATCCCAGTTTTTCTTTAAAGGCAGACGCAGCCTTCATTTTGCTTTGCTCATATCTAAGTTGTGGCCCTTTGCTGTTGTTCTCTTCTCTCCTCTCTCTTCCCTACCCCCTTCCTATTCTTTCAGGAATTCTGACACCCACTCCTTCATAATCCTACTACAGGTAGCTTTGACAGCTTTATTTCTTTAAGATATGGGTATAATATTCCACAAATACATTAATGGAAATATATATCCAGTGTAGAGATCCATGGACATGTATTTAAAGTCAGGTAGATGATAGCTGGAAAATTTGATACAGGAAAAGATGAGTCAGTAGGATATATAAAATTCTGCTGGATTACAGCCCCACTATCATAAGCAAAGCTTGCGGTTCCTATTCTCATCTCAAAAACTCCAGCTGTAGTTGAAGGGTATTTTTCTGGCGGGGGCGCTGAGGCATGCTAACCTTAGAAGAGGACCAGTTCTAAAGATGCAACTGGACTGATAAGATTAATTTTGTTTAGTTTAATACCTATCACTGCTGACACCGATACAAAGCTTGAATAGACTTTATTAAATGTATTAGAACCATTGCAATTGTTATTTCAGAATTCTTTACTATTGCATTAAAGCTTCTGAAACATATGATCGAGCAATGAGAGGGCTTACTTGCCCCAATAACGCAGCCTGAACTTACGGCCATCCGGGGCCCGATGGCTACCCCTGGAATTTAAAAAATAAATTGTTATAGTTCTGTTTGAAAATGTAATAAAAATCTTTAATGGAAAACAAAAAGAACAGGGACCAGTTCTACATAAAATATCCCAGAACTGGGCCAGTTCTAACATTTAGAACCAAACAAAACCTCCCATTTTAACAAACAGTCCAAGTGGCTGAAATGTAAATGAGCCATCAACATTTGCTCAATATAGAAATGTCTGCAGTTTATAATGTTTGTAACTGAGAACATTTCTAGAACTCTTACTACTTGGTGGCTACCCCGATGGCCTAACGACTGCATGATGGAATGCCATGCAGGTAGCCAGAGTTCGGGAGCGGACTCCAGTTGCCACACTAGGAGGCAGGCCAGGCTGCAAGCAGCATGCCTCAGGCAGAGAGGGCTGGCAATGGGTTCTGCATTACAGCGACCCCTACAGGTGGGGCAGGGAGCTTACTCCTTCTGCAGGGGCATGCAGTACATCCATGCTGAAAGGGTGCAGCTCATGCCATAGGGATGAGGGAGACAACAAAGGCGAAAACTCAGGGGAGAAATCCTTGCTGTCTGAATGACAGCAAACTCGCCTGATCAGGGTATATCCCTGGATAATATCCCTAGCTAGCATGGTGTGTGCCTGGCCGATGGCAGGGATGGGAAGAAAAACCTATATAAAAAAAAAAAAAAAAAAGAAATTCCTACTTGATTTTGATTTCGTTATTTTTTGGAATTCGTGATTCGCACCCTTCCATACCTGACACCAGTCAGAGATGTTGGCTTGACTGGGTCGCTCCTGAGAAGTCACCCCCGTTTGTCACTGCCATCTTGTCACACACCATCCCTTACTGCCAACAATGCCGTGGAGTTTCATCCCCCGGCTGGGCCGGGTAGGTGGGTCTGGGACCTGGAAACATTGGTCTGCGAGTGCCAGTGCTGGCGAGGGGAGCCACAAGAAGGATCGAGTCCAGTGGTGTAGAGTCGGGGGTCAGTCATTATTGGTGGTCAGGCAGTGTGATTCCCCCCCCACCGTATATGATCCCTTTCACCTCCTAACACAAAATCACGTCAATCTCTCTCAAATGCTGCATCCGCCTGTGGTTGGTGGCTGGCATTTTGTTTTATCATTTATTTATCATCCTTCCAGTGAATGACCCCTCCTCTGACCAGGTCCTCCCAGTCCTGTCACCCACCTCTTCTGGGGCTTACCTCTCTCTGGGTATCCCCCCACAGATTAACCCCCATGGTGGGGCCTTCCGGACTGTCCTAACTCCTCCGGAGACAAAACAAGATTCTGGAAGGAGGTGCATAGTCAGTGGTGTGCGACCTATGGAGCATCAGTCTTCAAGCTGCCATGGCTGGGAATTTTCTTCCTAGTTTTCTCCTGGAGGGCCACCAGTCATGCAATGGCGTACATGCACACATCTGAGTCAGTGTTCCCATGGTGCCATGGGGTGGCAGGCATGTAGTGGGACACAGTCTCACCCTCACCCTGAGATAGGAGAGTCGTGCTTAGGATGCTCAATCCTCCCTGCCTGGCCAGCCCCCGAGCGACCCGAGTCCATTCAGAACCCGGGTTGTCAGCACAGCGAATGGTAATTTTACAGCTATATTACTGGGGCTGGTTTTTTTCCAGTATAATCTAAAGTAACTTGGTTGCCAAGATAAGAATGAGAGTAATGTGGGTCGTCAGATTGCACAATGGATGCACTGCGCACTTCCATGCTAGCGCCCAAGTTCGGAGGCGAACTCAGGAGCTGGCGCCGCCGCTCATGCAGCTAGGCTAGAGGAAGCACACTGTCCATGGAGTCATGTTCCATGTTCAGGTTCTGCAGCGGCTCCTACTGGTGAGCCCAGGAGCTTGTTTTCCCTGAAAGAGTACCTTGCATGTGTTCAAGGCAGCCTCCTCTCCACACAAGCAAACATACACAATATGTGTGCTGCCTGGGGAGGGGAACAAAACATGACAGAGAACCTTCGATTGGCAAAGGATGGCATTTTACCCACTGCAGGCCCCGCATCACCGATCACAGCACCCACCTCCACCAATCCAGATTCCCACTGGGGATCACGGACAGGTAAGGGCAACCCTAAAGGCCCTGCCATGGGGAACAGCGGGAGGGGTAAGTGCCTGGAGCTAGTGGGTGACAGGGATGTGGGAGGGCAGAGCAGATAGGGGCCGGCTGGTGAAGGAACATAAATACTTCCATAAATAAACCAAAAAAAAGGTAAGAGTGATATAGGTTCAGGGGGGACAGCTAATGTACATAGACGGTATATTATAACACAGTCTCCGATTTATCACCAGTCAGAGTAAAGGACCAACATACTTTTTACTGAGCATAAAAATGCTGCCTAATGCACCACGCTCAGCGTTCCCATTCCCACTGTCTCCGGCTGTCAACTGCCACTTGCTGTTCGCCATTCTGCTTTGCCATTCACCTACTCCTCACAAGCACCGGTTGGTTTCAGAAACGTTTAAGAAAATTAAAAAAAAAAACCTGACCCCCAAAATGTTTTTTTTTTTCTAAAACAAACTTAGCAGGGGAACTTCGTTTCATCAGCCGCTGCCAGCTGCCATAACAGCACGCAGAGCGATGACCCACCTGTATCACTTCTCACTGTGACGAGAGGGGCGAGACAGAACACTGAAAACAAATAAAATGCCTTTTCAACAGTCGCTGCTTCATAACATATATACGTCTACTTTACCGTGTTATCTTACAGCATAAGAATGTTATCTCATGCTGTTTGGGCTGACTGAACTGCTCAGCTTTGAGGTCCTCTGGTCCACACAGCACAAGATACCATTCTTATGCTGTAAGAAATGCACACAAGTATACATATTAATATATAAGACAGCAAAGATGACAAGTCCCATGTAAATGTCGTACTTGTACATACATATACAGCACTCTGGCTAAAACGCTCCCTTATTTTCCAGCCTCGGATGAGATGCCAGAGGAACATGGTCCTGGCGGCGAAAGGAAAATTAGGGAATGGGGAACTGCCATCCCTACACTCAATACAGGGAACACTAATGACAGAAATGTGCCGATAGAGGGCCATGATGCATGCCCCCTAGAGGTTCATGTCCATTCACACACACCCCACCCCTGCCCCCCCACCACCAACCCTCTCTTAAAACTCTCCACTTATTTTGTACTGACCAGTGTCAACAGAAGCATGTTTCATCCCTCCTCCACCCTTTCTGTAAAAAGTGGCGACTGGATTCAGCAGCAGATCCAGGATGCAGGAATCAGGTACAGCCAAGGCCGGAAAGAATTGCCAAGGGTAGCACAAGGCAGTCTGGAGGAGGGCCACCTCAGCCTCCACTTCCACAGTGATAGCACATCATAAGAGCGACCAAAATGAGCAACTAGAAATACAGCAGCTCGTTTTGGGCACTTTTATAGTGGGCTACCCTGCAGAATAGCGAGGGTGTGTGATAGCGACCAGGGAGAAGGGAGAATGGAAGGGAGGAATAAGCAGGGGAAGGGGAGGGACAGGGAAGAGTTTTTCAGGTACTGGTGTGCCTGCTGCTGCTGAGTTAGCCTTGTGGCATGGTAGTGTGGGAGGCTACCCATGTCAGAGCAGGTACTGGGTTCGAGACCGGGAGCGGGTTACATTTTGCCGGCACTTAAATTTTGCTGAAATTCAGATTTTTGTCCCTCCTCAATATGCACCCCCCTTGAGTTGAAAATCCTAAGTAAGGAAGGGTTCGGGGGGGGGGGGCTGTTTTAATTCAGGAAGTTGGATCACCCTGAAGTGTATATCGATAATCTGCTTTTCAGCGATATACACTCGCCATAATAGCGATTGCTGTTTTGCATTCACTATTATGACATGGAACCTGCATAGTGACCCCTCATAGTGGTCCATGGAGCTCAGCTCTCTTTCATCAGGGGTGATGCAGGTTCCTGATGCGCTGCATGAAGGGAGGCTTGAAGAGGCTCAGTCAATGTCAGGGTTGGTGGATGGAGGAAGGGACTGGTACAAAGGTAGAAAGTGTTGGGGGGGGATCAAATACATTGTAAGTCATCTTTATGATGGTCGCCGTCACCCTGGGGCCCTGCCTCTGTGGATTACCAGTGGCCTCAACGATGGAGGGGGGAGGGAATGGCTGATGTATCTGGAAGTGCACCCCCCCACTGATGCTTCTTCATATGAAAAACAATATCCAGTGTACCTGTCCCCACGCCAAAGCTTCTTCATAGGAGACAAACAATGTCCAGTGCACCTCCCCGAAGCTTCTTCCTATGAAACAAACAATATCCAGTGCACACCCCCACGAAGCTTCTCCATAGGAAACAAATAATATTCAGTGCATCCCCCGCTGAAGCTTCCCCATAGGAAACCAAACAATATCCAGTGCACCATCACCCCGACACTGAAGCTTCTTCATAGGAAACAAATAATGTCCACCACAACCCCCCCCCCCGCCAAAGCTTCTTCAAAGGAAACAAGCAATATTCAGTGCACCCCCACCAAAGATTCTCCATAGGAAACAAACAATATCCAGTGCATCCCCCATGTTGAAGCTTCTCCATATGAAACAAACAATATCCAGTGTACCACCCATGCTGAAGCTTCTACTGGAAGCAAACAATATCCACTGCAACCCCCTCAAAACTTCTTCATAGGAAACAATATCCAGTGCTTCACTTCCCCCGACGCTTCCATGGAAACAAACAATATCCAGTGCAACCCCCGTCAAAGTTTCTCCATGGAAACAAACAATATCCACTGCAACCCCCGCCAAAGCTTCTCCATAGGAAACAAACAATATCCAGTGTAATCCCTCTCCCTGTGCCAAAACTTCTTCACAGGAAACAAACAATATCCAGTGCACACCCCCACTGAAGCTTCTTCATATGAAACACACAACATTCAGTGCATCTCCAGCCAAAGCTTCTCCAAAGGAAACAAACAATATCCAGTGCACTCCACCCACTAAAGCTTCTTCCATAGGAAACAATATCCAGTGCCCCCCAGCCAAAGCTTCTCCATGGGAAACAAACAATATCCAGTGCACACCCCCAGGACCTTCTCCATGGAAACAAACAATATCCACTGGCCCCACCACTGAAGCTTCTTCATATGAAACAAATAATATCCACTGCAACCCCCATGCCAAAGCTTCTTCATAGGAAACAAACAACATCCAGTGAACCCCCATGCCAAAGCTTCTCCATGAAACAAACAATATCCAGTGCACCCCACACGTCAAGCTTCTCCATAAGAAACAAACAATATCCAGTGCACACCCCCCACCCCACAAATCTTCTCCATGGAAACAAACAATATCCAGTGCACTCCACCCACTGAAGCTTCTTCATATGAAACAATATCCAGTGCAATCCCCCCCGCCAATGCTTCTCCTTGGGAAACAAACAATATCCAGTGTACCCCCCATGCCGAAGCTTCTCCATGGGAAACAAACAATATCCAGTGTGCCCACCCCCACATTGAAACTTCTCCATAGGAAATAAACAATATCTAGTGTAACCCCTCCCCCGTGACAAAACTTCTTCACAGGAAACAAACAATATCCAGTGCACACCCCCACTGAAGCTTCTTCGTATGAAACACACAACATCCAGTGCATCTCCAGCCAAAGCTTCTCCAAAGGAAACAAACAATATCCAGTGCAACCCCCCCACGCCAAAGCTTCTCCATGGAAAACAAACAATATCCAGTGTACCACCCCCACTGAAACTTCTTCATAGGAAAAACAATATCCAGTGTACCCCCACTGAAACTTCTTCATAGGAAGAAAACAATATCCAGTGTACCCCCATCGAAGCTTCTTCATAGGAAAAAACAATATCCAGTGTACCCCCCACAGAAGCTTCTTCATAGGAAAAACAATATCCAGTGTACCCCCACTGAAACTTCTTCATAGGAAACAAACAATATTCTAGTGCACCCCAGAGCTTCTCCATAGGAAACAAATAATATCCAGTGCACACACCATCGCCAAAGCTTCTCCATGGAAACAAACAATATTCATTGCAAACCTCCCCACGCTGAAGCTTCTTCATTGGAAACAAACAATATTCAGTGCACCCCACTGAAGCTTCTCCGTAGGAAACAATATCCAGTGCCCTCCGCCGAAGCTTCTCCATGGGAAACAAACAATATCAAGTGCACACACACACCCCCGACGCTTCTCCATGGCAAACAAACAATATCCACTGGCCCCCCCACTGAAGCTTCTTCATATGAAACAAACAATATCCACTGCAACCCCCATGCCAAAGCTTCTTCATAGAAACAAACAACATCCAGTGAAGCCCCCTGCAAAAGCTTCTCCATAGGAAACAAACAATATCCAGTGCATCCCCCCACGTCAAGCTTCTCCATAAGAAACAAACAATATCCAGTGCAACCCTCCCCCACCAAATCTTCTCCATGGAAACAAACAATATCCAGTGCACTCCACCCACTGAAGCTTCTTCATATGAAACAATATCCAGTGCAATCCCCGCCAGCAAAGCTTCTCCTTGGGAAACAAACAATATCCAGTGTACCCCCCATGCCGAAGCTTCTCCATGGGAAACAAACAATATCCAGTGTGCCCACCCCCACACTGAAGCTTCTCCATAGGAAATAAACAATATCCAGTGTAACCCCTCCCCCCGTGCCAAAACTTCTTCACAGGAAACAAACAATATCCAGTGCACACCCCCACTGAAGCTTCTTCATATGAAACACACAACATCCAGTGCATCTCCAGCCAAAGCTTCTCCAAAGGAAACAAACAATATCCAGTGTAACACCCCACGCCAAAGCTTCTCCATGGGAAACAAACAATATCCAGTGTACCCCCCCGACGAAGCTTCTTCATAGGAAAAAAACAATATCCAGTGTAGCCCCCCCACCGAAGCTTCTTCATTGGAAAAAAACAATATCTAGTGTACCCCCCCACCGAAGCTTCTTCATAGGAAGAAAACAATATCCAGTGTACCCTCCGCCGAAGCTTCTTCATATGAAACAAACAATATCCAGTGCACACCCCTCCGGCAAAGTTTTTCCATGGGAAACAAACAATATCCAGTGTACCTACCCCCACGCCAAACCTTCTTCATAGGAAACAAACAACGTCCAGTGCACCCCCCAAGCTTCTTTATATGAAACAAACAATATCCAGTGTACACCCCAAGCTTCTTAATAGAAACAAACAATATTCAGTGCATCCCCAAGCTTCTCCATAGGAAACAAATAATATCCAGTGCACCCCCCCCGCCAAAGCTTCTCCATGGGAAACAAACAATATCCATTGCAACCCTCCCCACGCTGAAGCTTCTTCATTGGAAACAAACAATATTAGTGCACCCCTCCACTGAAGCTTCTCCATAGGAAACAATATCCAGTGCCCTCCGCCGAAACTTCTCCATGGGAAACAAACAATATCCAGTGCACACCCCCCCCCGAGGCTTCTCCATGGGAAACTAACAATATCCACTGGCCCCCCCACTGAAGCTTCTTCATATGAAACAAACAATATCCACTGCAACCCCCCCATGCCAAAGCTTCTTCATAGGAAACAAACAACATCCAGTGAAGCCCCCATGCCAAAGCTTCTCCACGGGAGATAAACAATATTTAGTGCACCCCACCGCGATGCTTCTTCATATGAAACAAACAATATCCAGTGCACGCCCCCAGGCAAAGTTTTTCCACAGGAAACAAACAATATCCAGTGTACCTGCCCCAGCAAAGCTTCTTCGAAGGAGACAAACAATATCCAGTGCACACCCCCCGAAGCTTCTCCATGGGAAACAAACAATATCCACTGCAAACCTCCCCACGCTGAAGCTTCTTCATAGGAAACAAACAGTATCCAGTGCGCACCCCTCCCCTGAAGCTTCTTTATAGGAAACAAACAATATTCAGTGCACCCCCCGAAGCTTCTTCATAGGAAGCAAACAATATTCAGTGCACCCCAAAGCTTCTTCATAGGAAACAAACAATATCCAGTGCACCCCCCCGCCGAAACTTCTCCGTAGGAAACAAACAATATTTAGTGCACCCCCTGCCAAAGCTTTTCCATAGAAAGCAAACAATATTCAATGCGCACCTCCAAGCTTCTTCATAAGAAACAAACATATCCACTGCAACCCCCCCATGAAGCTTCTCCATAGGAAACAAACATTATCCAGCATACCCCACCCCATCCCACCAAAACTTCTTCATAGGAAACAAACAATATCCAGTGCACACACACCCTGACACTTCTCCGTAGCAAAGAAACAATATCCAGTGTACCCTCCCGACGCTTCTCCATGGGAAACAAACAATATCCAGTACAACCCCCCCCCACTGAAGCTTCTCCATAGGAAACAAAAAATATCCAGTGCACCTCACTGAAGCTTCTTCATATGAAACAAACGATATCCAGTGTAACCCCCCACTGAAGCTTCTCCATAGAAACAAACAATATCCAGTGCATCCCCAAACAAAGCTTCTCCATAGGAAGCAAACAATATCCAGTGCCCCCACGAAGGCTTCTCCATGGGACACAAACAATATCCAGTGCACCCCGAAGCTCCACTATTGGAAACAAATATACTGTGCCCCCCTGAACTGGGGGGGGTCACTAGGTATTTGTTTCTGATATTGGCTACACACCAGTAGCACACCTACAAAACAAAGACATTTGTAAGAAATGTGATCAGAACTCAGTAAATGAAGCAGGGTTGAGCTTGCTGTCATTAATTATGCAACTGACATTCAAAAACAGCTGAGAATACTGATGCAAACCTGCGGACACCCACTTTCATCATAACTTGATGTAGAACCAGCCTTATTATTTCATGGTGATTTGCATATACATCCCATGATTATTGGGATATCTGTACGTTGGGGAAAATGTCTGTGGAGCCAACTGTATAGTAAGGTTTTTTGGGGGGTTTTTTATTTATTTTTTTGCTTGAAAACAGAAAACCTTTCTAATGAAAACTGCTTGTTCTTTTAACTCGGTAAAGAAGCAGTGGCAGTTTTAGGCAGGACCTGTTCCCACAGAGACTGGTGCAGCAGACGTTCAGCAAATAAAACGATGGGGAGAGGATCAGAAAATGTTTCATTTTGCTAGCTATTTCTTGGCTCGTTTGCGATGCCCAAATCTAATGCAGCATCCAGAAATGAGTGTAGTGATCCGCTCAAATGCCTGAGTGGCTACATTAGAGCTGAGAAGTGCTGACAGTGCTTATGAAGCTCATAGTGAACACACACCACTAATAATATTTCAGTTGGCCAGAGGTCTCGTTATTTTCTTATTACTGGGAAGGTTCAATCAGGCTTTCTAGGCAGAGCTGAATGGAGTAAGCACATCTCGGTAGCATTACACGTTCAGGGGCTGGGGGGTTCTGACCAACGCTACAAAATGCAGCAAAGTGCACCCTCTGAGGTCAAGGATGAATTTGGTTAGAAATGTCACATTTTTGCCAGCCTGATAGCACAGCCAGTGGAGGAGCTAGGGGGGCTGGGGGGGTTGGTCGCCCCTCCTGGCTGCCCCAGTGTGAGCAGTGGTGCCCCACCACTATCTTTATTCACTGTTTAGTGCCCATTGTGGAGCCCATGATTGACTGAATGGCCCTCCCTGGCTCCCAAATGCTCCCAAACCTGGCTCCGCCACTGAGCACAGCTACAGCGCTGTTGTCTGCAACAGTATGGCAACCCGGGTTCGGAAAGAGCCCAGGTCATCGGAGAGTCAGCGGTGGAGGGGAGGAGGATGTGCTGCAATGTGAATGATCAGAAATGGTGGTGCAGGCTGGAGACCAGGCATGCACAGGGTGGGGAGCACGTGTGGATGTCCATGCGTCAGTTATAATATGGCCCGAGGATGCCATGAGCACGAACACTTGTGGAGGGAGAAAGCAGAAGAAAATCAGTGGCCAAGCAACAGAATGAGCCATGCCCACCTCCCACGGCTGTCACGCAACCTCGCCCCACCACTGCTCATTACTGCTGGCTCCCAGAGACTCCACAATAGCTGGCCGGGGTAATGCGCACTGTGGCGCTGAAAGGTGGGGTCATAATCCAGGGGGAAATATGGGGTGGTACAAGGAATGTGAGCAAAGACAGTACTGCAGGAGCAGCACACTGTAAGGTAGCAGACTAAATGTGAGGGTAGAGGGAGGTTGGAATGCATGTGCCAAGAGAAAGAAAGAAAAAAATGTAAAAAAAAAGTCACGTTTTTGTTTTATTCACATCCCCCAACCCACCAGTCACCTGCCCCCCCAACAGCACACGCTTACTGAGCTCTGCTCACCTCCGAGCTCTTCTCCTCTGGTCATGCAAACAGATACTCCTGCTCCACTGTACTGAAGCATGTACAGGTGAGCTCCTGCCATTTGGGGAGTTTCCTGCCAGGTGTGCGGCTCGGAGGAGGCCTGGACTACAGACCAATGGAGGGAGATTTCTGCCACAGTGGTAGATGCTGCGTGGACGCCTGTGGAAGTTTATTTATTTATTTAAATTTTGGTAACCGGGTAGGCCCACTGGGTCCATGATGGTCCCTGTTTCAGGGGCGACCCGGGATTAGTTACAAGTACCTAAAGGGGAAAAGAAGGTTTAACACATACGATTGAGAATTATGCAACTCGACAAGTACATGACAAGGGTTCCGCACGTACGACTGAGAAATTATACAAAGTTGACAACTAAAGGACAAAGTGGGAAGTAGAAGGCAAGAGGTCACTGCCAGTAGGAGTGCACCCCCACAGTGGGAAAGATAACCACAGGCTAGTAGTGGGTACTTGAGATAATAAGAGAGGGTCCAGTTCTTCAGATCCAAAATTTTCCCAATGAAAAACCTCCGAGTACTGAAAATCTAGAATATGGCTTACAGTCTAAAGACAAAGCTATCTGCAGCACGTATTTCTAGGAAGGACAATGTATTAACAGATTCATCGAGCAGAGTGAGACAGTGTCACTCATGAATGATTCAGAAGATGAAGGGGGGAACAGAAATAAATGTGCTTGCATCATGGTAGAACAGGAGATTACCTCTTGCAGATCAACAACCATGAGGACAGTACGAAAGGATGCTCTCAGTCTGTCCTGGAAAACAAGTTCCTGTATGTATTTCCATTTCCACGGATTTAGAAGGTACGTCTATAAATGGGAACAGAGTATAGCTGTGATCCTGTTGGTATCAGACTGGGCCAGGCAACCAAGGTATTCTTTAGTTATGAGGCTATCTCAGCGGTTGCCAATAGATTTCCCTTCAGACTGGACCTTCTGACACAATCTCCAAAGGAAGAGGGCTTCACTCAGATCTGAAATCACACCACCTGAGGGCATGGTTCCTGCAGCGTTAGAATTGACAGACTTCAAACTCTCAGGAAAAAAAAAAAAGATGGACGCTTTGAAGGTGACCCGGAAACCAGCTACTAGGAAAACCTAATAGTTCAGAATGGAGAAGATGTTCTGTCTGGTGTGATAGGAAATCAGTACAGCCAGGCAGGGGATCTGACATCTTAGAGATAATGGAATATCTGATACATTTGAAAGCTAAAGGGTCACAGCCATCATCATTAAAAGTGCATTGGGCTGCAATACCTGCTTATAAATCAAACACTAGTTCAAAAACCACAGCTTCACATCCAAGTATCAAACAATTTTCCAAGGGGCTGAATCACGTGTATCCACCAGTAAAGGAACCAGTCCCTCCTTGGGATTTGAATTTTTTGAACACAACTGATGAGTTCTACCCTTTGAACAACTGGCTTTCTCTGAGATGAAATACGAGACATGGAAGACTTTTTTCTTAGCAGCTAGGCCTATCGCATCAGTAGGGAGGGTCGGTGAGACGTAAGCCCTCGGTATAGATCCTAACCATTTGGTCTTTTTCAAAGAGAAAGTAGTGCTTAGCACAAATGTAAAGTTTCTACTAAAAGTAGTTTGTAATATAAAATGCCATCTCCATTTTTTTCCCCCTGGGCTTCATACAACCCTAGGTGAGAAACAACGTCACAGCCTGGTTGTAAAGCAGGCTTCGAGTTTTTACAAACACAAAACAGAGTCAGATGTGATGTAAAATAGCTGTAAAATATGGTAAAGCAGGTAAAGATCACCCAGCAGCAAAAAGAACAATCTCAAAATGGACTGTTTTATTTTTTTGATTTTTGTTATTCCAAAGCTGGCAAGGGGCTACCAACAGGAAGAAAAGCTTGTTCCATATGGGGAACAGGCAACAGCAGTCTCAGTGACAGCTACATACACAGATACACAGATGTATCTGCACAGAAAAAGGCTCATGGTTCATCCAGTATGCCCAGTTCCTGCTTCCAGCTGCTAGGCAAGTCCATAATCCATATGTTAGAGTTTTTTTTTTCCTTTTTATCTTACTCAACTCCCTCCCTAGGATTCAACCCCTGGCCCCAGCACTGGTCCCTGCCTTTTCACTCACCCACCCCAGGATTTACCTGTCTGCGCCAGTTCTGTCCTGGCTTCCCCCAGGTGGGGCTGACACAGGGCACCCCCAAATCCCCCCCCCCCGTGGAACTTGAGCTTCAGTGAGTGGGGAGAGAGTGTCACAGTTGGCGGTACAGGGCCTGCAGCACCCATAGTGGGCCTCCCGATCGGTAGCCTTTTTCCATGGTGAAGCAGCCACTTGGTCCTCCACTCATACTTTCACATCCCACTACTGTCTGAATATCTCCAGCCCAGAAGGGAAGCAAGTTTTGGGGCACCTGTCCTCCACAACCATTCCCCAAAATAGTTATTTGAAACCCATCTCCCAGGTACTGCTAGAAGTCTGCAAATAGAGTGACAACATACACCACAATCCTGGAATTAAAAAAAGGTTACTCACTGTAGCAACCATGTTTGTTCTAAGGGATGTGATTTGTGGTCACATTATCCTAACCCCACCTCCCCTTCCAGAATAATAGTCTAAGGTTCATCAGCTCAGCAGGTAAGGTTAAGATTGACAGTTCAGCATTAGTAATCTCTTCTTAATATGTTTTTAGTAAGAAAAAACAAAATCTTTGAAAACAGAAGTTGTACTGGCCAGCCCAATGCCACAGCGGTAGGCCTACCTGCTCGCTATGCTGGCAACCCAAATTCAGAAACAGATTTGGGTAGCTCAGTACCAAGTTTCACAGGGACAGTTCTCATCCCTCGGGGGGGAGGGCCAGTATTGTGCAGTTTGTCTGCCACCTGACAAAGGTTAGGAGACGGTATAGTGGGACCACAGGAACGGGAGAGGCAGCCACCGTCACTGCACGCCTTGGAGAAAAAAAACAGGAGCTGGAGGAAAAAGTCATGGCCGGCCATTGCACCAGCAACCCCCCCAAACAGGCCCATGCACATCACCCACCATTATCGTGCTCCTGGGCAAGTGTGGCTACCGGTAAGTCCATGAGAAGATCAGTTACAGATGCCCCCGGGAAAATCAGGGAACAAGAAATAAATTTTATTTATTTATTGAAATGTTTCACCAGGAAGACATATTGAGCAATATTGCTTGTTTCTAGATGTGTCCTTGGGGGAAAGGGGAAGGAACATACAGCAGGTAATAACAGATTTGATACAAAAGGCATAATCACAAGTGCTACAGTACAGAATGTAGAGTTAAGTATACAGTAAGTGCTGTGCCACAGTATTACATTCACTTAACAACCTCAGTGCTAATCAGTTTACAATCAGATGACAAGACACAAAGCATAGGGTAGTATAGTGAGAAAATGGGGTGGCTAAAACAATATAAAAAAAAGTAACCAGGCAAGAGGAGGGTAAGAAGACGAGACTGGGTGCAGAATGACAGGTGGGGTAGTAAGTGAGATGCCTGCAATGAGATGCAGAATTTAACTCCTACTATACCTCCTCGCCACTGAGCTAGAAATCCCTCCCCTCCTACCCATCCCCTCCCCACCTACCCTCTACGGTGTGTCCCCTCCACCACCCTCCCACCTTCCCTTCTCTTTCGCTACTGTAACCCCAAGCGGTGCCTAGTGCCTCCTCACCATCAACCTCTCTAAAGGTGCCTCCTGACCTTGACCCAAAACTCTCCCTCTCCTCTTTACCGCCCATTTTTTCTTACCCCTTCTCAATAATCCTAAATCTCTCATTCTCTTTTGCCTCGGTCCCCTCTTCATGGAAACATGCAGTGGTCCTCCCTCTACTCAAAGGGGGTGAACCCTCATCCCCTGGCAACTATCGCCCCATTTCTCTCCTCCCTACCCTTGCCAAACTTCAAGAACACATTGTCCTCTTCCAACTCACCTCTTTTCTATCTGACGCCTCCTTTTTCACCCCTTTCTAGTCTGGTTTCAGGAAAAACCACTCAACCACCACCTCTCTCCTATGGCTCACAGACTCCATCCTAACCGGGATGGACAATGGCCAAATTACCTCTGCCATTTTTGTTGACCTGGCTAAGGCCTTCACTACCGTCTCTCACTCCCTTCTCCTTGACTCACTCCAGGGGCCTATTTTCCTCCACCACAAACTGGTTCAAGGCCTACCTTATTGGCAGAACCCAATCAATTAAGATCTTGGACACCACTTCCCCTCCCCTCCCGATTAGCACTGGTGTTCCCCAGAGCTCAGTATTAGTACCCTTCCTATCCTCCATCTTCTTAAATGACCTTCCCTCTGTTTGCTCTCCCTCCTCCGCTATACATATGTTTGCTGATGATACAGTTCTGTATGCATCTGACTCCTGTCCTGCTGAGGTTACAACCAGCTTACAGTAAGACTTCGACAAGGTTCAGCTCCGGTTTGCTAACCATCAACTTTTCCTCAACACCAAGAAGACCATCTCCATGACCTTTAGTACAAGGCAGAGACTCTCTAGGCTTCCCTCCCTACCCACTTTCCACACCCTTGATGGGACTTTACTTGAGGACACATCATCCTTCAGGTACTTAGGTGTTTGATTGGACCAACACCTAAACTTCTCTGGACATATTGACACCATCCAGAAAAAACTGCACCCCCAAGCTTGGTGCCCTGTTCAGGAGCTGTACTTGCATCCCTCCTACGGCTAGGCGTGAACTTGTTCAGAAGATGATACTGCCCATTTTCGACTACTATGACGTAGTCTATGGTGCTGCCCCTAAGTCCTCCCTGGCCATACTGGACATCCTATTCAATCCCTTCTGCTCCTTTGCCCTGGATGCCCCCCTTGCATCCATCACTGTGATCTTTATCGTGCCCTATTCTTCCCCTCTCTTACAAACAGGCAACTCTCCCACTGTGCTAAATTCACCTCCAAGCACTGGTTGGGTGAGCTCCCTTCCTACCTTACCTCCTCCTTTATAACACCACCCCCATCCTCCCATTCCTTTAGATCCGGTTACTCTCACCACCTCCCAAAAATTTGGAATTCCCTCCCCCCTCTAATCTGGCACTCATCCTCTGCCTACTCCATCAGCTCTGCCCTCAATAATTACCTTGCAGCTAGCTGCTCCTGCCATGTCCCTCTCTAATTCCCTCCTCTAAGCCCTGGACAAACCCTACCCCTCTACCGTCACCTTCATTTTATCCTGTGCATCCCCACCCCCCAAATTTCTAGCTCTCCTCCCCTTCCCCCAAATTGCTTCCCGTTACTGGCCTCCCTTGATCTCTCACAGAATGTAAGGGACCCCGAATGCTCTCCATGGGTCCCTCTCCTACCCCCCAAGGGGCTTGTATATCTCATCTAGTCCCTTCCCCCACCATCCCTTCTATCTCCCTAGACTTACAGTCCTCTTGCAGGGTTCTTAGCATCCTGAAGGGGCCCTACTGTGTCTAGGCTTGTCTCCTCTTCTTCCTCCTCCCCATCTACCTGTCCCCCTAGCCTTTTCAGTCCCCTTGCAGGGTTCTCAGCATCAAGGGGCCCTACTGCACCTAGGCATGTCTCCTCTCCTTCCTCTCCCCCATTCTACCTTTTCTCCCTAGCCTTCACAGTCCCCTTGCAGGGTTCTCAGCATCCTGAAGGGGTCCTACTGGGCCAAGGCTTGTCTCCTCTCCTTCCCCTTCCCATCTGTCTTTCTCCCTAGTCTTCGCAGTCCCCTGTGCAGGGTTCTCAGCATCCTGAGGGGGTCCTACTGCACCTAGTCTTGTCTTCTCTCTTTCCCCTTCCCCATCTACCTTTCTCCCTGACCATCACAGTCCCCTTGCAGGGTTCTCAGCATCCTGAAGGGGTCCAACTGAGCCTAAGCATTATCTCCCCTGTTTTATCTAGCCACTATCTTGGCTTTTCATGACTACTAGCAGGGTCCAATGCATCCTGACGGACTATTGATTAGGCCCCAATCCCCTCCAAAGGTGCAAATTCTCTTCCTCTTAAGAGTTCAATATTCCCTCCTTCCCTCCCTCTCCTATCACTCTCTTAATCCCTATCTACTGACCTTCCCCAACCCCCCTGCAGGGTACGCCACATCCTGAAGGGTCCCCTCTTGAGCTAGGTCCTATTCCCCCTTCTAGCATTGTCACACCTCCTCCTTCTTTCTCTTCCCTTTTTAAACCCCTACAGCCTTATCCCCCTTTCTGTCTAGCCCCACAGCCCCCTTGCAGGGTTCCCCACATACTGAAGGGAGCTCTCTGGGACACTGCCTTATCCCATTCTCTCTGGTCCCCACAGTCCTCTGCAGGCTTCCTCGCATCCTGAAGGGGTCTCCAAGGACACAACCCTTCCCCCTCCCCCCACCTCACCCCTCCCTCTCCTTTCACCCTTTTCTTTCACGTAACCACTTGTTTACTTCTTAACCCGGCACTTATTATTGACCACTCTTTCTACCCATTACGTGCAACACTGTTGCAACACTGTTTGTAACACCTGCCTTACAACTGTATGTTAATGTTGATCTTGTAACTTGAATGTTTAATGTCTCATTCCTATTGTACCCCTTCCCCCCCCCAGGTCGCACTGGGAGCGAGCAATTTGTCACTCAGTGTGCCTTCCTGGTGAAACTTTTCAATAAATACATAAAATTTAGATGCAGTTGCAAGCAGGGGTTGTATGCAAATGCATGTGAGAGGAAAGAACATGTGATGATGGAGCATTACGAATGTTGGTTCAAAAGGAGCTCCATAGCTTGTGCAAGCGGTACGAGGAAGACTTGCTGGTGGTGGAGATCTGGGAGGGATGGTGAGGGTGTGGGCAGCACTGCTCCTCAAAGTGTGGGAGGATGGTGGTAGTGAGAGTGAGGCCGTAAGATAAGCAGGGATTGTTCCCAGCCAGAACTTACCAATAAAATTAATGCAATGAACCACTCAGCGATCAGTGAGGAAGGGGAGTGCCAGGGATTGGTATAAGGAAGAGTGGTGAGTGTAGGGTGGGCAGCCAAGGGCAAAGTGACAGAAAGTATGGAAGAGGGTATCCAACCTGGCTAAGATGGATTTGGGGGTGGCACTATAGACTACGTCACCGTAGTCAAATGTTGGAAGAATCATTCTTAAGAGAATTTCTCTGCGAGACGATAGGGGCGACGCAATCACAGTTCCGCTAAAGACCACCCAGCTTGGGGAGCAGTTTTTTATGGATTGCGTCCACATGACTAGAGAAGTCAAGGTGTTTACCAAGCCATACCCCAAGGTATCTGAAGGAGGCAGTATTTTCCAACAAAGTTCCATCAAGAGTTTGGAAGGAGAACAAATAGAAGCCTGTCGGGAGGATTTGGAGAACCGTGCTAGACGGAATAATATCCAGATTTATTGCATCCCAGAGTGCTCGGAGGGGTCCAGTGTAAAAGATTTCATGGAGGCCCTGCTGCACACCGCCCTTGAGTTACCACAGAGCTTACAGCTTCAACTAGAACGGGTTTATTTATTTTATTTTATTTATTTATTTATTAGGTCATCGATTTACAGACCTTTGAGTCATAGACTCATTTACAAAGGCACCTTGTCAAGACAGCAATACATTACAGCCATCAAAACAGTACAGTACATAACGCTTAGATTGAAAAAGCAACCAGTGTTACAGGCATTCACTGGTGGTACACGCTTGGTAATAGGTAGATCACAGTAGTCATAATATAGGTACACGAGTACCACGTCAGGTAGCAACCAGAGATATTTTATTACATTAGTCAGCAGATGTTGCATGAGACCCCAGATATATACAGCAAAAGTAGACAGGGCAGACCCAGCCTAAGGGTGAAGGTAAGGGGCAGGTGGGGGATTATGTGCAGTTCCAGCAGCGAGCGCTTGTCAGATGGCTTCTGAGGGAGACCTTGAAAGGACCAAGCTTAGTAGAGTCAGCTGTTTTGGCTGGGAGGGAACTGAACCAGGAGGGAGCCCGACAGCAAAAGGATCTCTGGGCCATAGAGGTCCTTACCCTGGGGACAATAAGGGAGGTTTTGACAGTGCTGCGGGTGGAGACTGAGGCGGAGGCACACTGCAGGGAGGAGGCGACGCTGGGGGGGGCCCTAGCAGGGTCTTTTTCACAAGAAGGCAGGTTTGGAAGCGGAGTCTTTCTTCAAGGTTGAGCAAGTTGGTGGTGGAGTACAGCAGGCATGTGTGGGTGCGACTAGGGGCTCCCAGCATTAGCCTGCAAGCCTTGTTTATAGAGAGCTGGATTCTGCAAGCACAGTGTTGTTGGCTGCAGCATAGATGTGCAGCCCATAGTCGATTAACGACAGAACAGAGGAGATGATTGCCAATCTAAGGGCCTCTTGTGGTAGGCAGTCCCTATGGTGGTATAATAATAGGAGGAAATCTGAGTAGTATCCCTGCTGAGATTTACTTAGAAGTCCAGGGTTAATCAAATTGGAAGCTGTTCGTCTTCTTATGTGAGTCTGGGCAGGTTACTCTGTTTTAATTTATTGTTTAAGTAATTGAGGGGTGAGTTAAATTTATATTGATGTTTATTATTTGAATTATTTTGTATTGTCTATGTACTTTATTTAAAACATATTTTGGTTGGGTTGCTTACATGAGCAAGTTTTATGTAGTTTTATTAAGTAGACTAATTGGGATTTCCTCTACTTTAGAGGAATATCCCGATATATTGAGGTAGTAAACGCTTATTATTTTATTTAAATTAAAGTTTGATTAACAAGGTGGTTTAAATCTTTAACAATGCTGATGTTATGGTGGGGAATTGTTCTGGTAGGGTGCCAGTTTTTAGTATGTGAAAATTTTACTCAGAAGGAAAAAGATATTATAGAATGTCCATATTTGGTAATAGAATATAAGGGAACTATGAAGGGAGAGAGAATTGTTCTATTTCGGTGGCAAGGGGACATTCAGGCCTCTTTATTGAATACTCATACTGAGACTATTTTAATTAAATGGGTGTATTGGTAGTGAACTTCTATGTGGCTGGGGACATAATGTTGTTCTTGAAAGTGCCAAATCTAGAGATTATCTAATGAAGGGGAAACAATTAAATCTTAAATTGTATAGAGTGGGTAAATGGATTGTAATTATGGGGTTAATGCTAAGTGGGGGATGTTCAATTAAACCCTGGGCCTGTAGCTGATTTGAATCAGGATTACACATTAGAAATGTTGAATGAAAAAGGACTAAAAAGAGAGTGGGTGGTGTGTTATAAACCTGACATTTTAATAATTACTGAATCATGGCTACATATAGAAATTCAAGATAATGACATAGCCCTGGAAATTTTTCATATGTGGAGAAGAGATAGATCCAAAGGGGGGGAGAGTATTAATTTATGTTAAAAATTGGATTGATGTTAGGGAATTGCAAAATTTGTATAATTGGGCTGATTCAGAATTGTTACCATTAGAATTAAAGCTACCTTATTCCAAACCCATATTATTGATTGGCATTTACTGTCCACCTAAAAGTAGTTTAATAGTTTTTTTTCTGAAATACAAGATGTACTGAAGAATTATCAAATTTCACATGAAATTTTGATAATTGGGGATTTAAATGTTGATTGGGGGAAATATAGATGCCCATCATAGTTTAATTGATATGGCTACTACATTGAATTTGGTGCAACTGATAAAAGATGTAACTAGGTTAAATGTAGTAAATCCTAGTAATTCAGCTATGTTAGATCTTATTTTTACTACAAACCCAGAAAAGTTTATTAAGAGTGGGGTGTTACCAGACTCAATGTCAGATCATCAGATAATTTTTTATATTAGAAATCAGAAATCTAGAAAGACTCCTAAGAATATTGTACAAACTAGAGTTTTTAAACAGTTTGATTACATTCAATTTATGCAGGAATTAGAAAATTATAACTGGGAGAGATTAGAATTAATTCCCACTGTGGGGGATGCGTGGGATATGTTTCAAAAGGATTTAATACAAATCTGTAATAAACAGGCTTCTGTAAAAACTAGGTTGATAAGATCAAACAAAGCGCCATGGTATGATTCTGGTTTGTTTAAAATTAAAAGGGCTAGAGATAAGGCATGGAAACAAGCTAAATTAGCAAAGAGACCAGGATTGGCATAAGTATAGGCAATTAAGAAATTTATACGAAAGAAATTAGAAAGGCTAGACAGGCCTATTGTAATAAAAATTGTCTAAAGAAATGATGGAAAACTCAAGAGTATTCTGGAACACAGTAAATAAGTTGCATAGGGTCCTAGCTTGGGATATCCTAATTACTTCTTAATCAATGGTAATAAAGCAGATTTAGGAAATAAGGTAGTTAATGAGTTTAACACCTTTTTATAAATATGGGTACTAATGAATTAAAACTGGTGGAGGAGATGTAAATCAGGTTTTACAGAGAAATTCCCAGGCAAATGGTACAGATAGAACTTATGTACAAACTGGTATACAAGCTGAGTTCAAATTTACCTCTGTTGCTAGAGGAGATGTTAGGGATTTATTACTTCAAATTAACACCAATAAAGCAGAAGGTATGGATGGTATCCCTAATATCTTATTAAAGTATGCAGCCCCTATCATTGATTTACCCTTAGCAAACTTATTTAATTTGTCTCTCCTCTCTGCAGAATTACCTCAAGCTTGGAAGACCGACAAGATTGTTCCAATTCATAAGACAGGATCCAGGTTGCTATTAGAAAATTATAGGCCAATTTCCCTTTTACCAACGATTTCTAAAATGTTGGAGAAAATAGTTGCAAAACAATTACAGGTATTTTTGAAAGATAATGAAATTCTCAACTGTTATCAATCAGGCTTTAGACCTGAGCATGGAACAAACACTGCCCTTATAAAGGTCCCAGGAGATATTATGGAGAGTATGGACAGGGGGATGCCAGTGGGAGCAATTTTTGTTGACCTTTCAAAGGCTTTTGATACGTTGGACCATGGCATCCTCCTGTCCAGACTAAAAACCTGTGGTATGTCTGAGTCAGTTGTAAACTGGTATCGAAATTATCTTGATTCAAGATTGCAGCAAGTGACTATTAGAGAGTGGTCATCTGACCTGAAATCAATTGTGTCAGGAGTCCCACAAGGATCCATTTTGGGTCCCATACTACATAATTTATACATGAACGATTTGGGGTTTGGGAGGTACAATACCATCTTTATGCTGATGACACAATTGTATATTCTGCTGATTCATCAGTGAGAACTATTCAATTAGTATTACAACAGGCTTTTGATCATTTACAGGAATTTTTGCTTAGATCTAAATTGGTTTTGAATAAAAAAAAAATCTCAGGTAATGGTATTCCATAGGGGTCATGGGTCTAAAACTGAACAAGAGGGATTACAAATTAAAACATTTTCTGGAAGAATTTGGCAACAAGTTGTTAGATATAAATACCTTGGGGTGTATTTAGACACAAAATTCAAATGGTACAGCCATATAGATAGCACCTTGACAAAAGTTGGTAGGTGCTTGGGTTCATTATATAGAGTAAGAAATAGCATGTCCTTGGAAATTATAAAATTAGTTGTATCTGTTGTTGTACTACCCATACTGGAGTATGGTAACTTGATATATATAGGTGCGTCTAAAGAGCAGCTATATAAGCTTGACGTTATGTACAATAAATTAGCCAGATTTATCCTGGGTGCAACAAAGAGGGCACATAGAGTAGATATGTATAAAGAATTGGACTGGCATACCTTATCTCAAAGGCGGGTTTTTAGTACAATTATGTTAATGCTAAAATGTATTTCAGGAAAAGTCCCTAAATATATGGCTGAGACCATTAATATGAAAAGATCAATCGAGGGCCTGCGCTCTGCAAATAGCTTGGATTGTTTTGTTCCAAGTCGCAGAATGGCCTGGGGGGATAAGCATTTCTTAAAATATTGGACCATCTATATGGAATAAATTGCCTGGGAAGCTTAGACCCCTTGAGAGAAATTTTCAGTTGCACCAAATTAATCGATGGCTTATTGAAAATACTAATTATGATGGGGACTAGATTGAATCTTAGGATGGTAGACTGTAAATTGTATTAAATGTATATTGTGAATTATATTATTGTTTTGTTGTATGTCTTTGCAGTGTTAGTTTGTGAATGATTTGGAATTGTGTTATATTTATTGATGTATAATTATAATGTATTTGTGCCTTTGTCTGTTACACATTGTTAACTTATAAGAGTAACTGGAACTGACACCTGGATCTCACTGTAAAGGAGCTTCGGCTCAAAGGAGATATCCATATTCATTTTTTGTATGAATAAAAATTTTTTACTACTACTACTTACTTACTACTACTACTAATCCTGACACTGATGGCAGCAGAAAGGGCATTGATATGGGAATGGAAGGAGAGTGCCGAATCAAAGGTAATGCCCAGATACTTGTAGGAGGAAACCTGCTCAATGGAGTTCAGTGTGCTAGGCAGTATCACGAGAGGGGCACCACTGGCTTTGCTTTGGCGATGTGAGAAGAGCATAGCTTTGGTCTTTTTTAGGTTCAGAACTAGCCTTCGTGATGTGAACCAATGCTCAGCTCTATCAAAAACTTGTTGGAGGGTGGCCTGGAGTGTGTTGGGGTTGGTGTCAGCGGCGAAGAGCACAACGTCATCCACGTAGAGGAGGATCTTACTTAGGCAGGCCAAGGGGAAGGAGTTGAGGTAGAGACTGAAGAGGAGATGGCCTAAAATGGAGCCCTGGGGAACCCCAGAGCGGACTGGTCATGTGTCAGATAAGTTGCTATTGATTTTTACACACTGAGTTCTGGCAGAGAGGTAGCTGGTGAACCATACAATGGGGCCGGGGAGAAACCAAAGCATCTGAGGGAGTCAAGCAGGAGAGGATGGCAAACCGTGTCAAAGGCCTTGGAAAGGTCAATGAACACAGCACCGGCAGGACTTCTGGCATCAACAGCGGAGCGCAGGAAGTTGGAGAATACAAGTAGCGCGGTTGTGGTGCTGTGGCCAGCATGAAAGCCATGTTGTTCAAGGCACAGGATATTGTGCATGGCCAGGTATTCGACAAGCTGGTTGGCAACTACTTTTTCAGGGGCCTTAGAGAGTGGGGGGAGGATGGAGATAGGTTGATAGTTACCTGGGATCGGTTAATCGCCGCTGTTTGGGATGGGAGTGATGATGGCGGTTTCCCATGTGCTGGGGAACTGCCTCAGGCACAGACAGCGGTTGAGCAGCTTGGTAAGTGGGAGCAGGATAGCATCTAACGTCAGACAAAGTAGCCTAGTGTCCAGTAGGTCGGTGCTGGGGTTGTTACTACTAACGGCTTTTTGCAGAAGGGGTCTAGCCTCCAACAGGGAGATGGTACGTAGGTAGAAAGGAGATCTCTGAAGAGTGGGTAGGGGTGCTACTGGGATGGGGTAAAAGAAGTTACTGGGCAGGACTGAGAAAGTGTGGTTTAGGCAGTCTGCAATGCCAAGGGGGTCAGAGCAGACAGTTCCATTAAAGGAGAGTTGAGAGGGGGGTGGGGAGCGGGATTTCCCATTCAACTCCTTTACATTATCCCAAAAGTTTCTAGCTGACCCCCAGGAGGAGACGAGAGCAGATTGGTAGTACTGGGCTTTGGCCTGTCGAATGGCCCAAGTACACTTATTGCGCTCAGTGCTGTACGCTTGCCTATCAGTTGGCTTGCCAGATTCCATGGCAGTGTGCCACAGGTTATCTCTCATTTTAAGTTTGTGAAGGAGGGAGGCGGTAACCCAGGGCATGTTTTGCTTTTTGGTGTGATTTCTAGCGAAGGGGGCATAGAGGTCACAGGCAGTGTTAAAAGTGCGAGTGAAAAAATCCAATGCCTCATCTATGGATGGTGCAAGCCTGATTGGGGACCAATCCAGTTGTGAGAGGTACAATTTAAGGTGACGCAGGCCACCTGGGAGTAGGCGATGTCGGTGGGTGGTTTGTGGTGCAGGTTTGCTGTTGGCAGCGGACCAAGAGAATACGACCGAGGAGTGGTCACTAAGTGACTTGAGAAGTACACTGATATCGAGCACCCTCTGGGGCAGTTGGTAATGGTGATATCCAGGAGGGTGCTGGAGCCAGTACAGGGGTTGAATCTAGTTGGGGTGGTGACAAGCTGGGACATGTCAAGGGCAGCAAAGATATCTCTGGTTTGGGAGGCTGTGGCCGAGAGCCAGTTGATATTCAGGTCACCAACAATTATCTGGGCCATTTTGGGTCGTAGGCCAGAGAGGTAGTCAGCAAGTGCTTGAATGGTGAGGTCTTGTTTTCTGGGGGGAAACATCTGCAACGGTGAGAAAGAGTGGGCCCTTACCAGGTTTGGGGCTATTTTTAGTGTGAGGGCTTGCAGCCCTTTATCAAGCTTGGGTGGTGGAAGTGCATGTCCAAGGAGGGAATCACGCATATAGACAACACAACCACCTCCACACTTACCCACCTGATCTTCCCTGAAAAGGGTGTAACCAGGGAGGGAGATGAAAGAGTCAGGGGTGGATTTGGATAACCAGGTTTCGACGAGTGCGACAATGTCTGGTTGGTGCTGAGTAACCCAGCATTGGAATACAGCAACCTTCTTAAGGAGGCTGCAAATATTCACAAAAGCTACGTGGAGTCCTTGAGCCTGGGCAGGCTTGTTCATAAGGTTGGGCATGGGGCCAGGGTTTGGATGAATGTTACCTGATAGAAGCAACAGGAGGGTGATTAGGGGCACCAAAGCGTGGTAGTGATTGTGGCATTTCCCCTTGCGACTGGACATGGGGCCGGGTGCTGGGGTGCAAGAGGTAGGTAGAGTACAAGCACTTGCCCAGAAGTCATCCTCGCAGAGATCTATCAGCGTGCAGTTCAGCTGTTTTGCTATGAAGGAACAAGTGCTCCTCACAGCATGGAGAAAACAACAGATCTTCCATGGACAAAAACGTATCTATTTCGACCATGACTATGCTCCAAAAACAATGCGCCTAAGGACAGCTTACCTGCCCTTGCTCCCTGTGTTGAAGACTGCTGGGTACAAATTCTCTACACCGTACCCAATGTGCTTGGTTGTTCAGCTGCCGACTTGGAAAAAATAATTTTTACAGCCCAAGAGGCCTATTTGGAGCTCCTTAAACTGGGCCTGCAATTTCCAGAGAAGCCACCTGAAAGATCGACCTCAGAGCAACGACCTGCATGCTGGGAAACAGTCCCAGCATGACAAAAAGAAAAAGCAAAGCAGTTAGACCTGGGGACGGTTAAGAATACACTGGCCATTTTTCCTAGGGATACGGAGGCCCCTGCTACCTGAAACTAGGACTTGGCAATAAAACAGGTGGGTGGTGGATCTCGGGGGACATCCCGTATGGGATTAGTTTTGGTTCTACCAGGCTCTGTCTAGAATCTAGGCATGGGACAGACCCTCTAATTTTGGGTTAGTTCTTGTGCTGGCTGTTGGCCGAGAGTGGATTGGAACCCCCAACCCCCCATCTTTGGCAGTGGCGACTATGGATCCCTGCCACTTCTGTGCAAAGTTGCTCCAGTACTGGGCCAATTATTTCTTTTTAAGCACAGTGGTGCTTCAAAGAGGGGGGTTATTCTAGATGCCCTACAGGGGGCATGCCTTAGACAACTAGTATTGGAGCCCACTCAAGAGGGAGCAATCTTAGACCTGGTTCTCTCAAATGGAGATGAAGAGAGGATCACAGATGTAGAAGTGGGTAGCCATCTGGGAACTAGTGACCATCGAACAGTATGGTTCACAATAAACACAGCAATAGAGTCAAACCCTACAAGGGCAAAAGTACTGGACTTTAGGAGGGCTGACTTTGCCAAAATGGGTGAGTGCCTAAGGAATGCACTAGCAAATGGGCAGGAAGGAGGGGTGGAAGAACAATGGAAAATAATAAAAACTGCCATCACAGAGGTAACAAGCCTTTGTGTGAAGCAAATAAACAAAACAAAACGATGTAAGATACCACTATGGTTCTCAAAGGAAGTGGCAGTGAAGGTTCAAGAGAAAAAGAAAGCATTCAGGAAGTACAAGGAATCACAGAAGGAGCAGGACAGAGAACTGTATCAGTTAAAGCAAAAGGAAGCTGGGAAGGCAGTCAGAACAGCAAAGGCCCAAACCGAGGAAAAGATAGCCAACTCAGTTAAGAAGAGATAAAACCATTTATAGGTACATCAGGGAGCAAAGGAAGACCAAGGAGGGACAGTGAGGCTTAATAAAGGGGAGGAGGGTGGGCAGAGGTGACTGTGAAAAGGCAGAGATACTAAACAAATATTTTTGCTCAGTATTTACAAAGGAGGAGTACCTAAAACAAACAGTAGAAACACTCTGGATACAGAAGTTGATACCAGCCCATTTACAGAAGAAAGGGTTCTGAAATAACTCTTAAAACTGAAGTTGAACAAAGCAATGGGGCCTGATGGGATTCATCCCAGAATTCTAAAAGAACTAAGGGTAGAACTAGTGACACCACTGACTACCCTCTTTAACAAATCATGGGAGGATGGGGTGGTACCCGAGGACTGGAGGAGGGCAGATGTGATTCCCCTTCACAAAAGTGGGAGCAAGGCAGAAGCTGGAAATTACAGACCTGTTAGTTTAACCTCAGTGGTAGGGAAAATGATGGAATCACTTCTGAAGGAAAGAATTGTCGAGTATCTAGAGGCCAGAGGGCAGCAGGACCCAAGGCAGCATGGATTCACAGCAGGAAGGTCATGCCAGACAAATCTGATAGATTTCTTTGACTGGGTGACCAAAGTAGTAGATCAGGGAGGGGCTGTGGACATGGCCTACCTAGACTTTAGCAAGGCATTTGACACAGTCCCACAAAGATTAATATACAAGTTAGCCAGCCTGGGAGTGGGTCCCAAGATGACAGCCTGGGTAAGAATTGGCTGGAGAATAGGACACAGAGAGTAATAGTAAATGGAGTTCACTCTGAAGAAAGGGGGTTACTAGTGGGGTACCGCAGGGTTCAGTATTAGGACGGTCCTCTTCAATGTCTTTATAAGCGACATTGCAGAGGGACTGGAAGGAAAAGTATGTCTCTTTGCAGATGACACAAAGATCTGCAACAGAGTTGATACACAAGGTGGGGTGGAAAGGATGAGAAGGGACTTGGCAAGGTTAGAGGAATGGTCAGATGTATGGCAGCTTAGATTCAGTGCTAAGAAGTGCAAGGTAATGCACCTGGGAAACAAAAACCCAGGGGAAGAGTACACAATGGGGGGTGAGATACTAACAACAACAAAAATGGAAAGGGACCTGGGGGTAGTCATATCAGATGACCTAAAGGTGGGCAAGCAATGTGAGAGGGCAGCAAAGAGGGCTGGGGGGATACTGGGATGCATAGGGAGAGGCATCACCAGTAGAAAACAGGAAGTTACTATCCCTCTGTACAGACAGCTGGTAAGACCCCATCTGGAGTACTGCGTGCAGTTCTGGAGACCCAGTCTCCACAAAGACATAGACAGGATGGAAGCTGTCCAGAGGAGGGCAACTAAAATGGTGCAGGGTCTGCACCGGAAGACATATGAAGAGAGACTTAAGGAGCTGAATATTTATAGCCTCGAGGAAAGGAGGGTGAGGGGAGACATGATAGAAACTTTCAAGTACCTCAAGGAATCAACAAAGTCCAAGAGGTAGCATCTTCCAAAAAGAGGTGTGCAAGAACAAGGGGGCACAATTTGAAGGTAGAAGGGGGGCGGCTCAGAGGTAATTTAAGGAAGTATTTTTTCACAGAGAGGGTTGTGGATGCATGGAACGGCCTTCCGGAGGAGGTTGTGGAGTCAAAAACAGTGGTGGAATTCAAGCATGCATGGGACAGTCACAAGGCAATTCTAGGGGGTGGGGGTAGGAAGAAGTAGGCTGCTGGTTAACTAGGATCTGCAGCTTATCCATTAGGTAGGGAAATGGGCAGACTGGGTGGGCCAAGCGGTCCTTATCTGCCGTCAAATTCTATGTTTCTATGAGGCTAATTTGGTAGCCTGTTATTTCTTTCACATTATGGTTATGCTTATAAAGGGGATTTTGACATCAGATACTTGAGACAGTGCGGCTGAGTTCTCTTTTACAAATCCTCCTCATTTATTACGTGGGACTCTTACCATCCTGACCAAATACATATGACTTTGAAGTTTAATTAAATACAGCATTCCTATGTTCAGAGCTGTCAGTTACAGTCGGGGAGGCTTGACTATCTACAGTAGTGACTACTTACTGAAGAGGTGCTTAATCCTAAACTCATTCCATGGTTTTACATTTGTCCCATACTTTGCCTTTTTCCTTTTTTCTTTTATCCCTGATGTTATGGGAACGTATCTTTCATTTCCAGGAGGCCCCATACTTTTGTCAGTTGGGATTGCCTCCACCAACAGGTGGATTTGTACTTAGTTTTCAGGTTCTCCTCCTGGACATAGGGGGAAGAGAATACTTCTCCCCACAGTTGGAAGTCATTTCACAATGGTTGTTAATTCTTATTGTAAATAGTTATATAGGATTCTGGATTAAGGAATCCTTTTGGTTTATACTTACTCGTTTATATGGTTCAGAAGATTGTTGTTTGTTACAAGGTGAGCCATGCATATTTATAGGAAACGATACAGGTGATGGTACTGACAGTTATACAGCACTGAGGTCCCACTCATGCTGCAACTGCAGCCTGTAGCAATCAGATGGAGGATATGGTTCACGGAAGGGACAATGGAATCTAGGAAGAGGGGTGGAGGGGAACCCCCCGATGTAATCCTGGGAGGATTAGAGAGGAGGGGCTTTGTTAGCCTTAATGGTGGGGTTCAAGCGCCTTCTAACATTTTGCAACATTCTACTAATTTCCTGTGGCTAAGGAAATGATTAAACTGCTTTCCCTTAACATTAATGGCATCAATAGAAACATAGAAACATAGAAGTTGACGGCAAATAAGGACCGCAAGGCCCATCCAGTCTGCCCATTTCTTTTTCTACCTTATAAATGTGCCATCGGCCTTTGCTCTGTCAGTGACCTATCTATTCATAGTCATTTGTATTGCTCCCTTATGCCTATCCCATGCCTGTTTGAAGCCCTGCACTGTATTCATAGCCACCACTTCTTGTGGTAAGCTATTCCATGCATCTACCACCCTTTCTGTGAAAAAGAATTTCCTCACATTTCCCCTTAATCGGCCTCCCTCTAATCTCATGCTGTGTCCTCTTGTCCTGCTATTTTTCTTATATTTAAACATGTTAGACTCTTTCACCTTGTTTATGCCCTTAAGGTGTTTAAATGTCTCGATCATATCACCTCTCTCCCTCCTTTGCTCAAGGGTATACATATTGAGCTCCGTTAATCTGCCCTCATATGTCTTCTGATGCAGTCCCTGCACCATTTTGGTTGCCCTTCTCTGGACTGCCTCAATTTGGTTAATGTCCTTGTGAAGGTGTGGCCTCCAATACTGCACACAGTACTCCAGATGGGGCCTAACCAATGTCTTGTACAGAGGATTATTACCTCCCTCTTCGACTTGTGATACCCCTACTAATACACCCTAACACCCCTAGCCTTACCTACTGCTTTAGAGGTCTGCTTGGATGATTTTAGGTCATCAGTGATGATGATGCCCAAGTCTCTTTCTTCCTTTGTGACTGCTAGCAACTCCCTCCCAGCCTATAAGTGGCTTCAGGGTTTCTCTTCCCTATGTGCATGATTTTGCACTTCTTTGCATTAAATCCCAGTTGCCACTCTTCTGACCATTTTGCTAGTTTATCCAGATCTCTTCTCATTCTGCCCACCCCATCTGGATCATCTACTCTGTTGCAGATCTTGGTGTCATCTGCAAACAGACAAGCCTTACCCTCTAGTCCATCTGCGAGGTCACTAATGAAGATGTTGAATAGGACTGGCCCCAGGACTGATCCTGAGGTACCCACTTGTGACTTGCATCTCTTCTGACTGTATACCATTTACCACCACTCTCTGTTTTCTGCCAGTCAACCAGTTTGCCACCCAGTTGACCAACTTCTGACCCACCGAGCCTACCTAGCTTATTTATCAATCTTCTATGTGGAACAGTGTCAAAAGCTTTGCTGAAGTCAAGGTAGGCTACATCAACTGCTCCCCTTGGTCCACCACTCTGGTTACCCAGTCAAAGAAATCTATGAGATTAGTTTGACGGACCTTCCTTTGTAAACCCATGCTGTCTTGGATCCTGTGCCCTATGGATTCCAGGTGTTGCACTATCCTTTCCTTAAGGTGCCTCCACAATCTTGCCCACTACTGAAAGGTAAGACTGACTGGTCTGTAGTTCCCGCCTCCTCCCTGCTACCACTCTTGTGGAGCGGGATCACATAAACCCTTCTCCAGTCTTCTGGGACCTCTCCTGTGCTCAGAGACTCACTAAACAATTCTGCTAATGGCTCTGCTAGTTCCTCCTTTAGCTCCTTAGTACCCTGGGATGTATGCCATCAGGTCCCATTGCCTTATCCACCCTGAGCTTAGCAAGCTCTTGTAGGACCCTTTCTTTGTGAAGGGGTAGTGCTCACCTCCCTCCCCTGTGTCCATGATGCTGAGCTGTGGGCCCTGCCTACCTTCTCTTCAGTAAATACTGAGCAAAAGTATCTATTTAGGATAGATGCCTTTACAGGGTCCTCCTCCTCACATGCTCCCTTTTCTCCATTAAGCTTAGCAATACCCCCTCTGGACTTTCTCCTTTCACTAATGTATCTATAGAAAGTCTTGTCACCTTCTTTTACTGTTACGTGCTAGTGTTTCCTCAGTTTGGGACTTTGCCTGCCTTACTGCCTTACCTGCTTCCCTTAGGCAGTTTGGTATGCCTCCTATCTTCATCCCGCTGTGTTCCCTTATATTTCCTGAAGGCCAGCCTTTTGGCTCTGACCTTTCTGCTACTGTATTTGAGAACCAAAGTGGTTTCCTTCTTCTTTTAGACTTCCTTTTCTGTCTAACACAATGGGATGTTGCTTCAAGTATTGTATCATAATGCTTGCCCACTTTGCCTGTACCTCCTCACCTGTGTTTCTTTTTGCCAGGGCTAGCTTAACTCTGTTGGCCATCTTATCAAAGTCAGCTCCTCTGAAGTCCCATATTTTTGCCTTGGAATGGGATGATTTAGATGTAGTAGCCAAATTGAACCATACCATGTGATGGTCACTGGCCCCAGGTGACCTTCTACCTGGAGATCTGTGATCCCTTCTTTGTTAGTCAGTACTAGATCTAGGATAGCCCTGTCTCTTGTGGGTTGCTGTACCAGTTGTTTGAGGCCCCCCTGCAGGGAATCCACTATGAGTCTAGTTCTGGCAGATGTTCCTGCTGGTATTGACCAATCTGTATCTGGCATGTTGAAGTCTCCCATTATCAGAACCTCCCTTTAGCTGTCATGTTTTGTATATCTTCTAACAGTAATGTGTCTATGTCCTCCCTCTGGTCTGGGGCCTGTAGACAACCCCAGTTCTTATGGCTGTCCCATTTCCTGTTTCAGGGTGACCCACAGTTCTTCTGGCTCCTTATGTGTATTCTGAATTTCTGTAGCTTTGATATTTTCATTAACATACAGGGCCACTCCTCCCCCCCTTTTTGCACCTCGGTCTCTTCTGAACAATACATAGCCAGGTACTGAAGTCTCCCAAGTGTGGTTACTGGTAAACCACGTCTCACTAATTGCTACTATGTCCAGTTTAGCCTCTGACATTATTGCCTGCAGGTCTGGGATCTTATTTCCAGGCTGTGAGCATTTGTGTACATGATTTTCCATTGGCCAGATTTTGGTGTATTAGTTGTTGGGTGAAGTTTGGCATTACCCTGTGCATCGTATGGGGAGACAAACCTTTTTCTTACCTGGTGATGCAAATGAACGGCAAACCGCTGAATTCTGTTTGACCACTAGCTGAGGGGAGGGTGTTCTTCCCATTCGACGTGTAGGGTGCTGCACCCTCTCCCCATTTGCTAGTTTAAATATTCTGCAAAGGCGTCAAACTTCTGCCCCAATGCACTGACTCCTCTTTAGTCAGATGCAGTCCATCAAATTTAAAGAACTTTCGCTCCCAGAACTGTTGCCAGTTCCCTACAAATCTGTGTCCTTTTTCCTGGCACCAGTCCTTGAGCCACGTGTTTAGCTCCCCTATCTCCCCTTCTCTGACCTTCCGTCCATCTGCTCCCTTCTCCCAGACTGGCAGGATCTCAGAGAAGGAGATGCCGGACGAAATAGATGATAGTTTGTCACCCAGCCTAGTCAGGTGTTCCTTGGTCTCCACAACTGACCGGCTGGCGAGATCGTTAGTCCCTATGTGCACTAGGACATCAATGTTTTCTCCTGCTTTGTGAACAATTTTAGCATGCGGTCAGTGTCTCTCCATGCTGATGTACCTGGGAGACATCTGACCATCACCCTAGCTGGAGATGGGTATCAACTCCCGAATCATGGAGTCTCCTATGATCAGAAGTTTTGGATTTCCTTTGTGCTTGTTTAGTTTTGGTTCCTGATTTGGGTGAGTATTGTTGTGCTAGCTCCTGTGCCGAGTGTCCTGCTCTGCAGTGTCTTCTGCCTCTTTATTTGATTTCAGAGATCGAGGCAGATACCTGTTTTGTAGTGTTTATATGGTTTTGGAGGTAATGTGTTGGAGCAGAGAGTGATGGGGCACCTGATTTGCTCCTCCTAACCACCTGCCAACCTCCTGGACCAACTACCCTCTGCGGTCGAGGTTTTCTGTTGGATGCTGGGGAAATGGCAGGTGGTTCTTATAATGTATTTCCTCTTCAATATGAAATTTGAGTGATGCAATCTCTGCCCATGCTGCCCGGAGCTGAGACCTAAGATCTCCAAAGGCCCAGCATATGGGACAGTGTCCTAAATCCTGTAAGACTGTCCTTCTGAAAATTGTTCCACAGTACCTGCAGTTAATGAAATCCATTCCAAATAAGTTGCTGGGTTTGTAACCTAGTCAGAGTAATTAGAAGGAAAAAAAGGAAAAAAATGCAAGTAATGGTTTAATTGTGCTTTGTTTAACTTGTTATAACAAGTTAAATTACTAGATGCCTCTAAATGAGATCACCTTGTGGAGGCCCCACTGATCCACCTTCCTGCTCTGCCACAGGAAATGTCACAACTGTGGTACCCTATAAAAGGAGTGTAGCTGGGGTGGTTGGGGATGGGGTGGGTGGCTGGCCCTTCCCCTGCCTAAAAAGAAGAACCACTGGACTGAAAGAACAAGGAGATAAGAGCAGAAACAATCAGTCAACAACAAATGCAGTAACCCTGAAAGCTTATCCTAATGTTAGATAAAACTGTAAAACCTGTAAAGCACCACCTGTAATAATTTCAGAGAAGATATACCCTGTAAGAAACACTTTGCTCAGAGAAAAATAAAGCAGTAACAGAAGATGTACCTTGCAAAGACAATTTGAATCAGAAGATTACAGCAGTAATCTGTTAGCATACCTGTAGGCACACCTTGTAATAATGCAGAAGAAGGTATACCAGCAACAACAATTTGAATCAGAGAAAAAATAAAGCAATGAAATGTTAGCAACAAACAGTAGCAATCCCTGTGAGTAAAAATAAAAACACCACCACACAGTAAATCTGCTTAGCCAAACTAAGTCTTAATCCTTCTCCCTTGCTCTGGTAAGTTTCTACTCTGCCTTTCAAGCAGTCTTAGAAGAAAGAGCTCAGGTGAAGCTAGGTCCTTGGCCAGCAAACCAAGTCTTCTACCTCAAGATATCAACTAACCTGACTTTTTAACCCTTCTTTCTGTTGGAAATTACTGACAGTTTGTCAGCTCCACCCCCACAACACCTAATCCTTTGGAAGAGCTGTGGGAGAAAAGCAATTAGCTCCTTCAATGTGAGAAGGAGACTGAAACACCTCTGAGACAACAAACCTTTTCAACAAACAAGAATAAAATAAAACACAGTGTCAAACAGTAATTTTGCTTAGCCCAATGATAAAAAAGTCACAAAAATGTAAGCTCCACCTGTAATACAGTAATTTCAGAGAAGATATACCCTGTAAGAAACACTTTGCTCCAGAGAAAAATAAAGCAGTAACAGAAGATATACCTTGCAAAAGACAATTTGAATCAGAAGATTACAGCAGTAATATGTTAGCACACACCTGTAGGCATACCTTGTAATAATGCAGAAGAAGGTATACCAGCAACAACAATTTGAATCAGAGAAAAAATAAAGCAATGAAATGTTAGCAACAAACAGTAGCAATCCCTGTGAGTAAAAAATAAAAACACCACCACACAGTAAATCTGCTTAGCCAAACTAAGTCTTAATCCTTCTCCCTTGCTCTGGTAAGTTTCTCTACTCTGCCTTTCAAGCAGTCTTAGAAGGAAAGAGCTCAGGTGAAGCTAGGTGCCTTGGCCAGCAAACCAAGTCTTCTATAGGCCCATTAAAAGATCAAGGCTCCAGCAATATCTTCGTCAGCAGGGGGCTCACTTGATCTATTTACAAAAGACCCATTTGTCTCAGTCAGAACATGACAAATTAGCTCTGGGTACCCGATACTTAGTTTACTCCTCGTCTAGCAGAACGGGAAAATGCAAAGGAATAGTAATATTAATTCCCCGCACTATCCCCTTTACAAAAAAACAGGAATATGCTGATCCAGATGGGTATTTTGCAATAGTTCGGGGGAGGATAGCAGAGCAGATAGTTACATTGGCAAATGTCTGTCTCCCCTCGGGGGGCCTCTCCGATACTCCTATGTCGCTTTCTTAATAAACTCCTCGATATACAACAGAGGATTATGTTAATAGGGGGTGATTTTAATGTCACATTAGTTCCTCAGAAAGACTTATCCTCCCCTCAGGCGCATAGACGGACTCCCACACAGAAACTTCTTAGAGCACAGCTTCCCAGATTAGGACTGACAGACATATGGCACCATTTCTTTCACACAGTTGAGGGTTACACCTCCTACTCTCCCCGCCATCAAACTTTTTCTAGACTTGATTATATTTTCACATCCACTGAATTTATAGATAGAACACACGATATGGCAATTGGAGCCCATATCCTTTCAGACCATACTCCCTTGCTAGTAAAGGTGGATCTACATATACCCCGGAAAACTACTCTCTGGAGGCTGAATATGTCCCACCTTCAAGACCAGGAATTTAAAGACAAAATGGAAGCCTAAACTCCTCAGTTTTTGACTGACAAATTAACCCCATACACTTGCCCTGTATTGATCTGGGATACTTTAAAGGTAGTTATAAGAGGGGAAATTATAGCTTGTTCGACCCATAAGAATAAACAAAGGGATGCCAGATATAGGACTCTACATACTCTCTTGGCAGAGCTGCAGACCAGGAGGTGGGAGGGGAGAGGGTTCCCTCAACTGAATTTAAACAGTTACACTCAGAAATCCAGAAGATACTGGATTACAAGGTTCAGGCAGCCCTATTGTATACTAAACAATTTTACTATGGAGGGGGATCTAGGGGCACTAGAAATCTGGCAAAGAGGGTTGGGGGTTTAAATATACAGTAGCAGTTGCTAAAATTAGAGAAACAGAGTCTGGCACAATATGTTACCGATGCCCCGACATTATGAGGGTGTTTCAGAATTTTTACCGTGCTCTCTATACGGAGCAAGAACCTCCCTCGCCAGATTCCATTCGAACTTTTATACCCCCCCTTGACCTTCCCCAAGCTGACTGAAACTCAGCAAGCTTCATTACTTCAACCTATAACAGATATTGAGATACAAAGTGCAATAGGTAGGGCAAAAACCTTGAAATCCCCAGGTCCGGACGGCTTTACCACTGAGTGGTATAAAACCTTTTCCCAGATACTGGTGGGACCACTCTGGCACATCTTTTTGGAGATACAGGGAGGGCCCCGTCCTCCTGGGCCTATACGGTCATCTCAGCAATTCTGAAGCCTGGGAAGGATCCTCTAAACACTGAGTCATACAGACCTATTTCAGTCTTGAATTGTGATTACAGGCCGTATATGGCCATATGGGCCACTAAACTAGAGAATATCCTCCCAGGCCTGATACATACTGATCAGGCGGGGTTCCTAAAAGAAAGGCAAACAGCTGATAATATCCAGCAAACTATTCACCTTTTGGACCATATGTCGAAGGGACCATCACCATCGTTGCTGATAAGTCTAGACACCTACAAGGCCTTCGACAGGGTCTCTTAAGAGATACCTGTGGGAGGTTTTGGCTTCCTTTGGCTTTTCAAGGGAGGTCATTCAATGGCTGGAGAGGATCTACACCCTACCACAAGCCTATATTAGAATTAATGGGGAGATTTCTACCCCTATACCATTGGAGAGAGGAACAAGCTGCCCTCTCTTCCCCACTACTTTTTGCAATTTATATTGAGCCACTGGCCATGGCGATTAGAGCCTCCCCAGCCCTTTCAGGAGTTCAGGTGGGGGGTGGGGAGTGGAGATTGGCACTGCATGCAGATGATATTCTGCTTTCCATAAGTGACCCTGATAGATCCCTCCCTGCACTGTGGGAAATCTTGGAAAGTTTTGCACAGATTTCAGGATATAAAGTTAACCCTACTAAGATGGAGGTACTCTCTTTTAATTATATTCCAGCCCATAATATTAAAACCCGATTCCTATTCCGATGGAGAAGCACTAAAATTAAATATTTAGGGATCATCTTTCCACAGAATATCCAACACACAGTGTTATTAAACTATGAGCCACTGACTGCACAGATTGAGAATGATATTCAGGAATGGACACAACTTCGCCTCCCTTTTTACTGTAAGATAGATCTTATTAGGATGAACATTCTGCCCAGACTGTTATATTTTTTTCAGACTATACCCCTATCCCCCCCCCCCAATTTACTTTTCTTCTTGGAACCATGCCCTGACCAGATCTGTATGGGGGGGGGGGTCAAAAACCACAAATTAGATGGTCCATACTACAACTCCCTAAGGATAGAGGGGGCCTAGCCCTTCCTAATTTGCTTAAATATGCACAGGCCACAATGTTAGCTAAAGTCATGTATTGGAGCAATCCGAATTATAATCCGCCCTGGAAGAACCTAGAACTTTCTCTGAATCAGATACCGGATATGATCCCAATTCTCTATTCCACTAAAACTTTATCTGCTAGGGCACATCCATATAGGCTAAGCATGCATTCTAACTCAGAAGTTTGGGGCAACCTATGAATTTCAGGAGATCTACAGTCCATCATTTACTTTTTGAGACTTATTGACACAGAAGGGAAGAATTTCCCCCCTGGAAGCACAACAGACAATTGATAGGTGACACATTAGGGGCATAAGATTTCTATTTCAGGTTATGGATTCAGAGGGTCCACTCTCCTTCCAACAGATGCAAGACCTTTATGGAGTCCAGCTTTCAGAGTCTCAGGTATATGCCCTGTTTGGGGACCTCTTGATGCAGAGAGATCCACACAGAGATGCCATTCTGAACCCACCTCCTCTTTTGCTACAGCTTTTCATGACTTCTTTGAAAGGGCAGGTATGCCCACATTTTATACAGTAGGACTGGTTTATAAGGGGCTGCAGGAACTTATCAGGGAATCTACCAAGTCTATTTTAGAAGCTTGAAATATAGAATTAACTGTCCTGGTCTCAGAAGAGGAATGGCATAAACATACAAGATTATCATTAAAGGTCCCTACAGACCCCTATTGGAGGGAATTTTCCTGGAAGGCCAGTAACAGATTCTTTAACACCCCAGCTAAGCTGGCTAAGTTTTTGCTTGCACATATGGGCCGCTGCTGGAGGAACTGTGGGGAGGGGAATGTGGGACATTCTTATGTGTTCTGGACATGTCCCAGTATTGGAAGATAGTGGCAAGATATAGCAGCAGCACTTAGAGATCTGGTGGGTGATGAGGCAGTTCTTACCCCTGAACTGGTTCCTCCAGAGGGTTTCCGCATTGCCTGTGGGTCTCTCTTAGTTGCTTACATCTTAGCAGCCAAGAAGGCAATTACCCGCCTGTGGGGAAGAGATAAATCCCCAGTACTTTTGGATTGGTATAATGCTATGGGACAGCTTTACATCATGGAGAGACTCATCTCCAGGGGATTAAGAACTGACACCTCCTTTGAACTTAAATGGTGAAAATGGGTCATATATATAATAATGCAGGACCCCAATTTTATTCCATGAGCTATACCTATTTTAATGTTTGCGGCCCCTTCCCTTTGGAACTCTCTACCCCGTCGGACCAGGGAGTGCGCGACTGTGGGGAGTTTTAAACAGGCTTTGAAATCTTCCTGTGGGAAAAGGCATATGGTTTTACTGTTCATTGATTTGTTTTGTCTGTTTTCATAATATTGATTTCTGTATTTTTATCTTATTGGAATGCGCCTCGATATTTGAAAGGCACAAAATAAATAAAAGTATTATTATTATTATTAAAATTCATGAATGGGGGTCTTGGAGCTCTCAAATAATGAGCCACACTTGGATAGAGAATTGTTCCTACTGGAGACTGGAGAGACCTGATGGCAGACAGGATCCTGCCACACATAAATTTTTATGGCTGTTTATCCCCCAACAGTGGATGAAATATGTCTCAATTACTCCATCTGAAACTGTGCGATATGTACCAACCGATTATGTATACACAGAAATGTTGTATTTGGTCTATCTCACCTGTATTGTTAAAGTGATTCAACAAAAAATAATAAAAATGATAGTTCAAAAAAAAAAAAAAAGAGTTTGGAAGGAGGGGAACCTTGAGAGTCTACCTTGTGCCAAAGGTCATAGAAACTGTCTTCTTGGCATTTAAAAACAGCTGGTGTGTGCACAGCCACTGCTAAACATTATCAAAATCCAGTTGAAGAGTGGATGCCACTGCTTGGGCAGAGGGACCGGAAACATACAGTACAGTGTCATCCACATACATGTGAATGGATGTAGATTAACAGACCGAGGGGAGATCATTAAGGAAAACTGAGACAGAATAGGGCCAAGGACTGAGCCTTGAGGGACCCCTTTGTGGATGGGGAGAGGTGGAGAGAGGGAGTCCCCGATCCTGACTGATTGCGACCTGCTCACTAGGTAGGATTTAAACCAGGTTGTGGTGGGGGATGTTGTCAAGGCATAGGTCAGGAAGCATAGGAAAACCAGGAGCAGTTTCAAAATTTCGCAAATAGCATTTTATTATCAATAACAGCAAAATAAAACAATTAAAATTGGTCAGTATAACTATTTACAATTACAGTACAAACACAGAAACCAGAGTCCTTCTGAGTTTGTTCTTCTCAATTTCAAATCTCAGTCTCTGTCTCTCTCTCTCTTGCACAAGCATTGCTGCTGTTTTTATAAGTCTGTGCTTAGGAAACTCATTGAGAAAACAGCATGCTTCTCACACAGTGTTCTTGTACGTTTCCAATGTTCTTGCAGGTGCAGCAAAAAGAACATAATGACCCAGAGCTTATATATTGTTTACAGCATCTCAGAGAGTTTGCAAACCAGCTTCTCGGGTTAACCCCTTGAGTTCCAAATAGTTTTTTGTAATCATTTCAACAGTATAACTATATGCAGTTTTAAACAAAGGGATACAGTTTCAAACAAAGGGATCCCAGTATTACTTACAGTTTTACACAGAGATTCACATATATATTTTTGTAACTGCAGATACGCAAGGGGGGAGAAAAGACAGAAATACAAGGGAAGGCAAGAGATAGTGTGAGGCGAAGAACTGCGAAACCGTCGGAGTGATCAGTTCCTAGGTCTTACAAGAAAATTTGGTTGCGAACCACATACAAGAGACAGAAAAGAAGAGGATAGAACAGACCCCTGCGTTTAAACTCTTTCTGCATAACAAATGGGACAGGGTCTTATTCAACCCTGTCACTGGAAGAAATTCCTTCATACTTACTGTAATTTCCTTTTCTGTTAGCTCCAGCTTTGTCAATGGGGAATTAATACATATGGGTAATGAGCCCCCCCTCTGGGGTAGTGGTACTGCCCAAGGCTGTCAATCAAGCATAGAACTCTGGGGTCACGAGGATTTTGAAGGCAATAGCTACTCAGTTACCTTTGTTCACGCAGTACCTATACACACCTATGTAGCTACCAACCACCATGCCTAGGATGAGTGCCAACTCTCTTCATAACAAAAACCAAAACTCACATAGCATGACAAAGTTTGCTACAGAAAGACCTACCGCATCAAAGTGCTGTCTGAAACCTTTCATGCTGTATGACTCTGTTGTCCTATTTCTCGAATGTCAGGCTACTGATCTTGGACCTCGTCATTTTGTTGCTATCAATGTTTATAACATTGAGAAATGTCAACATGACAGATTCAGGGGGGTGTGGCCAGCAGCCAAGCTGTGAACGGCCTTTAATGCAACTCTGCAGAACAGAACAGAATTTCATATATAAATACTTATTTTCGGCTCAGCTTTAGAATTCCATCCACACCAGTCAATGGAGGAGATCGTCCGCTCTTGAAGGATATAAAAATTCTGAAGTTGGCAAATCTAACAGCAGTACAATGGTACAGGGCAACAACATAACACCCAACTTGGAGGCAGCCCGCCCAAAGGAGCCCAAGGCCGGCGGCAGCAAAGACCAGCAACCAGGAGCTGGGGAGCATAACGGAGCTCAGCCATCCAATGCCGCTCTGCTTAGGGCTATACAGGGGCTCGACCATAAAATGGAGGATTTTAACACAGAAATTAAGCAGCTCAGTGCACAGGTGGGAACATTTTCAGAGGACACACAGGGGGTGACTAAAAATGCAGAAAAAGCACTAGCAACCATGGCGGGGTTAACAAAAGAAAATACCCTGCTGAGACGATGCATAGAAAATCTGCAAAACACAGCATGAGCCACCTATATCAGAGTCCTCGGTCTACCGGAAGAATCAGAGGGAGATAATCTGAAGACATTCGTGAAAATGTGGCTTAAACAAGTGTTAAACATCAAGGACTTTGACATCACGAAAGCATACCGTATATCACCACATGGAGGGAGGCCTTGTGCAGCTACCGGAGATCCTTCCCCTCGCACCATCCTGCTAGAGCTCCGGAATTCAGGGAAAAGAGACCTAATGCTGCAGTATGCCAAAAATGTGAGTCCCCTTGTTTGGCAGGAAATGAGAGTGCATCTGTTTCCAGATCTAAATTATGCTACCCAGAGGAGGAAGAGCTTCAATGGAATAAGAGCGCGCCTTCATGTGCTAGGTGTCCACCATGTCCTGTTAATGCCTGCCAGCCTCAAGATTCTTTACGGAGGTAAAGCATTTCAGTTTTCTGATGCATTCTTTGTGGCTAAATCGTCTGTCCAGGCCTCTGCTACTGCCTCTCCAGACTGGTCCAAAATAGTGGGCCCTTCAATGGAGATTACGGTGACTGTGAATGGTATTCATATTCGGGCTGTGCTTGACAGTGGGTCACAAGTGACCACTGTGTTTCAGGACTGGTATGACAAACACTTATCTGATGTGCCCTTACAATCCCTGGAAGGCTTACATGTGTGGGGGCTGAGCGACAAGTCTTTTCCATATCTAGGATATGCCTGCCTCTGGTTGTGTTTTCCTGCAACTGTCACTGGCATAGAGGAGCAAGTAGAGACACTGGCCCTACTGTGTCCCCCCAACGGACTGTAGGATGGGGTTCCCCTGTTAATTTGAACAAACGCCCATATGTTTGGGAGACTGGTGCAACTCTGTCACGAGAAACAAGGGTAACGGACTGGGAGGGCCGTGAAATTTCCGGCTCTGATCAAGAGGGCCTATGATCTGCAACAGAAACCCAAGGAAGTCGACCAGGATGAACCAGTGGGGATCGTGTAAAAGACGGATCCTGATTCAATGGTACTGGCCCCAATGCCCAGTGTACCATTCAAGGGAAGGTCCACCTCTGGAAAGATGTCAAGAACAAAATATTGATGTTGGATACACCAGGCAATGGAAAATTGCCAGAAGGACTATTGGTCAAGCCCAGCATCTCGCCTGCTTGTGCCCATGCCTATGCATGACAAGTGATGATCCAGATTCACAATGTGTCAGATTGGGAGATCTGGGTGAACGATGGAGTGCATCTAGCTACATTACACTAGCAGACACTGCAGTATTGCTTGTGTAACAAGCACCCTGGTAAGAGGAGAGAAGTGACCCCAGACTTGTTTGACTTTGGTGACTCCCTGTTGCCAGCTGAATGGAAGGCTAGAATTAGCAAGAGACTTGCCCAGAGAGACCGTGTTTTCGTTGAAGGAATGGGATGTGGGATGTGTCCAGGGTGCAGAGCATCACATACGCCTGCACGATGAACGGCAATTTTGAGAAAGGTCCCAATGCCTAGCCCCAGCAGACGTAGATGATGTAAGAAGACACCTGCAGGAAATGCTCGCTGCTAGCGTGATACAAGAATCCAGGAGCCCATATGCCTCTCCCATTGTGGTTGTGCGTAAGAAGAATGGGTCTGTGAGGATGTGTGTTGATTATCGAACCCTGAACCGGTGGACCATCCCAGACCAATACACTATACCTCGTATACAAGATGCCCTGGACTGCTTGAATGGGAGCAAATGGTTCTCCGTGTTGGATCTTCGAAGCGGATACTACCAGATCCCGATGGCCCCGGAAGACCGTGAGAAAACAGCCTTCATCTGTCCATTGGGGTTCTATGAGTTTCTGAGGATGCCACAGGGGATATCGGGTGCACCGGCCACCTTTCAATGACTGATGGAACATGCAGTAGGAGATATGAATTTCCTGGAATGCCTGGTGTACTTGGACGATGTCACTGTGTTTGGGAGCACCTTAGAGGAGCATGAGAACCGACTGTTTAAAGTCCTAGACCGACTGGAAGACTTTGGCCTCAAGCCGTCCATTGACAAGTGCCAGTTTTTCCAAACCTGCATGAAGTATGTGGGGCACATAGTATCTACACAAGGGATAGAGACTGATCCCTGTAAGGTTGAAGCACTGACTACTTGGCCCCAGCCCCATAATCTGAAAGAACTACAACATTTCCTGGGGTTCTGTGGCTACTGCCGCAGGCTCATAAAAGACTATTCCAAGGTGATTCACCCACTCTTGAACCTCACCCAGGTTACCCTCCTACCAGTTGTAAATACAAAAAAGGGGCCACTAAAGAACTAGAAAAAGTATACTTCCGCCCAGGTAAACTCTTCGGGCCCTGCTGGACGCCCGACTGTGAAGCAGCCTTCCATGAGATCATATACCAGATCACCCATGCCCCCATCCTCGCCTATGCTGACCCCACCAAACCATATGTGCTGCATACGGACGCTAGTCTACAGGGTCTAGAAGCAGTGCTGTATTAAGACCATGAGGATGGCCTGAGACCAGTAGCTTTCACCAGTAGAAGCTTGACCCCATCCGAACGAAACTACCCTGTTGCATAAGTTGGAGTTCCTTGCGCTAAAATGGGCCATCGTTGACCAGTTTCATGAATACCTCTATGTGGCAAAGATATTGGTGAAGACTGGCAATAACCCGTTGACCTATGTACAAACTTCAGCTAAGATAGACGCCACTGGGCACTGGTGGCTTTCTGCATTATCAACCTATGATTATGCTGTCGAATACAGACCTGGCCTGATCCATATTGATGCTGACACCCTATCACGGAGGCCCACTTCCAAGAGTGATTGGATCAGGCTGTCTGAACCTGATATTTGAGCATTGTGCCAAAAGTTTGATAGAGATGAACAGATGTCTGCGGGCACAGTGGACTGTTTAGTAGATTGCTTGAGCCCTTCTGACACCTGCATACCAGCTGCTTATTGCCACTTCTCTGCTCTAGATATTAGTGCACTACCTCAATCTGACAATGACAGCATTCAGTGGGCTCAATCCCAAGATCCTATGATTCAGCCAGCACTTGATGCCCTGTGTGCGGAGAAAGATGTGTCTAAGTTACGTTCCACTGACTTGTGAGCTGCTTTATTGTTTAAAGATGGCCCCAGACTGAGGTTGCTCAATCAGTTGTTGTACAGAGAGAGACAGTAGATCATAGTGGCAAAGTAGAAAAGCAACAATTGGTCCTGCCCACGCCCTTTAAAGATTTGGTACTGAGGTCCCTCCACAATCACATGGGACACCTCGGTATTGACAGAATCCTGGACCTGGTATGATCTCACTTCTACTGGCCCAAAATGGGGGCCGATGTTGAGCACCATGTAAAGACTTGTAGTCGTTGCCTGCAAAGAAAAGATCTGCCTCAGAGGGCTGCCCCCTTGTTAATATTACTACCAGCACCCCCATGGAACTAGTCTGCATAGACTTCTTGTGTTTAGAACCTGATCAGAGGAACATTGGCAATGTGTTAGTGGTTACAGACCATTTCACACGGTACGCACATCTTTTCCCACCAAAGATCAAAAGGCATCTACGTGGCCAAAGTGCTAGTGGAAAATTTCTTAGATCCAGTATGGTGCCCCAGCGGATCCACTCTGACCAGGGCAGGAGCTTTGATCGGCTAATCAAAGAAATGCTCTCTCTATGGGGAAGTCGCGAGAGTCAAGAACCACCTCTATCACCCGCAAGGAGACCCTCAACCAGAACATTTTAACCACACCCTTCTAGACATGCTGGGTACCCTCCACCCAAAAGACAAGCAAAAATGGAGCCAGCAGATTAGCACCTTGGTACACGCACACAATTGCACAAGAAATGATGCTACCGGGTTCTCTCCCTACCGCCTCATGTTCGGGAGAGAGGCCCAGCTGCCTGTTGATGTCTGTTTTGGGCTCTCTCCAGATGGGGTCTGAGCCGAAAACTACTTGCAATATATACAAAAACTGAAAGCTGAATTGAACCATGCCTATCAACTGGCCCAGACAATGGCCACCAAGAGAAACCTAGCCAACAAAGAGAGGCATGATAAAAAAATAAAGGCTCAAGAGCTTCGACCTGGAGACCGTGTGTTATTACGCTATTTGGGACTGCACTGTAAACTCAAAATTGCTGATTGGTGGGACCATCTTCCCCATGCAGCAGTTGGAAAGTTGGATGATTTACATGTGTACAAGGTGCGCCCAGAACAACTCCAGAGCTGTCAAGACCATGCACCATAACCACTTGCTACCTATCGGCCAAGTCATGATTGAGGCTGAACCCCCAGAAATTGAGCCCCCTGGGCCAGTGACTCGTGTTGCTGCAAGAAAGAGACAGAGCCAACCTACCCTAGTGGTCACAGATTTAAGGTTTCCTCCGCAGCAGGCCCAGAATGATAGTGACTGTCAGTCCACTTCTGACAAAAGTGTGCCTACTACCCCATTATGAACTGAGCTAGCTATTTCGGGGTAATCCCGTGACTAATCATGGGGATGAAGCTGGGCCTTCTGGACTGCCTAATCCCCAGCTTCGTCCTTGAAGTCAATGCTCCCTGAAAATGAAAAGCAAAGTATCACATCTGAGGATGCTGAGTCTCTGTGTATTGTAGAACTGTATGATTTGCCTGAGGGAGGGGCTGATGGAATGAGTCTTTCTGGTGACATGCCAGAACTTGAAGAACACTATGAGAGTGCTGATAACCCCCCTTCAGCACCAGGGCCTCTTCAAAATGAGCAAAGTGTTGTAGAAACAGAGCCTACAGAGCAAGGATCTGACAGTGCTCAAGGTTTGGACATTTCTACCCAGGCAGAGGCACCCGTCCCAAGTGTTGAAAGTCCCAGGAACAGTGCTGAGAGTACAGAGACTGTGATTGTTCCCCCCAGAAAGACTGGCCAAGCTGTCAAACCAGTACTGCGTTTCAGCTATGATTCTCCGGGGAGGCCTGTGGACTTGCCTCTCCACAGCGGTGGCTAAACCGGAGGGGCCAGACTGGCCATGGCCCACCCACTCTTATTTCTGGGTGGGCCACATATGTATTCTGGCCCTCCCACTTTTTTGACACAATGTATTCTTTTGTATTAATGTATACATAATAATAATAATAATAATAACTTTATTTTTGAAGCGCCTTTCAATATATCAAGGCGCTTGAACATATCAAAACCACAACATACAATACCAATTAATAAAACATATAAATAAAATGATTTCATAACATCACATATCAAAATCAAAACACAATATTTGCATTCAAATTCTCAATCAATATATGCAGCACAGAAATGTAAATTTCAGTTGTGCGGTACAATCAGCTGCTTATGAACACCAATCATATACTGATGTCATGACGGTAATACCGTCTATGCAGTTATCTGCCTGCCAGGTTACTATGTAACTTTGAATATAGAATTTGTTTATTGCTTCTCCCAGTATTTCTATGGTGATGAGTGCAATCTGCAAGTAATACTGGGGAACCAATAAATGAATTCTTCATTCAAGCCAATGAAATATCAGCACACAACAGCCACTAGAGAGTGGGAACATGGCATACTGGTAGTTAAACCGAGTTGGCTGGCAGGTAATAGAAGTGCCAGATCCTGAGTGACTGAGGTAATAAATTCATGGTCAAGTCCTGCCTTTTAACACAAAAGTATGATCTGTTCTGCTTCCGATTTGTGTTTGCTGCCTAATGTTTTTATTTATTTGTGGGTAATCGAAGTTCCAAATCCTGAGTGACTAAGGTAAATTGTCAAATTCTACAATTTTCCACAACAGTATGATTTGTACTGCTGCTGCTGCCTATTAATTCAGAGTGGCTCAGATTAGCTTTTGCTGGCTAATTTAACTTTTTTTTCTTTGTGGGTAATCAAAGTGCCAGATCCTAGGCGGAGCGATTGAGATAAATTGTCAAATTCAGCCATTTTTGCCATCACAGTCTGATCTGTACTGCAGATCATACTGTTGTGGGAAACAGGTGGCTTTGATAACTAACGTCAGTCACTCATCTGGTGCCTATTAAATAAGAGTGGCACTGATTTGTGTTTGCTGTCTAATATCAGTTTATTTTTATGTTGGCTCGCGCAGCTAACATCTTGCGGTAGTAGCAGATTTGGAGGTGCGGACACTGTTGGGCGAATGCAGAGCATGCATCAGAAGGTGTGTCCCTCATTCCCCAATCAGCCAGCAGCAGGCGCTGACCTCACACATCCCTAATGTGGCCACAAGAACAAAGAAAAGGTCCGCTGCAATGAGGTGGCTCTCATGCAGCGTATTCTTTGTATGCCTCCCAGTGCAGGCCAAGCGCCTGTCACAATGCCAGCAGGGCCAACCCACTCCTCCATCGGCATCATGCAGCCCCCAACAGTTTTCTTTGCTGACGGGGCCCAATCTCTGTTGGCATTTATCCCGTCCCCACTGATTGTGCCAGCGGGGAACCCACCTCCCATCAGCATAATGTCTCCCCCTCCACTTTTGCTGCGTGCGGTGCCCAATCCCCTGGCTGCGTGTCTCCCCCAGTATGTCCCATCGGGTGCCTAATCCCGTTGGCTAGAATCCCAAAAAGCTCCCCAGCATGCCAAATCCCTGCAAAAAAAAAAAAAAGAAAACGTTGTGCAATGTTTTTATTTTGTTGTAAACCTGTAAAGAAAAAAACGGTCCCTGCGGTCCCTGCCCCCTCCACAACCCACCCACTGCGCACCCTGCCTCCTCACACCCTACTCACCCCATACTTACCTCCGGAATTCAGTGCGACAATCTTCAGTGGACCGGGAACATGTCTGCACTCTTCAAAGCCGACCGTGAACTGAAGATATGCCGGTAAGCTGTAAAATGGAATAAATAAGAGTTTTTTCAACTTTGATGCATATCTCAGGCATTTTTGGGAATTTTGGCACCAAATTTTCAACATGGGGTTTTTGGGACCCCTCCTCATTAATCTGGCACTGTCATGGCGTTAATTGGCCCCGAAAGGTGATTTCGCGGTCACTGCGCAGAATCACCTTTTGGGACCGATTAATGAAATGACAGTGCCACTGTTCATGAGGGGGCTCTCAAAAAGTCTATGTTGCAAATTTGGTGAGAACAATCCAAAAAATGGCTGTTTTACGAGCATGCGTTGCGCAGGTTCCACGCACGCTCGTAACTTCGTGAATTTGTAATATTTTCACTCCAGATTTTCAAAATTGGCATTTTCCCACACCTCCTTATGAACAGTACAGCTGTCATTTTACATATCCTGACCGAAATGTGTTTTCATACGTCCGGTGCAGAATAGCGTGGTCGCTGTGTGAAATCAGTTTTCGGGACAGTTTGAGGAAATGACAGTGACACTGTTCAGGAGCAGAGGTCCTAAAATGTCCATGTTGAAAATTTGGTGCCGAACGTTCATAAAATGACTATGTTACAAGCATGCGTTTCGCAGTTTCCACGCACCTTTGTAACTTCGCAAATTTGCAATATTTTCATGCCAAATTTTCAACACTGCCATTTTTTCACACCTCCTTATGAACAGTACAGCTGTCATTTTTCACATCCTGCCCAAAATGTGTTTCCGCACATGTGGCGCACAATGGCGTGGACGCTGTGGGAAATCAACTTTTGGGACAGATTAACAAAATCACAGCGCCACTGTTCATGAGGGGAGGTCCCAAAATGCCTATGTTGAAAATGTGGCTAACAAACTCCCAAAAATAATTGGGTTGCGGACGTGTGTTGCGCAGTTTCTATGCATGCTCATGACTTTCAACGTTGCCATTTTTTTACGCCTCCTCATGAACAGTACAGTTGTCATTTTCCACATCCTGCCCAAAATATGTTTTCATCCCTGTGTTGCCAAATGGCATAGCCGCTGGGCAAAACTACCTTTCCGCTAACAAACTGACTGTGCCACTTTTCATGAGGTGGCCTCACAAACAGCCCATGTTGAAAATTTGGAGTGAAAATACCAACACACGCCTTCAGTGTTAGGGTTCCCAACTGCAGCACCCCACCATGTACAGACTGACAGGTGTCAGGGGTGTGACTTGGGATCATCGGCTGTAATGTTCATGCCATTCCACCCCCGCAGCTAGTGACAGGCATCGTGGTGTGCCTCGCACTGTTTGGCCACAAAGATCACCCCATTCTCCTATACTGCACCCACCTCAGCATATTTCCTTATGGAATGGGGTAAATATAATGCCCAAAGACCCCAAATCACACCACAACACTTGTCAGTGTCTACAGGGTAGGGTGAGGTACAATGGCATGAGCGTTATAGCTGACGACCGAAACGACACCCCAATGCCTGTCACTCCCTACAGGGTGGGGGTGGGGTTGACGTCACTTCAGTACTTCACTGCCCTTCCTATTATGCGTCTCTAGCTCCGGTACTACCAATGCCAATGCCAGCGAGACAACATTCGGCATTGACAAATGCTTGTTTTATTTGTGAGTGTGTGGCTTCATGTGGCCTTGGAACATACTTTTATTATTTTAAGCCCTCACCCCTTCCACACAGTGTGTTTCATGCTCAGAACACATTTAGCTGTAACAAGAGGTTGTTTATATGACTTGATGATTTTGTAACGTTTGTGAACTATAACCTATTCAGTCTGGATGTTTTGGTGGGGTTACTGCAGCAAACAGCTCCATCTGACCTGCTGCCAAAGGGCTAAAGTGTAGTGATTATCTGTGGTACCAGCAGTTGATTAGCAAGCGTGTTTGCTATGTGTCATTGCTGCTCTGGAGTAAGATGGGCTGCCTTTTTCATAATTAAGGAAAACAAATCTGTCAAGATTGCAGGTTTTGAAATACCCTTATCTTCCATCTTCCTCTTGAGGCACACTATGTTCATTGATGCCAACTGATGTAATGTTTCTTCAACTGCGGCAGCAGCTTGTAAATGATGACCGTGGTGGGCATGGTCAGGGTGACCAGGAGTCTAGGACAGACATTGATAACCCAGTTTGGACATGAGTACTGTCCAGAGTTTTCTGCCCTCATTGTACATGTATCTATGAGTGTACTGTTTCCTCTGTGGTGTCCTTCAAAAAAAAAATCTGGGGTGGAGACAGTTTAGCTTTTTATCTATGGCTGTTACATATGCCCATTGAATATTAAAAGCTCCTCCTGCTGTCTGGCTGTTGTGTGTGGTATCTGGTAGGAGTGTTTTTTTTAAACACTGATGGAGTTGGGAAGCTTCATGTCATTGTCCATTTTCTTGTCTCTTCACTGCCCTTGCGTTCTCCACCCTTTCCCCATCCATTGATCAACTTATGGTGGCCAAGTCCATTGATCACTCACCCCCAGTCTAGTCTGTGATCTTGTCTCAGAATTTAGGCATCTTGAAATTAAAAGAGGGTCAGGAAAGGAGTACCTGTTAAGAAATGCATTGACTTTGAAATGTTGCTGAAGCTTGCCAGCTCATCTTCTGTGCACCTCTTATAAAAACACAACCTGGTATTGCTGGTCTCACCTGGCAGAAGAGTAATGCGAGCAGTATCAGTGAACTGCTGCAGAAGAGATTATGTCAAGCAGCATTTGTGCATGCTGGGTACAAGAAAGAATGAATTGCACAGCACCATCCAAGGTAATGGTTCTAATTAGATTATTAATTAGAATAAATTGACATGACGTAATTTATTTACATGAAGTAATCACTGTGAAAGATTAAAAAAAAGATACCAAAACACTTCAAAAAGTGTAAAATTTTATGGGGGCCTAGCATACCTCTCAACTGTCCCTGATTTTCAGGGACTTGATTTGTCTAACAATTTTACTCTGCCCTCCTAAAATTGTGTTTCTGTGACTAAACAGTGGGGTTATAAGTACAAAATAATATCAAACATAAAAGTTACAGACGTATTCTTTCTTAGTTGTTTTTTTTTAAGCCTTGTCCCTGATTTATGAGGGGAGGTTGAGAGGTATGGGGCCTAGGCTGCCCCCAGTCCCCCTGCCACTTCAGTGCAGATTCTTTGGCCCCCCCACACTGAACCGCCCCTGCCTCTCCATGTGGTTCACAAAGGTGTTCATGTTTCACTGACCTCACTGCCCAAATTGAGCTTGACGGCCCATTCCAGGTTACTTGTTCTTCCCTTTCACCATGGTGCCCCTGCCCCATCTAGCCCCAAGTTAGCTGATAGGGAAGGGTCCCCTCTTACTCTGTTTAATGTACAAGAAGTTATTACCTGATTTAGTATAGTAATGTTCAACTGACTTGTGTAAAATATGCCTAATGTATTGTCAAAATGGATATAGTATTATAAAGTGTATTAAAAATGTATAGTAAATTAGTAAGTTTATGTTAACTGATGCAAGATGGTACAGACTTGACGCAGATGCCAAGCTTTCTCTAGGCAGGGAAGGATGTAACCCCCTACAAATGGGGGTTCCTGAAAAGTCTTCCTTAAGCTTGCCTAAATGCTCACTGCCAGGTTGGTGTCCTGCGTTTTAGCAGTTTAAATGTGATTGCCAGAGAGTGCCTGTATAGCCTCTGTGTACTGTCTCTTTAAGAGCTGCCTGGACTGCAGTCATAAGTAATCTGAGAGGGAGCTCTGTTGAAAGATGTAACTATTTGCTGAAAATCATTTAGAGTGATAATGATAATGTAGTTTGCCTAACCTGCCTTCTTTGCAGCAAGGACTGTTTTGTTTGTCTCCACTATCTTGGTCCTGGACTGCTGAATTGGACCAATCAGTCTGGTGGGACCTAAAATGGAGCCGGACTACAGGAGCTGTCTGGAATCAAAATCTGTAGGAATTGTAGTTTTGGGTTTTTGGCGCCTTTTTGCAACTGAAGAGGGAGCTCTTGTTGTGACTGACAGATAGATCAGCCAACCGAATCTTTTGGATCTTGGGGAAATCCCAGACTGCTTGCAATTTTCAGTTAGTTCTGAGCTGGGAAGTCAAATGAGAAGCGCTCAAGTGTTTTTTGAGCAGCAATCCTGAGTGGATTCACATGGGAGAACTGTGAAAGGGCTACGTGTTGGCCTGCATGTCTGCCTGCTGCCCCTGAGAGGGAGAAAAAAGAATTATTTCAGACTAAATCCAAGTTTGTGAGAACGAAATAAGCCACTGATTTTCTACCAGGCTCATACCTGAAGAAGACCGAAGATTTTGCAGAATGCGATTGGCCTGTTAGGATTTCCAGATGCTTCTGAATCCCCAGTTTGTGCAGAGACTTTGCGATCGTGACTGGAGAGCGGTTTGCCTGGTACAGTAGAATTTCCTTACATGTAAATGTACTGTGTATTGAAAGTGGGTCATGATTTGGTTCCCCACTTTGTGAACTGTGTTCTTCTTGCTGGGAGCTGTATCCTGCCCAAAACCGACTGTATCCGAATTTGTCTCCATTTGGCTGGGGCCTTGCCACACTGGCCCAGCCAGACTACCCGCTGCACAGAGAAAGCCATCGACGAGAGACCTGCCTGGGCATCAGCCCCCTGCTCCATGCCTGAACAGGAACAACGCATCGGCGATTCGTGTGGGCCCTGCTTCTCCTGGTACTCCAGAGTAACCACTTGCTGTCTCGATTTTTGTCCAGCCTGTGTCCAGTCTTGGGTATCGTGAGTAATCATCAAGGTAGTTCCCTGCAACAACAGCCTAATCTAAAACTGTGTCATCTGATTGTCTTGTTGTTTTCTTTTCACGAACTGAGCCCTACGGCTCCGGATTACAAATAGTGTGTGTTGTGCATGTTGTATTCTTCTATCACAGGGCCCCAACCAGTTACAATGTTCCTGGCTAGCCCACCGTTCTCCATCTGGGTACCCAAAGTGTGTGACTGTTTGTGGACCCTGAAGTGCATGCATAACTATTTGAATGATAGTCTCTAAGCAAATTAACCTGATTACGCCCCTCCCTTGTTCAAGTCCCTTAAATAAATCAGATCTAACTCTTTTTTGCATTTACCCTGACTGTGGTTCCGGTTTGTGCAAGAGTACTGTACTGTTGTTATTTGCTCTGTATAACCTTGTTTTACAGGGGGTCCCCAGGGCCAAGCCAGAGGAAAGCCCTGGTGGTACGTGCAAACAGTGTGGTGTATCAGGGGTATTGTGAAAGTGATTATTGTGTATTGTTCTGGCCACTAGTAAGGAAAGAGGGGGGTTACAGTGTCCTGGAGGGCTGTGCCCAGGTTAGCTTAATCACTATCAACCCTGCCCTCCGGGTGGAGGCACCCATTTCAGAACTCAGGCCCCTTAACCTGCTACTAGCCCAGCAGGCAGGGGTAGTAGCCCTTGGGATACCGCCACCTAGGGGTTACGTAACTAACTAACACCGAGGGCTGGAAACTCCAGATTCTGCAGTCCTAAACAAAAAAAATCACACACAGACCCAGCTAAGTAGGGAGGGACTGCGCCAGAGATAACACTAGGGAAAATGAACACAATAAAAAAAAATAAAAAAATCACACAGCACCTTGCCTCATTCCCCACCTAAGATGCTAACTGAGACCAGCCCAGTGGCGCTGAGGGTTAAGGTATTGGATGCCACACCACGCGCCATGCTGGCGACCCAAGTTCAGGAATGAGCCCGGATCACTGGGGGACAGCAGGGGAGAGAGAATCAAGCATCCGATGGACTGCTCTCCTCTCTCGGGGTGGGATCCAGGGGTAGCCCGGTGGAGACCGGTGGCGCTGCTACGCACTCAGGCTCGCAAGAAGCAAGGGTAGACGTCGGGCAGCTGCCTTTCAGACATAGGTGGGAGCACCCACATCGCAGGCTGTGCGGCATTGCACGTCGCACATTGGGGGACATAAAACTAGCTAGGAAAATGGAAAACCCGGATTGGAGGGATAGGCAATGGCACCTATCCTCCACGCCCAGTGCCGGATCTGGCTGGGCCTCATAGCTCCTCCACCCGGGCCCCGCCTGCTGCCAGAGTCAGCCTTCCTAAAGAGCCCAAGATGGAGTCGGGCTACCCTCCCGGGCGGGTTAAACTGGGGATGTTGGCAGCGGGGGAGGGGGGAGAGGGCAACAGATCATAGAAGATCTCAGGCGGGCAGGCGTAAAGGATGGGATGCCTGAGAGAGTTCCCCCGATCCGTGACCAGAGGGAAAAAGAGTCGACAAAAAAAAAAGATGTTAACTGAATCACTCCCCTCCAGAAATGAAAGGTTACATGCCTGAGGCACTAGGCTAAGGAATGAAAGCAGAGAAGCCCATAAAGATACCTAAGTAAGCAAGGTGAGTGGTCCTCATTCAGGCACTGTAGGCCCTAAATGAGAGTTCAGCTAGCAGGTTAGTCAGTATGAAAGCCGCAGCTTAATAGGCACAATTTCTAAATATGAGGGTGCTCCCTGTCACCAGGTCGCCCCAGCCTGCTTCCCAATTACTTAATCAAACTCAAAAATTCAAACTAACAGTGGCAGATACGAAAAACAGCTTTTCTTCAAAGAGGTCTATCTATGCAGGCTACCCTTCAGAGGTACGGCCAAAACTGAGTAGCTACAGCCTTTGGAACCCTCATGACTCCAGAGTTCTATGCTTGATTGACAGCTTTGGGTTGTACTACTTCCCCAGAGGGGAGCTCATTACCCATACGTATTAACTCCCCATTGACAACAGGAAGCAATACAGAAAAGGCTTGATTTAACAAAAATAAAAAAAAAGTTTTCTTTCTCATTTTAACAGGTTTTGAATTTTTTTTAATATTAAATAATATTTGATTATTCAGTTTATGTGGCCACGGCCTTATACTCTCTTGAGCTAAAGAGCTATCACTGAGGGATTAGTGGGTGAGTGACCTCCAGGGGCAGAGTTAGTGGGTTTGAATTCTGTACAGGTGACAGTTCCATCTCCAAGCAGTACTTGGTAGAGATGCTATAAATACTGTGCCCATACATAACACAAGTTACTATGGTGGTGAATCTTTTCTTATCACACATTGACCGTTGAAAATACATCAGATGAGCGAACCAGGATGATTACAGGTTAGTATGCAAGTTTGCAACACGGAAGAACCAGGGTCACACCTTGAACCCAGGATCCAGTCAGGCTTTTGGGTGTCTTCAGCGAGCACATACACCTTAGTGGCCTGGGAGGAGGGGTGGAGGAGTAGAATACAGCAGAACAGCCCCACATTTGTAAACATGTATTATATTCACAAGGTTATTATTGGTGAAATAATCTTAAGCTTAATTAATTAATACAGGACTGGGGCTGACAGCCCACCATCCCTGTGACTCTCAGCACTAATGGGGCTATGATTTCCAGCATTACCATCACCTGGGTTGTGATTTATTGTCTGCCCACCTATCTCCTTCTCACCTGATGCCCGGTCTTCCCTCCATCTCAGCTGAGTCCTCTGAGATTCCAAACCACTACCTGCCTCTGCTCGACGTCCCTCTTCGGAACCTCCAACTGTAACCCAAAGCTTACCTCCATGGGTGAGATCCAAGGGTTCCCTAAACCAGGGGAAGATGCTTCATTTGATGGCCACAGTCTGAGAGGAGGAGGAGCCGGCCACGAGCAGAAGAGTCAGTAGGGCCCTGCTGAGGCATGGGGGGGCCTTTATCTGCCAAGGACATCTGTGGTGCTTTTTCCCACTCTAAATCTCTTCGCTTATCCAGCCTCTAGGCCATGATTCTGAGCAGCGACATGGCCAATACCTCATTAGAGCCAATGGAAGGTCAGCTGAGTCCCACACTTCATTCAGAACTCCGGTGTCAGCCCCACTCCCAGCACCAGCACTCCCTGGGCTGCGACTCCCAGCACCATCAGAGCTGTGATTCCTGGGACTAGCACAAGTGGAACTGTGATTCCCAGCATCAGTACTACCATGGTCTGTGATTCTTGGCACCACCATTACCACAGGGTCTGTGATTCTTGGCATCACCACTACCACAGAGTCTATAATTCTTGGCACCACCATTACCACAGGGTCTGTGATTCTTGGCACCATCATTATTTATTTATTTAGCTTTTGTTGACCAGGTAGGTACACTAGACAAATTACATGCCTATTTTCAGGAATGACCCAGGAGAGTACAACGAAGATACAGGTACAAGCAGAGTACATAACAATGAGTAGTGCTAAGTACATTGAATCGAAAGAACAGGCTAACATAGATAGTCTCCTGTAAGCAGTAATAGATAATATACATATATACAAAGAATAAAGAATAAATGTACATATATACAAAGACTAAATAGTCTAGGACATTCAATAGCAGGGACAGTAATCACAGTGTATGTGAGACCGTTAGCAGATCCACAGAAACCGTTAGTTCCTGAGTATGTTATTAAGCAAATCACGTGCAACCAAGTGTGAGTCCAATACAGAAACTATGTATTAAGGAGGCTTGGGACACTCGCACGCAGAGGGCAGCTTCAGATGCTCCCACAGGGAATTCCGGAGGCACTGGTGGGAGGAGCGAACATGCGCAGGAAGGGAGTTCCAAAGCCTAGAAGCACTTGTAGAGAAGTCCCTATCCCCCATAAGGGTTCAGGTAAAGGGGACCTTGAGCACCCCAAGACCCTGAGACCTGAGGGAGTAGGAGGAGGGGTCCGCAGGCATGGGAAGCTGTGCCAGCCCTGGAGGGGTGCCAGTTCTGATCACTTTACCCACGAAGCAGCCCAGCCCAAAGTTCAAGTGATTTGCCAGGGAAAGCCAGCCAAGTTTATCATATAACTCACAGTGGTGGGTGAGGCGAGGGGCAGCCAGGGCAAAGCAACAAATATTATTGTAGGTTGTGTGCCACTGAGTAAGGAGAACCTTGGAGGTGCGGGCAAATTGGAGAAGGCCATAGCTAAGTGAAGGAAGCAGTACACCTCTAGCAAGTGCCAGACGAGCAGCAGATGTCAGATTTTTCTTTGCCCTGTAAGCAAGACCCAGTTTGAAGTTTACGGTTCTGCAGAAATTTAGGATATGACTCCCTAGGTCCAGTTGGGGGTCAAGTGTCACCCCAAGGTATTTGATGGAAGCTGTGGTTAGGAGGGGAGCACCATCCGCACCACTGATGTACAGACGGGTGGGGGAGGCCTTGATCTTGGCTGATTACCCAAACAGCATGGCCTGAGTTTTTTTCAGGTTGAGGACTAGCTTGTGTGATGTTACCCAGGACTGAATATTCTTAAAGTCCTCAGTCAGCTGAAGGCTGAGAGCCCCAATACCCCGGGAGTTTGCCAGGATGACCAGATCATCCGCATATAGGGAGGCACTACAGTTGGTTACAGTGGCTGGAAGATTGTTAACAAATGCAGAGAAGAGAAAGGGCTCCAGGACAGAGCCCTGAGGAACACCAAAGGTCACTGGAGTGGGATTGGAGAGGACCTTGTTGAATTTGGTCAGCTGTACTCTGCCCTGAAGGTAGTTTGTAAGTCAGTTCAGGGCAGGAGGGGACAGGCCAAGGGACCTCATCTGAGTACAAAGTAATGAATGGTCCACAAGGTCAAAGGCCTTTGACAGGTCAATGAATATGGCTCCAGAGAGTTTACCCTGGTCTATGGCCACCCTGATGCTAGATGAGACAGAGACAAGGGCCATGGACATGCTATACCATTTTCAAAAGCCATGCTGTGCAGGGGACAGCAACTCATAGGCCTGAATGTACTTTGTGAGTTGCTCAACCACTACTTTCTCTAGGAGTCTGCTAATAGCCAATAGGATGGCGATCAGCCAGTAGTTATTCAGGACTTTGGGACTGCCCTGCTTTGGAACAGGGACAATCTTTACCACTTCCAAATGTCAGGGCTAACCCCAATGGCAGGGGACAGGTTAAAGATATGCGCCACTGGGAAGGCAATGTGAGGGGCACCTAGCTTCAGAAGCTTGGGCTCCATATTATCAAGGCCAGCACTAGAGTGCAGGGAGAGACCAGAGAGAAGTCTCTGTGTCTCCATGACAGACACAGCCATGAGATAAAATACCACAGGGTTTGTGATTCTTGGCACCACCATTACCACAGGGTCTGTAATTCTTGGCACCATCATTACCACGGGGTCTATGATTCTTGGCACCATCATTACCACAGAATTTGTGATTCTTGGCACCTTCATTACCACAGGGTCTGTGATTATTGGCACCACCATTACCACAGAGTCTGTGATTATTGGTGCCATCATAACCTGAAGGTCTGTGATTATTGGCACCACCATTACCAAAGAGTCTGTGATTCTTGGCACCACCATTACCAAAGAGTCTGTGATACTTGGCCCCACTATTACCTCAGGGTCTATGATTCTTGGCACTACCATTACCACAGAGTCTGTGATTCTTGACACCACCATCACCACAGGTCTGTGATTCTTGGCACTGCCATTACCTCAGGGTCTGTGACTCTTGGCACCACCATCACCACAGGTCTGTGATTCTTGGCATTACCATTACCTCAGGGTATGTGATTCTTGGCACCACCATTACCACAGGGTGTGGGATTCATGGCACCACCATTACCACAGGGTCTGTGACTCTTGGCACCACCATTAGCACAGAGTCTGGGATTCTTGGCACTGCCATTACCTCAGGGTCTGTGACTCTTGGCACCACCATCACCACAGGTCTGTGATTCTTGGCATTACCATTACCTCAGGGTATGTGATTCTTGGCACCACCATTACCACAGGGTGTGGGATTCATGGCACCACCATTACCACAGGGTCTGTGACTCTTGGCACCACCATTAGCACAGAGTCTGGGATTCTTGGCACTGCCATTACCTCAGGGTCTGTCACTCTTGGCACCACCATCACCACAGGTCTGTGATTCTTGGCATTACCATTACCTCAGGTATGTGATTCTTGGCACCACCACTGTCACAGAGTATGTGATTCTTGGCACCACCATTACCACAGGGTCTGTGACTTTTGGTACCACCGTTACCACGGAGTTTGTGATTCTTGGTACCACCATTACTACCAAGTCTGTGATTCTTGGCACCACCATTACCTCAGGGTCTGTGATTCTTGGCACACCATTACCACACAGTCTGTGATTCTTGGCACTACCATTACCACAGGATCTGTTATTCTTGGTACCACCATTGCCCCTGGGTATGTGATTCTTGGCACCACCATTACGACAGGGTCTGTGATTCCTGACACCAGCTTACCTGCAATATAATTCATTTAAACCTAGCTTGGCACTACCATCACCAGGGCTGTTATTTCCAGCATCACCTGGACTGGAATTCCTGGTACCAGCCACACTGGGGCTGTGATTACTGGCACCATCTTCACCGGGGCTGTAATTCCCTTCACCATCACCACCAGGGCTGTGATTCCTCACCACTGGGGCTGTGATTCCCATCACCAACACCACCAGGGTTGTGATTCCCATCACCATCACCACCAGGGCTGCGAATCCTCACCACTGGGGCTGTGATTTCCATCACCATCACAACCAGGGCTGTGATTCCCATCACCAACACTACCAGGGCTGTGATTCCTCACCACTGGGTCTGTGATTCCCATCACCAACACCACCAGGGCTGTGATTCCCATCACCAACACCACCAGGGCTGCGAATCCTCACCACTGGGGCTGTGATTCCCATCACCACCACTGGGGCTGTGATTCCCAGCACCACCGCCAGGGCTGTAATTCCCATCTCCATCACCACCAGGGCTGTGATTCCCCTCACCACCACTGGGGCTGTGATTCCCCTCACCACCACTGGGGCTGTGATTCCAAGCACCACGACTGGGGCTGTGACTCCTATAACCACCACAACAGGATCTGTGTCTCCCCACGCCACCACCAGCATGGCTATACTTCCAGCAGTACCACCACCGGGCTGTAACTCCCAGCACTACCACACCTAAGGCTGTGAATACCAGCACCACCACTCCCAGGATGGTGACTCCCAACTCAACAACCACCAGGGCTGTGACACCCAGCACCACCACACCTAGGGCTGTGAATACCAGCACCACCACTCCCAGGGAGGTGACTCCCAACTCAACAACCACCAGGGCTGTGACACCCAGCACCACCACACCTATGGCTGTGAATACCAGCACCACCACTCCCAGGGTGGTGACTCCCAACTCAGCAACCACCAGGGCTGTGACACCAGCACCACCACACCTAGGGCTGTGAATACCAGCACCACCACTCCCAGGGTGGTGACTCTCAACTCAGCAACCACCAGGGCTGTGACACCCAGCACCACCACACCTAGGGCTGTGAATACCAGTACCACCACTCCCAGGGTGGTGACTCCCAACTCAACAACCACCAGGGCTGTGACACCCAGCACCACCACACCTAGGGCTGTGAATACCAGCACCACCACTCCCAGGGTGGTGACTCCCAACTCAGCAACCACCAGGGCTGTGACACCCAGCACCACCACACCTAGGGCTGTGAATACCAGCACCACCACTCCCAAGGTGGTGACTCCCAACTCAACAACCACCAGGGCTGTGACACCCAGCACCACCACTGCTACCTAGGCAGTGAGTCCTGACCCTATCACCAGCAGGCCTGTGACACCCAGCATCAGCACCCCAGGCTGTGATTCCCGGCCCTTGCACCACCTGAGCTAGTATTCTCCACACAGGAACCTCCAGGCCTGTGATTATTCTGAGCACATCAGTATTCAGGATTTAATCCAGAAGTTGTTTTAGTCGGCAGGGGAAAGAAGTGTGATTGCTGCAGCTGGCAATTATTTACGTTTGTTTTACAAACATACCAATGAGGCACAGCTGTGACCAATCTGGCAAGACGGACAGGAATCTCCCACATTCAGTATTTTACCTCCAAGTCCAGTATTCCATGGGACAGAATTAAACTCATATAAAGCCATAGTGACTGTAATACGCAGAGTGGCGAAGTGTTCGGGGTTCAAGTTGGTGCACCAGTGTGATGAGAACTATAGTTTTAGGCTTGAAATCTCATGTGCAACGCCAGGCAGAATACTACGACTGTCTAACCGGACACAGTCTAGGGCTAGGAGCATCCAACATGTACAGCAGATAACACAAGCATCTCTGATTTGAATAAAGAGGCCATGGGTTTGAACCCTGTTCCTGGCACATTGGGAGGGGGGCCTTTTCTCACCCTTCATGTTAAAGAGGAACTTCAGTGATGGTCCAAAAAATTACAGCTTGTAGTCATTATATGCAGTACTAGACCTGAAAGGGTGTGCATTTATGATTTTTGGCCAAGGTTTACTCTGCCTTCCATAATTTGGATTTGTGTTTGAGCCCTGCTGCACTTGCCATTGATGTTTAGCTGCTGGGCTGCTAGCTCCTGGTGACATCATTGTAGGACACGTGAGTGACTCACACTGTGAAGTACCATGCAGTTGCAACAATGTTGCAAGGGAAACCTACCAGTACTCAGTATACATACTGTGTTCCCCCTTCCCCAAGACACCCTGTTAGCAATGCATTATGCCAAAATCCAAATGTCTTGTCACTATGTTTTTTTCCTTTTGTGAAATTGACTCTGCCCTACAGTGATGTCAGCAGTACAACCCTAGGTCCACAGCAACACCAGGCTTGCTACAGAAGCGCTGGTACACCCTGCAGTTTTTAGCAGCTCAGAATGCAAAAACTAACTGCAGCGGACAGTAATGAAATATAATTCCAGAATCAATGCAAGAAGGGGTAATTTATGCATGAAAGTCAAAAGGACTGGTGAAGGTCCTCTTTAATGTAATGCAGTAATATTAGCAGAAAAAAAATTCATCATATAGCTTTCTGCTTTGTTTTTAGTTAACAGTGTATTTCTGGGGGGGGGGCACAATGTATCCGTTTTTCTTCAAACAACATGAAGTCTTGCTACATTATGACATATGCAGTGAGTCCCAACCTCTGAACTGCTCCGGAGGTGAAAGAGTTAACTTTCCATGCCAGGCATGGAACCTTGAGCGCGAGCTCGGTTGAAAACTCTGTCTGTTGTTGCTCAAACTCAAACTGTCAGATTCTTTACTCCGCCTCACTGAACAGTCGCTCCGGAGATTTCTCCTTCTGCTCGGTTCGTTTGTCGGTTAAAAAGTCTTATTTTTTCGGTTTCTTGACCGAAATTAAACCGCAGTCGGTCGGTTCAAGCTCTGTCTGTGGTATTGTAAGTAACAGATAGGCTTACATTTATTTTTCTTCTGTGTGGAATTTGTAAACGTCTTTTTCGGTTCGGTTTGAACCGATCAGGTTGTTTTAAAAACTTTCTAGTCCTTTAGAGTGCGGTTTCGGTTCTTATCAGTTCTAAAAAAAACGGATTTCATTACGTTTTTTTCCACGACCCGTGACACGGTTGGGAACCGATAAGAGAGTCTTGCTTGGCGGATTGCCACTAACGGGCAAGTTTGGTTAGGCTGGCACTATGTCTGAGAAACCCAAAAGAAAAACTGGGCCCACTGGGTTTCAGCACTGTGGTCTCTGTGGGGAAGCCTTTCCTAAGGCTGACTCACACACCACCTGTGTATATTGTCTGGGGTTTGACCACCTCAATGCAGACTGCCAGATTTGTAAGAATTTTCCTGCTGCCACCGTGGAAAAGAGAGTTGGTAGGCTCAGGGAAAGGGAGGCCAAAAAGTCCGCTGACCCGGATGGCCAGCCCGGTTCGGTACCAACCGAACCGGAGGGAGTGCCCTCTGACCAGGCGATACTTCTCGGCAAACAAAGAGCCAGCTCTGAGGAGCCGTTCCAACTAAAGGACTAGAAAGTCAGCTAGTGTGGAGCCAAAGTTCTTTCTCCAACCGCTGAGGAAATAGCTAAAGCAATTCAAATTGTCCAGTCTTCTTTCTGAGTTCCATCCGAACCGACACCATCAGGGAAGCGCCGTTCTGGCCGGTTCCACCGGTTCAAGATTATGATTTTGAGGATTTTTATGAACCGGATGAAGGGGAGGAGGAGTATGAGGAGAGTGAATGTGATTTTGAAGGTCTGGATGTGCCCATTGAACCGGACATCTCTCCAGACAGACCGTCAGGAGTATCCCCTCCCAGGCTATCTGATTCCCCTTCTCATTTTATGTTCTATAAGAAAGTTGCTGAAACTCTCCAACTCCCTGTTGAGGAAGCTGTTGATGACCAAGAAGAGCCTGATTATGTAGAAATGATGGACATTCCAGAGTCTAGGAGACTGTCTATTCCCTTGCACAAATCCTTTAGGAAACAGACAGTAAAAATTCTAAAAACTCCTCACTCTATCCTTCCTGTTGATAAAAGGATGGACAAGAGGTATACATTATCAGGCTCTGATAGGAGTTCCTCTCTCAGCAATGCAGCCATGTGGGGGTAGTGCAGGCTGCAGCCTGTGACAAGGCAAATATTCCTCAGCCTCTCACCCTCCTGAAAAGGACTCCAGGAGGATGGATGCCATGGCAAAGAAACAGTACATGGCAGCATCTTTAGACTCAGACAGGCAAATTAGTCTTATGCTGCTAGGTACCAGAAATCCAGATGGGATACTGTGCTGGCCCTAGCAAAACAGGCCCCTGACCAGCTTGCCAGGGAGCTGGAGCAGGTGGCTGCGGATGGTATTGAGGCATCCAAGGTGCAGTTTCATGCTGCAGTAGACTCTAATGATGTATCATCAAGAGTCATGGCTACATCTGTGGCATTTCGCAGAATGGCCTGGCTCAGATGCACTACCCTGTCACAGGATACCCAGTCTAAAGCTATGGATTTTCCTGTTGTGGGCAATTCTCTGTTTGGGGAGCAGACAGAGAATTATATGAAGAAAATGGATGAGTATAGGACCACCTATAGGAGTGCACAGCCAAAGAAAGGCAAGCCACTCCTCAAAGGCAGCATGTCAGGGGCAGGGGCAGGCCTTTTCATAGGCCTTTTTTACCAAGCCCAGGCCTCCTCTTCTGCTTATGTCCAGAGGGGGTTCTTTAGAGGAAGAGGCAGACGGGGTACAAGTAAGCCTGCTTCTACCCCTCAGCCCAAAGCCCCTGCCAAGCAGGCTCCCTGATGGGGTGGCCAGGGCCAATTCTCCACTCACCGGTAGGGAGGCAGGCTGGCTTACTTTGTCCAGGACTGAAGTCTTTAACATCAGACAAGTGGGTCCTGGAAGTAGTAAGCCAGGGACTGGTTCTCAGCTTCAAAACATTTCGAAGATGAGAGCCAGGTCCTTTCCACCTGCAAATCCATCAGAGGCACTTGCCCTAGAAACAGAAGTTTCTACCTCCTGGCTCTCAGAGCTGTGGAAAGGGTTCCATCCCTACACCAGGGCAAAGGGTTGTACTCCAGGTACTTCCTTACCCCAAAAAAGACAGGAGAATGGCGGCCCATCCTGGATCTCAGATATCTAAACAAGCACCTTTTAAAACCAAAATTCAAAATAGTGACTCTGGGAATTATTTTCCCTCTCTAAGGCCAGGGACTGGCTAGCCTCCCTGGACCTCAAGGATGCCTACTTCCATGTTCTTATCAGAAGCTCCCATCAAAAGTACCTCAGATTCGAACTGCCCTCAGGCCATTACCAGTTCAGAGCAATGCCCTTCGGCTTCACCTCGGCCCCGAGGGTATTCACAAAATGCCTGGCAGTAGCAGTTGCCCACTTAAGAAGGCAAAAGATTGCCATCTTTCCTTATCTGGACGACTGGCTCATAGTAGGCCAGTCTCCAGACCAGGTCAAACTACACCTTCAGGTAACTCAGCAACTGCTCACATCTCTAGGTTTCCTTCTCAATCTTCCAAAGTCAGTTGTAGAGCCTGTCCTGCTTCTCACCTTCATAGGTGCAGAACTGAACACAAAAGAGGCCAGAGCCTTCCTTCTTCTGGAAAGAGCAAGGACCCTGGTCTCTCTGGCCTCCTCTTTCACCCTGCAGGTCTCTCGACCAGCAAGGCATTTTCTACAGCTCCTGGGGCACATGGCTGCTTCTACAGCAGTAGTGCAGGAGCAAGATTTCAGATGAGGGACGTCCAGTTCCATTTGAGAGCCTTTTGGTCTCAAGGAGAGCCTCTAACCAAATTGATCCCAGTGACTCGAACCCTGATCCAGGCCCTTCAGTGGTGGCAGGACCAGAGCAATCTGAGACAGGGGGTCCCCTTCACCCCCCAGTCTCACTCCTTGATCCTTACTACAGATGCATCCCTCTTGGGGTGGGGAGCTCACATGGGCGACTTCACTACCCAGGGATTGTGGTCCCCACAGGAATCTCTGCTCCACATCAATCTGTTAGAACTCAGAACAGTTTTTCCTAGCACTTCAAGTTTTTTCCACATCTGTTCAGAACAAGGTTGTACAGGTCAGAACAGAAAACACCACTACAATGTGGTACATCAACAAGCAAGGAGGCACTCGGTCCACGGCCTTGTGCACCCAAGCAATGAAGTTGTGGTCTCTGGCTTATTCCCTGAACGCCTCCCTTACGGCAGTTCACCTCCCAGGCAAGGACAATGTCCTGGCAGATGCTCTCAGCAGGATTTCCCAGGGCCATCACGAATGGGCACTGGATCCCCTAGTACTACAGGTAGTATTTGCCAGATGGGGCACCCTCAGTAGATAGATCTCTTTGTAGCCCCAGACAATCACCAACTTCCCTTTTTGCTGCAGGCCCCAGTGTTGGGCTCAGTCCTCTGGATGCCTTCCTTCTCAGTTGGGAAGGAAAGTTTCTCTGTGCTTTTCCCCCCTTCCCTCTTCTGTTCAAGGTGCTAGTCAAAATCAGATCTCAACCCTGCAAGATGATCCTGATTGCTCCAGATTGGGCCAGACAGCCCTGGTACCCACTCCTCATGTCCTTAGCAGTCCACCTTCCCCTGTGTCTTCCCAGGAATCACAACCTGTTAACCTGTGCCCAGGGGAGAGTTTGGTATCGGAACCTCAGATCTCTCAATCTCAAGGCCTGGCTCTTGAAGAGTTAGAGTTTGCTGATCTACACCTCTCCCAAGGTGTACTGGATATCTTGAAGGCCTCTAGGAAGCCTTCCACCAGGGCTACTTATAATTCCAAATGGAAGAGATTTTCCATATGGTGCTCTAGCTTATATTCCCAGAATCTGCTGACTTGCCCAATCTAGATTATTTGGTGCATTTGAATTCTTTGGGGCTGAGACCAGCTACCCTAAAATTGCACCTGGCAGCCGTGTCTGCTTTCTTATCAACAGGTAAACCTTCTTATTTTTCAGCTCACCCTGTATTCTCAAGTTTTCAAGGGTTGCTTCACACCAACCCCATTCAGGACCCTGCCCTGCTTGGGATCTTAATATTTGCATTGCCTCAGCTTATGCAACCCCTTTGAGTCATTGTCTTCAGCAGAGCTTAAGTACTTGACTTGGAAAACTGTGTTTTTGGTAGCCATCACTTCTGCCAGGCGCATAAGTGAATTGCAAGCATTGTCAGTGGAGCCTGATTTTATCTCCTTTCACAAAGATAAGGTGGTCCTCAGGACTAACAGAAAGTTTTTGCCTAAGGTGGTTTCAGACTTCCACCTTAATCAATCCATGTCCCTTCCTGTGTACTTCACTGACCATTCCTCCTCTGGCGAGAGGAGATTGCACAGTTTAGATGTCAAAAAGAGCCCTTAGTTACTACATAGAACGTACCAAGTGTCACAGGTTGGACTCCCTCCAATTGTTCCTCACTTATGGTGAGGTTGGTAAAGGAAAACCTGCCACTAAAAAGATCCATTGCCAGGTGGATTGTCTCTTGTATCCAATTTTGCTATGAAAAACTGGGAAAGGTTCCTCCCTCAGGCCTGAGGGCTTACTCTACCAGAGGTACAGCTGTGTCTCTGGCTGCTGCCAGGGACATCCCTATCTTAGAGATATGCCAAGCAGCTACCTGGAAAACAGTTCACACTTTTACTAAGCATTACTCCCTGGACATCCAGGCTAGGAGTGATGCTCGATTTGGCACAGCTGTGCTTCAGAGCCTATTTCCTAAGTAGGTTCTGTCCCTCCTCCATGGAGGTACTGCTATGTAATCTGCATATGTCATAATATAGCAAGACTTCATGTTGTTTGAAGAAAAAATTACTCACCTTAGTAATGTTGTTTCTTCTAATGGAGTCTTGCTATATTATGACCTCCTCCCGCCTGCCCCTCTCAGAACCTCTACTTTTGGGATGTGGGTGGGCAGTGCAATGTTGGCACTTCGTAGATGCCCACTTTATTTTTCACCCTTTCTTTTAGGGTGCTTGGGTGTTATGTTTTAATTTGTCTTTCTTGATTCCCCTGACTTGAGTCTTTGTTTTGGGATCTAGAAAAAAAAATGTGTTCTTGTAGTTAGTAGCCAGTGGGCTAGTGTAGGTTTACGGTTTCCACACAGAACCTTAGTAAGTTTTGCTCGTAAAGATCTGACAGTTTGAGTTTAAGCAACAACAGACAGAGTTTTCAACCGAGCTCGCGCTCAAGGTTCCATGCCTGGCATGGAAAGTTAACTCTTTCACCTCCGGAGCAGTTCGAAGGTTGGGATTCACTGCATATGTCATAATATAGCAAGACTCCATTAGAAGAAACAACATTACTAAGGTGAGTAATTTTTTCTTATTGTACTTCCTCCTAAACTGAGAAATGGGGTTTTGAAGTTTTCAAAAGTTCATGTTCTCTGGCTAAGCCCATCATAAAGAAATGAAACATTTTGTTATAATGCTGTGCTGTTTACCAACGGAAATGTGAGCTGCCCGCCCCCTCCCCCCCAAACCCTCCACAGTAGAAATCCAGTGCGCAGAGCCAAAAAGGGACCTTGAGCACAGGGATTTTAAAAAATTGCTGTAGTGGCCATATTTAATGACTTGGGTCATCAATTATAACACTGAGGCCCAGATATTCAAAAGGTTTGCACATTGGGCGCAACAGTGTTGTGCCATTCACGCAACCTGCTGATCTTGGCTAATATTCAAGAAGAGAAAGTCGCCTGATACAAATCCCGATCATGAGCACATCAGTAGTGTATGTAGGCACAGGTAGGGGGGCATGCCCATGCATACCTTGCACAGCCCGATATTCAGCCCGGGATGTGTGGAGCCACGCATGCACAACCCCTACCTGCGCCAAAGTTACGCCCCCCGAAAAAGGAGTAAGGGCTGACCACCTACAGGTGAGCTGCCATATTGCAAGGCGCAACACTGCAGCTGCCACCTTTGGGTGGCCACCAGAGCTCTGGCTGCACCTCCGTGGTGGTGGCCCCCCCATGCCCGATTGCGGGCATCAGTACAAATAGAGAACCCCAAAATCCCTGGTGGTCCAGTGAACCTGCCCGCCCGATCGCTGGCTTCAGTAGAATAAAATAAGATCCCTAATATCCCTGGTGGACCTGACTGCCCGATCGCGGGCTTCAGTAGAATATAATAAAATCCCTAATAATCCTGGTGGTCCAGTGGACCTGACTGCCCGATCACGGGCTGAAGTAGAATTAGAAGAAATCCATCATCCCTGGTGGTCCAGTGGACCCCTCCCCACCCGCCCACTGATCTCCACCCCACTTCCCCGGTCAGCGCGGGCTGCAGCACCACTGCGCCTGCCGCCTGTCACCATTAGTAGGGCTGTCGCCCACTGGTCCCAGCGTGAGCCAATGGGCATGCAGCCCATAGTCACTACACATTCCAGATATGTGAATGGGTTCACATATCTGAATGTGTGACGGTATGGCTGCGCCCATGGCTCACCCGTGGACCAATGGGCATACAGCCCTACCAACGGTGGCAGGCAGCAGGGCAGCAGGTGGGTGGGGTGCTGCCACCCACTGCTGACTGGGGGGGAGCGGGGCAGTGGAGATCAGTGGGCGGATGGGGAGGGGGGTCCACTGGACCACCAGGGATGATGGGTTTCTTCTAATTCTACTTCAGCCCACGATCGGGTAGTCAGGTCCACTGGACCACCAGGGTTATTAGGGATTTTATTATATTCTACTGAAGCCCGCGATCGGGCGCGCAGTGGTCCACTGGACCACCAGAGATATTATTATATTCTACTGAAGCCCGCGATCGGGTGGGCAGCGGTCCACTAGACCACCAGGGATATTAGGAATGTTATTATATTCTACTGAAGCCCACGATTGGGCTGTGGGGCACAATGCCGCACTGCAGGGGATGTCGGTCCCCGATGGCTGCTGCCTGGCAGGGCGCCAGGCGCAAGTCATCGGGGATCGGCACACCACATGCAAATGGGGCCATAATGACATGCACATGGCCCCATGTGCGTCTTGCATACATTATGGCCCCATTTGCTTGTCAACTTTTGAATATTGCGGTTGCTGCTCCTTGTGCAATGGAACTTGCGCTAACGCATCTCCATGCTCCACCCTGGCCACTGGAGCTGGCGCAGTGCCACTGCGCCATGCGAACTGCAGGTGGCCAGGATGCGATATTCAATGCTGCTGAGCCATGGCGTGGCTCTGTTAAATATCGTCCAGTCCACGCCCCTGTGCAGCCAAGTTGAGCTGTGCCTGGGATTGTGCCACAACCTGGCACAGTTTGAATATCTGGGCCTGATAATAAAAGCTGTTTCACATGTTTCAAAAACATCAGAGAGGAATAAAAATATACAAATGATAAATGTACTTATGTTAGAAACGTATTAATCTAAAAATGCTATATGATGAAATCTGTTGCCGAACAACAGATACTGTTGCTTTAAGTAGCAGTTTCTGTTACTGTGGGCATTTTGTGCTGACACTGTTTTATTCTGTTTTAGGTTGCCTGTTTTCTCTTGTCTTGTAACATGCCCTTCCCCCAAGCTAGGCTGGCAGTATAGCCCAGAGGTCTGAGTAACAAGCTGTGAATGAGCTTGGTACAGCCAGCAGACCTGGGTTTGATTCCCGCAACCTCCATTTGCATGCAGTGTAACCCTCAGCAAGTTACTTAACCTTCCCAGGCATTGTCTAGTGGGCCTTACCCAGTTACCAAAGAATTAAAAAATAAATAAAATTATGAGTCTGCTTTAGTGTTTCTTTGATATGAAATCATTAAAGGGGCGTATTCTCAACAGTACTGAACCCAGTGGTTAGTGACTAAGATGAGCCAGCATGCGGCTGCACCACTTCCTGACCGCAAGGGACACCGGGGGAAATCAGGAATAGTTCTAGGCAACAAAACATATGCTGTGACATGGTGAACATAAAATAATACCCATATAAATGGATTTGGAAACCAAGAGGAACAACAGAAGGACCGGCCCACCCCCATCGGTGCAGGGGCTGGGCTGTCGCTTGTGACGCTCTGCAACCCGGGTTCAGGAACGAGTTCTGGATGTCTGGGCTGGCTGGGGGAAGGGGACTGCGTGTTCCAGCAGACACTGTTCACCTCTGGGGAGGGCCGGGCAGCAGGCTCCACTGCAATACTGCCACCTAGGTGATCCCAAGTGGCAGTGCAGCTGGAGCAGTTCATGGTAGGAGGAAGCCAGCTGACACTGTGCACTGCCACGCAACTGCGTGCATATTGCGCACTTCATGGCCTTGTCGCTGACGTTCTATGGGCAGGGAGAAGAAACTAGATAGATTTGTATTTATATAGCTCCTTTCCAGAGCTCAAAGTGCTTTACAGTTTTAAAACAAATGAACAATCACCAGGTCCAACACAACAATTATAAAATACAAGTTCCAGACTCGGATATTTAAAGCTAAAATCTCATAAAGTAAGCATACAATCTATCAACCCCCTCAAACAGGCTGTCTAAATAACCAGGTCTTTAATTTACACTTAAAACTTTCTACTGAGGAGTCAGAATGGCTGGATCTTGGGATGATATTCCAGAGTCTTGGGGCAGCAACTGAAAAGGCTAGGGCCCCAGCGCTTTCAAACTATACAGGAAATACCCCGGCAGTGTGCAGGAGGATTCCAGTTCAATTTCAGTTTTATTATGGGATATAAAATCACTGAACACAACTCACTGGCAGTGCTGTCACCATCACTGATACTGTTCCAGTTACAAAAAAATATAATAAACACATATGGCATAACAGACAGTATTTAGCAAAGTTAAACATATATCACAACACTTCATACGATATACTAATCTAACTATAATACACCAGGCAACATCATATTCTGGTATGAGTTTGAAAGACATGATTTCATTGCCGTAAACATGGTTTCTTACATGAAGCCCGTACCTTCCAGGCCCTGACCTCCTGACTGGCCTCTCAGCCTCCTGCTCTAGAGGACCGGGGGCAAGGGGTGAATGGAGACAATCCCCACCACCATTCCAAGAATCATCACAGGCCATGAGCTGCTCTGTGGCACTGGAGGTTGTCAAGTATCAGAGAAGGAAGAGGCAGGGCTAGAGGTTCAGGCTGAGGGTGGCGTAGCTCTGGCGACTATGAGATGAACAATGTATTAACATTTTTTTTTCCAAATAAACAGGACACCTGCCGTCACCCTGGCGACCTGGGTTCGAGACCGAGCCTGAGTCGTTTGCAGCCAGCTGGTGAGAGGAGACCTGGGCATCCCAAAGGACACACTCCTCCTCCGAGGAGGGCAGTCATGCTCTAGTGCAGTACTGCCTCCTGGGGACTACAGGTGGTAGTGCGCCCAGAAATACTGGGTGGCACACGCCTGTGGTGACGCACTTCACACTTGCATGCAAGCTCACATACCACCCCGAAACTGGTGGCCTAGAGAAGAAAACCAGGAGGGAAAGTTCTGCACAGAGGTCCGACCCCTCACAGGCCCTGCACTGGTGACAGGGCCCTCCCTCAATGAATGGGATCCATTCTTCGGCAGGTAAAAGTAGGCCTGTCAACCCCACCACTGGAGAACTGGAGCCGTGGTGGAAAAAAGGAGGCTGAGCTAAGTCCCTGAGATGCCAGGTGATTGGAGCGGGAGTCAGACCAGGATAATAGGGCCTGTACTAGAGATGCATATGCAGAGTAACAAAAGGAAAATGAACAATTGGGACCAATATCAGCAGTTGGAAAGGGAAAAAAATTTCAATTTGAATCACTGCTTTAATTTGTTTTTTAATAAAACTAATAATCTCTTTATTACTTCATTTAGTTCCTGACACAAGCCGAGGATTATGCCTCCAGATGGGGAAATGAACAACGGGAATAGATGAATTGCAAGCGACAAAGAGCCTGCTTTCAATTGCAAAGATCCCTGGAGAAGATGAACAAGGGAAGTGAAATACAGAACCAGCATTGCAGCTAAATAGTTTGCTTTTGAAAAGTTCTCCCCCAAGGTGCCCAGAAAGCTCTTCCCCAGCTGTTTTCTATGTAATGTGCTAACTGTGTTTGGTTTAAATCTCCTGCATAACTTTGCAGTACAGTATGGGCTCTATGATGTAAGAGATTTAGAGACACCATCAGTCCCTTTGAAGCCCAAAGACACCCATTAGAACAGAGTATGAAACAACCACTTACTGTGAAATGCATTTTTTTGTTTCTTTTTTTCATTATTTGGTTTTAGCCACCTCGGCCTTCAAGCTTTCAGGCTACCAACAGTGAATGCCCAGCCCAATCCTGGCCGGCCCCCCTCCTGATGCTCTGTGACTTTAGAGCACCCCCCCTTTGGTTTCACAGTATCTGATGGGCAGGCAGGCAGGCTGGTTGATACCAGACCATGCCAGTCTGGCCATCACCCTGACGGCTAAGGGTGGATTTCAACTTCAAGCTCTTGGTGGCTAATAGAGGACATGCTGCGAAACATCCCCCTTCCATTAATCTGTCCCACCATTCCTGGTGCTGCATGTAACCGTGCATCTACCTCGATGACGGCGGTGGCACTCTGCAGATGCACCACTCTCAGCACACTGTGAAGGGTTGCTGCAGGCAGCGGTACCAAACCACCCTGGATGTGAGAGTTGCAGGTCCTGGCCATCTGGCTGCAAGCAACTAAAGTCTGCTCCAAAACCCAGGCTGCCTGCACAGGAACCTGATGTCTGTGTTTAATGCACATTTAGACTAGAAGGCCTTTTGGCTTTAAATCAGGATAATCTCGGCCCAGTGGCACCAACATGAGAGACCTGAGTTAGCTCTGTGATCCGGATTCCCACCCCTGGGTCAAAGTCAGCACTGCTGCGATCCGGGAATGGGGTTGCAGACATCCTGCACCAAGAGATTCGCTGTTGCATTGGGAGGAAGACCAGATGGAGGTAGGTGTGGGTAGCAGCATGCCTCAGCCGGGGAGGACTGGCAGGGGTTCCGAGTCCGACGCCATAGAGACCACTTTATCTGAGCCAGGCAGCTTGCTCCCCCCATAGGAGCACTCTGTGCCTATGAGACCATCAAGGTACTGCCCACACCACAGGGTGGAGTGAGAGAAACAGCAGAAAACTAGGGAAAGAAAACCTCCCAGCTTTCCGAATGAGGGCAGAATGCCTGAATAGGGTACATCCCTGACTGCAAGGTATATACTTCAGGTGACAGTGAGTAAAAACCTACCCATAAAAAATAAAAAAAAACAACAGACATTATTCTCTTCAAATGAAATCCAATATAGTAGTCCCAGTGGGTAGGGTAGATCACACAAGTTGTGCAAGCAAGGGTTGGGAACACACAAGCCACTAGTCTGAGCTTTGACCCAGGCTTTAAGAAAACGTGGGGAGAAGCATTTTATGTGTAATATATATCTGCCGTAGTGGAAAATACACTGGAGTAAGAATTACATTTGCATTTAGCAGTGAACTCATGAAGTGCTGAAACTTTCCATTGCTGCAGACTGCAACACTGCTTCCTTTCTATAGATGACACTAGTGCCAGAGTAGTCTATGACCTGAAAACCTGATCTGAGCAAGAGGAAGCAAAGTTTTAATTTGAGAACCCCAGTGTAAACAGAGATCATTTCTGCTCCTAGAGGGTTAATTTATGTGCTACCTGTTATGTTGATACTATTTGGTCAGACGTACCTCTTTTGCTGTGTGGGAATAAAACTTGAGACTTTGAGTTTCAAAGGCAACAGCTCTAACCATGCAGCCAAAGGGAAATTCCCCCTACCTGGGAGGATAGAATGCTCCTTTAACTGCCATGCATGATATATCATGCACTGTTACTAGAGGTCTGTAGTTGCTAGTACCCTTAATCAACAATGCCTTTGACTGTCATGCTTGCTATGTCATGTACCACCATTAGAGGTCTGGTTGCTGGAATCATTACTCAGCACTGCCTTTGACTGTCATGCTTGCCATATCACGTACCACCACTAGAGGTTTCTAGTTACTGGAATTACTCAGCACTGCCTTGACCTTCACACCTGCTGTATCATGTACCACCACTAGAGCTGTCTAGTTGTTGGAACCATTACTCATCACTGCCTTTGACCAACATTCTTGCTACATCATGTACCACCACTAGAGCTGTCTAGTTACTGGAACCATTACTCGGCAGCGCCTTTGACCGTCATTCTTGCTATATCATGTACTACCATTAGAGCTGTCTAGTTGTTGGAACCATTACTCAGCACTTCCTTTGACTGTCACACTTGCTATATCATGTACCACCACTAGAAGTTTCTAGTTACTGGAATCATTACTCAGCACTGCCTTGACCTTCACACCTGCTGTATCATGTACCACCACTAGAGCTGTCTAGTTGTTGGAACCATTATTCAGTACTTCCTTTGGCAATTATGTTTGCTACAACATGCTTTCTATATCATGGAATACCACTAGATGTCTCTAGTTGCAGGTACCATTATAAGCCCCACATACCCCTGGGGTTCCTGTATAGTGATAAAAGTTGGTCTAAGAAGACTGCACCCCTAAGATCTACTTAGAGATCAGTTTGTCTTTTTCCCAGCTGAACTGGTTAAAAAACAAAATGGAGCCAGCCCAGTGGCACAGAGGGCTGAGGCGCTGGATGCCTTAACTTGCGTCACGCTGGCGACCCGGGTTTGGGAACGGATTCGGGTCGTCAGGCAGCTGGCATGGGGGAGTGACAGCAGAACTGAGCAGCCGTAGGGCAGCTCTTCTCTCTCGGGGTGGTCGTCACCCCCCTGTAGTTCTGCTGTCACTGGGTGAAGGTTCGGTGGCTAGCGTAGGCGAGAGGGGGCGGCAGGTTGCGGGAGGGCGTCTGCACACCTCCACGTGTATGCCCAGCCAAGAATGGGGATGGACGAAAAACAGAGAGAAAAAATGTATATATATATATATATATATATATATATATATAAAAATGGCAGACTGGGTGGGCCCGGTGGCTCTTAGCTGCTGTCACATTCTATGTATCAATTAATTTCACAGATGGGTCTAACTGCAAGCTTGCTAAGCAGCAGTCTGCATAGTGTAGTAATAGTGTACAACGCTGTGATCCAGGAGCTCAAGGTTTGAATCCTGATTCCCCTAAAATTCATTTACCCTCAAATTTCACTGGTGTGAGGATCCATGACAGTGATGTTGGAATAGTAAATCTACACTAAAGGGTTAAAGCATTGGAGAAAAGCTAAGCGCAACAAAGAAACTGGTTTCCAATCAGGTAAGGGAACAATCTACCTGGAGCATAAAAGACTGCCTAGGAACCAAGGGGTTAAATAACAGGCTTCTCCAGGCACCTCTGTCATGTGATATGAGCACTGGTGTCAACCGGTGAAGTAAAATGTGACTGCCAGTGGGGCACCTGAGGGCAATCTGGATTGTGCTACAGAGTGGCCTTGCCAGCCCCAATGGCCCCACCATGGTGGGGAAGGGTGGAGTAATCCAGGTGGAGGCTCACCAGAAAGAGAGGCAAGCCCTGCAGAAGGTTGAGTGCAGGGTCTGGGAGGACCGGGGCCAGTGGTGGCTGGTTGACGACGTGGATGATAAAAACAAACCAGGGCAAGGCTAGCTATCCGGTGCTGCCATGGTGCGCCACGTTACCACCTGGGACATCATGGTTCAGGGGAGAGCCCCAGGATTCTATACAGAGTTGGACTGGTAGCCTGGGAGTGTACCCGGGGTCAGGCGTTGGACTCCTTAGGAGGTTGGTAGGGTGCAGACTTCCCAGCCAGCATTTGCGCACCCCCCTGCTGCTGATCGCGGCACACCGCTGGTATCAGCTGTTAAAGCAGCCCCTCCCCCACCACTGAATGATGAGTTAAAAAGAGGTGAGGGATGGGCAGAAAGGTTTGTGTGGTGTGTGTGTATATATATCTATCTATATATATATATATAGATATATATATATATATATATACCTATATATATATATATATATATATACACACATACATACACACACACACACACATATACATATTTAAAAAAAAAAACAACAACCACCTTAAACTGGATGGCTCCAAAATTATCAGGCGCAAGGACAGACTATCAGTGCAATGGCAACGTGACCAAGCGCGGTATCGGCAACCCAGGTCAAAAACGTGCCCGGGGCATGGGAGGGCCAGAGGATGTTTTACGTGTCCCATAGGAAGCCTGCCTCCTTGAGGAGGAAGACTGCCTACTCCCCACAGCACTGGCAACATTTGGGGGGGGGGGCAGAGATGGTGCAGACAATGGAGGGGATGGCCGTGGGGGGCGACATGCATGTGCTACGTGAAAACACACTCACTGTGTGCATGCATTACAAGTTAATGCTGGCACCATGGAGAGGGAGGAAAAAAAGCAGCACAGCCGCGGCAGGATAAAGTCCCACTCATCACAGGTCCCACACTGTCGACTAGACACTAACCTCAACTCTGGATTTATCCACTTCCAGTGACCCAACCCCAAAGGGAGTAACCCCTGGGGGGCACATGAAGGTCTGGTAAGTTCTGGTGGCTGGTGGGGCTGAACAGGGCTGCTGGCTGAAAAGGGGCATAAAACAGTCCATCACAAACTATATTTACTAGGTTCTAAAGCAGTGCCAGTGGTTTACAGCAGTGGCAATGGCTCAGCAGGTTATACACTTGCCTCCGAAGCCATAAAAATCGGAAAGTTGTGAGTTCTAGTCCCTACATAGGAATGTGGGGTCAGGTCCCAATACAGACACTGTAGTGCATCATAAGGGGGGTGCTGCACTCCTGAGGTGCTGTCTTTTGGATGAGACGTTAAACCAGGGTCCCATCTGATTGCTCAGGAGGACGTTACAGATCCCATGGCATTTCTCAAATAGATTACAGAATTTTTCCTGGTGTCCTGGCCAAATTTCCCCCTGTTCACTAAAAATACCACCAACAACTCATCCCAATTCAATGTCAGTCTGTATCCATTCCCCCCGCTCCAGATGAGGCTGAAAATAGGCAGAATTGCCTAGCCCTCATTTTCTGGTCAACAAAAAACAAACTAAATAAATAAATAAATAAATAAAAAAAGAGGTTCCAAAATCAGAACATTTTTGACTGCTAAATAGAACAACAGGGAAAGGTCTGCCCCCTCCTTTGAGTCCCAACCAATCACAGTAGTGGACACTATAATGTGCCATTCCAAGCAAACTGGAGCAGCCGTGGTCATTCAGCTTTCTCACCCTGAAACGTGAGTGAGATGATGCTCCTCTCTCACAAGAGATAGGACTTTTTAATTATTCCTCATCCCCCCGCTCACTTTCCCCACAATTCCCCCAATCCCTCACCTCGATGGTCGGGTTATGCTGCACCCTTACTACAGCCAGGAAGGCAAGCAAGTGACCACCATCGCAGCTGACCCCCATACAGTTCCTTGGTACACTGGCAGGGGATATGTGAATAACAGGAAGGCTACACACTCCCTCCTCTAAAGCTGAGCACCTCACCGCTATGGCGCACCTGGCAATGTATTTTTTAAGCTTGTTTATAACCTCTCTGCTGCCCCCTCATGTAGCTAAACTTCATACCTTTATTACAAATTTCAATGGCTGTCTCTGTGGCGCTAAGCGGTAAGGTGCCCGCTTGGCATGTAGGTGATGTAGGTTCGTGCCCCACACCAGAGATGGCCGGATCAGAGTCCAGCGGGATGAGTGAACAGCGTCTGCGTGGACAATTTCCTCCCCTGGGAGGAGAGAATGGCACACATCCCTGCTAGCACTTGACGACATGGGCTGCTATGCATCTTTACCAGGACCCCGTGATATGCAGCCATGATATGGGGAGGGGACAGAGGCAACAGGACAGGGGAAAGCAGGAAAAGGCTTCCCTTCGGTGCACTGAACAACAGCAATCTGTGTCACCCCCATGCCACCTAACTGTGCAACGCACCATCTTCACCCACCCCCATACCTCTCAACCATTCTTCACCAAAATGTGTGACAAATAAGCAAAATGTGTGACATACCGTCAAACATGGCACTGCAAGCTCAGAACGCTATGGCTCTCAGTGTACTAATGTTCATAATGTTTGCTGATAACTGAGCATAATACATCATTATGAATTTCTGCTTTGAAGTTTCAGTGGGAAATGTGGAATATCACCTTCCCCATGTGGATAAAGGATTTCTGAGAGGCAAAATAAGTGATGTACCTCGTAATGTGTGACAATTGAGAGGTATGCCCACCCCTGAATGTCACCCCCAAAGTGCCAAGGCAGGGAGGCCCCCAGCAGGGATAATCTAGAAACTGAGGGAGTGACGGAGGATCTCGGAGAGCGTAAGTTATGGCGGTGGGGGATGTGTCCGTCAGGCAGAAAGAAGCATGTATGGAGCCCGAAGGAGATGAACACCAAGAGGTCAGGAGCAAAACAAACAAAACAAATCTCCCAGACATGAGATTAATTTCTTTTTTTGTATTAAATATGAATCCATGCATTGCTTCTTGTCAACTTGTAACTGTCAGCATTATGCTAGATTGTCCCTTCTCTTTTGCTTTTTTAATTAAAATGTTATTGAATTTTTAAGGTGCATTACATATAGAATAATGGATAGGGAACTGTGCACAACAAGGCTATGTTCCCGTCGGGGGTTTTGATGACATCATAGATCTCAAGAAAGCTCGAGAGTCCCTATGATGTCATCAAACACCAGATGGAAACATCGCCTTGACGCGTGCACAGTCTCTGTTATTGGTATAGTATATGGTTCTACAAACTGTGCCACATTAATTTCACAAGGATTTGTTAGTTTCTGTACCTTGTCCAGACACTGCTGTTTTCTCCCGGTCCTCGCTGCAGTTCTGCTCTGCTGCCGACCCCGAAGGTACCATTGCTCACTGTCATCCGGCTTAGCTTTGTACGGAGGGACCACTGATTTATTTAAAAAAAAAAAAAAGCTGACAAACTGATAGTTTGGAAACAGGGTGCCGACTATGGCAGTCCGTGTCCAAACTATCTGAAAAGCTCGTGCTCAACCGCCGCTACCAGCGCTACCTCTGCTGTACAGTATTTTTGAAAAGCCAATGTTTCAGCCAATCAGGAAACAGTTGAAGGTTAAGAAGTTGTTGTACTATCGTTGTGACGTCAGAACGATAGTACAACAACTTTTTTGACCTTTGAACTATCCTACAACAGGATTTGGAAAACCATCGTTCGCCATCCACAATAAACCCTAACCATATCCTATAATAGCTTTAAGGCATGTTGGCGGTACTAGCACAACACATAGCTAGAGTCATTACACATAGGCAATCCAAATGGAACTAGGGGCAGTGTTGTCAATATTCTGGCGGTGGTGTTTCCCACTTTTTATACATATATCCTGACACCTGGTAATAGTTCCTCACTGACCCTCACACCATTGTTCAAGGAATGATATCTTGATAGTATGCCACGATCCAAAGAAGGCCGTTTATTCCAGAAGTTATTAAACTTTTCAACCTTCAGTTGAAGCCCTGCAGTTAATTTTTTCTATACTATATATTTCTTGCACACCCACTTTTTGCATTTGGGGGCAGTCGTAACCACTTCCGTAAGATAGCCTTTTTGGCTGCCATCAATAAAAGTCTCACTTCTCTGCTTCTGTGATCACCCCGACACTCTTGAAAACAGGTGCACTACCAATATGATGTAATTCTGTGTGCAAAAGTCTAAATATATCAATATATAGTTATGTAAGATTGCCCGGCTGAGATACAACATCTTGTTTTTTGGAGGTAGGGGAGGGGAAGGCCATGTGACTTGCTCCAAGTCACCCAGTGAGCTGGGGACTGTGCAAGGATTCCAACCTGAAAATCTCTTATTTCGCAGTTCTGTAGTCTCAAAGCCAGACCCCACACTACCTGTTGTCACTTATATGTATTCATTTAATTATTCCACGTCTAAAACTGATCTGAGCTTGTCAGTAGGACGCTGTAAAATGAAATGATTAATTAATAAAGCCCAAATACTCTACATCAGCTATTTCTGGGGAGGAGGGCCGCCGGAGGGAGGAAGCAACACATGATCCTCACATGTAAATGTTAATTTATTTAAGAGGCGATGGGAGTTCAGGCATCAGCAACTTTCACTAACGGTTTCAGTCTAATGAGATTCCGCTCTCCAGTGTCTTGGCCAGCTTTGGGCTGAGCTGGCAGTTGGCTGGGATAGTGACTGAACTACACAGATGAGTCCTGTAACACATTTCTTGCTTTCAGTTCCCACTAAAAAAGAACACGAAAGCCTGCTTTGGGGGGAAAAATGTTTGGTCCTGGTGAAATCAGCAACAGTATCTGATTACCCCTTACTGCACGTGGATTTCTATCCAAACTCAAAAGCTGTTGTACCACAGTTCAAAGATCACAGAATGCTACTGTACCTTCCTGTGGTTCAACAGCAGCTTTTTTAAACAGCAGTATCTGTTAGTTGGGGACTTCATTATACAGTTTCATAACACAAGAAAAATCGCACCGGGCTGGGGTGACAGTAAAAGGCAATTAAAACTGAAAGATAGCCAGGCACTCTCCACCACTTTTAAAAAGAAGGCAACACCAAGGTGCTATTTTAAAACATTTTTAAAAATATTTATTAATGTCACAAGGTAAACAGGCATTAATGGTAGCCCGTGACATGGGCGTCAGCAACCGAGCGCCTGCAATAACAGCGACTCAATCCCTGGCACATGTCATTGAGGCTACCGATGGGATAGGGTGACCGGATGGGTGGTTCAGCGAACATAGTGACAGGATGTTGCTATATGTACATGCGCAGGGGGGAGCGAGCACACACAGCGAGGGGCAGGAGGGATTGGGAGGGGTGGTACCACGGTGGGTCACTGAGCTGGTCCTGTGGCATGCTGGGTGGGTTGGCGGTTTCCGTGGGCAGGGTGCTGGGTTTGGGACCAGGCGCTGTGCGTTTTGTTGTGCCGGACCAAATTTTTTCAATGTTTACGCCCCCGACATGCGCCCCTGGGTTGAGAATCCTTAAGTAGGGGGTGCAGGATATGCAGACCCATAAAACATTTAAAACACAGTCAGCGCTATTTTGCTGTGTGCCAGGAAGTCAGAGTGCTGAAATTGATTTTCCGCACTCTGACTTCACGATAATGGCAATCACCTTTAGATTTTCGACGGTATCACATAAATCCCTATTAATAAATTTTTTTTAAAGTGCTTTAAAATAGCACCTTGGTGTTGCCTTCATTTTAAATGAGGTGGGAAGTGCCTGGCTGTCTTTCAGTTCTTCATTATATAGTTTTTCTTAGCCAAAATGTACTTTGGACATCCTAAGATTTATTTAATTTTGAAAAATCTCTTCTGCTGGGGAAGGGGGACACAGATGTAGTGATAGAGGTGGATATGAGGGAGGGGCTGCTGGCATTAAAGTGGACAAATCACCAGGCCCGGACAGAGTACATCCAAGGGTACTAAAGGAACTGGCTGAGGAGCTGGCAGGGCCACTGGCAGACCTTTTTTTTTTTTTTTTGATTTATACTTTTTTTGCCTTGGGCCACCAGTCTGCCTACCTCTACACGTCAGGCATCCTCCTCGGATCTACGGCCGCCATCTCCCAGGGACTCTCCTCAGTTCCATCATTCGGGTCCCGCAGCTACCCATGTGGCTTGCCCTCCATGGCGGGGTGGTGGGGAGCTCCCCTTCTAGCTCTACCCCCAGGTCAGGATCCAGTACTGCCGAGCACCCTCGGCGTCGAACAAGCGTGCCCTGTTTTTCCCTTATTCTTCCCCTGATGTCTGTGGTGTGCAATGACACCTAAGGTCCTGAGCGCGTGCACACGCTTCAGCACGCACTCTGATCCAGGCGTCAGCCCCAGTACATCCCCTCCAGGTTTTGCCAGTGCTCTGTAATCACCCCCAGCCACCACTAGAGGCCACCAGAACACCGATGGCAATTCCCCCCCCTCCCCGGAGAAGGAGAGCAGTCCTACGGATGCTCAGTCCTTCTCCTCCCCTGCCAACCCCTGATAACCCAGGCTCGTTCCTGAACCGGGTTGCCGGCATGGTGTGAGATGTGCCAACCTGCGCCTGAACCCTCAGCGCCACCGGGCCGGCACAGGCAGACCTATTTAATAGTTCACTAGAGTCAGGCATGGTACTGCAGGACTAGAGAACAGCACATGTAGTGCCCCTCCACAAAAGCGGTCCCAAGGATGACCATGGGGCCTGGCCCAGTGGCGCTGAGGGTTGAGGTGCTGGACGCCACACCTCACGCCACGCCGGCGACCCGGGTTCAGGAACAAGCTTGGATCGCCGGGGGTCGGCAGGGGAAGGGAAGGATTGAGCGTTTGGGGGGGGGTCCAGGGACAATGCCCGGCACTGCAGCGACCTCTGGTGGAGACCGTAGGTACTGCAACGCTACAGGGTTCAAGAAGAGGGTTGCGGAGCAATGGCAAGATGTTCCCTGGCGTCATTGCATGTCGGGGCCCCACCAGGGGAGGGAGGAGGGAGGGCGTAACAAAAGCAGTAAAAATCCCCACTCCCGGAGACAGGCAAAGGCACCACCCTACAGCCACACTCCATCAACCGAACTCAACCAGCCCCTTGTCCGAGCCCAGCCCGGCCCAAATTTGTAGATAGAGCGCCCTGGGAGGATAGGGCGGCCCCACCTCGGGAGGGCTCAGAGCTGAGGGGATAGCCAGGCTGGTGCCAGGAAGCTGGTGAGTTTCAGGCCCGGAGGTAGAGCTGGAGGTGAGTGGATGCCCGAGAGAGTTCTCCAGGGTTCAAGCGGAGCTAAAAATAGAGTTAAAAAAAAAAAAGGATGACCATGGGAATTACAGACCAGTCAGTCTGACCTTCATTGTGGGCAAGCTCATGGAGACTGTAAAGGTTTAAATACTTCTTTCAGTCTGTTGCAACAGCATTTTGGTTTTTTTTGTTGTTTTGTCTTTCCTTCCTAAAAACGCTGTATTTTCTATAGGCTGGCCACCTATATAAAATATCTGTCTTTTCTCTATCGCGTTTTCTTTGTTTGTGTTTCATTTTTTTTTTTTTTTCTTTTGGATTCCTAGTATTGAATTTTCCCTTTGAGGAACCCCGAGGTCTGAGCTAGTTGGACTCAGTTTCAAATAGAAATATAAAAAATAGCTGCGTAGATTTCTGTTATAATATGCAGCAGCTTTGCGTTTGTTGTTTCATTTAATCCAAAGCGTGTTTCTCAGTTCAATTTGTTTTTGAGGTAACACTACGCGTATTTTCCTCGCGTTCTTGCGAGAGGCTGAACCCCCCCCCGAGGTTTGGTGATAAGAATCGTGATAAATTACAGTAGAGGTAAAGAAACATAAATATCGTTGGATTACATTGTTTAAAAGAATTCCTTATACTTGGTTCCGTCTGATTTGAAATTTTCAATCACCTCTCCCTTTTCCAAATGGATGTATTTAATTCCAGGTTGTCCTGCGCGTACATACTTTGGTACGCGCTAAATTCTACTGCACGATAGTGCGAAGGTACCCTCGCTTCGTTTCGAGCGTTGGTAACCCCCTTTTCCGCGATTAGGTTTTGTTGTAATGCAGTATTTTAGTTTAAAATACTCCACTGCTGGGAAGCATACAAGAACAGAAATTTAAACCAATCTAAATTGGTCTACCTCTTTACGTTTTCCTCTGTGTTGGGCGTTCGTTCGGCGTTCCCCTGTAAACAAACCCGCCGCGTTGGCGTTTGGCTTTATTTTTAAGCATTGCCCTTTCTGGTAAATTTAACTTTAAATTCGCTTTCAGCCTTTCTGAGTTGCTCAGAAATGGTCCTCTTTTAAATAATGAACTCTAGCGTTAGAGTCGTTGTGAAGGTTATGCAGCTCTTTGTTAAAACAGAGTTGCCCCCTGTTAAGCTCTAAACTCTCCAATTTGGCACAGTTCTATTATAACTTTAATATCTTTGGTCTTTATTTTTATGCCCTCCTAGTCTCCTGTTATGACCCTTCCTCATTATGGAAAACTTATAAGGATTTTATTAAGTGTAAGCTTAAGTGTACCTTTCTATTTAAGTGAACAGTCCTTCCTCTGTGGGATCCTTCTTTTAGGGCTCTTCTCTTAGAGCCGGCCGGCTGAAGTATTTCTCTATTTAAAGGGATATTCTAGGGGTGGAGCTCTGTTGCAACACTTTGGAATTTAATTTTAAAATAACCTTCTTATTTTCAAATCCTGAAGCAGTATGATGCTCATTAAGGTAAAGATTGCATTGTGAAGGTATTGTGATATAAAACTGTTGTTTATTTTGAATAAAGAATGTTTAATTTTCCTAAAAGGGGAGGGACAGAAGGGTCACATGGTGGAACAGGGATATAAAGGATTCTGGTAGCCTCATTCAGATAGAGAGTTCCGTGAGGTGCAGACTTGTTCTGTCCTCATTCAAGGCAGATGCACTAGCAGTATTCTGGTGTTTATCTGATCGTATGATCATTGTAACTTTAATTTTTTTTGATTTATGTAATCGTCTGAAGTTCGACTTTTGTTTTATTTATGCATATAAATAAAACTTTTTGTTTGAAGCACCAATTGTTGTCAAGAGATCCTCCTTCATGATACCCACACCTTTACACATGGTGTTAAAAGTGGGATTTGAACCCACGCCTCCATTTACTGACCAGAACCATGGCAGAAAAATTAGGACAGCCCTTTATGACTGGATTGCCAGATGTCAGACGAAAAACTACGAAGCCTGAGGAAGAAGCCGATGAAGAGAAGGAGGAGTTGGAGAAGGAGCCTCCTGTTGGTGATTCACAGGATTTGCTGCAATGGTTATGTATGCAACAGATTGCTATGGCGAAACAGAGGGAAAAAGACATGCAGAGGAACGAAGATAGATGGGCCGACACTTTACGAGCCATACAAGCACTCGGTGTAAGTAGACCCCCTCCACCTGTTAGGGATAACCCTAAAGACATTAAGCTAACTAACTAAATTGAGTGAAACTGATGACATTGAAACATACCTGACAACTTTTGAACGCATTGCACGAGCATGTCAATGGCCTAGAGAGCAATGGGTAATACGGCTGGCACCATACCTCACAGGGAAAGCACAACTGGCTTACGGTAATGTGGACAGTGCTTTGAGTGAGAACTATGACACTGTTAAAGAAGCCATCCTAAGCGGTATGATATTTGTCTAGAGACATATCGGCAAAGGTTCGAACATTACGATTTCAAATATCAGATACTCCACAGGAAGCATATACTAGACTAAAAGATTTATGTACTAAATGGTTACAGCCAGCCACGAATACAAAAGAACAGATGTTAGAGACTGTAGTGTTGGAACAATTTATTCGTATTTTACCACAGGATGTGCAGATGTGGGTAGGGGAACACCGTCCGGAGACATCCACAAAAGCAGTCCAATTGGCCGAAGATTATTTAACTGCCCGTCCTAACAGGGCTAAAGGACAATCTGGAGCTGGCCCCGCTCATTCTACGGTAAGAACGTACACACCTTCTTTGCCAGCTTCAAGTAATTCTATCAAACCACTGAATATGTCTAAAGTGCCGCATGTTGAGATAACCTGTCATTATTGCCAAGGGAAGGGACACATAGCTAGATTTTGTCCCAAAAAGAAATCCACTCCCACACACCTGGCCTTGGCCAATTGGGGACAGTATATAACACCTGTTACAGTCAATGGCAGAGAAACATTTGGTCTGTTGGACTCTGGTAGTAGACAGACCTTAATCAAATCTGATATAGTACCTACAGTCACCAACATAACTGCACAAACAACAGTGATTTGCATACATGGTGACACGCATAGCTATCCAGTACAACAGGTGGAATTACAAATGCAGTCTAATGTGCGAAGAATGAATGTTGGGGTGGTTCCAGAACTTCCAGTACCCGTTATTGTGGGACATGACCACCCAGACTTTGCACAGTTACTTTCTAAGGCTACAAATGTGGGAGCTGTAACAACTAGAGCACAGGACAAAATAAATATGGATTTAGCACAAGCTTTCTCTTTTGAGGATGAATTGTTTGAACTGCCCGGAAAATCAAGGAAGACGAGAAGGGAAAAATTCCATGAAAAACAGGTTTGGCAACAAACCCAGAAGACTATGAAAGACAATAATGGCCTTAAAGTGATAGATATTGAAGAACTGAGTTCTCAAGCAGAATTTCGAACAGCTCAGTTACAAGATGTGACTTTAAAACCTTTGTTTTCCCTGATAGGTGCTGAGTCAAATTCTAAACAGAAATATGTTCTACACAATGGGTTGTTATATCGAAAATGTTTTAATGAGAAAACAGGCGATATGGTATTACAATTGTTAGTGCCTCCTGGATATCGGGAACAGTTGTTGAGCCTCGCCCATGACTTACCAATAGCTGGCCACTTAGGCCGGGAACGTACATTACAGAGATTACTGTATAGATTCTTCTGGCCAGGAATACACGAACAAGTGGCTGAATATTGTAAGTCATGTGCGCAGTGTCAACAAGTGAAACCAATACTGCAAAAAGATAAAGTACCCCTGCAGCTGATACCGGTAGTGGACACCCCTTTTACTCGGGTTGCAATGGATATAATTGGTCCGTTGCCTAAGAGTGCGAAAGGGAACCGATTCATTCTGGTAGTGTGTGATTATTTCACTAAATACCCTGAAGCAATTCCCTTACGGACAGTTACGGCAGATAAAATAGTGGAAGAACTAATTAAAATATTTTCTAGAATGGGAATACCAAAAGAAATACTGACAGATAGGGGTAGCAACTTTTGTTCCCAGGTGCTGAGACGTCTCTATCAGGCCTTAGGAGTACATTCTATTCTTACGTCTCCTTACCATCCACAATCTGATGGTCTAGTGGAGCGTTTCAATAAAACCTTGAAGCATATGTTAAAGAAATTTGTTAATGATGAAGGCAAATATTGGGACAGGTATTTACCTTATCTTATATTCGCATACCATGAGGTTCCCCAAGCCTCCACGGGATATTCACCTTTTCAACTCCTGTTTGGGAAAAATCCAAGGGGAATACTGGACATTATAAAGGAAAAATGGGAAGGGTCTATGGTAGATACTATCCCTGTATCCACTTTAGGGTATGTCAACACACTACATCAGAGATTGACAAAATATGCAAAAATTGCCCAACAGTGTAATAGAGAACATCAAGCAGAACAGAAACATTATTATGATCAGAAGGTGGGCACCAAAATATTCCAGCCGGGTGATAAAGTCCTCCTATTACTACCTTGTACTGAAAACAAACTCCTAATGAAGTGGCAGGGACCTTAGACAGTACACCGGCAAATAGGGCCAGTAAACTATCAGATCATTTGTCCCGACAAGAAACAGTCCCTAAAGATTTATCATGCTAATTTACTGAAAAGATGGTATGATCTGAGTGCACCTACCCTATTTGTACACCCTGAGACAGTTGACAGTGACTTAGAAATGGCATATGAGCGGTTAGAAAGCCAAGGGAACATAAAAGAAATAACTATAAGTGATAAATTAAGTACTAAACAATTACAAGAGGTACAAGATTTAATACACACTTTCCAAGAGCTATTTACGACAGTCCCTGGGACCATGGAGGGAATTGAGCACCACATAGAGTTGTTAGATCATAAACCTCTGCGACATAAGTCTTATAGAATTCCAGAGAGTTTAAGAGAAGAGGTAAATAGAGAACTATTAAAGATGCAACAACTAGGAGTATGATAGAGACATACAAGTATCTTACAGGGAGGAACAGGGTGCAGGAAAACACTATTTTTAAGCGAAAAAGATGTTTCAGGACTAGAGGGCATGGGATGAAGTTGGAGGGAGGACGATTCAGAGGAAACATGAGAAAGAATTTCTTCACAGAACGGGTGGTGGACAAGGGAACACCCTGCCAGAGGAAGTGGTGGGGGCTGAAACAATCACGGGATTTAAGAATGCATGGGATAGACATAAAGGAATTCTAGAGGGCAGGGGTAGGGGGAAACAGACTTCTAGGAAAACAAACTGAACTTACAAGCTCAAATGGGCAGACTAGGTGGGCCATAGGCCCTTATCTGCCGACATTGTCTATGTATCTATGTATCTATGAGTAATAGTTCCTTCTAAAAGTCCATGGAGTTTCCCAATGGTTGTGGTAAACAAAAAAGAGGGAGGTGTATGGATCTGCTTGGACTTTCGAAAATTAAATGAGATATCAAAATTTGACGGGTATCCCATGCCACGTATTGATGACATTATTGATAGACTGGGCAGTGCCCAGTACATCAGTACGTTGGATCTGTCGAAGGGTTACTGGCAGATTCCTCTAGATAGTGATTCGCAGGACAAGACGGCCTTTAGTACCCCTATTGGGTTATTTCAATTTACAAAGATGCCATTTGGGTTACACGGAGCACCCGCAACCTTCCAGAGGTGTATGGATCAGTTATTACATTCTCATCTAGATTATAGCGCAGCATATTTGGATGATGTTGTCATCTTTAGCGCTTCTTGGGAGGAGCATGTAAAACATTTACAGACCATATTAACGATAATAGCACAGGCAGGACTGACTATTAACCCTGCAAAATGTTTCATAGGCATGCAGGAGACTAAATATCTTGGGTTTATTATTGGAAATGGAAAGGTGAAGCCTGAAATAAATAAATTAGATGCTATAGCTAATAGTCTAAGACGACAAACAAAAAAACAGGTACGTTCGTTTTTAGAACTGGCCAATTACTATCGCAGATTTGTAAATGATTTTGCTGATATTGCTGCCCCTCTAATTAATTTAACAAAGAAGCATAATCCTGATAAAGTTCATTGGACTGAGCAATGCGAAGAGGCTTTTACAACATTAAAAGCCAGATTATGTTCATACCCAGTATTATACAGCCTGGATTTTCATACACCCTTTATAGTACAAACAGATGCCTCTGAACAGGGTTTGGGAGCTGTTCTCTCTCAAATGGTTGGGGAAGAAGAGCATCCCATCATATATATTAGCGGAAACTACATCAAAGAGAAACTAAGTACTCTACCATCGAGAAAGAATGTTTAGCTATTCACTGGGCGATAAATGCATTAAAATTTTATTTATGGGGAAGATCTTTTACGATCATAACAGACCACAATCCTTTATGCTGGCTGCAGACCATGAAGGATAAAAACCCTCGCATTATGAGATGGTATCTAGCACTGCAGCCTTACAAATTCGAAATACGACATAGAGCGGGGAAGATGCACCTTAACGCTGACTACCTTTCACGTTATGGAGCAAGTATAGATACAGGAGTACAGACCCCGGAGTAAGAAAAAAAAAAAAGAAAAAAAAGTTTATAAGTTATGTTGATACTTAAGTGATAGTAAAAATAATATTGGGACTCCGGGGTGGAGCTTTGGGAGTGGGTGGGCTAAAGCTCCATCTCCTATAAAGGGAGATCTGTTATTCAGAGTAAAGTAAACCAAAGGTGCTCTATGAACTCAGAACACCTTGGTTTTCTCTTAAAGGGGGAGGAGTGTAAAGGTTTAAATACTTCTTTCAGAAGAAATTTTTTTTTTTTATTTTAGTCTGTTGCAACAGCATTTTGTTTTTTTTTTTGTTGTTTTGTCTTTCCTCCCTAAAAACGCTGTTTTTTGTATAGGCTGGCCACCTATATAAAATCTCTGTCTTTTCTGTATCGCGTTTTCTTTGTTTGTGTTTCATTTTTTTTTCTTTTGGATTCCTAGTATTGAATTTTCCTTTTGGAACCCCAGGTCTGAGCTAGTTGGACTCAGTTTCAAATAGAAATATAAAAAATAGCTGCGTAGATTTCTGTTATAATATGCAGCAGCTTTGCGTTTGTTGTTTCATTTAATCCAAAGCGTGTTTCTCAGTTCAATTTGTTTTTGAGGTAACACTACGCGTATTTTCCTCGCGTTCTTGCGAGAGGCTGAACCCCCCCCCGAGGTTTGGTGATAAGAATCGTGATAAATTACAGTAGAGGTAAAGAAACATAAATATCGTTGGATTACATTGTTTAAAAGAATTCCTTATACTTGGTTCCGTCTGATTTGAAATTTTCAATCACCTCTCCCTTTTCCAAATGGATGTATTTAATTCCAGGTTGTCCTGCGCGTACATACTTTGGTACGCGCTAAATTCTACTGCACGATAGTGAAATGTACCCTCCCGTCGTTTCGAGCGTTGGTAACCCCCCCTTTTCCCGCATTGCGGTTTTTGTTGTAATGCGAGTATTTTAGTTTAAAATACTCCACTGCTGGGAGCATACAAGAACAGAAATTTAAGCCAGTCTAAATTGGTCTACCTCTTTATGTTTTCCTCTGTGTTGGGCGTTCGTTCGGCGTTCCCCTGTAAACAAACCCGCCGCGCTGGCGTTCGGCTTTATTTTTAAGCATTGCCCTTTCTGGTAAATTTAACTTTAAATTCGCTTTCAGCCTTTCTGAGTTGCTCAGAAATGGTCCTCTTTTAAATAATGAACTCTAGCGTTAGAGTCGTTGTGAAGGTTATGCAGCTCTTTGTTAAAACAGAGTTGCCCCCTGTTAAGCTCTAAACTCTCCAATTTGGCACAGTTCTATTATAACTTTAATATCTTTGGTCTTTATTTTTATGCCCTCCTAGTCTCCTGTTATGACCCTCTCTCATTATGGAAAACTTATAAGGATTTTATGTTTAAGTGTAAGCTTAAGTGTACCTTTCTATTTAAGTGAACAGTCCTTCCTCTGTGGGATCCTTCTTTTAAGGCTCTTCTCTTAGAGCCGGCCGGCTGAAGTATTTCTCTATTTAAAGGGATATTCTAAGGGTGGAGCTCTGTTGCAACACTTGGAATTTAATTTTAAAATAACCTTCTTATTTTCAAATCCTGAAGCAGTATGATGCTCATTAAGGTAAAGATTGCATTGTGAAGGTATTGTGATATAAAACTGTTGTTTATTTTGAATAAAGAATGTTTAATTTTCCTAAAAGGGGAGGGACAGAAGGGTCACATGGTGGAACAGGGATATAAAGGATTCTGGTAGCCTCATTCAGATAGAGAGTTCCGTGAGGTGCAGACTTGTTCTGTCCTCATTCAAGGCAGATGCACTAGCAGTATTCTGGTGTTTATCTGATCGTATGATCATTGTAACTTTAATTTTTTTTGATTTATGTAATCGTCTGAAGTTCGACTTCTGTTTTATTTATGCATATAAATAAAACTTTTTGTTTGAAGCACCAATTGTTGTCAAGAGATCCTCCTTCATGATACCCACACCTTTACAGAGACCATACTATAGGAAAGGTTGGTGGAATATCTAGAGGACCATGGTCTACAGGATGCAAGGCAGCGTGGGTTCATGGGGGAGATTGTGTCAAACGAATCTAATTGACTTCTTTGACTGTGTCACTAAGACAGCAGACAGGAGCCAAGTGGTAGACATCCTCTATCTTGATTTCAGCAAGGTCTTTGACTCTGTGCCCCATAAAAGGTTGATCAGAAAGTTGGTGGAGCTCTGGGTTGGGGAAAAGATGATCAGATGGGTGGAAAACTAGCTGAGGGACAGAACCCAGAAGGTGGTTGTGGAGGGAGAGTTATCTGGCACCAGAGAGGCAACCAGTGGGGTCCCGCTGGGCTCAGTGCTGGGGCTGGTGTTATTCAGTGTCTTCATCAATGACACTGGGGATGGCAATAAAGGCAAAATGTGCCTATTCATGGATGACGCCAAGCTCTGCGAGAGAGTGGACACAGTTGAAGGGATACAGGACCTACAGGATGATCTGGAAAAGCTGTGGAGGTTTTCGAAGATCTGGCAGCTTGGCTTCAATGCCAAGAAATGCAAAGTTATGCATATTGGAGCCAAGAATCCCAGGACAGAGTACTACTTGGGTGGAGTCTGAATATCTGCATCACAGGAGAAGGACATGGGAGTGATGATCACTAGTGACCCGAAGCACTCCATGCAGTGCAAGAAAGCAGCAATAAGGGCAAACAAGACGCTGGAATGCATATCTAGGGGGATAAGTAGTAGGAAGAGGAGGTTATACTGCCCTTATACAGGGCCCTGGTAAGGCTGTATCCAGAGTATGGAGTTCAGTACTGGTGCCCACACCTCAAAAAGGACACTAAGATACTGGAGAAGGTACAGAGGAGGGCTACAAAGATGACAGTGGGTCAGCAGGTTAAGGCATATGAGGGGAGGTTGAGGGCACTGAACATGTACAGTACTCCCTGAAAGACAGCAGAGAGAGAGAGAGAGAGAGAGAGAGAGAGAGAGAGAAGGGGGAGCATGATTGGGATCTTCAAGTACTTGAAGGGATAAATAAGGTGGATAAGGAGAGTCTCTTAAGCTGAGGTAAACCATAACACAAGGGGTACAGTCTTAAGCTGAGGGTGTGAGGTTTAGGAGGAGATCAGGAAGCACTTCTTCACAGAGAATGTGGTGGACACTTGGACTGCACTGGAAGACAGGGGACTGCTTTAAGAGAGGCTGGGATAGGCATAGGGGAGGTAAGGATCATAGGTAGGGAGGATGGGAGGTGTGGGGGAGGGAGGGCAGGGACAGTAGCTCAAGCTGTGTACCCTACAGTACAAGCAGACTAGATAGACCAAATGGCCTTCTTCTGCTGGTTTCTTCGTATGTTTGTATGTACTTTTTTTTTTTGCGCTGTTTATTCCCTCTACGTGCTCCACCCCAGCCACTCCTTCAGGCTTTGTGCCAAGGCTGAATCTGACCCATCTCGCTCCCCTAGCCACCATCTCACATAGCAGCCAACCCCAGGGTAACCCCGACGTAACCCTTCGCAGGGTGGGTCTCCCTCCTCCTAGGGGGAACGCACCGGCTAAATGGGGGCAGACCAGCGTAATGCTTGGCCCCTGGGGTACTACTAAGATGGATAGTTCTGTGGGACATCGATGACCTCAGACAGCCAGGCAGCCGTAATCCGGCTGAACGTGGAGCGGGTATTTCCGCTTTTTCTAGTGACATTCCCTCCTACGTTGCATCTGCAGTGTTCCTGGTCTCCACTGAAGGCCGCTGCAGAGTGATGCTGCCCCTGTACCCACCCCAGGAGAGAAAAGCAGTCCTACAGATGCTCAATCCCCTCCTTCCCCTGCCAGCCCCCGGCGTTCCGAGTCCATTCCTGAACCCGGGTCGCCGGCGTGGCTCGAAATAAGGCGCCAGTGCCTCAGCCCTCTGCACCACCGGGCAGGCCATGTACTTTCTGAATGTACATACTAGCTTCATGTTGTGGATGTATTAGGATGGTCCTACCACATATTTCAGAGGATATACTGTGGTCGGCCAAAATGCATTGGCCTGACCTTCATTATCCTGACCCCGGGCGCACAAAACACGGTTGCTCGACATCTGGATTTTGCCTCCAGGGAGTGATTCAGGGGGCTCCACCCCCCACACCCCCATACTAAAAGATTTTCACTCGGGGGGGAGAGAAATCCCGATGTCAGGCAACCGTGTTTCAGGCGCCCCGGAGTTGGGATATTGCTGGTCGGGCCAATGCATTTCGGCCAATCGGAAGTATTCCATTTCAGATAGTAAGCAGCATATCACCACACCAAAATATGTAATTCTTTCATGGCAGTGAGCCACATCCCCACCCCCCGAGGGAGGAGAGCAGTCATATTGATGCTCAATCCTCTCTTCTCCAGCTGGCTACTGAGAGACCCGCATCCATCCATGTCCGTCCCTGAACCCAGGTTGCTGGCGTAGCGACAGGAGAGGTGCTCAGCACCCTCAACCTCTGCATCACTGGGCCAGCCTCATCATATATTGTTTTAGCTAAAATGTATTCATCAGTGCATTTTCATTCCCTCAGATATTTTTAAAATAGCTTTTATAATTAATTTTGCAATTAATGACTCATGTCATTAAAGATGGCAGCTGAAGGGGGTGGAGCCTGCAGCTGACCAAGCAGGGCACTCTAGTGAGAGCTCTACTCCAATGCCTCTTTGTCTCAGCTAATTTCAGTACTAAACTTATGTCTGAAGCTGTGGACTGCATCACTGAAGAGAGTTCGAGTGCTTCATTTCTATACCAAACGTCAACAGCAAGCTATATGGGGAGACCGAAAAATCAGCCACCATTGGATCCCAGGAAAGGAAAACAACATCCACTGGCAGGACCCCCAGTAAAGGAAGGGCAGAGCTACGACACTACAACGGAGTCTGGGCTCACCTACAGGCTGTCCGTGATGCAGTTATAGCGGCGGTGAAGGATCTGTAAGATAAAGTGGAGCCTTTCAATAACAGAGTCATGCCTTTGGAGACTAAAGTGGACAAAGTAATTATGGACTCACATACACTAACTGAAAATACCAATAAATCCTTTACAGCGGCGAATGGCTTAGTTCAGGAAAACAAACTTCTATGTTACCATCTAGAAAGTCTGGAGAATGCCGCCCGCTCAGCACATGTGCGTTTTTTGGGTATTCCAGAAGGGTCGGAAGCCCTAAATCCTATACTCTTTATCCAAGACCTCTTTATTTTACTTAAAAGTTGCTAACCGGGAAAGGCACCATTGAGCTGGGGCTCGTCTCCAGATGCGATCTGGGGAAAGGGCTACAACAGGGTGAAACAGAGACAAGCAGCAACATTAGCAATTTAGCAAACATGGGCTACAGTTACAAGACCCAAAAACATTTACTTAAAACAACAACAAGTAATTGTGGGTCCTGGTTACGAGACCCAAAAACAATGACGCATACAAATTAGCAAATTAACAATTGTCGGTCACAGTTACAAGACCCAAAAACAGAAAGTAACAGCCTGATACAGGCATACAAATAAAGACACAAATGGTGCCTCAGTTTCAAAGTAGTTTCAGTAGCAGTACGGGATGCAGGAACTACGCTAACACAAAGTAAAGACAGTGACAAGACAATTAGTCACAGGAGCAAGGCACTCAGTACAGTACAGGGATCCCCAGTGAGTGTGGGAAGCATGAAGCTATGACGAGTTGACAGCTAAGAGAGGAGACCTTCAAAATAATTTAGGGAGCGGAGAGTTGGGAGTACTGAGTGCACTGCGGATGGGGTAGAAGTCTGAGGAGCCTTTCAAGAGAGAAGAAGGAGGCGGATAGTTGGAGGTCAGGGTGAAGTTTATTCCAGAGAAAGGAGAAACGAAAGGAGAAGGCAGATTGACCAGTGGCAGAGGGTTCCATGTGATAAGGGCGATCGAAAAATAGTGATTGCCGTTAGGGTGAGTGTACATCGCCGAAAATGAATTTTGGCGATGCACACTCGCGACAAGGACAAAAAGGGCACCCGAGACCTACGGGTTTAGTTTTTAATGCGGGGGCTGCACCCCCTGCACCCCACTACTTATGGATTCTCAGCTCCAGTGGGGGTGAATGATGGGGGGTGGGACTTAAAAAAATGGAAAGCCACCTTCGGAAAAAAAAAATGCAACATGCCAGAGCCGAACCCTGCACCGCCTAGCCGACCACACTGCCCACCATGCTAGTGGACCAGCTCGGCAGCTGCCCACCACAACCTCTCCTGCATGCCTTCCTCCCTGCGTTCTCCTCCCTGCCACATATATGCACGAACTTCCTGTCGCTCTATTCACCCACCCTAGTATCCGGTTGTCCCCCTGCTAGGTAGTCGTAAACACAGGTGCCGTAACTGAGTTGCCCTTTTTGTAGGCACCCAATTTTGGTCACCTTGTTCACGTGATACCGTGGCAGAGTGGGGGCGAGGGATAGAAAAGGTGCGTGGATTTCTGTGGCGAAGGGAGTAGCTTGAGGTGGCAGCTTGGGTGAGACTTGAGGAGAGATAGGTGGGGAGTGTTCCAAACCAGAACTTAGAAACAAAGGAAGCACAGTGAACCATTCTCCTATGTGATAAAGGTGCAAGGGAGAGGATGGAATAAAGGAGACAGTGGTGAGTAAGGGGGTTGGGGAGGTGGTAGCGAAGCGACAGAAGGAGTTTAGTAGGGTGTCCACTTTGGTGAGGGAAAATTGTAAGGCTGAGCCATACACCAAGTCAGCATAATCAAATATGAGTAGGATCATTTTGGAAACCATTTCTCGGTGGGTGGGGAGGGGGAGACTGTCTTTATGTCGGTAGAGGACAGCCAATTTGGGGCAAAGTTTAGTGCAGATGGCGTCGACATGGGTGGAGAAATCCAGGTGGCTACTAAACCAAACCCCCAAGTATTTGAAAGCTGGAATGTTCTCAAGGGGAGATCCATCTGAGGTAGTGAAGGCGGGTGAGAACTGGAGGGTGGCCAGCTTTTGTCTAGAACCAAAAGTTATGGCCACTGTTTTTTTTGTTTGTTTTTTTGCATTTAGTTTGAGATGGTTGTCCTTGAACCAAGACGGAACTCTGTTGAAATCTTCCTGAAGGGAGGATTGAACGCTGATGACAGAGGGCCTGGAGATGAAAATAATAGTGTCATCAGCGTACTCATGTATTTCAGAAGATCTGCAGACTGATGGGAGGTTGTTTATAAATAGGGAGAAAAGGATGGGGCCAAGTATGGAGCCTTGGGGGAACCCGGAAAGGATAGGGAGCAGGGAGGATAAAGCTTCACCTATTTGAACTGATTGCTACTTGTCATGAAGATAAGAGCGAAACCATTTAACGGCAGGGTCAGCAAGGCCAACAGATCTAAGATTATATAGCAGGAGGGGGTTGGAGACTGAATCGAAAGCTTTTGCCAGGTCAATGAATATGGTGGCAGTAATAAGGCTCTTGTCCATAGCTGAGAATATTGAATCTGTAACTCACAGAAGTGAGGAGGTGATTGAGTGATGTTTCCTAAAGCCAGACTGTACAGGTGAGAGGGTATTTGTGGTGGCTAGGAAATCAGATAGCCTAGCATGAATAAGGAATTCTTGTAGTTTGGCGAGAGAGGGGAGGAGGGAGATAGGCCTGTAGTTTCTGGGAGCAGAAGGGCCACCTCCCTTATGAAGGGGTAGCACCTTGGCAGATTTCTATGCCTTAGGAATGGAGAAGATGGAGACAGAGAGGTTTAGAATGTGGGTGAGCGGAGCTGCTATGGCTGGGGCAGAGATGTGGAGAAGCCTGGGGTGGAGACTGTTGGGGCTGGACTTAGTTGGGTTACAGGCAAGCAGGGATGTGTAGACTTTGAGGGAAGAGAAAGGGAGAAAATGGAATTTAGGCGGTTGACCTGGAGCACGTGATAGGACCGAAGATGGGTCAGGGGGGTGAGGGTGTGTGGATATCAGGGACAGCGCAAGTGGCAAAAGAATTTGTTGAAAATCTCTGCGACTAATCCAGGGTCGGAAACAGGGAAGCCATCAACACTGAGGACAGGGAAGGCAGGGGGGGTCTAAGAGAGAGAGTGGAGTACTTTCCAAAATGATGCATGTGTGTGTGTGTTTGTCTTGCTGTAGGTGTCGCTTGAAATACTTAACCTTGAAGAGGTGGATAGCTTTCGTGCAATTATTCCTAAGAGCTTAGTAAGCTTGGAAGTCTGCTTGGGATAAGGACTCTTTATAGTGGTGCCAGGCTTTGTCCGTGGCTCTGCATTTGGCCAACAGGTCTGCAGTAATCCAGGGGTAATGATGTCTTTTCACGCTGGATTTCTTTGGGGGAAGCATGACGATTCCAAATGCGGAAGATGAGGTTTGAGAAGACAGATAGGGCAGAGTCAATGTCAGCAGCAGAAGAGATAGGCTGCCAGTCTGCCTCTGAGAGATCTTGTTGGAAGGCAGCAATGTCTAGATTGTGGAGTGGGAGGGACCAAATGTATTTGGGGGCTGTGCAGGGGATATGAACCTTTCTTATACAGAATGTGATGCAGTGATCACTGATGGCACCTGGCAGTGTCCCCGCTGCAGTGATACGGTGGGGGTGGGAGGATAACACCCAGTCTAGCAGAGAGTGGTTTTGGGAGCAGGGGTTAATGCAGGTGTTCTCATGGATCACTTGAGTAAGGTTGAGAGCTTCAATTTTAAGTAGGGTGGACTTAGAGGAGGGGGAGAGCCAGTCTAGGTTGAAATCTACAAGAGGCAGCTGTTCGCCGCAGTTGTGTGGGAGGAGATATAAGAGATGATGGAAACTAGGGCATCAGTTGTTGTTTTAGGTGGGGCATAAAGTGCACCTACATAGAGCGGGGCAGAAGAAGGGATGGATAATAATGCAACGATTACTTCATGGGAGGAAGTACAGGACTCTGAAGGTTTTGGAACAGCAGAGAAATTGTTTAGTATAAGGGGCAACGCCACCACCCTGCTTGTCTCGGTCTTGGCGAAATAAGTTAAACTTGGTGATGGAGAGGGCGGAATCAGGGACTCTGGCTGATGGCCCAGTTCCAGTAACACAAAGGATGTCGGGCTGGTATTGGGTGATCCAAACTTTAAGAGCATCCAGTTTGGGGAGGAGGCTGCGTGCGTTCAGGTGAAAGGTTCAAAGACCCTTTGACAGGGAAGACAATTTCAGAGTGGGGACTGAGTAGGTTTGCGCCGGGGTTGGGGGGTTGTGAGAGGACCTAGGTTGGAGTGGACATCTCCAGAAAGCAGTAGAGGAGTAGTAAGAGGGACAAGTGGGGAGGGTGCCTGGACTTCCTGGAATTATGAGGGGTGGGGTGAGTGGGGATGTGTGAAGCAGAACCTTGAGGTTAAGAAGGTAACAAGGGAGTAGCCCTGGGTGTATAAAAGGAGAAAGTTAGGGGAAGGGGGAGACTGGATAAGGAGGTGAGACTATGAAAGGAGAAGGAAAACTGAAATAAATGGGGGAGATGGGATGAAAAGTTGGGAAAGCGGGGGGGCCTACTGGGTGGAGGAGAGCTGAGGGAGAGGAGAGGCTGGGAGAGGGAGCACAGGATTGGTAGTGAATAGCAAGGAGAGGATAAAAAAATGAGATAGGAGGGTAGACATGGTGGGGGACAGTGGGATGAGCAGGAGTAGGCTAGTAGGTAGAATACAAACATAAAAGATAAGGACAGAAACAGTCGAAAGGATTGTGAGTTAAGTTGAGGTAGTAGCTACAGTGCCTTCAGAAAGTATTCACCCCCTTGGATTCTGTCACATTTTGTGATGTTGCAAACTCAAATTAAAATACATTTATATGGGATTTTTTTGTCACGTATCTACACAAATTACTCTATAATGTCAAAGTGAAATGAAACTTCTGGAATTTTTTGTACATGTAATTTAAAATAAAAACCTGAAATGTCTTGAGTTGATAAGTATTCACCCCCTTTGCTATGACACTCCAAATTGAGCTCAGGTGCATCCAGTTTCCTTGTGAGATCACTCTAAAACTTGAATGGAGTCCACCTGTGGTCAGTTCAAATGGTTGACATGATTTCAGAGGAAATACACCTGTCTATATAAGGTCCCACTGTTGACAGTGCATGTCAGAGCAGAAACTCTACCAGGAAGACCAAGGAGCTGTCCGTAGAACTCCGTGATAGAATTGTGAGGTGGCATAGATCTGGGAGGGGTATAAAAACATTTCTAGGGTGTTGAAAGTTCCCAGGCACAGTCAAGTCCATCATTAGGAAATGGAAAGATTACGGAACCACCCAGACTCTTCCTAGAGCAGGCCGTCCTCCCAAACTGAGCAACGGGCAAGAAGGGCCTTGGTCAGGAACTGACCAGAACAATGACCACCCTGACAGAACTACAGAGTTCCATGGCTGAGATGGGAGAACCTGTCCAGAGGACAACAATCTCTGCAGCACTTCACAGATGTAGCCTCTATGGGAGAGTGGCTAGACGGAAGCCACTCCTGAGAAAAGGCCACATAATAGCATGCCTGGCGTTTGCAAGAAGGCATGTGGCAGACTCTGAGACCATGTGGCAAAAGATTCTCTGGTCTGATGAAACAAAAATTGAACTCTTTGGCTTGAATGCAAAGCGCTATGCCTGGCGCAAACCGAACACAGCTCATCACCCGTGTAACATCATCCCTACCATGAAGCATGGTGGTGGCAGCATCATGATATGGGGATGCTTTTCAGCGACAGGGACTGGGGCACTTGTCAGGATAGAGGGAACAATGAATGGAGCCAAATACAAGCACATCCTTGAGGAGAACCTGCATCAGTCTGCAACAGACCTTGGACTGGGGCGAAGATTTACGTTCCAACAGGACAACGACCCCAAGCATACAGCCAAAGCAACACAGGAGTGGCTTCAGAACAAGAAGGTGAATGTCCTTGAGTGGCCCAGCCAAAGCCTAGACTTGAATCCCATTGAGAATCTGTGGAAAGACTTAAAGATTGCAATTCACCGACGCTCCCCATCCAACTTGACAGAGCTTGAGCAAATCTGCAAGGAAGAATGGGCGAGAATCCCCAAATCCAAATGTGCAAAGCTGATACAGACATGCCCAAGAAGACACAAAGCTGTAATTGCTTCTACAAAGTATTGACTCGGGGGTGAATACTTAATTAAACAAGATATTTCAGTTTTTAATGTTTCATACATTTTTGTTACACAATACAAATATTTTTGCCCCTTTAAATTGTTGAGTATGCTGTGTGAATCAAGGGGGAAAAAATCATTTCAATGCATTAATAATTCTGGTAGTAACACAACAAAATGTGACAAAATCCAAGGTGGGGTGAATACTTTCTGAAGGCACTGTATATAGCTGTAGTGTCCCTCTAGTGGCTACAAAGTATAACGAGCCAATGGAAGACTTGGGAAATGTGCGGCATCGGGTATTGCCGTAGGGAGCGCAGGAAAGAAGGAATCTCAGACACCGAGAAAATGCGCCAAGTTCAAATGATTGAACAAAAGGTAGGGCGCAGCCTCTGAGTAAATTCTGGTCACCGAACCTTGGGGAGTTGCTGGCGGGAGGTCAGGGAGCTGCTCCTTGGGCGGAAATCCCATACAGAGGAAGAGCAGCTGAGGAGAAAGAAGGAGTCAGTAACTTAAAACTTAAAACAGTGTTTTGGGGATGTCTGAGACATAGCTGTGCCCCAAGTGTATCAGATCACATCGAGAAAGAAACCCACTTCTACAGATTACCCACTGACCTTGCTGGTTATTACTGGCGATTCTTAGCGGGATAGACTTTTGCTTAAAGCTCGGGAGCACGCTCCACTGTTACTGGAGGGCAATATACTTGTTCATTGCCACCCAGACTTCAGCTTTACTACCAGGGAACACCGGAAAGCATTTGACGGAGTTGGTGTCAGACTTCGTCAGCTGGGTATTACACACTCCTTGCAAATGCCTGCATGTCTGATAAGTCTCTTATGCGGGGAAACATTTTTTGTTTAATGACCCAACAAGAAGCTGGATAAGATAAGGTTTCCTTGCAGCCAGCGGAAATCAGCATACCGTGGACCCCAATGGATGAGGACTTCAGCAGCTTGAACATGTGCCCTCACTTTCATATGACTGACTGCCTTATTAACATGCCTTGGCACTTTCAAAATGGCTCTACATGGTGTTTTAAGGCTTACTTTTGTCTTATTCAGGACACTTTTGTATAAATTGGATGTAAAGTTACTGTTTTGGGATTTTCAGAATGGTGCCGGTGTCTTGATTCTTTTGAATCTTCCTTCCTCTTTGTGGGGGAGGTGCACATATGCGCATTTAGTTTTATAGCCCTCGAAAAGAGGTCATGTAGTGGCCTCGAGTGTTAGGTATACAGCATTCCTTATTTGCTGCTGAATCAGAAGACTGCTTGTTCCATTGTGTTGTATGTTGCTTTTTAAGCTCTAATGTAATGCAGTACTCTAATTGCTTACCAGTATTTTTTTTGGGGGGGGGGTGGCGCTGAGAGAGGAGGTGGGGTGATATGATCTCTCTAGCAGTGCCATTAACAGCTGACATTCTGTCTTTAATAGATATTAAGAAAATTACTTTTTTTGCAGCAGAAGGCTATTATTATAATGGTCGATGCAATATTTTTTTTCAGGGATACAATGTCGGGGGATACTTCATGAAAGAATGGTCCAGTGTCTTGCTGCAATGGCTCACCCTTTATTACCAACTTTATGGACAATATTGTTTGGACAAGTCACTATCTAGTAGAGATTACCCCACAATATGTGGTATCACTTTGCTGCTTGAAATATTCACTAGTGTACGCATGTAGTTGTTATTTTCTGTGTTTTATTATAGCAGTTACGCACTAAGTTTTTATTTGCTGATGTTTTACCAGAACATGAATAAAAATAAAGTTAAAAAAAAAGATGGCTGCCAGCAGCAATTTTGAAAACTCTCTTCCATATGTATATGTATAATATATGGAACATACTAGATTCATAGTGCGAATGCACTAGGATAGTCCCAGCACATGTTTTGAATCCTAAACAGTATGGAACCACACCAAAATATAGAATTTTTCATAGTGGGCATCGCATGGGAGTGGAAAATTTTAACAACTTCACAATTCTGTATCTGGGGCCGGCCCGGTGGCGCAGAGGGCTGAGGTGTTGGTGCCTTACCTTGAACCACGCCGGCGACCCGGGTCCGGGAACAGACTCGGGACGCCGGGGGTCGGCAGGGGAGGAGAGGACTGAGCATCTGTAGGACTGCTCTCCTCTCCTGGGGTGGGTAGCGGGATCGCTTTGCTCTGCAGTGGCCCCCAGTGGAGACCGGGAGCACTGCATGAGCATCGCAACAGAGGGAGGAACCAAGAAAATGGAAAAAAGCCCAGGATTGGCCAGATGATGGCAGCCGGCCTATCGACGCCTCTGAAGAGCCTCCCGTGGAAGTGCCACCTACCTCAGCTGTGCCCTGGGACTGAGAGAAGAGTCTGCTGGGTGTCCCCACTGGTGCCTTCCCCCTCGAAGGAGGGGGACCCGCCCAGTGAAGGGTTACACCAGGCTACCCCAGGGGTCAGGCTGCAATATGAGGTGAGGGGGACTCTAGGAGGAGGAGGAGGAGGAGTAGTAGTAGGAAGATGTCAGAGACCATGGCTGCTCGAAGGAGTGGCGGATCCTGGGCACGTGGGGTGGAAAAAGAAATGGTGCAAAAAAAAAAAATCCTGTATCTCAGTTCAGGAATAAAAATATGAAGTGAAAAACTGGCATTTTAATCCCAAAAAAAAACTATTGCTGAAAAAAAAAACATGGTGATTAACAAATACATCTGCGTTTATTAGAATGGGAATTCTTACCTCCTGCATTTTTACTGTCAGACGGACACACATACACACACATACATATATATACACACATATACACACTGACACACACACGACCCAGACTGTCTCCAAACACAAAATCTTCTTTTGTTTCATCATTAAAAAATCAGAACTCTACCCCTCTCCTGAGACAATTTTTAGCAACTGTGTTAGAATGGGGTTTTTTTTATTTTTTTTTAAGTGATTTACCAGGATTCAGGTGTAGGTTACAAATCCTGGTGCCTTATAGTGGCAAAATGCCACCTCTTTATAGTTTATACAATTTTTTGCTGTTATTTTAGATGTGGAAGGGATCGTTTCTTGGCCCCCTCCTCCCAGAGGTAGCCAACTGATCCCTTCCACTTCCTGGTACCTGGATCTGCCCATGATCTGCCCTCGGGCTCAGGCACATAATGATGTGTACCACGGGAGAGCATGATGCTCCATTAAAGTCTACCGGGGGCAGTTTTAACAACGTTTTTATATATAATAATGAGAATTTGGAGATTAATCAAGGCTACCGGTCGAGTGGGGGGCAGATTGGGTGGATCGAGACCGAAGGCAGGATCAGTTGGCTACCTCGGGGGGGGCAAGATATGATCCCTTCGACTTCTAAAATAACAGCAGAAAATCTTATAAAATATAAAGAGATGGTGTTTCGCCAGTATAAGGCACCAGAATATCCACTGCAAATCCAACTTCAGAAAGGCTGGAAATTCACTTTAAATAAAAAATGTATTTATTTGTTTTTGTTAACCAGGTAAGCACACTAGACAACAAATGCCTATTTTCAGGTGCGACCCGGGAGGTTACAATACAGAAACAATAAACATGGTACATATTCAGGGTAGCATACAGGCCTGCAACTACATGTGGGCCAGAGAGAATACAGTACACGGATTCATTACATAGACAGGGAACAATCTCACCCACACACAGGTGGGGCCAGAGTACAGCATATAGACAATAGTACAGAGTCAGAGCTAACGAACATGAGTACGACTACAAGGTCAATACGATAATCCCATATTGTGGCAAGGGGTGAGGAGAACAACAGGTACGGGAGGCTGTAAAGGGGGAGGGGGAGCCTGATACTGCAAACACCCCATGAGGCAGTCAGGAGAGACAGGCAAGGGGTAGAGCGAACGTTGCAGTGGACAGCATAGACCTAGTGGGTAAGGAACCCCAACCTGGGGGACCACCACGGCGGAGGCAGGCACGAACTGCAGGGGGAGTACTGTCCAGTCCTGAGGCAGGCCCCAGAGGGCAGGAGCAGGGGAGGCAAGGGGACTTCGGGAGCCCCAAGGGAGGGAGCTAGAAGGGTAGGGGACCTCCGACAAGGAAAGAGGCAAAAAGTGCTGTCCGGAGGGGAGGTGGGGGCCAGGAACAGCTTATAAGGTGGGGAGAGGGTGGCCACAAGAGCAAAATAAGTGCGGGGGAAGGGAAGAGGCTGAGGTCAAAACCTACGTGGTGGGAGAGTGGGGAAATTCAACTGAAGATTTCTTGAGGGGGAAAAATATTGTTTTAATTTCCATTTCAAACCCATACACTATACAAAAAACATATGGGCAACCATGCATAACTCAGCTGTGTTTCCATTTTTTTTTTTATATAGATATATGTATATATATTTAGTATGCTATATCTCCCTCTGAACCAACTGGCCCACATTAATCCTACCCATCACCCAGCCTCATCACCCACCTTCTCCGAGACTTACGTCCACCATCAAGTGCACCCAGGCTTACCCCCAGTGTGCAGCTATCAGGAGAGGGCTATCCTTGAGTGGAGGACTGAGCCTGATTGACAGAAGGAGGGCAACGGTCAATGGTGCGGGGCCTGCAGTGAGCAGTGGACATCACCCAGCAGCAGCTGGTGGATTTTCCACTTTTTTCACCCATTCCCCAGGATACGGGAAACTGCTACCTGACTCATGCTCGCAACAGCGTGCACACGGTGTGGAACTTGGCATCCTCTCTCCCTCAAGACATCGGCTCCTGTGCCTGCCTCCTATGGTCACCCAGGGGGGCAGTAGTGCAGCAAAGCATGATCACCCGCCCTCCCCTGAGGTGAGGGGGCATCCGATGGGATGCTCATCTCACCTCCTCCCCCGGCCGGCACTCCAAAGGCCCAGGCTCATTCCCAAACCCAGGTTACCAGCATCGCGGGTGGTAGCACTACCACTGCACTGACAGGTTGGCCCGTCTTGGGGTTCTGATGACATCAACGACCTCATGGGTTTTGCTCTCAAGGACCCTATGATGTCATCTGAACCACTCGACGAAAACACTGCCTCATTGCTCATGGTTGTCCGTAGTTTATTCTATACACAAATCGGGCCTTAGCATGGTGCAAACTGTGCATTCGCACAGGGCCCCAGGAACAGAGGGCCCCAAAAAGCCTCAGCTGTCCAGTTGGCCTCCTTTCGTCCTGGTCCCCTGTGTTTCTGACCTAATTTCTCCAGAATTTATTGCTTAAAGATTACGTTCTAATTCAAAGAATGCGCCAAAAGGACACAAAACTAGCTGAAAATGAAGATACAGTATAGGGAGACCATGGTAGGGATGAGGGTGTTCCTTGGGGGTTCCCCGATTTCTGATATGTGGCCCCAGCAAAGAGGTCCACCCAGGGCCCCAGGATAGTGAGGGCCAGTGCTGTCTATACATGACTTGAGCTTCACTCTCAAGGTCCCTGTCATCTCAACCCCTCAGTGGAAACAAAGCCTTATTGTGCATGGTTGCCCATACATTATTCTGTGCATTACTCTCGAGGTCCCTATACTGTCATCTCACCTGAGATGGAAACCCGGCAGTGGACCGCATGGTTGCCCTTGCATTATTGTGTACATTACTCAAGCTTCGCTCTCAAGGTCCCTATGATGTCATCATAACCTCTCGATGGAAACACTGCCTTGTACATTGTTGCCTGTACATTATTGTATATATTACTCCAGCTTCGCTCGTGAGGTCCCTGTCATATCAACCCCTTGAGGGAAACAGCCTTGCTGTGCATAGCTGCCCATACATCATTCTGCACATTATTGGAGCTTTGCTCTAAAGATCCCTTTGATGTCATCAGAACCCTTCGATGGTAACACGGCCTTGTTGTGCATAGCTGCCCATACATCATTCTGCACATTACTGGAGCTTTGCACCAGAGGTCTCTATGATGTCATCAGAACCCCTCAATGGAAACAGTCTCATTGCACATGGTTGCTACTGCATTACTCTCTATACAGTCTGGATGCTCTCAGTGACGTCACTGCCTCTCCAACTTCCACTCCCACAACTGAAAGAGCAGGAGCTGGTGAGGTGTTGCTATCATGAATGAATGAATGCTTTATGTGGCTCTGGCTTTCACCATTGCATAACATCACATCAACAGTTCTAAAATGGATAGAAAACATCCTGAAAGTTGACTGTTCTACAGGCAATTACAGACATGATGTTATCGCACTACATCATGGTCTGAAGCTATTAGAAAAACCTACATAAAAAGCTTTTTAATTTTTTACCCTACAGGATCCATATTAAAATCACAGAAAGGTGCTGTTGGGCGTGTGCTATGCTTGTTAATATCACTTTTTGGGTGGTTGAAGGCTAATACACACCCTGTCGTGCTGCTGTACTGAACAAATGACACTGCTGACAAACCTAATAACATTAATGAAAAATAACTTTAAGGTCAGCCTCTCGGTGCAGCCATAGGGCTCCCTCTTGGGAAATCAGTGAGCTCAGTTTGGGAATGAATTCAGGCCGTAGAGAACCAGCTGGGGAAGGAAGACTGAGTGTTCCAATGGACACTCTCCTCCACTGGAGAGGCAGGGTTGTGTGCTCCTGCTCACATACTGCCACTTGGGTGACCACAGGCAGCAGAGCAGTTGGGGACACTTATGGGAGGAAGGCACTTCCTGACGTGAAGAGGGATGTCACACTGTGCGTACCTACCCCCCACCCCAAAATCAAAATGATGTCCTAGCTGAGATGCCCTGTGGGTTGGGGAGAAACATGGCAGTAAATCCTCAGCTGGTCGCAGGATGGTGGCACGCCCAGTCCCACACCTCTCTTGTGCAGACACACTCTAGACATGGATAATCAGAGGGAGACCCTGATGCTTCATCCCAGCTGGGGGCACAAATAAAAGGATGACTGAGTAGCTGCGAGGTAAGAATGTGATGAGTAGGCTGGGGTGATGCCTGTCATATAGCCTGATGATATGGGTGTTGCCGAAGCTGGCCAAATAACTAGAAAGTAAAAAATAAATAAATAATGGTATGACCTTAATAAAAAAAAATAATTTCACAGAATACAGAATTTTTTTTTTTTTTTTTTTTTTTTATCAATTCTGTTTATGGCTCTCAAGCCAGGCAGGGATGCACCCCATATCTGCCACAGACACAAACACCCTGGATTTCCCACCAGCAATCTAGCTAAGCTGTTTATGTGGGTAGCCGGTGACTTATCCCTCATGTTGGGGCTCCCCGATGGGGGAGACTGAGATCAACCATGGGGTCCCGTCCGAGATTCATGTAGGAATCTTTTCTGTGTGGGATGAGGAGCCAGTCCTGGGAGCTTCAAGCTGTGTTGCCTTGAGCGTTTCGAGGTTGTGTATGCCCCAGAGATGCAGACGTGCAATGACGTCAGTGCGCGGGCGTGCATGCTCCCATGCATGCCCCTCAGACATCCACCGCTGCCTCACCCCTGAAGGGTGGTCCTGGCTTGGTGTACACCTAGCCACCACTGGGTGTCACTCAAATGCCGGATGCCACCAAGCCTCCCCCATGGAGATGGAGAGCTGTCCATGGGACACTCATTCAACCCCCTGGACATCCCTCTGACTCACTGGGCTCATTCCTAAACCCGGGTCATCAGGCCAACCAGAATATGGAATATTCTTTTTTTTTTCTTCCAGCTTTCTTTATGCCCCTCAATCACTGGCTTGCCTGAACTCTCTCAGGCGTGGACTCTCGGTTCAACTTGTTCCTGCCCGCCTGAATCCTCCAGACTCCGATCTCCAACATGGGCACGTCTCCCTCTGCATCTCCCAGCCGCCTGACCGCCCCCCCCGGTTCTGAGCCCCCCAGGGTAGGTCTGACGACTCCTTCTGGCATGCTATCTGAAAGTTAACTGAATGACCAGGGAGTTGGAAGAAGTGTCGGAGGCAGAGATGGAAGGCCTAGCAATGGGTGTGGTGGCCAACCACCAGTCCCACTGTCGCCAATCGGGTGCCAGGGTTTTTCGCTTGTTCTGTCCCCCCATTGGCCCCGACTGCGCAGTGCACACCAGCATGGTGCGTGCACGCTCCCGCGCATGCCCACAGGAGTGCTACTGTGGCTAATTCCCTTGCATGGATCCTGACTGCTGCTAAACCCCCAGTCTCCACTGGGAGCCGCCAGACAGCGGGATCAACGCCCCCCCTCCCTCCCAGGAAAGGATAGCAGTCCTCTGGATGCTCAGTCCTTTCTTCCCCTGATGACCCGAGTCCACTCCCGAATCCGGATCGCCAGTGTGGCATGAGGTGTGGCATCCAGCACCTCAACCCTCAGTGCCACCGGGCCGGCTTCAGAATATTGAATATTAAATTGCCACATTTTTGTTACAGGTACAGATGGCAAAGTCCAAAGAGACAGTCTTTATGGGCTGCAACCTCACTATGAGGAACTCACAACAAGTTACCGCGATCATATTATAGTCACCATACCTGGGGGCTCGGGTCAGGGCACTAACTACAGTACAGACACAGTTTGGTCCTCTACCTCAGGAGCTGAAGACCTCTTATATTAGAAGTCAAAGAGTTAAGGACATGCACTTAAACTCAAAAGGGGGACAGGATGGGTATGTTACTGGGGAAATTGGGGAGGAAAAATAAATACCTCCATGCAGCAGCCCATCTGAATGACGTCACTGGCACGCTCAAGTCCTGCTCCGTGTGTATCCCAGTTGATCTCAACAGCTGGGGCGGAGGAGTTGACAGATAAAGACTAGGAAGGCACCGGGGATGTACCTAAAGGAGAGCTGTGAGGTGGTGAACTGGGGCGGGGGGGGGAGCTATATGAAAAAAAAAATATTCTGCATGCCAATGTAAGATATCCACATGGGACCCTCATACTACTGCACCTGATGTCCACCCTAACTTCCCCTCCCCGGTCAGCCAAATATATATGCCTCCCAGTTCACTCAACTCTGAAGCAGAGGTTCCTGTGGGGTAGCAGGTCATGGAGTGGGTGGTAATCTGGAGGCAGTCCGGTACCTGGCCAGGAGTGCTGTTGGGAAGATGCCAGTGGCACGGATCAATGGAAGGTAGAAGCAGGAGGTTCGGTGTAGTTGGGGGGGGGGATATTAAAAAGCAATTGGATCTGGTTGCACTCACAGAGATAGAAGAATCTGGGCCACTAGCTTTTAAAATTGAAAGCACATAACTCTGTTTAAATTGACTGCCAGTCTGCCACTAAATTAGCATTTTGTGCCAATCTAACAACATTAGCCGAGAAGTATTTCCATATCTGACAGGAGCCATCAGACTATTTAAACAGCACTCCGTGACCTTATAATTCATCACACTGCCAAGCCATTCCATTTTTATCTTAATCCAGTTATCAGGTTCTGTGGCGGCAGCAGCAGCAGTGGTGGGATTTATACTAATTCACACACCCGCAAACATGTAATATGTGGATGTGTGGGGAAGGGCCTTTCCAATTACAGTAACTTTTATTTTATTGTTCTCCTTATCAAAAACACCCACCAATAAAAAATCATGGCAGAAACAGACTCTGTCCCTTTTTATGAAACAAAAGTGATGTTTTAGGAGCCATTACCTCCAATTCTCAGCTTCCCTCTAAGATAAGTTAACATGGGCCTCCAAAGGGTGTCTCTTATGGTATAAGAGACACCGAAAGTGGGCCGGTCCATCAGCACAGCAGTAGCACTACCACTCATGACACTGACAACCCGGGTTCGGGAACAAGTCTGGGTCGTCAGGGGCCGGCCGGGGAGAATTGAGCATCCCAGAGGACACTCTCCTCATCCTCCTCTAGGGAGGGTGGGTTGCTATCTTCACTGAAATACTGCCACCTGGGTGGCCACAGGTGGCAGTGCAGTCAAGGGCACCATGGGAGGGATGGACGCAGGCTGAGGGTTTGGCCTGGCAAAATGCTCAATGTGCACAAGTGCCTAGGACCTCCATAGCGTGCCTGCATTGGTGGAGATGGGGAGAAAAAGAAGGAAAATGGCCCCACTGCCAGAGGGACGACAGACCCCGGTGGACCAATGAGGACTAGCCCTGGACCCCACAGCTAGCCACCTGATAAGGACTAAGCAGTCTGCAGGGGGTAAGCCGTGAGGTGGGCACATGGGGAAGGCCACCGTCCGTAATGATGACTCCTTCCCGGCGCAATCCCTCACAGCGATGGGAGGATAGGGTGACTGTATGAGGGTAGCGGAACTGGGCAACAGGATGTGGGTATGTGATGCATGCGAGGGGGGGCGCATGGCGAGCGTGGGCTGGGATGGGGCGGAGGGGCTGTAGGGGGTGGCACTGCGGTGGAGGGCCGAGTTGTGTCGTGGCGTTGGGGGTTGGCTAGAGGTTGGGGTGGGTGAGGTACGGTTCGGGTCCGGCGCTGGTGCAATTTTATTCCGCCTGGCCTGAACCTTTATTTTTTAATGTTTCACCCCGGAGTTAAGAATTCTGTTAGTGTGCGGGGCAGCCTCGTTAGGTGGTGTGTGTGTGTGGGTGGGTGCAGCCCCCCAGAAAGCACTCTGACTGTGCAATAACGATGATCGCCTTTAGGTGTTTGCCGTTATCACACAGACCCTCTGCAGGGCACATCCCCTCTAGCCCACCTGGGGTCACATTCCAGGCAGTATGGAGATAGGCAGCTGAAAAGGGTGATATGGTCCAGCAGAACAAGACACTCTACGGATTCCAGAGGGAGTTCGAGCAATGGAGTGTATGGGGTGTGAACAAAAATGTATATAAAACAATTAAAAAAAAGACACAGAGTGTGAAGTTTGGGCAAGAGAACCGCAAAGGAAAGTCAGGTAGTTCTGTCTGCCCATAGCTCACGAGAGGAGTCCCTTAGACCATAAAAGACACCTCTGGAGGCCCTATTAACTTATTATAAATCACTCAAGTTTAATTCAAGTGATTATAATAGGGTTACAGCCTTTTATTTTACTTCTGCCATCCTCCCTCTGGTGCTTAAGTGGAGCACTCTCCCCTAACACTCCCGCTCAAGAGCACACCATACACAGGCTAAGATGTACAGTGCTTCTGCAAGCTGATTGTCTGATATCACTTCAGTGATTTGTGGTATCAAGTTTACTTTCCTACAGCGCGCTGCTGTGGTGATAACAGCCTCAGAAGAAACATCACTTATTATTACACGTGACAAAGAGTTAATACAAGATTACTGAGCAGATCAAGCATGTGTCCATGTATATGCTCTGGCATTTGGGAAGGAATTGTGTCCTGCTACTCCTGAGTGGGGTTCCTTATGTCTGGTTCCTCTTTTTTTTTTTTTTTTTTAATTTAGTATTCTTTTCTGCACCTTTTTGACAGCCGGTCCCAAATGGTTCTTCCCCACTCTTCCAGCGCCATCACCAGCCTTCTCCAGGACTTTCACCTCCTTCTTAAACCCCTGGCTCACCCCCCCCCCAGGGGCAGGGGCATCGGGAGGGCCCTTTACTTCCCGACAGAGACTGGGTAGGCACTTTGGAGAGAGAGAGAGAGAGAGAGACACGGCTGGCAGTGTTGGGCCTGTGGCGAAGGGTGGATGTTCCCCTGCTGCGAGTGGAGCTTCATTTTTCCATTTCTTCTCCCTGTGTGGATGCCGAGAAGGGTTCCCAGCATACAAGCACGTGTGCATGCAGAGTCCATCAGAGTCTGACCCCAGTTCGTGGCTCCACTTGCACTGCCACCTGTGGTCACCCAGGTGGTGGTAGCACAGCAGAGACCAACTGTTCGCTCTGCTGGATGTCACTGCACTGGCAGCACTAGGGGGAGAAAAGCAGGAACAATGTCAGCTGACTAGGCAGATGAAGCGTCACTCTGCCCCATCCATGTCAATGGCTGGGCCTCTGCAATGTGGACCCTGGGACAGCCTTGGACTTCACCTGGGTGGACTGCATTTGTAGCGATGTGTAGTGATGGTGTAGCCAATAAGCAGAAGGCAATCCTGCCCTGGAGGGCAAGCTGGGGGGGGGCAATGCATGGGTGTACCCTGGTGGTCTTGAATTGCAGAAACCCCATGTAGGAGGCCTCAGCAGGACAGGATGGCGGTGGTGACAGCCAAAGGAGGTTCTGGGTGGTGTGCTGAAAAAAAAAAAAAGAAAAGACTTGCAAGCTGTAGGTATGTGTAAGAGTGGGTGGCACTGCCGACCAGGGTTTGGGAGTAGACTTTGGCGTGAGTAGTCAGGCAGCCGGCTCAGAAGAGCATTTCCCTTGATAGCTCATCCAAGCTTGCTGGGGGTATGCTGCACTGCACCAGCAACACAGAGTGGTAGACCAGGGAGATTGCTCTCCCATGGGGACATCCAGTGTGGGTGCAGGGCTAACGGTAGCTACATGTGTGCCACCACAGATCAAGAGGCAACCAAGGAATGCAACATGCCAATCCTCTGGGCCATTGAGATTCTGACTACCAGTGCTCTCAGGCCCCCGCTCTGCGTCAGCCCCTTTCAGGATGGATCCCACAAGCTTTCCAGGCTGGCAGGTGGCCAGGAAAATGGCCAAAGGACTAAGGAGATAATCCCATGAGGACAAAAACTAGGATGGAAAATGGGTGGAGTCATAGCCCTCTATGGGAAGCAGGACCTTGTGAGTGCTAAACATCAAGCCTCCTATTGTGTAGGAGTCTCTGTAGGAATTGGTTCCTCCCTTTACATCCTGGATCTGCAGCTAGGCTTCCTCATCTGGTTATCTGGGTTGTATACAATGAAAGTGTGCCTTTACATGTTACCTCTCTTGCCAGCCATAAACCAGATCCCCCATACCTTCTGGGCATTGATTATAACATTAACAACTTGAGTTAGTAAGGTCTCTGAAAGAGATGGACTGGATGGCTCAAAGGAGAACATTATGGGGTCCTAGACTTCTAAGCTCCTGGTTTGAATCTAGCACATCAATCTTGTGACAGCCCCTTAAAAGTGAGACTCAGGCCCCCTGTTTTCATGCAAATGCCCACAGTAATAAAGAACCAGGGGAGCCTGACCCCAGTGGTGGAGGCTCGTGGAGCACTGCTCCACTGCATGGGAAACCTGGGACTGATTCTCAGTCTCGGCTCCCTCACCTAGCTGGTGGGATCTGGCATCGGACACCAACTCCATGGGGAAGGTGCTAATCATCCTGTTCTCAGAGTGCCACATTCAGGTGGAAAAGAGGGACTGCTTACTGCAGTGGGTGGCTATGCAGCATCAGCAGATCCCCACCTACTGGTAGATGCTGCAGGTGCTTATTGGCTATGTGCCATGGAGGTGGGAGGGCCTAATCAGACAAAAAAACCTCTAAAGAAAGTAGCAGAATAGCTGTTGCATCCAGGCACCACTCTCCACTACCAGCCACTCCAGCCCCACCGTGGGTATCTCTTACTGTATTCCTGAGAGTCACAGGGGGAGATAAGCGTGGGAGATATGTGTTGATGGGGCTGGGCCCAATGGAAGGAACTGGATAGCCATGCCAAGAGAGAGGTAAAACGTGAACTGGAAAATTGGACTGCCATGCCAAGAGGTGGGTACAATGTGAAGTGGAACAAAAGAGCAAGGGGAGATTAACAGGAGTCAATTGGGATTTATAGGATGGAACAGGAATCCATGGGGATCTGCTGGCCTGATCGGGAATCAGTTTGGATCCACAGGATGGAATAGGAATAAATGGGGATCCATAGGACTGAGCAGGAATCAATGGGGGTCCACTGGACTGATCAGGAATCAATGGGGATCATAGGATGCAATAGGAATCAATATATAGATAGGACTGAACAGGAATCAATGGGGACACATAGGATACAATGGGAATCAATGGGGATCCACAGGATGGAGTAGGAACCAGTGGGGATCTATACGACTGAACAAGAATCAATGGGCATCCAGTGGACTGATCATGAATCAATGGGGCTCCATAGGACTGAACAGGAATCAAGTGGTATCCATAGAATGGAACAGGAATCAATGGGGATCCATAGGACTCAACAGGAATCAATGGGGATCCAGCGAACTGATCAGGAATCAATGGGGATCCACAGGACTGAATAGGAATCAAGGGGGACTCATAGGTGGGAATCAGAAACAATGTCGATCCATATGACAAAATAGGAACCAATGAGGATCCATAGAACTGAATAAGAATCAATGGGGATCCATCAAACTCTTACACGATAAATGCCTAAAAAGTTTAAAGATCAGCACAGGGAGTGGGGATGTCAGACCCAAAAGTGGAAGAGATTGTGCTGCTCGTCAGAGCCCAAACATTTCCCATCCCTTCCTCTAGGGCAGCAATACAAATTAAGGGAACATAACTAGCTCACGCTGCAGGGGGGTAAGTCCCCTTCATTTGTTTTTAATTACTATTAAAATGTTGTGCTCTGTAACAACAGGACAAAACAAAACACATAAATGTTGGCCTGCTAGAGTACTCAAAGCCAAGTCTCCATGCAAAGCACAATGGTTTCCAAAGTAATGAGATCATTTAGAATCAATCTGACAACACAGGTTGGCTGTAGCTTTCCAAGAGTGCTGCTGGTTGGCTGGCTCCCCAGCGAAGTGGCAGGGATGCCACTCATGACGCTGACCCAAATTTGGGAACGCCTGGATCGTTGGAAGGCTAGCCAGGGGAGAGGGGCCGAGCATCCCAGTGGAAGCTGTCCCTCTCTGGGGTGGGAGACTGCCTTGCTCTGACACTACACTGCTGACTGGGTGCCCACATACATAGGTGCCGTCTGAAACAGCAATAGGGAGAGAGGAATGCTGGCTAATTAAACATCCTTTTCCTTTATGTTTCCCTCCTTACACACACGTACAAATTAAAATGAAGTATTACTCAGTTTTATTTCTGGAAGCTTCTTTTCTGACTGTAGAGTCCATCACCACCACCACCATCATCTATCCGTACCTACCTACCTACCAGGGACATCTTTGCTGCTTGCCCTGCTTCAGATACAACAGCATTTGTGGCTTTTCTGAGGCCTTCTGTTGTGTAGGAAGAGGTGAACATTCAGCCAGAAGCCTTTTGCAGAAGTTTGAATTCCTGCATTCCATGATAAACAAACTTTCCATGTATTGAACGTGTGGACAGACAAGATGCTTGACAGCTGGGCAGGGACTACTTTTTACTAGTTATTTTAACAAAATGAAATTCAAAAATGGCCTTTTTTCAATTTTCTCAGTTTACCCATTTTAAAAGCACAGCAAGGCACTTTGAGTAAGCGTTGTGTTGGCAACTTGGAACAATGCACTTTCAAGGGCCGAAAGCACTCTGTCTACAACACTGTGCCTTACTACGCCCCTGGGTGTGTATTTTGCAAAACGCACACCCTGTCATGTCTTACAACGAATTGCTAATTACTTGCCCTTTGTCCTGAACTTGCACCCCCAACCCCTCCTCGAGCTCCCGCCTGTCTCCTGCCTTCCTTTGTTCCCAATCAAATACCTGCCTATTTAATCTTTCTGTTTTCCCTGTTTTCCTCCCAGATTGCTCTTGCGCCCCGAGCGGCGCCCCCGGATCCTGGAGGCATCAGCGCTGCCACCGCTGAGAACATCAACTTTTTCCTCCCACCCTCCTGGTCCTGCCTCCCGGACTAACTGCCAGATAACTACCGCCAAACTCCCACAGCCGCCCAGCTTCCAGCGCCTTCCCGATTTGGCGGCCCCTGATTGGACCGGCGAGCAGCCCTCAGCATCCGATTGGGGCGCCTTTCTGCCCGAGTCAGCCAAGCTGCTACCCGCTGCTTGGAGCTCTCCAGCCAGATTGCCAGGTGCAGCTGATAGCCGGGGGACAAACTCTCACAGCATAGCTTATTTTGTCCCACCATCGCCACCCCCTCCCAGGCCACCTGTCAAATACGCTACTTGCCCCGTCCCTTTCTACCTGCTCCAGTCCCTCTACCGAAAAGTATCACCCCTCCCCTCTTCTCCCCCAGCTATCTTCCTAGCGTTCCTCGTGACCACTCCTCTTCTCCCTCACTCTCCACTGCCTATCTGTGCCTCCTGCACACTTGTCAACTATGGCACAACTAGTAAGGAACTTACTTTTGATCCTCCTTCCTATTTTTGCTTCCCCCTTTAACACCTTCTATAAGTTGTTACCCTGCACGCCCCCCACCCTCCGCTGAACTGACTCATTCTACAAATGCCCCTCAAATGTCCACTGCATCTCTCCCAGCCACTACCTGGTCCTGTTTCTCTATGAGCCCCACCACCTTGCTCTATTCCTATAGCTGCCTCCTGGTTTCCCTCCACCAAAGCAGCTCCCATTTTCTCCACACTGCCTGCCCTAATACCACCCCTAAGTCTTGTCCAAATCTTGGTGCTTTTACATACTTCGTCACCACCTAACCCTTGCCCTACTACTTCTGGCAGCAAGGGATATACACCCTAACCCCGGCCCAACACCAACCCCTAGTCACAGCTACCCCATGATTAACCCCTCAGCCAAGGCCACTGCTGACACTCAGTCTGGCTCCCTTCCCTGGGGACTACATTTAATCCACTTAAACATTCGAAGCCAATCTCCCAAGCTTGATCAGCTCCAGGTTCTAGCCGCTCACCATGCCCCTGATATAATCATCGTATCTGAGACCTGGCCAAACCCAAACCTCCCGGACCCAGCCATCGCTATTCCAGGGTTTACTATCACTCGGCAAGACGAACCCATCAGAGGCGGAGGAGTGGTTATCTACACCAGCTCAGCCCTACATTTTTCTGTCACCATCACAAAAGCTGAACCTAAAGCCTATGAGCTGCTTATGCTGAAATTGTCCCCTCCTTCCTCACTCCCCATCCTCGTGGCTGGTATTTATTGCTGCCCTAGTACCCTAGCTGCAACAGTCACTGACCTCCTAAGCCAACTAACGTCTCTTGCCCAGTTGGTTGAACTTTATGTTAAGGGTGACTTTAACCACAACTGGCCAGCCCCCACTTTTAACAAAACCCGTACTGAGATATCTGCTCTCAACCTTACCCAAACCATCTTGGAACCTACACGCTCAAACCATAAGACCGGCAACCACTCCCTACTTGACTGGGCGCTTACCTCCCATCCACACCATGTCATCAGCTCTGGCCTCCTTCCTGACTCCATTAACGACCATCATTTAACCTACTTGGTCTGCAAAATCCACCGGGTTAAATCCCCTCCCAAATTTATATTCCAATGGTCATATAAAACTCTAAACCGCTCCCCTCTCCTGGAAGAAGTAGCTCACTCTAACTGGGAGCTCAACCTTAGATGCTCTAGCATGGATGTGGCCCTTACGCACTTCCGGAACACCTTCCTTAGAGCCTAGGATAAACATGCCCCCCCGCTGCGCCATGCTAGGGTCCGAGGGTCTCACCTTCCCTGGATTTCATCCGAGCTGATAGCATGCCAACAAGTCCGTGACAGGGCGTGGCGAAATTACAAATCTATGCTCCTCCCAGGCGACAACATCACCTACCGCATGCTCCGAAACAAGTGCACAAAGGCCATCCGCTTAGCAAAGGCAGAATATTTTAACAACACCCTAAACGCCAATCTTGGGAGACCATCTAAATTCTGGAAAGTCATCAACTCCCTTCTCTCCCCCCGACATCAAATCCCCCCTTCTCTCCCAAGGGACTCTCCACTCCGACCCCTTGACGGTTGCCACCGAGTTCAATATCTACTTCACTACATGTGCAACGACCCTCTTGGACTCCCATCCCTCAGTAACCCCGCCCAATCTCCAAACAGCTACCCCCCTACCGCCTGGCCAGAACCCTTTCTCCTTCAGACACATCTCCCCCATCAAAACCTTAGAAGCCCTTCACTCCCTGAATCCTGCCAAAGGAAAATCTTCTGACAGACTCGACAACAAACTCCTCTTCCTATCTGCCCCTGCCATAGCTACTCCCCTCACTGCCCTGCTAAATCTCTCATTCACCACTGAATCACTCCCCATGGAGTGGAAGCATGCCACTGTCCTACCATTACCTAAATGAGGTGACCCTACCTCCACTGCAAACTACCACCCCATCTCCCTCCTCCCCACTCTCGCCAAACTCCAGGAACACCTCGTACTATCTCAACTTTCCCACTTTCTCTCTGAAAATAACTTCTTCACTTCATTCCAGTCTGGTTTTAGAAAAAGCCACTCCACCACCACCTCCCTACTAAGACTCACGGACGCCATCCTCTCTGGGATGAACAAAGGACAAATTACATCCGCAATATTCTTCGACCTAGCCAAAGCTTTCGATACGGTATCCCACCCCCTCCTATTATCCTGCCTATCAGGTGCTGGGTTATCGGTGACGGCCACAAATTGGTTCAGAGCCTATCTACAAAATAGAACCCAATCTGTAAAAATAGCTGACTACACCTCCCCTCCGCTCCCTATTACCACCAGCGTTCCCCAGGGCTCAGTCCTTGGCCCCATTCTCTTCTCCATCCTACTAAATGATCTGCCAAAGGCTTGCTTTACTACCTCAAGTCACATGTACGCTGATGACACGGTCCTCTTTACATCCAGCCGGACCTATGAAGAAGTCACCTCTAATCTCCAGACCGATTTCAACAAAGTGCAACACTGGTTTAACTCCAACCAACTCTCCCTAAATGCCAAGAAAACAGTCTCTATGACTTTCGGCTCTAGACAGAGGCTATCCAGACTTACATCCCCTCTGATCTTCCGTACCCTGGATAGCACTGTCCTTGAAGACGTGCCCTCCTTTAGGTACTTGGGGGTTTGGCTTGACCGCCACTTCACCTTTTCTACACACGTGGACGCCATCCTGTCAAAACTGCGCCCTAAGCTCGGTGCCCTCTATAGAAACCGCACTAGTCTCCCGCTTCCTATGAGATGTGAAATAGTCCTGAAAATGATTCTACCTTCCTTCGACTACTGCGATGTTGTCTACAGCTCTGCGCCCAAGTCCACCATAACCAGACTGGCCCCCCTCTTCAATGCTTTCTGTCGCTTTGCCCTCAATGCCCCCTCCCCTCCCCCGTACTCATCACTGCGGCGCTTCCATTCGCTGGCCCTTCCATCCCTGAGCAAACGGCGCCTACTTCACAGTGCTAAATTCGTTTCTAATTTCTTGCTCGGTTCCCTTCCGCCCTATCTCGTCTCCTCCATATCTTCCTCACCAACCCCAGCCCACGCCTTCAGGTCCACTGACGCCAGACTATTAGTAATCCCCCACCGAAAGACCTCTGCAGGCCAATCGGCTTTCTCTTACCTCCTCCCTAAGCTCTGGAACGACCTGCTGGCCCAAATCCGCCATTCTTCCTCCAAACTCTCTCTATCCTCTGCCCTCACTAACTTCTACGCGCCTAATAGTACATGCCCCTGACCTCCTCCCCTCCCTTGCCTGACCCCCCCCCCCGATCTCCTCCTCACCTTACGCTGCCTGACCAGTGGCTTGGCCGCGCCCAATGACTGGCTTATAAACTGCCCTAAACAACCCATGCACTCACCCTCTCATGGCACTTCTGCTAACCCCCTTCTTACTACCCCGTCAACGTCCTCCCTAAGACTACCCACTCATCTTTCCCTGTTGTTTACTACCCAGACCTGTCATCTCTGCCTGGCCCCTAGCCCAAGTTTCCAGTTCTATCAGCCAACTCGGAGTAAAATATTCCAAAATAAATCTCTAGTTAGTAGACACCTATGCAAGTACGAATGGTTCTAGATGTGTAATCAAGTATGTAATGTCACCCTCACTGTGGCACATGTATGTAGTGTCTCCTCATGTAGCATGTTTGTAAAGCCACCCTTAACTATGTAACATTTGTTTCAAATTGCTTGTCTCCTATGTACAACCAACTGATCGTTTTATGTATATCCTCCTCCCTTGTACCCCGGACGCACCGTGAGACGAGCATCTTGTTGCTCAGTGTGCCTCTCCTGGTGAATCATTTTCAATTGATCAGTCTTACTGCACACATTATCTGCTGCACCTCCTCCATGATGCTCAGTACACTTGGGTTCTGTCTGACCTGCCACACTCCCAGCACCCATGCGGTCTGCAGGGGAGGATCAGAATTTTCCACAGCCTCGCATCAGGGGGTAAGCCAAAGGTTGAAAGCTTGGGGGCGTGGTCAAGGGCGACACAGCGGCGTGGTCGCCAAGGAGCTGGGCCCCATTATGCAGGTAGGAAAAAGTACAGATTAAAAAAAAGAGAGAGCGTGCTGTTGCTTCAGTGCTAGGAGGACCACGACTTTGGGAGCTCCCCCCCGTAGTTACAGCATTGGGTCGGTGAGGAGGCAGCCTCTACTTCCATGTAAAACTTCAACAAGGTTCTGTCAGTCAGGAGGAGTTCCAACAGACGAGAAGTGGTTCCCTGCTCTCCTCAACATTAAGGATTACATGAGCACCAATGTAAAGGTTTATATTTAGAATAGGTGTCTCACAGAACTGAAAACAGTTTACTGTTACTCTGCTTGAGTGCTTTTTTAAATTGAGGTATTTATCCTCCAGCCAGTCGCCTCCACTCTGGTTCTGCCAACCATCTAGCCCCGTCAAGTGACTTTTAAAATTTTTTATTTACCCTGCTTTGTCCTCTGTACTCGACCTGCCCTTTCAGCCATATACACCCCCAGCCCGATCACCTACTGTTTTTGGAACTTACCTCTGACCGTACAGTGCCCCATGGTTTACACCCCCCATGTCAGAGCCTCCCTGGGTTCCCAAGCGAAGGATGAGTTTAGCTCAGCTGGTAGGTTGACAGCCCAGTGAGCAGTGCGGGGCCTGCGAGGAGCTGTGGCGTCACTCCATTGGGATCAAGGGTGTTTCCTCTATTTTTTTGCTTCCTTTATCCTCAGGTGTCTTGTGGGCAAGGACAAGGGTAAGCATGTTGACATCTCAGTCACGAGACGCCTGCCCATCCATGGTGGTTCCACCTGCACTGCTACCTGTGGTCACCTATGTGGCAGTAGTGCAGCACAGCTCATGGTCCCCCCCCCCCAGGGAGGAAAGTGTCCTCTGGGATGCTGGATCCTCCTCCCCCCGATGACTCAGGCTTCCTTCTGAACCCTGTTTGCCATGAACGGTAATGCTAACACTGTGCTGATGGGCCGCCTGTCAAGTAACTATGCCAGCCATATAATCCTCCCATGCTCCCCTGCACCGCTTAGGAACAATCTGACATGCAGCTTTGGCAAACATTGCAGGGCCACAGTGTGTTAGTACCGTCATGCTTGGCAGCTGTCATTTTTCATTTTTCTCCCCTCCCCATGCCCAAAGAGTGGAGTCAGCCATGGCCTCCCACGTGTGAATGCACATAAAGATGTGCAGATGTTGAGACATCACCCCAGACTCAGCTTGCGGGTATAGTGCTTGCACTTTCCCCCAAGAGCACCAGAGCACTGGGATAGAGTGGGCATGTGTCTCTCCCTCCTCCCTGAGACTGGGGGCATCCGAGCAGACACCTTATCGCCCTCCGGATGGACGGCTGCAACAACCCAGGTGCAGTGCACGTACCCGAATCACTGGCATGACAAGTGGTTCATCTAACTGTTACGCTGTTGGGCCAGCCCTACTCAGACTGTTTAAAGGGAGATCACCTGCCAGCCCGTCCACATGGCAATAGGGTTACCACTCACGAAGCCATCAAAGCAAATTCGGGGAAGAGCGCGGATCATCAGAAGACTGGCCAGGGAAGGGAAGTCAAGCATCCTAGCAGACGCTCCCTTCCTTCTGGGAGGAAGTGTGCCGATCCTCGCTGTCACACCATCTTCTGGGAGACCAAAGAGGGCGGTACAGCCAAGGATGCCTTTCGGGGAAGGGACAACGACAACAGTTCTGTTAAGCAGTGTGCACTTGTGCAACAGCATGTCTGATGACATCATTCTGAAATCCTCAGGGAAGCAGAAGAAAAGGTCTGTCCCACTCTGGCAGGCTCCACACCCATCGGCTCAGGCAGGCTGCCTGCACTAGAGCCTGAGATGTCCAGAGGGGATTGTTGCAACCCCAAAAGGCCTTGGCATGAGGGGCAAGCCACAACAGCCGCAGGTAGGAAGGTAAGCCCTGGAAGATGATGACATACTGGTGCTTTGGGGATGTTATAGGGAAGATCCCAGTGGTACAATAGCCCTGCAGCCAGCACTAGGAGAGAGAGAAAAAGGGATGTCACCTAGCTGAGGGGGGGGGAGGGATGAAGATGACAGTGGAGAACATGCTGGACCAGTGTGTCAAACCCACCATCCACCTCTGCCTACCTCTGATACCAGTGCAACTGCATACATGGTCGGCGCTGGTCAGCTCGCCTTTTTTTTCTGAAAGGCAATGCTGTGACACACAAGGGGGGGGGTCTAGTTTTCAGACAAGTGGCTTAGCGCTGGAAGGCAGATCACACGTTCACGTGTAACACAGAAGAGGAGATCCCATTACTCTCAGTAATTATTTAAACAAGGAATCGAACATCTCCTCTTTACATTTTTAATTGCACCACTCATGCAGAGTGACCGCTGTGTAATCCTAAAAACCCAGCATAACAAGCTTGTGAAGGACATGTTTTTGTGTGGGGGTATATTAATAAGGACAAATGACATGTATGCCTGGCCTAAAGTACTGGTTATAAAACTCTGGCCCAGGAGGAACTGACTCAGAATTATCAGAGGAAGATATTTAAGGAACCTCTGACATCTAAGAAGAAACACTGAAAAAAAAAACTCAACCTTTTAAGAAACAATTAATTTTGTATTTAATGTATTGCCTTGTGTGTGGCATTCAGTGGGCACAAATAAACATCAGAGGCCAGATTCACAAAACTTTGCCTGGGTGCAAACCCAGTTTGCCTGGGGTAAGCTGGGTTTGGCCCGGAGTCAGTATTCTCAAAGCACAGTTTGCCTCCGCAAACTGGGTTTGCGCCTGGGCAAAGTAGGGAGGGTGGCCACAATGCAAATCAAGGGGAAGGGACCTGCATCTCCCCGCTGTCCAATTCACAAAGTGTTTGCTCCATGTAAGGGCCGTTTGCGAAGGCCCTTGCATGGAGAAAATACTGCCAACAAAAACCTAGCAGTAACCTGCGCAACCCTAGTGGTGGGTGGAGGTATTGCAGCCCCCCCCACCCCAGTCCCTGATGGGTCTATGCAATAACGGCGATCGCAGAATAGCAATCTTCGTTAGGGCAAATGCACATCACTGAAAAAATATTTTGGTGATGTAGTCCCCGGCGCACAGCAAAAGGGTGCCAGGGACTTACATTTTAAATTAAAACGGGGGCAGCGCCTGCACTCCCCCTATTGGAAGGATTCTCAACTCCACGGGGTGCATGTCAGAGAGGGCAAAAGCAAAAACAACATTTTGGGCCAGGTGCACCAAAAGGTACCTGCACCCGGCCCCAACCTGGCACCCTAAGCTGCCAGACCTGTACCCACCCACCACGCCACCGAGTAGCACAAAAGTTCACCAAGGAACCACCCTCACAACCCCTTCCGCCCCTGGCTATGCGTGCTTTCCTTCACGCACATGTATACATGTAGCGACAGGATGTTGTTATAGTTGCGATCCCCCATCCGGTCGCCCTCCCTCTGTACTCGACACAATGCGATGTGCCGCGATTGAGTTGCCGTTTCGGTAGGCACCCAATTGCGGTCGCCTAGCTCACGGCATACCATCCCAGAACACCAAACCGATACTGTAATATCATTTTCCATAGTGTAGTGGTCCCTCCCTGATCCCCAATCACCCACCCAATTTTGTAAAATCATTTTCCACAGTGTAGTGCTCCCTCTCGGGTCCCCAATTGCCCACCCAATATTGTAATATCATTTTCCGTAGTGTAGAGCTCCCTCTCGGGTCCCCAATCGCCCACTCAATATTGTAATATAATTTTCCATAGTGTAGTGTTCCCTCTCGGGTCCCCAATCGACCACACAATATTGTAATATCATTTTCCATAGTGTAGTGTTCCCTCTCGGGTCCCCAACTGCCCCCCCAAGATTGTAATATAATTTCCATAGTATTCCCGTCCCGATCCCCCACCTAATATTGTAATATAATTTTCCATAGTGTAGTGGTCCCTTCCCTGGTCCCCAATCATTCACCCAATAGTGTAATATCATTTTCATAGTGTAGTGTTCTCCCTGTCCCCGATCGCCCACTCGATAGTGTAAACTCAGTTTCCATAGTGTAGTGGTCCCTCCTCATCCCTGATCACCCACCTGATATTGTAATATCATTTTCCATAGTGTAGTGGTCCCTCCCGTCCCCGATCATTCACCCAATATTGTGATATAATTTTCCATAGTGTAGTGGTCCCTCCTGGTCCCAATCATTCACCCAATATTGTAATATCATTTTCCATAGTGTAGTGTTCCTTCCGTCCCCGATCACTCACCCAATATTGTAATATAATTTTCATAGTATAGTGGTCCCGCCTGGTCCCCGATCATTCACCCAATATTGTAATATCATTTTCCATAGTGTAGTGTTCCCTTCCGGTCCCCGATCACTCACCCAATATTGTAATATAATTTTCCATAGTATAGTGGTCCCGTCCTGGTCCCCGATCATTCACCCAATATTGTAATATCATTTTCCATAGTGTAGTGTTCCCTCTCGGGTCCCCAATTGCCCCCCCAAGATTGTAATATAATTTCCATAGTATTCCCGCCCCGATCCCCCACCTAATATTGTAATATCATTTTCCATAGTGTAGTGGTCCCTTCCCTGGTCCCCAATCATTCACCCAATAGTGTAATATCATTTTCCATAGTGTAGTGTTGCCTCCCCGGTCCCCGATCGCCCACTCGATAGTGTAAACTCAGTTTCCATAGTGTAGTGGTCCCTCCCCATCCCTGATCACCCACCTGATATTGTAATATCATTTTCCATAGTGTAGTGGTCCCTCCCCGGTCCCCGATCATTCACCCAATATTGTGATATAATTTTCCATAGTGTAGTGGTCCCTCCCTGGTCCCCAATCATTCACCCAATATTGTAATATCATTTTCCATAGTGTAGTGTTCCCTTCCGGTCCCCGATCACTCACCCAATATTGTAATATAATTTTCCATAGTATAGTGGTCCCGCCCTGGTCCCCGATCATTCACCCAATATTGTAATATCATTTTCCATAGTGTAGTGTTCCCTTCCGGTCCCCGATCACTCACCCAATATTGTAATATAATTTTCCATAGTATAGTGGTCCCGCCCTGGTCCCCGATCATTCACCCAATATTGTAATATCATTTTCCATAGTGCAGTGTTCCCTCCTCGGTCCCTGATCACTCATTCGATAGTGTAAACTCAGCTTCCATAGTGTAGTGGTCCCTTCCCGGTCCCCGATTACCCACTTGATATTGTAATATCATTTTCCATAGTGTAGTGGTCCCTCCCTGGTCTCCGATCATTCACCCAATATTGTAATATCATTTTCCATAGTGTAGTGTTCCCTTCCGGTCCCCGATCAGCCGCCCAATATTGTAATGTCATTTTCCATAGTATAGTGGTCCCGCCCTGGTCCCCAATCATTCACCCAATATTGTAATATCATTTTCCATAGTGCAGTGTTCCCTCCTCGGTTCCTGATCGCTCATTCGATAGTGTAAACTCAGTTTCCATAGTGTAGTGGTCCCTCCCCAGTCCCCAATTGCCCACCTTATGTGTAAAACCTAATTTCAATAGTGTAGTGTAGTGGATCCTCCCTGGTCCCTGATCACCAACCCTATAAGTCATAAAACCTATTTCCATAGTGTAGTGGTCCCTCCCCCCTCCCTGGTCACTGATCACTATCCACAAATGTGGTAAACGTCAGTCCCTGATAGTCTAGGGGTCCCTCCCCGCCTCCCACCCCATCAAGTGTGACCCTCCACCTGCTACCCCATCCCAGCTCATGATCGCCGACGGACACAGCCCTCCTCACACCATCGCGGCTGGCCCGACTGAGACCTCAGGAGATTGTACTTGTGTACAGTGCCTCATTGCGTATGAGTGACCAATCACAGTCAATGAGCCGCATTGCCTACAGTGCGCACTTCCTGAGGGCTCAGTCGGTGGCCAGCTGCAATGGTGTGAGGAGGGATGTGCTGGTCACCGATCGTAGGCTGGGATGGGGGGAAGCAGGTGGTGGGTCACACTTGATGGGGTGGGAGTGGGGGGAGGGACCCTAGACTACCAGGGACTGGCGTTTACCACATTCGGGGATGGAGATCTGTGACCGGGGAGGGACCACTACACTATGGAAATGGGTTTTATGACTTACAGGTTCAGCGATCAGGGACTGGGGAGGGGGAAGGGAGCACTATACTATGTAAATTAGGTTTTATACATATGGTGGGCAATCGGGGACTAGTGAGAGACCACTACACTATGGAAAATGATATTACAATATTGGGTGGGTGATCAGGGAACAGGGAGGGACCACTACACTATGGAAAATTATATTACAATATCAGGTGGGTGATCAGGGAACAGGGAGGGACCACTACACTATGGAAAATGATATTACAATATTGGACGGGCAATCAGGGACAGGGAGGGAACGCTACACTATAGCAAATGATATTACAATATCGGGCAGGTTATCAGGAACAGGGAGGGACCACTACACTATGGAAAATGATTTTACATTATCGGGTGGGTGATCGGGGACCGGGGAGGGACCACTACACTATAGAAAATTATATTACAGTATCAGGCAGGTTATCAGGGACAGGGAAGGACCACTACATTATGGAAACCTTCATTTTCCGATTGGGTCGGTGATCGGGGAGGGGGGAAGGCACCACTAGTCTACCAGAGAATGTGGCTGCATGGGGCAGGGGATGATGAGGGGGGCCACGCTAAGCCACCTGCGGGCCATGCAAATGGGCCCATAATGAGCATGCTAATGGCCAATAGCACCTTGCATGCCCAATGGGCTCATTTGCATGGCTCCCTTAGTGAACAGGGGCTTAGTGCGTGTGCACTATTGTTGCCCACACATTCTCCTAGCTGGCTGTGGGGGCAATGCTGGGAGTTCTAGGGCTTTGCCTGGGTTAAGCGCTGCCACCTGCCCTATTCACAGTACTTTGAATAGCTAGATTGCACACCAGTTAATAATGGTGGGGTGTCAGCCAAACTCATGCGCGGCACTTGGAATTTTTTTGTGAATCCTGGCCCATGTCTCTTAATGTGGGCAACCATGTAGTCATGCATTTTGGGGAAAAAATACATAACAGCAGTACTCACTGAATCATAAAACACTAAAAACAACTGAATCAGAGTGAGACCTGGGAATCATAATAATGAATGACTTTAAGTCCGGGACACATAGCCAACATGTAATGTGCAGAGTGAATTATATCTTGTCGTCCACTAAACAACATTAACTGAGCAGGCCCAGTGGCATGGAGGGCTGAGGTGCTGTGCGCCTTTCCTCCTGCCACGCCAGCGACCTGAGCTTGGGAACAAGCGCAAGTTGCTGTGGGTCGGTTGGGGAGGGAGGGCTGGGAGAGGACTGAGCAGCCGGCAGGCAGCTCTCCTCTCCTGGATCGAGGTGGTTGGCTGTACCAGCTCTTGGCTGCCTCCATGTGGAGGCTCAGTGGTAAGCCCTCAAAAGCATCTGGTGGCAGACGTAAGTCAGAGGAAGGAGTCATGGTCTCGGGACGCATGCGCGCCTCCACACACATGCACTCCTCGGGTACACCACGGCTGGGGTGGAGGGGAGAAAACTTGGAAGAAAAATGGACACCTACTCTCTGCACCCCCACTCACCTGGTCACCGTGACAACCTGCATCGACAGACTGGATTCAGGCATGGGGGGAACGGCCCCCTTCCCAACCTCACCATGGGAGGCAATCCATGGGGGCCCGAGCCGAAAGTTGTGTCCCCAGGGAGATCCATGATGGTGGAAGGGAGCAGCAAAGCTGGCAGATGGGTAGCCTTCCCCACCACTGTGGCCAAGGAGCATAAATACTTGGACAAAAAAAAAAAAGAACTGGCAGCCCACATCCAGCGGCAGTATGCTGTGCAGATGACCAGAGTTCAGAGCGAGCTCAGGTTGCCACATTAGAAGGGCAGACCGGGCCAAGGCAATGACCATGCAGCAGCACACCTCAGTCAGAGAGGGTAAGTGGTGAGCTCCAACACCACAGCAACCTCTGCAGCTGGGGCAGGGTGCTTTCTCCCACCACAAAGCCTGTTGTGAGCACACTAGGTCATGGGCAATGCTCACTTCAGGGGAGGAGGAAGGGGACCAGGAAAGAGGAAGAAAGCCCTCACTTGTGTCTATATGGTGATCTGGGCCTCAGCGACTCTCCTGAGTCCTAGTGCTACCAACACTGGATCCTAGTCACACAGTGGACAACCCTGGGGAGGGGGGAGACGGCCCTCCCTCTGGAGACTCTGGTACGGAGGGTGAGCCATGGTGGTAACTAATGGGATACCATGGTCTGGGGAGCAAGGAACTGTGGACCTGACAGGGACCATCCCTAGGATTAGGGTACACCCCTGGTAGACACACGTGGCCAGAAAGAAAAACCTCTACAAAACAAAAACAAAAAAAGACATTTACTTCGGAGGACTACGGAGGCTGTCATGCCATTGTACAGATCACCGACCAGGCCTCTCATGGATTATTTTGCACAGTGGTACAGCCCCCATTTGCAACATGAAATTAATTTACTGGAGAGTGTGCAGAAGTGAGCAGCCAAACTGGTGGGGAATCCACAGAACCAACCATATGAGAACAGAATGGCCAACGTAAACTTACGCAGTCCAGCACTGAGGGGAGAGAGATGCTTTTATTTTTTTTTTCTATGCAGCTTTTTCCCTCCTCAAAGTATCTGTCCTCCAGGGATACAGCCTGATCCTAGCGATATACTCTGTTCTGGCTCGTTGATCCCTGGTCTTCCCCCCAGGGTCCAAAGCCACCCAAATGTCCCTCACGACTTTCCTCCTTCATGGGAGGGGCTCTGGGGGTAGGGCTATCCTCCTCTCAAGGCAGCTCACTGCCTGTGTCAGCTCAGATCCAGTGTCAGGTAGGCACTAGAACCCAGGGGAGTCCAGGAACCCGGGCCATCATACAGATGGCTCAAGGGATTTTCTAACTGGTTTTCTTCCCACTCTCCCCTTGGCATGCCATAGCCCCTTCATGCCTGCGGCTGCACACAACATCCCTGCAGAGGAAGCAACTCCCCTGGCCCACCATAGGGGTCACTGTGGCATTGGGCATGCAATGTCTTTCTTCCAGACCGCAGCGCACTGCCAAGCAGCAGCTGCTGCTGTCAGGCCTGCCTCCTGCCGCAGTGTCCGGGGCTCACGCTCAAACTCAGCTCTCCTGCACAGCAGTGCAATGCGCTGCCACTGGGCCATGAAGGCGGCACATATACGCTTTCATTTACATGATACTGTGCCAGTTGGCTCACTTTACAAGGCAATAATGTGACTGCCAAGTTATCCGTCACAAGTAGAGATGGGTAAAGTGGCCGAAATTCATGAAGTGCCAACTTCTCAAAGTTTTCACAAGGCAAAGTGGCCATTTTTCTATGCGAATTGACTTAAATGTGCCCGAAAAGTTGCCATTTCACCTGACCTCGCCTGACTTTGCCTGAAAAAGTGCCACGGAACTTCGCAAAGCAATTTGTGAATTTCACAACTTCGCTGAAACTTCGCCACTTAAGTTAAACTTCGCAACATCGCTAGTCATGAGACAATCACGTTATTGTATACTATAATTACTGGTACACAGCTTATGTGCCGCAGAGGCACAGCATTCTTAAACAACCAGGTAAAACTGGGGGGCAAAAACTAATTGCATTAGCGTTTAAAACCAACAGGAGGACGTTTTCCTTCATGCAAAAGGTGATTCAACAGTGGAATAACTTGCCATCAGCCACAGCTAATAGTAATAACAAAGGCATTGTTAAAAATAAACTAGGCATACTTACTAGCAGAGGAACTTTTGGCACAGTAAACAATTTACACTCAGGATGTTTATATGGGAGCATAGACATCTTTAATCCTAAATCCTTTGTATCTCTCCGCTATCTTATCAGTATGCACAACATAAAAACAGGATCCCTTTTTCCTAGACATCACCTGTTTTGGCTACTTGTTTACATCTGAAGCAATCCTCTGTTTATGACATAATAATTTCCTCCAGCAGCAGACTGTGACATTTTAAGCAGAGGATTTTGGGCCAGCCTGTCGGTGCAGTGTGAGTTACCGTTAGTAACATAGTCGACATGAGTTCGGGAGCGAGTTCAAGTCATAGTGGGAAGGCAGGCTGGCCGGGGGATCAAGCATCGGAGTAGACACTCTCCTCCTCCTCCGTAGAGTGAGCATGCATATCCCACAGTTTACACACTGATCACAGGTTGTGATGCAGGTACGGGAGCAAGCAGCCTGTGCTGGAAGGGGAGCGCATAAGTGTCAGTTAGTCTGGCTTGTAGCACCTGTGATGCAAGCACACTCTCAGTGGGAGGAGCCAAAACAGGATAAAAACAGTAGCTGCCAATGAGATGAAGCCTTGCCCACCCCAGTCCCATGACCAGTTCAGGCAGACCTTTCCTCCAGGAGTCCAGATATGGCTCCAGGAATGGGAAGAACCTCTGCTGTAGAGACTAGCTATGAGGGGACTTCACTGCCAAAGGAGCTGAAAGGCAGGATCCTACTCCAGAGGACAACCTGCAGGAGGCACATCACAGGTGAGAAGTGGGCACCTAAGGAGTGCTGGAGTACCAGAAGAGAGCAGCTCCGAGGTCAGGTAAGTGGTACTGGCGAAGGTGGAAGGAGGTCCAAGCAGACGCCCTGGCATGATAGACTTCAAAAACAGACAGAACTGGCCAGCCTACAGGCATGGAAGGCTGAGGCGTTGGTTGCCTTATCACCTACTACACCGGCAACCCGGGTTCGGGAATGGCCAGGGTCGCTCCGGGGTCAGCTGCGTGATGGGGACTGAGTGCCCTAAGAACTGCTCTGTTCTCTGGGAGATGGAGGAGTCTGTGTCCCACCATTTGACTGCCACCTGGCAGAAGCTGTCTGACAGCGACGGCAGGAGCAGTCGGATACAGTGGCATGTCGGTGGATGCATAATGCGTCACTGCACGCTGATGTCCTGGGGAAGCACCAAAAAAAGGCAGCAGGAAAAAGCTTTGAGCCACTCTGCCTCCCTCACAGAGCTTGCATGACCCCACATGGCAGGCCACCCATTCTGTGTGGATAACCAGTAAGGCCACTGGATGGGTCAGTGATGGAGCTGGGGGGAGCCAACAGATCGAAAAAAAAACATCATATAGCTTTCCAGTAAAAAAGTATTTCTGACATTCATAGATTTATCACAATGTAATTTTAATTCTGCTTTCAATGCCGCTTCTAGAGTTCATTTTGTAATTATTGACTCAAGTCATTAAAGATGGTGGAGACTAGCAAATTTTTAAAAACCTCTTCCATTGAGGTTACATTTTGAATGCATATTACAGATTGAGAGAGCACTCCTGACCAATCAGAGCGGTCCCTTCCTCTGCACGTGAGACACTCTTATTTTGTGAAGAGTGTCTCATGTGCAGCTGCCCTGGAAATGGCACATTTGAATACTTTTTTTTTTTTAGATATACATTTTCTCATCTTATCTCCCTGACCGCCTCCGTCTGGTCCTCCCAGCCCCGACAACCAGTTCTCTGGAACTTACCTTCCTTCTGATGTCCTCTGGCTTACAGGATTCTGGGGGGTGCCTGGCCGCCAGTGTGGGGCCTGCAAGGAATTGGACGTCATCCTATGGACAAGGTGTTTATCCACTTATTTTCACCCCGGATCCATGCACGTGCAATGGGCGCAACGTGCAAGCTCCACCTCTACGGAGATACCTTTGGCGTCCTATGTGTGGTCCTTCCCCTCTATTCGCATGCTTCGACTCTGCTGCCACCCGGACACCTACAGGTGGCAGACAAGCAGCAAGTCGCACTCACCCCCCTCCCTGAGGGAGGACAGCTTTCCCATGAACGCTCAATACTCCCTTCCCAGCCGGTCCCTGAGCAACTCAGGCCTGTTTCCTAACCGGATCGCCGGCATGGCTGGAGGTAACGCACGAGTGCTTCAGCCCCCCACACCACTAGGCATATTACAGTAAGGTTTTTAACTAAAATGTATATATTATTTATTGGGCTCGAACAATAACACATTAATACTGCCACTAAGACCACTCTTACGGTTGTAAGAATGGTCTCACACTCTTGGGGTATTAGAACCACTTACCTTCGGTTCACGGCTCTCATACCCTAAGAGTGCACGTGGTCGCGGCAGCAGTAGTAACATACATACTAGATTCATACAATGGCTGTATTAGGATGGTGCTGGTACGTGTTTTGGATGGTAAACAGCACAGCACAGCACTGTAACACGATAATTCATTTTTTTCATGGCGAGCATGGAACAGGAATGGCAACTTTATAGAAACTTCAAAATCTTCTATCTTAGTTCAGGAATGAAAGAAAATGAATTGAAAAATGCATGCACTGATGTTTTTACCAAAAAAACATTATTTCTGAAAAACAAAAACAGGTGACTAACAAATACTGCCGCTGAGTTACAAAGGGGAAAGGGGAAGCTTAAAGCATAGAAAATAAAGTTGCTTTACGTCGAAAAAGTATTTCTTTCCCCATGTTCCTCCAGGACATCAAGGGCTTTTTAACAATTATACGCCTAAAGGAATGTTGGATGTCTATCCCAGTAATCCTCCTTTCTACTTCAAAGAGGTCCTGCTGTATACGATCAGGAAATGCCTAGTAAAAGTACTCGGGAAGTCAAGGCGTAGCGGTGATTCCTTAGACCTCAAATTAGTTGCCCTTACCATTGAAGAAATACTGGTGCCCATTGCAAAGATTCTAAACCTCTCACTGAGACTGGCACAATTCTCCCAAATCTGGAAGTCAGTCCTTGTTATCCCTGTTCACAAAAGTGGAGACCGCACTATACACACAAACTATAGATGTATCTCTATATTTCCACCTCTGTCTAAGGCACTTGAGTGCGTAGTTGTGGATCGGTTAGTGAAGTACATGGAAAAATACTCAATCCGTTGCCCCCAGCGGCATGGATTCAGAAAGCGACACAGCACTACCACAGCACTGCTAGAATTCAATGGTTTCATTCACCAATCTCTGGATCAAGGTAGATTGGTGGATGTGGCCTTCATAAACCTCACAAAGGCCTCTGATACAGTGAACCACGCTCTACTTCTCAAACAACTGTCCTCAATTGGCCTTTCAACAGATACTGTGTCCTGGTTCAAAAGCTATCTTGCAGGTTGCTCCCAACAGGTGAAGACAGCTAATGTCACCTCTGACCATCAACATGTCTACTCTGGAGTACCACAGGGCTTCATACTTGGTCCACTTCTCTTTAGCATCTTTCTTAACAATCTCCCTGGCTCCTGTCACCAACAGATCCTCCTCTATGCAGATGATGCGGTCATATACACTAGCAACATTGACCCTGAACCACTGGAACACCAACTTCAACTCAGCTTTGAGGAAGTGGAGGACTGGTTCAGAAAACACAAGCTGATTCTGAGCTACAAAAAATGAGAGTCATGTTGTTCAGTGGTGCTTGCAGCAAACACAGATCCAGTGCTCTAACCATCAGGAACTCCTCTGGCATCCCGCTTGGATAAATTCAACATTTCAAGTATCTAGGAGTAACCGTGGATAGCTCACTATCATATGCCCAGCATGTTGAGAATGTTGCCAGGTCTGCCAGTATCAAGATAGGGTTACTCCATAGACATAAACACAATCTAATGTCTGAAGCCCTTATACTAACTATCTATAGCTTTATAGTATCCATTGTTGACTATGGTCTGGTTATCTACGTCTCAGCTTCCACCACTACCCTCTGCAGAATATCTGTGGCACTCAATAAAGCATGTTGACTTCTAACTGGAGCAGCATGCCTTATCCGCATATGTGAACTGTATGCGCAAACAGGTTGGCTTCAGCTAAATGGAAGGATTCACTATCAAGGCTTCTTGCTAACTAAAAAGGCTCTTCTTGGGCTCCTGCCTTCTGGTGTTACAAACTTACTCAACCCCTCTTGCAGCTCCCAGCACACGCGTAGCTCAGTCAACCAACTCTTCTCTGTCCCAAGATGCCGGACTACACAACGGCAACGACCGTTTGCATATAGAGCACCACTATGGTTTAATGCGCTGCCCAAGATATCTCTTCCTTACCAAAACTGGGACTATTTAAAGGCACTCTTTGTCAGCACCTTACAGCTAACAGTTCCTGTGACTGTTTCAACTGACATGACACTGCCTCAGCAGTATTGACACATTCTTGTGTACCTACTTCTCCTTTCTCTGCAAATGACCACTTTCACCCTAACTGCTCTGCCCTATTTCTTGCCTCCTTCCCCGATCCTTCTTTCACCTCACCCCTCTCACTCTCCACCTTCTTTCTACTGTTTATCTTCACTTACCTGAACTTTTGTTCTCCCAAATCTACCTATACCTATTTGACAAAGCACCTTAGGCTGCCTCCTTTTATTAGGTTATCTTTGATTTCCTACCGATTCACAGTTTTAATTTTAGTTGCAATGTTAATGTCATTTTAAATACTTTCTTGTCAAAATGTTATGTAATACTATCCGTTGTATGCCTGTCACCCTTCCCACTGACGTGGAACCTTTGTAAAAGAGCTGTTATGTGCTCAAAGGTATTGTAATCCGAGAATTAATAAATAAATAAATAAATAATCTGAGCCTTCTTGGATTGCTCCTTAATCTCCACAGAAACATCTTGAAATATTTAAATGCTGACAGTAATTCAACATTCTAAACAGTCTCCCATAGGAACAAAAAATGGTTAAAAAAGGGTGAGATATTCTACATCTTTCTTTCTTCTTCAAAAATTACCTTTGGACCAACTCTGTGGTGGTGACTGATGGGGGACTACTCGGGTAGACTGCAAGTCTGGGTTCTCGCTTCGAGCCCAGGATGCCAGGTGCGGAGGCTAGCAGAGGGGCAAAAGTGTATCTGTGTGAATAGTCTCCTCCCAGGGGGAGGGGTCAAGATATGCACTACTCAGAGAGCTGCACCTGGCAGTAACATGGGGCCACTGCTGACATAGGTGAACATGTACCAACAGGTCCTACGTCCAGGGTATTGATGTGGGCACGCTCTGTGTGGGAAGCAGGGATGGGTAGGAAGAACATGGGAAAATACCCAGCCATGGCAGTCTTGAGTGACGGTCTCACTGTGCACTCCCCCACACCACCAGCCCCCCTCGGCAACATGACCACTACCTAGTCTGAGGTGCCCGGAGCTTCTGTGACATGCACTTTCTCTCCTCCTAAGCCCCAGCGAGTGGGGGGCCTCCAGGTAGGGATAGAACCAACCCAGGTGCTAGAAGGTACACCGGGATCTGATGATGGACGATGGCAACGGGAATAAGTCCGGTGAGCAGAGGGGTGACAAAATGTGACAGCATGAGAGCAACACAAAAAAAATCACTTTTAGGCTTCTGTAACAGTAAAGCGGCGTGCCCGATCGTTACGTGTGCAGGTCTCAATTTCGTAGTCCGTCTTTTGCGAGAGGCAGGGCCTCCCCTTTCTAATTATTCTAACTCCAGGGGAGGGCAGACCTCAGGGAGGGGACGATGAATTTCCCCTTGTGGTGCCCTAATGATGGGCGCGTTCCAACGAGCATCCTGATGGCCGAAAGGGGTCCTCACCACCTGCCTGATATCCTGGGTGAATCAATGTCTGACTGGCTTAAACGTCCTTGGTCTTTGCCTTGTGCTCCAACTTTGCCAGAGAATCCATAATGCCCAGGAAGTGCCGTATACCTCAGTTAGAACCCCTATGGTGGAACATGGCCATTGCTATGGGCTTTATCAGTTCCAAGAGAAAGCCAGAAGCACTTAATGACAAGCAAGCTCTCTGAGAGCAGACCCCAAACCTGATCAGTACATGGACTGCACTGATCTCAGGGCCTGACCTTTATCGAGGAGATCAGTAATGATGTCTTCAAACAATATGAAGTCTTGCTATATTATGACATATGCAGTGAGTCCCAACCTTCGAACTGCTCCAGAGGTGAAAGAGTTAACTTTCCATGCCAGACATGGAACCTTGAGCGCGAGCTCGGTTGAAAACTCTGTCTGTTGTTCTTTAAACTCAAACTGTCAGATTCTTTACTCCGCCTCACTGAACAGTCGCTCCGGAGATTTCTCCTTCTGCTCGGTTCATTTGTTGGTTAAAAAGTCTTATTTTTCGGTTTCTTGACCGAAATTAAACCGCAACCGGTCGGTTCAAGCTCTATCTGTGGTATTGTAAGTAATAGATAGGCTTACATTTATTTTTCTTCTGTGTAGAACTTGTAAATGTGTTTTTGGTTCAGTTTGAACTGATCAGGCTGTTTTTAAAATCTTTCTAGTCCTTTAGAGTGCGGTTCCCGGTTCTTATCGGTTCTAAAAAAAACAGATTTCATTACGTTTTTTTCCACAACCCGTGACACGGTTGGGAACCGATAAGAGAGTCTTGCTTGGCGGATTGCCATTAACGGGCAAGTTTGGTTAGGCTGGCACTATGTCTGAGAAAACCAAACGAAAACCGGCCCACTGTTTCAGCACTGTGGCCTCTGTGGGGAAGCCTTTGCTAAGGCTGACCCACACACCACCTGTGTATATTGTCTGGGGTTTGACCACCTCAATGCAGACTGCCACATTTGTAAGAATTTTCCTGCTGCCACCGTGGAAAAGAGAGTTGGTAGGCTCAGGGAAAGGGAGGCCAAAAAGTCCGCTGACCCGGATGGCCAGCCCGGTTCAGTTCCAACCGAACCGGAGGGAGTGCCCTCTGACCAGGGCGATATTTCCTCGGGCCAACGAAGAGCCAGCTCTGAAGAGCCAGTTCCAACTAAAAGGACTAGAAAGTCAGCTAGTGTGGAGCCAAAAGTTATTTCTCCAACCGCTGAGGAAATAGCTAAAGCAATTCAAATTGTCCAGTCTCTTTCCCCGGTTCCGTCCGAACCGACACCATCAGGGAAGCGCTCGGTTCGGACGGTTCCACCGGTTCAAGATTTTGATTTTGAGGATTTTTATGAACCAGAGGAAGGGGAGGAGGAGTATAAGGAGAGTGAATGTGATTTTGAAGGTCTGGATGTGCCCATTGAACCGGACATCTCTCCAGACAGACCGTCAGGGGTCCCCTCCCCCCAAGCTATCTGAGTCCCCTTCTCATTTTATGTTCTGTAAGAAAGTTGCTGACACTCTCCAACTCCCTGTTGAGGAAGCTGTTGATGACCAAGAAGAGCCTGATTATGTAGAAATGATGGATATTCCAGAGTCTAGGAGACTGTTTATTCCTTTGCACAAATCTTTTAGGAAACAGACAGTAAAAATTCTAAAAACTCCTCACTCCATCCTCCCTGTTGATAAAAGGATGGACAAGAGGTATGCATTATCAGGCTCTGATACGGAGTTCCTCACTCAGCAATGCAGCCATGTTGGGGTAGTGCAGGCTGCTGCCTGTGACAAGGCAAATATTCCTCTAGCCTCTTACCCTCCTGAAAAGGACTCCAGGAGGATGGATGCCATGGCAAAGAAACAGTACATGGCAGCATCTTTAGGACTCAGACAGGCAAATTATATGGCTTATGCTGCTAGGTACCAGAAATCCAGGTGGGATACTGTGCTGGCCTTAGCAAAACAGACCCCTGACCAGCTTGCCAGGGAGCTGGAGCAGGTGGCTGCGGATGGTGTTGAGGCATCCAAGGTGCAATTTCATGCTGCAGTAGACTCTAATGATGTATCATCAAGGGTCATGGCTACATCTGTGGCTCTCCGCAGAATGGCTTGGCTCAGATGTACTACCCTGTCACAGGATACCCAGTCTAAGGCTATGGATTTTCCTCTTGTGGGCAATTCTCTGTTTGGGGAGCAGACAGAGAATTATATGAAGAAAATGGATGAATATAGGACCACCTATAGGAGTGCACAGGCCAAAGAAAGGCAAGCCACTCCTCAAAGGCAGCATGTCAGGGGCAGGGGCAGGCCTTTTCATAGGCCTTTTTACCAAGCCCAGGCCTCCTCTTCTGCTTATGCCCAGAGGGGGTTCTTTAGAGGGAGAGGCAGACGGGGTACAAGTAAGCCTGCTTCTACCCCTCAGCCCAAAGCCCCTGCCAAGCAGGCTCCCTGAAGGGGTGGCCAGGGCCGATTCTCCACTACCGGTAGGGGGCAGGCTGGCTTACTTTGTCCAGGACTGGAAGTCTTTAACATCAGACAAGTGGGTCCTGGAAGTAGTAAGCCAGGGACTGGTTCTCAGCTTCAAAAAATTTCCAAAGATGAGAGCCAGGTCCTTTCCACCTGCAAATCCATCAGAGGCACTTGCCCTAGAAACAGAAGTTTCTACCCTCCTGGCTCTCAGAGCTGTGGAAAGGGTTCCACCCGTACACCAGGGCAAAGGGTTGTACTCCAGGTACTTCCTTACCCCCAAAAAGACAGGAGAATGGCGGCCCATCCTGGATCTCTGATACCTAAACAAGCACCTTTTAAAACCAAAATTCAAAATGGTGACTCTGGGAATTATTTTACCCTCTCTAAGGCCAGGGGACTGGCTAGCCTCCCTGGACCTCAAGAATGCCTACTTCCATGTTCTTATCAGAAGCTCCCACCGAAAGTACCTCAGATTCGAACTGCCCTCAGGCCACTACCAGTTCAGAGCAATGCCCTTTGGCCTCACCTCGGCCCCGAGGGTATTCACAAAATGCCTGGCAGTAGCAGTTGCCCACTTAAGAAGGCAAAAGATTGCCATCTTTCCTTATCTGGACGACTGGTTCATAGTAGGTCAGTCTCCAGACCAGGTCAAACTACACCTTCAGGTAACTCAGCAACTGCTCACATCTCTAGGTTTCCTTCTCAATCTTCCAAAGTCAGTTCTAGAGCCTGTCCAGCTTCTCACCTTCATAGGCGCAGAACTGAACACAAAAGAGGCCAGAGCCTTCCTTCCTCTGTAAAGAGCAAGGACCCTGGTCTCTCTCTAGCCTCCTCTTTCACCCTGCAGGTCTCTCGACCAGCAAGGCATTTTCTACAGCTCCTGGGGCACATGGCTGCTTCTACAGCAGAAGTGCAGGGAGCAAGATTTCAGATGAGGGACATCCAGTTCCATTTGAGAGCCTTTTGGTCTCAAAGGAGAGACCCTCTAACCAAATTGATCCCAGTGACTCGAACCCTGATCCAAGCCCTTCAGTGGTGGCAGGACCAGAGCAATCTGAGACAGGGGGTCCCCTTCACCCCCCAGTCTCACTCCTTAATCCTTACTACAGATGCATCCCTCTTGGGGTGGGGGAGCTCACATGGGCGACCTCACTACCCAGGGATTGTTGTCCCCACAGGAATCTCTGCTCCACATCAATCTGTTGGAACTCAGAGCAGTTTTTCTAGCACTTCAGGTTTTTTCCACATCTGTTCAGGACAAAGTCGTACAGGTCAGAACAGACAACACCACTACAATGTGGTACATCAACAAGCAAGGGGGCACTCGGTCTATGGCCTTGTGTACCGAAGCAATGAAGTTGTGGTCTCTGGCTTATTCCCTGAACGCCTCCCTTATGGCAGTTCACCTCCCAGGCAAGGACAATGTCCTGGCAGATGCTCTCAGCAGGATTTCCCAGGGCCATCACAAATGGTCGCTGGATTCCCTAGTACTGGAGGTAGTATTTGCCAGATGGGGCACCCCGCAGATAGATCTTTTTGCAGCCCCAGACAAACACCAACTTCCCCTTTTTTGCTGCAGGCCCCCAGTGTTGGGCTCAGTCCCTCTGGATGCCTTCCTTCTCAGTTGGGAAGGGAAGTTTCTCTATGCTTTTCCCCTTCCTCTCCTATTCAAGGTGCTAGTCAAAATCAGATCTCAACCTTGCAAGATGATCCTGATTGCTCCAGATTGGGCCAGACAGCCCTGGTACCCACTCCTTATGTCCTTAGCAGTCCACCTTCCCCTGTGTCTTCCCAGGAATCACAACCTGTTAACCTGTGCCCAGGGGAGAGTTTGGTATCCGAACCTCAAATCTCTCAATCTCAAGGCCTGGCTCTTGAAGAGTTAGAGTTTGCTGACCTGCACCTCTCCCAAGGTGTACTGGATATCTTGAAGGCTTCTAGGAAGCCTTCCACCAGGGCTACTTATAATTCCAAATGGAAGAGATTTTCCATATGGTGCTCTGGCAAGCATATTCCCCAGAATCTGCTGACTTGCCCACAATCCTGGATTATATGGTGCATTTGAATTCTTTGGGGCTGAGACCAGCTACCCTAAAAGTGCATCTGGCAGCCGTGTCTGCTTTCTTATCAGCAGGTAAACCTTCTTTTTCAGCTCATCCTGTATTCTCCAAGTTTTTCAAGGGGTTGCTTCACACCAACCCTCCATTCAGGGACCCTGCCCCTGCTTGGGATCTTAATGTTTGCATTGCCCAGCTCATGCAACCCCTTTGAGCCATTGTCTTCAGCAGAGCTTAAGTACTTGACTTGGAAAACTGTGTTTTGGTAGCCATCACTTCTGCCAGGCGCATAAGTGAATTGCAAGCATTGTCAGTGGAACCTGATTTTATCTCCTTTCACAGAGATAAGGTGGTCCCAGGACTAACAGAAAGTTTTGTCTAAGGTGGTTTCAGACTTCCACCTTAATCAATCCATGTCTCTTCCTGTGTACTTCACTGACCATTCCTCCTCTGGCGAGAGAGATTGCACAGTTTAGTGTCAAAGAGCCCTTAATTACTATATAGAACGCACTTACAAGGGTCACAGGTTTGACTCCCTCAATTGTTCCTCACTTATGGTGAGGTTGGTAAAGGAAAACCTGCCACTAAAAGATCCATTGCCAGGTGGATTGTCTCTTGTATCCATTTTGCTATGAAAAACTGGGTAAGGTTCCTCCTTCAGGCCTGAGGGCTCACTCTACCAGAGGTACAGCTGCGTCTCTGGCTACTGCCAGGGACATCCCTATCCTAGAGATATGTCAAGCAGCTACCTGGAAAACAGTTCACACTTTTACTAAGCATTACTCCCTGAACATCCAGGCTAGGAGTGATGCTCGATTTGGCACAGCTGTGCTTCAGAGCCTATTTCCTAAGTAGGTTCTGTCCCTCCTCCATGGAGGTACTGCTGTGTAATCTGCATATGTCATAATATAGCAAGACTTCATGTTGTTTGAAGAAAAAATTACTCACCTTAGTAATGTTGTTTCTTCTAATGGAGTCTTGCTATGTTATGACCTCCCCCCCTGCCTGCCCCTCTCAGAACCTCTACTTTTGGGTTGTGGGTGGGCAGTGCAATGTCGGCACTTAGTAGATGGCCACTTTATTTTTCACCCCTTCTTTTAGGGTGTTTGGGTGTTATGTTTATAATTTTTCTTTCTTGAATCCCCTGACTTGAGTCTTTGTTTTGGGATCAAGAAAAATGTGTTGTTGTAGTTAGTAGCCAGTGGGCTAGTGTAGGTTTATAGCTTCCACACAGAACCTTAGTGAGTTTTGCTCGTAAAGATCTGACAGTTTGAGTTCAAAGAACAACAGATAGAGTTTTCAACCGAGCTCGTGCTCAAGGTTCCATGCCTGGCATGGAAAGTTAACTCTTTTACCTCCGGAGCAGTTTGAAGATTGGGACTCACTGCATATGACATAATATAGCAAGACTCCATTAGAAGAAACAACATTACTAAGATGAGTAATTTTTTCTTTGGTGTCGTCGCCAAAGAGCACCAAGCCCCGAAAAGGGGGCATTCTGAATCGCAGACTGGACCTCATTTGCAAGGCCAGAGATACAAAGCCAGGCCTGTCATCTTAAAGCAATGGCATTCGCCGAGGCGCAGGATACTGAATCGACAAGTCATAAGTAGCCCGCAATGCATGCCTGCAAGAAAAATGAGACAGGCGGAGATCCTTGGTGAGCTCCTCCTTGAGCTCCGAAGGTTCTATAGATTGAACTCGGGCCTCGAGCCTGGCCAAGGTAGCTTTTTGGTGCAACACCATGTGGGCCACATAATTAAGGGACCAAAGTGCACATGTGAGCGAAGACTAGATCTTCTTACCAAACTGGTCCATCTGCCTCGACTCCTTGTCTGGAGGAGAGGTGCTCGGGTGCTGAAGAGCGATCATGAGCAGCTGAAATCATGACGGAGTCTGCCTTCGGATGGGCGTTAAGAAATGGAGCATCCTTGGGTGCTCAGTAAACCCTGTCCACCCTCTTGGGGTCAGCCAGGATAGAATGAGGCATCTGCTAGACCATAGAGGTGAGGTCCTGATGAGGTCCTATCCACAGGGGAACAGGGAACGGGGACAGAGACTCCAGGTCCAGGTGTTCGGCGAGTCTCTGCCACATTGGGTCCTGTTCCTCCCATTCGAAGTAGTTCTGCATGGACCTCAGATGGTCCAAAAAGGCACTCTCCTCCAGAGGGGATTTGGGGGAAACTTTGCCCTTAGGGACCAAAGACTTGTGATCTGAGGGCTCCTCCAGTGACTCATCGCCATCCTCATCATCATCATCATCATGCCCCATGTCCAGATGGTCTCCAAGATCCTGAAGAGTGATCTCCTTCTGAGGAGTCCCCAGGACGTGAACCGTAGAGGGGGATGAGCTCCTCTGGGATGGAGACCTAGGAGAGTGCGGAGGTGGGAGTCTGCTCTCCAGGTCAGATGCCAGCTCTGAGTGCACCCCCTGCCACCAAGACTGAATAAGAGTCTTGAAGTCCGGTTGGACCAGAGCCTGTGGAGGAGACAGAGGAGGAGGAGGAGGAGGAGGTTGAGGCTGGGGGGCCGAGGAGGTGGAGGGATTACCGGGGGAGGAAGATAGTGATACCCCTGGTTTCCTGGGTAGCCATAACCCGTGTGCTGACCATAACCCGGGAAATTATGCCCCACGACACTCCAATCTGGAGGAGGACCAGCCAGGAGGTGGTCCCAGGATACCCAAGGGGTAATGCGGAACAGTGTGGGGTCTTGAGTAAAGGCCCAATGTCAGAAGGTCTGACGGAGGGGGAACACATGTAGTGCCCGCCATTGTATAAATCAGCGTCAGGACCGGCATCGGGGGAGCCAGCGCCGGGACCACTGTCATCCAGACAGAACCACCTGATCCGGCACCGGAATGGGGTCTGGCATAAGAGGGGCCGGCATCGGAGCCGGGCAAAGGGGTTGCCAACGTAGGGACCATGTTTGGCACTGGAGCTGAAGGCTGGGGCAGACGACTGGGCCCAGGCTCGGAGACAGTCATGGGGGGTCCGGAATTGGAGGGACTGTCGCTGGATCCAGCAAAGCGATCTTGACTGTGACAGGCATCAGGTCAGGAGTGATCCCCCCAGAAGGGATAGGAGGGGCCTCCGGAATAGGGCCAGATGGCTGTGGAGGAGCCGCCATTCCAGTGACCCCGTCGGGAGTATGGAACGGACCCAGAGGGGTGGACAACATCCAGGGGTTCTGCACTGTCATCGCTCGAGGTAGCGGCCTGAACAGGGGAACCTACCAGTGAAGAGGAAGGGGGGAGAGGGGCAGTCTCCCCTGGGCCCTTGCGGATGTCGGGTTGGGTGCTGTTAGGCCCGACGGAAGAGCCGTGTCTGAGTGCCCACTAGGGATGGACGTCTGACCAGACAGAGCCAGGCAGGAGGGGGAGGAGCCCCCTGCCGACTTATTGGCTAGTGCTGTGTGGGTCCCTGAGGCCTTGGGAGTCATCTTACCAGTGGCCAGGTGATCCCCAAAGGAGCCGGGGGTCAACTTAACAGCAGGCGCGGTGCAGTCATTACAAGAGCCGGTGGCCGACTTACCCACAGAGGAGGACTTGTCGACTTACCTACCGAAGCCGGCTTGGGACACCTTCGCGGAGCACTCCCGCTGCCTGTGTTTCTCTTTCCTGTGTTCTTTTTTGGAAGGAGATGAAGAAGAAGAAGATTGGATCCATTCCATCTGCTTTTCTAAAGATGCCAGCTGGGTCTTCAAAAGATGGGCCTCCAGAGCTTGCTGCCTCCTTTTACGCATGGCCTGGTTAAAAGGCTGGCAGTCCAGGTAAGAAGAGACTGGATGGTCTGGGCCTAAGCAGGTCACACACTTCATGTGGTCGTCTTTGTGTGGAATTTGCATGCTACAGGTGGAACACTTCTTCTTCAGTGAAGACATAGAAGAAAATTCGACAGATGAAAAAAACACAGGGAAAACCACGAGAAAAAAGCACTTTCAATGACGATCACTTGGGAAGTCTGCAATGCAACTGACATGAGGCGATGGCGGGAAAGAACTGGAGGACGGGCGGCATCACGCTGACGTCTGTCATGTGACAGTGGGTGGGTGGTCCCCCATCAGGTATTGCTAGAAAAAGTCTGCCGTGTGGCCAGACGCCAGGTGGCACTAAGTCCTATATGTGATGACCTACTGAAGGAACCCTCTTGAAGTAAGATCAGCAGTGATGCATGAGTCACTGGGGCTCACTTTAGAGCTATGGTTGGATCCCAGTTTATATGCTGAGTCTCCCCCTCATTATTGGTAAATGGCAGTTTTGTCGGAGTTGCTAGGGCTCATGTTGAAATTATTGTGCCATGCTCCTCTGGGTGCCACTGTAATACCAGCCTACATCTCCCCTCCCCACTCCCCCCATATATGGCCATGGCAGAGTATGCTTCCACCATCCTATCCACACCAGTTGCTGTTTAATACGGGGCGTAGCTACAAGGGTGCAGGGGTTGCAGTGGCACCTGGGCCCACAAGGTTTGAAGGGCCCAAATCATAATTTTATTCACAACCAGGGGGGGGCCCTGTGACATTGCCTTGCACCCAGACCCTCTGGGAATTTGCTACACCACTGGTTTAATATGAAGCTCAGGTACCGTAGGCCTCCCTGCACAGCAAGCACGCTAACAGAAGTGCAGCTGCCGAATGCCAAATGACAGATGTTACTCTCCTTGCCCCTGCCTTCTTGATCAACGGCACTTTCATTTCATCGAGGCATGCTGCGACAAACACTTCTGTCAATGCCAGCTTCACAGACCGCTGACACATGGCACAGATTTCTGCCACAATACCCATCTATCGTGCCAGTTAATCTTGCATTGCTGTCAACAGCACAGGTGTTGGGGGGAGCAGTTTTTCTCTGGCATGACATGCTACCTGCAAGCTGTCAGATTGCTGTTTGTAGTTTCTGCTGCAATTTGAACTTGAAACTGATCCTCCCTTTCCATCATCGACACATGATACTGACTGCAGCCATCTGCATGAACCCCCTTCCCCCATCACTACCACCAACTGCAGTTTCTTGCAGATTCCTATCTCTGCTAGCAACAGGTTCAAACTTCACAATCTTTAGTGAACCAGGTTCTGTCAGCCCTGGTCCAGCAGTATGCTTTCACCATTTATCATCTACAGTATGTGAGGCCACAGAAAGAGGAAAGGCAAGAGAGAGAGAGAGAGAGAGAGAAAGAAAGACAGAAGGCGAGGGGGGGAGAGAGAGAGAGAGAGCTACAGAAAGAGAAAGACAGAAAGCGAGAGGCAGAGAGAGAGCTACAGAAAGAGAGAGAGAAAGACAGAAAACGAGAGAGAGAGCACTACAGAAGGAGAAAGACAGAGAGAGAGAGCGCGCTACAGAAAGAGAAAGACAGAAAGCGAGAGAGAGAGTGCTACAGATACAGAAAGAGAGAGAGAGAAAGACAGAATGCGAGAGGGGGATATATATCCATCTAAACCCGGATATGGAAGGCATGGGATATGAGGAGAGGCTGGCACATCTGGGCCTGTACTCCCTGGAATTCAGGAGACTAGGGGGAGGCATGTGCCTTGTGTACAGAGCAACACACGAGTTACAGTTAAGGTAACAGCTTGGCATTAATATCAGGGAGAAAGGGCGTAACATGAGAGCCCATATCGTACAAATAGCAGGTGAAAAATTTAAAACAAATAAGAGGAAACACTGGTTTAGCATTAGGGTGGTAAAAATATGGAACAGCCTCCCAGTTCAGGTAGTGGTGAGTGATAACATGATCAAATTCAAGACATTACTCGATAATTACCTGATTCAAAATAATATCTGGGGATATAATTAGATCAGGCGCCGAGCTCCATGGACTTCGGTCTACTATGCTCTGCAAAACCTAAGAAACCTATTGGGGAGAGAGACAGAGAGAGCGCTACAGAAAGAGAAAGACAAAAAGCGAGAGGGAGAGAGAGAGAGAATCAGTGACCACAATCTAGAAATAGAAACAGGCGGGCACAAGTTAACCTGGAAACCTAAAGAAACCCAACTCTACTCAGTGTGAAAGCAGGGAAATTGAAACAAATGCATTTCATTCTCTGCTGCACAAAATACAGCTGTATAGGAGAACAGTGTTCTCTACAGTTATCCAGTGGTGCACAAGAATAATAATAATAAACTTTATTTATATTGCACCTTTCTTAAATCAAGGCGCATTACAATAAGATAATATCATATTAAAACATCATAACAACATTAAAATCAACAAAAAATCAACAGTATCAGTCCATATCATAACCATCTCCGAAAGCCTTTTCCATAAAAAGGACTTCAGTCCTTGTCTAACCCCCACAGTCATGCACTTCCTAATCCAAGCACAACTCTAGAAGCACAGGAACTCAAGCACTGGCAAATATGAAATGCAGAATGAAGATCTTCTGTCTGAAGTATAATTGTGACAAGACGCATCTGTTTAGACACTAGTAGATTCAGTTAGAGATACTGAAGTATTTCTATTGTAACCCCTAGATGGCGCTATCCCAGGGGCTACTACCCCTGCCTGATTTGCCACTAACAGGTTGAGGGGCCTGGATCCAATGGCGGGTGCCTCCACCCAGAGGTCAGGGTTTGCAATAGTTAAACTAACTTGGTCACAGCCCTCTGGGACACTGCAACCCCTTCTTCCCACTAGTGGCCCACACAATATATCAGAATTACCTTCACAGTATACACTTACCCCAGGTCTGGTTCCGCACTGGGACCTCCTGTGAAATGAGATACAGTGCAACAATCACAGTACAGTACTTTAACATAGACAAATACCTCAGGCAGTATAACTTTGCTGAAACAAGCAGCTCTGATTTATTTAGGAGGATATAACAAGGACGGGAAATCAGGTTAATTAGCTTATCACTCTAATAATCTACCTATGGCTCTGTGACAGGCCTATCCCTATCAGTTACTGTCCCTGGGTACCCAAGCCCTAGTGGCTAGTCCAAACCGTGGCAGCTGGTAGGGGCCCTTTCACACAGAGAAAAGGAGAATTAAACAGTCAGCAGTACAGTAATTCCATTTGGATTTAATGTGGCAATTCAACAGGGAGCGACCCTGAATTAGTACTCACAACCTCCAAATAAGATAGGGTCCTTCAATGTCAGCAGGGCTCACTTGAGGTACACAAACCTCTTCCACATCCATATAAAAAGCACTATACCAGGCAGGCTGCATCTGTATCCCGATCATAATTACTGCACAATACCGGGAGAACACACAGCAGATTCAGTTCCTGACAGACCGAGTGTAATTTTCAGCAATTCCTCCAGTCTTCTACAGGGTGAGCCTGGTTTCTACTCTTCAGAGATCCTTTGATTCTTTTCACAGGACGAGTTCAGTCCTAACAAGCTGTTACACAAGCTGCAGACCGGAACTCTGGGCCTTACACACGTTTTTGACTAAAACTGCACACTGAAAAAGCACAGGGCTCCTTCCTTCTTCACTGCCAAAGCTCAACTGAAACTCCAACCGACAAAACCGAGCACTTCCTTTGAGGTTCCTCCCAGTTCTTGACTGGATTGGCTGTCACTCACAATAGACTGCTGCTGTTGGTCCAAAAGGCACTGAAGTCTAAACTACATCTCCCAGAGTCACTGCCCATACAATCCTCTTGTGGCTGGCTCAGATTATGAGTCCAAGTTCTGATTCGTCCAGGCACCATTTTAGAGCTAGCTTACCCCACACTGATTGGTCCAGTTCAGCAGTTCAAAACTAGAATGGGAACTAGCAGACACAGTTCTGACTGCAAAGAAAGCAGGTTAGACAAACTGTAATTTCATTATTACTCTAAATAATTTCTGGCAAACAGTTACATCTTTCAGATAGGTTCCCTTTGCACTCCTAGTGACTGCAAAATGAAGTGAATTGGCAGCAGCTTGAGTGGTACTCAATCAAAGAAACACACAGTCCCCCATACAAACTAATTATGTCTGCAAGCAGACAGCTCTTAAAGAGACAGTACCAGAGGTTCTAAAACACTCACTGATAAATGGCTTAAATGCCAAACACCATTCAGGCTTGGAGCATTCAAGCAAGCTCCTGGAAGTCTTGAAGACCCCCCATTTGCAGGGGTTACCTTCCTAGCCTGGGAAAGCTTGGCGTCCGCGTCAAGCAAGTACCCATAAGTTTCAACTGCAACTATATACATTTGCATTAGGCTCGCACATGTAATCATCAGTCAATATATCATTTTACCAAGAACACATTTCTGAAACATTGCAGTACGTCACTCTTTACACAGTATTACATACACATTGTACCATAACTCAAGTTATTACCTCTTGTACATGAAACCTGAAGAGAGGGACCCTTCCCTATCAGTTACCTTGGGGCTGACGGGCAAGGGCACCATACTTAGAGGGCAACACAAGTAACTTGAGTTAGCACTGACGCCTGGGTTTGGGCAATGAGCTCGGGACACATACACCTTTATGGACAACATTGAGAGGCAAATCCACAGGCCTCCCAAGGGAATCATAACTGAGGTGCACCACAGGCTTTACAGCTCGACCCAGTCTTTCTAGGGGAACTGTTACAGTCTCTGCACTCTGAGCCTCATTTTCAGCATTGTCCTCACTTGTCAGGAGTCTCCTGGGGTAGAGAGGCTAGAACTTGGGGCACTTTCAGCTCCAGGAGTTACAGTTTCTGAGGCACAACATTTGGCTCGCATGGAGAGCTTTTGGACACTGGCAGTGGACTGTCAGGGCACTCAAAATACTCTTCTTGTTCGGATGTATCACCAGTCTGCCCCAATCTATATTTCTCCCTGAAAGCTCAAACAGTTCAACCATGCACAATGATTCCATTTCATCTGATCTGATGCTTTGCACTTCACTTTCTAGGACATTGGCTCCAGGGATGAAGCTGGGGGTTAGACAGTCCAGAAGGCCCAGCTTCATCTCCAGTATTGACTAGGGATTGCCCCGAAACAATTGACTCAGTTCGTAAGAAGGATAGTATTCAAAGTCACTCTCACTTTCTTCCGATATGGACTGACAGTCATGCTCAACTGGGACTTGTGGAGGGAACACTTTAACTTTGCTTTGTAGGTGCAGACTTTCTTGATCTTTTCTTAGCAGCAGTTCTAGTCACTGGTCCAGAGGGGCATCTTCTAGGGGCTCAGACTCAATTAAGATTTGTCCAATGGGCAGTAAATGATTTCTATGCATTGTTTTACATCTTTTGAATTATTCTCAGGCCTTACTTTGTACACTGGCAGATCATCTAGTTTGCCCACTACAATGTGAGGGAGATGGTGCCATCTGTCAGCAATCTTGTGCTTGCCATGCAGTCCCAGATTTCTTAGCAATACCCGATCTCCCTCCTGGAGTTCCTGTGCTTTCACCTTTTTATCATACCTTTCTTTGTTGGCCAGATTTCTTTTGGCAGCCATGGTTTGAGCCAGTTGGTACGCATGAGTTAGCTGGGCCTTTAACTTTTGCACATACTGTAAATAGTTGTCAGCTTGAACCCCATCAGAAGAGACCCCAAAACACACATCTACTGGTAGTCGAGCTTCTCTTCCAAACATCAGGCGGTAGGGGGAGAATCCAGTGGCATCACTTTTGGTGCAGTTATAAGCATGTACCAGGGTGCTAATTTGTTGGCTCCATCTAGGCTTGTCCTTTGGGTGCAGGGTGCCTAGCATATCTAGCAAAGTCGCGGTTGAAGCGTTCAGGCTGTGGGTCCCCTGGGGTGGTAGTGGAGTGGTTCTGGACTTCCTGCACTCCCACAGAGAAAGCATCTCTTTGATCAGGCGACTCTCAAAGTCTCCCTTGATCAGAATGGATTCTTTGTGGAGGCCCCATAGTGAACAAAAAGTTTCTCCAAGTACTTTGGCCACAGTGGATGCTTTCTGGTCTTTGGTGGGAAAGCTTGGGCATATCTCGTGAAATGGTCAGTGACCAGAGCACATTACTGATATTTCTTTGATCTGACTCCAAACTCAGAAAATCAATACAGACCAGCTCCATGGGTGCACTGGTGGTGATGTTAACAAGGGGCAGACCCTCTGAGATAAGCTTTCCTCTGTGGCTAGCGACTACAGGATTCAGAGATGTGTTGCTCCACATCAGCCCCCATCTTAGGCCAATAGAATCTGGATCTCACCAAGTCAAGTGTTCTGTCTATGCCAAGGTGCCCCATGTGGTTGTGCAAGGACCTCAGTACTGAGTCTCGAAGGCAGTGGGCAGCACTAGTTGTTGTTTGTCTACTTGTCCCCTCTGTCTACTGTTTCTCTGTATAACAGTTTATTGATCAGTTTCAACTTAGGACCTTCTTTGTATAACAGTGCAGTTCTCAAATCAGTGGAGCGTAATTTGGACACATCTTTTCCTGCATAGAGGGCTTCTAAGCTGCTTTGATCATGGGATCGCGGGATTGAGCCCCGTGAATACTGTCATTGTCCAGCTGAGGCAGTGTGCCAATGTCTATTGCAGAAAAGTGGCAATAAGCAGCAGGTATGCAATTCTCAGAGGCTCCCAAGCAATCCACCATGCAGTCCACTGCGTCTGTGGACATTTGTTCCTCCCTGTCAAACTTCCGCAGAGTGCCCGAATGTCAGGTTCTGCCAATCGGACCCAATCATTCTGGGGAACAGGCCTCCGGAGAGAGCATCAGCATCTATGTGGTTCAGACCTGCTCGGTATTCGAGAGCATAGTCATATGTAGATAATGCAGAAAGCCACCTATGGCCAGTGGCATCCAACTTAGCTGGAGGTCTGCACATAGGTCAAAGGGATTATTGTCAGTTTTACTAGTATTTTAGCCCCATACAAGTACTCATGGAATTGGTCAACAATAGCCACTTCAAAGCTAGGAACTCTAACTTATGTACAGGATAGTTCTTTTCGGATGGGGTCAGGCTTCTACTGGCAAGGCCACTGGTCTCAGGCCATTCTCGTGCTCTTGGTACAACACAGCCCCCAACCCTTGCAAGCTAGCATCAGTGTGCAGGACGTAAGGTTTTCTTGGATCGGCATAGGCCAGCACTGGAGCATGGGTAAGTTGATATATGATCTCATGAAAAGCAGTCTCACAATCAGGAGTCCAGCGGGCCCCAAATACTTCACTCGGATGAAAATACACTCTTTCAGTCTTGAGGGACTTTGACTTTTGGTATTTTTTTGGGTTGGGGATACCCTTGAGTAAGGTTAAGTAAAGGCGGATCACTCTTGAATAGTCCTTGATGAAGCGCGATAATAACCACAGAATCCGGAATCTTTGCAGTTCTTTTTAGATTTTTTGGGCTGTGGCCAGGTGGTCAAGGCCTCAACTTTACTTGGCTCTGTCTCTATTCCCTCGGTGGATACTATTGTCCCACATACTTTACTGATGTTTGAAAGAATTGACACTTATCAATGGACAGTTTAAGGCCAAAGTCCTCCAGTCGGTCCAGTACCTTAAATAATCTGCTCTCATGTTCCTCCAGTGAGCTGCCAAACACAATAACATCATCTAGGTATACCAGGCACTCTAGTAAGTTCATGTCCCCCACTGCCGCTCCATAATCGTTGAAAAGTGGCTGGGGCACCTGAAATCCTTGAGGCATCTCATGAATTCATGAAATAGCCGGACAGATAAAGGCCATCTTCTCCACGTCCTCTGGGGCCATCGGATCTAGTAGTACCCATCATGATCCAGCACAGAGAACCACGCTCTACCCTGTTAGGCAGTCAAAGCATCCTGAATGCGGGCATTGTGTACTGATCAGGGATAGTCCTGCGGTTTAAGGTGCGATAATCCACACACATCCTTACTGTTCCGTTCTTTTCCTCACTACCACAATGGGGAAGCATAAGAGGCTTCTGGATTCTTGTATTACACCAGCAGCTAACATCTCTTGCAGATGCCGTCTCACATCATCTATGTCAGCAGGTGCCAAGTGAGACCTCTCACGAAATGGTCTTTTCGTCATGCAGCGGATATTGTGCTCCAGCTCCTTGCAGCATCCACCATCCCATTCCTTTAAAGAAAACACCTGGTCTCTCTGGCAAGCTTCTCACTGATCCTCACTTTCCATTCAGCTGGCAGCAGGGAGTCGCCGAAATCAAACAAGTCAGGCGTTACTCTGTCATTCTTCCTCTGAACTCTTGCTGCTGTGTAGCACTGCAGTGTCTGCACAATGCACATTAGCCAGGATGCAACCTCTGTTTACTTTCGAATGTCTCTTTCAGACACATTATGAACTTGGACCATTACCCTTCTGTGGCATAAGCATGGGCTCTAGCGGGCAAAATACTAGGCTTGACCAGCAGTCCCTCTGGCAATTTTCGCTCGCTCTGGTGCATCCAACATTAATATTTTATTCTTAACATCCTTTCTGATACGGACCTCCCTGTAAGGTACACTGGGCATTTAGGCGCCAGGATCAGAGACTCAGGATCCTTCTTCCATACAATTCCGACGGTTCCTCTGGTTCTATTTTCAGCATCTCTCTGTGCCTCATAGGCCTTCTTAATTAAAGCGGACTCTTAAAAGCTCTACTGGTCTTTGGCCCCTGTTTTTCATAACACAACTGTGCCAGCCTTCCGAACATATGAGCATTTGTTCCAATCAACAAAGGGACACCATCATACAGTCCAGTGAGGGGGACACACTAAGGCTAGTGGTCTCTACTTGTTCAGCCACTCCAGCATTGAGGTGGGGAAAGACAGCAGGTTCGGATATACCCGAATAGGGGTAGGCCTTCCACTTAACCCCCATACATGCAGTCCTTCTAATGGTTGTAAATGGTACGTCTGACAAATGCTTATGATACCAATCCTGGAACATAATTGTCACTTGGGAGCCACTGTCTAATACAGCTCTTGTAGACACTCCATTCACCTTTACAGTGGTCTCCATGGGGGGACCCTATTCCTGGACCAGTCTGGAGGAAGGCGTTAGTGGGGGCCTGAGACAACTGACCTTGCCACAAAGGGACGTGAATTAACATTTTGGTGCCCTCACTGGGATCATGTAGTGCACCTCTTAACCACTGATTTCTTCTCCAGCTCTCCTTGTAGCCTATATGCAACTTTGTCAGTGTCTTTTGGGACTGGCATTCCCTTTCATGTGCCCATCTTTCCACAATTATAGCAAAACATACTTTCTGGAGTTTGAGGCTGGCGGGCGCCACTGGGAGCCAGGGGGGGGTGTTCTAACTGGAAACCTGGTGCCATCTCTGTTCTGCGGCGTGATAAGCATTTGGAGACATCAGTCAGTTTCTCCACTTCCATAGGTCAAGGATTTGAGTTTGGAGCTGTTATCAACAGGAGATACCTGGGTTGAATTTACCCGCCAGATGCTGATCGGATATAGGTCAGGGCCCGTACTTGCAGGCGTGGCTTGGTAAAGGGACTGTTTGAATTCTGGATCTCTCTCAACAGTTCGCCCCATTGTGGCTATCTTTTCCTGTCAGAGCACTCATTGACTGTCAACCTCTGCCCTTGATTCCTCACTTGATGGGTCACCCTCACTGGTGTGCTACAGCTGTTGGTGCAGGTACCTCCCGAGGTCGTGTTTTCTCAACCTCAATTTCTCTCATTAACTCATCATAGGAGGTGGGGATTCCAGTCGGTTCCGTTGTAACTGAAGCAACAGCGGTTCTGAGAACAGACTTAAGTTCTGTCAGTCTGGTTCGGTCCAGTTCAATCGCTGGCAAACTACCCTTTCTGAGCATTCTTGCAACAATTTTTCAGCCAAAGACATACAGAGATAACTCCTCTTGGTACTGTTGTGCATTTCTTACTCTACCATAGGTCCTCATCAGAATCTGGCTCCCTTTACATTCTCCTAGGCCTCAAGATAGGCCTGTGCAGTCGCTTAGGTTACTGGCCCGTTTGTACGGATGGGCAGGCAGGACCGGAGGCCTCCTAACCCTCTTTACGCTTTTTCGCTTCAAGGCATTGCCGTTTCTAGCGCGGGGCAACATGGTCATCAGTCTCAGTCATCACTCCCTTGGGGGGGGTGGGAGGGGTGCCAGAAGATCCTCAACCTCGGTGAGTGTCTGACTAATGTCAGGTGAAGAAATAGGAGTCTGCATTGTTCAGCCACCATTACGGGCACTGGAGCAGGAGGGTGTTGGGAGAACACTTCAGGTGGCAAGAATAGTTTCTTCAGGTCCTCCACAGTTTTCTCCATCAACCATTCAGCAAATTTCTCCTCAAAGTTTCAGATAGGTGGGGTTGATTCCCCGGTCTTTACTGTCCTTAGTTATCACTCTCCAAGCGGTGAGGGCTCCTCTGGGTAATGGTCTGGCACTTTGGGCTATCATGGATCCTAAACTCTGCTAGGGCCGGAAAGTGTGGGTGAGCAGATTAGCATGCTTACCCACCACCACAGGGTTTTGTAAACCTTCACCTTGGAAAGTACTCCTGCACAGTGTCCGTTGATACCAGGGGATGTCCAGGATAAGCATAGCTTTTGGGGGTCGATCTCCCCCAGTACACCACCCACCAGCTGCACCCATGGCTGCATGCAAATGAATAATTTTATGTGGATTTATATACCTAAGTGATTTGTACTTCCCCCCCATGATGTACCAACAAGGGGGGGTTCTAATTTGATCCTTTGTAAGAGAAGATTTGTATTGTACACTCTGCTATCCTCCAATGTGTAATTGATGTGTGAGTTTTGCTTACAAAATCAATAAAACAAACAAAAAAAAAAAATATCCAAATTCTTACATGTATTGTTAGCCTGTTCCCCCTGGTGTCCCTCACACTCCTAAGTTAAGCGACACCATGTGACCCATCCTCATTGACTCCAATCAGATAGTTGAATGTCTCTATTGAGTTCCCCTGTCCCTTTTTTTACTTTCATTTTTTTATCCCACCTTGCTGCCACCTCATTCCACTCCTTCAGACCCTGATCATCCCCACAGGTCCCTCCCACAGAATCTGGCTCTAGAGTGCCTGGCTTACTCCTGTATCCCTCCTACCTTGCTCCTTCTCTCCTTGGAGTGTCTGCACAATGGTGTCTTTCCTGTGGGTAGGCGATCCGAGGTTGGATTAGTTGTCATCTTGGACCGAGATTTTTTTCATTTTCTCTTAGTCCCTCCTTCCCTGAAGTTGTCAGCATGGACAAACATCAGACATATGGCGTACTAATGCATGCTGCAGTCAAACTCTTATAGTCACTCCCTCCTGGCTGTTGAACAGCCGCTGTGCACCGATACCGTGCTTCCACAGGCACAGGTGTGTCATGTGTTCAGGACACCCCATGAACCGACCCCAGGAGGAGTAGGAGAGCATCCACTGGGTGCTCAATCCTCCTCTCCCCTCTGACCCCCAGTGGCCCAGGCATTCCCAAACCCAGGTCGCCGGCGTGGTGCGAGGTGTGGCATCCACGCCTCTACCATCAGTGCCACCGTGCTGGCCCCACCGTCCCTTCTGTCCGTCATGGTGTAAATATTCCTGTGTCCCAGCCTGCTATAATACTGTCTCCCCTCCATCCCATACCTCATTTTCGGTGCCCTCCTCTGCACACCATCCAGTAGCCTGATATCACGCTTCAGGTATGGCATCCAAAACTGTGCACAGTACTGTCACTGTGGCCCTAATAGTGACTTGTGGAGGGGCAAGATCACCTCTGTTAGCCTTGATCAAAAAACCCTCGCCATGCATTCCAGCATTTGGATTGGTTTTGCGGCAGCTGTAATGCACTTGGCAGTGTTACTCATGGTCCCTGTTACCATCATGCCTATGTCCCTGTTCTCCTCAGTTATCCCCAGCTTAATCCCTTCCAGCCAGTATTGTGTTCTTTGGTTGTTCACCAGAAACTGCACAACCTGACACTTGTCTGCATGGAACACCACCTGCCACCTCTCTGACAAGTGCTCCAGGTTGATTATGTCCCCCTCACAGCTGCATCCATCCATCCAGTCCACCCACCACTGCTTCCATATGGTAGACATCCATCTGTGTCCTGTGATTAAATTAGTAAGATAATGTTATTATGATAAGTACAACACTCTTGCTTTCTTTATTACTGTTCTAATGACCGTTGTTGCTCCACTGTTTAGGTTGATGAGGTTAGCTGCATACATTCAGTATACCCTTTGGGTTCATGATATCCTTGGCAGAAAAATCCACCGTGTCATCCATGCATGCGCAGTCACAGCCATTAGATCAAAGTAGCCCGAGGCTACTGGGATATACAAAGGTTTCAAATAGGCTGATGAAGATAATGAAGACAAACTGCTGGCCAACTCCTTACTGCAGGAGTTCAGCTCACAATCGGTTTGACAGCCAAATCGAAAGTTGCTGTTTATCACGGTTCTTTACAAAGACTTTATACCAGAAACACGGTTTGCAAACATTACTTGTTGTGACACATTGTTAACTGTTATGGGCATGATGTTCCATGCACAACTTTATTTTGTATGATCTGACATTAACTTTTGAATACAATCCGTGTATCATTTCTGCATCGCGTAAAAAATAAAGTTCAACATTTTTAATACTGCTAGTACTGTAAACATCATCATAGTCAACCAGTGAGTAAACTGTACTGTTAACACTTAATCCAAATTGAATCCATTTACATATGTAACAGCCACTTCAATCAATCATTCTTCTTAAACAGGATCAGTTAGTTACCTATAACATTTTAATTCAAAAGATGTTAAAACAGCAACAGCATTTGAAGAATTACACATATAACATGTTAAACAAATCACAGGCAAACACAGACAGGTTTGTGGTGTATAGGTGGTATCGTGGACTGTATGAATAGTACCACCTCATGAAACACCTTGTACCGATGAATGAGTGTTTTGGATGATGTGAACCAGGGGCAGGAATGCACATAGATGTGTTACAAAATTTAGGCAGACTATTACTATGACAGTGAGATATAACACTACAGGTGGAGTGAATCAGGAGGGGGAGGTCCACTGGACCTCAGACCATAGAAATCACACTGCATACTTTGTCCCGGTTACGGGTTGAGGGTACAGTAAGGGGACAGTCAGGAGACAGCTTTTGGGTAGGGCCTTCTTTACCTATGAGAGAACCAACAAGGCAGATGATAAGGAGAAAAATGTGAGCAAATCCAGGGAAGTGAGCAGACCTTTCAGGACTGCAATGGCAGGAAGGGAAAATAAATTAGCACCGGTACTTAAGGAAGGGGAAACACCTTGCTTCCGGTATATGTGGGAAAAGATGAAGTGCAATGATGAAATACCTATAATCTTGAAAGGCAGTGGGTGTGTAGACAAAGGGGCAGAGAACTCATGCAGTCCTTCTTTTCCATGTGCAAAATGGACAGTGATGGTCCTATACCTGCATTGGAAGGGATCACAGGAATGTGGGTGAGACAACCACACACGGGGTCATCACGGTGTAAAGGGTGCTGGAGTGCATAACGTCCCTAAGGGTAGACAAGGCACCTAGTGAAGAAGGGACACATTCAAGGGTCCTGGCACAGGTCCTGGCACAGCCACTGGCTGATCTGTCCCACACCTCGCTAAATACGGGGTATGCACACATCGAACGTGCTAACTGTACACAGCAGTTTGCACGAGGGTGAACCTGGGAACTAAAGACATGTAGCCTCACCGCAGTTGTGGTGAGAGTGATGGAATATATCCTCCAAGAAATGCTTGTGCAGTTTCTTGTGGATTGTGATGTGCAAGCCGACAGTCAGCATGGGTTTGTCGTGGGCAGATCGTGTTAGACCAACGTGGTTCATGTTTTGGACTGGCTCACGACAGCAGTGGACGATGGACATGTGGTACATGTACCCTGCCTTGATGTCAGCAAGGCCTTACATTCACTGCCACGAACACAGAGTTGACCTGCAAGTTCAGGAGTCTTGCATAGGGTGTAAACTAGGCTGATGTGTTGCAAATCAGATGCGGTACAGGCAACAGAGGGTTGTTGTTGGGGTAGAAGTATCAAACCCCAGAGCGCTGACAAGTGGTTTTACACAGTGATCAGAATGGTGCCCACTCCCATGTAACATTTTCATCACAGACATAGCGGTTGGGATCAAGAATAAGATCATCCTTCTTCCACTAAGACACCAACATCTGTGCTGAGGTTGATGGTGCGGAGGGTGTCACATTACTGCAGGAGGACTTTGAAACACTTGCGTACTGGTTGGACACCTGGCAGATTGTGTTCCATGCCAAGAAGTGAAATATCAGGAATTTCACCAGAAAAACAATGGATACAGCTACTGGGTGAGTGATATCAAAATGTCAACTTCAAACGAGGAGAAGGATCTGGGGGTGTTGTCGAACGCCGCGCAGCAGTCGGCACACTATATGAATGCAGCGGACAAGGCTAGCAGGATGCCAAGGTGCACAGCTAGGGGGATTACATCCACATGTTGTGAAGTGACATTGGGCCTTTATATGTCCCTGTTGAGGCCGTACTCTATTACTGTCTGCACTTGTGGCGCCCCTACTGGACAAGTGACATCAAAGTACTGTAGTCAGTGCAGCAAACAGCAACAAATCAGATAGCAGGGTTGTGTGATACAACTTATAATGACAGTAAAAGAGCTGAACATGTATACCCTGGAGGATAGATGAGAGAGAGGGGACATGTCATCACCATGACTGAGAATAAAACACAGTATCGACGCAGTCATGCACAGTGGCCACATGACATCACTGAAACTGTTAAAAAATGGGGATCCATTGTCATGTTTATGGCACTGTTATTGCCACGTGTACACACATCGAATAATCAAAGCACATATGTAAATGCAATGTGTCTCTATACACCATGTCAATGACATGCCCATACATTCACCCTCCCAAAGATCAACGTTGTAAATCATTATACGTAACAAAACAGAAACACAGTAACAGGTGACAATCATGTTCAAAGTCTGTTTTACTAATGCCATGTGGATGTTTTGCATGGAAGGCAGAACAACAGTTCTTTAATACCTTGTTATTAAACATCAGAGGGTGTTGGTACGTGTTTCAGTTGTGCTTAAATCTGGAGAAATGTTTTTCCAGCAACTCCTCTTTTGCTGGCCTCTTTGTGCCGCCAATATTGGCCAGTAGTTCCAGTGCCTGTAATAACAGGCACCTCACATAAGGTGCCCTGTCTCATATGTACAACATCATTCAGCAACTGTCCCACATAACTGTATGTCTTGCGAACCTTGACACTTTTAACAATCCATTGTTTCGTCAGTTTGGAGAAGACAAACTTATGTCGTGGTTTTCCCTTGAATTTACCTGTCTTTATCACTGCCTGTGACAGGTTCCAATTTTTGCTGTAGTCCAGCATTGCCAGCTGTGTCCGTGCCAGCATACCATGATAGCTGAAATGCTGCCTTTTGGTGCAGTATTTATTCAGCAGAGAGTTGAAAACCTCAATGTTCCCCGTGTGACAAAATTGCGTTATTTTGTCCATGTCTTTCAGGAGCCAAGTATCTAGAATAACACTTTTTAGTGACTCATATGCTGGTTCCCCTTTGATGAGCCTGTCAGTGTTGATACGTTCAGCTTCCGTATGTGGGCCATGGTCACATTTGCGGTACTAACGGCCATCTCCAACTACCGTCAGTTGTTTGTCCTTCAATGTTTCCCATGTTTCCTTCTTCTTATTTAGCCATGCCCTATTCATGGCTGGGAACATGTAGGTCTTCTGGATGTTCAGGTATTGTGACTCGCAAATGAATGGAATACCTCCAAATTTCAAGAACTACGCTATTCAGTTGTAGGTGTTTCCACTAAACAGAATGCTGGAAGACAGCAGAAGATTTCCAGCCCCCATTTTATTGATCAAAGGTTGAGACCGCCACATGAAGTCATGGCTATTGCAACAGCAGAAGTTGGCCACATACATGGTTCCACGTACAAAGCTGTCAGTCAATATCAGTGGTACATGACAGATTTGGCACACCAACATGCTCAGAAGTGTTAGAAGAGAACTTTTAAAAACAAGAAACTTAGTCTCATTCACAATGCCATCACTGCAGAAAAGTGTGTCATCGTCATTGGCCTCAATGTACTCAGAGTCTGACTCAGAGGATGGTACAATCAATGATTGCTGCGTTTCCATCAGCTCACTTGTCTGTGAAGACAGCATGGAGACACTGTGGTCATGGAAGGTTTCATTAGCAGTGTTTTGTTTCAGTGGAGTCGAGGTTAGTGGCGGTGGCAATGGCAGGCTGGCATCAAGATTCACGTCAACCAAACCGACAGAATTGTGGTCACGCAAACTTGATCCCGGTTGTTCATGTGCATGTTGTATTTCTGTATCATCCTTCGAACTGCTGCTGTATGTATGATCCTTATACACATTTTCAGGTGTTTCTGGCCACTGGCATGCAAAATCATACATATCAACACAACACTGCACGCCAGTGCTGCTGCTTGTGATACCCTGAGGATGGACTGCCGTGCTTCTTTGGGAGGATACAATGGGCTCAGTATTCGTTACCTAATAGGGTGAAAATGAAAGGAAATCAGTCATCATACACTGGGACTGGGAAGCAGGGGAAGACATATGAACAGAGATTTCATCAACTGAATGTGTACACACTTACAACATGGCGTGAAAGGTGAGGCATAATTCTCAGGGTTATCAGTAAGGTATCAAGAGGGTGTGTGCTACAGAGGAAGGAGAAATGCAGAAGTACATGCCACACAGATTGCGGTGAAACACATACAAGGGAAAAGTGACAGTACATTTCTGCACACAGATGGAGGGGGGCCTATGTAACAGAGTGCAAGACATACTGGTGTGCTTCACAACTGTGTTGCAAATTAGGAGGGCATAGGACTGGCATATGGTGCTGATTATGGGTGTTGTAGGGAGAGGGGCCGGCGGTGAATGGTGGATGTGAAAGGGGCTGTGGGTGGGTGTTCATGGTGTGTGTATGTGTGTGTGTGTGTGTGTGTGTGTGTGTGTGCATCTGTGCATCCTTGTCTATCTGTGTGTAATGTTAACATTCGTGAGAGTATGTCCATCAGTGGCCAGAGCGCTCAGAACTGTATCGTGGATGGCATGTCTGGTTGACGTTGTGAATGGACCTCTGTCAGGCTTGGCTACCTTGAAGTGGTACACAGGCTTATCACAATGTTGCTCATACATTGTAAGTAGAAGCCAGGACACTTCAGTTGTGATGATTTCAGACAAGATAATATCTTGTGGTCTGTGTGTGTGTGTGTGTATGTGTGTGTTTGTCTGTGTGTGTGGAGAGTGTGTGTTGTTTGACAGAAGAACAAAGGTGAAGAATGCTGTTCTTCCTGTAAAGGGTACAGTACCATTCAATGACATGTCAAGTGTGCTACAACAGCATTGTGAAAAGGTTATCTGTACATATACAGCAGTGACGAGATAAACACTGTTTACAGGACTGTGTATGACTGGTCACTCTGTACACTGCCTTGAACTGAGTTTGTAAAAAAGTTTTACTGGCTTTATTAATATATTTTTTTTTAATCCTATTTAAGACTGTACTGGGTTTACATGCTTACTGCTATGGACTTAGTTAGAAAATTCAGTGAATTGTAAAATCTGTGTAGCCTCTGTCTTGAGCCTAAGGCTCCTGCCCTTGACTTTCATTCTTAATCATCTTCCTTTGTCCCCCTGTCCTCCTCTGTCTCTGTTCTGTCCCTCCTTCCTTCCCCCATCAGTCTGTTCTTTTGTGCTTGTTTTGGATTCCCGAGTTAGCTGGCACCTTGCCTATGTCTGAGACTGCCCCCTGACTTGTCTTTCAAGTTGGTGCTCAGCTCTCTTTGTGTGTCTCTGTTTAGACACCCCCCCATCTGCTCCTATTTAATCTGCTGTCTCCTTCCTTACAGGTGCCACTTGCCCCCTTGGGCAGTGGTCACGATCCAGCCATAGCACCTCTATGGTGCAAGAAGCCTGATCCACCTACCCCCCCCAAAGAGATAGATAAGGTACAACGCTTGAAAAATTGCCACGATTTCTCTGGGCTGTGTGAACGCTGAACCGGATCATCACTTGCAATTTGCTGTTTTCAATTTCAGCGCCTTCTCAGGGTAGCGCTATTGGCTCCACACCTGTGTAGAGCTCCCTGACTGGCTGATCTCACTCATCTGAGACAGGAGCACCCGAGACGTGTGGCTTAATGTAAGCCTGCATCCCTGTACTCGGCTTCTAATTTATATATTTTAATTTAGCTTGTTCTGCTCGGCCTCTGTAAAGTAACTTACCATCCCCCCCCCCCCCGCTGCAGTTTCTCTCCAACTATATGTGCACTGATTCAGTGCTAGCTCTGCAAACTTGATTTTTCGACCTACCCCGGCCTCCTTTAATGTACACAGTCTCTGCCCACTTCTATCTGATGTTTCAATTTATTGGTTACTTACTGTCAACAACTGCAATTCCTCCCATCCCCTTTTTGCAACTAAGCCTTCTAGCAGCTTTATCTCATTCTGTCTTGCTGAGGCATACCATTTTGGTACTTTAGGTTTGCTTATTGCTGACTAGCATATCCTGTCTTGCTGACTAGCATATCCTGTCTTGCTAAGGCACTGTTTTACTTGAAAATTGTACTACAAATTACTGAACTGTGACTGATTTGCCAAAAAAAATGTGTTTATTGTTTAAAAATGTTCCCAGCAACCAAGTGTTACAGCCCCTTTGTGACTTTGTAGCTCTCTCCAGACTGCAAGGCGCCAAGGAAATTGCAGGCTTTTCAGTTGCTAATTGAGCTGTTTTCGCTCAGACTGCTAGCCTTTGTGTTGCTCCACTATTAATTCAAGCTCCTCTCTCTTTTCTCTAGCCGAGAACCCGCTAGGGATTCCAGCTCAGACGCCCTCCGAGTGGACCGCAGACACCGGGCGGTCAGCGCTTCCGAAGCCGCCGCCTGAGACCTCCTCATCAGTCTCCACCGCTTGAGAGGTATGGAAAAGCCGCAATTTTTCACCCACCCACTCATCCCCCCTCCTGTGTGCTATATTGTGCTATATATGTGTGCTGTGTGCTATAGACCCGTTAGCACCACCCACTCCCATCCCTGACGAATCTCCTGCCTTCTCTTTCTTACTAAAACAATTTGTTACTGCCAAGGTTCCGCCAGGGGAATCCTGCAGCCAACAGCCGGTGAGCTACCCTTGTTATCAATATTCCCTCATTTACCCAACAACTGCAATTATGGCAGCCTCGTGGCAATTCCTCCTCCTGACTGCACTGTGTATCATACACCTTACTGCCTTATTATCCGAAAAATTTGAGACTGGAGGTACACCACATCCTCATCCTGAAGACTGCTCGCCCAATCTGACTTTACACATCACATGTTATGCCAAGGCTCCTTGCCAACTGATCCAGGTGGACTACCTTCCTCGAAGAGCAACTATTGCAGGTTTGTCTACACCTCCTTCCTTATCTCTAATTAATTCGAGTTACTCCCACTGGCGTTACACAGCCAGAGTATTAGCCTCAGTCTCCTTAGGCTTGCATAAATTAAAAAACAAAGCTTGGCACTCCAGTTCCTCCTCCATGCCAAGCCGGAAAAAGCCTTGAGCTCATTGCCTTTCACTTGAATCCCTGAAAAAATTGCTCCTCCTCCTCCTCTTACTCTGCTCTGGCAATGTCAAGCTTAATCCAGGGCCCATAAATAAACTTACCTCCCCTTCTGAGTCACTATCTCTTAAAGGTATTAGTTTTATGCACATTAACATGTGCAGCTTGCTGAAAAAATTCACCCTTATCCAGGCTTGGACCGCCCATACAATGCCAGATATGCTTGTTATCTCAGAATCCTGGCTTCGCCCTCACGCCAAAATAGCATGATTAATATACCTAACTACCAGATTCTTTAGATGCTATAGGCAATCCAGAGGAGGTGGGGTCGCCATCTACATCAAAGATAGATTTGTGGCATCAACACTTAATTCTAACTCACTGGTAGCGGATTTGAGTGCCTGGACATAAAATCGACCTCATCCCATCGTTAGCACTCCAAGTCATAGGATGCTATGACACCATCTGCCAGTACTCAGCTCTTGTCCTATCTTACAACTATCTTGGACACTAGGCCCCTGGAAACAATTATCCTCGGGGATCTAAACTACGATTGGCTATCGGAAGCTGGTCACCCACTTAAATCTTTCTGCGACTCCCTTGGTTTCACCCTGCTCAACGAAGAGTCCACCCATATCAACAAAAAGAATACAGTCAAAAGTACCCTTCTGGATGTCCCTCTTGTGAATAAACCCCATTCCTTCTCCCACGTTGGAATCTTTGAAGTGGATATTAGTGACCATTGCCTAATAGCTGGAGTTTGGGTAGCCAACAAAGTGCCAACTATGGTCAAATTCTCCACCAAAAGGTCAACCATGTCATTCGACCCAAAGGCATACCTACTTGACCTAAAAAACTCCCCATTGTGGCAGAGTTTTTACCTTGTTAAAACAGTGGAAACTGCATAGTCTATACTACATGAAATCATTACCTACGCCATGAATCTACATGCGCCTCTGTCAAAAATATGCATAAAGGCTAGGAAATGCCGTTGGTTCACTCAAGATCTCAAGGCTGCACTACTATCCAGGGATAAACTCTGGAAAACTGCCCGCAAATCCCAAAAAGAGGAAGACTGGTGCCTCTTTAGAACAGCCAGAAATCGCTGCACCAAGCTGATTAGGGAAGCTAAAGCCTGCTATTACCAAGCAGAACTAGATACTGCAGCCAATTGTCCCTCCAAATTCTGGGCCACAATCAAAGAACTGGCGGGAGCCACATCACAAAATATGCTCCCTACAAAAATTACCTCTGACAATACAGTAATCAATGACAAAAAAGAGATACTGCAGGCATTCAACACGCACTTCATCACAGCAAGCTTAGCCTTCGATAACTCGCCTGCATATAGCCTGCACACCGAACTTGGCATGACCCCACCAAATGTTGGCTCCGTTAGTCAACATTTCTCATTCTCATCGGTCTCCCTCAAGGAAGTGGAAGACTTGATTCTCCACCTGGATACTAAGAAAAGTGCCGGCGCAGATGCACTTGAACCATACTTCCTAAAGATAGCATGCCACGTATTGGCAGTGCCTATTATTCATTTATTCAACCTGTCCCTAACACAAGGTACCCTCCCTGAAATATGGAAGATCGCACACGTTATCCCACTATTTAAATCTGGAGACCCTTGCGACCTTAATAACTATAGGCCAATTTCTCTCCTACCCACATTCTCAAAGCTACTGGAAAAAATAGTAAATGGCCAACTAAGATCCTTCATTGACAGAGAAAAATTACTAAACCCCCTTCAATCCAGATTCAGAGCCAACCACAGTACAGTCTCGGCATTAGCTAAAGTAACCAACGACTGGCAACTGGAGTTGAAGCATAAAAAGTCAGTATGTGCTGTGCTGTGTTTCTTGACCTCAGCAAAGCATTCGACACAATTGACCACGACCTGCTCCTTGACTCGCTAAAAACACTAGGATTGGATGCTACTTCTCTAAACTGGTTCTCTGACTATCTGACAGACAGATACCAGCAGGTGAAAGCGGATGGCGAACTATCTGCTCTAAAACTCTTACAAAGAGGTGTCCCTCAGGGATCCATATTAAGTCCCCTCCTCTTCGCAGTGTATATCAACAACATTGATGAGGAAATCAAGGATGCAAGTATTCACTTATTACGCGGATGACACAGTGCTGTACCTGAGTAGATCCCTCACCAAAAAGAAGCTTGTACTGACCTACAAAAGATTTCAACCTCCTGCAACTCCAACTAATCAATAAAAAACTGCTATTAAATGCTAAGAAAACTAAAGCCATGTTATTTTTCCCCGCAAACTACACAAGCGCTACTGACTCCCTCCCCCTAATAACCACAATGCTGGGAGAGTGCTTAGAGTATGTTCCGAAATTCAGATATCTTGGGGGTCTGGATCAACTGTAAACTCTCCTTCACTGACCACCTGGAAGACTTGCTGAAAAAAATTAAGGCAAAGACTTGGCCTTTTTTACAGGATAAGAAGACTTCTTACAGCAGACGCAAATAAATGACTAGCCCAAGCCACGTTCCTGTCCTTAATCGACTACACAGACTTCATATACAGTAGCTGTGCAGCTTCCTATCTTGGAAAATTGGATACACTCTACCACAGAGCTATACACTTCATCACTGACCTCCCCTTCTCTACCCATCATTGCGCACTATATGCCGCCACAGGCTGGACCTCACTTCACTATAGGCGCAACTTTAATGCAGCACTCTGGACACTTACAACCCTCAGTGGCAAACTCCCTCAATACATCGTCGACTGTCTGTCTCCAGTTGTGCCCAGGAATTATTCCCTTAGAAGCTGCTCACAACTCCTGCTAAATGTACCTAGGACACTCACATGAGTCAGGAGAGCCGCCTTTGGATTCGTACTCCCATCAATATGGAATAAAACCCAAAAAATACTTAAGTTGAAAACCCCAGTAAGTACCCTTTTGTTCAAAAGGCTTTACCGTGATGGCATTATGGAAATTTGCAACTGCTTTACCAGACACTAACTAACCTACCTCCCTTAAATGGCGGCCCGCAAACGGTGACCCCCCCAGCTAAATGTGTGCCTCTGCCTCTAGCATGCCCACCAACAGATCCATAGGATTTATTGCCGAACTCCCAAATCTTATTCTTTGACGCTCTGAACAGCTGCAGCCTGATTCTAGCACATGCTACCGCACTTGGGGATAATTATCGTCTTTTGCCCAAAAAAATATTTGGTCCCTCGTCCATCCAACACCTCCCTCTGCCTCAACCTCCAGGACCCTCCCAGTTATGCCCCTGCTACTATATTCCTCCTCTTGCACTTAGTACAATGGCAGTTTTTCTTCTCCATATGTCGCTGCGTTTTGGGGCAAAAATCGCTTAGTCGCCTTTCATACGGTCTTCCGCCCTCCCAATCCCTCACTCTGCTCTAACAATTAGGTCCTCTTCACTTGCGCCCCTATTCCCCACCTCTCCCTACATTATGCGCTTGATATCTTCTATCTGGTATGCCTACCCTCTCCCTAAAATTTCCCACTACAAAATGCACAGTTTTTGGGCTTGGATCCAGCACAACTTCATTATCCACGCTCCTTGTAGTTCTATGTTCAATGTACAGTATATTACCTGTAAATGTGCATTTTTACTATAATAGCAGCTATTTTTACTGTTTGTGCTATTGTAACTTGTCTTTCTGTATTATTATTACTGTAGGACCGCAGGTCCACCTTGTAAATGAGGTTGTTCAATGGTGCTCGCCTGGATAAATAAAGATATTGATTGATTGATACAAAGCAAGGATATTGTTGTGCGGAGAGGTTTCATTGGTATCAAGTGTCAGCGGTATGGCAGTTGTACGCTTTCTCTGTTACCAAGTGAACCTCGACATACAACAATATCCATGTTTGTGTATCACTGCTCACACACAATGTTTTGTATGTATTATTCCCAATTTAGAAAGTCACACAAAACAAGGTAGTGCAGACAACGGAGAATACAGAGTCCTTCACATGTGTGCAGTGCAACTTGGGACAAAATGAGAAATGCTTACAGTTCATAGGAAATGGGTTTCACACCTCTAGATGCCCTACAGTTGTTCTGCTATTGGATAGCCAGTATTCAGATATACTTTTGAACACTTTGCTGATGCTAATAATGTAAGTCACTTGCTTTTGTAAATAGCCTGAATCCATCTCTGATGAGCAGTTGCTGTTGTCTGTCTTCATGCTGCCTGAACATTATATGACATCACAAACTCCATTCCAGGCCATTCAAATGAATGGCCTGGAATGGGACTCTGTGCTGTCAAACAATGTCTTATAGATATGAAAATCAAGACCCATGCCTGGTGAGGAGAGTGGAACTCAATATAGATTTGAGGGCATCCCCAAGCTACATTATTTATTTAGCATCAAATCATCACAACATATTCAGAATATATAACTGCCATGGAAAGAACAATGGAAGGACAGTTCAATATGAAGAAATAATTTCCTATGTCCTTTAAATGGATACTGGACCACAAATATGGGAGAGCATTACAAGTTGTTGTGCTGTACTGCTGACATCCAAATGATGTCACAACTGCAGCAGAACAAGCATATTCAAGGCATGGAATTATACTATATGTGCATGCATGTCAAAAGTCAGTAATGCAGTGTTATTTGATCGGCCCCTTTGCAGCACTGTTTGAGTGGACAGTGACCATACACGGTCACATGCTTCAGGTGGTATTGCTGAGCTGTGGCCATAAGTGACATAACTAACATGGCTGTTTCATTCCACATATGCGATCATTCCTTCTGGTCAAGTCTCACAATGATAGGATAATTACCTGCATTGACATCAATTCCGACTGTCCATGTTGTGAGCTCCGCTGATGGAAGATGAAGGAAACAGAACCTTCACATAAACGAGGACGTCTCTGTTGTTCACCATCTGTAAAACAAAGAAGAATCTAGGCATCAGACATTACAACACATATCGTGATATCTCTGTACTGTTACTCAACACACACAAGGACAGACACACGCACAGACACACACGCACACACATACACCACACACATACACACCCCCCCACACATACAGCACATTACAGCCTGTTCCCCAACCAGCAGCAGAAGACAGCGATTGGTCACACACAGATTCAGTGGTCAGCAATCATACCCACTGAGATTGCCTGGCTTTTAGTTACAATGTATGATCAACATTGTGATAAGCCTCTGTACCATGGCAAGGTAGCCAGGCCTCACAGAGGTCCATTCACACCGTCAACCTGACATGCCATCCACCACACAGTTCTGGACGCTCTGGCCCACAAGTGACAGACTCACACGACTAGTACAATACCAGGCAGACAGACACACACAAACACCAACATTTGTTACTGTCTAGAGGAAAAAGTCTGCTTCTTTGAGGCTGACAGCAACATCTGTAACTGAGGAGGCTTCAGAAATGGTCTGAGGACTGGTAATTGACGTTTCGTTTAAACAAGTGCAAAATTATGCACCTGGGACACCAAAACCATAGCTAGACATACAGGAGTGGTGAGGGGGAGGGTCTGTGGGGGAAGAGTTGGTAAAAGACCCAAAGTAGGAAAGGGACATGGTGGATATTATTTGAGACAACATGATAATGTCAAAGCACAGTCATAAGGCAGTTGGGCGGGACAGTGGCTGATAACACAAAACCTCACCGCTTCTTCCATGCTGCGGACTTTATGTGGAGTCACTACATTTGATCTTCAACGATCCATAGTCAGCTGCCTGTATTATAGGGACAAATTGAAAAACCATGACAAGTGCTGTGAATGTCAGTACTTCAACTTGTGGAGCGCCCTCTCATGTGCCATCCGTTCACATGCCGTTATCGACAAACCCCTTGTGTTTGTCCCAGCCCCAATTGCAAATGTCACCTGTGTTGGCCACCAACAAGTCACTGCAGTCCATTCCGATGCTGAAGCAGTGTCTGCAAGAAGTAATACTGCCTACTGTTTACCGTAAACATCCGACCATCCACCCTCACTCCATGCACCCTACTTCGTAGTAAGCTGATAAAGAAGCTAGGCAGGGTGGGGACAGGGTGGTGAAGTGTGTTAGAAACTGAGTAACAAGCAGGAGGCAGAGGGTCGTGGAAAATGGGGTGCAATCAATGGAGAGCGGGAAAGCAAAATGAAAGGGGGGGCGTAATCACTGTACTTCACAAAGGAGGAAAGGGACATAGGGAGTTATTATTTCAGACGACATGATAATGTCGAAGCACAGTACAAAGGCAGCTGGGATACAGTGGCTGATGAGACAATAGTTCTGTGCCTCTTCAGTGATACGTCCTTTATGTGCGCCACAACATCTACCATCCTCAAACCACTTGGGGGGGGGGGGCTGGAGATAAAGGTATCACTGTACGTACACCCTTCATTCTTCTGTCTGTCAGCTTCTGCACAACACCCTCAACAGCAATGAGTCATAAATGCATCCCCAGCGGTCACATACGGCACCTGACACAGCTTGTTCTACACGAAACTGTGAGGATGCAACAACACCCATCCCCAATCGATGAAAACAGTGGCTCTTTTTCAAGGCAGCAAGTAAGTAACAAGCATACAGTACGACACACCACAACGTCACATCAGCTACTGCATCCTTGTGCTACATATTTTCTGTTACACTGTCCGGCAACACTTGTACCCATGGTTCCAGCAACAATCACATTAAAACACTCAAGTAAATACCCCCCCAAGTAGACAAAAAAAAAAGAAGATACTCACTGTCAGACAAGGTGGATAATGATACACAGAAGTCATCAGGCAGGAAATGAGCAGAGCAGGCAATTTCTTCTGGGACAAAACTTCAGAATCTCATTCAGTTTTTCCAAGAGTATGTAGCCAATGATGCTGCAATGTAGGATCACTGGGGAGCCTATGAAAGGACAGTTTCAGACCGCGGTTTTTCTTACCTGTTGTGTTACCACAACCCTGTACCATACATGTTGGCATGTTTATAAGTGATCTAAAAACTGGTACAGGCAACAAAACAAATGACTATAAAATGTATACAGATTTCAACATACAGACTATCCACAGAGCAGTTGGACCAGCAATGAAAAAAAAAGACACCAGCACAGTTTTGACAAATTCTGTTTTTTATTGGTGGAAAAGAAATACATGTAACCAAAACTAGATATAAGCGGGAAAATAGAGGCTCACTACTTGATGACAGCTACCTAATGGCGGGAGCACAGACATCACCATAGCAACAGAAAACAACTGCATGATGCTACAGTTCCCAAGTCCTTCACACTGCATGTAAAACCTCCCAAAGAAGTGACTGTATTGCACCTGTAACCATATATGATTTGCAGTGTCAAGCTATGTCCCACAAGCAACACACCAGTACCGGTACAGAGTGGCGGGAGATGCATGCCGACTGAGGAACAGAGCCTGTCACTTTGGGGGGCGGGGCCACACGAACAGCACAAACTCGAGACAAAGGCTTTCCAACAAGCAACAGGCTCAGGAGAAAAAGCTGGATCCTGTATACAGGAAAACATGAGCTAATATGGCCAACCACCGATTTTTTTCTGACAACATCTGAAGATGTCTCTCTCGGAGGCCTCTCTCTAACCTCGAGACGTTGCTACATACTCTCAGTGAGGGATGTGCTGAATGATACGGACGATGCAGCTCTGATCAGCTGGTAGAGAATTAAAAAAAGATATGGTGTGCCTCAGAATGTTGTTTTGTGTGTGTGTGTGGGGGGGTTACTGTGCTTGGGCGGATGACTGTGTGTCCGCCAAAGCACAGTAACCCCCCCCACACACACACACAAAACAACATTCCGAGGCACACCATGTCTTTTTTTAATTCTCTAACGGCTGATCAGATCTGCATCGTCCATATCCTTCAGCACATCCCTGACTGACAGTATGTGGCCACGGCTGGAGGATAGAGAGAGAGGCTTCCGAGACTGACAGGTGCAACGGCAGAGCGGCAAAACAGCTTACAAGCACATCACCAGGCACCAGGCTTTACTAGCGCGGCACCGCAAGTGCGCGGGTACAATATCTCATTTACCCATGACCTCCGGTGGTACATGCACGAGCACGCAACAGCACGAGAGGTAGCAGAGCATCTCAACATGGTGCAGATCTTCGCGAGGCATCACACTTCACAAGACACAGCAAAGTAAGTGCAGAAAACTGTCAGTTCCATCTTTAATAACCGCTAATTGAGGAAAAGTAATCCCAGGACATACATTATGGGCATACAATGTACATGATAACTGCTGTTCTCCTTCAAGAATTTCAGTTCCAGTGTCAGTGGGAAGAAGTACAGGAATTCCGTTCCTGCTGCAAAAAAAGGTACAGGAACAGAGTTCCTGTGCGTTCCTGTTCACTTTCATCACTGCAGTTATCATAAAGGACAGCGGATTTCCAGCTCATGAATGGTGAAGCTAAGCTCTGTACACTGCTGGGGGAAAGCATGAATGTAGCAGAAATAGCTGCACACTATACGGCATCCTGCCTCCAGCTTCGAAATACAACACCGATGTATTTAAGTGCATTGTAGTACGTTTATGTCATATGATTAGCTGGATGTATACACTTTGTTAATACCTGTATAACTTGTCATGCCAATAAAGTTATTTCTGAATTTGAATTTGAGAGAGGGGGAGGGGGAGACAGATAGAGAGAGAGAGAGAGAGAGAGAGCGCGGGGGAGATAGAGACTGATGGGGGAAAAGAAAGAATATAGCAGAAATAGCTGCAAACTATACAGCATCTTGCCTCCAGCTTCGAAATACAACACAGATGTATTTAAGTGCATTGTAGTATGTTTATGTCATATGAATAGCGTGATGTATACACTTTGCCAGTACAGTACCTATATATCTTGTCATGCCAGTAAAATTATTTCTGCTTTTGAGAGAGACAGAGGGCAGGATTTTCAAAGCATGGCGCAAGGCCTGCGTCCAGCCCTTTTCCACGGCACTTGGGTTCTGGTGGTGCACCAAACCCTTCACCACAACTGTGCCCTGATTTTACAATCTCGGGCGCCGTTGTGGCAGTTTCCATGAATTGCGGCAGCTTGCGCCAAATATCTGGTGAAAGCTCCATTAAAAGGGCCCCCGGGATTGCCGGACGTTAGACCAGAAAAAGTTGGTCTAACATGTGGCAATCGGAGCATGGGATAGAAAATCCCATTAGACTGTTGCAAGCCTCGTGTGCTGTATCATCGGTGCACCGGAGCTTGCGGCGATATAAGGCATTAAAAATCCTGCCCCGAGTGAGGGTAGGGAAGAGAAACTGGAGCAAGATGACACAGCAGAGAACCAATAAGCAGTAACACATGACAGGGTGTGCCTCCCCTAGGTCACAGCACCACCAACGCCCGGATCCTGTCCACTTATGAACACTTCCAGCAGAAGAAGGCCTTAGTGGTCTATCAAGTCTGCTCATATTATGAAGACCTTTATCAGTAACTACTGAGGGCTCCACTCCCATCCAACCTTTTCCTGGCACTTGCCCTCCCCCCTTTGCAAACCTTCGTAGCTTCCCACATGGTGGACTGCCTCAAAGGGGGGGGCATAAGGCCAACCACACCCCAGAGCCCCTACCAACAAAGGTGAAGCTGTGGGAGACATCAGATGGTGGCTGGACCCAAGAGAACACTGGACCTGAACAGGGTACATCGCTGGGACTACGGTATATCCATGGCAATGATATGGTGGAGGGAGAAAAAGCTCTAAGGAAAACAAAAAAAAGACAACTATTTTTCCAACCCATTTTATAGGCCCACTCAATGCATAGCCTGGTAGCATAGCCGTCTCTGGGAAATGCATCAAACTGCTTTATAAAATGGCAAGAAAAATCTAGAAATTTCACTGGCCAAGAGACATCACCTGACCATGCATTAAATCTCTATAAATGCACGGTCAGGTGCCAAATCTAATTTTCCTCTCCCCCAAAAAGCCTATTTACAGCCATTTTATAAGTGTAATGAACCCGCACCAGGGTGTGTATCATAGGATTTTAATGCGCTTCCCAGTAGCGTAAGGACACTCGACCATTGGCCTCATGCCTTACTACATCCTTGGGGCGTGCATTATAATCCTATAATGCGCTGGCCCGGTGGCACTGAGGGTTGAGGCACTGGATGCCACACCTCGCACCACGCTGCAACCCGGTATCAGGAGTGACCTCGAGTTGCTGGGGGTCGGCAGGGGAGGGAGAGGATCAAGTGTCCAATGGACTGCTCTCCTCTCCTGGGGAGGGAAGGGTTGCGTCCTTCTCCCTGGCTGCCCCTTAATGGAGTCTGGAGGTCAGCACCGGAGTCAGGGAGGCACAGGAGCATGGGTACATGATCTGCGTGTGGCTTCACATGTGCACGCTCACACCACGAGGGGGAGAGGGCAGGGAGAAAACCGGAAAATGGATCTGGCAGGCTCCATGATGGCCTGGCCACGTCCCCAATCCTGGCTCAACCCAGATTCTGGATTGTGCTCCGGGGGGGTGGAGGAGTGGAACTCCTTCCTCTGGCCCACCACGGGGGTAATCCATGGGGAATCACCGGAGAAGAGCTGGATCGGGGGGGACCCAGCTCTGAAGATGAGCCCTCTGAGAGGGGGGCCAGAGCCACCTACCAAGTTCCGAGGATGGCAGAAAAAAATTAAATATATAAAAAAAAAATCCTATAATGCACACCCTATCATTAATATATAAAAAAAATTTCTATAATACACACTCTATTGTGGATTATTACTTAAAGCACACCCTGCAATGAGATACTGTGCTTGTAAAATGGCTCACTGTTGTTGAGCATAATAATTTAAAAAAAGTATATATAAAAAAGCAGTTTTAGTGGAAAATAACCATTTTTAAATGGAAAAGGTATAGAAGATTTTACTATGCAATCCCAGTTCCTCTCTGCATTAAGTGCAAAAGCATGGAAGCAAGGGTTGCAAACTATCAATGCTCTGCATTGCAGGGTATCTGCAATTGTGTGTTTCATAAATAAAACCTGTTGGTTCAAAAGGTTAATGCAAACAGATGTGTGAATAAAATTGTTAAAAAATGTCATTATCCACTTACTGTGCTATTAAGGCATGTTACTCTCCCAAAATACATAAAAACACAGAACACACACACACACACACACACACACACACACACACACACACACACACCTGAAGCCCAACAGACAACACACCAGATTGTCTAATGAGACATTCTGGAATAGGTCTATTATTTCTTGCTGTCTCAGCAGCACAAATGAACAGGACATGGAGCGAGCCGATTCTGACTTTACCTCTGCAGGACAGCTCTTACTTGTCATTCTATGAAGCAACATAGCCAGGAGAGAGCCGATCACAGGCAGCCGCTCTCGGCAGGTAGATAGGCAGTACCCAGAACACAATGAAAGTTGCAGTTCCCTGATAATGAGGCAGTCTGTTTTAGCAAGCGGACAGCTTGGTGCTGCATGTCAGCCATCTGCGCTGACAGGGCTGGGAACAATTATGTTTTGTTTCAGTTCCCAGGGACAGTTCCGCATTTAGGCACAAGGCAGTTTTTATGCATTCAAATGCACACACTCTTTTACGTGTGCGTTGCCTCACATACCCCCATGCACACTATCCTGCACTGGGACCCTCACTGGCAGAGGCAGTAGGCACAGTGGGGGGCTACAGTCAGTGCTAGGTAATCTAATCACTGTTAGCCTGCTTAGGCACAAATTTCTGATTACGCGGACCATCAGGAAGCAGGGAGTTCTGCTTAAAAGAATTGGATCAGACTCAGCTGCTTGCTGGATGAAACATTGCAGTATAAAATCTTTGGGTTCTGGACCGTGGTTGGGGTTGGGGTTGGAGCACAGTCGACCGGGGGTGTCACATGATCCACCACACAGGCCAATTGCCAGCTAACAGGAAGTGACAGGGGAACTATAAAAGAACCCACTTCTACCATGTCTTATTCAAGTTTATGTCCCAGTGCATGAGTGGAACTGAGCAGAAGTGGAACAGGATTGGTGTATTTAATAGTTGCAGGTGTCAACAGGTATGCAGGGAACTCTGCCAGTCCACTGAGATAAGATGAACTACCTGCCTGCTTGATGCTGCCTGTGTAAGATCTTACTGAAAGAAGGTAAGGGGGTAACAGCAGAGAGAAACTGGTTCATACAAGCAGAAACTACCTGTTGTGTGGAAAGGGAGGAAATGCCTTATCTAGGGTAAGCATACAAAGGGGTAAAGGCAAAGTTAAAATAGGCCAAACTAAAAGCCCCTCTAGTGTGGAAATAGGGGTAACACCTTATCTAGGGTAAGGGTAAAAAGAGAATAAAAGAAGCAAAAAGGGAAAACTTAAAACACCTTATTGAGGGTCAAATAACAAAGGGGTTATCAAAGCAAAAAAGGGGAAAGTTAGAAACACTCCGTCTAAGGTAAGGGTACAAAGTCCTCCAGCTAACACAGTGAGAGTAGGAACAGAAATGTTGGGAGTGGTGCAGTGCAGTGGCTGTGGAGCGAGAGTTTCTAGAGAGTTCCTGGAGACTGACGTGCTGCCCCAGTTGCACCCCTCTGGGCTGGGCTGAGGGAGGAGGTAGCTAAACTCCAGGTCAGGTTGGCTAGAATTTGGGAGAACTCTTCCCCCATGGAGGAGGCACCAAGTTTACCACTGTTGCTCCAGATGATGCTAAAAAGGAGGGCTGGCTGGATTGTGGTGGGCTCTAGGAGGGTGGGGGTGGCAGGCTAGGGGCATATTCCTCAGCTGGTGCCACTATGAAAATCATTCACTGCTGTGGTGGGATGGGCTACAGCAGGAGACACCCATAGTAGTGGCCAGGGAGGATGTGGGGGTCCTCCCTACCGGAGACTCCAAGGTATGAGGGAGAGATCCCTAGCAGAGAACGAAGCAACTTCTAGTTGGGGACTCAATCAAGGGATAGATTTGGGAACAGGAAGGGATGAAAAGAGGGAGGGAGGTGAGGTGCCTATGTGGCACCTCTGCTTGGAGGGATAGAAAGTGAATCCTAAAGATTGTTAGGGCTGCGAGGCAGGAGGGAGAGCTGGATGTCGTTGTCCACCTGGCAACAAATGATCTGGCTAGGGACAGGGCTGGGATTGTGCAGGGGCATTTGAGGGAGCTGGGAAGGGGTCTTAGGCAGGTAATTCACTTGGTGCCTTTCACTGAGGTGTTGCCTGTATACAGCAGGGGGAAGGAAAGCAATCTCCACGCCAAGAGCTTCAGCTACTCGTTGCTGAAGGAACGGTGTAGAAAGGAGAGGTTCGGTTTGGGGACTGGATGCCAACCTGGAGGGATAAGGGCCTATACAGGAGTAACGGCCTGCATCCATCTGGGAAGGGACTCGTAGCCTTCACAGTCGTAGGCAGTCCATGGATAATGGATAAATGACTTAAAAGTTCAATGTGGTTTCTCTCCCAAGAGGACTGATCGCACCTGAAAATAGGCACTTGGCTGTCTAGTGTGACTTACCCGGTAAACAAAAGCAAATAATCAATGTTCATTTTGGGGGGACAAAAATTCTTCTATGAGTCCTTTGCAATCGAAGTTTTCTTATTGGTTCACCCTAATGTTTCGCATGTAAATGCTCTTTTTCAAAGAGCTTTCTTGTTCTAAAAATTCATGATACACAATTAGTGTATTTATATAATATAAACAATTTTTATACGTTACACGTGTTTAGAAAATTTTTATCTGGAACAAATTACAATCTTAATGATACTCGATTGCCTTATTCTCATTCCTACTAAAGATACTTTCAAGCACCAAGGTCTTATTCTGCAATAGAAAAAAGTTTCAGTATAAGCAAGTTTGTTATATAGGTATCAAAGGTTTTCTATTTTTGAGTTGTGTGTTTTTTTTTTTTTTACTTCGTTTGTGTTGATTCACTCTTCATTATAGTCTTGCAACTATACTGTGGTGCTATATGCCTGCTCCATCTCTCTTAACTATGGGCTACATACCAACAAATGTTCTTAAATTATTAAATAATTTTGGGACCATGTTCACTGCCTTTATTTATGTTTTTGTAGAGTTTATTTATGCGCCCTACCTTCGGGGCGCATCTCAGGGTTTCATCTGCAGCTGCCATACTCAACCGCCCACCTGAACCGAGCTTCTCCGGAAGCTACATCAGGTATGCAAAGTCCGAGCTCTCCTGACCCCACAGAGAGGCCCCAGACTCCAAAGAGAACCAGAGAGTCAGCTGATGTTGGGCGTGTGGTCAGTCATCCTGTCTAGGTTTGCTGTCGCCTCACCTGGCGGTAGGGGGATTTTCTTTTTTCCCACCCTGGAGCACGGACGTGCAATGATATCCCTCCCAGTGTGCGCACGCTCCTGCACGCACCTGGAAGACGTCTGCCGCTGCACCAATCCCTGTGCTTCTGCTGCCGTGCACTGCAGTAGCCCCAGCCTCCGCCAGGGGTCGCCAGTACATTGGAGGTTCCCCTCACCCTCCCTAGGACTAGGGGAGCTGTCTGCAGGCGCTCAGTCCTAGTACTCCCCTGCTGACCCCCGACAACCCGAGCTCATTCCCAAACTCTGGTCATCAAAGTGGCACGACATGTGGCATCCAGTGCCTCAGTGCCACTGGGCTGGACATTTATTTATGTTAAAAAGACATTGTAACCACAATCTTATACAGCCTTGTTATCTATATTACACTAGCAGGTGCTTCAATTATTTAATAAATGTAGTGCTTTAAAATGCGGGTTACCTTATGTTATCTTGCAGTGATTTTCACTGTTTGCCTTGTGTTTTCACATGCTTGCAATCTTTTTTACCTAAACAAGTATTGAATGAAATTCAGTTGTACTCCATTCATACTTCCGGTCTGTCAGCCAGTATAGCTTATCTGGACACTTCATTTTATTTCTTTTACCTGTTTATTTAATTTATCGATCATGCCAGAGCACTTTGTTTTTTATTCCCCCTTCATAGCAATCAATTATGTCAATTAACCACCGCGTTTCTGTAATGGTGGAAATTTGTAGAGGTTAGGTGGTATTACAGCATTAGCAGGTCTGCCCTTTCCAGAAGATTATTAGAACGCAAGTCTAAATGCTTGTTGAGGCCATTTACCGGGATTCGTTTGTCTTGGCTTCCTGGCCTGCTTGTGGCTGTTTGTTGTGCTATTCTCCATTCTTTTAAGCAGAACAGGAAATTATCTGTAAGGCCAATACATAGAAACATAGAATTTGGCAGATAAGGACTGCTTGGCCCACCTAGTCTGCCCATTTCCTACCTAATGGATAAGCTGCAGATCCTAGTTAACCAGCAGCCTGTTTCTTTCTACCCCAACCCCCTAGAATTGCCTTCACGGCTGTCCCATGCATGCTTGAATTCAATCACTATTTTGACTCCACAACTTCCTCCAGAAGGTCGTTCCATCATCACAACCGTCTCTGTGGAAAAAATACTTCCTTACATTACCACTGAGCCCCTCTATCTTCAAATTGTGCCCTTGCTCTTGCACACTCTTTTTTTTTTTTTTTTTTTTTGAAAGATGCTACCCTCTTGGACTTTGTTGATTCCCTTGAGGTACTTGAATGTTTCTATCATGTCCCCCCCTTTCCTCGAGGCTATACATATTAAGCTCCTTTAGTCTCCTCATATGTCTTCCGGTGCAGACCCTGCACCATTTTAGTGCCTCCTCTGGACAGCTTCCATCTTGTCTATGTCCTTGCAGAGATTGGGTCTCCAGAACTGTACACAGTACTCAGATGGGGTCTCACCAGCTGTCTGTACAGAGGGATAACAACTTCCTGTTTTCTACTGGTGATGCCTCTTCCTATGCATCCCAGTATCCCCCCAGCCCTCCTTACTGCCCTCTCACATTGCTTGCCCACCTTTAAGTCATCTGATATGACTACCCCCAGATCCCTTTCCATTTTTGTTGATGTTAGTATCTCACCCCCCATTGTGTACTCTTCCCCTGGGTTTTTGTTTCCCAGGTGCATTACCTTGCACTTCTTGGCATTTAATCTAAGCTGCCATACATTTGACCATTCCTCTAACCTTGCCAAGTTCCTTCTCATCCTTTCCACCCCACCTTGTGCATCAACTCTGTTGCAGATCTTTGTGTCATCTGCAAAGAGACATACTTTTCCTTCCAGTCCCTCTGCAATGTCTCTTACAAAGACATTGAAGAGGACCAGTCCTAATACTGAACCCTGCGGCACCCCACTAGTAACCCCCCTTTCTTCAGAGTGGACTCCATTTACTATTACCCTCTGTGTCCTATTCTCCAGCCAATTCTTTACCCAGGCTATCATCTTGGGACCCACTCCCAGGCTGGCTAACTTGTATATTAATCTTTTGTGTGGGACTGAGTCAAATGCCTTGCTAAAGTCTAGGTAGGCCATGTCCACAGCCCCTCCCTGATCTACTACTTTGGTCACCCAGTCAAAGAAATCTATTAGATTCTGCCTGGCATGACCTTCCTGCTGTGAATCCATGCTGCCTTGGGTCCCTGCCCTCTGGCCTCTAGGTACCGACAGTTCTTTCCTTCAGAAGTGATTCCATCATTTTCCCTACCACTGAGGTTAAACTAACAGGTCTGTAGTTTCCTGCTTCTGCCCTGCTCCCACTTTTGTGAAGGGGAATCACATCAGCCCTCCTCCAGTCCTCGGGTACCACCCCATCCTCCCATCATTTGTTAGAGGGTAGTCAGCAGTGTCACTAGTTCTACCCTTAGTTCTTTTAGAATTCTGGGATGAATCCCATCAGGCCCCATTGCTTTGTCCACCTTCAGTTTTAAGAGTTCTTTCAGAACCCTTTCTTCTGTAAATGGGCTGGTATCAACTTTCTTTTAACATGTGTGCTCTGTCTACCAGTAACCTTTTTAACTGATTTCTAAAGTTTAAAAGTTTACCTGGCGTTCTATTTCGGTTTCTTTGCTCTGCTTGGGCCAAATGTTTGTACGCCATTGCGCATTAGTTTTTACCTAAACATAGAAACATAGAAACATAGAAGTTGACGGCAGATAAGGACCGCAAGGCCCATCCAGTCTGCCCATTTCTTTTTCTACCTTATAAATGTGCCATCGGCCTTTGCTCTGTCAGTGACCTATCTATTCATACCTGAAGTGAGTGTGCCAGTAAATCCTCTGTAGCCTGATTGCAAGTCACGTGATGTATTACCGTGACTACCAATGCTGAGGCACATTGGTTTGTGTTGCTTAGGCAACATTCTGCTATGCTAAATGCATAGTTCCTGCGATCAGGCCGTAGCAAGGCTGCTGGATGGCGTAAATCATTAGTGTTAGTTACTACTCTAATCTAAGCAGATGCCATTTGTTTGGGAAGGAATTTTTTACAGCCTTTTAAAGTTTGATATAACCTATTTCTAAAATACATTTTCAAATGGCCATTATGATGTCTCTGGTGTTTACAATACTTGTACCCCTTAGTTCATGGCTTTGTGCCCAGCTGATTCATGATGGGAGACTTAAGGAAATTTATTTCATTTTTTTTTATTGCGTTTCACCTCTTATTTAAATTTCCAGATACTACAAGCTATAGTATGTGATACTGATATTTCCAATCACACTATAAATATTTTGTTGAGGTCTGGGGGGGGACAGATGGAAAGAAGGGGTTAATGTCACTGGCTACAGAAGTGAGGGCATGCCCTCTGGTGTCAGACCAGCAGCTCTTTTGTGTAATATTTTCTTGATGCTTTCTTTGTTGTTCATAGTCCTCAGCCGACAGTTCAAATGTATCTCATATGAACATTTATACTAGCTGAGGGGGGTGGTGTCAGAAGAAATCGGGGAGGCATAAACTGCCCCCCATAGACTGCAGTAGAGAAGGGAGGACTCGAAGGAGGTAATCCCGGTGCAAAATAAAGAAAAAACAGTATGGTTAAAATGAAAGGGGATGGCAGCACGAGCTGTAAAAGAGGCAAAAAGGAAACGGGAGAAGCGGGCAGAGTGGTAACAAAATGCAGAAGGCCATGTATGCAAATGCAAGAAGTGTAGGGGGAAAAAACTTTGGGACCGAGAGGCATCATGGCGGAGGCAGACCTTATTATCGTGGCCATTACTGAGTTGTGGTACACAGGAAACCATGACTGGGATATGGCCATACCAGGCTATTCTCAGTTTAGGAAAGACTGGTGGGAAGGAAGGGTGGTGCTGTATGTAAGGGAGAGTGTCAAAATAATGGAGACACAGGGAATCTGGGGAGGGGCTGGAGGTACTTTAGGTCACCCTGGAGACAGACAGAGCCACTATTCACACTGGCATGACCTACAGACCTCCAGCACAGGGGAAGAATTTAGATAAGGCACCAGTGGAAGCCACTGGTACAATGGCAGAAAAAGGGGAGGTGCTGCAGGTGACTTCAATCTGCCAGAGGTAGACTGAAGTCCCCCAGTCACACCTTCACCTGACAGCAGGGACATCCTAGACTCCTGCAGGGAGCAATTCTCGGGCACCTAGTCAGTAAGCCTACTTATGATGGGGCAACACGGGACTTGGTGCATACTAACAGGGTCAGTACTGCAGACATTAGGGTGGGAGGCCACCTGGGAACCAGTGATCGCCATACAGTGCAACACAAAGACTGTGGTGGAAGCGAACCACACAAGGAAGAGGGTCCTGGATTTCAGGAGAGCAGATTAAAAAAAAAGGGGGGTGAATGCATCAGAGATGATGGGGGTGGAGGAACAGTGGGTTAAGCTAAGGGAAGGCATAGTGAAGGGGCAACAAACCTCTGGGCAAAGGAATTGAGGAAAAAGAAACCAAGTATGGTTCTCGAAGGAAGTGGCTGAAAAGGGTTGTATTCAGGAGGTATAAAGAGACGGGTACTGGTTCAATACCGCGCAAGTAAGACAGCGTGGCATTTTTATTTTTTGTTTACTGGGTAAGTACACTAGCCAACACAATGACTATTTTCAAGTACGACCCGGGAGAGTACAACATAAAATAAGATGGGTACAAAACATTTCCATTTTTAACATGGGGAGAAAGCAAACAGAAGTTTTAGGCAACGGTACATAATGTAAAAACATTTTAACATAACAGAGTTAATAGGAAGCATTTCAGGTTCACACGTGGTGAGGAAACGGATACCACGGCTTAAATAGGAGGTAAACAAAACATCCGTAGGCCACGGTGGGCAAAGTAAGTAGCAATTGTTGGGGCAAACAAATTACAGTTCAGCAGAGATTTTGTGTAAAAGGTCAAACTAAAAGGTAGAGGATTGAGAGATTGGAAAACAACAAGGGAGGGCAAGTCTTTAGGGCTAAGGAAAAAAGTATGGGGCACCAGACTAAATCTAAGAGGGAAAGGAAAGAGAGAAATCGGGGGCACCTCACCTTAACAAGGCAATCGGGTAGGATCGAAGCAAGTGCAGGGGCCAGTGCACAATAGATAGCAGTGAAGTTCTTTTTTAAAACTCTGAGTCTCGGCCGATTTGAGCTGAGAGGGAAGAGCATTCCAGAACATGGGAGCCGCACATTTGAAGGCCCCAGTACCTTTTGTGGTAGAGCATCTAGGAACTTGGAGTAGTTTTCCGCAGACCTCAGACCGCGAGGGATGGAGTGTGGAATTAAAAGTTCTGCCAGAGATTTAGGGGATTTGAGCCTTACAACAGAGTCAGTAAGGGAGCCAAGATAATAATTTCTTGTGGCCATAGGGGAGAGCCATCCTAAGTCAACATAGCTGACAGCGGTGCTTTTGTCTTGAGGATGAGGATGCATATCGACATATGTTATTGTAGGTGACATCCCATTTCTGGAGGGTAGTTTTGTGAGCACTAGAGAGGATGGGGGCACTGTAGGTTAGGGAAGGTAGGAGTACACCCCTGGCAATGGCTTTTTTAGCAGACGGCATAAGCAAGTATCCAGATTTGTAAGCAGCACCGAGTTTGCAGTTTACAGCCTTGCAGATGGATTGAATGTGCAGGCTCAGATCGAGGGATTGGTCAAGCATGACACCAAGATAGTTAAAAGATGAGACAGTTTCTAGTGTTGTATCATCTGAGTCCTAGACTGTAAGGGAGACGGGGCTCCTACGGAGTTTAGGGGCAGAGCCAAAAAGCATGGCCTTGGTTTTCTTTGTTTAGGACCAGCTTGTGCTCATACAGTCAGTTTTGTATATTTGTGAAATCCGTTTGAAGTGCTGAGTTCAGATTCTCCACCTTTTTTATCACTGGCGTAAATGACAAGATCATCAGCATACAAGAGAGATGAGCAATTTTGAAGGGCACAGGGGACATTATTTATAAAGAGAGAAAAGGAGAGGACCAAGGATGGAGCCTTGAGGAACCCCCACATTTACTGAGGCTGAGTCAGAAATGGCTGAGTTAAATTTAACTGCTTGAGACCTATCGGATAGATGGCTACTAAACCAATGTACAACTGGAGAGGAGAAACCGGCTATGCAAGCAGGATAGGAGTAGGGGGGTGGTCCACAAGGTCGAAAGCCTTTGTAAGGTCTATGAATACAGCACCTGTGAGTCTACCTCCATCCATGTTAGAGATTATGTCAGAGGTGAGCTTCAATAGCGCAGTGGATGTACTATGGTTTTTACGGAAACCATGTTGGGCATCAGATAGGATATCCCACTTGTTTAGAAAGTCACGTGTTTGGATAGCAACCGCCTTTTCTAGTAGTTTTGACAAAACTGAGAGAATAGCAATAGGTCTGTAGTTGTTTATGTCCTTTTTATCACCTTTTTTAAATACAGGAGTTATTCGAGCAAACTTCCACAGGACTGGGACAGTGCTAGTGATCAGGGATAGTGAAAATATTTTAGCCAGTGGTGAGGCTATATGGGCAGCAACAAGTCTTAGTAGACGTGGTTCAAGGAGGTCCGACCCCATGCTGGTGTTTGCAGATGTGGATAAGAGAAGTTTAAAGACCTCTAACGTGGTAATTTCTTTAAAGTAAAAAGGAGGTGTATGCTGAGATATTTGGAGAGTAGTAGAGGAGCCAGGTAGTCTTTGAGGTTCACTACCCCGGAGGTGAGAGGTCTGCGGCGTGAAGGCAGAGATATACAAAGACAGGTCTGAGAATTTCTAGTTAAGAGCATCTGCAATGGTCTTGGGATCATTGCAGTGCACCCAATTTAATATCATATCCTTGGGGGTATGGGCCTGTGGGGATCCCAGAAAGGTTTTGATATGGGCCCAAAATTTCCTTGAGTCAGATGCTGCGCTCACAAGCAGGTCCTGGCAGTATTTACTTTTTGCTAATCTTATTTTCTTTTTACATAGATTTCTACTAGCTCTATAGGAGTTAAAATCATCCATACACCTGGTTTGTTTGAAACACTTCCATAGTTTATCTCTGCGGCGTAGATCAGAAAGGAGATCCTTGTGTAGCCACTTGGTTTGTTTGCCTGTAACTCTCTTGGGGACATGCCTTGATCGGATAGCAGTGAACTTATTGAGAAAGATGTGCAGGGCCTCATCAACACTGTTTGTGTGGTAGATGTCAGACCAATCTACACAAGAAATGTCCTGGAGGAACGCCTTTTCATCAAGCTGTGCAAAGTTCGAAAAGGTGACATAACGTGGTGGGGGAGGTGGCGGGGCACCAGAGGCCCACATGCAGAAAATCGGGGAATGGTCTGATCAAGGCCAGCAAAGATCCCTGTGGAGATCAAATGTTCAGGTCAGACAGAGTAACCAGTCAATGAGGGTGCCAGTTTTGGTAGGATTTGGGACCCATTGGTTCAGTAATCATCTGATGAAGGTTAAAGGTGCTGGTGACTGATACCAGGGAACTATGAGCAGGACCCAGCCAGTTTAGGTTAAGATCACCAAGAATTATTGCCTCATTTTGGTTTATGTTTGGAAGTCTTTTCGAGTAGGTCTTGTAATCCTGTGAGGCCACCAGAGGGAGGATTATAGGCACATATGACATGGAGCTTTTTTGCCCCTAATGTAACTGTGACGTGTAGATGTTCATATACCTCAGCAGAGGTCAGGTTAAGGACTGTTTAGGTTGAGGTGAGATCTGTAATAGATGGCTACACCACCCCCACGCTTAGTTTTTAATCTATCACTTTGTATCAGGGAGTAGTTGGCAATCTTGCATAGGGTGTCAGGTATGCTAGGTTTTAGCCATGTTTCAGAGAGGCAGAGAATGTCAGGGTTGTAACTTTTTATCCACGCCTCCAGTTCATCCTTATGGCATGTTAGACTCCTGATGTTCATGTGGGCAATAAGGAGCCCTTTCCTTGGAAGGTCAGTTGAGGTATGAGCAGTGGGGTGAGAGAGAGGGCCAGGATTCACCTCAATGTCTCCTGCTAGGAGGATTAATAACAGTGCCATGAGGCAGGACCATACCTCTCAACTGTACCACATTACGAGGAACGTTCCTCATTTTACTTCAGAAAAGCTCCCTGTTCCACATTGTGAGGACTTGTTCCACATTCAGTATTAACATTTTGAAGCAAAAATCTATAGTAAATGATGCAAAACATATATTATTCAATTAATTAAAGATTTTCTGAACATAAATGCAAATATTTTAACAGTGTTCTAAGCCTCCTAGGTAAAGATTTGATTAAGTGTTCCACATTTTGCTCATTTGTTCCACATTTTGAGAGGCAATGTTCCACATTTGGGGGACAAAAGGTTGAGAGGTATGGGCAGGACCTTTCCTGGAAAAAGATTTGGATCTGATCAAACCTTCTGCACCACTTATGACGGCCAAGAAGCATATAATAGGTACAGCCTTTAGGGTAAAGGATAAAGACAAGCAGGTGCCAGCCTATGTTTGGTTACAAGTGAGTTGGAGAAGGTAAAATCCCGGGTATCAGACCCTATACCAAGATGGTCACTGGGAAATAGGAGTGACACTATGTTCATATAGAAAAGAGCAAAAATGACAAGGAGAATAACCCCCGGACAGCGAAAATCCTTATTTCTTTGTGTAAGGTACTCTATGGGATTAGGGACAGTGTTATCATAAAGTATAGTATGTGGCATTTTGGAGTAGTTTGGGTACATCGTAAGCTGTGGTAGGCAGTAGTCGAGAGAGGACTATGACTGATAATTGCAGTATAAGAGGATACTGATAGAGCAGGAGTATAATCCACAAGGTAAGCAGCAATCCTCTTTGTAAGGCACAATTTGGAGGAAAATGCAGTGAAACTAGTAAGTGAGGGACCAGCGGAGGATTTATAGCTAGTGCAAGCTTTTCAGGAAGCCTAGTTATTTTCTGCAAATTACCGTTTAAGACAACCCCTCGTGGTAGTGCAGTATAAGGAGCAAATGGGATTTTAGGGACTTAGTCATATGACAGGCCGAGAGCTATATAAGTAAGTGCCCACCCAGGGAGGCGAGGTGGGGCGGGTGGGAGTCAGGGGAAGTGTCTCCTGTATGCTCTAGCAAAAGTCAGGGCCCCGAGGGGAGCGCTCACCAGGATATCAAGTAAGAACAGCTTTTGCAGTGAAACTATTAAGCAGAAAGTTCAGAAAAATACTTTTACGGCTCCTCGACCGCGGCAAGTAACCTAGGGGCACTCCAGACCTTCGAGTAGAGCTGAGATTGAAGGCGCACCAATCGGCAGGCAGTATGAAGGAGGTGCACCAATCAGCAGTCCAGCAGCAAGTGCAACAGCCAATCGGCTAAGCCGCGCCTTTTTTCGAGCAAACTAAACAGTCCACGGAGGAACGTACCTTAGAGTTTAGGTTACGGCTTTTCTGCCTGCCCCAGCAAGCTGCAGCCGAGCTCGTGGTTCCAGTGGCGGGGATGATTCCGCCGGTCATCGCGCTCCTGCCCTGCAAGAAGGGGAAGCTGTAGTGAGGTGAAGGAAGGGTGAAGGTGGCCAGTCCTGGTACCGCCGCTCCCAGGGCGGTCTCGAAAGCTCCAAAGCCCCAGTGGGCTTTGAGGTTCACAGCTTAGAGTTTAGGTTATGACTTTTCCGCCAGCCCCAGCAAGTTGCAGCCGGGCTCGTGGTTCCAGTGGCAGGGATGACTCCGGCGGTCGTCGCGCTCCTGCCCTGCGAGAAGGGGAAGCTGTAGTGAGGCGAAGGAAGGGTGAAGGCAGCCGGTCCTGGTAACGCCACTCCCAGGGCGGTCTCGAAAGCTCCGAAGCCCTGGTGGGCTTTGAGGTTCACAGCTGGAAAATAGTGATAGATTGCAGGGAGACAAAGACAAAGGGGTGTGCACCTTAACCACACTGTGTAGAGTGCGACTGAACTTACAGTGACGGGGGTATAACAGAGGTAGGGAATTACCACTATCCCTGTCGCTGTGCGCTATTTACATGGAGTTATCAAGTTGCTGTGTGCTGGATGCCTGGTTGAGCAGGTAAGGTACCAGCACACGGTGAAATCGGGAGATCTGGGACTGCGGTTTGGTTCCCCCCAGATCTTCCCGTGCTACTGCTTTTGCAGTTATTTATTTTTTTTAAACAAAGTCCTCCCCTCCTGAGTTCCTCCCCATCCCCCAGGTCCACCCCCCCTTGAATTATTGTATAAATTCCTGGGGGGGGGGTCTAAGCCCTCCACATTTGAGGGTACAGGGGAAAAAACCCGCGCAAAAAAAAACAAAAAAAAAAAAAAAAGGAAGCTCATTGTTTTGAAGGGTGTGCACTGTTTGTGTCATGTCGTTAATTTACCTGACATTATTGCAGCGCACACCCTTTTGCTTGCAGCATTTACTGCTGCATGGTTTTTGTTTTAGGCAACATGATCCCATACCAAAGAGACTCACAGGGAAGAGTGTCAGGAGAAGCAGAGGGAGGCAATGAAAGCTGTGAGGAGCACAAAGACATAAACTGAGGAAAGAATAGCCCAAGGGTAATGAAAGGGGACAAGACATTGTTTAGGTACATAAGTAAAAAGAGGAAGATTAGGGGAGGGATTGTGAGGTTAAGGCAGGCAGGTGGGGCCTGTGCAGAGGAGGCTCAGGAAAAAGCGGATATCCTGAACAAATATGTTTTTTCCTACATTTTTATTAAATTTTTCAGAGCAACGTACTGCAGGTTTCAATGTGAAAAAGTGCAAAATAATGCACTTGTGGCACAGAAACCCAGGGGCAAAGTACAAATTGGGGGGGGGGGGGAGTATTATTTACAACCACCAAGCAGGACAGAGACCTGGAGGTAATCTCTGATCTAAAGGTGGTCAGGCAGTGCAACAAGACAGTTGGGAGGGTGAGTGGGATGCTGGGGTGCATAGGGAGGGGTATCACCAGCAGAAGGAGGGACATGATGCTGCCTCTATATAGATCAGTAAGACCTCACTTAGAATACTGTGTACAGTTCTTAAGGCCACATCTCCACAAGGATGTAGACAGAGTGGAGGCAGTCCAGAGGAGGGCAATGAAGATAGTGTGCAGTCTGCATCAAAAGCCCTACGAGGAGAGACTAAAGGAACTCTGTATGTACACCCTGCAAGAGAGGAGGGATGGGGAGATATAATAGAAAATACCTCACAGGGGCAAATGAGATACAGGAGGGAAGTATTTTTCAGAAAAAGGTGCACAAGAACAAGGGGACATGCTATGCAGTTGGGGGGCGGGGGTTAGCTTCAAGAGAGATGTAAGGAAGTACTTCAAACCGCCAGCCGAGGTGGTGGCAGTGAAAACAGTGGTGGGGTTCAAGAATGTCAAGAATGCATGGAATATACATAAGGGAATTTCGGTGGAAAGGAATGGTGTGAGGGAGAATGAGTGAAGATCAAGTAGGGTCTGCAGTGATACTGTGGGTAGGGAAAAATGGTCTGACTGGGTGAGCCAAGCAGTCCTTATCTGCCAACAAAGTCTGTTTCACCCGACAACATGGTGGGCTGCCCACCAAGAATCAATTTTGTGGCCCTTATGCCACCTCCACCATAGGGGAGAGGAGCCATGGAGAAGGTGGCGTTGGACAGTAAGTCCATGGGTTGACTGAATTGGAGGGGAGGACCCAAAATGAAGGCCCAGCCAAGATGGCAAGGTAAAAAGGATTAACAAAGAAACAAAAAAATTGAAAACTTTAGATGAGTTTTTGGGAATGTAGTTCGTTTTTGCCTGCTTGATGCTGTTTTTTGCTTAGGGGAAAAATGTCCCAATGTGCTTTCCATACTTATAGTTTAAGAAGTTCTAATATGCTTCTGTGTGGTAATGACTGCGTCCCCCTCCTCGCCACGATTTCTATTGAAGTTAATGTAGACCTGGAAATTTGGTTTTGCCAGTTTTTGTTTTCCGTTTCTGATCCTGTTTTGTGTGGATGCTTGTTTAATGGAGACAAGAACAGGAATGGTGATGTGTAGGGAGAGAGTGAGCGAGTGCCAATGGGGAGAGACGGGGTTGGGGGGGGGAGAGAGAGACACAGAATGATTGTAGAGAAAGAGATAGCAGGCACGCAGCAGGTTTGTACTTGACACAGGTTTTGTGCACAGAAGTGAACACTGGGTCTGTACGGTAGTGAGGCAGCACAGACAGAATGCACCAACAGTGCAGTGAGAGACAGTGTAACGGTCAGGAGTGTTAAGATGAGCTGAATAAAGATTTGAATTGTTGATTCTCATTTCACTGTATTTATGTCCTGAAGTTAGAGTAGTGCTTACTAACAGAACAGAGGGAGTCAATGGGTGGCTAACAACGAGAGACTTTTGGCAGGGCTTCTAATTTACTAAGCAAAAAAATGGCTGCCAGTTTGTTTGTTTTTCAAAAGAATGTCTAGGTGTAGTGACATGTGATGCATCTGAGGACCCGCACTGTGCTCCGTTAATGCACAGTTTCCCGACTAGTTTAAACCAGTTGTTTTTCTTTGAAGTTTATTCAGTGTTTTCAATAAAATGCACAACAAAAAAGCAGCATTGTCATACATAGAATAAAGTCTGCTGGAGTTTAGCTACTTGCCAACATACAGTAATAGATCTTGTGTAAGAAGTATGCAAAACTTAGATTCCAGTACCCTTAAAAAAAAATCTAAGCTCCCCCCCCCCCCAACCACCCCAGATGTGAAAATGTGGTGGTGTGCATGGTGTGTAGCTGTGGCACGTCCCCAACTACCTTCCTCGCTGGACTGTGTGCACAGCCAGTACCTGGTGCAGCTTGAGGGTGTGGATGTGGCGCAGAACCCCCATTGTACATGTGTGCGATTTACGCACCACCTCCACTGTGCAGTGAATGATCATAACGAAGCCTACAGACAGCATATATGGGCACGTAGGCTTTCATAAATAGAGGCCTATATACATCACCCATGTCAGCCATATTATTTCAAAATGAGGAGTAGCTTGGTTAAGTTGGGCTGTCAATTTTTCTATGCAATATAGATTTCTGATATGGTCCTGCCATAACGTGATGCTAGGAAAGGTAGCTGAAAGCCAGTTCTCTAATCATTTTTCTAGCTATTAAAATGCAGATCCCCAGCAGTTTATGGATGTTAATGTTCCTGTGTCCTCTGGGAAGATCCAGAGGTAGAAGTGTGTTTGCACTCGGAGTAAAGGATACAGCAAAGATTTCTTATAACTCCTGGCCCCACCGCTGGAGGGAATCCATGGCAGACTCCAGGTGGCTGGGAGAGATGTGTGCCAGTCGGGGAAATGGGGACATGACTGGTTCCCACTGCCTGCACCCCATGGAGAGAAACACCATGGCATCAAAGTATATCGATCCCACAGTTCTACAGAAATGATATTCAAATCTGCCTGCCACTTAAGTTTAACATCTGTAGAGTGAGGAGATAATGTCTAAAGGGCTATATATAACCTGGATATCAAGGAATCTAGTGGCCCTCCACTCAATGTCTGTATGACTAGTGATATCAGTGGGGGTGGGCTCACCTTCTGGGCAGGCCCACTGCTGAGCCTGAATATAACCTCCGAGTTGCATGTGCCTGAAAGAATCAGTAGTATACAGGCCATATTTAGTAAGCAATTCTGTAAAAATCTATAAAGTCTCCCCCCTCATAATATTACCCAGCAAATAAAGCCCCTGCATTTCCCACAATTTATAAATATGATCCAATCTGGCTGGCATGACATTGGGATGAGAGGAAAATAGTTGCAGCAGAAATCTGGGCATGAGCTGGGGTGTGTAAGCACTTTAAACCAACACATTAATGTTTGTTTAATATAACAGTTGTCAGAACTGGATCTATTGGCCACTCACAGACTGCAATACTGTAGTGGTAGGGGGTGTCTCAAACCCACTCAGCAGGTCCGGCCGTCTGCTCCCACAGTGCCAACCTCCGAGCGCAGTCTTGTAAACAGGTAACAAACAGGGTAACCCTCCTGTCTGTTTTGTGGGTCCAAATCACCTTTGGTCTCATGTCCTGGAGGGATTCAAACTGTGAACCTTATGCTATCGTACCCAAATGTACAGGCTCAGATAATTCTTCTCTTTGGGGAAATGCCAGATATCTTTTGCCAAGGGCACCTAACTAGGTATACAAAATTAACCCTAAAACTCTATGAAAGACCTTAGGAAAATTCTTACCTTTTCCCAGTTTGGTATTACCTTTAAGCTTATGCACAGTGTCAACTTTAACCATATATGCTTCACACACAAAAGAGAATTTCGAAGGCACACCAAGCAGTATCTTTAAAATAAGAGGCTTACTAAGAAAATGGATAAAAATATGTAAAATGTAAACACAGAACCATATATCACAAAGCATACAATCACTTTAAGGAAAAAGTGCAAACTCCTACCACCATAATACAATGAGACTTGTCTATCTAATGTGGTAACTTCTAAAACCGTGCTTAGAGTAGATATTGTTTCAGAGTCCAACAGGAATGTGTCAGTAAGTGGAAATACAGAATACAGTTTAAACCCTGTCTCCACCCCTTCTATGACGCCACCTAGCTCCTCCTTTTTAAAATACAAAAATTAATGCACACAGGATGTCCCATCACTCAGGAGGTATATTAAATAAGGTGACATCAGCAAAAACATGTTTCCCCATATGACCCTGTGAGCTTGAGTCTTCCCTTTGATCTAGTCTTTCCTGCTCCCCAAGACATCACAGGAATTTTACAACTCTGCAGTTTTTCTGACTTGGCTGTCATAGCTTCTTTTAGCACCCGTTGAAATTAACTGCTCTTTCCTCTGAAGATGTCATAAAATGGATATATTAGTTCCTGGCTTCAAGGCAACACAGATCATAAACATCGGCTAGAAAATGCGACTTGGAAGTTAATCACACCACAGAGATCTACTGTTTAACATATCCTGTCATTTAAAACTGAAACCTGGGGGGGGAGGGGTCCCAGGAGCATCCCAGGAGCACAGGATGTCTCGTGAGACACTCAATAAAACATTTTTTATATTACAAAAATCATAGAACGGTCAGAACCAGCTGGCCAAGTGTCACAGGGGGGAAGTCCTTGTCCCATATTTAAATAGCTTTTCAGTGAGCAGAGCAGAAGGGGGACAGCCAGTACGTAACGTGCTAATTTGTGCAGCCAGAAGATAATTATCCAAATTACAGAGGGCAAGGCAACCACTATGGTTCGGTAGTTGCAGGGTAGAATATCTAAACTGTGGCTTATTACCTGCCCAAACAAACTGGGAGAAGATTCTGTCCCATTGCTGGAATTGTACTTTTGCAGGCGACACAGGGAGAATTTCAGCCAGACATTAGAGACCAGGCAGGAGAGCCATTCGGATACAATCCACTCTCTGCATCAAAGTTAGTGGGATGGACTGACATACCTTCAGGTCCACCTGAAAGTTTTGCATCAGAGGATTAGTTAAGTGGCAGGAGTTGAGGGAGTCTACAGAGATGAAGACTCCAAGGTATTTCAGAGCGGGGGGATTCCATAGAAAAACAAACAGCTGATTAATTGCCTGTGTGGGATTATAATTTGCTTGAAGGACCTCTGTTTTCATGGCATTTAGTTTATATCCTGCACATGTCCCAAAATGATTTAAACAATCCCGTAAGGGGTTCAGTGAGGTTTCTGGGTGTGTCATAGATTAACAAATCATCAGCGAACAGTGGTAATCTCTTTACCCTTCCTCCAATATTCAGGCCTTTAATACCTTGATTTTGCTGTATGGCTTGGGATAAAGCTCCCAGATAGAGGGCGAACAGTAGGGGTGAAAGGAGCAGCCTTGGCGTGTTCCCCTTGCCAGCTTGAAAGTTGGAGAATGCAAGCCACTGGTCTCTAAATAAGCCAAGGGGATTCACATAACTGAAAGACCTCTATAAAGGTGGGTGAAACTGCATTTTTCACACGTTGGTAATTGAGAAAGGCCATGCCACCGGGTCAAAAGCCTTCTCTGCATCTGAGCTTAAGAGAAACTGAAAATTTGACTGGGTGGCATGGTGTACGATGTGTAATGTATGCTTTATATCATTCTGTCTGTCAGGATCTTATGAACCCATCTTGTCCCAGTCAATAACAGGCAGAATCTTATCAAGCCTACGAGCCAAAAGTGGTGTGAATGCCTTATAATCCATGTTAAAGGAGAACTGCACTGAACCTGTAAGTCCTTTTTCCCCAATTAGTTAGTTTTTTGTTGACCGGGTAAGTGCACTAGACAAATCCTGCCTATTTTCAGGCACAACCTAGGATGAGGGGGATACAGATGAATGCCAACTGACCTTGAACCAGATTAAACTGTTGGTGGTATTTTTAGTGAATGGGGTAAATCTGGCCAGGACACCGGGGGAAACCCCCCTACTCTTTTCAATAAGTGCCATGGGATCTTTAACATCCACCTGAACTACCACCAATCCAGGCAGATGGGACCTCTGTTTAACGTTTAATCCGAAAGACAGAAAGACAATAGCAGCTGTTTAAGTACTTACATTTCAATGAGCCTTTTAGCAACCTCTGTGGATGATTCTGCTTTACTGTCTGGTAAGCACCATTTTAGAACTGTGTGGTGTAGTTTGTCCCTCTCAGTCACAGAGTTCTGTAATCGAACATTAATGCATTGTGCCAACAGCAGAAAAGTAGCATGGGGACATAAACTACATCATACAGTTCTAAAATGGTTCTCACCAGCAGCATGTAAATCAGAAATGCCCACTAGGATAGCTAAAGCCTGGGTAGGTAGACGATAACCGAATTTGAACCAGTATTTAAAAAAACAGCTTCTACTGGGGGGAAAAATGACATAGATTAAGCGCAGTTCTCCTTTAAGGACTGATATTGATCTATAGGAGAAATAAAGATTTTTATCCTTGTTTGTTTGACTTTAAGATAGCCAAAATCATGGCTTGCTTCCAAGTGGAGGATGATTTACATCCATTTTATAAGGGTTTTGATATACAGATTATGAAGAAGTCAAAACATGGAATATGCAATGGGCTGACTCAAAATACTCCATGTATCCAAGTATGAGGGAGCAGGAACGTAACTCACATGTGGCAGAGCTATGAATGAGCTATGAAAGTTCTGCCCCTCAAGTGATGAGACACTGCATATCTTGAGTCTGACCATTGCATGCTCAATTTATACCACATCAGTTTACTAGTTTAACATTACATCTACTGTTTGTTTTGAGGATACTGTAAACTGCGGGAGCAGCCTGTGATGGTCACGACCAATCACAGCACTTCCTTCAGTTTCGGAAAGTCTCGCATGCAGTGCCACAGTAATGGGCTTTTTTTTGGGTGCTCACAAAGTCAACATTGTGAAGAAAAAGTGGTGTGTGTGTGTGTGTGTGTGTGTGTGTGTGTGTGTGTGTGTGTGTGTGTGTGTGTGTGTATATATTTAAAAAAAAAAAAAAAAAAAATTGTGCATACCCTAAAAATGTTTTAGGTCTGATTGGACGGCCTCATATGGATGAGTGTCGCCACTTGCATCCTTAAGAGGCTAGAACTGCTCACCTTCTCGTCCCAAGAACATGGGTGGCGACACATTAGATCAGAGGGCTGTGGGTTCAGTTCCCACATCTGGCACTTGGATTAATATCCCAGTACTGACACTGTAGTGCAGCATGAGAGGGGTGCTGCACTTCTGAGGTGCCATCTTTCGGATGAGACGTTAAACCGAGGTCCCATCTGCCTGGATTGGTGGTAGTTCAGGTGGATGTTAAAGATCCCATGGCACTTATTGAAAAGAGTAGGGGAAAGTTTTTATTGCAATAAGAAATCGTGCAACGCACTCAATAACAAAACAAAAAACTTCATACAAAAGGAAAAAAACACAAAGGTAATATATTACATATCAAAATTTAAACTGAAAAGAGAAACAATACAATAGTACAACAAAGAAGTATCCATCAAGTTACGGCTGAATCTGAATCAGTTATCCAAGGAAGTGCAGTCCATAAGGCGAGCAATCTAGACTCTCTGTGCATTGTCTGTTCACGTTCATAGATGGCTTTTAAGTCCTTCACAATTTTCTGTTCAAGTTCTAAATATGTGCAGTCCTTTTGCTGTAGGGTAAACTGACATCTCGCCATCCAAATATTCCACTTAATCACCACTAAAATAATATTCAAAGTATCCATATACCAAGAGGACCACTGGGGGGGGGGGGGGACACCATACATAACCGTCTGAAAGGATACAGACTGGAATATCGGAGTAGCCCACCTTTACGCCAAAAAAACTCACCATTGCTGAATAAATGTACATTCAAAAAATAGATGAGATATCGTCTCCAGTGCAGCATTGCATAACGGTCTAGAACACAATCGGTCTTGAAGCTGTTTGTGTTTGTGATTGGCTTTAACATTTATCCTTTCATGGCAAGATAGCCAATGAAAGTCCCACATGTGTGCAGGTATTCCTTTACAACGCAACAAGGATAAAAGGGAAGAAAGATGTTGGACCAGACATTTATCAAAAGGGGACTCTGTCATACAGAGAGAGGAAAGAAGTGTCTTATAAAGAGTTTCATGTGAATGAGCAATAAGCATCTGAGGTGATAGTTTCCATTGCTTTAAGCGCAGAAACATATGTTTCACATACAATGGCGTGCCTTCAGAGTGCCGCAACACACGTAAGGAGTTGTGTTCCAACTGGTGGAACCAAACTTTACAGGAGTCATGAAACCACATTTCCCATCCCCTCTGAGAGTTAATCAGAAGTGGCCGCAAATTAGCTGTGAAAAAAATGCTAGAAAAAAAGGATTAATCATACATTACACCACCCTCCGTAACGGGTAGATAAGTAAAATTCCTTTTGATCAGATTCAGCCTGCTCCCCCATAACGCCTGAAAGAACAGGCTGAAAACCGTTTCCATTTGTTTCGGTATAGGAAATACATAACTTAAAGAAACAGTGGTATCAAAAAAGTCTTTATCAAATATACCCTCTTCTTTTTCCCAATTGATCCTCTATTCCAAGAGGCGACTTTTAGTCTACCCTGTCGTAGTTTAATATCCCAATTAAAAAAGTCTGAGTCCCTAGTTCCGAAATAAACCCCTAGGATACGAATGGGGCCCTCTACCAGATGCAGTGGGCCAATATAGCTTATCGAGGCAGCAATGGATCCCAACTTGATACCCATCCTCTTACTAAAGTTCAGACAGGCCCCGGAAAAATTTCCAAACAAGAAACATTCTTGTAGAGAAGCCTTCACCGAGGATGTATCAGCCACTAGGAAACAAATAATCTGCATACTCAATAGCTTTATAAGGTGCAAGCATAGCAGAACATGAAATGGCATGGATCTGAGGGTGAACATTCAGACGTTAGAGTAGTACATCTAAAAACAGGACATATAATAGAGGACTCACAGGACAACCTTGACGGACTCCTCTTTTTACAGGGATCATAGGTCCTACCCAACCATTTACAACAGGAACTGTGGCCGTCATGTAAAACTTTTGCAGCCATCGGATCATGATGTCCGGTATATGCAAAAAATGTAGTGCCTTCCACAAAAAATCGTGGTTAACCAAATCAAATGCTGCCTTCTGATCCACTGAAACTATAATGCCAGAGGCTAAGCCTGCAAATCCATGGGCAAACAGTTCCCGAAGGAGAATCGGGTGATCCGAGATTCGCCTGGTAGGTATTGAGCAGGACTGGGCCGGATGCAAAACCGTTTCTGCAATTCTCGTCAGACATTTTGCAATAATTTTCATTAATATTTTAAAGTCTGTATTTAACATGCAGAGAGGGCGCCAATTCTCAAAAAGGTGAACGTCGCCTTTCTGTTTGTAAACATATTAAAGCACCTTTTGTAAAGTCTAATGGTATAGTCTCACTACTGAGCAGAGTATTAAATACAGAGGTCAGTTCAGAGGTGAAGTGGCCGTTTAGCACTTTATACAAAGCAGCCGGGAGACCGTCTGGACCAGGAGTTTTTCGTAAGGGCAACGAAGAAATTGTCAGACAACTCCTGCTCCGTTATGGCGGCACAAGCCACATCCACACTCTGTTTCGAAGGGAGTGGAACCTCAAGATCCATGTACAGGGTAGTAGGATCATCCATTACAGCTGGGAGGGGGGAGAAAAAAGCATTCGTGTGGTCTGTCACAATCTGCTGAATACCAGAATGTGTAGAACATAAGGTTCCCACAGAATTGGCAAGACACAGCATTGTTTTCTGGGTAACTTGTTGTGAATTAGATTCAAAACGGCAAACTACTTCCCGTGACCCAGACACATTGAATTTGTGTTGATGGTACAACTGTTGTGATTGTCTGTCTGGACTGAAAACATAACACATATTTCCGTATCGATTGAATTTGAAGAGAAAGGTCTTGTCCCGTCTCATGTGCTACAGATAGCAACAACTGTAGGCATGCTCTTTTCTGTAAATAGTCCAAATAATCCCTCCTGCTTTTTTGTCGACTAACTTTTCAGATAAATAAAGCATGTTTTGTATCTAACCACCAACGTATCGGGTCTTCATAACAAACACAGATTTACGAGCAGAAATGAAAGATAGGAGAAATCGTTAACATCATATCTTGTAACAGGGATGTTTTGAATTTCCAAAATCCCGGCCCTTTGCAAAAAGGGGCAACTGAACCTATACCAACTGACAGTATTTTGTGATCAGAGAAGGCTACCGCCTGTACCTGAGCTGAACCAATCTGTAACGTACGAGATAAAAAAACAAGACCAATTCGTGTTGCCAATTTTCCTTTTTGAAATGTGGGAGTATGTTGATTCGTGAAAGAATGATAAGCATCAATCAAGTGTGCAGTGCGAATTAGTTTACCCAATTCATGTGAGTCACAAAAAATTTCTTGGTGGTGGCAAACAAACTTTTATCTTGTAGGCTTAGGCCACAGTTAAAATCGCCAGAAAATACTAATTGGAAGGAAGTATGCAAATAAGGGCAAATCAAAGAAAGCAAGGCTATGCGAGCAGTCTTAATTTGGGGGGCATAAATGTTTATTACTCGGTACGGGCAGTTTCCTATAACTAAATCCAAAACTAGGGCTCTACCAGGAGCTAAATCAAACAATTTCAATAAACGGAAGTCCGGAACATTTAGTAATATATACCTAGACCCGAACAGGGGTCCTGGCCTATAGACCACAATGAAGGGCCTAAAAGCCAGTCTTGTTTTGCTTGCCAAATCTCCTGCACTGTGTGGAACCTCGTATCCTGCAATAAAGATACCCAATGGCAAAAGTCTCAAAACACCACCCTTCGTTTCTCCATACGTTTCATGCTATTAACATTAATAGTGTGGCAAACAAAGTAAAATATAAGGGCCCAGATATTCAAAAGGGTTGCGCCATGGGGTTGCGCGTGCGCAACTCCAAAAATGCGCCATTCTGCAATATTCAGAAGGGGCCAGTTGCGTCACCGAAAACATGCTGAGCAACAGCGCAATGGAAACGAGGCATGCGCGAACGAAGGGGCGGTCCATGGCAAGTCGCAATGCGAGATCCGAACACTCTGCGCACAATGCGCAAGAGTGGCTGAGCCGGAAGTTGTGCAGTACCGGATTTCAGCCAAATTAAAAAGGCTCAAGGAAGCAGCGCAAGAACCCTAGCAGGCCGCAAACAGAGACGGAGACTGGGACAGGGACAGTGGGTCCAGGAGGACAGAGAGGCCAGTGGGGGGTGCCCGGTGCAGTGGAAGCAGCAGCGGGGGTAACACAGGAACAGCAGCCGGGGGGGCAGAAGCCAGGGAGATGGACAGTGTCAGCTTCCACATGGAAGCTGTAATGAGGGGTGAGACACCATGCTGCAGGGGACGTGGCTGTGGAGGGACCCCGTCGGTATACCCCAACAGGCGGTATCGTGCCGCATCAGCTCGAGCTGTACACAGGCGATGGGTTGTTGTTTTCCGCCTGGTGCAGAGGCAATACTGAGATGGCTCAGCGAGCTGTGCAGTGATGTGATGCAGGCACCCTCACGGCAGTCATGCTCTGTCCGTGGAGACCAAGGTGACAGCCTGCATGCCTGCTCGCCACGGGCACCTTCCAGAGGCGCAGGGGACACCACAGGCATTACAGTCGGCCATGTCACGCATCCTCACCCAATTCCTCACGCACTGCTGCCTCATGCCGCGGAGTGCATCCATTTCCCAGCACGCAGCAGGCGTACAACAAACATGCAGGAGTTCCACAGGGTAGCACATATGCCTGGCGTGCTAGGGGCCATAGACTGCACCCATGTGGCCATTCACACGCCACCTGGCCCCGACGGCCATGCTTATCGGAACCAAAAGGGCTTTTCCAGTGTCAACTGCCAGGTGGTGTGTGATGCCACTGGGCGCATCATCAATGTCTGTGCCACACACCCTGGTGGAGCACATGATGCCTTCATATGGCACCAGTCTGCACTGTGCCATCGATTCGAGTGGGAACATCCCCACGGGTCATCTAGTGGGTGAGTACACATGTATGGAATGCAAACTCTGTGCAAGGGTGGGAATGACACAGGTGCCATGGTAGTGGCACACAAGGATATGGGCAATATGGACCGACATGACACTGATCTCCACTATCTCCACACAGGTGACTCGCGGATACCCACTCCGTCCCTGGCTGCTCACACATACCAGCGCCCCACGACCCCAGCGCAGCTCCGGTTTCAATAGAGGCACATGCCGCAACACGTAACATCATAGAGCGGTGTTTGGGATGCTCAAAACACGCTTCGATGCCTGGACACCTCGCGCGAGCCACAGTACAACTCCCAAAGGCCTGTGGGATATTCTGGCCTGTTGCATCCTGCACAACATGGCCAAAGACCATGGGATAGCCGTACAGGTCCAAGAGGGGGACAGCGATGGGGACGCCAGTGGCGCCGGTGATGTGGGTGATGAGCAGCCCCTCCTAGGACGGAGGGACCCCCGCTGACCCGGCAGGCCCAGCTGCACCGGGACACCATTGCAGAAGAGCACTACGCCCAACACAGGTAAGTCAAGGGGACATGTGCAGGCAACACTGTCCATGCGCAAACCACAGGGGAACACACCGTGCATGAAGGTCAGGGGAGTTGAAGGGTCCAGGCATACCAACACACCATCAGAGAGGGGTGAGCACTCATATGGACACACACACACACACCAGGCAGCATACAGGGGCAGCAGCACAGCACTGCGGAAATGACATTGCCAACACACAGCACCACCAACCACCCCCACCACCTGGACTGTCCACGTACGTGTGTCAGGACCTGGGCAACCTTGCACCTTGGTGTACAGTGCAATGCAGGCATCATCATGCACACGTACCTGTGCACAGCAGTTGGGAGAGTGTGCAGGTGGTCCGTGTGTCAGCTTGGTGAGCAGAGCACCCAGCAGTGCACTGCCCACCATGACACACATTGCACACAGGGCAGCACCAGACAGGGCCTGCATTGGGAGACAGCTCAGTCAGGTAGCACTGTCCCACGGCCACCACGGATGCATGGGCGGCCCCGCCGTGGCCTAGCAGCACTGGCAGGCTGAGCAGGGGCCACATCGGGTGGCGCTGGTGCACCACCAGGGGTCCCAGTGCGCGACCGCAACCTTGCCCGCACAGGGGTCTGCATCCTGCCAAACAAACTTGCACCAGGGGTGCTCGGGATGCCCACAGCAGAACCCGGCGTCGACAGGCCTGGTGTCGCCGCGGCCTTGAGGAGCAGGGGTGGGTGCGCGCACTGTGTGGGGTGTGTGGGCTAGGGGCACCTGACAGTGTGTCATGCGTTTGCTACAGGGACCACTGCCTGGTCAGCCTGTCAATGGCAGCGGTCACATCCGTCCGCGTAAGGACCAGCTCGGCTCGGTCGAGCACTCTCCTGCTATGCCGCTCCACGGACACAGACAGTGCCTCACGGACCTTACCTTCCGCCCCTGCAGCTGGACACGACTCCTGCAGCAGGCAGGTGTGCGCGTCCAATGGTACTGTGCCCCAATGGCATCGTCACCCCAGGGTGTGGGCGGTCCTGGTGCACAGCACCCTTAGAGTGGCGCTATTCGCATGGGACCAGGTATGGCGGATCAAGGGTGGTGGACATGTGCCACTGCTTGACACTGTCCCCAGACCTGGTGTGAAACTGCTGCCGCCCTCAACTGCACTGAGCCCCAGGTCCACCTGTTCCACCTCCGTGCTGTCAACAGTGCCAGACACCTGCACAGCCACCGATGCTGCCCACGGTGCTGACAGGCACAGCCTGGGACATGCCAGCATGCTGGTACACAGGTGTGAACCAGGAAGGCCCAGGGCACGTGCTGGCCTGCCATGTGTCCGTCGTGGGACACACACCTATCACTGGCCATTGCAGGCCTGCTATCATCAATGGTGCAGGTCGTGCCACTGCCGCCCAGGCACAGCATGCTGTAGCATGCCGCCATGCCAGACTGCTGTGACACAGGCTGTGCACCCCTGCAACCCGTATCACTGGCGCTGGAGTTGTTGGCCCAGCCTGCATGCTGCTGCAGTGCCTGCAGGCTGGTGGCGCGGATGGTCCCTCCTCCACGTCCAGCAGGTCTGCCTCACTGTCTGGACCCACCACCACCGTCTCCTGCAGGCGAACAGGATCTGTAACAGAAAGAGAGTGCATGTGAACAGCCCCAACAACATCACCATGTCATACCGTGCAGTGATGGGCTTCCACCTGTCTGGAATCCTCCGCCTGGAGCGCCCGCAATGGCACTCTGCTGCATGGCACGCGACCGGTATGCTCACTCTGCTTGAGGGGTCAGCTGCAACACCACTGGTGGAGGGCCCCCACCAGTGCCAGCCACCCGTGCCACCCTGAAGGCTGCCACCTTCTCCTTCAGCCTCCTGCGGTCAGTCCCCATCTTCTTCCGGCATTCCTGCGCGGGCGCTGGTGGCTTCCGTGCAGGTTGACGGCCGAGCTACCCCCCCATGCAGCTGCACGCTCCTGAGGGTGCCCCTCCGTCCACTCAATACTGGCTCATCCTCCAGGTAGGCCTGGAAAGGGCCTCTGTCTCTGCGTGGTGAAGTTCGGCCTCCTCTATGCCGCCGATCCACACCCTCAGCCTGGCTCTGGTCAGTCATGGTGATCTGTATGGGTGGAAGTGGACACCTGTCAACTGTGCAGTCCACAGCATTTCCCCATGAGCATAGCTGCCGGGCGGGGCAGAAACCCCGTTCCTCTCCACATGGCAGATACTGATAGAAAGGGTGCCCTTTGTCCCTTTCTAAGTGCCCTTTCATGCTCAGCCCCCTCAACCTTTATCATCCTCCAGCACCCCTGCCATGAGCATTGTCCTGAGCATCACCCACAGCATGTAACTCACCTGCAACCCAGCCAAATCCTGGCCTGACCCACTGTCGCAATTTTTATAGCGCAACACATGCAAATGGGGTGGTGCAACACAATAAACATGCTAATGTGCCACTACGCAGCACAGATAGCTGATCGAATGATTTGCATATGTCGGCTGAATATAGCGTGACTTGAAGCTTAGCGCATATCTGGAAGTCGGCTGAGCCGATGGCGCATGTTTGTGGCTGCGTGCTACACTGCATTGCCATGCCCAGACAGGTTACGCGATGCGTCGATCGCTGCAGACCTGCTGGCGATAGGCGATTCAGGCCATAGCCACCATTGTGCCAGTGGCGCTACAGCACTGAGCACTATATGGCGCAATGGCACTTCTCGCGCGATAGTCCACTGTGGCACTGGTGCTCTGCTTGGCAGTCGCGCAGGATGCCCTGCTCGATCCTATGGGGCTGTCAGGTAGCCTTGCATCATTGCCGTGACCTTGTGTATGCCCTCTGACCCCTGGCACTGTTGGCATGCCATCACGTCCTATTTAGCTGTCTGGTGGCGAGCGCCTGCCAAAGGCGTAGCTGTTCGGAACAGCGATTGGGCGTTCTGTGCTGGTCTTTGCGCAACAACTCACGATGGGGTTACGGTACGGCGGGCGCCATATTGCCTGCATAAAGTTGGTGCCATGGCTGGGAGGAGGCCGGTGTCCTGGAGCCAGCAGTGATGGCCAACCTGGTGGCCTGGTGGAGCCCACTGTGAGGCACTGTATGGTGAGGCCCCCCTCACCATGCCTACAGGACCCATGTGTGGCAAGTGGCCACTGACCTGGTGGAGGTCACTGGCGGGCAGTCTGCTGAGCAGTGCGGCACGAGTACAGTGACCTCCGCCGGAGGGGCCAGAACTGTTGACCTTGGCTGCATTCACGGCCAGGCGGGCGTGGTGCCTAGGCCAGGTGAGTGTACCATCTATGCACCTATATTCTCTGTAGGGGGTGTGTGTGCTTGGGTGGCTGTGCATAGGTGTGTCAGTGTGTGCAGCTGTGCGATGGATGGTTATGGCTGTGTGGGCAGGCACTCTCACTGGGGCAGGGGCACTCTGCTTTGAGTCACACTGATGTTTGTCTCAACATATGTCTCCCACAGGCAGTTGGCGGGAGACACAGGACCAGGGTGATGTCGGCCATACAAGGGCCCGGTGCCAGGGGGTGTTGTGCCACAGCAGCAGCAGCAGCGTCAGACCCAGCTGCTGGAGGAGTGTGAGTATCATTACTTCATGGATGCTATTGCATGCTGGGGCAAGACCACCAGCCATGCGGGACACCACAACCAAAGGGAGGTCATAGTTCCTACTACAAAACACTAGTGAGTCCCACACTGGAGTACAGTGTACGGTTCCGGAGACCATACCTGCGTATGGACATGGACTGGTGGGAGGGTTCAGAGGAGGCGACATGGATGGTGCATGGATTGCATCACAAGTCCTATGCAGACAGGTTGACGGAACTGAACATGTACTCCCTGGAGGGGAGGAGGGTGTGGAGATATGATGGGGACATACAGAGTATCACAGGAACAGAGTGCAGGAAAACAATATTTGTAGCGTAAAGGATGTTCCAGGACTAGAAAGGCATGGGATGCAGTTGGAGGGGTCGTTTAAGAGGAAACATGAGAAAGTATTTCTTCACAGGATGGGTGGTGGACAAGTGGAACACCCTGCCAGAGGAAGTGGTGGGGCTGACTTGGTCACGAGTTTATGAATGCATGGGTTAGCCATAAAGGATTCTGGAGGTCAGGGGTGAGGGGAGCGGACTTATAGGACAACAGAGTGAGCGTACAAGGTCAAATGGACAGACTAACGGGTGTCCCATAGGCACTTATCTGCCGACACTGTCTATGTATCCATGTATGTAGGCATGACACAGGTGACCTGTATCACAGTGCAGCATCACGGCACGTCTGTGTATGCATCACAGGTGGTCCAGGCATGCACTGGGCACATAACTGTGTGGCATCGCACCATTGCCACATCACTTGCCAGCCTAGTTTGTGCACTGTGATTGAGCGTGGGCAGGTGTGTGGGCGGTGGTGCGACATAGCTGGTGCCGCCTGTTTGTGATGGCCATGTGCATGTTCACTGTGGGGGGGTGCATGCCATCACAGGTGCGGGACATTGGGTTATATGGCTTGCAGGTTGGGTGGTGTTCAGGGTTGTGGTCAGTCTCAGCCATTGACTGTGTCCCGTTTCCTAGGCCTCTAGGTACTCAGGAGGGATTGAGAGGGGTGATAGGCACCTCACCCAGGTGTCACAGGAGAACCAGGCGTACTGCAGGCCACACAGCGCCATGGTTCCAGGAGGCGGAGGCACAGGACGGGACACCAGCAGGAGACCGGCAGCCAGCTGAGCCATAGGCCACATTCCCTTCCCTTCTCCCATCCCTATCACCCTGCCTCCCTCTCCAGGTTTTTATTCCCTCCCCTTGAACACACCTGCCTTTTACCCGTTTCCCCCACTTGTACATAGTTTCACCTGTTTATGTTTATATGTTGATCTTTTAAATATACATTTCTATTTTGATACAACTGCTGTGTTGGTCTCTGATTTGCAACTGGCTATGGGTGCTCCGTTGCAGGGGTGTACATGCCATCTGGGCTGGTATGGTCCTGGGTGTGTGTGTGTGTGTGTGTGTGTGTGTGTGTGTGTGTGTGTCCATGGGGAGGTATCACCAGCATGGCATTAACTTTCTGTTGGTCTTGCCGTCTGCTGCCACCCACTGCTGGGTGCACAGGGTGGGTCTGGCTGGTATGCTTCTCTCTGCAGCATGGGGTTGGCGTGTGGCAGGGGATGCATGGTGTTTCCTGCAGTGCCAGTCACTGCACATGACCGGTGTCTTGGGGTCGCAGGTGCACGGTGTGCTGTGCGTGAGGGGCTGATGTACTGTGGTTGTCAACCCCGTGTGTGGCACTCTCTGCCTGCCAGTGGTTGTGCTGGGGTGTCATGGCTCTGCTATGCATTGTTGGCTTGTCCCCATGGGCACGTGGATCATCCGTCCCACCCCCAGTGATGCTGTGCTTGGGGTGTGCGGTGTGGTGTGGGTTCTGCAGTGTGTTCCTGTGCCCATGTGTGGCATGGCTGGCGGTGGGCCCAGCCTGCCTCCCTGGATGTGCAGTTCCATTGTCTCTGGGGGCTGTTAGCACTATGGCAGCTCTGGAATGCTCAGCTGAGCTTCCATGGTTGCGCCATAGCGCAGCATTTTGGCTCAGCTTCTCCTTCCTGGTTGCGCGATGGCGCAGTATGTGCGATATTGAGACGTTGGTTGCTTGCGCAATTTGCTCTGCTCCATGTTTGAATATCGCACCTGTTGCACATTTGTGCAACTGGTTTGCGCTTGCTCCTACTGTTGCGCCAGTTTTCAGCGCAGTTTGAATATCCAGGCCAAGGTGTTAAGAAACATCAAGACTTTCTCTTCCCAGCCACATTCTTCCCTTTGAGCCTAACTTTAGCTTTACGTTTTTGTGAGACCCGAACCCAGCTGGAGTTCCGAGTCAGTTGTGCCATCAGGGAGAGAGGACGCAACAGAGCAAGAGTCAGGCTCAACTCCAGCGTCGTCAGAAGTCAGCTGAAGTACCTCTAAGGTATTTGACAGGACTATGGGGGGGTAACAATGGTGTCATAGGAGGCAGCGAGGTTCGAGGACCATTCCTCATGGACCTTCGTCACATGACAGTAATAGGTTCACAGGGAGGTGGCACAGTACTTGGGCCTGGGACTTGGTCTAAGTCTGACGCAGCAGACAGGACCTGCGTTAGTCTGGGGGTTTCCATTACTAACAGGGGTTCAACATTAGCAACTGTCTGAGGAGTGATAACCTGGGGAGACACAGGCACGAGGGTCTTCAGAGCAGGGTTCGCTGCCGCTGCAGATGGTGCAGCTGCAGTGGCACGAAACCGAGCCTTTTGTGCCTGTGTAATCACAAATCGTTTATCAACCCCACCATCATGATTCACCTGAGCGTGAGCAGACCATTGACAAGTTGAAAACATATGACCCATCTCATCACAAAGGTTACATCTGCTAACATTCTGGTAATGAATCCCATGTCCCAACTCACCAGTTATTACATTTCATTTTATCACATACATTACTCGGGTGCAAGGGATCCCCACACCTGTAACAGGCCTTAGGCTGTCCCGGGTAAAACAGGGCCCCTCTATCACAACCTAAAAAAAAAGGAATTGGGTAAGCGGACTGGGCCAGAGTCATTTGTATGTAACATAACCTTAAACTTCCAACCCCCTGTCCAAATATTTTCAGTATCCAGGATAGCTTCAGGCTGACCCTGTACCTTACAGCGTTGTTTCAGCCAATAAACAATATCAGACACATCCACACCCTCATTCCAAAACATCACCGTAATGGTCTTAAAGACAGGTTTTGAGAGGGGGACGGCCTGAAAAGAGGTCCACAAAGCAGTGTTTCTCAAAGCGTGGTATCTATTCCAGAAACTGTCTAGTCCACGAGACGTCTGGAAACTCACATCAAATGTGGATTCGCCTGATACATGAATCACAGCGTAGATCTCATGGGACAAAAATTTTACTGTCTTTCAGCAGAGACCTGGCCAAGCACACACGGTCAGGAGGGTCTGGTAGTCCTCCTCTATAAATTAGCCTTACAGCGTTATGCCGTTTTGCAACTAGAACTGGATGTTGAAATAGAGAGGAAAAAGAACTAGTCTGTCCCACCTGTTTAGGAGGTGGCTTACCAGAATCAGAAATCGTCGCTTCCTTACTGTCAGGGAGAGGAAAGGTTCCTGAAGTAGACTCCTGCAAGAGAGCTAGAACAGGGTTCTGAGTGAGATTCAATTCCACCGGTACGCTCAAGGGGTCAGGAGAGCCCTGTGTATCTGGCATCCTCTGTTGTGCATCCAGGAAGTCCTCGGGACAAGGGGACCGGAGACCCACTGTCCAATCTTGGGTTCCAGAATCCACCCAGCACCACGTAACGCCGCTTCCACCGACCAGGTAGGCTCTGCAGGGGGTTTGTATTCTGTGAAAGTAATTGTGAGAAAGGTCGTACATCAGGGGGCAGCTCAGAGTGTAGTATGTTCAGCTGTGCCATGTTCTATCGGCAAAAGTGGGATAGTCTGAGCCTCAGTTGTCGTGTTCAACAGTATCGAACTCACCGGTATAGGCAGCAGTGCAGAAGGCGTCTCAGGTAGTCTCTTGGTTCCGACAAAGAGCAGAGGAGCAACCTCCACCATTCACAGCACTTCATACCCTTGTCAACTCCTTGTGTAATTCCAGTTTAGTTTGCGCTAAATGACGTTCTGCCTCAGCCAAGCACTCTCCAATGTTGTTTTCTTGTATGTCAGTAGCATCTAGATCCATAAACATTTCTTCCGCCGAAGAAACGGCAAGGGCGTTAGAAAGGTCCATTTCAGTGAGGTCTGGGAGAGATGCATTCATAGCAGTAGGTGCAGCCGGGAAGGCACTGTCAAACAAAATAGAATCCTGCACAACCTTAATTGTTTCTGTCGTGGTCTCCAAACAGTCAAACAGGAGCTGAGACCAAGTCTCCTGTCTCTCCAGCCACCTCCATAGCAGGCAAAGGAGGTTCCGCCATCTTGGACAGAGTACTCCCCTCTGTCGAGTAGGGGAATTTCCCCGGTGTCCTGGCCAAATTTCCCTCATTCACTAAAAATACCAACAGCTTAATCTGGTTCAAGGTCAGTTGGCATTCATCTGTATCCCCCTCTCTCAGGTCCTGCCTGAAAATAGGCAGGATTTGTCTAGTGTACTTACCCAGTCAACAAAAACTAAATAAATAAATAAAAGATATTTGTAAGAGGCCCTCCAACCAGGCCCATAAACCTATAAAATGATTTATTTTATTTCAGCTGCTGGCTTTAGTGCTGCACTATACCGCGATGTTGTCAGCATTGTGAAGGCTACTCTGATTGCAGTGCAGTGCAGTGGGATCCTCCGCGTCAGGATATTAACTTATGACAACACTGGCAGCAACATATATTCTACAGCTTGCTGCCAGTGTTGTCAGCAAAGATATCTATCTTGCCATTTTGGCCCCCAACTCCTGTTGTATAAAAACACAGACAACCCTGAGAATGAGGCATGAGATTTATAAATGGTGTTTCTTAGTAAATTTTAACAGCTGGATAAAATATGCTCATGAAACTACATACACGGATGACTTGCTGCTCTGTAAGGGAATGTGTGTAATTCCATGTTTTGTATTTAAAACTTTGCCTTTGCTTCACAAACTCTTCACACAACGTACAACTTTGCCCCCAATGGCTCCTCTTTTTCTTTAAATAGAGGAAACAATGATCCCAAATTAATTTTGCTATGTAATTACATTTTAGTTTAGAGAGCTCAAACTGGCTGTGCAGCAGCTTTTTCATGTTATTAAAATGGGACTTTAACCCCCTGTTTAATATGTATGCCGTAATAGTATTCTGTAATTAAGTTTTAGTCCTTTTTCTGCTGCTCTGTCCTCAGTCTGCCCCCCACCCCAACAGCACCACCCCAGCCCCTCCTCAAACCTTCTTGTGGACTTACAGGTCAACCACCACTTACCGAGAACCACTGATGGTGGGTGACTTGCCACATCAGTAGGTGTGAGCCTGCTGAAGAGCAGGGTGGGGAGGAGGTGTTTCCTTTGGTACTGGCAGACTGAGGCTTTTCCTCCACGCTGCCACCTCAAGGGGGCTGATGTGCACTAATGCTCAGGCATGTGTCCTGTGGTGCACATGCATGCTGGCATCCAAGGGCGACCCCTTTCCCACAGTGTTGCGTATCCAACGGTAACCCCTTCGCCACAATGTTGCCTTCCCTACAATGTTGGTATCCAATGGTGGACCCTTCCCCACAATGTTGGCATCCAACAGCCATCCCTTCCTTGCAATGTTGGCAGCCAATTGCAGTCCCTCCCTGCAATGTTGGCATCCAATGCTGGACCCTTCCCTGCAACATGTTACCACTGTACTACCATCTGGCAGCAATCAACAGCACGGTACAGCGCCCCCCACCCCAGGAAAGGAGAGCTGTCCCTGGAGCACTCAGTCCTCTCTCCCTTGGCCAGCCCCCAATGACCTGAGTCAGTTTCTAGCTGTGCTACTGGACTGGCCTTCTGAGACTGCTTAATAAAACCTGGAGTATCTATCCTCTGCATGCTGTAGCGATGGCCCAGCCAGCAAGGGATGCAGAGGTGAGGGCAAGTAAACACAAAGGAGAGCAAAATTAACTGGGAGGGATGACATGGCAAGGAAGCTACACCTATGAATATTGATATTGCTGAGGAGGCACGGGGGGCTATAAATACTGGAAAGAGGGAGATGAAACAAGTGAATCTGGAGAGTAGGGAGTGGAGACAGAGTTAAAATTTTGTTGGTCCTAAAATGGAAGGGGAAACCTGGGCTAAAATAATATGATGCTCTGCAAAATAGGAAATGTTAGTAGGGGAAGGGATGCATCACAGCATTTCCAGTTCATGTTGAGAAGCTTGGCGGCATTCCCAGTTCATACTGGGAAGCACTGCTGCATTTCCAGCTCATACTGAGAAGCACTGCAGCATTCCCTGTTCATAATGATAAGCAACACAACATTCCCAGCTCATACTGGAAAACATCGGGGGAATTCCCAGTTCATATTGTGAAGCATTGCGGCATTCCCATTTTTTATTTATCTTTTTTATTCTTTTGGCAACCGGGCAAGGCCCACTAGGCACAAATGCCTGATCTTCCTGGACATAAGTCTCCACCACTCATTCACACTATTGGGATCTGCGCTGGAGGCACTAGGACCCATCGGGAGCAAACTTTTTGCTGGAGGTCGCGCCAGAGATTAGCACTATGAGGAACAGCGCTCGCAAGCCCCAGCTCATGAGGTAATCCTACTATCTTGAAGGCTCGACCTCTTCTGTCCTTTTTCCCGCCATCTAGTGTGCACTTCAGTGACGACGTCGCTCGCCTGTCGGGAGTCAAACTTCAAACTAGCAGCATAGTTTTCAGTTTTTATTATTTTGTAGTATTATCTCAATACAGTATCGCTTAAATTTATTCTTATTTTTAAAATAAATGCAATAAAGAAGTCTCAGCCTACCTTGATGGAGTCGACCATGAGCAGGTCAGGTGATAGTAGGGAGACTTCGTATGAAAGCTGGTCAGTCAGTTGGGCTGGGTCGGGTCCAGTCCGCCACCTTCTCCGGAGGGAGGGTCTGACGACTGTCGGTCCAATGCCCGGGGGATGGGCGGTCCCCCCGGAAGCATAAAAATAAACGGTCGCACTCTCAGTACCATTCAGCCTCGAGCTCTTCGGCCCGCAGGTCTAAAAAGAGAAGGCATCACTCGAGGTCGCCCTCTATGTCTGTGCGTAGACGCTCGGTTATTGGGGCTAGTTGCCGGTCTCCTCCTTCAGAGTTGCCAACCTCTGCTCCTGGTAGCCGGCTTCGACATCGGAGCCCTACCCCGCCCGCAGGTAGGTCTTCAGATGAGCAGTTTCATCAGTGGGCCGCTCTTATGGAGCAATGGGCTCGGAGGTTGGTTCGGCTACCTGGCTCGGTCGCTCATGGGCCCTCGGGCTCTCTGGGCAACCAGGTAGGGCGGTTGGACCTTCCTGGTCACGCAGCACCCTCTTCGGTGCTGTCGACTCCAGCGCTAGTTGTCCCCCCCCCCCACATGGCTGCGGCGCTGGGGGCCACACCGATGCCCTTATCTCCTGCTCTTATTCCTTCAAAACCTGTTTTAGGAGTCGGAGTGTTTTCAAGCGCCCTCAGCGTCATGTAGCCTCTCGGCACCGTCCTCGGCATAGATGCTGTGCTCGGCGCCTCCCTCAGTGCGATAAAACTAGCGCCGGCGCCATTTTCGGTGCTACGTGGCCTCACGGCGTCCTTCTCTGTGCTGTGCGCCTCCTCAGCGCCGGCGGCTCTCTGGGACTCCTCTTTTCACTTGTTTCCTTCTTCCTCCTCTTCTGAATTTAATTCCTTTCCTGTCCATACAGTCCCTCCTGGACTGTCGGGAGATGACGTTGAGCCTGACCCAGACCTTCGGTTGGGTGATGAAGTGGACGAAGCAGGATCTATTACTGCTACAGAGCCTGTGGTCGAGGACCTATCTTTAAGTCTCTGTTGAAAAATCTGAGTTCCACACTTTCTCTCCAGACTACAGACATCGATCCTGGGAAATTGTTGAGACTCCAATATCTTCATGCCTCGGAGATCCCTACGGATTTGACTCCTCCGATTCAGCCTTCCTTCGAGACGCTGTCTCAAATGGTATGGAATAATCCTGCTCTTACCCCTTCGGTGGCTAAATCCATTGATGGGAAATATTCAGCCCCCAAGGATCGTCCCATTTTGGCATCTCAAGCCTTTGCGGATCCTATTGTAGTCTTGGCAGAGAATGATAAGGTAGTTCTTCCTCAAGCTACTACAGCTCGACCTATTAACAAAGAATCTCGTAAGATAGACACCTTAGGTTAGAAGCAGCAAAGACTCTTCTCTAAGTATGCGTATTGCCAGTTACCAAGGCTATTTTTCTCAGTACGAGTATATCCTGTGGCATTCTATTAAACAGATGGTTGAAGCCCTACCGGAGTCGGATTCAAAGCCAGAGCTTCTTCAAACCATTACCAGAGGTATTGAATCTAATAACCAGCAGGTTAAAGCAGCCATGGATGCTTTTGACACTGTTTCACGTTCAGCGGCTGCTGGTATTTGTACCCGGCGTCATTCCTGGCTGTGCACTTCGGGCTTTACGAATGACACACAGCAGCAGGTGATGGCACTGCCTTTTGACGGTGCATAACTTTTTGGTTCTCTGGTAGAGCGAGCTCTAGAAGCTACACAAAAGACTAGGTCAGCCATTAAGTTGGCTCAGCCTCCTCCTGCCCCCTCTCGAGGGCATGCCAGTAAACGACAGTTTCATAATCGCCAGTCCTTTCGAGGCAGAGGAAGTTTCCATAAGAACCAACCTGCCCAACCTCAAAAGAAGGTGCAACAGAAAGCGCAAGGGCCCAAAGCGTCCAGCGCTACCTTATGAATTGCCGGCCCAAGTTCCATCTCAGCTGCCCGAGGTGGACTTTTCCTGTCTGGTGGGAGGTGCGTCTGATGCACTTCTACAACCAGTGGAAGTCCATAACCTGACAAATGGGTCCTTCGGATAATTCGCAAGGGGTATTCACTCAATCTTGTGGAGACCCTTCCGGATCGTCCCCCCAAACGACAGCCCAGGCTGTGAACCCTTCAGTCAGACCTTCTCACCGCCGAGATTTGGGGCCTTCTGAACAGGGCAGTAGAAGTGGTGCCACTGCACCAACGAAACACTGGGTTCTACTCCCATTACTTTCTGGTTCCAAAGAAGTCTGGCGGAATGTGCCCATTCTAGATCTCAGAAAGCTAAACAAATTTCTCCCAAGGAGAAATTCAAAATGAATTTCTCTGGGAACCCTGTTACCTCTGCTCCACCAACACGACTGGTTAGCCTCCCTAGATATGCAGAGACTTACCAGCACATTCCTGTTCACCCGGGCATCACATATTCCTGAGGTTTGTGGCTCTGGGACAGCACTATCAGTTCAGAGTCCTGCCCTTTGGGCTATCCTCGGCGCCGCAAGTTTTTACAAAATGTTGTGCAGTTCTCTCAGCGCACCTCAAAGGTCGGAATTCAGGTGTTTCCTTATCTGGATGATTGGCTTCTAGCAAGTCCTTCCAGGCAAGGGACTCTGGACGCCGTGGAAACGGCCTCGTGCTTCCTTACGTCCATGGGAGTTCTGCTCAACCTCAAGAAATTGCAACTGCAGCCCTCCCAGAGGCTCCTTTTTTATAGGGACTCTTCTGGACACCTCCTGTGCAAAGGCTTTTCTTCCAGAAGACAGGAGGAACTATATCCTTCAGATGGCCTGTCACATCAGGGAAAACAGCTGCCACAGATCTCTCGATGCAACGGATGCTTTGCCTCATGGCATCCTCAGTGTTCACTGTACCCCTAGCACATCTGCACATGAGAACCACCCAGTGGATGCTCAGTACTCAACCACTCACCCACAGTCCTATCTCAAGGTGACAGAACCTTTAAGGAGGTCACTCACCTGGTCTCAAGAGAGCAATCTCCTGGAGGGGTATCCCTTTGCTCCTCTGGACCATCAGATCTCCATTACCACGGACTCATCCCTAATGGGGTGGGGAGCTCACTGTCAGGCTCTCCACACTCAAGGTGCATGGACTCAAGTAGAGTCCCAGCTCCACATAAATGTCCTAGAAATGAGAGCCGTCCTTTATGCGGTCCGAGCTTTGAAGGACATTCTGTGTCACAAGAACATTCTCCTTCAAACTGACAACAAAGCAGTGATGTGTTACATCAACAAGCAGGACGGGGCTCACTCTTACCCCTTATGCAGAGAAGCAATGAGGGTATGGGAATAGTGCTTGGAGCAAGAGGCTCTAATTCAAGCAGTGTATCTGCCAGGCGTTCAGAACAAACTGGCAGACCGTCTCAGCAGAACAGACAGACCCTCACGAGTGGTCTCTCGACTCAACCATAGTTCAGTCACTATTTGAAGAGTGGGGAACTCCAGACCTGGACCTTTTTGCATCCTCACTCGACGCAAAACTGCCTCTTCTGCTCCAGAAATCCAGGGCCTGGCATTTTCTGTCAGGATGCGTTCAGGCTGCGGTGGACAAAACACTTTCTTTACGCCTTTCCGCCTCTTCCTCTAATTCAGAGGGTACTCCTCAAGTTCGAATCCCAGGGGGACAAAATGATTCTCATTGCTCCCTTTTGGCCTCTGCAGCTGTGGTTTCCACTGCTCAACAGTATGTTGGCAGTTCCTCAGAGATCACTTCCCCTGCAGATGAACCTTTTGACTCTGGGACCGGTGGTCCATCCCAACCTGAGATCACTTCACCTTCACGCTTGGCTCCTGAAGAGGTCGAAGTAAACCGGTTCAATGTCTCTCAAGAGTTTTTCAGATATTCTTCTGGCTGCACGGAAGCCAGCCACTGAAAACTTACACAGCCAAGTGGAAGTTGCCGCTCTGGTGTAAAGTCCTCTTTGAATCCCTTTTTCTGTCCACCAGATAAGGTTTAGGAGTACCTTTTGGACCTCTCAAATTCGGGTCTGCAGTACTCTACAGTCAAAGTTCATCTTAGTGCCATTTCAGCGTATCATGAGCCCATTAGTTCCTTAACTCTAGCTCAGTTACCTATGCTTAAGAGGTTTCTTGAGGGGATTCTGCATACCAGACCTCCTACAAGACGTCCAGTCACAGCCAGGGACATTAATCTTGTGCTAGACATGCTCACTCGGAAACCTTTCAAACCTCTGGCTACCTGTGAGCTAAAATTTCTCACTTGGAAGATTGCCTTCCTAGTGGCCATTACCTCAGCCTGCAGGGTCTCTGAGATACATGCCCTGGTTACAGACCCTCTGTATACTGCGTTCCATAAGGACAAAGTAGTTCTTCGTACTCATCCTAAATTTCTTCCTAAGGTTGTGTCAGAATTTCATCTAAACCAACCTTTGGTCCTTCCCTCTTATTTTGTGGACTTCCAAAATGAAGGGGAACGTTCTCGTCATTCTTTGGATGTTAAGAGGGCCTTGTGTGTCTATCTAGATAGAACCAAGGATTTTCGCAAAGCTCAGCAACTGTTCGTTTCCTTCAGTGAGACCCGGCTGGGTCAACCTGTCTCTATCAGATGTATCTCATCATGGCTAGTGGCGTGCCTTCGTCACTGCTATTCCATGGGGCAGGTTAAGTTGGAGGGTAGGGTTTACGCTCACTCTACCAGAGCAGTCGGCGGCATCCCTAAGTGAGGAAATCCATAGCGTGCCCATGCAGACATCTGCAATGCGACCACCTAGAGCTCAGTGCATACTCTCGTTAAACATTATGCACTAGATGTCCATGCCAGACAACATTCTTCCTTGGCAGAGCCATCCTCAATGGACTTCTGTCCCAAAACATGAGCTCTTGGTCTCTCCTGCACGCCTCTCGGGGATTATTATTTCAGTACTCTCCCAATAGTGTGGTGGTGGACTTATGTCCAGGAAGATATGAATTACGTACTACCGTGAATTCTTGATCTTCTGGACGAGTCTCCACCATCGTCCACACGCCCCACCCTCCATCCCCCGAGCTCACCTTTCTTGTTCTTCACTCCCTCAAATCTTTAGACTGTGAAGACTTCTTTATTGACCCTTCTTATACGGGTCGCCCGGACTATTTTATGTCCAGTTTTTAGGTTAGGCTACCCTTCTAGGTTAGTTACGCTGCACCTCCTTGGTAAAAAAAAAAATACTGAGGTGGTTGGAGGGTCGACACCCGAGATGGTGTTACCAGACGAGCTAGGGCTTTCGTGGCACTGCTTCCTCGTAGCGCCATCTCTGGTGCCGACCCTCCAGCAAAAGTTTGCTCCCAATGGGTCCTAGTGCCTCCAGTGCAGATCCCAATAGTGTGAATGAATGGTGGAGACTCGTCCAAGAAGATCAAGAATTACAGTAGGTACATAATTTTCATTTTTCAAGGGTGACCAGGGAGCACTGGGGAGGTTAAATGACTTGCTCAGGGTCACGCATTATGCAAGTGGAGGTTGAGAATCAAACCCAGATCTCGTGGATAGAAACTCAAACATAGAATGTGACAGCAGATGGGGACCTCTTGCTCTATCTAGTCTGCCCATTTTCGTACCCCAACAGGATTTATTTCCTGATGACACCCTTGTATCTATCCCATGCATTCTTGAATTTCCTAACCGTTTTAGCCCCAACGACCTCCTGGGGCAAGCTGTTCCAGGATTTCACCACCCTCTCAGTATCCAAGTACTTCCTCATATTACCCCTGAATTTCCCTTCTTGCAGTCTCATGATGTGTCCCCTGATTCACATGCGGTCTCTGACCTGAAAAAGGTCCTGCACCTGCACCCTATTTACTCCCTTGAGATACCTGAATGTCATTCATATCTCCCCCTCTCTCCTTTGCTCGAGAGAGTACAAGCTAAGTTCTCCCAGTCTCTCCTCATATGGCCTTTGGTGCAGTCCCTGTATCATCTTTGTAGCCATCCTCTGCACCATCTCCAATCTGTCTATGTCCTTTCTGGGATGCGGCCTCCAGAACTGGACACAGTACTCCAGGTGGGGTCTCACCACGGACCTATACACAGGTAGGACCACCTCCTTCTTTCTGCTCATTGTATCCCTCCCGATGCATCCCAGCATATCGCTAGCCTTCAGTGCCACCTTTTCACACTGTGTTGCCACTTAAGTCCTCGTTTATATAATGACACCTAGGTCCCTTTCTTGTTTGGTTACTGCCAGTTTCTCCCCCTCTAGGTAGAATTCCCTTGTTGGGTTGCCTCTACCAATGTGTATGACCTTACACTTTTTTTTTTGCACTGAATTTCAGTTGCCACGTTTTTGACCAGTGCTTCAGTTTCTCTAGATCAGTTTCCATTTTCTTCACTCCTTCAGGGATATCCACCTTATTGCAAATCTTGGTGTCCGCAAATACACACCTTCCCCTCCAACCCGTCTGTAATGTTGCTAATGAAAATACTGAATAGTAGAGATCCCAGCACTGACCCCTGAGGCACTTCACTAGTTGCCTCCTCCTCTTCAGACAATGCGCCATTCACTTACACCCTCTGCGTCCTCCCGCTCGGCCAGTTTCTTATCCAGTTTACCACCCCCCTGCCCTACTTCCATACTTTCCAACTTATTTATCAGCCTTCTATGTGGGACAGAGTCCAATGATTTGCTGAAGTCCATGTAGACTATATCCACTATTACCCAACTGGTCCACTACCCTGGTGACCCAGTTGAAGTCTATCAGGTTAGCTTGGCATGATCTGCCTGCCGTGAAGATGTGCTGCTTTGTTTCCTGTTGCTCACTATTTCCCAGAAACTCTAATATCCTTTCTTTAAGCAGTGACTCCATCAGTTTGCTCACCACAGAAGTGAGGCTGACCGGCTAGTAGTGTCCCGCCTCCTCCTCCTTGTTCAAGTTTATTTCCAGGAAAACTCCACTGAGCAAGCTCATTTTCAAGAAGGTCCTGAGCTTGCAACAATAAACAGTAGCATGTCAATTACAGAAAGTGCAACATATGAATAAAAATGTGCAAACTGACATAGGATTGGACAATATACTTTACTGTATCCTTACACTTATACAATATATATATATATATATATATATATATATATATATATATATATATATATATATATACTGAGTAAAATATAAAGTGTATATAATATATACACTTAATACAATATATTTTACTGTATCCTACCTTGCCCTGTCAAATTTTATCAACCCTTATCCTCCTTTTGTATATATGTTTATATTACTGTATCTGTTTAAATAGAAGTGTTCTGTATATGTCTGCTATTGTACCTTCAATTTGTTCCTTGACCTATCGGGTCCATCTTGTAAATGAGCTTTGCTCAATGATGTCCGCCTGAATAAAGATTTTGATTGATTGACAATAGGAAGGAACTGTACAAATCTCATAGCCTGATAATGCAACAAATTTCATTGCCCAACAATGTGAAGGAACTGTACAGATTTCATTGTCTAATAAAGAAAACATAGTAGTTTTGGACCTTGTAACTAGTGTGCTTCGGTGTTGCACAGTTAAACAGTACAGAACATTGCATATATGGGTGGTGGTGGGGGGGGCAAAAACAAGAGGGTCAGAGGTAAGGGGGAGGGTAAAGCGGGCAGTAGGATGGGGCGGAGGGGTGTGGGAGTCCAGTAAGTGCAGGATGGGCAATCCTAGGTGGCAGTTGCAGGTTTCTGCCAGGTGGTTATTGATTAGAGATTTAAAAGCATTTAGAGATGCTAGACGAGTTAGTTTGAGCGTTGTCTGCAGTTTGTTCCAGACTGATGGAAGGGCATAGCCAATGGCAGCTTTGCTGTAGAGAGTGTGGAACCTGGTGCGGAACCTGGGGACATCGAGTGTAACGAGGGAGGTTTGTCTGATCAGCAGCTCAGGGAATGGCGGAACAGGCCTGATATATAGTAGGTAGCTTAATGAGGAGAGCTTTGTAGAGCCCTGTGCATTAATTTTCTGGTGGCTAGTGAAGGCCATCCTACTTCTCGGATTAGAGCTTACACTGGTGGGTTCTGGTAGAAGCATTTGTAATGAATCGAATGGCACAGTGGTACAGTATCTCCAGCTTGTGCCGGTTGGTGGCAGAACAGCAGCTGTAGATAAAATCTGCATAGTCCAATAAGGATATGAAGGTAGTTTATACCAACTGTTTCTTGGTATCCTTGAGGAATAAGGATTTATTTTGGTAGAAGAAACCTAATCTTATCCTTAGTTTTTTTGACAGGGTCTTAATGTAACAGAGGAGAGATTATGGTAGAACCAGAGGCCTAGATATCTGAACCTGTCCACTACATCTAGTGTTTTACCCAGAAGGGTAGTGATGGGTGGTGTGGTATTATTTTTTGGAAGCAGGCAGGGGATTTGTTGGGGAAGAACATTACAGTAACTTTTTTTTTTTTAGCATTAAATAGCACTTTAGATTCATATTTGTTATATAATTTGAATCTAGGATTACAAGTACCTTTGAGCCAAGGCTCTCTTACAAAGGTTCACGTCAGTTGAGGTACAAGTCAAACAAGACATTGAATAACAGTAACAGTGGGTTACATGCAGTTACATACAGTTTTATACATTCAATACAGTGGCAAAAATGCCAGACGGGTCTGGTAACAGGGCTGACACTGTATGGAGGAGAGAGACACTAGTGTGGTGTGGCCATAGGCACTTGTCAAATATCCATTAAAGTGCTATTGGGGGGTGTGGAAGGATGGTGGGAGGAGAGGATGAATGGGTGTATGGGAGATGGAGTTAAGGGGGGGAGAGGGTTATTGGATAAGGTTAATTTGTAGTTGATCGAAGTCTAATTGTAGTTCAGTGCAAACGTTGGCTAGTGAGTTTGGCGGTGTAAAGTATGGTGTCGTCTGGGGAAAAAAAGATTTTGGCATTCTTGAGGTTGTTGCTGACTGAGTGTATTGATGTATATCATGAATAAGAGGTCCCAGAATGGATCCCTGGGATACTCCTCTGGTAGGGGGGAGGGGAGATAACAGCCCATTGGCCTTAATAAGTTGTAGCCTGTCTGTCAAATAGCTGGAAAACCAACGAAAGGCAGTTTACTGCAAGCTGTGCTCCTTAAATTTGACTAATAACAAGTTATGGTCTACGGTATCGAATGCCTTGCTCAGATCCAGGAACACTGCTCCTACTGTCAGTTTACGATCTAAGGCAGTGAACCATTCATTCATCACTAAAGCTAGAGCAGATGTGGCGCTATGATTGGGCCTGAACCTGGATTGGATTTATAAGGTTATATAGATTAAGGTAGTCCCTAAGCTGGCCAACTACTTTTTTGAGAAGCTTTGCGAGCACTGGTAGACTGGCCTATAGTTGTTAAGCTTGGTCAGGTCTCCAGATTTGAACAAGGGCAGTATGGGCTGTTTTCCAAAAGGAGTAGAAATCACCAGACAAGATAGACAAGCTGAACAGGTGGGTTAGGGGTGCTGTGAGGTGAGAATATCCTAACTTCAGGAACCTGGGTTTGATGCAGTCATCACCAGCACTTTTGTTTGGTGTCTAGGCTAAGGAGTAGGTCTTCAAATTGTTTGTAGGTGACTTGGGAGTAATGGAAGGGATTTAGAATATTTTGATTAGGTATGGGGTCCATAGCGCTGTGTTGTGTTTGGTATTTTGCTGCCTGAGAAGTGTCGAAGGCTAGCCCTGCCATGGCAAAGTGTGTATTTCATTTATCAAGGATGGTAGCTTTGTTGGTGCTTGTCACACCCTGGGAATTTGTTTTGACAGGTATACATGGGGCGGTCCTATGTTTTTCAATTGTTTAGTGTTTGCCAGGTCTTGGCCGGATTGCCTCTGGCTGCCACTAGTGCATTCAGGTAAAAGACTATTTGGCTTATCTGGTGAGCTTAGTACAGGTGGTGTGCCACTCCTGGAACACTGACCAGTCAGTAGCTGCTATTAAATGCCTGGCTGTGGTCCATAGGTGATCCCTTTTGTTCAATGCTTGTTTTAGATCTTTGGTGATGGGCAGGAAGCTTTTCTGATTCTGTTTTTAACAAGAGGGGTGTGTTTTATCTATGCTTCCCGACTTATGGAGAGGGACCACTGTTGCCCTCCTCCAGTCTTCTGGGACCACCCCACTCTTTAAGGACTTGGTGAATAGTTTAGCCAGGGGTGCTGCTAGTTCCTGTGCTAGTTCCTGCAAGACTCTTGGGTGTATCTCGTCCAACAGTGTTTGGTAAATCCAGTAGTCTGACATCTCTGGCTAAGAGTTTTGTCGGGCGGACAAGCATTTTTTGCAGCAGGTTGTCCCACAGGCCACAGACAACCAATTTAATGCTGCCAAGGTAGTTTTTTTTTTTTTTGTTTTTGTTTTTGTTTAACCTTGCAGCACAATGCAGGTCCTGTCCTGACCACTAGGTGTCACCCAGTGCATCACATTGGCTCAGCTTCTTCATTCTGGTCTGGCTAGCAGTCACATGATGGCGAAAGCATTAAGGCAGCATCATGTGCAGTCCAAGAAATGGTGTTGTTTTGTTTTGTTTTTTTTTTTTGCACTAAGTGTCAGTCACTGGTTAACACAGTGTGTGTCACATTAACTCACAAATGTGGCATATTAATGAAATCAATTGCTTTAAAACCAGCATGCATTTCACTTAACTAACTACAGTGTCACTGTAGCAGTACAGTGATGGGGGCCATACATGTACCCATTATAAATCACAACGACTTCAGCCAGTGTGTGCAGAACCACTGTACCCCTAGGGTGCTGTCATTCATGAACTTGAGGGTGCACGCCACTGCAGTGCCTGGGGAGGGGATGGTATAATAAAATAAAAAAAAAATCATACATATTATAAAGCACTATGGTGATAAACCAGAGTGAAGATATTAAGCATCCAAGCAATGTCTCTTAGTGTAAGACTCTTCTTGTGAGGTTTGGGCAGACAGAACTGCACAGCTGCACAGTCCTCCTCCATAAAGAGTCCCTGACCCCATTAGGGCAACTTTGGAAAAATGTAAAATTTAGTTGCCATTCAGCTTATATTTCCTATTTTTTCTGTAAGGCCCACTTGTATTTTTTTTATTACTAACAACATTTGCATGAAAACAAGATGCCGGCCTAATCAGCTCTGGCTGCTTTTCTACACCGGACATCACCAATGTGTTTATAACATCACAATCTGTTCCTGCGGTAATGATTACGGTGCCGTAAAAAGGGGATTATGATGCCAGGTGTAGATAACCTGCCTGAGCAAATGAAGTCTTGGGGACAGTGATCATGTTTTCGTGCACATCTCCTCCGTAACAGAAAGAAAGAGGGACATAATAGCAGAGAACGTACGAGATATAAACTGAATTGTGTCAATATTGCAGTTCACTAAGTTTTCTCAACAGTGGCAGGGGCTCTTTAAACCTTTCGCTAGTCTCTTACCATAAGATATGCCCCTCAAACACCCTATTAAGAACAATTTCTTTTTCTGTCAACAAACAGGAAAGGCTTTCTACAGCCATGAGTGCTTCAAATGTGGCAGCCTCTGTGTATGCCATGTTTGTCTTAAAATTGTATAATTTCCCAACTGTTGTCCAAGGAACAGACTTGAAGAGCAACTCTCTATAATAAAAAGTTTAAACACTAGATTTACAATAAATATATATTTTTTAACTTTGTTTTCTAGTATTTTTTTTTTTAGCTTCCACTGTTGGTCTTGTAAATATTGTTGCTGATGCACCACTTACTTAACGGAGTCTTTCAAAATGTAGCAAACTATCCCCTGCTAACCACACAATTGCTAACTGTGACATCACTGTCTGACATGGTGAGGACTACGATGTCATAAACAGACACTGAGGTTAACCGGGGAGATGCGCACATTTTCAAAGGTTTTCTATATGGGCGTTTTGGATGGCCTGCCAAGATGAGTTGTAAATATTGGAAAGGAACATTGAAAATGAACCAAAAATGTATTTAGTAAATTGTAACAACTGAAACCTCTTATTTATGAAGGTACATTTTGAAGTGCAGAGTTGATCTTTAAATTACTGCAATCAGCAGCATTTATTTGAGGTCGGATTATCTAATTTTGCATAAAGGAAAAAAAAAAAACTTTACTACAAGCCTGTGTGTGAATTACTAAAATATTTACATTCTCATGGATTTGTAGGCTACTTGGATGTCAAAGGGAACAGATTTACCTCATACCATGCTGCTTGGCCCCACAAAGGTATTTCTTTAGCATGTGGATGATCTTATCTTTACTGCATGCTATAGCCTTCTCAACATCCCCAAACAGAGCCGGATTACCTTTGTGGGCCCTGGATCCAAAGGTTCTGTGAACTCCCAAATGCCAGATCCCAGTTTCATGTGTTTGATTTCATTTTCCCAACTTCACCTTTATTCAGATAAGTAGGAAATAGGCAATTTAACCATTTTTTTTTTTTTTTTTTGAATCAGCAAACATTTAACAACGTAATATTTGACAATATAGTGACATGACAGCATATCTGACTGGCAGGGTAACCTAGAGGTTAGAGTAATGCACTTGGTATGTCTAACAGACCTGGGTATGATTCCCACAACCTCCACTTGCGTACTGTGACTCAAAGAAAGTTACTTAACCACCCCAGTGCTCCCAGTCTGCCCCTGAAAACAAGCAATTGTGCCTAGCGGGCCTTGCCTGGTTACCAATGAAGACAATAAAATGTTGATTACAGAGGCCTATATTTTCAGCATGCCTTTGCTGGTGCCAAAAGTTTTTATTAAACTTGTTCACTCTAAGGAGTGTAACATCTCAGATTCAATGCATAAGAGTAAGAAAGTTGTAATATATTTAATAGCTATGATATAGTACTGTGTGCACTGCAGCCCAAATCCCAGTTGCTTTGATGCCATTGCACAAACCTACACTGAGAGCTCATTATTGCATTCCAGTGTCTGGTTTCCAAGATTTACATTAGTCTGGTACTTATCTGATGAAGCAACTTGCATAAAGTGCCTCAGAGTACAGCTGTTCTGTATCTGGTCCACTGCCCAACCACAGTAATAGGTTTCTACAGCGCTATATAGACTTTCGTCCTTTGTACTAGCATATTCCTTTAAAGGGAAACTTTCCCATTCTGTGCAGTTTGTCTAACTTCAACTTGAAGCTATTGACTGAGCTGCCAACAGTCTCTAAAGGTAGGGCGTTCCACCATGGTATCACCCTCTGGCTATACAAGTTTTCTTTTCAATGTTCTGCAATTCTCCCCATTCAAGTTGAAGTGGGTGTGCTCTAATGTGATGTTCTCCAATTCAGAGAACAAACCTCAGCCGGTCCCATCGTCATCCATTGGGGCCTTAAACAGGAAGCACATGGCCCCCCCCCACTTACCCTTCTGTAATGCAATGAGCACATGTCTAGTTCTTTGTCTGTTGGTATGATCTATTCCTTTGAAAGCTGATATAGTGCATGTTGCCCTTTTTTTGTAGCCTCTCCAGCATGTCTACCTCGCCTTTTTTATATGGTGACCATACTTGTGCTCCATACTCTAATGGTGGTCTGACCTAGGGTTCAACAAATCCGATAGCCAGACGTCCCGGGCTATCAGTGCAGAGTCGGGGACAAGTATTTTTCATGAAGCTAGTAGTTCGCGGACAAGTACTACTGCCTAAAAGAAGAAAATATGTTTTTGCCGGTTTTTCATTTTTTTGCCAATAGGGTGCACTCCCACCACCCACCGTCCATGGCCACATGACTCACCTGAGTGCCGAGTAGCAGAGTCTCATGAGGATTAGCCAGGAATGCACCAGCCGTATCGCTGCATGATGGAGAGTGAACACATGCGAAAGAAGCGAGCTGGCAAAGCCAAAAATTGTACCAGATGAGAGAAGCGGCACATGATCAGCAAGTCACACTGCACAGCATAACAAATTGGGTACACGGGGAAAGGGATCTGACCTACAGGCTGTGCTGGTAAGTTGGGGGGGATGGAGTAATCACTGGTCACTACTAGGATCAGTTGGAAGGGAACGTGCTCTGACTCAGTCCTGAGGGGGAAAAGGGAAAGGAAATGCTTGGCTGTGTCAAACAAAAAGCAAAAAGCGAGGGAGGGTGAGAGTGACTGACTGGTGTGGAGAGCCAAGAGGAAGGGCAGGAACCGCAAGGTTAGGTCTGCCAGTGCCCACACTCATCACACTAACCAAAGAGCCAGGTGGACAGGAAAGAAAGATAACGCACACGTGTGTGATTTGGGGTAGGCAGGATCTAGTACTGAAGCACTCCATCGAGGGGAAAGGTCAAAGGACATTGTGGCTTGTGGCTGTCTGTTGTGACAGACAGATGAAGGGAGCCTCCGTCTTTTGTCATTTAATTAAGGGGTGAAGGCAGCAGAGCTGAGCTAGAGAGCTGTTAATCTGGGCAAAATATTGGGGAAAATAAAAATCAGAAAAGTGGGGGGGGCCAGAGAGCCAGCTTTGGAGCAGGACGTGTCCTCTACAGCTCTGCGACGTTTAGCTCCTTTCTTGCCACTAAACATAATTTAAGGGCTCCGAATTGAAGTTTTGGTGAGACCAATAGAATCCCCTAAGTCCCAGCTTTCTAACGATACGAAAGATGTTTCGGGGCGCACAAAAAATACTCAGCCCTCAGCTTCAGGAATACAGCGGCCTGTGGGAACATGTGAAGTCGAGCGGGGGAATGGAGTTACCTGATCGGCCCGCAACATCGACTACAAAAGAACCACCCTGGCAGACTATCCTGGACTCAGTGAGGACAATGGATACTAAAATAGAGAACGCTGATGAGGCTAGAAACACAGGATGCAGCGATTTTAAAGCATTAACCTCATCAGTCGCAGAAGCGGATAAATGATCCCTGTCAGCGCAAACTACTGCTGCCCAGACTTCTAAAGAAAATCAGCAATTGAGGGGCAGATTGGAAGCAGTGGAAGACGCCATGCGGGCAGGGAATGTTCGCATAGTAGGCCTTCCTGAGGGAACTGAGGGAGCAGATCTCCTTACATATTTAAAATCCTGGCTTGTGGAGAACCTCCACATTTCCGAGCAGTTCGACTGGGCAGAACTGCGACAAGCATATCGCATCAGACCTAGAATCCGACCTACAGACCCCAACCTACCACATACTGTGGTCTTGAGAACCATTGGGCCTGAGGTTCGAGATGCACTGATTGGAGCAGCACGTGCGGCCTACCCGCTGAACGTCCATGCACAGGATGTCAAGTTATTCCCCGACCTTTCATTCCAAACCCGCGCTCGATGCAAGCAGTTTGATGCAGTACGACAGAGGCTCCGACATTTGGGGATAGTTCACTCCTTTATGTTGCCGGCGCAACTTCGAGTGACAAACGGAGGGAAGATGTGGCACTTCAGCGATCCTCAGGATGCAGGTCGGTGGGTTGAGAAGACAGAATAGGAGTTTCAGGCCCAGCCACCAAGGGAGACAGTTCGAGAGAGCTCTGAATCGGAAGAGGATTAAGTGACTTTCCTTGTGTTTTTTCTGTCTAACACTTGATCTAACGTTACATAATGAGAGACTATGATATGAGGACTTGATGATTTCCTATATGAGCTGGAAAATTAGAAGGGGATAAGGGTTGAGGGAGTAGCAAAATTCATATTTTTGTTTCTAGTTATAATTGTTTCCCTACTACTCTTATAGTGGCATTAATCGCTGATGTAGTGGCTCACGATATTTAAGTCACATAACAGTGCCTGGTTTCAAATGTTTAAACGTTTCTGAACATAGTTTTATTCTCCATGCGTGGTGAGGAGGGGAGACGGGCGGAGTTAGAAGGGACCTATTTCAGAGTTGTAACCTATTGTAAGTAAAGGTTCATTGCGCTACTGAGTTAGTGCAGGTTTACTATCTTTGTTTTTTTTTCCTCCCTAAGGACTTCAACCTTAGCCATGAAGCGGCTGGCACTACCTACAAATTTCTCACGGACTTTTTAGCATATATATGCTGACATTTTCTCAACCCCCCCTTTCCTATTGTACCAGAAAGTGAGATTTCTTGTGATATTTTAAATGTTCCTTTACAACTTGCTCATCTCTTGCATGAGAATACTGTATGTATTGTTTTTACTTGTACAAAAGCAATAAACAAAAAGTAAAAAAGAAAAGCTGAAAAACAGTAGGGAGAGTGTGACTGACCTGGGGGAGAGCCATGAGGCATGCTCAGAATGGCAAGGTCAGGACTGGACGGCCCTCTAAATGACCAAAGCAGATGAAAACAAATGAATTGCAAAAAAGACAAAAAAAAGCACAGTAAACTGAGTGTAGCGCATTCTGGGGAAAAGGGGAAAGGACTTACTGAGCAAGAAATATAAATAGCTAAAAATTGCCTGAGGAAATAACACCTACAGAAAAGAAAGAAAAGAGTGACCACTATGACCAGAACTGAGGTGGGGGGAAAACAAGAACAGAGTCAGGGAGGGATCTGTACTACTTCCCGACATACATGATCCTGAAAATTATTTTACCATCACCAAATTCCCGAAACACACATTTCCCATAATGTCAGACTCCTGACATACCATTTCCTGACTCTGATTTGAGGAACTCGAAATAAACACCAAACTGTCTGCATTTTAACATAAACAGCAAACTTAGCTTTTTTAGTTTTTATCACCAACATTCGTGCCGTGCCTTGCATTGAACAACAGAGGAACTCTGAAAGACATGACAGCAAATACTATGGGTGAGATATTCGCGGAATTAGCTTTTTAAAATTAAAGACCCCCTATCACCAAACTGTCTGCATTTTAAAATTTGTGCCTTGCATTGAGTCCAATGATTTTAAAACATACTCTCAAAGAAGCAGCATTGGGTGCGTTGGTTCACATAATTAATATAACTTTATTTCCAGTCCAAGTAGAGGTGTCTAGAGGTGTCGATTTGGAAAAAAAAAAAAAATCCTTCTGTTCTCTTTATTTATAACAAGTAAAACATTAAAAACAATATCAAACTATTTCCTTCAAATGACGAGGTTGTGAGCAATTCCCCGAAGGAAGTCCACGCTTGCCATCTGTTCCCTCTTGCTCACCATAATCTTCAGCCTTTCCTCTCGCAAGGCAAATTTCCGTTTCAGAGGAGATTTTGGCAATCCTCTGGTTACCTTTCCAATAATTGACTCTGTTGTCATTTGCTCTTTTCCTAGCTTGGACACAAACCGATTAAATCCTACGTGCGATGCACTTACAAGAGCTCGAATGCCTGTGCCACGCTTCTACCTTTGTTTTGTATGCGTGGTATTTGACTAGGTAATTGATCATGAACGGACCAGAATTGGGAGGAAAAATAGGTGGGCTTCGATGGAAGTTTTATTTCGCATCTGTCTTCACACACGACCCAGGATGTAATTTTCCTCGAACCATTCAGTGAGTTGTGCAGTGTTGTCTGGCATTATTTTTTTCAGCTCAGTAAAAACTATTTTTATGTCAACAGGGGGTAAGAATGCAAGAGCCACCAGATGCCGTAATTTAAGTGCAAATTCGGGATCAGCGCCATACTGTGTGGCAAGTCCTAAATTTTGAATTTTGCACCACACTATCTGGCCAAGGTGAAACAAACATCCTTTATTAATGCTGTCTGGAAATTCTGACTTGCAAGCATTGACTGCCGCTTGCTCCAAGTCTGTGATTAAAAACTCTGGCGAAAGCACTAAACTTTCTTCATCAGACAGGTCTTGTAAGTCCTGAAAAAGCCTTTGGTAACACTGCTGTGATTTTGAAGACATTAATGCATAGACTAGTGGCACAATACGGCTGTTTTCTGCAGTGCCAACCAGGGCATGGACTGAATAGAGCTGCAGAAACATACTGGGCACAGTTCTGAAGGTACCGTCCATTAGCCAGTACTGTGCTTTGTGTAGGTGACTTATGTTTCTCTTGGTAGCAAAAATTATTTTGTCTTCACCACATGTGGACTCCGGGCTATACGGCTGCCCACTCACTGGCAGACTCATCAGGGACTCCTAATTTCCTCCAATGTATTGACTCTGCTGGAAGGTCGAGTCGTCTTGCCCTTTTTACTACCTGCTGCAGCGACTGCTGACAGGGCATGCTTTGCCTCACTTCCTCAGGCAAACTTGTTATAGCCTGAATTAGTTGGGCTGGGGTGTCATGGGTGTCTAATGCTCTACACTTCATAGATGCAATAGCACAAGCAATTGGTGCATCCATTGCATCGGGAGCATGATTGTGCTCTCGGTGATTTTGAAGCTGATGCTGACCACCTACAAGAACGGTGGTTGCATGACCAAGACACTTCAAAGACTTACGACTTTGGCAGCACCAGTAATATTTATCCTCACGATTCCTTTCTTTAACAAGCAGGTAACCGGCAACACAGAGCTTATCATTACCGCGCTGGGACGGGACTATGCGGCACACTTCGGCCATGATTGCACAAGGAGGGGTGAGGCTAACAGACGAGGACTATAAATGAGTGACCAGTAATCAATTATGCAATTAAACAATAAAACCTACTGATGCTGACACTTAATACATTGCTCAGGATTTGAAGCATTACAGAACTGGAGCTTGCAATTGGAGTTTACCAATGATTAGTCCACCCACATTTATCAGGAATAAGCTTTTTAAAATGACATTCTCTGGTAAAATAAGTCTGCCATAAGCCGTTGCAAATCTCACGGCCCTCGCTGTCTCTGCTGTGTGCAAAGACCCCCATCACCAAACTGTCTGCATTTTAAAATTCGTGCCTTCAGCAGAGTCTTTGAAATATATAGAATTGAGTCCATGTAGGAACTGTTTTGTAGGCATGCCTTCGCTTGCTCATTTTAGGCAAATATGCTATTCGCTTCACTCCACTTTTGTAAAATATAAAAATACAAAATGTGGCGGTGACTTGACAAACGGGAAACAGTACTGTCGATTAAAATCTCAGTCGGGAATACGACTGCGGGACTTTTATTTTTGGGAATTAGCGAGTCGGGAATGCGTACCTATTCCAGGGAGGGATGGGCTTTGTTTTGGGGGAAATGAAAGCAAAGAAAATAAAAAAACAAAATAAAACCAAAAGCTGCCTCAGCTTTAAAAGGCAGTAATTCTTAAAATATAAGATTACAAATAAGAAAGGCAACACGATTCCAAAAAAGGCAAGGAAAGGTTGGACCAGTCCAGAGACTGATTAGTTTTGAGAGGAGAGAGTTGGGCATCGGGCAGTGTTTTGCCCTGGAAAAAATTACAATTGGAAGGTGAAAAAGAACTGACCAACACAGAAAGGCAAAGGGTGCCTACACTAATAGTTGAGGAACTGAAACTCATGATAAAAAATGTGTTTCAGTATTAAATAGGAAGGGAACTGTCTGGCCCAGTGTCGTCTGAGGGTGGGGCTTATGGGACAGAAAAAAAATTTAAAACAATACTAGGAAATAAGGAGTAAAAAATCTTAGCATCAAAGCAACACCGTCCTGCGTCCTGACTGCCTGCTGCCCTGCCTAGTACACAGCCTAGAGGCTGTCAGCAATGAACACTATTGTTTAGAGTCTGTCCCCCTCCAATTCCCAGTGTAATGCCTGTACCACCCCCAATAAGACTCATCACACACTGTGATTACACAAAAATACATTTTATTAGTAATGGAAAAAAGTGACCAGAAAATCAACACAGAAGAGTAGTAAAATTTACCAATAACATTTCCAATTGCCTACTTCTACATAATATTAATACAACCCCTGCACCATGTATTTTGTTACGTAATAAAAAAAATTCCTTAAAATATAGCTTTTCTACCATGGACTACCACTCGCTACGCTGGGACTACCATTTTTTGATAGGCCAGTTGTCCTGGACTAGCACAAATTTTAAACTTGTCGATCGCTGGTCTGGCCAGCAAGCTGTACACTAGCACCAAAACCGCTCTGCCTCTACTGGATACATGCCTAATGATGCAGTCTCAAACTCTGTTTGCTTTCCGGCATACTTTCCTACAGTGTGACCCAAATTGCCGATCGCTAGAAATAGTAATTCCCAAATCTCTTTCTTTGGTTAAACTTCTCAGGGCTGTATTGGCCAGGCTATAGGTGACCCACAGTTTCCTCCCTACGTGCATAACTGCATTCTTCTGGTTTAACTGTGGTTTACGGTTATTGCACCACTTGTCTATATGGTTCAGGGCCTCCTGTAGACTATTTGTATCACTTTAGGTTTTTAACTCTGCCCCCACTCTGCAGTCATCTGCAAATGTTGTCATCCATAAATCTGGGTGTTACATCTGAAGGGATGTAACATAGATGATGAAAAAACATGGACCCAGAACAGAGCCCTGGGGTACTCCACTTGTTATGTCAGTCCAGGAGTTTACTGAATCACACCAATGAGCTCCTACAGTATATATCCCAGTTCTAACAAACCCCAGTAAATTGGCTTGTATTTCCAATGCTTGGCTTGATTTTATTACTTTTTACTTTTATTTAGCCCACTCTCTTTGTAATCCATCCTACTGAATGTGTAGCTCACCTCAATACCAGCAGCTGCAGCCTGCAGCACCTCACCACCCTAGCCCAGTCCTCTATCCCTGTTCTTTATTTCCCTCATTCTGTAATGCATCGGCAAGCAGCCGGAAATGGGAAATCACCTGAATGCTTACACTGACACCGAAATGTTTAAGCTGATCTGCCTGGCAAACCAGAGAACAACATGAAGTACTGTAGGGAAGGGTTCATGGACAAACTAAAGCCCCGTTATTAATAGAGAACATATCAACAAAATGAATCTCTTCTTGGTCATTTTTCTGTCTGTGAAATGTGCATATCTGGCTATCTAAAGTGTCCTGATCCTTTTCACTGGGGTGCTAGACATCTGGTGCAAACACCAACCAACACTCTCTACCCTGTCAGCACATCCCAACAGTGACTAGTCGTCTAAGCAACTTGCCAACAGCAACCAAGTGAAGAAGTGGGGGCTGGAGAGAAGACCAGGGTAGACCACTGCCCTCTTTGGTGGCATCTGATGACAGACCTGACCACTGGAGGGACAGCACAGAGCATGATGAGGAGGAGGAGGAGGAGGAGGAGGAGGAGAAGGAGAGGCTGCCAGGCACTGATCAGTCGTCCGACTGTTTTGGGTTTACTTTTAATGCACGGCTCACCGGCACCAAATACTTGGGATTGGACTCAAGTCAGGATTACCCAGGACTAGAGTGACTGTCTTTGTCTCCATGGCGGGTGGTGACAACTCGAGAGTCCAACTCCAGACACCACCATGACCTATGGCAACCAACCACTTGAATGTGAAGCCGAGCCACGGGAAAGAAAGTCTTCAGCTGCAAAACATAATGGTATCAGACTCTCACCATCCCCCAGCTTGTGCACTCTTTCTCCAGTCCTCATCACATGACTGATCTAATGACTGTAAAGAAATGGAGTAATGCTGCTTTAAGTATTACTGCTGTTTAAACTATACTGTCTTTTTTTTTTTTTTAAGACCTCCCTCCTCTGCTCAGCGTGCTTCCCCGAGACATCTCAGGTAGCTCAGAGGGTTAGTCAGATAAGCAAACCCGCCAACTGTATGGGTCTTCTTCTTTGTACTGTGCCAATCTACAGTAAAGTAATTCAAGCTAAACCTTTAAGTCTGCAGTCTGATCATTACATAGTATCAGAATGGAGAAATTAATGACACCCCTTACCTTGAAGTTGCACTACAATGTGAAAGAAAACCGGCAGAGTTTAAGCAACATTTACATAGTAGCCAGTGGGACTGAAGAGAAATCCAAGAAAATTCTAGCAGTGATATTTCTTAATCTAGCTGGGCCAGCAGCAGTGGAAGTACACAACACATTTGCATGGCAGGAAGCGGCAGACAAAGAAGATTGGGGGAAAATCATGGAGAAGTTTGAAACATACTGTAACCCCAAAAGAAACCAGACTTATGGAAGACATCTGTTCATGAGCAGAAATCAAGGTCACGGTGAGTCCACAGATGCCTATGTAACAGATTTAAGAGTGAAGGTGCAGTCTTGTGAATATCGGTAAACTGGCAGAATTTTACACAGAATAACAATGACCTGGTACTCCAGAAACTGAAGGCGCTCATACTGTATGGTTAGCCCCATGAGAAAGCCAAGCTCAAGTCAGAACTCCAACCATACTGACACTTTTGGAAAGACATCACCATAGAGAATGGACTCCTGCTAAAAGGTGAAAGGCTCATTACACCAAGATCAATGAGGAGATGTTGGTCAAACTACATAGCAGCCACTTCGGCATTAAGAAATACAACAGAAAAACAAGGGGCATTCTATATTGGCCGAATATCATTAACCAGATAAGTGACTTACTAACATACTAAAATGCCAGCAGAATAGGCCAAACGGTCTTTCATGTCTGCTCATTTGGTCAGCCCCAACCCTGGTCCTGATCGCTAAGTGTAAGTGTGCTGTTTGCAATCATTACAGGAGAGCTCGACCAAAGCAACTAATGCAGAGTCATAAAATACCTGATAGGCCTTGGCAGAAGATCGGAGCAGACATCTTTGAGTTTGACAAGGAAAACTACCTAGCAATGGTGGATTACTACTAAGCTCAGATCTTGAGGCAGCCAAACCTGATCAGTGAAACTGTTACAAGCCACATCAAATCACAGTATGCATGACATGGCATGGCATTCTGGAAGTCCTTATAATAGACAGTGGGCCCCAATTTTCATGTACTGAATTTGCAAGTTTCACCTCATCACCTAGGTACCCACAAAGTAATGGGATGGTGGAAAGAGCCATTTAGACTAGTAAGAGCCTCTTCAAGAAGGCCAAGAGTGATCATAAGAATCCATACCTGGCCTTACTGGACCTGAGAAACACTCCAATAGAGGGTTTGGGTTCTTCTGCTCAGCTGCTCATGGGCAGGAGAAGTAAGACTCTGATGCCCGTTAGGCCATCCCTGCTCAGACCAAAACTTAGACCAAGATATCCATGCCAATCTTAAACAGAAGCAAGAAAAGCAAAAGTTCTATGACCAACACACCAAGCCCCTTCCCAGCCTGTCCCCTGGACAGCTGGTACAGATGAGAACAAAGGACAAGAAGTGGACACCTGCAGTAGTTCTCACACCTGCCAAGGTGCCACGATCATACACCGTGGTTGTCGACAAGAAATATCGGAAACACAGGAAGGATATACTACATATTCCTTACTCCCTGACTGAAGTGCTGATAGAAGCAACGGAGACACACAAGACTGGGACTCCTTCAATGCATGGATCTGACATATCAACTACAATTCCAATAGCTACAACAGAGAAGTGGACGGAAGCGGGTACATCCTGAGAGGCTCCACCGAACAACAAACCAACACCCCCAATGGAGTTGGTGCAGGGCCCACCTCGCCAGTCGATTAGCTGTGAACCTAGCCAGGTCATGAGCCATGTCAGCGACAGGGTGATACAGAAGCCAGCAAGATCTGCAGGACTGAATTACAGTGACGGTTAACAACTACTGAGTTATGCATGTGCCTGTTTAGCTCATGATAGACTGCTTAGAATTTTAGTTCTAGTAGTGCTTTATTATACTACTTGGATTGCATCAGATACTAGGCTTACAAGGGGAGATGGAAGGAAATGGAGTAATGTTGCTTTACGTATTGCTGCTGTTTAAACTGCACTGTCTTTAACTTTGTGTGTGTGTGTGTGTGTGTGTGTGTGTGTTGCCTCTCTCTCTCTCTCTCTCTCTCTCTCTCTCTCTCTCTCTCTCTCTCTTCCCCCAAAAAAACATCTCCAGGCAGCTTGGAGGGTTAGTCACATAAGCAAGCCTGCCAACTGTATGGGTCTTCTTCTTCTTTGGCACAGTACATCTACAGTAAAGCAATTCAAGCTAAACCTTTAAGGTGACCTGCAAAGACACTTCCCAGCCCGCTTCCATCCTCACATACCTTTAAAAACAGTTGCGGGAGTCCGGGGCTGATGTAAACATAATTTTTGATGCAATCCACATTTAAACAAAATGCCAACGTTTCGGCGAACATGGAAGCGCCGTGCAGGTCCTGATGTAGCAGACGCAAGTAATTATGGGTAATCCACCCTTTTTGTGACTTCTCTAACACCACTACTCTTATTGTAGCAGCAGTGGTGGTAACCTAATTTACTTATTTATTATTTCCAGATCTGATACCTGAATGTCACATATGGCAACACCTGGACAGGATTTTGCCATACGTGACATTTCAGGTATCGAGACCTCCGTGGAAGTATATCTAGTCTATAGCAGCCGTAGCTATTCCTCTAAAAACACACTGGCCATGACATTTAGGTCCTGTACTTATACCCCAAAAATGCATGGTGGACATGTCCAAAGCCTACTACAGCACATTTTAGCCTAGACACTGGGTCATCTGATACATCCTGATTTTTGGGTTCGAAAAATAAAGTGGTCATAAGATACATTTGACACTCTGCCAAGACATGATGTCATTCTTAGATGGAAAAACAAGTGATCAGGGGATTTTACAGTTATCAAAAATAACTCGCTTTGGGATACAGAAAACATATAAGGACTTCACATTCACTTTAAATAACTTGCTGACTAGACAGTGGCCAAAACAAGGATATAATTGTTTCTTAACTCTGTTATTTTTTTTTTTTTTTTTTAAACACAAGAAATTATAAAATGAGGAACTGTGTCTAAGCTGCAGTGGTTTGAAGCAGCTGAACCTTATCTTGGCTATAACCTTGGGTTGAAGGAAGGTTTTGAACAAAATATCTCTGCTGAGCAAAATGAAGCTAATTTTCTTTAAAACATTTTTTTTTTAAACAGTTTATGCTCTTCACTTATATTCTACAGTTATTTAAAGGGCGCCAACACCTTTTGAACCTGGGCATCTACACAGACATCAATTTGCACAGTGGTATCATTATTTGCATGGTTTTAACAATTACTCTTCAAACACCTCTGCACTTACAAGGCACATCAATCTACATGTTGGTATCATGTAGTCATCTACTAGACACCTTCACCTTTTACTAGCCCTTTGCAGCTTCTACACTAGCCATTTTACACCATTCTATCTCCTCAACCTTTTGGTTAGCCAATTACATATTGTTGATAAAAGTTTGGTCACTGGTCACTAAACTTTGGCCACTGGCCACTTTCAACAGGGGGCCATCTCTTGCTGCCACTGCCAGATTTGAGCCTTTTTCAGCAATGAATTTGAACGGGACTCAGACCCATCCAAACAATCTCTTCAGGGGCAAAATTAATAAAGCACTAACAAATTTATAAAACTCCGCCCCAAGACCTTCTGGTCCCAGGGCTTTACCCACAGTCAGATCTTGAACAGCTATTTGAATTTCAAACTCAGAAATGGGGAGTTCTAAGCTTAATCTTACATTTTCTGTAACTACTGGCAAATACACCATATCTAAAAAGGTATCTATATCCCTTTTATCACTTTCATATCCCACAGAGTATAATAACTTATAAAACTGTAAAAAGCAATTTGTAATCTCTGCTGGTTTTTTAGATTACTCCTGTGTGTGTGTGTGTGTGTGTGTGTGTTTGTGTGTTTTTTGTTTGTTTTTTTTTGTTTTTTTTATGGCTATTAGAGTTTTGGGACTGATCTTTCCTAATTTGCCGCATTAAGAGCTTCAAGGGCTTGTCGGTTTTAAAATTCGATCTAGCGCAATGAATGATGCAATATGTCCTCATTAATCAATTGGTTATATTGAAATTTTTTTTAAAGTGTGTTTTTATAAATATTCTGATCAAATGTGTCACTATGAATCTGTCAACCTACCAGTATCTCTTTAGTTTCATAATTAACTTTTCTCTTATAATCAGAAGAGATTTTCTGGAGTAAACCTCTCATTGTTACCTTAAAAGCATCACAAATAATTATGGGTGGTGTTTCTCCCTCTTTATTTAGGTCAACAAATTCCCTGCAAACCTTTACTATTTGAATACCCATTTTATTTTTATTTAGAACAGCTACATCCATTCTCCATATTTTTTTGGTGAGTGAAAATGTCTGAAATTTTTAATGTCAACAGACAGGGAGAGTGGTCAGATCACTATCCCTGAATAATTCACTCTGCACCAAATTAAGTAGTGTTTGATATCAGAAAAAAAAATCAGTCCTTGAATAAGTCTAATGAGCAGCTGAAAAACATGAAAACGTGTTATCTGTCCTAAATAATTCCCACCAGGGGTCCACTAACCTCAAATCAAGCATAAATGAACTAATTACTGTTCGAACCATCAAATGTGTTTTATCCATACCACCTGTCTTATCTGCTTGATTAAGGACTAAATTGAAATCTCCACCTATTAAAGGAACCTCAAATAAAGATAGTTAAAAAAAAAAAAAAAAAAAAAATCAAGCCCAATTTTGATTAGGTGCATATATTGCTGCACATGTGAAGCTGATATTAAACAGCTGCAGCTGTAAAATAACAAATCTACCTTTATCTAGATCTACTTTATTTGAGGTTTAATTTTTTTTTTCCTATGAAAACCAATTAAAACACCTATGGCATTACTTGAGTATTCCGAAAAATGCAGATTCCCCAGTCTATTCTTAAACCAGTCAATATCTGTTCTGGTTAAGTGGGTTTCTTGAAATATGACTAAAGCTATATTTTCATTCTCCATATGCTTAATTACTTTAGTTACTTTTGATCTTTCTTGTAGGCCCTTAACATTCTATGTGGCAATTATAAAACTATCTTCCATAACAGGAATTGTTTTATAACACTAGGTTCCTGGACCCCCTTTATAAGTTCAATTAGAATTAAAATATAATACCCCATCATGGAAAAAAACTAACAATCTAATATCATGGAAAAAAGAGAAACCAAAAATCTGCATACAGCAACCCTGAACGCCCTCCTTCTAAACCCCCTACATTTACTACAGTTAATCCACTCTTCCCTCCCCCCAGTTCCCTAAACCCCCGAGATGGCTGCACAGCCAACTCTGTACACCCTGAAAGTGCATCTGACCTGGGCAGAAGAGCCAGCAAGTTATACAAAGACAAATAATGCCTGTCTGAGTCCCTCAAATATAGACTCCTCCTAAATTTACTTCTCTAAATGCCTTTATTAAAACCTATGTTACTTTTCCTTAAAGACAATATATGTATATTTTGTTGCCACTTTTTAGTTCCCCCCCTTCTAGCCACTTATCATCTTCTCCTCCTTCTCCTCCTTCTCCCCTCAAACTTTTCCACTTGAGAACGGAGGCCTAAGAGCTATACCAATGACTTACCCCATCCAACAGCCCCTTACTTATTTTTTTTTTTTTTTTGTTTCCATCTGGGGCTTCAACACTCAGTTCTTGCATCCTTTCCCTCCTCATAAAAGGAGAGAAATAACTATCCTAGGGACACAACTTCAAACCCTTCCCTCCATCATTCCCTCCAAAGACTAAAGCCCCTTCAGCAAAGTTGTGCTATAGTTTCTTCATATGCCAGCTTGTATGCCTCCAATGCATCTTCTGCTGAACCGAATGTATGGGGGCGACCTTTTACAACAAACTGCAGCCTTGCAGGGTACAGCATTGAGAATCTTATTCCCTTTTTATATAACTGCTGTTTTATGAAGTTAAACCGCTTTCGCTTCTCCATAGTCCCAAATGACAAATCGGGATATGAATTACAATGAATGGTCTCAAAATTCAAACCCTTGATATATCTTGCCTTTTGTAATATAGCTTCTGTCTTGAAATTTCAGCGTTTTTACAAACACAGTTCTAGGGAATTCTGAGTTACCATTATTACGAACGCCAGCCCTGTAAGCTCTATCTAAAGCCAGTGACGCTTTCTCAAAATAAGGGACCAAATCTCATGTCCCCTCTACCTCGTCTGGAACCTTAAACAAACAAATGTTGGCTCTCCTTGCTCTGTCTTCTTGATCTGTAATTTTTAGCTGAAGATTTTGTAGTTGACTCTCTAAATGCAGAATTTATTGTGGGGCCTTGTTTGTAAAATCTACTTGGGAGACCCGCCCCTCCAATTGCTCCGTTCTGTCTGACAGCGTATTCAATTTATTATTCATTTCCACCAGAGTCCCAGTCACACTTGCCAAATAGTCTTTAATATCCCCCAAAGCCTCAAGCATTTCTTTTCTGAGGCCCAAGACTGCTCTGAGAACTTTGGCTTCAAAACATAAAGAACCTTCACCCCCCTGCGCACACATTCTGGTGGTAGTATCTTCCAAGTTGCCCACAGGTAGTACTTGTTGAGAATTAACTAGAATTTTACTGCATTCAGAAATTACAGCTGGCCTATGGAATTGTAATAAACTTGTACACTGAAGTTTATCTGCTTAACAAAACTTTGACTTAATTTAGCATTTTGTGGCAAAAGGGGGTGTTCTTCTACAGTAGGAGGAAGAAAAGGAATCTTGCACTGGTCCCCTTTTCCCTGTATGTTAAATGAAATTACTGATTTCAGATCATTCTCACCACCTGTTAATAGTTCCTGTGGGGGAGCTGCTCCCTTATTCTCTATATCCATTCTACCCTCTGTTGCCATACAGATTGTTTTATAGTTGACTGGCTGGCCCAGGCCAGAGTAGAATGTTTAAAAAAATAAATAAATAAATAAAATGCCCACATGGCATCAATCATGGCCTTCTCGCACACTCTCTGTTCCCCTTTCTCCACCACTTTGTAACTCTCAATCTTATTGGTTGGTATTCACTTTCTGTTCCGTGAGAGCAGGAGCCTGTTTGTACAGGGGCATTTGTGTGCACAGTGTTTATTTATTCATTCATTTATTTATTTAAAAGTTAATGACCAGGAAAGGCCCATGAGCAGGAGCTTGTTTCCAGGTGTGACCCGAGGAAGGGGGTACAAAAGACGAAAAAATACAGCATGGAAATATCAACGTTGAGACAAGATAGATTGCACAAAGGAATTACAGAAAACACCATTTACAACAGAGGAGTAACTAATAACTGCAAGGCATTTATATACAAAGCAGTATTTATAAGACTAGGTATAAACAGTATTTACAATAAGTATATACAATGAGATGCATCAGGAGGGCAGGAGAAAGACGGAACTGGGAGGGTTTAGGAAAGGGGGCAGATACAAAAAGTAGTGGGGGTTGGCTTGAGGAGGGGGTCTTTGAATTCAGGGAAGATAAGAAAGACGAATGTGGAGGGGAACATTATTCCAGATGAAGGGAAATTGATAAGAGAAGGAAAGTTTGCCAGCTGAGGTGCGTACACATGGGAGGGAAAAAGTGAGGGCACAGGTTGAACATGAGCTGTAAGGTGAGGGTGTGGCCAGATGAGACAGACAGACAGACAGACAGAGACGGTAGGGCAGAGGGTCCCAAACCAGAATTTGGCTATGAAGGTGAAGCAGTGTGAGGAACGTCTCTGTGCAAGGGACTGGAGGAAAAGTGAAGTATAGATTGCAGCGGTGAGTTAGAGGGGAGTTAGAGGTGAACCCATAGAAGGCATAAAACAGAACATCAAGTTTAACCAGGGAGGTGGCAGGGGCAGCACTGCAGACTGTCAGTGTAGTCAAAGGCTGGGAGGATCCATCTGACTAAAAGATTGCATCTGACCGGGAGGGAGAGGCTGGCCTTGTGGCAGTATAGCAACCCTAGTTTAGGGCGCAGTTGAGTGTAGGGCACTAAAGTGGGAGGAGAAGTCTAGGGAGGGACCGAGCCAGACTCCACTTGTAGGTGGGGACACTTTCGAAGGGGGTGTTACCTGCAGATAAAACTGGTAGGGTGGGAAGCCTGGCAAATTTTTGCTTGGAGCTGAAGGTCATAGCAACTATGTTTTTAACATTAAGCTTTAGGCAATTGGCCTTAAACCAGGCTGTAACCACAGTGAGATCACTTTGAAGGGGGGGATTGGACGGATTGGATGGAGGGGCCGGACAGGAAAAGGACAGTGTCTTCTGCGTACATGTGTATATTAGCATGGGTGCATACTGAGGGGGAGATCATTAATAAAGAGGGAAAAGAGAACAGGCCCAAGGATAGATCCCTGGGGAATGCCGGCATGGATGGGGAGATAGGGGGATAAGATATTGTTGATGGAGATTGCCTGTGAATGGCCAATTACATAGGAGCTAAACCAGAACACTGAGGCAGGTGTTAGGCCGGCAAGGCTTAGTTTACTAAGTAGGAGAGGGTAGGAAACAAGAGTCTAAGGCCTTGGCCGGGTCAATAAAGATGGCAGAGGTGATCTGGCCGAGGGTCCATAGCAATGTGTATAGTATCAGTAAAGTGTAGATGGGAGGAGGTGGTAGAGTGGAATTTTCTGAATCCTGATTGAAACAGGGAGAGTGTTGGAGGCAAGAAGGAAGTCATTGAGTCTAGAGAGAATTAGAAACTCTTGGGCTTTGGTGAGGGATGGGAGAAGGGAGACGGGGCAGTAATTTCCAGGAATAGTAGGGTCTCCACCTTTTTAAGAGTGGGAGGACAGTAGCAGCCTTCCATGCTGTAGGGATAGTCGCTGTAGAGTGAGATTTAAGATGAAGGTTAAAGGAGTGACTATGGAGGGGGCCGCAATTTTGAGGAGCCTGGGGTGCAGGTCATTGGGGGCTTGCCTTAGAAGGGTTGAGTGAAACAAGCTCTTAGAACTTCAGGCAGTGAAACAGGCGATGGCTGAAAGCCTGGGAATTGGAGCAGGATGGGGAAGTAGGCGGCTCCTGGGGAATGGCACAGGAGGTGAAACATTTATTGATGGCCTCAGCAACAAGACAGAGATCAGATTATGGAATCTGCCTCACGAATGGAGGAAGGGGGATTCAGTGGTTGGGGGGTGGGGTTTGCAGGAGAGAGCGAAGGTCTTGCCAGAAGGAGGAGGGAGTACTATTTGAGGGGTGGAGGCATGACTTAAAGAAGTCAGATTAGGCGCAGTGGATACTGGTACTACCAGTCTTGCAGGGTCAGGCTGGGGGATGCGGAGTAGCGTTATGTCCTTTCTAGGTGGAATAACTCTGTGGCTTGGGAAAGAATAAAAACCCAGCAGCCATCGCTCCAGCCAGCTCGAAGAGGGTAAGACTAGCTCTGGTTAGAGCCACTATGCTAATTTATTACTTTTCAGTCATGCAGATATTTGGTATGTATGGAACTATAGTGTAGTGCAGACAGTGCAATAGAGTTGGTGACGCTCTGTTGTAGAATAAAGAGCAGTAATGTAAAAGTGGTGCACTGCCATTTAATTGTATAATTAAAAACAATAAAAGGGTTTATTTTGAAAGCTCATAGTCTGTATGCTTAAGATTAAATAATTAGTGCAACTGCCAGAACAGTCCATGGTTTCCACATTTTAAAAAGTAGTGGCTGGTAAAATTTAGTTTGTCAGTTTACACACTACTTCCTTACAATTAATCTAATTTTACTAACTATAAAAAGGTAGAGAAACTGAGGTCAGAAACTGCACAAACCCTGTGCCTCCAATTTGAATTGAGCCACATACCTTTTGCATGACTTCTTTGTTTTTTGCATGGCAGGTATCCAGTAAGTTTGACATAACACCTTACAAGTCCTCAAATCGCGTCTGAAAAGCTGTTTCATGTGGAAGACCAAATGTTGCCCCTCTGCTATGCCAAGGAGTCTGATATTTGGGGTCTTGCAGAGGTACAGGCTTGGGGGGTGCAGAACACTGCTGGGGAAAGGGAGGGCTTTGTTGGGGGGGGGGTACTCCCTTGCTTAATGCACTTAACAGAAATGCATTTTGAAATGCTCTCGTTGGTATCCGTGTAACTTGTTCTGCTTCTAGTCATGTTACTGCACTGAATTTATCAGATGATTCTGCCATTTGTGTGACTTGGCAGACACTCGTTTCATTTCAGTTTCTACTGAGAATTCTTGTGTTAAAGTTGTCCATTTTATAAAATCTTTCTTTGAGTGCCCCAGGACTGTTTCACTCAATAGTAGCCCCTGTTTTTATTCACATTCTTGCTTTCAATCATCTTTTTTTTTTTTTTTTTTTTTCAGTTTGGTCTTCTCATGGCTAAAACCCCTTGTTCGAAAGGTCTCACTGCAATTTGTCAATTATGGTTTCTAGATTTCTGATTTTAAATTTTAACCCTTGTGCTGTATTTTGATACTTACATCTTTGAGCACCTGGGCAACTGCAAGGCAGAGCTCAAATATTTCCACTTTGTGCATTTTTGAATATCTGGCACTGTATGTGTTGCTGTTTGACATCACATGTGAGTGATGTTGTCTGCACTCAGCACTGCTTCATGCTTCATCTGCAGAACACACCAGGGCACAGTCTGCTTATCACAATAATGCTCACACTGCAATACTTTTACAAGGCTGGACCATACATGTGTTACTGAGAGTTTTCAGCCTTCATGCTGTCCAGGCAAGAGGCAGTGCTATCACCCATTAACACACACTTTGAAATATTCTGTGTCAAAATAGGACGTTGTGCTACTGTTTGACATCACATGTTGCCTGGTACTGTTGACACTCGTGTTGTCTCATGCCTTGACTACAGAACACACCACTGGACTTCCAGTTTATCTCAAGAATGGTCACAACGCTATAGTTTGACAAGTGCCTCCATCAGCAGATGTCATTTGGAATCGCTCTGTAATGCACACCTTGAAATATCCGTTGTCAAAGTCTGACAGCATAAGCAATACTGTTGAATGTGACATGATGTCTGGAGCTGTTGGCACCTGGCATTGTCTTGTGCCTTGACTGCAGAATACATCATTGGACAGCCAGTTTACCTCACTAAATCTCACAGTGCTATGATGTAACAGGGTTGGACACCATCTGAATTGCTCTGAGTTTTCAGCACTCGTGTGCTGTCAAGGTATGAGGCAATGCTAAGTGCCTCCAGCACCAGATAGCATGTAGCATCATCCAATTATGCATACCTTCAAAGACTATTTGTCCAATTATGACATTGTATGTGCTACTGTTTGGCATTATATGTTGTCTGGTGCTGCTTGCCCTTGGCGTTGCCTCAAGCCTCAACCGCAGAACACACCGTCAGACATTGTGTAATAGTGCATCCTCCACCAAGCAACAATTCTACTATACATAGTCATTTGATTATGTATGGTTGTTCACCTGCACAAGACTCACCAATGGTTGCCTATTCTACAGTAAAGTGATTTTGTGAGGTGTGTGATTAAATCCCGCCCCCACCCGTCACTTGTGCATACATAATAAATACTGCCTAGAGAGCAGTGGCTCCCATTGCCAGACTCCAACTATTTATACAAAGTAAATGAGAACCCCTGTGCTTTAACTGTGTATACAGGTGGGTGGGTGTTAATAAAGACTGAAAAGCAATATCTACTGTTTAGACACAAGGGGCAGAATAGGGAAAGGGGAATTGTTAAATCAGTGGACAACCAGGAGTACAGTTCAACATTCCAATGGTTGGTTGATGGAGAAAGGGTGAAACTAGAAACAAGATATGTTATGCAGTTGTGTCAAGCAGTAATGCTGTGGTGGTTGCTTTCCACAGCTGCAGTTATTTTCCTATATAAATGGACATGTATCCACAAGTGGGCACATTCACACGCATGTTGCTGAAGTACAGCCATGCTTCAATGATGCCATGTTTGAGAGGAGTGTTTGAAATGGAACTCAGGTGATTGGACTTATCGCAGCAGTTATCATGCGCCATCCCCTATTTGCCCTGTCGTGTGTGTGTGTGTGTGTGTGTGTGTGTGTGTGTGTGTGTGTGTGTGTGTGTGTGTCCATGGTGCTAGTGTCCCCCCCCCCACCTTCTGATCACCAGACCCTCCCCTTCGGATGGGTGCCGTATGTACAGGCAGGGAGTGCACCTCTTATTTACAGGACAGGGATAATGACAAATTTGTTTAATTAGTAATGTATGATATATTTTTGCTTGTTTTCAGAAATGGAGCTTCCACAGAGCATTGTTCTGGTTACTTTATTTCTGAACAATAAAGAAGTCTGCAAAAAAACCTACAAAGTTGGAACAGTGAGAGAACTGATTTGAAAATTACTCATGGGCTAAATGACAACTCCACTCTTGAAGAAAATCAAAAAATGACTTGGATTTCTCAGAATATGTTGATATAGATGCAGATAACAATGGTATCCTAGTACACAAAGGTTTTATTTGTCCTTCATTGAACAGAATGAGGTCGTGAACCAACAGAAAGGGACACTACACCTTGTACCAGTACAACGCACATATCCACCCCAGTCTTCTCTTGTCAGAATTTTTTTTTTTTTTTTTTTTTAACACTTTAATTGCAATAATTGCAATTACAATTCTTGATATTATGCTTTGCCTGTCTGGTAAAGGACAGTGTACCAGACCACACAGAAGCAGCCCACAGGAACATGGGGAAGGGATTGAGGTGGACAGCACTGCATTTAAAGGTAAGATTCTAGTTGCACATTTGAAACTTGTCAAGGCTATGTGACTGGATGCGATATTTCCAAGGATGGTGAGGTTAGCACATGAGTGGCTTATGATGGGTAGTTTATAGGTGGGATCCCAGGTGATAAACTAGGTAAGAAACTGCTCAATGGATAGGTGACAAACTGTTGGTAAATGGCAGTCGCTGTATGGAGGGTGGAGGCTGTCTAGAGGAAGGGAATGAAAATGGTGGAGTGGTTGCATCAAAAGCCCTATCATGAGACTGAGGTATCTCAATATGTGCACCCTGGAAAAGAGAAGTGAGGGAGGGTATTAAGAGACCTAGAAGTACCTCATGGGTGCAAGCAAAATACAGGGGAAATTTTTTTTTACAGGAGAAGGTGCACCAATATGAGGGCATGCAATGAAGCTTGACGGAGAAAAGCTTAGGAGGGCTGAGTGAACTACTTCTGCACTAAATGAGTGGCCTTGAACAGTCTACAAGTAGAGGTGGTGGATATGAAAGCAGTGTAGCCTTCAATCATCCATGAGACCGGCACAAAGTAATCTTAGAAGAAACGCAGGGGGTGGGGGGATTAGCTGATATCGGGCAGGGTTGGTGGTGACAGTACAAGCAGGAAAAATGCACAGACTCAGTGGTGGGCCCATAAGTTCCTTATCTGCATACAAATTGTATGTACAGTATCTATGGTTGTTATATAAATGATAGATATATATATATATATATATATATATATATATATATATATATATATATATATATATATATATATATATATATATATATATATATATATATATATATATATATATATATATATATATATATTTTTTTTTCTTTTCTTTTTTTTTCCTGTGCAAGCTTACCGTGGACCATGTGCTGGAATGTGAACTACTCAGGAATGCCGTTATGAAGAAGGCTTCTGACGTACTGTCAGAGTATGAGACAACGGTTTGCATGAATCTTCAAGAAGAGAACTAAAGTCGGTGTCAGAACTGGTTGAAAAACCTGGATTGTAAGTCCAACATTTTTTTTTTTTTGTACTACTGTTGAGAATGAATATCATTCTGTCTGAATTCTAAAAATCCAGATATGGACCCATCTCCATTGTAATGCCACTTATTGGCTCCTCTATCTGCACTTTTATCTTGTTCACTTTGGGACATTTCCCCCAAGCATGAGACGGATGTCATCAATCATGCACTCCCATGTCTATACTTCGTTTAAAATGCATTATCACGCTGTATGCTGCTGCTACTATTTTCAGTATTTTTTTTTACCTATTGCCTTCGATAAAATTTATAGTCATTGTCTAACTATACTAAAAAAACATTTGGGAAACTTTCCCTTACTATTTTACAAGGGACAATAGAAAGGTTTGTTGTAACACTTAGAGGGTCTCCAAGGTCACATGTACTGTATACGCACCTTTGGTAGACGATACCTACAATAGCAAAAAAGCATAGGTTCTGAGATTTTCAAATGCATGGTTAAGCAAATTGAGTGAAGGAGTCGGTAAACCACCATGCTGTACTGTACGTTCACATCACTGACTGCACACCAAGGGATGTCATGTATGCTCCTAATCCTGTATTGTGATGCCTGCACGCATCAGTTCCGCTAATTAACAAAGTATTCCATAGTGTCTAGTGGTGTCCCCCTGTCTTATCACTGTCCCTGTAATAAAAGTAATAATTTCCTGGTGTTTAGTGGCCTCCCTCCTCCAATGTCCTTGTAATAAAGTAATGATTCTCAGGTGTCTAGTGCCCCCCTGTGCTCTGATCACCATCCCCATAGCAAAGTAATGACTCCCTGGTGTCTAGTGCTCCCCCTTCCTCTGATCACTGCCCTGTAATAAAGTAATGATTCCCTGGTGTCTAATGGCACCACTCACCCTCTGATCACTCTCCACTGTAGTGTAGCAGAAGTCCCTGTGTCCAATGGAACCCCTCACCCCTGAGCACCCATCCCACATGAGGGCTGACATTCCCTGGTGTTTAGCAATCACCAACACTGGACATATCACCCTGCCACCCCTTGTACCTTAGCCACCAGTGCCATGGGGAGACAATACAGTGACTGGCACAGCCCTCCTCTCACCACCTGAGATGGCTGCTGTATGCAAGGACAGGGAGCATGCTTACTAGACAGTACACATGTTCCCGGTCCTTGCATATTGCACAGCAGCCCTAGGCGCCTACCTTCCCAAACATCCCCATCAGCAGCACAGTTCTGCAGAATCCTTTAGAGATGATCCTCGGCTGCTGGAGACTCCACAGAAAGGTCCAAATTGAGGAGCAAAACTGAAGAAAAGTTTGCAAGCTAAACAGAGCTGTCTCCAGCTACTACATACTGAAAAAAACAGGGTGATGGGATGGGGGAGGAGGTTACTTTTATTTAATTTTGTTGACCCGGTAGGCCCACTGAGATTAGAAGTCCCTTTTTTTTTTTTTTTCAAGGGGAAGAAGGGGATACAGATGATAACCAACTGAAATTCAACCAGATTAAGCTGTTGGTGGTATTTTTAGTGAATGGGGGAAATTTGGCCAGGACACCAGGGAAATTCCCCTACTCTTTGGGGGCGCTGTCCCATAGGTGTGTGTGGGTCAGTCGTGGTGGAGCTTGGAGAGGATGCAGTTGTCTGCGGCGAAGTCTCCCCGGTGGGCATGGTGAACTCTGATAGCAGGGAGCAGCCACCCAGTTTTTCGAATACAACTTCAACGATGGACATCACTGTGGAGGAAACCGCTTTGGATTTAATTTTATAGCAACAACTAGATGAGAAAATAAAAACTGCTCATCAAGATTACGCTAAAGCGTCTGAACTTTTACATGAGAAAGAAACTGAAGTGATTACAGGGGTCTGTGCACTCACCCGAAACTTCAGCTCAGAAGATCTTTATGGCTGAGGTTAGTGGATCCACGGAGATGGTTCTGGAAGTGCAAGGGGCAATGTGTGGGTAATGCCAGCCTCAGAGTTAGGTGATGCACCCTGGGGATGTTGGATGGACAGTGGAAGAAGCTTTACTTTGGGCTGGCTGGAAACAGCGACCTGATGGGACGTGGGTAGTAGCGGAGGAAATTCCGGTAGCTGTGGATGTTTCGGACTCATACTACGGATCCCTTTTTTCAGCCTGCAGATTTGGTCTCAAGAATCTATCTGCATGGGTTGGATACAACGCACAGTGTCTCAAACTTCTACATCAGGTACCCCTTTTTATCTCCCCCCCCCCCCAACGTCTCTTCCCAATACAGGGCCTGAACATCAGGCTGTGGTAGGGGATGTAGGGGAGGATTTGAATGGCCCAGTCCAGGCTCCTACTGTTGAAGGGGACAAAACTTTTGCTGAATTATTTCATAAACTAGTAGAAATGGCTGAAAGACGCAATGCCATTCGATTATGTTACTTAGGGGGTATGGAAAACTGCCTGATCGGTTCTTTGTGGACTGCATCCTTTTTAAAAAAAAAAAATCACTGGAATTTACCCCTACTTTGGTATATGCCCTCATCCATGCTCCAGGTGAACATATTTTCAACATTCGTTTCAGGACTGCTACAATCCTTGAAAGTTTTTGGACAAAAGACTAGCCCATTATGGGTGCATTTTCAAGTGATTCCACTTACTAAGCAGTCTTTTCATATTACTGTTTTATTTAGAAACGAAGGGGCAAACATTATAGATATTTTGCAATGGTTGGAAAAGTGTGACGTACAAGGTGCTCCAGACCCCCTTTTAGATTCAGAGTGATTCTGGAATGGGTGGTGGTGAATCAAGGTGAAACTGTTTCAAGTAGATAATGATTTTTCAACACCTTTCCAACTGTTATTTTGGGGTCGTGATAAAGGTTTTGTATTTTACTGAGGACAGCCTAGGAGATGTCATAAATGTGGGTCTTTACGTCACATCAGTAATGCCTATGACAAAATTCAGTGTGTTCGTTGTGGGGAGTTGGGACATGCTGGGTTAGATTGTGTGAATGCACCCAATTGTAACTTTTGTGAGGAACCTGGGCACAACTTTGCAGAATGTCCGTTGGCTTCCCATAATACTGATGATGCAGATTTTGCCATGCAGGATTTTTACATTAATACAGCTAGGTCTGGTAGAGGGTTTTTAGACCCCAGGTCTTCTAGACAGTCCAAACCTGCTGTTCCTTCAGAGGATACAGCTACTCCATCTGTAAATCCACTTTCTCGAGACCCTGTCCAATCCTGCGAGTCTGTAGCAATTTCTATTGCTAACATACCAGGCTCTATGCCCTCAGAAGTAGATGTTCTCCCAGTGGAAGAACGTCCTACTGTGGGGGTTGTGGCTCCACCTCCGCCCCTTTACTGGATTGCCCTCGTAGTGGCTTACAAAGCTCTACTTGAAATACAGGGAGCACCTGGTCTCCCTGTCAATCCTGTATCTGTTCTGCCTCTCTCCAATAAACTTGATTCCTTTCCTGTAGAGGACGCTATGGAAGATCTAGATTCTGACACTGCTTCTAGAACTTCCTCACAAAGGGATCCCGTTTCTGATTTGGATCTAAGCCTTAAACCCCTTTGTGCTGCTAAAGTGAAGAAAAAAATTGGTGGGTAGTAGACTGGATGCTAGAAAAAGTACTGGGAGATAACAGGTGTTTTTTTTATTTATGGGGTATCACTTGAATATTGCTACTTTTAATGTGAATAGTATCAGATCTGAGTCTTGCCACATTTTTTGTTTTTTTTTTTTTTTTTACCACTTCAGATCTTGTTTTTTTTGTTTGTTTTTTTTTTTCCAAGATACTAGACTTTACTCTTTGGATGATTTTGTAACTGCCTCTCGGACTTGGCTACGAGGTGACTGCTGTTTGTCGGGTGACTGAGGAGAGGTTATCTGCTCAGGGGTGGGAATTTGTTTTTTTCGATCTGATATTGTGGTGACTAACATTGTGGACATTGAACCAGGAAAGGCGCTTTTATTGGATGTTACCATTCAGAATTCTAATTTTTGGCTTATCTATGAGCCACAAATTAAAACAGAACGTATAGCTTTATTGACAAAAATCCAACCATTTTTATTTACAAGAACATAGAAACATAGAAGTTGACGGCAGATAAGGACCTCAAGGCCCATCCAGTCTGCCCATTTCTTTTTCTGCCTTATAAATGTGCCATCGGCCTTTGCTCTGTCAGTGACCTATCTATTCATAGTCATTTGTATTGCTCCCTTATGCCTATCTCATGCCTGTTTGAAGCCCTGCACTGTATTCATAGCCACCACTTCTTGTGGTAAGCCATTCCATGCATCCACCACCCTTTCTGTGAAAAAGAACTTCCTCACATTTCCCCTTAATCGGCCTCCTCTAATCTCATGCTGTGTCCTCTTGTCCTGCTATTTTTCTTATATTTAAACATGTTAGACTCTTTCACCTTGTTTATGCCCTTAAGGTGTTTGAATGCCTCGATCATATCACCCTCTCCTCCTTTGCTCAAGGGTATACATATTGAGCTCGCTAATCTGTCCTCATATGTCTTCTGATGCAGTCCCTGCACCATTTTGGTTGCCCTTCTCTGGACTGCCTCAATTTGGTTCATGTCTCGTGAAGGTCTGGCCTCCAATACTGCCGCCAGTACTCCAGATGGGGCCTAACCAGTGTCTTGTACAGAGGGATTATTACCTCCCTCTTACGACTTGTGATACCCTACTAATACACCTAAACACCCCTAGCCTTACCTACTGCTTTAGAGGTCTGCTTGGATGATTTTAGGTCATCAGTGATGATGATGCCCAAGTCTTTCTTCCTTTGTGACTGCTAGCAACTACCCTCCCAGCCTATAGGTGGCTTCGGGGTTTCTCTTCCCTATGTGCATGATTTTGCACTTCTTTGCATTAAATCCCAGTTGCCACTCTTCTGACCATTTTGCTAGTTGATCCAGATCTCTTCTCATTCTGCCCACCCCATCTGGATCATCTACTCTGTTGCAGATCTTGGTGTCATCTGCAAACAGACAAGCCTTACCCTCTAGTCCATCTGCAAGGTCACTAATGAAGATGTTGAAGAGGACTGGCCCCAGGACTGATCCTAAGGTACCCCACTTGTGACTTGCATCTCTTCTGACTGTATACCATTTACCACCACTCTCCTGTTTCTGCCCGTCAACCAGTTTGCCCACCCAGTTGACCAACTTCTGACCACCCAGGCCAGCTTATTTATCAATCTTCTATGTGGAACAGTGTCAAAAGCTTTGCTGAAGTCAAGGTAGGCAACATCAACTGCTCCCTCTTGGTCCACCACTCTGGTTACCCAGTCAAAGAAATCTATGAGATTAGTTTGACAGGACCTTCTTTGTAAACCCATGCTGTCTTGGATCCTGTGCCCCTATGGATTCCAGGTGTTGCACTATCCTTTCCTTAAGGAGTGCCTCCATAATCTTGCCCACTACTGAGGTAAGACTGACTAGTCCCCGCCTCCTCCCTGCTACCACTCTTGTGGAGCGGGATCACATGAGCCCTTCTCCAGTCTTCTGGGACCTCTCCTGTGCTCAGAGACTCACTAAACAATTCTGCTAATGGCTCTGCTAGTTCCTCATTGAGCTCCCATAGTACCCTGGGATGTATGCCATCAGGTCCCATTGCCTTATCCACCCTGAGCTTAGCAAGCTCTTGTAGGACCCTTTCTTTTGTGAAGGAGTAGTGCTCACCTCCTTCCCCTGTGTCCATGATGCTGAGCTGTGGACCCTGCCCTACCTTCTCTTCAGTAAATACTGAGCAAAAGTATCTATTTAGGATAGATGCCTTTACAGGGTCCTCCTCCATGCTCCCTTTTCTCAATTAAGCTTGTAAATACCCCTCTGAGACTTTCTCCTTTCACTAATGTATCTATAGAAAGTCTTGTCCCCTTTTTACTGTTAGATGCTAGTGTTTCCTCAGTTTGGGACTTTGCCAGCCTTACTGCCTTACCTGCTTCCCTTAGGGCAGTTTGGTATGCCTCCCTATCTTCATCCCGCTGTGTTCCCTTATATTTCCTGAAGGCCAGCCTTTTGGCTCTGACCTTTTCTGCTACTGTATTTGAGAACCAAAGTGGTTTCTTTCTTCTTTTGCACTTCCTTTTCTGTCTAACACAATGGGATGTTGCTTCAAGTATTGCATCCTTAATGCTTGCCCACTTTGCCTGTACCCCCTCACCTGTGTTTCTTTTTGCCAGGGCTAGCTTCACTCTGTTGGCCATCTTATCAAAGTCAGCTCCACTGAAGTCCCATATTTTTGCCTTGGAATGGGATGATTTAGATGTAGTAGCCAAATTGAACCATACCATGTGATGGTCACTGGCCCCCAGGTGACCTTCTACCTGGAGATCTGTGATCCCTTATTAAGAAGGTACTTAAGAAGAAATGTTCTCTTTGGAGGAGGTTTTAATATTAATAGATCCCTCAGGGACAGAGGAGCTATGGGTACAAAATTGTATTGATACTCATTTTTGAATGATTTATTGCTTCTTACTGGCCTACAGGATGTGTGGGAGGTTACTGGGGTTCAACCAACATACACACATTTTTTGGGCTCTCGTAAATCTCTGATTACTGGTTTATTTCTCCGCATTTACGATGCTGTAATCATAAATTGATTCCTATGGCTACTTCGGATCATGTGTTGCTTCAGATTACCTTCTCAGATTTTCCTGCATTTTCTAAAGGGCCTGGTTATTGGAAGCTTAATCTTTCTCTGGACGTACCTGAAGTAAATGAAGGTTTTGATTTTTTGCTTGCAGCACACAGATCGTGGTTTGTTTTTTGTTGTTTTTTTTTTTTCTATATGACTCTCCACAATTATGGTGGTCTGATACTAAACTGGATATCACTGAATAGTTTCAAACTATTGGGCGACTTTTAGGACATGAAAAACAATCAGCTTATAGTGTCTTACGACAACGTTTACTTCAGATATATCCCAAACTTAATAACGGGGACTTTGTACCTCAGGAGGTTACTAGTGCTTTAAAAGTGCAGCTGGTTGAATTGCAATATGATAGGCAAATCTCTTGAGATAGAACAGAGATTTGGGGTTTCAGGTGCACAAGGCTCTTGTAACACTTTTGAGAATTGTGTATCCCATAGGAGGAAAAAAGAGACAGAGTGGAAACTAAGTCTGGAGAATTTGTGGTAACTCAAAGAAATCGTATTGGAACTGGACTGTTATTTACAACAGCTTTTTAGAACAGATTAGACTATTTCGGCCGATACCATAGGAAAGTGGTTAGGTTCATGTGACCTTCCATTTTTACCTGGCGCTTTGAATAGTTCTCTTTGTGACACAATCACAGAAAAGGAACTTGCTTCTGTAACTTCTGCTCTTCCAAGTAAAAAATCTCCAGGTTGTGATGGCCTTACTAATGAAGTATACCCTATTATTTTATAATTCATTACAACAGGAACTTTGCATCTCTTTAATAAAATTTTAGATACTGGCTCAGTTCCTGCTCATTTTAATCGTGGATCAGTTATTTTTTTACATAAATCTGGTCCTAAGGCTGACCTTAGGAATTGGAGGCCTATTACTTTGCTTAATTCTGATACTAAAATCTTGTCAAAACTATTAAGTAACAGATTGGCGGCAGTATTCAGTCATGTTTGTCCTTTTCAATTCTGCTCAGTGCCAGGGAAGAGAATATTGGACGCATTGATTTTACTTCAAGAGGTGATTGACTCTTTTCTATCTGGTGAACTATTAGGATTCCTACTTGGCTTAGATCAGTTGAAAGCCTTTGATAGGGTGTCACACCTATATATTTGGCAGTGTTTATTGAAATTGGGATTCCCCTCTTTGTTTGTCGCATGGGTGCAACAATATTAAGCTACGACTGAAGTTGCCCCATTTGTGAATGGCTGGGTGGGGAAATTTCGCATGTATGCTCGAGGAGTGAAACAGGGATGTCCCCTCAGCCCTTTGTTGTACATTTTAACCTTAGAACCTCTGCTATGGAAAATTAACACTGAGATTGGAGGCCTTTCTTTCCACAGTAACATGACAGAATTAAAAACACTTGCATCTGCTGATAATATTTGTATCTTTCTAGCAGATATTCAGTCCAGTAAAGCTACAGATGCAGTGATAGCTTTCATGGAAGGTACTGGGGCCAGGATAAACTGAATTAAGTGTGCATTTTTCTTGGTACAGGAGATTGTACATATACTGAGGTTATGGGTATTCTGGTGATACCAGAGGCGGTGTATATTTTAGGGGTTTACTTTGGTGTCCCTGATATAGCTGTGTACAATTGGAATAAGTTAATACAGGATGCAAAGATTAAGGTGATAGTGGAATAAGTGGAAAATGTTGAAATTAAAATGAATTTTTTATGACTAAAACATTTTTACTTGGGTATTTTCTGCATTTGGCTGCTATTTATCTCCTTCCTAAATGTTTGGAAACTACAATTTTGGCTTTTTTTTTTTAGTGCGATCTGGTGTCGGTTAAATCCCATAATAAGAGGGATCCTATTTCTTCAGAAAACTCAGGGAGGTTTACAGATGGTCAATCCAGTTTCTTTCTTCTATTTTTTTTTGTTAATCTTAAACCTTTACTTGTCAATATTCCACATCTCTGGTCTGCTTGGGTGCTGGATGTCCTTTCCCCTTGGTTGATGTCCTGATGTTCTGATTGCTAAACAAAAACACATTCAAGTTCTTCCTTCTCATTTTCTTGAATATTTTAGTAAACTTAAAGTATGGCAAATCACTAAAATTATAACTAACCAGACCAGGAAAGAATGTTATCAATCCACCCAAATAAGGTTCTTTTTTTCAAGTTCCCACACTATTTTACTAGATCTTCTTCAGACTTTTTATTAAGAAGATGCTGATTAGTTCTCATGTGCTATCTACTTTGTGGGATGTTACATGGTTAGGAGTTCATGGCAGACTTAATGTTAAAGGAAATTTCTCACACAAAAAGGTTGAGAGTTTGTCCATGATCTCGCACTTGTCTACACAATACTGAAACAATGGATCATTTATTATTTGCCTGCCCGTGTGTGTGTGTATATAACAATGTTGGTCCATATGGAATGCTTGCTGGTATGATTTGCAGTTGGTAAATATTACTTCCGACATTATTGGGCATATTACCACCTTGTTGGATGCATTATGACGTTCCTACCGTACATGGTATTTTAGGGCATATCAAGTATTTTATTTGGCAAATACGGTGTAGATGGTCCTTGAAACAATTCTTCTTTTCTCCTGAACAGTTTCAGATTATTAAAGCAGCACTTATTGACTATGAATAAAGATAAGGTGCTTTTGCCTGCTTCATTGTATAACAAACGCTGGAAGCTGTTACACTGGTTGTATAAAGGATAAGACTACGGATGTAAAGCATGATTTGTATCTGAATATACCTTATGTTTTTTCTTCTTTCTGTGTGATGTAACACAAATTATTTTTTTTATTATGAAATTTCCCTACTCCCCTAGTCTGGGGGGGGGGGGCAGGTCAATTGGTTTTTAATACAGTGATTTGCTACTGACCATCTGTATCTTTTGGATGCTGTTTTGCTCATTTTTTTAATTTTTTGTTTACCATTATAATTATATGAAGAATTACTATTTAATTTGTTTTTCGCTCTTGAGTTTCAATAACAATTTCCCTCCTCTTTTTTAGTAGGGTGTGGGGAGGGGTTTAATATAATTTTCTTTATATATAGGATTGTTTGTGTGATGTAATACTGCTTTATAATTTCACCTTATTCATACATTTTTTGTATGATTTTGTATGATGTCAATACTGTTTTGTTTATATATTCTCTTAAGTTATGAATAAAAAATTCCCCTACTGGACTGTGGGGGGAACCTCTGGGCTGGCCTACGCTATGGCCAGTCCAGTTGAGATTTTGCAGGAGAAGGTGGTCCATGAGGACTCTAAGTCTCAGTAGAAAGTATGAATGATGAACTGATTTTGGTAACTCTGACAACCCTAAGATGGAAAACGAGTTGGTTGACATGGCAGTTGTGACTGACCTGCAAGGAATGGAAACTGGAAAGAACAAGGTTGGTGCTGTTTTCAGTCGCATGTAATGCTGAAGAACAAGTTGCGGTTCAAACAAAGTTGGAGTTTCTACACGCAGAAAAGGCTGAGCAATTGCAACGGCTGCGAGAGCTGGATGAAGTGCGCTCTTCTCTGCAGTAGCCACAAAGCGCTGGTATGGCTGTGAATGACTCAACACAGGAGAGACGGCGTCTAGTGCAATGACTCACCCTTCAGGAACGCAGAGGTGTTCTAAGGAGACTGGGCTTGACACAGCAATGGAGGGAGAGGTTCAATCAGAGGCTGGCCGTTTAAACAGAGCACCGTCTGTGTGCCCAAAGCCTCAAAGTTCTGGTAAGAATGCTACAGTCAAAACCCCAGAAGCAGCGTTTGGGGCCTGGATCAGCTGCTCACACTGGGAGCAGCACTAAACAAAAGTTGGTGAAAAGTGCATTTCGACTGCAGCAGAGCAGTTCGGAACAAACCTTTTCTTTTAAGGAAAGACCACACCACAAAGACTGGGGGATATTATGTAAGCCAAACTCGAATTGATTAACTTGTCTCCCAAAGTCGCACTGGAGCAGGCAGGCTGGGAGCAAGACTCCTCAGGGAAATGGTCGCCTGACCCAAAGGATCCTTCCTACCAGGATTTATTGTTGAATTCTGTGGCCACCAGTGATACACAACAGAGCTCCTCCTCACCGTGGGGTAATGCTTCAAATGACACTGTACTGACTGGGGAAATTGTTAATGATGCAATACCTCTACAGGTGGTTGGGAATGTTATGGATAGTATCCTTCCTGTAGTAGGGGGAATTGATGCAGGTGTAACTATAAAAAGTGGGAATCTGGAACAAGTAGAAGGGGATAAGACAGACAGTGAAGTTTTAGAGCCAGTTAAAAAGATGCCTGACCTCTTTGATATCGGGGAGAGCTGGCCCCCCAGCACAATGCGGTCAGGCTTCTGCACAAGGGGGGGTTGGAGGATCCTCCTAACAGGGTGTACATAGCTAGGAACATATTAAAGACTTCCATGCATTATTTTTTGTCAGATTTTTGCCCTAATTAGTTTAGGCAATGGGAACTATGACATGAGTTTCAAGAGCGTTGCTAACTTTGAGATTTTGGGCCCAATATCAGACGTTAAACACCCCTGTTTGGATTCCCTTCCATGTCATAGCATTGACAAGGCAACAGATTAAAACAATTACTGTGATGTTTAAAAATGAAGGGGTCCACATAGACATTTTCCTTTTTTTTGGTCGTGGCAACATTGTGACATATTAGGTAAACCTGTGCCTACGTTGGGCAGTAAGCAGATCTGGGATGGGGGTTGGCACATAAAAAATTAAGTTGCACTCTTCAGATGCAGGTCCTATGCATCTACTCAGCTCTTTTTTTGGGGGGAGGAACCGAGGGTCTATTTTTTTTTTTTTAACAATGGACAGCCTCGCTCATGCTTAAAGTGTGGTTCAAGAGCACATTTTAGTTCTGCTTGTGACTCTCCACGTTGTAGCCACTGTTTGGGGTTTCGGCATGCTTCTTCTGCATGTCTGAACCTCTAAATGTAACTTATGTGAACAGACAGGACACTCCTACGGGAGATGCCCCTGGGCATCTCACAACAGAGAAGATTGTCCGTCTCAGGAAGGCATAATCAATGGGGCCCAACACCAGCAAGCCAAATGGGTAGCTGCTCAGGATCTACAGCACACTGATATACATCCAATTCAGATCCCAGTGGGTGGTGTACTACCAGTAGGTATGGAGGTGGTGGTAGAAACACACAGGTCTGAACACTCAGGTCGCCATAGTGCCAATTGTAGAAAGCTCACAGGATGGTATGGATGCGGAGAAAAGGGTTCTGACCCCCGGTAGACAAAGAAGGGGCCTTTCCAACAATTTCCTTAAAGAAGAGACCTAGAGCTGGGAGGTTAGGGACCCTTAAATCTAAACAAAATGTACCCAAGATTGGTCAGGGAGCCGGTTCCTCAAATAGGGAACAGATAGACTCTGATGGAGAAGAATCTGACTCCTCCTCTATTACATCAGACACAGAAGGGAGTGGGGAGGGATCCATTGCAAAGCAGACTAGATGGTGTAGGACATCTTAGATCCCTTAGCCTTTCCTCTGGGTAAATAACTCCTACTGATGAATAGCCTCACCATATGCACTATTAACATTAATTGTATAAAAAGTGAGAGGAAATGTGTGGGGGCTATGTTCTCTCTCAGAAGGTTGCAAAGTGACATTTGTGTGGTGGACACCGTCTGAAAACTAAGAGTTACAGCAGGCCTTCAAATCCTGGCCTTTGGGGCCGTCATTTTGGGCCTCAGGAACAGAGGCATGTGATGGGGTGGGTATTTCACTTTCTGATTGCAGGCTTAAAGTGTCACGGTTGGTGGACATCCATCCTGGATGGGCCTTGATGCTGGACATTTCTGATGGTCCTTGTAGATACAGGATTATTGCCATATATGCCCCACAGACAAAGGGCCAAAGAGCTGCCTTATCTAAAGAAGTGCAGCCTTTTTCATATACCTCTAGGATAGTATACTGGCTGGGGGATTTTAACTGTGGCGCCTCTAGAGCAGATGGGGGTTTACAAACGGGGAAGGTCTTTTCTGATACTAATGCTCTTAACAGTTTAAACCAAGCAGGGCTTATTGATGCCTATAGGATAGTACACCCTAAGGGTGGCTTTACCTACCATAAAGGGATGTTAAAGAATGAGGATAGATTTTCTTTCTCTCATCAGGGTTAATGGTTCAAGAAGCACAAATTTTAGCTTGTGAGTTCTCTGATCACATGATTATTAAAATACATGCACAAACAAGGCCTTCCCCACAATGTAAAGCAGTATTGGAAACAATCTACTAACTGGCCCCCAGGTCCCGAAAAGCATGGGAAAGGGAGTGGGTGGCAAGGTTATCAATAGTGGAATGCTACTCTGAACTGGTGAATTGATGGAACACCATGTTCTCTGAGTCTTCCTTTTTTTTTTTTTTCAGCAAAGGACACAAGCTAAATCCATCTCTGAAGATCTCATATTTACAGCTTAGTTCAAGTTTATTGTAGGAAAACTCCGTTGGGCAAGTTCATTCACAAGGAAGTCCTTTGACACAGACGGGTAGTTACAGATTGCATAATCGAAAAAACAGTACAAATTCAAGTACAGAATTATGGGCTTTGACAACAGCTGCAAAGGGTCATTTCCCTGATGGATACAACAGGGCAGGACCTGAGTGCACAGGTTAGTAACTTGAAAACCCAAACGGTGGCAGTACAGTATGACATGGCAAAGTCCCTACAACAAGAATTTAGATTTGGCACACAAATGATAAAAGGTGGTCTGGACTCTTACAAGGAGAATAAGAAAAGAGTTGAGAGCAGAGTCATAACACAACACTCTTCCTCCGCAAGAGAATTGGTGGTCACCTCCCCTCTAGAGTTACTTGGATTAGTGGAAGAGTGGGTTGCTCAGAACTTTGGTCCCCGAAACAGATGTACAAGGAATCTTAAGATTCCCTAGGGTCACCTAGGCTCCAGGATAATGATGCCCAGGAACTCGTTACAGAGGTTACGGTAGAGGAAGTTAAGGTTGCTGTTTTACAACTGTCCAACACAGTCCCAGGTTCTGATGGACTGGGAACAGGGTTCTATAGGACATTCATGGAAAGCCTTTCCCCTGCACTATTAATTTATATAATCACATTCTACAGACCTCTACATATTCAGCGTCTGGATGCCATTTTAGTGTTAATTCACAAGAAAGGTGTAAGGGAGGATATTGGAAATTGGAGGCCTCTAAGCCTGTTGAACTCTGACTTGAAGATTCTGAATAAAATATTATTGGCAAGGTTAAGTAAAGTAGCCCCCTTTCTGATTAGCCCCTTTCAAACCTGTGCTATACAGAACAGAAAACAAGATAATTTGATAGTTTTCCGAGAAACCCTTTATCAAGGGAATTTAGCACGGGAAACAGGTTATGTCTTGAGTCTGGACCAGGAGAAGGCCTTTGATAGGCTCTCCCATCATTTTTTGTTTTCTACACTATTGGGATTCGGGATACCAGTCACCTTTGTAAACTGGATAAAAAGGATGTATGCTGCTTCCTTCCTCTAGCTGAATATAAATGGCTGGTTTGGAAGGATAGTTAAATTTTGTAAGGGTGTTAAGCAAGGATGCCCCCCAAGTCCCCTTTTGTATGCCTTCAGAATAGATATTTTAATTAGATTAATATGGAATCATACTGATTTGGTGGGTATTACACTTGTTGATCCTTTACAGGTGAAGATTTTGGCTTATGCAGATGTGGTTCTGGTGCTTTCTAGTACATCCTCAGAAATGCAATTAACAGCAGTGTTAAGACAACTGTATCTGTCTGGGTCCAAAATAAACTTGGGAAAAAGTAAGGGAGTTATTTTGGGCAATACCCCTGTACCCGTGTCAGGCATGTGGTCCGGGATTACTATTTTGTCAGATCCCATTCTTATATTGGGAGTTCTGTTTGGACTAGGGAATATGGCACAATTAAACTGGTCAGGTAAAATTGAACATGCAACCAAATTAGTTAATAGTTGGAAGGGGCAGCAAATATCCAAAAAGAAAAGGGTACTTTTAATAAGTAAGCATTAAGCCACGACGGAGGTGTGCTCTAATGCTGGACTGATCGCATGGAGGTCGTGCCGAGGCCCAGGGCTACCGCCCCCAGATCAATCAGTTATGAGCCCACCGACGTACTTAATGCACTTGTAACATGGGCCGCGTGAGGACAGAGTCGCCAGGAGCCTATTTTGTCTCGCTACAACTACATAAGAGGAGGAGGCGGTGTGCTCAGCAAACTTTTACGGTGCACTTACAGATCGGGTAACAAACCGGCATTACAATGCTTATGTGGTCAAAAGACTCTGTACCTGTAATGATACCAAGCAACGCGGCTGACATACTCCTCCAACAGCTGTCCCGATGTACGCGGCTATTTGTTTATCACCCGTTGGAGGTCTCGGGTGGACGCCTCCCTCGCCACGGTGTGCGTGGTCAGAAATTTGCATGTGGGTACGATTACCCTTTATCCTCTCGTATAGTTCTCCGACCCTACACCACTTCCCTGCATGGGGTCTATGTATGGGACTGGTTCACCTATCGCCCTGTGCGCGCTTGCTTGTCTCCCGCCCGCTTCCGCCTGCCTCTGGATTGTCTCTCTTGATCTGCCAAGCTTCCTGTCTAACACTTGCTCCCTGCTGTGTCAGTGCTGCTAGGCTGGGGTCTGGCTGCTCAGGTACTACCAAGCGGGCACGGCATATACCCCTGTTAATACCTTCCGGATGCCGTCTCGTGACCGTCCTACGCCTATCGGGTCGTGCCATCACAGGCACAGTATTAATGCCATGTTACAAACTCTATTGATTCCCCAGTTCCTATGTGTTACATTTTCCTTCCCCCACAGTCTATCTTTACCAGCTTATACAGGTTATTCTTTCAGGCCTTTTGGGGCTCTTGATTGAATCCAATCAAGAGGGAATTCACATACTTGTCAATCAAGGAAGGTGGTATAGGGATGATACATCCTATTGCCTTCTTTTATAGTTTGTTTTTGAATTATAATTTTCACCCAGCCTTATGCCCCAGCATAAAAGTGTGGTCTCCCTTAATGCAGGAATGGTTAAATCCATGTAGGTTGGCATGGGAAAGCAAAAAGACAAGATCTGTTCCTGTTAGGGTGCCAGAGCTTGGAAAAGTGTGTTAAGCAGGTTAAGTGGAAGGTTACCCCAACACCTTTGACTATGGAAAGGAAGGGGATACATGAAACTAGTCTACAGACCGAAGACATCAGTGGTAGAATTCCCAGGGTGTCCGACTGACAAACGAAAACATGTTCTACAACAGCTATCTAATCTTAGGATGCCAGCGTTTATATGGGATTGTGTATGGCTCAGTAATTATGGTAGACTGGTCGTCAAGGGCAACAGACACAAACGGTTATCAGAAAGATACTGTCCCAGAGAGACATGTTTTCTGATCTTGGAAATGCATGAACACCTCTTTTTGGAATGCCCCATGCTAATTCCTTTTGGGCATACTTGGCACAATGTTGGTTAGATGACCAATTAGCAACACCTACATATTCAGAGATTATGTATGGGCCAGACTGGAATAGATTTTATAAATATCATAGGGATACTTTATATATAACCTTTGCTTTAGTTGGATTATATTTTTGGCAAGAGAGGTGCATGCTAGTAATGCAACAAAGAATTGTCACTTATCAGGAGTGTTTGAATAATATAAAGTTGTCCTTACAGAGTATACAAAACGCAGATATGAATAGATTCCCATTAGAGAAATCACATCTCTGGTTAAACGGTTTGGTTTGGCAGAATTAAAGCTCAAGTTTTGTTGTATAATGAATTTTATAGGAAATTAAGCTGATGGATGTATAATAAATGATTGGATTGTATATGAATATTAATATTGTAATTTTTTTTTTTGTAATGAAGTCTTATAATTCCCCTACTCTTTTCGATAAGTGCCATGGGATCTCTAACATCCACCTGAACTACCACCAATCCAGGCAGATGGGACCTCTGTTTAACATCTCATCTGAAAGACTGCACCTCAGAAGTGCAGCACCCTCTTCATGCTGCACTACAGTGTCAGTATTGGGATATTAACCCAAGTGCCAGGTGTGGGAACTGAACCCACAGCCCTCTGATCTCCCAGCCTCAGAGACTAGTGTGCTACTTACTGAGCCACTGACACTTTATTCTCAGAACTTGAAATCTGTCCCAGCTGAGATAAAACGGCCATGGGTGCAGCCTACTATCAACCAGATTTCTGGAAGAGATTATAATATCCCCTTCCAATAAGAGTCCTTGCAGGGGGCAACTGGACTTTAATCCATTTCAGCTACCTTTTCTTCATTTATTAAACATTACTTGTCTATTTGAATGATTCCATGCATTTTCAGTGGTCTGTTGGCTATAGGGTGAGTGTGTTAAGTACAGTTTTAAAGTTAAAACACACTGAAACCATATGCAAATTAGTATGCCATACCACCTGCACACATAGTGCCACGTAATGCAGGGTGATCTGCAGCCTGCAGCTAATAAATGTACCATTTCAATTTGTTCTGCAAAACACTCTATCTACAGGATCACCCATGTGAAGCAACACCAGACTGCAGTTCCCACTGTACATAGCAGCATGGTCGCTTGCTACACCTCAAGCAGCACCACAAGGAGAATGGGCATATTGAGTATGTAGCAATATTACTAGGTTCAACTAGTTCTTTAGTTAAACTTTAAATGGGTTCATTGCAGAAACACTGCCAGTACCACTCTCAATCACATTACATGAACGTGATGGGTAATGACAGCATCAATACATTATGCATTTTGAATACAACACACATTTTAACATGGTAATGTTAATGCATAGCCACACATACCATCATACTGGTATCTTTCACATTATCAGAACATAGGACAGTAGGAATTGCAGTCAGATATCATGTCTGGCACACTCTGAAATGATCAATAAGGTAAGTATTTTGTAGCAGCTGTAAGAACTAAATATATATTAAAAGTTAGAAAATAGTTATAGAGAAGCCATCCAGGGTGTAGGTGGTGTTGGTTATACTGGACCTCACAGGGCCAAGGCCCTCCACCTGCTGTGTCTGGCCTCCTTTCAGCCCTAGGTGGGCTGGCATAGCCAATACCGATTTACCCTGTTGGGTATTACTGCGTGACTGGCATAGGGATTAGTTTAAAATGTACTATACATAAATCATTTAATATTTACTGTTTTTATACTTGTAGTGAATGTAAATAAACTGACTGCAGCATGCACAAACAATAAAAACTGAAGTTTTGAACATCTGTACTGTGCTATGCTATTTTTTTTTTTAATCCTTGAACAATTGTAAAGGTTTAATCTGGACAAGAATATTATTCAGATGGGCAGGAGACAAAAGATGATGCCTCATGTGCATAAATGAACATTGACTAAAGCATCATAAAATATTAGCAAGTTGATTTAGTTAATAGCAATATGACATTTCAAAATGAATATGACAGAACACATTATTGGGCTATACTGTATTGGGTTCTCATACCCATCAGCTCACAAGATTGCTCTTACTGTGATAGTGGTGTAATGTGCATGTATTTTTTTTATACCATGTTTCATCCTTGGCCCGGTGCTCTTGTCAGGGATGTAACTTGGTCCCAGTGATGTACCCTGATCAGGCCTAGGGCTTTCCAGCCATCATTCATTGTACACCAGTATATATATTTTTTTTTTTATCCAATGTCTCTTCTTCCCTCCCTCCTCCCCTGGCTGGATGGAAAGAGCGTTTTTTTTTTTTTAATCCAGGTATAGCACACTAAGCTGAAAGCTTTTTTACAGGAGTGACCTGGGAGCACAAGGAGGTTAAGTGACTTGCTCAGGGTCACACAGTATGCAAGTGGAAGCTGTGGGATTCAAACCCAGGTCTGGTCTGCTGGATGTCACCAGATTTGCAGCTCAGAGCCTTAGACCACTGCGCTATACTGCCTCCTTCATTGACTTCTTTCATTGACTAAGAGCTAGTCAATGAAAGTCCTCGCCATCGGGGATGACATCTGTATTAAAACGGTAGAGTCCCAAGAAGCACGTACACAAGTCATTTGTAAAAAAAAAAAAAAAATTTATATAACTTTGCTGCCCTGCAAGGGATTGCACAGCTCATTTTTAGGCAATAATGCTGAACAGTGGTGATGAAACTACACCTTGATGGCACAAATTCATTACATTTCAGTGCATTTTATAACACATTAGAGTGTGAAAGCAACACATTTCTTTGAAAATGTGTTCATAAAGTGTGCAACACAGCTACAAATCACTGTGCTGATGTTCAGAACATCACATCTAAAATTCCAACACACTGAGGTGCAACACCTTCACTATGTCCACTTTAACAAAGTAATGTATTATAATTGCAATACACTTATGTGCTAAAGCACATTCACTATGTACAGTTTAACACAGTACTGTTACAATTTCATCACACTTGTGTTGAAATACATTTACAGTGCACAGTTCAACACAACGTGTTAACAATTTGACATACCTAAAGTGGTGTTTTTTTTTTTTTACCGGATTGTTACAATTGTGTATTAAAATCTACACACTCTTGTGTGTTGACCAATGTACACACACCTGTGTAAAACTCATTTAACACACTGTGTGAAATTTAACAAACACTGTGTCCCTAAATGTACTAACTGGTGTTTTTTTTTTTTTTTTATGTGTGTGTGTGGTGTGTGTGTATGTGTATGTGTAATCTACTTTTAGTTAATTTTATTTATTTAACAAATCCTTTCTAAGAATGTAGGATCTAGAGGACGGCCCCTGTTTGCGTCTTGGGCCTGCACCAGAGCAAGTGCAGCAGCCAGCCGCACAGAATGAAGGACCCTCTCCACCCATTGCAGCATCACTAGCACAGCATCTTCAGCAGGACTGACAGGTGAGCCAGCTGATAGGAACTAGGAGACTACCTGTCAGTCCTTGAAATTGGTGGTGGGTGGAAGGACAGATGCTGGTGCTCGTGAAGAAGCACCATTTCGCGCTTTGGTTTGGCAGTGGACAGTTGTTCCTTTCACTGTGGGCAAGTGATTTTTGGGCCAGGGTACTGTTAGGATGCCAAGAAAGTGGCAGCAAAGGGGGACATTTAAATCGGGGGGAAAACAAAACAAGAGAAAGCAGAAAGGAAAAAACATTTCCCTAAGTGGAAAGGATTGAAGTCGGGAATGTGGGAGGGGAAATAGGAGATCATTGGGATTGGGAACAAGAATGTAATTGGAAAGGACTGGAGTCGGGGGTGGAGTTGGAGATCGTGGGATTGGGAACACACAGCAAACAGTAAATCAAACAAGCATTTAGAATTAGCTAAAAATAAGAAACAAAACTTTAAGAAACCTATAGTCAGTGGTGGGTGAGATCGTGGGAAACAAAGGCAGGTGTACATGCAAGGACCAGTTGGTGTAGAACAAATTCAGCAGGAAAAAGAAAAAAATAAGCATAATGGTTTTACAATACAAAGGGGAAAAGAACTGAAGTCGGTGGGGGAGGGGGTGAAATCGCTGGGTAACAAATACAACAGCTACCAGGGTCCAACTAATTGGAGTGTACTGTAGAAGAAAAATGAAATATTAAAGGAAAAGACTAAGCTGTTGCTGTTGGGGGCACGCTGGAAAATTATATAAACGTTGTGCCTTTAGTTCACTGAGCTACCTTGTCAGTACCATTAATAAAGCCAACAACAAGAATGGAGTGAAGGACCGAGTGAGGTGTGTGTGTGTGTGTGTGTGTGTGAGAAAGTTAATAGATAAATAAATTTAAAGAAAGTTAAAGAAACAAGAACTAACTGACCCCTGTCTGACCAGGGAACAGGAATCTATCCATTGCACTGCTGGGCCAAGATTTATGTACTAGTTGGGCATACACATTTGCACGACAGTGGCAAGTGAGCAAGAAAGAAAATAAAAAGGCAAAAACTGCCTAAGGATTGGAAATAAAACATAAAAAAAAAAAAGGGGGAGGAGGGTAATCTCCTGGACTGGACTGACCAGTAGTGGGACTAGTGGAGTGTGGTAGGAACCAGTGGTATAAGTGGTAGGCAAGAACTACAGAAACTCTGGCACTGGCAAACATGAAATGCTGACTGAAGATCCTCAGTAGGAAGGATAGCCATGTCAAGACGCATCTACTTGTTTTGACAGTAGTAGATTTATAGATATTGAAGTATTTCTAGGAAAATAGCATTGTTGTACAGGTCAAATGTTGTTATGGAAACCTTGATTTCAGGCCACAGGCCCAGAAACTGTCGTCATGTTGCTGGTTTAAGAATTTCAGTTCCACTGTCAGTGGGAATAAGTACAGGAACTCCGTTCCTGCTGCAAAAAAGGTACAGGAACCAAGTTCCTGTGCGTTCCTGTTCACTTTCATCACTGGGAGGAAGGGAACTGTCTGCCTGAGGGTGTCAGGTGAGGGTGGGACAGTGGGATGGGACAAACTGCAGTATTAACAAAAAAAAAGTTAAACAAAGAAAAAAAAAAAAGGAGAAATAAAATGCAAGCCTAGTAACACTATCCTTCACCTGTAGAATGAATCTACACTTGCTACTGCTGCAATTTCCCATCTCATTCCTCTGTCCTTGTTCCTCCCTCCTGCCTTCTCTTGTTTACAGTCTTGACTTTCAAGAGAATACAGTAAGCTATTAAGCAGAGCAATATTTTATTTCTTTTATTTAGTTTTTGTTGACCGGGTAAGTGTACTAGACAAATCCTGCCTATTTTCAGGCACGACCCAGGGGAGGGGGATACAGATGAATGCCAACTGACCTTGAACCAGATTAAGCTGTTGGTGGTAATTTTTTTTAGTGCAGGAGTGAAATTTGGCCAGGACACTGGGGAAATTCCCCAACTCTTTTCGATAAGTGCCATGGGATCTTTAACATCCACCTGAATTACCACCAATCCAGGCAGATGGGACCTCTGTTTAACATCTCATCCGAAAGACGGCACCTCAGAAGTGCAGCACCGCTCTCATGCTGCACTACAGTGTCAGTACTGGGATAGTAACCAAAGTGCCAGATGTGGGAACTAAACCCACAGCCCTCTGATCTCCTGGCCTCAGAGGCGAGTGTGCTACCTACTGAGCCTCTGACACTGCACTGCCACTGACATATACGTATATCATGCATTATCATGGTCTGCCTGTTCCACTGACCCGCCTCCATCCCAGGCTATTAGTACCACCACCCGGGGAAAGACACACCACATAGTGACTGGTATAATAAATTTTATTAGCATCGAAAAATATATTCTTTTACCTGTTTTCTGATCTACAGTACATACTATTAACAGCACAACCACATCATGTACTTTGTTTCTATGTAAGGTTTTTTTTTTTTAAATTTACATTGAACTATACTGGACTATCACTCTAAACTCGGACTACCATTTTTGACAAGTCCAGCTGTCCTGGACTAGCATGCCATTTTGAAATGTGTCGATCCCTGTTGGCTGGGCCTGTGGCTTTATCCACCTTTAGCTTGTTGTTCTGTAAAGCGGCTCATATCCACTCCTGATATTATGTCTTTTCTTATTGGTGGAGGTCCATTTTCCCCTTTTTCCTTTGTGAAAACTGAGCAGAAGTACTAACTTAAGACCTCTGCCTTTTCACTGCCATCCTCCACTAGCTCACCTCCTTTTGGGAGTCTTACAATTCCTCCCCTAGTTCTTCTCTTCTCCCTGGTATATCTACAAAAAAGGTGTCGTCCCTTTTTACTCCCTCTGCTATGTTTAGTTCTGTTTCAGCTTTAGCCTGCCTTATTACTTTACCTGCCTCCCTCAGTCTCTCTCTATACATTGTCTCGTCTTTTTCACATCCAGACTCACCAAATTTTCTGAATGCTAGCCTTTTTCCTCACTTTGGTTGCCACCTCTCAAGAACCAAAGTGGGTTTCTTCTTTTGCCTTACTTACCAAGCTCATTCACAGCTTGTTACTCTAACCTCTAGGCTGTACTGCCAGCCTCAATATAAGTATATATAATAATAAATACATGTTACAGTGTTCATAATCTCCAGTCAGATGTTTTCCTGTTCTGTTTCTCCAGGGTAGGTACAGTCCTTTGTGACTGTACTTGGCCTAGGGAGGATAGCATGACCAGCAAACAAAAGATCAGACCTTCTATAAACTCTAACATGCACTGCAGGGCTACTGAATCTGCTCATAGTTACCCACTGCTCTGATGTAATCTGCAGGGGATTCTGGGATTTGTAGTTCCATCAATTTTTATTTTGTATAGCACTCTTTATCATTGAGATTCAAGGTGCTTTACAAGCAAGCAGAATTATATAAAAAAAAGTTAAAATTAACATATAAACAATAACACAGACAATACTCTCCTGGTTAATATTAGATCGGCTAACTCTAATCAGGTGGAAAGGCCTTCCTGAGAAAAAAAAAATCTTCAACTCCCTTTTGAAAGCTTCTAATGTTGTAATCTCACTCACAGAATGAGGGAGGGAGTTCCAAACAGTTGGTGCCATATAAGAGAGAGAGTGTGGGCACCAGCTGTTAAGTGTACCCTTGGAACTTCTAAAAGTAAGGGTGGTAGGGCTATAGGAGGTCTTGCAGGTAGCCAGGCCCCATACCTTGTAGGGCTTTATGGGTCAGCAAACCGACCTTGAAGGTGGTCTGCCACCGAACAGGCAGCCAGTGCAAATAGTGCAGCACAGGTGTAATGTGACATCTCAACAGACCGGCTAACAACCTGGCTGCAGCATTCTGCACAAGCTGCAGGTGGCGAAGATCAACCCCTGACAGCCCCAGCAAAAGGGCACTGCAGTAACAGACGTGACATCATGAAGGCATGAACCGGTGATGGCAGATCACCCAGAGGTATTAGGTGTTTAATCCTGGCAATGTTTCTCAGACGGTAAAAAGCACTCTAAACCACGTCCAACACCTGAGAGTTAAGTGTCAGGCCGTAGTCCAGAAGAACACCAAGATTTCTCACCCTGACAGAAGTGAGCAACTGGGAGTTCCTAAGCCCGGAGACTTGACCAGACTGCTCACTTGCCCAAGGCAACTAGGTTCCACCACTAGTGCTTCAGTCTTATCCGGATTCAGCCTCAACCAATTGGCCCTCATTCAGTCTTAGATCTCAGCAAGGCACCAATTAAACACTGAGACCGCCTCCTGCTGCACAGGCACAAAAGACAAGTATAACTGAGTAGCATCTGCATGGTAGTGAAAACTTGGCCCATACTGTCTTATAATGCCCCCAAGCAGTAGCATATACACCATGAACAATATGGAGCCCAGTGGGACCCGACATGGCATGGGCAGGGATGCAGAGGAAAAAATCCCAGACACTACCCGCTGTGTCCTACCAGTGTGGAATAACTGAAACCAGCTGAGGACTGTACTGGCCAGTCCACAACAAACCTGCAGGCAGTCCAGCAGCAGCAACCCATGGTCCACAGTGTCAAATGCAGCTGAGATCGAGGAGAATAAGGATGGAACACCTTTCTCTAGCCCTCGCTACCAGGAGATCATTAAGCATCCAAATGAGGGCAGTCTCAGTGCTGTGACTTTTCCTGAAACCTGACTGGAAAGGGTTGTAGACATCATGAGTTGGCAAAGGAGTCTCTAGTTGAAGGGCAACCACCTTCTCAATAACCTTTACCACAAAGGGAAAGTGAGAGACTGATCTGTAGTTAGCCAGGCAATCTGGGTCTAATGAAGCTTTCTTTAGGAGTGGTCTTATAACTGCCTCCTTCAAGGGCCCAGGAAAGACTTCTGTCAACAGGGAATACTGGACTATCCTAGCCAGGACTGGGCCAGTGACCTCAATACAGCTGACTAAAAAGTGTGGTGGATCTGGGTCCAAACTACCACAGGTTGGCCTAAACTACTGGATGACCTTCACAACATCTGCGACCACCAACTGGTCGAAGTCGAACCAGACAGACTGAATGCTTGTGACCTCTGGCCCACAACTGCATGCCCCACTAGATGGTGCTGATAAGATCCCTGACCTGATGGAGGCAATCTTACCAGCAAAGAACAGAGCGAACCATCACACCTTATTTGTGAAAAGGCTCCTGTGGAGTGAAGACAGGTGGGGTTACACAACCTATTGACAGTACGATCGAGTTGAGCCTGTCTATTAGTTGCTGCAGCAATCTCCCTGGACAGCAGCTCTCCTTCATACAGGAGATTGCTGATAGTCTCTACAATCAATGAGACATCAATATAAGCTTGTCCTCCCCAGACCCAGACCTCCGCCAATGCCACTCCAACCTTCAACCACTCATCTTCAACTCCCTGAAAGTCCCATTAAACCAAGGGGATCCCTGGTGTGAAGTGAGGGGTCGAACATGGACAGGTGCGATAAGAGTTGAAGGCTTCAGTAACAATCCTGTTACAGATGAAAACCAACTCCCCCGGCTCATCATAAGCACTCATCATACCTGATAGGTCAAGCACTGCCATCAGACTCTGTGGGGCCCAACCCCTCAAAGGGTGGTACTGGACCATCTCTGTAGGGGAGGGGGCTTCAAACAAGAACCTCACAATATGGTGGTCTAGTGACAGAAGATGTCTGCCTAGAACTAAACAAAATTAGTCTGATACAATCTACTACACTACAGTAAACAAATGTTTTTGCACACACAGTGCACATTGGGACTGGAGTGGGGGGGCCCTTGCTGCTGACTGTTCCCCTTACTATGTTCACACTGGGGGAAAAAGGCGGCGGAGAGGGAACATGATCACAGTCTTCCGCATATTCAAGGATGGGAAGTTGTCTTGACTAAGAGTTATCCTAAACTGGCTCCATGGCCCTGAATGGTGGGAACTGCAGTGGCACAGTAGAAGCTCACAGTTTCAAGACCCAAGCCCGGGACATCAGGAGCGGATGTCAGCAAGGAGGTTTTACAGCATCCTTGCAGACACTCTCCTCACAGACAGGAGGAGGTGTTCAGTGATGTACTGCCTGTAGAATGACACCTGGTGGGGCTTAGTGGAGACACCCTTTGTGACGTGGTTGACTACACACTGCCTGGCAGCTCCCCTGTGAGAAGCATGCACACTGACGCTGTAGAGGAGGGTGGGATGACAACTGGGAGAAAAGCCTTCATTAGATGCACAATGCTGTTGGGCCTAACACCACCCATGTCACATAGGCAGGCTGAAAGTACAGCTCCTCCTCCTCGCTAGTCATGGCATGGTGATCCTGAACCTCCCTAAGAGTATGTTGTAAGGGGGCAGCTAGAAACTGGGGCTCCACCCTGAGGGCAAACTGATGGGCAGAAGCCACAGCAAGCAGGGTGACTGCACCGACTATGATGGAGACTCTGGACAGGAGATGGAGGAAGGAAGCAGCAGAAACACAGCACAATGGAGAAATAATGCAAGTAACAAAAAACAATTTAAAAAAAGAACATTTCATAGGTTCCTGATCAAGGATGTGCACATGTTGGAATGCTCATGCCCCCCTCTCTTTGGGAGACTAACATCTCCCCAATCGGATTTATCCAATACCCTTCTGCAGCTTCCTCCTAATAGCAGCAGAGAATGTCTGGGATGAGAGACACTAGAAGTCTACTGTGGTGGAGCTGACTGGAAAGCCTGGTTGAGGACTCTTAAGATGACCTGACAGGAGTGGGAGTAGGCCAGCCTCAAAATAGTGAGGTACCAGGGAGTGGGAGGGACAGGAAAAAAAGGTGACTGAAATAGGTCATTGTTGCCGGCACCACAAGCCTAGGATGGCAGAAGAGGCCAGAAGGGAGAGCTCAGCGCAACTGGCTGAACACTGTTCTCTCAGGGTGAGTGGCTGAACTGCGCTGCTTTGCTCTTGGAGTGACAGCTGGAGGCAGTTTGGTATGATGATGATGATGATGTGTGACCAAACAGCACCAGGCATTCCTGGCCTGGGGTTATCGTGTATGAGCATGCTCACAAGAGGGAGGTGGGAGGACCCCGGTGAAATAGGAGGAAAAAAGTCTCCTTAAGTGGTGGCAGTGTGGGAATATTCAAGAGTGCTCACGCCCTCACAGCATGTGACCAGGATGTCCCCTCCCTCGATGGTGGACCAGCTGCTGTGATACATTCTTGCTCTCCAATTACACTGATGCATGCCAAGCTGGAATGCAGGGACCTGCCCCTGGGGAGGGGGTCAAGGTTGCACCGCTGTGTTAGGGATTGGAGCCTGTATTGGATCCAGTCCCAGTAGCAGAGTCTTGCGTGGGAAGGAACCTGAAAACACACCCAGAAGTGGACACAATAAGGGGGAATAAACTGAGAAACTATAAATAAAAAATTGGTCAGTGTCACAAACACAGCCCGCAGGTCAGACTCTCTACTCCCACAGTGCCAACCTTCGAGCGCAACAGTATGAAAAGGTAAGACAGGGTAACCCTCCTGTCTGCTTTTGGGTCCAAATCACCTTTAGTCTCAAGTTCTTGGGGGATTCAAACTGTGAACCTTATGCTAGCGTACCCAAATGTACAGGCTCAGATAATAATCTCTTTGGGGGATGCAATATATCTTTCGCCTAAGGGCACCTAACCAGGTATCCAAAATGAACCCTTGTAACTCTGTAAGAGACCTTGGGTATATTCTTACCTTTTTACTCAAGCTCAGTAACACCATCAAGATGTTGAACAATTGTCAGACTTAACCATCTGTACATCACATGCAAAAAAAGAACTAGCAGACACCCAGGCAGTCTTTCAAAGAAAAGGTACTTTACTAAAAGATGATAAAAATATGAAAAATGTAAACACAGAACAATATATCAAAGAGCTCACAATCACATAAAAGGACAAGGGAAGATTACAAAACAAAACTCCTACCACAATACATTTCGACCTTTTTCTAAGGTATTACCTCTGGAAGTGCTTAAGTTAGATCAGAGAACTCAGAGTCCCAAAATAAACATTCCCCAGTTACAAGGATACATTTCAACCCCATCTCCCCACCCCTTGGTGAGTCATCTAGCACCTCCTTTTTAGAATTAAAAATTCCAAACATGATTTTCTAGCAGGAGGTATGTTAAATAATGTCACCTCAGAAAGAAAAGCACTTCCTAAATATGACTACTTAATTAAACATTTTCTCTTTGATCTTGTGTGGTTCCTGTTCCCAAGGCAGATCAAAGGGTTTTACAACTTTTAACACCATGTTGGTATCAATGGCCTGTTCCTCTTAAAACATCATAAAAGTTTATTAGGCTTATCCTCTGGCAGACTCCTAAAGTTACATTTGGTTTTCAACTTCAAAGTAGCAACAGGCCGTAAAAGATAATAAAATGCTCTCTAGAAGGAAGGAGATTAATTAACTGGTTCCTGGTCAGTTTACATATCCTGTAGCTTCACTGAAACCTTGGGGGGGGGCACCCATGGAAGCACAGGCTGTCTTATGTGAGACAATCACATACTATATTTTTATTTTACAAATATCGTACAATAATCATAACCAGCTGGCCAAGCGTCTGTTCGTACTCCCCCATTGGCCATGTCCCCATCTTCCCGTTGTTCCCATCTACTTCTGTCCCCATCTGCCCCAGTCAACCATCCCACCCTATCACCCCTACCGGTGGCTCTCCTAACTCCACTCCCCCTCCACAACCTGCTTGGATTGGAGGGTTGAGGCCCCTTCCAGAGCACCAGTGAGAAAAGGGTGACAGGAATTTGTGCAAGCCTGCAGGCCAGGTGTTTGTCCACTGTTATCCCTCCTCCACCAGGATATCGGCAGCGAGGTGATGCAGTGCGCTGCACATGTGGAGCCCACTGATATTCTCCTGCTCCAGTTGTTTCTGCCTTACACCTCCACCCAGGTGTCACTGTTGCAGAAGACATGGATGGCCACCTCCTGAGCCCTTTTCTGAACTCAGTTTGCCAGTGTCATAAGCAGCTGTGCTATTCCAGCATTCTTGGACACATTACTGAGCAGCAGTTGAAAAGCCCACATTGGCACATCCAGTAACTGAGCAGATGTGAATTCCCGACAGCAGATGTTCTGTTCATTTCAAATGTGTGTGTACGTTGCAGTCCAATCTCTGTAAGAAGTCATTTCTGGTAATTGCTAAACATCTTCTTTTATGGAAGGCCTTTGTGGCTTCATTTCGTTTGTTTTCTGAAATGCCTGGGATTGCTAGGTGTTGTGCAGTGCGGAGAGAAAAAAAATACTTTCATTCTGGATAATGATTACTATTTCAGGGCCATCATAGGAAATGACCAGCTGTAGTATAGTTATCAACTGCGCCACGCACAGCATGTTTTTAAAAAGAAAAAAACTAGCTGGGGATCAGTAAGGTTCAGCAAAGAAGGTCTACAATCATGTAAACTGAGTAACAAAACATTCCAAAATAAACGGGCCTAGTAGCACAATGATGGAGCTCCCACTCGCTACAATACAGACCAGGTTCACGAATGGCCTTAAAAACATCCAGGGTAATAAATAGGTGGCATCGCATAGCACAACGCTATGCAAAACAGGGAGTAATGCTAACCATTTCCAGGAATACATAGCAGTAGACTGCTAACCATTTTTAGACTATTTTTTTGAGTGAGTCCATGGCACAGCAGACAATATGAACAAAACTAGATGTATGCTTTAGAGCATTGCTAATCAGTTTGTGCAGTGTTATGCATTTTCACAGTCGATTAGCACTTTCAAGCATAAAGCTGCTAATCAATCTTTTCAGCTTATTTAATACCCTGCAAACTATGTTGACAAGAAAATGACTGCTTGGCCCACCCAGTCAGCGCAGATCGTCTCTCCACAGACCCTAACTGGTCTCAAAGAACCCTCCCCCCTCCCTGTCTATTTACTAAGATTACTCTGTCCCACGCATGCTTAAAGCCTCCTACTGTTTTCACCTCCACCACTTCTGCTGGCAGTCTGTTCCAGGTGTCCACACTCTTTCAATGAAGTAGTACTTCCTCACATCCCATCTAATCCACACACCCCCAGCTTCATTGCATACCCTCTGATTCTGGTGCTCTTCCTCATTTGAAAGAGACTCCCCTCCTGCACCCCATTCACCCCCATGCAGTACCTGTAGGTCTCTCCTTGTAAGACTTTTGGTGCAACCCCCTGCACCATTTTAGCTGCCCTCCTCTGGACTGCCTCCACCCTATCTGAGATGTGGCCTCCAAAACTGGACACAATATTCATTCCAGATGGGGGTCTCACCAGCGAGTGATACAGTGACAGCACCACCTCCCTCCTCTTGCTGGAGATACCTCTCCTTGAGTCACTCGAGGGCTGACTGGGAGAGGAAGGACTGAGTACAGTAAGGACAGCTCTGCTCCCTTTGGGGGGGGCACTGCCTCCTACTTGCTGGCCACATGGAGGAAGCTGGGTGGCAACACAGTGGAAACGCATATGTAGGTGGGGTCTGCCTTCAAATGCTGATACATGTGAGTGTGCCCCCGTACACCCATGCAATGCACCATTACACAACTGGTGGCCCTGTGGAGACAAACAACACTACCCCAGCTACCATCTACATGGCAGTCAGCACATTTGGGCTCCACGCCATACTACCGCTCTCTGCATCTGGATTTGGCTGCTCGGGGGGGGGGGTCCTACCCTGCACCCCTGCCATGGAGGGAATAGCTGTAGGAGATACTGGAGGTGTCAGGTAGGCAGAGCCTGGGGCTGGGAGGCAGCTGAGGACAAACTGGGTAATTCCCTGATTCCCAAGAGTGGTTAGGGAATAGAAACATCGGTATTGAAGAAAAATATTCAAAATGTTGGAATGTGGAGTCCTTTATTCCTTTAATACATCAACCAGAAAATCTAATTTTTGGCCCTTGAGGTTCGCTCACAACCAATGGAGAGCCTGGAGCTGAAGTGATGGAGTCCGATGCACAAGTCCGATATCATTTACCAATATAACTACACATAGGGCAAATCTCAGATATTAAAGAAAGGCTCCATATATATTTACTATTACACACTGAACACTGAACATTCAACCAATGGGCGTGTAGTCTATACTGTACGTGTTCATTGACAGTTCAGTCATCCTGCAGCGGTGGAGGTGTGCGGAGGGCTGTCGTGCTTGCCGGCTGACTGGCCGTGACGGGATGCGGGGCGAGAGGGTGCCTGAGTGGGGGGGTGGAGTGGGGGCCACTACACTATAGAAAAAGGTTCACTTGGGGACAGTTACTGTGATCATGGTTCAGGGATGGGGGGGGGGTTCCACTAGACTACCAGGGAACGTGGGGCATTATTTTACATTTTGGAAACTGCAATTGGGGCTCAGGGATGAGAAGAGAATTCCACTGGCCTACCAGGGCAATTTGAAGTGTTTTTTTAATATAGTAATACTGTGATCAGGGTTGCTGGATGGGAGAGGGGCTCCACTGGACTACCAGGGCATGTGGGAGTGATTTATCATTTACTATGAACCCTGCAATCAGGGTTCAGGGATGGGGGGGGGGGCACCACTAGACTACCAGGGCAATTTGGGGTGGGTTATCTTTTACTATGAACCCCATGATCATGTTAATCTTTTCAGAGGTGCTGCCTGTCAATGGCATGGGGGAGGCGAGGGTAATTAGCACCATGCAGTTTAATGAATGGTTGAAAAAATGGTGTGGAGCACAGGGGTTTGGCTTCAGCGGGGACTGGGGTTCCACATGGAGGGACACCAGCCTATACTGGCAGGATGGTCTGCATCTGTCCAGGAAGGGAACAAGTCTTTTGAGCAATTGGTTTAAATGCTTCATTGGCAAGCTTTTAAACTAGTCAAAGGGGGAGGCACTGATAAGCAGCAGGAAAATTCCAGCCTCTCCCTACAAAACAGGGTACTAAATGAGAAAAAGACCGAGGTAGAAAGGTCAGTGGGGGATGCTGCAACAGAAGGTAAAGCCACCAAAAAGATGGAGAGCAATGAGTACCAATGCCTGTAGTCTGGGTAACAAGCTTCCCGAATTAGTGGTCTTGATGGAGGAGGAGCATCTGAATATCATGGCAGTCACAGAAACATGGTACACACAAAACCATGACTGGGACGTAAACATACCAGGATACACTATCTACAGGAGGGACAGGGAGGGTAAAAGAGGAGGAGGAGTAGCTCTTTACATAAGGGAAGGAATAAAAGCAACAGAACAAAAGGGTAAACAGGGAGAAGAAGCACTGTGGGTAAATTTGGAGACAGGCAATGTCACCACAATCCGCACAGGGGTCATATCCAGACCCCCTTCTCAGTGGGAGGAAATAGACAAGGAAATGATAAGTATACTTAGAATGGCAGAAAAAGGGGAGATATTGCTGATGGATGATCTGAATATGCCAGATGTTAACTGGAGTGCAGTTGCAGCAGCCACTTCGAAGAGTGGAGTTATTCTAGATGCCCTACAGGGGGCATGCCTTAGACAACTAGTATTGGAGCCCACTCGAGGGAGCAATCTTAGACTTGATTCTCTCAAATGGAGATGGAGAGAGGATCACAGATATAGAAGTGGGTAGCCATCTGGGAACTAGCGACCATCGAACAGTATGGTTCACAATAAACACAGCAGGAGTCAAGCCATACAAAGACAAAAGTACTGGACTTTGGGAGGGCTGACTTTGCCAAAATGGTGAGTGCCTAAGGAATGCACTAGCAAATGGGCAGGAAGGAGGGGTAGAAGAACAATGGGGAATAATAAAAACTGCCATCACAGAGGTAACGAGCCTTTGTGTGAAGCAAATAAACAAAACAAAACGATGTAAGAAACCACTATGGTTCTCAAAGGAAGTGGCAGTGAAGGTTCAAGAGAAAAAGAAAGCATTCAGGAAGTACAAGGAATCACAGAAGGAGCAGGACAGAGAACTATCAGTTAAAGCAAAAGGAGGCTGGGAAGGCAGTCAGAACAGCAAAGGCCTAAACCGAGGAAAAGATAGCCAACTCAGTTAAGAAGGGGGATAAAACCTTTTATAGGTACATCAGGGAGCGAAGGAAGACCAAGGGAGGGATAGTGAGGCTTAATAAAGGGGAAGGAGGGTGGGCAGAGGGAGACTGTGAAAAGGCAGAGATACTAAACAAATATATTTGCTCAGTATTTACAAATGAAGAGGGGGAGGTACATAAAACAAACAGTAGAAACACTCTGGATACAGAAGTTGATACCAGCCATTTACAGAAGAAAGGTTCTGAAAGAACTCTTAAAACTGAAGGTGGACAAAGCAATGGGGCCTGATGGGATTCATCCCAGAATTCTAAAAGAACTAAGGGTAGAACTAGTGACACCACTGACTACCCTTTTTAACAAATCATGGGAGGATGGGGTGGTACCCGAGGACTGGAGGAGGGCAGATGTGATTCCCCTTCACAAAAGTGGGAGCAAGGCAGAAGCAGGAAACTACAGACCTGTTAGTTTAACCTCAGTGATAGGGGAAAATGATGGAATCACTTCTAAAGGAAAGAATTGTCGAGTATCTAGAGGCCAGAGGGGCACAGGACCCTAGGCAGCATGGATTCACAGTGGGAAGGTCATGCCAGACGAATCTGAAAGATTTCTTTGACTGGGTGACCAAAGTAGTAGATCAGGGAGGGACTGTGGACATGGCCTACCTAGACTTTAGCAAGGCATCTGACACAGTCCCACACAAAGATTAATATACAAGTTAGCCAGCCTGGGAGTGGGTCCCAAGATGATAGCCTGGGTAAAAAATTGGCTGGAGAATAGGACACAGAGTAATAGTAAATGGAGTCCACTCAGAAGAAAGGAGGGTTACTAGTGGGGTACCGCAGGGTTCAGTATTAGGACCGGTCTTCTTCAATGTCTTTATAAGCGACATTGCAGAGGGACTGGAAGGAAAAGTATGTTTCTTTGCAGATGACACAAAGATCTGCAACAGAGTTGATGCACAGGGTGGGGTGGAAAGGATGAGAAGGGACTTGGCAAGGTTAGAGGAATGGTCAAATGTATGGCAGCTTAGATTCAATACTAAGAAGTGCAAGGTAATGCACCTGGGCAACAAAAACCCAGGGGAAGAGTACACAATGGGGGGTGAGATACTAACAACAACAAAAATGGAAAGGGACCTGGGGGTAGTCATATCAGATTACCTAAAGGTGGGCAAGCAATGTGAGAGGGCAGCAAGGAGGGCTGGGGGATACTGGGATGCATAGGGAGAGGCATCACCAGTAGAAAACAGGAAGTTATTGTCCCTCTGTACAGACAGCTGTTGAGAACCCATCTGGAGCACTGTGTGCAGTTCTGGAGACCCAGTCTCCGCAAAGACATAGACAGGATGGAAGCTGTCCAGAGGAGGGCAACTAAAATGGTGCAGGGTCTGCACCAGAAGACATATGAAGAGACGAAAGGAGCTTAATATGTATAGCCTCGAGGAAAGGAGGGAGGGGGGGACATGACAGAAGCGTTCAAGTGCCTCAAGGGAATCAACAAAGTCCAAGAGGGTAGCATCTTTCAAAAAAAGAGATGTGCAAGAACAAGAGGGCACAATTTGAAGATGAGAGGCAGCTCAAAGGTAATTTAAGGAAGTATTTTTTCACAGAGGGTTGTGGATGCATGGAGCGGCCTTCTGGAGGAGGTTGTGAGTCAAAATCAGTGGTGGAATTCAAGCATGCATGGGACAGTCATAAGGCCATTCTAGGGGGTGTGGGTAGGAAGAAGTAGGCTGCTGGTTAACTAGGATCTGCAGCATATCCATTAGGTAGGGAAATGGGCAGACTGGGTGGGCCAAGCGGTCCTTATCTACCGTCAAATTCTATGTACGATCGAGGTTTGGAGATGGACTCTGTCATGTATAGGGACGAGGCTTGGGGGGGACGCCTGGCCCAGTGCATCCTGCTGGGCGCAGGCATGCAAATGGTCCCATAATGGGCATGCATGAGGGCTGTTTGCTCCATACATGCCTAAAGGGCTCTTTTGCATTCCTTGGCTGAATATCACCTTTGGGGGCACAACGCATCTGTCATGCACTGGCGCATCCCCCACTGGTGCTATTCAGCCCATCCCGGGGATGCGCCAGTGCACTGTCAGCCACCCCCATTTGCGCCACCCACCCAGGTGGCAGTATTCCAGCAGGATGTGCACTCCACTGGGATCATGCATCTTCTTTGAATATGCCATTTCCCTGTGCCGGTGCAACTTTTTGGGCAGCGCATCTAGATTTGCTGGCACAAGTTTTTGGGCAGCGTATCTAGATGCCCGCTTTTGAATATCCTGGCCTAGGTGTGCATCTGAAGCACTTGCAAACATGTATCTGAAGTACAGCATAACTTCATGTTGCTCCCATGTAGGAAAACCACCTTTTTTTTTATTGAAAAGTTTTACCAGGAACGGCACACTGAACAATAGATTGCTCATTTCACGGTGCATCTCGGTTGGGGGGGGGGAGGGATTAGGGGAAATAATATATACATAACAAGAATAACATGATCCAGTACACGTGACGGCAACAGTGTAGGAGATTACTACAAACTAACACTCAAATCTCTAGACAACAATAAAAACTGCATTAGGAATTGTGTACCTTGAGAGACTAGTGGGACTAGTAAGTGCTAGATGCTTGTGAGCAACACCCTAAGGTGAAATAATATGGCATAAGACGGCTATCAAGAGGAAGTAGTGGGGAAGTACTGGAAGGGGATGGGGGGAGGGGGCAAGAGGGAATGTCGGGAGGAAGAGCAAGGGGGTAATAAGTAGGCTAGGGAGTGAGGATAAGTGTGGCAGCAGTCAGAGTCAGCCCTGTTTCTCGTTCACCTTCCCTAAGCTATGAAACTCACTTATCCCATCACTGAAAACCTCTAACTCTCTGTCCAACTTTGTCCCAGCTCATAGCCTCTCTCACCCCTCATAACCCTTGTGGCTGCTACACCAGATCCACCCACTGAATCCCTTAGCCTCCCTTGTACCCCATACCTACCTCCCTCCCCCACTTGGGGTTCTGGTGCCACCCACTTGTACCCTGAGCTTCTGTGATGTGATACTCTGCTACTTCCTACCCTCAGTAAGCTGAAGCGCACTGTTTTGTAAAAGTTTGTTTCCTCTGTATTGTTTACACTGCATCTTTGTCATAATAACACTACTCTAAATATGTTAAATACTTAAGCAAAGCAGTATGCTGTGCACCTACAGAATGCTGTGTGACTGCCATTTATTAAGGGCCAAACGTCACTGTAAATATGTATTATACAATAGAGATGAAGTGATATGGTATCAAATAGAAATCTGTATCACAACCACAGTGTGATAACCCGATTGTGATGTGTACATCATGAAGATATCAACCACACTGTACACATCATCACCAGTTATCGACATAGTGTACACGTCACTCCCCACACACACACACACCACTAAACCAGAAAGGAAAAAGAAAAGTAATAAAAACTGGAGCCCTATTGTACAAAATGGATGCACAGTGTCCCGGCGTGTGATATCTATGGATCACAACTCATGGACAGTGACCTCGGAAACGTCACTTGTGGCTCTACTACACTCCACCACTCGTTATGATACATACGGTATCGTACACCGGGCCATCGCGTATCCCCTTAATATACTTGTACCTTGACTATATATGACCCTAGACCCTTTGAAAATAGGCTCTGCCTAGAGGATCTTGTGTGTAATAAGTAAATAAAAATGTGCAGCAGCATTAAAAGAGAGGTTACAAAAATCCATGTTCTGAATCAAAAAGCATATCATACCCTGAGCAGTGGGAGACAGCTCTGGCATGCTGGTGACCCAACTGCACAGTCCAACCCCAGAACATAAGGAGAGCAGACTAGCGGGGAGGATGGACAGCATCCATGCAGAAGCTCTCCTTGTTGGGGGGAGGTCTGTGCTGTACTGCTCGTAGAGCAACACCTGGCATGGTTTAGCAGAAACACCATTAGCAATGTGGGTGACCACATGTTGCCTGGCATCTTCCCCCTCCCAGAAGTGTTGTGTGCATACCTACGCTGGGGAATAGGGTGGGATGAAAATCGGGGAGAAAAATCTTCTATCTGATGTTCAGTGATACTGGACCTAATGGCACTCATGTCCACCCAGCATGCTGAAAGGATGTCTCCCCTCAGTCACCACAGCACGGTAATCCTGAATCTCCCTAGCAATACTCTGTATGGGGGGGCTGGAAACAGGGATGCTGCCCTGGGGGACAAGTCGGTGGGCAACAGCCATGACCAGCAGGAGGCCCCACAGACTAGGATGGAGGCCTTGACAAGAGATGATGGAGGGTACCGGCAGCAACACAGTACAATGGAGAATAAAGCGAGTAATGAAAGCATTTCAAAACAGTGGACATAATGCTGTGGATGACAGAAGATACAGTATTTTAAAACAGCAGCGCATGTTACGGTGAAAATATCATACATAAACCATCTAATTCTATTACAACCCTTTTTCTCCTGTCTTGTAAGGTGCCCTCTTTTCCCCACATTTAAAGTCTGCTTTTGCATTTGTTTAGATATAAAATAATTAAAAAGAGAGCTCTGTAAAATGTTTTGTCAGTACTCTCCGCTATTTTTGAACACCTGCTGTATAACATTACTTTTCGTACAATTAAGCTGAACTGTGGCCCCACCTCATTTCATTCTGTTTTCCAAGATTATACTAATCCCGTTTCTGCTTGCCCTGCCACGCATTGTCAAGTTTACAAACCCAGAACAAAGTCCATTACCGGCCAAACAACTAGTTTTTATAAACCGCCTCTATTTTATAATTCACTGCCAGTTTCAAAAACCAGCAATAACACTTCTGTTGTTAGTTTTAAAGTTGCTCTACTGAGGCACTACTTGCTGACAGTCTGTGTAAATGTAATCCTGTCTAGATACCGTCTATGCCTCGTCAGGTACTGTATACTGTTAAAATTCATCTATTCAGTTGTTTGTCTCTCTGCTATATGTTCTGGTTGCCCATGAAAATGGGTCCTTGGCCCAGGGACTTAACAGATTTTAAATAAACAAAACAAACAAGACAATTGGTATGCAACAGACAGTGTTCCCCAACCTTATGAAACAGCAAAGAATACTGAAGAAACCCCTGGGGATCGGGGCCCCCTGTTGGACCGGGATAGTGCATTGTGCTGCTGCACCGATCAAGTTCAGGAACAGACTCCGGATGTGTGGGCAGCTGGCAGACAGCAGTACTTCTTCCCAGCCTGGAGAGAGGAAGGTGCCATTTGGAAGAAGAGCGACCCCTGCAGTGGACCAGAAAGTTTGCTTCATCCAGAGGTCCCACTGCAGCAACCAGGACCAACGTGAGGCTGCTGGCGCTATAAACTGGGTAAATGGCAGGAGTCAATAATAGGTCAGAGAGCCTCAATAGCTACTCTTTGGATGACAGGTGTGATAGGTGGACATGCTAGAGACATACAAATACTTGTATGGACACAGTAAGGTGGATCACGCAGAGCTGGCCCAACTGAACAGAAGTACATCCACTAGGGGCACAATTTAAAATTAAAAAGAGGCGAGTTCAAAAATGATGTGCTTTTCACAGAGGAAGTAGTGGATAAGTGGAACAGCCTACACACCACTGTAGTTGACACAAAAACTATACCTGTGTTTAAAAATATATCTGGGTGTTGCATGATGGCCCCATGGAGAGCGCGTCACACTCCCACACTAACAACCTGGGCTCAGGAGCAAACCCAGGAGCTGGGTCAGGAGGTTGAGTAAGCTGCGGAAGCAATACTTGTGGCAGTGTTTCCAGTCGGGAAGGGATGGCACTGTGGTTCTGCCACAACAGTGACCCCTGCAGTGGGCTGCAGAGCTTGCCTCTTTAGCAGGGATGCTGCTGCATGTACACACGGCCTGACGGGGCAACAAACAGCATCAGGTAGGAGCCAGGATGGGCCTAGGGGTACGTGAAAAAAATCAGAGAAATCCCGATGCCTCCCACTGCCATGCTACACCTTACAAACCCTCCCCCCAAACCTGTCGCGACGGCATGCTCGCTTCCCTCAAGATACAAGGCAGGTGACATATAGCAACAGGATGTTGCTATATTCGTATTTGCCCCCCTGTCCAGTAGCCCTCAGAACAGACGCCACTATTGAGTCGCTTCTTGTAAGCGCACAATAGTGGACACCTTATCACAGAATAGCATTCAGGGATGTCGACTCAGAAAATTTCTAAGGAGGGTACACAATTGAGAACTAGTCGACAGAAAACACTAAACTACATTTTACAGTTTTCTCAGCCCCCCAAAAACAATACCTGGATGGGACATGGGGAGAGAGATACATGCCCTGAGTCTATAGGCATTATGGCCTGAAAGTACTATTTTAGGAAAATGGTGATGAAGGGGGAATAAGCTCCAAGCACTAGTCAATGCAAAAACTGCAGAGAGCTTCAAGAGGCAGTAGAGATGGCCACAGCGGGCTGGGGATGGGGGGGGGGTGGATATGAACCTCCCTCCAAGGGGCATGTACCTCCACACTGGGCACATATGATGGGCCATACAGCCTTCTACTGCCAACACATTTCTATGTTTCTATGATACTAGAAGACAGGACGCTGCATTTAAATAAAACCTGAGAATAGTAATAATAATAATGGGGGGAGGGGCTCTTTAATTATTTCATATCTAAAAAAAAATGGCAAAACCTTTCAAACTAGGGAAAAAGGGGTGAACCTAATGAGAGTGATTAAGTATTCTGTAGGGGCACTTTCACGGCTACGTGCACTGATGCTTTAAGGTCTTTAAAAGCATATTTACAATCCACTTTCGCCCAATTTCCCTTTCTCTCCATTTACAACATGCCAATATGAAGTGCTGGCTGCAGACCACACCTATTGACCCAAGAGAGAAGTGGGCAGTCATGTGAGTCACATGTTTCAACTGCAAAGGACTTAACTGTGTTACGGCCTGCTCATGGGAAGGGCTCTGGCTGGCTGTCAATCCTATTTTACGGATATGCTTTCCAGATTCTATTGCATCACCCTGGGCCTAAACAGGGGCACCGTCTGTCAGCAATAAAAAAAAAAAAAAATGTTGGCAACAGCAAAGTTTAATCACAGTCTTAAAAACAGTTGAATTTCCAGCCAGCTACACTTGGTGTTACTGGGGAGATCTGCGTGAAAACAGGATCTGTGTCCCACTGAGTCCCCATCTGTTCCTGCTGCCTGCACCCGGAGTCCCTAGCCCCCAGCACGTTCCCTTTTGCTTATCCCTCAGACTGTGCTGTTGCCTAGGAAACGTACTATAAGTACAGATTTAGTGAGATGAATCAAAACCATTCAACCACATCTAGTTTGGCTCTTGGTTACGCTAATAGCAATAACCTGAAATGCTTTTTCCCTTCAAGTGGCTATTGAGCCTCAACTGTTTTTTTTTGTTGTAAAGTTCCTTTTTAGTGAACATTTTGAAATAGGAACCAATACCAAACAGTATCAGTGTAACTATGCACTAATTACTACAGACTATCACATTACATGTTGATACAACAAGATGTGTACAAACAAGATCATTCCTTCATAGTTCAATTAACAAACAGCACAAACACACAGAACCAGACATGCAAAAAATTCATCTAATAACATTTAAAGTACAGTAGCTGTGAGCACAGTAATCATGGCGGGGTGGCAATGGCATCGGTTTTTGAATCAAGATTGTATAATACAGCTGGCACAGTGGCATGGAGTGCTGAGGCATCCGTGCCTTACATCCAACCCATGTTCATGACGTGAGCGGGCCACCGGGGGTCTGCCAGGGAGAGAGAGGATCAAGCATCCAGAGGACAGCTCTCCTCTCCTGGGAAGGGGTGGGGATGGAGTCCGCTGCTTGCCTGTCCCCTAGCGGCGGCTGGGGGATGGCGCAATGGACCCATTAGAAGGGGGTGGATGCGAGGCAGATGCCTGGCATGCCACGTGCGGAAGCGTGCGCAGCTCAGCAAGTGCACAACTCGATGTCACACCTGGGGGATGGGTGAAAAGCAAAGAAAATATCCCGACCGGCAAGATGATGCAGGCCCCTCACAGGTGCCGCACCCAGCTAGCTGGCACCTTGCTAGAGATCCAGAGGTGAGTACAGTGGACGCCGGGGTGACAGGGCTGGGGGGGCCGGTGGAAGGGGCTCAGTCGGAAGTGGGGAGAGAAACATACAAGCTTAAAAAAAAATTGTATACTTCACCAACTGGCCCCCTTCTGTTCTGCTCCACCCAGCCCCATCACACACATTCTCCAGGCCTTACCTCTCCTGTGGTGACTCTCCCGTGGATTACCCCCCCATGATGGTCCATAAGTGCTGGCCACGACCCTCAAAAGCTCAATCCAGATAGCCCCAGAGGAGAAACCTGGTTGGTGGTGTGTGGTCTGCGGAGAATCGGAGTGCCATCCTATGCAGTCAGGTTTTTTTCACCCATTTTCTCTCCTTAGGGCAGAAGAGCATGAAACGATGCACCACCCATGCATGCAGAGGCAGACACGGGTGTTATCAACATCCGAAAACTGGACCTCCCCTATGTTGCCACCCATATTCTGCAAGTGGCAGGCAAACACTGCAGTGTTGAATCCCCTTCCCCAAAAGAAGAGATCAGTCCATGGATGCTCAATCCTGTCTCCTCCCAGCCCATGCGTCCCAAGTCCACACCCAAATCCAGGTCGCTGACGTAGAGAGCTGTAGCTCTTTGCCCATTCTACCAGGCCAGCTCAAGCCTTGTTGTGAAACTCTGAACACTATCTGCACTGATCAACTCCTCTGGTAATTTGTTGCATGACTCTACCACTCTCTGAGAGAAAGAAATATATCCGTGCATACCTCCTGACTGCCTCCCACCTTTGCTGCACTGTTGGGGTGTGTTGTCATTCAGATGAGACACTAAGGTCCCTTCTGTGCTTTCTGCTATCCTAGTGGGTGTCCATGTGGAAATCAAAGTACCCAAGGCCTTTCTGGAAGAGTAGGAAAGTTTCCTAGGTGTCTGGTACAATATTTCAGTACCCATAAAACCGTTCAGGCAATTGTCCAAGGCTGTGTGTGGGTGCTGATGCACAAAATGGCTGTCACTGCATGTTTACAGTCACTTTACTACCAGTCTCTTATGGCTTGTAAAACACTTTGGGATACAATGCATTTGAAACGTGCTATATAAATGCTGCTGCTGCTTATTCTCTTCCTCCTTTTCTTCCTCTTCTTCCTCCTTCTTACTGGTCTGTTACCCTTTTCATGATTTTAATACCGCAATCATGATCTCCCCTCAGTCGTCTTGTCTTAAAAGAGAACAACCTCCGGCCCGGTGGCGCCAAGGGCTGAGGCACTGGACTCTTTACCTCATGCTATGCCTATGCATGGGACAGGCATAAGGCAATTCTTGTGGGGGTAGGAAGAAATAGGCTGTTGGTTAACTAGGATCTGCGGCCTATCCTGTAGGTAGGGAAATGGGCAGACTAGATGGGCCAAGCGGTCCTTATCTGCCGTCAAAGTCTATGTTTCTATGGATCTATGCCGGTGACCTGTGTTCGGTAATGAGCATGGGCTACCGGGGTCGGCAGGGGAGGAGAAGGATCAAGCGTCCCATGGATTGCTCTCCTTCTCCAGGGAGGGGGGCTCACCAGCAGTCAGTGTCTGACTGGCCCCTAGCAGCGGCTGGGGGACAGTGCGCCAATGCTGCAGAAAAGGGGAGGAGAAGGGACAGACGCTTGGAGGAGTGCGTACGGACATGTGCATGCTCTCTCCGTGGGCATCATGGCAAGCCCCACCTCCATAAGGGAGAAAATCAGAAAGTCCTGGCTCTGCGGTATGAAGCTGTCTCCCATGGCGCTGCCCCGGGAGGGCACCTCCCTGGCTGAATCCATTTCGGATGGGTCAAAACACTCCCCACCACCCTGCCATGAAGGGTAAGTTGTGGGAGCTCAAGGGAGGCGGTCTGATCCTTTGGGGACGGCGCCAGGATGGATAGCTCAAAGGGTAGTAGGAGTGCTGGTAGGACAAGGAAGAAATACCATGTTAAAAAAAAAAAAAAAACAGTTGCTCCAGCCTTTCTTCATATGGCATGGTTTCTAGTCCCCCCCCCAAAAAAGCATCTTTGTAGCTCTGTCACTGTGTTTTTTTTCTAGCTCCTTTCTGCAATGCAGCGACCAGAACTGTATACAGTACCCCAAATGTGATTTTTACCAGTACTGCTGTATAATGGCATCATCTCCTCCTCAGCCATTTATCCCCCTTTTAATGTAACCCACCATTCTGCTGGTGTTGCTGGCTGTTGCTAAGCACTGTTGGGTCATTTGGCAACACAAGTCTAATAACCCTTCCAAGCACAACAGCCAATTGAGAAAGCAATTTTTTTGCACAATGCGAGTGATAGCTGGTATACTGGAGATGGAACATGTATGGAAGATTGGAGGCAGGAGCAAGTCTCACGTTGAATCCATTAGTACAAGAGCCGGCTCCTAGACCCCCCTCCAATTTCCACTATGTAAGTCCCGCCTCCAATTCTAGAGACAATGATTTTCCATTTTCAAAACCGGCCATTTCTGTTTGGCAAAATCTTAAAATCCATTTTTCCATTTTTTCCCAAAAATTAAGGGCACATCAGCATGTTTTTAACAAATGTCTCAGAATGGAGGGGTTTGCCCAAAAAGTTTTGGTTTTTTTTGCATGATAAAGTGGTGTGAAAAAATGGCAAATTCAGTTTTTTATCACTGTTTTTGGTTGAAAAATAGAGCATCGGCTGGTCCGGTGGTGCTGAGGGCTGAGGCACTGGTCGCTGCACCTCGCATAACACCAGCAACCCGCATTCGTGAATCAGCAGGGTTGCCAGGGATTGGCAGGGAAGGAGATGGATCAAGCATCTGATGGACTGCTCTCCATCTCCAGGAAGGGGGGTGCCTTCAGGTGGAGCAAGTCTGACCCCTGGTGGAGGCTGGGGGGTCGGCGCAGCACTACCAACAGAACATAGGGGTGGGAGCTTGGCAGGCATCAGGCGGGGACACGTACCTGTGCCTGTCGCTGGCATCATTGCATGCCGAGCTTCACAGGGGAGAAAACGGGAAAAGACCCTAGTGGCTGGTCATGGCGGCTTGACTGCTGTCCCCTCCCCAGGCGCTCCGTTCCCGGAGGCAACACCCTGAGCTGAATCCTGCTTGGTACAGGTGAGTAGGGAGCTCCCTGTCACCCCACCATGGGGGGAAAGCCGTGGGGGCTGCAAAGGTGAGGGCCTGAAGGGAACGGAGGCTAGGGATGACGGCCAGATGAGAAAAGGCCAACCAGGGCCAGAGGGGAAGAAAGAAGAAAAGCAAAAACAAGAAAAATGGAACACCAGGGCCAGAGACTGGCAGGGAAAGAATCCAGAGTGTCCACTGGATGCTTCCCTCCCAGTGGGATGGGCAGGGCCTCTGCGCCTGGAGGTAGACTGGGCAACGTGCTAGGAGCGTGAAGCCTCGACACGCCCCCGCACGCCCCAACCTCCGATCGCTGTCCCCATGTAGGCCCAATCTGGGTGGAGTGGGAGGGCCAGAAAATGGAAAATTGCCCCTTGATCAACCGGATGATGGCCGCTGGGCCCCACTGCCACTAAGCCCCAGGTGCACAGGACTGACCCCTGCAGCACTTGGGTCAATTGGTTGTGCCTACTGGCACTTGTCCCTTGGAAGGGGGGGGGGCCCTGTCCAAGGCAGGGATACGTTGGGTTTCCAGGGGCTGCCAATATGGGGGCGGTGGATGGGAATCGGGATGGAGTGGTGGCGGGTGCACCTAGGGAGGCCTGAAGGAGTGGCTGGTTATGGGTGCTCAGGGAGGAACAACAAAAAAATAAAAATAAAGGAAAAATGAAACACCGTTGTCCCTAACTCAAGAGTCAAAATTAAATTTTGCAGCCACCAGCATAGTTAGTGACTGGGAAAATCCACTAGCCCCACAGACTTTTTTACTGGCCCAACTGGTGTACTTATTGAAATATTACCTTTCCCAGTACAAGCCCACAGGGCTACTTGCATTTTTTTTTTTTTTTTTTTTACTAGCCTGATACAAAATCAACCAGCACTTGGTCTACCTGTATAATGCCATTATCTCCTCCTCCTTCTCCTCCTCCTCTGCCATTTATTCCCCTTTTAATGGAACCCAGCATTCTGCGGACCCTGCTGGCTGCTGCTAAGCCCTGTTAGAACATTTGTAAACATAAGTCTATAATAAGTGCTCCAAGTGGAATGGCCATTTGAGAAAGTAATTTTTTGGGAACTGCATCATGTGTGGAACTCGTGGGATACTTTTTAATCCTTACTTACTTGCCTGTGTCACTTCACAATAATATATTTAGCATTTTGTACACGTTCGTAGCAACAGCTTTGGTGTCAGTTGTTAAGAGTGAAAGCTACGTCTTGTTCCTCTTTACTGTGATTGCGGCTGCACCAAGCAGCATGAGTTTCCCAGTACATTGGCCAAAAGGACTTTCAGCCGGGCCATTATCCCAGTACAACAGCCCAGCTGAAAGTACCTCATCAAAAATATGTTTAAAAAATACATCTAGTTTACTAAAAAGGACCATTTCATAACTGCAATAAGACACTTCAGGGGTGCATTATGGTGCGCTAACAGCCCTTCTTGGGTGGTGGAAGCACTCGGCTTTGCCTCGTGTTTCAACACATACGAGAGGGGCCATTATCCCACCATAACACACCCTGTCATGCCTTATTGGTTAAATAAGTAAACTAAACCCACAGGCAAAATCATCCTATCCAATATCTGAAATGGAAACGTATGTCCATAACTGGAAACAGTAAACTGACAGCTGGCCCACAGAAGAAAGTGTATAACAATCATAAGCCCCGCTCACACGGCCAAATCTGCAGCATTCTTGGTGGTGCACAGCAGCAAGATCATTGCTGCTGTGCATGTCTGAATGCCACAGGTTTGTCATTTTTGGGGTTGCGTTTTGTTCTGTCTGCAATCCCCGTTTCCTTGGGATCAAGTTGTGGTGTGGCCATTTTGCACCACTGTACTTCTCCATATGAACACCTGCACCACACAGTGTTGTGACAGGCTTTTCCCAGCCTGCACTTCTGCATCCTAAGCTTGTGAGCATATTAGTTTTCCTAACTCGAGTTCAGATAAAGATTGTCTGGTACTGTGCATGCAGCTGAACTTGGAAGTGTTCTTTTTGGTTTTTTTAAAGCGAGGGGAATAAAGAACAGTCGCGGTATCAAGCCGTGTCACTGGATATGTGCATGCCCAGTTACACGGCTCAACACTGACTGTTTTTCTACCTTCTAACCCTCGGTTTTCAAAAAGGATCACTTCCCCGAGTTCAGCTACATGTACAGAACCAGACATGATCTCTATCTGAACTTGGATGAGAAGACCCATTCTCGATTATGTGGCGCCGTCACTCCTACTCGACCACCCCCTTCTTGATGGAAACCACCTCTAAAACACCAGGACTTCAGGGAGCATCACTGCGTTGCTCCAGGACCATGCTGTCTGACTCCTGTTTTATTTATTTAAGAGATTTACCAGGAAGGCAACATGAACTGCAAGCAGTTCGTTTCCAGAAGCGTCCTGGAGGATGGGGGGTTATAGTAGGAACAGGAGCAAACACAGAGGAAGCAGTGTACAGAAAGACATATATACAGTCATCTGACAGTCCAGGTACGATGACAAGTGCAGTAACTGGCATATACAGGACATATACAAGTACATAAATTAACCTTAGCATGGATTAATAAACAACTAATCTATCAGTACAGCACATCACTGTATCATAGAGCTAAGACACATTAATAGATACTGAGTCGTGAAGAACAGGTAGCTGAGTGCAGAGCTGGTATAGCAAGGGTGGAGGCTGTCAAGGACAGTGTTAGTGAAAGGGCTGGGGCAGACACAGGCTGTAAGTGCTTGCTATAAGGGTGAGGAGAGGGTTTGTGGGTGTCAGTTGGAGTCCACTTTAGAAAACTTGTGGTTTATGTGAAAAGAAGGACCACAGGTAGGAGGTGGGGGAGATGGGGGGTGATGAGTAGCCAGGGCCATTTACCCCTTCAGGATGTTGAGAACCCTGCAAGAGGGACTGAGCACTGACAGAGGGAGGATGGAGATAGATGGGGGGGGCGGGGAGATGATGTAGGATGTGGAGGGGAGGTGGTTAAGAGGAAAGGTAGCAGGTTAGTTGCAATTGCAGCAATGAACTGTGTGTTACTGGAGCAGGTGTGCAAGGGATTGGCAAGATTGGTCAGAATGAATTTCGAGGGGAAGGGAGTTCCAGGAGCTAGGGAATGCATGTGAGAAGACATTGCAACCAAATGAAGTACGCCGTGATGGGAGGGCGAGCATTCTGTGTGAGGATCGAAGCGAGTAGTAGGAGGTGGGTGGGTCAACAAGAGGGAGGACAGATAAGATGGGAGAGTCAAGCCAGTATTTGCCTACTAGTTTAGCGGTGTGGGACAGGCGCCTAGCAGTGAGGGAAGGGAAGGAGAGGGAGGTATAAAGGGATGTATAAAGATTGCAGTGGTGGGTGAGAGAGGGGCAGCCAAGGACAAAGCCGCAGAAGGAGCTGAAGAGTGTCGAGCCTGGCTAGAGTAGTCTTGGGGGCCGAGTTTTAGACAATGTCCCCGAAGTCGAAGATGGGGAGAATAATTTTTTGTACGATTTCATGCCTGGCCTGTACTGGCGGGTAGCTGCGGTGTCTGTATAGGGCACGGAGCTTGGGGAGTAGCTTTTTGTGAATGGCACCCATGTGTACACCGAAGTCTAGATTTTTGTCTAGCCATAGCCCAAGGTACTTAAAAGAGGAGACGTCAACCAGTTTGGATCCAGACAGTGTATGAAAGCTGGGGGTGGAGTCCAGTCTAAACAGCTTTTGTCTGGCACCAAAGGTCATAGAGACTGTTTTTTGACATTTGGTGATAGTTGCTTCGCATTAAACCAGCGCTGGGCATTGTTGAAGTCCAGTTGAAGACTGATGAATCAAGGGCACCGGTCGACTAACAAGAGCCTTGTTAGTCAACTGGTGCTCTTGATTCATCACCAAATTCATTTATACACCAACATCATTTCCCTGAAGTACAGCATCGATATATCAGGTGCACATGCTGAGGCTGACAAGTCTCTTTAAAACTGTTTTATGGGTGGCGGAGCTAGCAGCCAAGCTGTAGGCAGCAGATTTCTCTCGCTCCATAAGGCTTTCCACTAGTGCTATCAAAAAGCTAAGTTAAACGGCTCCAACAGAGATAAAACTTATCCTAAGTTCTAGAACTTACTTTGCTGAATGGGTCGATAGCAGATTTGACAGCTGAACTTCATAATTCACTGCGATGGTTCCTCTGAACAGAGCAGCACGAGGAGGTGAGGGACCCAGCCTAAAGAAGGCAAGCAGCAGCAGCAGGCATCCATAATGATGGATCCTGGCCGCTTAACCTTGGAAACGGACCGCAATCAGCTGACCAGTGCTGCTCTCCTCCATGCAATCGAGGTGATGGATAAGAGGCTGACAGACTTTACAAGTCGGTTTCAGGTGCTTGACACCAAGATGGGAGCGGTGGACACTGAAATAAAAACAGCAGCAGGAATGGCTGAGCGTGTCATGGCCACTATTACCAGGATGGTAAAGGATAACATGCTCCTGCATCGTTGGCTGGAGAACCTGGAAAACAGGGCCAGGGCAAGTAACATTTGTATTCTAGGCCTCTCAGAAGGGGAAGCTCTAATAAACCACGTTGCCACTTGGATACCAGACGTTCTGCAGATGAAGCGCCCAATCGCAATTCAACTGGCTTATCGCATTATGCCCTGGGGTCCCAGGAATAACCAGGCAATGGGAAGGTCAGTACCCAAAACAGTGTTGGTGAGTCTAGAGCCCTGTTTACACGGTGGCATTTGCACTGCAGCAACCTGAGCACTCGGGTTGCTGTGGTGCAAATACCACTGGTGCACACTTACTGGATCGTGGTAAGGTAGGTGATCCTTACTCCGCTTCCGCAGTCCCAGAAACTCTGGGAATGCATTCCGGAGTGAGCGGTTTAAGTTGTCGTGTGGACAGGCTGCACCACTTGCTCCCATGCGCCAGACCCTGCAGGCATCTTTTGGCTTTTATTAACCGACCACCCCTTGACTCCCAGCCCCTCTCCAGCGCATCTTGCATCGGCGCTGAGGGGCTGTGTAGACGCAGAAGCAGTGTCTCTTCTTGGGTCAGGGCAGTGCTTTAACGCTCCACAGGAGGAGTGAATTCAGCTGTGTAAACACGGCTTAAGTTTCCTCTTTGAGTGGGATGCAGTTTTTGGACCCTTCAGAAGCCAGCAAGCTCCTGCAAAAAGATGAAACACAAGTGTAATGAGGCACGATGATACCGAAGGGAAGACAAAGTGGAGGAATGAGACAGAGCATGTTAAAGGAATTTTCTTTCTCTGAGCAGACCCAGATGGCAGGTAAAACTGCAGACTCTGAACTTTTTATCACTTCAGTTTCCTACGGAGGCTTCTTAACTGTTGGCTATAGTTTTGTAACATATGGATAATGCTAATAATACTATTAAAACCCATACAAAAAATTTGCTGTGATATGGCATCATTAGAGCTCAATGATAGTATTATGAGGTCTCATAATATTATTGTTTCTCCTGTAATACTATCGTTCAAAGCTCTGAATGATGGTATTATGAGAAAGAACATTTCCTCATGCTGCGCACTGTCTGTAATCGTTATGTATAGTAAAAGCCAGCTCGCGGGGGGGGCTGTTGAGCAGTCTTGCCGATAAGACATACTTCACCTCAGCTCCACAAAACAGACTACTTCAGTCATAAAATTCTGCTATTTTTAATTACTTTTCCGGCTTTAAAACAGACACTACTGTATTGAGCTTCTCTTTAGGATTCACCTGATACTAAATAGTAACAATGGGCCATCGGAATAAAGGTGGAGCTGAAGGGGAAAATCCACAGCCGCCTGGAGAACAAGAGGGGCCCTCTGCACCAGCAGCAGGTCCTCTACGGCGAGCACTGGAGTGTTCTATAAAGGCCACAGACACTAAGGTGGAAACCATTCTTGAAAGTACAGGCGAACAAGACCTAAAAATAGAAGCCGCTACAAAAACAGCAGCCACAGCAGAGGGTCATGCCTCAAAAGCCTTATCCACCACAAGTAAACTGGTGCAGTAAAACTTGCAGTTTCAATACTGTCTTGAGGCACTGGAAAACGCTCACCGAGCAGCAAACATCAGATTAGTGGGATTGCTGGATCTGTTGGAATTCCTCTGTACCTGGCTCCCCGATGCCCTACAAATGAATAAAGAGGCCACAGCTATGCAGATGGTGAAGGCCTACCACATTGCACCCAGATCAGCAGCCGGACAGCAGGAGTTGCCACGGATAGTGCTTTGTGTTACAGCACGAGTGGTAACCCGAGATGCAATGTTAACAGCAGCATGAAACTCCACGAGTCTGAATTACGATGGTCACACCCTACAACTTTTTCCTGACCTCTCTTTTGCCACTCGGTCCGGAAGGAAAATGTTCGATGCGGCCAGGGCATGTCTGAGAAGCCTAGGAGCGGCGCACTCGCTGTTGATGCCAGCCCAGCTCTGAATACAGCACGGAGGTCATACCTTTCAATTTACTGACCCTATGGAAGTGGGGAAATGGACAGAACAGACAGAGAATTTAAAGTTACAGAGGGAGTGGCCACTGTAAATGAAGAATCGGATGACAGTACTTGAGGCCACCAAGTTTGGAGAGAGGTTTGACTTTATTTTGGAGCAACGAACATGACTTTGGGCAGGAGGGCTACATCGTAGACGGAGGATTTGTGGTTGTTTTTCCCTGATCGCTAACGATCCATAATGCACTTGGTTAAAGAGGGAAATGTTTCTAACTTTGTTCCACAAGCTGGTTATGCTGGGATTCAAAGGTGGAAAATGATTTATCCGAATTTTTACAACCAATTGTACTTTTTTCACTATCCTAATCACCTTTTCAAAATGGCGGACTACATGTGGTGATATCTAGACTCTGTTACATGGCCTAAGTCCTGGGAACTTTAGCTATGATCTTATCCCTTCCCTGAGGGTTGAGCCACCCGACTCAAGTTTGTTTTAAGGCTCTAAAGTAGTTTAAGACTTGGAATTGCTTACTCATTTATTTAGATAGCAGAATATAAAAGTTAGGTTCTTAACTTCTTGCATTGTGCATAACATGTTTAACAAGCAGGTTTTATGGAAGAGTCTGTGGGAGGAAGGGGCAGTTCTTTCCATGTTCGGAGAGTTTAACATGTTAGGTTTAGGATCACATCAACTGTGTTTGGTTGAAATAGAAAATGTTAGGGAAATAATTTCTTTAGGCATGATTCCCATAATCTTGCAGCTGCAGCATATTCTGTTTGCATAGTATTTTGTAAAGCTAGTCTTTTTTTACAACAGAGATTTACCCCCATGTCCATAAGTATAACTGTTCAGACTATCTTGCGTATCTTTTCCACGGGATGGTTGCTTACCCAGTGTTTCTCAGTGGCTAGCAGGAGTTAATGCTGTATTGCTGTTTTTAGTGAAAACAATAAAATATAAGTACAAAAAAAAGCCAGCTTGCCACTGACTCAGCAATCCTTCAACCTCTATCTTGCTTGTACCTCTCACTCTCTTTCTCTGTCCCCAGACCCCTGCAGGAAAATAGTATACACATTTTTGAAATAAAAAAGGGAAGCTCATTGAGGGTGGTTTTGTCAGTTGCTCTTGTTTCTATCTCTCTCTCTCTCGTAGCCTCTGCTGTTCACATCTCGCTCTTCCTCCCTCTCCTCTCCCCCCAACCTCTGCATAAGAAAATAAATGTCTTAAATGAAATAAAAGGAAGCTCATTTGGGGGTCAATTTCAATAATATTTAAAATGTCACTTTTCGACACCTTGAATCATTTGCGGAAATCGCGTGCACGAGTGCTGGTTGAAGATGGTCGCCTGCTGAATCACGTCGCAGAATCTTTTTTTTTTTATTAATTATAACATATCATGACAATGCACTCAGAGAAAAGATTAATCTGATATGGTTAACCTCCGTGAACATAAATATAGTTTGTATAAGTTGTCATAAGTTTTTGTGTAGTACATTTTCATTTTAAATTCAAATGGCTCACAGGGTAAATACTGCAAGCGGGAGACTCACTGAATCACGTAGGCCAGCAACTGGAACTCACAGCAGCACCAATACGTCAGTGACAGCTACAAGTGGATTGGCAAGTGAGAGTGACATTTTTCAGCTAAAATAAATAAATGCTCGCTGGTCTTAAAATAGATATAGCTGAAGAAGTCAACCATACAAAACTTGAGTTACAAACTAAAAATGAATCCATTAAACGGGATGTAAGCAGTGCATGCCAGTAACTCACTGGACGTAAAGAGACAGTTACATATCTTAAAAATATTACCCAGAAACAAAGTACACAGATTGACTATCTGTTGGGGAAAAGTGGATGATTTGGAAAATAGAGGTCGTATGAGCAACGTTAGAATCATCGGTGTACCACAGGGTTGGGAAGGAAATAACATGATTTACTTTTTGCAGACTTTTATTCCTGAACTCTTAAACTTTCAATGGGCTTACCACTGGAAACTGAGCAAGCTCACATAGCTCTAGGTCAGAATAATTCACAGAATAAACATCAATGACCCATAGTTGCTTACTTTTTAAGGTTCTCTATCAAAGAGGAAATTTTGAGAATTGCCAGGGAAAGGAAAACTTTACAGTACCAGGGATTCAAAATTCTACTTTTCCAGGATTTTTCTTCAGAGTTGGTAAATAAAAGAAATGGATTTTATGAAGTGAAACAGGAGTGCCAGAGACTGGGGATCTTATATAATTTTAAGTAACCTGCTGACTGTCTTACAAATTAGGGAGCGAGGAGGAGGAATAGTATTGTGTACTTCTGTAGAAGATGCATGGAGTTATATACGATTGAGTAATGAATCTGGTTTTACAACATCAAACTCGCCCTCTGTCAACCGCCAAGCTAAGTTAAATCACCACAAAGCAGCACGTGATCTGCCTGTCACTGCAGGCTCTCCTTCTGGTACTGCTCGAGAACATGCTATTGAAATTGAGTCAGTGGAGGCCTATCCTTCCCCCTCGGCTGCCTCGCAAGCAGGTATAAGTGCAAAATCTATAATTTCTACACCACATCTTTACTCTGCTGCTGTAATACTCAAATCTCAAAAGAGCAATTTGTGGCAAACATCAAGCTATAGAAAAATTAAGCCCACCTCTAAATCAATAGCAGCAACTCAGAGACGGAGCAGGCAGCTTTTCCAGTCCACACCCAGGGAAAGAAGTAGGAGCAGAAGTGGACAACAGAATAAAATGCACTCCAATGCTTCTTTTAATAAGTCTTTTGAGGAGGAGGAAACAGAAGCTCTGATTAATGTACCGACAGCAATGCACTCTAGATCGCACTCACTCATGTCATTAGGAGGAGTCACTATGCATAAACTGTCTGATGTACGAGCGATTTCACCTTTGCCCTCTAACCCTAACATCACATGACTTATGATTCAAAGAGGTAGAAGATGTGGTGTTGTCAGAATGTGGACTACCTTACTTTACTGCTGAAGGGTGAGAGTCTCGGCTATCGCCATCTGCATGGAAAGCATAAAATAAGTGGGGTGGAACTGTGTTTTTACACCTGTCACTTATTAAGCTCTATAATTAACAGAATATAGTATTTTGTGCTAACATATTTATAGACCCTAGGAAACTCATACTAACATACTATTTGCCAGCAGATTAGGCCTTACGGTCTATCGAGTCTGCTCGAACCTTAGATACTTAATTGGGTGCCGAGGCCCTCCCATCCCTTGAGCATGATCAACTACTTTAGTGAACACAATAGTTCTCAGTTAATTTACGAAGTTTCTGGTTAAGGTATAGCTATTTCTCTTAAGGTAATGTCCCTTTTAAGATTATTAAGAGGAATGACCTCCTAAGTTCTGTCAACCAAAGAGGTTAGAATTTATTTCATTTAGAGTGTTAGTTTGCGTGTTGGGGTGCTTGAAACAAAAAGGTTATTTTTTTTCTGCCAACATATCTTGCCAATGCTAAATTCATCGAAAAATGGGTCTATTAGGTAGCTTTGGACATGTGCTTAATAGTGCTTTGCGTGTGTTTGGCTCCCTGTGTAGGTCTTTTTTGTGTGTGTGTGTGTGTGTGTGTGTGCTCAAATCTCCAATTCCCAGTCCTTCACTATGTCCTGCGCAATATAGGTTTCCTTCATAAACTGGTACATTGGCGATGGAATCTTGTAGTCCTATATTGCCAATCCTTTTTTTTTTTTTTGTAATGGTTTTGTTTTGGTCTGAGGGGAAAGAAGTTGCTAACACTAATAATAATACCTGTTTGCATTATACGCTCGCCATGCTTTGCTGAAGGATATGGGACCCACCCGTTAGGCTTACTGGGGGTCTTGGCAGACCTTAACGTCACATTAGTTGATAGAGGTTGATCCTACTAGTATAATATGGTGAAGTGCAAGTTTATAGGAAGCAAGAGTGTTCATTCTATGAGACAGGGAGTGATGGTTTTCTTTATCCCCTCTGTCTGGTACATGACCTAACAGAGAAACGGGTGGTAATGGCTGAGATGAAACATCACAAGATGGAGGGGACATTTTCAGTAATTAAGTGCCTGGACTGTACTAATGCTGAAGGTAACAGGAGACGGGATGGTAGGAAATCAGGAGAACTCACAATATGACTGGTCATGGGTTGAGCTGAAGGAACTCGGTTACGTGATGCACTTGGCTGACTGCTCCCTATTACTTACACCCTTTGGAATTAATCTACAAGGATTTGGTTTGGTGGGTTGTTTTAGCTGTCCAAAAAAACAACTTCAGTAGACATTATTCCCGACACCCACATGAGGTTTAAATTAGCATGATCCACTCCAAGGTCTAATGTTACTCATTATTCAGTTGAGTTAATTAAGAGATGAATAGGTTTGTGTCTATTAATCTGTTCTCTTTATAGATGGCTTAACCACAAATTGTTTTCAGAGTTGTTACGCATATAACAATTTTTTTTTTTTTTTTACTTAAATATAGCTGTTAGCTTGCATTATAGTATTTTTTTTGTAACGGGCTAGAAATCCCACCAGCAGGTAAAAGTCCGAGTTAGGACCGTTAGTTACACTGTCACCTTGGACTAGTAGTCTGGTGGTTATAGGGTCATCAGTAGCCTACATCCTACTTTTACTAGAATATCTGCTTCTCCCGATTGTCATATATAGTAACTTATTTAGTTGCTGGATACTCCTTAACTATTATCAGTAGATCCACTTTTTGTAATCTGTAATACTTAGCTTACATACAGTATCTATTACAGCAGTAGTAGGTTTTTTAAAAGTTAGTTTTTTTATAATTGTTAATGATTATCCTGTAAGCAAACCTGAGTTGGTCAAAACTGATATAGCTGACACTGGAACTGGTTTTATAATTCTTAGGTTTTTTTTTTTAATTTCCCTTTCTCCTTTAATTTTATTTATATTATATAGTTAATATATAGGAAGAATTATAATTGCATTAAGTTAAGGTTATATACTTTTAGCATTAAGGTTATACACTTTTAGCAGCATTATTACTGTAGATACTTATTTTAATAGATACCAATTTGTCTTTGAAGTCAGAAGAGCTAGTACTGGTCTTAAGAAATATAGTTGATATACTTTTATTTATTGCAATCCTTAGAAAAAGCAGTGATATAATATTAGAAATAAAAAGCCTGTTGTGAGACCAGAAGTGTCACAATATAGAATTGTGTCCTGGAATGTAAATGGCCTGGGGCCTCCTATTAAAAGGAAAAAAGTGTTGTCTCAACTTAATAAACAAAAGGTAGACATAGGACTTGTTCAAGAGATACACCTGACGCATGAAGAGTCGGAGAAACTCAAAAGGTCATGGGTGGGTCAAGCCGAAAGTCCATGTTTTTCTTCAAAAAATGTGGAACTTCAATTTTAATAAGAAAGGGGGTGAATTTTTGTAAACATGACCACTATGCTGATTAGGAAGGGAGATATCAAATATTTTCGGGTATGCTTGATGGTCAAAAAGTGGCATTCTGTAACATTTATGCTCCTTACACAGGGCAGGATGAATTCTTTAATTCTGTTATGGTTACGCTCAGTACCTTTTCTGAATATGCAATTATTCTTGGGGATGACTTTAATGAATTACTTGATCCTATTCTGGACATATCCACAATCCAAAAGATACAGGTCAATATAAACTCTAGGAATTCCTTTAAAAAGTTATTGGTGGATATAGGTCTTGCAGATGCATGGAGGGTGGTTCATCCACCAGATAAATACTATTCATTTGTTTCACATAGGCACATATCCTACAGTAGGATTGACTACATACTAGTACCTAACACTTTAATCACAAATGTTATAGGTGCTAGGATAGAAAGCATCATTATATCAGACCATGCGATGGTCATTTTAGATTTGATGCTAGGTGGGAGAGGGAAGAAATCTCATAGGTGGAGGTTCAACACAGGCTGGCTTAAAGAGAAGGACTTTCTAACATGGGTGACGACACAGCCGAAGGATTGCTTTAAAATGAATGATAATGGAGAGGTTTCTAATGTACGTTTATGGAAAGCATATATTGGGGTAGAATAATAAGCTACTCTACAAACAGAAAAAGAGAGAGGAACAAAATACTCGCGGTAAAAGGAACTTGCACATTTATTTAAAACATCCAAAAAAGGTATTACCCCAAGTGGTGATACCTTACACAAAATTACAGTCTTACAGGGTCAAGTTAACATAATTACATCTCAGAAAGCGGATAATGCACTTTTTAGAATAAAGCAACGGTATTGGGAGGCTGGGGACAAAGCAGAGAAGCTCTTGGCTGCAAGATTAAAGAAAATACTGCAGCAGAATGTTATAACAGGGATTAAAACTAATATAGGCAAAAAACAGTCACAGCTAATAAGGAAATCAATAGGGTGTTCCATAGGTTTTTTTTCAAAATATTTACTCACATCAGGAACTGCTGGATAAAGACAAGCTTGACAGCTTCTTTAAGAGACTTCGGCTACCTGTGCTCACTCAACAGAATAGGCAGAAGTTAAAAAGAACTATATCTCTTGAGAAGATGCAAATGGCTACAAATGATCTTCCATCACGCAAAACCCCAGGGCCTGACGGCTTCACAAGTGAGTATTACAAAAAAATCAGTCCTGTAATTCTCTCCCACCTACATAAGGCCCTCCTTGAAGCTTGGGAGGAAAAAACCTTGCCCTACGCTATGAGGCAAGCTTATTTAACTCTAATACTCAAAAAAAAAAAAACCAAAATAGTCTTGAATGTTCCTGTTAATGACTGATTTCGTAAATGAATATGGACTATAAAATTCTAACTAAAGTATTGGCAAAAAGAATACAGGATCTTATTCCAACTATGATTGGCTTAGAGCAAGTAGGATTTATGAAAAATAGATCGGGAGCAGATGGCACTCATAGGCTTCTTAACTTAATATGGTCTGCCAACAAAAAGAAAGAACCCTATGTAGTATTATCACTAAATATACTAAAAGCATTTGACTTTGTAAATTGGACATACAGTACATGTCAACAGCCTTGAATGAACTTGGTTGTGGGAAAAATTTTTGTAAATGGATTTCAATGCTTTATGATAAACCAATTACACACATTTGAGAAATGGGGCTGGATATTCAAACTGCGCCATTCAAAGGCTCAAGTCCTTGCGCTGCACAAAATAGATGTGCAGGGGTGTGTCCCGTACGATATTCAAAGGAGTTGCGTATTGAGCAACTCCTTTGAATATCGCCCCCAGCCATAGTTACACGTGCATGGCGCAACTTGGCTGCAAGTTGACAGAGTGGAGCAGTCAACTTGCGGTGGCGTAATACCATTGCGCCATGTGCAAAATCACGCTATTCAAAGATGACATGCAAATGGGGCCATAATACATGCAGGCGCGGGGGCCATTGCATGTCATTATATCCAGTAGCATGTAGGTGCGCGGTCGAGACTTGCGCCTGGCGCCCTGCCAGGCAGCAGCCATCGAGGACCGGCTGCCTGCAACCGATCTCGGGCAGCAGTACCTGGCTCCCACCTCCTCCCATACATCTCCCTGGTGGTCCAGTGGACCAAATGCCCGATCGCGGGCAGAAAGTATACAGACCTCCACATCCCATGTGCCCGATCGCGGTGCAGTAAGTAATTGCCCCAAAACATCTCCCTGGTGTCTAGTGTGGCCCCACCCCACCCACCCACGAAGCCCCACCACCCGGCTCCCCGGCGGCGGCGAGCAGCATCCCACCCGCCTGCAGCCGCCGACTGACTGAGCCGGTAGGGCTGCACGCCCATTGGTGCAGAGCTAGAGCCAATGGGTATGCAGCCCATACCGTACATGACAGTCCAGATTTGTGAATGACACATGAAAAATGAAATAGATGACAGAGGGAGGGGGTTGTATGTGGTGGAGAGAGAAACGCAGGAGTTTGGTGTTCTGAGAACTGGGTTTATGAAACTGAAATACTTTCAGTTTCTTAACGATGACGTATAGGAATGTGGAGATATCAGTGATATCTTCACTGCGTGAAGAGATCCTTGACATCTCCATGACCTCGGCTGAGATATTACTTTTTATTTGTGCATTTATCCCAAAACATACATTGTATAAATATATATATATATAATATATATGTGTGTATATATGTGTGTATACATATATGTGTGTGTGTATATGTATATATATGTGTGTGTGTGTGTATATGTATATGTGTGTATATATATATATATATATATATATATATGTGTATGTATATGTATGTATATACTGTGTGTGTGTGTGTGTGTGTGTATATATATATATATATATATATACACACACATATGTGTGTGTATGATGTATGTATGTATATATACATATGTGTGTGTGTGTGTGTGTGTGTGTGTGTGTGTGTGTGTGTGTGTGTGTGTGTATATGTATGTGTGTGTGTGTGTGTATATATACACACATTTACATTACAAAACAGGAAGTCCCATCAAGGTATCAAATTCTGTGACTCCAGCAGACCCATTGTCCAAATGATGACAGTCTTAATTAAGACTGTAATTTCTCAGTTCCTTTGATCCATGAGCAGTTCCCTTTCTTAAACACATTAAAGGACTTTTTATGACACCAGGTGCAATCAACTGACTTTCCTTAGGATGTCATAAAATGGATATTTCACTTCCTTATTACACCAGGTGCAATTAAATGACTTTCCTGAGGACTTTACAAAATGGATATATTGGTTCCTGCCTCCAAAGCAAACTGGCAAGTTAATTGCATTCAGAGATCTGCTAGTTTAACATATATCCTGTCTTTTGAATTGATACCTGGGGGGTGAGGTTTGTCATCCTAGGCCCAGGATTTTCATGACAGACAATCTCACTACCTTTTTTATATTACAAAAATCATAGTTATCAGAACTAGCTGTCTAAGTGTCACAGCGAGTACAGTAATTTTTACAATGAAGTAAAAAGTTAAACTTTCTTGGATCCATATATTACAAAAAATAACAAATCGGAGACTTGGTATTTTTCAGCTATATCATCTCAAACTTTCAGTGACATGTTGGAACCTCTTGAGCTTCGCTCTTGAGGTTGACACATCACGAGAACCCCTTCATGGAACTATACTGTAGCTTTGTAATACACATTCCCCTATCTATTCTATTCATATCATGTTGGGTTGGCTTTTACAACTTTACCTAAATGCCCCCATGTGTGCAAGATGGCTCCATATGGTCCAATTTTAATCATACCTCCTCCTCCTCCTAAATACTCAGTACAGGGCAGTGTTCCCACCCTAATTGTCTGTTCGGCTACAATTGTTGAGGCTGTTTGAGCAGTCAGTGCAACATCAATGGACTGTTGAAGTAAAAATACTAAAACTTACTGGGACGTAACAGGTTCTGGTAAAGTATAGGAAAGCATGAATTAGATTTTTTGGACTTTAATACAGTATGCATGTTCCACAGTCATATTTACTCTTTAAATCCTAGAATGTCCAGGATAGTTTTACTATTGTTAAACACTGTTGTGTAATTGTTTTTGCTCGAATAGTTCAAACGTTATGGTTTAAAAAAAATTGTTGTATAAGCTGGGCTGTGAAGTAGACTGTAGTACTCTATCATCGGGTAACCCATACTATGACTCAAGTTTCTTCGTGGCTTTGGGCTAATTACTGGGGGAGACCCATTGAAGGTACTGTCATTATGGGTTCATAATACGTTTTTATCTTACATTACACTCCCTTATAGGTAAAGGATATGTTATACTCCGATGATAGGGTGCATTATGCAGAGAATTACTACCTAATGTAGGAGTCCCCACTCATGGATGTAATAGGCTCTTTCTATAGCTATCTGATGAAATATTGTAAATGCCATGCATTTCCCCAGTGATGTAACAAGAGGAAGGGAGGCTAACACATGCTGCTGCTTTAAATGCTGATGAGAAAGAATGACAGTATGCACTCTAGGATGTGTAAATGGTACAAGAAGGTGGATAGTGAACTCTCCAGTTTGAGTGGTTTCTGTAAATACACACACATACACTCAAAAGCTGTGAACCCAGCATAATGTATCATGGGTATGAAAACCTTTGTGTGTTTGGGGGAGGTAAACTGCCTTAAAAAATGATGAAATTAGTGCTACGTTCTGTTTGACATATCACTATTCAGGCCTCACCACTGCCAACTCACACACATTAAACGGAAGAGTACTCTTTGAAATCTGCACAAAAGAGTATGCATGACAAAAACAGGTGGAAGCTATTGCTTGCTTCTGGATAAAAACAGGCTATTTACTCAGCTCTGAAACTAACTCCCCCTCACTAGTCAGGCTAGCCCCACGCTACTGTCCTTCAAAAGACTGCTCAAAGAGTTCTCCCCCTAAGAATGTGTATACCTGTACCAAATGAGTAAAAACGACAGCTCTCTTCCCTTTTGGCTCCTGTTAACTCTTAACCAGTGTCTTACCTTAACATTGAACTATGCTGCTGCTTCTAAGTGGTCTTAAATGAGCTCCTTCTTGTCATAAAGTATTCTGAGTACTGAATCTGTTACAGTCTTGTTGATGTTGCATTGATCGTTATAACTGTTGTATTGTATACATGGAGGAATCTGGTATTACCATGCTTTATACCACGCAGCTTGTTACTATGTTTGTACTATTTACACCTGTAAAATTGCACTCTCTGTTACTGAATGTAACCAAATCTGTGTCGTCCCGAAGAGGGGACACAAGTCTCAGTGAGCCAACCCAGTTAACACAATTCAATACATAAAACTAAACAGTCTACAGGTTACGTAGTGATCACAATGTCACACCAGCTTCTGTAGAACTGATTGTGATACAACGAGCAAAGGACTACGATGTCACTTGTAGACTAGCAGAGGAAGCAGATAGATTAAGTGACAGAGATCTTGTTTTCATAATGAGTAAAGAGTGGGGGCGAGGGGTTAATAAGTAAATTTCTACATGATGGAATAAAATTCCGTTCTAAAAAAATATGTATTTCTTTTTTTTTTTTGTAGAGAGATTTATTTCTTTCCCAGCCACATTCATTAATTAGAGATGTACCCTGGTCCCAGGGATGTACCCTGTATGGGCCTGTCTCCTGTCCCTCCCCCCACAGCACCCGGCAGTCCACTGGCTAACTCCACGGCTCTGACCTCCATGGTAGGGGCTCTGTGGGAAGGGCCATCCTCCCCCAGGCTTGTCCACCATGTGGATTACGCTCCCATGCCAGCAGGCATTAGGACCTAGGGGAGCCAGGAGCCCAGGCCATCATTCAGACTATTGTGAGTTTTTTCTTGTCCCTCCTATCTCCCCAAGGTGAGTGCAGCCTGTAATCGGCCTTGTGCGCATACAGCATGTCCTCTGTGGCAGGAGCAAGCAACCTAGCCCAGCCGCAGGAGTCACTACTGCGGCACCAGAGCTCACTGTCAACCCTTCCCAGCTGAGGTACACCACTGCGCAGCAGCGACCTCGGTCTGGCCTGCATTCTGATGTGACCACCTCGGTTTGTTTCTGAACCTGGGTTGTCTGCATGGCAGCATATCGTGCAGCCATTGGGTTACTGGGGCAGCCAAAAATATGCTTTTTAAAGTTTTCCCTGCTGTGTCAAAGGCTCTTCAAAAACACTGCAATACAGCAATTTTTTTTATTAAACTTTTTCTCTAGAGAGAGAGAGCATGTGGAGATCAGTGCACTACATGGTAACCATTTTGGACACTATAGCAACCTGAGCTTTTTTTGTCCAGTAGGGATATTGGCAGCTTGCCAAAGGGTGACTCCCATTTCCCCATAAGTCCTGAAATTATGCATACACTTTTACCCAATTATGTCTAGGGTCCCAAATTCAAAGTCCCAGGCTGCACCGCGCAAGTGCCTGCACCGTACAACTGAGATGCGTCGACACAAAATGGTACATTCAGGAGATGTGCCATGCGATGCAATCATGCATGTCCTGCTGAAGATCCCAAACATGCACGATCGCACAGTGGGAGTTGCACGGTGTGGCAGGTGACCTGAGCCCTATACGGACCACAGGGAAATGCATGTTAGGTGGCCACATGCACAGTGCACAAAACTGCAGTATTCAGCCAGGATATGCAAGTGGCCTCATTGCACATTCCAAGCCCATTCCCCACATGCACAGCTCATTACTGGAATGTATTGAGGCCATTTGCATACCCCAGGCATGTGCAGTTCCAGCTTTGCAGGGCTTCCCCACTACCCCTCAAAGGTGAACAGGAGGTACTGCAGCCTAGCAGGGAGGTGTGATGGAATGTGTGTGAGTGGGTGGACTGCATTGGCCTAGGTACAGTGCTATTATCCATAGTCATGTACAGGGTCAGACTGGGGTATAGGGGGCCCACCTGGACAGTGGCCACAGGGGCCCACCTGGACAAGCAACAGAGGAAGGCACAGGGTGACACAGTCTGATCAGTATACCACATGCATGTGATACTCCAGCTCCGTATGCAGCATAAAGTCACCTGCAGTGCCCCATACCTCCCCCTCGGTATGAGAGGAACATGGTGATAACTGCAAGGAATGGCAGTGTGCAGAGGGTGACCAGGTACCTGAGTGGGTGGGTCCCACCTGTGTGCACCTATGGGTGTGTGCCACAGGTCAGTCCCTGGCCCATGCCAGGCTACCACTTGTACCACCAGGCTACCTGGGCACAGTTGCCTCAGACGTCACCCTGGGTGCATGCCACCACCGGGTGGTGCCCTGCAGGCCACATTGGTGCAGGCAGTGGTTCTTGGTACATGTGCCACAGTGTGGCCATCTGCTCTGTTGGTGTGCTGGGGAGGCATCTGACAGCACTGGCATGTGGCAGCTGGTGTCCACATCCTGGGTGGTGTGGGGGATGGCTCTTTGGGCAGTGCCCATGGTGTGCCGGCACCTGTGGCTTTGGGTGCTTCCATCCTGGCATGACTGCTGTGTAAGGGTGCCTGGAGCACATCCTGGTGCACCTGCAAGGGCTGTCTCAGGATGGCCTGTCTCCAGTACCATGGCCTTCCTGTGGGTGACTGGTCAATTTAGGCCATCCTTTTGTTTAACTTTGCATGGCACACTTCTGGGATGCGCGGCAGATGTGCTGCGCGTTTTGGCTGAATATACAGATGTGTGGCATATTCATCTACCCTCCCCCTTTTTTGTGCCGCATACATTATTTCGGTGTGATCGCGCATTCAGAAATGCGCGATGCATCTCTCCCTTTCGAATATCATGCTTCTGTGCATTTTCTGAGATGTGCCACACATCTCCATTTTGGTCAGCGCATCTCCTTTGAATATGTGGGACTATGTCTCTAAGTTCCGCAAATCTTTTCTGCAACTTGGGGACTCACAACAGATGCAGACAGTTTGCACACTTGACATTGCAATTTGGCTAGTAAGATTTTTCACTAGTGGCCAAAGCACACACCTGGAAAAATACTTAATGTAGTGCACTGCTGAGATGAAATAGTGCATTTCCAGATGCACGCTGGGGGAAGTGGTACTGTACAGAAGAGATTAAATGGCAGTTTTACAAAAGTCGGCTGGAAAAAATATTATTGTTTAAGCACACTAAAAATAAAGTACACCAGGCAGGAATAACTGGCAGGTACCAGGTGAGGGGTCAGAAAAGGCAGGAAAATAGATGTTTCTTACATCACAGCAGTGCTGCAGTCCTAATTACAGTAGCATTGAGGGCTTGCTAGCGTAGAAGGGGCAAAAGTGAAGTAATGTAAGGTACCCAACTGCAGAGCAAGGGAAGGATGTTCCACAGGTGTGGAAAGCTATGGAAGAAAGCTGCCTTGTCAAAGGCACGCCTAAGGTGGGGAATGACTCTGAGTGGGCAGATAATCAGGAAGATTGCCAGTCCAATATCTGAAGATGAAAGATGCATTATGGGATAGAGATGCCAGTCCTTCAAGGAGGTCCAGACCAGAGGGGAGTACAGAGTTCAGTAGTGGATGTGTAGAGGGTCAGAAAGGGCAAAGAAACAAAGTGCGTTAAACTGGAAGAGTGGTCAAGGGTATGACAGCTATTTTTTTGTTTTTTTTTGCTCCTCCACTGCACACCGCGGTGCACCACGCCATCAGGCTGTGACACTGTACTTTACGCTCCCTGGTCTCAACCTCCACTGCTGAGTCCCCAGTATTTTTCCCCATCAATTTTCTCTGTGGTCCAAGGGTTCCCGCTTATCCCTGCTGGGGGGGGGCTGAGGAGGGGAGTGACAGTTCCAAGTGCCATGGTCGGAACCACAGGGGATGAGGGAACGGTGCACCTGGGGGACGGTTGGCATAGGGAGACATGGCAGCCATCATCTGGGTTGCTGGGGGTCATTTCCATTTTCTGGGACCCCTCCCACAATTGTGCATCTGCCACAGCGTCCTGGAGACGGAGGTGTTCGGCAGCATGTGGTCACCCATGCTGCCAAGAACACTTCCACTAAGCCACCTCCATGAGCTGCTACAGAGCAGTCTAACACGGTCCTCCCCAGGAGGGAAACATCCAAGGGATGCTCTGACTCTCTCCCTGATGGCCTCTGCTCCTGACATCCAGGCTCAGGATGGGAACCTGGATCGCCAGTATGCCGGAGCGATGCCCCATCACTCGGTGCCACACAGCCAGCACAGCAGCTGGGTTTTAATACAAAAAGGTGCAAAATAATGCACTTAGGCCACAGAAACCTGGGGCAGAGTACAAAATGGGTGGAGTGATGCGGACAGTGACCAAGCCGGAAAGAAACCTGAGAGTAATCATATCAGATGACCTAAAGGAGGCCAGGCAGTGTGACAAGGCAGTCAGGAGGGCTAGTGTGATGCTGGGGTGCATAGGAAAAGGTATCACCAGCAGAAAGAGACAGGTGGTGCTGCTCCTATACAGATCGCTAGTAAGATCCCACTTTGAGTACTCTGCCTGTTCTGGAGACCACATCTCAGGAAGGACACAGAGTGGAGGCAGTCCAGAGGAAGGCTACCAAAATGGTGCAGGGTCAGAATCAAAAGCCCTATTAGGAGAAGCTAAAGGAGCTCAATATGTGCATACTGGGGGGGGTATGATAGAGACCTTTAAATACCTCACTAGGGGTTAATAAGGTACAGAAGGGGAGTATTTTTCAGAAAAAAAGGTGCTCTGGAACAAGGGGACATGCTATGAAGCTGGAGGGGGGATAGATTCAGGAGCGATGTGATGATGTATTTCTTCAGAGTTCTGGATTCCTGGAACAGCCTTCCAGCTGAGGCGGTGGGGCCAAAACATTGATGGGGTTCAAAAATGCCTGGGATACCACAAGGGAATCATAGGGTGGGGGGGAAGAGACAGCACCATAGATCAAGTCAGTCTGCAGCAAAACTGAAGGTAGAAAAAAAAGGTTGAGCAGATGGGGTGGGCCAAGTGGCCCTTATCTGCCATCAGATTCTATGTTTCTATGTAAGTGGGTCCAGTCTGGCCAGGGAAGATTTAGAAACCAGGCTGCAGACCAAGAGTTGAAAGGAGCATTTTAGAGATGGTTTCCCATCTTGCTGTAAGAGTTCTATATGGTTTGTTTGTGTGGAGAGTGCCAACCTGGGGGGCAGTTTGGAGTGAATGGCACTGATGTAACCGGAGAAATCGAGGTCCAGCCAGACTAATAAACAACAGGATCTCTTCCAGCACAGTTCCCTCACATAAACCTTACCAACCAGCAAAGTAAATGAGGATGCCAGCTTCAGATAGCAGTATAGTAAAGTAGTAAAATCTTAATTTTTATACAGGAAAGTTGACCATCACACCATTAGGACCAAAGGTCCTATTTACATGGTGGTCCTATGTCTTAAACATAAATCTAGTCTAACACAGAGGTTTCACTCCTCTAAACTCCAATATCATTCCACTGGATGAAACAAACTCATACATCACACATTATATACAATTTTACAATATATACAAAATAGTCAAGATGGAAATTTAATTAGTTTTCCAATACACATACATATTATCTGAAAATTCTTCTTTTAACCTTATAGTGAATGCCCTTGGTTATCCATTACACATACAGGTTATCTGGAATTCTTGTTTTAGCCTCATAGTGAATGCCCTTATATAATACTCATGCATCAGTAAATAGCTGCAAGAATCTTTAAAAACACTTCAATATTATCTTCAGTGCTGGCTCACTATATACAAACACACGCCACATAATCACATTCTAACATGAATTAATGTTGCTCTTGTACTGAATAGGATGATCACACCTATTACAACAATGCCTGTTCTTTCATAGAAGTAGGGCCTGCAGGGGGAGATGTCAGATATGCACCCCCCCATTTTTAATTTGCTCCATGGGGCAGTCAGGATTGCTGCTGCTGTTACAGCATGTAATGTCAAGGCACAAGCCTTTGGTGCAGATTTTTTTTTTTGCACCCACTATTGGCACCAAAATATAAAACAAACAAACAAAAAGAGAAAGATCACCAATCTAAGCATAAAATAATTTCTTTACACCTTTGGCAAGTGTCGGCACGAGCCCTGTAGAAAGCGATATTCTGTTTGTTCACCCACATTACACTTCAGAAAACTGAAGTTAGATGCATCACAGTACGTAGCACACTTGCCTCTGAGGCCGGGAGATCAGAGGGCTGTGGGTTCAGTTCCCACATCTGGCACTTGGGTTACTATCCCTATACTGACATTGTTGTGCAGTATGAGAGGGCTGCTGCACTTCCAAGGTGCTGTCTTTTGGATGAGACATTAAACCGAGGTTCCATCTGCCTGGATTGGTGGTAGTTCAGGTGGATGTTAAAGATCCCATGGCACATATCGAAAAAGAGTAGAGGACTGTCCCCAGTGCCCTGGCCAAATTTCCCTCATTCACTAAAAATACCACCAACAGCTTAATCTGGTTCAGTTTCAGTTGCTTACCAAATGTATCCCCCTCCCCCGGTCACCCCTGAAAAAGGGACTCCTATGGGCTTACCAGGTCAACACAATTCAACAAACAAACTTCAGTTGCACAAGATCAGTTTGTGTGAGAGCACACACCCATCAACTGTATGGCTGCTATCACAGAACTGAACAGCAGGCAGGTGGAGCATCACAGTAAGTAGTTATAAAAGAAATGACATGCTTCTACTGTATACAGCTGTAGGAACAAGTTAAACTCACTACTGTAAACAACTCTATGAACAAGTCAAACTCACTACTGTAAACAGCTGTAGGAACAAGTCAAAGTCACTGCTGTAAACAGCTGTAGGAACAAGTTAAACTCACTACTGTAAACAACTCTATGAACAAGTCAAACTCACTACTGTAAACAGCTGTAGGAACAAGTCATACTCACTACTGTAAACAGCTGTGGGAACAAGTCAAAGTCACTGCTGTAAACAGCTGTAGGAACAAGTCAGTCTCAGTTGTAAACAGCCATTGGAACTTAGACTCACTACAATAAACAGCTATAGGAACATGTCAAAGTCACTGCTGTAAACAGTTGTAGGAACAAACCTTTCTGTAGAGTTTGCACTACCAACGAGCAAAAACAGAAGCCATGCTGTATATGCAGAAAATTAAACTTTTTATTGTGTATAACAAAATTCAAACCTCAGCCAGTCACCCAAATTTGAACACACTACCCCAGCGCTTTGCCTAATTAAAAAGGCTTTGTAAGGGGACAGGTCTCTGGAGACCATTATTAACTTGAATAGTCCCCACTGATGTCATTTTTTCACTTATTCATTGTTTTATGTTTTGAATGCATTTGCACTTAAAGATATGACATAGTAAATGATACAGTAAGTAGATAATGCAAGTAGATGGATACTGTAGCTAGATATTGTAAGTTGACAGTGTAGATAGATGTGTAAGTAGATGGATACTGTAGTTAAATACTATATATAGATACTTTAAGCAGGTACTATATCTAGATACTGTAGATGGATACTGTAAGTAAATACCGTGTGTAGATACTGTAGCTAGATACTCTTAAGTAAATAAATACTGTAGCTGGATACAGCAAATGGATACTGTGGCTATACACTGTAAGTAGATACTGTAGCTAGATACTGTTAAGTAGATAGACGCTGTAGCTAGATACTGCAAGTAGACAGATACTGTAGATAGATACTGTAGCTAAATACTATAAGTAGGTACTAATTTTAGAGACTGTAAGTAGATATTGTGTCTAGATACTGTAAGTAGACAGATATTGTAGCTAGATACTGTAAGTAGATACTGTAGCTACAGTAGATACTCTTAAGTAGCCAGATACTATAGCTGGATACTGCAAGTGGATACTGTAGAGAAATAAATAATATATATATATATATATATATATATATATATTAGATACTGTAGTTAGATACTGCAAGTAGACAGATTCTGTAGCTAGATATTGTAGATAAATACTTTCAGTACATACTGTGTCTCGATACTGCAAGTAGATACTGTAAGTGGATACTGTAGTTAAATACTGTAAGTAGACATATACTGTAGCTAGATACCCATAGACAGTCTAGATACTGTAGACAGATTACTATAGACAGATACTCTAGATATATACTGTAAGTAAATACTGTAAGTAAATATTTACTGTGAGTAAACAGACACTGTACCGGATACTATAACTAAGATACAGTGTCTAGATACCATAAGTAGATAATGTAGATACTGTATATATGGTAAGTAGATACTGGAGATAGATACTGTAAGATACTGGAAATGGATACTACAAGTAGATGGATACCGTAGAGAGGTGCTGTAAGTAGATACTGTCTAGATACTGGAGATAGATACTGTAAGTAGATACTGGAGATGGATACTGCAAGTAGATATATACCGTAGAGAGGTGCTGTAAGTAGATACTGTGGATAGATATGGTAAGTAGATATTTTAGATATAGTAAGTACAGATACTGTAAGTAGATACTGTAGCCACTGTGAGTAGATGGATACTGTAGAGAGATACTGCAAGTAGATAGATACTAAAGAGAGAGGCTGTAAGGAGCTACTGTCTAGATACTGTAAGTAGATACTGTGTCTAGCTATGGTAAGTAGGTAGCTACTGTAGATAAATACTGTCTAGATACTGTAAGATACTGTGGATAGATATTGTAAGCAGATACTTTAAACAGATATGGTAACTAGATGGATACTGTAGATACTGTAAGTATATAACTACTGTAGATACTGTAAGTAGATGGATACTGTAGATGGATACTGTAGCTAAATACTGTAAGTAGATACTGTCTAGATACTGTAGATATAGATACAATAACTAGCTAGATACTGTACGTAGATCCTGTAAAGTATATAGATACTGTACATAGACAGATATTGTAAGTACAGAACTAAATCGTCACACAAAACCATACAACTACGCTCTTTCAAGTCTCTTGACCTTGAACCTCTCTGGAGTAACCTTGCCACTTCTGACTGGTTCCCACCAACCTCCTTCCCCTCGGTTGATAAGGCCCTTGTCTACTTCAAAGAAATCTTTCTTGTAAATTGGAACGTCTTTTCCCCACTCAAACAAACCAGAGTCAGAGGTAACCACTTACCTCGGATAACCCCTGAACTTATGGCCTGCCTCAGGGCTAGAAAATGAGCCTGGAAGCATCATAAAGCTACCCAGCATCCTAGTGACCTCGCAAACTTCTGCATGCTCAAACACTTGCACCAGGGCTACAAGGTTAGCAAAGTCTGAATATTTCAAATCTGTCTTCATCACCAACATAAATTCCCCTTCAAAGTTCTGGAAGGTGGTCCACACCCTATTTACCCCCTCATCTCTCCCACCGCCCCCGGTACTTAAAGTAAATAGCTCACTAGTGTCTGACCCACCAGCTGTAGCAGCGAAATTTAACTCCTACTATATCTCCTGCGCCACTGAGCTACTGAAATCCATCCCCTCCTACCCTTCCCCCTCCCCACCCTCTACCGGTGTGCCCCTCCACCACCCTCCCACCTTCCCCTTCTCTTTCACTACTGTAACCCCAAATGATGCCCTAAGTGCCCTCCTTACCATCAACCCCTCAAAGGTGTCCTCCTGATGGCCTTGACCCAAAACCTCTCTCTCTCTCTCCCCTTCGCCATTGCCTACCCCCCTCTCAATAATCCTAAATCTCTTTCTCTACTGCCTCGGTCCCCTCTTCATGGAAACATGCTGTGGTCCTCCATCTACCCAAAGGGGGTGACCCCTCATCCCCTGGTAACTATCGCCCCATTTCTCTCCTCCCTACCCTTGCCAAGCTTCAAGAACACATTGTCCTCTCCCAACTCACCTCTTCTATCTGATACCTCCTTTTTCACCCCTTTCCAGTCTGGTTTCAGGATAAAACACTCAATCACCACCTCTCTCCTATGGCTCACAGACTCCATCCTAACTAGGATGGACAATGGCCAAATTACCTCTGCCATTTTTGTCAACCTGGCCAAGGCCTTCAACACGTCTCTCACTCCCTTCTCCTCGACTCACTCCCAGCAGATGGCCTATCTCCCTCTGCCACAAACTGGTTCAAGGCCTACCTTATTGGTAGAACCCAATCAGTTAAGATCTTAGGTGCCACTTCCCTTCCCCTCCCCTCCCGATTAGCACTGAAGTCCCCCAGGGTTCGGTATTAGGGCCCCTCCTATTCTTCTTAAATGATCTTCCCTCTGTTTGCTCCCCATCCTCTGCTATACATATGTATGCCGATGATACAGTCCTGTATGCATCTGGCTCCTGTCATGATGAGGTTACAACCAGCTTACAGCAAGACTTCAACAAGGTTCAGCTCTGGTTTGCTGACCATAAACTTGTCCTTAATGCCAAGAAGACTGTCTCCATGACCTTTGGCACAAGGCAGAGAGACTCAAGTCTTCCCTCCCTACCCACTTTTCACACCCTTGAAGGAACTTTACTTGAGGACACATGCTCCTTCAGGTACTTAAGTGTCTGGTTGGACCAACACCTAAACTTCTCTGGACATATTGATGCCATCCAGAAAAAACTGCACCCCAAGCTTGGTGCCTTGCTCAGGAACGAGATGCATCCCTCCTACGGCTAAGCGTGAACTTGCTCAGAAGATGATACTGCCCATGTTCTACTACTGTGACGTAGTCCATGGTGCTGCCACTAAGACCTCCCTGACCAGACTGTACACCCTCTTCAATTCCTTCTGCCGCTTTGCCCTGGATGCCCCCCTTGCACCCATCACTGCCATCTTTACCATGCCCTATCCTTCCCCTCTTACAAATAGGCGACTCTCCCACTGTGCTAAATTCACCTCCGAGCACTGGTTGGGTGAGCTCCCTTCCTACCTCACCTCCTCCTTTATAACATGCCCCCACCTCCCTTAGATCAACCGACTCCCATCCTGGTTGTCCCCTGTAGATGCACCCAAATCGGCCAATCCAGTTACTCTCACCGCCTCCCAAAAATTTGGAATTCCTTCCCCCCTCAAATTCGGCACTCTTCCTCTGCCTACTCCTTCAGCGCTGCCCTCAATAATTACCTAGGGGCCGGCTCGGTGGCACTGAGGGTTAAGGCACTGGATGCCAAACCTCACACCATGCTGGCGACCCAGGTTTGGGAATGAGCTTGGGCTGTCGGGGGTCAGAGGATGGAGCATCCAGAGGACTGCTCTCCTCTCCTGGGGAGGTTGGGTGAATGACTCCCCCGGCATGAGCAACTCCCAGCAGAGGCTGGGAGTGCAACAGCCAGGGGATCAAGTTGATGCAGGGTGGAGCCTCGGCGACATCCGCGGTAAGGGTGCGGGAGCTCACACGGTTGCACTGGACATCATTGTACGTCCATGCTCCTGAGGGGGAAATCACACTCAAGAACATAAGAAAACTCCCGTTGGCTGAGGGAAGAGGTCACCTACCCCCACCTCCAATACCAGACCCTGCCCAGTGGGACCTCTTCTCACCAATCACCTCCGTTGAAGGAGTGCCAGAAGAAAGTGCCGAGGAGCAGAAGACGGCCCCACACCGGGGGGTAGATTCTAGGGGGTTACTCCACAGGTGCGTCATGGGTGAAGGGAGACCAAGGATACAGCTGGGAGGATCTCGGGTAGGAGGGAAACAGGCAGGTCGACCGATGGGACCCCAGCCAGTGGTGGCGGGAAGGAAAAATAATTGTTAATAAAAAAAAAAAAAAAAAAAATTTAATTACCTAGCACCTAGCTGCTCCTGCCATGTCCCTCCCTAATTCCCTTCTCTAAGCCCTGGACAAACCCTACCCCCCACCCTCACCTTCATTTTACCCTGTGCGCACCCACCCCACAAATCTCTAGCCCTCTTCCCCTTCCCACTAATTGCTCCCCCTTACTGGCCTCTCTTGATCTCACAGAATGTAAAGGACACCGAATGTTCTCCATAGGTCCCTCTCTTACCCTCCAAGGGGCTTGTATCTCTCATCTACTCCCTTCCCCCACCATCTTAAGGGGGTCTCTCTGGGGCACTGCCTTATCTCCTTCTCTTTGGTCCCACCAGTCCCCTTGCAGGGTTCCTCACATCCTGAAGGGGTCTCCAGGGACACGACTCTTCCCCTCCCTCCCTTTTCCCCCTTTTCTTTCATGTAAGCACTTGTTTACTTATTAACCTGGCACTTATTATTGTCCACTCTTTCTCCACGTTATGCGCAACACTGTTGTAACACTGTTTGTAACACCTGCCTTACAACTGTATGTTAATGTTGATCTTGTTGAATGTTTAATGTCTCATTCCAATTGTACCTCTCTCCCCCCCCTCCCAGGTTGCACCGGGAGACAAACAACTTGTTGCTCAGTTTGCCTTCCTGGTGAAACATTTCTACTGTAACTAGATACTGTAAGAAGACAGATGCTGTAGATGGATACTGTAAGTAGATAATGTAGATGGATGCTGCAGCTAGATGCTGCAAGTAGACAGATACCATAGATAGATGCTGTAAGTAGTTAGATACTGTAGATAGATACTGTGGCTAGATACTGTAGATACTTTAGCTAGCTACTGTACGTAGATACTGTAGATACTGTAAGTAGATTGATACTGTAGATAGATACTGTAACTAGATACTGTACATAGATACTGTAGATACTGTAAGTAGATACTGTACATAGATACTGTAAGTATATACTGTTTATAGATACTGTGTTATAGATTGATACTGTAAATGGCTACGAGAGATACATGGGTAGGCAGGTAGATGGACACAGATGGCAGAAAAAGGTTCTTGCCCATTCAACCTGCTCACCCTGTGTAATTATTTTGCCTTGCCCTAGTAACAATCCTCTCCTTTTTCCTGCCCCCTTCTTTTTGTTTTGGTTTTTTTTGTTATTCAGCTATTTGGTCCCCATCGCCTCCTCCCGCCAACTGGCAACGGGGACACAGATGTATTTTCATTTTTTTTTTCACCCCTGACCCCCCACCGAGGCCCCAGCACACAGCCGTGCGAGCGTGTGGAGGCACGTTTTGCCCTTCCACCTTCCGATACTTTGCCGCCTCCTCTCTGCCTTCACTACCCACCGGACCTGCACCTGGTGGGAGCTGAACTATGGGGGGGGGGGCGCGCCAACCATCCCTGCTTGAAGATGTTGTTTCACAATTTTCTTCTGGTAGAATATTTCACTGATCCACCACCCTTTCTGTGAAGAAGTGCTTCCAGATCTCCTTTCTGAATCTGCCAGATTTTAGTGAATTCCCTCTTTTCCCCGTGTTTGAACTCGAGGAGAATAGTTCCCTGCTGTCTACTCTATTTACCTTGTGTGGGCACTTGTCTGTTTCAATCCTGTCACCCCTTTCCCTCTTTCTTCTAGGGTGTGCATGTTTAGGTCCTGCAGCCTCTCCTCTCCTCTACCACCGCCGAGACTAGTCTTATGGTTGGTCTCATGCACATTTTTAGGGTATGAGATCCGCAAATGAAGGTGAGCAGTTCTGATGCCCTAAGAATGCAAGTGATACCACTCTTGCAACCATAAGAGTAGTCTCTGACAGTAGGAATACAGTACATTATTGACTGAGCTTGATCAATAATGTGTATTTTTTTTTTTTTTAATCTTAACCCAAATGTGCATGTTTTCAGGGAAGCTGTGCCTGAGGCACTCTTCACAGAATAAGAGTCTCATGTGTGGAGGAAAGCAGTGTTATGATTGGTCGGGAGTGCTCTCTTGATCGGTAATGGCCATACCAGCGACTCATAAAGAGGGAAGAGCAAGTCCCACCTTCTACTGCTTATCCCCCTCCCTGTGCATCCCAGTAGTCCGCTTACTCTGCTCGTTGCTGGTTGCAGTTTACAGATGTTTTTATGGCCTCCATATCTTATGGAGTCTCCAGTATCACCCCTAAATCCTTTATTTCCAGAATGCTATTCAGCACTACCCCTCCCATTTCATACTGTACCCTTGGGTTCCTTTTCCAAATATGAATTACTTTACATTTCTTAGCATGAAAGTCCAGCCGCCAAATCTTGAACCAGCTCTTCAACCTGCCCAGATCCTCCGTTAGTTCTCTACTCCTTTCCTCCATCTACCCTTGTGGAGATCATTGTGTTGTCTGCAAAGAAGCAGATCTTACCCTTAATCTTCACCTATGTCACAAGTGAAAATACTGAAGAGGACTGGTCCTACTAGTGACCATTGAGGTACCCCACTGGTCACTTCCCTAACCTCTGAATATTGCCCATTGACTACCACGCTCTGTGTTCTACCCCTCAGCCAGCTCTCTACCAAATTCCCCATCTTTTCCTCCACCCTAATTTTTGATCAGCCTCATGTGGGGGACTGAGTCAAAGGCCTTGCTGAAGTCAAGGTATACTATATCAAAAGATAATGTATGTGTTGGTATTAAATAGCTAGTGCAGCATGGCAAAATGCTATGCAAAATAGGAGGTAATGCTAACCATTGCCAGAAATGCATAGCAGTAGATTGCAAACGATTTTTTGAGTAAGTCCAGGGCACAACAGACAAAATTAATAAGCAATATATATTTTTTTAATTTTGTTAATCATTCAGTGCTAAGTGCTATGCATTTTCACAGCTGATTAGCACTTCCATGCAAAAAACTGATAATCAAGTTTTTTGGCTCATTTAATACCCTGGATGCTGATAGAACTCTCCATATTCCAGTAGTTCTTCTAACAAAACAGTTCACTTGGAGTATCTTCAGCATTGCTGATACTTTCATTATTTGGTTTATCACAGTGGTGACATGGTTACTGTGGTAAAACAGCATTCTGAGGTCACCACTGTGGTACAGCAGCATCTGGCAATGATGTATACACACAACCACGCTGAACCATACTACACATACATACATACATATATATACACACACACACACACACACACACACACTGAGACAGTGTCTCCTATTGGAGCACCCAGTTGTAAACTTGGAGAGACAGCAGACCTGAGTTTTTATCCCACAACCACCACTTGCATACTGTGTGGCCCTGAGCAAGTCTCTTAACCTCCTTGTGTTCCCGGGTCGCAACTGGAAACCAGCTGAATTCAGTTCAGTGTGCCTTTCCCGGCCAAAAAAAAAATCTTCAAATAAATAAACCAGTAAATAGCTACATACATAACTAGGTTAGACCGATATAGAGTAGTATGGTGCAACATACCGATTTTTACAAATGCATTTAGTACAGCCTAAATATCAGTTGTATACTTCAACCTCCCATCTTACTACCTACAACAGAATTACACTGGAGAACAAGTACTTGGAAAAGCGCCCTGCTGTAAACTAAAGCTCTTTTATTTCGTGCAGCCGATTCAAAGCAATCATAGACTATCTTCAAATAAAAAAAAAAATCCTTCCACTGAATGACATCAAAGCAAACTCGGGTGGGGTTCAATACAAAATATATTTATTTTGTTAAATACAAAAAATATTTATTTCATTTTGCAGTTGCTGTGGGATGCATTTACCCTTCCTCGGTTGCAATTTTCCATTCAGTTTCCAGCTCCGGGTCCAGTACGTTGGCACCGAAACAACCAGCTTCAGCAATCCACTGTGCAGCCTGCCAGCCTGCACCGCTAACGTTACACACTTTCCAGTACCATCACCCTCCTCTTCCCCGTCCCTCTTTCTTTCTCTCAAACCCTGCAACTGTATTTTCCTCCATGTGCAAGAAACACATTTGTAAATATAATTACCTCATTGTAGAGCAGCGGTATTGGTCTACCTCCTTTGCCCCATCAGCCTTTCTCTTGTCCAGCTCAGGCTTTGTCTGCAACAACCTTCCCTTCGGGTCTCCCAGTTCCTCAGCCTGCTGCTGTCTACCTTGCTCATGTCTAAGGAATCCCCCTCTCCCCCTTTGCCACCCCTCTCGCCCTCCTGCAGACTCTGATATGGGGTTGGGGAGATGCAGGGACAGATCCAGGCGAAACTGGAAATTGTAGTTCCCGTCTGCAGCTGGTGCAATAGGGGACCATTGGAATGGCCGGGAGTGAGAAACTACAACTCCCAGGAGGCACCGCGAAAGAGAGCGGGCGATCTCGCTGGGAGTTCTGGGAATGGAAGTGCGGTCGAGGTTCCCAATCGCTCTACGCTGAAGGATATTGTTGAGCATGGAAAACTACAATTCCCAGAATACACTGCGCCCTCCGTCAACTTGTAGGTGCTAGATTAGATGGAACTGAGGGAGACAGGTCAGTAGAGTAGTTGTTCTCTCATCTTTTCATCGTCACACCCTTGAGAGGAATATTAGACCGTAGTACTGGGGCAGAATTGACACAATGTGGGGCACATTTACACTTTTCTCTCAGCCTTTCATATCACCCATGATAGGAATAGATCGGTCCGTAGTATGGAGGCAAAACGGGCAAAATGTGGAGCAAATGATTTCTTCCAGAGCTCGAAGAATGATTTTAGTTTTTTTTTTTTAAATCCACGATGGGCCAGCTGAGATGCAATATTTCGTTTTCGTGTCTGCTTCTGGACCCGTTATTATATACAGTTTATTTACCCGGCTTGGCCCAGCTGAGCTGTCGTATCTCGTTTTCAGTAGGGTCCTGCTTTACCCAATTTTACAGCTGTATAGACTGAAACACTGGGAGGTTAAGTCTCTACTGAGGGACTCACACACACAGTGAGTGAGTGGCTCTGGTGGGACTTAAACGTGGATGCCCTGGTCCCCAAGTCTGCTTCAGCCACTAAACTGCAATGCTTCTGGAAAATTCATGCACTTGCATTGCTGTCAAGTCTCGCTCCAAAAAATAAAACTGTTTTTTCAGTAATTAAATTTCTTAAAATGTAATATTCTGAGACAAAGAAGCTTATATTTAATTAATTTTTTGTATTTATGTCCCCTCATTTGATTTTGTCAGACATTTACATGAAAACAGGATCTTTTGTGTTGCATGCACACACGTGCGCGCGCGCGCGCACACACACACACACACACACACACACATATATCACTGAAGTCATAGGCCCCGTGTTCATTTCAAGTTGAAAGAAATTCTCATTTACAATTCCAATAATAAAATAAAGTAAACATTACAATTACAATAATAAATGTACACAACAGTTTACAAAATGCAACAATCATTGGGCAAAGTAAATTCAATGTAGTGGCATATTTCACTGAGAACACTCAGAAGGTATACAGATAGAGGAACATTAATGTTTTAAAGTAGCACTATTTACTTATGTCATTTTTTGGTATTTATTTCTGCGAAAACATCAACGTACCAATTTTTATTTTGCTATTCTTTCAGAAGAACAAGGTTTTAAACAGTGAAATTCGTACTACAGTAATTAGATTTGTCTCTCTAAATACCTGCTTAAAGTGCTCCAAAGATGTTTCTTTGTCAGAGTCTAGATAGAAGTGTGTCTGAAGAAAACAGAATTAATGTTTAAAAGCTGTTTTTTCCCACCTATTTTGCATGAGGTCACCTAGCTCCTCCCTGTCAGAATATATAAAAAAATATATATCTGTATAAAAACAGGATGTCTTTTTAGTATTAAATTCTGCAATCACAGAGAGTAATACACAGAGAGTAAGAGTCCACTCTGAAAAAAGGGGGGTTAGTAGTGGGGTACCGAAGGGTTCAGTATTAGGACCGGTCCTCTTCAATGTCTTTATAAGCGACATTGCAGAGGGACTGAAGGAAAAGTATGTCTCTTTGCAGATGACACAAAGATCTGCAACAGAGTTGATGCACAAGGTGGAGTGGAAAGGATGAGAAGGACTTGGCAAGGTTAGAGGAATGGTCAAATGTATTGCAGCTTAGATTCAATGCTAAGAAGTGCAAGGTAATGCACCTGGGAAACAAAACCGGGGAAGAGTACACAATGGGGGTGAGATACTAACAACAACAAAATGGAAAGGGACCTGGGGTAAATATACATCAGATGACCTAAAGGTGGGAAAGCAATGTGAGAGGGCAGCAAGGAGGGCTGGGATACTTGGATGCATAGGAAGAGGCATCACCAGTAGAAAACAGGAAGTTATTATTCTCTGTACAGACAGCTAGCGAGACCCCATCTGGAGTACTGCGTGCAGTTCTGGAGATCCAATCTCCATAGACATAGACAGGATGGAAGCTGTCCAGAGGAGGGCAACTAAAATGCTGCAGGGTCTGCACGGAAGACATATGAAGAGACTTAAGGAGCTTAATATGTATAGCCTCGAGGAAAGGAGGGAGAGGGAAACATGATAGAAACTTTCAAGTACCTCAAGGAATCAACAACGCCCAAGAGGTAGCATCTTTCAAAAAGAGGTGTGCAAGAACAAGGGGTACAATTTGAAGATAGAAGGGGGGCGCTCAGAGGTAATTTAAGGAAGTATTTTTTCACAGAGAGGGTTGTGGATGTATGGAACGGCCTTCCAGAGGAGGTTGTGGAGTCAAAAACAGTGGTGGAATTCAAACATGCATGGGACAGTCATAAGGCAATTCTAGGGGGTGGGGGTAGGAAGAAGTAGGCTGCTGGTTAACTAGGACCTGCAGCTTATCCATCAGGTAGGGAAATGGGCAGACTGGGTGGGCCAAGCGGTCCTTATCTGCCGTCAAATTCTATGTTTCTGTGTTTAATTCTCAGCATGACTCATGTCCTTCAAATGACATTTCTTTGATCTCATTATAAACGTCCCCCTTCCAGGACACGAAAGCATCTTTATGGTTTCGCACCAGGATGGTAAACCTGTTTTCCCCTTATTGAAATGTCATAAAATGGATATGCTCAACTCAAGCCTCTTCCAGCCTATAATTAACCTTAGATAAAACAGGAGATCCTTGATCAAGGTCTGTTCTACTCTGTCATTAGCTTCTGGCCTGCCATGTAACACCTTGTTTCTAAATCCTGTGTGTGTATGATCTCACATGCTGTTCAGCATTTTCTCATGGCTGTCATCTTTCAGCAGAAACCTGGGGGAGCGAGGTCACTCCAAGAGCACCAGATTTCTCAGCATCTCTCATGACAGTCCATAACACATTTTTATTTTACAAAAAATGATACAGTAATCAGAACCAGCTGTCCAAGCATCATAAATGGCTTATAGCCAAGCTTCCAAAGTGGGAGCGTGTGGAAGAGACGTCAAACATGATATAGGAAGTACTTTGTAATGTATATGATAAGGCAGTGTGACGGAATAGAGTAGTTCTATAAGGGGGGGGCTTTAACAAGAGGGCTTTGTATAGCCAGGTGAGGAAGTGAACAAGCCCTTTGGTAGTTAAGGAGGTCCAACTCAGGAAGGCATATAGGATGCAATGATGTGTGCGACGATGGGTGTTTGAAATGAATCGTATTGCCCTGTGGTATAGTATGTCCAGTTGGTGTAGTAGGGAGTCAGAGCAATGGCCATAAAGAATATCCACGTAATCAAGAAGTGGTATGAAGGTAGTCTGAACCAGTCGAAGCCTGGTGTCATTGATGAACAAGGATTTGTTCCTATAAAAGAAACCTAGTCTTTGCTGCAGTTTCTTCACGAAGGTGGTGATATGGGTGGAGAATGTGAGTTGCTGGTCTAGTTCACAGCATAAGTATTTAAGAGACAAAGAACCTCTGTGCGCAAGCACTGAAGCTATGGTTACCCCAAAGGGCATTGGCCGGGAAACCAAGTTTCAAAGAAATGCAAAATCACACATGCCCCCATAATGCAAAGCATCATGGACTGCATATGCAAATCATCACAGAATATTTAAACTCTGGCAGTACCTCAAGATTGTTATCAAGGAGGGTCTTTATGGGAAGCAGGGATGCTAGCTCACTTTGAGTGCTAGTATGGTGATTGGAATAGAAGTACGTGACTACTGTCAATGTGTTAACTGATACCCATCGTTGTCTGCTCTGTTAACTGGTTATGAGTACATGGATTGCATCACAAGTCCTATGAGGACAGGTTGAAGGAACTGAATATGTACTCCCTAGAGGAGAGGAGGGAGAGAGGGGATATGATAGAGACATACAAGTATCTTACAGGGAGGAACAGGGTGCAGGAATACACTATTTTTAAGGGAAAAAGATGTTCCAGGACTAGTGGGCATGGGATGAAGTTGGAGGGAGGACGATTCAGAGGAAACGTGAGGAAGAATTTCTTCACAGAACGGGTGGTGGACAAGTGGAACACCCTGCCAGAGGAAGTGGTGGGGGCTGAAACAATCACGGGATTTAAGAATGCATGGGATAGACATAAAGGAATTCTGGAGGTCAGAGGTAAGGGGCAACAGACTTCTAGGAAAACATAAACTGAACTTACAAGCTCAAATAGGCAGACTGGGTGGGCCACAGGCCCTCATCTGCTGACACTGTCTATGTATCTATGTAAGTGATATAAAGGTTGCAATATGGACAGGAATGATTTTGAAACAGTACTGTAAACACAATCTTCATAATCATTTATAGAGCGAAAAAGCAATGAATGAAACCAATTGTTTCTTTACAGAGAATGAAGAGGTAGATTCATTTTGATAGAAAACGCTCAACTGTAAACTGGTTGCAGGTATGTGACTGCCAAAAGAAAATACTGCCCCAGAAAACTCCAAAATATTTATAAGAATGTAGTTGAGTTCAGTGCTACGTAAGGTAGAGATAGAAGGTAGATCAGATAACTTGGCCGAGGACTTCGAACATTCTTTGGATTAAGTCACAAACGGAGATCTATTATGGCATGCTGTGTGTTTTTAAAATCCTGCTGAAGATTTTGAAGTGTAGTGACATGCGAAATATGAGCTGTATAAAATATTGTGTCTTCAGCATGTGAAAGCAGAGGAATTAAGACCTTTAGGCAAATTGTTAACATCCATTGACAAAAGAAGAGGCTCAAGGACAGAGCCCTAGGGGACACCCATTTTTAGAACAGCAAATTTTGGAAAAAAACATTTGAAGCACAAACACATTGCACCATATTATGACAATAGGAGAACTAAAAAAGGAAAATGATCATTTAAACCAAACACAGCAGGTTTAGAAGTTGGGATATTGGGGTCGACCATGTCAGATGCCTTAGTAAGATCTAAGAATATGACAGTAGTCAATTGTGTGTTATCAATTTTGATAACTCTTACAAATCTCATGGAGCCTTTCCCATACAGAGGCAAATACTGGGACAGTCCCAAAGCATGTGAAGTACGCTTGCAAGTGCTGTGCCACATTTCCAGCAGATACCCCCAATTTGTGTATTATCAAAAGAAGTATGAATGTCATTCTTGACGTGGGAGACCACATGAAAATCATATGTCCTGAATGGAATCCAGATGGAAAAGGAGATTCTGAGTTATTTATTAATAAAAAAGGAGAAAAGGACACATTTTTCAAAAAAGTTAGGGAGGGCAGGCAATATAAAAATGGGCCTCTAGGAATTAGGGTGCCTGAGTAAAGCCTCCTTTAAAGATGGGTTTTACACTGCCAGATTACCAGTCTCTAGGGAAGTCATATAGTTCTGTAAAGAGAGGTTGAGTAAAAAAGTGAGATGTTTTACAATAATTGGAGCACTAGTTTTTTGTTTTTTTTTTGGGGGGGGGAGGATCAATAGACTCTCCAATGTTTTTTAAAGCCTCCATGTGGGTGGTTATTTGTGTTTGTCTGTGTTTGTAGATTAGGTTTTTGCAGATTTTTGTTTTTCTGCTTGGAGCACCTATAACCGTGAACAGTACTACTCTTATTTCAGGAACAACCCAGGCCCAGACAAGCAAAAAATAAGTCCCTTGGACCAGTGTACTTAAATAAATAAGACCTGTAGTACAATTCAACTTACTAAGCTCCTTCAGAACCTCATTTAGACTGATTTCCCTAAAAGAAAATAAGGAGTAAGGCAATGAGACAGTTGGGAGAAGGTCTGGCCGTTCAATCTCAAAAGGCAAACTAGCCTTCGAGAAACAGTTATTAAAAGCTGAGTCTCAACCAGCCCTGTGGTGCTGAAGGCTGAGGTACAGTCAAGCACCCACCATGCCATGCTAGCGACCCAAGTTCAGCAAAGAGCTTGAGTTGCGGGGCGGAGGGAGGGGCAGAAGCAGGATTGAGCTAGCTGCCAGGCAGCTCTTCTGTCTGGAGTCGGGGTGGTAGGTTGTCCCATCGTCTCGGCTGACATCTGGTGGAGGCTGGGTGCCAGAGCAAGGATGTTGGGAGGCTGATGTAACATCAAGTGGGTGGATGGGGAAGTGGGCTGGGAGCACATGCGCACCTTCACGCATATGCGCTCACTGCATGCCATGACTCTGGGCTGGGGAGAAAAATGCGGTGGAAAATGGAAGGCACAGCAGGGGGTGAATGAAGCCCATGCACCACACCTCCACCTGCCACGTTACCGGAGCCATGGACAATGACTGGATGTATGACTTCAAGGGGGGAAAGAAGGGTGGCCTTCCCCCTCGTCACCTGACCATGGGGGGAATCTATAGGGGTACCGAGCCCCAAGGTAAACTGGATGACTGTAGATGGTGGAAGGTGATGGTGACACTGGCTGAAGGGAGCCTCCCCTGCTGTGGCCTAGGAGCACAAATAAAGGATGGGGGGAAAAAGCTGTCTTGAGGCTGCCCTAGAGTTCAATAGCAGAATCTAGGCTTTGCACCAGGGCCAGGCCAAGTCATGAGAGGCTGTCGGAGAGCAGCTTTCCTTGGCCAGGGATGGTTGGCAGCAGGTTCTGGCATGTACAGACCCATGCAGGTGGGCCAGGAAACTTTCTTCTCAGCAGTAGCATGCTGGGTTGCCGAGGCTTCATAGCATGTCTCACGCCAGGGGGAGGAGCAAGGAGAAAATGCTTTTCCCTACCGTTAGCATGACAGCATGGCCTGAACAGGGTATATCTGTGGGAACAGGGTACACCCCTGAAAACAGCAGGGAAGGAGGAAGAACAATTTATAAATTAAAAACAAAAAAATCTGAGACCTAAAGCTGTTCATCAGTTATAACCAAGTAGTCATTACTTGGAGAGGAACCCAACTGTAGACTTTTTTAACATTTGTTTTTATTAGTTTTATAAAACATCTTACAAATAATAGTACAATGTTCACATTTGATTGTAAGGATTTACAGCATACATACATACGAATATATGACTGTGGCAGCAGAAAAAGGTTGTTGTGGTCTATCATGTCAGCTTGAGATTCCCCCCCCCCCCCAAATTATCCACCTCCCACCCCATTGATGCCCCCAAAGCAACTTTCCCTTTACTCTGCCCCATCCTTTCTTGAAGCTGTCTACAGCCTTAAGGGAGACCGCTTCCACTGGCAACTCATTCCATTTCACCACCACTGTTGCTGTGAAAAGTGTCTCCTCATTTCCTCTTGAATCCCCCACCATCTTGAAACAGTGCCCCTAGTGGTCCTGTTCACATCAAGTTTGAAGAGATCCTCAGAGCTCACTTTGTTGAAACCTTTAAGGTATTTGATGGTTTCGATCATGTCACCCCTCTCCCTTCTATCCTCTGAAGAGAACATGTATTCATTTATTTATTTAGTTATTGAATTTTGTTACCCGGGTAGGCCCACTAAGTCTCTGTTTCAGGGGCGACTCGGAATTAGTTACATTCAGGGGTACATCATGGCAAAACAATACAGGATACATACAAAGGTACAATTACACAGATGTTAATGACAACAACAGCAATAGTAACATAGAGTCACATGAATTAACAAGAGTCGCATGTTGAGATCTCAGAGTCTCTCCTCATATGGCCTGCCTTGCTCTCCATGGATCATCTTGGTTGAATTTCTCTGGACCATTTCCAGCACGTTGATGTCCTTCTTTAGGTAGGGGCACTAATACTGCACACTGTACTCGAGATGTGGCCAAACCTGAGATCTGCATATAGGCGGAATGCCTTCCACTTTCCTTCTGGTTATAGCCCCTGGCTATACAGACCAACATCAGAGTCACTTTGGCTGCTGCTCTTCTGCAGTGTGCTGAGTGCGCTGTAGGTCACTTGTAATGATCACACCCAAGTCCTTCTCCCCGTCTGACTCTGTAACTCGCACACCTCCCTCCCAGCCAGTATTTGTCTTCTGGGTTCCTTGCTCCGAAATGTATAACCGTACACGTTTTGGCACTGAAATCCATTTGCCAAATAACCTGACCAACTCTCCAGTTTTGCCAGGTTTCCCTAAGGTCATGTCTCCCATCTTCTGTGTCCTCACTCCCACAGAGCTTGTGTCGTCCGCAAACGGGCATATCTTGCCTTTTATCCCATTTGCAATGTCACTGATGAAGATGTTAAATAACACTGGACTGAGCTCTGAGCCCTGTGGAACCTCACTAGTGACTGGTCTATCCTCCGAGAACCCCCCCCCCCATCCCATCTCTCTGACTTCTATCCTGCCTCCAGTTTCTGACCCACATGACTAGTTTCCCCCCCCCAGGTCCTCCAGCTTCCTGATTTAGTCTCCTGTGGGGGAACAGTTAAAGGCCTTACTGAAATCTAGATACAGGATGTCCACTGCTTGTCCTGTGTCCACTGTCCTGGTTACTCAGTCAAAGAAATGTATCGGGTTGATCTGGCAGGACTGCCCTAACATGAATCCGTGCTGACTTTCGTCTTGGAGCCCATTGTCTTCCAGAAAGCTTTTCAGTCGTTCAAATCAAATCAGTCTTTATTTATGTAGCGCCTTTCAGAGCCAAAGCACTTCACAGACCATAAATACATTAAAGCACAATATGAAAATATTAAAATAAACATCATGTAATATAATTAATCGGGGAAGGCTAACGAGAACAAATAAGTTTTCAGCATTGTGTTAAAATTTGTAATGGTCAGGCATTCTCTTAACCGACGAGGTAAAGAATTCCACAGGGTTGGTGCCACAAATGAAAAAGCACGCGCACCAGATGTTTTAAGACTAACCCTGGGAATCTCTAGCAATCCCTCATTGGTGGATTGGAGGGGGCGATTTGGGGAGTAGGGAACAAGGAGATCTTTTAGGTAGTCGGGTCCCTGTTCATGTAGGGCTTTAAAGGTAAGCAAGCCTACCTTATAGGTGATCCGCCACTGAATTGGCAGCCAGTGCAATTCGCGCAGAACTGGAGTAATATGACTGGACCTAGGGGTACCAGTCAATAGTCTAGTCGCAGCGTTTTGCACCAGCTGCAAGTGGTGGATATCCGCCCCAGACAGCCCTAGGTAGAGGGCATTTCCGTAGTCTAGACGGATAATAATGAAGGCGTGGACCAGTGTTGGAAGATCATTCGGAGGGATCAGGTGTTTCACCTGGGCAATGTTCCTCAGGTGGTAAAATGAGGATTTAACCACACCTGACACTTGACACTTCAAGGTCAAGCCATCATCAAAAACAACACCCAGGTTACGCACTCGATCTGAAGTAATGAGCTGGACACCATCAAACCAAAGGCCCGACATGTGCCCAGCACCAAAGCCTACCCCTGGGCAACCTGATTCCATGACCAACACCTCAGTCTTATCTGGATTTAATCTCAGCCAGCTCAAACTTCATCCAGTCTTTGATCTCAGAGCGGCAACTATTTAGCACAGAAACCGCATCAACCTGTCCGGGCATAAAGGACATATACAGCTGAGTATCATCTGCATAGCAGTGAAAACTCAAGCCGTATCACCAAATGATATCTCCTAAAGGCAGCATATACACTGCGAACAACATGGGAGCCAATATAGAGTCCTGCGGTACCCCCTCAGGACAGGGGGAGGGCATCGGAGGAATACACTCCAGTGACCACCCTCTGAGACCTGCCTGTTAGGAAAGATTGAAACCATTTGAGGACTGTACCTGACAGGCTACAAAGGACCTGCAGGGTCTCCAGAAGTACCCCATGGTCTAGAATGTCAGAAGCCACAGAGATCGAGAAGGACCAAGATGGTACGAGCCTTTCAATCTCTCACCATCAGTAGATCATTTAATACCCAGGCAAGGGCAGTCTCCATGCTATGCCTCTTCCTAAATCCAGACTGTAGAGCCTCATAGACACCGTGAGTTTCAAGGTGATTGTCAAGTTTTCAGTATGGTTTCCAAGAGCTTCCCCTCTATTAAGATCAGACTGACTGGCTAATAGTTACCAGGATCATCTCTCAGCCCACCCTCGTGTAATGGCACTGCATGCACTGTCCTCCAGTCCAAGGTATGTCCTCTGTCTCCAGAGAGGTGTTAAGCAGGTCCACCAGGGGACGTGCCAGCATATCCATGAACTCCCTCAGCAATCTGGTGTATGCTATCCAGTCCCAGGGACTTATCTACCTTCAGGGCCTTTAAGCCTTTTCTCACCCTGTGGATTTCAGTCTCCCCAACTGTGACCCCTTCCACCCCATGTCCTCCTCACTTCATCCCCTGTGGTACTGAGCGATCCTTCTCCTTAGTGAAGACTGACTAGAAGTACTTGTTAAGTACCTCTGCTTTCTCATCACTGCCATCTGACCACCACTCCCCCTTCTTCAGCCTGACTATCCCCATCCTTGATATCCCACTTCTCCTTGATATACTGGAATAAGGCCTTCTCCCCCATCTTCACCCCCTCTGCCAACTGCAGCTGTCTCTTGGCCATGGCCAGTCGTACTGCCCTGGCCTGCCTCCTTTGCCCTAACACAGTACTCCTCCCTGTCCTCATCCCCCTGGGTGCATTTATAATCCCTGAAGGCTGTCTTCTTACTGTTAACTGCTTGGGCTTCCTCCTTATCAGACCAGCTGAGCTTTTAGATTATAGATGTTTTGCTGTTTAATTTGGCACACATGTTAGAGGCTGCCATTAGCCCCTCCTTGATAACAGCCCATTTCTGGTCGACCCCCATTTCTTTCCTGATCCCAGCAAGGTGCCCTCTCAGGATCTCCCTATCCTACCATAGTCTGCTCTCCTGAAGTCTAGCACCCTTGTTTTTGTCAGTCTTCTCCCTGCCCATGTCCAGGTAAACCATACCATGTGATGGTCACTTCCTGCAAGCGGTGCTTCTACCTTCACCTCCTGGACAGGCTTCCCATTGGACAGAACCAGTTTCAGTATGACCCTCTCTCTGGTGGGCTCCAGGACACATTGTGTCAGGAACCCACTCTGGAATGCATCCAGCAGCACCTGAGTCCTGGTACAGGTGGTAGCAGGAATCTTCCAAGCTACCTAAGGCAGATTGAAGTCCCCCATAATTACTACTTCCCCCCGCTGGCCATCTCCACAGTTTTGGACCTCCGTTCCTAATCTAATTCAGTCATGTGCCTGCAAATTCCTGTGGCTATTTTCCCTCTGTTGTCTCAAGGAGTCCAGGAATGTGCAGATTAGGAGCACTTGTAAAGTTCTCAAGTGCCTTCATTCTGTAGCAGAGAACACAACTTTCCTTGATCAAGCTGGTTGTGGCTGTTGCCACCCACAGAGCCTTGACGTCACCTGCAGCAGTGTATGCCAGTGTCTCACAAACCATGAGACGATTCCGAAAATCATACAGTTTTTGGTATGTTGCTGTAACTCTTCAGTTGAGGGTCTTTACTGCTTGTAGCACATATTTTAAGGTGGTTTCGGGTTTGGTCGTCTGTTAGCTCTGCTTTCGAGCCACCAGGGGTTGCATCCTGCTGCTCTCTCTTCCCATTTTCATCTTCATCAGCTTTGTTATGATTTCCCATGCTGTAGGCTTGATTTTTAAGACCCTAAATAGATTCTGTCCACTGAAGTCTCTCTCTAGTAAGATCTTTTTTATCATTATTTGCTGAAATTGTTGAATAAAAGTGATTTTTAATTAAGTCCCAGCAGGAGCTCGAAGGAAACACGTTCTCTGTAGATGGCTGATAGTATCTTCCCCCCAGTTGTAGACTTTTGATTAATCACTGGGTCTTATGGGAGATTATTATTTGTAAGAGAAAATTGGTCACAATAGTATAAACATTTAATGCTTCTTATGAAACGAGTACAGTTATTTCAAGTCTATGAAATTCAACCTGACTCAAGTTTAGATAATATAGCTACTTTCCATGCTTTTTTTTCCAATTCTGTTTATCTCTCAGGCTATAGGCAGGGGATGTAGCCCCTCATCAGCGCTCGGACCTGCCACCCAGAATCCCCACCAGGCTGCACATTCAGGGGAAGCCCACAGCTTGCCCCTTGCAGCGGAGCTCCCAGAAGGGAGAGACCGAGATCTACTGAGGACCCAGATGAGGCTTGGTCCTGGGGCATCATTCGGGTGGACGTATGGGAGCACCACTGAGTGACGGGTCCAAGAGTTTTTTACCTTGGGTTCCTCCCAGGAGGTGCGGATGTGCAATGACATCAGCATGGGTCATGTGTACTCCCGCATCTGAACTACAGATGTCCACCATCGCCTTTGCCCACTTTGTTTGATGCTCCCGACCGGTGTACACCCAGTCTTCACAGGAGAGGCTGGACCAGGGTGGGCTCAAGGAAGGAGAGGGTGGTGGAACAGAGTTGCATCCCTCCAGCTGTACCTCTCCACAATTCATTCGCTCTTCTGGTGGATAGTGGTTCTTCTATGGGGGCACCTGCAGTGGAGACCAAGGAGGATGCTGGGAACCTTCACAAAGGAGACCCAAAGGAGGGTGGCATGGGACCCCACAGGGGAAGGAAACAACTCTTGGTGGGGGACTCAATCATTAGGGGGGTAGAATTAGTGGAGGAAGGGGAGAGGGAGGTAAGGTGCCTTCCTGGCACCACGGCTTGAAGGGACAGGAAGTGAATCCTCAGGATTGTGGGAGGAGCTGCATGAGGGAGGGAGCTGGATGTCATTGTCCACCTAGGGACAAATGACCTGGCTAGGAATGGGATCAGAGCAGTGCAAGAGGAGTTTGTAGAGTTGGGAAGGGGCCTTAGACAAGTAGCGCATATGGTAACCTTCTCTGAGGTGCTGCCTGTCTGTGGCAAGGGAGATGCTAGGGCACTTCTCACCAGGGAATTCAATGAGTGGTTGAAAAACTGGTGTGGAGCTCAGGGTTTTGGCTTCATTGGGGACTGGGGAGCCACCTGGAGGGATGCAGACCTATACTGGTGCGATGGTCTGCATCTGTCCTGGGGGGGAACCAGGATCCTAGGTGAGAGGTTTGACTGCTTCATTGGCAAGCATTTAAACTAGCCAAGAGGGGAGGCAATGAAAAGAAGCAGGGAAATCCAAGCCTCCCCACAAAACATGGTGATTAGGAGGTAAACACCAAGGTACAAGTTATTAGGAGCAGAACAGATTTAAATGTAAAAAGGCAAAGGCAGTAAGGACAGAAATGGGGCTAAAAGGGTAAGGCTATCAAAAGTGGAGGGTGATGAGTACCAATGCCCGTAGGTCTGTGTGTAACAAGCTCCCTGAACTAGTGGCCTTGATGGAAGAGGGTTGCCTGGATATTGTGGCAGTCACAGAAACATGGTACACAGAGGAACTATGACTGGGATGTCAACATACCAGGATACACAATCTACAGGAGGGACAGGGAGGGTAAAAGAGAAGGAGGAGTGGCTCTCTATGTAAAGGAAGGGATCAAAGCAACAGAACTAAAGAGTAAACAGGGAGCAGATGAGGTACTTTGGATCACCCTGGAGACAGGAAATGGCACCACAATCCGCATGGGGGTTGTATACAGACCCCCATCACAGGGAGAGGGAATGGACAAGGAAATGATAGAAGGCTTTCTTAGAATGGCAGAAAAGGGGGAGATATTGTTGATGGGGGACCTGAATATGCCAGATGTTAACTGGAGCACCTTTGCTGCAGGCACGTCCAAGAGCAGGGTCATTCTTGATGCTGTACAGGGGGCATGCCTCAGACAGCTAGTATCAGAACCCACTCTGGAGGGAGTAATCTTAGACCTGGTACTTTTAAATGGGGATGGAGAAAGAATCTCAGATTTAGAAGTGGGTAGCCATCTGGGAACAAGCGACCACCAAACAGTGTGGTTCACGATAAACACAGCCATACAATCAAGCCATACAAAAGCAAGAGTACTAGACTTTAGGAGGGCTGACATTGGAAAAATGAGAGAGTGCCTCAGAAAAGCACTAGCAAACAGGCAAGAAGGAGGGTGGAGGAACAATGGGGAGTGATCAGAATAGCCATCACAGAGGCAACAAGCCTTGTATAAAGCAAATCAATAAACACAACAGGAAGAAAAAATGCTATGGTTCACAAAAGAGGTGGCAGGAAGGTTAAGGAGAAAAGGATAGCATTCAGGAAATATAAGGAAACACAGAAGGAGCAGGACAGAGAACTTTATCAGTTAAAGCAGAAAGAGGCTGGGAAGGCAGTCAGAATAGCAAAGGCCCAAACCAAGGAAAGGATAGCCAATTCTGTTAAGAAGAGGATAAGACCTTTATAGGTACATTAGGGAGGCGAAGAAAGACCAAAGAGGGATCTGAAGCTTAGTAAAGGGAGGAATGTGGGTAGGGGTGACAGTGAAAAGCAGGGATACTGAACGAATATTTCTGCTCAGTATTCACAAAGGAAGAGGAGGGGGAGTTACCTAAACCAAACAAGAGAAACACTCTGAAGATGGGAGTCGATACCAGTCCATTTACAGAAAAAAGGGTTCTGAAAGAACTAATAAAATTGAAGGTGGACAAAGCAATGGAGCCTGATGGGATTCACCCAAGAATTCTAAAAGTACTAAAGGTATAACTAGTGACATCGCTGACTACTCTCTTTAACAAATCATGGGAGGATTGGGGTGGTACCTGAGGACTGGAGGAGGGCAGATGTGATTCCTCTTCACAAAAGTGGGAGCAGGACAGAGGCAGGAAACTACAGACCAGTTAGTTTGACCTCAGTGGTAGGGAAAATGATGGAATCACTTCTGAAGGAAAGAATTGAGTACCTAGAGACCAGTAGGGCACAGGACCCAAGGCAGCATGGATTCATGATGGGAAGGTCGTGTCAGACGAATCTAATAGATTTCTTTGACTGGGTGACCAAAGTAGTAGACCAGGGAGGGGCTGTGGACATGGCCTACCTAGATTTTAGCAAGGCATTTGATACAGTCTCACACAAAGATTAATACACAAGATAGCCAGCCTTGGAATGGGTCCCAAGGTGGTAGCCTGGATAAAAATTGGCTGAACAACAGGACACAAAAGGTAGTAGTAAATGGAGTACACAGTGAAGAAGGAGGGTTAAGCGGCAGAAATTTTGCATGAGGGTTCAATACTGGGACCGGTCCTTTTTAATGTCTTTATAAGTGACATTGCAGAGGAACTGGAAGGAAAGGTATGTCTCTTGCAGATGACACACAGATCTGCAACAGGGTTGATACACAAGATGGAATGGAAAGGATGAGAAGGGTCTTGGCAAGGTTGGAGGAATGGTCAAATGTATGGCAGCTCAGATTCAATGCAAAGAAGTGCAAGGTAATGCACATGGGAAACAAAAAGCCCAGGAAGCGTACACAATGGGGGGTGAGATACTGACAACAGTAAAAATAGAAAGGGACCTGGGGTAATTATATCAGATGACCAAAAGGTGGGCAAGCAATGTGAGAAGGCAGTAAGGAAGGCTGGGGGATACTGGGATGCATAGGAAGAGGCATCAATAGTTGAAAACAGGAAGTTGTTATCCCTCTGTACAGACAGTTGGTGAGACCCCATCTGAGTACTGTGTGCAGTTCTGGAGACCCCATCTCCACAAGACATAGATAGAGTGGAGGCTGTCCAGAGGAGGGCAACAAAATGGTGCAGGGTCTGCACCAGAAGACATATGAAGAAAGACTAAAGGAGCTTAATATGTATACTCTTGAGGAAAGAGGAGAGAGGGACATGATAGAAACTTTCAAGTACCTCAAGGGAATTAACAAAGTCCAAGAGGGTAGCATTTTCCAGAAAAGAGATGTGCAAGAACAAGGGGGCACAATTTGAAGATAGAGGGGGGGATGGCTCAGGGGTAATGTGAGGAAGTATTTTTTCACTGAGAGGGTTGTGGATGCATGGAACGGCCTCTCTTAGGAGGTCGTGGAGTCAAGAACAGTGGGGGACTTCAAGAATGCATGGGACAGGCATAAGGCATTCCTAGGGGCGGGTAAGAGGAAGTAAGCTGCTGGTTAATTAGGATCTGCAGCTTATCTGCTAGGTAGGAAAATGGGCAGACTAGGTGGGCCAAGCGGTCCTTATCTGCCGTCAAATTCTATGTTTCTATGAGTCACCAACATGCCAGGACACCACAACCCTCCCAGCCCCCTCCCCGGAATGGAGAGCTGTCCCTGGGACACTTATCCTACCAACCCTCTGACGCTTCATGCATGTTCCAGAACATGGGCCATCAGTGCTGCAGGTGGTAGTGCTACCACTGTGCTGGTGGGCCGGCCCCAGAAAACCATCTTTGGACCTGGACTGGAGAATTACAGACCTGTCTCTAACCTCTCATTCTTGGGGAAAGTTGTTGAGAAGATTGTAACACTGTAGACTGAGGCATATATCACTGTCCGTGACATCTATGAGCCCCTCCAGTTCCGATTTAGGTCCAGACACAGTAATGCGACTGTATTGTTCAGGGTGCATAATGATCTCCTCAGGGCAAAAGATAGAAGAGAATGGTGAGTTCTTTTCCTCTTTGTTCTCTCCTCAGCATTTGAAACTGTGGACCATGGGTAGTTGTTGGCCCACCTAAGGAGGTATGGTCAGCTGCTGATTTGAGTCCTACCTCAGGGATAGGATGCAGAGGGTGGTGATGTGAAATTTCTCCTTGCTCCCAAAGCCCCTCCTCTGTGGTGTACCCTAGGGGTCCGTCCTGTCTCCTGTGTTCGCAGTTTACATGCTACCCCTTGGAAAAATCATTAGATGATACAGGTATGGAGGGCTGAGGAACTGTGTGCCTTACCTTCTGCCATGCTGGTGACCCAAGGGAATGATTTCAGGTTGCTGGGGTCAGCTGGGGGGGAGAGTATTGTGTGTCTAGAGGACTGCTCTCCTCTTGCGGGGTGTGGAGGACTGCCATCTCGGCCCTTGACTGCCCAGGTGGAAACCTGGGAGGCAGCACCAGCATCAGAGTGTCTGGAAGAGAGGGGCTGCGGTTTCTGTGGCATGCACATGCCTCCACGCATGCACGCTCACATGCCACTGTGGCTGGGCTCAGGGGAGAGAACACAGAAAAGAAGGTGGTCTTGGACTTTATGACACTCCGCCCACCCACCCTGATCTGCACCATCACCTGGACCACTGCTCCACACTGGATGAAGAATCTCCAGGTGGGGAGAAGATGGCCCTTCTCTTCCTGATCCTGCCATAGGGGTGGGGAAGCTGTGGGGAGTCACTGGAGCTCAGAAGGCACCGGGGGAGGCAGTCACCAGTCGAGGGTGGGGCAGGAATAGGAGCAGAGTAGCCCTGCCTGAGTCCACCAGGGAACAAAGTACAGTAATATGAAAAAAAAAAAGACAGCAAAGGTGGTAAGAACTCGAAGCCCACCTTGGAGGGGTGAATAAGGCTGGGGTGTGGACTGCCCAGTGGGTAGTTAAAATCTTTGCCAAGATTTTAACTTCTGTATTAGTACGGGAAATTGGTTGATAGTTTGCACTAGGAAGAGGACCCTTTTTTTTTTGGCAGGGGGCTCTCTTACTGCATCTTTTGTAACCCCTAGGTGGTGCTATCCCAAGGGCTACTACCCCTGCCAGCTTGGCTAGTAGCAGGTTAAGGGGTCTGGGTAATGAAACGGGTGCCTCCACCTGGAGTTCAGGGTTGTTAGTGGTCAACCTAACCTGGGTACAGCCCTCCGGGACACTGTAACCCCCTTCTTTCCCTTCTAGTGGCCTGAACAATATACAATAATTGCTTTCACAATGACCCTTATTCACCAGGCGATTACCCACACTGTTTGCACTTACCACCAGGGCTGATTCCTCTAGCTTGACCCTGGGGACCCCCCTGTAAAACAAGATTAAGCACGGCAAATGGCAACAGTACAATACTTTTGGCACAAACTGGAACCACAGAAAGGTTAAATGCAAACAAAGTAAAATCTGATTTATTCAGGGACTTGAACAAGGAAAGGGCATAATCAGGTTGATTTGCTTAAAAGCTATATTAATCAGACAGTTATGCATGAGTTCAGAGTCCCTACACAGTCAGAGACTCTGGGTACCCAGGTAGGAAAACGGTGGGCTAGCCAGGAGTGTTGCAGCTGGTTGGGGCCCTGTGATGGAAGAAAGCAACATGCACAGCACACACTGTTTGTAATCCGGAGCCAGAGGGCTCAGTTCGTGAAAGAAAAGGCAACAAGACAATCAGATGACAACACTTTTAGATTTAACTGTTGTTGCAGGGAGCTACCCTGATGTTTACTCACGATACCCAATACTGGACACAGGCAGGATGAAATCAAGACTGCAGGCTGTTGAGCTGGAGTGCTTGGAGAAACTGAGCCCACACGAATCACCGAGGCGTTGTTCCTGTTCAAGGTGTTGAGCAGGGGGTGATCCCCAGGCCGGTCTCTCGTCCTGGGGTATTCTGGCTGGGCCAGTGTAGCAGGGGCCCAGGCAAATGGATACGGATTCAGTCCGTGGAGCTGGATACAGCCTCCAGCAAGCAAAACACAGTTCAGACACAGTGGGGAACCAAATCACGACCCACGATAAGCACACAGCACATTCCCACGTAAGTATATTCCACTGTACCAGGCAAATTGCTCTGGTCGCAATTACAGAGTCTCTGCACAATCCGGGAGTTCAGAGGTAGCTGGAAGTCCTGACAGGCCGATCGTATTCAGCAAATCTTCGGTCTTCAGGTTAAAGCCTGGTCACAATTCAGTGGCTTAATTCGCTCTCCAAATTCAGATTCAGTCCGAAAAAAGCAGACGTTCCCTCTCAGGAACAGCAGGCAGGCATGCAGGCCAAACTTGGGCCTTTCCACAGTTCTCCCACGTGAATCCACTATGGATTGCTGCTCGAACTATCTCGAGCTGTTACTTCTTCACTTCCCAACTCAGATCTAACAAACTGCAAGCAGGGTGGGACTTTCCCCAAGATTCAAAAGGTTTGGTTGGTTGATCTGTCTGTCAGTCACAACAAGGGCTCCCCTCCAGGTTATTTTAGGCGCCAAAAGCCCAAAACTACAATTCCTACAAGTTTTGGCCCTACCAACCCCCTGTAGGCAGGCTCCATTTTAGAGTCCCAAATGTACTGATTGGCCCATTTCAGCAGTTCAGGACATGGGTGTAGGCAGGCATACTCCAAGCACTCCATGGTGTGCAGTTTTATTTAAGGGGGGTAGCAAATAGGCTCTAAACTGCTTCCTTTTTCCATGTAAACTAACAAAGAAAATGCTGAACCTTTCTGTAATTTTATTCATAGGAGTTGAAACTAGAAGGACTGGTCACTAATACTCTCTTTGCATCCAAAGGACAATACAACTTTATAGACTCTGGGCTGATATATGGGTGTCTTAGGGAACAATGCATGGCATTTGTATTTACCCATGCATGGCAACAACCATTGTCATGAGATACAAAAGTTGTATTTATTGTATCAAATGAGGCAACAAACATGGTCCTGGTGTACATTTGTATATTATCTGGCTACACGTGGGAGGGGGGCTCACCCTAACAAGGGGGGGGTAGCAGTGAGTCCACTTGGCGTGCAGATCTGAAATCCCTGGCTACACCCCTGGAACTTCAGGACCAAGATGACGTAAACAAACAGAACTGTCCATGCTGCAAAGAAGGCAGGTTAGAACAAACTTCAATATTATTACTATTCTAACAAATGATCAGCAAACAAGTACATCTTCTAACAGAGCTCCCTCTCAAATTAATTATGACTGCAATCCAGGCAGCTCTTAATGAGACAGTAGACAGAGGCTATACAGGAACTCTCTGGCAATACATTTAAACTGTTAAAACGCAGGACACCAGCCTGGCAGTGAGCATTTAAGCAAGCTCAAGGAAGACTTTTCGGGAGCCCCCATTTGTAGGGGGATTACATTCTACTAACCAATACAAATCAGCACTGATCAACAGGAAGTCCATCCCCACCTGGCGATTTACCATATGTCTCTTTGGTAGCCTCGTTGGCTCCAATGTATCATAATCCTTCTGAATGATCGTGTCAGTTGCCTGACATGAAGGGAAATGGGGTCTGTCCATTGGGTGCCTTGAACTTTAGCTTCTCCAGAAACTGGAAGAGGAGCTGCACTTGCTCAGAGTCCAGGGCAAGAGGTACTGTCAGTGCATCATCCAGAGTTTTTAGGATGTACCTCAGCATTCGAATGAGCTTGTCGATGTTCTCCCTGTGACAGTCTGTTGGAGGTCTTGTCATGATCATCCTCCTCAGGATCTGAAGTGCGAGGAATAGTATTTGGGGATCTTCTGGATTTACCTGGCAATTTACTTGGATTGAGATCCAGAATTGTGGCTTCCACTTTGGAGACAGTTACATGAATTTTCACAGTTCCACATTCTGATTGAGATTTAAACAAGTTAGGGCACTAGGTTTTATAAATGAAATACTTTACCGAGTTCAGCTTGTTTTGTGCTATAACAAGCAGCGTTTAGTTGAAGTCGGTCAAAACAGACCAAACTTAGCCGGCCCGGTGGTGCAGAGGGCTGAGGTGCCATGGGTGCCTTATCTCTTCCCATGCTGCTGACCTGGGTTCGGGAATGGATGCATGTCACTCGGGAGTCGGCCAGGAGAGGGAGGATTGAGTGTCCACAGGACTGCTCACCTCCCTCGGGGAGGGGGTTGTCATGCTTCACCACTTGACTACCACCTGGAGGAATCCAGATGGTAGGATGTGTGAGCCACAACAGTGGGAGTGCATACATTTAGAACACTGGGGGTGTCTCAGCAGAGGCGGAGCTCGGACACCATGCTCAGTACACATCCATGATGGCCAGGGGAGAAAACAGTAGGAAAATATGGAGGATGGGCTTCATAAAGCTCTGGCCTTCACACCGTTGGCCTGCTTGATCTTTCTGGATCTGGGAACAATCTGAATTTGTGTTCCAGATAGGGAAGGATGACCCTCCCTTCCCTGCCACGCTGGGGAGGGGCAATCTGCAGGGATAAGGTCCCCCGATACTGGAATAGAGATGGCTGGGGCTAGTAGGGACAGGGCTGAATACAGCAGCCCGTACATGCCAAAGGTGGATTAAAAACCTCTGGGAAAAAAAAAAAGGGACCGAATCCATCCATGGACGATCCTAGTGGGTGCTAAGCAGGAATTTACAACTGTGAGTGTGCTTTGGTATCCAATGGCCACAAATGCCAGTGGACAGACAGGTACAATAAAATAGCTTAAAATTACAAACAAATGTGAGCCAGTCACTTCTCAAATGTCTTTTGGATCCAGTTATACACTGCTGCAGGGAGTCTAGGCACTTTTCTGAATTATGCCAACAACCGTAAGTACAAGGCGGACAATATCCCTTTAAACTTGCGCTGGTTATTGACTCCCTATGTGGAAGAAAAACTAGTGATTGCCTTACCGAGCCCACCAAGAGCCGAAGCCCATATTGGGAGGAGGTGAGGGTCCTCCAGCAGGGAGACCCAGTGGAGGGAGGGAGGAAGAGAACATCATAGGAAGAAGTTACTCCTTTTGGGGGACTCAGTTGTCCAGGGAATGGATATGGGCACAGATAGCAGAGAGGAAGGGGAGGTAAAGCGCCTTCCAGGAGGCACAGCTCGGAAAGAGGGGGAGTGCATCCAGAGGATCGCTGAAGCTGTGGCAAGGAGGGGAGGGCTGGAGGTCACTATCCACTTGGGGACAAATGACCTATCCAAGGATAAGGCAAGCTTACAGCAGGTGAAGGAGGACTTCACAGTGTTGGGAGGGTGCCTAGGGAAGGTAGCAAATTTACATCTTCGGAGGTGCTGCCAGTCCACGGTCGGGGGGAGGAATCTCCACATTAACTTCAATACATGTGTAACCCCTAGATGGCGCTATCCCAGGGGCTACTACCCCTGCCTGATTTGCCACTAACAGGTTGAGGGGCCTGGATCCAATGGCGGGTGCCTCCACCCAGAGGTCAGGGTTTGCAATAGTTAAACTTACTTGGTCACAGCCCTCTGGGACACTGCAACCCCCCTTTCTTCCCACTAGTGGCCCACACAATATATCAGAATTACCTTCACAGTATACACTTACCCCCAGGACTAGTTCCGGCACTGGGACCTCCTGTGAAATAAGATACAGTGCAACAATCACAGTACAGTACTTTAACATAGACAAATACCTCAGGCAGTATAACTTTGCTGAAACAAGCAGCTCGATTTATTTAGGGGATATAACAAGGACAGGGAAATCAGGTTAATTAGCTTATCACTTTACTATCTACCTATGGCTCGTGCACAGGCCTATCCCTACCAGTTACTGTCCCTGGGTACCAAGCCCTAGTGGCTGGTCCAAACCGTGGCAGCTGGTAGGGGCCCTTTCACACAGTGAAAAGAAAAATTAGTTTAAACAGTCAGCAGTACAGTGATTCCATTTGGATTTAATGTGGCAATTCAACAGGGAGCTGACCCTGAATTAGTACTCACGACCTCCAAACAAGATAGGGTCCTTCAACGCCAGCAGGGCTACTCTTGAGCTCCACGACTCTTCACACATTTATATGGTAAAAAAGAAAGTACTATACCAGGCAGGCTGCTTCTCTATCCCGATCGCAATTACTGCACAATACCGGGAGAACACACAGCAGATTCAGTTCCTGACAGACCGAGTGCAATTCAACAATTTCTCAGTCTTCTACAGGTGAGCCTGGTTTCTACTCTTCAGAGATCCTTTGATTCTTTTCACAGGACGGATTCAGTCCTAACAAGCAGTTACACAAGCTGCAGACCGGAACTGGGGCCTTACACACGTTTTTGACTGAAACTGTGCACTGAAGGAGCACAGGGTTTCTTTCCCTTCACTGCCAGAGCTAAACTGAACTCCAACAGAAAAACCGGCACTTCCTTTGAGTCCTCCCAGTTCTGACTGGATTGGCTGTCACTCACACAGACTGCTGCTGTTGGTCCAAAAGGCGCCAAGTCTAAACTACATCTCCCAGAGTCACTGCCCATACAATCCTCTTGGCTGGCTCAGATTATGAGTCCAAGTTCTGATTGCCCAAGGCACCATTTTAGAGCTAGCTTACTCCCACACTGATTGGTCCAGTTCAGCAGTTCAAAACCAGAATGGGAACTAGGCAGACACAGTTCTGACTGCAAAGAAAGCAGGTTAGACAAACTGTCATTTCATTATTACTCTAAATGATTTCTGGCAAACAGTTACATCTTAGATGGGTCCTTTGCACTCCTAGTGACTGCAAAAATGGAGTGAATTGGCAGCAGCTCGAGTGGTACTCAAACAGAAAGCACACAGTCCCCCCATACAAACTAATTATGTCTGCAAGCAGACAGCTCTTAAAGAGACAGTACCAGACGCTCTAAAACACTCACTGACAAATGGCTAAACGAAACACCATTCAGGCTTGGAGCATTCAAGCAAGCTCCTGGAGTCTTTTGGGAACCCCCATTTGCAGGGGTTACACCTTCCTGGCCTGGGAAAGCTTGGCGTCCGCGTCAAGCAAGTACCCATAAGTTTTAACTGCAACCATATACATTTGCATTAGGCTCACACATGTAATCATCAGTCAATACATCATTTTACCAAGAACACATTTCTGAAACATTGCAAAGTCGTCACTCTTTACACAGTATTACACACACATTGTACCATAACTCAAGTTATTACCTCTTGTACATGAAACCTGAAGAGAGGGCCTTCCTATCAGTTACCTTGGGGCTGGACGGGCAAGGGCACCATACTTAGAGGGCAACACAAGTAACTTGGAGTTAGCACTGATGCTCAGTTTGGGCAATGAGCTCCGGGACACATACACTCCTTTATGGACAACATTGAGAGGCAAGTCCACAGGCCTCCCAAGTGAATCATAACTGAGGGTGCACCACAGGCTTTACAGCTCGACCAGTCTTTCTAGGGGAACTGTTACAGTCTCTGCACTCTGAGCCTCATTTTCAGCATTGTCCTCACTTGTCAGGAGAGTCTCCCTGGGGTAGAAGGCTAGAACTTGGGGCACTTTCAGCTCCAGGAGTTACAGTTTCTGAGTCCACAACATTTGGCTGCATGGAGAGCTTTGGACACTGGCAGTGGACTGTCGGGACACTCAAAATACTCTTCTTGTTCGGGTGTATCACCAGTCTGCCCCAATCTATCATTTCCTCCCGAAAGCTCAAACAGTTCAACCATGCACAATGATTCCATTTCATCTGATCTGATGCTTTGCACTTCACTTTCTGGAGCATTGGCTCCAGGGATGAAGCTGAGGGCTTAGACAGTCCAGAAGGCCCAGCTTTGTCTCCAGTATTGACTAGGGATTGCCCGAAACAGTTGACTCAGTTAGAAGAAGGATAGTATTCAAAGTCACTCTCACTTTCTTCTGATATGGACTGACAGTCATGCTCAACTGGGACTTGTGCAGGGAACACTTTAACTCTGCTTCTGTAGGTGCAGACTTTCTTGATCTTTTCTTAGCAGCAGCCCTAGTCACTGGTCCAGAGGGGCATCTTCTAGGGCTCAGACTCAATTAAGATTTGTCCAATGGGCAGTAAATGATTTCTATGCATTGTTTTTACATCTTTTGAATTATTCTCAGGCCTTACTTTACACTGGCAGATATTCTAGTTTGCCCACTACAATGTGAGGGAGATGGTGCCATCTGTCAGCAATCTTGTGCTTGCCATGCAGTCCCAGATTTCTTAGCAATACCCGATCTCCCTCCTGGAGTTCCTGTGCTTTCACCTTTTTATCATACCTTCTTTGTTGGCCAGATTTCTTTTGGCAGCCATGGTTTGAGCCAGTTGGTACGCATGAGTTAGCTGGGCCTTTAACTTTGCACATACTGTAAATAGTTGTCAGCTTGAACCCCATCAGGAGAGACCCCCAAAACACACATCTACTGGTAGTGAGCTTCTCTTCCAAACATCAGGCGGTAGGGGAGAATCCAGTGGCATCACTTTTGGTGCAGTTATAAGCATGTACCAGGGTGCTAATTTGTTGGCTCCATCTAAGCTTGTCCTTTGGGTGCAGGGTGCCTAGCATATCTAGCAAAGTCACGGTTGAAACGTTCAGGCTGTGGGTCCCCTGGGGTGGTAAGGAGTGGTTCTGGACTTTCGCACTCCCACAGAGAAAGCATCTCTTTGATCAGACGACTCTCAAAGTCTCTCCCTTGATCAGAATGGATTCTTTGTGGAGCCCATAGTGAACAAAAAGTTTTCTACAAGTACTTTGGCCACAGTGGATGCTTTCTGGTCTTTGGTGGGAAAGCTTGGGCATATCTCGTGAAATGGTCAGTGACCACCAGCACATTACTGATATTTCTTTGATCTGACTCCAAACTCAGAAAATCAATACAGACCAGCTCCATGGGTGCACTGGTGGTGATGTTAACAAGGGGCAGCCCTCTGAGACAAAGCTTTCCTCTGTAATAGCGACTACAAGTTTGAATGTGTTGCTCCACATCAGCCCCCATCTTAGGCCAATAGAATCTGGATCTCACCAAGTCAAGTGTTCTGTCTATACCAAGGTGCCCCATGTGGTTGTGCAAGGACCTCAGTACTGAGTCTCGAAAGGCAGTGGGCAGCACTAGTTGTTGTCTGTCTACTTGTCCCCTCTGTCTACTGTTTCTCTGTATAACAGTTTATTGATCAGTTTCAACTTAGGACCTTCTTTGTATAACAGTGCAGTTCTCAAATCAGTGGAGCGTAATTTGGACACATCTTTTCCTGCATAGAGGGCTTCTAAAGCTGCTTTGATCATGGGATCCAGGGATTGAGCCACTTGAATACTGTCATTGTCCAGCTGAGGCAGTGCACCAATGTCTATTGCAGAAAAGTGGCAATAAGCAGCAGGTATGCAATTCTCAGAGGCTCCCAAGCAATCCACCATGCAGTCCACTGCGTCCGTGGACATTTGTTCCTCCTGTCAAACTTCCGGCAGAGTGCCCAGAATGTCAGGTTCTGCCAATCGGACCCAATCATTCTGGGGAACAGGCCTCTGGGAGAGGCATCAGCATCTATGTGGTTCAGACCTGCTCGGTATTCGAGAGCATAGTCATATGTAGATAATGCACGAGAAAGCCACCTATGGCCAGTGGCATCCAACAGCTGAGGTCTGCACATAGGTCAAAGGATTATTGTCAGTTTTACTAGTATTTTAGCCCCATACAAGTACTCATGGAATTGGTCAACAATAGCCTACTTCAAAGCTAGGAACTCTAACTTATGTACAGGATAGTTCTTTTCGGATGGGGTCAGGCTTCTACTGGCAAAGGCCACTGGTCTCAGGCCATTCTCTTGCTCTTGGTACAAACAGCCCCCAACCCTTGCAAGCTAGCATCAGTGTGCAGGACGTAAGGTTTTCTTGGATCGGCATAGGCCAGCACTGGAGCATGGGTAAGTTGATATATGATCTCATGAAAAGCAGTCTCACAATCAGAGTCCAGCGGGCCCCAAATACTTCACTCGGATGAAAATACACTCTTTCAGTCTTGAGGGACGCTGACTTTTAGTATTTTTGTGGGTTGGGATACCCTTGAGTAAGGTTAAGTAAAGGCGGATCACTCTTGAATAGTCCTTGATGAGCATGATAATAACCACAGAATCCCAGGAATCTTTGCAGTTCTTTTAGATTTTGGTCTGTGGCCAGGTGGTCAAGGCCTCAACTTTACTTGGGTCGGTCTCTATTCCTCGGTGGATACTATGTGTCCCACATACTTTACTGATGTTTGAAAGAATTGACACTTATCAATGGACAGTTTAAGGCCAAAGTCCCTCCAGTCGGTCCAATACCTTAAATAATCTGCTCTCATGTTCCTCCAGTGAGCTGCCAAACACAATAACATCATCTAGGTATACCAGGCACTCTAGTAAGTTCATGTCCCCCCTGCAGCTCCATCAATCGTTGAAAAGTGGCTGGGGCACCCGAAATCCCTTGAGGCATCCTCATGATTCATAGAAATCAAGCGGACAGATAAGGCCGTCTTCTCACGGTCCTCTGGGGCCATGGGGATCTGTTAGTACCCACTGCGGAGATCCAGCACAGAAGAACCACTTGCTCCCGTTTAGAGCAGTCCAAAGCATCCTGAATCAGGGGGCATTGTGTACTGATCAGGGATAGTCCGACGGTTTAAGGTGCGATAATCCACACACATCCTTACTGTTCCATTCTTTTTCCTCACTACCACAATGGGGGAAGCATAGGGCTTCTGGATTCTTGTATTACACCAGCAGCTAACATCTCTTGCAGATGCCGTCTCACATCATCTATGTCAGCCAGGTGCCAGGCGTCGAGACCTCTCACCGAAATGGTCTTTCGTCATGCAGCCGGATATTGTGCTCAGCTCCTTGCACGCATCCTACATCCCATTCCTTTACAGAAAACACCTGGTCTCTCGGGCAAGCTTCTCACTGATCCTCACTTTCCATTCAGCTGGCAGCGGGGGAGTCGCGAAATCAAACAAGTCAGGCGTTACTCTGTCATTCTTCCTTGAACTCTTGCTGCTGGGTAGCACTGCAGTGTCTGCACAATGCACATTAGCCAGGATGCAACCTCTGTTTTTCGGAGCGAATGTCTCTTTTCGGCACATTATGAACTGGACCATTACCCTTCTGGCATAAGCATGAGCTCCTAAGCGGGCAAAATACTAGAGCTTGACCAGCAGTCCCTCTGGCAATTTTCCATCGCCTGGTGCATCCAACATTAATATTTTATTCTTAACATCCTTTCTGATCACGGACCTCTCCCTGTAAGGTACACTGGCATTTTAGCCAGGATCAGAGACTCAGGATCCTTCTTCCATACAATTCCGACCCGGTTCCTCTGGTTCTGTTTTTCAGCATCTCTCTGTACCTCATGAGCCTTCTTAATTATTGAGACTCTTAAAGCTCTACTAGTCTTTGACCCCTGTTTTCATAACACAACTGCTCAATACTTCCAACATATGAGCATTTGTTCCAATCAACAAAGGACACCATCATACAGTCCAGTGGGGGGACACACTAAGGCTAGGGTCTCTACTTGTTCAGCCACTCCAGCCACGGAGGTGGGAAAGACAGCCAAGTCGGATATACCGGAATAGGGGTAGGCCTTCTCCTTAACCCCATACATGCAGTCCCTTCTAATGGTTGTAAAAGTACGTCTGACAAATGCTACAGATTACCAATCCTGGAGATTTATAATTGTCTTAGGAGCCACTATCCAATACAACTCTGTAGACACTCCATTCACCTTTACAGTGGTCTCCATGGAGGGACCCACTATTCTGGACCAGTCTGGAGAGGTGGTAGTGGGGGCCTGGGCAACTGACCTTGCCACAAAGGAGCGTGAATTAGCATTTTGGTGCCCTCACTGGGATCATGTCATTCCACCTCTTAACCACTGATTTCTTCTCGGAAGCTCTCCTTGTAGCCTATTCTGCAACTGTCAGTGTCTTTTGGGGACTGGCATTTCCCTTTCATGTGCCCATCTTTCCCACAATTATAGCAGAACATACTTTCTGGAGTTTGAGCTGGCGGGCGCCACACTGGGAGCCAGGGCGGGAGTATTACTAACTTTGAAACCTGGGTGCCATCTCTGTCTCTGGGCGTGATAAGCATTTGGAGCATCTAGTCAGTTTCTCCACTTCCATGGTCAAGGAATTGAGTTTGGAGCTGTTATCAGCAGGAGACATGGGTAGTACCCCCACCCCATAGCAGATGCAGTCGGATGAAATCAGGGGCCCGTACTTACAGGCGTAGCCTTCATAAAGGACTGTTTTTGATTCCGGATCTCTCTCAACAGTTCCTTCCATTGTGGCATATCTTTTTCCTTGTCAGAGCACTCATTGACTGTCAACTCTCTGAACTTCGCCATGATGGGTCACCCTCAGTCACTGGGTCGTGAAACACGCTGTTGGTGCAGGTACCTCGAAGTCGCCTTTTCTCAACTCCTCGAATTTCTCTCATTAACTCATCATAGGAGGGTGGGAGTTCCAGTCGGTTGCCAGGGCGTAACTGAAGCAGCAGCAGTTCTGGAGAAGGGGCAGACTTAAAGATTCTGTCCAAGTCTGGTTCGGTCCAAGTTCAATCGGCTGGCAAACTACCCTTTCTGGGGCATTCTTGCAACAATTTTTCCACCGAGAGACATACACAGACAACAACTCCCCTTGGTACTGTTGTGCATTTCTTACTCTCCACCATAGGTCCTCCATCAGAATCGAAACCCATACACATTCTCCAAGGCCTCAAGATGGAGGCCCTGTACCACGAGTCGCTTCAGGGTTACCAGGCCCATTGGCTTACGGATGAAGCTTTGTGTATATGGGGCGGGATATACGGAGGCTCTCACTAACCCTCTTTAAGCACCCCGCCTTCCGGGCATTGCCATTCTAGCACTTGGGGGCAACATAGTCTATCCAGGTCTCAGTCATCCTCCTTAGGGAAGTGGGAGGGTGCCAGAGAAGATCCTCAACCTTAACGGTAGGTCGTGACTAATGGCAGGTGCAGAAATAGGAGTCTGCATTGGTTCAGCCACCATTACGGGCACTGGAGCAGGAGAGGGTGTTGGGAGGAACACCCCAGGTGGCAAGAATAGTTTCTTCAAGTCCTCCACAGTTTCCCCCTCCCAGCAACCATTCAGCAAATTTCTCCTCAAAAGTTTCCAGATAGTGGTGAGGCTGATTCCCCGATCTTCTGTCCTTAGTTATCACTCTCCAAGCAGTGAGGGCTCCCTCTGGGAGTAATGGTCTGTGGCACTTTGGAGCTATCTATGGATCCTTAAACTTTACTAGGGCCAGGAAAGTGTGGGTGAGCAGATTAGCATGCCAACCCACCACCACAGGGTTTTGTAAACCTTCCACCTTGGAAAGTACTCCCGCACAGTGTCCGTAGATGATACCAGGGGATGTCCAGGATAAGCATAGCATTTTGGGGGTCGATCTCCTCCCAGTACACCACTCCACCAGCCGGTGCACAGCCACTTCTGTCGGGTACCCATTTTTTTCTTAACAGTGGTTCAGTAAATATGGCCACTAGAGGACACACAATCCCAACGGTGAGCCTCAAGATGTAACCCTAGATGGCGCTATCCAGGGGCTACTACCCTGCCTGATTTGCCACCAACAGGTTGGGGGCCTGGATCCAATGGCGGGTGCCTCCACCCAGAGGTCAGGGTTTGCAATAGTTAAACTAACTTGGTCACAGCCCTCTGGGACACTGCAACCCCTTTCTTCCCACTAGTGGCCCACACAAAATATCAGAATTACCTTCACAGTATACACTTACCCCCAGGTCTGGTTCCCGCTGGGACCTCTCATGAAATGAGATACAGTGCAACAATCACAGTACAGTACTTTAACATAGACAAATACACTCCAGGCAGTATAACTTTGCTGAAACAAGCAGCTCTGATTTATTTAGGGATATAACAAGAAGGACAGGGAAATCAGGTTAATTAGCTTATCCTCTAATAATCTACCTATGGCTCTGTGCTGGAGGCCCTGTCCCTATCAATTACTGCCCTAGGTACCCAAGCCCTAGTGGCTAGTCAAAACCGTGGCAGCTGGTAGGGGCCCTTTCACACAGAGAAAGGAGAATTAAACAGTCAGCAGTACAGTAATTCCATTTGGATTTAATCGGCAATTCAACAGGGAGCAACCTGAATTAGTACTCACGACCTCCAAATAAGATAGGGTCCTTCAATGTCAGCAGAGGCTCACTTGAGGTACACAAACCTCTTCACACATCCATATAAAAGCACTACCAGGCAGGCTGCATCTATGTCCGATGCAATGACTGCACAATACCGAAGACACACAGCAGATTCAGTTCCCGACAGACCGAGAGTGCAATTTTCAACAATTCCTCCAGTCTTCTACAGGGTGAGCCTGGTTTCTACTCTTCAGAGATCGCGATTCTGAGTGCTTTTCACAGGGGCCAGTTCCAGTCCTAACAAGCTGTTACACAAGCTGCAGACCGGAACTCTGGGCCTTACACGCTTTTTTGGACTAAAACTGCACACACTGAAAAGCACAGGGCTCCTTCCTTCTTCACTGCAAAAGCTCAACTGAAACCAACAAAACAAAACCGGGCACTTCCTTGAGTTCCTCCCAGTTCTTGACTGGATTGGCTATCACTCACAATAGACTGCTGTTGTTGGTCCAAAAAGGCACTGAAGTTCTAAACTACATCTCCCAGAGTCACTGCCCATACAATCCTCTTGTGGCTGGCTCAGATTATGGAGTCCAAGTTCTGATTCGTCCAAGGCACCATTTTAGAGCTAGCTTACCCCACACATTGGTCCAGTTCAGCAGTTCAAAACTAGAATGGGGAACTAGCAGACACAGTTCTGACTGCAAAGAAAGCAGGTTAGACAAACTGTAATTTCATTATTACTCTAAATAATTTCTGGAAACAGTTACATCTTTCAGATAGGTTCCCTTTGCACTCCTAGTGACTGCAAAAATGAAAGTGAATTGCAGCAGCTTGAGTGGTACTCAATCAAAGAAACACACAGTCCCTTATACAAACTAATTATGTCTGCAAGAAGACAGCTCTTAAAGAGACAGTACCAGAGGTGTTCTAAAAACACTCTGATAAATGGCTTAAATGCCAAACACCATTCAGGCTTGGAGCATTCAAGCAAGCTCCTGGAAGTCTTTTGGGAACTCCCATTTGCAGGGGGGTTACACCTGCAACAATTTTAGCAGCCGAGATACATACACAGACAACAACTCCCCTTGGTACTGTTGTGCATTTCTTACTCTCCACCATAGATCCTCATCAGAATCTGGGCTCCCATACACATTCTCCAAGGCCTCAAGATTGGCCGTACAGTCACTTCAGGGTTACTGGCCCGTTAGCCACGGATGGTAGCCCAGGGCAGGACTTCCGGAGAGGCTCTCACCTAACTCTCTTTCGCTTTTGGACTTCCGAGCATTGCCATTCTAGCACTTAGGGCGCAACATGGTCTATCCAGGTCTCCAGTCATCCTCCCCTTGGGGGTGTGGGAGGAGCAGAGAAGATCCTCAACCTTCGGTAAGAGTCGTGACTAATGGCAGGTGCAGAAATCAGGAGTCTGCATTGGTTCAGCCACCATTACGGGTACTCGGGCGGAGAGGTGTTGGGAGAGGAACACCCCTAGGTGACAAGAAAGTTTCTTCAAGTCCTCCACAGTTTTCCCTTCCCCAGCAGCCATTTAGCAAATTTCTCCTCAAAAGTTTCAGACAGTGGTGGGGGCTCATTCCCCACGGTCTTTACTGTACTTAGTTATCACTCTCCAGGCAGTGAGGGCTCCCTCTGGGGTAATGGTCTGTGGCACTTTGGAGCTATCTATGGGATCCTTAAACTCTACTAGGGCCAGGAAAGTGTGGGTGAGCAGATTAGCATGCCGACCCACCACCACAGGGTTTTGTAAACCTTCCACCTTGGAAAGTACTCCCTGTACAGTGTCCTTATTGATACCCAGGGGGATGTCCAGGATAAGCATAGCATTTTGGGGGTCAATCTCCTCCCCAGTACACCACTCCACCAGCGGTGCCTAGCTACTTCTGTCGCGGTACCCATTTTTTCTTAACAGTGGTTCGTAATATGGCCACTAGAGGACACACAATCCCAGCGGTGAGCCTCAAGATGTAACCCCTAGATGGCGCTATCCCAGGGCTACTACCTCGCCTGATTTGCCACTAACAGGTTGAGGGCCTGGATCCAATGGCGGTGCCTCCACCCAGAGGTCAGGGTTTGCAATAGTTAAACTTATTGGTCACAGCCCTCTGGGACACTGCAACCCCTCTCTTCCCACTAGTGGCCCACACAATATATCAGAATTACTTCACAGTATACACTTACCCCCAGGACTAGTTCCGGCACTGGGACCTCCTGTGAAATAAGATCAGTGCAACAATCACAGTACAGTACTTTAACATAGACAAATACTCAGGCAGTATAACTTTGCTGGAAACAAGCAGCTCTGATTTATTTAGGGGATATAACAGGACAGGGAAATCAGGTTAATTAGCTTATCACTTTACTATCTACCTATGGCTCTGTGCAGGCCTATCCTATAATTACTGTCCCTGGGTACCCAAGCCCTAGTGGCTAGTCCAAACGCGTGGCAGCTTAGGGCCCTTTCACACAGTGAAAAGAAAAATTAGTTTAAAACAGTCAGCAGTACAGTGATTCCATTTGGATTTAATGTGGCAATTCAGCGGGGAGGCGACCCTGAATTAGTACTCACGACCTCAAACAAGATAGGGTCCTTCAGCGTCCAGCAGGGCTACTCTTGAGCTCCACGAGACTCTTACACATTTATATGGTAAAAGAAAGTACTATACCAGGCAGGCTGCTTCTCTATCCGATCGCAATTACTGCACAATACCGGGAGAACACACAGCAGATTCAGTTCCTGACAGACGAGTGCAATTCAACAATTTCTCCAGTCTTCTACAGGGTGAGCCTGGTTTCTCTCTTCAGAGATCCTTTGATTCTTTTCACAGGACGGATTCAGTCCTAACAAGCAGTTACACAAGCCGAGACCGGACTCGGGGCCTTACACACGTTTTTGACTGAAACTTGCACTGAAGGAGCACAGGGTTTCTTTCCCTTCACTGCCAGAGCTAAACTGAACTCCAACAGAAAAAGGCGGACTTCCTTTGAGTTCCTCCCAGTTCTTGACTGGATTGGCTGTCACTCACAATAGACTGCTGCTGTTGGTCCAAAAGGCGCCAAGTCTAAACTACATCTCCAGAGTCACTGCCCATACAATCCTCTTGTGGCTGGCTCAGATTATGAGTCCAAGTTCTGATTCGGCCCAAGGCACCATTTTAGAGCTATTACCCCACACTGATTGGTCCAGTTCAGCAGTTCAAACCAGAATGGGAACTAGGCAGACACAGTTCTGACTGCAAAGAAAGCAGGTTAGACAAACTGTCATTCATTATTACTCTAAATGATTTCTGGCAAACAGTTACATCTTTCAGATAGGTTCCCTTTGCACTCCTAGTGACTGCAAAAATGGAGTGAATTGGCAGCAGCTCGAGTGGTACTCAAACAGAGAAGCACACAGTCCCCCATACAAACTAATTATGTCTGCAAGCAGACAGCTCTTAAAGAGACAGTACCAGGGCTCTAAAACACTCACTGACAAATGACTAAGCATAAAACACCATTCAGGCTTGAGCATTCAAAGCAAGCTCCTGGAAGTCTTTGGGAACCCCCATTTGCAGGGGTTACATGGTTGAAAGGCTGGTGCAATGAGAAGGGTATGGCTTCACTGGGGACTGGGGACCCACCTGAGTGATGCAGCCCTGTACAGTGGGGATGGACTGCATCTGTCCAGCAAGAGGAAGGCAGCCCTCAATGGATGGTTTAAATGCTTTGCTTACGAATGTTTAAACTAGCGGGGGGGCAACAGGAGCAGGGAAACTCAGGCAGCCCACCCCCACATGGTAGAGAAAGCAGAACAATGGAGCAGAAAGAGGAGTTGATATCGTCATCCGGGTCAGGCAGAAAGGGAGTAGGAAAGGAATCGGGAACACAAGAGAAAAATATCAGGAAAGGGGGGAAGATGCAGGGGACCAAAAACAGGAAGAGGGAGAGGTCAGGCAGTAAACGTGGAAGGTCATGTTGACCAATGCACGCAGCCTGAGAAACAAAGTCCCAGACAAGGAGGAGACCTGGATATAGTAGCAATAACTGAAACCTGGTACACAGCTAATCATGAGTGGGAAACAAATGTATCAGAATATGTTCTATTCAGGAGGGATAGGGAGGGCGTAAAGGAAGGGGGAGTAGTCCTGTATGTCAGAGGGAATAATGGCAACATAGGTACAGGGTAGGCAGGGGGAGGCTGAGGCACTGTGAGTCACCCTTGAACCTGGAAATGGCACAGCAATATGCACAGGGGTGATACACAGGCCTCCAGGACAGGGAGAGGAACTGGACAGGGAGCTAGTGGAGGAAATACACGAGATGGCAAGGAAAGGTGAAATTCTACTGATGAGGGATTTCAATATGCCAGACATGGATTGGAACACCAGTGTAGCTGCTTCAGCCAGAAGCAGAAGCATCCTTGATTCACTCCAGGAGGCCAGACTCAGGCAGCTTTTGCTTGATCCCACCAGAGACAGGGCAATTCTGGATCTAGTAATGACCAACAGGGGATCGAATCGCAGATGTCCAAGTAGAAGGACAACTGGAATCCAGCGATCACAACATTGTGTGGTTCAGCATAGGGACAGAAACTCACTCAAGTCATACTAGGACAGAGGTTTTGGATTTCAAAAATGCTGACTTCACTGAAAAGGGAAGGGGTATCAAAAGAGCCCTGGAGAGGACGGGGGCAGGAGGGGGAGAGGAAGAACTGTGGAAGTGTCTAAAGGAAGCCTTAGTGGAAGTAACAAACCAATGCATCAGAATGGTATCCAAAGACAAGAGAAGGAGAAAGCCATTGTGGTTCTCGAGGGAGATGGAAGAAAAGGTCAGGGCAAAAAGGAAAGGGTTCAGGAAATATAAGGAGACCCAAAGGGAGGAGTACCTAGAGTGTCTAAGGGAAGCGGGAAAGGCAGTAAGGAGCGCAAAGGCACGGACTGAGGAAGGTTTAGCACAGTTAAGAAAGGGGATAAGACATTCTTCAGGTATATCAGCGAAAGGAGGAAAAACAAAGGGGGGATTGCAAAGCTCAAGGAAAAAGGAGGGGACTGCAAGGAAGGTGACATGGAAAAGGCAGAAACACTGAATAAATATTTCTGTTCAGTATTCGCAGAAGAGGGGGAGGGACAAGGGCCACAGCAGTCCAGCAGTTGCCAAGGGGGTGAAGAGGTGGACAATAGTCCATTCACAGGGGAAAGAGTCCTGCAGGAGCTCACTAAATTAAATGTGGACAAAGTGATGAGACCAGATGGCATACACTCAAGGATATTAAGAGAACTGTGAAGGGAGATAGCAGAACCTCTGGCAGCCATGTTCAGAGTCATTCAACATGGGGTGGTACCAGAGGATTGGAAGAGGGCACATGTGGTCCCTCTACACAAATCCAGCTGCAGGGGGGAGGCAGGGAACTATAGGCCCATCAGCCTCACCTCAGTAATGGGGAAGATCATGGAGACATTGCTTAAAGAAAGGATAGTGGGGCATCTAGAAGCCATCGGAGCCCAGGACCGTAGGCAACATGGTTTCACAGTGGGGAGGTCATGTCAGACAAATGTGGTGGATTTCTTCGACTGGGTGACAAAGGAAATAAATCAGGGTGGGGCAGTGGACATTGCTTACCTTGATTTCAGCAAAGTCTTTGACACTGTCCCACATAGGTGGCTGATTAGCTGATAAACAAGCTGGGTAGGCTGGGCATGGGGGATAGGGTGGTAAACTGGGTTAGCAACTGGCTAACAGACAGGAGGCAGAGGGTGGTGGTAAATGGGGTGCAGTCTGGGGAGAGGGAGTGACCAGTGGGGTGCCTCAGGGATTGGTCCTGGGGTCAGTCCTGTTCAATGTCTTCATGAGTGACACTGCAGAAGGGCTGGAGGGAAAGGTCTGCTTGTTTGCAGATGACACCAAGATCTGTAACAGAGTGGATACCCTAGAGGGAGTGGAGAAAATATGGAGGAACCTGGGGAAACTTGAAAAATGGTCTGAGGACTGGCAACATGGTCTGAGGACTGGCAACTAAAGTTTAATTCAAAAAAGTGCAACATTATGCATGGGGGAGGGGGTTGCTGATAGTCACAAAGGAGGAAAGGGATCTTGGGGTTATTATTTCAGATGACTTGAAAATGTCAAAGCAGAGTGCCAAGGCAGCATGGGGGGGCCAGTGGCATGCTGGGGTGCATAGGCAGGGGTATCACCAGCAGAAGGAGGGAGGTAGTGATGCCATTATATAAAACCATGGTCGGGTCTCACATGGAGTACTGTGTGCAGTTCTGGAGGCTGCACCTTCATAAGGACATTAACAGGTTGGAGATGGTCCAGATAAGGGTGACTAAGTTGGTACAGGGCTTGCAACACGAGACTTATGAGGAGAGATTAAGGGACCTCAATATGTACTTGTTGGAAGAGAGGAGGGCAAGAGGGGGCATGATAGAAACATAGTACCTCAAGGGTATAAACAAGGTGCAGGGGGGAGACATTTTCCAGTACAGGAGGAGCACAAGAATGAGGGAGTATGACATGAAATTGGAAGGTGGGGGGTTAAGAGGGAATGTGAGGAAGTTCTTCTTCACAGAGAGGGTGGTGGATGCATGGGATGGTCTGCCTCAAGAGGTGGTGGGAGTGAGCACTGTGGATGGATTCAAGCTTGCTTGGGACAGGCATGGGGAACCATAGAGGTGCAGCATTGGGTGGGTCGGAAGCAGCAGTCCAGTACAAGGGCTTACGGGCAGACTTGATGGGTAAAGTGGTCCTTATCTACTGACAATTTCTATGTTTCTGTGCTTGGTTGACTGGGGTGTCTCCAGCACTTGCCCTTGAACCACAGTTTAACACCACACAAGTTTACCAAAGGTGGTGGCAACAGCATGTGCACAGTGGCATTCGTCACAGTATCTTCCACAGGACACATTAGTTGCCTACTACTGTCTGGAGACAGTGCTTTGTATTTCTTTGTACTGTCTCTTTAAGAGGAGAAGCAAACTTTTGTTTTTGTTAATCTGTTCCAGGTGCATCTGGGAATTGTAGTTCACCCAGGCTGCCTTTGCAACGTTCCATCCTGTAGTTAAAAAAAAACAGCTGGTTTAATAACATGAACAGAACAAGTAACACAGACTTTTAAAACACAGCACCCATATGAAAGGTGTTAAATTTCAGAACAAGAAAGGTGACTACAAGGTCTGTGTGTGTGCATGGGGGTGGGGGTGGGGCAGGGGGAAGCGGCTGAGTTTGAAATGACATTGGAAGGGAACTACAGCCCCCAGAGTGCTTTGTGGCATGCCAGCAGGTCACAGTGATAAATAAATGGGCTATGAAACTAGATTGTGAGAGGCCACTTCCTGGTGCAGCACGGGTAAGTGTGCAGGTGTTGCTCCCCCAATATTGGTGGGACTGTTATCTCAGAACTTGACATGGGGGTTGGTGGGGAGGAGGAGGAGGAGTGGGGTCAGCTTAAAGGCATACACAAAGGGTCTTTGTTTGGTTTTGGTCTGAGTGTAATGAGCCACTTCAGCAGCTGATTCTGGCTAGCAAACTGCAGAAAACCGTCACTTGTGTACACTTGCTCATTCAGAAAACATGTAGAAAAAGAAAGTTTGCAGATGTTCTGATACTTGGAAGTCTGGACTCTCTGGGGCAGTTTGCTGTGTTTTATTGGACCGACAGTATACATTGTACAAAGATATTAAGAGCACACAGGTGTTTTGGACCACACAGGTTCCTTTGTCAAGCATGTCTGCAGGGCAGGGGCGGCACAAGTTCTCTGGAAGCAATCCTTACTTTAGCTCAGCTGCAGGTCTGTTTACTTTTGGTAAAGAAGGGCTGGGTTCGAGTCCTGATGGCTCTCTGAGGAGCTGTTTCATTCTTTGTGTGCCATGGCGGCAGTAATAAAGACACTGACTGGCTCCTGTTATTAAGGAAAAGGCAGTGTAGTCAGGTTTCTAAAACATTACAAGTTGAAGAAGTGGCAGTGCCCTTGGATCCTCACCTAGTACCGAGCCAGTACATTTATCTGCAAGGCTATGCAGCACAGAAATTAAATGTTGATGAAAATTTTTGCACCTACACCTAACTCCTGTCTATACATGACACATTCACTGCCGTTTGAGCCCTCAGGCACTGTTGAACAGCAGAAATTAGCCTTCTGATTGGTCCACTGCCAGTAAAATGTAGCCCAGTACAACCAGTGGCGTCCATCACAGTGCAGAAGCACACCCTCTTTATGTCACTTCATAGCTCTTTTGTCCTCACTAATCTCAGTGTTTTATTCTCTTGATTCCGTACTTTTTTGTTTTTATTATGAAAGAAGCAGTTTTGGGCACAAGTGCAGCTAGCGGCTGCTTGGGGGTGCCAGCTGAACATGGGAGCTTTAAAGCAGAAATTGGAAGCAGAGGTCAGCTTTAGACACAATATGTGTTGAATATTCTTAGAGATTTTGTTGGGTATTGGGTTGGATGAAGGGAAGGGAGGTTGCAAAAACACCAAAATAGTGTCTTCTTGGGTGCCGTGGCATCTAAAATCAGCCCTGTGAGGTTTAGGAGAAGGTTGTCCAGCCAGCCTGTCAGACGCTCCAGATTGCATTTAGTGAAGATGTGTGTTTGTAATGCTGTAACTATTGGCAACAGGGAAAGGGAAAAGGCCTGGCTGTCACAGCGCGCACTGCTGTGTATAAATAGATCAGTCTGCATTAACTGAAAGGGCTCTACAAGAAGCTAGTGGGACTTCAGCATGGCGATCAATAGCAGGCCCCCTGACCTTTAACCCCTGTACTGCCATGAGTATCCTTGGAGTAATAAAACAAGGAAAGGTCTGACTCGCACACCGCACTAGATTTTATTTCCTTAAAGTAAAATTTTTTCATGTCATTTCAGTATTTCAACTGTCTGCCACAACACAAACATATAATTTGTCGGCAGATAAGGATTGCTTGGCCGACCTAATTTATTTATTTATTTATTATATAATCGGATTGTATAATTTGCCCAGGTTTCCGTGCCTGCAGTATCTCTGTAGACCCTACCTGATCTCCAGTTCTTCCTCCCTCCTCCATTCCTTTCCACTAAGATTCCCTTATGCCTATCCCATGCTTTCTTGAAGCCCACCACTGTTGTCAGCCCAGCCACATTGACTGTTAGGCTGTTCCGGGTATCCACCACTTCAAGTGCTACTTCATATCTCTCCTGAATCTGCTCTCCACCAACTTCATAACATGCCTTTTTTCTGAAAAATACTCCCCTCCTCTACTTTATTCACCCCCATAAAAAATTTAACTATCTCTATCATATTCCTCCTCTCGTCCAGGGTGTACATGTTGATGGGTTTACCCATGTCATGGCGACATGAATCTGATCACTGTAAATTAGGGCACCAGAACCATGCGCGCAGCTACCGTGCACGTACATTCCACAACCCAAGTAGAGTAAGTGACGGGGACAGCAGGGAGAGACAGTTGGTTTTGTGGGGGCTTTCTTCCTGCACCTCCCAGCGAGGGGGCTGCTCACCCCATATCCCCCACAAATGCTGTAGCATACTGAGTCGCACATAATTTGCACATCACAACGACACCATGTGTGCCAGTGTTTTCCTGTTTACTACACATCAGTCTGCATGCTCCCTTCAGCAACATCGGCTCCTTGTGGTAGGCAAAGTCCTGAAAGACCAGCAGCACATTCCCTGTGGAACTGTCGAGGAACTCCGTGGACATCCTAGAACACAGACCTCCACCACACACCCGGAATGCAGGCCTCCACCATACTTGAACCAACGGCGCACAGTAAACCCAGAGTCGACACCAGAACCACCACCTGCCCATACTGCAGCAACCCTGGCTGCACAGAACAACCTGCACCTGTCGCGCCTTCACCTGTCGCTCCAGCCTGCACCTCTCATAGACTCAGACCTACACTGCGACCAGAAAATATAGCGCTCCAGCATCCAAGTCATCAGGCAGGCCGAGATGCACACTGTTTTCCTATTTCTGGGCCCCTCCCCACACTCTAGCTCTGCATGCCACAGCAGCGCCCTGGAGGTGAAACCAGTTGATGTGTGCTTACCCATGCCTGTAAGGCTCTCACCACCAGCACCAGGTGTCACTGTCCAAGCGGTGCTTCACAGTAGCCTTCCCTGGGAGAAGAGCATCCGCACAGACGCTGTAGCACCCTTCCTGCTGGCCTTTGCTCCTGATGTCTTGGGGCTCGAAAGTGGGTGCTCCAACTGGCTTATCTACCACATGTCTCTGACGGTAAACAGCACAGCTCTGTACCAAGACGTATCATTTTTTTCATCGCAGGGATGGCACATGAATGGGAACTTTTAAAAACTTAAAAATCTCGTAGCTTGGTTCAGGATTGAAAGAAAACAAAAAGTGAAATGGGTATCTTGATATTTTTGCCAGACAAACTCTAATGCTGAAAGAAAACTGTATGATTAACAAATACTGTTGCTTTAATATCTCACTCAGTGACCCAGTTGCCAGTTCCATCTTATTGTTTATCAAGATTCTGTAACTGTATGCAGGCTCGTTGGGGCAGCAGTAGGCCTGCCGCTCATGGCCCCAGCAACCAGGGTTCAGATGCATGGGACAGCTGGGGCTAGCGGGGGAAGGAAGATTGAGCAGCCCAGAAGATGCTATCATCCTTCAGGGAGGGCAGGTAGCAGACTCCACTGCAATACTGCCGCCTAGTTTTTCTTTATTTTATTTTTATTTATTGAAGTCTAGGATAACACCACTTGAGCTCAAAGCTCTTTACATTGATTCCACGTCATGATAACAATACAAAACTGGGTTGTACAAAATTACAAAGGTTAGGATACAGCAGTATACAACAGGGAATTGTACATGTTACAGAGGAAGTTAGGATATTGGAAGCGGGGCTAACAAAAAAACATTTAGAGGTATAAGAATACCTGAAAGAAAACCAATCGTCAGTGCAGGGTTTTAAATAATTGATTAGCAGTTTTTTTCTTGGGATGATACTTACTGTTCAGAAAATATTTATGTAGGTTTTCTAGAAGTGTTATATTTGCTAAACACAGTGAGGCAGGTGCTATGCATTTTCACAATGTTTTAGCACTTTTATGAGCAAAACTCTAATCAGTTTTTAGAGTTAAATAAAACCCTGCAGTGGGGACATAGGGTTAGCTGAGGAATAAGTCCTAGAAGAGGTGAGGAGGAACCTCAAGTGCAGGGATAATGTGAGGTAGTAGGTCCCGCAAGTGGGGGAGGGAGGGTATGAGGAAATCAGGAAAAAAGAGGTGGGGGAGAGGAAGGAGTATAATTCAGGAGAGGAGTCGGGGGTGAGAGGGGAGGATCATGACTCAGGAGAGGGAGTTGGAGTTGGTGGGGTGGGGTGAGAGCATGGGAGGAGAGGGGATCAAAGGAGAGTTTAAGGGAGGGTGGAGGGTGGGAGAAGGATGTGGTGGTAAGTCACGGGGAGGGAGGGAAGGGGAGGGAGGGATGTAGGGAGTGGCAGGGGGCAGAGCTGGGAAGACCAGAGAGGAGAAGGTGCAAAGCTAAGGGTGACTGTCACAACAGGCAGCATGTAGCAGGAGTTGCTTGACGGGGATTTGGAACGCACCCAAAGTAGGCAAATGAGCAAGATCTGCCCGGAGGGAGTTGAACCAGAGTAGGGCACAGTATGCAAATGATCTTTGGCCTAGGGAAGTGCAACATTTTGGTACTGTGAAGATCTGAAGTTCAGAGTTGCGTGTGCCGCCGGTTGATGCTAGGCACCAGGAGTTGACAGACCCTAGCCGGAAGCATTTCAAGGCTAATCTTTTTTGCCAGGAGGCAAGTTTGGAATTTAAGTCGAACATTGAGCGGGAGCCAATTTGCATTAGTGTACAGGTCACAGGTATGAGTCATCCTAGTTGTTCCTAAGGTTAGCCAGCATGCTTTGTTTAAGGCTGTTTTTAAACACCTGAGTGCAGTGTCAGTGGCTGTACCATAGATAGGCAGGCCATAGTCAACAAGTGAGCCCACAGAGCTGTGGACAGCTATTTTGAGGGCTTCAGGGGTCAGACTGTGCCTCTGCTGATAGAGCATCCCAATACGTTTATTAATTGCCATGGCCATGCTGTCAGTGTGTAGGGTGTAGGACAACGAGTTGTCAGTAGTGATCCCCAGATATGTAAAGTGGTGGACCAGTCCAGGGAGGTCCCAGCAATGTTACGTATTGATAATGGGTAGCCACAATGCTTGTTTTGGGAGCTGGAGAACAGCATAGTTTTAGTTTTTTTGTAGTTCAAGATTAATTTATGATCTGTGAACCACTTCTCAAGATTGGTAAAGTCACTTTGGAGTTGTTGCTCCAGCTCAATTGGATTTGAGCCATGTGCGACTACAACAGTGTCATCGGCATTAAGAAGAATGCGGCACTGACTGGCTTGAGGGAAGACTGTTCAGGAATAAGCTGAATAGAAGGGGACCCAGTATTGATCCCTGATGGACACCCGAACAGATCTGATTGCTATCCAACAGGGTTGCACCAATTCTGACTTGTTGGGATCTGCAGTCCAGGTAGCTGCAGAACCACGAGACCGCCTCAGGGGCCAGGCCCGTTGCGGCTAATTGCTTAGTAAGGAGGGCATGATTAATGGTATCGAAAGCGTTGGTCGGATCGATAAAGATAGTTGATAGTTGACTGCAGGTTACAGTGCAGATGGAGCAGCTAGCGGGATGGAGGGCACTGGCGGGTGCTGTGTGCAGCCGTGTGATTGCATACACATGCGCACATGGTGCCCTCGATGCCGGCATCTAACAGGGATGGGAGGAACAAACTGGAAACACCCTGGAATGAGCAGGATGATGCACCGACTTTCCACTCACCTGTTGGTTGGTCCTCACCCCATACTTCATGGACTGGAGGGGGATGCCTCTAATCCCTGATGGAATCCACCACAGGGACAGAGGTTGTGCACTACAGACACCTTGGGTATGGACATAAGCACAGGGATGGTGAGGATGGGACTGGGATGGCAGGTGAGCAGATGGGGGCAGTAGCAAAGATGTGGATACACAGCATAATCCCCCCCACCAAAAAAATATTCTGTAACTGTGCAAAGATAATTAGGATTGAGCAGACTCATTGGCAGAGGCACTAGTATCTACCTGGGTTTGGGACCAAACCCTGGATAACTGGATGGCTGGTGGGGGAAAAGGCTTGAGTGTCCCAGAGGACACACTCCTTTGGGGAGAGTGGAGGCCAGTCTCTGCCACAGCATTGCCGTGTAGATAGCCACAGGTGGAAGTGCAGGCAGACCTGAAGAGGCAGACACTTCACTGCTGCTCATGGTGTCACACAGCTGTGCACCCACACAGATTGTAGCCCCAGTGTGCACACATCTGCAGGAGAGAGACAAGAGGGTAAAATTCCCTGGCCTGTAGCGTGCCACCCTAGTATACTCGGACTCTGCACAGCCCACTGTACACCCTTACTACTTTTAAGTGCTTCAGTGAGAGGGGTGTCCTGCCTTGATCCAGCCCCATGGGGGGTAAGCCAATAGGGCTGAAAGGTGAGGGCCGCAGATGGGGGTGATGGGGTAGGGTGGACATCTGGGGTACATGAGGAGAAGGACCAGGACTAGGATGGAAAAAGTACAAATTAAAGACTGCCCTGATGGCCCAATGGCAACGCAGACAACCCAAGTTCGGGTACGAGCTCGGGACCCTGCGTCGGAGACAGGGCCTGACTGTAGCGGCTACCACTTGGCAGTGCACTGCAGTTTGGGAGGGATGGCACTGCATTACCAGTGCTGCAGTGACCCCTGCTGTGGGCCAAAGAGCCTGCTCCCTCCATAGGATGTAACTGCATGCAGACAAGGCACCAGATTCGAAGTGCATGCTATGGGGAGGTAGGAGGGCGGAGAGAAGCACTGCCAAAACCCAGGCTCTGCCCTAATGACAGCCTGAGTTCCTGACTCCTCGTGGGTCCAAGTGTCTGCTGACATTGGATCCTAGGTGGAGGAACGCCTTGGGGAGAAAACCAGAGAAAAATGTTCCAGTCCAATTCCAGGCCTCCCTTCTGCAGTCCAGCGGTCAACTGACATGGCATGCCACCCCTCACCACGTCTGGTCCTGGGTAAGTGATGCATGGTGGTAAATCCATGAGAAGGTTGGTGACAGTGGGGGGGGGGTGCTGCAGGGCCAGAGATGCAGAACCAAAGAATTAAAAAAAAAAAAAAAAAGTGAACAGTAATAGAGATTGAATCCCATACACATTTTTTTGGTACCCTGCAACAGAAGTGAGAGAGAGAGAGATCAATACTCAAGGATTACTTATAGAAATTCTGTCATATATTAATATTAACAGACCTCACAAAAACAGCTGAAAATCGATATATCATTAAATTTGCTGTGGCGCAAGCTCTGCAATTAAAAACTCCACATGGGAGTCTTAGTAAAGGTGGGATCTAATATTATCCCACCTTGTGCTAGCAAGGGCACATGATCAATTAGCGTAATTTTATTTTTGCTTTTTTTTTTTTTTAATCCCTGGTCACCAGACCACTGAGCCCCATCCATCTCCTCTGGCACTTACCTGTCCTCATGAGGTCCACTGGGCATTCTGCCCCCTGTAGTGGAGTCCATCGGGGGGGTGTAGCAGGGACGTGCCCCCCTCCAGTCCAGGAAGTGTGGAGGACAGCAGCCATTCAGAGTTATGGGGCCTGAGTGTGTCAGAGCCATGCTGGCGTGCTCCAGGGTTTTTACACTTTGTTTCACCCAGCCCCCAAGAATGCAGCTGGCATGGGCTCTATAGCATGCATATGCACGCAGTTATGAGGCTGCGCTCTTGAGACAGGTCACGTCCTCTCTCCCTCAAGCTGCTCTATCTGCACTGCCATCTCAGGTTCCCCAGATGGCATTGTTTTGACGAAGAATGCTGCCCACCCTAGAGAAGATGAGTATCCTTTGGGACACACACAGTCCCCTCCCCTGGGCTGGCCTCCAAAATTGTTCAGATTGCTTTTTAGTTATAGTTTATGCTCCTACCTCCAGATGGCACCCCCTCAGTGGCAGCTACTCAGTCCAGTACCCCGGCATCTTGGGAAGTTACACCTCACCTCCTTAGAACTCCTTGGCATACCCTCTCCTCCCAAGGTGGGCCCCCTCAGTTGGGTCAGGGCCAGGAGAGCAGTTGGTCCCTCTAGGGGCCGCCAAACTCCAAAGTTTGGGGATAGCTAGTCACCAGAGTCCAGGCCTAAGCATGCCCTTCATCCTACCATCCTTGGTTATTTTTCAGTTTTTCTTTCGTTGTGTGGTCCAGTCCCCGTCAACACGAAGGCCAGCACTCCAGGTGCATCAAGCGAGCACACACACTGTTGGACGCAGCCACATGACGCTCGGCCAGCCTCTACTCCTTCCTCTCATTTCTCACTGCAGTACCACCTGTGGTCACCCAGGTGGCAGTTTTTTAATTTATTATTTATGCCCCCAAATCTCCGGTTCGGTCCTCCAGCTAGGAGCCACTGGGCCATACCTCTGTCCTGCCTGACCCACCACAGCTTGCCCCCATGGAATCTTGGTTTGCCCTCAGGGCAAGGGTAGGCAGTGGGCAGCTATACCCCTGGTTATACACCTTGTTGGGCGGCTTGCAGTGGCAGTGAGGAATGCCCCGGACATACCGGGCTTCCACCTGTAGCCAACTCTGGGGTTGCGTTTTGTTCCCCAGTGTCAGTGATCTCCTGGAGACATCGGCACACACATTGGGAGACCAATGTGCCGGTATACGCTAAGTGGACACAGAGCACAGGTCCACTGGCCGACATCACCCCTCCCCATTCGTTTGGCATTCTCAGCTTCACTGCCAGCTGTGGTCACCCAGGTGGCAGTATTGCAGCGGGAACGGCAGCCCTCCCTCCCCAGAAAAGGAGTGTTCCATGGAACACTCGATCCTTCTCCCCGTGGCCATCCCTCCGACAGCCCAGGCTCACTGGCGTCATGAGCAGTAGCACTGCTGTTGCTCCAGCAGGCCAGCTACACAGGTGGCAGTTTTAACAATGGGACTGCAGCCCTCCTTCCCCGAGGAAGGAGAGCGTACTATGCGACACTCAATCCATCCAAGCCAGCCCTCTGACTCGGGCTCGTTTCTTAATCCGGGTGGCCAGTATCATGAGCTGCAGCGCTACTGCTGTGCCAACGTACTGGTCCAATATTTGTGAATTTCAAGAAGTATGGATCACGAAGAGTGTTTCCCATCAAAATGGCTTCCCAACAGAATATTGGGTGCATCATTTCTAATGTCTTCTGTGTGGTCCTGTACCCTTGTTTTTAAATTCCTAATTGTACACCCAACATCAGTTTTATTATGGGGCAGCATGAATACAGTGGATTACAAAATCAGTCCTGCAGTTCAGAGAATCCTCAAGATTTACCTCTTTCTCCAAGCCATGCTTAAAAACATTACCCTGTACTACAAATTTACAAATATTGCATTTTGTGCACGTTTTAAAACCTTTAGGTTTATCTGGAAACCAGCTGTACTTCTTTTCCACAAAGTGGCTGAACTTATGGTTGGAACGTGTGTCCCACTTACCGTATACTGGACACAGGGCCTGCCTACTTATTTGTGAACTGCTGGGAGACCCTGGCTCCAGTTACGTAGATACTAGAATGCTGAGGGTGCTAGTGAGACCCCTCCTAAAGATGCCATCTATGGACACTGATGTTCTTGCGAGTTACAGGCCTGTCTCAACCCTTCCTTTTCTGAAGAAGGTTGCTCAGAAATAGTAGTATAAACTTTTCATTTTATACAGGGTAAAATGTCACGTTTACAAGATTGTACTATGCTGGGTTATGGTTTATGTGAAATATATACTACAGACAAACAATTACTAAAATTTTACACATAAGCATATAGTACACGATGGTGTGTGGGTTATGCTCTGAAACACACGCCTAGAGGCATAGTGAGGCACGGGCCGCAGGCCAAGTGCCTTATTGCCCCCAGAAGTGCATTTATCAGAGCATAACCCACACTCCGGAGTGTTTGATTGCGCTTATAAAATGGGCATATGTTGTTAAACTAATATATATTTAAAAAAAAAAATCTGGGTTGATGTGAAATAGTCCCTCCACTTTCTTTAGGTGGCTAGGGACGCTGTTAAATGTACTGCTGTCACTAGAGCTGCTGAAGATAGCCGCCGAGTGGTTACATCAGCCTGCAGGAAAGATCACTATTCTGCTTTTGGTCTTGCTGGCAACAAGCTACTACCTGCAGTAGCAACTTCTGTGAAAGTCTGAGTGGTTTCCCTCTGCTTGGGGCTTTGGAGGGAGTTTGGAGCATCCGTAAAGCTCCAGGTGAGGAGGGGAACGGAGTGGCTGAGGAGGGACAGCAAGATGATCATTACTACAAACAACACTTTTAAAGTGTTGTGACTCTTATTTTATGTTTCTGGGTTCTAGTTTCACTCGCTAAAACTACGTTGTTAGCAAGGAATCAAGATGGCAGGTTTTGGAGTTATGAAGGGAGGGTGGCACACGGATACCATTTTGGGGGTGCTTTGCCATTTTTGGGGACTTGCTTTTTTGTGTGCTATAAGCTAAAGAAAAGTATGGCTGGCAAGAGGTGCCAGTTAATCAGATTTGTGGACTGTTCCTACTCCTTTTATAATTGTAAATGTAAATGATGTGTGAGTTGAGTATGCAGATTATGTAAAACTAAAGCTGTCTATTATGTTTTTTTTTTTACTTTTTTTTTTTTTTTTTATCACTGGCACACCTGGGAACTCTCTCGAGCTAGCCTCACTCACCACCCCTGCGCTACCACCCACCTGAATCTTGCCCACCGGGAAATCGGGGACAGACACACCCCACCTACCTCGGACCATGGACCACCCCCGACTCTGAACCCCCCAAGGCGGGGCCACCATCCACTCCTGGCGCCCTATCTAGAATTCAGTGCATCGACCACAAGGCAAGGCGAGGGGTCAGGAGGGCTGGCAGGACGAGCCCAGCCATTGAGTGTGTGGCAGCGAGGCACTGAGGTGGCCGTCGCCTATCCCAGGGGCCAGGGTTTTTCTGTGAGAGTTTCCCCTGGAGTACAGATGTGTAATGACATCTATGCAGACACGCTGCTCTCGTCAGCTGCCGCTCAACCCCTTACATCATCAGCTCCTGTAGTGCCCCCAGTCTCCATCGGGGGCCTCTAAGAGCTGAGCAAAGCACAACCCACCCCGGGAGAGGAGAGCAGTCCTTTGGACGCTCAGTCCTCTCCCTCCCCTGCCGACCTCCTGTGGCCCAAGTCCGTTTCCAAATCCCGGGTTGCCGGCGTGGCACAAGGTGTGGCATCCAGCACTTCAACCCTCAGCGCCAACAGGCTGTATAAGCTGTCTCTTATGTTGCACTGACATTTGAATGATATTTCATGCTGAATGACTGAATTGAAGGCCTTTGAGGTGGCAGATAACAAGCGTAAATTTGGTGGAATCGTATCCCAGGACCTCGCTGCTCCATACTGAAATGTGAGTTACACAGAAATGGAGACAATGTCAGCAAAGAAAGACCATTGGTCTGTCTGGTCTGCCAAGTTTTATCCTACTCTGCCCCATGACCTAGTGTCCAGACAGGGTTTTCAACATCCTCCCTCCTTCCCCCCTTTCCTCCCTGCCTTACTATTAACTCCCCTTGAATAACCATGAAGCCCTTCACTCTGTCCCAGCCATGCTTAAACCCATTAATGGTTTTTGTGCCCCAAACCTCTGTTTTTGCCAGAAAGGTTTTTATCTCTCCGTGGCAGAATGGGCAGCTATTCAGCCCTGTCCCTGTCCTCTAACCAGCTCCCATCTCTTTCACATTAGGGGTACTTATCCACTGTGGATTCCCCTCCCCTCCGCAGTGGAGCCAGGAGCGGGGAGGGCCATCTCACAAAATATCCAGAATCCACCCCTCCCTGGATCTAAGTGCCAGAGCGGGCCATGGAGAGATGGGGAGGTGCACATGTCCTGCTCAGCTGCATCCCCTCCCTTGGAGTCACTTGAGCCTGCACTGCCAGTGAGCCTCCATCTCGTGGCAGTCATGGGGCGAGATGGCTGGCCACCCCTCCATGGGAGAGTGAAGCTTTCCCTGGGATGCTCAATCCTCTCCCGCCCCGCCGATCCATGGGAACCCATTCTCATTCCTGAACAGGGCTGCCAGCGTGGAAGGCGGTACGGCGCTCAACACCTTAGCCGTCCATGCCACCAGGCTGGCTTGTGCCCCAGACCTCTGCTGGTTGGCTGTTACATGACTCAAACACTCTCTTGGTAAAGTAAACTTTCTTGCACCCCTCCTGTGTCTTCTCTCCCATCAGCTGACATTCATGTCCCCTTGTTTTTGACCCACCATTCCTGCTAAACAATTGCTTGCAGTTTACCTTGTCATTTCAGGAACTTGAAGGTCTCTATCATGCTCTTCCACTCCCTTCTGGCCTCCAACAAGTACATGTTCAGTGCCCTAAGCCGACCCTCATAGGATCTGCCCTGTTGGCACTGAATCATGGTTACTCTACGCTGCACTGTCTCCGGCCTGTCTGTGTCTTTGTTCAGGTGGGGACTCCAGAACGGGGCACAGTATTCTAGATGTGGCCTCAGCAGTGATCTGTATAGAGGTAGTGTCACCCCTTCCCTCCTACTGTCAAACCCCCAGTACACTCCAGCATCTTGGTTGCCTTACTGTACGCCTTGTTACATTACCTAAAACGATCTAGGCAGTCGTTTATGATGACTCCCAGGTCCGTTTCATCAGAGTAAGGGTTTGTGGTGGGGACAACTTAACCCGTTCCATCCAGTATTCCATCCTGGGGTTCTAGTTCCCTATGTGTGTCACTTTGCCCTTTTTAGCATTGAATTTCAACTGCCAGACTTTATGCCACCTCTCTAACCTTTGCAGGTCCCCCTGCAACTCCCTTACCGCCCTCCTCACTGTCTACCCTGCCACAAAGCTTGGTGCCATCTGTGAAGAGACGCACACCTTGCCCTGAATTCCTCCTCCTATGTCACTGATGAACATGTTGGAAAGGTCTGGTCCCTTGATAAGGTACCAGCAGGGATATGAGGATGGTTGAGCATTCCATGGATGCTCGTTTCCTCGGGGGAGTGAGGTTCTCTTTGTCTTTGCTACAATACTGCCACCTGGAGCATGTAAACAAGGAGGGGAACGTCATTGCTCTGACATCTAGGCATCCGATACACCACCTCTGTGATGTTTAGGGCAGGGTAGAAAAAATGAAAATCTGCCAGCCCACCAGCACAGTGGTAGCATTACCGCTAGCGATGCTGGTGACTTGGATTCAGGAATGAGCCTGAGGCGTTGGAGGGCCAGCGAGAGGCGAAGAGGATCGAGCGTCTGTAGGACTGCTCTTCTTGGGGTGTGGGGGGGGGCAAGAGCTCAGGGACCAACTGACACCTGGTGGAGGCTAGGGGGATTGCAAGACCAAGCTACAGAGAAGGGGGGAGACGTGGCAGATGTCTGCATACGTGCCTTGACATCCTTGCATGTCACATCTCTTTCAGAACACAAAAAAAGGGGGAAAAAATGCTGCGGCACAGTGACACCTGGTCTTGCAGACCCAACCCAGTGGCTGGTGGCACTCTTCCATCTGGGCCTGGTCGTGAGTGGCATGAGACATGGCCTGCTGCCCTCTGAAGAGGAGGCAGAGGAAGCGGCAAGTGGTGTGGGGGACAGGAGTTGAGGTAAGTCCACACGACACCGGAGAGGGCAAAGCCGAGGCGGGCTTGCTGGAGAGGGGAGACACCCTCCCAAGCTAGGGGAAACCCCCCTAAAAACAAAAATCCCCTGACCGAGCAGGCTGCCATCCCTACCTCGTCGCAGGTCCCGCACTGCCAACTGAGGCTCTCACTCCTTCACTGACACTAACACCATCTGTGAGTATGGGACAGCCCCCAAGCAGCCCATGGGGGGTCATCCACAGGGGGGAAAAAGGAGTGAGGTAGGTCCCAGGAATGGGTGGAGGACTGGACTGAACAGGGTGGATGACTGAAAAGGGGGGCTGGTCAGGAGCACAGGGAAGAAAGTATACTAAATAAAGAATGGCATTCTGACATCCTCAGCTACAGCTGGAATGCAGTCTCGGTGGTTTCCTGCTGTGAAAAGATAGAAAACACAGTACAGCAGCCCCAAGTTTCAGACAAATTACACAACACATGGAGCTAATTACACTTTGTCATTCCCTCGGATGATTAAAATAAAGGAAGTAACAAAAAACAGTACAGGAAACCCACAGTGCCACAAAGTCAAAAGCCCAGAAAATTCTTGGTTAGATTTAAAGGCTTGTGTGGACTCATATTAGGTTTCTGTTTTTGGAAGATGGTGAAATACAGTGAAGCATGCCTATTAAGGAGATTGCGCATTAAGAATCTCCCAATGTGGGCTGCCCCTCTCCCCCGCCCGACTGCCTCGATTTCCCACCGCATTTTATTGCACTGCCATGCTGACTACCCTGGACGTGAGCCCAGGGAAGTTGTGTTGGGAGGCATGCCAGGACCAAGACAGTTGCTGCTCAGCAGTACCTTTTGGCGGGGAAGGGTTGGTGGCAGGTTCCACCACCACAGCTATCCCTGCGGCTGGGCCAGGGGGTTTGCTCTTGCTGCAGGGTCAACTGTGGTTGTGCGAGGCAGCTAAATGCATGGCCCCTGCCAGCGGAGGAGGGAGGGAGGGAGGAAAAAAGAAGGGAGAAAAATCGGGCAGCCATCTACACGATGATTGGGTTCAACCTGACTAGAGCATATCCCTGCAAACAGGGTATATCCATGGGGACGCGCAGCCATCTAGGGTAGAAAAATCTAGATGGAAAAAATAATGGGCTGGGCCAGTGGCGCTGCGGCAGCACACTGCTCTTCTGAGCAGGGACCCGGGTTCAGGAGGGCATGCAAGTCACTGTGTTGGGAGGCAGGCCAGGCTGGGGATAGCTGCCACCTGACAGTGTGCCGTGGTCGAGGAGGGTTCAGGTGAGCTGCACCACCACAGAGACTCTGTGGCTGGGCCAGGAAGCTGGCTTCTGCCGCAGGGATGCGCTATGCATGCTCTAAGCTACCAGAAGGCTGCGCTCATGACAGGGGAGGTGGGAGGAAAACAAAGGGAGAAAATTGCATTTCTGTCTGTTTAAAGGTCTGGGCTCCTTGATTCTTGCCAGGTCCCACTGTTTGATGGCGCTGCATCTTAGTCAACACAGTGGACTGCCTTGGGGGGGGGGGGGGGGGGGAGATGGTTTGACCCCTGGAGCCCTGTCATGGAGTGAAAGCTTTGGGGGTAGTTGTGGGCGCTGGACCAGGGGAGACAGGGTAGTCCACCCTGAACAGGGTGTATTTATTTAGTTTTTGTTAACTGGGTAAGCCAGGCTAGGCCGAAGGCCTATTTTCAGGTGCACCTGGACAAGAAACAGAATACAAACATACATAAAATACAGCAAGCCGAAATAAACCTACAGAGAATTATATACACATTTATAAAATATAAATATTGTTTAAAAAATGAAACTGAGTCTAAACCAAAAACAATGACTTCTAGGTTGTAAATATTGTTTTAAGTGAGTTTTAAACTGAGCTGTAGTTCTTGATCTAATATCTGAAGGAAAGTCATTCCAGTTTTTAGGACTCGTATAAGAAAAGGATTTCTCTCCCAACTTAGTCCTAACAAAAGGTAAAGCCGCATTTTCAGGTACAGCAGATCTAAGTGTTTCAGACCTGGTAGTACAAGGAGCAGGAAAATTGTCTTAAGACCACATGGTTTGCCTGATCAGAGGATATCCCTGGAAGACGAGCACAGTCAGGAGGAAAAAAAAGTTGCAATATTAAGGACATTTCTTGTAAAAGCGATTTGCAGTTTAAGTAATGTGCAACTGTCTATTAAAGACAAATAGATATTAAGGAGAGATTATTTGGTTCCATTGGGGTTCCTTGTTAGACTAGTTTCATTTTATTTTTTTCATTCAGTCAAAAAAAAACATTCCCGCCAGCAGCCTGCCACTCGCTTTAGTAGAGCTCCAGACCATAGAAGTCTGTTCTATTCCCTTGATGGAAGAACCCATTCCTACCCCTTTTTTTCTCTGTTTCTGACTGACAGCTCCTTCAGTGCAAAGATTTATCTGGCTAATAGCTGTCAAATGAAAGTGTTGTTTCTTTCCCCCTGGCGTTTGCTGGTTTGCATTCCTTCCCAGGCAGAGGGAAGGGTGCTGGAGATGAATCTTAAAGGTCAATTTAGTTAGTGTGTGTGTGTGTGGCAGAGCGAACTCTCAAAGCAGCAGCGCTGCAGGAATGGCATGGGAATACCGAGTAAAAACTGTAAGAGTTTTGCCATTTTATTTAGAAGGGTGCAGTATCCATGGGTTTGAAATACAAATTGAGAAGTGAGACATAAATAAATGCCCTTGCTGAAATCTGAACCCAGGTCTGCTTGGACTATCATTCCAGTGTTCTAACAAATTGGGTTATGAGGACAACTAAAATATCTGCTGCACCTAAACTACTGTGTATGATCCCTTCAGCCATTCTCATGACACTCCGCAACCCTTGCACTCCTTATGTATATCTCACTCCCCCTTACTCTTGCTAGCACTTCCATTCTGTGCTCTCCATTAATCCTTAACTCTTCCTTCTAAACTAACTTCTCTCTCCTGATATGCTATAATTTCCACATTTACTGCTTTTTCCTAGCATATGTTCATAATCCTCTCCTTGTGTTTTGAACATTATGTATCATATGATCTTAACTGTACTTTATTAAACTGTGATGTACTATTCTATGTAATGATTCACGTGAACTTTAACTGTATTTATAGAATGCCTTTTTTTTTTTTTCACCTATGTAATGTCTGACTATATACATGCTTCAGGACCTCCTTGTGAATGAGCTTGCTCAACGGAGTCTTCCTGCAATAATCAATCAAGTCTTTATTTACCCAGGTGAACACTATTGAGCAGACTCATTTACAAGGTGGACCTGCGTTACGCAAGGTCAAGAATAGCACTTTTATGTACAGATAATAAATAGACATAATTATACAGAAATAGAAAAAAAATATACAGAGCAATAAAAAGTATTTCAGGCATAGGGTTAACAAGGTTAGGGAGAATGGCATGAAAAGGGGAATTAAAACACTCTGAAACAGCCAGCGTATTAAAACATTTTCAAACAGCACAGCATATCATTGCTCAGGACCTATACAGACTTAAGGGGCAGCTATGGAGGGAAGGGGAGGGGTACAGGACTGCAGCTGTTCTAGGAGGGGTGCTACGGTAGATGGGCTGGGGACATATATGTTAGGAGTCTGAGGGTAAGAAAGGTAGTGGCTTAGCAGAAAAAAAGTGGGGTATAGGTGGAGACGATCAAGGGGCCGGGTTAGGTGGAGATGTAGTGGGCAGGTAAGCAGTAGGCACCCTAGCACACTAAGTGTGCTGGAAAAAACTGCATAGCTCCTTAACAGCCTTGGCATACAAGGTCTTGAAGGTGGTAAGAGTAACAGGGAGACTCAGTTTCATAGATTTCTGTAGTTTGTCCAGAGTGAGGGCAACACAAAGCCTAAGGCCACTCTTCCAAAGTGTGTATTGGCCCTAGGTACCTTCAGTAGAAGCAGAGAGTAGCTTCTCAGTGTGTAGTTGCCTACCACGTAGAACGGCAAACAATCAGAAATGTATTGGGGTAATTTGTTGGTAATAGCTCTGTAAGTCCAGAGAGCCACATTTCTATTCCTTCTGTACTAAAGGGAGGTCCACGCCACAGCTGCATATAAGGAGCAGTGGTGGGTGGTGATATGTAGGCCAGTTATGAATCTCAAGGCTCTGTGGTATAAGATGTCCAGTTTAGTAAGACAAGAGGCATTACACTGACTATAAATGAAATCAGCATAATCAATTAGGGACAGAAACGTAGATTGAACTAACTGCATCTTGGCATCTTTGGTCAGGAGGCAGTTTATTCTAAAGAAGAGACCAAGCCTCTGCTTCAACTTTTTCAGCAGATCCTCAACATGCTCCACAGAGGAGAGTCTGTGGTCTAGCCAGACCCCTAGGTACTTGAATTTTGTAACCAATTCCAACCTCTCTCCTGGTAAAGTGTTTATGGGAGGTAAGGAGTCGGAGATAGCAGGGTTCGCCGAATGAGTAGCCAGAGAGAACAGCATAGCTTTTGTTTTTTTGGCATTGAGTAAGAGTTTTTTATTCAGGAGCTTATTCTGCAACAAGTTGAATTCTGTTTGTAAATATCCACAGGCGGCTTCTGGAGTTGGGCGGCTTAGGTACAACACCGTATCATCAGCAAAAAGGTGAATATTGGCCTCCTTGATGCCAACATTAATATTGTTTACATAAATGGCAAACAATAGAGGCCCCAGGATGGATCCCTGTGGAACGCCACTTTTTAGTGGTTCGAGTGGAGAGAACTCCTCTTCGGCCTTGACCTGCTGAAGCCTATCTGTAAGGTAATTACTGAACCAGCACAGAGAGGTCGGGTCCAGACCTGTCACTTTTAGGGTGGAAAGAAGCAGGCAGTGCTCAACAGTGTGGAAGGCCTTGCTAAGGTCCAGGAACACGGCACATACACATTTTTTTATTTTCCAGCTCTTCTTGCTAGTCATCAGTCACTTTGGCCAGAGCCGTGATGGTGCTGTGCTTGGCTCTGAAACCAGACTGCATAGGGTTTAGAAGGTTCTTGTTATCTAGGTAGGTTCCCAACTGAGCATTCACAATTTTTTCCAGCAGTTTAGACAATATTGGTAGGAGGGATATCGGCCTGTAATTATTTAGGTTGCAGGGATCCCTTGATTTAAACAGAGGAATGACGTGAGCAATTTTCCATAGGTGTGGAAGAGTCCCCTGGGACAAGGACAAGTTAAATAGGTGTGTGATCGGTACAGTTAGGACGTGGTATGCAATCTTTAAGAAGTAGGGATCGAGAGAGTCAGTAAACTTGAACAAGTGGAAACCTGGGATTCCCACCTCCCCTCGGATGCACGAACTAGGGCTACATAAATTAGGTTGCATTTTATTTAGAAATGTGTGACATGAATATACAGTATTTGAAATACAGTTTAGATGTGAGAAAGAAATAAGTGCCCTAGCTGGGATTTGCACCCAGGTCTGCAATTTTTAAAATTGTATTTTGAGGGTTTTGTCATCTCAGACTTTTGTTACCTGTGTAATCTCTTCAGTGTTGCTAGCATTAAAGAGTGCAAATATGCTCAGTTTGGGACCCCCAGCCCCCAAAATAAAACCCACAGGAGCTGCCTTGCGTTTACTGAACTTAAGGGTCCACATTTTCAAAGGTTGACGCTGGGCCTGTGTCATACTCTGCAGCAAACCCTTGCGCTGCCGCAGCTGGGCCAAGGCCAAATGCTGCAACTGCTTCCAGTTTTGCACTTTCGGACACAGTTGCGAAAGTTTGACCTTCTTTACAGCAGCTTTTGGCAAAGTTTGGCTACAAGAAGAATGTCAGAAGCCTTAGCATGACAGAGCTAGACCACAGAAAAGTGGTCTTGTGGGCATCAGTTTGACGCATGGGATAGAAAATCCCTTTTTTTTTGCAGCGAGGCCGTGCACCATATATTAGACACTCCCAGGGCTTGCGGCAAAAATTAATGTTTGAAAATCTGGCCCTCAGTAGAGCCATTTAGAAGGGTAGGGGCTCATAATTTCTCTCTAAGAAGCCACCCACCTAAGCCCTTTGTCTTTCTGAATTGAGCACACTGCCACCCCCTGCTGCCCCCACATGGACATATTTTGATGTATAGGTTTGGAATGTGTGGGGGCATGCTCCATATATGTCAATAGACGCATCTTTTATATTTTTTTAATCCAAATTGTATTGGCATATCATATACCATACAATGTAAATTCCCAGAATAGGAAGACAAATAGCAGAACTACAACAAGTAGCAGCAGGGTACATAGATATGACAACTGGTGCACCACCTATACAGCTTGTGAGTAACAGAATGGCAAGCCTTGAGTATTTCACAAGGTAACTGAAGACAACTCTGTAAAATAGCATGCAGAAATACAATAAGTCTGTAATGCATTGCTCCACCAGAAATTTCATAAAGTGTGAAATAATCTATAGAGCCCCATTCCAATTAATGGAATAAAGTCAGGATTAGTGTCTATCTGGTGAACTACCCATCTCCTGCAGAACTCTATGACTCTGGCTACTCTATCATGTAAGGAAGCCATCAGAATTTCAATTCTATATATGCTGTTTACTAGTGCTACCCAGTTAGACCTTTGGTGGTGTTAGTTAAAACTTTATTTTTATACAGGATAAAACTTTAGATCCGAGGACCTATTTACAAAGTTGTCCTGTTACACAATTTACACTCGTTACAACAGTATAAATGACTACATATAACAGTTCACTAATGTTAATAGACAGTGATCCAAACCGAACTACCACATCATCAATGTAGACTTAATCAGCCAGTCAGGCATTCATAATCACAAAATTACAATACAGACACTGGGATTTCATATATGCACTGTTATACATACTTCTATACAAGGGGGGAGGGCTCCGTAGCCACAACATAGTGATACTTTTTTTTTTTCACCAGGAGGAGAATTAACAGCAGTTTCAAATTGTGCCCCGAATCGTCTGTGGCAGAATAAACACAAGGACCAACTGAGGAGTAAGCAAATCCTGTTCTACAAACAGGGCATTAGGGGTCTCGTTAACCTCTCACCAGAACACATTTAAGGAGGGGCATATCCAAAACTCTGAGTATGACTGGAGAGTGCTTCTCCACAACCTCTTCAACATTTCCCTCCGTGTAAGCCCATAGACTTGGTCTGTATTGCAGTGGTACAGAAATAACGCATGCAGCAGTTCCATGAATAGTCTTGCCACTGTAGGAAAGAGGTCAGCCTATAACTTATCGAAGCATATTTTATCCATTCCTCCACGGATATATGGAGATTCAATTTGGCATTCCATCTCTCCAGAATTAATTATTTTTTTCAGGCCAGGGCCCACATCTCCAGATCTCAACAAAGGACCAAGACCCACTTAGGGCAGCTCCTTTCCTTGAGAACCTTCAGGGAATTTTGTCTGGTCGGGTGCAGGGGGGGCGGGGTCTGATATCCGTGATTTATAAATCGCTTGCTGAGCTTAAACAGGATCTGCTGGAGAAAGTTAAATCTAAATGGCTTGGGGAGGGGGAGCCAACCCCTCTGGAGATCAATTGGGAAAGTGTCTTCTATATTACCACCAAAACCACCTTGTCCCCACACTGGCAAGAATCTGAATGGAGGGTGAAGACCCACCTCTTCCTCACCCCATCCCTCCTCCATAGAAGAGATCCCTCTCGCTCCCTGGTGTGTTGGAGACTATGTGGGGAACATACAGCACACCACTCACACATTTTATGGGGGTGCTTAGGTATCAGACCTTTTTGGTCAGGAGTTAACTCTGTCCTGGTGGACTTCTTTTCCTTAAACTCACCTCTAGAATGGCCAAACACCATATTGGGGAATCCACCTGTTGATTTGAAGGGAGTGGACTCATTATATCTTTGGGCTGTCCTACTCACAGCCTCACATAAGGCCATAACCCGTAATTGGTTAAAAACTGAGCCTCACACACTTAAACAATGGATCCAAGTAGTTCAATAGATTTCTGAACTAGAAGAGTTAATGTTAAGAATAAGCAAAAAAACCCATATATACGCAGATGGACCTATCACCCAAATCTAGACGTAATTTACCCCTGGTGATTCAAGCAGCACCCTGCAGACGGCCTGCTCTGAGATCCACTAAAGCTTAAGCTGGCCCCCTTATAAGTCTGTGGTCAATAGGTGTATTTCCAGTGCTCTACAGTTATTGCTTACCTGGGATAACAGTATATATAAACATATATTTGTAATTTTAACTCTGGTAATGTAATCTGACTGTTTCTCTCCTCCTTTTTGTATTGGCATGTAGTTTGACATGTATGAACTTAGTACTGTGTAAGCCTGACCTTTTTGTAACCTGGTGTATGATTTTCTGTACCTGCTTGGTGTTAATAAACATGAATTTAAAAAAAAAAGACCTAGGGTTTCATCCAGACTCCCCATTTCCCAGCACTTCACCAGAGGTATTCTCACCGCATGCTTCCGAATGTTAACGTGCATTTTGTTGGAATTTACAGGAGAAATTGTTGAGATGAGAGCCGTGAGGGTAATTGTTTTAAAAAATGGAAAATCAGTCAGAAATACAGTTTCTCTGTTTTTAATCTTTTTCCATGCAGATTTTTGTCTTCCTTTTCTGCCTCAATTGCTCCACACAGATGACCCCCAACCCCAGCCCCATCTCTCAGCTTCTCTGGGATTTACCTTCCCTCCTGTGTCCTCTGCCATAGGACGGGGGGAGGGGCACCGGTGTGGGGCTTGAAAGGGGTCAGTTGTCATCCTGCAGTCGGTGTGGTTTTTTTGCCCTGAGCCAACAGATGTGCAGTAGGCACAATGTACGAGTTCCGCATCAGCAGAGATGCCCCCAGCACCCTGATCATGGGATCCCTTCCCTGTACGTGTATCTTGCATGAGCTGCCACCTGGATATCTCTAGGTGGCAGACCAACAGTGAGACACAGAGCCCCTTCCCCAAAGGAGGAGGACAGCAGTCCTATGGACACTCAATCCTCCCTCCTGGGCCAGCCTCTGAGTGACCCACGCCCATTTCTGAACCTGGGTCATGGGCCTGGCCGGAGGTGAGGCACCCAGCGACTCAACCCTCCACGCCGCCGGGCCAGCTCTGTGTTTTTAATCTCTTATCCTTCATCTCTTTCACATATTCCTCCCGATCCTCAACCCTCTGTGACCTGGCAGTGCTGCCCATGCCTCCTTGTGGCAGGTATGTGGCCGCTGTCTCTCTAGTAGTGCTGTCCATGTTGATGAGAACCTGCCATCATGGGACGGTGCCCTCTGGCCATCCGGATCACTTCCAAGTTCACTCCCAAACTCTGGTCACCAGCACCGGAGCATTTTGCTTGCTTTACGTACTGGGCCCTCAAGCGGCCATGCTTTGTGAATTTTTTTTTTGCTGATCACAGAACAGTTGTACACCCTGCTGGTGATGATAAGGGCAAGAGATGTAACTGTCTGGTTGCTGTTATGTGGCTTTGTGACTTGACTGAGTGACGCTTGAGTATAAGGACTGGTTTGTGTTTATGGCAGGGTCGCCGTAACTTGGCACATGATCACCATCGAGTCTCGTGCTGTTGTGTGCCTCTCGTGCTTGGCTTCCCGGAATGGTTCGAATGAGGAAGTGCATTGCTTGGCAGCACAGGGGTGCAGCTGTAAAACACTGATCTGTCCTGAATGAGCCTTGGGAACCCACACTTGAACTGGCTAGGGTTTACTGTGTCATAGTGGCCCTAAACTCACAGGGGGAGAGCCTCTCATGTTTCCATGACCACTTTCAGCCAATCAGGGGCAGCAGTGACACCAGTTGAAAGGACAGCCCCTGACCTGTAGGTGCAGAAGCAGGGCCGTAGTTTGTGACGCTGATGACCCGGGTTCGGGAACAGACAAGAATCCACAGGATGCTTTACTCTGGGGATGGGGGTGGCTGGCCTGCTTTGCTGCAGTTCTGACACGTATGTGGCAGAACTGGCAGTGCAGTAGAGTGGTGTCAAGGAAGGGAGGGACATTGCCAGCAAAGGTAGTCCTTCATGGGCGACGTGTGTGTGCCTGCCTTGATATACATGTACGCGACAAACAGAGGAACCTCCATCCCAACTACAGCAGGATGAGGTCGACCCCCCTCACAGGTCCCCTCACTGTTGACCATGGTACACTCCCCTGTCACTGGCTTTGAATAGACTTGAGGCGCCTAGCCAGCCCTGATGAAGGAGCCCCATCATAGGAGGGGGGGGTAAGCCATGGGGGCAAAAGTGAAAGGGGCGAGTCCTCAAGAAAACAGGTGTTGAGGCTTTGGGGCAGAGAATGGAATGGGGCCGGCTGGACAGAAGGAAGTATAAAAGGAAAAAAGTTAAAGTAAAGACTTACTGGCTGGAGAATAGCTGAATCCTGATTGGCCCCTACCATCTGGATTTGGGGAGGGGGTGTGGGAAAATGTGGAGCAATAAACAGCATTAGAAGCCTCACAGATACAGTAAAACACCCGTTAGGAATAGTTGTTTAGGTTGTCTGCATTTTACGTTCTGGAATTAGAGACAGGAGGGACTCTGTCTCAAGACTGACTTTCTTATTCTGTGGTATCTATTGCCATAAACCCAGAACACAGTTTCTAATGATGAGAACAAAAGGGGACTGGTAGCACCTGGCATTACCACTTGCCATGCCAGTGGGGACTCAGATTTGTGCCCAGAGTGTCGCTTGGGGAGGCAGGAGCTTCCACAAGGGATGCCCTCCTTCCCAGTTTGAGTGGCTCCCTCAAACTGCTTAATGTTTGCCCCTTGACAAACATGGACGTGATTTTTTTTTTTTTTTTTGTTACTTGGCTGTTTTGCCTCTGAGCCACCACCTGCTCCGTCCTTCTCTGGAGTTGTGCTGCCAGAGACCCCTCTGCCACTCCCGCCATCATCTGAGCCAGTGGAGATCCCCATGGAGAAGGGTCAAGGGTGCCGGCGAGTGTCATTTACATGGTGTGGGGCACACTGCCCCTCCCCAGTTTTTTTTCTCCACCCATAGTCCCTTCCACCATCCCATGGTGTGAGCATTGCCTCTCTCGGCCTCGCACACCACAGCATCCCTGCACTGAGAGCGAGCTCCCTTGCTCAACTGCAGGAGTCGGTTTGGCAACGGAAATCTCCACCAACCATCCCACACTGAGGTGTACTTCTGCAGGGCAGCTATCTCAGCCTGGCCTGTCTCCTGATGCGGTGAGTGGAGTCTATTTCCAAACCCAGGTCCCCAGCGCAGCAGTGTGATGACAGATGGGGTCACTACCACAGACTTCACAACAGACTCTGATTTAAAAAAAAAAAAAAAATGTGGCTGTCCAGCCAGCTCGCCAGCACAGTGGTTGTGCTACCATTTGTGATGCCAGTGACCCGGGTTGTAAGCAGCCGGGCTGCTGGAGGGCTGGCCCGGGGGTGGGGTGGGGAGAGGGAGCGAGCACCCAACAGGTCGCTCTCCCTCTCTGGGGAGGGGTGGGCTGCACACCTTGCCGCTATACTGCTACCACCTGGGTGACCACGGGTGGTGCCAGTGCGGTAGGGGAAGCAGACAGTAAGGGAGGGGCTGGCATCAGCTGGGGACCTGAGCGGAGGCACATCTCAGCGTGCCCCCATCTCATTGGTCCTCCCTGAGTGCCAATGCCAGAGGGGTGGGACCAAAACAAGGAAAAAATACCCTGCTCACGATCCAGGCGATGAACCCTCAGCACCATGTCCACAGAGGAACCTGGGGCAGACTCCACAGTGCGGCAGCTCCCATGAAGTTCGGGGGATGTTAGGAAGGGCCTCCCTCCGCCTCCTGCCGGAGGGTTATCTGGGGGCTCTAGAGGCAGTGATCAGCTCAGTGACTTAGAGCAGAGCTAGCCCACTCCTCCCTGCCCTCAGTGTGGCTCAGTTGGTAGCACATCCACCTCTGGACCAGAAGGTTGTGGGTCTCGTCCCACACAGGATAGACTTGCACCTAAAAATCGCTGGCATCCGAGTGCAGTATTGGGGGGTGCTGTACTGCTGGGGTGTGCCGTCCTTCGGATGAGACGTTAAACTGAGGTCCCTTCTGCCCATCCTGGTGTTGTCCTGGTGGGTGTCCAGGTGGAAGTAAAAGAACCCAGGGCACTCTTCATAAAGAGCAGGGAACATTCCCGGTGTCCTGGCCAACATTCCCCTTCCCATAAACCGGTTCATGCAATTATCCAGGTTGTGTGTGGGTGATGATGTGGGATATGGCCACCACCACACATTCAGTCACTTCACTACCAGTCTAGCATTGCTTGTAAAGCACTTTGGGATACTGTGTATGAAAAGCGCTATATAAATGCTGATTCTTGTTCTTCTCCCCCTGCCACCTTCTTCTCCAATTCTCACTTTACCTTCTAAGTTCACTCTTCTGGCTCGTTTCTGTTTCTTGTCCCGTGACATGTATTTTATTATCATCTCCCTCATATATGCCTTCCCCGCATCCCATATTACCCCTTTGCTAGTAGGTGAGTTCCCATTATTTGCTATGTAATTTTCCCAGCAATCCTTTAAATACTCCTTAAATTTTTTATCCCCTAGCAGATAAGTCAGAAACTTCCAAGGTGGAGGGCCCTCCCTTGGTCTATTCATCTTTAATGAGACTATGACCATGGCATGATCAGATATATAGATAGGACTGTGACGTGTCATCTGGAGCCTTCGATACCAGTCCTGGGGATAAAAAGATAGTCTATCCTTGACCATGTGCCGTGCGGGTTAGAATAAAAGGTATATTCTTTAGCTCCTGGATTTGCTTCTAGCCACCCATCCACCAACTTCAATTCTCCCATACCCTTACGCCACTGTCGAATTGCTTCACTACACTGGCCTCTGCTCTGCAAATGATCCAGATACGGATCCAAAGTGCAGTTTGGGTCCCCTCCCAAGACCAATCCTGGGAACTGTTCCTTTATCAGAAGTGAGAGAATTGTACTGTAAAATGATGCCTCAAAAACTGCAGGGGCATATATACTTCCAAAGGTGATCTGCTCTCCCCAGAGCTCCCCCTCCACAAATACATATCTCCCACCACTCTGATCTCTAACCACTCTTTTTACCTGACATGGGAGATTTCTATGCAGAAGGATAGCGACTCCTCTCTTGTGTGCCTTAAACGAGGCCGCAAAACACTTCCCCACCCATCACCTCCCCAGCTTCAGATGCTGTGCCGCAGTTAGATGCGTTTCCTGTAGCAGAGCCACCTGAATCTCTCGTCACTTCATAGCTGTAAGCAGTTTAGTTCTCTTTACAGGTGTTGCTATCCCTCGAACATTCCAAGAGCAGACTACCAGATCCTGTTTACTAGCCAGTAATACAATAAATGCTGATCCCCCCCCCCCTCCGTTTCTATCCCATTTTCTAACATTTTGCATATCCTCATCCTTCCAACCAATCCCTTCAAAAAAACTAATTTGGCACATTGTCTGTTTTCCTCTACATGTATGTGTGCGAACATAACATTTTAACAAAGTAACTATAGTATACCCAACATGTATACAACCTTTAAATTCCCCCACAACTGTCCAAACACTCGGACTTATCCCTCCCCCATCTGCCAATCTCTAGAACTCGACTGGTCCCTTGTAAAATTCCCCCATAACAAATTTGCTGCCATCCTCCGTTTTCTGACATTATCTGCAAACCTTGCATAAATGTCATAAAAAAAAAACAAAAACACTAGATAGACATGTCGTCGTCCCCCCGGACCATATGTTGCTGTCATGTCCTCAGATCCATTTTAACCACCACCCTCTGTCTTTAGTAACTGGGCAATTCTACTCCCCCCATCCCATGTAAGAGCCCTCCTCTTGTTCACTATGGTATCTTCCACCCTGGTATTATCTTTACCCTCCCTCCCACCTGTTACTTCTGTCTCTTTCCATACCCTACATTACTTCTCCTCCACTACACATTCTCCCCTCTCGCTTTCTTTTAATTGTTATTACCCACCATCCCTCCCTGCTTTAATTTAGTCCATAGGTCAGTTATCCAGGTAATTCCGGTTTTTCCTCCACCAGCCATCCTCTATCCCAGCCCTGCATCTCCTGCGACCGGAGAGCAGGAAAACAAACAAACCAATTCGCGCAGTACTCATCAGCACATAACATGGTGGAATGAGAGAAATACCCAACCCCAGACATCTACACCACTCCATTCCCTCACCCTCACCATTTCCCTCCAGGGTCAGAAATCCAAGCCTCCCCTCACAACTGCCTGCAAAGACGTAAACGAATGTTCAGCACCATAGAAGCCCCCATTTTAACCACCCTCCACCCTTGTTGTATCTTTTCCATACCCTGCGTGACTTCACCTCCACCACGCATTCACCCCTTTCCCTTTCTCTTAATTATTTTAACCCCCCCACCAACCCCCCTGCTTTAGTTGAGTCCATGTGTCCATTAACCAGGTAGTTCCGTTTTTTCCTCCACCAGCCATCCTCTATCCTAGCCCTGCACCTCCTGCAACCGGAGAGCGGGAAAATAAACAAGCCAGTTCGTGTCATGTTCAACGCCACAAAGCATGGTGGAAAGAGAGACACCCAGCTTCAGAAAACCGCACTCCTTAGTTCCATCATTTTCGCTATTTCCCTTTCCATGCTCAGAAATCCAACCCTCCCCTTGAAATTGTCTAAAAAAAAAAAAAAAAGCTGTAGACAAATGTTCAGCACTATACGAGCCTGATAGCCTCATAGTCAGATGAAATTCAGAGTTACAGGCACAACCTCCTTCACCTGCATTGCTTTCTTCACCCAATCTTCTGACGCAAACCTTCCACAAATTTCGCTGCCTTGTCCGCCTCCCAGAAGGAGTAGGTAGCCCCTTCATGCTTCACTTTAAGAGTCGCTGGGTACAGTAGAAAATTCTCCACTTTTAAGGACTGAAGCAAACCCATAGACTCGAACTTCTTTCGCTTATTTAACAGCCTCAGAGAGTAATCTTGGGATAAGAAAATTCGGTGTCCTCATAGGCAATCTGCCCTTTTTCCCGAAAGGCCTTTTAAAACTCTTTCCCGATCTTGAAAATTATGGAAATACATAACTATTTGACGAGGCAGCTGCCCCGCCGAAGGCCAAGGAATAACAGCTCGATGCGCTCACTCCAGCTTAAGCTTGCCATGCTTCATCTCTATTCCCAGGAGCTTGGGAAGAGCCTCTGCGCAGAAATCCAGGGTATTTCCTCCCTCCATTCCCTCTGGTAGACCCCTCAGGCGTAGATTGAGGTGGCGGTGGTAATTTTCCTGATAATCCGCCGCTTCTTTCATGTCCTCCAGTTCCTTCTGTAGGTTCAGAATTTGTTCAGGCACCCCCTGCACTTCATCCTCCACCCATGACACTCACTCTTCCATCTCAGTGTTACTCGATCCTTGTGCAGCCTGCTGTGTGAGTACCTCTTGTAACTGATCTATGCGAGTCTCCAGCTTTTGGAGTCTGGGCCCCAATGCCGCCAGTACTTGGCCTGTTAACTCGCACCCTAAAGCGCTCACTTCCACAGCAGACAGCGATACTATTTGCTGGCTTTCTGGTGGCGTGCTGGTCACTCCCTTTTTCGGAGTTTTCCCAGTCGCACGCTGACCTCTACCGGGGGCCAACAATAAATACTCGTCCATGGTGAGTTACTACACTCCTCATCGCAAGAGCAAACGTAATTGAGAGCAGTTTTACTATTTTTTCATTTAATTTTACTCCGGGGATGAGGAGCGAGGCAGAAACACGTCCTTCACATTAGGTGCTCATTAGCGCCCCCCCCACCTTCAGTTTTAGGAGTTCTTTCAGAGCCCTTTCTTCTGTGAAAGGACCGATATCAACCCCCATATCCAGAGTGCTTCTATTTACTGGATTAGGTACCTCTCCCTCGTCTTCTTTTGTGAATACTGAGCAGAAGTAGTCATTCAGTATCCCTGCTTTTTCACTGTCCCTCTCTGCCCAACCACCCTCCCTCCTCTTTATTCAGCCTCAGTATCCCTTCCTTAGTCTTTCTTTGCTCCCATATGTTCCTATAAAAGGTTTTATCTCCCTTCTTAACCGAGTTGGCTATCTTTTCCTCGGTTTGGGCCTTTGCTATTCTGACTGCCTTCCCCACTTCCTTCTGCTTTAACTGGTACAGTTCTCTGTCCTGCTCCTTCTGTGTTTCCTTATACTTCCTGAATGCTATCTTTTTCTCCCTAACCTTCCCTGCCACTTCTTTTGAGAACCATAGTGGTTTATTCTTTCATTTTGATTTGTTTATTTGCTTCACACAAAGGCTTGTTGCCTCTGTGGTGGCGGTTTTGATGTTTCTCCATTGTTGCTCCACCCCATCTTCTTGCCTGTTTGCTAGTGCTTTTCTGAAGCACTCTTCCATTTTGACAAAATCAGCCCTCCCGAAGTCCAGTACCTTCACTTTTGTATGGCTTGACTCTACAGCTAAGTTTATCATGAACCACACTATTTGGCGGTCACTTATTCCCAGATGGCTACCCACTTCAAGATCAGAGATTCTCTCTCGATCCCCATTTGAGTACCAAGTCTAAGATTGCTCCCTCCCACGTGGGTTTCAAAACTAGCTGTCTGAGGCATGCCCCCTGTAGGGCATCGAGAATTGCCTTGCTCTTGGATGTGGCTGCAGCAAAGGTGCTTCAGTTAACATCTGGCATATTCAGTTCCCCCATCAGCAATATCTCCCCTTTCTCTGCCATCCTAAGGATGTCTTCTATCATTTCCTTGTCCATTTCCTCCCCCTGAGATGGGGTCTGTATACAACCCCTGTGCGGATTGTGGTGCCATTTCCAGTCTCCAGGGTGACCTACAGTGCCTCCTCTCCTTCCTGTTTACCCTTTAGTTCCGTTGCTTTGATCCCTTCCCTTACATAGAGAGCTACTCCTCCTTCTCTTCTACCCCGTTGTCTCTCCTGTTGATTGTGTACCCTGGTATGCTGACATCCCAGTCATGGTTCTCTGTGTACCATGTTTTTGTGACTGCCACGATATCCAGGTATCCCTCTTCCATCAAGGCCACCAGTTCAGGGAGCTTGTTACCTAGACTACGGGCTGCTCTGGGAAATGTTTGTAACCTTGTTTTTTGATCCAAACAGTATGCTGTCCTACGAAATGCTCCCATTCTTGAATTTACTCTTTCCCCCCTAAATATTCAATGTTCCTTGCATGTTAATTAAGAGCTATTTGAGGTGACCCCTAGATAATTTATGTGTCTGTTACCCCAGTCTTCTGTCCTGATAAAAACTGCAACTTCAGAACCAGTTCCGGGTTTATTCCCTACTTAGAAACATAGACAGTGATGGCAGAAAAAGACCAGAGGTCCATCCAGTCTTCCCAAGTTCCCTATAAAGGAGATATATATATACACACACACATATAAAATAAATATATATATATATATATATATATATATATATATAATTTCATACTAAGTTTTACTACTAAAATCATTGTCTTGGTTTTCATTATATTCAGTTTTAATTTGGAGCCCTAAACCATTTTTCCATTTTCAGTACCTCTTCCTGTAATTTATTTCTCGACTCACTGTAGTTGGTACCTGTTACCAATAATACTGTACAATCTGCATATGATCCTGTCTGGCCACCAACGCCTCAAAGAACTTTGAAAGACATAATATTTGGACTCAAAGCAGCTCATATTTCTCCTTAGCTCTATTTCTTATCCCCCATTATTTATTACCGAGGTCATATGCATGAAAACGGGGTAGCTGTTCCTCGAGGGTTCATCTCCTTTTACTTCTTCCCAACCTGACATCATAATACTCTGCTCGTGACATCCGTTATTCCCCTGACAATAGACTGTGAAGTTACAAGAGAGCATTATAATTTCAAATAGAGAATAAGTTATAGAGGCAGATGAACTTTAAGGGCTAAAGATCTTGTTTCTGTGGGCATTTCTTCAGTAATAAATAATGGAGAGGAGAAATATCTAGAAGATATATGAAATACGTTGAATTGTGTCAGAATATTACGTTTTCCCAAATGTCAGCTGCTCTTTAAACAGGGTGGAAATTAGTTCTTAAAGACCATAAATAAGAAGGGGCCCAGGGTGGGACTCTAGGGTACCTCTTCTCTACAGTCTTACAACTCAGTGACACATTGGCAACCTCTACTTGCTGAACCCTGTCTTTTAGGTAGGAGGCGAACCATTGTGCAGTGTCTGTTGCAATGCCCATCTCTCTTAGCCTCAATATTAAAAGTTTATGATTCACCATATCAAACGCCTTGGACAAGTTCACAGGACAAGCATATGTCTTGTAGCCTAGAGGTTAGAGTAATGAGCTATGAGTGAGCTTGCTACAGCCCATAGACCTGGATTTGATTCCCACAAACTCCGCTTGCATATTGTGTGACTCTGAGCAAGTCACTTGACTTCCTTTTTGTTTCTGGGTTATCCCTGAAAACAGGCATTGTGCTTAGTGGGCCTTCCCCAGTCACCAAAAGAATGTGCAAGCACCCCCCACTTCCCTGACCAGGGGTATTTAAGGTGGTAAAGTTCATGGGAGGGGAGCACTGAACAGCCAAGGAAACACAGTCTAGAAATAAGACAGGAAAACTGTACCCGATTGTTCATGGGTGATGATGGTGATGGATAGACTCCACTGGGGTGCCCCGGGCCTTCAGGGTGCTGAGCTGGAACACAGGAGTGGTGATGCAGACCACCTGCCTGGCCTTGCCCACTTCACCCAAAGACCTTTGTAGACTGCTTTCACCAGGCAGGCCTCTCGACGTCTTCCTTGGTGGGTTTCTGGTCCCTGCTGTTCTGGATGCCACCCTGGAACACACTGGATGCAAGGCTGTGGAGGCAATATTTTTTAGCAGCAGCAAAAAACAGTTTCTTCAAAACACCAGAGGTAAATGAAAAGTTGAAAAAACAGGGGATCCCATTTAATGAGCAGTCAGTATAAATAAACAGTCACTCCATGGAGCAATAAAGCAGGACCGGGGGTCAGATTATGTAGTTGAACAGTAGAAGGTAAACTGTACTTTGGACCCAGGGGTCCCAGTTAATAACTTGCTGCAGTACTCTACACAGTCACAGGCAGCTACCCCGAAATGTCTAGGCAGCTTACAGTCCAAGGCAGGCGCACCCTTGATGTCAATCCGACCATCTCCAATCAGAAACACAGGCTGCAGCCACTTTCTGGCTCCCTCCAAGCACTGCTACGAGGAGCATGCACACTTAGGAAAAACAACTGCCTGACCCTCAGTTGCCCCAACACATACTTTTTCCTAGCTGCTGGGCACGAAGCCCAAAATTGCTATTTAGGCACAGGGGCATCCTTCACTCTGGGACTGCTTATCCTCCGACCCCACACATAACCCTCTACTTCATGGCTCCATTGCTAGATTGCAGGCAGCATCCTCCCTCCCTCTCTGGATTCTCTGGCTGAGGATCCTAGGGCTCTCCCAAAACAGCAGCCGCTGCTCCTCCTTATTTCCTCAGGTGGCCGCACTATTTGAAATGAAAAAAAACGCAGCAGCGGCCACATGGCTGAGCGGGCGAGCACCTCGCTCTGACCTCTTCCTCACTCTCTCCCTCTCGAATCTCTCGTTTCTTTTGCCGTCTTATATGGGCTCACTGGTTTGGCACCTAAAAAATCTGGGTCCAATCACAGACAGTTTACTGGTGCCAAACCTGCTGCCTATTCTGGTGCCCCATGGGACCTGTAGTCCTGATCTACTGTTTTTCCTGGTGCCTCGCAATGCCAGACAGCACCAAAAACTATGGCCCACAAAGGAGCCACTGCTCCTTTAAATTTTCCTACCCCCTGGCAGTATCTGTGCATGTGCATTGTGTGCTGGACCGCTATTTTAAAAATAAAATAATTTATTTACACTTGAGTGCAGTCCCGAGCCCGATCTGCCCACAAACTGGATCCGGGACCACACCCAATGGCACTGATAATCACCCCGGAGCTCGGCCCAGCCTTGAATTGGCAGAGACACCAGGAAGGAACCACTAGAGCCACAAACCGCACGGGGGTCACAAGGCACAGCTCCCACCATAGCCCCAGGAGACAGAGGCACTGCAGGAGAGAGCATCGGAGCTGCGAGGGCTCCACATCAGGTAAGCCCACTTTGGTGGGGGCTTACAAATGAAAGAAAGAAGGAGGAAAAAAAAAAAAGATATTCAGAGGCAATGATGCCAGACACAGGGTAAAGAGAAACAGCGGGGGTATGAGGGGGCAGATAGGTAAAAAATTCAGTGACCTGTATATAGTGCTTTGAGGTGCTTGAATTAGTGCCCAGAAGTGGCCCTTCTAGGCCATGCAGGTACATCGTGGATCATACTGGGGATGACTTTGTGTGAGCTTGATGTCACGAGGCTATGTAGGATTGGAGGTAAGAAGATGGCAGGAGCAGGTAGACCTCCCGTACCACTGAACCAGACTAGACTTTCTGTATGTTGCAGTTTGTTGTCCCAAAGATGGTCCAGCTGAGATGTAACATATATGATAATGTATGGGCAACCATACACAACAAGGCTGTGTTTCCATTAAAGGGCTGAGATGGCCTTGAGAGCGAAGCTCAAGAGGTCCTAATGTCATCTCAACCCTGAGATGGGAACACAGTCCTTGTTGTGTATGGTTGACCATATACAATATTATGTAATATATGGCTTAAAATTGTTTGTGGGAGCAGTCGGTTTTCTTAGACCAGCGTACACCCAGCTGCCAGCTTTCCTCTGCCCACCTGCCTGCTCACTGCATTACTAAACTGAGAAAACATATACCTAAAAGTGAAACGAGTTTCTTTTTAATTTTGCTTTCAACTTGCCTTACCTAAATTGGTGTTTCATCTGAGACAGTTGTGGTGTGTCTTTACTTAGCGGTGCCATCCAGCCATGGTCGACATATTGCCTGCTGCCATGAAAATCTAATGAGTCACTTAGGGTAGACACATTTTGGAGCAGAGGATCATGTCAGTGAAGGGAGTCAGTTTCCTTAGCCTCCTCTACCTCATGGCGATCTGCCGTTTCAGTCTATGTTGCATCTGCTGATGTGTATGGTGGCCTGTGAATACATTACAGCACAGTGGCTGTTCTCACCCCCCCCCCCCCATAAGAGGGTGAATGGAGATCCGGTACAGAAGGTGCAAACAATGTTCCTTCACCCAGCCCTGTTCCTGCTCCCTTCCTTCAGCCTTTCCCTTCCTTCACCCTTCCCTGTTCCTTTAGCTTTCATTGTTCCTTCACCCGTCCCCCTTCCTTCACCTTCCCTGTTCCTTCAGTCTTCCCCGTTCCTTTACATTTTGTTGTTCATTCATCTACCCCTTTTCCTCAACATTCTCTGTTCCTTCACCCTTCTGTTACCCTTCCCCTTTCTTCATCCTTCCTGCTTCCTTCCCCTTCCTCTTTCCTTCAGCCTGTCCTTCCCTAGTCCCCTTCCCTTCCTTCCCCATCCCCCTTCCTTCACCCATCCCCTTTCTTCACCTTTCCTTTAGCCTTAACCTTCTCAATTCCTTCCCCCTTCCTTCAGCTTTCTCCTTTCTGTCCTTTCTCTTCACCTTTCCCCTTTCCTTCAGCCTTCTCCTTTTTGCACCTTTTCCTGTCCTTCAGCTTTCCTTGTTCCTTCAGCCTTCCCCTTCCTTCCCCCATTCCCTTTACCCTTCCTTCAGTCTTCCCCTTCCTTTCCTCTTCCCCTTCCCCTTCCTTCACCCCTTTCCCCTTCCTTTGCCTTTCCTTCACTCTTCACCCTCCCCACTTCTTCCCCTTCCTTCGCCCTTCTTTTACACTTTGTGGTTCTTTCATCTTCCCCTTTCCTTTAATTTTCTCTGTTCCTTCATCCTTCCTTTGCCCTTCCCCTTCCTTCATCCTTCCCCCTTCCTTTACCATCCTTCTTCCTTCACTGCTCCTCCTTCCTTCACCCATCCCTGTTCCTTCCCGCATCCCTGTTCCTTCACCCTTCCTTCACCCTCCCCGATCCTTCACCCTTTCCCCCTTCACCCTTTCCCCACCCTTCACCCTTTCTCTACCCTTCCTCCTTCCTTCGCCCTTCCTCCTTCATTCACCCTGCCCCATTCCTTCACCCTGCCCTGTTCCTTGTACCATCCTTCCCCCTTCCCCATACCTCCAGCCTTCCCCCTTCCTTCACCCATTCCTGCTTTAAATCTTCAGCCCAGCATGCTGATTTCTCTTACCGCTTCTCCCCCACTTGTGGAATAACGCCCCCATCTTTGTGCTCCTTTCCAGTTTCCCTTCGAGCTCATCTCTGTGAGTTCACTGCTCACCTTTGGACCTGTAACAAGGCCTTATCTTGTTTCTTTTCCTTCCTTTGGGCATCTCTGTTCCCCTGACTACCAACTGACTGCCCCCTCATGTACTGCTATTAACTGCCCAGTTACACCTGAAAGAACCTCTACTCCATGGGCCTTCCTGACCAAATCATTAAATAAACAAAAACAAATGCCGTACTTTTTTAAAATTATTATTTGCATTTTTCTCCAATCCACCTACAGATATTAAAGCATGTAAGCTATTACAAAGCATCATGGGCAGCAGTTTACAGACTCCTGGGAATTGGGTACAGCTACCCATGATGCTTTGCACAGGATATAGCACATTAGTGTGCAGAATGCAAAAAGTGTAACAGCGTGTCACCAGTGGTACAGTAGGTAGCATGTTGTGCTCCCATGCTGGTGACCCAGATTCAGAGCAGACTGGGGGGGAGCCAAGTGGCATGGGGGCATGGCGGTATTATCACACAGCAGCACTCTCAGCTGGGGGACTCTGGCACCAAGTTCCTCCACAGAGTCCCCTGCCATGAACTGGGGAGTTTGTCTCTTTCACAGGGGCCTGTAGTGTGTGTGTGCAAGGCCTGTTTGATCCCCCTGCAGGTGAGGGCTCGGACACCAAAATACAGGGTAAACCCCTGTGCACTCCACACCATCGAAATGGTAGTCACGGGCACGCTCTTGGACCCTGCCTTCCATAGAGCCCCTCTGGTCACCACAGTGGGGGAAGGAACATGGCTGGGAGGGGGTTGAGACCTGAGTGGAAACAGCAGGTCAACGGGCCAGGGGCAAAAAGCTGGATGAAAAAATGTATAACGCTGGAATTACTAAGGAATTTGCAGTTTGATGTTAATTGAAGGGTTACCAGTATAGTATTACAACTCAGGAGGTCACTTTCTCAGGCCCACTCTGTAAACATTGTATTAACCCTTGCTGTGCCGCAGGCTGATGTCAGTCCTGAATTCCTATACATTCTAATTCTGTCGGCAGCCTAAGGGTTAATGGTGGTGATGATGATAACATTGTTATTTATATCAGAATATGAACAAGAATGAACTCGACTGAGCCAAGGCTCATTTATAATGAAGCCCTGGAGCATTTTGTTACAAGATTGCACACAATAGAATTCAATGAAATATGAACACAACAAATAAAAACAGTTCTAGAGAATGAGAAATAATTACAGATAATCCAAAAGTAAACGTTAAAATGTGTGACAACAGACCAGAGGTTCTTTAGCTTTGCCATCAAGCCATAGTTTTATGTTACCCCAGCTAATCTTGCCAAAGGCTGGTCTCAAGGTACTGTATGTGGAATGATATTCCAAGCCACTGGCCCAAGATAACGAGCATTTGTTAATGCTGAATGTTTGCTTGCATGCTGTTATACCAGGTCCTGCTTGTACATGTTGGTTCTTTCATACACAGTAAGGCAGCGTGTTCCCCAGCGGTGCAGCGGACATCCCTGAAAACAATGTTGCTTGATAAATTCTTTGTCTTTTAATATTCTGACCCCAAACATTCAACATAGTCTTCTTATGACCCCCACCTCATAAACCCCACAGGTGATAATTTTCAAATCCATGCCGAGACGCCATTCCGCTCCTCATGTGCAAAAACCTGTTTCAGACAGAATGTGAAAAATGACAGCTGTACTATTCACGAGGTGGTATGAAAAAATGGCCATGTTTAAATTTTGGAGTCAAAATATTCAAAATTACACTCAGCCATTTTAAGAAATTTTTTCATCAAATTTTCAACATGGCCATTTTAGGGCCCCACCTCATGAACACTGGTGGTGAAATTTTGTTCAGTCTTAAAAGGTGATTCCGCATAGTGACCGCAAAATCCCCTTCCAGGACCGGTTAACAAAATGACAGTGACAGTGTTCATGAGGTGGGGTCCCAAAAAGGTTGTTGAAAAAATATCTAAAAATGGCAAACTTATGAACACTCAAAACATTATTGAAATACATTATACAGCACTTATCTTGATTCCTCAGTTCACGGTTCGGCTCTGAAGAGTGCAGATGTGTCTCAGGCCACAGAGGATGGCAGCATAAGACCTTGCCAGGTAAGTATAGGGTAAGGGTGGGGTGGGGTGGTGGGTGCTCAGTGGGAGAGTTGAGATGGGAGGATAGTGACGACAAGGGACCGTTTTCTTTATTTCAGGTAAAAAGAAAAAAAGACGTCGGGGAACTTTTTTTTTTTTTTCTTCCGGGAAACGAGAAATTAACTTTATTATTTTGGGACACTGGGGTTGGGCTCACCAGTGTGCCCCACACTGCTTGGGTGGGGGACTTTTAAATGCTGACATGGGGACTGGCCCCACCGATGTCGGTAACCATGAAATAAAATAAAAAAATGGGTGGGGGGGCATCTGACACCGGGAGTGGGCATCCTGGTGTTGGATTATACATATAAAATAATGTTTACACTTTGTTTCTTCTGACTAAGCTGGTTTTTCGATGGGAAACAAAGGCATTAAGCGCTTTCAGAGCACCACTGTTTTTCACACTGAGCTCTACTGAAATAGGATATTCTGACTGCAGCATTAGACTTTGATTATTTTGAATGCACAAATTTAACAGGATACCAGGGCTAAATGGATGCTTTATAGTATGTAAATGAAAGGAGAAAACCGCTGTCTGATTGGAGCAGTTGACTCCTTTCAACTACAGGAAGTTTACGCCCCAAACAGAAACACAATGTCAGGATCGGCCTTGCTGATCATTGTGCTGTCACTGCTGTGCCCATTGCAGCGTGAGCTGCACTGGATCTGATAGAGGCACACTTCTGAAATGCTGTTCACTGTACCAAAATGTTCTTTGCACACGCATAAGCGAGCATAAAAATGACATTCTTGCTATTTCCAAATTACATTTAGGGACCACTAGTTGCAGTCCTGTTTCTGATCTTAGTGAGGCGTTTTTCTGTCTGTAAGTAATGGTGGTGAATATATACTCTAGGAGTTGCCCCCAAATACCTTTGGACATAAATGTACATAAATGAGGATGGGCCGGCCCGTTGGCGCAGCGGTGGATTTTCCGCTTGCGACGCCGGCGACCCGGGTTCGGGAACGGACCTGGGTCATCAGAGGGCCGGCCGGGGGGGAGAAGGATGGAGCATCATATGGACTGCTCTCCTTCTCCGGGGGGAGGGTGAGGGACGCTCTCGGAGCGTTGAGGACTCCTGGCGGAGGCCGGGAGATCTCACGCTGCCGACGCTCAATCTCTGGGAGGCAGGGCGGACGCTGGTGTCATTGCATGTCCCCGCCTCCGTGGGAAAAAGTCAAGGGAAAATAGGCGGGTGAGGGCTACCGCCTCAATGAAGCCCTCCCGGAAGACCTCGAGTGGCCACCATCGCTGCGGGTCCCCCGACTAGATACTGGTTCCATGGCCACGAAAGAGCGTGGCCACGGCCCCGCCCTCGGTGGGCAAGCCGGGGGTGACTGGGGAACCCCGGCAGCCATAGATGGTGGCTGAGGCTTCCAGGGGCCATTACCAGGGCCGATATAGTGACAGGAGGTCCTGCCAAAAAAAAAAAAATGAGGATGTGACCAGTTCCTATGGTTGCTCAACCTCTGCCCTCCTAGGTTGGCATGCAGCTCTTTATAGAAGCATAGAAACTATTATTGGTAGAAAAAGACCAATGGTCTGTCCAGGTCTGCTCTGGTCCTCCCTACTTCTGCTCCAGCCTACAATATCACTGTTTTATGTAACCCAAGTTATCTTTGTATTTCTATCTTCTATGCAGGAGCCAGCTGCCTCCCAGTAAATTAGATCTGACATCCCTGCTCTGAGAAAACTGGAAGACCCTGGAGGCCAACGCAGAGAACTGTAATCTAAACCCTGACCTGGTGCGGGCATGGCGAGTCAGCCACAGACAGCGGAGGAGAAAGGAGTGGAGTGGACGGCCATTGTCCTGACCTGTCAGTACAAGGACAGCGTGTATGCCTTCCAGAGGGGTAAGCTAGGCAAAGGTGTCATCAGTACCCTACTTCAAGTGAATGTGAGGCTTTAGTGGAATAGGAAGTAAATATCCAGATCTGTATTCATGTAATTAGGAATTTAATCAAGTAGGCAATAATACACAACAAGGTGTACAATATGATATCGTCCTGTCTCAGGTGTGTTGTGAGGAGTGAGGCCAAGTGACTTCAACCACACGAGAAGGGATGATATTCCATGTTATCTCACACCTTGCAGTATATTATTGCAAGTTAGTTGTAGAAATATTTAGCAATTTTTGTTGACTGATGGCATGACCTATTTACATATAGACTAAGAATATGTACTAAGATATCAGACTGATTGAGTGTGCTGTCAGGATGTCAGATTTGAGGATTTTGACTATACATTTCAAAATCATTATTATTGCAAAGGCACCTTTGTTTTTTTCCCCATAGCTCTTTGTCCGCCAGTAGCAGTCGTGGAGTGGGGCCCGAGAGTGCCATCGACTATTACAGGGGTAGTTTTGGCGTTTTTCTAGAGCTTTTTATACTCCAGCTGTCCCACCTCCCCATGGGCACTATGCTATACCTCCGTCAATGTTTGTGTGTAATGGAGAATTGCCTCACTTGCACAGGGCACTGAGCATGAGTCACAATGGCAGCACACAAAATATACTTTCATTTTCTGTGTGCTGTACTGCTACCCGCTGACTGCTGCGCTCTGAACCAGTAACCACACGTACACACACATGCATACACATACTACACACAGAAATAGACACCAAACATGTGTGCACAACACACATGTAAAGTAACATGTACTGTATACCCACATGCACAGAGCCACACAAATACACACATAACACACACACATTCATATATACACACACATTCACATGTAGAGAGAGACACACACACACACATGCTGTCTCTTCAGTTTTACAGGTGACAGGCGCAAACATGAAATGCTTTGGAAATGCTATTTTTAATACCATTTTTAAAAATTATTATTATTAAAGTTAGCCCAAGCAGTTTTGTGTCGGTGGTGAAAACGTGAATCTCATGAAGTCTCTTACTTTCAGCTAGTATCTCCTTTATCTGTTGTAGATTTTCGTGCAGTTACATTTCAGTTTCACAGCGCTTTGGAGAAATACTGCTTATTGCATTTCTCCTCTCCCCAAGTGTCATTTAGAGTTGTCTCCCTCCCTGCGACAGTATTACGATTTTAATCTTTTTAATACCTCACTTAGAAGGGAAGGTTATGTATAATTAGATTACTGGGAGAGACAATCCTGGAGATCTGCTGAAAAAAAAAAGATTTTGTAGCTCAGTTATGCATTCAGAGACGGAATGGCAGTTTGAGGCCCAATTTCAGGTTGAGTCAGATATCACACCACTGATGCGCTCTACACACATATATATAAAAAATATAAAATGGGTAGGGAAATTGCTGTTCTTTTTTATTAGACCATCAGCATCACATGACTGTGCGTATATCAGAGCGCGACTGCACACCTGCACTTTTACCCCCCCCCAAAAAGTATTTTACCATTTTATAAGATAGATAACCCACTCTAGGATGTGTGGTCACGCTCTGATATACGCACGCCTTGGGTGGTTGACACACCCGGCCTGCAGCCTTGTGCGTACAACGGATACCAAGACGTGCACATATCAGAGCGCGACCGCACACCTAAGAGTGGGTTATCTATTACTTAAGTATTTTTTATATATATATATTCCAATTGCACAGTACTTTAGAAACATATAGTTTCTTTTGTACTTAAGCATCTTGGAGGCATCTACAGTAGCAGCAGTCGGTGCAGACTAAGTTAAAACAATGCAGTCTTCTTGGCCATTGGTACAAAGACATGGCTGTGGTCCATGACATTGACAGCCTAGGTTCGGGAATGAGAAAAAATCTTGGGGAGCTGGAAGGGGGGGGGAGACACTCTTATGGGGAGGGAGGGCCGCTGCCTCCTCTGCAATAGTACCACCTGGGGGGCCACAGGTGGTAGGGGCGGTACTGCAGAGGAAGGGAAGGACCCTGCCTGGAATCTGTGCTGCCATGCTTTGCTTCCATAGTGTGCCACTATGCTCAGAAGTTGGAAGGATGAAACATGGGAAAAACTGTGGTGTGATGTGGGATGATGGGGGCACACTCGGGTCCTTGCCTGACCAACCAGCCACTCTCCCAGAAGGTTCTTATATGGCAGGATCCACCATGTCTGTAGTGGCCAGTCAGGTGAGTCCTGCCTCGGGAAGTAAGATGGAGGGTTTGAGAGGAGGTAAGTGCTAGGGATGGTCGGGTAGGGGGTGGGTGGTTGCCAATGAATGAGTGCAATGCACTAGAGAAATGGGGGGGTGTCATAAGCAATCATTTTTTATCCTATTTTTCTCTCCGCTTCCACTCAGCCGCCTTCCTCCCTGGTTGTCCTGCCCCGTCGCCCACCATCTCAGGGACTTACCTGGGGTAGATCCCCCACTGATACACCCCCTGTGGCTGGGAATGAGGTGGGAGGTCCATCATCCCCACCTCCAAAGCACAGTCCTGAAGTCCCCAGGGCCCTGTAGGTGGTGGTGGGGCTGTGACAACAGGGGAATCGTCCTGTGGCTAGTGTGAGTATTTCCGCTTTTCTGATCCCACTCTCATGCCCCAACATCATTCCTAGTGCCAAGGCAGCCTTGCACGCTTTAGCCTGCCCCTGCAGGAGAGGCACGCTCCTTGGTCTGCTGCAGGGGTTACTAGAGTATTGGCACCCAATGCCATCCCTTTCCATCTGGAAGCGCTGTCACACAGCAGCACCTACCCAGCCCTTGAGGTCACCCAACTGGCTTTCTCTGCTCAGGTTGCCGATGTGGGACCATGCAGCACTACCCACTGGGCCATCGGTGCCCCCCCCCCAACCCAATAAAGAATAGTTAAAAAAAAAAAAAAAAAAAACTGCATTTCAAATCCTAGATATTCAGCATTGACAGATAAATAGAATTTTATTTAAATAGCACACTTCCTGAACCCACAGTGTTTTACAATGAATGCAGAAACATAAACAGTTACAGAATTCAGTTGGCGAGCATAAATTAAGCACAACAAATGGAACTGTTTAAATGGCAGGCTGTCCTGATAACCTGGTGGCAGTGCATTGCGCTGCTACACAGGCGACTCTTCGGAACCAGAGCTGGGTCGCTGCATCTGGGGATGGGCAAGCTGAGGGCTGCTGCTTGGCAGTGTGCCCCAGCCGGGCAGGAGTGACGACAGGTTCCAGCATCACAGCGACCGCTATGGCTGGGCCAGGGAGCTTGCCTGATGCCGCAGGGAATGCAGGACGTCAGAGCCCAGACCCCCGTCACTGGGGAGGAATGTTGGTCGGGGAGACAAACTGGGAAGTGAAAACCTTCCAGCCATCTCTGTTATGGCTCAGAGCCAGAACAGAATATTTATTTATTTATTTAGTTAAACATCAGTTTAGAAACCTTTGAACCAGAGGCTCATTTACAAAGGTACCTCGTCACAAAGAGGACATCAGAACAGTAGTACAAGGGACACAGTACTTACAAACAAAAAAGTTACAGTTCAATTACAATTTTGTTACAATAGAGTACAATCTCCAACGAGCTAAAGATAACAAAAGGTGCAAAACTTATGGTCGGGGGAGAGCTGGTGGGGGTAGAAGGGAGGGAGATAGGGGAGGAGGAATAAGTAGGGAAAGGAAGGGGAGGAGCCGCTCAGTGAGCATTGTCAAATAGAGTATATATATATATATTTTTTTTTACACTAGGCTAGCGGCAGTTGCATTTGCGAGAGCTAAGCAGGAAGTTTCTGAGCCTGGGCTTAAAGCAAGCTAAGGTTAGAGAGTTTGAGACACTGGCAGGGAGGGAGTTATACCAGTGGGGCGCGACGGTAGGGGAATGCCCTCTGACCTTGTGAGGTCCTGGCTCTCGGAATAACTAGGGTAGTCTTGCGAGCCGCGCGCGTGATCAGGGTCGGTGTAGTACGGCGAATGGAGTTGGATAGGCCTATGGGGATAGGGCCATGCAGGGCTTTTAAAGGTGAGCTGGCATGTCTGATACATGAGTCGCTCTTCCAGGTTGAGTAGGGTAGCCAGGGTGTACAGCTCACATGTGAGATGAGTCTGGGAGCACCAGTGATAAGTCTGCAGGCCTTATTTACTGTGAGACAGACCTTGTTGAGGGCAGTCTGATCTGCTGAGCCATAGACCGAAGGCCATAGTCAATGAGAGACATGACAGAGGAAGTGACAGCCAGGACGGAGGGCATCAGGAGGGAGGCATTTTTGTGCCGGTAAAGAATGCCTAGCCATGAGTTGGCGACAGAATTTAGGGCAGATATATGTCCATGGAATGAAAGTGCAGGGTCAAAGGTTATACCAAGATATTTATAGGATTGCACCTGGTCAATGATGAGATTGGGTGTGGAGTGGACAGCTAAGGGAAACTTGCTGAATATATCCCTGATTGCATGGTATATTCCTGGCAAAACAGCTGGGAATGAAACGCATGAAAAATGATGGATTTAAAGCAGCAGTGCAATGAAAATTTGTTTTTACAAAAGAGATAGTTTCAGCTATAATTAAGAAAAATATTAACATACTTGTCAAAGTACTTGTGTAGGTACCTCCTATGTTACGCACCGTTGAGTCTTTTTTTCATTTTTTCAGTCCTAACCTTTGCCAGGTTTATAATGCAATTTCTATGCAAAATGTGGTGGGCATGTTTTTTTCTTGAGAAAAAAAATACAATTAAAACGTTGATAAAATACTCAGATTTTACCACCAAATAAAACTGGAAGATGTCCGGAATCTTAAATAGTGAAAAAAGATAGGGTCAGGTTTTTTGCCCAACTCTGTTGCACTGCTACTTTAAAATTACCATTCAGTGTCCCACAAGTGCTTGGGTAAAAAGTCATGTTTTTACAGTACCTTTTATTTATTTATTTATTTATTTATATTTATTTATTTATTTATTTATTAAAGCATTTCACCAGGAAAAAACATACTGAGCTAATAGCTCGTTTCCAGATGTGTCCTGGGGGAAGGGGAGAAGAATAAATATATACATATACATTTGCACAAAAGAAAAAATAACAGAGAATACAATGAATACATGGGTTGATGCAATATACAGAATGCACTTAGGTAGGTATGTACAAAATGTACAGTTTACAGTAGTAGCAATTCAGGTACCTGGGAACAGTAGTGGAAGGGGCAGAATACATCTTAGGAAGTAGATAGGGATAGAGGAATAGAGGGGCAGTTATTTAAAGGTATAGTGTGCTACAACAGGGAAATAGGATCTGGAAAAAATGAGCATTTTTCAATGACGAATGTTGACTTGCTGGCATTGGCATTGGTAGTGCAGGAGTTAGAGAGATGCATAATAGGAATGGCAGTGAAGTATTGAACTGATGCCAACCCCACCCCCACCATGCAGAGACTGATTAGGTGTTGGGGGTGTGCCTTTGGGTCGTCGCCCAAAACGCTCATGCCATTTCACCTCACCCTACCCTGCAGACACTGACAGGTGTCGCGGTGTGCCTTGTGGTTTTCGGGCCTTATACTCACCCCATTCCATAAGAAAATATGCTGAGATGGGTGCAGTATAGGAGAATGGAGTGAACACTGGGGCCGAAGACCCCAAGGCACACCTCAATGCCTGTCACTGGCTGCAGGGTGGAATGATGTGAGCATTATGACCGACGATCCAAAGTCACACCCACGATGCCAGTCACTCTTTACAGAGTAGGGCGTTATGGTGGGAAACCCTAACACCCTGGCGGTTTTTTGGTATTTTCGCTCCAAATTTTCAAAAGGGCTTTTTGTGACCCCACCTCATGAACAGTGGCACTATCATTTCGTTACTCAATCCTGAAAGGTGGTTTTGCACAGCAACTGCGCCATTTGGCACCAAAGGTGTGAAAACACATTTCTGGCAGGATATGAAAAATGACAACTGTACTGTTCATTAGATGGTGTGAAAAAATGGCAATTTTGAAAATCTGGAATGGAAACATGAAAAATTGGCAAAGTTACGAATGTACATAGAAATTGTGCAACACATGCCTGTAACACAATCACGTAAAAGAAAAAAAAAAAACATTTTTTTCACCAGATTTTCAACATGAGCATTTTTGAACCGCTCCACATGAACAGTGGCACTATGATTTTGTTAATCTGTCCCAGAAGATTTCCCACAATGACTGCGCCATTCTACGCCACAGGTGTGAAAACACGTTTCAGGAAGGATGTGAAAAATGACAGCTCTACTGTTCATAAGGAGGTGTGAAAAAATGGCAATGATGAAAATCTGGAGAGAAAATATTAAAAATTGGCGAAGTTACAAATGTGCATGGAAACTGCGCAATGCACACTCGTAACGCAGTCATTTTTTGGAATTGTTTCACCAATTTTGCAGCATGGGCTTTTTGGGACCTCCCCTCATGAACAGTGGCACTATCGTTTCATTAATTTGTCCCGAAAGGTGATTCCATGCAGCGACTGTGAAATCACCTTTCAGGACTGAAAAACTAAATGATAGTGACATGTTCACGAGATGGGGTCCCAGGAACCCCATGTTGAAAATTTGGGGCCAAAATTCAAACAAATGACTGAGATAGCAAGCTAAGTTGAACCCCCATTGCCTCCCATTATGAAGCTTACTGTCATTTCTTCAGTTAGCAGTTTGGCTTTGAAGAGGGCAGATGTGTCCTGATTCAGAGAAGATCACAGCTCCTGACCTCCAAAGGGTAAGAATGGTTGAAGGGGGGTGCAGGGAGCTGGGCGCACCGAGGAAGGGTGGGCATGGAGGAGGGGGACGAGGGAGACAACGGTGGACCGTTTTCTTGTTTGCAGGGAAAAAAAAGACTGCAAGGGAAATTTTCTTCATTCACAGGTTACACACACACACACAAAAAAAACAGGCACACTGGGGTTGGGCTCCCAGTGTGCCACAGTCTAGGGTGGGGCGAGATGCCGACACAGGGATTGGGCACCCCGATGTTGGCAAGGCATATAGACCGGGGGGGGGGGTGCATACGACATCGGGAGTGGGCATCCCGGTGTCAGAAATGAAAGGGGAAACTGTTTAACCAGGAAAGACACACTAAGAGGGGGGATGCCGACATGGGGATTGGGCAACCCGATGTTGGCTTTCTGGGAGTGTGTGGCGGGCAGCAGGAGCCACCATGTTACAGTGTGCCACATAATGTGATGGGGGGGGGACAAGCTGACATGGGGATTAGCCACCCCGATGTCGCCTTTCTGGGGATTGTGTGGCAGACGGCAGGAGCCGCCATATTTATTGAAATGTTTCTCCAGGAAAGGCATATAATGGAGGCGTGTCATCTGCCGCTGCAATGACAAGCCTGTCTCTGATTGCAGCGGCAGATTCGTTTCAACTCTGTGGCTCTCTCTGAAACTGCTGTCATCAGAAGCATGGTCACTGGTTGGCGGTTGAAGGATGCACCCACTAAAGCATCCCCTGCACAACACTGACACACCTCTGAAATGTGCTACTACCACACGATGCTGTTTGCGTGTGCGCACAAGCCAACATAAAAATGAGAATCGTACAGGTGAACAGAAGGAGCAGGAAGATATGAGGAAATACATGGTGTAAAGAAAGAAAATTGGTAGAGGGAGGAAAGAAGGCCAGGCAAGTTATGGACAGTGGCAGGAGGGAGAGAAGAGAGACTAGGGAGGGTTTAGAAGAGGCAGAGCAAATGTGTAAGGGGAGAGTTCCAGAGTTTAGGAAAGTGGAAGGCTGATTGACCAGCAAGTGTTTTACAGGAAGGGAGCGAAACCCAGAGTTTCAGAGGGAGTAGAGGGAAAGAGTAGGGTGTCGAGATAGGGAGGATAGCCAGAATTTCGAGATGGAGCTTGACTCTACTTTTATTGCTACATACTGGTCACGTGACATGTCAAATGACCATGCCCTCTGATTTCTAAGTTTCCACTTTCCCATTTGCAGCTTATATTTTCTGGCCACTAAGGCACTGCTGTGCTCTTCCTAGAGCTTGTTTTTGCCTTTCTCACACCACTCTGTCTACCTTCCCAATTTCCACTCCTCCTCACTTTCCTACTACTATACCCCTATTTTAGCCCTTTTTTCCTCATTCTTGCTACTATTCCCTTGTAGGTCTAGAACCCTGGACACCAAAGTCTGCAGCTCTACCACTAAGCCAACGGGTCAGGCTAATTTCTTTCAATTTTGTAACACTCTTAAACCTTTTGACTACCTTGTGCTCATTATGACCCTGCTTACTACTGTCAGCTCAGCCATGTGGTTTGCACTGATAACACTAGCCCCCCTCTTTTTGCTAGGAGATACTCCACATGTCTCCCAGCATGGTGAGCCAGAACCACCTCTTATCAGGCCTCTCACCTTAGCCGCCCCCCCACATCTACCAGTGTGCTACCCCACTGACTCTACCAACAGACCATGCTCCCCCCACCCACATCTTCCCCTATTGGCGTTGCTATGGTACGGTGGTGGACGCTACTCTGCCTTGCCTTTCCCTCTCTATGGGACCTACCCACTGCCATCTCCATGCGCTGCTCTTCCCCCTCAGTACTGTTGCCTAAGCTGGTGAAGAAACAACTAAAACTGGCATCCTTGCGCATCCTCCTGCTTCTGCTTCTCCTCTTGAGAGACGCCCACCCCATCCCAGGACCTGCCCAACCCCCCAAGGATACTTTTCCTAAGGATCTAATAGTTGCCTCCCTTAATATTTGTAGCCTCCCCAACAAATTCGACTCTTTTCAGGACTGGATTGCCCAGAATTGCCCTGATGTCATATCGGTAGTTGAAACCCGGCTCAACGACTGCACCTCAGACTCTGCAGTCTCACTCCCTGGTGCTACTCTATACCATGCCAACAGAACATCTAAAAAAGGGGGTGGATGTGCACTGTATGTCCAGGACTCATTACAGTGTCTCGCCTTCCCATCCCCAACCCTCGAACATGGGGCCTAGGCCCTCACTCTGAAAATCACACTTGCACCTAACAGAGCCCCCAGGTTCCTCTCCTCCATATACATTATTCCCCGAAATCAGAAGAGTGCCTTCCACTCTGTACTCGCCCACCTCCAGACACTCCCTGACAAGGCTGAAATCATTGCCCTTGGTGATTTTAATATAAATTGGTGAGCTGACGCATTGGCTCCCATTAGGGATGCTGCAGCCTCTCAAAACCTGTCCCAACTGGTGACCACTGCCACTAGAATCAACCAGAAGACGGGTACTGCCACCCTCCTTGATCTTGTGCTCACCAATGCACCAAACAAAGCTACCCAGATCAGGGTACTGCCCAATGCCCCGAGTGGCCACTCCCCGGTGCTTTGTCACTGGTCATATATCGTTAGAAAGCCCCCCCAAACTGTCCTCCAATGCCACCTCAAACCCAGCAAACTTTGGTCCCTTAAACAGTGTCTCTTAGTTAGACTGGTCCCCCATCAAAACCGCATTGAACATTGATTCTGCTCTCGACCACTTCATCGATACCTTCAACTCTGCCTGCGACCAGTATGCTCCCCTAAGCAAAAAGAAAGTTAAAGTAGTTAACACACCATGGATGTCACAAGTCCTTCTGGACCAGATGCTCAAACATGACAATCTATGGCATATTGCCCTGGATACTGGTAAACCAGCCGATAGGCAGCGTTACCAAGAAGCACATAATAAATGTACCTGGAACATTCGTAAGGCAAAAGTTGAGTACTACCGAACCTCACTCACTGCCACATAGGGCTCAGGGCGCAAGTTCTGGGACTCCCACAAAGAGCTCAGTGAAAAGCCTCCACTGCACCTCCCTCCCAACTCATGGCCAGTGGGTCTATCACCACAGACCCCGCCCTGATTGCAAATATATTTAATGTCTCCTTCTCAGACCTTAGTGTCCCCCCAATTTCTTCTCCCCACCCCCCAGCACCACCTTGCTCCTCTCCTCTCCCCATTCTGCTTTAAAGCAATATCTCAGCGTGAAGCTGCCCCCTTCTACTCAAGGCCATCAACAAATCACGTTTCAGCAGCGACACACTAGATCTTAAACTGCTTAGGCTCACCTTTAACGAAGTTCTCCCCCCTCTCACCATGCTTCTGAACTGCTCCCTCTCGCTGGGCCAGTTTCCCTCTAAATGGAAATCTGCCCTCATCACACCCACCCTTAAAAGCGGTGACCGCACTCTGCCTGTAAACTACCTCCCCATCTCAATCCTGCCTCCCCTCTCCAAAACCTTGGAGAAGATTGTAGCTACCCAGCTAATGGACTACCATACCAAATATAGCCTCCTGTGTCCAGAGCAACATGGCTTCTGCCATAACCACAATACCACCACAGCCCTTTTGGAGTTTACAAACACCCTCCACACATCTCTTGAAACTTGCCTCAGTGCTGGTGCTGTTTTTATAGACCTTTCCAAGGCGTTTGATATGGCGCACCACACACTACTCCTGGATTCTCTCACACAACTAGACCTGTCTCCAGAGACCACCGACTGGTTTGCCAGCTAGCTGTCTGAGAGAACCCAGACAGTCAGGCTTGCCCAAACCTTATCCTCCCCCCTCCGAGTCAGGGCGGGGGTCCTGCAGGGCTGTATTCTTGGTCCTCTACTTTTCTCCCTGTTCCTCAACTCCCTGCTCAAGGATTGCTCTGGGAAGCTATTCCTGTACGTGGATGATGCCGTCCTCTACAGCTCCCACACCGATCCTACAGTCCTCTGTTCTGCACTCCAAAAATCTTTCACAGAAGCCGAATCCTGGTTCGTTCAACACAGGCTAGTCTTAAATTACAAAAAACAAAATCCATGGTGTTTGCACACTCCCAAAACAAGAACAGAGGACAACCCCTGCTCATATTGAACTCTTTAAATGACCCCCTTGAGCAGGTTACCTCATTCAAATACCTGGGTATCACCCTAGACTCTGGGCTCGCCTATCATGGCCACATCTGAAAACTGAGCACCGCTGTCAGTGAGCATATTGGCCTACTCCACTGGTACAAGCACTGCCTCCCACCAGAAGCTCTCTACCTAGCTGTCTCAGTATCAATACTATCACTCATGGACTACGGAATCATTATTTATGGGGCAGCCGACAACGCGCACCTAAACAAAATTAGGCTGGCCCTTAATAAGGCCTGTAGACTGGCTACTGGCTGCGCTAGACTCACTTGTACCTGCACACTTTACGCCCCAACCAACTGGCTAAACTTTGCCGGGAGGCTCAAATTTCAGACCTGCCTCTTTGCTAAAAATAACAGCAGGCTACTCCCTCCTGCTCTCACCCCCCACTCCAGGCACCATTGTCTACCCACCTCCTTTCGGCATTGGCGACAACCCACTTCAGGGTACCTCGCTGCAAGACCACCTCGGGTCAACGAACCTTTAGGTATCTGGCCCCTAACTGGCTTAACTCACTACCAAACTCCCTCCTCACAGAACCCAAACTTGGTCAGTTCAAGTCCTGGCTAAGAGACTTAATCTCTCATGACTCAGTCTGTGTCTGTCCTTGATCTCTAGCACCCTGCCCCCCACGACTATGGACTTAACTCTGGTCCAGCCGCCCCAGGCCATGCCTATATTTGACAATGGACACCTCAGTCCTGCCTAGACCTGCAAATAACCACCAGGACATGACTGGCACCACCGCCCTGCAGTGTGTGTTTTTGTTACCTCATACCGTCTTACTATGTACCAGTGCTTGGCAATACCCTGTTTCATTGTATCACCAGCTGCTTTACTGTGTTATCTGCAACCATTTTGTAGCCATTTCTGTAACTATTGTGTCTAATTGTTGCTATTGTCCCTGATGTCTCTGTTCACAATGACGTGGAACCTTTGTAAAGGAGTCTCCAATATCTTCAATAAATAAATATACCCCCATTTTCTGCTTAATTTTAAAAATTTCTACCAAGAGAGCAAAATGGATGGACCTGGGGACAGAGTTCCATAATCTTGGTACTGTAACTGCAAACACTCTGTCCTGCACCAGACTTTAGTCCTGATAACAGAACCTATAAATGTCCATGGGCTACAGTGCCAAACCCTGTTACCAGTAGAGCCCCCCTGGAAAGTTGCTAGTAATCCCCGAATGTAGTACATTCTTGAGTGCAGGGTGTCCGTTAATTCCACAATTCCACAAGTATTCAACTTAAACAGTCAACACACACATACATACATACATACATACATACATACCTACATTAGGACCAGTATAGGAATAATAAGGGGGGCTGCCAGGACTCTGCCTTTCTATCCCTGAAGTGAGCCCTGGTAGCTCACGCATCATTACCTTATATTAAGAAGGGGACTCTATATTTAAAAATAGAGTCACTATGGGTTCCCAGCTCCAAAAGTGTAATTAAAACAGTGACTAGGACCCAGAGCACAGCCCAGCTTATCTCTACCATATACCAGGCATTGCAAGGGACGCAGCCCCCAGGATACTTTACAAAAAGAGGTGAAGTGGGAAGAGGAGCTAGGGCAGCACAGGAGAGAGAGCAGTGGGAGAGGGGCTGCTATGAAGCAGGCAGGCTCACTTCTTCGTATTTATGGAGACGGTATGCATGGAAGCACTCGGTCCATTAATTTAGAACACCAGCAGTCACTGCTAGATATGGCGATAACACCAGCACTGCATGCTAGAGATGGTATGGTGAGCAGTGGGCAACCCATATGCATAGAATGTAGTTCTGCCTGGTGCTGAGGCTATTTCTGGGGGACCTGAAGCGGGCCCTGGGAGAGGTACTACATACTGCCGTCAGGCTCTCTCCAGAGATGTACCTTCTGTACCAATATCCTAGGGGCTTGAAAGACAGACATGTGACAGATCTGCTGGGTATCATGCTTATAGCAGCTAAAAAATTTATCATGAAAATGGCCAATGGACCAGTAGGTTGAAATGGGACACATAGTCATGAACTGGCAAATGGTCCCGGTATACATCCCCGACATCGACATGTCGACAGTGGAGTCCCCTACAGCGACAACAGTGCCACATCGCTGTAGGAAACCTACTGGCACTGTCTGTAGGGGGTCCTGCACCCCCCCCCCGACTCGGCTCTGACTCGGAGTTGAAAATCCTAAGTGGGGGGTTCAGGGGGCAAAGTCTCCTGAAGAAAACACTTGTTGCTTCTGCAAACCAGCAGCCAACTGCAAAATGCAGTCGACCTGCCAGTTTCGCTGTCTGGTCATTCGACAGATATTTTGTCGATGACCCGTCGTGGATCCATGGTCCCTACTGGAGTCTCACCTCAGCATCAATGTTCTGGAAATGTGAGCAGTTCGTCTAGCTCTCCAAAAATTCAAAGATTAGGTGCACAACCAAGATGTTCTGATCCTGGCAAACAACTGAACCACGATGGTGTACATCAACCAACAAGGGGGCACAAGAAGCACTCGCATGCTAAGCATAGAAACATAGACTTTGACGGCAGATAAGGACCGCTAGGCCCATCTAGTCTGCCCATTTCCCTACCTACAGGATAGGCCGCAGATCCTAGTTAACCAACAGCCTTTATCTTCCTGCCCCCCACAAGAATTGCCTTATGTCTGTCCCATGCATTCTTGAATTCTCCCACAGTTTAGACCCCACACTTTCCTCAGGAAGGCTGTTCCATGCATCCACTACCCTCTCTGTGAAATAATACTTCCTCACATTGCCCTAACACGCCCTCCTTCTATCTTTAAATTGTGTCCCTTGTTCTTGCAAGTCTCTTTTCTGAAAGATGCTACCCTCTTGGACTTTGTTGATTCCTTGAGGTACTTGAAAGTTTCTATCATGTCCCCCTCTCCTTCTTTCCTCAAGGGTATACATATTAAGCTCCTTTAGTCTCTCCTCATCGGCTTCTCTTGCAGACCCTGCACCATTTTAGTTGCCCCTCTGGACTGCCTCTATCCTGTCTATGTCCTTGCGGAGATGGGGTCTCCAGAACTGGACACAGTATTCCAGATGGGGTCTCACCAACTGTCTGTACAGAGGGATAACAACTTCCTGTTTTCTGCTGCTGATGCCTCTCCTATACATCCCAGTATACCGACCCTCCCTACTGCCTTTCACATTGCTTGCTAACCTTAAGGTCATCTGATATGATTACCCCCAGGTCCCTTTCCTGTTTTGTTGTTGTTACTAGCTCCCCACCCATTGTGTATTCTTCCCCTGGGTTCTTGTTTCCCAGGTGCATTATTTTGCACTTTTTTGCATTGAATCCTAGCTGCCATACGTCTGACCATTCCTCCAACCTTGCTAAGTCCCTTTTCATCCTTTCCACGCCTCCTTGTGTATCAACCCTGTTGCAGATCTTTGTGTCATCTGCAAAAAGGCATACTTTTCCTTCCAGTCCCTCTGCAATGTCACTGATGAAGACATTAAAAAGGACTGGACCCAATACTGAACCCTGCGGTACCCCACTAGTAACCGCCCTTTCTTCAGAGTGGACCCATTTACAATTACCTTCTGTGTCCTGTTGTCCAGCCAATGTTTTATTTCAGGCTACCACCCTGGGACCCACTCCCAGGCTGGTTAATTTGACTATCAATCTTTTGTGTGGGACTGTGTCAAATGCCTTGCTAAAGTCTAGGTAGGCCATGTCCACAGCCCCTCCCTGGTCTACTACTTTGGTCACCCAGTCAAAGAAATCTATTAGATTAGTCTGACATGACCTTCCGCTGTGAACCCATGCTGCCTTGGATCCTGTGCTCCACTGACCTCTAGGTACTCAACTATTCTTTCCTTCAGTGACTCCATCACTTTCCTACCACAGAGGTCAGACTGACAGGTCTGTAGTTTCCTGCCTCTGTCTTGGTCCCACTTTTGTGAAGGGGAATCACATCCGCCTTCCTCCAGTCCTCTGGTACCACACCATCCTCCCATGATTTATTAAAAGAGTAGCCAGTGGTTTCACTAGTTCCTTCCTTAATTCTTTTAGAATTCTGGGGTAATTCCATCAGGCCCCATTGCTTTGTCCACCTTCAGTTTTAGGAGTTCTTGCAGAACCCTTTCTTCTGTGAAAGGACTGGGATCAGCCCCCTATCAAGAGTGCTTCTGTTAATTGGATTAGGCACTTCCCCTCCTCTTTGTGAATACTGAGCAGAAATATTCGTTCAGTATTCCTGCTTTTCACTGTCCCCTCTGCCCACCCACCATTCATTCTATTCAGCCTCACTATCCCTCCTTTGTCTTTCACTCGCTGATGTACCTATAAAGGTTTTATCCCCTTCTTAACTGGGTTGGCTATCTTTCCTCAGTTTGGGCCTTTGCTATTCTGACTTCCCTCCTGCTTCTTTCTGCCTTAACTGGGTACAGCTCTCTGTCCTGCTCCTTCTGTGTTTCCTTATACTTCCGGAATGCTATCTTTTTCTTCCTGACTTTCACAGCCACCTCTCTTGAGAACCATGAAGTGGCTTTTCTTTCCGTTTGATGTGTTTATTTGCTTCACACAAAGGCTTGTGCGTCTGTGATGGCAGTTTTGATAATTCCCCATTGTTGCTCCACACCTCCTTCTAGCCTGTTTGCTAGTGCTTTTCTGAGGCACTCTCCCGTCTTGCCAAAGTCAGCCCTCCTAAAGTCCAGTACCCTCACTTTTGTATGGCTTGACTCTGTAGCTGAGTTTAACGTGAACCACACTGTTTGATGGTCACTTGTCCCCAGATGGCAACCTACTTCTAGATCTGAGATCCTCTCACTGCCCCCGTTTGAGAGTACGAGGTCTAAGATTGCTCCCTCACCAGTGGGTTCCGAAACTAGCTGTCTAATGCCTGCCACCTGTAGGGCATCAAGAATGGCCCTGCTCTTGGATGTGGCTGCAGCAAATGTGCTCCAGTTAACATCTGGCATATTCAGGTCTCCCATCAACAGTATCTCCCCTTTCTCTGCCATTCTAAGAATGCCTTCCATCATATCCTTGTCCATTCCTTCCCCCCTGACATGGGGGTCTGTACACAACCCCTGTGCGGATTGTGGTGCCCTTTCCGGTCTCCAAGGTGACCCACAGTGCCTCCTCTCCTCCCTGTTTACTCCAGAGAGTCTCTGCTGCTATTTCACTGGGCCGAGCGATATCTGTCCAGTCTGGCTGACGCATACATCTCAGGCCAGGAGAATGTTACAGCAGACTGGTTCAGTCAATAGGACATTCTGCCAGGGGAATGGGAACTGAAGAACACAGCATTTCAACTCCTCATCCACCACTGGGGTTTTCCTCAGGTGGATCATTTCGCCTGCAGACTAAATGCCAAAGTTCAGCACTTCTGCTCCCTGGCCAGGGATGAGCGGGCAGTGGTTCAGGATACCTTCTCCCTCCACTGGGGCCTCTGTGGTCTGCTTTATGCCTTTCCTCCTATTCCTCTCCTTTCCAGAGTGGCTCAAGACCAGGCAAAAATGATCTTAGTGTGCTTGCGATGGCCTCGACGTCCATGGTTCCCACATCTAATCCACATGGCAAGGGATCCTCTACTTACTTTTCAAATCAGCCTGGATCATCTTCATCAAGGTCCTATGACACATCCAGATCTACGCAATCTGTCCCTCTCAGCTTGGAGATTGAGCAGGAAACTCTCAAGGACCTTGGGCACTCCACAGCCATAATTGAAATGATGATACAATCTCAACATCTGTCTTCTTCTAAGGTGTACAGAATCTGGTGCAGTTTTTATTCCAGCTTCATTCCAGACAGCTGGTGGACTCTCCAGTAACCTTATCTATTCTTCTTCAGTTCCTGCAGGAAGGTTTTCATAAAGGTCTACAACCAGCGACCTTAAGGATCCAGGCCACCGCCTTGGGAGCTGTCCTACTTGTAGACACGGGGGCCCTGGGAGATCATCCTCACTTCAAATGCTTTCTTAGAGCAGCTACCTTAAAGTGTACCCCAGTCAAACTTGTTCCTCCATGGCATCTCATTCTGGTTCTCAAGTCCCCTACCAGATCCCCCTTCGAGCCTCTGGGGGAAGAGTCCCTACTCCATCTTACTATGAAAGTCATCTTCCTCACTGCTGTTACATCGGCCAGGCAGATCAGCGAGCTTGGCACACTAACAAGAAGCCTTATATAGCTTTTTACCAGGATTCAGTAGTTCGGGAGGCAGTATACTACAGTGGTTTAAGGCTCCAAGCTGCAAATCTGGAGACCTGGGTTTGAATCCCACAGCCCCCACTTGCATACTGTGTGACCCTGAGCAAGTCACTTAACTTCCCTGTGCTCCCAGGTTGCACCTGTAAACAAGCTTTCAGCTTAGTGTGTCTCACCTGGTTAAATAATTGGAAAAAAAAAAAAGTCTATGAACAGATCCAGGCTTCTTACCGAAGGTGATGTCCCCATTTCACTGCAATCAGGAGCTGATACTTCCCTCCTTCTGCCCTAACCCCAGCAATGACAAAGGAAAAGAATTACATACCCTGGACCCTGCACGAGCCTTGAAGCTGTACCTTAAGAGGACCGAGTCACTGTGGAAAACCTCGTCTTTTTGTTCTCACAGCTGGACCAAATGTAGGTAAAAAGGCCTCTACAAACTCTATCACCAGATGAATTCAGTCCACCATCAGCATCGCCTTTGGACAAGCTGGTCTCCCTCTTCCAGGGCTGATAAAAGCCTACTCCACCAGGGCCAAGGCTACATCATGGGCAAAATTCAGAAATGCTTCCTCGGCAGACCTGTGCCTGGCAACTAGCTGGTCTTCTCTTCACACTTTCACAAAATTTTACAGGCTGGATGTGGCCACCTTGGCTGCGGCTTCTTTTGGCCATAGAGTTCTACAAGCTGTTGTGGACTCTTAAATCCCTTACACAGTCTTCCAACCCAGGGTTTTTTGTTACCATACTGCTTTTGTATATCCCAGCTGTCTTAGAGCCCTGCGACCAGCTCTAGGAGAGAGAAATAGAAATTTAAATGCCTGCAAATTTTCTTTCTCTGACTGCTGGTTGCAGGGTGAATCCCCTCCACGAATGTATAAAGTTGGCCAGTTGGCCATGTTCGCTAATGTTCTCTTACAAGTTTATGTCTCTATAGAAGGTTGATTGCTTGACAAAAGATGGGAGGGATCTAGAGAGGGAAGGAGAGGATATCCTGTTGCTGCAAGTCTTCATCCTGCCTGAGCTGCCTACCAGGAAGTGGAGCCCATAAAAAATGGGCATACAAATGGGACACTGGAGGGGTACTGTAAATGTATAAAATAGAGAATGAGAGTGGACAGATATTTGCATCCAGGTGGAATGTCTGGATGAGGTACTTTGTGCGGTATGACTCAGCTTTGTACCTTAAGGATGGCCTGGCTACACAGAGCCGTGGGACAAACATAACAGGGAGGGAGGGGAGCCACAGCGAGCCCGATGGAGGCAACAGGGAAGGAAAACAGGTCTACCCCGGATGCTGCCCCCCTCCATTTTGAATAGGATAATGGGAGATGTATGTTATCACAGTGCCTCCTCCTCTCCCAGACCTGTGTAGGGGGAGGGAGGGAGGATGACTGACGTCATGTAATGACTGTATAAGGTGTCTTATCCCCTATGTAGTTTTATCCTGCACATTGGAATGCTGTTGTATTATGGATGCACGTTTCAGTAAATATATATGTGTGTGTGTGTGTGTGTGTGTGTGTGTATGTGTATATATATATATATATATATATATATGTATAAAAAACTGCCGCCAAAATAAGGCCAACTGATGACTCGGTGAGTAATGCTCCCACGTTGACGATCTGGGTTTGAGGGCAGACCCTGGAGCTAGGTTCATCAACCGAGGTGGCAGGGTTGTGTTGTAGCACTCCCAGACAGGTAGGGACGGCCCTGGATTCTGCCACTGCAGCAAACCCTGCTGTGGGCTGGAGAGATTTTGCCATCAGTAAGGGCATCACTGCATTCGTCTGAGGCCTGGGGGGCATGCCTAGTGTCGGCGGGAGGTGAGCAGGATTCGGAGACTGAGTGAAAACTGAGAGAGAAACTCCAAATCTTCTCGCCGCCTGTATGACAGCCTCTTGTTCTCTCAGGAGGGGAGTATTTTTCAGAAGACACAGTGCTCGAGAACAAGGGGACTTGCTATGAAGCTGGAGGGAGTAGATTCAGGAGAGATGTGAGGAAGTACTTCTTCACAGAAAGAGTGGTGGATTCCTGGAATGGCCTTTCAGCCGAGGTGGTGGTGGTGGAGGAGTTCAAGAATGCATGGGATAAGCACAAAGGACTCATAGTGGAAAGGAAGGGGGGAGGAAAGAAACGCCGTAGATTGGGCACAGTCTGATGCAGTAGTGTAGGTAGGGAGAAATGGGCAGACTGGATGGGCCAAGCGGTCCTTATCTGCCACCAAAGTCTATGATTCTATGATTCCTCTGAACAGAAACACAGAAAATCACCTGGCCTGCAGAATGATGCCTTCTCCCCTCACAAGCCCAGCACTGCTCACTCTGCTGCAGACCTTGCACCCGAGTGAAACTTCTCTGGGGGCTTGGGGAGCCCAGCAGGCTCCACCAAGGGGGGGGGGGCAAACCATGGAGCACTGAAAGGTCAGTGGATAAGTCCCAGGGACTGTGGGTGATGGGGCTGGGGAAGAAGAGAGGCTGATAAAGCAGGTTGGTTGTATGGGGAGACAGAGCATAGTGAAATGAAAAAAAAATGAAGACTAGAAAAGTCAAGAGAAAATGGGAAGGAGGCACCACCCAACTGCACTGCAGTATCAGGTTGGGCTACATAGATACATAGACAGTGTCAGCAGATAAGGGCCTATGGCCCACCCAGTCTGCCCATTTGAGCTTGTAAGTTCAGTTTATGTTTTCATAGAAGTCTGTTGCCCCTTACCCCTGACCTCCAGAATTCCTTTATGTCTATCCCATGCATTCTTAAATCCCGTGATTGTTTCAGCCCCCACCACTTCCTCTGGCAGGGTGTTCCACTTGTCCACCACCCGTTCTGTGAAGAAATTCTTCCTCATGTTTCCTCTGAATCGTCCTCCCTCCAACTTCATCCCATGTCCTCAGTCCTGGAACATCTTTTTCGCTTAAAATAGTGTATTCCTGCACCCTGTTCCTCCCTGTGAGATACTTGTATGTCTCTATCATATCCCTCTCCCTCCTCTCCTCCAGGAGTACATGTTCAGTTCCTTCAACCTGTCTTCATAGGACTTGTGATGCAATCCATGCACCATCTTTGTTGCCCTCCTCTGAACCTTCTCTACCCTGTCTATGTCCTTACGTAGGTATGGTCTCCAGAACTGTACACTGTACTCCAGGTGGGGCCTCACTAGTGTCTTGTATAGCGGAATTATGACCTCCCTTTTCCTACTGGTGATGCCCCTGCCTACATCCCAGCATCCTATTTGCTTTACTTGCTGCCTTGTCACACTGTTTCTACCTTGAGGTCATCAGAGATGATAACCCCAAGATCCCTTTCCTGCTTGGTGCATGCTATATCCTCACCCCCAACTGATATATTGTGCCAGGGTTTTTGTGCCCGTATGCATTATCTTGCACTTCTTTGCATTGAATTTCAACTGCCAAACCCCTGACCATTCTTCAAGTTTCTGCAGGTCCCTTCTCATTCTGTCTACACCCTCTGGTGTGTCTACTCTGTTACAGAGCTTTGTATCATCAGCGAACAGTGAAATTCTGCCTTCTAGGTCTGTGCAATGTCACCGATGAAGATGTTGAATCGAGACGGTCCCAGCACTGATCCTGTGGTACCCACTGGTCACTCTTCCCTCTGTGGAGTGACAGCCATTTACCACCACCCTCTGTGTCCTGCCACCCAGCCAGTTACCTACCCACCACACTACTGTCCTGCCCACACCCATATTCCCCAGTTTGTGTAAGAGTCGTCTATGTGGCACAGTGTCAAAGGCCTTGCTGAAGTCCAGATAGGCCATGTCCTCTGCCCTCCCCTGATCCACCTCCCTTGTCACCCAGTCAAAAATTCAATGAGGTTGGTCTGACATGACCTCCCCTGGTGAAACCATGCTGCCTTGGGTCCTGTAGTCCATTGACAACCAGATGTTCCACCAATCTCTCCTTCAGTAGTGCTTCCATGATCTTCCCCACTACCGGGTGAGGCTGACTGGTCTGTAGTGCCCTGCTTCCTCTTTGTTCCGCTTTTGTATAAGGGGCTACATCTGCTATCCTCCAGTCTTTGGGTACCTCCTCTGTTTCCAGTGATCGGCTAAACAGGATAGCCAGAGGTTTAGCCACCACCTCTCTTAGTTCTTTAAGGACCCTGGGGTGCACCCCATCTGGCCCCATTGCTTTATCAACTCTTATTACTTCCAGTTCCTTCAGGACCCTTTCTCGTGTAAAGAGACTTGTGTCCATTTCTGCACCATTCTCACCCCTTGTACTCCCTTCAGACCCATTACCCTCCTCTTCCTCAGTAAAGACTGAGCAGAAATACCTGTTCAATATGTCAGCTTTACTGTTGTCATCCTCCACACGGCCCCCATCCTCCCCCTTCAGTCTCACTATCCCTCCCTTTGTCTTTCTTTTTTCACTTATGTACCTGTAAAAGGTTTTGTCCCCTCTACCCACTGATTTTGCAATGTGTTCTTCTGTCTGAGCTTTGGCTTCCCTTACTGACTTCCCTGCCTCCCTTTGCTTCTCCTGGTACTTCTCCCTATCCCCTTCTGCTGTGTCTTTTGTATTGCCTGAATGCAATCTTTTTGGCTTTCACTTTCTTTGCTACCTCTTTGGAAAACCATAATGGTCTCCTCTTCCTTTTCCTTTTGCTAACTTGCTTAATGCATAATTCTGTTGTTCTTGTAATCCCATTTTAAATACTGCCCACTGTTCCTCAACCCCTGATTCCTGTCCCATTCCTTAATGCCTCTTTCAAGTATCTCCCATTTTCCCAAAGTCTGCCCCTAAAATCCAGGATACGTGTTTTTGTGTGGTTTGGTTCTGCTCTTTCTGTGATTTCAAACCACAATTACTGGTGTCACTGTTCCCCAGGTGCTCCCCCACTATTACCCCCATCACACTGTCCCTGTTTGTGAGCACAAGGTCCAGTATTGCCTTCTGACGAGTTAGTTCCATGACCAGTTGCTTGAGGAAGGCACCCTGAAGGGAGTCAAGGATAAATCTGCTCCTAGTTGATGCTGCTGCTGCTGCTGCTGGGATGCTCCAGTCCACGTCTGGAATATTGAAGATATGAAGGGCTAACATAGAAACATAAATTTTTTTGGCAGAAAAGGACTGCTTTCCCCACCCAGTGTGCCCTGATGGTCCTTGCCTAGTCTGTCTCTGATGACCCTCCCTCCTTCCTCCCTGCCTATTTAATAATATTCCCCTATGTCTTTCTGTCCCAGTCATGCTTGAACCTCAGTACTGTTTTCACCTCCTTCACTTCTGATGGCAGTCTATTTCAGGCATCCACCACTCTTTTTCAGTGAAATAGTATTTCCTCACATCTCTCTTAACTTCCCCTCCAAGCTTCATCGCACACCCTCTGGTTCTGGTGCTCTTTCTGATTTGAAAGAGACTCCCCTCCTGCACCCTGTTCACCCCTGTAAGGTACTTGTAGATCTCTATCATGTCCCCTCTCACTGTCTTCTCTTCCAGAGTGTACATGTTGAGATCCCTCTGTCTCTTCATAGGGCCTTTGTGCAACCCCTGCACCATTTTAGTTCTCCTTCTCTGGACTGCCTTCACCTGTCTGTGTCCTTTCTGAGGTGCAGACTCCAGAACTGGACACAGTACTCTAGGTGGCATCTCACAAGCAAGTGATACAGTGGTGACGCCACGTCCCTCATCCTGCTGGTGATACCCAACATGTAGCCCACTCCCCCATTCCAGGAACAAGCCAGAGACAGCAGCGCTCTGTCTCAGGGAGGGGTGTGCTGTTGCACGGGTCCCTTAGCGACCCCCTGCAGCATGCCAAAGAAGACAGTATGGCATGCATCACCTCTTTCTTGACAGGGGCACTGCATATCAAAGGGCGGACTGACGCAGCAGTTGGGGGTGGCGGGTGGAGGTTGAGAGCCTGTCCAAAAGAGCTGCGAGTGACTTGACCTGTTGAGAGATGTGAATGGTAAGCCTGTCCATACTGTAAATTCTGACACATTAAAATTGTGATGGTTGGTTGGCTCTGTCTGCACAGGCATAGAGCTTCTGCTCATGATGCCAGCGAGCTGAGTTCAGGAACGAGCTTCGATTGTCAGAGGACAGGCCTGGAGGATAGGCTGAGGAAGGGGAGTTGAGCATCGCAAAGGATGTTCCTTCCCTTCGGAGATGGAGGGTGCTGAACATCACTATTACAGTGCCCCTGGGTGAACACCTGGGCAGGTACAACTGAGGATACTTATCGGGTAGGGGAGGACGCCACTAACCTTGACATGCAGCATGTACTAGTGCACAAGTGAGTCCAGTGACATGATTGTGATGTCATTCTTTGAAGGGGAAGAAAGAGGGTAAATCCTCCTCCCGAGCAGGATGACGGTATGCGCTGCTTCTGCAGACTCCATGCCCATGGCCTCAGGCAGCCTGCCTGACCTAGTGCCTGAAGTGTCTGGAGGGGTTGAGGGCCACCCTGAAGGTCCCGCTATGGAGGACAAGCCACTGTAGCCATAAGCAATCCCTTGGCGATGACAGGGAGTTGGGGCTGGGGTGCGAGCCGCAGGACCAGATTGGTGGGTCCCTAGGGCCGGGGGAACACAGGAGGAAAAACACTGTTTGAAAAAAGCAATTGTGACAGCTATCCAGGTAGGGGTTTCTTCTTACAGACTGTCATCACTGTAGGTGAGGTGGATGGGGGGGGGTTGCTCTCTCTTGAGCTATGGATAGATATGTTTGTTGCAGTCTTAGGGAGTTTATTAGATGTGGGGCTTTTGCAAGTGGGGCTGGTTGGTATCTGGAGCAGCGGCCTCTGGTCTGGAGCAGTGGCTTCCCCTTTGCTGACATTGAAATAACTATGAATAAAACCCTTTGTCTGGCACGTTGAAGAACTTCTCCGTGCCACCACAGTCTGAAACTCTTATCTTGACAGATGTCTGTGCAAATGGAACGGAAGTCTGTTATAACAGAAGGGGAACGCTTCCAGAATTACTTTTAGTTGCCAGATTCACTTTTTGTTTACAGAGATAATATCTTTGTTGGTCAGCATGAAAGCTACTACAATCTTATGCTAAAAAAACAGATAAATAGCAATATTAGGACTAGCTGTGATGGCACCATATGACATCACAGAGTGAGTATATGAATACAAGAATACATCAGATTATAGGATTTCATGGACCCCATGTTTGTGCCGCACATCTGTTTACACGTAGGCATGAAAAGAAAAACAACCCACCTCGATTCAGGTGCACGTTTGTTTATTTTCAGTGTCTGTCTGGTGTCTCAGTGTTGTTCCTTTCCTGCAGTTAGGGGTCAAGCACCAAACATAGTTTAGTTTACCTGAACCAGGCAGACATTGAAATACACGAAAATGCACCTGAGATGAGGTGGACTGTTTTTAATCTCCGGCCCTGTACACACTGTGCCGTAAGGTTTGCATCCAGATTGCAGTGCAGTAAAAGCTGCATGTTACCCTCCACGTTCTGGAACGATGCTGCAACCCTGCTCAGAGGCTGGGTAAAGCACGGTTCCAGTTCAACACCGAGTGAACCTAATGAGAGGGGAACAGTGCAGGAGTGGAACAGGTTACTTATCATAGACATCTGCAGGCATCTGCAGGCAACTGCAGTCCGAAACCTCTGCTGAACTGACAAGGTAAGGTAGGGTACTTGTTAGCTTACTGTTACCATAGGGAACTGCAGGTGGTGGTGTAGGACGTATCTGCAAGGAAAGTAACAAGCAGGCCACTCTTACAGGTGGAATCAGGAGAAACACCGTATCTAGGGTAAGGTGCAGAAACTGTTTGGGAAGGGCATAAAGGGGAGGGTTAATTAAAAAAGAAAGTAGTAAAGAGGCAGAGGGGTACAGGGTGTGATATTGCAGTGTCAGTGGCTCAGCAGGTAGCACACTCTCCTCTGAGGCCGGGAGATCAGAAGACTGTGGGTTCTATCCCCACATCAGGCACTTGGGTTAATATCCCAATACTGACACTGCAGAAAAAGAGCAGGAGCGGTGCCCTGGACAAATTTCCCCCATTCACCAAAATACCACCAACAGCTTAATCTGGTTCAAAGTCAGCTGGCATTCATCTGTATCCCCTTCCCCCGGGTTGTGCCTAAAAATAGGCAGAATTTGCCTAGTGCACTTACCCAGTCAACAAAAAATAAATAAATTAAATCTAGCCAAGCAAGAAACACCCTGTCTAGGATGGGGTGGTAAAGTAGATACCGTTGGATGGTGTAGGTGTGAAAGAACCAAACACAGGAAGGGGGGCAACTGGGGCAAGATACAGCTGACAGCAATAGGTAGCAATACATAAAGTCAATGCTGGGAGTGGTGCAGTACAATGGATGCAGAGCTGCCGTGTTCAAGGAGACATTCTGGAAACTGAAGTGTTGCACGCACCTCTCTGGTTTGAAGGAGGTCGCTGGTCTCCAGGCCAAGATATCTATTTCCCAGAGGACCTCTCGCCCCACCCAGGGGCCACTGAGTCAACTGCCATTGCCCCAGAGGTTGTCTAGGAGAAGGAGAGCTGACTGGATCATGGTGGGGTCCGGGAGGGTGGAGGTGGCAGGTCAGGGACATGTCCTCAGCCTATGCCATTGCAGAATTCCTTCATCATTCTGGCGGGACAGGGCTGCTGGGAGGAGGCACCCAAGTAGTGGCAAGAGAGGATGTGGGGTTTCTATGCAAGGGAAGCCTCAAGGTGCAAGGTAGAGGACCCCAGCAGATAAGGAAGAGCTTCTGGTGAGGAACTCTGGGTAGATTTGGGAACAGAAAGGGAGCTGAGAGGGAGGCGAGGTACCTACCTGGCACCATGGCTCGGAGGGATGGGCAGGGGATCCTAAGGATCGGTAGGGCGGGGAGCTGAATGCCATTGTCCACCTGGGAACTAATGACCGAGCAAGGGATGAGGCTGGGATTGTGTAGGTAGGGTTCCGGGAATGGGGGAGGAGCCTAAGGCAAGTAGCACAAATTGTGGCTTTCGCCAAGGTGGCCCGTCAATGGTTGAGAGAAGGGTAGGGTACTCCTCACTAGGAGCTTCATCTCATGGTTGAAGGAATGGTGCATAGGAGAGGGGTTCGGCTACATTGTTAACTGGGGGCCAACCTGTAGGAATGAGGGCCTATACAGAGGTGATGGCCTGCATCCGTCTGGAAGGGGAATGGCAGTCTTCAGTGGACAGTTTAAATGTTACTTTGATGAACATTTAAACTAGCAGTGGGGGCAGTGGAAAGACACAGGGAGGCATTAACTGCTCCCCCACTGACTGAAGCAGTAGGAAGGGAGGACCTGAGGGGGTGAAAATCCCCCAAGGGAGCAGCTTAATGGGAACAGAAGAGAAGTAGAGGACAAGGGGAGCGGGAACAAAAGTTGCAAAAAGAGAGGGGGAAATGAGGCACAGCACAAGGGGAGGAAGTGGGGTTGCAGGCAAAGTGTGGAGGGCCATATGTGCAAATGCAAGGAGTCGTGGAAATAAAATTCTAGACCTAGAGACCACCCATCTTTCAGATAAGACGTTAAACCGAGGTCCTGTCTGCCTGCTCTAGTGGGTGTTCAGGTAGACATTAAAGATCCCACGGCACTTCTCGATCAGAGTAAGGGAATTTTATTGGAAACAAAAACTATAATATCACATGAAAATTAGATGACAGTCATCTAGAAAAGTACAGTTATGTAAGAACGTACTGTAACAGTAGATCTTCCGAGAAGAGCTCCTGCAGCAAGCTACACCTTAAGGACTATGCTGTCAGGCACTAGGACTCCACGGCAAACTTCTAGACAGCAATACCCAGCTGGGATCCGCCCCTTTATTTATTTATTTATTTATTTAAGCGTTTTACCAGGAAGGCATACTGAGCGTTGGAGCGCTCGATTCCAGATGCGCCCTGGGAAGGGATTCAAAAGGCATACAGAGCAACATACAAATGAGCACCAAGCGCAATGCAAGGTCGAGAGACACACATTGTATAACAAAATACGCCTGCCTCTTGGCAGGGGAAGAAACTTGTTCAGCTAGGGCACACAATGATGCTTAAGTGCAGCGAAAACACATTGTAACATATAGCCAGTAAACACTCATACAAATCGTGTATGTGAACCTTCGGAAATACCTTGAGGGGCTACCTGCACGAGCAGGTGGTGGTAAAATGCTGATTGAGGAGGAGGTTGAGCTGCAGAGAGGGGGAGGAGTGTCTGATTACTGCTGGGAGGGTGTTCCACAGGTAAGGCATTCGGTACTTGAATGCACGTTGACAGTTGGAGGAGGACATACGAGGGAGTGTGAGGAGCCTAGTGTCGAGATTACGGAGGGTGTAGCATGAAGGGGTTTGGGCAGTTAGGGTATTAGCAAGGTAGGGGAGGGACTGAGACCAGTATTTTGCTGTTATTCTTGCACAATGTGCCATTCTCCGGTCCTGTAGGGAAGGAAGGTCTAATGATCTGTAGAGATCACAGTGGTGAGTTGTGGGCGGGCGGTCCAGGGCAAAACGACAGAAGGAATGAAAGAGAGGGTCTAGCCTGGCGAGGGAGGATTTGGGAGCCGAGCTATAAACTATGTCACCATAATCAAGGAGTGGGAGTATCATTTTCTGGACAATTTCTTTTCGGGTTGGCAGGGGCAGGCTCCCAGTTTCGGGTACAGTTTTTTGTGGATAGAGTCAATGTGGGCTGAGAAGTCTAGGTGCTGGTCGAGCCAGACCCCGAGGTAACTGAACGAGGTGCAGGTCTCCAGGAGGGTTCCATCTAAGGTGTGGAAGGCAGGGGATAGGTGGGCCCTGGAGAGCCTTTGCCTGGTCCCAAAGGTTAGGGAGACGGTTTTCTTTGGGTTGAGAAATAGTTGGTGAGAGTGGAGCCAGAGTTGGATTGCATTAAAATCCTCCTGGAGTTTGGATGACACGATGGCGGGGGAGGGGCCTGTAGCGTAAATTATGGTGTCATCAGCATACATGTGAATGGACGAAAGGGGGCACGTGGAGGGCAGGTCATTTTAGAAAGATAGAGAAGAGTATCGGGCCAAGGACCGAGCCTTGTGGCACACCTATTGAGACGGGTAGTGGGTCAGAGGTGAGTGAGCCAATTCTAACTGCTTGTTGCCTCCCTGCTAGGTAAGAGTGGAACCAGCTGGTGGCCTCCCCGAGAGGCCTGCTAGGGTGAGTTTTGATAACAGTAGTGAATGTGACACCGTGTCAAAAGCTTTAGCTAGGTCGATGAAGATGGCGGAGGTGATTTGCCCATTGTCCATGCCAGTGAGGATGTCATTTGTTAACCTGAGCAAGGATGTGATTGTGGAGTGCAATTTCCTGAAGCCGGCCTGATAGGGTGACAGGAATGAGGCGTTGTCCAGGAAGGCGAACAATTGGGAGAGAACAAGTTTTTCCTGGAGTTTGGCTAGAATTGGGAGGAGGGAGATAGGCGGTAACTGCCCGGGAGAGGGTCACCGCCTTTAGGAGAGGATGACTGTGGCATGTTTTCCATGCAGCTGGGATCTTGGCGAGAGAGAAAGAGAGGTTATAGAGGGAGGCCAGAGGGGTGGCGAGGCAGGGGCAGATAAGTATGACATCTTGGAATCAAGGCCGGAGGGCATTGCCTTTGTTGGGGTTGAGTGTCGTAGGGCAGCTAGTACTTGACTGGGGAGACCAGGCAAAATGAGAAGTGTTGGGATCTGGGTGGGGTTGAGAGGGTGGATGTGGTATCATTGGGGCGTGCTTGTGGGGAAGAGTGAGGAGGCACAGTTTGTAAAGAATGAGTTGAAAGCAGAGGCCACCTCCCCATGGTCCGTTACCAAGGAGCCATTTACCTTTAGGGCAGGGGTGGGTGGCTGAGATGGGGGAGAGAGCAGGGATTTCAAGGACTTCCAGAATTTTGCTGGGTGGTTGTGGTTTGTGTTGAACGAAGTCTTAAAGTAGTTTGCTTTTGCCTGGCGAATTAACCTGGTGCTTGCGTTCCGGAGTGTGCGGTAGTGTTGGAGGGCTGCCTGAGACCTAGATGCCTTGTAAGATTTCCAGGCCATGTCCCTGGCATGGAGTTGGTCGGTGATATGGGCATGTACCCAAGGTAGGTGGGTGCCCCTAACGGCGGCTCTTCTGAGAGGGGCGTAGTAATCCCAGATAGCGAGGAAATTAGATCTGAAAAATTCCAGGGCCGAGTCTATGGAGGAAGCATGTTGGATAAAAGACCAGTCAGTGTTAGCTAGGTCTCTTAGCAGTGCAGCAAGGTTTAGTGATTTGTAGGCCCTAGTGAGCAGTATTTGAGGGGGTGGTGCCTGGGGTTTGAAAATTTTCCGTACTATGTAAGTCATGTGGTGGTCGCTGAGGGAATCGGGCAGAGTACCAGCTTGTAACACCCTATGGGGATGTGTGGTAAGGGCCCAGTCGAGGAGAGAGTGGTTAAGAGATTTATGGTTTAAGTGGGTGGGTTCAGTAATATGCTGGGAGAGGTTAAGAGCAGTCACCTGGTTTATGAGCTTAGAATTAGTTTTCGATAGCCAGTTGATATTGAAATCCCCAAGTATGTATAGTTCGCCCCTTGCGAGTGTTTTAGGGTTTAGATGTTCAATGATGGAGTTTGGAGGGTGTCTGGGGAGCAATAGGACCCTGCTATATATAAGGGGGTGGAGTGAGGTAGTGAGAGTCTGAGTAGGAGGGAGTCTATAGCGTGCGTTGGGTTTGGGAGTTGGACTGGTGCGGATTGTAGCTTGGAAGAGATGAATATGGCAATGCCCCCTCCCTTCTTTTTGCCCGGACGGTCGTAGCAGGTGAGGGAGTAGCCAGGGATTGCTACTTCGGCATCCAAGTTATGGGGTTTCAGCCAAGTTTCAGAGATAAGGATATCAGGTGATAGGGAGAGGATGTGCGGTTGGAGGGGGGTAATTTTGTTCAGGAGGCTGCATATGTTAAGATGCATAATTTTAAGCCCCCGAGGTAATTGGATAGGTGAGGGGATGAGGTTGTTTGGGGGGGTAGGTGGTCCTGGATTTGATTCAACATCACCTGCTAGGAGCAGTAACATAGTTATTGGGTGTTTTACTATGAGCGTCGCATTTCTTGCCTTCCGGGGGGTCAGTGGCTGATGGGTGGCTGGTGGGCAGTATTTAGGAAGTGATGGGTGTAGGACTGACAGCCCAGGGTGGAAAGAAGGAGGCAGGAGGGCGGCCCCTATATTCCAATTGATTAGAGTTGATAGTGTGGGTGGGCCAGGGTGGGGTGTAGTGTGATATGGGGGGGCCCATGTGTAGCCTCTAGTGGGGGAGGCAGGAGAATCCGGGTAGATGGCTGGTGGGAGGGAGGTTAGGGGGAAGAGTAGGCTTACCAAGGTGAGTTCCAGAGGCAGCATGACGAGAGGAATGGGTTTTGGCAGCTGGGGGAGAGATTGAGAGGCCACTAGTGGTGATTTGGAATAACCCGCTAATGAGGAAGTGAGCTGATTGGTTAATTCCGCGCCTCACGCCACGTATAAAAGGCACTGCTCACCTAAAGTGGTGGTGGGGAACCGGCGCAGAGCGCTGGCGGGGCCCTACACACGGGGCAGCAGTGTTTAGCTAACCCCACGCAGCGTTCCCCAAACGGTCTCCTGGCCTTATCGGCTGTAAACAGAGTCCTGGCCTTTTCGGCTGTGACAAATTTCGTACCTGCAGCAGACGCCAGCTTCAGTTTCGTGCTGGGGGAGGGCAGGACTCTCGGGTGCCCTCGCGACCACTGGCTGTGGAGAGGAGACAAAACGGGCACATTTATAACAGGTAGGACAGGAGGAGCTGCAGCTGTAGAGCTCGGGTTACTCGACAACGACTGGGCGGGGGGGCAGGCAGGCTATAAGCTTATTACTACACAAGCTGCCCTTATACTAACTCAAAGTGATACCAACAAGCTGTGCTACTATTGCTAACAAATGACTTCAATGCTAGAGACAACACAGTATTTCATTGGGTTCCATAAATGCCTAGTAACTGCGAGCTGCAACTGCACTTTAGCTAACAATTTGATTTCAAAGCTAGAGATTCAATACAGTACTGCACTTGGTTGCTTAAATGACTCTACAGTTGTAATGATTACTAGAATTGCGATTTAAAGTACAAATTAAAGTAACCACCGAGGCTAGGTGAAAAGCAGGATAGCCCCTTAAGGTAGCACTGAGATGCAGGAAAAAGAGCTGCTTCTTTCACTAGGTACTGCAGCAAAGAGACTATCTCCACTGCTCTGCCGACCAATAATGTTTAAAAAGGCGCCAAGAAGCACCAGGTCCATTGTGTCTGCACACACGCGGCAGCAGCGTTTAGCTAACCCCACGCAGCGTTCCCCAAACGGTCTCCTGGCCTTATCGGCTGTAAACAGAGTCCTGGCCTTATCGGCCCTTACGTCGGTCCACCCTCCAGCGTCACCCTCTGTATAAAGGAGGCGGTCTCCAGCCCCACATCAGTTCACCCGCCGGAGACTGGGATGTTGATCAGCAGGAAGAAAGATGAGGCAGGGGCTGAAAGTTCCCAACATGAGAAAAATCAACAGGGGGATGGAAGGAGGGAAATAGCATGCTACACCTTAAGGACCGAGTCCCAAGCAGCATCCCAAAAGGGAAAACAAGAAATACAGGATGGAAGTAAATACCTGTTATTACAGGGTTTTAAATAATTGATTAGCAGTTTTTTCCTTGGGACTATGCTAACTGTACAGAAAGTATTTATATAGATTTTCTAGAAGTGCTGTGTTTGTTAAACACAGTGAGGCAAGAGTTATGCATTTTCACAAAGATTTAGCACTTTTATGAGCAAAACGCTAATCAATTTTTAGAGTTAAATAAGTCCCTGTATTAGTTAGGAAATAAGGCCTTGGAGCACAGCTAGGCCAAACCCTGCTCTTTTACTGGAAGCAATGTCCAGAGTGCAGTGCTTAACGAAGGTGTGCACAGAGTTCCATGTTGCAGCCGTGCAGATGTCTGCTGTCAATACGTTTTTCATGGCTGCAAAAGAAGCAGCCATCCCCCTTGTGGAGTGCCCTTTGATTGGTCCTGGCAAGAGTTTTTCGTACGTATCGTAAATGAACACAGTGCAATTTTTTAACCATTTCGACATGGTTTGTTTTAGTGCAGGTTTTCCCAGAGTCCTGTGAGCAAAGGAAATGAATAACTGATCCAATTTCCAGATCGATTTTCGTATGCCTCAGGCAAAAACAAAGGATCCTGTGAACATCCAGAGTGTGACGGGCCTCTCCCGTATTCGAATACTCAGGATAGTAGACAGGAAGGCAGATGTCTTGATTTAGTGTTAGCTCAGACACTACCTTCGGAAGAATCTTAGGATTAGTTTGAAGAGATACCCGGTCTCTATGAAAAATTAAATAAGGTTCTTTACACATCAGGGGTTGCAGCTCTGAAATCCTTCAAGCTGAAGTGATGGCAACTAAAAATAATGCTTTCCAAGAGAGAAAGCAGAGGTCACAATCCATGGCTGGTTCAGAGGGAGGCAAGGTTAACTTCTCTAGAATGAACAAAAGGTCCCATGGAAGGACAGGATCCCTGAATGAAGGCTTCAAATGAAGAATGCCCCATATGAATGTACAGAAAAGGTCCAACTGAGCCACATTCCTATCCTCCACAGGTGCATGATAAGCTGAAATGGTACAGAGATGCACCTTAATGGAAGAGTATCGCAGCCCCACATCTGAAAGTGATAGATATTCCAACACTGATTTCACTGAGCACGGAGGGTCCAGGGAACGTGCGGCTGCCCAGATGCAAAAGTGCTTCCACTTCATAGTGTACATAGTCCTTGTAGATGGCATTCTTGCTTCTACTAGGACTTCAGCCACCCTCTTGCAACACTCCATGCCTGGAGAAAGCCAAGTCTGCAGGAGCCATGCACGAAGGAGCAAGGACCGAAGATCCGGGTGGACTAATGTGCCCTGGTCTTGGGATAGCAAGCTGCATGAAAGAGGAAGTGGAAAAGGTGGTTCCATAGTCAACCTCTGCAAGAGGAGGAACCATATCTGTCACAGCCAGAGCGGAGCTACCAGGATCATTGTTGCTCCTTCCACCTGTAGCTTGAGCAACACCCTCTACAGCAAGGAAGGGAGGGAACGCATAAAGGAACCTCCCTGTCCAACAGAGGGACAACGATCTCACCAGAAAACACCAGGCCTAGGATCTAGCAAGCAGAAATTGGGCAGTTTTACATTGCACAGGAATGTGAAGAGGTCCCGCTCTGGATAGCCCCATCTTTCAAAGAGGTCGTTCACCACTTCTTGAAGCGGCTCCCACTCGTGGCTCCTGGACCAAGAGGCTGAGTTCATCTGCCAGGTCATTTGGATGCCTGGGACATGAACTGCTGTTAGCGTGAGTCTGTGTTCCAGGGCCCAGTACCACACACTCATAGCTTCTCTGCACAGAGGGTAGGAGTGTGTCCCCCTCCCGCTTGTTGATATAAAAGAACACCGACAGTCTGGAGAAGCAGGGGACCCTGGGAAAGGTGAGACTGGAAGGCTGGATGGTGTACAGAATTGCCCTCATCTCTAAAATGTTGATGTGCAGGGATGCTTCTATGTCTGACCACATGCCCTGAGAACGGTGATTCTGAAAGTGTGCTCCCTATCCTAGACCCAATGCATCCATGGTTAGGATTTGGCTTGGTGAGTCAGATTGGAACGGGACTCCAACTTCTATATTGGGAGAAGTCAGCCACCATGATAGCGTTTGTTGAACAGCCCTCGATGTACTTGGGGGATGTTCAAGGTTGTCGGACCTCTGGTCCCATTGAACCCTGAGGTTCCATTGGAGAACCCTCATATGCAAAGGTGCCAGTCATACCGTGGACATGGCCACTGCCATGTGCCCCAGAAGCTGCAACATAGCCCTTGCCATGACTCTGTTGGACGCAGCTATTGGAGAGGCCTGGTCTCTCACTCAACTAGCCCTGTCGAGCAGGAGGAATGCCCTTCCCTGCTGTGTGTCCAGTATGGCTCCTATGCACTGCAGACATTGACAGGGCCAGGGCCAGGACTTTGGGAGGTTGATGGTTATCTCCAGCTGCTGGAACATTAGGAATGTATCCAAGAGGATGCGAATTAACTGCGACCTGGAGGGGCAGTTAGGAGCCAATCATCTAAGTAAGGATAGACGAAATGACCCTGTCTCCTTAAAGCGGCTGCCACTAACGCTAGACACTTGGTGAACACCCTCGGAGCCAAGGAGAGACTGCAAGGCAGAGCCAGGAATTGGTAGTGGTTCCCCAGAAAGGCAAATCTCTGGTACCTCCAGTGAGCTGGAAACACCGGTATGTGTAGGTATGCATCTTGCATATCCAGGGAGCATAACCAATCCCCTTGACTTAGCATGAGGATCAGACCAGGTAAGGTCACCATCCTGAATCCCTGTATTCGATGTATTGGTTCAGCTGGCTTAAGTCCAGTATGGGTCTTAGATCTGTCTTCTTGGGAACTAAGAAGTGGGAGTAATACGCAGTTCCCTGTTGGGAGGGAGGGACAGACTCTATGGCTGGTTTTTAAAAGCAAGGCCTGAATCTCTTCTTTGATGAGGGCTGTGTGGGTCGGGGGGACCAAAAGGGGGCTTGAGGATTGTCTGGGAGGAGTTCGGCAAACTCCAGCATGTATACTTTTTCTATGATATTCTGAACCCAAACAGCTGTTGTAATGTTGGTCCACCCGTCTAGGTAGAGGGAGAACCAACACCCTACTGCCTCCCCCAACACCTCTGCTGGGGGGGGGGCTGGCAGGGACTCATACTCGGGTGACTGGGGTGAGCAGCAAGGGCTGAGAGGATTTGGCATTCCTAGGCCCGCTATTCCCAGAAGGTTGTGAGGGAGCCTTTCACTTGAAAGGACCTTGGGGCTGTTGGCTTCTCTGTCTGTTGGCACCCGGGCACCGAAAAGGCCTACGCTTGGGGTGCCATGGGTCCGACCGCTACATGTGGTAGACAAATTGCACAGCCTTTCCTGAGTCCTGCAAATCTGTAATGATTTTTTGAACCTCCTCTCCGAAGAGGACAGACCCGTGGAAAGGAGCATCCAGGATGGAATCCTGGAGGTCCTGTCTAAACTCGGATACCCTCAGCCAGGAGTGATGACAGAGGCAGATTCCCGTGGCTGTGGCTCAAGCAGCTGTGTCCGCTGAATCATAGGATGCCCTCAACACGTATTTCCCTACGTCCAGTCCGGACTGAAGGACATCCAGGAGCTCCGTGTTGGACGGGCTGTCTGGCTGCTTCTGGGCTAGCTCCAGGGCTTTTTTCCAAAGAGACTTTTGGTAAAGCACCATGTGTGCTAGAAAATTTAGAGACCATATGGAACATGTGTAAGAAGCATAGATCCTGTGTAAAAGACAAAGAACCTCTGTGCGCAAACACTGAGGCAAGGGTTACCCCAAAGGGCATTTGGCTGGGAAGCCAAGTTTCAAGAAAATACAAAATCACACATGCCCCCACAATGCAAAGCATCATGGGCTGCATATGCAAATCACCACAGAATGTTATGCTGGTTCAACTTTAAGCAGAATTGCATGGTGCCGAAAGGCCTCTCACAAAGTTTGCAAAGGATGCTAACAGAAGACATAGACACGTGTTTGGTCTCTACCAGGACTCATCAGTATGCCTCATCTGCTTGACACCCCAGTGGACTGGACCAGCTACCCTAAGACAGTGTGTCTTGGATATGTTGTGGTGAACCCATTAAAATAAAAACTATTTAAAGACAAAGAACCTCTGTGCAAACACTGAGGCAAGGGTTACCCTAAAGGGCATTTGGCTGGGAAGCCAAGTTTCAAGAAAATACAAATCACACATGCCCCCACAATGCAAAGCATCATGGGCTGCATATGAAATCACCACAGAATGTTATGCTGGTTCAACTTTAAGCAGAATGCATGGTGCCAAAGGCCTCTCACACAGTTTGCAAAGGGTGCTAACAGAAGACATAGACACGTGTTTCGTCCTACCAGGACTCATCAGTATGCCTCATCTGCTTGACACCCCAGTGGACTGGACCAGCTACTCTAAGACAGTGTGTCTTGGATATGTTGTGGTGAACCCATTAAAATAAAAAACTAGATCCTATGCCCTAACTGGCCCAATTTCTTAAACTCCTTGTTGGGAGGCTGTGAGCTCATATGCTTGGATTGCTTGGTCCTACCATGCGCTGCAGTTAGGACCAGGGAATCTGCTCTCAGATTTTCTCTCAGGAAAGGCTCGGCCTTAGGGGGCTTATAGTCTGTCCACCTTCTTGGGGACAGCTGAGAAAGAGAAAGGATGCTCCAAAACCAATTTGGTTAAATCCTGAAAAGGAGGAACGGGGGGGGATGACCAAAGATTTTGGGTCACTCATGCCCAAAAAGGTGTGGAGTCTCTTCCTCTCTTGATCCAATTCCTCCGTGTCCCATTGGTTTAAGAATTGGATGTGGCGCATCACATCCATGAAGGTCAGGTCATCCGGGGGAGACCTGGGTGAACTGCAGGGACCTTCTGGTTCCGGAGAGTAACCCCTGGAAGATGAGTTTGATGAATAAGGGGGCCTCTAGAGAAGGAGGAAGAGGAGGCTGACCTTAATCGCTTGCACCTGTGCCTGTGTCTGCTTCTTTCGTCTGAGGAAGACTATCTGGTCGAAAAGCGGCAACGCCTGCCCCTACGTCTGTGATGCTCTGTGTCTGACCTGGGCAGGGTTGGGCTCCTGGGTAAGAGCGGCGATGATGGCCGAGGGTCTGGAACTGGCGTCTTGTCCAGGACCTGTGTGGGGGGTTGTGGTGGTGGAGAAGGTTGGAGGTCATTATTCTTCAGAAAGTCACCTTTTATTGTATTCCTTCAGGATGCGAACAGCTGTCCTACATCTGCCAGGGGAACCATGGGCATCTGTGGGGGTGGCATACCCTGAGGTTCCGTGTTAGCCTTTGAAGGGTTGCTGGGCCATGGCGTCTCCCTCAGGCATTTGGCAGGGCTTGGCATCATGTTAAGGCTTGCCGCCTGGCCGCCTGACATCTGACCCCCTGACATCTGATCTTGATAGGCCAGGGATCTGTTGATGACAGCAGCCCCATTGTCTGGTTCTGAGGTGGTGGGCCAGCGGGCATCTTGGTTAGAGTATTCACCCCGGCCATCTGGCCACCTGATGCCTTACCCTGTGGCTTCTGCCTCTGGTCTTTTCGTTTGTCGGAAGGTTGGTCGTCCAAGACCTGCATCAGGGTTTTGGCAGCTGCTGCTGACTTGTCTTAGAGGGAGTGTTCCCTTGAATGGGAATGCTCCTGGTGTCTGCATCTGTTGTCTGCTGGTGATGATGTGCTGGAAGAGGAGAAAGATGCTGGAGCCTTATGGGCTGAAGTCCTGGCCTTAGGCCCTGATGGTTACTGGAAGGGCCTAAGGCTTAGGGAGGGACCTGAAGGCCCTTGTCCTGAAGAGCTGCCACCTGCTGAGAGGGTAAGGGCAGAAGTCTTCACCAATGGCAGGCCGGAGGAAGTTAGGCCTGATATGGGGGAGTCCACTCTCTTGCTGGAATGCGAACCAGAAGACTTGTCCTTGTGGTGAGGTGATTTAGAGTGAGACTGACCTACTGTGCTTCTTGTGCTGGTGCGTCCCTCCTGAATGTTTCTCCTTATGGAAAGTCGGTGACCTGGAAGTAGAGGAGCTGGCCTTCGACGGGTGTAGGAGGGTGGCGAGTTGCTGCTCCATAACGTAGGCCTGGAGAGTTTTGCGGTGACAGATGCGGGTCCGCTGATTAATTTTACTGCAGGCAGAGCAGGTTTCCACGTTGTGAGCAGGCCCCAGGCAGAAAAGACACTGGGAGTGGTTGTCTTTTGCCAGAATCTGCCACCTGTACAAACACTAGATTTCCATCATTGGGAAGACAACGATGAAGATGACATAAACTGGGTTGGAAAAATGAATTATGAAGGAAAAAATGGGTAATTTTGATCTAGAAGGCTAAAGATGGCAGTCAACAGATGCAACGAGGCATCTGAGGAGCTGAAGTGCACAGGTTGACGATGGGAAAAGAACTGAGGTGGGGCTGGGGACTGCCTCCTTAATACAGAGGGTGACGCCAGTGGGCAGACTGATGTAAGGGGCGGACCCCAGTTGGGTACTGCTGGCTAGAAGTTTGCCGTGAAGGCCTGGTGCCTGACGGCATAGTCCTTAAGATGTTGCCTGCTACAGGAACTCATTTCTTGAAGTATGATTAATACATACAAATAACCCCATTACCTCCTCAGTTAAGACATAAATGAAAACAAGATAGAAAAAAACCATGTTACAATATTTCTTCATATTGCATTATAAATATCCACCATCCTAAATTTGTTAAAGAAGAGAAAATTTATAACGGAGCACAACTCAAAAAGGATGACTTCTGACAAATCATTAAACAAATATCATGTATTCAGTACTATATAATACATAACTTTTTCTATTCTATCAGAATGACCATAAGGAAGAAAATGGATTAAATCAAACCTTATGCCTTGTTCCTGCTTGGTTTATATAGGGGCCTCCTTAGACCCAAGCAATACGACACCAACAGACATCTGCTTGTCCTTTGGGAAGCTTTTGATAGTCTAGTTTCTTAACCTTTCTTTATTTATAAGATTTTGATGGCAACCATGCATACATACATCTTCATACCTTCCGATTACATACACAGACTAAATACAGACAGGCAAGCAAGGACATTCAGTTTACAAGTTATATATCATTAAGAATTTAGAATGAAAAGACAGATTGTCACCACATAGTTCATATTCCAAATAGTACCTTTGATCATAATTATTCTTGTTGGATTTGAGTCTGAGCTCATCTGTTTATTTAAATAAATAAGGGCTTCAAGTTTAAAGTTTATATCATTTTGTTCAAGGGGGGAAACGCAGCAGACCATACCATGTACAACTCAGTTCCACCTTTGTTAAATTCAGTTTTAGTTCTGTTCCTTAGAAAGATAAGCTTTGAAATGCCTTTAGTTTTAGTTTAAGAAAACACCCTAAGGGATGAAGTCCCGGGACTCATTTGTCATATAGATTACCCATCTCCTCCAGATTAATTCGAATTGGCTAAGTTTTCTGTTGAGGGTTGCTGTCAAGGCCTCCATTCTATATATATATTAATCATGATTTCATGCCACCTCTGTAAGGTAACTTCTCTTTGCGATAGCCAATTTTCTGTTATTCATTTTTGTGCTGCTAAGCATGCAATTTTTAGGAATTTACTTGTGTTGGGATCTCTACAACCCCTAGGGTATTCCATAAAAAAATAAAATGATGGGGTTATTTGTAAATTCGGATCTACTATGATCTGTAGTTCTTAACCTGTTGTAACTTGCTTTTAACCATTACAGCAATTGACACGGGATGATTGTATTTGTTACGTCAGAAATTGACATCTAGCTTGCCTGAGAGAAAATTTTAAATATGCAAATATTACATTGAGTGCTAGAGTTAAACTTTCTAAGCACTCCAGTGTAATCCCCTAGGATCAGGGTTTCATAAGATAGGGATGTCTTTTTTTTGTTTTGTTCTGGAGCCCCCAATTCTCTGTTCAGCAGTCAGACCCACCCTGCCAGTCATCTCCCCATGGCCAGGCTTACCCCTCTGGGCCTCTGGGAGGGCTTCCTCCCCAATGGACACTGTGGGAAAGCCCCAGCTTAGTCCCCGGGTCAGGGCCACGAGAGCAGGACCCCCGGCAGATGTCGGAAGGCAGTGGAGACAGCAGCAGGGCAGGTCATCATGCTGGGGGGGAGCTGGTATTTTCCAGTGCTTGCTGGATCCTGGGGTGGGGACATGCAGTGACGTCCAGCATCTGCCCTGCCTCCCCTAAGGTGATGGTGCCGGCCGCAATGGTACCCCCAGCCTCCACCAGGGGTCCGGAAAGTGCCAGACACTCCCCATCCCCTGGAGAAGGAGAGCAGTCCTCAGGATGCTCGATCCTTCTCCCCTGGTCGCCCTCCGACTCCCAGGTCCGCTCCTAACCCGGCCGCGCCGCAAGGAAATCCAACTGCTGTGCCGGTTGGCTGGCACTAAGATAGGGATTTCAAAAAAGGCCATTGCCATCTGATGGCCAGAAAGCCCCAAATTTGCCTGGTAACTGGGCATCTTTATAAAAAAAAAAAAAAAAAGTTCCTGTTTCTTCTGTCTGATGGCATTCAGTTCTAGGGCAGAATTTCACCTCCAGAGATGTGTGCTTAAGGTTACCTTTAACCCCTAGCCTGACGTGACAGCTAAGCCATAACAGATCCAAGGTTTTTACTGGGATTCTATTGTCATTTAACATTGCAAGAGCAAATTTCATTTTAGAGGGGAGGCAGGAAGAAAATACAACAGAAACAGCATGAACTGTGGCCATAACGTGAACGTACAACTGTTTCCTAGAAAAAGCAGTGACTGACAGTTTACATATTTTCCATTGTGTGGCCTTGCGGAGGGAGGAATCTGCTTACTCAGGGACACAATAGCAAGTCATAGCCCTTGGGGGAATTTTGTCTCATTTAGAATTATAAATCTGCAACAAAAGGTTGGCCCATTCCTGCCAGGGGTGGAGAAAAGGTCCCCAACCTAATTTTAGGGTGGAAATGGAAAAAAAAAAGGGAACGAAAATAAACCTAGTGGGTCTATCATACTAAGACCTCCCAACTTCGCTGGTAGGTAAGTGAACTTTCTCTTAACTAGGTTCAATCTACTCCCCAGTAACATCTAAAAAAAAAAAACAACTAAATAAGCGTGTTTCTAAATTTTTAGGTGGAAGGAAGATAAGACTTAAATAGGTAAATATGGGAAATAGGAATTTCTTTATAAAGAGAATCCTCTTTTGGGGGGGAAAATCTCCAGGATTCCCAAATCTGAATTTTACTCTCACATAATGAGATACAATGTTCCCAATTAATAAGGGAGAGGTTTCCTTGACCAAAGTGGAGTCCTAAAATCTTAATTGGTGTAAGTGATGTTTGGATACCTACAATATCCGGAAGAGGAGGGGGTTGGGGGGTTAAAAGATCCTAGTACCAGTCCAGTGCTCTTCTCACAATTTATTTTCACCTTCTAAAATAAGCGAATAGTTTGAACATTTGTTTTAAAGCTTCAATTCCTAAGGCCTGATGCTTTATAAAAAGGCACACATCATCCGCGTATGCCAATACCTATTGTGGAACCAATCCACCATCTGGGGAAATTCCTTGTATTCGATGATTGTTGTTGATTCCTGATTAGTAGATCTAAAGCGAAGGTGTAGAGGAAGGGGCTCATAGGGCACCCCTTTCTCACACCAACCCGCAACGGTACTGGATCGCCTAATAATCCGTTGATTGAAGAAACTGTGGATGCTTCCTCATATATGCATTTGAGCCTTTTCAGCATCCGTGAAGGAACTCTGTACTTTCCCAGAACCTGAAACGGAAAGCTATGAGAAATGTTATGGGAATCTTTGGCCTGCTCTATGGACAAAAGATACCCCTGTATTTTATTCTGTCTTTCAAACTCGAACATATCGCTGAGTAAAGCCAGATTAAAAGTAATGTTTCTATTAGGTATAGAGCATGTTTGTGCAGGGTGGATTAATGTGTCAGTGATTTTCTGAAGTCTTCGACATAATAGTTTTGACAAGATTTCATAATCGGCATCAAGCAGGTTCATTGGTCTCCAATTGTAAAAGATTCTTCCTGTCTCCCTTTTTATGCAAAAAAATTAAAATAGCTGTTCCAAATGCAACTTTCAAGTTGGGAGAGGTTAGGAAATCATTATGGACTTTCTCCAGGAGACCAGATACATCCTGGATAAATGTTTTATAGAATTCATTGGGCAAAGTATACGGTCTGGGGAAGACCCTGGTGTTAAAGATGTGATAACTTGTTTCATTTCTACAGCAGTAATAGGGGTCTCTAAAGCTTCTTGTTGAGCTTTAGACAATCCGGGGGCTACCAAAATTTCCGTCAGTGGGGTCAGTATCCTGTACTCTGATCCAAAGGAGATGTAAGTATTCCTGTACAATTCTCACCATGTCAGTATCAGTAATTTTGGTATGCCCTTCCCTATCTTGTAATTCAGTCAGTAATGTGGGATTTTTGCACAGGACTGTCTTGAAAACTGGATTGTATTATCCAAACGACATGTACTTTTTCTGTATAAAAATAAAGTTTTTGCTACTACTACATCTAGTCTGTGCTTGCATGCCATAAATGGGTTCGCATGGGGCTGTTTCTCCATCCCGTATCTGGTTTCTGCTTCTAGGGTAGCAGCTCTCATACTGGAATTGAATCATTTTGGTCTTCAAGTCCTATGTGTGTGTAGTATATTTGATTCTGTCACCGTTGGGCAAAGAAATGTACTTGTACAAGGTATTTCTGTGCCCCAGATATGTCAGATAATCAGAGGTGACTTTTGACCGCCCTGAATGCAGAGAGATTTTTTATATCAGTTTTAGTATCGTACCACCATTTCCAGGTATCTTCATAGAAACAGAACTGAAATCTTGGTTAAAAAGAATTGGGAAACTTCTGATTGAATTTGGTTCTGAGCCAGAAGAGCAGTATTAAGTCTCCACCGTTTTGTGTTAGAGAAGAGTTTTGCGGGTATATTAGCCAAATCAAGGGTTCAATCCAACAGTATGTGGTCTGAAAATTCACACGGGTGGAGTAGGAAGCTGTGAGGAAATAATAGTCTAGAGCAAAAAATAAAATCTGTTCGGGCTGCATAGGAATTCCTGAAATAACTATACCCTGGATCTTTGTAAAGTGACCTACAAGTATCTGTCAGATTTGCAGTTTGTAAGATGTTTTACAGCGCATGTGTATTGCAGTGTACTTTTTTGTTATTTTCTCTAGTTCTGATGTCTAGCCCACAGTTCATGCCCCCCCCCCCCAATAGTCTGCCTAGCAGTGTAGAGGTATGGTCTTATTTTATCAAATAACTCAACCGTGGCAGCTTTGGTGTGGGGAGCAGATGTGTTAATTAGTCTTAAAGAAAAATGTTTGAAAGTACAATCGAGGAACAAGGCCCTGCCCAGGAGAATATCCACAAGCCTTTGAATTGAAAAACATGGGCCTCTAAAGAGGATACCAAGTCCATCTACAGAGTCCAAACCAAATGTCCAGTACGATGGGCCCCACATCCAACTTTTTTTAACCTGTTCGGTGTGAAATAGTGAGTTTAACCTGGTTTCCTGCAGGAAAACAATGCTGTATTTCGAATGTTGAAAATACGAAAGAATGGTAAGCCTTTTTCTGTAGTTCTTCATGCTACAATGTTAATGGAAGCTAAATGTAGGGCTGCCATCTAAGAAAGTGTTGGGACTGCTGTTAATCAGGACAGCCCTCTCTGGAAAGCACTCTCCTTTTTTTTTTTTTTCCTTTTTGTCTCCAGTAATTTTGTATTTGTTTCATCTTCCATTTCTGAAACAACTTCAGAACAAGAGGAAACTTCAGACTCAAAATCAGATTTCCCCACTTCCCTGCGACCTTGGAACACCTGGTAGGAATTCTGAAGGGGAATTGGATGAACTATGCGGACTCGTTTGGAAGAGGCTCTGGTTACTCTCCTGGTACTAGGTAACTGGAATTCTGCTGGTGGGGGCATGACAGCTGGTGTGGAAGAGTGTGCCCCTTGAGGTGCCAACATGCCTTACTGATCGACTGACTTCTGACCTCTCATAGGGCAGTGGATCGGGGGCAAGGTTTGGTGTGTGCTACAACTCAGGCTGGTGGCCTCCCTACTAGAGGGTTCTTGTGCGGGATCTGATGCCTCCTGTCTGCTTTCAGCAGTTTGTTGGACCCTTGGGTCTAGGCTTTGGGCCACACTGGGGGGGGTCTTGCTTCATCCTGTGCATTGTGAACCAAATTTTCCTGATTTAAACCATCAGACCTATTTTGTCCCGCTCAAGGACACTGATGGTAAGCATGTCCTACCTCATCACATAGATTGCTCTTGAATACAAGACATACTGATGTGACCAAACGCACCACAAACGGCACCCTTAAGCCTATCACAGGTTCCGGTAAGATGGATACGAGCACCACATTTATAGCAGGCTTTAGGTTGGCCTGCATAAAAGCAGACCCCCTATCTCTGCCTAGAAAAAGACTGTTAGGAATGTGCTGCACCTCTGTATCAGTTTGAAAAAGTTTAACTTTGAAACGCCACCCCCAACCCCCACCTCTATCCATATGCCTTCAGAATCCATGATTGCCTTTGGTGGCCCCAATACAGTACACCATTTTTGTAGCCAGAATGATATGTCATTAATGTTAACTCCCTCAATTCGAAACATAATCGATAGTTTTAATCAGGGGTTTTGTAAGCGGTGTCACCATGAAGTTAATCCACAATGCTGAAGATCTTAATGCATTGTACTTTGTTCAAAATCTATCAAGTCCTGAGTAATGCTTGAAACTGATATTGAACATATCTTCACATGATACGAGAATCAGAGCTTATATCTTGGCTACCTGGAACTGCATAGAGTTTTTTGAGCAACCTTCTAGCCACATACTTTGTCCGGACTGTTCAGGTACTCGGTACCCGGTATCTCGAAGTACAGCATTTTTTCTTGGTGCCTGAGAATTTATTTTAAACAATTTTGAGAAAGTGGAGCCGGTTCTAGCTGAAGGCCGAGGATGTTCATTTCGGGGCTCATCATCTGTCACCTCCGAGAGCTAGGTGCAGTAGACATTGCACCCTCATTTGTAATGTTCGCATTAAATTCTGAGCCTTGAGTGGCCAGGACTACTGCAGCTGTCTCCCCCTGCTGGAGGTTAGAAGCAGTGTCATTTGGACCAGTAACTGTCCCTTTAATCTCCGGGAGTGTGCCAGGTTGATCCTTTGTTGTGTTGGAATGGTTAAAAAGTACTTGTTGTGTGGTGCTTGATGAAGCCGTTGAGCTTGCTGTGGCCCCCTGAGCCGGGAAATGGCTGTGAATGTCTTGTCCTGGGACATCCTGTGTAGTAGGCAAATCCAGATTAATGGGAGCCTCCAAGTGCTGTGTGTCATTCTGCTTGGTCACAGAAGCAGTCCTCGAGCTCCATTCTCCTGAATCCATATGTTGTGAATTGGGGGACTCTGTGGAGCATTTGTTGGACTGCTGTGAGAGGTCAAGCCACTGGGTTTCAGGCACCCATTTCCCCTCTGCGGTTTGCCGCCAGCCTGCATTTCTTACTGCTTTTCCGGGAGACCAAGTGGCAAATTTAATTGATTGTTCCACCTCTGTTGTGGGTCTCTCTCTGAACTCTGAAGTTACGTTGTTGAGTTCTGCGATGTGCCGGCAGCTCTGATGCTGCCAATTGAGGCAGCATCCAGTGGTCGTTCTCCCATTTGTTGTACGACTTCAGTAGTTGTGGGGAAAGTGTACCCTGTGGATCCGTCTGGTGAATGCTGCAATTGAGTGCCATCCTTTGCAGCGGTTGCTGCGTTCGTTGCTGTGTTCTGCTGGAGATTCTTCTCAGGCGTTTGCTGCTGCTGAAATCCCAAATCCTGTACACCAGGTGCTCGTTTGTCATCAGTCTCCATTTCCATTAATGATTCCAGCAAATCATTTGCTGGAGCACCTCTTTCTGACTTCCCTGAAACAACTGGTGAGTTATCCGAAATGTATTCCATTTCTTCATTTTTTGCACTTTCAACTGGGGTTGAGAACCTGTCCCCAATCCGCTGAATATCCTCCTCCTTCTCTCTGAACCAGAGTTCGCCATCTTGGACAGCAGGCCAACAGCGCCCCCTGCCAAGAGTAGGGGAATTTTTATTGAAAAAGAGGACTCCATTACAAAATAAATAGTAAATAATCAACATTCAATACATAAGAACAACAAACACATGATCAAAAAAGGAAAACATCATTTGCAAGAGAGGAAAAGGAAAAAGTTAAACAGTATCCACCCAATGTGCACAATTAACCGACAGTTGTTTCCCCTTCTCCACACCAAGATGTTTATAATCCCCATACCTAATTTTCTGCAGTGTGAGCCTCACATTACCTACAATTTCATCAAATAAAATTTTTCTTTGTTGTGTTACCCACATACATCTGGATTGCCAAATATAATACTGTAGAACTGAAAAAACAAGGAACAAAGTATCATCATGGAAGTTCACCCATTCACCCTTATGCACACCATACATTAATGCACAATAAGATAAAGATGTGAACAAGGGCTCATTCCATCTTGATGCCAAAAAAAACCCCAAAACTACGTACATAAATCCATTCCAAAAAGAGATGAGCCTGAGTTTCTAAAACAGCTATACAATGATCCCTAGTACAGTACCTATCACTAAGCTGTTTTTGCTTATTATTATTACCTACAGGTAACCTACCATAACTACTCAACCAAACACTGTCCCAAACAGTCAGGCAGTCTTTGATTAGAAAGGTACCTGACGACCACACTAACGGGAGACACAGGACAATCTGGAAAAAACAGTTCCTCTTTGAATTCTGAAAATACAATATGATTATACAGTTTTTTCCTATCAAATGTTTCCAAATGAGAAACAGTTAGACCCCACTTCATCAAGTTTTTAAAGGTTTCCAATCCATATGTCGGAAGTTTCGATAAATGACCAGATTTACCACCTCTCCAAAAGGGCAACCCTCTAGAGAACCAAGCCCTCACATAAGGATGCCATATCTTATCCCCAGGCCTTACAAGAGGACTCAAGTTGCAGGCCACAAATATATTAACATAAAAGGCTATTGGATGAACCATAGCTATACCACCTTCCTTAATGCTTCTATACGTATACCCCTGTTTTATTGGGTTCAATCTACTACCCCAAAAAGCTTGAAATAAAATACTGAACAAAGCCGTATATAAAGAAATCGGGGGTGGAAAGACACAACTAATATACAAAACAATTGGGACCAACAATGTTTTTATCAATAAAACTCTTTTCTTTGTTGCTGTCTGTCTCCCTTTCCACCTTGCCACTAAACCATTTGCCTTAACAAGTCCTTTATTCCAATTAACATGAGCCATATCACCAGAACCAAACTCTACCCCCAAAATGGATAAAGGTTCTCTACTTATGGCACTACCCGCTATACAGCCCTGCCTTGGTATAGGAGTGTCCCCTAAGGGGATGCCCTTACTTTTAGTAAAATTGATCTTGGATCCTGAGCAGGAAGAGAATAAAGACAAAATGTCTTTCACATACTTCCCTTCTGCAACATGTGATAGACAAAGTACCAAATCATCCGCATATTCATAATTTTGACCGGTGGAGTATCATTACCTATATGGAGGCCTGCAATACGGTCATGATTAACTATCAATCTAATTAAAATGTCTATGGAAAAAACATACAAGAGAAGGCTGAGTGGAAAACCTTGCCGCACCCCTCTTTCAGCTAAGATAGGATTACCAAGCCATCCATTAATATTAGGAATGATTTTAGCTTTCTGGTACATAGTATGTATCCATCCCACAAAACCATCAGGTATACCATAAGCTTTCAACACAGTAAATAAAAAGTCATGCGCAACCTGATCGAAAGCCTTCTCCTGATCAAGGCCCAGAATAAACCCTTCCAAATTCCCACCTCAAGCAACATGAAATAGTTCCCTCAATACTAACAAATTATCATATTGAGTTCTACCATGGATAGAGCAAGTTTGTTCCAGACTAATCAACTTATCCGCCACTTTAGATAATCTATTAAGCAATATCTTACTTAAAATCTTCAAGTCTGTATTCAGCAGACTAAGCATTCTCCAATTTTTTTTAAGTCCTCTTTAGGGCCCTTTTATATAACAAGACAACCAAAGCCTGATTCATTGACTTAGCCAAAGAGGAATTATAGAGCATACCATTAATGACCCTCACAAAAATAGGAACAAGCACATCCTGAAAAGACTGATAAAAAGCAGCCCCCAACCCGTCTGTCCCAGGTGCGGAGTCAGGGTTCAAGGAGGAAATGGCAGTATGAACCTCATCTACCGAAACATCTTCTAATAACATTTTTTTTATCTAAATCATTAAAGGTAGGTGAATATAACCATTCAAGATCTGTAGCTGAATTGTCAAGCCCTAAATCTTTCTGAAAGAGAGACCCCAAATGCTGCTCTACCACATGTAACATTTCCTGTAGAGAGGAAACCACAGTCCCTGTCACCGTCTCTAACTGAGTAATCAGCCTATGACCAATTCTATCACTACAATTCTGAAAATGATCTAAAGCACCTTTATGCTATTTCAATCCAAATCGTTGTTCCTCTTCTAAAGATTTAGCTCTGTTACACTGAAAGTCAAACATTCGTCGTTTGACATTCTTGAGCTGTTCACTATAATCCCTTTCCCTGTTTCAGTCAGGGATATTAACTTCTGTAACTGGCCCCTCAGACTCAAATATTTAAGATACTGATCATTAACAATGGTCCTAGACCGTTTCTGAAAAAAATGCCTCCAATCAATTTTAGAGTCCTCCCACCATGAGGAGAGATCATCATAGAAATCAAGTACAGAAAGCCTCGCCACCCGCTCCCTGCGCCAGTCTTTTCTCACAGTCACATCCTCTAATAGTTTGTTATTAAGCCTCCATTGATTTTTCTTACTTCTGGGCACAGTACCCCAAGCAATATGAACAGTCACTGACCTATGATCAGTAAACTCCCAAGCTTTCAAAGATGCAGAAGTTACCAGTAAAATAGCGGAAAGCAACACAAAATCAATTCTAGTAGATAGTGAGGATTTAAAAAAAGTATTACCACCAGTTGAATACTTGAGTCTGTAGGCATCCACTAACTTTGCAGTATTAATAATATTAACCAGAGTATTTGAGTCACAAAATAATTTGGACGTCTTCAACCCTCTTTCAGAGGCGCCCAGGGTGCAATTAAAATCCCCCGCCCAAAGAACCATCCTAGAGGTATGAAGAAAGGGTTGTATATCCTTCATCAATGCAACTCGTCATGCTTTAGTCTGTGGGGCATATAATGTAATCAGTCTAAACCTGTCTCCTCTGTAATTAATATCCAATAATAAAGCCCTACCAGGAGAAATATCAACCAACCTAGATACTTTTCAATTGGAATTCGCAAATAAAATCCCAACCTCATCACAAGTATCTTCTCCATTTGACCAGAAGGTGGCACCTTTAGTCCAAATATTATCAGCAAGCTTAACCTCTGAGGTTGTTTTAAGTCTCATATCTTGAATGCAAAAAATATCACATTTCTGCTGAGACAAAAGGGTCAATGTAGTAACCATCTTTTTATGGCTCTTAATACTATTTACATTAAGTGTAGAAATAGTCAAAGAAGCCATAGATATGAAATAGGAAGGAAAAGATTCACCAACCCAAATGTCATGAAACTTTAGCTACCCTACTACGCCTAGATCTTCTCAGGGTAGACTCCTCACCCCTCCCATCCCTTCCTCTCTATCAGAAGTAATATCAGTAGTAGTGGAAGCCCGGGAAGAGTTATCAGACTCTTCCCCTTCTGACTCATTCCTGGAAGTCAAAACTGCAAACTTATTCCCATGTTCTCAGTTATCGGGGCTGTCCTTATCACCTTTAGACAAAGGGGAAGCTTTAGATGAAATCGTCTTCCCAGACCTATTTCGTTTTTTTTGAAAACTTTAAATGGCTGCTGAGAATCCGGAAGGAGAGAGGGAGGCATATCAGATGAACTGGAATCTTCACAAGCAGGAATGGCAGAAGTAGATGCCACAGGAGAACTGGAAGGGACATCTAAAACCTGAGGGTTTTTAGCCTGTGTCTGACTATCATGGTCCTGAGTTCCCAATCCATGAGTTCCCATCCCCTCCTCCATTTCTCCTACTACAGGTTTGTCTGGAAGGGGAGGAACCGGAATCCCATGTAGGCCAACCTCCATCTGGACAGCTACCCTTTTAGCTTGCAATTGTTGGGCCATATTAATCAACCCCTCATGAGATGGACAATCAGCCCTATTATAGGATGCCCAAGGACATTTCCCATACCCATCCATGCCCTGTTGTTTCGCACAAATTACACTTAAATAGATTAAGGCAGTCAGTGGCAAGGTGACCAAACTCAAAACAATGATTACATCCATTACGCTGTATTAAGATGAGTTTGTGATCCACACCTGAAACAAGCCTTAGGCTGACCAAGATGAAACAAACTCCCCCTGTCCTTCCCCCAAAAAAACTGTTAGGAAGATGCACAGGACCATTATTAGTGGAAAATAACTTCACTCTCAATTTCCACCCCCATTCCATATTTGTTCACTATCCAGTATAGGCGTGGGCTTATCCAGCACCTCACACCTCTGTCTCAACCAAAACAAAATGTCCTTGATATTAACTCCTTCATTACGAAACATGATGGTAATTAATTTAACTGCTGGTTTAGTCAAGGGAACCACTAAAAACAGAACCCACAAAGGCATATTTTTAACTTTCTGATATTGTGCCCAAATCTGTCTAAATTTGAGACAGATTTAAAACTGACATCGTAGTTTGAATTACCAATAAGAATAAGGGCAAATATCTCTGAAGAAAAAAATTTCACAGAACCCTTCAAGTGTCTAGCAATGTTTAACCTATCAGGCAGGTCTTCCAGTCCCCCTTTATATACTAATCGAACAGCATTCTTCCTGGGGGCTGGTTCTCCTTAGTTCTGAAATAAATCTGCCAATTTGAACATTTGATTCAACCACGCAGATTGTTTGTTTCAGGTCCTGTAACACCCGGTCCGAAGGCCCCATCCGAATACAATGAAACGATGAAGCCTTGAGAGGATCAGCCCCAAGAACGGGCAATCCACCCTGCCTGTTGGCCCTCCACCCTTTTGCTGTGCACCAATACTTCCCCAGCCTTATCCACATTCAATAAGGAAGAAACATTCACAGCAGAAGACACAGTACTCTTATGCTCAGGTGTCAAGTGTTGAGCACAGCGTTTTACAGATGCATCCTGAGGCTCCGGAATCCAGTGCCCATCCAATTGCTGAAGCCACCCAGCTCCTTTAATAGCATGCTCAGGAGACCATCCAGCACCATGCTGAAAGTCACCTTTATCCCTGTCACCAGGAACCATATCTCTCCCCAGTGGAGGCAGAATAGTGGTTGTTACCAGCCCCCGGACAGTATCGGCCCGCTCCTTCCCTCCTGCACTGAGGAACGCCAGTCGTAACTGTAGCAACTCTACCCGTCAGCGTCTTAGAAGGCCCATTCATACCCAAACGCTGTTGAAAAGGCAAAGAGTCACACTTGCGTGGAGAATCACCACCCAAGTCCGGCTTTCGGCACACATCTCCCGGATGTTGAAAGCTGCCAGCCGCTACTGAACACTGCTTCTCAGTCTCTATGCTTGTCTCCCCAACACAGAGTACATCATCCTCAGGCGCCAAAACAGACTGCGAGCCGTCAGATGGAACCAGCAAGGAAGCAGTTCTCAGGGCAGCGATATCGGCAACCAAAGTAGCCTTCTGAATTCTACAGCGTTCTTCTTCAGCCAAAACAAGTTCCAACAAGCGTTCCTTCTCCAGCAAATCAATAAGGTTACCCTCCGAGGGCTCAGGCTTCAAATCTCCAGTGGTAACAGAATCCTGAGTTTCCTCCATTTCAGCATCAAAAAATTCTTCTGGTAAGTCAGTCAGCACCAAATCGTTCTGAAACACCACAGCCTCTCAAGTTTGAGACAGAGGAAGAGGCTAGCTCCTCTGTCCTACCGACATCCTTTTCTCCCGAGGTTTGCACAGAAGTGGCCATCCCAGCCAGACGGCCAAAGGGTCCCCCTATAGACAGAATAGGGGAATTTCCCCGGCGTCCTAGCCAAATTCCCCATTCACTAAAATACTCGTAACAGCTTAATCTGGTTCTGTAAGTCAGTTTACATTTGTACAAATATTCCCTTTCCCCCCGGTCGTACCTGGAAACGAGCTGCGGCTCAGTGTGCTCTCCTGGTCACAAACCTTCAAATAAATAAATAAAAAATAAATGGTGGAGACAGACCTGGATATTGTGGCCGTTACTGAGTCATGGTGTACAGATAGCCATGACTTGGGCATGGTCATACTGTTATGTATAGTGCAGCTTTAAGAAATGTTAGACAGTGCAGCTTTCGGAGATGCACTTCTTGTAAATGCTCTTCCTGTGTGTGTTGAGATAAGTTTTCCCCTTATCTGAGCTTTATGGAAGTAAACAGGGAAGGCCTAGATTTCTGTGATGCATGTTTTTTTCTTTCTACCAAGACCCTGGTGTGTTTAAGGTACTTATTTTCGGCCACCAAATACAACAAACTGGTGACAAGGATGGTGCACATTTTCATAGCTCCAGCTTACTGAATTCCACCATTTTGTGACTTTCTGCATTGGAGGCAAGCAAGCAATTTGGAACTGTGGAGTATCATGGCAACTTCAGCCAGCTTTGAAATTTTTACAGGAACAGTCTGGGATACATGGTCCAGACGGGTTGATCAGTGGTTATTACTTAATCCTGTCATACAATTCGCAAATGATCAGCTACAGGGTGAGCTTATTTGAGCTGCTTTTTGTACTTCCTTGGGGAGTGAAACCTTCAAACTTTTATGGAGTCTGTGTGCACCGGACCGCCGGAGGATTTGTCACATCAAGAGCTAAAGGCTAAATTTGAATGCACAATACAGTTTAACAACTTTCCCAATGGCTGAATGTTATAAATTCTACTGTTGCCAGCAGAAACCAGCTCAGTCATTACAATCTTATTTGGCTGAGATCAAAAGCTTAGCTCTCACGTGTGAGTGGAGCAGGGAGCATCTTGAATCTATTTTAGCTGATAAGTTTCTTATGGGGTTGAATAATGAACATCGTATTAAGCAATTACTTTCTGTAAGTGTCAAGAAGTCTGTTGATGAACTTTTACAGATGGCACTAATGTATGAGGCTGCAGAAAATGAAACACATGCTAAGATGAACACTAAAAATGAGGTATATGTAACTGCAGTAAACCTCAAATTGAAACAGCTCAAACCTAAGTCTAAACCACTGTTTTCAAAGAAAAATGCAACCACTCCACCCAAACTGCATGGCCAATACATGTGTGCATCATGTGAGTCTTCTCAGCATAGCAGGGACCAGTGCAAGTTCAGAGAAGTTCAGTGTCATGCATGTAAACGTCAGGGGTATATTGCGAAGGTTTGCAGAAGCAGGAGAACTGCAGTGATCAGTTCAGAGAGCACAGACAGTGCAGTGGTTCCTATTGCACCACAAATGCAGACTAAAGATGTTCCTCCTTTCTATGTGTGTTACTTCAGTTGCCACAGCTGAGGTGTCAGTTACGTTTAATGGTAGATTCTGCTTCCCCAGTTACTGTTATTAACATCAGATATGGTCTGATCTGGATAAGCCACCATTGTCTTCATGTAATAAGTTGCTGCATGCATTTGAAGGGCAACCAATTCAGCCACTGGGCTCGTTTACCACTTTAGTAAGCAGGACTGAGTCTCCTAGTACACTGGTTTCAAAAAAGGGTGTCAACATTTTGGGCAGAGATGCTCAGGTTCTTCTAAATATTCATATTGATCCAGCCGATTTTGGCTACTTGCTGCTTTCCAGGTACCGCAAAGCGGTACTCAGCCCAAGTTTGGGGAGATCTTAGACATGTATCCAGAGTTGTGGAAAGACCTGGGATGTTGCACAAAGCTAAAGCCAAGCTAGTTACAAAGCCTAATGCAGTCCCTAAGTTTTGTAAACCACATAGACTCCCTTTTGCCTTTAAACCGATCGTTGGGGCAGAATTGGACAGACTGGAAAAAGCGGGTGTGCTGGAAGAGATTTTAAGTTCAGACTGGGCCACTCCAATTGTGGTGGTATCTAAACCAGGTGGTAAGGTTCGAATATGTGGAGATTTTAAGGTGCCACTTAATCCAGTACTTAGCACAGATGTATTTCCTTTACCCTTACCAGAGGAACTTTTTCATGGACTGAGTGGTGGTGTGGGGTTCTCTAAACTGGTCCTCGCTGATGCATACCTTCAAGTGAAGTTGGATACAGACTCTCAGAAACGGGTAATGATTAATACACACCAAGGACTGTACAAGTACAAAAGATTATGTTTTGGCCTTAGTTCTGCGCATGCTATTTTTCAAAAAGTGATTTCGCAAACAGTGGGTGATATACCAGGTGTTGCTTGTTATTTGGATGACATCATTGTCATGGGCAAAACAAAAGCAGAACATTTACTTAACTTACAAAAGACTTTAGATTGATTGCAACAGAGTGGATTCAGACTAAGGAGAGAAAAATACCAATTTTGTCAACCAAGTGTCACGTACTTGGGTCACCCTATTGAAAAAGATGGAATTCGTCCAAATGATGAAAAGGTGGAAGCCATTGTGCACATGTCTGAACCACAGAATGTTTCAGAGTTGCTCTCATTCTTGGGTATGATACACTACTATGACCGTTTCATACCTGGCTCTAGCCACTAAATGTGCTATTCTAAATGAATTGTTACATAAAGGTACTCCGTGGAAGTGGACCAAGGACCACAGTAAGGCAGTTCAAGCCATCAAGCTCTCTCTAACCTATGTGAATAATTTAACTCATTATGACCCAAACTTACCTATCACATTGGCTTGTGATGCTAGTCCTGTGGCTATAGGAACTGTCCTTTTCCATACAGATCCAGAAGGAGTGGAGAAGCCGATAGCCCATGCTTCACGCAAACTCACTGCAGCTGAAAGGAATTATGCCCAGATTCAGAGAGAGGCATTAGCAATTGAGTTTGGAGTTCAGAAATTTCGCCAATACTTGCTAGGTCGCAAGTTTCATCTGAAGATGGATCACAAGCCACTAGTGACAATTTTCAATCCAGAAAAAGGAATTCCAGAGACAGCTGCTAGCCAACTTCAACGATGAGCATTCATTTTTCTGCCTATAATTTCGAGGTTACATACCAACCAATGGACCAGCATGGAAATGCGGATGCCTTGTCGAGGTTACCTATATCCTGAGAAATGGAGTTTGATGTGGGACTTAAAGGAGCCATTAGTATGCTAGATGGGGCCAGATAGTTTTCCAGTGCAATTCAAAGATGTGGAGGACTCTACTGTTGTGTGTGCAATGGAGCTATAACAGTTAGATCAGTTTCCAGTACTAGCCAAGGACATTGCAAAAGCGACTAGTCAAGGTGTAATTTTGAAACAAGTGTATCAGTATATGCTTGAGGGTTGGCTGCAAGGCACTACTTGTTTGGCTGCACTACAACCCTTCTACACAAAAAGACAGCAGTTGTCCATTGCTGAGTGGTGTCTTCTATGGGGATTGCGTGTCATAGTATCCTAATGTTATCACTCAAATGTGTTGACTCTTTTGCATGCGGGCCATCCAGGCATTGCTAAAATGAAATTCCTGGCCAGACTTCACATATGGTGGCCTTCCATTAACAGAGACATATACCAGGTTGTGCAAAGATGCAAAGGTTGTGCTGTATCGATGGGAAATCCGGCAAGAGCTCCAGTTCACCATTGGGAACAACCTGAAAAACCCTGGCAAAGGTTGCATATTGATTTCGCAGGACTTTATTTAAATTCCATGTGGTTACTCTTAACTGATGCTTATAGTAAATGGCCAGAAATTCATCAACTGTCTTCGACAACTACTGAGAGTACCATTAAAGTGTTGAAATCTATCTTTGCTATCCATGGTTTTCCTCAAGTGATTGTCTCGGATAACGGACCACAGTTCACATCTGTTGAATTCCAAGCATTTTGCTAGTAACGTGGTATCCACCATATTTTCTCACCTCCCTACTGTCCAAGTTCAAATGGCGAAGCGGAACACCTGATTCAGACTTTTAAAAAGAGTATGGACAAGGCTAATCTTACTACACCGGCAATACAAATAGCCCTTTTTGGATTTTCTTGTGATGTATCAAACAACACCACATTGTGTCATGGGAATATCCCCTGCAGAATTGTTGTTTGGACGTCAGATTCAAACTCAATTGGAACTTCTCCACCCTCTAGGCTATAAGTCAATAACTGAAATGCTTCCTAAGACCAGAATCTTCAAACCCAGTGATCTTGTGTGGGTCAGGATATATGCAGGCCCGAAGAGATGGATAGAAGGCATGGTGGAAAAAAGGTTCGGAAATGTTGTCTATGCTGTTCAATTGACTAACCAGAGGAGAATGAAAACACATGTGGATCAATTATGTACTTGAATTGAGACAGAACAAAACAGAGATACCCAGAGTCGGAGTGGTTATCCAGCATTAATTGTTCCAGAACAAGAACAGGAACAGATAGTGGAACCACAGCGTTTCAGACAAAATGTGGCTAATGCTAATCAGATTCCAGAGCAACAGCCTCCAGTCCTACTACTTTGGTCAGGACGTGTAAGACGTCCACCAAAGAGGATGGACTTGTAGAGATATAGCCTAATGACATGACTAACTAAAAGGGACATTGCAGTAATAACTTTAATAGCTTCATACTATTTTCTGAATTATTTACTTGCGTACTTTCTAGCTAAGTCAGGAGAGATTGTTATGTGTAGTGCAGCTTTAAGAAATGTTACAGTGCAGCTTTGGGAGATGCACTTCATGTAAATGCTCTTTTGTGTGTGTTGAGATAAGTTTTCCCATTATATGTGAACTGTATGGAAGTAAACAGAGAAGGCCTAGATTTCTGTGATGCATGTTTTTCTTTCTACCAAGACCCTGATGTGTTTAAGGTACTTATTTTCGGCCACCAAATACAACACATACCAGACCACACTCAGTTCAGGGAGGAAGGGGGGAGAGGTTGTGCTGTATGTAAAGGAGGTTATCAAGATGAAGAAAATGCAAGGGAACTGGGGGTGGAGGGGCTGGAGGTACTTTGGGTCACACTGGAGACAGAGTCACCATTCGCTCTGGGGTGATGTACAGACCTCCAGCACGGTACTGGATAAAACACTGGGGGAAGTAATCAGCACAATGGCAGAAAAAAGGGGAGGTGCTGCTGCTGGGGGACTTCAGTCTGCCAGATGTAGATTAGAGCGTCCCAGCTGCGGCCTTGGCTAGAAACAAGGTTAACCTTGACTCCATGCAGGGGGCATTTCTCAGGCCACTAGTCGGTGAGCCCACTCGTGATGAGGCAGTGCTGGACCTGGTGCTCAAAAACAGGGGCAGTATTGCAAACATCAAGGTAGGATGCCACCTGAGGACCAGCGATCACCAAATAGTGTGGTTAAAATAAAGGCGGCAGTAGAGGCAAACCATACAAGGATGAGGGTCCTGGACTTCGAGAGGGCATGTTTTAAACAAAATGGGTGAATGCCTCAGAGACAACCTAGCGGGGTTGGGGATTGCCTGGGTGGGGTGAATCGCAGCCCTAAGGATTAAACACTGAAAATGTTTTTTCTTCAGAGAAATCTTCTATTCTACTTCCCCTTCGATGGCACAGCAAAATCTGGAGAGTTGCTACTGTCTGGAACCTTCACATGCCCAAGAAGACCCCACACTGGCTCAAAGCCCTGGGTTGTGCCCCCCCGACTCCCCAGCAGGGGTGTACACCACCCACATGTACCAACTACCCATTGACAACGTGGGGTGCTACAGAAATAAGCAATACTGAAAAACAGGCATCGCAAGAACTACAGAATTTAAAAATTGTAGAAATTAATCCAGCGGACAAAGGAGGAATGATTGTCATTCTTGACAAAGATATATATGAATCAGAAGTAAACAGGCCGTTGTTGGACCTGCATGATTTATAAAAAATTATCTGACCTCACAAGGAATTTACAGATCAGGATTTTTGAATTTCATGAAAGATCCCATCAGTGAAACTGGATAGCTGCAGAAGAAAAAGAATACATGAAGGTCCTCACACCCGATTCCAACTTTTTGTATGCTGCCTAAACTACATAAGGAACAGTGAGACAAATTAAGGGACGGTGTAGTGAAGGCAGTAAACTTCTGCGTGAAAGAAATGATCAAGAACAGGACAAAAAGGAGACCACTGTGGTTCTCGAGGGAAGTGGCTGCAAAGGTTGAGGATAAAAGGGCAGCATTCAATATTAAGGAAGAGCCTTTATCTCCCTTTTATAGGGTCAGAATTTTCATGTTCATGTTGACTGAATGTTCATACAGTTTTTGTTTTATATATCTTAAATATGGCAAGTTGTAACTGCTCATATTTGTAGTTTTTTGTCGAGGTTGCTAGAGTGTGGGGAGGCACGCTAGACTTATAGTATGCCATATGTTCGAGATCGTGGCCTAATCAACACTGGGAGTTGAATTCCTTTACTTTTCGGATATCTTTATTAGGATTGGCCACCTCTCATGTAGCAGTGTAGCTACGGGGACTTTATCTTTCTCGGGACTAATGTTGGTATACCCCTAACTTCGTACACCTCGGGTCTAGACTGTGATATCCTGTTGTGAAATATATTTGATGTAATGCCACGTTGATGTCTGACTATTGTATTATGGACTTTTATGTTTAAAAGAAACCAATAAACAAGAGTTTAAAAAAAAACAAAAAACGGTAGCATTCAGGAAGTACAAAGAGAGGCAGAGGGAAGAGAATAGGGAGGTGCGCCAAGGAAAGCCAAGTGAAGCAGGGCAGGAGGCGAGGGGCACAAAGGTGCAAAGTAAGGAGAGGGTACCTCGTTGAAAATGAGCCTTAGCTCAACTGAGTAAATCCTGGTTCGTAAAACGTTATGAATAAAACATTTTACTACTGCTCACTACTACAGGGTAGCAAAAAGGGTGACTAAAAGAGACAAGACATTTTGTAGGTACGTGAGTGATGAGAGGAAGGCAAGGGAAGGAATTTTGAGGTTTAAGAAGGGTAGGGAGGGGGACTGTGCAGAAGAGAATCAGGAAAAAGCAGGTATGCTGGACAGATACTTCTGTTCAGTCTTCACAGTGGAAGAGGAGGGGGATAGACCACATAAAAACAGCAGGAGCACTGGGGTGTGTTGGAGGGGGGGAGGTAGGTCACCACAAGTCCATTCACAGAGAAAAGAGTCCTGAAAGGATTTGTGAATCTGAAAGTGGATAAAGTTATGGGACCGGATGGGGTACATCCAAGGGTGCTAAGGGAACTTGGGGAGGGACTAGCTGCACCTCTGACAGCCCTATTCAGCAACTCACTGGAAATAGGAGTAGTTCCAGAGGACTGGGGAAGGGCAGTTGTAGTCCTGCTTTATAGAAGTGGCAGAGAGGGGGAGGCTGGCAACTGTAGGCTGGGCAACCTGATGTCAGTGGTGGGCAAGTTACTTGAGACTCTTCTAAAGTAAAGGCTAGTGGAGTATCTTGAATCCAGTGGGTTACAAATCCCAAGGCAGCATGAATTGATGGGGTGGGTGGGGGTCGTGTCTGATGAACCCGATAAGTGTTGTCGACTGGATGACCAGGTAAGTAGATCCGGGTCAGGCAGTGGTTGTGGCCTACTTAGACTTCAGCAAGGTCTTCAACATCATACCAAATAGGAAGTTCAGAAGAAACTGGGTAATTCTGGGGTGAGTCCCAACGTGGCACACTGGGTACGAAATCGGTTGATGGATAGATGACAGAGGGTGGTGGCAAATGGCACTCGCACTGGGGAGGGTAAAGTGTCCAGTGGGATTCCTCAGGGCTTAGTACTAGAAATGGTCCTCTTTAATATCTTTATATCTGACATTGCAGAAGAGCTGGAAGGGAAGGTATGCCTCTTTGCAGATGGCACCAAAATCTGTAATAGGGTAGACACTCTGGAGGGGGTGTACAGAATGTGTAGAGACCTGAGAAAATTTGAGGAGTGATTAAGGATATGACAGCTGGGTTTCAATGCAAAAAAGTGCAAAATCATGCACCTAAGGCACAGAAACCCAGAGGCAAAGTATAAAATAGGGGGAGAGGTATTGACAGTCACTAAATAGGAAAGCAACCTTGGGGTAATCGTATCTGAAGACCTCAAGGTGGCGAGGCAGTGCGACAAGGCAGTAGGTAAGACTAGTGGGATGCTGGGATGCATATGGAGAAGCATCACCAGCAGAAGGGGAAAGGTGGTGTTACCACTGTGTAGATCACTGGTGAGACCACACATGGAGTACTGTGTCTAGTTCTGGAGACCACATCTCAGAAAGGACATAGACAGACTTGCCAAGAAATGTTCTCTGTCTACTACAAGCAGGGGTCCAGAAACTCCTAACCATGCACTCAAGCTCCTGTTTTACAAGGAACTCTGCCACCCAGATCTACAAAATTCCTAGACTCCGCACTGCCTTGGCACAATGCGCATTCTATTACCGTACTCTTCACTGGACCAATGTCTTACCACCTGACATTTCCGGTGCTGCAACTCTTGGTGTTTTCAAATACAAACTACAATAGCACCTTATCTCAACTAACAGCTGTGGCTGCCTCCACTAACACTCCTCGTGTGCCTGAAGAGCACCCTAGCACTCTTATCTCACGTCTAACCTACTCATCTGATGTGATCTATCCTTAGCACGTCAGGTCACTGCCCTACCTCACAACCTTTGCCACCTCTACCCCACCCATTCTGTATACTCTTCCCCACTCCCTACCTACCCTCTAGCACCCTTACCACTATCCTCCTACTATCCTCTCCTCTCATGCAACCCAGTAGGGTGCCCTAACTTTGACTCAGGCAAATTACTTGCTGCCTATGATCCTAAATTTGGTGTGTCCACTATAGCAAAACTGTCAAAAAATGTACTACTGTGTCTTACTGTTACCCTGTCTAAAACATGTACCACTGTTTTGATGTATCTTTGTCCTTGTAACTGACATGGAACCCATAAATGAGTAACCGCTCACAGGTGTAATCCAAGAACCCAATAAATAAATAATGAAAAAAAAATAGAGTGGAGGCTGTCCAGAGGAAGGCAACTAAAATGGTGCAGGGGCTACATCAAAAGCCCTATGAGGAGAGACTAGGGATCTTAATATGTACATCCTGGAAGAAGAGACTTGATAGACCTGTAAATACCTCACAGGGGTGAATAAGGTACAGAAGGGGAGTATTTTCTAGAGGAGAAGGTGTACAAGAACAAGAGGGTATGCAATGAAGCTGGAAAGGGGGAAATTTTGGAGGGATGTGAGGAAGCGCAAAGGAATCTTGGTAGGAGAGTGGGGGGGGGGGGAGGTAGCTGGAGATCAGGTAAGGTCTGCAGTGACAGTATAGGCAAGGAAAGTGGACAGACTGGGTGGGCCAAGCAGTCCTTATCTGCCAACAAATTCTATTGTTTCTGTGTTTCAATATAGTTTCCTTAGCTTGAGTTAGCAGTATGGAATCGCACCGTGTTCTAACCTGTGCTAAGAACACCAGTCACAAATTACAGCTTTAAAAATTGGGCTGAAACAGCCATAATAAAATAAATAAAAATAAACAGATGGTAGGCTTGTAATGGGATAAAGCAATAAACAGTCACGTTTTTCACCATTTTCCTTAGTACTCCCAATCTTGAGTATCCCAACATGCACCGCGGTACCCATAATGCTTTACTTTGGTACCACAATGGTGTCTGGGTGCTTGGCTGAGAGTAGCAGGGAGCACAGGGTGTTGTATCGCAGTCTGGCTGCTCCAGATCACCATTCTTAAAAGCAGTTTTAGAAGTGTGTTTTTAAAATGTTTACTAGTCTGTTCAGGGCCTTGGACTCATTTTTATGCCTATGTGTAAACGACTTTGGGATGCAAACTTTGGATCCATCTGGTCCTACGCTTTGATATTTTAGTTCCTGAAGTGTCTGCACCAAGACTGACAGCTTAAATAAAATCAGAGCACCATACCTCCTGTCTTTTAATCTAAGTTTCTTGTCTTTTGTTATTTCCAGAGTGTATCCTACATCTCCGGTTTTTAGTTGTGGGGGTCAAAAATGTTGCCCAATTTCTGGGAAGGACATGATCTGTTGAATTAAGCAACCAATTTAGCAAGATATCTGGAGAGGCATAAATGTTCGTCGAAATGGGAATTAAAGTTCTCTTAATTCTTTGTACCACGGGCACATAAAAATTACACGTTTATCATGTGGGGAGCCTAGATGACATCAGCAACATGTAGATTTTGGGCTGTTTATTATTTTTCTATATCTAATATTCAGCAGGCATGATTTAAATGTTTGGAAATGAGAAAAAGTTGCACATGTTCACATTTCTGGATTATTTGTAATATCTAAGTAAGGTTTGAAATGGGATTGTTTTAGTGGACGCTAGCCATTTACTTAGGTGAGACTCTTAACAAGGTTGTATCTTTTTGTCCTGCTCGATTTAAGATTCTGTTTTTTAGTGTATTCTGTAGGAATCACTTAATTAAAGGCAGAGCCCGTAAATGGATGAAGCCCAATTTATCAAGTGATTTTTTTTTTTCCCCATACAGATTTTTATGTCTTGGGTGTGGGTGTGTGTGTCACACTCGCAGGGATATATTGTTATCATGGATATTCCTTGTTCAGGCCGAGGAGATCCCGATCATCACGTAGATGGCAGCTGGTGTTTTCTCCCATGTTTTCTGCCCCCCACCAAAGGCGTGGGCCGATGCTTATGTCGGCCTCACTCACACACAGCATCCCCCACTATGGCAGCAGCAAGCTTCGTGGCCCAGTCATGGGGTTTGCTGTGGTGGTAGAACCCGCTGCCAGCCCTCCCTGTCTGAGAAGCACTGACTTGAGGCTGCTCTCTTGGCATAACCTCACCCCTGAAGCGATGCACTGAGTTTGTTTCCAAACCCGGGTGGTCTGCACGGCAGCACAGTTCGCTGCTGCTGAGTATCGTGGTGACCAAGGTCAAGTTATTTATTTTTATTTTTTTAACTAAACTTTGTTCAAGGGTGCACTACAGCCTAGCTCCATGAATTAATTTTTTTCTTGGCGAGCTGGGGTTCCCAGGGTTAGATTCTATTAGGTTGCATCTTGGACACTTCAGTCCAGTAAGAAAGAGTTCTTGAACGGGCCTAGGCATGCAATTCTGTTTGACTTTCTGTACCTCCGACCAGCAAGCTGCTGATGAATTGCACTGAAGAAGAGCCAGAAGTGCTCTGTAATAGATGTTTAATGTTTTTCCTAGGCTCGCTACTGTAGAAAGGCCCCAAACCTATATTCCATACAGAGCTTGCAAGGATACTTTTGCATTAGCAGCTGGTAAGGCGTCCTTCACCATTAAGTATGCATATATATATATATATATATATGTATGTATATATATATTTTTTTTAATTAAAATGCAAGAGACCTTGGCCCGCCTGCTGGCGCAGCAGAAGCACTTCTGTCTGCAGTACCGATGACTGAGGTTCAGGCGCAGACGTCAGACATCAGAGGGTTGGCCAGGGGGGAGGCTGAGCATCCCAGGGACTGCTCACCTTCTCTGGGGGAAGAAGGGAACTTGGTACCCAGCACCTACGGATCCCTAACATTGGCGGGGGGGATGGCAGCCCAGGACCACACTGGGAGCTTGTCAGGGCTGGAACCGGCAGACCTCTGCACATGGGGTTGAAGGAGTATGCCCAAACGTGCGCTGGGGTCATTGTACAACTGGCCCCACCTTGGACAGGTGGGGAGGCGGGACACACAAGGGAAAAGCCCCTCGGCACGAGCCCCATGACGCCCAGATCTCGGCATGTGCTGGGACCTAGCCGATACAGGGAGTGGATCTCTTTTCCCTCCGGCAGCATCCGAAATCCAAAAATATGAGCATAAAAACAAACGCAAGAGGCCAGTGAGAGCAATTGATAGTTTTTCATGAGTCTTTTTAAGGTAAACTGACCATGAGTGTTTCTCATCTTCTCACTTCTTTATTTTGCAGTCTGCCTGAGCCCTTGAAATGTCTTTGGCACTCTGTCTGGGATGTCTGTCTGATTGACTTCCCTTTTCTTTTTTGGTTAGGAAACGTTGGATAACTCATGTCTGAACTGGATTTTTGATTCTGTCAGTGTTTCCTTTTAAAGCTGCCTGGGTTATTAGGGCAACCTTTCTTTGTTCTTCATCGTTAACCCTGTCTCCTGTGGTTTCTGCCACCACATGCTGTTCTCAAAGCTCATCCTGCAGTAGTACTACAGGTCCTGTGTTATAAGTTTATGGGCCTGGTTGCAGGACCTCTTATGGATGAGAGTCTTGTCTTGTGCGTTCTTAGGACCAGAGGACTGCAAGCTGAAGCTGAGCGGTTCTGCACACAAAGGACTTGAGAAGAAACTCTTATAACCATAAGAGAGGAAGTAACTGTACATATAAAACATAAGATTGCTGTTTTTAAAAATGGAACTTGAATTCAAATAAAAATAAAAAGTTCTGCTTCGTAGAAAATCACAGAAAGCCCTGTGAGTGGAAATGGACTCTGCAAAATGAACACAGAACTTCAGAATTTTAGAACTGTTAACATGAGGCACCCTCTTATGGTTATAAGAGTACCTGGAATGTTTAGAAATAAGCAATTCTGATTGGCTCAGAATGATGTCATGGTTTGTAATAAGTTTTATTGAACTTTAAACACAGTTATCGGCTGCCCCAGTAGCACACTACCGTGCAGACCACCTGGGGCCAAGAACAGACTTAAGTCGCTTGTGATGGGAGGCAGGCCAGGCTGAAGCAGTGTGCCTCAGCCAGGGAAGGTTAGAGGCGAGTTCCAGTGCCATGCTGCTTCCTGCAGAGGGCCGGGGAGCTAGCTGCTTCTCAGGAGCGTACATTATATCTGTGAGACTACTATGTGCTGCACACCCTCAGCTGGGGAGGTGCAAAGGTTCCAAGGTGAAAAACTATGGGTAAAAAACCCAGCCTCAGTACAGTGATAGGGTTACTGCTCGTGATGCTGGAGACGTGGGTTTGAGACTGAGCCCAGGTCGTAAGGAGTAGGGGGAGGATTCAGCATCCCTGAGGACACCATCCTCCTCTAGGGAGGGAGGTGGCATCCTCCATTACAACACTGTAGGTGCAAAGAGGGAGAGAAACACAGAGAACACATTATCACACTGTGTAGTTTTTGCATACTATAACCTAAAATATACTCATAAATTCAAGCAAAATACTTCAGAAATACTGACAATAATATGAACTAAAGATTGTTTTATATTGTTTCTTAATAAACATCAATTACGACTATCACTTTAAGGGGGGCCATCGAGTGGCGTTTAGTACTGGAGGGTTGTGACCACCAAACACTAAGTGAACACTTTCAAGATTTATCAAGTTTTAAGATAGGTTTTGATATTCCATTGGTCACTGAGTCCCTGTGGTGTCACACTGTTAAGTGTGAATATCTAGAAGGATTCACTTTGTAATAGTTGTGTTACTCTGTCTCCTCCTTTTTCCAATGGTGCCACATGTTTGATACCCATAAATCTCATGCTTTTAAGCTGTGTTTACATGGCTGACCTTGCTCCTTCTTTGGAGTGTTGCAGAGCTGCCTCGACCCAAAAGACACTTGGCTAATGTGTCTACACAGCCCCCCTCGGCGCCAATGTAAGACACATGGGAGAGGGGCTGGGAGTCGGGGCAGTCAGCGATGGAAGCACCGATTGGGGCCGGCGGTGCAGCCTGTCCACTTGGCGCAAACCGCTCGCTCGAAGCGTCCTAGACTTTCTGGGACTGCAGGCGTCTCGGGAGCGGCTTACCTCGATTCGTAAGTGTCCACATGGCAGCATTTGCACCGCAGCAACCCAAGTGCCCAGGTTGCTGCGGTGCAAATGCTGCTTTGTTAACACATCTTTAGACCCCAGATTATGGTATTGTGAGAAATGGGTATGTACAGGTGCATCTTCCCTCCCATTATCAATTGATTTCACATATTCCTGTATTATTTTCTTTAAGGGTCTTGTGGTACATCCTATGTATAGCAAATTGCAGAAACACCAAGGGACATATACTAGAAAGGGTGTATTGCATGTTGTGCACTTCCTAATGTTCACTGTGTAAGGAACTGTGGCTGTGAAAATTGTTTGTTGGGTTGGGCAACCTTGCAAATAATGCAGCAGTGGCATTAAAGCGCTACTGACGCCAAAAAGAAACTTTGAAAAACATAATAATTGGGTACAATTCAGCTTGCATTCCATATGTATTCTATATAGTTCTCTTCCTTGTTATTTATTAGAGCAAATTTGCATGAGTACATGATTTGTATCCCTCAGATTTCCCTCAGAGTTTATCTGTCTCTGTAGCTTACTCCCTACTTCAGGTCATAAAGCTCTGTTGTGACATCACAACCTGTTGCCATGGGAGTAACTGTGATGTTACAAGCAGTGCATTGTGACCTCCGATAGGGAGAAAGCAACAGGAATAGATGAACTCTTCAGGAGCAAGACCCTGTTTTCGTGCATATTACCTCAGTAATAAACAATGGAGAGGAAGAATACAAACCTAATGTGAAATACAAGCTGATCATGTCAAATGTTATGTTTTGTTAAAGTTCTCCTGAATCAAATCAGTCTTTTTTTATAAAAATCGCCTTTCTCATAACCAAGGCGCTTGTACATATATAAAACAAACAGAATAAATAATCATAGCAAATAAATTAAATTAATGAGGTCCAACAATTTAAAACTCGATAAATAACAGCAGCCTAAAAATCTGGGTATGCCAGACTAAATAAGTTTTAAGTGCAACTTTAAAATTTTGGACGGTCAGGCAGTCTCACACCCGTCAAGGTAGAGAATTCCACAGGGTCGGGCTGTAAAACCAAAAGACTGAGCCCCAGATGTCTTTAAACGGACCCTGGGAACCTCTAGTAATCCCTCATCGGTGGATCGGAGGGTGGGGACAGTAAGGCGCAGGAGATCTTGCAAGTAACTAGGTCCCTGATCGTGTTGGGCTTTGTAAGTCAGCAAACCAATCTTGAAGGTGATCCGCCACTGTACTGGCAGCCAGTGCAGTCCACGGAGCACAGGCGTTATATGACTGGTCCTAGAAGTACCAGTCAATAGCCTAGCTGCCTCATTCTGCACTAGCTGCAAGCGGTGGATAATTGGATATCAATCCCTGGTAGCCCTAGGTAAAAGGGTGCTGTAATAGGCATCAGCTGCTCTTTAAAGAAGCCATTTTTCCTCTTTGTAGCCAGTATGAAGTACTTTCTGTGCTGGTTTTTCTACTAAGTCTGCTGTGAACCATTTTGTCTTTTAAATCTAGGGCTCTTCTGAATGTAACCCTTGGTTTGGCCCCCATCGCTTTCCTAACTATCCTGTCACTGGTCAAAATACACCAATTTTTGTGTATTATGTTACCTAATTTCCCTGCCATTCCATTATATTCTGTGATATAAAAAAATGGCATTCATGGTATGACTATCTTTCTCAGTATTTGTATGTAGTGATTGCTTTCTATAGTTTGAATACTCTTTCTTTTGTACTTCTTAACAGAATACTGTCCTATCCCCTTTCCAGAAACCTTTGTTCTAGTTCTGTCACCTGCTTCATAGAAACATGGAAACATCTAGTCATCATCTTTAGTACAGTTCTTTCTGAATCTCAGTAGCTGACTATATGGAATGGAGTCCTTGCGCCTTGGAGAGGGGGTGGGCACTGTCAGCATGCAGTACTGAATTACTCCAAGTTTCTTTTTGACACTTGGTGCTAATTAATTGCCAGGTTCACTATGTATTTCAAGATCTAAAAATGTTAGTCTGTCTGTGCTGGATGTAAAGGTGACTCGGGTTGAAATTATTATTATTGAGCTATTTAATAAATTCTGGGATAAGTTCCTATCACCTTGCCACGTGCACAGACCATCATCTATGTAGCTGTGCCATTTTATGACGTTCTTGATGTAGGGGTTGTTTTTAGGATTGTTAATGTGTAACATTTCCCACCACCCCATGAAAAGATAAGCACAGCTGGGAGTTGCCAGTGGAAGTGCTGTTGCTTCCCCAACTGTCCTGCTGATTACATGGAAAATCTTGTTACTAGAACTGAATGCTTCCATCTACCGGATATAGGCTACCCTCCCACGGGAGCTGCAATAGGGAGAGTAAATGCCAGGATCATGGACATTGGGCCATGAGAATTACTAGGGGATGGGGCACATAGAAACAAAGAAACATAGAATTTGTCAGCAGATAAGGACTGATTGGCCCACCTACTCTGCCTCTCTTTCCTGCCTATTCTGCCACCTCAGACCCTACCTGGTCTCGGTCACCTCCTCCTCCACCCTGGATTGATACCAGTTTTCCTTTATACCTAGCCCATGCATGCTTGAAGCCCACCACTGTTTCTACTCCTACCACCCCCACTGAAAGATTGTTCCAGGCATCCAGCACCCTTTCAGTGAAGAAATACTTCCTCACATCCCTCCTAAACTTCCCCTTCCAGCTTCACTGCATGCTCCCTAGTTCTTGTACACCTTCTTTTCTGAAAAATGTTCCCTTTCTGTACCTTATTCACCCCCTTGAGGTATTTAAAAGCCTCTATCTTGTCACCACCTCCCTCCCTCCCTTCTTCCAGGGTGCACATATTCAGATCCCTCATTCTCTCCTCATAGGGCATTTATTGCAACACATAATTAAAAAGTTAGAGGGAACACTGAATTATACTTTTTCATCCTTCTTGAGCCTAAGAAACCCTCCTTTCAGACCCAGATTCTTATAAGCAGTAACAGGGGTGAACACCCAAAGCCATGGTTAAAATACTTGTCCTGAAGTCACATAGATTCACTCTGGAACATGGCACAAGACAAGGTTGCCCTGTCTCCTCCTCTTTTTGCTATTGATACCCATAAATCTCATGCTTTTAAGCCGTGTTTACATGGCTGACCTTGCTTCTTCTTTGGAGTGTTGCAGAGCTGCCTCGACCCAAAAGACACTTGGCTAATGCTTCTACACAGCCCCTCCTTGGCGCCAATGTAAGACACACTGGAGAGAGTCTGGGAGTCTGGGCAGTCAGCTGATGGAAGCGCCCACAATTGGAAGTGAGCAGTGCAGCCTGTCCACACGGCTGCTTAAAGCGCTTGCTCCTGAATGCATCCCCAGACTTTCTGGATCTTCTTTTTGCTGTTGTTCTTGAACCATTGGCTGCTGTATACTCCAGAGCTCCTTAATTAGAGGCATCACTATAGGTCAGGAGGAACATAAAGCGTCCCTCTATGCCAATGATTCTATATTTTTTTTTTTGTATCTGATGTGGAAAACTCCATCCTCGAGCTGTTAAACTCTTGGAGAATTCGACAAACTTTCAGACTCACAAATTAATTTATGCCAAATCAGAAGCCCTTTTGGTTAATGGGGTCCTGCTTAGCACAGTTTAGACAATCCTTTCCCTTCGCATGGGCCAAAAGAAATCGGATGCGTTACCTGGGGGTATGGCCCATGCCTAAAATCTCTAGATTGTTCACCATTAACTATATGCCCATGTATTCGGCTTTACAAGAAGACCTAGTGAAATGGAGGCGGGTTCTCCCCCTTGAGCTGAATGGACAGATCAGTACATTAAAAATGAATTTACTGCCTAGGTTTTGGTTTTTATTTCAAGCCCTTCCTGTACACATTCCAGAATCCTTTTGGTCCAAAACTTAATTATACAATGGGTCTTAAAAATCCTACAACTTGATTGGCTGACTGGCATGATGTACCTGTTGTAAATCGTGTGATATACCAACGGGAAAAGTGCCAGTCAGCTGCATCTCTGAAATCCATCTGACCCCCAAAGTCCACAGCAGAAAACTGGCATGTTGAATCCCTGCTAAATGGCGGTCTCCCACAACTGACAGGTGCAACCGGAGGCGGAAACCCAGCAGTAACAGAAGCAGAGTGCACATTTTAAAAAAACAACCTTCAAATCATTTTTTTCCAGTGCCATAATACCTGTAATTAGCTGACTGTCTCCCAAATGCAGTCCATCTACATTATTAAACGTATTAACAATGCCGCTCTTCCCAAACCTCACTGGTGCTGTCACGGTGGACTCGGACACGGGCTCGTACCTGCAGCCCCTGGCAGCACTTCTGTTCAGTTGCGGAACTGACTTAAACAACATGCCGGTATTTCTCCTATGGCTCCCCATGGTACCTGCCTCCAGAAGAAAACTCGGTAAGATAGTTACATTTTTTTTTTTTTTAAATGTCCGTTCCCGGTGTGCCACCTGTTACAGAACTAGAGGAGACTCACAAACATACAGCCTTTCGCTCTGCCAGATGCTCATTTCTGCCGGCCCCATACATACAGCCAATGCTTCATGAAAATTAAAAAACACTACAGCATGCGCATCAAAAAAAAACAAACCGAAAAAGTACACACTAACATTACATTCCCCTAACCATATCAGGGTCTTACTTCCAAGGGCAGCTCCTCATTATTTCTCATTAATCGCAATACACTATTCCAGGGTGTGGGTGATGCTGGGATTTACCACTTCTGGTGTGGTTTTCTCACTTGGCCTGTGGCCTCATGACCGAACCACACCAGGCATGGTAAATACTAGCATAACCCACACCCTGTCATGGTATATTGCGTACCCTGTTTTATTTGGGGGGGGGGCACAAATGCCATATTTGCAATTACATCTTTGTTTTTTTTTTGTTTGGTTTTTTTTTTTGCTGTTCTGTTTCTAGCCCTCCAGCCTGGAACTCTCTCAGGCCACTGCACTCACCGACTAGCTCTACCACCCGCTGTGTTCCCCCGCCATCTTCAAGTTCGTTATGGCTACCCGGGCTGGGGGGGACTACAACCCGGGGAGACCGAAGGGGCAGTGGAGGGTAACCAGCATTGGGCGTGCGGCGGTGACACTGGCAGGGCTGTTGCCTATCCGGGCTGGAGGGGTATTTCTGCAAGTGAGCCCGAAGCCCCACTCGTGCGTGGTGCATGTTTGATGCAGACAGGGTTGGCGTGCACTGCAGCATCAGCCACGCTTCTTACATGCAGCCCGGCATCTCATGGTGCCCCTTGGTCTCCACCAGGGGTCATCAGAGCGCCGGACAACCCAAGCCTTCCCACCCGGGAGAGGAGAGCAACCCAGCGGGCACTCGATCCTTCAACCTCCTACTGACCCCCGACTCCGAGCTCGCTCCCAGAAGCTTCGGGTTAACCGGTGTTGCGTGAGGTGTGGCATCCAGCACCTCAACCCTCCGCGCCACAGGGCCTGCCTTGCAATGACATCTTATCTTCCCTGAGAGGAAAAGGGGAATAGATGATGCCAAACTGAAGACTTTACTACCTGGTGTCATAGGCAGCTGCTGTGATGGCTTGTCCAAAGCAACACCTAGACTACTGTGGGTAGTCTCTCCTGCTGTTGACCTACCCATCCTTAAGCATAAAACCACTAACCCTTGGGTGTGTCATGCCATTCTGATCCTCACCAGGATCTGGAGAAGACTCTCTCCTCTCTGCACTGGGATCTCTATTCTTGATACAGTATACAGCCTCGTTCGCACCCCCAGAGAAAAATCCTGGTCATGTGACTTGGGAAAGGCAGGAGGTTCACTAGATTTTCACAAAGTATAGCACAGGGCACAGTGAGGAGCTTTCAAGATGTGTCCCCATAATTTGCCTTACACGGGTGTGAATTCTTCTGTTATTTGTAGTTGCAGCATTTTCTCACCACAGGGGACCACCCTACCCGGCAGTTAGAACAAAAACCCACAAGAAGATTATATTTATTACGACGTCACCCTAACTACACATTTCCACTACCTTGCTCAACTATATGTAATATTCAAAATCACACAACCTCCATAGTGCAAACCATCATGGGATGTATATGCAAATTTAGGTTGGGTCTGTGCCTTCTGTTCTCAGCCTTTGCAGATTGTGTGAGAGGCCTGTTGGCACCATGCTTTCCTGCCTGAAGCAGAATCTGCCTAAATTTTCATGGTGATTTGCATATACAGCCCATGACCAAGTTTCTTCCTAGCTGGATAAGTCATATTTACAGAAGGTACAACTCAAAACAGAATTGAAAAATTAAACAACCGAATGCCAGAATGCATAGATGAATAAGTAGGTCACCAAAACTGAGGTGCTGTGCATCAAGTGGTAGTATGGAACTCACATAGAGCTTAAATATAATTAGATAAGTTGTTCTCAAAATATATATAAATGGAGTTGAAAATGTAACTGTCTTCTTGCCTGGTACAAGGGTCGTAGAACTACTTTTTGCTATGCTGGCGACCTGTGTGCCGAAACACTCTGGTCACTCAAGGGCTGACCGAGGGAGGGAGAATTGAGTGCCCCTAGGATAACTCTCCTCCCTCAAGGTGGGGGGGGATGGGGTGTGCATCCCACTGGTCGACTGCCACCTGCAAGAATTTGGGTGGAAGTGCTGCAGGTCCACAGCTGCACGAGAAGGGGACCCCATGCCAGGGTGCCAGGGTTGTTTCCGTGGAGGTGGAGCATACAGATTGTGTTATTACAGGTGCGTGGACCCTGAGAGTGAAAATGGAAAAATCTCTGACTCTGGAGATGGCCCGGCCTCTCACAGGGGGTCTCCTCTGAGACAGTCTTTATGGTAGAAGACACAATGGAGTCTGACAAGCCCCAGGGAAGTCGAGTGACAAGGCTGGACAGACCGTTCCTGATAGGGGCTGGCCAGAGAGAAAAGGTGGACAAAGGATTAACAAAAAAAAAATGCCCAGTACAAGAGGTCCATCTCACCCACTTTGGAGTGCTCTGGAGGGGAGCACTGCTACCTCAAAGGCCCTACCAGAGAGGGAAACCTGCGGGGCAGGTAGGGGATCTCCTGGAGTGCTCTCTCAGGTGACTGTTACTTCACTTTTTCTCTAGCTGAGAATCAAATGCAGCCACCTTTAACAGTTGCTAATAAATTGATTTGCCATATTGTGGTATAAATTTCTGTAACTGGGCACTTTTTCATGCAATTGTGGTTATTTTCTTCTCCTAAAGTATTTTAATTTATTCTGCAATTGCAGTAAATAGTACCAGAGGTTCAGTTAATGTATTTTTAGTGGAAGTCTAAAACTTCCATGAGTCGAAATCTGGAAGTCATTCCAATTTTTGGGATGTCGGAATACTTCCAGGATCCCTCTTCCGGAATCCAATATTCTAGGAAGGACCTATTTATGGATTTTTATTTTTATTTATTTAATAATCAGAATTACAACCTTTGAGCTAAAAGCTCATTTACAAAGGATCATCGTCACAAGGGTAGGGGAGGGAACATAAGTTTGGAGTCAGTAGCAGCTTAATAGGCATCGTCAAGAACATCTAATAGTAGGAAAAATGTGAACAGGAGAAATCAGTAAACATTGGCAATAGCAGAACAATGTAGGATAACCTAGACAAATAACACATAACCTAATAAGTTAATATAGTACAGTAGTGGTAAAATAAAATTTCTTTAAGAGCTGTCTGGTTTTAGGGATGTACTGCCTAATGCCATCTTAGCCACGATGGATGTGAACTCCCTTTACATTAATATCCTACATAAGGATGGCATTTCTATCTGTGTTAAATACCCTACCGGGTCAATATGTTGTGGCGCTTAATAGCGCACGACATAACCGCGTATCAGGAACAGTGCAGTAGGGAAGAGCGAGAGGATGCAAAACCGCGAAAGGGAGTATGCACGTTAGTGCACCCTCTCACTCTCCTCCCAGGCAGAGAGGATAAGACCTCTACTGGGACAGAGGGCCGGCAAGCAGCTGCTGTGGCTCGACGGGATGAGCCACTGGCAGCAAGGGAGGCAGGCAGTGCGTTTGGGACCGGGTTTCGATTCCTGGTCCCAGACGCATGGATTTTTTTATTTTTTGCACTTTGTGCAATTTTAACTGTTAATCCCCCCCCCCCGGAGTTGGTTAATTTAGTTGGGGGGGGTTTGGGGGGCGCAGCCTCCCCATGCGGTATATTGTTGCAGCATAATGTCTTGCGACATTATGGCCCCGTGCCATTAAATACCTACAAGAGAGAGGACAGCACCATGACATCCACCCTAAATTGATTGCAAAACTTATCAAATTTATTCTGACCCACAACAACTTCAGTTTCAATGGTAAACATTATGTTCAAACTATGGGAATAGCAATGGGCCCCAGGATGGCTCCACAGGATGCCAACCTTTTCATGTCGAATTTGGAGGATGATTTCCTGAAACAATGTACAATCAAACCCCTTGCTTACTTCCGATATATTGATGACTTATTTATAATTTGGAAAAAAAGGTACTCACGCACTCAAAGAATTTCATCAGCAACTTACCCTCCACCCTTCCATTAAACTTTCCCTAGAATACCCTGACATAAGTGTTAATTTCCTGGACACCACAGTTACCATCAAAGATGGAACCTTGCAGACCTGTATTTACAGGAAACCAACAGACAGACAGAGATACTTACACAACAGCAATCATAGGTGCTGTCACGGGGGGCCACTATGGTCTGGCCCTACCACTTTCATAAGTGACCCTGTCAGTTTTTGCAATCATGTTAATTTATTACTAGGGGAGATTTTACTCCTTACATCCTTGGTCCTACCACTTTTCAGACCGTTCTGCCACCAATGACAGCAGTCACCCTGGGCACACTAAAAAATCAGTAATATACAGTCAAGCACTTTGCTACCACCAAATCTGTTCGAGTGAAGATGACAGCAGTAAACAGTTGGCCACACTAAATAGAACATTTATTGGGCCGGGACACTGCTCTGGAGAAATTGACAGAGCTGTGGAATATGCCACGTTTCTGCCAAGAGAACAACTACTACAATATAAAGAAAAGACCACCACCAACCGGATACCCTTGGTTGTTACATACAACCCTGATCTGGAGCCCATATGTAAAATCATTAAGGACCTCCACGAGGATGACACCTTGAAATGTATCTTCCAAGAACTACCTTTACTGTCTTTCCAACAGCAACCTAATTTATCCAGCTTGATTGTCAAGAGCAAATTTATACCTATATATAGGATGGACCACAACACCAACGCAGGGGCAGTACCTGACACCATGGTGACTGCGAGTGCTGGTTGTGCTCTGCAAGTGCATGTGGCATTACCGTGGTTCCCTCCACCAAACATGATCACATATAGCATATGAATACAGGGACCTTGTCATCCACATTCAGCAGTGTGTGTGTGTGTGTTGTCCGTTCAACTACATGCCGCTGGCACACGGGTTTACACGGACAGACAGTGTGAGAGTGATGCACACTGTTGGGACACACCTTACAGCTGAGGTAGGATATTCTATGACAGCAGCATCCTAGCTTAGGTAACACACATTGCTGTAATATATTTTCTGCTGCACTACTAGCAACCCATGTTTCTGCACTGTGATGTTCCCCCCCCCCCCATCAACAGGTTTTATTATATGTATGACATGCAGAGCACCTACCAGTGCCTGTGGATGTTGTTTTCTGTGAAGGCATTTTTCTCCTGTAGTGTCCTGGTTGCAGTTCCAGTGTGCTGTGTAAGGGGGATGGAGGTGGACTCTGGTCCCTGTAAATAGCCCGGGCAATTTACACATGTGGCCAGATATTCAAAAGGGTTGCACCATGTGCAACAGGGTTGCGCTTGCGCAAGTCCGAACTTGCTCCATACTGCAATATTCAGCAGGAGGCAGTTGCGCCACAGAAAACATGCTGAGCAACAGCGCAATGCAAATGCATGCTGAACTGGAGGGGGAGGAACCATGCATAAACTGCACAGCCCGATATTCAGCCGGGCTGTGCAGAATTGTCTGGCGCAACCCCAACCTGCGCCTGCACAACTCTGAGCCCAAAAAAGGCTCAAGTCGAGGCCACCCACAGGTGAGCTGCTGCATTGCAGGAGCGACACAGCAGCTGCCACCTGTGGCTGGCCCTCATCCCACACCCTGCCCCCCCTGCAGCCCGATCGCGGGCAAAGAGTGTAAATCCCCCACCACCCCCACTGGCCCGATCGCGGCACAGTTTAATCCCCCCAGCCCAACGCGGGCATGTTTAATCTCCCCACCAGCCTGATCGCGAGCAGCAATGTGTCTCCCCAACACATCCCTGGTGGTCCAGTGGACTGTAAATCCCGATCGAGGATGGAATAAACAAACACACACACCCCACGAACATAGCCCTGGGCCTAGTGTCCCCACCCACCCACCCACGAGCCTCCTGCCGCTCCCCCGGCAGCGGCGGGGGCAGCATCCCACCGCCTGCCGCCCGCCACCCGTCGACTGACAACCCGGTAGGGTTGCACGCCCATTGGTGCAGAGCAAGAGCCAATGGGCGTGCAGCCCATACCCTACAAGACAGTCCAGATTTGTGAATGAATACAAGTCAAGATACAGGGGAATTGTACATTTACATCTAAGAATGGTGTTTACCACATCCAGTGCAAGAAATGTCCACATACAGGTTATGTGGGGGAAACCGGACAAAATGCCTTTGAACCCGAATGAACTCACACAGGCATGACATTAAAATGAAAAATACTGACAAACCAGTGGGATTACATTTCTCTCAGTCTGATCACTCGGTTTCTGACCTCTCTGTTCTGATTGTCAAGGGATGCTTCAGGAATGTACACGAGAAGCTAGCATATGAGGTTGAATTTATTTTTCTTAACAAACCATGTAGTTGCCGTATTGGTCCTAGTAAGAACAGATCCAGAAGCAAATGATTTGATACCTTTTATTGCACCAACCTAGATGTTACAACAAAAGAACAAAGTGCTCTAGCTTTCAGACCAACCAAGTCCTTTGTTTATGCATTTTCTGGGTGTTAATAGTATGGGATTTTCTAAATAACTGTCACAAAGCTTCTGAAGAAGGACCTGGTTGATCCAAAAGCTAGAGCACTTTGTTTTTTTTGTTGTAACATCTATGTTGGTCCAATAAAAGGTGTCAAATAATTTTTTCTTCTTAACACATGTGATAAATATATCAATGTGGACCTTGGTTTTATGACCCATTACACAATTTAAATTCCAGCTGCCTTTTTCTTGTCTCGGATTCATACACACAGAAACACTGCTACGTTGAAAACACACACACACACACACACACAGTCTGTTGTTATTTTTAGGTAGGTAATTAGGATTTGACAGTTTATAGCTTTTTGCTGTCACATGCATTCCATCTTGCTAGAAATTGATTTACACGTAATTAGGTTCCCTAGGACTGGCTTTTTATCTCTGGTTTTGGTCTCTGTTTTAGATCTTATTATCAGCAAAGCCCTTTGCCCTTTACTGCCTGCACCCACACTCACAACTGCTCTGTATATGCTCGCCCTCTCCCTCCCCCTCCCTTGAAGCCAGACGCCTTGCACACTGCTCCTCCTTTATTGCCAAGCACTGGTTTAGCTCTCTCCCCTCTTACGTCTACTCTCTCCGCTCACCCACTCCTCCTACTCCTTTCAAAACTCCGGTTATTGCTCCCCATCACTCCCGCCTAGGTTGTCTTCAGCTGGCCAAGCTGCTTTTTCCTTCTGCCTCCCTACACTGTGGCATTCCTTCCCCCTATCCACTCACTCTGCCACTTCCCTTTGCTTCCTCTCCTCTCTTCTCCGTGACATTACCTCTCCCTCATGCAGTTGCACCTGATTCTCCACTCTTGCGCCTCCCTCTACCTACTCTCCCCGCCATTTTTCTTCTCTCCTTCTTCTTCCCCCTGTAACTCTGCCCTAGCCCCTGCTACCTGCATCTGAATCCTAGCATAAATCTCCACTGCCTCCTCCTGGCTGGTGCCTGCATCATTTATCCTCTGCTCTTCCAGCCTTGACTCTTAAGTTACCTTGTTGCTGAGTGACAATTACTGCTTATACTGCATATATGGTTCTACTCCTGTTTGTAACTGTTGTATATATTTTAATATTGTAAATACTGATCTGTAATGCTCTGATTTGTTATATTTTCATTCTCCCTTGCCCCTTTCCCCCAGGGTGCATCTAGAAACAAGCTGCTATTCAGCTCAGTATGTCTTTCCTGATGAAACTTTTGAAATAAATATGAAGATGTCCAATCCATATGAGAAGTTTTGGGTTTTTTAAATCTTTTTTACCAATTCTGTATTTAAAGTGATCTATTTCCTTAACTGCCATGTTTCCAATGCAGGACTCTGTGAATCTGAAAGCTTAAACATTTTGTAAATCTTTCGTTGGTGCAATAAAAGATATCAAATCACCCATTTTGAATCCATTGTTTCTGACTTCCATGCCTGCAAGTTTGGAAGTCATCTAATTTTTCATTTTACATGTAGAAGTCAGTGTCTTTCTCCCCCTTTATTCTGGAAGTTATTGTCTTATTTTTGGAAGTCATTTACTCCAAAAAGGGGGTTAACTGAATTCCTGAACAGTACTAAGCTGCACTCATTTTTATGTTGGCTTACACGTGTGCATGCAACATCTTGTGGTAGTAGCACATTTCAGAGGTGTGTCAGTGTTGTGGCTAATGCAGGGGATGTTTTAGTGGGTGTGTCCCATAGCCGCCGACCAGTGAGCATGCTGGCGATAACAGCAGTTTCAAAGAGAGCCACAAGCTTGAAAGAAATGTGCCGCTCCAATGAGGTGCAGTTTCCTCACTGCAGGGGCAGATGACAAGACTTCGGCCATATGCCTTACAGTGTACAGTACTGCGCATGGCCGTAGTTACGAGCATAGCCAGAGTTACGAGCAGTTGCTTAGTGTGCCGTTCCTGGTGAAACATTTCAATAAATAAATAAAACAGCTGCCAGCATGGCTTTCCAAAATGGCAGACTCCTGCGCCCGATACACATTCCCACAAAACCGACGCCAGGGTGCCCAATCCCGATGTCGACATGTATCCACAGCCACATTATGGCACACTGGGGAGCCCACCTTCAGTGTGCCCAGCCATTTTTAATTTTCCTCGACACTGGGATGCCACCCATCCCCAAGCTAATTTCTTTGCTGACAGGTGCCAAATCCCTGTCGGCATCATGTTTCCTCCCCCTCAAGCTTGCCAACAGGAGTGCCCAATCCCTGTCTGCATCTTGTCTCCCCAAAAACTCATGTGACACACTGGGAGCCCACCCCAGTGTGCTAAAACTTTTATTTATTTTTTAACCTATAAAGAAAACTGTCCCCTAGAGTTGTTTGTTAAACTGTAAAAGAAAACTATCCAGCATCGTCTCCCCAGTCCTCCTTCTCCCACCCCAACCCTCCCTCTATGCACCCACCTCCCATAACCCCTCACCCATACTTCACCCTCAGAGGGTTCAGTTACTGCAATCTTCTGTGGACGGGACCAGCCTGCAGCACAAGCCGGTTCTGAACTGAGGAATTGGGTAAGCTACTGTGTAATGGGACTCAACGGGGGGGGGGGTCAACTTAAGTTGATATCTCAACCATTTTTACGAATTCTGGCCCCAAATTTTCAACATGGGGTTCTTGGGACCCCACCTCATGAACATGTCACTGTCATTTCATTTCTCGGTCCCAAAAGGTGATTTCACGGTCACTGTGTGGACATTGCTCAGGGGCAATGTGAGAAAGTATTTTTTTCACGGAGAGGGTGGTGGACGCATGGAACGGTCTTCCTGAGGAGGTCGTGGGGTCAAAAACAGTGTGGGAATTCAAGAATGCATGGGACAGACATAAGGCGATTTCTTGTCGGGGTTAGAAAGAAATAGGATGTTGGTTAATTAGGATCTGCAGCTTATTCAATAGGTAGGGAAATGGGCAGACTAGGTGGACCAAGTGGTCCTTATCCGCTGTCAGTCTGTTTCTATAACTGATTGACAAAATGATAGTACCACTGTTCATGAGGTAGGGACCCAAAAAGCCCATGCAGAAAATCTGGTGAAAAAATTCCCAAAAATGACCGCGTTACTGGCGTGCGTTACGCATTTTCTATGCACTCGCGTAACTTCACTAATGTATAATATTTTCACTCCACGATGCCATTTTTTAACACTTCCTTATGAACAGTACAGCTGTCATTTTTCACATCCTACGTGAAATGTGTTTTCGCACCTGTAGCGCAGAATGGCGCGGTAGCTGTGCAAAATCAACTTTTGGGATGAAGTAACAAAATCACAGACCTACTCTTCATGAGGGGAGGTCCCAAAAAGCCCATGTTAAAAACCTGGTGAAAAAATTCCAAAAAATTGCCACGTTATGGCCCTGCGTTGTGCAGTTTCTATGCATGCGCATAATGTTGCAGATTTTTCATATTTTCACTCCAGATTTTCAACAATGTCATTTTTTCACACCTCCTCATGAACCAGCTGTCATTTTTCACATCCTGCCCAAAATGTGCTTCTGCACCTGTGGCGCCGAATGGAGTTACTGTGGGAAATCACCTTTCAGGATTGAGTAATGAAATGATAGTGCCACTATTCATGAGGTGGGGTTCCAAAAAGGCCATTTTGAAAATTTGAAGCAAAAATACCAACAAATGCCCAGGGCATTAAGATTTCCAACCATAACGCCCACCCTGTAGAGACTGACAGGCGTTGTGGGTGTGACTTGGGTTTGTCAGCCGTAATGCTTACAGCATTCTACCCTCACTGTACAGCCACTGACGGGCATCAAGGTGTGCCTTGGGGTCTTCGGCCCTAACGTTGACCCCATTCTCCTATACTGCACCCATCTCAGCTTATTTCCTTATGGAATGGGGTGAGCGTAAGGGCCAGTGCCAGCAAGCCAACATTCGGCATTGACAGATGCTTGTTTTCCTAGCAGTTTGGCACTTTTTACTGCAACTTCACTCTTCTGGACTGTACCTTACAGAGAAAAATGGGACTGGGTAAAAACCAGATCAATGGGCCAGACTGGATCAGTAAAATCCAGACTGGCCTGTAAGACCAGACCAGCTAGGTGCAAGTTGTGCTAATACTGCCTTTTACCTGTGTGGTTGGGTTCTGATCAATACAAACAGAAAACCTGCACTCAGGTTGAAATCAATGCTCTGATGTTACCAAAAGTGAGTTTTATTTCTGCGTGAAAAAACACAGAATCTGACCCTGGCGCTTTGACCACATGGGTGTTCCTCAAGGGGTGTGTGGTTGGGTTTGAGCAGTCTGGATTTTACCTGCCTATCTGGTTCAGTCCCAGCAATCTGGTTTTCAACCCATTCTAGGCAGGGAGGATGGAAACCTGGATTACTGTGGCTGGACCAGACCAGATAGGTGGGCAAAACTCAGACAACCAGAACGGACTGGACCACATAGTTAAATGTCGGACCGGTCCATCTGTCCACAGTGTTTGAACCAGAAATATTAGTGTAATTTGTGTCTGGTCTGTTGGGAGCAGCCAATTGGGATTTAACCCATCTGGTCCAGTCTGCATCTGGAGGTCCATTTTTTTCACCCATACCAGAGAAAAATAAACATTTTGTGAAATTACTACTGAAATTTGACTGGTTGCTAATTTACATATGAACATACAAAAATGTCAGCAGAAACAGGTTATTATGGTTTGTCTAGTCTGCTCAAATGTGCAGCTCACAGTCAAATTTCCTGGAGCTGCCCCCCTCCCTTTTCCACATTGCCTTCCTCTCTCCCCCTCTCATCCACTACCCTTCTTCCCATCTGTTATAACTCTCCATTTCACTCTGTCCCAACCCCTTTTAAAGCTGTCCGCTATTTTCAATGATACCACCTCCTCCAGCAGTTTGTTCCACTTGGACACCACTCTTTCTGTGAAAAAGTGCCTTCTCACTTCCCTTATGAATCTTCCTCCCACCCCACTAATTTTAGACTGTGCCCCCTAGTGGACCCATTGCCCCTGAAGTTGAATATGCCATCTGTACTAACCTTGTTTATACTTTTAAGGTACTTGAAGGTTTCAGTCGTGTCCCCCCCCCCCGTCCTCCAGAGAATACATATTGAGCTCCTGCAACCTCTCCTCCTAGGGTTTGTCCCACAGACCCTGAATCAGTTTAGTTGCCTTACGCTGCACCCCCTCCAGTAATTTAATGTCCTTTTTCAGATATGGGCACCAGAACTGCACATAGTACTCCAAGGGTGATCTCACCAATGACCTGTACAGTAGCAGGTTGACTTCCCCTTTCCTGGAGGTGATTCCTCTGGGGATGCATCCTTATGGCTTTGGTTACTGCTTCACGGCAGTGTGCAGAGTGCCTTGGATCTCTTGTGGTGATTAACCCTAGGTCTTTTTCTTCCTTAGAACTGGACACTTGTACCACTCCCAACCAGTACTTGGCCCTTGGGTTCTTAGCTCCCAGGTGCATGAACTTGCACTTCTTGGTGTTGATCCTCAGCTGACAGATACCCAACCACTTTTTGACCCTAGCCAGGTCCTCCCTGAGCACCTGTTTCACCTCCTTTGTGTCCGCTTTCCCACAGAGCTTAGTGTCATCTGCAAATAGGCAAATTTTACCTTTGATCCCATCCACCATGTCACCAGTAAAGGTATTAAACAACACTGGGTAAAGCACTGAATCCTGTGGGACTCCACTGGTTACAGGCTTAGGCTTCAAGAGCCCGTCCTCCCCACTACCACCTTCTGGTTTCTGTCTTGTAGCCAGCTCTTGACCCATCCCACCAACTTCTTCCGAACTCCCAGGTCATTGCAGTTTACTGAGTAGTCTCCCATGTGGCACAGAGTCAAAGGCCTTGCTGAAGTCCAGGTACAGGACATCAGCCACCTGTCCCCTGTCCATAGTTGCTGTGACCCCATCAAAAAAAGTCTTATCAGGTTGGTCTGGCAGGATCTCCCTAAGACAAACCCATGTTGCCTTGCATCCTGGAGACCATTAACCTCCGGAAGGTCCACTAGTATCTCCTTTAGTATGTTCTCCAGTAATTTGCCTACAGTGGAGGTAAGGCTGACTGGTCTGTAGTTACCTGGTTTGTCCCTGGGTCCTCTCTTCTGGAGAGGCACCACATGTGCCATTTTCCAGTCCTGAGGCATGCACCCTGTCTCTAGCAAGGTGCTAAACAGGTCTGCTAGGGGGCAAGCCAGGACTTCCACCAATTCCCTCAGAACTCTCGGGTGCATCTGTTTAACCCCGTCCTCTTCCAACCCCCTATTTTTCCCTGTGGCATACGTCCATCCTTCTCCCTAGTGAAAACTAGTCTTCCTAGCCATTTAAAATGTTTCTGCTTAGCGATCACTGCTAATTAAATTTACAAAACGAATTTATACCTTGCAATGACACTATATAATACCCCAATGATGATAGACCTCCTCTTTAGGCAGCCATGTGGGATCACCGCTAATTACATTTACAATGTTCCCCCACCCAGAATCTTTGGGCATGACGGCCTTGCCTTATGGGATTGTAGGGGTGCAGAAACAACCAAGAAGACCTAATCTGAGACATAATAAAAGGAGCGCTCCTTTTGTTACCTCAAGTGTGAAAAGTGCTAAAGCCGAGTCCAAGTGGAGAATGAAGGGTACTGTAAAAGACAAGCGGTAAAGTGCAGTCTAAAATGGAATACAGCAGTATAGGTCAATATAGTCATCACAAACCATCCACTGCAGCTGTAAAACAAAATGTAAAAAAAAATTAAGACACTATCACCACACACACACACACACACACACACACATATACACATGCTAGTTCGAAAGGGCCAGAAGTGGCCCATGGGTGGTTCATAGTGTCCCTTTCACCATCTCCTTCTTTTTACAAATGCCAGTGCCAAACATCCATTTGGGAGATTGCTAGTAAACTGATTCTGATGTTACCCAGATGAAGTACTGGTGCGACAAGGAAAGAATCAAAAATGGCAAAAATACGACTCTCGTCCATGCTGGGGGAGAACAGTAGTCACTGCACTGAGCAGGTAGAAAAGGGGTTAACCATGACCAGCTGGGTTGTGTGCAAAAAGTAATGAAAAGAGACAGAGCAACTACAGCCTCATGTAAATAGCAGGGTCATAAATGTCTGTTTCTGCTGAAGCAGGAGCTGCAGCTTAACAGGACTGGACTGCTAATGAGCTGTAAAGAGGATGCAGCTGGTAAAGGCATGTAGAAATCACATTAGAAGCAGCCATGGTGCAGTGTGATATAGGTTTCTCAAGACCCACTGTGAATATTATTTTCTGTGGGTTTCTCCAAAACTTAACAGAAGGGCCTGATGACTCACTACCTTATTCCAATCCCAGCTCACAACATACCTCATCTCCTTAGCCCTGAAACATTATAGAAATACTCAACAACTCTCCCACCCTTTCCAGACTCCACCTTGCAATCTGCCCTTTTTTCTCAACTCCAGAAATCTATAAAAAGACTCAGCGACTCTCCCACCCTTCTCCATAGGTGGCTGGGGGTTTGAAAAGTGGTAGAGCCAAGGATGTAAGTGGCAAATTCTCTCCTCCTCCTCCCCATTGATTGAGTTCACCCACACCCTCAGTTTTGTTTCTGTAGAGTACCCCCCCCAACACACACACACACAGACTGACAGCTGCTGTTTGTGCCAAGTTTCCTGATGCCCCCTGAAGACCTGGCAGTTCTTTTTCATTTTTAAACCTTGACCACTGTGCCCAGGTCATGAACCCAGCCCACCCCTATCAACACATCGCAGGTCTTCATTTTCCAAAATTCTGCTGACTCCCTGCAAGCCACAGATGAGTGTCTTGAAGGAGTGACTAGTAAGTAGCACTCCACTGTTTACTGTACATGCTGCACTTTAAAGGCACAGTTCTCCCTAGTAATACATTAACATGATTGCAAATCTGATGGATCCATGGCCGTACTGCCCCTGCCCGATCTGGAATCTGTGCCCATCTCAAATCCCTTCTCGCAGTCTGCCTCTTCTCCCTAACCTGGCAACATAACAGAAGACTCTGTGGACCAGATATTCAGAACTTTGGCCCGGGGCAAATTAGCACTGCCCGGTGGGCAAAAATTTAGCCCGGAATAAAAATGCAAGCTATATTCAAAAGCAATAGCACAGGGCAAAGAACTGCTATATATAGCATGGGAATGAGACTGGGTAAACTGGGCTGGGAGTGCAGGGCAGACTTAGCCCTGGAATGAGACAGCTCTGAATATAGCAACCAGGAAGTGCAAACCAGAACAGCAGTACAGTAGCACTCCCGAATACTGCAGTCGGCGGCCGGCCGTGGTGGAGAGAGGAGGGCTGAGCCAGTTGCCGGCTCCAGAGGGATGCCGTGCTCGGGGGTAACGGGAGGTGCACTGCTGGGTGGGGACCACTAGACTACCAGGGAAATCTTTTCTTTTCACCACGGACGGGGTCGGGATTTGTACTGGGGGGTGGGGAGACTGCTAGACTACTGGGGAATTCTTTTATTTAACCTGGGACGGGGGTCAGGAAGGGATTTGTGCTGGGGGGTGGGGGCGCCGCCATATTAACACCAGCTTTTCTTCGGCGGTATCTAGCACTGCGCTACAGGTCGCACTAATTCCTGCAGTGCGGCGCTATACCTTGAATATGCCATGCTGCTAGCATTCGCGGGTGCTCCCTATCCACGCCCCTGCATACCATTAACTATTAGCGTCAGTGCTACCACACAGCGCCGGCGCTTAATAAGGTTTTGATTGACAGGTGCCTTTGCTAAAGCCAGCGCTTATTCCAGCACTACTTGCTTTGGCGTCAGGCGCAACGGTGTTTCAATATCTGCCCATGTGTGTCCAACCTGCTGGTGAATTTTGTGTAGCAATCGGATGGGCTGGGGAAGGGAATACTGCTGGCAGGGTTGGGCTCCTGCCGCTGCTTTGTGTAAATGAGAGGGCCAGTTTTGTAACTCAAAACTGCAGTTTTGAGTCACAAAATTAGGCGCCCCCCCACATACCTGGTGTACGTCAGTTTTGAAAAAATACAGTTATCCTTAAAATGTTCAGAGTAAGTTCTGTGCAAGCCAAAACAGCACTTTATGTTCTTAATAATTAAAAAAATATATATATACATTTTCCAGTAAACCAACCACAGTATCAAAGCATCATCCTTTGGCCAAACTCTAACAAACTTGAAAGTTTTAGATTTTAACTACTAGTCATTTTTGTGCTGTCGAGGAGCAATGAAAAGGTCTTCATTTCCACATTGTAAGGATTTTAACCTTCAAGAACTTTTAAACTGCTCAGCCAACTGTAACACCCCTACAAATGGGGGTTCCTAAAAAGCCTCCATGGAGCTTGCATAGGTGTTCCCCTGCCTGCTGGCGTGGCAGATTAAGCCATTAAGAATGGCACCGTGAGTGCTGGTAGAGCCTTCTCATACTGTCTCTTTAAGAGCTGCTTGCAGACATGATTACTGTTTTCTAGGGGGGGCTGGTGTTTCTCTGCTCGAGTCCCGCCAGGACTGCGAGGAAATCGCTCTGTTTCTGCAGTTGCTAAGGGTGCAGAGGGAGCCTAAATGGAAGATGTAACTGTTTGCCTGAAACCAGTTACAGTGTTAGTAAAAATGCAGCTTGTCTAACCTGCCTTTCTTGCAGCTGGGACTCTGTGTGTTTGCTCCTCCATTTTGGATCTGAACTGCCAAATGGGTCCAATCAGTGTGGGAGGGCCTTTAAAATGGAGTCTATTTGGACCAACCAGAATTGGACTCTCCTGGGAGCCGGCTTACAATGAGGAGGTATAGCTAATAATCCTGAGAAGTGAAGTTCTGGACCTTGGCGCCTATTTGCACCAACGGAGGGAGTTTCTGAGTGATTGACAGCTGAGTCCACCAACAGGACCGAGTGGCTGCCCGAAGAGAATGCTCTGCCTTGCGACTGTTGGGTCAGATCCGTTGTGATCGTGAGGAGAGAAGGAACTCTATGCTTCTACGTTGTATAGTTTCACACAGGAAGCGCGTGAGAGGCCTAAAGTCGGGCCGTTGCTAACTTGAATCGGATTAAATCCGTTAGTACCAAAGGGAAGGAAGGCTGAAAGAGTGGAGACCAGGCTCACCCTGTAGAAGACTGGAGAAATTGCTGAATCGTGCTCGGTCTGTCAGGAATTGAAGCTGCTGTGTGAACTGCCTGGTATTTGCAGTAGGTGCGTTGGGACCAGAGAGCAGCTGCCTGGTATAGTAATTTCCTTTACATATAATTGTGTTGAATGCTCATGAGGAACAGCTATTCTGGTTCTCTTGTCACTGCGCAGTGTAAGCTGAATGTTGAGCTGAATGCGTTTGGACCGAATCCGTCTACTAATCAAGGCAGTGTGGCCTGGGCAGTAGAGTCTCGTCTACCTACTTGTGTGTCTGGCAATCCAGAACCATCATCTGCGCCAGGTTTCATCAGCGTGGAGTAGCGCGAGTACAAATCAGGGCATCCCCTGCGACCTATTAACAATCACCATTGTTTCATCTGATTTTTCTTTCTTTCATTTTCTCAAGGACTGAGCCATCCAGCTCAGGATTACAGCTGGGTATTGTGCATATCTCTCTTACAGGGCCCTTTCCATCTGCACCTGCCAGGCCGAACCCGGGCAACAGACCTGGCTAGTCCCTCAACCTGGGTACCCAGAGTGTGACTTTTATGACTTTGTAGGAGTGCACAGTGCTGTGATTTATTTCTGCCAAACAGCTTGATCTCCCTCTCCCTGTGTTTCACTCCCCTAAATAAACCAGATTGGATGTTGTTGACTTTAACCTGTTTAGAGTGTCAGTACCTATATAGCAGGCATTGCATTATTTTGTGTAAACTGACCAAACTTATTTCACAGGGGGTCCTCTGAGACGAACTGCAGAATCGGTCTTGAAGGTAAGGGGTACCTTATGATTGGATATAGTGTACATGTAGGGTATTGGTATTGCAGTTCTTGTATATCATGTGGACCATTAGAGGGAACAAAAGGGGGTCTCAGTGTCCCAGAGGGCTGTGGCCAAACTCTACCAACTAGTACAAATCCTGACCTCTGGGTGGAGGCACCCGTTATAGAACCTAGGCCCCTCAATCTGTCCGTAGTCAAGCAGGTAGGGGTAGTAGCCCTTGGTATACCAAATTCACAGGATCTGGAGTGTGGAGCGCCTCAGAGATTATCCCCCACAGTGGTAGTTTACTCACCTGGTAAAGGTGATTATGGGGGTATACGTCTCTGAGGCACTCCACAACCCGCTCAGGTAGACTGTCAGATTAAGAACTGATTTACGCAGGACCTTTATGCATTTACAACCGGCATGCTGTATGGGCCGGATTTGTTAGAATGTATTAAAATAAAAAAAGGAGGACTCTCACAGTCCAGAAAACACAACTGTTTTTGAATACCATTGTTTCGTCCGCTGTCTATTTAGATACATATCTTGGTGCTGCCTAACTAGCAAGACTAGAATTATTCAGTCCATAGTAGGTACAGTGTTGGAAGAATTCTGACTGATCCTGAAGAGGCAGTGCCACAGGGAAAGGGGGTTGGACTTCTTTGAAGTCACATGTGCATCAAGCAACCTATCAGGTGGACACAAACACAACAAGGGCACTTGACTTCGAAAATAATAAACTAAGAAGTGAGTCCGATTTAGACTTCTGCTCTACTGGCCATGCTGGTACTCTTAAGATAACAGTTCCAGGTTATATTCATATGGTTAATTGTACAGATTTCGCATGTCCAGAATTACTACATCAGTATTTGTGCTGATGCATCATTGATTCCAGTAAAAAACACTGGTGCAAGATATAGGATTGTCCCAGGCACAGACAGATGGTTTTAAAGTAAATATAAGACTATTTAAAGAACTAGGAAAGACTCATTGTCCACTGACAAGTAAACATGTCCATAAGGGAACATTAGACTTTAATGAACACACTACCTTCATAGACCAAGATCAAATAGTCTTGGTGAGTCAGGTGTCAGATAGAATAATTGTGGCAGGTGGTCTAGATCATAAAACAGGTGCCACCCTGCCAACTCTTGGTGTTGCCACTCCAAACAAACTTTATCCTGACCTAGCCCAATTAGTGGCCAATTTGAAAAGACTGCCCATCTCCAGTGGTCTCGGTGAAAGCCGTGTACATGAGACTGAGCAAGGAAGTTATACCGGAAAGCTGGAAGGCTCTCCATTTAACTCGCATCACTGGCTAGATTATGAAACCCCATCATACAAAGAGTGCCCCAAGTAAATACTTGATGCACTCAGGATAGGAAAAAAACATAGCTAGTGTCAGTAACAGAGACAGAACCTACCAGAAAAGATGGGAGAGGCTTCACTAGGCCTCAAACTGTTCTTTGTTTGAAAAACACATTTTATGATTGCTCACCTTTGGTGGAATGTGCTAATGCAGCTGGTAGCTTGATTTGGATTCCTTTATTTTTTTTTTTTTTTACTTTATTTCTTTATCTCTCCTTGCCTACTCTCGGAGCCCTCTCCTTCCTTCCTCTCATCCCCCCCCATTCCACCTTCGTGGGATCTGCCCCTAGAGTGCCTCCCTCTCTCCTCCTGCACAGTGGGTTCCGTCACTCTGGTGGTCCGGGTGGAGCCCAAGACGCTGTCATCTAGAGCTTCCGAGAGGTGTTTTCCGTTTCTCCCTGGTTTCCCTGCCCTCTGGGACGCCGAGCGCCAGGGACGACGGCCCGAGTGGTGGCATGCTGACACGCCAGGACCTTTCTCATGCACTGCTGACAAGCCCCTCCCCGGCTCCAATGAACGGGAGCCACCTCCATCCCCTTCAGTTGTCTGTGCTTCCACCAGCTGCAAAGGGGATGTAGAACGCGGTGTGTTCCTGGTTTCCCACCCCTGAGGGAGGAGAGCATCCGTTGGGATGCTCGATCCTCCCTCTCCCCTGCCGACCCCCGGCCACCCGAACCTTTATTCTTTTTAAAAGGGAAAAACAGACCGCCCACCATTCTGAAGGTACCCCACAAAAATGTGTTTACATTTTTTGATCAACCCCTTCTGCACCTTTCCAGGACTTAGGAACACCCCCAATGCAGTCTAGTCCCTCATGATGCAGTGGGAGGAGAGTAGACTATTGCATCATGAGTGACTGCACTGTTTTTGTGTTCCCATTGTTCAGGATGTATGCAGTTAGAGTAGCTCAAGAATTTGAAACAAAATAAAGGTTGGGTGCAATTACGCCATTAGCATGCATTTCAGTTCTACTAAGAAAGGAAGCAGATAAAACAATCAGCAACCTCCATGAATTTTAGAGAAGGTACACAATCATAAAATGGTGGGGTTTCACCTAGAAATAATATGATGCAAAAAGGTTTGATAGGGTCCCTTTAATGTGGTTTTTAGCAATTAATTTCCTTACTTTTTGAGAAAGTAAGGTTTCCACTTTGTATTTTTGCAACCCTAATGTATGTGTAACCACCCAGTCCCTTGGGGTTACTAGAACCCCCTAGTAACAGTGCTAGGCAGGGAGAGGCAGCTGGTGATTGACTAGTTAAATGATTTTTCACCTGCTCACTCTTCTGTTCACTTGGCCGCAGCTGAGACTGAAGTGATCTCATTTGCAACTATCACAGCAGCATAACCCTTGTGCCAGCTGTTGAGGGGAGATAGAATGTTGGGACAGCAGTTGCAGTTTAGAGTCAGTTGCAGTCAGTGTTTATAGAGTGAGTGTGGGAGTAAGAGAGACTCTGTCAGTGGCTCTGAGTTGAGAGCCCTGAATTCTCACCCCAGTTCTGGTATTCTCCAGCTTGCAAAGTGAAGTGGTGGAGACCTTTTCTACAGCAGGATTTCCAGATGTTCGTCCCTGGAGGGGTGAAAAGGACTGCTAGTGGGTAGATCCAAGGGGCAGACCCCTGTTTGGTCCAGAGTATTTTGAAGCTGCCTGAAATGTCTAACAGAGGGTGAATTCTGACTTTTACTAGAGGAAGCAAGTACTGTTTCTGTTGTGTTCCATGCCTATAGGGAAGGCACAACTTCTTTTCCTAGAAGTACAGACGTGCAAATCTGTGTTTGATGTAAAGTTGGCCAAGGTGTGTGATGTCCAGAGGTATGACTGTATCACACTGTTTGGGACTTTTTTACCTTTACACTATTTAGGTGGTGAATTTGAATTCTGAATGCCAAGTTTCATTCAAAAGCAATTCAAAAGGTTTCAAATGTTTAAGGTGCAACTCTGAAAGAATGGCTGAGTATGGATTTAGGAGCAAAGGGTGGGCAGAACCCCATCTGGAGTAACCAGTTCAGGACTAACAGGTTCAGTAAGGTTGCCTGGTTACTTTAGACAAATAGCCAAATGTTTGAAGAGAATTTTACCCCCTGGAGTGTGTTACAGTTTCTTCTCTGGGTATGAAAAATGGTGCTAGTTTAGCAAAGATGTGTTTTCAGTTGTGGCCAGTATGCCACTGAAAGCAATGTTCTATGTCCTACGACATGTGGGAATACCAAATGCAAGTGTTCTATGTCCTACTGTGGTGGGAAAACAGAGAGCTTCTGTTAGATACAGTTCGATTTTGTTGTTCTGCAAGTTCTTAGTGCCATGATGTATAAATCTTGGGGGTCCACCCTTGCTTTGAAGATCATCTTTTGAATAAAGTCACTCTCTAGAACCCCAGCTATGGTCTGGACAGTTACGTTACTGCTTGCTGTGTAGATTTACTGGGTACCCCTCCAGAAGATAGGTCTAGCATATGACTAGCAAAAAATCTCTCCCCAGGACCTGGTTTGTAAATACCAAGGGTTATTGTTTTTGTACACCCCCACCCCTTGATCTCTAAAGAATGAGCCTAGTATACATTCCCAAAGCTAGGGGTGGTACCATTTCTAAATGTTTGAGTGTGTGCCCAGTATGGGTGCCAGGGGTGCTAACTGAGTAAAGTAGTGGGGGGTGGTTACATATGCATCATATCATGAAGGCAGAGGTCATTCTGCCACTGTACAGGTTCTTATCAGGAAGGTGGTCATTCTGCCACTGTACAGGTTCTTATCAGGAAGGTGGTCATTCTGCCACTGTACAGGTTCTTATCAGGAAGGTGGTCATTCTGCCACTGTACAGGTCACTGGTAAGACTGCACCTGGAGTACAGTGTGCAGTATTGGTGCCAATATCTTAAGAAGGGTATCAACTTGCTGGAGACGGTCCAGAGAAGGGAACCAAGATGATCCAGGACCAGCAGGGCAACAACTAGGAGGAGAGGCTCAGGGAGGCTCAACGTATACTCTCTTGAGGAAAGAAGGGAGAGGGGAGACATGACTGAGACCGTCAAGTACCTTAAGGGTACTAACAGAATGAGCACTGAGGGCCTCTTCAGCTTTACTGGAAACAAGACCACTAGGGGGCACAGCCTAAAACTTGTGGGGAAGGTCCAGGAGGGAGATGAGGAGGCCAAGCAGAATGAGCTGGCAGAGGAGGTGGTATCCCTGAAAACAGAGGACAGCTTCAAGAGAGGATGGGACAGGGTGAAGGGGAAAGTTGTAGGTAGAAGGGGGGTGAGCTAGGTCCCTTTCCATTTTTGTTGTTGTTAGTACCCCCATTGTGTACTATTCCCCAGGGTTTTTGTTTCCCAGGTGCATTACTTTGCACTTCTTGCATTGAATCTAAGCTGCCATACTCTTGACCATTTCCTCAACCTTGCAAGTCCCTTCTCATCCCCCGTGTATCAATCCTGTTGCAAATCTTTGTGTTGCCTGCAAAGAGGCATACTTTCCTTCCAGTCCTCTGCAATGTCACCTATAAAGACATTAAAGAGGACCACTCCCAGTACTGAACCCTGCGGTACCCCACTAGTAACCCCCCCTTACTTCAGAGTGGACTCCATTTACTATTACCCTCTGCGTCCTGTTGTCCAGCCATTGTTTTACCCAGGATACAACCCTGAGACACACTCCCAGGCTGGCTAACTTGTTTATTAATCTTTTGTGCAGGACTGTGTCAAATGCCTTGCTAAAGTCTAGGTAGGCCATGTCTACAGCCCCTCCCTGGTCTACTACTTAGGTTACCCAGTCAAAGAAATCGATTAATTCGTCTGACATGGCCTTCCTGCTGTGAATCCATGCTGCCTTGGGTCCTGTTCCCCACTGGCCTCTAGTTACTCAACAATTCTTTCCTTCAGAAGTGATCCCATGATTTCCCCTACCTCTGAGGTCAAACTAACAGGTCTGTAGTTTCCTGCCTCTGTCTTGCTTTTGTGAAGGGGAATCACATCCGCCCTCCTCCAGTCCTTAGATACCTCACCATCCTCCCATGATTTGTTAAAAAGGAGCTGGGATAGTCAGTGGTGTCACAAGTTCTTCCTGGTTCCATGTCAATATGGTGTGGGGATTTCAGTGACGGTAATTTCAGCAATGGGTATTGGGCGAATGTTAAAACAGCGATGCTACATTTGGGCACCCCTACAGTAAGGGTGACATTTACATTGCTGTTTTTTTTTTGGGGGGGGAGCTTTTCTCCCTGCACCTCCCATTGCGGGAGGGGGGGGCACTGCCCACAAATTGTATTTGCACTGCACAAGTCTTGATTGCCTTTTTCACCTTTTAATCAGCACTTCACCAGGTGTTTGCACTTGTCTCATCATGATGACATCATATGTACGTATTTAGGATGTGGTTTCTTCTGTGTGGGCATGTCTTTTGAAAAAGGACTTGGGTCCAAAAATGTCAATACGTGCCTGAGCACTGGCACTTTCAAAAAAATTACAGCACTTTGTTGGAAAATAACGTGCAGCGTCTTACTTTGGTGGTGGAGTGTGCGCGACCTCTCTGATATCCTGTGACATGTTCCAGCACCACAGTCCAGTGCACTCTTCTTTTGGATTCTGATAGTTACTGTCTGTAGACCGATACGGTCGATAGATACAGTAGATAGATACCCTCTGTATAGATAGTTGCTGTCGATAGATAGATAGATACTGTCTGTGGATGGATGGATAGATATTGTAAGTAAACAGGTGGATATTGTCTGTAGATAGATAGACTGATACTGTCTGTAGATGGATAGACACTGTCTATAGATACATAGATAAATAGATGCGGTCTGTAGATAGATAGACAGATAGATCTCACTTTGAGATAGAGCTGTTGCAGCAGGTAATAACTGTTAAGACTATGCCTCCAGGCACTAGGACCCTACAGAAAAATTCTAGCTAGCAGTCCAAGACGGGGGACCACCCCCGACGTCATCCTCCGTATGAAGGAGGCAGTCCCCCGGCACCACCTCTGTTCTTTTCCCACCGTCAAACCTGCATTTCGGCTCCACGGATGCCTCCTGCTACTGTCGACTGCCATTTTTTCTTAATGGTCTGTGCAGCTCAACTCTTCGAGTTAATCGATCGCCTCTTTATGTCTACTGAATCTTCTACCTGTACACCACAGCATAAGACAAAGTGTGCATATGGAAAAACAAATTCTGGCCAAAGGTGGCCATTCGGCTTGCCTCCTGTGCCTGGGACTAGAGCAGAAGTCAGACAATTTCCCGCACTGCCTCTGCTTTAACAAGTGCACCCGCATTCGCCGCCTGGAGACGCTCAAGACTCACCTGCTGGAACAAGTGGCCGTGATGCAAAATTCTCGCTCTGGGCACAGCTCTTCTTTGTCCTTGGCCCATGACACCTCCCCCCAAGGATAAGAAGCACTTGGGGCAGCATCCCAGGACAGACAAGGACAGGTCCAGGTCAGACTTGTGGTCCCGTTCCCCTGCACAAGGGTTCCAAGGCCTCCTCCGGCTGGAGGTCAGATTCTGCCACTCCCCTGGGTCACTAGTCCTCCTAGGCTTTCGACTGGCAAACCTTCCGCATCTAACCAGGCATCAGGTGGAGAGTCGGGGCAAGGCCTTCCCAGGCTCTCTTCTTTCTCTCTGGCCATCAGATGCCACAAACAGACGCTAGGGTCTAAGGCTGAGGACTTTGGCCTCTGTTACTTCTACTTCGACGGGTGTCCATTCGGGCCCCGTTGTTAGTAAAGCCTCATCCTCTGGTTCATCAGCCAAGACTGACCACAACAGGCGCCAGGGTCACGAGCACACTAAGGAAGCACCCTCCACGCTGAAACTGTCGTTGGCCGTTCCAATGGACCAACGACAGCCTCCAGCATTGTCTGCCTCCATTACTCTGGAGTCAGTCTCCAGGCTGTTCTCAGCTCCACTGGAATGGTATCGGACTACGCCAGAGGACCTGACGACCACCAATCTGACATCCAGCCCCACTAAGCCTATGACTACAGGGCCAGACACACAGTTGTCAGCCAAGGCCAAAGTATCTGATACCCAGATGGAGGACCAGATGCCAGGTGACTTACCCATCGGCAGTGGGACACTGGAAGCCCCTCAGACACCAGGCCTGGCACCTACCCCTTCAGGACCAACTAACCAGATGTCAGACCTGCTGTCAGGCTCGATGATCCCCTTGGCAGAAGTAGGAGCTCTCTTCCAGTTGGTGGAACACGGTCAAGGGTGACCATCTACTCAAGCCTTAATCCATGGGGGCAGTGGCAGCCATTCTGCAGTCAAAGCCTGTCCCTTCCTGCAGGACTCTGTCACCACCCTACTGATACCAGACTACCCAACTTCAGGTGGCTTAGACCCAGGCTCTGACAGATGTCAGAGACATGGACTTCACCCATCCTCAAGGTCCTCCTCCCGCAGGTGGAGTAGGTCTAGCGACTTTCACTCCTGAGAGTGGAGTCGGTCAAGCGGATGTCGCTCATGACATCGGAGTCCGTCCACTGACTGTCACTCTGAACCGTTGGATGACTACAGTGGTTTCTCCTCACATTATTACTCTTCTGAGGATGACCTTCCTCTGCCTTCACCAGATCCGAGGAGGGATTCACCCAGGTCTCCACCTGATGTTCCCACCTTCCTTGCGGTCATGAGGCATATCCAATTCCTCAACCAGTGGGAAACAGAGGAATTAGACCTGGAAAGGAGATGCTTGGCTAACTTTTTGAGAGCTACTGACCCAAACCACTAAAAGCTGGCATGGAAGCATCCTTCCACTACTTCTGCAGTGCCCAAAAAGGTGGACTGCCTCTACAGGACCCCCAGAAATGAGCCCCATCTTGGTGAACAGCCCAAGGCAGACTCCATAGTCCTTACAGAGGCTTACGGCAGGTCACAACAGCCTAAGCATACCAGCTGCCAGCCACCAGATAAGGAATCAAAGATTGACCAGTTCGAGAGCAAGGTGTACAACTCCTCCTCCTATACTATCAGGTCACTAAATATCTTAGCACATATGGTCATGTACTACAAGTGCCTGTGGCAGAAGGCTGTGGACCTAGCTAAGGCGCAGCCAGATTCTGACAATAGGTCTGAGCTTCGGGCAGTCCTGCAGTCTGAAGCAGATGTGGGCAAGCATGTCCTCAGATGTTCATATGATGTGGCAGATACAGCAGCCAGAGCCGCAGCCTCAGGAGTGTGCCTCAAACGTCACTCATGGCTTCAAGTGTCCAGGTTCTGACAGGACCTGTGGGACACTATCTTGGACCTGCCGTTTCAGGGCCCTTTGCTGTTTGGCCAAGAGGCTGAGAAGGTCCATCACAGGCCTACAGGACTTGGGGAAGGCTGTCTCCGAAATGCACAAGATGTACAAGTCAGAGTCATATCCCCCTAGGTGCCAGCCCTTTCAGAGGCAGCAGGGATGACAAGCTAAGAGATAGCAGCAACGAGGAGGATTCAAGAGAAAAGCACCCCCTCAGACACCAGTAACTCGGGGAATGCGAACAGCTAAGCAGTCCAGAGCTCCTCTCCCCGCCCCCTCAGCCTCCACCTGACTTCTTGTCCCCCCCCACTCCAGCAGAGTCAATAGGGGAGGCAGTGGGAGGGTGATTCTCCCTCTACCGCACAGGTTGGGAGAACATCACGACAGATCAATGGGTACTGCAACGTATAGAGAGGGGCTATGCCCTGGAGTTTTTCCATCTACCCTCGAACAACCCTCCGTCCCATGTATTCAACTCTCCATCCCATGTAAGCCTCATTCGAGTGGAGGTACAGGCCCTCCTCTCAAAGCGAACGATTCAAGTAGTACCCGAATTCCAGAGGGGCAAGGGTTACTACTTTCGCTTCTTCCTAGTTCTGAAGAAGCCAGGAGACCTTCGTCCCATCTTGGACCTCAGCCAATTGAACATCTTTATAGAGTACAAAAGGTTCAGGATGGTGACACTCCAGGGGTTGCTTCCCATGCTGCGCCAAGTAGATTGGCTCTGCTTCCTGGACATGCAGGATGCGTACATGCACATAAAGATCCTGCTGTCCCACAGGAAGTATCTCCAGTTCACATTCGAAGGAGACACTACCAGCTCAGGGCCCCTTAATTTCGGCCTATCCTCGACACCTCAGGTTTTCACCAAGTGCTTGGCGATAGTAACAGCACCTCTGAGGAGGCAGGGTCATGACATCTATCCGTACCTCAGTGACTGGTTACTAGCAGCCCCATCCAGAGTACAGCTGTGACAGACCCTGGAGTGCAACTTTAAGATGTTCCAGGACCTTGGGATAACTCTAAATTTCCCAATATCAGCCTCTTGGCCTCCCAGAGATTCCAATTCATAGGAATCATCTTGGATATGGTTCTGGGAAGAGCATTTCTCCTGTCAAACAGGGCAGATTGCCTTCAGGCGCTGGCTTGGAGATTAAACTCTGTAAACCAGGCTCCAGTTAGAATGGTACTACAACTCCTGGGTCATGTGACTGCTGCCATAGTGACCATGCCTCTCGCTCGCCTGCACATGAGAATTTTGTAATGGAACCTCAGGTGCAGTGGGACCAGCGAAGCGACAATCTCGACCAGAAGGTCAGAATCTCCAAGGCAGTTCAGCAAACCTTACTCTGGTGGCTGAATTCCTCCTGCTTGGTGATAGGGGCTCCTTTCAGGAACCCCTCCCCTCAACAAGTTATCACCACAGATGTGTAGGGCACGGGATGGTGTGCCCACTTTGAAAGCAATCAGACCCGGGGGGTCTTGGACTCAGAAAGAATGCTATTTGCATGTAACATTCTGGAGATGAGGGCTGTGCTGTATGCCTTATAGGCATTCCAGGATGAACTCCATCCAGGCCCAGTTCTAATCCAGACAGACAACATGCCCGTGGTTTTCTACCTCAACAAGCAGGGGGGGGAATGCATTCATATTCCCTGTGCAGGGAAGCCACGAGAGTCTGGTACTGGGCAGTAGATCATAACCTTGAACTGTTCGCAGTACATGCCCAGGTCTTCAAAACACCTTAGCAGACAGCCTCAGTCACTCACAATTTCAAGCTCATGAATGGGAACTACTTCACGAGGTAGTAGACGACCTATTCAAAAGACAGGGGACTCCAGAGCTAGACCTTTTTGCATCCCCACTGAATGCCAAACTGCCCAATTTCTGTTCGCTAGAGCCAGGGCCTGGTGTTTTTTAGCAAGACGTGCTGCCCCTCTCTTGGAGTGGTAGATTTCTCTCTGCCTTCCTGCCCTTCCCCCTCCTGCAGTGAGTTTTTCTCAAGCTACAGTCAGAACCAGCAACCCTGATTCTGGTAGCGCTATTCTGGCCCAGACAGATTTGGTTTCTGCTTCTACAACAGCTGGCAGTGGAACCCCCAGTTCCACTTCCTCTGACCTCTCAGTTGCTATCCCAATAGCAGGGCTCTCTAATTCACCCCTACCTCAAGTCTCTCTATCGCCATGGTCCCTGCAGACTTAACCAGGAGCAGGTTTGGGGTGTCCGAGAGGGTAGCCAAGGTGTTAGTGGCTGCAAGAAAACTGTCTACTAGGACCACATATGCCATGAAATGGAAGCAGTTCAGCCTATGGGCGGTTGCCTGCAGCATAGACCCATTCTCATGTGAGGCAAACTGGGTCCTGGAGTATCTATTATCCCTGTCTGATTCCGGTCTCAGCTACTCATCCATAAAGGTACATCTCTCAGCTATCTCAGCCTGTCATGTACTGCTGCATGACAAGACCTTGATGCAGCCGGATCTGTCGCATACCTTCCTGCAAGGTATCTTGCCCATCAAGCCTCCCATTTGGGACCCTGTTCCACCATGGGACCTACTATTTATGTTGGAGATGTTAACATTGCCCCCCTTTGAGCCAGTCACGAGTTACACTTTCTTGCTTGGAAAGTGTTATTTTTAGTTGCTTTTACCTCGGCCCGGAGGATTTCTGAGCTACAGGCTCTCATGTGCAAGGAGCCATATTTGTTTTTTCACAGGAATGGTGTGTCCCTTCGCACAAACGAAGGTGGTGTCAGAGTTTACTCTCAACCAAGACATTAACCTGCCAGTCTACTACCCTGAATACTCTAGTAAAGGGGAGGCATTGTTACATTCTCGAGCTGTACATAGAATCCTTAGGTATTATGCTGACTGTACACGGTCCATAAGGAAGTCAGACCAATTGTTTGTATCTTTTGCCCAATGGATGTTAGGTGCACCAGTCGCCAAACAGACTATGTCCAAGTGGCTAGTCAACTGCATTGTGTTCTGTCATGAAAAGTATGGAAAACCCCTTCCAAGGCCAGTCAGAGGTCATTCGACCAGAGGGATAGCGACTTCCTTTGCATCTCTAAAAAATGTCAGCAGCAGATCTCTGTGCCACAGCCACCTGGAGTTTGGTACACACCTTTGTTCGGCACTACAGTTTGGACGTTGCTTCCAGAAGGGGGGCAGGCTTCAGCCTGGTAGTCCTGCAGGGATTGCTCTCATAGGAGCCCTGGGGCATTTTTGTATCCACCGCCTGTTTGACCTGGTGTTGCTTGGGACACGGTCCTAACGGTTATTGCCTGCTGTAAAAGCTCTGTCTCAAAGTGAGATAGTACAGTTATGTAAGCACTTACCATAGCAGTAGATCTTCGAAAAGAGCTCTTGCAGCAGGTATGCTTTCCCTCCCTGCTTCCCCCAGTACTTCTTCCTGTATGTCCCTCTCGGAATGACAAAGCTTCCTCGGTTTGTCGCATCTTTCATGCTAGCCAGGTCTCTGGCAGATGAACTGAGGTGGTGCCAGGGGACTGCCTCCTTTATACCGAGGATGACGTCGGGGGCAGTGCCCCCGTCTTGGACTGCTAGCTATCATTTTTTCCGTGGGGTCCTAGTGCATGTCGGCATAGTCCTAATGGTTATTACCTACTGCAAGAACTCTTCTTGAAGATCTGCTGTTACGGTAAGTTCTTACATGACTGAACTATACTGTCTGTAAACAGATGGATGGATGGATACTGTCTGTAGATTGACTGATGGACAGATGGATGGATGTATGGATAGATATATAGAAAGATACTGTAATTAAGTGGATACTGTAAGTCAACAGGTGGATACTGTCTCTAGATGGACAGACAGATACTGTCTATAGATGGATACTGTCTATAGATATACTGTCTATAGATAGATACTGTAGATAGATACTTGTAGATAGATATTGTAGATAGATATTGTCTGTAGCTAGATAGATACTATACATAGATAGATACTGTCTGTAGCTAGATAGATACCGTCTGTAGATGGATAGATACTGTCTGTAGATAGATACTGTCTATAGATAGATACTGTCGATAGATACTGTCTGTAGATAGACATACTGTCTGTAGATAGATCGCTAAATAGATTATGTTGATAGCTAGATACTGTCTGTAGATATATACTGTAGCTAGATAGATACTGTCTAGATAGATGCTATCTATAGCTAAACAGATACTGTAGCTAGATAGATACTGTCTGTAGTTAGATAGATAGACAGACAGATGAGGTTAAGAACAGTGAGGTAAGTGAGGGATTTTTTTAGCTTTAGCCATAGTTTGCCTTGTTCTGGGCATTTCCTTACGTCAGGACTGTTACTTTGTGCACTCTTTCTTCTTTGTAGGCTTTTAGAATTGCTTCAGGACAAAAAGCTGTTTGTCACTGATGTGTGATTACATTTGTGCACTGTGTGTCTGGGCCTTCGTTTACCTTGTGTTCACACGTTTATTTACCTCAGTGATGGCATTTTGCCACATCTGTGTTTGTCCTGTGCACTGTCACTGTGATGAGTTTGCCCATGCAGTAGCATGTGTTAGCTGCCGCTGGCAGGGTCTTTACTGCTGCCTGCCCTATTTTGCCTCACATTCACACATCGGAGGCACCCACCTTATCTTTGAGTTTGCGGAGGCCATCACAGAAACTCTGCTGTTTGTGTGTGAGCATTTCCGATGTCTTCTCCCATGACTCACTTGCTCATTTCAGTTTCTGCAATCGGCTATATTGGTCAACAGCTCTTCCCTCATCTTCCTTTTGCTTGGTTTTTATCTCTGTGCATTTCAGCAATGACTGCTTGACATGTAGTTTGGACAGCTGTTCACCTGCTGTGTCCATGTCTGTAAGGCATCTGCGGAAAATAGATTCTCAGCTCTGTCTCTTGGTACTGGTTTTGTTTGCTTTTATGCAGCACTGTTGCACCCAATTATTGCCCCATTGTTGGAATCCATTATTGCTGTACCTCGCTGCAACCATGTCGCCCTGGATGTGGTGATTACTTCCCTTGACATGTGGGCTCAGTGCTCAATGTTGAGGGGCCTAGGTCATTAAACTCCTGACTTGACTCATAACCAAGTTTTAAAGTGAATTTCCAATGTGTTTGCTGTAAGGTATTTGGCTTCATAGCCCAATACCTTATAGCAGCGTGAGCACACCGCTAAAAAAATTTTAATTTTTAACTTGGTAGTTTTAACAGGGGAAGGGATCGTAACTGGCACTGAACCCTCAGCCAGCTGCTCCATTCGAGCTTCCTCATGAGCCCGCTCCGCCCCAACTCTACCCCTGCGCTCTTGGAATTAGTGGCGCGGTCAGGAGAGCGCGATTCATTCTGCTGTTCAGGGGCTGTTTTAAATACCAGATTTTAGTCATTTAACACTCCTAGAGGAAAATTGAAGCAGTCGCTAACTAGTTAAGCGACTGCTTTAATATTCCTCTAGGAATTGCTTAAAATTACTGAAACCAGCTTTAAAACAGACACCATAGACTTTGTATGGGGCTCACCGCTCTGTTTCTCCCTGCCCACACACAAATTCCAAGAGCGCGGGGGCGGAGCGGGCTCATGAGGAAGTTGGAAGGGATCGGCTGGCCGAGGGTTCGGCGCCAGTTATGATCCCTTCCCCTGCTAAAACGAATAAGTTAAACATTTTAATTTTTGTAGCGTTGAGCTCACGATGATATAAGGCATTGGGCTATGAAGCCCAATACCTTATATCGGAAACTTCCTTTAAATAAATGCATGTTGCCTCCACACAATGAGAAGTTTTAAATGGGTCTGGGTCAGTACGCTACAACCTCCTGGGACTGAAACATAATATAGAATTTGTTGGCAGATGAGGACTGCTTGACCAACCCAGGCTGGCCATTTTTCCCTACCTACAGTATCACCGCAGACCCTACCTGATCTCTGGTTCTTCCTCCTTCCCCCATACCTCTCCATTACGATTCCCTTATGCCTGTCCCATACATTCTTGAACCCCCACTACTGTTTCGGCCCCCACTACCTCTGCTGGAAAACTGTTCCAGATATCCACCTCTCTTTCTGTGAAGACGAACTTCTCACATCTCTCCTGAATCTACCCCCTCCAGCTTCACAGCATGCCCCCTCGTTCTTGAGCACCCTTTTTCCCTGAAAAATACTTCCCTCCTGTACCTTATTTACCTGTGTGAGATACTTAAATATCTCTATCATGTCCCCCCCTTGCCCTCCTCTGTTCCAGGGTGTACATATTGAGTTCCTTGTGTCTCTCCTCGTAGGGCTTTTGATGCAGACCCTGCACCATTTTAGTTGCCCTCCTCTGTTCCAGGGTGTACATATTGAGTTCCTTGTGTCTCTCCTCATAGGACTTTTGATGCAGACCCTGCACCATTTTAGTTGCCCTCCTCTGGACCACATCCACTCTGTCTGTGTCCTCCTGGAGATGTGGTCTCCAGAACTGCACATAGTATTCTAGGGTGGGGTCTTACCAGTAATCTATATAGAGGCAACCGCACCTCCTCTTTCTGCTGGTGATACCCCTCCCTATGCACCCTAGCATCCCGCTAGCCTTCCCAACTGCCTTGTCACAATACTTGGCCACCTTTAGGTTATCCAGTATGATTACCCCCCGGTCTTTCTCTTGCTTAATGGTCATCAGTAACACTCCCCACATTTTTTGTACTCTGCCGTTGGATTTCTGTGCCCCAAGTGCATTATTTTGCACATTTTTTTACATTGAAACCCAACTGCCATATCCTTCACCACTCTAGTTTTCTCAGGTCTCTGCTCATTCTTTCAACCTCCCCTGGGGTGACTACCCTATTGCAGTTTTTGCGTCATCTGCAAAGTGGCAGATCTTCCCTTCCAGCTCCTCTACAGTGTCACCTATAAAGACATTAAAGAGGACTGATCCCAGCTTTGATCCCTGAGGCACCCCACTGGTCACCCTCCCTTCCTTGGAGTGAACTCCATTTACCACCACCTTCTGTCACCTATCCCCTAACCAGCTTCTTACCTAGTTTGCCACGTTTGGACCCACTTCTAGGCTACTCGGCTCACTTACTAGTCTCCTATGTGGAATGGTGTTGAAAGCCTTACTGAAATCTAAGTAGGCCACGTCCACCGCTCCTCCACCTACTCTCCTCCCCACAGTAACATCCCGCCTATAAACCAATACAGTGCAATAATAGTTTCCCCCAAAATGATTATTAGCACTATACTAATGATATGCTCATGACTAATAATATGCTCTCTGCAGAAATAGTGAACAAACAAAAAGGTTTATTAAGGCAGCATCCTGAAGAAGGGGGAAAAAGTTAGTTGCAAGCAGTGAAGTAGGCAGTTGAAAAGGGAGTTGTCAGTTGCCCTACGCTGGCCTAGTCAAATAACATTGGCCACTCTTCTGAGCAGGCGCTGCTTGAAAAGATAGTTTCTGCAGGCAATATTTAAAAATGCCCTCCAGGAACAGCCCTTAAAATGCTGTATGCCACCACACCACAGTGTCCACTGCAGTAGCTTGCTTCAGCCCTCCTGTACTGGGGCACTACCCTCTCCAGTAGTACTAGTATTAAACCCTTAGTAACTATTTGGGAGCTTCTGGTGCTTGACTGGGTAACCAGCCGTGGAAACAGTGTAGGCCTTTTGGTTTGTTTGTTTGTTTAACTTTCTATTTATGCTTTCCCCGTTCTGCATTGGGTACCAGGCTGGGCAGACAGGCAGGAGTTTCAGGGTCTGCACTTAGGTGCTCTGACTTTAGGTGCTCCAAGAGCCAATTTTTCCTTGTTCTGTGGGGGAGTGATGTGCGCCCGAGGTCAAGGCACGAGTGCCAACGTCCATCACGCCCCTGTCCCTCTTCTGCTTGGCACCAATGCTTGCTGCATCCCTGGCCTCTACCAGAGGTCAGCCAAGCACTGAGCCTCTATCTCCCCTCCCTCCCGGAGAAGGTGAGCGGTCCCTGGACTCTCAAACCTTCTTCCCCCAGCTGGCCCTCCATCTTCCCGGGCTCGTTCCCAAACCCGGGTTGATGGCATCGCAAGCGGTAGCTCTACCACTGGGCCAGCCAGGCCTCTTGATTTTGCAGTTGGTTGCCTGATGATGGTGGTGGTGGTGCATTTTAACAGAATCCACGCCCCGAAAATCCCAGTCCCAAAGGCCATCCAATTGCAAAAATGGCTTCAACTTCAGACTGAGGTAATTGCAAGCTCCTGGCTCGATATCTAAATGCAGTTGAACAATTCCAAACTATTTTACACAGAGTCCTGGTTGCAGGGAAGGCCCTGAATGTACTCACAGTTCTGCTGCTAACAAGCCTCCCTTATGACGCAGGGCTCCTCTTTTACATGTTGCACTGGTCCCTTTCAGTTTGCTGGTCAGTCTCTCCAGTCTCTTCATTGGTGCAGGTTTCATGTCCCTCCAGTGCTGTTCAGATGCTCTGCTGACTTCAACAGTTAGTCGGCGGGTGACCTCATCCTTTCTGCAAGGCAGATCAGTCTAGAAATACTAGAGCCATCTGCCCAACATAGTACGTCCTGGCTTCCAGTCCCTAGTGTGTGGCAGTGATCAGTGGCTGGCTGTAACACAGACTGTCCAGCTTCCCAGACTGACTGTGGTCATAGTTCAGTGGTGGGCGGAGATGCAGCATAGCAAGGTTCCTCATGCAAACTGCAGGCTCTCTGTGGTGTCTTTCATGCTGGGCTTGCATGTGGTTACCGCCTTTTCTGAAGGCAGGGAATCTGCTCACCGTCACTCAGTTTGGCTATGGCAGACATGCAGTCTCACAGCAGAGCTCTAGCAGCAGGTCAGCTCCTTATCTCAGTCACACACAGACTGACCCAGACCTTGAACAGCCCCTGATGTTCACTGGGGAAATGTTATCTCACTATTAGTCCTTGTAGTTGTCCCTCATCCTGGGCCAGACTGGAGGTTCATCACACGACAGTCCATTGTCCCACAAAAGGGTATCAGAAATCATTCGTTCCTGCATCCCAGAGGTCTCTCCAGCTTTTCTTCAGCAGTCTGACTCCCTAATTGGCTGGCAGAAAGGGTCAGGGGTCCACAAAATGGCAGGGGCCATGCAGTTGTGGGGCACTGACCCTGAAGTTCTATTTTCAAGGGGCTCCAACCCTGGGACTAGTGTGCAGAAACTTCCCTCTGACTATGGTGGTTGTTGGGTAAGAAACAACCTCTGGTTTCTCACCATCTTTTTAAGGGGGTTGTTTTGGCTAAAATGGACTATATCCTTGAGACAGCATGTATTTTTGGATCGATGGTGACTGTGTATCAGGTTTATTGTGTTCATTGTCCATAGATATGCAGGCAGGTGATGTGTTGAATTCTGGATGAAATGTCCACTACCTTTAGGGGTGCTCTTCTAATGTACCTACTGACTGTTAGGAATCTCCGAGTATTCACTGGAGCCTGAGGGATTATTCCGTGAAAATGGCACCCTGTACTGCAGTCCTTTCATGCCACTATGCAATATATAGGTGACGGTATAAAGGTGCTGGTTGTAGCCGGTGTGAATTAATTTTTTAGTGTGCTTAAGGTTTGAGTTACCAGATTGAAAGTAGGGGCACAAACAGTATGTGTTATTTTTAAGTGTGCCTATTTCAGGTACATCTAATGCTTTAGAGTTTTACAATATTTGTATTGTTTGAAGCACTGTTGTGATTCCTCAGTAATTAGTTGCAACCTTCACAGCTAGACAAGGCACTGGAGGGGATTTCAGTTGGGAAGGGCATAGACAGGATGGGGAGTGAACCTCAGTGTGCTAAGGGGGCAGTAGGGAGGAAGGGGTTGCCTCCTCTCTCATGCTCGCCATTGTGGATCATGGGATGCATGTATAGCACATTCCCTTTGCCCCATCAGCAGTTTTCTAATGGTTAATTCACTCCGATCTCTGTGAAACCTTGTGTGCTATATGCAGTTTTTTCTATCATAGGGAGGCTGTTAGGGAGCTCAGAAGACAGGCTGTCCAGAAAATGCTGTTGAACTATAAATCCTAGACAGCTGGTATCTAAACTCACTACTTGTATTTACTGTAAATTAATAGATTGAAGTGTTGGCTGCAGTTAGCATTTGTATTTAAAATTGGAGAATTTATTAATTAAGGAGCTTTCTTACGTATCTTGTACCGTAAGGCAGTTTTCTTGCGTAGCCTATCTGTATCTATAATGCACTGCTGTAGTGAAAAATTATAAATACATTTCTTTTGTTGTTTTGCTTTCTATTTATGCTCCCACTTCTGCTGGCATCATTCTGTCTCAGGGCTTCCATGCGGTCTCAGCCCCGTTTCCCCACCATCTCCCAGGGCTTACCTGGCTTCATGGCTGTAGCCCTGTGGTATCCCCCGCCTCGTGGTGGAGGACTTCGGGCTGGACCAAGTTCCCTCAGTAAATATTCCATGGTGCTCCGAGTGTGTCTAGGTTGACTGGGTGCGGGGTCTGGGAACCACCTAGCGCCGTCGTAGGGCTCTGCTGTTTTTTTTTTTTCCTTGTTCCACGGATGCTGGCTGATGGACAAGATGATGCATGTCTGTTTAGCCCGTCTACAGTCCCCAGCCCCAGAATTACACTCTTGCCTGCACTGTCACCTGTGGTCACCCAGGTGGCAGTCGCACGGCAGCAGTGGGTCCCCCCCCTCACTCCATGGAGGAGGAGGAGAGTGCCCTGTGGGATGCTCGATTCTCTTCCCTTGGCTGGCCATCTGATGACTCGGCCTCATTCATGAACCTGGGTCGTTGGTGTCACGAGCGGTAGATAAATACATTTTTTAAAAAACTACTCCAGCCCTTAAAAAGGCTTGCTGTGCTCCCAGTGTATTTTGTGTGGCTCGTGCTTGCAGTCCAGCGTTGGTCAAGCAGTGTGGCTGGGATTCCCCTTCAGCTGGGAACACAGGCTGGTTGGGCATGTGGTCACCCAGTTAGTATTTTTTATAGAGTATAATGTTTTTCTTTTTTTTTTTATGTAATGAAAGCGTTTTCAGAGCAGTCCCATGGCAGCAGTGAATATGCGGGCAGTTTTAGTTCAAAACTTGAAATGATTGCTCTTCCCACGACAGCGCCGTGTAAAACATCAGTTGCCACGAGGATTTCTGATCAGCTAGAACATTGTTGTGCAACAGAAAGGCAAAATGACATTCCATGACTTTGAACTGTAGTACAGCAATGTTTCAGCTAGCATGGAAATCCATGCAGAATATGTATTTAAAGCATATCATGTTCCTACAGGCAAGTTATCTTATTAGGGGAAAAAAAAGAATTACATTTGCCTTGAATGGCAAGCCCACTTTCATAATAATGGGCTTTGTGCAGGTCTTAAAGAACAAAAAAACAAGCTCACTTTGCCCCCTAGGCCTTTCGTGTTAGCCGGAGACAGATAAGTGCTCATTGCTGAGGCATCACCTGCATACAGATTCCTGACAGATTTTCAAACCGTCTTAGATCTCCAGGGATGTATGAAACTGGGGAATTCTGCTCCTACTTTTTTTTTGGGGGGGGGGGGTTGTAAAAAGCTGCAAAGCTATAGTGTCTCTGGTCACTAGCAGATAAATCACAGTAATATGCCACCCTGCAGGTGCACATTACTGCTTACAACACTGGTGACCTGGCTTCGGAAGTGAGCCTGGGCCACTGGGGGGCTGGCGGTAAGGAGGAGGATTGACCACCTGTCATAGGCCCTGTCCACACTCACAAGCATAGGAGTGTAACGGTTTCTGTAATGGTTGCACACTTACCGTTACCGCGTGTCCACACTCTCGTCACAGTGTTCTTCCTGATGGTGCATTCTGCAGCTTTTTGCGTCCGCACTTGGCTCCTCAAGCGATGATTCCAAACGATTCTGAAAGCCACCTAAATCCGTATTTAGAGAAGTGACATACATACTCCCAGAATCCTGTGTGTCACTTCTCAACATATCCTAGCATGCTGCCTCTCATTTCCATGGCCACAGTAAACAGAAATGAGCATGACGGCATTGCATGGGTTCTGTTATGTGCACTGAACAGTTATTTCGGTGCAGAAGTCACCACAGCCCACATCACCTAGCTAACACAAAACTGATGAGCTGGGTGTGTGGAGGGTACCCTAGCTGAACAAAATGCAGGCCAAGTTCTGGGATGTTTATGGTCTGGAAGCAGTGCTGAGATAAGGGCAGGGAGGGTAACATATTTAAAAGAATAGAGGGTAAGGATTTGGGGGACTGCTGTGATAGGATCAGGGTGGGTATGTCTATTTTAATAATAAATGGAGGGTCGGAGGTGCCACACTCCCTCATGGGATACCCGACGCAGCCATGGAGGAACGAGGATTCAACATCATGCTGTCACCTATCCGCACTGGTGAGTGCACATAACTTTTACCGTTTTTGCTGCCAAACGTTCCTGTTTCTGATCTCGAGACTACCTTCAAACAGGTCTTGATCGGAAGCTTAACCAGATCAGGTACCATTACCAATGTGGATGTGCACCGTTTTTGTCAGACTCTGTAACGGTTGCACTCCGCGGTAACAGTACAGACTTGCGAGTGTGGACAGGGCCATATACTGGTTCTCTCCCAGAACGCAGTCCACACTGCTACCAGTTTTCACAACCCTAGGGATGCCTGAATGGTCACCTGGATATGCTGCCACCACTAAGCTTGACTCTCACTTGAGGTATTTTTAAGTCCAGATCCCACCAGGACCACTGCTCACACAGTACTGTGACCTTTCCCAAAAGGGAAATGACCGCCCCTTTAGTCACAACTGAAAACACTTTCGTTTTAGACAGCTTCTGTCTCTTCGGAAACAGATCATGGACTTGCCAATTACAGTGGTTATCTCTCAGTCACAGAGAGAATGAAGTATAGAAAAATGGCATACTTCACAATATTTACATATGGTACAGGATTATACACACTAAAGACTATGGGGAATACCGTACACTATAGAGATGAAAAATTAAAACAGTTGAAAAGATAGGATTCACACAGAATAGTCTAACTAAAAACTAACTAGATTTCTAAGTAGTTGAAGCTTACCTCCAACTGGAACCTTGTGAGTTTTTGCAGATTTGGACAGAGATCTTAAGGCTTTTGAAAACCCAAGTAAAACTGACTTACTCAGAGAAACACCATCAGAAATATCTCTGTCTGGCCAGCCCACTTGCTTGCATCATCGGCCCTGCCTCTCTGACATCACATCCTGGACATTTTTTTTAAACTGTGGGGAATCTTCCTTACCCCAGAACTGGTCCAAACTGGTTATGTGTATTCAAGCTCTGTCCTATAGTTATCTGCCCCTCTGCACAGCAGGAAGTTCCTTGGTCTGCCTTGGCCAGAGTCAGGAGAGATGTGAGGAAGTACTTCTTCACAGAAAGAGTGGTGGATTCCTGGAACAGTCTTCCAGCAGAGGTTGTGGGAGTGAAAACAGTTATGGGGTTCAGGAATGCATGGGTTAGACAAAATGGAATCATAGTGGATAGGAAAGGGTGAAAGAGAAGTAGATCAAGTACCGTTTATGGTAATAAAGTAGCTAGGTAAAAATGGGCAGACTGGGTGGCCAGGCATTTATCTGCTGTCAAATTCTATGTTTGGCCACTGTTCACGTTCAAAACACAGGAATGCTCACACAAAAGTCTGAGACTGTATTAGGAAGCAATTTTCAGTTCTCTCCATACATACCACTCCAACTAAAATATTTTACAAAGAAAAAAGATGGTAAAATTATTTTAAAAAAAGTCCTGGGTGTTACATCTGTCACAGCATCCCAGCGAACGCTCACCTTCTCCGGGGTAGGTGGGCACCATCCTATACTGTTACCACCACCTGGGTGACCACAGTTGGTAGTGCTGCTGGAATGCTGATGGTGGATGCAGATGTTGGTATCATTGGCCCGAGGCATGCCTTGCGTGTAAGGCGCTATGATGACATGGCATGCAACGTCTGCGGAGGGGAATGGAAAATGGCCTGAGCCGCTGAGATGAAGGATCTGTTATATCTGGGCCCTGCAACCCTGCCTCAGTGCACCACCTGATGCCACAAGTTCAGGGGTACATCCTTTCCTACCCCCTCCCCACCTGGGGGGTAAAACCATAGGTTGGTGGAGAAGGGGTGGCCAGGTAAGGTAGTGCTGGGGGTCCAGTAGGCCAGGAGAGCTCTGGTGGAACTCAGAGGCTGGAGATGAGAAGGGGACTTTAATAGATATAAAAATCTTGATAAACGAGGCAGGGGGCAGTAGTGACAGTTGGGTGATGTCAGACCTTCTAAATTCTTAGGAGTGCTATTTGCAGTCAGTCAGTAGTTCTATGTGGTCACTTCAGTTGCATAGTGCCCTCAGTGACCTTGCAACCTTGATGAGTTATGCAGACTGGGGTCTGTGACCCCTTTTCACGTCCTGGCAAATGGTATTGCAACCCTGCAGGATAGAGGGTCTGGCCATTTTGCAAAAGATCTACAGGGCTACTCACAAAGGTAGAGTGGTCTTTTTGTAAACTTGGTCGCAGCATCTTGCTGCACCCCTCCAGGGTTACAGATGGTTAAGAGCTGGTGTTAACTGAGGATGCTGTGCTGTAACTGGGTGCAGCAGCAGCCCACAGGAGCAGGCATCATCTGAGGTGAACTGGCACTGAAAAAGTTAGGGAACTCACCATTGGAAGGGAAAGAGGTTCCACTAAATGTCTGGGACTAGGTATTACTTGTGAGTAAGGGAGGGGGGCCACTAGGCCAACAAAACGCAGGCCATCGATCCTCTTTGGAAGGGGCATTGATGGCAGTGTTTCATGCGACTGGTGCATCGCCATGCTGCAGCCCAGGTGCAGTTGTACTGTAGCATGTAAGCAACTACAGGCACCCCATCCTCCTGTGCCATCTAACACCTGGATCTGTGATCTGCTCTCCATTTCTTTTTTTTTGGGGGGGGGGAGCCACCCACTGCCAATGCCATTTGCTCAGTCATGGACCCCTCGGCTACCACCCGCACATCAGCTGCCCTCCCAATACCGCCTGGCTTGCCCCCCAGGGTGGGGTTGCAGCACCCGAATCCCTCTTAGGGTGCCAAAATTAACTAGATAGGTCGGGAGTCGGCCTGGGGGCTGATTGCAGCCAAGGGGCGAGCATCATCCAGGCAGTGGGGTGGCCATTTTCTCCCTGTTTTTGTATGAGGGTGGGGACTTGCAGTGATGACCAGTGTCCACCCCGCCCTCTGAACGTGCTGGCGCCGGCATAGGCAGTACACCCAGCTTCCGCTGGGTGTCTGTGTAGCGCCGGCACACTCCCCACCCTCCCCCCTGGAGAAGGAAAGCAGTCCGCGGACACTCAATCCTTCTCCCCCGGCCTGCCCTCCAACGTCCTAGGTCCGTTCCTGCACCAGGATCGCCGGCATCGCAGGTCGGCGCCCTGCCCCTGCGACAGTGGGCCGGCCCTGCATTGCATTTCTCCTAGGGTGGATAGGGATACACCTAACTGTGTGTATAACGAGTGGTGGTGCAGCACAGTGTTTTATTCCCATCCGTTTTATACCTCCACTCCTAGGAACTGTGAATGGGGCTGCCATGTCTTGTTCTGAGCCTTGACTGGCCGATCCTTTAATCTGAGTGACTTCCCAGAACTACAGCATTCACAATGGCATTTTAGATTGATGGAGTCAAGAATCTGGATTCTGAAGAAAACAAAAAAACTGTAAATTACCCCCCACACCACCCCCACCACCACCATTTTTTTTCCTTTATTTGTTTCTTGCTCCTAAATCCCCTGGTCCCTGTGGAAACCCCCAACCCATCAACCTTCTCATGGACCACATGTGGTGGATGGCCTGCCGTGTCAGTTGTGCTGTGCCTGCAGGGGGTGCTAGGTAGGGCCTGGGCATTTTCCTCCATTTTTTTCCTTCCAGGGCATCTGTGTGCAATGATCCACACACTTACACTGGTGCGCCACCATGCCAGCACTGTCATTAGACTAATCCGTCTCACAAAATGCTCACAACTAACATGGCGGCACTGGTTTCTTTCCCTTGGAAGTCCCAATTAGAAAGGGGCATATTGGGATGGCCTTCTGTTCTCCCAAACCAGTACTGTTTAAAAAAAAAAAAAAAAAACAACAATTCTTTACCTTAAATGGTAGAAACGTTACGTCTCCACTCTCCAGCTAGCACTTGGCTCACGCTGCTGCTCTGCCATCACCCGCTTGCGGGATCCTTGCTGCAAAATTAGAAATACTGAAAATTTATTAGCTTGTTTAAAATGGACAGCCTTGCACTCCACCTTAAAACGCTTAGCTGCTGGCTGCTTTGCTTGATCCAGACGCAGCTTCCTGCATGGCTAATGTGGCCTGCTGTGCCGCCAGTGCATGAAAACTTGTTACGACCCTGATCCGACCAGTAGACAGCGAACATGGCAGCCTTTGCCCAGACGTTACGCTTGTGTCCGAAGCCACTATCTACCCTACCTTTGCCCTTATTCAGACCATTTAGAAACAGCTGCCTATATGCAGCTTTGGTGCCACCTGCTGGAAAGGTGGCAAAAATACACTGTCAAATTTGGAGGGTTTTTTTTTTACATTTGATTCAAATTTTTCTTCCCAATTTACTAGTACAAAACATTATTAAAAAAATATTCTGTTTACTTAACTGGCACCATTTCATAATCGCAATAATGCGCTCCAGGGTGTGTGTCAAGGTGGGATAACAGCCCTTCTCGGGTGGTGGAAGCACTCGGCTTCACTTCATGCTTCAACCCACCCGCGTAGGGCTGTTACCCCACCATAATGCACCCTGTGTCGTTCCTTACTGCTGAATTATACTGTGTTAATTGTACAGCTTGTGGTTATCTGCTTTTCCTACTCCACTATGAGCTGAGCTGAAAAAGGGTTCTAGTAGGACCAGCCATTGTTGTGAATATAGAGTATAAACAAGTACTGAGCGTGAAGAACAAGCTGCTTCTCACAGCAATAAGTAAGGTGACATCATAAAGCACAAGAGCGAAGCTCGAGTGCTCTGTGTCGGCACTGTACCTACGAGGTGTAAAAATCAAGTTTGTCCTTCACACTTTTTTTTTTTTTAAATCTTTTGTAATACACAGTCTAAGCATCTTTTTCCATGAAAAGTTTTGGGACTTACCAGGTGGTAGAGCAGATTGTTTTGGAGTAGGGCAGGTGCAAAACTCAACGGAGTCTATTGCAGTTCAGACTTGGGGTGATGCTTTTCTTCACATTTGTGGATTACTCAACTGCAGGTCTGTTTTGGTAATGGTGCTCTGCTTTGGTTACTACTTTGGGCAGATCAGTGGGTTGGAGAGGCCAGCTTCGTGGTTTGTGGCTTGGATTGCTGCAGTGGTGAAGTGGCGAGTTCAGCATCTGTATTTCATCAAGACTGAAAATTGAAATTCCATTTAGAAGGGATATCGAGTTGGCCATTTTAGCGGGTGGGGACTTCGAATAGAGCTCTCAGCTGTGTCCGTGCTTAATTTAATGAACGTTCTAAAAACGTTGTCAGTGTTCCAGTGTTAAATATTTGAATCCATCTGCCAACTCATCACAATGGCACTGGAAGCAGATGCCCTTCCCCACCTAGGACAAACTATTTCTTCCTATAGGATGTGCTATACTTGTGGCAGGGAGCAGGATTGCCCTTTCACAGGACCCCAAGTGGGTCATGGTTTTTGCTGGATGCAGGAATAAGGGCATAAATATCTGTACTGCATGCTACCTTGAACGACCCTGGGAACACAAACATGTTTAAACATATTAATCCCTCTGTATTGGGGGGAGGAGAGGAGAGCTGAAAGTGGTAATGAATTTATATCTGCTTCATTCTCTACTATAATCTATTGTCTGTGCTATATTGCCATGAATCACAGAATCATAGAAAGCTGCCAGCAGAAAAGGACTCCTGGGAATACATTTGTGTGAACTTGAAACTTTTCAATAAAAATATTTTACAAGACGAAAAAAGTTCCAACATTGAGAACAACTTTTTAGAACCACCAGAAAAAGATGCTTACAGCATATTATGTATGAATGATAGTGTGATCATTACTTATGTCTTAATGCACAAATATCTGTATTTTGAAAAAAAAAAAAAGCTTTAAAAAAAAAAAGAATACTGCAAATTGATTTGACTGGCGATCATTATCAGAATGGTGCGAAACAAGACCGTTGGTTCTGTGCAGAACCGATGAACTCAAACTCTTCTCCTGCCTACAACACTTTTCTGTTTCTGTTTAAAGTCTGCTACAGGCACCACTGGTATCAGATATGAGGTAATTCTAAATGTGTGGTTGACCTTTGAGGACTGTGCATGTAGCCAGTTTAGTGCTAAGAAATGCTTGTTTTTTTTTTTTTATTTCCTGCCTTTAGAACTGGAAATTCGACGGCAGAAGCGTCTGATCCCACCAGGAGTAGTCTTGCTCACGGTAGAAGATCCCAAGAGCCATGTTGGTAGTGGCGGTGCCACACTCAATGCTCTCCTCGTGGTAGCTGAACACCTCAGTGCCAAGGCTGGCTACACGGTAAGCACAGACTGTGGGACGCTTGTAACTAATGAAACACTCGTATTAGATCCTGGAAAATAATTTCACAGGGATGTGTTTATTGCTATAGAGGCGTAGGTGGATGTCACAGGTGAGCAGCACCCCAGCTAAGTATATACAGGTGCTATGCACTGTGGGCAGCAGAGTACAGGCTTTCCCACACCAGTGCTCTACATGGCAACCATTTTGGTCACCATAGTAACCATGACTGTTTTGACAAGTGGAGATATTGGCAGGCTTGTTGTTTTTTTCTACTCTTTGGTAACTGGGTAAGGCCCACTAGGCACAATGGCTGTTTTTAGGGGTGACCCAGGAGCACTGAGGAGGTTAAGCGACTTGTTCAGGGTCACACAGTGTGCAAGTGGAGATTGTAGGAATCCAACCCACGTTTGCTGGATGTATCAAGGTCATTCACAGCTTGTTAATCTATCCTCTAGGCTATACTGCTAGCCCAGGTTCATGTGAGCTTTTTTTTTTTGCATCCCTATATTTTGGAAAAGTGTTCTGCAGTTTCAGACTTTAGGCTCAATTGTGGGCCTGCCTGCTGGTGCAGCTGTACAGCATCCACTCACGATGCTGATGACCCGAGTTCGGGAGTGAACCTGGAGTGTTGGAGGGGCAGTTGGGGGGGGGGGGCAGATCGAGTATTGAAGCGGACAACTCTCCTTCTTCAAAGGGGGAAGGATGTGTAGCACAGCATTTTCCTGACCTCTAGCAGAGGCTGGGGATTAGGGTGCCTGGGACCACCAGACTGGGTGGAAGCAGTGGTGGACATCATCATGCTGCATGCAGGAGTGCACACATTGATATCTATGACATCATTGCATATCCACTTCTCCTGGAGCTGCAACACAAGGAGGAAGAAGCTGCCAACAGGAAGGATGATACTGCACCTTGCCCCGATGTTCATCGCCATTCCACTCCTGCCTGGTCCTGGAGTACCTTGGCCTTCACCTGCACTGCTGAGAAAACTCAATGAATGGGGTACTCACCATGGAGCAGAAGGTAACCCCACTTTGGGGGGCTGACTGGATACAGGTGGGGGGGTCTTGGCAGGACTGGAAGTGGGCGCTGGTGTAAAGCTGAAAGGGGTGCCTCTTTGGCATGGGAAGCAGAATAAAACAGAGTTCAAAAAAGACTCCATTGTGGAACAGTTTCCCAGGATTTACTGTCTTAGGCTGCTGCACTAAACTGATCCAGATGTTTTGACTTCCTGTTTTTAATTTTTTTATGAGTTTTTGGCTCCCTGAACAGCTGCTACCTCCTTTCTTCAGGCTGTTGTGCCAGTGACCCCCCAGCTCCACCTGCCTGCCGCTCCCCTCACTATCAAGACCCATGGGGATCTGCATGGTGTGGGGCCCGAGACTACCAGTAGCCCTCATGCAGATGGCCTGGAAGCATTGGAGTTTCTCTTGGGTTTTCTCTCATTTTTTTAGACCCCTCCCACCTCCCCAGTGGTAGGTGACGTCCCATCAGGTCTCGCACACAGTAACGCCCCGGTGGAAGAGGCAAGCTCCCCCATCCTCCACGGAAGCACAGTGGTGATGGAACCACATTACCATTCCTCCTTGGCGGGAGGTGCTGCCAAGTGGCAACATAATGCCAGCCCTCACAACCGTGCGACTCAGCTTCCAAGTTACCTCCGGAACCCAGGTCACCAGCGTGGGAGCACAACGCGTTACCCACTGAGCCATCTAGTGGCCTGACTTTCTGGTTTTTTAGTCCCACTGCCACCCGTGTTCACTTGAGGACTTCCAGTGCCACAGTGTCCTGTTGGGGGGAGGGGTATCAGACTCTGAGAAGTCACTCAGCATCCAAGGCCCCTCACAGCCCACCCAGGAGGCGCTTCAGCTGCACCAAGTCTGAACCCACCCCACCCCCCACAGACTCTGAGAGCACTGCTTTTGCATCAGTCCTGCAGTTCCAGCAACCCACAGCGGGGGTGGCTAGTTTGCACGGCAAACCTGGGTTGCCCATATGGCAGCATAACACTCTCCTCTGGTGCTCTGGGCTGGCAAGATTTTTTTTTTTGTTTTAATTAGTAAGTTTTGCCATTTCCATCCTCAGCAGTTGACTCCTTCAGCAGTTCCAAGGTGCCCTTTGGACCCTATGCCCCTCCCACCTACACCGCTGTCTCTCCATGGAGCCTTGGTTCTCCAAAGTTAGATGGGGGATGTACTCACAGCAGCAGTTTTCTTGTGAGGTGGTTGGAAGCCGCAGGTCGGGCACGGATTTACCGGAGTCAATCATCTACGACTGCCAAGGCCATTTTCCACACTTTTTTCTGCCCTTCCCCCATGAGATGCCTGCTCTGTGACGCCATGCACATGCATGCACACCAAAGCCTGCTGCCACCATGGCATCAGTCAAGTCTCCCCTCCCTCTTGTGGTGCTCCTTCATGCAGCTTCACTTGTTGTTACCCAGGTGACAATGTCACCACATCTCCACACTCCTCCCCTTCATGGGGAAGGAGAATGTCCTCTGGGACATTCAATCCTTCTCCCCTTGGCTGTCCCCTGGTGACCCTGGCTCATTCATTAACTCAGGCAACCGGCGTCATGAGTGGCAGCCTGACTGCTGTGCCAACAGCCCAGCTGGCAAGACTTATTCTTAGAAGTTTACAAAATCATAAAACAAAAAATTTAGAGAAAAATCTTTAACAAAGAGGGTGACGGGCAAGCCCAGTAGTGCAGCAATATTCCTACAGCTCATTATGCTGATGCCCTGGGTTCGGGAACGGACTTGGTCACTGGGGGGCTGGTCGGTGAGGGAGGGAGGGAGGCTGGAGCATCCCAGGAACAGCTGTCCTTCTTCAGAAAGGGGGGGGAGATGCATCATTTTGCTGTTTGTCTGCCATCTTGCTAACACCAGGAGACAGCACAGTGGCACGCGACAAGAGGCGGAGCAATTGACAGTCGCTGGCATGCAGCTGTGCTAGCATCTGTACATAATTGCATGCTGACATTCTTGAAAAGGAAAAAAAAAAACTCAGAGCTGGAGGAAAAAGCCGTGGCCGGCCGTTGCACCTGTACCCTCACAGGCCAGCACATGACCGACATGGCAGGCCACGCCTTACTATCAGGGTTCTGGGCAAGTGGTAGATAACCCATACATCCATGAGAAGATTGGTGACTTGGGGAGGGTGCCATTGGGCAAGTCAGGGGGGAAATAAACTTACCTTTTTTCCTATATATAGTTTTTTATTCTCCTTTGGTGGGTACGGTCGACTGTTTCAGCCCCATCCCCATCAACCGCAGCCATCCCACATCTCCTCCGGTGTCCGGGACCATTGTCTCCCGTGGACTGCCCCCCTTTGACAGAGCTGGGAAGGGAGGGTCATCCTCTCCCACCCGGAACATAAATCCAGACTGTCCCAGACCCAGAGAGATCAGGCGGGCCACGGCATGAAGGTAGGGCATCATGAAGCCCGCCCTCCAGCTTTGCTCCTTATTTTCTCCCCTGGGCTCCACGGACATGCAGTGAGCACGTTGTGTGCACTCCACCTCTGCGGAGGTGCCCCCATGGTGCTCTGAACATGGGCCCTTCCCATCTTGATGACTCGCACACACCACCATCTGGATTCCTCCAGGTGGCAATCAAGTGGCGAGTCACAGGATCCCTTCTCCCTGAGGGAGGAATGCAGTCTTACGAATGCTCAGTCTTCCCTCTTCTGGCCGACCCCACGAGCAACCCGTGTCCATTCCCAAACTCAGGTACCCGGCATGGGGAGAGGTAAGGCGCCCATGACACCGCAACCCTCTTCACCACTGGGCTGACCTGAAAAAACTTTGCTTTGAAAAAAAAAAAGCACGAGGGTAATAGCTGAGAATAAACTGAAGGGGAAAGGAGAAATGATGCTGTCTGGGAAGTAATTACAGAGAGCTGAATTAAAGGTCAAATCTTACAGAGAAAAATTGGATTTCACTGTAGCTTTTTAAATATTTAAGCTTTCTGAGATTAATATTTCCATCTGATTTATGCATTGTCAAGAGGTTTTATGTTTTTTCCCCTTGAAATGTATTTATATGTTTCGGGTGGTGGTATATATTTATGACTGCACTCTAGCAGAAGCTCTCAGCTCCTGAACATCCGCAGATCAAGTTTTGCATTACCGTGTGTAATCAGACCCCTAGGATGACCCTGGGAGCGCTGGCAGTGAGAGTGGTTCCTTCAGTATTTACAGCCCCATCTTCCAATTATTTCTTCTTCGTCTCTCTCCCATTAGCACTTGTGGTTCAAACAATTAGTGAGTTTAAATTTATAGTGGAGTTGAACAGTGCCCAGGACAGTATTTCTGATTTGAATGTTGAAGTCGTGGGTGACAGGTGTAATAAATACAGCTTTTCATTAATGTGCCAGAACGCCTTTTACCGTTCCCATGGGAATCTTATCAGTCTCCTCTTCACTAAAATATGCTGCTGAAATTACATTGCAGGTAAAGCTGTGTACACCCCAGCACACATACGCTATATAGTCTTATCTGTTACTCTGACCAGCTGTCTGTCATCTGTCTGTTGGTCTATAACTGTATCCATCTGATTGTTTGTGCTTTAGCAATCTGTATATCATTCTGTCTACTCTGTCTGCCATCTATCGACAGTATCTATCTATCTGACTGTATCTATCTGTCAACAATGTCTACCTATCTATAGACAGTAACTATCTATACAGATAGACAGATAGATACTGTCAGATAAATATATACTATCAACAGTATCTGTTGTCTATTTATCGACAGTACCTATCTTCAGTCTGTTAATCTCTGCCTTCTGTCTGTCTGCATTTATGGCATCTATATGTCACTACCATATCACTCTATAGCTATCTATCTGTCTACAATATCTCTCTACAGCTGTCTGTCTGCCTGCCTACAGTATCTCTCTGTAGCTATCTGTCATCTATCTGTCTAGCTAGCTGTGCCCTTGGTATTGCGAGGTACTCCACCTGCTCATCTGTGAAGAAGTTGAGGGAGAGGGAGTTGTGCCCATTAGGACTCTGTGCTCAGAGGGTGAGCTTGAGGAGCAGTCCCCCATATCATTTAGGGGTAGTGGCCCTCTGTGGTAAGGTCCCACGTGCTGAGGAGCCCAGGATGAAGCCAGTAAGTTCCTTGGGGAAAAGTCGTCAACATTCACACCCATCAAAGCCAAAGGTGAAGAAACAGTCTTGGGCCCAGTCCCTCGGAACTCGCCCTGTCACAAGGGGCTCAAACTTGTCAAGTGGGTAAGAGGAAGCTGTACTGCTCTTCAGGCAACCATTAAAGCTCACATCCTGAAGAAAGTTCAGTATTGATCTTTAAAAAAAGATGAGGGGTGGCCAGCCCAGTGGTGTGGTGGATTGAGGCACTGGTCGCCTTATTACCCTAAGTCTTACAAGCATGTTATACCAATGTTTTTCTATACCCAAATTTTGATTGTGTGTAATTCCCTCTTAATTGTGCTTCCTATCTCATGTGCTGTGTCACATGTATACCTATGTATTTTCAAACTGTTTTCTCCCGGGTCGTGCCTGAAAATAGGCATTCTTATGCCTAGTGCACCCACCTGGTTACCAAAAGCAAATAAATAAATAATAAATTGCCTTCCACACCAGTGACCCGGGTTTGGAAATGGACTGGGGTCGCTTGGGAGTTAGCCAGGTGAAGAAGGATTGAGTGTCCTAGGGACTGTTCTCCCTCGGGGTGGGTAGGGGGCATCCTGAATCCCGCTACATAAGGCTTGGGTGGCAGTAACTGTAGGAGCAATCAGATGGGGGGGGGCGGGATCAGCAGACATGCCGTATCATTGCATGCCGATGTCCTGGGAAGAAAATCAGGAAGAAAAAGCCCTGGACCACTCGGCTTCCCCTGCAGGCCCGTAAGTGGCAGGCCACCCACAGTGGTAGATAACTAGTAAGGCCACTAGATGGGTCAGTAACGGGAGGAAGCTGCCAGAATCGAGGGACAAGGCACACAATATAGATGGAAAAAAAAAAAAAAGAGATGAGGTTTTCGGGCTCCGTGATGCCAGGTGGTGTGGCGCCCACCTTGCATGCTGTCTGCCTGCGTTCATGCTCTGAGCCTGGGACAACTGGAGCAGAAACCAGGGGAAGGGTGACAGCACACAGCAGCTTCTGGTGGTGGTGGTGGTGGTGGTGGTGGCCTGGTGGAAAGGCACTTGGTGGTGTGAGTGACCACACAATGCCATGCATCTGCCTCCCAAAGACATTAGTGTATTCAGCCACGTTGGAGGAGAAGGGGATGGAGAGAACGGTGGCAAACTGGCCTCTTCCGGTGTACTGAATAACAGCCCAACACTATCCCATCCCACCTGTCCCGGCTGTGCACTGCCATGACTCTCGTAGGTGGCCCATCATCTGTCAGGACACACTTCCACTCCCCTCTGAAGGTCTAGATGAGGGGTGGGCCCTCCAAAGACAAGATACGGCAGAGTCGAGAATGACTGGAGGAACTGCAGCTGAGGGCAGAAGTGGTTGGTAAGTCCAGTCGGCAGTAGGGCTTGCAGTACCCAAAGGAGTGGAGCACCATGACGTCTCCAGGAAGGAGAGAAAAAAAATGGATGATGTCATAAAACTCTCATCAATTCACATACTTCAAAAAATAGGTGTGAACCCAAACCTTCTGTGTTACAAAAGGTGCAAATCTACATAAACACTAGGTTCTGATAATTATCAATAACACAAGAGGTAAGGCAGCGTTGAGACCCTAGATGGCCTGGTGGCGTGGAGGGCCAAGGCGCTGGAAGCCTTGCCTCCTGCCGTGCCATGACCCGAGTTTGGGAACAAGCTTAGGCTGCCTGGCATCAACTGGGGTGGGAGAGGATTGAGCATCTGGAAGACAGTTCTCCTCCCGGAGGGGGATCTGGGGTGGGAGAGGACTGAGCATCTGGAGGACAGTTCTCCTCTCCCAGGGAGGGGGATCTGGGGTGGGGAGGACTGAGCATCTGGAGGACAGTTCTCTCCTCTCCGGGAGGGGGATCTGGGGTGGGAGAGGACTGAGCATCTGGAGGACAGTTGTCCTCTCCCAGGGAGGTGGGATCTGGGGTGGGGAGGATTGAGCATCTGGAGGACAGTTCTCTCTCCCGGGAGGGGATCTGGGGTGGGAGAGGATTGAGCATCTGGAGGACAGTTCTTCTCTCCTGGGGAGGGGATCTGGGGTGGGAGAGGATTGAGCATCTGGAGGGCAGTTCTCCTCTCCCGGAGAGGGGGATCTGGGGTGGGAGAAGACTAAGCATCTGGAGGACAGTTCTCCTCTCCTGGGGAGGGGGATCTGGGATGGGAGAGGATTGAGCATCTAGAGGACAGTTCTCCTCTCTTGGGAGGGGGATCTGGGGTGGGAGAGGATTGAGCATCTGGAGGACAGTTCTCTCTCCGGGAAGGGAATCTGGGGTGGGAAGGATTGAGCATCTGGAGGACAGTTCTCTCTCCCGGGAGGGGGATCTGGGGTGGGAGAGGATTGAGCATCTGGAGGACATTTCTCTCCCGGGGAGGGGGGATCTGGGGTGGGAGAGGACTGAGCATCTGGAGGATAGTTCTCCTCTCCCAGGGAGGGGGATCTGGGGTGGGAGAGCACTGAGCATCTGCAGGACAGTTCTCCTCTCCCGGGAGGGGATCTGAGGTGGGAGAGGACTGAGCATCTGTAGGACAGTCTCTCTCCGGGAGGGGGGATCTGGGGTGGGAGAGGACTGAGCATCTGGAGGACAGTTCTCCTCTCCCGGGAGGGGGGATCTGGGGTGGAAGAAGATTGAGCATCTGGAGGACAGTTCTCTCTCCCGGGAGGGGATCTGGGGTGGGAGAGGATTGAGCATCTGGAGGGACAGTTCTCCTCTCCCGAGGGGGGGATCTGGGTGGGAGAGGACTGAGCATCTGAGGACAGTTCTTTCTCCCGAGGAGGGAAGGATCTGGGGTGGGAGAGGACTGAGCATCTGGAGGACAGTCTCTCCGGGAGGGGATCTGGGGTGAGAGGACTGAGCATCTGGAGGACAGTCCTGTCCCGGGAGGGGGATCTGGGGTGGGAGACGACTGAGCATCTGAGGACAGTTCTCCTCCGGGAGGGGGATCTGGGGTGGGAGAGGACTGAGCATCTGGAGGATAGTTCTCCTCTCCCAGGGAGGGGGATCTGGGGTGGGAGAGCACTGAGCATCTGCAGGACATCTCCTCTCCCGGGAGGGGATCTGGGGTGGAGAGGACTGAGCATCTGGAGGACAGTTCCTCTCTCCTGGGGAGGGGGGATCTGGGGGTGGCAGAGGACTGAGCATCTGGAGAACAGTTCTCCTCTCCCGGGGAGGGGGGATCTGGGGTGGAAGAAGATTGAGCATCTGGAGGACAGTTCTCCTCTCCCGGGAAGGGGGGATCTGGGGTGGGAGAGGATTGAGCATCTGGAGGACAGTTCTCCTCTCCCAAGGAGGGGAAGGATCTGGGGTGAGAGAGGACTGAGCATCTGGAGGACAGTTCTCTCCCGGGAAGGGGGGATCTGGGGTGGGAGAGGACTGAGCATCTGGAGGACAGTTCTCCTCTCCTGGGGGGGGGATAAGCTGTGCCGCTCCTAAACTACCACCACGTGGAACGTGGTGACAGGGGAATCAGCGCAGCTCCGTGGGGAGATGTCTGGTGGCAGGCGTGTGAGGCATGGGTGTTTCTACATGCACGTGCACCTGTCTCTTTGCATGCCATTGACGAGTAGGGGAAACGAGAAAAAGGAAACTCTGTGAGCTAGTAAGTGAAGTCCAACCCACCATAAGGCCCATGCTGTTGCCTGGAACCACCCATCTGGATTGTGCTAAGGGGGAAGGATGGCCTTCCCTCTCCTTGCCTTACTGCAGGGGAAATCACAGGGGGATTTACGGAGAGTACTGGAGGAGACAGCCACTGGTGGGGTGTGGGTTGGGGCTCATAGTCCAGCTGGATCCAGGGCCAGGAAAACAGCTTGATTAAAAATAAATAAATAAATAAAGCATTGAGACCCTGAAGGAGTTGTACTCAGTCTCTGTCCTATGTTCACTTTGTGCTAGGGAATAAAAAAATCACTTTGAGGATAAAACTGTCCATTATTTCAAAGTCTAAGGCAAGCATTTAATATGCAACAAACAAAACTTCATTCGGCATTATACAGCCACTTCAGTTCAAACATGAACACCTAGGTACAAATGCACAGCAAGGGGAAGCCAAGTCAACAACAGCCCCTTTCCTTGTGGTTCACCTGTTTCAGGGTGTCCCCAAAATGGGTAGAGGTTGTTGCTGAGTCGGTTGCCCCCGATTGATATTTTGCACCTGGCTGTTAAGTTATGTTGAAATGGCTCTAGACAGCTGAGTGAAGATGTTTTTTTTTTTTTGCCCACTAAATGCTTTGCATTTAAAGAACTGTGCTGAACCTGTAAGTCATTTTTTTTCCCATAGAAGCTGTATTTTAAATACCGTTTACATAGCTTGATTTTTCCATATACAAAGGCCTTTTTTGTAACCCCAGCAGGTGGTTCCAATTCACAAACTGGTGGTATGTACCAACTTCCAGGAATCAGTCTTCATCATTGATTCCCACTAATGGGTCTGGGGTCGAAGTCCAGTCCTCTTCAATATCTTTATCAGTGACATTACAGAGGACCTGGAAGAGAGAATATGCCTGTTCGCTGATGACACAAAGCACTGCAACAGGGTGGGCACACCAGAGGATGTGGAAGGAATGAGGAAAGATCTGCAGAAGCTGGAGGACTGGTCAAGGGATTAGCAGTTGAGATATAACGCAAAGAATTGTAAGATAATGCACGTGGGGCACAAAACCCCTGGAGCATCATACCAGCGTAGGGGAAAGGATATAGAAGGCCCCAAACAGGAAAGAGACCTAGGGGTGATCATCTCTGAGGACCTCAAGGTAGGAAGACAGTACGACAAGGCAGCAGGCAAAGCAAACAGGATGCTGAGACACATAGGCAGGGGTATCACCAGCAGGAAAAGAGAGTTAATAATGCTACTATACAGGACATTAGTGAGGCCACACCTCAAGTACGGTGTCCAGTTCTGGAGGCCTTACCTGCATAAGGACATAGATAGGGTGGAGGCTGTTCAGAGGAGGGCAGCCAAGATCGTGCAGGGATTACACCACAAACCCTACAAGGATAGGCTGAAGGACTTAAATATGTACTCCTTGGAGGGAAGCAGGGAGACTGAGACATTTAAGTATCTAACAGGGAACAACAAGGTGCAAGAAAATTCTATTTTTCAAAGAAAAAGATGCTCCAGGACAAGGGGACATAGGATGAAGCTGGAGGAAGGGAGGTTCAGGCCGAATGTGAGGAAGTACTTGTTCACAGAAGGGGAAGTGGACAAATGGAACAGACTGCCAGAGGAGGTGGTGGAGGCAGAAATGATCATGGGATTTAAGAATAAATGGTATAGGCATAAGGGGATCCTGGTAGTTGGGGGAAGGGGACAAACTAAATCCTGAGAAGCTTGAAGAAGCACAGTAACTAGCATTCATGGGCAGACTAGGTGGGCCAAAAGCCCTTATCTGCTGATAGCATCTATGTATGTATGTATCTATGTATGAGAGCAAATGTTTTGCAGAGAGGGCATCAACGTCCGCTAAGAACGTGATGCCGTACGCGCAGCCAATAACCGTCATCAACTTCCTCATGCACCTCTGTTCTGTTCTTCCCATTGTTGAGGCAAGACCGTGGGAGCAAAACTGCACATTCTGTCACTATCTCTCTTCAGTTTGCAGTGCCATTTCTTTGTTTTATTTTTTTCCATGATGCTGAAGCCAGAAGAGAAGGGGTCAAAGAAAACTAAAAATGTTCATCTGCCCCTATCATGCATTGGTGCCCCTGTGGGAAACAGATGGTGATGACAGACCGGCATAGTTTCTGCATGGCTTGCCGTGGCTCTTTTCTCAACGTAGATGAGTGTGGTGCCTGCTGCACCCTGGAAATCTGCATGATGAGGTGGGGTTGGCTGACCCATACCTTCAGAGGCAGGTGTCGTACTCATGAGGCAAAGGTAAGAACACTGGGCCACTCCCTGGAACCTCTGATTTCGTGAAAGTACAGGGTCCTCCTCAACCTCACCCTGATGAGGCATCGGAGGCCCTGGTGGGTGGGTCTCATGGACAGCCAGCTCCTTCTGGGCGGCTGGCTGCTAACCTCCAAGTCTGCCTGCCCTGGGCAGCAGAAATGCCTGGTGGTGGGGCTGAAGCTGTACTCTTGGTCTCCCTCTGTGGACATCTTGATGTTGCAGCGTGGTGCTGACGAGCAGGGCTGTACCAGCCACAGTGTGGGGCCTCTCCTAACACCATTCCTGGTGTTGGAGGGGCCAACTCTGGATCATGCTTTGACCTGTTGCAGAGGTGGAGGTGGATCTTTCTATCAGTGTCGCTAGTGACCCCGAGGAAGAGGATGCCACCTCCTCAGGTGATGGATGTGATGCCGGCAATGGTGTTGTCCTTGGCCTTGGTGCCAGGACAGGCCCCAGTGTCTGTTGCAGCACCAGGGTTGGAGATGGCTGTGAGGTTGATGCTGGGCTCAGTGTTAAGCCCAGCATTAAGGACAGTGCTGGCCACAGTTATGGGGGTGAGACCGTCTCCAAGTTAGTCATTGACCCTGAGCCTGGTGCCAGAGGTGGCACTGGCATTGGTAGGAGTCTGATGGTGGTCTAGAGGTGGTGTTCTCTCCAGAACTGCTGGCTGACACCGTCACCAGTGTGGACCAGGCCCGCACTATGGGGACTGTATGGCACTGCTCTCTGCACCGTGGATACCCTCCCCCCATGGGTACTGACTGGTTCATTCGTAGGATGATCCTGTTCAGGTGGTCCTACAAGGCACTGCCCTTTGAGGCCCGCAGGGCAACCATGCAATCCAGGCAGAGGCCTTAGAGATCCTGCATCTCATCTCCCTCCTGGGCCTCTCCACCTCCTGCAGCTGTTGCTTGGATTCATAGTCCCTCAGGGGTCAATTACATTTTTTTTTTTTTAGTTTAACCAGGAGTAGCACACTAAGCTGAAAGCTTTTTTACAGGTGCGACCTGGGAGCACAGGGAAGTTAAGTGACTTGCTCAGGGTCACACAGTATGTAAGTGGAAGCTGTGGGATTCAAACCCAGGTCTGGTCTGCTGGATGTCACCAGATTTGCAGCTCAGAGCCTTAAACCACTGCGCTATACTGCCTCCTACTTGGGAACAGCATGCAGAGTTCATTGGTATCTTTGAACAATTCCATAGGGACTCTGATAGGGCCCAGTTTCGGCCCTTCTCCCCAGTACCATCGACCACTGTGGCCAGCACCCCCTCTCCATCAAGATCCTCTTCAGAGGACAACGAATCCTCCATCCACTTTTCCTTAGCTACTGAGTACACTTTGTACCAGATATTCCTGGCGGATATGTTGGAGGTGCTGAACATTGCATCCTTTACAGGCTGTGATCTGGTAATCCTGGCATTGGGACTCCTTGGAGTTCCCAATGATGGCTCTTCTGTTATCCCTCCCTGACCCAAAGCCTCAGAGGAGGCATCAAGGGTAGCATGGAGACATCCCTTTTCTTGTCCTCCAGCCCTAAGGGACTTCATGCTCCGGTACTGTGCGCCCACAGGATTTGCAGGTCCAGACCGTTCGAGGCTGAGACTACCTGTACAGATGCCATAGGAAGGAAGTTTTTTTTTCCTCAGCATGTCTTCATGTGCATTGCAGCGTATCAGGCATCCTTTAACCAGCATCTGTGGTTGCAGATAGGTCAGCTCCTAGCTGCAATACCTCAAAGAGAATTAGTTGGGCAGGCCATTTGCTTTTCTGCTTGAGACCTGGAAATGGTGAGGCACCAATCAAGCCAGTGAGGTGGCCTCTGGGCTTGCAGAAACTGTAGTCTGCCTCAGGCGCATAGCGTGGCTTTGCCACTCTAGACTGGAACCTTTGGCCTGGCATAAGATACTAAATTCGCATCTCCAGGGGGCTCATTCTTTTTCCTACAGGGTCAGAAGAAAGGTGGGGTGCCCTCCTGCTCCTGTGCTACAGGAGCGTCGGCCAGGCCCTGAACAGTCCCATGTCCCGCCAGACCCGTAGGAAGTCCCTTCCCTCAGGTGTCTCCTCCCCCAAGGAGAGGGAACTTGTTACCCTCAGGGGTAGCCAGCTCCTCTCTCCAGGAAAAAGGGAAGGCTTGATACTCTGACCCGTAAATGGGAATCGATGGTGAAGTCTGATTCCTGGAAGATAAAGTTACATACTTACTGTAATTGTTGATCTGGAATATCTTCACCATTGATTACCACATCCCGCCCACCATCTCCCAATCAGATAAGAGCTAGGGCCTCTGGACATCTCACCCTGCTGGTGCTGGCAGCACCACAGTAATGTACTGGGCATCTCCCTAGTCACACCCCCTCTAGGGTGTCTCTGATCTTGTTTTTTTGTTATCTAAAAAGGAGCCAAGGACTTCTTTGGGTGCCCACTCAAAAAAAAAAAAAAAAAACATGCACACACGAAACTATGTAGAAGGTCTTTAGGTCCTTATACCACCTAAAAGAAAAACATTAAAAAATTTTTTTTTGGTGAAGGTAGCCTCTTCCTTTCCCCCTCCTTACTTTCTTGTCATCCTTCTACCTGCCTAGGGTATATTCCCTTGTTGGTATTCGTGAGTGCTTCCAGTTTCCCCGTGCTGCTTAATTTTAAGTGCTTCAAGTCACACCCTGAGCTGTGTATTCTCGAGTGCCTTGTGCCCCCCCCCGAGCTGTGTATTCTCTTGTGCCTCGAGTCATCCTCTGAGCTGCATGTTCTCCTGTACCTCAGGTCATCCCAAGCTGCGAATTCGCAAGTGCTCTGAGTCGCCACCTGAACTGTGTATTCCCAAGTGCAAGTCTCCTGCTGAGCTGTGTATTCTTCTGTGCCTTGAGTCATCCCCTGAGCTGCGTATCCTTGAGTGCCTCGAGTCATCCCCTGAACTGTAAATTCTCGAGTGCCTTGAGTCACCCCTGAGCTGTGTTCTCCTCTGCCTCGAGTCATCCACTGAGCTGCATATTCTTGAGTCAGTCCCTGCACCATATGTTCTCCTGTGCCAAGTCACCCCCTGAGCCATGTGTTCCTCGCTGCCTCAAGTCATCCCCTGAGCTGCGTATTCTCGTCAGCCCCTGAGCTATAGTATGTGTTCTCCTGTGCCCTGAGATGCCCCCTGAGCTGCATATTCTTGAGTGCCTCGAGTTGGCCCCTGAGCTGTGTGTTCTCCTGTGCCTTGAGTCTCCCCTGAGCTGCATATTCTGGAGTGCTTCGAGTCACCCCTTGAGCTGGGTGTTCTTCTGTGCTCGAGTCACCCCTGAGCTGTGTATTCTTGAGTGCCTCAAGTCACTCCTTAAGCTGCATGTTCTTGAGTGCCTTGAGTCACTCCCTGAGATGCATATTCTCGAGTTCCTTGAGTCTCCCCCTGAGCAGCGTGTTCTCCTGTACCTCGAGTTATCCCCTGAGCTGTATATACTTGAGTGCTTCAAGTCTCCCCCTGAGCTACATGTGCTCCTGTGCTGCAAGTAATCTCCTAAACTGCATATTCTTGGGTGCTTCAAGTCTCCCCCTGAGCTACATGTGCTCCTGTGCTGCAAGTAGTCTCCTAAACTGCATATTCTTGGGTTGGCCTCTGAGCTCTGTGTTCTCCTGTACCTCAAGTCATCCCCTGAGCTGCGTATTCTCGAGTTGGCCCCTGGGCTATGTGTTCTCCTGTGCCTCGAGTTGCCTCCTGAGCTATTTTTCAGGTGCCTCAAGTTGCCCCCTGAGCTACGTATTCTGGAGTGCCTTGAGTCAATCCCCGAGCTGTGCATTCTTCTGTGCCTTGAGTTATCCCCTGAGCTGCGTATTCTCGAGTGCTTCAAGTCACCCCCTGAGCTGTGCATTCGCCTGTGCTTAAGTCACCTTCTGAACTGCGTATTAGCAAGTGCTTTGAGTCATCTCCTGAGCTGCCTATTTTCAAGTGTCTTGAGTTACCCCCTGAGCTGTGTATTTTTGAATGCCTCAAGTCCCCCCCGAGCTCTGTATTCTCTTGTGCGTCGAGTCGTCCCCTGAACTGTGTATTCTCGAGTGCCTTGAGTCGCCCCTTGAACTATGTGTTGTCCTGTGCTTTGAGTCATCCCGTGAGCTGCATATTCTTAAGTAACTAGAGTCATCCTCTGATCTGTGTATTCTCCTTTGCCTCAAGTCGCTCCCTGAGCTGTATATTCTCGAGTGCCTCGAGTTCCTCTGAGCTGTGTGTTCTTGAGTGCCTCAAGTCACCCTGAGCTGTGCATTCTCAAGTGCCTCAAGTTGCCCCCAAGCTGTGTATTCTAGAGTTCCTTGAGTCCCCCTGAGCTGTGTATTCTCAAGTGCCTTGAATCGTTTTCCTGAGCTGTGTACTCTTGAGTGTCTCGAGTCACCCCCTGAGCTGCGTATTCCCCTGTGTTAGGGTTGTAACCACTGCCTGGGTCACTGTTGCCCATTTCTCCATTTCAGTCACAGTGCCTGCTAGTTATTTTGTAGTGACATCATGAGACTTCAGCTTCGCTGAAGTTTTTTCTCATTTTAGCATCATTTGCTCTCATGTCGTCTAAGAGCATCCGCCAGGGTGGTTCAGCTGAAGAGCCTGGGGATCTGGTTCCTGCTGCACTCAGGGTTTCTCCAGACTTGCTGGTGACAGTTGTTTCTGTGCTTCTGGCTTTTTGACCACCCAATTCTGAAGTTTGGTATCCGTCTAATCCACGGCACCTCATGAATCAGTCTATGTAGGTTTGATAGGTGAGTTATAAATATAGTTAAAGTTATTTTGAATATCACACAGCCGAGTGCCTTGGAGCTGGCTCTCTTGTGCCCCTATTTAGTGTAACTTATAAAACAGCAGTGAGAAAAGGAAGAACATGACTGGCTGAAATATATCATCGTATTTACTACTAGAGCCTGACAGGCTGTTCCCCAACATCCAGTATTCCGCCGCCACTTTCCAGACACACAAAATCCTGACAGCCGGCAGAGGAGTTTATTAATTGTTTAGGGGGCTTTCCCCTACACAAACTCTGCCGCAGGCATAATTCCGATGTTGGGATATCGTGTGTCGGGAACGTGGCGTTGGGCTTCCAGGTATCAGGCTTTTCCGTTTCGGTAAAATGAAAGTATACCATATAATTTGACTGTGGGGTAAGATTTGTTTTACCATGCGGCTAGCTCTCCGTCAAATTTAAGATGTCACTTTCAGACATTTTCTGCTTAAATTAGTCATTTTATAAGCACAATAACCCACTCCAGATGTGCAGTAAAACACATCTTGCACACTTCCCAGGTTATTGAAAGCACTCGGCTGTGCAGTAAGATCCGTGGATTATTGCTTTTTTTTTTTAAATTTAATATGCTTTTTGGTGCCAGACCTCCTGAAGAGCTCAGCCCCCACTCCCTGGACCCCTGCCTCCCTCCAAGACTTACCTGAATGACGATCTACCCAGGCTTATCCCCCTGGGTGGGGCCCCTGGATGAGCATGATCCTGTGGAAGCCTGTAATGGACCTGGTAGAGGAGTCTACTGGGGAGCCTCCCTGCTTAACCCCCAGGGCAGGGCCACAGATTGGGTCAGTCCCGATGGAGAATTATACAGCTCGGTTGCCAGTTAGGCAGAGAGCAGAGTGGTGCCGGTGAAGCGGGGCATCATTTAAAGAGCTGTCGTTCCCAGGGAGGCGTGACATGTAATGACATAATGCACTATGCGCAATGTCCGGCACGCCTCCCCAGCAGCTCGGCTCTCGTAGCTGTATTTCCCTGGCCTCCGCCAGGGGTCAATCACATACCAGTTGCAATCTGAATTATTGCTTACTTGGAAACCACTGGTAATTTGGCATATGTGTACTGTACCGTTTTAGAGGGGAAAGAAGACCATTGGTCCATTGACTTCCTCCCTTGCACCAGCTCAGTGGTAATAACCTGTCTCCTCATTTTCTACAAAGTAGTTGTCGAGCGTGAGCATGAAGGTTAAATGGAATAACAGATGGACACCCATCTGTTACGATACTGAAAGTCCATCGAAGGATTCCTGTGACATCATAAACCTACAGAGTGCAGCTTGAGAGGTTGATGCTGTCACGAGACTCCCGAGATGGATTTATAGCACTGTAACAGGTGACTGTCCATCTGCTTTTTTTTGTAATAGATGGTTGCCGTTTTTTTCCCTAGTGAATCTCTTTCAGCACTCTATGGTAACAGTAAACACTTTAAGCATTGAAACTCAGTTATGGCATTTTCTCAGCCCTCCCACCTCCTTTTGATTGCTTACCTTAAATTCAAGAGGGAGAGAGAAGTGTTTGAAGAACCAAAAACCATATGTTAAGTGCTTCATTTCAAACCTCAGTCACAGACAGCACTCTGTGATAACAGTAATCCCTTTCTGTGGTGAAACTCAATTACAGTATGCTTTCAGCACTGTTCTTTTGAAAGCCGTGATAGGGGCACGAGTCAGGAATAGCTGATCTTGAGGCGTTCCTTTTTTGTAATACCATAGTTTTGATGTCAGATTGATTGTATTATGGATTCCTGGTGTCAGAACAATGATATTATGGATTCTTGATGTGATAACGATGGTATTATGGATTCCTGATGTCAGAACGATGGTATTATGGATTCCTGATGTCAGAACGATGGTATTATGGATTCTTGATGACAGAACGATGGTATTACGAATTCTTGATGTCAGAACGATGGTATGACAGATTCTTGATGTCAGATTGATGGTATTATGGATTTCTGATGTCATAACGATGGTATTATGGAATCCTGATGTCAGAACGATGGTACTATGGATTCCTGATGTCAGAACGATGGTATCATGATTGTCAGATGGTGTAGCTTTTCCATTGGAAAAAAAAAATGGCAACCATCTATGACATTACAGTATCAGCTGATACTGCATGCTCTGGCAGTCTCTTCCAAATGTTTTTACCATTCCTTCTGTGAAGCAGTTCTTCCTGACGTTCCCTTGACTCTTTCTACGATCAGTGGCATTGTTTGTTCCCTTGTCCTTTCATACTTTTACATTCTAAATTGCTGCTTTTGGTGTGACAGCATTATCCCTGTCCCTTTGGATTCTTCTTTTTTCTGTGGAAAACCGACACTGCCCTGTTGCACAGTCCTCATCGCCAATTATTTTTTTTACTTCCAGTTCATTCCCCTTGTTCTGTCTCCGGCACCCAGTTTCCTCCAAAACTCCCAGGTCCACCTGACTAACCTGTGCTTCTCCCACCAGCAGGCACCCCTCCACAGAGCCCTAGTTTATACCCCGGATGGGGGATTACCCCTATATACCCCAGTTTGTCAGGTGGTGTTGTGGCAGAACCACAGGGCCCGGATATACTGGCATCCTCCATTGCAGCTGCCTGGATCAGTTTCCTGGTTTTCTCCACCCCTACCAGACGTAGGTGCAATAGGGGTGCAGTGCAGATGCTGCCTGGATCAGTTTCCTGGTTTTCTCCACCCCTACCAGACATAGGTGCAATGGGGGTGCAGTGCAGAGGCTTGCATGGCGATGCATCAGTCGGGCACTTGGCCGATATCCTCCTACCCATGCTTGCCTAACGCTGCTTTGCCGCAGGTGCAGCACTGCAGCGAAGACAGTGACCCTCCCTGGAGGAGGACTTGCCAGCCCTCTGACTACCCAAGCTTGTTCCTTAATCAGGGTCGGCTGCACAGATAGTGGTTACCCTACTACTGTGTCGACAGGCTGGCCTAGCCTGTTTTCTAAACCTGCAGCTACCTTGGGTCACTCTCCTCAGTTCTTGCTCAATCATTCTGTTGATTCAAACTTTTGATGTTTTGTTATTTGGGACTAATGGCTTGAGTTGAATTGAAGGAATGTCTTTATTGTAAGACTGCAAATCAGAAATACTAGCACCTGAAACACAGAAAATTGTTGTACAGAACGTTTAATAGTTACAGTATGCAATGTAAAAAATAGCCACTTGTACAAAAAACTCTTAACTCCTGCACCCTTACCTCACATTGTCAAGCACCCAGCGCTTCAGTCCCCTCTGGATCTTGGTCAGAGGATTAGGGACTTTTTGTACAGCAATTATTTGTGTTTCTTCAGTGCTAGTGTAACCCCCCTACAAATGGGGGTTCCCGAAAAGTCTTCCTTGAGCTTGCCTAAATGCTCACTGTCAGGCTGGTGTCCTGCATTTTAGTAGTTTAAATGTATTGCCAGAGAGTGCCTGTATAGCCTCTGTGTACTGTCTCTTTAAGGGTTGCCTGGATTGCAGTCATGATTAATTTTGGTCCTGGACTGCTGAAATGGGCCAATCAGTACCTTTGGGGACTCTAAAATGGAGTCTGTCCCCAGGGGCTTTGTGGGAACAACATTCTGTAGGAATTGTAGTTTTGGGCTTTTGGCACCTAAATGAACCTGGAGGGGGAGCCCTTGTTGTGACTGACAGACAGATCAGCCAACCAAACCTTTTGGATCCCAGGGAAAATCCCAGACTGTTTTGCAGTTCAGTCAGTCTGAATTAGGAACTGAAAGTGGTAACGGCTTGAGTGATTCAAGCAGCAACCCCTGTGTAATTCGCACAGGAGAACTGTGAAAGGGCTGCGTTTTGGCCTGCGTGTCTGCCTGCTGTCTCTGAGAGGGAAACTGAAGTTTATTTGGACTGAATCCGAATTGTGAGGACGATTTAAGCCACAGAACTGTGACCAGGCTTTAACCTGAAGAAGACCGAAGATTTGCTGAACGTGATTGGCCTGTCAGGATTTCCAGCCACCTTTGAACTCCCGGTTTGTGCAGAGACTCTGTAATTGCGACCAGATAGCAATCTGCCAGGTACAGTAGAATTTCCTACATGTAAATGTGCTGTGTGCTGTTAGTGGGTCATGATTTGGTTCCCCACTGTGTGCTGAACTGTGTTCTGCTTGCTGGAGGCTGCATCCTGCTCCCACAGACTGAATCTGTATTCATCTCCATTGGGCCTGGGCTTTGCCACACTGGCCCAGCCAGACTACCCGCTGCACAGAGAAAGCCATCGATGAGAAACCTGCCTGGGGATCAGCCCCCTGCTCACGCTTTGAACAGGAACAACGCCTCGGTGATTCGTGTGGGCCCTGCTTCTCCTGGCACTCCAGTTCAACAACCTGCTGTCTCGATTTCATCCTGCCTGTGTCCTGTAATGAGTATCGTGAGTAAACATCAGGGTAGCTCCCTGCAACAACAGCTAAATCTAAAATGTTGTCATCTGATTGCTTTGTTGTCTTTTCTGTCATGAACTGAGCCCTCCGTCTCCGGATTACAAATAGTGTGTGTTGTGCATGTTGCTTTCTTCCATCACAGGTCCCCAAAAAGCTGCGAGTCGGCCAACCTGGGGCAGTGTTCCTGGCTAGCCCACTGTCTTCCTACCTGGGTACCCAGAGTGTGTGACTGCGTAGGGACTCTGAAGTGCATGCATAGCTGTCTGATTGATATAGCCTTTAAGCAAATCAACCTGATTACTCCCCTCCCTTGTTTAAGTTCCTTGAATAAATCAGATCTAACTCTTTTTTTGCATTTAACTTGACTGTGGTTCCAGTTTGTGCAAAGAGTACTGTACTGTTACTATTTGCTGTGCGTAACCTTGTTTTACAGGGGTTCCCCCAGGGTTGAGCTAGAGGAACCAGCCCTGATGGTAAGTGCAAACAGTATGGGTAACTGCATGGTGAATAAGGGTCATTGTGAAAGTGATTATTGTATATTGTTCACGCCACTAGAAGGGAAAGAGGGGGTTACAGTGTCTCGGAGGGCTGTGCCCAGGTTAGCTTGACCGCTAACAACCCTGACCTCCGGGTGGAGGCACTCGTTTCAGTACCCAGGCCCCTTAACTTGCTAATAGCCAAGCAGGCAGGGGTAGTAGCCCTTGGGATAGTGCCACCTACGGGTTACACTGGTATTTCTGGTTTGCAGTTTGTTTTTGGAGCTGTACAGCCCTACCAGGCACCCACTCCAACTCCTTGTGCGTGTCTTTTTCTCTTTGTTGTGCTTTACTGTGAGAGTAACTCCCACTCATCTTTTATACAAAAAAAAAAAACTTTTCCTCAAACCCAACTCTGTCTGTCAGGCTGATGGATTCGTGGCCTGTTGACTTGAATGACAAAAACAGTCGCCAGTGAAGAAGACTTGTACTCCCCTTCCTCTCTTGGTTCCAATAGCTATCCCCCCCCGATGGCTAGATTGGACCTTTGATCATGGGGGCCCTGGGGAGTCTAGACTGCAGATTTCTAGGAAAACAGCGCAAGTCCATCGGGCAGCGAGACATACGCGGGCCAAAGGGGTGAGGTACTAAAGAGCTGTGGTTACAAAAGAAAAAATCAGTCTGTTTACATGTGTTTGATTATACTGACTCTTAAAGGAAAACAGAACACAAGTCAGCTGTTTCATGAGCAGCTGCAAAAACACCCGATTAGGGATTGCCAGTATAAGAAAACATTTTTTTATCTTTTTGGATGTTTTTCAGCTTGTGTTTATAAAGCTCTATAACTTCTGATATAGCGTGCAGCGCCATGCGAGCCAGCAAATTTGACCTGACGGTCCAATTTCAAGATGGTCAGGCCAAAACTGAATTGGCCCAATTCAGCCTAAAATTAAATAAAGGGTTGGGGGGTATTTTTTCATTGCATTCTTCCAGCAGGACGTCCCTCTGGCACCATCAACAGTCTCCCTTCATGACTGGTTAGGTTACTGGAGGGGGCTGTTAATCATTAAAACTCATCATCCCCCTAACCAGCCTCTTTAAAATGTGAAACACAGGCTCTTAAGCCCTTACCAATATAAAAATAATTATGGGCTGCTTTTCTGTTTTGTTTTTTCTCCAAGTGAACCCAATTTGGCCCATTTCATCAAGCCTCCCCACAAACCTGAACGTCTCGAACTTGCGGCCTGACGCGATTCCCAGGCCTAATAGAGTGATGCCTGTGGCCGTCTCATCTGCTGCATGCAGCTTCCTGTGCTCCCAGTATGCTAATGAGAGCTGCCGACCTCTAGGGAGCACAGGAAGCTGGCTGCAGTGCATGAGATAGTCGCAGGCAGCACTCTGTAACCGAAGTTACGGAGCTTTATAAACACAAGCTGAAAACATACAAAAAAGTAAAAACTATTTTTTGTTGTACTGGGAACCCCCTAATCGGGCATTGTTACAATAGGTCATGAAAGAGCAGGCTTTTGTGCTGTTTCCCTTTAAAATAGCAGAGAGAAAATGCATTTATTGTCTGCTCCAGGATGGGTGTTAACTAGTAGCTGTTAAGATTTGTTTGGTTAATAAACTGAAGTTTATGTAAGTGACCATACACAACAGTGTGTGCAGTAATAAGGGAAAAATGCACCCCTCAGGTGCCTGTTAGGCACGAGGTGTGGCTGAGGGCTGCAGCCACCCGAGAAGTGCGTTATTCCCTTATGTGCACGTAAGCTTGAGTCAGTTACACCACTTATAAAATGGGTGCTTACTTGTTAAAAAAACAAACAAAAAAAAAACGTAGTTTTGGTGAGGTGTGCAGTTGTCAGAAAAATAATCAACCGTCATATGACATGTTTGTACCAATTAGGTGACAGGCTTTTCATGATCCATTTTATAAGGTTTAATTACCAATAATAATACCAGGTAGCATTTTTCTTTAATTACGTTCTATGACTTGATCCTCCAGCATCTATGGGAGACATATTAGTGTAGGAAGCACATTGCTGTAAAATGTATTATGTCGTTTTGGGATCATTCTCTGTGGTTAGCAGAGCCCATATGTATGTAACGATGGCATCGGCAGGATTATTAGTCTATTATGTCCTTTTTTGTATGTGGGAATAATTTATAAGTGACAAGTACAGACAGAACGCTGGACTGTGTGACTAATGACTGCTGCTTTCTTCCCTGCAGGTTGTCACATCCGATGTTCTGCAGACGGCTCGTATATTGATTATGCATATGGTGAGTCATCAGCTGCTGCTGCTGGGGGGGGGTGTCATTTTAGGCATGGCGCACAGCAGGGCCTCTTGATTTCTGCTTTTTGACTGTTGTATAACAGAGGATGTGATGTGGCTTACTAGTCAGAGCAGGAGTCCCAGGTGTTAACCTGGCCACCGGTTCACTGTGTGAACTTCAGCAAGTCACTTAACCCTCTGTGGTCCAAGGCTGGGCAGGGTAAAGAGGAAATGGAGGGAGTTGAATGTATAGTTCAGTATGTCCCAGGGGTGACTCTAAAATTGTTTTTCAAGGGGCTAGCAGTTTGGTCAAGGGGGTAGCACATTCTCCAAAAATGTAAAATGTTCCCTTTTACGTAGCTTAATGCATCACCAAGCAAAATATTGAGTATGGTAATAAGGGCATTAAACTGTTGGCTTGGTGGCTTAAAAAGGCTGAACAGGATAGATTTATTGGTAAAGTTAAACAACAATACCAGCGGATCACTTCTGATCCCTTGGCTATTAATGAGGCATTTGTCCAACGCTTTCCGACAGTTCTATATGAAAGGGAAGGGGAATCTTTCATGTGATGAGGGGTTGAGTCATTTTTTAGCACAGATAGTCCTTGCTCAAGTTTTTGAGGCGGATAAACAACTTCTAGAAGCTCCTGCATCTGCTGAAGAAGTTTGTTCTGCTTTATTTTCTCTGCCTTCCAGAAAGGCGCCAGGACTCTGTGGTATTCTGGTGGAATTTTTTAAGCATACAGCAGGGATTCTGGTTCCTGTATTGAAAGGCCTTTTTTATTGGGGTCCTCACAGATGGGATTCTCCCCAGATCTTTTTATGAGGCCAAAGTCCTCCTTCTCAAACCTAGCAGATCGAAAGACGTAGTTAGCGTTTACCGCCTAATAGCTTTGTTAAATGTAGATTTTAAGATTTTAACTAAATTACTGGCAAATAGATTGGCCAAGATAATGTCTACATTGATAGTGCAGAGACGAGCAGGATTTTTCCTGGGCGGAGATATAGTCTTTAATTTACATATATTAATGAATGTTTTGGTGAGTGAAGAGGAGGAGGAGCTTAAGAAGCGGTGGTCTTGCTCGACGCAAAGAAAGCTTTCAACCACGTTAATGGGACCACTTCTGGGAGTCCCTTAAAGACATGCAATTCAGCGACAAGTTTATTTCATGGCTGTGGGCCCTTTATAAGCAAAGCAGCCTTGTTCACATATATTGATGAGCACAGCTTTACAGTGTATAGTGACAGTTTGTTCTGCATGGATTTCCAAGCAAGTGGAAACCTTGTTGTACAGCACTTCAAAGGTCACAGAACATGGTTGTACCCTTCTGTGGTACAACAAAGTTCCAGCTGATTGGAAATCCTCGAGGCAGCTGGTGTTTTTCACAGCACTGTAGCACGCACATAAATCAGTGCAAGTTCTGAACTAAAACCGCTTACCTGCCACGGGAGCGATGTGAAAACACTTTTTTATTAATAAAAACTAAAAACAAAAAAAAACTATACTATAAAAAACTACTAGTTGGGCTACTACATGCTGTCAGCTCAGATTTCTGATTACATCCAGCTTCACAAGCTTCGCTCTTGAGGTCTGATGCAGTCAGAACTCCTTTGTGGCAACACAGGCTGGTTGTGCATGGCTACCCATGTATTATTCTGTACATTACTCCAGCTTTGCCCTTGAGGTCTGATATAATCAGAACCCCTCTGTGACAGCACAGGCTGGTTGTGCATGGCTGCCTATATATTATTCTGTACATTACTCAAGCTTTGTTCTCGATGTCTTAATGTAATCAGGGCCCCTCTGTGGAGCACAGGCTGGTTGTGCATGGCTGCCCATGTATTATTCTGTACATTACTTTAGCTTCACTCTTGAGGTCTGATGCAATCAGAACCCCCTCTGTGACAGCATAGGCTGGTTATGCATGGTTGACCGTATATTATTCTGTACATTACTCTAGCTTCTCTCTCGAGGTCTGATGTAATCAGGACCCCTCTGTGACAGCACAGGCTGGTTGTGCATGGCTGCCCGTATATTATTCTGTACATTACTCATGCTTCGCTCTCAGGGTCTGATGTAATCAAAACTTCTTTGTGGTAGCAAAGGCTGATTGTGCATGGTTGCCCACATATGCTGGCTTTGCAGCGGGAGCCCCACCACTGTATTGATGTGACAGTTCAGTAGGGGCCATTTTAGAACCATGTGCTGCAGTTTATGTCCTTGTTAATACCTTTGTAACGCCTAGATGGCACTATCCCAAGGGCTACTACCCCTGCCTGTTTGACTATGGACAGGTTGAGGGGCCTAGGTCCTATGGCGGGTGCCTCCACCCAGAGGTCAGGGTTTGTAGTGGTTAGACTAGCTTGGTCACAGCCCTCTGAGACCCCTTTTATTCCCTCTAGTGGCTCACACAGTACACCGGAGTTACAGCCCCAATACCTCACGTATACACACTGTTCACTCATATGGATACCACTTACCCTCGAGACTGATTCTGCAGCATGTCTCTGAGGACCCCCTGTAAAATAAGGTTAAACATACACAGCAAACACAATACTGTTTCCATAAGTACCAATACCACAGACAGTATATAGTATAACAACAACAAATCTGATTTATTTAGGGGACAGTAACATGGGAGGGGGAAATCAGGTTAATTGGTGGCATTAAATCACAGTACTGTGCACACCTACAGGGGCTGAAAAGTCACACTCTGGGTACCCAGGTTGGGGGGGGCTAGCCAGGTCCGTTGCCTGGGGTTGCCGGCAGGTGCAGATAGATAGGGCCCTGTAGAAGAAAATATATGCACAACACCCAGTTGTAATCCGGAGCCAGATGGCTCAGTCCATGAAGCAGTGAAACAGCAAGAATTAGATGAGACACTTGTGATTGAAAACAAACTGCAGGGGAATACCCTGACTTGTACTCAAAATACCCAAGCTGAAAACAGGATGGTGGATGTTCTTCTGGATTGCCAGAACAACAAGGCATGGAGACAAAGTCCTTGTGACTGGACCCCACTGCAGTTGATAGCAAATGGATTTAGTCCGAGACAAGCTGGGGTTTACTTCCAGCTTCAACACACAGCACACAGCACTGGGGATTGGAAATAGCGATTCCCCACAAGCACTATGCACATTCATATGTAAAAGGAAAGTACTATACCAGGCAGACTGCTTCTCGATCCTGATGCATTATCAAGCAATTACCCGAGCACACACAGCAGCTTCAGTTCCTGACAGACTGAGCTCGATTCAGCAATTTCTCCAGTCTTCTACAGGGTAAGCCTGGTTTCCACACCTTCTAGTGCTTCTTTTTCCTCTGTAACTCGGATTCAGTCCCAACTGGCACTCATAAGGCTGCAGACGAAACTCAGAGGGCCTCACACAGCTTCCCCAAGAAAACTATACACTGCAGCACAGCGCTCCTTCTTCGCAATCACAACTGATCTAATCTTTCCAGTCACAGAGCAGGGCATTTCCTTTAGCTCCACACCATTCTGCTGGCTGGTTCGGCTGTCACTCACAATAAGACTCCCTCTGTTGGTGGAAAAAGGTGCCAAGGTTAAAACTACATTCCCCAGAGTCACTGCCCATACAATCCACTTGTGGCTGGCTCAAAGTTGAGAGTCCAAGTTCTGATTCGTCCACAGGCTCCATTTTAGGGTCTCCCTATCATCCTGATTGGTCCAAGTCAGCTATTCAGGACCAAAATGAAAGAGTTACACTGAAACAGTTCATGCTGAAATGAAGACAGGTCAGACAAACTACATTTTCTCAGTCACTCTAAATAAATGATTTCTGGCAAACAGTTATGTCTTTCAACAAGGCTCCCTCTGCACATGTAGCAACGGCAGAAACTGAGCAAATTGACAGCAGCCCGGGCGGCATTCGAGCATTAAATACACAGTTCCCCCCATACAAACTAAGTCAGCAAGCAGACAGCTCTTAGAGACAGTACATGGAGGCTCAGATAGCACTCACTTGGAACCACATTTAAACAGCTCAGACGCCGAACACCGCCCGGACTTGGAGCAGTCAGGCAAGCTCCTGGAAGACTTTTGGGAACCCCCATTTGCAGGGGGGTTACACCTTCCATTGTTGTTGCAATGCATTTGAGTTATACTATAGAACTCGGGGGTTGAAAGGAGTGTAGACTACATCACAGAGTTCCAAAATAGGGTAGGTGATGAAGCTGGGGGGGGGGAGGGGGTTAAAGAGGGATGTGAAGAAGTACTGTGTCACTGAACATGTGGTAGGTTCCTGGAATTAGGCTGCCAGCTGAAGCGGTGGAGGTGAAAACGGTGGGGGGCTTCAAGCATGCATGGGATAGACATAGGGGAATTTTAGGAAATAGACAGCGAAGAGGGAGGATCACTGGGCACCATTTAGAATCTGCAGAGACAGACTAGGCAGGGACCATCTGGATAGATTAGGTGGTCCAAGGGGTCCTTTTCCACTGGCAGTCTGTGTTTCTATGATAATGTCTTTGTTAATCTCTTACATTGTTGTCGCAATGGGTTTGTGTTATACTGTAGAACTTGGGGGGGTGTTAAAAGGAACTTAAACTACATCACAGATTTCCAAAATGGTAGCCCAACTGTGTCAATCAGAAACATGCACTGATCAGTAAAGATGGGACAATAACTGAATGGGACAAGTATTTGAAAAACAGCTTCTTTTTCATTTTTTTATAGAACTGTTTAGCCCCGAGTGGCAACCTGCATCATACCTTCAGGTCTGTGCTGCCAGGAGCCCCTCGGCCCCATCTGCACACCCTCCCCCCTGTCATGGCCGGTGTGGATGTGTCTGAAGGTGCCAGTGACTGTCCTTTACGTGGCTCAGTGCGCATACTTTTTACCTGGTTTTCTCTCTTAGCCAGTAGTCCCTCCCACCCTCCACTCCTGGCATGAGCGCAGTAACTGTTAGCCGTTTGCATGCATAGCACCCCTGCCATGAAAGCAAGCTCCCAGGTCCAACTGCAGGGGTCGCTTTGGCACGGGAACCTGCCACCAGCCCTCCCCGACCGAGGTGCACTGCCATGCAGTAGCTACCTCAGTCTGGCCAGCCTACCTATGCGACATCCTAGCTTGGCTTTCAGACTCTGGTTTCCTGGATGGCAATGCAATGCACTGATTCTGGTAGATCGGCGTGACCTGAAATACAGCCTCCACCAAAAAAAAAAAAAAACTTACAGGTTTAACACAGTTTCCCTTTTAATTATTGCATTTCCTCCAACCTCTGGCCCTGCAGAACCACCCCCAGCCCAATCACCGACCTTCTAATGGACTTACCATTTATGCGTCACTTAACCTGGGCACCAGTGTGCAGTGACACGCATGCACGCATCGGGCGGCATGCATGTGTGCAGGTATCTGTTGGCAGGCCCATCCCCCGCTGATGCTTTTGCTTATGCTGTGACTTGGCCTTTGCCAGGTTGCAGTTCTGCAAAGAGACACAGTGTCCTGCCACCCTGAGAGAGGAGGAGAGAGATGTCCCTTGGGTACTAGAGCCTCTCCTCCCTGGCCAGTCCGTGGTGACCCAGGCTCATTCTCGTATGTCTCGTCTAATCTCTAAACAGGTTGTACACAAATCAATGTCCTAAACAATAGAAGTTTGAGGAATTACTCAGTGGCCTACACTAACTCAAATACTGTACTCCAGATAAGAATGACCATGGTAACTAAAAAGCATATGGTTTGGGACAGGAACTAAAAATCTGTACACAAATGTGTACAGTGAGTATGCCTGCCTACACCCTTGAAAGGGACTGCCTGAGATCAGAAGAAGGCAGTACCTCATAATTTTCCCCTTATTGTGGGCTGTCATACCTGATTTTCTTACTTAGCAGGTAATGGGGTGGGGTTGGGGGGTTAGACAGGGGTCAAATTGACCTGGATTTCCTCTTATATTTCACCTATATTATGAGGGGAAGGAAATCACAAATACACTTCTTTATACCTTGGTGATTATTTGGATACCTTTTAAAACTATAGGTTTAATCCCCTTTCCTTGACATTATTAATTGGGGTGCAACATGGAGATGAACTATTTATTATATATCACTACCTGGTGTACTGATCTCATAGGACAACGTTTTTTACCTTCAGAGATTAATGATTCTGCTGCAAAAATAATGCTACCATTGTAAACATTTATAAATTAACTGTAACCCTTTTCTTACTTGCAATGTGTGTAACGAAGACTTTGAATAAAAAGAAATTAAAAAAAAAAAAAAAAGGCAGTACCTGTCCCAGTGGCACTGGCAGAAAAGGGTGTCACTGCAGTGTGGAAGACCTGGATTCACTTCCCCAGTCCCAACTCCCATGCTCTGGGTCAGAGGAATTGGAGGTGCACTAATGAAGCAATATGCTCAGAGACTGTGGGGAGGGAGTAGTAGGATGGTGGTATTTCCTAGCACAGGGTTTCTCAAATGGTGAGGCCAGCCTGCCTGGGGAGGACCCAACCTGTTCCAGGGGAGGCTCAGTCAAGCCTGAAAAAGTACTGTATTTAAATTTAGACTTTTAGATAGTTTGTGTTAAGGGATGAGGGATAAGGCAAACAGAAAGGATAATAGTAGGTGCATTTATGAATTTATTTACATATTGGTGACCAGAAGAGGTCCACTGAACCAGGGCTTATTTTAGGGGTACCCAGGGAAGGATAGTGTAAATAAAATTCAGTAGGTAACTGCAAATAGTCAAGCAGTACAAAATGAACAACAGTGCAAACAAATAGGCACAATGAACAAATAATGAGGGGTAACAATTGACTAATTAGACTGGCGACAGAACAACCAAAATATGGTACTAGGAGCAACAGCAGGAGGGAGCAAAAGGGTCCCTGACAAGTTGCTTAAGAGCAGGCCAGCAGGAGAGAGGCAAAGGTATGTAGGAAGGTCATGCCAGATACACGGGAAACACACACAGAAGGTGGTCTGATCCATGAAGATATTGCAACGAGGGGTATCAATGGCATGAGAGTCAAAATTGTGGGCAAGTTGGCTGGCTGTGGGGGATTTGTAATAAACTGAATCAAATGAGAGCCAGCTGCTTAAAGGAGTATCACTTTAATCCTGATGTACTGTGCAAAATATGCTGCTTTTCTATGGGAGGCCCAAGATTATTTCTATTTGTGGGAGGCTCAAGATCTTTTCCATGGCTTGGGGGTGGCTCACTGTGACAAAGTCTGAGAACTATTGCCCTAGCAGAAGCACAGAAAGGCCGCACTCAGGTGTGATAGTTGAAAAAAACTAACGCACAAACAAGTCAATACACAAATTGCAGTAGAAGGACTTTAATAAATCACAGAAAACGTGCTGAAAGCGTAGCCCAAAGTCCTATGCATGATATCATAAATGTAATGCTTCGTCAGGAGCAATGTTAATGACATGAAGCGCTGGGGTTTTGCGCTATGTTGTCATGAAGTTTTTCGTGACTCAGTAAAGTCTTTCTGCAGCAATTTATGCTCTGAATTTTTTGTACCTCATACTTTTTGAACTTTTACACCTGAGTGCAACTTTTTGTTAATCTGCTTGTACAGTAGCTATGTTTTCAGCCGTGTGTGTGTTTGGTTTGTGGTTTCCATCCGTGTGGTCTTACTCTCCCTGCTGTTTGAGGAGCTCCTTTGAGAGGATGAGATTGGTGAAGCTTTGATGTTGTTTGTGATGTCTTAACAACGGTCTCCCTCCCTCCCTCGAAGGGCTAACATTAGCATAGCTTGCCCCTGAGTGACATCACGTCCTGTCTCGAGATTCCGTGAAATGGCTGCTGGCTTGATTTCGTTTATGGATGATTTAGAAATTTTAATCCCCAGACTGCTGACATCTATAGGTAGGCCCAGTTCCTCATTCCTGAGACCTTTCCATAAGATTTCAGAATTTGCAGGATATGGGAGACTTACCCTTCCCTTTAAGCACTTTTCCATTGGGGACAGGAAATGATTTCTACGGTGTAGCAGTTTGTAGTGTTCCTATTTTCATAAATTGTATTCATACCCCCAAAATGATCCAAATGTAACTACCACAATATGTATTTTTTTACCCAGCTTTTGGCCCCTGAGCTGCTTATTCTATTCAGGGTTTTGCCCCCTCCCATCCCTGTTCAGCACTCCCCTCCCCCACTGTCATGACTTACGGGGATCTATGCAAAGCAGGGCCTGAGAGTGCCAAGGACTGTTATTAAGATGGCTTTAGGTACGTAGGGTTTACTCTGTTTTGTTGTCCCTTGGTGTTCGCCACCTGCTGAGTGGCAGATGGTGCCACGACAGGCCTCGCACGCATGCAGTGTTCCCCAGTGGAGGAGGCAAGCTGCTTGACCCACTGAAGAGGTGGCTGCAGTGGCAGAACCCCACTGAGTATGCTGCCGCACAGCACTGCTTTCTCAACCCCCCCCCCCCAAACTGACTTCGGAGTCTGCTTTCAAACCTGAGTTGCCAGCATGGGAGCTCAACACGCTACTCAGTGTGTGATCAGGTGCCAGCCATATTGTCCTGTTTTTATTATATGGGAAACATTCTGTACAGTTCTCTTCATGTAACCATGAATTTGGAAGTTGCCAATAATATGTCACTACACAGAGTCAGAACTCTGGGTGCTGCTCTGATAGGCCTACAGCTCACAGTTAGAGTTCTGAATCGATGCAGTGGCATCATCAAAACTCTATGTTCCTGGTTCCATGAAGAGAACTGTAGAGGATATAACCCATAAAAAGAGTATAATGAAAAACTGTTTGCAGTTTTAACTTTCATTCGGGTATAGTTAAATATGGAACATTTGGGGAGTTTGAATAGAATTTCTAAAAATAGGACATTACAGGCAGCTGCAGCTGTACACCAATGGGACTGTCCCAACAGACCAGCGACAGTGCAGCACGCTGCATTGTAGGCAACCTGAGTTTGGAAGTGAGGATGGACCCATGTTGGGAGGCATGCCATGGTTGAGACAGCTGCAGCCCAGCAGTGCGTCATGGCTGGGAGGGTTGGCGGCTGGTTCTACCACCACCGCTACCCCTGTGGCTGGACCAAGGAGCTCTTATTTATTTGATTTTAACTGGGTAAGCACACTAGACAACCAAGTGCCTATTTTCAGGTGCGACCCGGGAGATTACAAGTACATTCATGAACATCAGGTAGAAGCAGGTACAGGATACATTTAAGAGCATCAAGCAACAAGGTCAATACAAGAAACAACAGGGGTTTACATTGAAAGCAGACGGTAGAAAAACAGTAAGGTTCACTTATGGAAGGTAACAATCGTCATACCGGGGCAGCAACACTCTAAAGGTTGAGGGTAGCCGGTAGGTAGAGAAGTAACCGTTGGGATAGGGGAGACCCAGAGCCCAATATGGAGAGAGAAACAGTAATGCGCACACGCTGTTTGAGCAGTTGGGCCTAAGCAGATCCAGCACAGTCAGTACTTCTAGAAAGCAGCGAGCTCGCTAGGATAAGAGGTGCAGAGAGCCACCATCTTTGACAGATGAGTTAGGTAGCGACAGCCAGTCAGAGTGGTATAGGTCGAGGGGGTTCATCAAGTGCAGAGGCAGGTAGAGGCTGATTTGAGAAAGCCCCAGAGGGAGGCTTTGAAGCAGGGGTGGGAGGGGGAGGAGCGAGTGCTTGCTGGAAGGGAGTTCCACAACCTGGGCACGTACGTAGTGAAGGCCCAGTCGTCCATTTGGGTGCAAGTATTAGGAACCAGGAGGGCATGAGGGTCACTGGATCTTAAATGGTAGGAGGGGGTAGCAGGTACAAGGGATTCAGTGAGGACTGAAGGGGAACAGATCTGACAACACTGTCTATGAAGTTGCCTACAATAAAGGAGCGGTGCTTTTCCGGTGGGAGCCACTCAAGCCGGGAGTAAAGCTCACAGCGGTGGGTGAGGCGGGGAGCTGAGAGCACCAAGCGACATACACTGTTGTATGCTATGACCCATTTTGTGAGACTGGTTTTTGTGATGTGGGCAAAGGTGACAAGCCCATAGCAGAGCGTGGGTAGGAGGACCCCCAGGCTAAGGCGAGATGGGCAGCTGGGGTGAGACAGCTTTTCGCTCTATATACAAGGCCCAACTTGCAGCTAGTGGCCTTAAATGCATTGCGTATATGCAGATTCAGATCTAGTTGTGGGTCAAGTGTCACCCCCAGGTACTTTACGGAGTCTGTGACATGTAGGGGGGACCCATTGGCACTTGAGATCTTTAGCGGGTCTGGGACAGCTTTTGTCTTGGCTGTTGAGCCAAAGAGCATGGCCTGCGTCTTCTGCAGGTTAATCATAAGCTTGTGATCCCTTAGCCAGGTTTGGATTTGGTCAAAGTCAGAGTTTAGCTTGGTGTTGATGACAGAGCTGTCCTGGGAGCTGGTTATGATGACTAGGTCATCTACGTACAGAGTTGAGTGCCCATGTGCCGGGGCTGAGGGCAGCTCATTTAAGAAGAGTGAAAACAGGAGAGGCCCCAGGACCGAGCCCTGGAGAACCCCCTTAGCTAACCTGAGCGGGCTCAGACAGGGCCTTGTTGAACTTGGTATACTACTGTCTGCCCGAGAGGTAATTATGATCCAGGCAAGGGGGGGGAAGGAATACGAGAGAGGAGCATAGAAGTGCATGATCAACCCGGTCGAAGGCTTTCGAGAGATCCATGAAGATGGCCCCTGTCAGTTTGCCTTGTTCAGTAGTAGACCTGATCTCTGAGGTGACAACGGCTAGGGCAGTGGAGGTGCTGTGCCCTTTTCTGAAGCCATGTTGAGCAGTAAAGAGTAGGTTGTGGATCTGTAGGTAGTGGGCGTCTTTTCCAGAAGCTTGCTGACTGCTGACAGGATTGCTATAGGCCGGTAGTTCCTTGGATCTTTAGAGTCACCTTGCTTGGGGACAGGGACGACTTTGGCCATTTTCCAGATGTCTGGGACTATGCCCGATGTAAGTGATACATTGAAGATGTGGGTGATGGGTCAGGCTAGGATAGGTGCCCCAAGCCTGAGTAGTTTGGGCTCAAGGCAGTGTTGCCCGGCACCAGTGTGAAGGGAGAGACCTACGAGAAGTTTCTGGGTCTCCGTGGTAGAGATGACCCTGAGATAAAAGGGCGGCCAGGGGGTTATCCCACTGGGGGGGGGGGCTGGTCCTTGGGGACATGGGGCAGGTTGGGGAGAGCTGGTAAGTCAGAGAACAGGGAGTTGAAGCCACTGGCAATTGTGAGGGGGTTGTTGCAGTTTACCCCGCCAATGTGAATATGTGACCTGAGCTCTGGCGGACCCTCCGACCGCGTTTTTAATGTTCTGCGAGAAACTCCTCGGGTTTCTGGCTGAGGAGTGTAGTGCAGATCGACAGTACTCACTCTTTGCAGAGCGGGTGGCTCATTTGCATGAGTTACTAAGTTGTTTGTACTCAAGGAGGTCTCTACTGGAGAGCGAGTTCTTGTATCTCGACCAACATTTGTCCCTTTGTTTCATTAGAGACAAAAGGCCGCTATGGAGCCACTTTGTGACAGTGCCCCTCACCCTCCTTTTTGTGAGGGGGGCATGCCTGTTTTGCAGGGGGGTAAAGACAGCCATAAAGTTGTCAAGGGCCCTTGAGGGGTCATTTGTGGCTGTGACCTGAGACCAGTCTGCTTGTCTTAGGTCAGCAAGGTAGTCTCCAACATTGAGTTTGGAGTAGTCCCTCATTTGGATCACTCTGCAGGGGATTTTGGGAGGGGAGATGCCCCATGTACAGTAGATGGGAGAGTGATCCAAGATGACATCAGGGAGAATGCCACAGGAGACGATTTTATCCGGTCTGTTGCTCAGCACCCAATCAATTAGGGATCCCTTGTCTCCATGAGGGAAGAGCCTTGTGGGTTCAGAGATGAGTTGGCTGAGGGCGAGGCCAGCCAGCAGGGGCTCATATTGCTGGATGTTTTGGTCCAGCCAGTTGAGGTTGAAGTCATCTAGCACTAATAGTTCATTCGAGCCAACCATGGGACATAGGCTGTCGAGGATGGAGGAGAGACCTTGCACTCCACCCTTTGGGGGGTTGCAGGCACAGATCAGGTGTACCTTTCTGGTGTTGCCGAGTAGGAGAAGGGCATGAAGGAACTCGCAAGCATGGGATGGGTGTGGCATGTGTCCTATGACAGATACGTTTAAGTGCATCTTATAGTATAAGAGCACCCCACCTCCTCTCTTGTTCTCTGCCTTGTCTTGCCAAACAAGGTTGTAGCCCAAGAGGACACATGCAGAGTCTGGAGTGTGTGGCCTCAGCCAGGTTTCCGTGACCCCCCAAGATGTCAGGGTTGTAATGTGCCACCCAGGCTGTTAGCTCTGCTAGGTTAGGTAGCAAGCTGCGTATGTTCAGGTGCGCCAATCTCAGGCCTTTGGCAGATAGCCAGTCGGGGGGTGGTTTCAGAGAGGGACCAGCAACCAGCGAGCCATGTTTTGGGGCTGGGGTCCCCAGCCCAACCGTGAGGCACGGGGCAGCGATAGTGAGGCGGCATCTAGCCTGACCACGGTGCGGGGGCAGAGGCGGATTTGTCCTGTGGCAATCCCAAGGCGTGGGGGTGATATGGTAAGTGCCCTTGGGCAATTTACTCAGGGCCACTGTACAGGCACAGGTGTCTCAGGAAGGTTATTCAGTGGGTAGGAGGTTGCGTTTCTCTGGGACAGGTGGCCCTAGTAGATTGACCTGATTCCAAAGATAAAGTAGGTTGCTGCTTCAGGTCCAGAAATAGCTATACATACACAAGCGGAATTACTAGGCTCTAATTATAATAACCCAATAGGATGCTGGTCCTAGTTCCAAAATTGCTAGAGCATGCTCTACAGAACAGTAACACAGGCAGTACTAGGTCTTTCAGCTAGCTCTAGTATAGTGTTACAGAACAGCAATACAGGCAGTATTTAGTCATTTAACTAGTTCTGGTAAAGACAGGGTAAAAGCTATACATGCATACTTTTAGTGTACCAGCAAGCATGGCACAGGGCCAACCAAGTAGGAGGATGTGATGGGCATCCCCTGTCTAATGAGAGGAGCTAAAGAACATTTAATGGGAGGGGGGACCGGAGCGGGTGGGCAGGAGAAAAATTCCCTCCGGCACGGAAGAGCAGCCCCATGTCCCGAAGCCACACAGCCCTTTTTTTGTTTTTAAAAGGCAGCCCCGGACTTCCGGTGATGTCACGGATACTATGACTGCCTAGTTCGAGTGGCTTCCCTGAGTGATCCCATCAACCGCCCTCCAAAGTTCACAAATCCAGTACCATTCTTCAAAGTCTTTCACCGGAGGGCACCGAGAATGCCCAGGAAACTGGAGGAAGCAAGTCTTTCGGTGCTGGCACAGCACGAAGAGGAGAGATCGGCTGATGAGGGGTCAGGCAGTGAGGACTCCCGGGCCTTGGGTTCCTCTCGTCAGAGCAGCGTGCGCCCAGGTCAGGCCCCGCACATTATCTTACAGAAACAAATGGCCCAGATGCTAGCCGAGTTGAGATTTCAGGAAGGAAATGAAATCGACGGCAACGGCGTTGCGCACTGACACTGATAAACTAGAGAAGCGCCAGGAGAGTGGGGAGAGCCGCATAGCTGCAACGGAGGACCAGATGGTGGATGTAGAGCAAGCCGGGGTGCAGATTCATAAGGAGCTGAAAGCTCTGCAGGCCCGAGCAGAAGATGCCGAGTGTAGGAGCAGGAGAAACAACTTAAGGCTGTCAGGGGTCCCGGAGGGCTCTGAAGGGTCGGAAATGATCCCCTATCTACAGAAGATATTAAAAGAGCTGCTTCACCTACCAGATACAGTTACTCTGGAGCTCGAGAGAGCACGTCGCACCCTGGGCCCGAGACCTCCACCAGGATCCCGCCCCCGCACTATCTTAATCCGCTTCCTCAGATACCAAGAGAAGGAAGTTGTCCTGCACACCGTCTGGAAGTTGGGGAAAGTACTCCTGGAAGAACACTGCCTGTATTTTGATAATGACTACTCCCCGGAGATAATGGCGCGAAGACGAGCCTACACGCCCTGCCATGAGAGCATTGAAGCTGGCGGGAATCAAGTTTCGCACGCCGTATCCCTCTAGGATGCTGGTCCTCTTCTCCGAAGGCACACGCACATTTGAGACAGCCGAGGAGGCCGCGGTGGAGCTTTGGAGCAGGAACCTGGAAGTACCTCAGATCAACACCAGCAGGGAACCCTCAGTCTCATCCAAACTGGCCCAGAAAATGTGGAGCAGTGGCCAGAGGAATGTGCGGCGCAGGCAGGGCCTGGAGGCCCTCCAGAAGATTGTGGGCACCTTATGAGCATCTCAGCCGGCCACAGAGAAGCAGCAACAGCAGAAGGATTGAAGTGAACACTTGAAACTGACGCAAGTATTTTTTCTTTTACACGCTGGCCTCGGAGGGAGATATTTAGCGGCAAGGCAGCAACAAGACTACCATTGATGATCAGGATAGCCCGGGGGGGGTAGGGAGGAGGGAGATTACACGGATAGGGAGGGGGGAGGTGGGAGCTACCCAGACATCGAGGCCTGTTTTAGGCCAGAAGGGCCCCCGAGACAAGTGTGATTCTGCAGTCCCATTATGTGATGGTTGAGGTGGGGAGGGCATGGGAGGGAATGGAGAGGTGGGATCCACCCTGTCAGCGGCCTCCGTTGGTTCCAAGGTAATTTAGAGCTGTAGAGGAGGCAGGCTCAGCTTCAGGACTGAGGTCCCTCGGGGAAATATGGCTCGAAAGGCGGAGAGGGGGTGAGCAGGGAGCTGGACCCGCCTGGAGGGGGGGGAGGATGGATGGGGTACTGGGCTGGGCTTGGGAATGAGGTCTGCCTCCTGGGACTCTCAAAATCCTGCCAAAATGGAATGATATAGATGCAAGCCCTTATGGATGGCAGGAGAGACCTCTTCCAGACCCAGATGGCCTTGTCTGAGAAGCTGCTGGGCAAAGCGGTCCGGTGTTGTGGGAGTACAGGGAACGGAAAGGTAGGGGAAACGATAACGTTGCAGAGTCACCTTGGAATAAAAGACATGGCAGACAGTACATTTATAGTCCCAGAACTGATGCTGAAAATAAAAGGCAAATAAACACTTGATACGAGACTTTACAGCTGCCTTTTGAGGTGGGGGAGGTGGAGGGGAAGGTTTGAAGATTGGGCTACGGTGAAGGACAGACTATGCTGCCGGTGAATGGGGGGTCCTTGTTCCCCCGTCCGCACTCGTTGGGGTGGGGACCCTCCGACTGGCAACGGGTGGACTCTCGGTTGGAAATGGGGGAATCCCGGATGGGGTTTGATTGGGGATGAATGGGCGCCTGAAGGGGCGGTGACCTCGATCGCCCACTCTGGCCTTATGCAGGTCCCTCCCTGCATCCTGCCAGGGGTGGCTGGGCTCGGGGACCCACTCACTCTGTTCGAACCTGGGGCCCTCGTGGGGAGGGGGGTGGCCCCCGGATTCCGGACCACAACCATGGGGTGCCCGTGGGGTGCCTGGTGGTCATGACCCTTCTCCGCCCTTGCATTTAGAGGCTGAGAGATATGGTGGCCCGACACCCCCCCCACTAGGCAGCAGTGGGTAGGTAAACACCCCTATCCGACAGACCCTATAAGGTCCTGTAGGTACCTCTGAGGTTGGACTGAGAGGCCTTGGAGGACGGTGCTCACCCACCATGTTTTGGTTTGCCTCTAACCCCACGGGCACTAGTATATGGTGCTAGAATATCCTATATCCCTGCTGGGATGTGGGCTGTGTCTCCCTTTGCCATTATGGAACTAGGGGAACTTAGGCTCATCTCCTATACACCCCAGGATGGATATCTCTCCCCCTAAAAAGAGTACTCCCTCTCTCACTATACTATAAGAGGGATCATAGGCGGGCCATATGGCACCTAGGCCCCTCACCTATTCCACTTTCCCTTTCCCTTGGCACAAAGTGCTACAGCTCAGGGCTCTGGGCAATTGGTAAGGGTTTCCTTACCACGAGATCAGGTTTTCTGATCTGTGGAAGTACTCGTTGTGAGTTAAGTATGATTGCAATACTAAATGGTTGTTGTATGTTAAGTACTGTTATTCATAAATATGATTTGTTGTTGAGTGGTTACTGTTGTGTCACAATCGCCAGGTCTGAGTCATTGGGAGCGGCGAGGGTGTGGTCCGGGGGTGGTGGACCCGGGGCCCTTGGGGGGCGGGTGAGCAGGGATTATACCTCATATATTCATGAGTCGTAATGAGTTCCCCCAGAGTTAAATTGGTGTCACTCAACGTCAATGGTCTGGTGTCACCTATAAAGCGATCCAGGACTCTGTCATTTGTTAAACGCTCTAAGGCAGATTTAACGTATTTACAGGAGACCCACATGACCCACTCCGAACATGCCAAACTGGCTAAACTGAGCAAGGGTCAGACCTTCTTCTCTTCGGCCAAGGCGTGTAGACGGAGGGGAGTTGCAATAATTGTTTCTCCTAGTATCCCCTTCAAGGCAGAGTACAGCTGGGCTGACCCAGAAGGCTGTATGGTATTAGTACAGGGCGCAATAAACAACAAATTAGTAACCCTGGTAAACATATATTTACCCCCAGGTACCCTGAAATCACAAATGAAACCTCTGCTGGATAGGATTATACAGAAGACCAAGGGAGTCCTCATGATGGCCGGTGATTTTAATCTTACCATCGACCCTAATCTGGACTCCTCGAATATCAGACCCCCCCAAGATGTCGGCAACCCAAACGTACTTTAAGAAATTCATAGGAGAAGCGGGCTGGTGCAACGTATGGAGGAAGCTCCATCTGCAATCCCGGAATTACACTTACTATTCCCCAGTGCACCGTACATACTCTAGGATTGACCAAGTATACACACAGGTCGAACACCTGGGTTTATTACACGAGGTGCAGATTGGGGACATCTCCCTCTCTGACCATGCTCCCCAGTCTTCCCTGTGGGACTTCGACCTCCAGCCCAAAAAGACACTTTGGTGGCTTAATCCATACTATCTGCGCTCTAAACAATTCGGGGAATTTCTTGTAGAGAAAATTCAAGAGATAAAAGCAGATAACCCAATTGCGGACTCACATCCCTCAATCTACTGGGACACGGTTAAGTCCGTGCTCAGGGGCCATATCATAAAATACACGGCGGAACAGGAATGACAGCGCAGGGTGCAAAGGCTTAGACTGGAGGATGCCCTCCATTTTCTGCAGATGGCACATAAGCAGGGGGACTCATCGATCCTCCCCCAACTGCAGCAAACCAGGTATGAGTTGGACAGGCTTATATATCAGCAAACAGAGATAGCCTTAACCTTTTTACGTCAGAAGTTTTATGAGGTGGGGCCGAGAGCAACGCGGTTATTAGCTTATCAAATCCGGAAACAAAGAAAGGCCGCCACAATTCTATCAATATACCACCCTAATCGTGGTCACCACCTAACCAGGGCGCATGACATTGCGGAGGCCTTCACCGCATATTATAAAATGTTATACACCCCTGAGAGTATGGCCTCCCTGCGGCACATATCAAATTCCTTCAGTCGATTGCCCTGCCACGACTCACAGAGGAACAGAGCGAAGCCCTGGTAGTCCCGATCTCCGAGAGTGAGCTAGGCCAAGCTATCGGTAATGCCAAATCTTTGAAAGCCCCTGGCCGTGATGGCTATGGCGTGGAATTTTATAAAGTAGTCAGGCCATGTGTCTCTTCTAACCTCCTGGGCGTTTTTAACGCTGTGTTAGAGGGAGACCCCCCCATCATGGTCATATGCCTCGATTTCTGTAATCCCCAAAGCCAATAAGGACCCACAATTTTGCTCCTCGTACAGGCCCATCTCGGTACTTAATCAAGACTATAAATTATTTATGAATATATTAACCCATAGGGTGGACCAGGTACTTCCACAACTAATTCATAAAGACCAAACGGGCTTTGTCCGGTCCCACACCACTGCAGATAGTATAAGGCGAACTCTCCACCTTGTCCACCATGTACAAAGTTCGGGAATTCCAACCCTGCTGGCCAGTCTAGACGCTGAAAAGGCGTTTGACAGGGTGGCATGGCCATTTCTATACACAGCCCTACATAAATTCGGTTTTCCCCCTGCTTTACTTGCAGCACTTAAAAACATTTATGCTTCTCCACAGGCCTGTGTCAAAATAAACGGACACCATTCTGCCTATTTCCCTTTGCACAGGGGGATGAGACAGGGGTGCCCCTTTTCCCCTCTTCTGTTTGCAGCCTTTATCGAGCCGTTAGCCCAGAAAATAAGGGAGGACAGGAGAATAGAGGGGGCGGAATTAGGAGGGGTCGAACATAAAATAGCCCTATATGCAGAAGACATCCTCCTTTACTTGCGTAACCCTGATCAGTCCCTTCCTTTAATCAAACAAACCTTAGAAGACTTTGGACTAGTCTCGGATACAAATTGAATCTTACCAAAACTGAACTGCTCACCTTCCATTATGTCCCTATGCCTGGAGTACAAGAGGTTGTTCCAGGCAGATGGAACCTGGATAAATTATGGTACCTGGGGGTCTCCATTCCTAAGAACCCCCGAGATTTCTATAAATATAATTACTCTCCTTTTATGCTCCAGGCTAAGAGTGACCTGGCCTCTTGGACGACGCTCCCTTTGGGCCTAGCTCGGAGGATCGACCTGGTAAGGTTGATTGTTTTACCAAGAGCCCTATACCTATTTCAAAACATCCCTATTCACTTACCTTTAACGACATACAAAGAAATAAACTGTCACATTTCTAAATTTATTTGGGCTAGCAGTAAGCCAAGAGTCTGTCTGAAAATCCTTACGCTGCCTCGAGACAGAGGTGGCCTAGGCCTTACAGATCTGAGGCTTTATCAGCAGGCTATCTGTGTGATGCACATGATGGCCAGACAAAACCAGGGGTACTCCCCACGCTGGCTGGACATAGAGCGAGCATTGATAGACGATTACACCTTCCACTGAATTATCACCCTACAATAGCTGGAACCCCACATAACCACATGAACCCCTGGATAGCGGCATTACTGCGGGGATGGCAAGGTGTTAGGAAAATCTACCAACTAGGCCCTTTTCTACCCCTCATATGCCCAATCCCCAGCTTGGTGACTTTAGGGCCAATAATTTGGATATTGGCTTGCAATGGGGTAAGCTGCTGAAATCACCTCAGGCAGTTAGTTTCTAAGGAGTTATGCTGTCATACACGGAAATTCAAAGGAAGTACAGTTTGCCACATCGAGACTTTTTTCGATATCTGCAGATTAGACATTACGTAAACGGCTTACCCCGGGTGTGGGAGCAAGAGGGACACCCATTATTAATACAGAAACAAATGATACTTAATGGGGCCCCAAACCAGGGCCATTTGATATCACAATATTACCAGGCCTTAAATCTGCATAGCGATGCCCAAATAGGGAAGGTAATGGAGCAATGGATCAAGGAATCCGGCTACCAGATTACCTCCCAGGACTGGCGGAGAGCCTGGAGATACATGGCAAGACTCTCAAGCTTGACATTCATGGAATTCACATGGAAATGCCTAATCAGATACTTCAGAACCCCTGTGATAACCAGCCACTTTAAACTTAACCACCCATCTAGCTGCTGGCGCTCTGCCAGGATAGAGCAGATCACACACATATATGTATGGCATGCCCGGCCCTACAACCATATTTCACACATTTGCAGACCCACCTTCAGGAGCTGTTAGACCCCAGCTTCATCTATCTATGGAGATGTTTCTATTCGCTGTGCTACCTGAACACCTCTCTGCCCCAGTCACTAGATATTTGCTTTTGATACTTCTTGCCGCAGCAAAGAAAACTATTACCAAGCTGTGGTTGACACCAAAGACTCCTACGTTTCAGGATTGGTGGGAAACTACTAGACAGATTTATGTTATGGGAAAAATAACACATAGTCTAAATGACCAAAAAGAAAAATTCACCAGCAGATGGATCAGGTGGCAGATATACTACATACTAAAAGACCCCACCTTCACGCCCTAAAGGTGTAACAGTTTGAATGAGGTCCCCTCCTTATGGGTCTGTGTCAGGGGGACGGGGGACAGATGAATAATGGGCCCTGGGGTCCGCCTCTTGGGACCACATCGTCTGACAATGGGAGTCTCGATGTAGGGCAATACTCATGACTGTAAGAGCCAGATATTATGGCATACAGAAGGTGCGTATATGGAATCCAGCAGATCCTGCTGTTCACGAAACCCTGGAAGTTTAGCAGAACCCACCACAGAAGAAGTTTGGAAGTCAAGCCACTACCTGGGGAGGTAAGAGAACTGTATATTGGTCTCTGCTGCCCCCCCCCCTTTTTTTTTTTCTCCTTGGACTTCACCTATTAAGGACATTGCTGTGGTAATCATGGCCCTATGGACTGTACCCAAGCAGAATGTGATATGATGGTTACAAATGTATTTAACTACTCTGATCTGGTTGATTTGTATGTAAATAAGTTATAAAATCTAAATAAAGAAGATCATTTTAAAAGGCAGCCCCAAGGCCAGCGTTGTTATTCCCTTTCCCGAGAAAGTCCAGGGGAGGTCTGCCCGACCATGGCAATCTGCCGGCGCCTCAAACCCCGGGTCCAGAAAAGTCCATTGCAGGAGGGGGGGGGGGGACCCACTGTAGAAGGGTCTCCCTCACCTCCCTCTGTCCCTCGCAGCAGTCTTGTTCCTGCCACAGAGGGAAGCTGTGTGTGGTTGTGCGAGGCCAACTGAGGCATCTCCCAGGCCAGTTGGGGGGGGAGAGAAAAAAGGGGAGTAAAATGGTAGCTGTCTGTATGGCAGCTGGGACCCCTCTGCCTGATCAGGGTATATCCATGTGAACAGGGTACATCCCTGAAGCCAGATGAGCCACTGGTCAGGAAAAAATGTCTATGGCAAAAAAAATTCACACAGATTTGTCTTTTTTTGATAGTATGCTCTCTATAAGCAGAATTAAGAACTAGATTTCTAGGTTCGATACTTGCCAAGTGCATGACACTGTCTCCTTGATTACACAGAGAATAATATATGGGCAACAGCATGTAACAAGATTTTTTTAATTCACCCTAGGTGAGTGATAATGCATAAACTGCAAGGCTGAATGAAGGTCAGGCACTTTATGCAGGTATCTTACTGAAGTTGTGTAAAAAAAAAAAAAGCAGTTTTTACTGATGCCTGTACTTTACTTTAATTACTAGACCACAGTCTGCAGGCAGGAGAGGAGTGGACCAAATATAAAAAACTACATCTTGCTTACAGCTGTTGTGTCTCACCCTCAGTGCTATGTGTGAGAGCGAGGCAGTTCTCCATCACATACACTTGGGTGTAATGTCACACAAACTTGTGTGTAATGCAGTGTGTGTACTGGATCATTTTCAGTACTGATTTTGGGTTGGAATAGACCCCAACCAAAATGATATATTTGTTAAAGGAGCGTGGATATGTTGTTCATCCACACTCTTTGACATGTCCCCTTCCACTTTAAATCTCACCGGAAGTCTTCAAGCTGGCTCCTCCCACCCACCCGGGTGGTGTATATACCTCGGCTCCACCCCATGATGCCAGATATTCCTTTCTGCTGGAAGATTCAGATTGCCTCCCTTGTGCTCACGCATCTTGTAGGCCCTGGCTTTCAAACCTTTGGTCCTTCTGAAAATTTGCATTGTTCGCATTGGCGATTGCAAGTTCGCTGCTTCAATTCTGGAAGACAAGTCTTCCCTGATTTCGCCGGTGCCCTTGTGGCCCTAAAATGTCATGCACCTATCTCCATGCCACGGCGCTCATTGCCTTGGTGTTGGCTTTATGACACTCGAAATGCGATATGTGTCTCGCCTTTCATCCCAGTGTCCTTGACGACCGTCTCGCACGCCTGAAACTGGGGAGGCCGGAGAAGAGGAACCCTCTGGTGAAATCCAAGGAGGCTTGGTGGGTGGTTTCCATGGCTGCAGGATCCACCAAGCAATTGGAATGCATGCAAGCGTTCGAGGAGGAAGCGGCCTGTGCTGAAGATACTTCTCGGAGCTTCTTCGTTCCACTCAACCTGGGCTCCACTTTCTCGGGTTCCTTCCGAGAGTTGTGCCAGTCTCTCCTGACCAAGGGAGAGGCACCTGCAGGTTCGCATTCCTCTCGATCCCGTAAGTGGGAGAAGGACCTGGGATCGCCTTCGTCTCAACGGAGATATTCTTGGGAGCGGGAGAGATCTCGATCCCAGGAGCATGCGGTCTTGACCTCGGTCGAGATCACTTCTTTGGCCGCTGGCTTTTCAGACTTGCCGTTTGGTCAGTCGACCGAATTATCGATTGACGATGTTGAAATCGTGATCGATCCGATTTCAGACTCTGGTCGACGAATCCCTCGATCAAACCCCTAATCTGGTCTTCCAGATGATGAGACCCAGTCTGCTGGGACTCCCATCGATGAAGTGGTCCCTGATCCTGGGAATTCACCGTTCCCGCTGGTGTCTCGCGAGCGACTGATTCAGTCCGTCCAATCTCAATCGGGGTCTCGGACCCCCTTTACCGACAGGCCGAGGAAGAGCCATAAATGCTCTAAAAAGAGGCGATACCATCGGTCATCCTCGTCCTCCTCGGATGAAGAGAGGCTCTGGCGGTAAGTCCGGTGCTACGAGGACCTCATGTGGCAACAGCTAATTTTGACCAGGCACAAGCCAACTCAAGCTTCTACACCGACCATTACCTGGCTTTCACCTCCTAGGCCGAAGCAGACTTCCTCGGAGCTGATTAAATCTGTTCCTCTGCCCGCGGAGCCAGCAAAACCACCAGCTCGGCCCAAAATGGTCTCTTCACCGATTCTGGTGGAACCACTGCCCAAACAGCCTGTGGGAGGTGCTCCTTTCAAGGAATACAGACCAGACACCGGGCTTCCCTGGTGGTTGTCGGTCACAGTCACCCCAGACCGCCCTCGGCGGGTTGAAAGTGACTTGGGTGGTCAGCCGTTATACCCGGATTCCTCAATTCAGATGTCACTGGCTTGCATTCTCATCCAGGGGATGATGACTCAACCATTGGCTTAGAGATGGAGGAAGGTCCCTCATCTTTCCAAGGGATTCTTCGCCTCATCTCTGAATCTACAGGAATGCCCATGGAGCCAATCCAGAAAAAGGTGGAGTACCCTCTTACGGACATCCTTAAGAGAGGGGATACCCCGACAGAGGCCTTTCCTGTGGCCAAGGCTATTGTTGGCCTGGCCTTAGAACTCTGGCAGCGCCCTGCCTCTTCTCCAGTTCCGTCTACCCGCATGGCCCACAAGTATGCGGTGCCCATGGGGTCTCTTGTGGAGTTCACAGAGCACCCTTCGGCCGAGAGCCTGGTGATCGCCTCTGTGTTCAGGCATACTGGCAGTTCTGCTGACACTGACCAACCTCCTGATACAGTCCAAGCTTTTGGACCATTCAGCCAGGAAGGTCTGTGCGGCTTCCTCCTTGTGCCTTCATCAAGCAAGTTCATCCGTCATCATGGCACACTTCTCTCATGCCCTCCTAGGGGCGCTGGATGAAGTCCTCCCACCTCTACCTGCGGACATGCAGACCGTTGCCAAACAGCAGCTTCAGATGGCCCTGGACATTGGGGATTCTTGTGCCCACTCGATGGCTTGCCTCTTGTTGGCAGGGCTTGGCTGAGGCTCTCCTTCTTCCCGGCAGATACCCAGCACAAACTAGCTGATGTGCCCTTCCTAGGGACTGACTTGTTTGGCCCGGGAGTGGCTGGTCACCTTCAGCACATTGAGCAGTCCAGTGTCACCTTGGAGGCTACTTCTGCCAGGGGTTCTTCGGGCAAGAGCCAGTAGAAGAAAAAGAAGCCTTTTTGGCATTCTTCCCTTGCGGCTCAGCAGTCCTCCTTCCAAGGTGGACAGCAGCAACAGCAGCAGGCTCTAGCTTGGTGCCCCCAACCCAAGCCCAGGCCCCAACAGGCCCACAAAGGTGGCTGAGGTTCAGGCCCTGGAGCCTCCTCCTCCTCCTCTTCCAAGCCTGCTCAGTGATGTGGGGGGCTGTCAACCCCTCTCCCATCACCTCAGCTCTGATTCTTCCTGTGGTGGGCTGGCTTCGCCACTTCCTTTCCGCCTGGTCAGTCAGTTCAGACAGGTGAGTTCTCAAAAGTGGTCAGTCAGGGACTGCCTCTGGAATTCAAGCAGTACCCTCCAAGCCGAGCCCCGCCCCTCAGGAGGAAAGAGTAACCACTCAGACCCAGTCGGCTCTCGGAGACTACATCGCTCAGCTCCCCCTGAAGGAGGCAGTAGCTCCAGTGGCGGATCCTCCAGCAGATGCAGGCTTTGTCTCCAGTTACTTCCTGGTGCCCAAGCGGATGGGGGCTGGTGCCCCCATTCTAGATCTACACGACCTGAATCAGTATCTCAGGCCACGCATCTTTCGGATGGTCACCTCTTTTCCAGATCATACCATCCTTGGAGTGAAAATGTGGTTCTGTTCACTGGATCTGCAGGGCGCGTTCTTTCATGTCCCAATCCGTCCGTCCCATCAGCGGTTCCTCCGCTTCAGGGTCGAAGGGACCATGTAAGAGTTCCGAGCCATGCCGTTCGGCCTGTCATTGGCCCCACGGGTCTTCACCAAATGCATTGCAGTGGTGGCCGCCCATCTCAGGCATTTGGGTGGGGGTCAGGATTTATCCTTACCTCAACAGTTGGCTCCAAGCAGGATCCACCCAGCAGGAGGTGGAGAGGTCCAGGGACCTGACCCTCCAGACCTGCTTCCAACTTGGCCTCCTGATCAATGAAGCTAAGTTGGAACTTGTGCCTTCTCGGGTGATGGGCTTCATTGGGACAGAGCTCGACTCTTGTCAAGCCAGAGCTTGGCTTCCGGCGGATAGGGTGGAGGTTCTTTCCGCCATTGCCCAGTCATTTCTGGTTGGGCACTTGCGCCCTGCCCAGAACTTTCTGCGCCTTCTGGGTTACATGGCGGCGTGCACCTCAGTGGTCGATTGGGACCGGTTGCACATGTGCCCCCTCCAATGGGAGATGGCCGCCCAGTGGACTCAGCACCACGGTCATTTTGACCAGCTGATCACTGTAACCCAGAAGATGTGGGACATGCTCCATTGGTGGACTGTCCCAGACTGGTTGCAGGAAGGGATCCCATTTGTCCGCCCCGAGCCGATGGTCATTCTCACGACCAATGCCTCTCTCACGGGCTGTGGAGCCCACATGGGGGACAAAAGGGCCCACGGGTTGTGGACCCATGAGGAGTCCCAATGCCACATCAACGTGTTGGAGCTCAGAGCAGTCAGACTGGCACTGTCAGCTTTTGCTCCTCTGCTCCGGGGTCAAGTGGTTCAAGTCCAGACAGACAATACTATGACCATGTACTACCTCAACAAACAGGGCAGCACGCACTCTCGTTTGCTGTGCAAGGAGGAACTCCGTATCTGGACCCTCGCAAGCCGGTTGGAGGCAGATCTCCTAGCCATCCACATGGCAGGAGCCTCAAACCATCTGGCGGATGCTCTTAGCTGCTTAGGCCAGACATCCCACGAGTGGTCTCTCCATCCTGAGGTAGCTTATAGCCTGTTGTCCCACTCGGGCACACCGATGGTGGACCTGTTTGTCTCCAGGGAAAACACCAAGCTGAGGCTGTTTCATGCCCCCCCCACAGCAGCGCTCGCTGCAGGGGGATACCTTCTCGAGGCCGTGGACCCCAAGCCTCCTCTACGCCTTCCCTCCATTTCCCTTGATCCACAAGGTGCTCCTCAAGGTGAGGAGGGACAAGGCGAAGGTGATCCTGGTAGCCCTAGACTGCTGCGCCAGTTCTGGTATCCAGATCTCCTCAGCCTCAGTTGCAGGCACCCAGAGCGGCTTCCAGCACGCCTGGACCTGATATCACTTTCAGGGGAAGGTATTCCATCCAGACCTTCAATCCCTGCGCCTCACTGCCTGGTACCCGAGCGGCTAGAGTTCCAGGATTTGGGTCTTTCCGAAGATGTCTACACCGTGGTGGAGGCATCCAGAAAGGAATTGACCAGGAAATGTTATGTTTTCAAATGGAAAAGGTTTTCCATTTGGTGTCGGGGCGAGGGCCTGGACCCTCTGTCCTGTCCAGTGGCTAACATTCTCGACTACCTTTGGTCTCTCTCCAAAGGGGATCTTCGGTCATTGACCCTTAGGGTGCACCTAGCAGCCATCTCCGCTTACTGGGCACGGGCCGGTCAGCCGACTGTGGTGCAGGAGACAGTGTTCTGGTGCTTTTTCAAAGGTTGAAGAGTAGAGTAGAGTAGCTGGCAGTGCAAAGGTAGGGGCAGAGGGTAGAAGCTTATGTTCAAGGCCATCAGGGCTACCATATTTGTGAGGATTAAGAGCAAGCACTGTCTTAAAGGGGCACTGTCAACTTTACTGCGTGGCATGAGTAAAGATGCTGCGCATGCCTGATGCTCTAGTGCATGTGCGGGATTTCGGTTGCGGTTTTAAAAAGCAATTTGCTCCTCTCTCTGTGCTCGTTTTTTGGCGGTATGCAGCAACAAGGGTTAAATAAAGGCAGATCTACTGGAGGAATTGAGTTTTGCACCTCGCATCTCCGAAAGTCGGACTTGGGGACTGCGCTTGTAGCAGCTGCGCTGTCTCGTTGAGATAATGCTTCCAGTGCACGGGTGAGTTTACGTTGGGTCGAGCAACCAGCTTCTAATTAAAAAAATAAGCAAAAATAAGAAAATGTATTATGATTGACACACATAAGGGAATAGTAGGGACAGTAAGTTGTACGTGTGTGTGAGGAGGCACACTGCATCCATACATAAAACGAAAAACTGTCCAGCAAAGCTGACAGTGCCCCTTTAAGACAGTGCTTGCTCTTAATCCTCACAAATATGGTAGCCCTGGTGGCCTTGAACATAAGCTTCTACTTCTGTCTGCCCCTGCCTTTGCACTGCCAGTTACTCTACTCTTCAACCTTTCTTTCTCCTCTGCAATAGTTCCAGATGCGTGGAAATAGGCTATAGTCATTGCTATCCCTAGAGGTGGTGATCCATCCTCTCCAGGTAATTATCGTTCCATCTCTCTCTACCCTGGCTAAATTACAGGAACACCTTGTACTATCGTAACTTTCTTCCTTTCTTGACTCCTCCTCCTCCTCCTCCTCCTTCACTCCCTTTCAGTCTGGTTTTAGAAAATCCACCTCCACCTCTGCTTCCCTCCTACAGCTTACGGACTCAGTCCTTACTGGAATGGATCAGGGACTGATCGCATCTAACATTTTTGTTGATCTTGCTAAAGCTTTTGACGGTGTCACATCCCCTCCTTCTAGATAAGCTAAAAGTGTCAGATCTTTCTGACTCTGCAGTCAACTGGTTTAGCTCTTATCTGTGGGGTAGATCACAATCTGTCCAGACAGACTGCTCTACTTCATCTTGTCTCCCTATCTGCTCAGGAGTCCCTCAAGGGTCTGTCCTGGGTCCTATTCTTTTTTTTCCATATTCTTGAATGACCTTCCCTCTGCCTTTTCCTATGCGTTCATTCGTATGTATACTGATGATGCAGTTATTTTTGCATCTGGCTCCTCTTCTCATGACCTTACTTCGCAACTTCAGCTTGACTTTGACAATGTTCAGTATTGGTTTAAGTCTAACCAACTATCCCTAAATGCCAAAAAACTGTCTCCATGACATTTGGTACTCATCAGAGGCTTTCTAGACTTGCCTCTCTCCCTTCTTTTCACACCCTTGATGGTGCTATTATTGACGTCTTGACTTCTCTGTTCATACTGATGCCATTTGCCAAAAGCTTCACCCCTGGCTTGGTGTATTTTACAGGAACAAAGTGAGTATCCCACGTCCTATACACCGGGAGATTGTTTTAAAGATGATCCTCCCTATTTTTGATTATGGTGATATAGTCTACAGTGGAACTCCCAAATCCATCCTTACCAGACTGGACCTTCTTTTCAACTCTTCATCAAATTGCATTAGATTGTTCCCTACGTACTCACCACTGTTCACTCTACTCTACTCTGCTCTGCTCTTTCACTCCCTTCTCTTGATGCCAGGCACCTTTCCCACTGTGCCTCCTTTTATATCTAAATTCTGGTTTGGTTCCCTTCCTTCCTTACTTTCCTCTTATCCTATCCCTCAGCTTCCTGCTATCCTTTACGTAACATTTATTTTCATTCCCTCGTTATTCCTTTTAGGAAATCGACAGCTGGTCAGTCTGCCTTCTGTTATCACTTTCCTGAACTTTGATCGTCCCTTCCTTTGTCCATTCACTCTGCCTCTTCGGTGTTCTCTTTAAAGTCTCTCCTTTGTGACTTTTTTTCTCTCTGTCCTGCATCTGTCCTTGACCCTCTTCCTTCACTTTGTCATTAGGTTTGCCCTGGCAATCTGTTTTCCCTTACCTAGACATATCTTATTCTGATTGTATTTAAAGTTTAATATTTCTTCATTTAAATGACATTGATATATATATTTTCTCTGCAAAAAAATTGTGTTACTGCAACAGTTAGGGTTAATATTAAAGTGACAAAAATAGGGAAATGTGATGTTATGGTTTCAAACCCTAACACCCCTGTCCCACTCCTGAAGCGAATGAGGAGTAGTCTTTGTTGCGGTTGTCAGCCATTGCAGTAACAGAAAAGCTGAGATATGATGGAGCTAGATATGTATGTTTCATGAGTGCACAGAATGGGGTGAGGGTTGTGGTTGACAACTGCAGGGAAGACCCCCCCATTTGCTTCAGGGGTGGGGCAAGGGTGTTAGGATCTGAAACCCTGACATCACATTTACTTACTTTTGTCGCTTTGAAATCAACCCTAACTGTTGCATTAATGCAGTTTTTTGCAGATAATTTCCTTGTATTTTGCCTGTGGGAGCGCAAGGCCCTCCGGGCCCTGTGCTCCCATCCCTCCATAGTTGCGTATATGCATGTTACACTTCCATTTGTAGGACAACAGCAACCAGACTGTTCTGCATAGCTTTGTTACCCCACCTCATGAACCCGCATTGAAAAATTTTCAACCTCACTGAAATGTCATTCAGCCGCAGGCACGAAAATACATTTTGGGCAAGATTTGAAAAATGACAGCTGTCATGTTCATGAGGTGGTGTAAATAAATAAATGGCTGTCTTGAAAATTTGGGGTGAAAATATGTAAAATTAGGAAAGTTACTAGCATGCATAGCTAAATTTCAATGGATCCGCATAACTTTGCCATTTTAACATATTTTCACCCCAGATTTTTAACATATGCTTCTTATGACCCCAGCTCATGAACAATGGTGGTAAAAATGTTCAAATCCTGCCCGAAAGGTGATTTCACCAACCAACTGCAAAATTGCCTGTCGAGCTGGATTACGTAATTCAATGAACATTGTTCAAGAGGTGGAGCCCCAAAAAGGCCACGTTGAAAACAATTTGAGCTCAAAATATGCGAAAATAGCAAAGTTATGCTACAAAGTTGAAAACCCCATTGAAATACATTGAAGCTACAAACGAAAAGGGAAAAAGGATGATGATGATGTACGAAAAAATATATATATTTATTTTGTATCACGAGTCACGAAAAATATTTCTAATGTTAAAAAAATAACATTTTAAGGGCATTTCTCCAACAGCTAAGTGCAGAATCCAGCTAAGGTGTCCCAATGAGCAAGACACATGTGTTAGTCACTCTGCAGAATGTTATTTTTGTGACTTTAGAAATTTGAATGTTTAGGGAAAAACAGAAAATAAGATGGCAGCAAACGAAAAAGGATTTTTTCTTCATGAAAAAGGATGACATCATACGAGACAATGTTATTTTTCGTGACAAACCTCTATCTTGAAGTGCTTACTGAACATACTCAGAACCAATTTTACAAAATTTAAAAAATAAGTAACTTTGGAACAGAGTAATATTTTTTCACCAAATCCACAAAAGGCACATCTGTGGGCCAGCCCCTCTCTAGCCTGAAAATTTCTGAACAACATTCCAAACCATCTGGGTGCGTGCTACAGGTGTCACGAGAAAACCCAGCAAAACCAATGGGGGAAAAAACCTCTCAAAATTTAATTTTTTAACTATCCCGAACTCAGAATTCGCACATCAGATCAGAACGAAACTTGCCACATCCACAGATCTACCACACAAGACCGCACACAAAAGTTCATGCAACTCCGTTGAACTTTGCAAAGTTATTAAAGTGCAGTAATTGGGATTTAACATTGAACTGCCTGCTCAACCCTAACTATAGGGACACTATCATGTCCCTACAATATATATAATATATTGTAAAGGATCTACTATGAAATCCTGACATGTGTCTGCCTGACACACAATATCCTGACTCGGTTTGCCTGACAGTCACTTGCCCGACAATGCAAGTGAGCACTACAGAGGTGAGTTTAAGCCCCCCACACACCCATACTTATATATAATCACCTCCACAGCATGCAAACTTCTATTGTTGGGGCCCCCCCATACTTAAATATAATCATCTCTGCAGCAGGCAAACTTCTATTGTTGGGCCCCCCCATACTTAAATATATTCGCTCCGCAGTGGGCAAATTTCTATTGTTGGGGCCCTCCATACTTAAATATGTTCACCTCTGCAGTGGGCAAACTTCTATTGTTGGGTCCCCCAACTTAAATATATTCACCTCTGCAGCGGGCAAACTTCTATTGTTGGGGGCCCCCCATACTTAAATATAATCACCTCCACAGTGGTTAAACTTCTATTGTTGGGCCCCCATACTTAAATATATTGACCTCCGCAGCAGGCAAACTTCTATTGTTGGGGCCCCCCATACTTAAATATGTTCACCTCTGCAGTGGGCAAACATATTGTTGGGCCCCCCACTTAAATATATTTACCTCTGCAGCGGGCAAACTTCTATTGTTGGGGGCCCCCCATACTTAAATATAATCACCTCCGCAGTGGGTAAACTTCTATTGTTGGGCCCCCCATACTTAAATATATTGACCTCTGCAGCAGGCAAACTTCTATTGTTGGCCCCCCATACTTAAATATATTCACCTCTGCAGCGGGCAAACTTCTATTGTTGGGGCCCCCCCCATACTTCACCTCCCCAGCAGGCAAACTTCTATTGTTGGGCCCCCCCATACTTAAATATATTCACCTCCACAACGGGCAAACTTCTATTGTTGGGGGCCCCCGGTACTTAAATATATTCGCCTCCACAGCGGGAAAATTTCTATTGTTGGGCAAGTGATTGCCAGGCAAACGGAGTTGGGATATTGTGAGTCGGGCAGAAACATGTCAGGGTTTTGTAGACCTCCCATTGTAAATGCTTTATACGTTGTTCCCCCTCCCCTTCCCCCAGGATGCATCTGGAAACAAGCTGTTACCAGCTCAGGATGTCTTTCCTGGTGAAACTTTTGAAACAAATACAGTTTTGAAATAAAGACCAACCCTGCACAGTGGCCACACATGGCCACTTTTACCACTAAAGCTACTGAAATTAGGCACCAGAAAGTGGATACGAATCTGTACCTTTTATCTATCTGTTGCTTATTATAGCTGTTTTATTAAACTCTTACTAGGTCTCGTCTTCTCTATGGTGACTCAGGAATTGTAACCCAGTGTAACCTGCTTGACTTTGAATAATGGAAGCTCCTTTGCAATCTTTTTGTCTTTGCAGATTGTTTGTGAAGCAGCCTTTTGGCACCTTATAGTCCTACTTAAAGCCTAGCCAGCCTGAATTCCTTCATGGTGATTTGCATATATTACCCATTATAAGTTTAATTAAATATTCATGAGCCTAGTGACGCTCCTGACTGGCTAGTGAATTGGTCATTAATGTCTTAGAAATGACCGATCCAGCTGCCAACTGACACTGTGCGTCACGCACAGCTCACGCCACTCCACGCAAAACCTGTAAGCAAGTAACGAAACGGTAAAAACAAAAGCTGTCATTGTGATTAGACTTATAATCGCAATAACAACCTCGAAGCTGTTCATGTCCTTGGATTAATGACTGGCCGAAGGGAGGTGGCCGTTGGGCCACCCATCTGCCCAACCGATTGCCAATCCCTCAGAAATTACCGGCTTCTTTTTTTATTTTATTTTTATTTTATTTAAACAGCAGTTTGGAAAACCTTTGAGCCATAGGCTCATTTACAAAGGTACCTTGTCACAGTAAGACAAACCAAAATACACAGTATAGCAGTACAACACATAGGTATAACAGTAAATTAAGACATAGATACAAACAAGCTGGTACAGGTAGGATGGATGCAAACAATACCAGAGTTATGTTGTCCTTAGCAGCTTAGTAAAGCTTTGTCATAAGTATTGAGTACGGCTTTGACTGAGCGGCAGTTACAGCATCGGGTGTTAATAAGGTGGTTCACGTAAGGAAGTTTTGAAGCACGATGTAGTTGGAGCCTGGAGATGGAGGGGCAGTGTGTTGAACCAGGAGGGGCCCTAAAGCTGAAGGCTCTTGGCCGTGAGAGGTCCTAGCTCTAGGGATAACAAGAGAGGTTTTCCCAGAGGTCCAGTATGAACTAGTGGGACAGGCAGCGTATGGTGGTGGTCAATCCTGGTGGGGAAAGCCCAAGGAGGGTCTTTTTGTAAGGGTACAGGTAAGATATTTGAGGCGCTAGTCGAGATCAAGTACCAGCGCTTTAGCATACAGTAGACAGGTGTGTGTCATCCTAGGTGCTCCAGTAATTAACCTGCAGGCCTCATTCAGAGTAGTGCGAATTTTATGGAGTGCGGTCTGATCAGCAGTACCATACACCGGCAGTCCATAGTCCACTAGGGACAGGATAGAGGAGGTGACTGCGAGTCAAAGAGCCTTCGGGGGGAGGCAGTGTTTATACCGATGTAAGATGCCCAATCGGATATTAGTGGCAGTGGCTAGGGCAGCGATGTGTCCATGGAAGGAGAGGGAGGGGTCAAAATGGATCCCTAGGTATTTATAGGAGCAAACTTGTTCAAGTAGGAATGAGGACCCAGAGTGAATGAGGAGTTTGAAGTTGCAGGACTTGTTTTGGGGATGAGAGAAGAACATGATTTTTGTTTTTTTAAGATTTATCACCAATCTATGTTCCTTGAACCAGCCCTCGGCTTCAGTGAAGGACTTCTGCAGCGAGTCCTGGAGGGCAATAGGGTTACGACTTGAGGCAAAGATGACTGCATCATCAGCATACAATAGAATGTTCCCCGAGCAAGAGTGTGGAAGGGTGTTAAGGTAAAGGGAGAATAGTAAGGGGCCCAGAATGGAGCCCTGGGGAACCCCAGAAAAGATGGGACAGATGTCTGAGTAGGTCCCATTAATTTTTACACGCTGTGAGCGGTCAGACAGATAACTGGTGCACCAGGAGATAGGCCCAGCAGCAAAACCAGAGAGACTAAGGGCATCAAGAAGGAGGGGGTGGGAGACAGTGTCGAAAGCTTTCGAGAGGTCAGTGAAGACAGCACCAGCCAGAGAACCAGTGTCTAAGGAGGAGTGGAGAAAGTTGGAGAACTCTAGGAGGGCTGTGTTGGTACTGTGGCCCGCTCGGAAGCCATGCTGCTCAGGACAAAGGACATTGTAGGTGGAGAGGTAGTCAGAGATTTGAGAGGCCACCACTTTTTCCAAGGCCTTGGAGAGAGGAGAGAATGGAGATCGGGTCGATAGGTTCCAGCCTACAGTCCTATCACCACCTTTAAAGATAGGGGTGACAGTGATGACTTTCCAGGCAGTTGGAACCTTCCCCAGGCAAAAGAGTGGTTGATGAGGCATGTGATCGGGTAAGGACTGTGTCTAAGACCAGCCGTAGGATACACGATTCAGGGTGTCACTGCCTGTACTATTACTCTTGAGGGCAGTGATAAGGTGCAGCCTAAGTTCTTGGGCAGAAACACTGATGGAGGAGAAAATAGGGGTGAGAAAGATTTACGGCAGGTGCTGGGGGAGGAGGGTCAAAAAAATTTGTAGGGAGGATAGGGCTAAGGTCAGTGAATGAGGTGTTGAGGTGGTTGGCTATGAGGGCTGGGTCTGAGGAGATCACACCATTAATGTTGATCTGGGTGGGTGGGGGTCGTTATTGCTTAATTATTCCATGCAACATGGAAGTATGTGCAGTTTTGTGTTTCTTTAACACTTTGCTTTAGAACCAATGTACTTTTAGTGTAATCCTTGCTTTTGTGATTTTGCATTGTGGTTCCTGTCCTTTTAAGTTGTTTTCAAACAACATGAAGTCTTGCTATATTATGACATATGCAGTGAGTCCCAACCTTCGAACTGCTCCGGAGGTGAAAGAGTTATCTTTCCATGCCAGGCATGGAACCTTGAGCACGAGCTCGGTTGAAAACTCTGTCTGTTGTTCTTCAAACTCAGACTGTCAGATTCTTTACTCCGCCTCACTGAACAGTCGCTCCGGAGATTTCTCCTTCTGCTCGGTTCGTTTGTCGGTTAAAAAGTATCAATTTATCGTTTTTTTGACCGAAATTAAACCGCAACTGGTCGGTTCAAGCTCTGTCTGTGGTATTGTAAGTAATAGATAGGCTTACATTTATTTTATTCTGTGTGGACTTGTAAACGCTTTTCAGTTCAGTTTGAACCGATCAGTTTATTCTCAAACTTCACTAGTCCTTCATTAGAGTACGGTTCCCGGTTCTTATCGGTTCTAAAAAAAACGGATTTCATTACGGTTTTTTCCACGACCCGTGACACGGTTGGGAACCGATAAGGGAGTCTTGCTTGGCGGATTGCCATAAACGGGCAAGTTTGGTTAGGCTGGCACTATGTCTGAGAAACCCAAAAGAAAACCGGCCCACTGGGTTTCAGCACTGTGGTGTTTGTGGGGAAGCCTTTGCTAAGGCTGACCCACACACCACCTGTGTATATTGTCTCGGGTTTGACCACCTCAATGCAGACTGCCAGGTTTGTAAGAATTTTCCTGCTGCCACCATGGAAAAGAGAGTTGGTAGGCTCAGGGAAAGGGAGGCCAAAAAGTCCGCTGACCCGGATGGCCAGCCCGGTTCGGTCCCAACCGAACCGGAGGGAGTACCCTCTGACCAGGGCGATACTTCCACGGGCAAACGAAGAGCCAGCTCTGAGGAGCCGGTTCCAACTAAAAGGACTAGGAAGTCGGCTAGTGGGGAGTATGAGGAGAGTGAATGTGGTTTTGAAAGTCTGGATGTGCCCATTGAACCGGACATCTCTCCAGACAGACCGTCAGGGGTTTCTCCCCCCAGGCTATCTGAGTCTCCTTCTCATTTTATGTTCTATAAGAAAGTTGCTGAAACTCTCCAGCTCCCTGTTGAGGAAGCTGTTAATGACCAAGAGGAGCCTGATTATGTAGAAATGATGGATATTCCAGAGTCTAGGAGACTGTCTATTCCTTTGCATAAATCTTTTCTGAAACAGACAGTAAAAATTCTAAAAACTCCTCACACTATGCCTCCTGTTGATAAAAGGATGGACAAGAGGTTTACATTATCAGGCTCTGATACGGAGTGCCTCACACAGCAATTCAGCCATGTGGGGTAGTGCAGGCTGCAGCCTGTGACAAGGCAAATGTTCCTTTAGCTTCCCACCCCCCTGAAAAGGACTCCAGGAGGATTGATGCCATGGCAAAGAAACAGTACATGGCAGCATCTTTGGGACTCAGACAGGCAAATTATATGGCTTATGCTGCTAGGTACCAGAAATCCAGATGGGATACTGTGCTGGCCCTGGCAAAACAGGTCCCTGACCAGCTAGCCAGGGAGCTGGAACAGGTGGCTGCAGATGGTATTGAGGCATCCAAGGTGCAATTTCATGCTGCAGTAGACTCTAATGATGTGTCATCAAGGGTCATGGCTACATCTGTGGCACTTCGCAGAATGGCTTGGCTCAGATGTACTACCCTGTCACAGGATACCTAGTCTAAGGCCATGGATTTTCCTGTTGTGGGGAAGTCTCTGTTTGGGGAGCAGACAGAGAATTACATGAAGAAAATGGATGAATATAGGACCACCTATAGGAGTGCACAGGCCAAGGAAAGGCAGGCCACTCCTCAAAGGCAGCATCCCAGGGGCAGGGGCAGGCCTTTTCATAGGCCTTTTTACCAAGTCCAGGCCTCGTCTTCTGCTTATGCCCAGAGGGGGTTCTTTAGAGGGAGAGGCAGACGGGGTACAAGCAAGCCTGCTTCCACCCCTCAGCCCAAAGCCCCTGCCAAGCAGGCGCCCTGATGGGGTGGCCAGGGCCGATTCTCTACTACCTGTAGGGGGCAGGCTGGCTTACTTTGTCCAGGACTGGAAGTCTTTAACATCAGACAAGTGGGTCCTGGAAGTAGAAGCCAGGGACTGGTTCTCAGCTTCAAAAATTTTCCAAAGATGAGAACCAGGTCCTTCCACCTGCAAATCCATCAGAGGCACTTGCCCTAGAAACAGAAGTTTCTACCTCCTGGCTCTCAGAGCTGTGGAAAGGGTTCCACCTGCACACCAGGGCAAAGGGTTGTACTCCAGGTACTTCCTTACCCCAAAAAAGACAGGAGAATGGCGGCCCATCCTGGACCTCAGATACCTAAACAAGCACCTTTTAAAACCAAAATTCAAAATGGTGACTCCGGGAATTATTTTACCTTCTCTAAGGCCAGGGGACTGGCTAGCGTCCCTGGACCTCAAGGATGCCTACTTCCATGTTCTCATCAGAAGCTCCCTTCAAAAGTACCTCAGATTCGAACTGCCCTCAGGCCATTACCAGTTCAGAGCAATGCCCTTCGGCCTCACCTCTGCCCTGAGGGTATTCACAAAATGCCTGGCAGTAGCAGTTGCCCACTTAAGAAGGCAAAAGATTGCCATCTTTCCTTACCTGGACGACTGGCTCATAGTAGGCCAGTCTCCAGAACAAGTCAAACTTCACCTTCAGGTAACTCAGCAACTACTCACATCTCTAGGTTTCCTTCTCAATCTTCAAAAGTCAGTTCTAGAGCCTGTCCAGCTCCTCACCTTCATAGGTGCAGAACTGAACACAAAAGAGGCCAGAGCCTTCCTCCCTCTGGAAAGAGCAAGGACCCTGGTCTCTCTGGCTTCCTCTTTCACTCTGCAAGTCTCTCGACCAGCAAGGCATTTTCTGCAGCTCCTGGGGCACATGGCTGCTTCTACAGCAGTGGTGCAGGGAGCAAGATTTCAGATGAGGGATATCCAGTTCCATTTGAGAGCCTTTCGGTCTCAAAGGAGAGACCCTTTAACCAAATTGATCCCAGTGACTCGAACCCTGATCCAAGCCCTTCAGTGGTGGCAGGACCAGAGCAATCTGAGACAGGGAGTCCCCTTCACCCCTCAGTCTCACTCCTTAATCCTTACTACAGATGCATCCCTCTTGGGGTGGGGAGCTCACATGGGCGATCTCACTACCCAGGGGTTGTGGTCCCCACAGGAATCTCTGCTCCACATCAATCTGTTGGAACTCAGAGCAGTTTTTCTAGCACTTCAAGTTTTTTCCACATCTGTTCAGAACAAAGTTGTACAGGTCAGAACAGACAACACCACTACAATGTGGTATATCAACAAGCAAGGAGGCACTTGGTCTACGGCCTTGTGCACCGAAGCAATGAAGTTGTGGTCCCTGGCTTATTCTCTGAACACCTCCCTTACGGCAGTTCACCTCCCAGGCAAGGACAATGTCCTGGCAGATGCTCTCAGCAGGATTTCCCAGGGCCATCACAAATGGTCACTGGATCCCCTGGTACTGGAGGTGGAATTTGCCAGATGGGGCACCCGGCAGATAGATCTTTTTGCAGCCCCGGACAATCACCAACTTCCCCTTTTTTGCTGCAGGCTCCCCAGTGTTGGGCTCAGTCCCCCTGGATGCCTTCCTTCTCGGTTGGGAAGGGAAGTTTCTCTATGCTTCCCCCCCCCCTTCCCTCTTCTGTTCAAGGTGCTAGTCAAAATCAGATCTCAACCATGCAAGATGATCCTGATTGTTCCAGATTGGGCCAGGCAGCCCTGGTACCCACTCCTTATGTCCTTAGTAGTCCACCTTCCACTGTGTCTCCCCAGGAATCACAACCTGTTAACCTGTGCCCAGGGGAGAGTTTGGTACCCGAACCTCAAATCTCTCAATCTCAAGGCCTGGCTCTCGAAGAGTTCGAGTTTGCTAACCTACACCTCTCCCAAGGTGTATTGGATATCTTGAAGGCTTCTAGGAAGCCTTCCACCACGGCTACTTATAATTCCAAATGGAAGAGATTTTCCATATGGTGCTCTGGCAGGCATATTTCCCCAGAATCTGCTGACTTATCCACAGTCCTGGATTATATGGTGCATTTGAATACTTTGGGGCTGAGACCAGCTACCCTAAAAGTGCACCTGGCAGCCGTGTCTACTTTCTTATCAGCAGGTAAACCCTCTTCTCTTTCAGCTCATCTTGTATTCTCCAAGTTTTTCAAGGGGTTACTTCACACCAACCCCCCTTTCAGGGACTCTGCCCCTGCCTGGGATCTTAATATTTGCATTGCTCAGCTTATGCAATCCCCTTTTGAGCCCTTGTCTTCAGCAGAGCTTAAGTACTTGACTTGGAAAACTGTGTTTTTGGTAGCCATCACTTCTGCCAGGCACATAAGTGAATTACAGGCATTGTCAGTGGAACCTGATTTTATCTCCTTTCATAGAGATAAGGTGGTCCTCAGGACTAACAGGAAGTTCTTGCCTAAGGTGGTTTCGGATTTTCACCTTAATCAATTTATTTCTCTTCCTGTGTACTTCACTGACCATTCCTCCTCTGGCGAGAGGAGACTGCACAGTTTAGATGTCAAAAGAGCCCTTAGTTACTACATAGAACGTACCAAGGGTCACAGGTTTGACTCCCTCCAACTGTTCCTCACTTATGGTGAGGTTGGTAAGGGAAACCTGCCACTAAAAGATCCATTGCCAGGTGGATTGTCTCTTGTATCCAATTTTGCTATGAGAAATTGGGCACCTCCTCAGGCCTGAGGGGCTCACTCTACCAGAGGTACAGCTGCCTCTGTTGCCGCTAGAGACACCCTATTCTAGAGATATGTCAAGCAGCTACCTGGAAAACAGTTCACACTTTTACCAAGTATTACTCCTTGGACATCCAGGCTAGGAGTGATGCTCGGTTTGGCACAGCTGTGCTTCAGAGCCTATTTCCTAAGTAGGTTCTGTCCTCCTCCATGGAGGTACTGCTGTGTAGTTCAGATACATAATATAGCAAGACTTCATGTTGTTTGAAGAAAAATTACTCACCTTAGTAATGTTGTTTCTTCTAATGGAGTCTTGCTATATTATGACCTCCCCCGCCTGCCCCTCTCAGAACCTCTACTTTTGGGATGTGGGTGGGCAGTGTAGTGTTGGCACTTGGTAGATGCCCACCTTATTTTCACCCCTCCTTTTTGGGGTGTTTGGGTGTTATGTTTTTAAATTTTCTGGATTCCCTGACTTGAGTCTTTGTTTTGGGACCAAGAAAAATGTGTTCTTATATTTAGTAGCCAGTTGGCTAGTGTAGGTTTACGGCTTCCACACAGAACCTTAGTGAGTTTTGCTCGTAAAGATCTGACAGTTTGAGTTTGAAGAACAACAGACAGAGTTTTCAACCGAGCTCACGCTCAAGGTTCCATGCCTGGCATGGAAAGTTAACTCTTTCACCTCCGAAGCAGTTTGAAGGTTGGGACTCACTGCATATGTCATAATATAGCAAGACTCCATTAGAAGAAACAACATTACTAAGGTGAGTAATTTTTTCTTCTGTCTTATGCTCACCATGACCTAAATAACTGTCATTAAGAGAGGCTGGTCGACTCTGTTGCCTGGGCTAAGGCAAACAGCTATGGCACACTGATGAGTCCTATCAAGGATGAAAAGCGTGTCTGTGCTTTGCTGTTCTCAGCCTTTGCACATTGTTTGTGAGGCCATCTGGCAACTTACGGTCTTGCTAGCCAGCCTTAATTTCTTCATGGTAATTTGCATATATCACCCATGATGCATTATGAGGTAGAAATAATTTGGTGATTTTTAATTTTTTGAGACACTAAACTTTTAGTTGATTTTATGCATCTGAAATGCATTATGTCTGCATTTACTGCCTTTTAATGTGGTGATGACTAAAATTCTAAGAGCCGAATAAACTAATTGAATTTAGTGCTGTATAATTTAGGATGGAGGGGCCTGTGGCTGCTGGGGTTGAGAATACTGAAGGCCAGCACTGCTTCTACAATGACTGAGTCCCCTGTGATGGATGGAATATTTCATCCTAAGCCTTGAATTTACCAGCAGGGCAAATGTCTGGGTCTGAAATTGGCACAGACCCACCAGCTGAATGGTGGTGGACTTTGTATCAGGCTTTTAAATCTATCCTATAACTTGCTGTGCTGACCTATATTGAGAAAGTTAATATTTCAGTATGTGCACCAGCCGTGTCAGTGTGAAGTGTCTACGAGTGGGCAAGTGAATTTTCTCAGCTGCTAACCTTGCTAGCTACAGAATGTAATTTCAACCCCAGACGCTGCTGAGTTCAGCCTCATACAGGAGCTGGGATGACCTTGTAAACGAAGCAAAGACATTGCTGCACGTGAGGATGGCATTGCTCCTCTCCATCTCACTAATGAATAGGACAGCAGATTCTAATAAATGTGAGTGCTGAACATCTGTCACCACAGAGAGGTGAGAATTAAACGTGACACTTATCTGCAATCAGCTGCTGGTGTGCACTGAAACTTTGGTGCTGTCCCTAGCACTGGCACGCACTCAAGCAGGGTGGATCTAAGGCTAACAGAGGAGCCTCTTCTGTTCATGAATTTGCTGGAACCCATAATCACACACCCTAGACTGCATTACTGCTTACTTGACTCCCTGCTTCCCCATTTCTTTTGGTGACATGGTGCTGTCTTTGCTCAGCTGAAGAAATCTTTTAGTAAATAAAAGGTTCTCTGGCACCTTACCTCCTGCCATACTGATGACCCGGGTTCAGAAATGGACAGGGGTTGTTCAGGGGTCAGCCGGGGGAGGGAGGATTGCGAGTCCATAGGACTACTTTCCTTCCTTGTGGAGGTGGGGTGCCTTGGTCCACCACATGATTGCCACCTAGAGGGAATCCAGGTGGCAGCGCATGCGAGTCACACTGGATGGGAGGGATCCCACGTTCAGAGTGCCGAGGGCGTCTCTGCGGAGGTGGAGTTCTCACATTGCGGTCCTTGCACATCTGTGGGCCCAGGGGAGAAAACAGAGGAAAACTGGAGGACAGGCTCCGTGGAGCTCTCCCATCCCGCTGTAGCCTGCTCTCCCGCTCCAGCTCCATGGAGCCCTGCCCATCCCGCTGTAGCCTGCTCTCTCGCTCCAGCTCCACGGAGCCCTGCCCGTCCCACTGTAGCCTGCTGTCCTGCTCCAGCTCCATGGAGCCCTGCCCATCCCGCTGTAGCCTGCTCTCCTGCTCCAGATCTAAGGCCATTTGGATCTGTGTCCTGGGGGTGAGGACGGCTCTCCCTCTGTGGCCCCACCGTGGGGGGGCAATCCGAGGGAGGAATAAGGTCCTCAACCACAGAGGAGGCTAGAAACGGTTGCAGCTGACAAGGACAGGGCTAAGACAGTGCCCGTCTGGCCGAGGAGGATAAAAATCTATATGGAGGAAAATTAAATGAAAAGGTTCTACATGTGATGGAGAAAAGCAGGTGTTTTAAAAAATAACGGTCAGGTCATCCCAGTTCCATGCTGCAGAACAAGAGAGACTGCACCAGAAAGTGACAGTGCAGGATAGCAAAGTACATGTGTTTAAAAGCATCACGTAAGCACCCTATCTGGCCAAACCAAGTAGTAAACATGATTTCCATGTCAGCAGGCTACAGAGAACCAGCAAAAGACACTTTGTGAATAACACCATTACTTGGATAACAAACGGTTCTTTTTATCTTTATTTACTGTTGAACTTAGTCTCTTTACATTGTTTTCTTGGGTTCGTGACACATGTTTGCTGCTTGGGTTACTGTGTTTTTACACTCCTTATAAAGGGCTGGTGAACTTCAGATGCCTGTATCCTTTGAGAAAGCATATGGTAGGTGTGTGAAATGTGTCAGGAGTCAGGGGGAGCCACGCCGATACATTACTCTACAGTCTTTGCCTTCACTGATTAATATATAGAGTGATGAGTCTTCATAGATCGGATGGTAGGTGCTGAAATTCTAAAGGGTGGCCCAGTTACGGTTCCATCTGGGAGACCAGGGTTGATGCACAATTCCCATAGCCCCCTCTGGGGTGAGCTGGGGAGGGCAAGCATGAAGGTTTGGTCATGGTGATCTCAAACATTGGGGTGGTTGCCATAGAAACGTAGAGAAAGACAGCAGAAAGAGACCAAGGATCCATCTAGTCTGCCCATGTGTTTCTTGGACCTTCTCAGATCGCAGGACCTAACCCCCTTCTGCCTAATGCCTCCTACTGCTTTTGATCATGCTTTAGCCTTGTCCCATCCCAGCTTGAGTGATGCCACGGACTTTGCTTCCACTGCTTAAGCTGGCAGTTTATTCCATAGCTCAAGGACTCTTTCTGTAAAATAGTGTTTCCTAAGCTCCCTCTTGAAGCTCTCCCCCTCAGCTCCCACTCGTGCCCTCTAGCGTTAAAGTCAGAGACTCTGTTGAACAGGTCTGAGCATGGCACCTTATTTGTTCCTCTCAAGAACCTGTATGTTTCAATCATGTCTCCCCTATCCCTCCTTTTCTCCATTGAGAACATATTTAATGTTTCCAGATGCTCCTCATATGAGTGCCCTTGAAGGCCCCGGATAATTTTGGTTGCTCTTCTCTGGACAGCCTACAACCTGTTTATATCCTTTTTCTGATGTGCGCTCCAAAACTATACACAGTACTCCAGATCGGGCCTTACCAGGGACCTGTAGAGTGGCAACATTACCTCCTTCCTCCTGCTGTCGAATCCCTTCCCTCTGCACCCCAGCATTTTGTTGGCCTTGCTATAAGCTTTGTTGCATTGGCTTGTCTGTTTAAGGGTGCTATGTATGATGACACCTAGGTCTCATTCTTCCTGCGTGGTGCTGATCTGGACTCTGTTGAGATGGTACTCTGCCCTTGGGTTCATGTTACCTAAATGGATCACCTTACATTTTTTTGTGTTGAACTTTAGGTGCCAGATGTTGGACCATCTTTCCGGCCTCTGTAGGGCTTTTTGTAGGTCCTTAACTGCCTCCTCGCTGTCAACCCTTCCTCCTTGTTTGGTATCGTCCATGGATAGGGCAATTTTGCCCTGAATACCTATGCCGATGTCACTGATAAAGGCATTAAACAGGACTAGCCCCAACACCGAGCCTTGGGGCACACCACTAGTGATCGCGCCTTCATCAACCCTCACTCCATTGACCACTACTCTCTGTTTTCTGTCCCTAAGCCAATTACCTACCCAAATGACTATGTACTTGGCTGCACCCAGGTCCTCCAACTTCTTCAGCAGGTGGTTGTGCAGCACCAAACCAAAGGCCTTCCTGAAATCGAAGTAGAGGAGGTTCACTGGGTGGCCTCTGTCTAGTTCCCTAGTGACCCAGTCAAAAAATGTGATTAGGTTCATTTGGCATGACCTTATTGCCATGAATCCATGTTGCCTGTAATCCTGTATGCCATTCTTATCTAGGTACTCTACCAAGTCTTTTTATTAAGGTTTCCACCAGTTTCCCCACTATCAACTTAAGGCTGACCATTCGGTAGTTGCCTGCGTCCTCCCAACTCCCTCCCTTGTGGAGAGGTACCACATCAACTCTTCTTCAGTCTCCTGGCACTACCCCTCTTGGAAGTGACCTGCTGAAGAAATGTGCTTAGGGACCTGCCAATTCACTTTCTAGCTCCTTTAGCACCCTCAGGTGTATTCCATCAGGCCCCGGTTACTTGTCTTCCCTGAGCTGATCCAGGGCACCTCTAACCCTACTGTTGGTGATTGATGGTGCTTCCATTTGTGGAACACCTTTGTCATCAGCCTTGATGCCACTGTCTGGTATTGGGCCTTTGTGTTCCTCGGTGAACACTAAACAAAAAAAAAAAAGTTGTTCATAACAGTGGCCTTCTGCCTATCCTCCTCCACTACTTTGTCACCGTCTTTGAATCTAACTATTCTGCCTCTTTTCTTTCTTTTTTCTTGTATATATCGAAAAAAGTGTTTGTTCCCTTCTTTAACTCCTTCTGCAAGCTGAGGCTGCATTACGACCTTAACTGATTTCACCATCCTCTTGCTTCTTTGTTCTTCTGAACATACTGTAGGCTTCCCATGCACTGTCTTCCTGAGTTCTTTTATAGTTCCTATAGGCCTCCCTTTTGGTTCCGATTGCGGTCCTTACCTGGTTACTAAACCATATTGGTCCAAGGGAACTAGGAGAACAGTAAACAAAAACAGAATAAAAAAAATAAAGATTTGAGGAGTTTTGAAGTTTCCCCAAGACTGATTTTTCATAACAGGGTATAGCAAAAATGACATTATTGTTAAGGGACAGTATGTGTACCATCCCCCTATACTACTGTATTTACTATCTGGATCAGTAACTGGATTGGTGGCTGAAGTTGTGAAATGTCTTCAGTAAAACATAGAAAATGCATTTTAAATTGCAATGTGAAGGTAGCCATTTTATGGACAGAAAGGGGGTTGTGATAATATAATTGCCTCACCAACTCTTGCTGTCCTTGAAGCAGATTAGTACAAACCACTCATGGCTAAGAATCTGTTCAGTTGGGAGGAGAAACACAGAACTGTGTTGTTTAACTTCACCAAAAATACAATCCAGTGCTTTCTTTGCACTGTACTTGTTGTGCCTCCGCAGTCTCTGGTACTGCCCCCTTCAGCCTGTCCCTTCCCATCTCTACCTCATACCTCAGCCTCCATTGGCACAGCACAGCTTCTGTCTTGTGGTGGTTCCTGATGGATCTCTCTCTCTGCTACCGCCTTGGCCCTGTAATGTGTGTGTGGAGGTGAGCAGCTAGTCGGGAGACCAGGGCCCAGAAGCACAGGACATCATCCTTAATGCATCTGGAGGTTTCCTTGTTTTCCTATCAATCATCAGAATTCCATTGAACAGGAAACTACACAGGCATGCCCACACAAGTCCGGGGTTGCACACAGTGTTGGTTGATATCCTCCCACCCCAAGCCACTCCAACTGAACTGCCACCTCTGGTCACCCTGGTGGCAGTATTGTAGTGGAACCTGCTGCCCTTCCTCCCCAGGGGTGGAGAGTGGCTCTTGGGACACTCGTTTCTCCTCCCCCTGGTTGATCTCCAATGTCCAGGGCTCATTCCCAAACCCAGGTCACTGGTGTTGTGATTGGCAACTCTACCACTGGACCAACTGCACGCAGTGGGAGGAAACTGCAGTCCTCAGTGGGAGGTTTAAATGTTACTTTGATGAACATGTAAACTAGCTGAAGGGGGTGGCAGAAGGAAAAAGGGAGGCATTAACTGCCCCCCCCCCACCCCCGACTGAAGCAAAGAGACAGGAGGATCTGAATGGAGGAGAATTTCTCAGGGAGGAAAAATAAATAAAAAAGCAGTGTGGTAAAAGACAAGGGGGATGGGAACAAGTATTGCAATAAGAGAGGGGGGAAAGGAGGTAGGGTAGCAGGCAGAATGGGAACAAAGTGTGGAATGTTGTGTGCAAATACAAGAAATGCAGGAAAGAAAATACAGACCTAGAGGCCATCATGACGGAGGCAGACCTGGATGTAGTGGCCATCACGGAGTCATGGTGCATAGGAAATCACGACTGGGACATGGCCATGTTGGGCTATACCCAGTCCAGGAAAGATAGGGTGGGAAGGAAGGGGGGCACTGTATGTAAAGGGAGGGTATCAAGGCAACAGAAATGTCGGGATACCAGGGGGAATGGAGGGGTTGGAGGTACTGTGGGTCACCCTGGACACTGGAGCCGGAGCCACCGTTCACACTGGCGTGACCTACAGACCTCCAGCACAGGTGGAGAAACTAGTTACGGCACTGGTGGAGGCCATTAGCACAATGGCAGGAAAAAGGGAAGGTGCTGCTAGTGGGGGACTTCAGTCTGCCAGATGTAGACGGGGACCTGCCAGCTGCAGCCTCAGCTAGAAACAGGGACATACTAGATGCCCTGCAGGGGGCATTTCTCAGGCAGCTAGTCAGGGAGCCCACTCGTGGTGGGGCAGTACTGGACCTGGTGCTCACAAACTGGGACGGTGTTGCAGTCGTCAAGGTGTGAGGCCACCTGGGAACCAGTGATCACTGCACAGTGTGGCTCAACATAAGAACAGCATCGGAAGCAAACCACACAAGGACGAGGGTCCCGGACTTCAGGAGGACAGATTTTAAAATAATGGGTGAATGCCTCCGAGACAGCCTAGCTGGGGTGGGGGTGACCTGAGTGAGGTGGAGAAACAGTGGGCTAAGTTAAGGGATGGCATAGGGAAGGCAACAGACCGCTTCACAAAAAGGAAATGAGCAAGAACAGAAGAAAAAAAAGACTGCAGGGTTCTTAAGGGGAGTGGCTAAAAATGTAAAGGGTAGCATTCAGGAAGTACAAAGAGGCACGGAGGGAGGAGGGAGGAGGGGGGGGGGAGATGTATCGGGCAAAGCAGAGGGAAGCAGGAAAAGCAATGAGGAGCACAAAGGTGCAAACTGAGGAAAGAATAACCCAAGGGGGAGCTAAAGGGGACAAGACCTTTATTAGGTACGCAAGTGAAAAGAGGAAGACTAGGGGATGGATTGTAAGGTTAAGGTTAAGATGGATGAGGGCTGTAAACCCAAATATGGTGCCCATCTGGGTACCTTTTTGAAATGTTGTTTCTGAGCCTGTGATTGAGGTTGCCACATACAGAGAAAAGGTTTTGTAGCAGTTGATTCATATTCTGATAAAGTGGTTCTTTCCGGCTTGGACTCATGTAAAAGTCAACTTCATGTATAGGTCAAGTAATTTCTATAGCACACAACAGGTTAGGTATGCTCAGGTTGGTAGTGATGGGTGGTGCACTTCTGAAGTGGCTAACTTCCAGCAAACCGTTCCAAATGAACTGAAGGCACTCAAACAGCACACACATAGCTTCAGTTTGGGGCCCCCTGAGGAACAACCAGTGAGGCTTGAAGCTGCCAAGGAGTTGGTGAGTGTCCTTGAGCTAATTGGATACCTGAGATTTTGTGGTTTAATTGTGGGTTTCTGTTACTGTTGAATAACATGTAAGATGCTTTGCATCCCTGATTTTGCAAAACTGGAGCTGTATGTGTGCTGTTTGAGTGACTTCAATTCGTTTTGAATGAGTAATTCATCTGACAGCAATGAAGACTCTGTGAATATGTTGACCTTGCATGCAAGTTGAGTCTCTTATCTTTAGTGCCTAATTTTGGAATTAAAAATGTGACTTATACAGATCCCGTGGGGTAATGGAGTACGTGACAGAGAAGCAGAGAGCAGGATTGTGAGGGTGCCCAAAGGAATATTGGGGACTGTACGGGTGTTCCGGGGTCATGAAATATAGAATAATACATGGGGTAGCATGTATAATGAGAATTTTACACACACCTCAGGTGTTGAATGCTACATAAACCCCGAGAGCGAAGTTCTTGGGGTTTATACAAGCATCCCACACTGAGGGTGTGTATAAAATTCTGGTTACAAACACCCACCCATGTCTTTTTTTTTTTTTTTATTCTGTTTATACTTCTTGTCCCTCTCGGCCCTTGTCCCCTACTCAAGCCTCCACCGCACCCCTGCCCCGTCATCTCACCTTCTCCTGGTTCTTACCTCTTCCCATGTTACCCATGAAGTTTGCCCCCATTGGTGGAGCCCTCAGGATGGGGCTAGGTGCCTTGAGTGCAAAATATCTAGTCATCAGGAGCGTGACCAGATTGGGGATTGTGGGGCCTGCGGATGTGGTGCAGCAATCCTTCTGCATGGGGTGGGGGATGTTTTTCCTCTTTTACCCAGTCCATCCCTCAAGACGCAGGTGACTTGGGTATGCATGCGGACGAACGTGTGTAGCGTGGCACCAGCCTGTGTCTTCCCTCCCCTTTAGCTGCTCCTAGGTGCACTGCCTCCTGTGGTCACCTAGGTGGCAGTGTAGCAGCAGAGTTGGTTGCCTTCTCTCCCTGGAGGAGGATAGCATCCTCTGGGATGCTCAGTCCTCCTCCCCCCAGTTGGCCGTTGATGACCTGAGCTCCTTCCTAAATGCGGTTGCCTGCATTGTGAGTGGTAGCACTACTGCTTCAACGGCAAGCTGGCCCATGACTTGTTTCTTATGATTACTGGTGAGCATTTTTAATTACTGTGGCAGCTGTTATACTAGTGTATTAATACAAATATGGATCCATTTCACAGTCAGAAAAATGCACTCAGAGGTATGCAATATCATGGAATATAGTCCATTCTCATGTGATTGAAGTCACTCAGCCTGTGGCCTTGTGCTTTACAATGCACCTGAGGTGAGACAATATCTCATGATGCATTATTGCATAAGAATGCCACACCCTGTTGTGTTGTCCCTTGCATAACCATCAAGTACAGCCACATAATGTGTTTCTTATATTCCTGAGGAAAAATAGCATGCAGAGTTAGGCAGCATGAGGAGGAATACAGTTATGTTTCTTACACTCAGATATGTGTCCTTACTCAGGTTGGTTATAGTCAGGGCTCCTGGAATTCTGCGGTTGCAGAATTTTCCACAGAATTTGCATCATGCCGCAGAATTCATATAGTGCTGCAGGATTCATTGTTTTTGGTTACTTTTCATTCCAATATACAGTTTTTCCATAGTCTCAGGCTCCCGTATCCTTCTTGTTTATCCTGAAGCCCCTCCACTATGCTTGGCAGGTGATGTCATCACATCATATTTTAGCCAATGGTAGGACTGCATTCTGCCACAGAAATGAATAAACCATGCTGCAGAAATCAGAAAATGCTGCCGCAGAATATATCCAGAGCCACATCTACCATTCTGGAGGGTTGGCGGAGAGGAACCAACAATAAACAAATATTAAATAATTTTTGGAAATACCAGTGATTCATACTTATTAAACAAATCGATACTTCGGTAGCAGGCTCTTGGTATAATATTCAGCTTAAAAAAGGGCTAGTAGCCCCATGGCAGATTATGAAAGGGGACACGGTTTTAACTTTTGAGGAAGCTCAGCAGAGATTTGCCTGGACTGAGAAAGATAGCGTTCTTTTATCAAATGAGAAATTACATAATAACACAACTTAGAGTAAGAGAAAGTGAACCCCACACGTTCGAAGACCAACCCCCATTTGCACAGATATGGTCCTCTCCTTCCGGGGAAAAGGCCATCTCAATAATTTATTCGTTTTTAATTTGGTTGAATAGGCATAGCATGGACTCAGTCAAAGTAAACTGGGAAAAAGAATTTAAACAAGCCATCAGCTGTATTGACTGGTCTAAAATATGGAGAGGTACATGGTCGACCACCTCCTCCCCAATGTGGAGAGAATTCAATATGGAAAGTAAGGGCAAGATTTTGTCTAGTGCACACAGTTCTGGCCCAGAGAAATCCGAGAAAGCCTGAAAAGTGTTGGAGGCTATGTGGGGAAAACAAAGCCACATATAAACACGTTTTTTATGATTGCCCCAAGCTAGGTAACTTCTGGACAGAGATTTCAGGTCATATTAAAAATATACTTGATTGTCGCAAACCCATGTCTGAGATTAACCTAATACTAGGCATACCCCTGGAGGGAATGACCGACAAACATACCTTTTACTTATGGGCTATACTACTAGGGGCAGCATATAAAGCAATCACTAAAAAATGGCTCCAGAATAATTCTCCCACGGCAGGAGATTGTAAATCTATAATCCAGAATATACATCATAATGAACAAATGTCATATGCCCCCATCAATGGGATGGAAACGTTTATTACACGTTGGACTAGATGGGTAATAAATCGAGAACAGATTTAAAACTGGAGTTTGAGGGGTTGCTATTTCTCCTTTTAAAAGTTAAAAGCGAAAAGGAAATAAAGGGGAACATGTACTTCAACAAAAATATTTTAGTTTGTGGGATTTACCCCCCCTCCCCCCCGAAGCCCTTCCTTGTTAAGGTTAGGTAATGAAATATAAGTAAAACTTTTTAATATCTATAAAGAAATACTGTACCTAATTTAGTCCCTTTGTGCCAAATGTCTGTCTTCAACTGTTAACTTATCTTTGTTTGTAAAAATATCTAGTTTTAGATATATAAGGTTTGCTTAGTATGTAAGGCAGTAATGCCTAGATGTATCTGGAACGAACATCCAGAACAATTACATCTGAATAGTATCACACTGTAACACCTAGGCGTTATGTAACCTGAAAGTGTGTGTGAATGTCTCTGAAATCTGCAAGTGCTTTTGAATACAACTCAAATAATGGAAGTATAAAAAAAAAAAGAAAAAAAAAAAGAAAATGCTGCCACAGAAGCCTAGGAGCCCTGCCTCAGAAATCAGAAAATGCTGCCACAGAAGCCTAGGAGTCCTGCCGCAGAAATCAGAAGATTTTGCTGCAGAACACGAGGGGCCCTGGTAATAGTCACTGCCATGCGGCATGGGGGGGGCAGACATGATGGACCCTAACTCCGTTTTGACATCCTAATGCTATATTATTATGTTAGACCAAGTTATAGCCTTTTCTATTCAATTTTAGTCACACATTGGCTTAAAGTGATCAATAAGCTGGAAAGTGGGCAGTGCCCTAAAGAGCAACTTGTATAACAGCATATAAACTGCATGATAATTGGGGGAAGGGGAGGAGCTGTCAGAAGCACCGATTGATCCTTTGTGTTACCACTCTCCTTCCAGGGCCGAGACTTTCCTTTCGATGGCTGTGGCCGTGCATTTACTTGTCTTCCTGCGGGGGGCCCTGACGAATCCCCAGCTGTAGAGGCACTGGTCTGCAACATTGACGTGCTGCTGCACACCATGACGTACAAGGTCGGTGCTTAATGAGCAGTTTTGTCCTTCAAGATGTGCTTTCATTTTATAATTGGGATTTTTATTGGTGAATGCTTCTCATATTGCCTAGCAAGACAGTAGTACATGGCATGACCTTTTGCAAATGTATGAACATAAACAGTAGCAGAACAGTCAATTTAGGGACTACGTGGGCTAGAATATGTGTATCCAGGCTACGATAAATGTATTTTACAGTTACCCAGTCAACTGCACCACCATGAATAAGGCTGCAGCTTTGTCACACAATTCATGGATTTCATGATTTTGCCTCTTTTTTTGTTTTGTAATTAATTATACTTTCTTTTCCCAGACTTGCTTTCATCGGCCACCCCCTCTGTCCCAGCCCTGTCACCTGCTGTCCTCAGGACTTACCTCCTACCTGAACAGTAACATAGAAACATAGACGTTGTCAGCAGATAAGGACCACAAGGTGCATCCAGTCTGCCCATTGTTTCTACCTTATGAATGTGCCATAGGCCTTTACTCTGTCAATGGCCTATCTATTCATACTTATCTGTATTTCTCCCTTATGCCTATCCCATGCCTGTTTGAAGCCCTGCACTGTATTCATATCCACCACTCCCTGAGATAGGCCGCTCCATGCATCCACCACCCTTTCTGTGAAAAAGAACTTCCTCACATTACCCCTTAATCGGCCTCCCTCTAATCTCAACCTGTGTCCTCTTGTCCTGCTATTTTTCTTATATTGAAACATGTTAGACTCTTTAATCTTGTTAATGCCCTCAAGATATTTGAATGTTTCTATCCTATCACCTTGAGCTCCATTAATCTGTCCTCATTTGTTTTCTGATGCAGTCCCTACACCATTTTGGTTGCCTTTCTCTGGACTACCTCCATTTTGTTAATGTCTTTGTGCAGGTGCTGCCTCTAGTACTGCACGCAGTATTCCAGATGGGGCTTAACCAGTGTTTTGTAAAGAGGGATTATTACCTCCCTCTTACGACTTGTGATACCCCTACTAATACACCCCGACATCACTCTAGCCTTACCTATTGCTTTAGTGGTCTGCTTGGATGATTTCAGGTCATCTGTGATGATGATGCCCAAGTCTCTTTCTTCCCTTATGATTGCCAGCATCTCCCCTCCCAACCTATAGGTAGCTTCAGGGTTTCTCTTCCCTGTGTGCATGATCTTGCACTTCTTTGCGTTAAACCCCAGTTGCCACTCTTCAGAGCTCTTTTTCCAGTTTTTCCGGATCTCTTTTTATTCTACCCACCCCATCTGGATCATGTACTCTGTTGCAGATCTTGGTGTCATCTGCAAACAGGCAAACCTTACCCTCCAGTCCATCTGCAATGTCACCGATGAAGATATTGAAGAGGACTGGCCCCAGGACTGATCCCTGAGGTACCCCACTTGTGATTTACATCTCTTCTGACTGTATACCGTTTACCACCATTCTCTGTTTTCTGGCCATCAACCAGTTTGCCACCCAATTGACCAACCTCTGATTAATAAGCTGGGTAGGCTCAGAGTGGGTCAATCTTCTATGTGGAACAGTATTGAAAGCTTTGCTGAAGTCAAGGTAGGCAACATCAACTACACTTCCATGGGCCACCACTCTGGTTACCTAGTCAAAGAAATCTGAGAATAGTGTGACAGGACCTTCCTGTTGTAAACCCATGCTGTCTTGGATCCTGTGCTCCTATGGATTCCAGGTGTTGCTCTTTCCTTTCCTTAAGGAGTGCCTCCATAATCTTGCCCACTACTGAGGTAAGACTGACTGGTCTGTAGTTTCCTGCCTCCTCCCTGCTGCCACTCTTGTGGAGCAGGATCACATGAACCCTTCTTCAGTGTTCTGGGACCTCTTCTGTGCTCAGAGACTCACTAAACAGTTCTGCTAATGGCTGTGCTAGTTCCACCCTTAGCTCCTTTAGTACCCTGGGATGTATGCCATCAGGTCCCATTGCCTTGTCCACCCTGAGGTTAGTGAGCTCTTGTAGGACCCTTTCTTTTGTGAAGGGACTAGTGCACACCTCCCTCCACCCCCGTGTCCATGGTGCTGAGCTGTGGGCCCTACCCTACCTGCTCCTCAGTAAATACTGAGCAGAAGTTTCTATTTAGGATAGATGCTTTTTCTTGGTCCTCTCAACACACTCCCCCTTATCCCCTTTGATCTTAGCAATACCCCCTCTGGACTTTCTTCTTTCACTAATCTATCTATAGAAAGTCTTGTCCCCTTCTTTTACTGTTCATGCTAGTGTTTCCCCGGTTTGGGTCTTTGCCTGCCATACTGCCTTCCCTGCTTCCCTTAGGGAAGTTTGCCATGCCTCCCTGTCTTCGTCCTGCTACGTTCCCTTATGTTTCCTGAAGGCCAACCTTTTGGCTCTGACCTTTTCTGCTATTGTTTTTGAGAACCATAGTGGTTTCCTCCTTCTTTTGCTCTTGCTTTTCTCCCTAACACAATGGGATGTTGTTTCAGGTATTGCATCCTTAATGCTTGCCCACTTTGCCTGTACCTCCTCAGCTGTATTTCTTCTTGCCAGGGCTAGTTTAACTCTGTTGGCCATCTTATTAAAGTCTGCTCCTCTGAAGTCCCATATTTTTGCCTTGGAATGGGATGACTTAGTTCCAGTGGCCAACTTGAACCATACCATGTGATGGTCACTGGCCCCCAGGTGACCTTCTACCTGGAGATCTGTGATCCTTTCCCGTTAGTACTAGATACAGGATAGCCCCGTCTCTTGTGGTGGGTTGTGCGAATTGTTTGAATCCCTCCCCTTGCAGGGAATCCACTATGTGTCTAGTTCTGGTGGATGTTCCTACTGGTATTAATCGATCTGTATCTGGCATGTTGAAGTCTCCCATTATCAGAACCTCCCCTTTAGCTGTCATGTTTTGTATATCTTCTAACAGTGATGTGTATGTCTTCCCCCTGGTCTGGAGGCCTGTAGACCACCCCAGTTCGTATGGATTTCCCATTTCCTGTTTCCAGGGCAACTCACAGTTCTTCTGGCTCCTTGCATATTCTGAATTTCTGTGGCTTTGATATTTTCATTGACATAAAGGGCCACTCAAACCCCCCCCCTTTTTGCACCTCGGTCTCTTCTGAACAGTACAGAACCAGGTACCGAAGTCTCCCAAGTGTGGTTCCTTGCGAACCATGTCTCACTAATGGCTACTATGTCCAGTTTAGCCTCTGTCATTGTTGCCTGCAGGTCTGGGATCTTGTTTCCAAGACTGCCGGCATTTGTGTACATGATTTTCCATTGGCCAGATTTCGGTACGTTAGTTGTGGGGCGAGGTCCGGCTTTTCCCCTGCGCATTGTAGGAGCCAGGACCTTTTCCTTACCTGGTGATGCTGGTTTACCCCCATGGCAGTGTCTCCCCATGGCAGTGCCTCCCCCACGGCAGAGCCCCCGCCTGGTTCCCTGAGCCTGGGAAGGGTTAGAGTTAGGTTGTGGTTGGCAGCCCAGTGAGTGGTGCAGGGTCTGCGGAGAGAAAGGTGGCATCATGCTGCTACAGTGCAGAGAGGCTTTTTCTCCTTAGGTCGCTCTCCCTGAGCACCTTGTGGGTAAAGACTAGGCAGACCTCTGCATGCAAGTGTGTAGACATCCTAGTCAGGAGGCACTCTACTCGCCTATTGCAGCTCCACTTTCACTGTCACCCGTGGTCATCCAGGTGGCAGTTTCATAGTGGAACACACAGCACTTCCTCCCTGGAGGAGGAGGAGGAGGAGAGCACCCTCTGGGATCTTTGATCCTCCTCTCCCTAGCCAGCCCCAAGCAGGCCGGGCTCACTTTCGAACCGCTGCACCCATGAAATAGCCCTGATTTTACACATTTATTTAAGAAATCTCCATTATTGTTGGCATTTTCCATAACAAGCCCCCGGATCTGTAGCATGTTCCATGAAAACACCATCGTTTTTCGCATTTACCATGGCAGACCCATGGTTTTATGCCTCAACTCAGAAATGTGCTTGAGGCTCAGTCAACTCATGTGTGGAATACCAGGGTGTGCGCACAAACCCCGGTCACCCAGATGGAGCCAGAACTGGGCCAGAAACAAAAATGTGATTCTTGTGTTTGTGTGTTCTTTTTTTTTTTTTTTAATGCTCCCCCAAGCCCCCAGCCGCCCACTTCTTCGGGTTGCTTAGGGCCCCACTGCCACTCCCCATCACCATCTCGTGCCCTCATTACTGCCGTGGCCTGGTTGACCCAACATATCCCTTTGCTGGGGGGGCCCCTCCCTCTTGGGGGGGAGGGGAACTGGGAGAGGAGACTTGCCCAAAGGCATCTTTGTACGCTGGACACACGGTGAGGGGACAGCACAGACACTTCCGGGCTTCATGGTGAATGGGGACCAGCCACTGTCATCCAGTCGGCTGAGAAACTGTGTTTTCTCCCTAACCCACCCCCTTCCATGAATTGGTCCAACCGCGGCGGTGTCCTTTGGGGGAGGGGGCGTTCAGTGACGTGTCGAGGCTTCACGCCACCGTGAACACCAGCCACAAGCCACAACCAGGAGCCACCTAGCAAGCGGTCCAGGAGTGTCTCTCTCCTTCCCAGAAGGGAAGCATCCATAGGACGCTCATAGCTCCCTCCCTGCTGGACTCCGCTCCTACGTCTGGGCTTGAGTTGTGAACCTGGATTGCCAGTGTGTCGAGCAAACACCCATCACTTGGCAGCATGGAGCCAGCCTAAATGTTATTTTTATATTTACATTTTTGCCGATGTGCTTGTAGCTATTCTGTAGTTACATAGGAAGATACAAGGATACAAGTCTGTAAGCTGTTTGTTGCATGCAACCACACTGAAATTGCAATGCAGTTACAGTGTAGTTAAGCGTAAAATAAAGTAGTAACCGTGCTTGTATAAAAAAATTTGTAAAAATAGAGGTAGTTTAGTCCCCCCCCCCCCCATGAAGCCTCAGTTAAGAGGCAATAGGTAGGGGTGTTCGCCCAGTGTTGCACATGCTTTCGTTTATTGTAATTAATGTAACAGCTTGCCTCTAGTGCCTGCTGTGTGCTCATCTCCATGTTGTTATTTTATATACTGAATTAGTGATTTTTCTTGACATTTATCACAAAACCACAGCCCTAGTCATTAGTAATCAACAGCAAAGGAGAATTTAGGAGAGTACAATACCAAATCCACCTCTCCCCCAATACCTCTCAACCTCCCTCATCACAAATCGGGACAAGGCTTAAAATGATCAGGAACAAATGACCAAAATCAGGGACACATCTGAAAAAATAGTAATATTGGCTCTAGAAGCTATGTACGACATGCTTCTTAGTGTGAACATCATTTTCTTAATGAGAACTAGCCTGTAACACCAACGGCTGGCATTATTTTGTGATTCAAATCACTACTCTTCAGTGACAGAAATGCCAAATTTAGGAGAGACAGAATAAATTTCTGAGCAAACTCTGGGACATCCCTGAAAATCAGGGACAGTTGAGAGGTATGCCCCCACCCCCATGGCACAGAAAAATTGTGGGTGGGGAAATGATGGCATAGTGCAAAAACTGCAAGTCTTGTACACTGACCCCTTCTACTTGCATCAGTTAGGTCCCAGTGTTAAGGTTCCCTATTTATGAAAGCTAACACCTTATCCAAACATAAGAGATTCCCTTATGCTCAGGTACCAATAAGTGGAAACATAGAATATGCCAGCAGATAAGGACTGCTTTGCCCACCCAGTCTGCCAGTTTTTCCCTACCTATAGTATCCCCACAGAGCCTGCTTGATCTTCAGCCCATTTGCCTCCCCACTTCCCTAAGTACTTTGCTGTAGAGTACCTGCTAATACAAGTTTCTAGTAAACTCATTTTTTCAGAATGACAATTAGATGTTTTTGGTGCAGTATTAGCCACTGCTAAGCAATGTAAATCACAAATTGTAGTAAGAAAGAAATAATGTGACCTACATTTTTTTTCGTTTTTTAAAATTTTTTGCAGCTTTCCTTTCCAGGATTTATAACACAGCTTATCACCCCCCCTCCCCCCACCGTGCACCTCCTTCGGGTCGCACAGTTTGAGCCCCCAAAGCCCTGCCAGACTTGCCTCCCACTGCCGTCTCGTGTCATCCCAGGCTTGTGTCCACACCCTCGGTGGTCCAGCTTATCCTTCCCTCCTCCCCGTGGGAAGGTAAGGGAGGGGAGGGGAGTAGCATTCCACGGCCGTACAAGAGCAGGAGCGAGGGGGATCAGCGTGGTGCACAGTGATGGTGACTGTGTGTTACAGGGGTCACAGGACAGCCATCATCCGGGTGGTCGGGCAGGCATTTTACTGTTTTCATGCTGAGGCCCCACCCATCTCCCCCATGGGACAGACATAAGGCAATTCTTGTGGGGGGTAGGAAGAAATAGGCTGTTGGTTAACTAGGATCTGCAGCTTATCCTGTAGGTGGGGAAATGGGCAGACTAGGTGGGCCAAGCGGTCCTTATCTGCCGTCAAAGTCTGTTTCTATGTGCAGTTGCTTGTGACTTTCTGGGGTGGGGATGTTTGGCAGCGCGTGGTCTCCCATGTTGCCAAGAACGTCGCACAAAGTCACCACCAGGAGCTGCTGTAAGAGCGATCTGCAGGAACCCATCCCCCCAAGGAAGGGAAGCGTGCCTGCCGGTCTCCACTCCTGACTTCCAGGCTCAGGATGCGAACCCAGGTCGCCAGCTTGCCAGAATGATGCCCTATCACTCAGTGCCACGGAGCTGGCCATCTTTTTTTGCTTAATTCTGTTTTTGCACATACCCCCAGCCCTTTTGGCTAGTATCTCCTTCTGTCTCTGCCAGTACCACCTCCCATCCATCGAGGCCCTTGTAACCTGGACTTCTCAGTCTGTCCGTGAAACACCACTGTGTAACCCACCCTCCAGCAATGTCTAGGGATCTTGGTGGTAAATATCCTGGAGGGGGGCACAAGCCAGGAATCAAACAGAGATCCAAAGATAGCAGAGAAAATAGCTTGGCCTACCTTGACCGTTGAATTCATGCAGTTAAGCGCTGATGAGCTGCATAGTGTGCACAGATGGAGCAGTCAGCTGGAAACAGGCAGGTATGGCACTGCAGCCAAACTGGGGCAAACAGGTCAGCAAAAAAAGGCAGCACAAACCAGACAGGAGCACCAAAATTAAAAGAATAGAAAAATGTAATTAATTGGAGGTTTAAAACAAAATAAATCAGCTCCATGGGGCTGGAGGCACAGTGGAGTCAGGCACAAGGATGAAAGCAGCATACTTTCTGCAGCAAAGAGCTGCAGCACAATACTTGGGCCTAGGCAGGCCGAAAAGTGGGCTCCACTTACCTGGCTGTGCCAAGAGGCTTGGATTACACAGGCAGCAAAACACACCAAGGTCTAAACACATCAGGGCTCCCAGAACTCATCTCATGACACAGACTGGCCTGGAAATTGAGCTGTTTCATAACCACGATGCTTGGTCACTACACGATCAGGGAGTTCTCCTAACAGTGTGCTCCCCAACACCTGGAACTTGCTTCCTGCTGCATCAGGCCTAACACTGGGACCCACCCCAATCTCGCACCAAAACAACACGGGAAAGGTGGGTTCAGCTTCTCTTGCTCCTGGCAGGCTGCCCAAAACCTCGAGGATAGCGTGCCACATGGTTATGACCTCCCTGTGCTGCCAACCACAGGGCAGGCCATGCCACGGTGCTGCCACTGCCACGATGCCCCCGCCACCTGTCATCTTCTTCTGGACAGGGCCCCGACCCGCCATGGTGCCACGGAGCATGAGGCGGGTCAGATATCAGTTCCTCCAGGCTGCAGCTCCTACTCCTTTACAGGGGCCCTGTCCCACCAGCCACTTCTCTGAACACCTCCCACCAAACCTGAGTGCCGATCCAGCGATGCCGAGCTTGGCCGCACTCCTGGGCTGGGGGTTTGAACCCCGGCCCACAAGTGTGATCTGCAATCCTGCCAGCCTCTCTCTCGCTCGCTAAAAACCTCTCAATTTATACCCTACGGGGCAGGATCAACCACACCCAAGGGGCAGACACCAACCCAGGTCCTACTTTCCTAAATGTGCAAAATATAGGGGGGAAAGCAGAGTAACTTTTAGTAAGCCCCTGAACTGGGGGGGGGGTGTACATCTGTTTTGTCCCCTCAGATTGTACCCCCCAGGGTAGTGACTGTCTTCAACTCCTTCCACAACTCCACCCCCCTATGCAGTGGCTGCGGTAGATATGAAGCCCAGGAAGCATATCCAGGGGCCAGGAAAGGGATGCCCAACACTGGTGGGGGGGCAGGCAGGGCCAATTTATACCCTCTATTCTCCTTCCCCTGGGACACAGCCAGGTAGTTATGCATAGGGCATGCTCCCATGCATGCAAGAGTTGTACTGTCATCAGCCACATTCCCAACCCTTTCAGAATCAGCTAACCCATCCACTCTGCTTCTCAGCCTTCTGCAGGTGATAGTCACATGACGAGGTATGCAAGGTCCCTGCCCCCCCCAACTGGACGGAGGAGGACAGTCCGTCAGCTGCTTCATGCTCCTTACCCCCAGCTAGCATCCAGCGACTCAAGCTCACTCCTGGACTCGGGTTACAAGCACCACAAACAGTAGCACTACTGCTGCGCCAGTGGGCCGACTTATAACACAGCTTTAGTAGCCTATCTAGAACATCCGTATAAAAATCATTGACCCGTTCCCAACTAAAATTATAGTGGCTGTTTTATTTTTAGTATTCTGTTTCTTTCTTTTTTTTGCTCTGCTGCCAACTGGCCCCCTTCAACCCAGCCCCATAATTCGCCCCTCCTGGCACTTACCTGTTCCGTGTTCCCCCCCATGGATGACCCCCCCTGCAGGAAGGGCCACCTGAAGGCCAACCTCCGTAACCTCCAACTGGGGTTTAAGTGGTGGTTGGGGAGAGGTAGTCCAGGCGGTGGTGTGGGACCTGCAATGGAGCGGCGGGCAGCACCCTGCACGGTCACAGAATTTCCTTTTTTTTCTCCCCCTGGACGGTGTGGCATGAATTGAAGTTGCGGTGTGTGTGCCTATGTCTACCCTGCCTCCCTGAACTACTAAGCCCCTCGATGCCAGACCCCTTGCCAGTCAAGTGACGGATACTGTGTCACTCCTCCCCGGCCCCCCGAGGAGGAGAGCAGCCCTTGGGATGCCTTATCCTCCTCCTCCTCCCAGCCAGCCCTCTGACAGCCTGGGCTCACTTCCGAACCTGGGTCCTAGGCGTTGCAGGTGGTAGCTCTACCACAGCACCGGTGGGCTGGCCCATTATTCTGCTTCTTGCAGTTCTCCACCTGTCATCCACAGACCCTCCCACATCCTGCCATTTCCAACTTCTACTCTCAGGATGCTGCCAGAGCTCGTTAGGCCTGTCCATCTGAATTCTGTCTGCGCACTAAAGCATGCATTATGACTGGGTCCCCGACCAGCTGTGAAGTAGCTGTGTCGTTGAATGGGGGCAGCCGCAGCTCCCTCCCCTCTGGTCATTTACATAAATATATTGAGTAATTTTGGACTGTTGGTTGATTTGATTGGGACTTGTCATCCTACAGACAAAGTATCAAGAGGGGACACCATTGCCACTGTTGCACCTCTTCCCCCAAGTGCTATGACTGCAGAGGTTGTTGGGAGCAGGGTCTGGTGTCGGTGCAGCTAATTGGATACCTCTTCAGCCACAGTGACCAGGGTTGAGGCAGAACTGGAAGTGTTGCCTTGCTGAACAGCCACCCTGTCTCTCGTGGCCACCTGGGGGCAGCTGTTCAGCAAGATGCACTGATAACCCTGCCTGTGACTGGGCAAGCATGCATGGAACAAGCTGCACCAGTCCCTGTCTCCCTGATTATAATCACGGTCCAGGACAGAAACCTGTGGTTTTCCAAGTGGAAGGCGAGCATCTTAGTTGCTAGGTTGTCAGGACGGCCCCCTCATAGCGTCTTTTCTTATGACATCATTGTACTTACCATGACAACAGACCATCATGTCACAGACACAGCAGCTGTGAGGTCCGTTGGGACAGTCGGATGCTTTTTGAAAAACACCGTGAAATATTTGCCGCATTATCTGAAATTATTTATATTGAATTTTGGTAACCGGGTAGGCCCACTGAGACCAGATCCCTTTTTCAGGGGCGACCCGGGGTTAATTACATAAATACATAAAGCAGTGATTCAAACAATATACATTCAGAAAGTAACAATAGACACATCATACAGAGAAATACAACATTATTAGTCAGCATATCACAGTCAATTCTTATCGAGTTGGTGACAATAGCATCGGATCATTAGGAGTACATAGTGTGCAAGGACATTTAACAAAGAAGGGAGGGGAAGGGGAAGGAAAAGCCCACATTGCAGAACAGTACAGTATAGCAGGGGATAACTATACACTCAGGACATATCAATGTCAGAAGAAAGTAAACATCAGTGAACACTAAGGTAAAATAAAATTGTTGGGAATTATAAAATGATTGAAAAAATGCTGGGAACGGATTGGTGGAGAACCAGTTTAACCTGTGGTGTTATCCCAGCACAACCCACAGGTGAACCTAGTGCACACAAAACAACCGACTTACGACTGTAAACACATAAATGGATCAATTTTACAATCCCAGCAAGGCACTTTAGCGGGGTGTCACTGGTATAAAGTCACTTCTCGGGTGGTTGAAGGCACTCAGCCGGTGAAATGCACCCGAGGCAGGACTTTATCCCAACACAACACATGCCCTGGCATGCTTTATTGCTTCATTTAAGCCTTTAGTTTTAGTAACTGTCTGCTGTTTTAATAACCTGGCTGTCAGTCAGATTAGTGGGTTGTTTTTTCACAGTATCCAACGGCTCATTCAGCCATTTGTTTGACTCAACAAGCCGTTTTACAGGAACAGTAGGTGACTCTATGGTGTACAGTAAGACAGGTTATGCACCTTACTCCCCTTGGCCCTTGGGTCCCCTCTCAAGCCCTCACTGCACCCCAGCCCTGTCTCCTCATCTTCTCCTGGGATTTATGTCTCCCCACATTATCCCAGTGGTTTAAACCCCCCATGGTGGAGCCTTCAGGCCAGGCCAGGTCCTTCAGATGCCAACATCCAGTCATCTGGGAGATTGGCCAGGTCGACGAGTGTGGGGCCTGTGTGTGTGGTGGGGCTGTGATGCATGTTTTTTTTTTTTCTCCCTCTTCCGTTACTCCTTCCCTCAAGACGCAGGCAGCTCGAGTCCTCATATGCACATACGCAGTCATGTGTAACGTGGCACCAGCCTGCTGCTTCCCTCCCTGCTCTGTTGCACTGCCCACTGAGATCACCCAGTTGGCAGTATAGTCATGGAGCTGGCTGCCCTCCCACTCTGGAGGAGGAGAGTGTCCTCTGGGATGCTTAGTCCTCCTTTCCCCCACCTGGGCCAGCCCTCGACACCCCTCGCTCATTCCCGAATGCGGGTCTCCGGCATTGTGAAGGGTAGCGCTACTGCTGTGCCGACAGGCAGATTTAGAAAAACTATTTTTTCTTTACCTCTTTTGGCCCCCAGCAGTCCCTGGCACTTGACTCCCTCAGGAGATCCCCAAGCACCCCCGATTGCTCAGCTCCCCACACACCAGCACTTACCTGCCTCCACCTAGTCATGGTTTGCCCTCCAGGTGGGTTGGGGGGGAGGATTTACCCTTGACAGTGGTTGTGCATTAGGTAGTCGTGCATTGAGGGTGTGAGTTCTGGATTTCCTCCCATAGAGGGGCCAGAAGGGGAGGAGCCATCCTTCCCCAACTGGTGTTCTCATCCAGTATGTGGTCCTACCTGGGCAGTGGTGTGGGTCCAGAGTGGGCTGGACGTCATCCTGCTGGCATCTTGATTTTCTGCCTCCATTTTCTTCCCCGTGGCTGGCAGCATGCAAGGACACAGCTGTGTGTGTGTGTGTGTGTGTGTGTGTGTGTGTTGAGGCACACATGTGCCACACATCGGCCACCAGCTGCCCTGATCCAGCCACAACCTCTGCCCCACCAACATACTTACAAGTGGTAGCAATACAGGAATGGTACGGCATAGCCCTTCCACCATGAGAGCAGTTGGTAGATGCGTAATCCCCTCCCCAACCGTGGTCGATAGTGGCCCAAGTCTGCTACCGAACCTGGGCCGCTAGTGTGATGTCCAGCACCTCACCCCTCATTGCCACTGGGCTGGGCCTTCTGTCTGAGTCCTTTCAAACCCAATTTGTCTATTCCTGTGTCCCAGAGAGAGGTGGCTGCCCTGCATTGCATTCCGGGCGCGATAGTGTGCAGCATTTGAACTTTTTTTTTTTTTTTTCCTATTTCTTTGTCTCCACAGGGGCCGCCAGTCTGCCTTACCTTTCCACGTCTGGCATCTCCCCAGGTTCATCTGGCCGCCATCTCCTCGGGCTACCTCCGGCGTCCACATTCGGGCCTCGCAGCGACCCCCACGGCTTGCCCCCCATGGCGGGGTGGTGGGGAGCACTCCCTCCGGAGCTCAACCCACCCCAGTCAGGATCCGGTACTGCCGCGCACCCTCGGGCGCCGAGAGAGTCCTCTACAGGAGACGGCCATCATGCCGCCACGACTAGTGCCCCAGTTTTTCCGCTTTTCTTCCCTGAGCGGCGTGCAATGGCGCCAATAGCCATGATGCGGCGCGTCATGCAATGCTCTGGCTACAAGCCAGTCTCCGACTTTGTACTTGTGCCCCAGCAACAGTAGTACCTCCGGTCTCCACCGGGGGTCCCCACTGCACTGGGATGCCCCTGGATCCCCCCAGGGAGAGGAGAGCTGTCCTTCAGACGCTCGATCCTACTCCCTCCCTGCCGACCCCCGGCAGCCGGACTTGTTCCCAAACCCGGGTCACCGGCGTGGCGCGAGGTGTGGCGTCCAGCGCCTCAACCCTCAGTGCCACCGGGCCAGCCGCATCTGAACTTTTGGTGGAAATGCTCCCTTTGTTAAAGTCCTAATGTCAAAAGAATGATGGGGGGGGGTTAATTTGACTTGGACAGACTATTCAGCTTATTCTAACAAAACCAAATAATGCAATAGAATGCAGTGCCCTTCAGCTATCTCCCTCAATCCCTATCTTTCATAAATAACCTAGAAAAAAAGCAGTGGCCACTAAATTCAGAACTCATCCCTGGTATTTATATGCTGCCTTGGGCTGGTTCTCTCCTTGAGCCTGCAGAGTTTTTTTTATTCAGGGTTGCTTTGGTGATAACCTTTTAATGGATGTAGCTTATTCACCATTACCTCAGCTACTGTGATCTAAAACAAGTCTAAGGATCTCAGATTGTCTAAAAACTAGTATTTCTGGAGCCAAATGTCATGTCAGCTATGGGACAGAAAATCTTTCTTGCCTCAGCACCTAAGCTATGGAAGCATTTTCTCTTAACTCTGCACCTGGTTAGATGTGAAACATTATTTATAAACTGCTTAACTGAAGGCCGCCCAGTCATGCAGTGGATAGCACACTGTGCTCCAGTGCTGGTGACCCAAGTTTGTGAGCCGACTTGGAAGCTGGCTGGTGGGTCGTGGGGGTGGGCGGGGGAAGCACTGCCCCATGGCAGTGCTACCAGCCTGGGAGGAAGGTGTCAAGTTATGCTGCAGTGGCAATCCTTGCGGTGGTCTAGGGACCTTTACTCCTCTGCAGGTGTATGCGATGTGTGGACATGACCTGCAGGGTCACTGCCCGGAGTCATGTGGGTGGTGGACAGAGTAACAGTTGGAAACTATGAAAACGTCATGTGTCATCCAGTCCGGTGGCACTGAGATGCTATGCCTTACAACATGCTATGCCGGCAAACTGGGTTTGGGAACAACCTCAGGTCATCAGGGTGCCAGCATGGGGGGGAAGGACGGAGCGGGATCAAGCCGCCTAACGACAGTTCTCCTCTCCGGGGGTGGTTGTGCCCCCCCCCGTAGTTCCACTGCCACTGGGTGGAGGTCCAGTGGTGGCGTGAGGTGGGAGGGGCAGCAAGCCGAGGGCATCTGACGCGGCATGCGCGGTGTCTCACACGCATGTGCATGCCCGAGAAGGACAGGGTGAAACCAGGGAAAAGCACTTAAAAATGTAAATAAAAAAAAAAAAAGTCCTGTGTGCACGCCACCATATATGACATTGGTACACTCGAATCCGATCCCACATAAATTACTGCTGGCATGACAGTGGGGGGAGCGGCATTTGGGATTGAGAGTCCAGAGGAGGCCTGATGCCAAAAAGATGAATAAAAGGTGGTTAACAGCTGGACTGTCATTACTGCGCCAGTGATGCCAGCAACCCATGTTCAGTTATGAGCAGAGGAGGTCAGGGGACATCTGGGGGTAGGATGATTGAGTGTCTCGGAGGACACTTTCCTCCTGGGAGAGAGGGCATTCTGCACTGCCACACACACCTGAGTAGCCCCAGGTGGCAGTACCTCTGTATAAGGTCATGGGAACATGGCCCTGGAGCATGGGTGCATGTTCCATGGGGCCCTTGCCAACTACGTCTGGCATTCGGCATGGGGTCATAATGTCACAAGACATTGTGCCAAAGCAATATACCGCGCTACCGGTACAGCATGGTATATTGCCAGCGGCATATGTCTGTGTTTTGTGGGGGGCTCCACTCCCCACACCCCCACAACTAAAATAATCAACTTGGAGGCGGGGGGGGTCAGACATTTAATTCGCACACGCACAAAGTGCGAATGAAAGAAAAATGACTTGCATCTGGGACCAGGACTCAATACCCAGTCTGCAGACACACCGCTTCCATTGCTGCCTGTGGCATATCCCATCGAGCCACGGCAGCTGCTTGGTGGACCCTCCTCCAAGCAGAGGAGTTATTCTCTGCAAGGGAAAAAAGGTAGGGTGCACAACCATGCATAGATCCTTTAGCGGTTTTGCACCCTGTCACTATTCCCACCTGCGCTGTTTCGGATGAGTGGTTTTAGCGCGCGCCATTCTGTATACGGCAGTCTGACCCAGTAGGCTGGCATTGTCGGGGCCCCACGTCTCATGACTGCCTGCTGGTCCTCCATACACTAAATGGAGCCAAGGAAAGGCACGCCTTTTGATGTTCCCAGAGGAAGCCAATTTGGATGGTGGCCCTCCTTGGACCCCCTGTACACCAGATTCTGGTTGATGCGGTTGGGAGGTGGCCTGCCATTGGAGACAGGGGAAGGTGGGGGGGAGGGTAATAAATCATTTGAAAAGACAGTCTGTGTGTCACTGTTTTTACTAAAGTACTCATCACCCTTATATTGTTTGCTATGATGTGCAAATAAGTTTGAGTATGTATTTTGTTTTTATTTATTTATTTATTTATTTATTTATTCATTTATTTGCACCTCCCCTTCCTCCTGGCTGCCCACTCCTTCGGGTCTCTATGGCCCCTCCCGACTGCCTGCCCTGACTCCCACACTGGCTGCCAACCTCATATGGCAGTCCCCCTCGGGTAACCCGGCATATCCCTTCGCCGGGCGGTTCCCCCTCCTCCGAGGGGAAGGCAGCGGTGGGGCAGCCAGCACACTACTTTCATTCGGCCCGGGGTTCTGCTGAGGTGCGTCGGTCCTGGGATCGGCGGCAGCGGAGGGCAGAGAGACCGTCATCCAGCCAGGAAGTATTTTCTTGGTTTTCTGTGGGGAGTGACGTCCTGACGTCAAGGCATACGCCGATGTCTGTCACTCCCCTTAAGCAGTGAACCCGGACGTTACAGCTGTGCTCCCAGCCTTCGCTAGGAGTCGGCATGCGCTGGTGCACATCCCCACCCTCCCCCTGGAGAAGGAGAGCCATGCCTGGACACTCCATCCTTCTCCCTCCGGCCAGCCCTCCGGTGACCCGAGTCCGTTCCCGAACCCAGGTCGCCATTATGTTTTCAACAGATTTTATCTGAAATGTTATTATTTTCTCTGCTGTTTAAGTATTTCCTGCAATGCTTGCCAAATGTCTTGGGTCATGTCTGAATCAGCGAGTGCAGTGCACTTACCTGATAGTCTAAATGAATCAAATATCTCAAAAATGTGCAGAAGGGGTAGGGGCGTGATTTTTGAATCATATTCTCACCTGATGTTCTCTTTCTCCTTTTTGTCAGGTGGGCCTCGGAGCACCTCCAGGGGTGTGGGTTTGCAGTACAGATATGATTCTGTCCATCCCGAGACTGCCAGGTGAGATATCCAGTGTGGTGAGGTGAGTTGAGGCAGTTAGTAGTTGTGATAGACACAACTTATTCCGACATCCTACTCTGATCACAATACACCATAAAAAAGGGGAGGGTTATATAGAAGTATATGAACAGAGAAAAGAGAAGGACTGAAAAGACCTAAACAATTCATCTAGTCTGTCCCAAGATTCCATACTCTGAATCCTTCTAACATCAACTATTTCCCTCATTCTGTCTCCTTTCTACATTATCCTGCCTTAATAAAATAGAAAAAAAAACTAGAAATTTCATTGGCTGAGACTGAGACATCTCCTGACCATGCATTAAATCTCTATAAATGCATGGTCAAGTGCCAAATTTCATTTTTCTCCCCCAACAAACTACTTAGAGCCATTTTATAAGTATAATAAGCACCTACATGGTTTTCATCATAGGATTTTAATGCACTTCCCAGGTGTGTAAGGACACTGGGCCTTCAGCCTCATTACTTGCTACACCTCTGGGGCTTGCTTTAAAATCCTATAATGCACACCCTGTTGTGGTTTATTACTTACTTGTAACTTTCTTAAATGCCTCCCAGCTTCTGTAGAACCCAGCATTTTTTCTGCCTCCACAATCTTGTCCAGAAGTGGTTACACTTTAAGTGTCAACCAATGGGCATGTACTATTTACTGTATGTGAGTGGGTAATGATCAGTCAGTGGCTGGCCGTGGCAGGGTAAGGTGGGCTGTGTCAGTCACCAGCACAAAATGAGATGGGGGGGCGGGGTGGTGGTTACCGCCTACCGGCGTAGGGGGGCCCTACAGTATGGAAACAGGGTCTCTGGGATATTATTCGGCATGACAGGGCTCGGTGCTGGGAAGGGGGGACAGTACACTATGGAAATGAGGGATTGGAGCACCTTCTGTATTTCATTGGGGGATCGGGGCTGGGGAGGGTGCTGGTCCGGTGCATTCTGCCAGGTGCAGCCATGCAAATGAGCCCATAATGGGCATGCATGAGGCCCCTTTGTGCCATGCATGCCCAATGAGCTCATTTGCATGTTTGGGCTGAATATTGCCCATGTAGGACTCGGCGCATCCAGGTATGCGCCATGCATTACCCTATGGACAGTTTTCAGCCCTGCACCCTGGACGCGCTGCACCATACGTAGCGGCCGCCTGCTATGTGCACGCATCCGGCTGGCTCTGAATATGGGGACCATAGTGTACAATGTAATACTGTCGTAGTCTGTTACATGACATGGCAACGTGGTATAAATTTGGAGTTCATAGATGTGGCGTAACGGAATGAATGAGAAGAACCAAGAGAAGGTTGTAGCAGTGCATGTGAAACTTCTTGGAACACACACCATTAGTAATACATTGGAAGTGTAACACATCTGCACAACAGTAACACCTACAGATGTTTCTGGGCTAAGAATGGAGGAAAAGAGGTGACTCACCTGATGATTTCAAAGGGGTATGATCTGCAATCAACAGCTTCTCTTTAATGTATTTTGATGTTCACTAAAAGGCAAAAAAACACATATGCAGTGTTACTGTCAGGAGCAATTGTAGACTTGACAGGATGAGAAGCAGACAAGGTGAAGGTGAACTGCACATTGAGAATAATGCATATGTAAGGGGTTGATATGCAGTTTTTTTACACACTCAAGGTGTGTGATAATAGAGAAACCTCGAGAGCGAAGCTCGAGAGGTTTCACTATCACACACAGAGGGTGTGTTAAAAAAAAATGCATATCACCCTCCTACACATGTTTTATTTTTTATAATAACTGGTGACAGGATTACGTATTGATGCTCTGTTCATTTCTTTTAAAATGGGGTTCATGCTGTGAGTGAGAGCATACGGTTGGAGAACTGTCTCCTGCTGCCTCAGTCTCTTTCATTGGTCTGGTCTGCTGTGGGCTTCTTGGCCTGAGACGGTGAAAGTCGTATCAAACTGGGGGTTGATACGAGTTTTTTCGTATCAGCCTGCGGGTTGATACGGCTTTTTACAGTTATCAAAAACGAGTTGATAATGGGGCTAACCAGTTATTATAGCAAGGTAATTTACATAACAAATGTGGTGGGGACTACACAGAGTACTGAATGGATAAGTAAGCCAATCCACTCTGTTGTGAAACACATGGTGTATGATTCCCTTGGACCTCCAGAACAAAGACTGAGAGGTCAGTGGAGATGAAAAGCAATAGTTGGGGGGGGGACAGTGGTTGTGTATGTGCTGCACGCCCGTTACACTGTTAACCAGTGGGCAGGAAATCTAAGTGAGCCATCACCTGTAATAGGTGACTGCAGACATCAGGTACAACAACAGGTGACAGGGTTTGACAAGCCAACGGCACAGTACTAGTGACTGTCCACTACGAGGATAGTCTGGAGTTCTTTGGATCAAGGGGTGTTCCTGGAGTCTTTGAAGGAGGCTGCCATGACACCCATTTTGAAGAAAGCCTCCCTTGACCCCGACTGCCTCGCCAACTACAGACCGATCTCTAACCTGCACTTTTTGGGCAAGGTTATTGAGAAAGTAGTCGTGTTGCAGCTCGAGGACTTTCTTACCACCCATGAAGTCTATGATCCTCTCCAGGTTGTTGACTGGTTTATCAAGAACTTGCCATATTGCACCAGTGCTGCGCGAACTGCACTGGCTGCCAGTGTGGTGGAGAATCACCTTCAAGGTCGCGCTGCTGACCTATAAGACCCTTCACGGTCAGGGACCGGGCTGCCTGCAAGATCTCCTTTGTCCCTACTGCCCTCTCCGCCCACTCCGCTCCACTGGCGAGGGATTGCTAGAGATTCCCAGGGTTTGTCTTCAATCATCTGGGGCAAGGGCTTTTTCTTTTATGGCCCGACCCTGTGGAATTCTCTACCTTGTCAGATTAGAGAGTACCTGTCCATGGAATCATTTAAGAGGTCTCAGGAAAGCCACTTATTTACACTAGCATTTGGATAGATTATTTTATGTTTTTTTATTGTTTTATGTCATTATTATTGTTGATGTTTTATTCTTGTTATGTGTCAGCGCTTTGATTTATTGAAAGCGCTTTACAAATAAATTTTGATTGATTTTGATTGATTGTCCGACATACAAGCCACAGATTGTCCCTGTGGAAATACACAAAAACATAAATGAACAGGCACAGGGAACAACAGAGATTGTTTACAACAAGATGGGGTGAGAGAACATTGACAAGAGCGGGGATACATAGGGAACACAGACAATTGAGACAATCAGTGCTGTCTTTAGACAGCATACACAATTGACATGTGACATTTTACAATGTTACGCTACTCAGAACTAGATTTTCAACAAGTACAACTGTCCTCACATGAATTGGCATGTAAATCCAGTTCATATCACTGGCTATGCCTGCATTGTCACTTCCCAAACACTTGCTTTCTGTGACCGGTGCTGTGTCACTCACATTTCGCCAGCACTAGGTCCCTGACAGTGTGGGGAAACCGGCATTATATATGACAGATACTGTACCTGCCCTGTGGATAAACGGAGTGCTTTAGTCTCAAGTGCTGTCAGTCCCTCACCTTTCACCAGCACTAAAACTATCAGATTATGTGGAAGGCTACATTGTATCTGCCCCACACTGTACCTGACCTGGTGACTAAACAAAGGCATTCAATATCTAGTGTTTTCCATCCCTCAACTTTCACACACTGTACAGTTGTCAGTGTGTGGTAACCTGCAGTGTCTACTCCAACACGCTGTACTTGCTTTACTGTATAAGGAGAGGCTTTTTGTGACCATTGCTGTAACATCTTCAACTTTCACCTAGAAGTATGTCCCTCACAGTGTGGGGAAGACTGTACTGTACCTGCACACCTTGTACCTGACCCTGATGCTAAACAGAGGACTTCTGTCTCCACTACTTTCTATCCCTTGGCTTTCACACGCTGAAAGTTTGTCAGATTGCCTGGTAGGCTCCAGTGTCCCTTCCCCCACACTGTAACTGCCCCAGTGGGTGAAGAGAGGGCTTTGGTGACCAGTGCTGTCTGTACCTGACCTTTCACCTCCACTGGATTCCTCACAGTGTGGGGAAGCCTGCTAATATACCTGACAGACGGCGTACCTGCCCTGTGGATAAGCAGAGCACTGTACCTGCCTCACTATATAAAGAGTGGGCTGCTGTGACCATTGCTGTAACAACCTCACCTTTCACATAGCAGCATCTGCATCACAGTGTGGGGAACACTGCAGTGTACCTACCCCACCAGTACCTGACCATGTTACTAAACAGAGGGATTCTGTCTCCAGTGCCATACATCAGCTTTCACATGCTGAAAATGTCACAGTGTGGGGTACACTGCAGTGTCCCTTCGCCCACACTGTCTATGTAACAGTTGATAAGAGGGCATATATGACATGTGATATCTGTCGCACACATTTCACCAGCAGTAAATCCAGCACAGTGTGGGGAAAGCCTGCAGTGTACTGGACCCATGCTATACCTACTGCCCCTACAAATAACTAACTAAATGACCACAGTGGGTAGTGGATGCAGGTGTTTAGCAAGGGAGGAGAAGGATGGCAACAGGCTCCACATGCAGGACTGCTTTGCATATACATGCACAAAAGTGAAGCAGCTGTATCAGCAACTCGAGGGCATGGCAGAAACAACGGTTGAATTGCACAAGAACAGCAGCATGAAACGGGCATGCTCAAGCACCATGAAGTGGAGTGCCAACCCAAACACGCAGGAATCCGCTGTCTGTTATGTTGGCACAGTAGCATATACTACACCGTCTAGTGAGCAGGGTGGAGGTGCTCCAGGGCCACAAACCAACCCAAGTATAGAGGAGGAGTAAGTCTCAGGGAAAAGCTAGTATGTGGTAAAACAGAGCAGGTAGGCTGGATCGCTTGGGGTAAGGCTTCTAGAGTAACGGAGAAAAAGAAGCAGGCACCCAGGGTGGGGGGGGCAGGGTGCATTCTGATATATTGAAATCAACTGAAGTCAGATTTTTCACTAAGAATAGTTTTGCCTGTGTACACAGCAGACTGTATTTCTGAGCAAACACTACCCAGACTGAAATAGGTTCCTGACATCACCTCGCAAAGCTGGGGTCACGCAGCACTGTCTGTGCATTGCGACACTACACAATATTTTCCGTGGTCACGCTGAAAACAGCATGGATTAAAATGAGATGACAAGTGACACTACTGTAAGCAACAGCAAGTCACGTAATAGCTAGGTACAGAGCACGACATGTACATGTGGCATGAGGTGGCATTGAGCAAGTATGGAAAAGTACTGTACCTGACTTAAATGGAGCACCAGGCAGATGGGACACCACAATTATGTCCAAGTCTCTGCTCCATATGTTTTCAAAACAACCTCGATGCACTTACCATGGTGGAGACACTTGCCCTGCAATAAAACGACACTGCAGATCTGCTTCTTTAACTTTTTATGGTGAAGTAATTAATGTGCACGCGGCAATCCACAGCCAGACCTCCACTGGGAAACGGTGTCACTCCGCTCCGACGTGGCACACTGTTACCGTGATGACATATTTCATGTGCTGTACATGCCATCACCGTGCATGCGTGGCCCTCAAGATGGCATGGGTTTCAAATATGAGAAGCAGCAGAAACAGGTTTTTATGGACTAAATAAATCGGTGTACAGTAATGGGAGAGTGGCAGGCATAACATAAAGGCATTATAAACAGCAAAAGGTAACAAAAAAAGTTTCATATCAGCGATTACGGTTTCCAGTTAATTTTTATAAGACTTCTCCTTTAACTACACTGTAGTTATAACATAACTACACTGTTGCTGTATAGCAATTGCAGTGTAGTTGCATTCAACAAACATGTAATTATGGTGTAATTACCATGTGGCATGCAATTAATGATTAGAAGTTTGTTCCACACATTCACCACCCTTTATGTAAAACAGTACTTTCTAATGTCTTTTTTGATCTTTTCCCTTCCAGCCTCTAGTGGACTTACTCTTTCTCAGATTAAATGGAAACCTAGACCAAGCTGGCAGAAAAAGAACGTCCTGTCTGCCCTGTTGTACCCTATGCTACCCCAGGGCCTATTATACAGACAGGGTTTGTGCCCTCACTCCCCCCCTTACCCTCAGCCATACTGTTACCCTCCTGAGTAACTGTTAATCGGAAGGGAATTAACTTTCATCATCACAAGGAAACACTTGGAAACAGAACGTGCTTTCTACTCCTACACTGCAAAAAAATCCACATTCGTTTCTGAATGAGTGTACACCGTGGCTCCTGCGACTCTGGCACCACATCATTTCATGGCCGTGCAGGAGCATCAGTGGTACTATTCAGGTTGGACCGACAGTAATGTATTTTTAACATATATAAAGAATACGTGTGACATTTAGGCAGATGTATTCGCATTTTCAGATTCTGTTATCATAGTAGTTTCTACAGCAGCACAGGTGACCTACGTGTGGATAGCTTGGAAATCGTTTAAAAAAAAAAAAAAAGCTGACAGTGCTCCTTTAACTCTGTGCCAGCTTTGGTTGAAACCACTGATGGCCGTTGCACTCACTACTTCATCCAGTAGGCTGTTCCACGGCTCAATCATCTTTTCTGTAAAGTAAAACTTTCTCAGGTCCCTCCTCAGTTTACCCTCATCAGCATCCACTCATGTCCCTGTGTTTTTGACTCACAACTGCTGCTAAATAGTTTCTCATAGTTTACCTTATTCAACTCCTTTCAGGAACTTGAACATCTCTGTCATGCCTTCTCTCTCCCTTCTGGCCATGTTCAGTGCCATGAGCTGTTCCTTGTAGGATCTGCCCCGTTGACCCTGAATCATTTTGGTTACCCCGTGCTGCATCATCTCCAGCCTGTCATTGTCTTTCCGTAGGTGCGGACTCCACAACTGGGTACAGTATTCCAGATGTGATAAATGAACTTTCTGTGTCCACTCTAGTGAACCCTTTTATGAAATTGAAGGTTTCTACCATGTCTCCTTTCTCCATTCTGTCCTTCAGTGAGTACATGGTAAGACTGTCACTGCAGGGCAAGCAGTAATTTAACATACAGCTTGCCCCCAGTGACATCATTTTATATCTCAAGATTCCCTTAAATGGCTAAATCCTTGATTTAAATTTACTGATTTAGACATTCATATTTCTAGATTGTTGACACCTGCACGTTAGCCTAGTACTTTGTCTGAAATAACTTTTCATGGGCTTTTGTAGTGTGAGTGACCCTGGCAGTGTTTATGTCCCCTTTAAAAACACAAAGCTTTGCCCAGCTGTATCATCACTTTCTGCATCAGGGGTTTATGGAATGACTACTGCCTTGATTTAATGTTGATTGACTTAGATATGGCTGTCTCCATACCGCTGACACCTACAGGTTTGTGAAAGTCACAGAAGAAACTGTTGTCATGTGGCCATGCATTAAAACACTAACAATGCACGGTCAGAAACTGGATCTCATTATGAAGGCTGGAAAACATCATTACTTATAATGAGCCATTTTATAGAGGCTGGCCCAGTGGCATGGAGGGCTGAGGCACTGTGCAGCTTGCCTCCTGCCACACTGGTGACCCGAGTTCGGGAACGGACTGGAGTTCCTCCGGGGCTGGCTGGGAAAGGGAGGATTGCGCATCTGTAGGATGGCAGGGGGAGGCTGTTGTGGCTGCTGTCAACTGCCACCAGCGTGACTGGTGGCAGCACATGTCTGACCAACAAGAACAGGAAGGAACCATGTTCAGGATGTTGGGGGTCTCCTTGGAGGGGGAGCTTGCATATCATGCCCTTTGCATATCTGTGGACCCAGGGCAAAAACCAGTGGAAAATCCTGCCCCCCCGGCAGCAGTATGATGATGGACCCCTCGCAGGCCCCACACCAACAACCTGGCACCCCCCCCATAGTCCAGTGACGGAGGACAATGGTGGGAAGGTCAGTCCGGGAAGACGGATGATGGGACTGGGGGTGGTGGTCAGAAAGGGGAAGCCAGGGCAGACAGGAGAATAAAATATATATGGGGAAAAAAGGACCATTTTATAATCACAAGAAGTCACTCCATTATGGCTTATTGCTTACTTTCTGTAGTGCCACCCCTGTGGCTCAGCTGTAGCTCATCACCCTGGCCTGCAAGCCCCCCAAGTGTGGTAAAAAAACTCGAGGCGCCTCATCCTGAAGGCAGGCTTGGCTGGGGCTGTTGCCATAGGGCAATGTACATTGGTCAGGGAGGGGTGATGGTAAGCTCCAGTGCTACAGTGACCCCTGCAGCTGGAACATGCTGGGCATACACGAGGCAACCCAGAAGGCTGTGCTTACATCAGGAGAGGGACCTAAAAAAGGGAAGAAAATCCCATGTCCATCTGTATGGTGGTCTGGGTCCCTGTATTCCTTGCTGGCACTGGATTCCAGTCCACACAGTGGAATGCCTTTGGGGGGGGGCACTGGCTCCTTGAAGCCTCTGCCATGGAGGGGAAGCCATAGTGGTAGCTAGTGGGGATCTGTACTTGGATAGATTAGGGGTCTTCAAGCCCGAACATGGTATATCCTTGGAAATAGGGTATAGCACTGGGAACAAGGTATATCCCTGGAAACACGGTACACCCCTAGGAACAGGGTATATACCTGGGAACAGGGTACATCTGTGAGAGCAGAATATATATCCCTGAGAATAGAGTATACCCATGGGATAAGGGTTTATCTGAGGGAACAGAGTACATCCCTGGGAACACGGTACACCCCTGAGAACAGGGTTTATCTGAGGGAACATGGTACATCCATGGAAACAGGGTACATCCATGAGAATGGGGTACATCCGTAGGGACAGGGTCCATCTGTAGAAACAGTGTATATTCCTGGAAACAGGGTATATCTGTGGGAACAGAGTATATCTGTGGAAACAGGTATATACCTAGGAACAGAGTACATACATGGAAACAGGGTATATTCCTGGAAAGAGGGTATAGCTGTGGGAAGAGGGTATATACCTAGTAACATGGTACATCCGTAGGAACAGGACATATTCCTGAAGAAAGGGTATATCTGTTGGAAGAGGGTATATATCTAGAAACGGTATATCTGCGGGAACAGGGTACATCCCTGGGAACAGGGTACATCCGTGGGAGCAGAATATATCCCCGAGAATAGAGTACACCCCTGGGAATAGGGTTTATTTGAGAATAGAGTACACCCCTGGGAATAGGGTTTATTTGAGAATAGAGTACACCCCTGGGAATAGGGTTTATTTGAGAAAACGGACATCCATGGGAACAAGGTACATCCCTGGGAACACGGTACACCCCGGAGAACAGGGTTTATCTGAGGGAACAGGGTGTGACACTTGGCCAGCTGGTTATGATTGTTGCATGATATTTGTAATATAAAAATATAGTATGTGATTGCCTCACATAAGACAGCCTGTGCTTCCATGGGTGCCCCCCACCCCCAGGTTTCAGTGAAGCTACAGGATATGTAAACTGACCAGGAGATCTCTGTAATGTAATTAACTTCCTTGAGAAATTGCATTTTATGGCCTTTTTATTACCTCATGCTTTGGAAGTTGGGAAACTAAATATACATTTTATTACAGGACAGGGCATCATTTAGCTGATTACTGTTGGCTATATCGCACCTAGATGATGGACTGCAGGGTTGTAAACCTCAAAGGAACCGATTGATGAAAGACTCATAACTTGGGAAATGAGTTTTTGCTGATGTCACCTTATTTAATATACCTCCTGATAAGCCATCATGTTTGTATTTTTTTTTATGGTAAAAGGAGGAGCTAGATGACTCACAAAAGGGGTGTGGAGACAGTTTAAACTGATACTTGTGTCTGAAATGAATGTCATATCATTTTGGGACTCTAGAGAGACACAGTTCTCTAATTTAACTGCAGTTACAAAGGTACTGCATTAGATAGAAAAGATCTAAATGTATTTTGGTAGAAGTTTGTGTCACAAACTCGCTCAGCCGGTCAGCCCTCTACTCCCAGAGTGCCAACCTCTGAGCGTATGATTTGTGGACAGTGAACAGAACAAGGTAACCCTCTTGTCTGTTTTGTGGGTTCAAGTCACCTTAGTCTCAAGTTCTGGAGGGATTCAAACTGATAACCTCTTGTTAGCATACCCAATTATCAGGCTCAGATAATTCTGTCTTTGGGGGCCAGATATATTTGCCTATGGGCACCCAACCAGGTCTTTCAAATGAATCCCTAGAACTCTAAGCAAGACTTTAGAGAACTCTATCCATTTCCCAGTTTGTTGTATCAATAAGCCCATACACAGTGTTAACTGTAACCTTTAAAAGCTCCACTTAAATAAAAAGAAATGTCAAGGCACTCCAGGCAGTTTCCGTTGTAAAATATGTATTTACTTTAAAATATCAAAACAGAACAATAAATACAGAACAAATGTCCCAAACACATACAATCTTAAAAACAAAACAGATTTTTAAAGTACAAACTAAGCTCTCTTATCCACATAATACTTATCTCCTACAGTGCTGATGTTGTCCTTCTTCTCTCAGTCAGAAATAAAATCAAATGTGTCTCTCTAAGGCTTGCTCAGTTGGATAAAAGCAGTCCTGAGCCGGCCTCCTCTCTGAGGTCATTAAACTCCGCCTTGGAGTATTAAAAGTTATATTTTACAGCACAGGATGTCCCAACAAGATTTAAAAAAAATAAGTGATATACTCAATTTCCTCTCCTCAGGTTAATTGGTCAAAACTGGTTTTTGTTCTGCCACACACACACACACACACACACACACACATAAACAGTTTCTGTGATGTCCTTCCAAAGCATCCTGGGAATGTGTATTGGACCTTCCAAATTCGTTTGGATCCTTGTTATCTACACATCAAAGGTCTTTCTGATGTAATTCAAGGCTCCTACGTACCCCTCCCAACACAGGTTCTTCCTGGCAACTATTGCAAGTCGAAGGATCTCCCTGAGGGCATTATAAAGTGGATACTTTGGTTCCCGCCTTCAAAGAAAATTTAACAAAGGAATTGCATTTTAAATAGCTGCAGATTTAGCTATGTCCTGTTCTTTGAACTTATCCCTGGGTTTTTTTTTTCGGATGTGTCAGTTCAGCAAGACTGTGAGTCTTCTGACTGCCCTTCCCTTACATAAATTACATGTAATACAAAAAAAATTTGATGCATGGATCAGAATCAGTGGTCCAAGTGTGACAGTTTTTTTCTGTAGTTGTCCTTGTTTTTCTTTTATGTGATAGTGATGCTCTTTGATATTTGTTCTATATTTTATCTTACTGTTTTTATCCATTTTTTGTAAACATATTCTTTAAGATTAGCCTGGGTCTCCTCCATCATTTTTTTTCACGTGGAGTGCCTGTATTTTAAAGTCTGATAGCTGTTCTGAAGGGCTTGATAGTGTTACTAAACTGGGAAAAGGTAAGAATATACCTAAGGTCTCTCATAGAATTTTAAGGGTTCATTTTGGAAGTCTGGTTTGGTGCCCCGGCGAAAGATTGTATCGCAATCCCCGAAGAGAGTACGTATCTGAGCCTGTACGTTGGGTACACTAACATAAGGTTCACAGTTTGTATCCCCCCAGAGCCTGAGACTAAAGGTGATTCGGACCCAAAAGCCGACAGAAGGGTTACCCTGTCTGTTACCTGTTCACACTATTGCGCTCGGAGGTTGGCACTGTGGGAGCAGTGGGCCTGACCTGCTGAGTGTGTTTGTGATACAGGGTACATCCCTGGGAACATGGTACACCCCTGAGAACAGGGTTTATCTGAGGGAACAGGGTACATCCATGGGAAAAGTGTATATACCTGGGAACAGGGTACGTCCATGAGAACAGGGTACATCTGTAGGAACAGAGGACATCTTTGGGAACAGTGTATATTCCTGGAGACAAGGTATATCTGTGGGAACAGAGTATATCCATGGGAACAGAGTGCATCCTTGGGGACAGGGTATAACCGTGGGAACAGAAAATATATGTGGAAACAGGTATATACCTAGGAACAGGGTACATTCCTGGAAAGAAGATATATCTGTGGGAAGAGGGTATATACCTAGTAACAGGATACATCCGCTGGAATAGGGTACATCCCTGGGAACAGGGTACACTCCTGAGAATAGGGTTTATCTGAAGGAACAGGGTACATCCATAGGAACAGGGTACATCCGTAGAAACAGGGTACATCCGTGGGAAAAGTGTATATTCCTGGAAACTGTATATCTGTGGTAATAGAGTATATCCATGGAAACGGAGTGTACCACTGGGAACAGGGTATAACTATAGGAACAGGGTATGTCCATGAGAACAGGGTACATCTGTTGGATCAGGGTACATCCCTGAGAACAGGGTATATCTGAGGGAACAGGGTACATCCATATGAAGAGGGTCTATACTTGGGAACAGGGTACATCCATGGGAACAGGGTATATACCTGGGAACAAAGTATATCCTCCTCTTACTATTTCTTCTTCTCTTGAGGGATGTTGAACCCAATCCAAGTCCCTTCCCCCCACTGCCCTACCAAAAGGTCTCAGCTTCTTCCACCTCAATGCCAGGTGCCTTCTCCCTGAACTTGATGCCCTTAAAGTCTGGGCCACTCAGCACTCTCCTGACATCCTGTACGTCTCTGAAACCTTGTTGTCCTTGAATGCCCATGACTCCCACCTGTTTCTTCCCAGCTACAACTTCTTCCGCTGAGACAGAGGAAAATATGGGGATGGAGCGGCTCTCTACCTTCTCCACTCCCTCTCTTGTTCCTTCTCCTTTCGTGATTCCCTGCCCTCCTCTCATGAGGTAATCATTGCCAAACTAATCCTAACCGTCACTCTCCCACTATATAAAGGAGCTTTATATGCCTCCCCCAGACTTTCTTCAAACTCATTGGTCTCTGTTATTGCCTCAATCGCGCCCACGCCTCTGATGAAGTAATCTTACTTGGTGACTTCAGTTTAAATTGGCGCTCCCCAGCATTTAAAGCTGCAATCCACAACATTGAAATGTTCAACCTAACCCAGCTCATAAAGGATCCTGCACGACTAAACGACCACTCTCAGAACCATTCCCTTCTTGACTGGGTGCTCTCTTCCCACCCCCACTGTATCACTGCTGCAGGTACCCTCCCCAATGTTTTAGTGACCACTGCCTGATCTACTGTGTTAGGAAAGTGCACCCCACCCCCTGAGTCCTCAAATACATTTGGCACCACTCCCTCAGAGCTCTTGATACCAACGCCCTGCTACAAGACCTTTACAGTTCTGACTGGTCCCCTGTGTTATCTGCCACTAACGTCGACTCTGCCTTAGACACATTCACAAGCACCTTCACCAGGGTCTGTAACTTTTACACCTCTCTAAAAAAATCTAGGGTTAAGCGTATCTACCACCCATGGATCACCACTAACCTCAAAGCCCAGTGCAAATTATGAAACAGGGCCTGGGCACTTTCAAATCTTCCCAGACTCTGGCCAATAACCAGGTGTACAGGACACTAAGAAATGCATGCATCAAATCTACCCGTCCAGCTAAGGCAGCCAACTGGCTGAGGGACAGAACCCAGAGGGTGGTTGTGGGGGGAAGAGTTATCTGGCACCAGAGAGGTAACCAGTGGTGTCCTGCAGGGCTTGGTGCTGGGGCCAGTGTTGTTCAATGTCTTCATTGTTGACACTGGGGATGGCATTAAGGGCAAAATGTGCCTATTCGCAGATGACACCAAGCTCTGCTGGAGAGTGGACACAGCTGAAGGGATACAGGACCTACAGGAAGATCTGGAAAAGTTGGGGGGGAGGTGGTCCAGGATCTGGCAGCTTGGCTTCAATGCCAAGAAATGCAGAGTTATGCATATTGGAGCTAAGAATCCCCGGACAGAGTACTATCTGGATAGAGTCCGAGTATCTACATCAAAGGAGGAGAGACCTGGGAATAATGATCACTAATGACATGGAGCACTCTACACAGTGCAAGAAAGCAGCAGCAAAGGCAAACAAGATGCTGGGATGCATATCTAGAGGGACCAGTAGTAGAAGAAAGGAGGTTATAATGCCCTTGTACAGGTCACTGGTAAGGCCACATCTAGAGTATGGAGTTCAGTACCAGTGTCCACATCTCAAAAAGGATATTGACTTGCTGGAGAAGGTCCAGAGGAGGGCTACAAAGATGATAGCCAGTCAGCAAGGTAAGGCATATGAGGAGGGGTTGAGGACTTTGAACATGTACTTCCTGGAAGACAGAAGAGAGAGAGAGAGAGAGAGGGGACATGATTGAGACCTTCAGGAACTTGAAAGGGATAAATAAGGTTGATAAGGAGAGTCTCTTTAAGCTGAGTAACAACCATAACACTAGGGGGCACAGTCTTAAGCTGGAGGGTGGGAGGTTTAGGAGGGAGGTTGGGAAGCACTTCTTCACAGAGAGGGTGGCGTACACTTGGCATGCACTGCCAGAAGAGGTAATCTTGTTGAAGACAGTGGGCAGCTTTAAGAGAGGCTGGGATAGGCATGGGGGAAGGTAAGGATCATGGGTAGGGAGGATGGGAGGAGTGGGGAGGGCGGGCAGGGACATTAGCTCAAGCTGTGGACCCTGCAGTACGAGCAGACTTGCTAGACCAAATGGCATTCTTCTGCTGGCTTCTTCATATGTGTGTATGTACTTCAAAGACTACCTGTGCCCTAACATTAACTCCCCCTCGAGTTTCTAGAAGACAGTCTACTCTCTCCTTGACCCCCACCACCACCAGGGCAGTCACCCCCATCCTCTCTGTGGGCGTTTCTTTTATCTCTGACCCTACGGCTGTCGTGGACACAGTGAATACGTTTTTTACCACCTACGCACTCCCTGACCTCCCCTGTTCACCCTCCGTCCCTCCTCCCAATTGGTTACTGCTTCCCTACCATCTCCCAACAGGAATTCTGCCGATCACTCATGTCCGTGAAACCTGGCAAACATAGCCCTGATGACATCAACCCAGTGCTCCTCAGCATCTCTGCCCCAGCCATTATCCTTCCCCTTGTGCATCTCCTGAACCCATCCCTCTCCTCTGGCAAGGTCCCCCATCCCCAGGCCTGAAAAGAGGCCAAGGTCCTGCCCTCCTCTTAGGCAGTGACCCGACTTCACCTGGAAATTACTGCCCTATATTCCTCCTCCCCTTCCCTAGCCAAACTTCAAGAGTCTCTAGTTTACAAAAGGCTTATCAGCTTCCTCTCCACCTCTGATACCCTCTCCCCAATTCAGGCTGACTTCAGGAAGGGTCACTCAACAATTTCCACTTTACTGCATGTCACAGACTTCATCCTCACAGGGATGGATCTAGGGGACATCACTGCTGTCGTCTTCATCGATCTGATGAAAACCTTTGATTCAGTGTCCCACCCTCTTCTACTACATAAACAACACTCAGTTGGTCTGGCGGAGCAGACAGTAAACTGGTTCAACTCCTACCTTCAGAACAGGTGCCAATCTGTCCAGGTGGGTTCTACCATATTCCCCCTCCCTTCCCATCCTCGCTGGTGTCCCTCAAGGCTCCACCCTGGGCCCTGTCCTTTTCTCCCTCTTTATTAATGACCCCCCTCTGTTTGCTCTAACTCAAACCTCCATTTGTATGCTGATGATTCCATCATCTACACCACAGGTCCCTCAACCCTCGACATTGTTGCACCCCTCCAGCATGATTTTAACAAGGTGCTAAGCTGGTTCCAGGCCAATCAACTGAGAGTCAATACCAGAAAAATAGTCACTATGACCTTTGGGACTAGACGAAAACTGTCCAACCTCCCGTCCCTTCCTGTATTCACCACCATGGACAGCACTCCCCTCGACGCAGTCCTGGCATTCAAATACCTTGGGATTTGGCCCAACTATAAACTTGAGTTTTCCGTTCATGTTGAATCCTTGTTCTCAAAACTCCACCCAAAGCTTAGAGTTATGTACCACAACAAGGATTGCCTCTGCCCTACTGTTCGCCATGAATTGGTGATCAAAACCATCTGCCCTGTGTTCGACTATGGGACACTGTTTATGGACTGCTTCCGCCTCCTCTCCGAGCAAATTAGACACACTTCTACATGTCTTCTGCCGGTTTGCCACAAACTCCCCCTACCACACACACAACTGCACCATTTATTCTTCTCTGTCAATCCCCATCCCACCCCCACCCCCACTGTTGCCAGGCCCACTCCCTCTCTATCGCCAAGTATTGGCTTGGTTCCCTCTTATCTTACCTGTCTTCTCTCTTGACCCCTGCTTGCACCTCCTGCTATCCTGTTTGCTCCAGAGAATCACATTCCGTTCTTCCTACCCCACCCTTGAACAGCCATGGGCCTTTCTGCCTTCTCCTGTTGTCTCCCCATAATAATCTGCCCCTTCCTCCGGCAAACCTTGTCTCTCCCCGCCTTCAAACACCTGCGAAGCCTCTCTCCACCTCCACCTTGCTCCTGTCCTCATGCTCCCCAACTCGTTCCATAGTTTTAGTTGTAAGCCATGTCAAGTATTTCTTCAGTTTATCTGTTGTTTCTCAAACCTTTTTGCTTTATTTGCTCTGCAAAGCAACTCTAAATGTGTGACACTGTATATTTATTTATTTTATTTATTTAGTAGATCATCGGTTTACAGACCTTTAAGTCAAAGACTCATTTACAAAGGCACCTCGTCAAGACAGCAATACATCACAGCAAACAAAACAGTACAGTACATAATGCTTAGATTAAAAAAGCAACCAGTGTTACAGGCATTCACTGGTGGTACAAGCTTGGTAATAGGTAGACCATAGTAGCCATAATATAGGTACATGAGTACCATGTCAGGTAGCAACCAGTATATGTTACTGCTTTGCGAAGCAACTGTTTATACTGTGTTTGTACTTCCAACCACGTCTGCTCTGTTCCCTTCAACCTCCCCATGTCACACCTGGAAACTAGCTCAGTGTGCCTTTCCCGGCTGCCAAATTTTTAAATTACCAAATATTTTAATTTAATAAATATCCGTGGGAACAGGATATATCCATGGGAACAGAGTGTATCCCTGGGAACCGGGTATAACCGTGGGAACAGGGTATATCTGTGGGAACAGGGTATATCTGTCAAAACAGGGTATATACTTAGGGACGGGGTACATCTGTGGGAACAGGTTATATCCCAGGGAACAGGGCACATCCGTGGAAACGGAGTATATTCCTGGGAACAGGGTATATCTATGGGAACAGGGTACATCCCTGGAAACAGTGTATATTCCTATAAACAGGGTATATCTGTGGAAGCAGAGTATAATCATGGGATAACAGAATGTATCCCTGGGAACAGAATATATTTGTGGAAATGGAACCTGATATAACTGTGGAAACAGGATATATACCTAGGAACAGGGTATATCCATAGGAACAAGGTACGTCCATCAGAACAGGGTTTATCTGTGGGAACGGTACATCTGTGGGAACAGGGTGTATCCATTGGAACAGGGTATCTTCATCAGGCATATCTCTTTCAGCAGGTCACACCTATTGAGCCTAGCCTTCAGCCACTAGGATCCCATAGAAGCCTTTTTCTGTAGTGGTCTACTAGGGGATACCCACGCCAATGTCGGCATGCCCATGTCATATACCATATAAAGGCGCAGGTGGCCCTGCTCCCTCCTCAGTTTGTTCCTGCCATCACCTGACTCTCATGGTTTCCTGTGGAAACCTCATCATTCAGTAGACTGCCATTTTTCATGTTACCATTTATTTTCTTTATTTTTTTGTCTAGAACCGTCGAGTCGTCCTCTCTTTTCCGTCGCTGCCACTACGGAAAGATCATCTTCAGGGATGATGACCATGGCATCTGTGTTTGCTGTCTGGGGCCTTCTTACTCTCCTGAAGCCTGCACCTTCTTTTTTTTTTTTTCAATAAAATTTTTTATTATTTTAACATAAGTAAGATCATTACATATACATAAGAAATATAAAAAAGTTGAGATAACATTAATTTACCTTAACAAAGGCTTATAACAAAACTTCTATTTTTGCATCACAAAAAAGAGATATAACATGGTATTTCTACTTGTTCAAGTAACAATAGATTTGTACATGTTAATAGATGATGACTGGATGCTACTGGTAAATATTGTAAATACAAGAATAAATATTTAACAGTTAAAAATACTTAATATTGTAAATGCAGAAGGCAACACTCAAGTAATTTCTTTTCAAATAAAAAGAAATGTAGTTCAAAACAGGTTTAAAAATGTTTGGTCGAAATGAGTAGTCCAGTATAGTGGTATAATAACTAATATGTGTACCAATCATTAAACTAGTAGAAAAGGGATGACCAAAGAAGGAGAGAAGAGCTAAGAGAAGAAGATAGGATCATCTGCAAGGATTACTAGAATTCATAACAATAGTACTAGTTTAATCTTGTATGAATATTTATTACAGGTCTGCCCCCAGGTAGCAAGTAAGGACAGAACCATTATGGTTTAGGGAATAGCATTTGAGGATAATAACTTGTATATCGTATCCCATTGCTTGGAAAATTTTGCTATATTATCCCTTAAAGAGAGAGCCAACTTTTCCAATCTAAGTAGTTCTAATATATTATTTCTCCATTCCTGCAAGGATGGTGACTTATCAATCCAGTACTTCAGTATAATATGCCTGACAGATACACCTATCAATAAGAGAGTACATTTCTGATCCCTGGTCCAATGTATATCTGATCTGAAATTACCTAAGATGCAAGTATCCAGGTTAATGTAATTGAAAATTATATGAATGTTCTGAAATACTTTCCTTACTTCAACCCACAGAGGTTGAATACAGGGGCATGACGAACATGTGTAGTAAAGAGCCATTACCTGATTTACATTTATGGCAAACAGAAGAGTTAGAAAGACCCATCTTATACCTCTGTGCCGGTGTATAGTATAAGTTGTGCAATGTTTTAAAATGAATCCATCTAAGATCTACTGTACTGAATGTTTTAAAATTGAAAGACCATATGTCCTCCCAATCCCAAAGTTCAGTCGAAGTCTCCAACGTCTGGGACCACCATCTAATGGGTTTTGTTGCTGAACCCCTAATTAGTTCCACTAATAATGTATATAAAGTGGAAATGGAAGGTAATAGTCTTAGACATCCAAGAAAATATACAGAATTTTCATTCAACTTTGTTGCCAAGTCCATTCGATTTGTTATTGCTTGCTGTATAGTTAAATACAATTCTCCTTCTAAAGTAGAAATCCCAAAAATTTCTATCAGACGTGTCAAAGGAAGAAAAGAGTCTTTTGTAGTGATGTCTTGTACTGAATGAATGCCTTTATTCCACCAAGTTTTATTAATAAAGGATCTTCCATTAACCCAAAAGTTTGGGTTATTCCATATAGGTTGGATCCTAGCTTGACACAAGTTAAGTCCCAAAATAGTCGATATTTGTTTAATCTGCCTGAAAGGATCTGCAAGAACTTTGTTTTTACAATAACCAGCTGGTTTTGCAAAAATTAATGTTCTAATATCTACTCCCTGTTTACTCATAATTTCTTGTTCAATATAGACCCAGTCTTGTATATATGTTTGCTCCCGTTCCTAATTTGAACCACAATGCTAATTGTACTATCCTTGTAGCTAGAAAATAATAGTAAAAATCTGGTGCTTTAAGATCTCCTTTGGTTTTAGTTCTGCACAATTTGATATATGCTAACCTGTGTCTTTTGTAACCCCTTATAAAGTAAGCTGCTTGAGTCATAAATCCCTGTATTCATTTTTTGGTTTTTGGTTTTGCTACAGGGAATCATCATGAATATATATATATATATATAAGCCTGGGTAAAAAGTTCATTTTAATAGTTTCCAGTCTCCCCCCATAGTCCTAGAGGTAGTTTATTCCATCTACAAAGGTCTTCTATAAATTTCTGTCCAATATTTTTTAAATTGTTAGAAATAGTTTTACTAATTTCTATGGATATGGATTCCTAAATATTCTATAAACTCTTTGGACCAAATTATTCCCGTTCTGTCAATATCGTCTTTAATACAGTATTTATTAAGAGACAAACATTTTGTTTTCTCCTTATTTAATTTATAACCTGACAGATCCCCAAAGTCATTAATCATTGTAAATATATGAGTTAAAGAGATAGAAGGTTCGGAGATCATTAGTAGGATGTCATCTGCGTAGGCCAACACCAAATGTTCTTTTTGACCTACTTTAATACCTTTAATGTTCTTATCATGGATTAATTTTCTTATGAAAGGATCAATTGTGAGGTTAAATAAAGGAGAAAGAGGGCACCCCTGTCTGGTACCCCTCCCTATTTCAAAGAAATTAGATATAACCCCATTAGTAACTACTGCAGATGAAGAGTTCTGGTATAGAAGGTGCACCCATTTTAGGAAAGAGTCAGGAAAACCATACAATCTGAGTGAATTAAATATGTGAGACCAAGCAACTTGATCAAATGCCTTTTCGGCATCGAGTGACACCAAACCACAAGGAAATGATTGATTGCTAGTAGCTAGTAAAACATGAAACAATTTCCTTGTATTGTCTGCTGCATTTCTACCTTTCATGAAGCCCGTCTGTTGTCTGGAAATCCGTGTAGGAACTACTTTCTCCAGCCTATTTGCCAATACTTTTGCAAGTATTTTAATGTCAGAGTTGATTAAAGATATTGGTCTGTAGTTTCCACACTTCAAGGGATCTTTGCCCTGTTTATGTATCAGAGTTATCTGTCCTTTAGTCATTTCTTGTGACAGTCTGCCATCTACTAAGGCTTGGTTGAAAACTTCTACTAAAACAGGAGCAACTTTTAATTTGAATGTATTATAGAAATTAACAGAAAAGCCATCTGGGACCTGGCGCTTTATTTTTTTTTTTAAGTTGTTTAATGCAGTTGTTATCTCCTCTTTCTCAATGGAAGCTCCCAATCCCTCTTGTAATGCTTCAGGAACTCTAGGAATGACAGTCTTTACAAAAATTAGTTAATGAATTATTTGTGCTCCCCTCTTCAGTCTGGTAAAGTTCCTTATAAAACTTTTTAAATTCTTCTTATATTAGGGAATGACCTACTACTGTCTTACCTGTGTGTTTACATCTAATGGCCTTAATGCTAGTGGCATTACTGTTTTGAGTAAGGCGAATGGCTAGAATTTTTGATGCTTTAGGACCAGAGTCTATATAATTTAATTTTGCTTTCCTGGTTGCAAAAATGGCTTCACTTCTAAGGGACTCATTATATTCTACCTTAAGTGTGGACCACGCTGCCCACTCTTCAGTTGTACTGGAGCTAATCAAATTCCTTTCCATCTGTTTCATTTTTTCTAGTGTCTCCTGTTGCTTTTGCTTTTTTTTTTTTTTTTAATTTAGCCGCCTCCTGTATCAAGACACCCCTTAAGCAGCACTTGAGGCAGTCCCAAGTGTTATTCCAGGATGTATCCCCAGGATCATTAAAGGAAAATAACTCACCTATGTTATTTTTGATCTTATCAACTAAGTCTTTGTTCTCTAACAAAAAATTAAGTTTCCATCTTCTTGTTTTGTGTGGATTATCTATGGTAGAAAATAGTAGAGAAACAGGGGAGTAATCTGAAACTACCTGTGGTTCAACAGCTGTTTTAATAATTCTAGGAATAAAATTGCCAGGGATATATATATATGATGTACTCTAGAACCTGAATTGTTACACTGGGACCAAAAAGTATATTCTTTCACATTAGGATTAAGAGTTCTCCATGCATGTCCTAGTCCCAAGTTATCAACAAGATCACTGAGATCTTTTTCCACCCTTGACTTCTGTGGTCTAAATGTGGACCTATCAAGTATTGGGTCCAATGTGCTATTCATGTCTCCTGCAATCATAATAGTATAATCGAGAAGGCTGCTAACCTTAGAAAACAGTACATTAAATACATCATGAGACGTAGAAGTAGGACCATAAACATTAATGAAAGAGAAACGCTCCTCTTCTAATTTACCGTTAAGGATAATAAAGTGACCTAATTTGTCTTCAATCACTGTCTCCAGATGAAATTGAAGTCCTCTTTTAAATGAGTACTCCTGCTTTCTTTGAGTTATATTCGGCTCCAAAAATGTGTTCCACCCAATCTCTCCATCAAATCATAATGTTCCTTCCTAAGATGTGTCTCTTGTAGGAAAGCTATTGAGGTATCTAGTTTTTTGAGATGCCTTAAAACAGAGTGTCTTTTAATTTTATTATTCAGACCTCTAACATTCCAAGTCACAATCTTTAATTTGTCAATTACTACCATAACTTACCTTGTTTAGGAAAAGCAATGACAATGGTAGAATCATCACTTAGATGAATTTTAGTGTCATAAATCTGCAGATTACCCTCCCTTATAAAGTTGAAAGATAGAGCGAAAGCTAGAGGAAAGAAAGAATACTTAGAAATCAATGAATAAAGTGTAGAGAAGATTGATGTGGTGTACATATTAAAAGAAATAAGAAGCAATGTATAATAGTGCAGTGAAATACGATGAGAAAAATAACTAACATTCTGTACCTGAGCACCAACAAGATTAGAAAATATTCTAATGATGGTATATAGGCACTCTAAGACCACTAGCCAGCACATTCCAGAATGGACACGTTCAGGTACTGCCCCTTCCCCCCTCTCTTAATTGAAGTTGTGACTTAAAGACTAAACTAAAATAAAGATGACCTAACTATTGGCTGCAATATTTTGTTGTATGAGACTTATATCCCTCCTATAGTTTCAGAATCATGTATGAGATCTAATGCACATGTAACAGTTATTTTCATTATCTGCAGCAATATAAGAATTAAAACGTTGTTTTTATTGCCCAGATCATTTTTGTCAAAAACAAAAAAAATTTTTTTTTTTTTTTTTAAGAAAACAACTTTGAGTGTATGTCTTTAAATAATAAAAAGAGGACTCCACTTCTTTCTTGTCTAAATAAACCCTATACACATCCCGGAGAGTAACCCCCCCGGCTTACCTTACAGTTAATCAGATGCTGTGAGCCTCATGTCTCCCATTGCACAATTTTCTTTCCCGGCTAGAACCCCTGCAAAAAATCTTACACAATTTAACTCCTCTTTTGGAGGAAATACGCAAGAAAAAGGTAGTTTCCATCTTTTATATTTGTAAATTACTAGAATATCTATATATAATCATAGAGTAAGTCCTACAATAATGTGATGAATGCTGCGCCAACAAGGAAGTCACTGTGAGTCTCCCACAAAGCACCTTGCATGAGTGCAAAGTTCAAATCTAGAGTACGTGTGAGCGTGACTCAGATCTGCCATGAGAAAAACTTAACGCACGCACCACCTTCTAGCTGAAGCCATGAGAAGAGACAATGTTCTACAAGATGATCGTTGGAACATCTACAGAGTTTAAAATGATTGGACAAAAGTAATGGAAAATGGCCGATTTCCTAATATTGGGTTTGTTTCGTCATTGATAAACCAACAAGCTCCTGCTTTATAGACCTGAACTGCCCAGTTGTAGAAGCAATTTCTCCCTTCACCAGCCCTACGAGATGCACACAAAGGCAAAGGGGGGAGTGAAGAGAGAGCAGCACTTTATGCCATCAGTACACTTCACATAGGATATTCAGTGCTACAACGCAGATTTCCTGTTTTATGCCTAATTTTAACATGAGCAGCGGTAGCACCCCATTACTTTTCATAGAAAAACTCTATTTTAAATATTGCTGTCTGCCTCAGCTAAGTTTGCTAAGTAGTAAAAATATTCAGGAATACGCATCACACAGCAGTCGCTCCTCCATAACTAGATAATAAAACCTGGGAGTAATCAAGCATTATTACTGAGATGCCCTGAATACAGATCAGCAGTCCATGACAGCAGTGAATCATTTCACAACTGTCATAGTTAATGTGGCGAGCCCAACCATTGCCCAGATGTAACCAAACTTATCTGCATGTCATCCATTATAAACAAGGCAAAAGCCTCTTATTTTGCTTTTTATTATATATATCTTTTTTTGATTTCTGTCCCCTTCCCATCCACCCACCATGTGACAATTCTCTAAAGGCAGGTTTAAGGCAGAGTAGCCCAGAGTGTAAGCAATCTGTGTCCGTCCTGCAAGGGGATCTGTCAGGCAGAAGAAATTACAGCCATGTAGATGTGTTATGTGCCTAATAATATAAAACTGTAATTAAATAAGAAAACCCCAACCCGGCCCCCCTAGTCAGAGTCTGCATTCCTTCACACTTTGTAAAAACAAAGGGGAGATGAAAATCAATATGTAAATATTAAGGAGACTAAGTTAACTTTGAAAATTAGATTTTGAATAAATTAGGAAAGTCTACCTTCAGTCCGGTTTTGGCAGCTGTGTAACCGTTATATTCCCTGGTGCCTTCAGGAGACCATACTTTCAGCAGTGTTGGGAAATATAGGCTATATCTTAACCCTGCTTCTCTCAACCGTTTTTTAGTGGGGAAAAAAGGCATCTCGTTTTTAAATGGTCTCAGGTGCTAAGTCGTTAAACACCTTAATCTTGCAGCCTTCAAAGATGATGTTAGTTTTGTCTCTGAGTATTTTCTGAATGTGTAGTTTCTGTTGGAAGTTGAGAAATCTCATAACAAATGTTTTAGGACGCTCACCAGCACTGGGGTTAGACATCAATGATCTATGTGCCCTCTCTAAAATGTAGAATTTAGTGTCAGTTGGAGGACCTGCAATCTTTGTAAGAAACGTGCTAGCAAAAGTTACTGGATAAGCACCTTCAATGCCTTCCCTAAGCCCAAACACTCTACGGTTGTTTCTTCTGTTTCTATTCTCAAGGTCCTCTAGTTTACCTTCTATTTTGGGAAGTCTCCAATTATCTGCAATCCTGTCTGTAGGATCTTTGTTCACTGTATATCTTCAAGGCTGCTAGTTCTGGTTTCTAAGTCAGAGGTACGTTGTTTGTGAGATGCTAGTTCTTGTTTAACCTCTTTTAAGTCTGAGTGCGTATCAGAGATCTTAATACTTAATCTTGTAATCTCTGACATTATTAAATCAAAATAACTGTTAATGGAGCAGCATTGGATATTTTTGGGGGAGTCTTCTCGCCCTGATCATCCAAATTGCTATCAGAGTCCGGTAAATTACGTTTTAGTGAACATGAACCCTCTCTCATATTGACCAATGTAACATCAGAATCCATTTTTTTCCTTTGGTGGAGCCTCCCCGGATTAACTCATTCAAACTGTGCTTGTTTTAACTGACAGGAGCTGAGTCGTTACTATAATGACAGGATGGTAAAATTTGTTAATTTACTTTTTGCCTTAGTGCATATTAACTGATGACGTTACGGCTGTCATCAGAAGTACTTGTCAGTAACCACCGTATTTCAACTCATGTAGTGAAAAACTGTAAAGGAGTCGGAAGGCCCGTGACAGCGTAAATAAAATGACGAGGGTAGCAACTATAGTCAAAGTTATGATCTACTCATGACAATAGGGGGGCCTAAATGAAAAAAAAAAAATTTTCTCATACATGAAACTGAGGTATGGAGGGTGCCGCAGAGCTCAAGGAGATGCAACTGTACCGAACATTGCCATCCAATCGAATCAAGCCTGCACTTTCTGCCAGAAGTCTGCACCCTCTGCCAGAAGTTCAACCTCACTACCCTCCGGCACCACAAATGTGCCCTTAAGGTATTTCTCTTGGAGCAGAAACAAGCCAGCCTGGAACAGGGGGGCTCAGGGTCCTCTTTATTCCCCTCTCCAGCTTACTCTTCTGGGTTGCAGGCATCCAAGGCCTGGACAAGCCCTTGGCAAGGCACAAGGAGAAGATCTGCCACATGGGCTGCCCTTTGGGTTACCAGTCCCACTCCCTGGGTGCTGTTCCTAAGTCCTCTGGGATTTCTTCGTCGACCCCCGTGGGGGCGAATCCCTTCACTGCCCCAGTCGTGGGTTTCCCAAGGCCGCTACAGGCGGTGGTCTCTTTTGTGGCTCTAGCTGACTCCCAGTCATCTCCCTCTGGGTTGGCATCCCTTGTGCTGCTGGCTCTCCCTGTTCCTCCTTGGGTGTTTCTGGCGTCGGGCTCCGCTGCTTCAGTTGTGGACAATGGGTCATCTACAGCTGGCCTTCTGGCAAGCTGGTGACTCTCTGCTCCAGTGGGGTTGCCGACAACCAGGTCCCCCCGTTTGTTGACCTCAGGCCCTCAGGGGCCACCAGGCGGGCGACTCCTCTCTGCCACCGATTTCCGGTCAAGACAGTCATCCAGCAACCCATTATCAACCTGAACTCCTTGCTTATCTCCATCACCACATCGTTGGTTTGGCAGTTTACTGCAGCACTTGCCAGGCTGTTGAAACCTCTGGCATTGATTGTAGGATCTGTTCGCCTAGCTCCCACTTGGGCATTGTCAGCATCTGCCATGTCGGCCCATGGCTCAGACCTGGTCGACACTGAGGAGGAGGAGTATCACCCTGACCTTCTCCTCCTTGAAGAGGAGGAAGGGGAGGAGGGGTTGGAGGAAAAGGCCTATTCCACTGACAGGTCCTCTGCTTCCTCCAGAAGTGGGGGCTCTGAGGGCCCTCCCCCTCCCCCAGAGGACCCCAGTTTCTCTGGCGTCATGAAACAGCTCTAGTCTGCCATGGGGTTCCAGACTGAGGTGGATGATGCCACCAGAAGGAACATGGTGGACTTCTTGGAGATTCCTGACTCTCAACCCAAAGTCATCCCTGCCTTGCTGCCATTCTTGGAGGATGTAGCCCAGGTGGTCTGGTGCAGACCCCACTCTGTGCCAGCTATACCCAGGAAGGTGGACTGCCTATGTCACACCCCTTTGGACAAGCCCATTTATTCTGCTCAGCTAGAGATGGACTCGGTGGTCATTAAAGCTGCCCAAGACCATTCCAAGATGCCTAAGCACCTCAGCTTTCTCCCTTTGGACAAGGAATCCAGGAGATTAGATCTGTGGGGTAAGAAGACCTTTGCCTCTGCCACTTTGGGGTTCAGGATCTCTAATTACCTTTCCCACGTGGTAAAGTACAAGAATACCCTGTGGAGAAAGGGCAAGGCTGCTGCCCAGGTCCTTCCGAATGAGACACAGAAGTGGGAACGTCTCATTGTTCTGCAGAGAGTGGAGGATGTTAGTGAGCACCTTCTTAGGGCTGTGTATGATATGTCTGACTGCTGTCTGGACAGCTGCCTTGGGCATTTGCCTCCGCAGGCATTCTGGGCTCTGTGTTTCCAGATTTGCAGCTGATGTGCAAGAGAAGGTCTTGGATGCTCCTTTCATGGACACTTAACTTTTTGGCCCAGATGTTCAAGACATAATTAATGAACTGCAGGCCTCAGGAAGGGCCATGAAGTCAGTCCACTCCCTTTTATCATACCCAGCCCAGGAGCCATCTGCGGTCTTCCTTTCAGAAAGCCTCTCAAAAGTCTGGGCAAGGGTGCCGTCCTCAGGGCAGACGTTGAGCCAGTGCTCCTGTGCCTGCCCCCAGTGCTGCAAAATCCTCCAAAGGCAGAGCAGCCACTCAGTCTCCTTGCCTGACTCCTTCAAGCCCTCTTACCACGGTTCCAAGCTTGGGAGGTGGTCAGAGTCGTTTCTCCCTCCACCTACAAGATTGGAGGGAAATCTCCTCAGATGCTTGGATTCTGCAGCTTATTCACAAATGCCACACCTTAAAGCTTCTGGAGAGGTCACCCACCATCCCAGTGGACATGACTCTTGTCCACCAGACCACCTTTCGGTGCTACGGGAGGAGGTCCAGTCTCTCTTGCACAAAAGTTCCATAGTGCCTATCCCTCTCGCTCAGTGGAACAAGGGATTTTACACCAGGTTTTTCCCTGGTCCCTAAAAAGACTGGGAATCTTCACCCCATCTAGAATCTCAAGGGACTCAACTAGTTCATTCAGTAAAAGAGGTTCCGTATGGTCACTGTCCAGGGTCTGTTGCCTCTTATCAAACAGGAAAACTGGCTTTGTTCCCTGGACATGCAGGATGTGTACCTCCACATCCTGATATCTCCCAGCCACCAGCAGTACCTCAGGTTATCATTCCAGGGGAAATATTTCCAATTCAGAGTCTTGCCCTTTGGCTTCTCCTCTGCACCGCGGGTCTTTACCAAGTGCTTAGCAGTGGTAGTTGCGACACTTAAATGGGAGGGCCTTTATGTGTTCCCTTATCTAGACAATTGGCTTCTGAAAGCCCCGTCCGGGGAACTCTTACTGACCACGTTGCACAGAACTCTACAGCTGTTCCACTCACTGGGCATCCCTGTGAGCCTGCCCAGGTCGGTTTTCATTCCTTCACAGTGCCTCCAATATATTGGCACCATTCTGGACACCTCTCAGGGCAGAGTCTTTCTGCCCCAAGACAGGGCAGACTGCCTGATGGTGCAGGCCTCCTTAGTGGCCCATGACTGGTACGTTCCAGCCAGATCTTTTCTGCATCTGCTGGAGCTGATGTCATCCACCATAGCCACTGTTCTGCTAGCCAGGTTCCACATGCGGATACCCCAGTGGACCCTTCGGGTCCAATGAGATCGGCACCACAATGACCTAGATCAGTTAGTCCTGGTCTCCTCCCTGGTCCACAGGGTTCTGCAGTGGTGGCAGAACCCCAGCTATGTTTTGCAGGGGGTCTTCTTCCTTTTCCCCTTTCCCAGGTAGGTCCTCACAATGGATGCCTCGGGCTCAGGCTGGGGAGCCCACCAAGGACCTTTCCAGACCCAGGAATTCTGGTCCAGTATGAAGATGCATTTCCACATCAATGTGCTCGAGATGCGGGTAGAGCATTATACCCTTCAGGCCTTTCAGAACCACCTGTCCCCAGGTCACTTGGTGGTCCAGTCAGACAACATCAGTGTGGTGTATTATCTCAACAGACAAGGGGGGACTCACTCATACCGTCTTTGTCAGGAGGCAATGAGAGTCTGGTACTGGGCAGTGGACCACAACCTCGAGCTGTCAGCCATCCATGTTCAAGGGGACCAAAACGTCTTGGCAGACCGGCTGAGTCGGTCACAGTCTCACCAACATGAGTGGGCGTTGTTGCCCTCTGTGGCTGAAAGCCTCTTTCAAAGGGGGGTTGGCCAAAGTTGGACCTTTTTGCATCCCCACGCAATGCAAAACTGCCACTTTTCTGCTAGATGGATCCCGGGCCTCGAGTTTTCTGGTGAGATGCATTGCCCCTCTCTTGGAGATGGAGGTTTCTTTGTGCCTTTCTGCCCTTCTCAGTGATTCAGTGGCTCTTCCTCAAGCTGCAGGTGGAGGGAAGCTCCTTCATCCTGGTGGCACCATTTTGGCTGCAGCAAATCTGATTAACATTGTTGCAACAACTAGCAGTGGAACCTCTAGTCCCACTCCCGCTTTGCCGAGACCTGCTCACTTAAGCCCAGGGGACCCTGGTCCATCCAAATCTCAAGTCCCTGTGGCTGAAAGGCCTGGCTCCTGAGGACATAGCCATAGCCCACTTTGGCATATCCCAGAGAGTGGCTGATATGTTGGTGGCAGCTAGGAAGCCTTCCACAAGGGCCACCTATTCCATGAAGTGGAAACATTTTGCCATTTGGGCATCTGCCCGTCACTTCAACCCTTTCACTTGTCTGGTGAACCAGGTGCTGGAGTACCTTCTGTCCCTTTCTGACTTGGGCCTTAAGTATTCCTCCATTAAGGTGCACATGTCAGCTATTTCAGCTTTCCATGTGCCAGTGGATGATCATCCAGTAGCCCAGGTAGAAGTGGCCCATATGTTTTTGTGGGGCATTCTTCACTTGAAGCCCCCTGTGCGCAACCCTGTCCGGGCTTGGAGACAGAATTTTGTTTTGGAGAAACTGACCCTGCCTCCGTTTGAGCTGGATGCGTCCTGCAAGCTACGTTTTCTCTCTTGGAAAGCGTTGTTTTTAGTTGCTATTTCTTCTACTCAAAGGATTTCTAAGCTCAGTCTCTCACGTGTGAGCAGCCTTATTTGATTTTTCACAAAGACAGGGTCTCTCTACATACCAGTCCAAGTTTTCTCCCTAAGGTGGTGTCTGAGATTAGTCTTAATTTATCCATCTGCCTGTTTATTACCCAGAGCATGCCAGTCCAAGGGATGCATTGCTTCATACTGTGGATGCACGTAGGGTTTTACGTTACTACACATGTTGTACTAAGGACTGCAGAAAGTCCAAACAATTCTTTGTTTCTTTTGCTCCTGGGAAAAAGGGTTCCCCGGTTTCTAAACAGTGCTTGTCCAAGTGGTCAGCCAACTGTATTCCTTTTTGTTATAGGAAGTACGGTAACGAACTTCCTGGGGCGGTCAAGGGCCATTCCGGCCCGGGCATGGCCGCTTTGGTTGCTTGTTTCAGGAATGCGTCGGCCGCTGATATTTGTGCAGCTGCCACTTGGAGTTCTGGCCACACTCTTCCCAAGCATTATAGTTTGGACATTGCCTCTCGCAGGAGGGCAGGTTTTGGCCTAGCCGTGCTTAAGGGTCTCCTCTCATGAGGTTTCTGTGTCCTGCCTCCCTTTTGGGTCTTTTTTGCTGTCACTGCTTGGGACTCGTTCCATAGGTGTGACCTGCTGAAAGAGATATCCCTGATAAAGATAGTACAGTTACATAAGAACTTGCTGTAACAGATCTTCGAGGGAATCTCTTTCAGCAAGTCATGCCATCCGTCCCACTGTCTCCCTTTTGGAGTTCATTCTGTTCCAGACCGGTTATTTTTCTTTCTTTGGTGCTCCTACCTTATACAGGCCTAGGCACTCTTTCTCTCTCCTGGGTTCCCCCAAGGTAGGCCAGGCACAGGCAGTCTCTAGCAGGAACAAACTGAGGAAGGAGCGGGGCCGCCTACGCCTTTATATGGTATGTGATATTGGCACACTGATGTTGGTGTGGGTGGCCCCTAGTAGACTGGCACAGAAAAAGGCTTCCTTGGGATCCTAGTGCATGATGGCTAAGTTCCATAGTTGTGACCTGGTGAGAGATTCCCTCGAAGATCTACTGTTGCGGTATGTCCTTACGTATCTCTACTATATCTCTGGGAACAGAGTATATCCTTGGGGAAAAAAGAATATCCCTGGGAACAGGATATATCTGTGGGAACAGGGTATATCTGTGGAAAGAGGGTACATCCCTGGGAATAGGGTATATCTGTGGGAACAGAGTATATCCCTGGGAACAGGGTACATCCCTGGGAACAGGGTATATCCCTGAGAACACTGTGCATCCCTGGGAACAGGGAACGTCCCTGGGAACAGGGACCTTTCCTGGGAACAGGGTGAATTCTTGGTAACAGTATATACCCCTGGGAACAGGGTACATCCTTGGTAACAAAGTATATCCCCGGGAACAGGGTATATCTGAGGGAACAGGGTACATCTGCGGAATAAGGGTATATCCCTGGGAACAGGGTATATCCTTGGGAACAAAGTACTTCCCTGGGAACAGGGTATTTGCGTGGAAACCGAGTATGTCTGTTTTCTTTTACATCACCAATTTCCTCCTCCCCTCTCTCCTCTCCTTCTCTGTGCTTCAGTAGCTTCTTCCTATCGCCCTCACCTGCTTTATTGTCCATTCCTCCTGCCCTGTCCTCCATTACCTGACACTACAGTCTTCAGAGTGTCTGGTATTCCCCAGCCCCATATTTTAACTTGTTCTTTTATTTTTATGCTTATATGAAACTGTCTTATTGTACAATGTTATACGTTTATGTTTATTGTATTCTATGTTTTTACTTATTTCTTGTACTTGTCCTTCCCCCCAGGATGCATCCGGAAATTAGCTTTATGGCTCAGTATGTCTTTTCTGGTAAATGTCTTTCAAATAAATAAAATAAATAAACATCCCTGGGAACACAGTACTGTATATCTCTAGGAACAGAGTGTATCCGTGGTAACAGGTTATATCTGAGGGAACAGGGTCTATCCCTGGGAACAGGGTATATCAGTGGGAACAGTGTACATCTGTGAAAGCAGGGTATAATCCTGGAATTTATTTATTTATTAGCCTTTGATGACTGGGTAAGTGCATTAGGCAATATACCTACCTGTTTTCAAACACGATCCGGGAGAGTACACAATACAATATAGTAAAACATACACTAGAACATACAGGCATTCAGAACAATTGCATCAGATATCCTCACAGGGATAGACATGAAATATTATGACAACACGACCATCCACGCAGGGATGTTTTATGAGGTCAGGCGCAGTTAATAGACATACAAATGTAAGGCAAACCAGTAATCGGGTCAGCTTGGATGAGGCAGGAAGGGGAGAGACACAAGTATCAAGTGCTAGGAGGTAAGAGAGGAGTGCTGTTTTAACGGAGGAGTGGGACAAGTTGCCCTTTAGACAGTGGGGGAAGAGTATTCCAGGTTTTGGGAGCAAAGTGGGTGAATGCTTGTTCTCCCGAGCAGAGCCTGGAGGAAAAAAGCTCAATAACAAAAAGAAAAAACAAAGTGCATTCTGGACTCTTTCAGATTTTCAGGTGCCATGCTCACCTACATCCCCCATTAAGCTGAGGACTGTCCCTTTAAAAAAATGCATTGAGGTTAAACTGCTGGAGCTCATCTGTCTTGGTAAAAAGTTCCCTGCTGGCTGTACGGGCAGGCAGACAAAGATGTAGTACATAATGAGACTGCTTGCTGTGCATAAGGCAGTCGAACCTCTCATCAGATGATGCTCATGACCTCCAAAAGAGTGGGCCATCTGGTTTAGAGCGGAATAGAGGGCTACCGAGACCACTAACAAGCCTCAGGAAGTCTGCGTTTTTGTAATCGGTTTGTACATTTTTTTCTGGATAGGATCATCAGGAAAGCTGTTTCAACATTAGAGGTGGGATGTTGAGTCAGTTGTATTTCTTTTTAGCTCTGTCGTGGGTATAGCCGAGCTGATAAGATTGCATCTGAGCTGTCTGGATCCCTGGATGTAAGGCAGACCAACCTTTTTGGAACAAGGTTCATGTTTGCCATGCGGAGTTGCTTCCCAACTGTTTGCTTATTTGTTACAGTTGCAGACAAGGAAATATAAACTCCCAATCATAGAAACCTGCATACATATTAAAAAGTGTAGCGGTAAGAGAGGATTAAAGTCTGCGCCTTAACATGGACGTGAAATTATTATAACACATTATTCACGCATCATATGCTTCATGCATACTCATTATAAAATCATGGTCCCCAGACACACCATACGGCTAGGCCTGCATCCATTTTATGGCCATGGTGTTTGGCACAAACTGTGTCAAACTAGAATGGCTTTCAGGACTTTCAGTGACATTTGAAGATCCACTTTATGGTTTGGCACAGCTGTAGAGCTACGGCTTGTGATGCACGGTGTTGTGGGTTTGAGCCTGGGTCATCGAGGGCCGGCCGGGGGAGAAGAATTGTCTCCTCCAGAGAGGAAAGATAGCACGCTCTGCTGCAATACAGCCACTTGGGTAACCACAGGAGGCAGTGCAAGCCAGAGCCACGCTGGGTGAGTGATCTACAGCAGGTTGTGGAGCTCTCCAAGCTCGACGAATGAAACAGTGAGTCATTGCCAGCTTTGTATTCAGGGTCAGCTCAGATGCTGAATGTTTTTATTATTACCAAGTCCGCACTTCAAAGCCAGCATTCAATTATGATAGTATTTGATCCAATTTAATTTATTTTTAATTTTTATACTTTACAGATTTGTTATTGAAAATATTTAAAATATAATCATGCATATACTATGTATTATAACATAAAGAGTACACAAGCTAAGTACATACAAGGACAGGTACGTAGGTTGCAGATCACACAAATGTATAGCTCTAAGCACAGCACTAACAAATAATTCCCTATATGGTTTGAGAAAAAGACTGGGGATAGACTATTCAAAAAATGGGTCCAAGATTTGGTTATATTGAGGCAGTTTATCAAGAGCCAGACAGCTTAATTTTTCATTGACTGCCAGCTTTCCCAAGTGTGAAATTTGTTCTTTGAAAGCAGAGACTTCAATGCATTTTCGAAGTATGGTGGAACCTGTGTAAGTTGCAACAAAAAGCGCTCAGTGCAAAAGTGCGCCCACCAGCTTTACTTGAAGTCCGGCCTATCACCAATGCCTCGACTCTTTGATTCACTCGGGAATCCTCATCCGGGGTAGGAGGTGACATTATCCCTTAAATAGCCACTCTTCGGTTGGTATTTAAAGGCACGGTAACCAGTTAAGTGTAATCACTGTGGCTGCCCTGTGCACTTACCCGGTCATCAAAAGTTAATAAATAAATAAATAATATAGGAAACAGTTAGGTTACTATGGAGTATCTAATGTACAAAAAACAATCATACAAATGCTTTTTGAGCACCCCACATACAAAATCACATACTATGTCTCCAAAAAATCTTAAACTGGCAAAACAGTGAAGTATTGATCCACCTATTCTTTACAGTTCAAAAATTAATAAGCTTCTTTTAATATATCTATCACAAATAGAAAAGTGTTCCAGAGGAGATACATAGTAGGGGAAGAGGTGTTTTGGGGGATTGGGGGGTTGTTGTTAGAGGGGTGGAGGGGGTTACAAAAATGGGAAGGTGCAGGGAAAGTGGGGGGTGGAATTGATGGGAGGGAGCCTTTCATATTTGATCCTGCAAGGGTGAGTGGATACCTCCTGACAGCAGCATGAGCGCTCATTACGTGCACACCCCATTGTCATCCTCTCGCGTTCGTGGGGACTGGGAGACAAGAAAAAGCAGAAAACAGCCTGGCTGCAGCTGGGTGACATGGGTATCTTTCTGCAGGCTCCACTTCAACTTCTGGACACCTCTCTTCCATCCAAGGATAACGTCTAAAGGGGCCTGGGGAACAGCGATGGCCCTGCCATGGGGGTTGTGTTATCAGGGAATGGAGGGCAGAGGAGTAAGATCAAGAGATGTCTGTTAATGGGGCTGGGGGTAGCCTGTAGAAGAGAGTAGGCCAGAGTGTGTGGGGGGAAGAGAAATCTGTTTTGGGAGGGTGGCTGATAGTTTTGTGAAACATACAAGAGGGAGGTCTACCCTGGTAGTTCACCAGTGTTAGGTTACTAGTGTTACCCCCCCCCCGCACCTAAGTTTACATTCTGAGTCTAGGCCATCACCACGGGCAGCAGCAGGAGGAAGATTGAGCTTCTGAAGGGATTTTCTCCTACTAGGAGAGTGGGCAGTGACGCCTGCCATGGTACTGCCAGTTAGTGACCACAGCCAACAAAGTAACATAGTATCAGCATTCCCTGTTACACTGCTGCCTGGTGTCCACAGCTGGCAGTGCAACAGTATTTCTTGTTGTACTGCCACCTAGTGTCCACAGCTGGCAGTGTAACAACATTCCCTGTTACACTGTCACCTGGTGCCTACAGCTACCAGTGTAACAGCATTTCCTGTTACACTGCCACCTGGTGCCCACAGCTGGCAGTGTAGCACTGTTCCCTGTTACACTGCCGCCTGGTGTCCACTGCAGACAGTGCAACAGTGTAATAGCATTCCCTGTTAACACTGACACCTGGCATCCACAGCTGGCAGTGTAACAGTGTAATTGCATTCCCTGTTACACTGCCATTTGTCCACAGCTAGCAGTGTAACAGTATTTCCTGCTACACTGCCATCTGATGTCCACAGCGGACAGTGTAATAGCATTTCCTATTACACTGCCATCTGGTGTCCACAGCAGGCAGTGTAACAGCATTCCTTGTTACACTGCCACCTAGTGTCCACAGCTAGCAGTGTAACAGTGTACTAGCATTTCCTGTTACACTGTCAACTGGTGTCCACATTTGGCAGTGTAACAGTGTAATAACGTTCCCTATTACACTGCCACCTGGTGCCCTTCCAACTGGTGTCCACAGCTGGCGGTGTAACAGGGAATGCTGTGGAAGAGGGAAGGATGAATGGAAGGTGCATCACTCTGCTGGTGCACAGACACGCTGCTTAACCTCAGTGAGGGGTCTGAGGGGAGAGAACTGGGAAAATGGGCCCCACCTCTTCCAGTGGGTGATGTTGCCACTCTACATCTGGCATGCCCAATTGGGGGCGTCCCTGACTCCTGGCTCCTCCTCCTCCTTCCCAGTCCATATCCTGACTGTGTCACTAAGAGGGTGGCCATGGCGCTAAAGGCTAGCCCAGACAAAGGCCCTCCTGTGATTGTGTGGGACTTGCCAGAGAGGGTTTACTCTCTGGATCACTGAAGTGACTGAGTGGACATAGAAGGGGAAGGTGTCAAACCCATTCGGTAGCTGTTGTGATGGGGACTACATATGGCTGAAGGATTCTTGTCTGAGGGGTTGGTTGGTGCATAGGAATAGAACTAGGGTTGAATAAACATGCAGGTCAATGATTCACACTGCTTTCTCTAATTTGCCAGCTGCTCCTATGAGTCCCAAGACTTATTCTGAGAAAAACCCTCTTCCTCCTTTAGATATTTGCTGGGATGGATTCAAAGGCGTGAAGGTTGTCTCTGTTTCAGGAAGTGTTGCTTATGCCCGAAACCATGGCGTCTATTCCGTTGACCAAGAGGTAAATGGAAACACATACTACTCTTGTTGGCTGGTGGTAGATGATATTTACTTTACTCTTAAAATTTGTCAGAATCTTCAGTTAGTTGGGCATTAGATATGTTACAGATATGTTATAGATACGAACCAGCATAATATGCTGTTGTGATTTGCATATGCAGCCTGTGGTGCTTTGCATTATGGGGATATGTGTGATTTTGTATTTATTAGATATGTTGTTTGTTCCTTTGGGGTGGGTGTATTGAGACCAGGTTTGCTGACATGGTTTGTAATGCCATCGTTCATTGTTTTCATACTGTATATACTTTATCTCCATGCATCCTTGGTCTCAGTGGTGTCCCCCCAGCCCTGTCATTGACCTATCACTGGGACGTACTGGTTAACCACTGAGTTGTTCAGCCCTGCAGGTTTGTGCAGTACCTGCCGGGGACACAGAGTGGACCAGAGTGTTTGTCTCCGCCATTTTGTTGCTTGGCTTCCCCAGGGTGTCGGTGTGCAGTGACACGCTTTCATGTACGTATATGTTGGCACACGTGCATGCTGCATCTCCTGATGTCCTTGCCCCATTGTTCTATACCAGCCTTTGCTGTAACCTGGCCTGTACCAGGAGGCAATCAAGTGACTGGACCCAGAAACCACCTACCCCATGGGAGGAGAGTTGTTGTGAGATGGTCACTGCGGACAGACCCCACGTGACCCTTGTCTGTTCCCAAACTTATGTCACTGGTGTGGCTTGCAGTGTCACGTCCATAGCCTCAACCCACTGTGACACTGGGCCGATGTAATGGGACAACACTGGTGCCCACCTTGCACTAGCCTGCAGTGTGATGGCACTGGTGCCCACCCTGTACCAGCCTGAAGTTATAGAGCTTCAGTGCCCACACTGTACCAACCTACAGTCAGAGGGCTTCAGTGCCTTCTGTATACCGCCTTGCAGTCATTAGGCTTCAGTGCCCAAACTGTACCAGGCTGCAGTTGGAGAGTCTGTGCCCACCCTGTACCAGCCTGTGGTCTGAGCTTCAGTGCTCACCCTGTACTGGCCTGCAGTCAGAGAGCTCTAGTTCCAGTCTTGTACTAGCCTGCAGTTATAGAGCTTTAGTACCCACTCTGTACCAGTCTGTGGCCAGAGGGCTTCAGTGCCCACCCTGTACCTGCCTGCAGTCAGAGGACTCCAGTTCCAACTCTGTACCATGTGAACCACAAAGAAAGCCACGCACTGAAGGTGCAAGGAGGGTTGCTTAACAAATTACGTTTACAGAGCAAGCACTGCAACACACTTCTACAATCTTGAATATTCACAGATGGTTAAATCCAAAAGATTTTCAAAGCCACAAGAAATAACTGCCAAAGTGATGTATTTCATGAGAGCCCAGGGGAGCACTCACAACCCCTGCGCTTCACATCTACCATGTGATGCTTCATCAGGAGGTGGAGTTGCACTGTTAGCTAGCTTCATTTCAATTCATCATTTCTTAAAGTGACAGTACACAAATTACATAACATACATTAACCCCATACTAAAGCACAGTACAATATTACTAATAAAAAATACCAATATTTATAAAAAAATTACAAAAACACCCTTAGTGTGTATTAATTTTCTATTATTCATGGTTGCAAATCCTATTTAAAGATAATCAATATAGCATTGGAAGCACCATTATCTTCAGTTTTTAAGTTTTTTAAGTTTAAGGTGCAAGGTGAAGTGAGCTGCTATATGGAAGCGCCACATTTTCTGCATCTAGGCTGTTTCAGTTTGTCTGAAACGCTATTAAAGTGCAAACAAGGAGTCTGTGTTGGCTTTTGCTGGATTTTACATTATCATGTTGTTTTCATTAAGATATTGGAAAAAATGGAAATTTGTTTAGAAAAACAAAATGAAATTGTTTAAGATAATTGCGCTATCGAATCTGTGTGTGCATACATGTGGCCCTATTCCCCGACTTGTAGGCATGAAGACACGTTTTACAGTTCTTCTTGTTTGCACTTTAACAGCTTTTCAGATAAAGTGAAACAGCCTAGATGCAGGAAATGGGCACTTTTCCTAAAAATGTAGTTATTTTGTATGTGGCGCTTTCATTTAGCAGCTCACATCAATAATATAAGCATTCTAGCTTTGGCTGTTTCAACATGTCTGAAATTTTGATTACACCTTAAACTTAAAAAACTTAAAAACTGAAGGTAATGGTGCTTCTAATGCTAGACTGTTTATATTTTTAAATGGGCTTTACAACCATGAATAATAGAAAATTAATATACACTAAGGGTGTTTTTGTAAGTTTTTTTTATAAATATTGGTGTTATTTTATTAGTAATATTGTATTCCACTTCAGTATGGAGTTAATGCATGTTATGTAATTTGTGTACTGTCACTTTAAGAAATGATGACTTTAAATGGAGCTAGCAAGCCGTGTAACTCCACCTCCTGGCGAAGCGTCACATGGTAGATGTGAAGCGCAGGGGTAGTGAGTGCTCCCTTGGGCTCTCATGAAATACATCCCTTTGGCAGATATTTCTTGTGGCTTTGAAAATCTTTTGGATTTAACCATCTGTGAATATTCAAGACTGTAACAGTGCATCACGGTGCTTGCTCCAACTCTGTACCAGCCTGCAGTTAGAGGGCTTTGGTGCCCACCCTGTACGATAAGCAAACAGAAGAGAGAAAGAAATAATTGCCTTACTGGACCTTGAACCCAGGCCACCCGGAATACCATTCTGACTACCAGCTGCACCACCAAGATAACTGGAAACTGGAACATCTCAAGGCACCTTACTCTTTCTCTAATGCATAACCTGGTGCTGCACAGATAATTACATTTTCAATCACAAGGGTGCGGTGTGCACATTTATGGAACCCAAACAAACATAAGAGAGAAAGAAATGAGTGCCTTAGCCGGGACTTGAACCTGTGCCACCTGGAATACCATTCTGGGTGCACTACCAGCTGCGCTGTTAAGACAACTGGAAACTGGGATGTCCCGAGGTGCCTTACTCTTTCTCTAATGCATAACCTGGTGCTGCACAGATAATTACAAAATGGTTTGTTTGGGTTCCACAAATATGCACACTATACCCTTGTGATTGAAAATGTAATTATCTGTACAGCATCGGGTTATACATTAGAGTAAGGCACTTCTGGGAGACCCAGCTTTCCAGTTGCTTTGGTGGTGCAACTCGTAGCACAGCCAGAATGGTATTCTGGGTGGCCTGGGTTCAAGTTTCAGCTAAAGCACTTATTTCTTTCCCACCCTGTACTAGCCTGCAGTCAGGGGGTTCCAGTCCCAACCTTTTGTCAAGCTGCTGTTATAGGACTTCAATGCCCACCCTGTACCAGCCTGCAGTTAGAGGGCACCAGTGCCCACTCAATACTAACCTGCAGTCAGAGAACTTCAGTGCCCAGACTGCAGTCAGAGGTTTCATATTCACCCTGTACCAGCTTGCAGTCAGAAGGCATCAGTATCCACCGTGTACCAAGTTCCAAAGAAAGGACTGTGAAGCACTCTGAATTCAGTGGGTGCAGACCAGGGCAGCCAGACCATTCATCTAACGAGCATCAGGATATATCTGCACTCCCAAGCCACAAACGTACACTCACGGACCACGTATAAGTAATTCAAGAGCTTTATTGCTGAATTCAGAGTGTGCTCCGGGCATTCACCGCACACCACTTTACCCCGGCGCTTCAGGTCATAATCCATCATCGGGGGTGTGGTAACGGGAGAGACATACTACCTTTTATGTCATCCAACGTGACGAACACATGAGAGCTCATAATTGATTAATTATAATCAATGAATGAAATCATATAAAAAATAGTGTCAAAAAAATAGAAATAATAGTAATGAGCTGTATCTGAAAATAGTCTACATTCTGCTTAATTAAATACAGACGAATTAGAGCAAGTGCTCATGGATGCAGCTACACTAATGAATTAACTTCACCGAAAAAGCAAGAGCAGGAGAGCAATTCGATCTGCCTTCCTGAGCGACCTGCCCATAGCTCCAAGGAGTAAAGATAAAGACAAAAATCCTAGAATGAAAGAACAGAGAGAAACCCAGATATAATGTGTGTAGTTAAAAATATAAACAGTCCAGTCCAAAAATCAAATGTAATTATCAAAGCACATTTGTCCTGTCTAAACACTTATACATACTGAAATAAATGTAAACGAAACAAAACATTTGTACCTAACAATCATTTTGTGGGTAACCATCAAGAGACATTTACTCTACATAAGGGGTTCTATATACATGTCAAAATCTAAACTAAAAAACAAATGCATCTTCTCAATAGATTATAGCGAAAAAAGCCCTCTGATGTGCTGCTATTTTACATTTCCTTGAGAAGTTTTTAGATGATAGTTCAGTCTATCAGATATGGTTTTATATCACAAGAATCATTCAAACCTATTGGTTTTATGCTTCTTATTTCAATATATAAGTGTTTACACAGGGCAAAGTCTGTGAGTGTGCGTTTGTGGCTTGGGAGTGCAGATACATTCTGATGCCCACCTTGTACCGCCCTGCAGTCTAGGATTTCGGTGCCCACCCTGTACCAGCCTACAATTAGAGGGCTTCAGTGTCCACTGTATACCAGCATGCAGTTAGAGGGCTTTAGTGCCCACCCTGTACTAGCCTAAAGGGCTTCAGTGCCCACAGTGTACCAACCTGTGGTCAGAGGACTTCAGCACCCACCCTGTGCCAACCTGCAGTCAGAGGACTTCAGTGCCCACCCTGTGCCAACCTGCAGTCAGAGGACTTTAGTGCCCTCCCTGTACCATTCTGTAATCAGTGGGCATTAGTACCCATTCTGTACCAGCCCGTAGTTGGAGGTTTTGAGTGCACACAGTGCATCAACCTGTGCAAAGGCAGCTTTGAGCAAAATAACAGTAATTTTGGAGCTGTCCAGTGATCCAGCTGTGTCCCTCACACCAGGGTGGCCAAGGCTGGGGAGGCTGTGCCTGTGGTAGCTGGTCCTTGCCTGGAAGGGAGGTCAGTATATTCCTCTGCTGCAGTGGCCTCCGTGGTAGACCATGGGGCTTGCTCCCTCACGGGGGATGTAGTTATATGTGTGCAAGTCCGTAGTGAAGCATGTACATGGGGCCAGTGCTGGTGAGGGGGAGCAGGAGCCAACAGGCAACGATGGTGGCTACCAGAAGCATGGCGGCAGCACTCCTAGACCCCAGGCCCTGACTGTCCTGCGTGCCAGAGCCTGTCCTGGTGGGGTGGGGAGCCTCCCCTTTAGTCCCACCATAGTGGGGTGAGGGAGAGAAGGAAGTGATGGAAGATCGCTTAGGATGAGCATGAGATCACTGGAGTTGAAAGGTAGCACAGAGCACAGCTGGATGGGAGCAAATCCAGATGGAAGTAAAAAGTAGCTTTTTACTGAAAATTAAGTACTTGGATCTCACCTGTGATTCCCAAAACAGTAGCCTTCCTTCTTGTAAATAAAAAGGGTTGGAAGTGCAAAGACTGCTTTACTGCTTTAGGCCTCTGATAGTATGAGATATGGCCCAAGCAGAAGGACTGCATTCTCCACCATGTGTGGTGTTTTGGTGTTGGTCTGCCATGGCCATCTTTCGCTGCTCTGGTGGACACTTTGCTGGAGCGTGTGAATGACTAAGACAGATGAACAAAAATAAAAGTAGAAAACAGTGTTTATTCTCAGACACAGAGACTTCGGCACACCATGAGGTTCTACTGCAAACTGACTGAGGGGCTTCCCAGGCTGTCCCTGTAATTATTAGAACTAGAAGTGCACACTTGGAGAATGGTGTTTCAGAAACTTACCAGGTAAAGCAAATCAAGGGTTTCAAGCACATATAAAACCCATTAGAGGGATGCAAAAGAGGTATACATCACAGAATTTATTCTGTCATATCAAAAATCAGACAAACAAACGGACAGGACCCCGCCTAATATGTTTCGGACCTCCAAACAGTTCTTTTCCAAAGGGTGGGGTAACAAGTGCCTGTCCGTGTTGGCAACATGTGAGTTCTAAGTGCTCTTAAAGGAGCGGTAGCTAACACTAAGCCCCATGCTTAAATGTGTACTTCACAGTAAGTAGCCACAGGTTGTAGTTGTGGCTCATGCACTCCCTTAGTAATATTATGCAGTTGTGAATATTGTGTTGGCAGTACATCCAGAGACCACATGTCATGTTTTTCCCCCCAGGGTTTTGTATGTGACATTATCTACCAAGGAACAGATGACCGGATAAAGGAGTGTACACAGCCTGATGGGAGGGTGCCCCTGGTATGTATGAAGGGGAGCTGGGAAGAACAGGTCCGACTCTCTTCCTTTAGGGCCAAGAATGGCTTGATTGATTTAGTATTCATTGCTTGATTGACTGTTTGATTCACTGATGGATTCATTCATTGGTAGATTTATTGATTAAAGAAATTCACTGATTGATTCATTCATTGATTCTTTCATTAATTGATTCATAGATTCAGTGATTAATTCATTGATGCATTTATTCATTCGTTGATTCAGATTCATTGCTTGCTTCATTGGTTAATTCATAACTTAAAGAGCTAGTGTACTGCTTGGAATTAATAGTAATTTTCAGATGCAGGCAGCTATCACTTCCAGTATCTGAAGTATTTTTTTATTTTCTGTTTGCTAATTAGAAGATTTTCCACCTGGCATTACTGGAGTGATGTGTGGAGCAGCACTCTGTCTGAAGGGGGAAAAAAGTCAATTCTGTTCCTCCCACTACTTTGTCAGAAATGAGACCAAACACCTTGAGGCACCACAATCCTTGCAGCCTGAGCAATTACTCTCACAACCTACCAATCAAAATGCAGGAAATTGTGACATCACTAGTAACCAGGGAGAGCCAGTCCCTGCTGCTTCATGTGAAAGTGAAACTTGGCAGGGAGAAATGGTTCTCATTGGTTACTAGTGATGTCATAGTCAGTGTGGTTTCAGTGTTGATGTAGTGGGAGGAACAGAACTGACTTTTTTTTTCCTCCAGAGAGTACTGCTCCACACATCAGCCCAGTACTGCCAGGTGGAAAATCTTCTTAATAGCAAACAGAAATTAATAAATTCTTGAGATGTAAGAAGTGATAGCTGACTACATCTGAAAGTTACAATTAACTGCACGCAGGTTCCAGACAGTACACTAGCTCTTTAAGTGAGTCATTGATTGATATATTCATTCATTGATTCATTATTGACTGATCAATTTATTGAATTGATTAAGTCTTGATTGGTTGATTTATTAACTAACCGATGGATTCATGGATCAAGTTATTAATTAATTGATGGATTCATTTATTGATTCATGGATTCATAGATTTCATCCATTCATTGATTCCTTGACTGAAAGATTTGATGGGGTCATTTATTGATTAATTGATTCATCCATTCATTAATTAATTTATTGCTTGATCAGTTTATCGATGGATTCATTTATTAATTAATTGATTTAAAATTGTTGCCCATGAAAGGCACACTGAGGTAGGTCAGTTGCAACAGGGATGGGGGTAACAGGGGAGCGTACATAATCAGTAACAGAGTACGCATGCTTATCTAACACGCTAGGGGTGTAGTGAGGCACAATGTTGTAGACAGAGAGCCTTCAGATCCAGGAGGTGCAGTTAGATCAGCATAATTAACACCCCAAAGTGCCTTGTTGTGTTTAGAAAATGAGTAAACTGATAAAATAAAAAATATGCAAACTTTTTATTAAAAACTGTGTTTTTTTTTGTTATAAAAGTAACTAATAAAAAGTAGTCCCTTGCCAGCTGTCATGCATCTGTTTATCTACATATCCAGTTGATGGAATGCAGGAATTCAAAGTTCTGTAGAATTCTACCGGCTGAGTGTTCACACACCCCCCCCCCCCAAAACACACACACACACGCACCATAAGGCCTTAATAAAGCCAGGGATTCAGTTTTATCTGTGGCAGGGCAAGCATCATGGCTTCCCGTAGGCAGGTGAAAGCGTGGAGGTCTATGTTCGCAAAGAAGGTCCAAAAAATAAAACTTTGAGTACTCTATTTCTTAAATGTGTGTATGTGTGTAAAGAGGGGAATATTAGATAAAAAAAGTTAATCCATTTTTGTGTTCTTTTGTTATTTTGAGGAAGTTCTATTTCTAAAGAGCTAGTAGCACCAAATAAATAGCAGGCAGAACATTTTAATAATTTTTAAAAGTAGCCCCTTATTACTTTTTATTTCTGAAGTGTGTTTTTCATTTTCTATGAGCTCATTAGATGGTTTTCTAACTGATAGAGTTGCGTAGGATGTGAAAAGCAGTGCTTGGGTGGACCTGGTGGCATGGAGGGCTGAGACACTGGATGCCTCACCTCCTGCCATGCCTGCAACCCGTGTTCAGAAACGGATGTGGGACTCTGGGTGACTGGCCAGTGGAGGGAGGATTGAGCATCCCAAGGACAGCTCTCCTCCCTTGGGAAGGAGGGTTCACACGTTCCACTAGGTGGCTGCCACCTGGTGCATCTGGGTGGCAGCACTGCAGGATGCAAGGGAAGGAGTCCCAATCACTTGACACTGGGAAGCATCTGAATGGAGGCGGAGCTTGCACAATGCATCATTGCTTTGCGCCATGGATCTGGGTCTTACCTTCTTCCCACGTTACCCCCATGGTTTACCCCCTAAGACAGAGCCCTCCAGTCTGGCCAGGTCTCTCAGGAACCAATATACAGTAATCTGGGAGTTTCCCAGGTCAGCGAGTATGGGGCCTGCGGGTGCGGTGGGGCTGTCATGCTGCACGGGGGGGGGGATTTTTCCTTCCTGTTTCAGGTGTCAGCGTGGCTCAGTTGGTAGCACATCTGCCTCTGGACCAGAAGGTCATGGGTTCTCGTCCCACAGTGGGATGGACTTGCACCTAAAAATCGCTGGCATCTGAGTGCAGTATTGGGGGGTGCTGTACTGCTGGGGTGTGCCGTCCTTCGGATGAGACGTTAAGCCGAGGTCCCTTCTGCCCATCCTGATGTTGTCCTGGTGGGTGTCCAGGTGGAAGTAAAAGAACCCAGAGTACTCTTCGTAAAGAGCAGGGAACATTCCCGGTGTCCTGGCCAATATTCCCCTTTTCATAAAAAAAAAAGGTTCATGCAATTATCCAGGTTGTGTGTGGGTGATGATGTGTGATATGGCCGCCACCACACATTCAGTCACTTCACTACCAGTCTAGCATTGCTTGTAAAGTGCTTTGGGATACTGTGTATGAAAAGCGCTATATAAATGCTGATTCTTCTTCTTCTTCTTCTTCTACCTGCCCCAAGATGCAGGTGGCTCAGGTGTGCCTGTGCATGCACAGAAGTGTGTATAGTGCTGCACCAGCCTGCATCTTCCCTCCCCCATAGCCGCATCCATCGCACTGTCACCTGTGATTACCCAGAAGAGGAGAGCATCCCCTGAGATACTCAGTCCTCCTGTCCCCCAGCCGGCCCTCGACGACCCGCACTCATTCCCAATCATGAGTCACCAGTGTTGCGAGCGGTAGCGATACCGTTCCACTGACAGGCTAGCCACAGAAGGCTTTTTAAGAAACTGGGGTATCTAGGTGCGGAGCAAAGCTAACAAGCTGGGTTGCAATTTGGCTGGGAGAAAGAACCCAGATGGTGGTTATTAATGGGGATCACTCAGAGGTCATGGAGGTTACACGTGGGGTACCACAGAGATCACTGCTGAGCCTAGTACCATTTAACATAGTCATCTGTGACAGGCAAAGGAATCAAGGATTAAATCTGCCTGCTTGCAGATGACACTAAATTCTTGACGAGGTAGACACCAAAGAGGGGATTACAGATAAGAAGTAGTACCTAGGAAATACTGAAAGGAAGGTCCAAGGTGCAGCAACTGAAGTTTAATGCTAAGAAGTGCTAAGTAATGCACATAGGCAGTTGTAACCTGAGTATGGGTTAATGGATGGGGGGTGAAATATCAGCATGACTACAGAGAAAAGGGACTTAGTGGCAATTCGTCATTAGTGATACTCTCAAGCTATCAGCCCAGGGCACTTCGGAAGGCAAACAAGATACAGGGATGGATATGATGGGTTTTCTCCAGTGGGACAAAGAAGGTACTTTTGCCCATCTGTGGATTTTTGGTGAGGTCAAACTTGGAGTGCTGTGTTCCGTTCTGGATCCTAGACCTGAATATGGATGTGGCCCGTGTAGAGTCTTCCAAAGGTAAGCTACGAAGATTATTATATAAAGGGTGGGAAATAGAGCTTTCTGATTGGCTTTAAGCATTTTCCTATCAGCCTTATGTTACTCTTTTATTAACGCACATGCAGAGCCTAATTACATGCGGAACAAGGTTTAACACGATTTAAAAACTTTTTTTTTAATTATAATAGCAATAAAAGAGTGGTGTGGCCAGCTGCTGAGAGTTATAACTGTTAAAAAAGTGTTAATCAGCGACCTTACCAAAATGAAAATACTAGCGATAATAGAGAGGATGTCGAGCAGAGTCAGAAGATATTAAATTTGCCTACTCTTCCAGAACTGAAAATTGGCATGGGGTGAACAAATAAGAAAGCTGGAGTGGAGGTGAAAGGAGCCTGGCCAAAAGACAGCGGTCTGCAGCAGTGTGGAAGCTCCGGCAACTGGAAATGTGGGAGATCCCCTACAGCTGACTAATGCAGCCCTGCATTAAGCTGTATCGTCTATAGATAAAAGAATGGAGGAATTTCAGCAGCAGGTGAAATCAATGGACACTAAAATTGGTCTTTTAACTACCAACACCCAGCAGGTTGCCCAGACAGCAGATGGAGCCTTAAACATTTCAATGGGGCTAATAAAAGAAAACTTGCTCCTAAAGAAAAGGCTAGAGAACTTGGAAAATTCTGTGAGAGAGACTCATGTCATGTTCTGGGGCTACAGGAAGGTGCAGAGGGTGAAAATCTTTCTGCTTTTCTGAAATTTTGCCTTTGTGAACATTATCAACTGGAATCTCCACCTTCAATTTAAAATGCTACAGAATTACTCCCCGGAGACATCATACCCATTTACAGAATACTCCGTTACCTCGGATAGTGCTGATCGTCCTGGGATCTGTGTTGGAGTGAGATGACCTACTGTGCAGAGCTAAACAGAAGGTCCTGTCCGAACGGCAAAATAATAAAATGCATCTTTTCCCTGATCTCAGCTATGAGACATGGCAAAGGAGGAAGGGGTTTGTCGGAATCCTCACCAAATTGAGGCAACTGGGAATACGTCACATGTTACTGATGCCAGTGAGCTTAAAAGTATCCTATGGGGGGGACAAATCTTACCAATTTTTCAACCTCAAAGGCACAGCCAAACTAGTAGATAAAATTGAAAAAGAGTTTCGGCAGAAAGAAACTGAGTCGGAGGGTGAAGAGGTTAACTGAGGGTTTGGATTTTGACACTTGCCAAGGTATACGAGATGTAAAGGTAGGAGCAGTGGATTGACTATGGACACTCCCCTCATATTGGTTTTGGGGTTGCAGGGATTTCAAACATTTGGACATATTGATATAAATTTCTGGAACAGTATACTCTTTTGAGCCCTCGAGAACTCCTGATAAAGATGGCGGTAACACATGGAGTCAACCAAACATGGTGACTGCTGTGCCTCTCCCTTGCCTTCACAGAGTTCTTTTCACACTCTTTTGGATACTGTCCTGCAGCACATTGTGAAAATAAGAAGAAAGTGACTTTACGCTATAAGCCGATCACTGCTAGACCCTCAGAAGAGCCACCCCTTGAATGTACCTTTTTTCTTTTGCTTCTTTCTTGGAACTGCAGACCCTCTGGAGACCTTGTGAGACATAACAAACTTCAAAATGTGTCTATTTCACAAAAATTCTAAACCTTTGTTTTTCTAAACAATTGTTATCTTAAAATATAGATAAAGCTTACCAGTAGCAGGGTCTAGCTCTAACAGTTTGAGGGTGGGGAACAAATGTAATTCCTACTCTGTATAATTGGTACTATAAGGGGGGATACACCTTGGTCAGTAGCAGCAAATCTGGGAAATACTGGTTTGAGCTCTTTCCTACAGGGAGATGTTTTTTCTCCTTTGATTTCAGTTTATGTTTAACTACTTCCTCTCTAAAGGTTATACGTAGTGTTATAAATTAAGGTAGCTGTATGTGTGTTCACTTAGATGGTAATGAGCTACTCAGTGAGGCGCCTACTATATATGTTATACATTATGCAGGCTTTGGGGAAACTAAGCCCCCACTGTTCTTTTTAAAGGGTGCGCGATATTATGTATATGATACATGTAAGTGGCCCTTGCTCATGGCAGCATGTGGCTGTTACTTTGCAGAATCTTGGCTGTACACAAAGGGCTAGATATTCAGACTGCACCCGGCAATGGCGCAAGTGGAGGCGCAGCACAACCAAGGTGCACCATAGCCAGACGGGGATATTCAAAGGAGGTGTGCCATGGCGCATCACCTTTGAATATAGCACAGAATGCGCAGGGCACATATACAGTGCACCGGCACACCCCCAGACAGGTAGGACTGGGATTTCTCCAGCACAACTGTAGGTGTGCTGGGTACATTAAGGACCTCTGTGGCAAAGATCCCAACACTACCTCTAATCAGATCATGGTTGATGGGTTCCTAACCTTTGACCCAGCCCGTATGGCCATAGCCTTCAATGACACCTTCTCTAACCTCAGTAAGGTTCTCCCTTCCAACTTCTTTGACCCACCGCCAGCAACCTCCCCCTGCTCCCTAGTAGCCCCTCCCTTTTGTCTGTGCGGCATTGCGCCTAAGTGCGCTGAGCCATATGTCAGAACTGCTCTGTCACTCCCGCTGTAGTAGTGACTCCTTAGACCTGAAACTCCTTCGCCTCTCTCTCCCTGAGGTGCTCAACCCTCTCACCCATATACTACACCGCTCCTTATGCCTGGGGAAATTCCCCTCCCGTTGGAAATCTGCTTACATTATGCTGATATTTAAAAGTGGGGACCGTGCCCTTACTAACTACCATCCTATCTCCATTCTCCCTTCTCTATCCAAGGCCCTAGAGAGGATCATCTCTGATCAGCTCACTGACCACCTCAACAAATACAACCTGCTCAGCAAGCAGCAACACGGCTTCTGGAAGGGACATAGTACTACTGCTGCCCTCCTGGAACTCTCCACACACATCCACTCTGCATTACATAGAGGTCAAATCACTGGGGCTGTCTTCATTGATCTCACAAAGGCGTTCGACACCGTTAACCACCTGCTCCTGCTATCCACACTGACCAACATTGGATTCTTTCAGAATGCCCTTGGCTGGTTCTCTGATTACCTGTATAACTGTTCCCAGCAGGTCAAAATTGATAACACCCTATCTAATAGGCTACCTGTTCTCTCTGGTGTCCCGCAGGGGTCCGTCCTTGGACCACTACTGTTCAGCCTCTTCCTTATCTCCCTCCCCAGGTCTTGCTCAGGGAACCTGCTCCTCTATACAGATGATGCTGTCCTATATACCTCCAGCTCTGACCCTTTGCAACTCTGCCTGTTCCTTCAATCCTCCTTTAGTGGTGCTGAAAAATGGTTCGCCTCACAATGCCTTATCCTGAACTATAACAAGACCAAGGTTATGTTCTTTTCCCACCAGCTTAACGCTAGAAAGGGACTTTGCCCTCAAGTACGAACTGCCAACCTGACCCCTCTGGAGCAAGTGGACTCCTTCAGATACCTGGGCATTACTCTAGACCCTGCACTTACTTTCCACCAACATATCCACCTCCTATCTACCACCCTCAATGTGCGGCTCAGGCTCCTGTATCGCTTCAAACACTGCTTTACCTCAAACACAATGAGGCTTGCTGTCTCCTTCTCTGTCCTCTCCCTGCTAGACTATGGCTTACTCATCTATGGGGCGGTGAACACGTCTACCCTCCATAGACTTCGTATATGACTAAATAAAGCATGTCACCTTACCCTGGGCTGTGATCATCTAACTCACACATGCTCTCTATACAATTATACCAACTGGCTTAACCTTGACAACAGGATTAGGTTTTACACCTGCCTCATGGCAAAAATAATTGCCCTAGGCCTCTGCCCCATGGGACTCACACCACTAATCTGCCCGGCCCTGACACTTAAGCAAACTCGTAGCTCTGGAAAGCAACTCCTCTGTCCCTCACTGCCGTACTTCCCAATTCCAAAGGTCCTTTAGCTACAGAGCCCCTTCCTGGATGAACAGCCTATCCACCCCAGTTGCCAATGAGATCAGACTTGGACCCTTTAAAACCTCTTAGAGACCTCCTACCATCCTCAAACCACTGCGACTGCCACTGAAACACCTCACACTACCTGACCGACTAAGGCCATTGGCCGGCTTCTTCTACCCTACCTGCCCCAATCTGAGTCCCTCTAGCCTAGCTCTACATCTGGGTGCTATATGTATTGTGTGTTTGCACTAATTTTCCCTAGTTTTTCACTGTTAGCCTCACAATTGCTCCTGTAACAACCTGACTGTGTACTGATGTACTGCTATGTAACTGTATGTCTCTGTATGTACAGGGCAGGTTGCAGCTGCCCGCCAATGATGGGGGAGGGGGCTGGGTGGGCAGGGGTCTGTGTGGTGGGTGCCACTTGACTACCGTGGATTTATTTATTTTCGACTGGTTATCACGGCTCGTGGAAGGAGGTAGGTACCACTAGGCTACCAAGAGTTTATTTCATAATTGTCTGCATGGTGCAGCTGTAAATTAGGAGGGCCCAGGACCTCCTCTGTCGCACCACATGCTGTGCAGGCGCCAGTTTAACGACGCAGTCTGGGATCCGTGGAGAGCCAGATTTCACCAACCTCAATGATGTCAGGCTGGTGCTGGTGAACCCAGCCCTGGAAGGAGTCCCACTTTTTTAATAGGCTACAGACATTAAGGGTGGCAATACGCAGTCCGCTAGTTGGGAGCTGGCAGGTGCAGTAGTTGTGGGAGGTCCTGGGTTAGGGTGTACATTTGTCCGTGGTTTATATACATTGATTTCTCACGAGGAGGGGTTATGTGCAGTGGGTCAAATGCATGATGTGAGAGCAACAGCTCATCTGTACAAAGGACCGGGCAGGCTTTTTTCTGTCTAAAGACTAGTTTGCATTTGAAGGGAATTTTTTTTTTTTTTTTTTTTAACAAAAGTGTGGTGCCACCATGGCCCTTCAATGGCAATTGTGTATGCCAGCACATTTATGTAGGAATTTGAAACAAAGTTCATCCTTAATCCAGAGGTTAACCAGCTGCATAGATATATACACTGCCACAAATGATATACTGAAGTTTATACTAAAGTTTTCTGGGACAGATAAAGGCGAAACACCCATGTGAGCTGCTCCCCCCCCCACACACTATTTCAATGGTAATATTTCGTAGTACATACTGTTGACATATGGACATCTGATTTTTTTTAAAATATCGCTTCATTTTTGCTCAGTGCCACATTTAACAGGAGGGTATTCCACAACTCATCTATCCTTTGGGTGAAGAAAAAAGTGTTCTCACTTTGCTTCTAATCGTATTCCTTTGTAACCGCAGTGGATGTCCTCGTGTTGTTTTAAAGTCCTGTTTGTAGTTCGTGTCTAATGTAACCATCAGTTCAGGTTCATTTTTCTATATAGTAAATGGACAGTAGGTCCCTTCTTATTTGTTTAGCTTCCAGAGTCATTTTATACTTTCTAACCATGTTTCATAGTCAATTTCTCTCATCCCCTATTCGACTTAGTCAGCCTCGTCTCTATCCTTTTTTTTTTTTTTTTACCAGTAGAGACGCACTAAGCTGAAGCTTGTTTCCAGCTGTGACCTGGGAGCACAAGGAAGTTAAGTGGCTTGCTCAGGGTCACACAGTATGCAAGTGGGGGATGTGAGATTCAAACCCAGGTCTCCAGGTTTGGAGCTCAGAGCCTTAAACCACTGCGCTATACTGCCTCCTAACTACCATTTCAGTATTGTTTATATATTTCTTCTGTAATCAAGGTGTTGATGTAGGTAAGCTCAGTATAGCTGTGTTATTTCCTTGTCCCTACTTGGTATACTTCTTTTGATGTTCCACTTGCTGGTGGAATCATGAGTAGCTGTCGCACAGGGACTTTCACCAGTGCCTCAGTAGCTGTAACAAAGATGAAATACAATGCCAGGACTTAAATATCAGAGTTGGGCATTATAGACTTGAAACCAATGTGAACTGAAAACCTGGCAGACAGGAACACAGTTCTACCAGCCAGCAGTTACCACTCAGTCATAAGATCTAATGGAAACCATCCTTCATGCTCACTTCCTGAGAATAAAATGGAATTGTAGTACACAAACAGATTTTGAAATCCAACTTAACATAACGAGAAACAGATTTCAGCCAAGGGGCTACTCTGTGACCACTTTGAACAAAGCCGCCTAAAGGGTGACAGCAGTGAGCCACATGGAACTGTTAAAATCAAAACCACATGCAAGTAACAGAACAATAAGACAGGATAGTGTTCACCACCAAACACAATGACAAGGTCCAGGACTTCAAACAAAAAATCATGAATAAACACTGGAATGTCTTAAAGAATACCCAGCAAACACAGGGATATTTGACAGTAAGCCTTTAATTGCAGAGAAAAATGTAATGGTAGTGAGTGACAATTTGGTCCACACATGACATGCACCACCAAGAAAGATAAAAACTGTTCAACTACTGCTAGATGCCCTGAAGCTGGGGATGGTGCCTTGTGGCCAGTTCTCTGTCTGTAGCCACGTGAGCAAAAAAGTATCAGCTGGCCCAGTGGTGCTGAGGACTCAGGCACTGGACACCTTACCTCGCATCTCACGTCATGCCGGCGACCCAGGTTATAGAATGAGCCCGGGTCGTCAGAGAGCCGGCACGGTGGGGTGGGGGGGGGGATTGAGCAGCCGAAAGGCAGCTCTCCTCTCCCAGGGAGGACTCTGTCACCCGCCGTAATTTCACTGCCCCCGGATGGAGGTCCATAGGCAGTACAGGCAAGCAGTAGGAGGGCGTCCTGGTACTGCGACATACACGTGGGGAGAAAAATGGGGGGGGGGGGGAGTGAGTATCAACATCCATAACAAGTAAAAAAAAAAAAAAAAAATTCAAATTAGACAGCACATAAATTGTGAGGCCACAGGAGTCTTTATGTTCTTTAGTGTCCTTGTGATAAAATCTATATAGGCAAGACAATGCGAGCCTTAAAAACACAGATACCAGAACATAAAGGAGATGTAAGACATAAGGCACGGGGCTCGTCAGTAGCAGAGCATTTCAGGACAGAGGGCCATTGCTCTTCTGGGTGCTGGAGGCAGCACCACTTCCAGAACAGGAGGGTGACTACAAGAAACCGGTAGAAAGAACATAGAAACGAAGTTAATATAGAAATGCAAGTGTTGGATGTGGGACTCAGCATGAACTGGGACAGTAACTGTCTGGCTTGCTGGTAAGAATAATTGGAGATCGCTGGTCATGCAGTGATGTGTTGGAACGCTCACACTTTCCTGAAACTTGTTCTAGTACAACTAGTTGGTGACATCACAGTACCTCACCTGTGCAAAGACATGAAGTTTGTCATTGATGGCTGGTGAACTAATACCTGGTACTCTGTATAATTTACCTGTGTTTGTGTTAATTTGTCTGATACATGTTTTTGTCTTTGTTTTTTCTTTTGTTTTGTATGTTGAAAAGTTCTAATAATCTTTCCTTTATATAAAAAAAAAGAATAACAAGAAATAAAAACTGATAGTAATCACTACCAGGTTTCCAAGTAAAAAAAAAACACCTTCCTTTTTCCACCCCCCTAACCCACCAAAACCACATCTTCTTGCCACCAAAACATTTGAAGTAACAGACATCCCTAGGTGAACAGAGAAGAAAGTCACCCAAGATCTAAACCGTAAACCTACCCTCCCTCTCCAACCGATCAAAAAAAAAGTGTCACTATCAGGAGAATCTGTATTTAGACGAACACTAAAAGCTAATTCATTCCTTAGTGAACATATCACTGTCAGGGGCCACATACATATGAACATACAGTAAGGCATCAGAGGTGCAGAGTAAGGTATTTACTTATGAAGTGTTATATTTATAAATAAGGGTAGAGTGTAGTAGCCTTCTTAAAAATTGAAAGTGAAAATACAGCCCTATTATTCCAGATGGAACAAAGTACTGGGGGCCAGAACCCACAGACTTCTGTTTCAGAAGCCTGGAGTGGGTTGTTCAGAAACCCAGCGTTTGCAGGGACACTCAGGATATGGACATCAGCACACGTATGTAGGCAGCATGACATCACATGCACACGCAGCATTGGGACGTCAAGTGTGTTGGCTAAGCAAGTACATAAGGAAGAAGAGTACTCGTGTCTCTTGCTGCACGTCAAACAAGGACACCATTCTACATGAAGCAAGTGTGCATTTGAAGTTATTTTAATTCTCAAAGGCAGTAAAACAGTAATAGCACTGTGACTCGTTAATACAGCCTGCATATAACGAAACACATTTCTAAAAACTCTGCTTGAATTATCCACAGGAAGTGCAGCCCAACAAGGGGGCTTGAACATTTAATGTGTAAAGTCTAAGCATGTAGTTAAGGTACAATGTATATGTTTCTGTCTCAAGGATGTAGGGGGTTTGTTTCCACAATAGAAGTTCTCACTGGGTGTTTTGGGGTTTTAAAGGAGTCGCCTCACTTGTGTGGTGGATTATATAGTAAAGTGAAATATTGCATTTAAAATTTATATTGAAAATGTATACAGTTCGTTTAAACCTGTCCCAGAGAACAGAACAATAGTACTGGAACAAATAATCGGCCAAGAAGGCTGCTTTGCACATTAACATGATCCAGGTCTGTATACGAGTGGGCACTTAAATGGCAATCATTATTTGCATTTTAATAATATTGACCTTAATATGTAAAATGTTGTAAACATGATATTAAGTTATGTATTGTTTTTAGTTCCCGTGGTATAGTCCCCTGAAGAAGCCATTTTTACACTGGTGAAATGTTGGGCCATGGGCAAGAATGAGCTGTGATTTATTTTTTCCATCCACTGTTTATCCCTCCTGTGGTCATAACAGGCTGGGCTCCCCCTTAGCTCTGCTCTTCCAACTCTGCCATCCTGTACCTTCCTGAAACTCACCTGTGAGCCTGAGTACCCCCATGGATTGCCCCCATGGCAGAGTCGGGAGGGGGAGGGCTGCCCCCACAAAGCACAAATCAAGTCTTCAGCTCCAGGTCTGGTGGTGCGGCAGGCGGGGATCAGCCAGCAGGCTTCATTCATGCCTGTCCTGCTACCATTTTTCCTTCATATTTTGTGTCGCTTCGCTCATGCTGGGGCATGCTTGTAGGTGCACATGTGGAGGCCTGCCCATGCTATGGAATATCACAGCACCTCTCTTCCTCTGCCCTCCTCGACCTGTACTGCCACCAGGCCTCCACCTTGTGGCAGTCATTCGGTGGAGCATGCAGTCTTTACTCCCCGGGAGAGGAGAGCAGCCCTGTGAGTGCTGGATCTTCTCCCTCTCCCTCCCCGGCTGACTCCTAACAACCTGTGCTTGTTCGCAAACATGGGTCGTCAACGTGGCAGGTGGTAAAATACTTACAGTGCCTCAGCCCTCTATGCCACCGAACCGGTGGTGAGTTTTGATTTAGAAGAAATTTTGGAGTGTCAGCATATATGAATATTTGGAGTACCCCCTTCCCTTTCGAGGTTAAACTGTTTTATAATGGCGGAAACCTTGATGTGCAATAGAACCATTAGAAGTTTAGGTATAAAATAAAAAAAATTTAAAAAGTTTAGTTTATTAATACCATTAAGGCATTTTAAGGGTTGTTACCTTTGTTAATCAAGCCCTACGGGCTAAGGTATTCTGCTTTGTCTCATACTTCCCAATTCCCATAGATTTAGATTAACAAATGTTTATTAAACCCCCTGGCTGTGCCTTAATGTCTAATAGGTTCAACATTTTCACCTAAACATGCATTGCTGCTTTGAGTCTACAGTCTGGGATGAGAAAGGCACTTTTGAAGGTCTGAGGAAAGTTACAGTTGTTATGGGGTCTAGGTTGGTCTGAACCTCAGAATGACTCACAAGAAGGGTATACTGCAAGCTTGCATGGGGGGGGGTGGCTATGTCACATCCTCTCAGTCTTTATCATGGCTTCCTTTAAAGTGCAGTTTGCCTGCTGGCATTGAATCCCTGATTGAGTTGAAATTATTGCTCAAGAATGGCACACTACCTTGTAACAACTCAATTCCAGTTGTATTTTGAGGGTAGATTTCAGGGATCTGTTTTATTGCCAGGGAGAATGCTGGCAAGGACATGGGGAAAATCCCCTGCTCTTATGGTAACGGCCATGGAACCTTTTTCTTTATTTTTTTAAGTTGCTTTTTATCCCGGGTTTCTTGGACGGCACCTCTGGGTGGGGGGGTTGCCTTAGTACTTCACCTCCGGGGGTCATCAGTTTGGCCCCAGCATACCAGGTGTCGCCAGCCGCTCATGACTTCATCCTGGCATACCAGGATCCTGCTTCATGCTGCCGCCAAGGTCTCTATTTTTACCCCTGTAGGTATTCCCACTCCTTGAGGTTGCCATCGTGAAGGATGAAAGTCCCAGACGCACAGCGTGTGGAAGCACACTGCTATCAAGCGCCTTTATCCCCCCTTCCATCTCCAGCACTGGTATTGGGGTTGAGGGGATTCACCCCCCAATGTACACAACATGAGGCATCAAGGGCCAGCCCAAATATATCAGGGTCTCCAGCAAGCCCTCCAGCAATCCAGCACCAGGGCCGCTTGTCTGTTTTCTCCCCATGGTCCCTTGAAGATGCCAGCACATGAGGGGGGGTGAATGTACATGCATTGCATGAACAGTGTGGGTCCCCCGTTAGCATCTTCCCACTCAGTGCTCTCTACAGACTTCTAGGAAAACATGAAGTGAACTTTTAAGCTCAAATGGGCAGACTTATCTGCCGACAGTTTCTATGTATCTATGTACACTGCCATCTGTGGTCACCCAGGTGACAATATTGCTGCAGGGACGGTGGCCCTCCCTCCTGGAAGAGGAGAGCATCCTCTGGGATGCTTGACCCCCCCCCCACCAGTTCCTGACATTCCAGGCTCGTTCCCAAACCTGGGTTGCCAGCCATACAAGCGCCCTGCTGCTGCACTGTTGATCAGCCGGATACGCCATGGGATCTTCAACTTTTTTGCAGAAATCCAAATGGTGGTTTGCAAAGACTATCAGGTGCATCTAAGTGAAAACGGTGTTCAACTTTCCATAGAACTGAGTACTCACTTCTCTGTGAAATGAAGATAGAGCAATGCTTGGATAATTAAGTTGATTTTATTAAATAACAATAATAAAAACAGATAAACAGCAGTAAACAGACCTCTCCCCCACAAACCACATTCACCAACAGTTTTGCACCTCTCGCATGATCATGCCTTGAAAAGGCACACGATCTGGGAAACTGTTGATGAGTGTGGCTCATGGGGGAGAAATCTGCTTGCTGCTGTTATTTTTCTGTTTTTTATCATTTAATAAAATAGACTGAATTAATCTTCATTCCATGAAGAAGTGAGAGCTCAGTTCTTTGGATCTTTAACGTTCACCTACATAGCCACCAGAGATGGGCAGAAGGGACCTCAGTTTAACATCTCATCCAAGGGATGGTACCACCCTTCAGTGCAGGGTCAGTATTGGGTATCGTTCCAAGTTCCTAATGTGAGACTAGAACCAATAACCTTCAGATCTTGTGGCCTCAGTGGTGAAAATTTAAACCTGTTGAGCCCCTGACACTGCTAATGTTGACAGAAGCAGGTCACAAACTTCTTGCCTTCTGTCAGTCTGATTCCAGTCTCATGAACCCAGAGTGCCAATTAACCACCTGCGCCTGTTGTATGTCTCTCTCTCCCTCCTTCTGTTAATATTCATGCACCCACTGAGGTACTAATCTTTTTGTCTGCAGATGATGTGGCGTTCATTTCCATATTGTTAAGTCAGGCAACAGAAGAGCATTTCCGTGATGGATTAGCAGATCTGCGAGAGCTGATAAGCATGCGCAAGTGTAGAGGGGGCTCATTTAAAACTGACTTACAGCGTTGTGATGTTAAATAACAAAGGGCTAAAATATTAAACAAAATCTGTTTTAATCCCTTCCTTGCACTCAACCATTCCCATCCTCGGGTCCCAAGCAGTGAGCAAGATGATTCAGTTTGTGGAAACATAAATCTGTCCCATAATACCAGCCAGTGCTCAGAACCATCGTACCTCTTATCCCAGTAGTGTCTCATACAGGAACATTAGGGGTGAAGCGTTTCACTTCAGAGCCGGGGGGTGGCTGCATTTAACTTTTGAAATACAGAAATAAAATGACTGTAAATATACAAGTTCTTCTAGGGGCCCATATTAAAAGCATCAGCGCAGTGCTAGCAGCCTTAGCACCAAGGTGATTGGATATAGCATGGCTGCTGATATATTCAAACAAGTGGTTACCCTAAATACACCACAGTACCCATACAGACGTAGTGGTGTACTGAAAGGGTTCTGGAAGCTCTAAAAGGGTGCCAAAGCAGTACTGTCTGATGCTGCTGAAACCCTGCGCTTATCAGTAATGCACATTGGTACATAACTCTCTCCCCTTTGGCAGCTCCGGTGCCTGTCAAGCAAATATACAAGGTCCCCCTCCCTCACCCGATCCCTGTTGTAGAAAGTGAGGTACCTTTAGTTCTAAACTTGCATTTATTCTTTTTTCAAAGGTATATGTTTGAAAAAATCCACATTCTTGGTTCAGAGTATAGTAACATTACATAGCAATTGCCTATTGGTGTTCTTTACTCCTCCTGCTGTGTTACATACAACTGGGGAACCAGAAACGTTAAAAACATTTAATCCAGTATGGTAACCAGGTGTGCCTATGAAAGTATACACATGAGCTTAATAACAGAAAGTCTCTTGAAGTTGGGCCAGTGCCTAGCACCGCATGATGTCTCAATCTATGACATTCAAAGTTCATGAAAAAATAGTAAAAACTGTCCGACAATTTGGTGATATAGCTTCATACTGCCCACTGAACTAAGCAGATACAACCTGTTAAGCAATCACAACTTGTTTTCTGAAACAGTGAATTTGTTGAAAAGTTTGTTAGTGCAACAAGCACTTTCCTGCCGTAACGTCTGCTTCACCCACTCCCAAAGCACTGGAGCATCGTGTGCAGAATATGCATATGTGTGTGTGTGTATATGTGTGTGTGTGTATATGTGTGTGTGTGTATATATATATATATATATATATATATTTACAGGGATTTATTTAATTCCAAAAATTGATTAGCATTTTGCTCATAAACGTGCAAAAACATTGTGAAAATGCATAGCTCTTCCCTCACTGTGTTTAACAAACACAACACTTATAGAAAACCTATATAAATACTTTCTGTACAGTTAGCATTGTCCCAAGAAAAAAACTGCTAATCAATTATTTAAAACCCTGATATATACACATACATATACATATATATAGATATGTTCTTTGCAAAAAAACTTTGTTAATGCACCAGTTAGGGTAACTCAATGCCACAAAAGTAGGGAAGCGTGGCATTAGGGTTTTGGGTGTCCATAGTCTTGGCGAATCAGTGGTGGGGTCTTCCTTGGGGGTTGTCAACCCTAATGTCTGCCCCATGAGCAACAACATCAGACGTGATCTTCCTTCACACAAGGCCCATAGGACCCTATTTGAAGAAAGGTGGAACAAACTGTGTTGGCAGCCTGTGGCGAGACGTACTTCTCTACCTTTGAAGAGGGTATCATTAGGAGGCAGTGACTTGGAGTAGTACATTGCACTTTGGATTGGAGGCTACAGGCTGGGGGGAGGGGGGAGCATTAGGGTTGATGACCCCCAAGATAGACCCTACCACTAATTTGTCAAGACTCCAGAGACCCAAAACCCTAATGTTTTTTCCTTTTGCTGCTTGGGGGATGGGGGTGAGACATGGGGGTTGGAAACCCTAACGCCACGTTTCCCTACTTTTGTGGCGTTGAGTTACCCTAATTGGTGCATTAATTAAGTTTTTTTTGCAAAGAATTTCCTTCCTTTTTGAAACAGTGAAAATGTATCCTCATTCATGCAGGTCGCTTTGGGACCTGCGTGGGCAAATGCTTATGCCCTGCACAAAGAGAAGACTGTCCTCCCACAGAAGTGCAGGGCCTGCAAACTGTGGGCCCTGCAGTTCATTGCAATGACAGATGTGAGGAATTCATGGGGCTGTCTGGTGGACTGTGGAAGTACAGGACTCTGTGGTCTCTGCACTTCTGTGTGGCCACAGCTACAGATACATAGGGCAAAGAGTGCATATGTCAGGCAATGCAAAGGGTCCTCTGCCACCCAAGGGCGGAGAGGTGCAGGGCCGTATGCCAAGAGGACAGTTATTTTCACTATATGGTACTCAGGCCCATGCGGAAAACCCTGCATCTTTCATTCTATGCTTGGGGGATGTTTCTTAACAGCAACATCCCTCCACCCTCACCCCATCTAGCTGGGTCACTGAGCTCACCCCCAAACTCAGCTCACTGGCGTGGATCACAGAGCTTACCCGTTGCAGCCAAGAGTAGCACTACACACAAACTTTGTTAATTATTATATATATTTTTTTCAATTTTGACCCCAAATTTTCAAGATACTCGATTTTATGATTTGCCTTATAAACACAACGGGTACTATTTATAGTATACTGGCCAAAATGTTATTTCATGTGTAACCCCCCTGCAAATGGGGGTTCCCAAAAGACTTCCAGGAGCTTGCTTGAATGCTCCAAGCCTGAATGGTGTTTGTGCTTAAGCCATTTATCAGTGAGTGTTTTAGAACCTCTGGTACTGTCTCTTTAAGAGCTGTCTGCTTGCAGACATAATTAGTTTGTATGGGGACTGTGTGTTTCTTTGATTGAGTACCACTCAAGCTGCTGCCAATTCACCCCATTTTGCAGTCACTAGGAGTGCAAAGGGAACCTGTCTGAAAGATGTAACTGATTGCCAGAAATCATTTACAGTAATAATAAAATTACAGTTTGTCTAACCTGCTTTCTTTGCAGTCAGAACTGTCTGCCTAGTTCCCCATTCTGGTTTTGAACTGCTGAACTGGACCAATCAGTGTGGGGTAAACTAGCTCTAAAATGATGCCTTGGACGAATCAGAACTTGGGACTCATAATCTGAGCCAGCCACAAGAGGATTGTATGGGCAGTGACTCTGGGAGATGTAGTTTAGACTTCGGTGCCTTTTGGACCAACAGCAGCAGTCTATTGTGAGTGACAGCCAATCCAGTCAAGAACTGGGAGGAACTCAAAGGAAGTGCCCGGGTTTTGTCTGTTGGGAGTTTCAGTTTGAGATCTGAAAGTGAAGGGAAAGAAACCCTGTGCTCCTTCAGTGCACAGTTTCAGTCAAAAACGTGTGCAAGGCCCAGAGTTCCGGTCTACAACTTGTGTAACTGCTTGTTAGGACTGAATCCGTCCTGTGAAAAGAATCAAAGGATCTCTGAAGAGTAGAAACCAGGCTCACCCTGTAGAAGACTGAAGAAATTGTTGAATTACACTCGGTCTGTCAGGAACTGAATCTGCTGTGTGTTCTCCTGGTTATTGTGCAGTAATTGCGATTGGGATACAGATGCAGCCTGCCTGGTATAGTGCTTTCTTTTTTTTACCATATAAATGTGTGAGGAGTCTCTTGGAGATCAAAGTAGCCCTGCTGACATTGAAGGACCATATCTTCTTTGGAGGTCGTGAGTACTAATTGGGATTCGCTCCCTGTTGAATTGCCACATTAAATCCAAATGGAATTACTGTACTGCTGACTGTTTAATTTTCCTTTTCTCTGTGTGAAAGGGGCCCCTACCAGCTGCCACGGCTTTGACTAGCCACTAGGGCCTGGGTACCTAGGGACAGTAACTGGTAGGGATAGGCCTGTGCACAGAGCCATAGGTAGATAGTAAAGTGATAAGCTAATTAACCTGATTTCCCTGTCCTTGTTATATCCCCTAAATAAATCAGAGCTGTTTGTTTCAACAAAGTTATACTGCCTGAGGTATTTGTCTATGTTAAAGTACTGTACTGTGATTGTTGCACTGTATCTTATTTTACAGGATGTCCCGGTGCCTGAACCAGCCTTTGGGGTAAGTGTATACTGTGAAGGTAATTCTGCTATATTGTGTGGGCTACTAGTGGGAAGAAAGGGTTGCAGTGTCCCAGAGGGCTGTGACCAAGTAAGTTTAACTATTGCAAACCCTGACCTCTGGGTGAGGCACCGCCATTGGATCCAGGCCTCAACCTGTTAGTGGCAAATCAGAGCGGGGTAGTAGCCCTGGATAGCGCCATCTAGGGGTTACATTTTGGAGGCTCACCGCTGGGATTGTGTGTCTCTAGTGGCCATATTTACAAACCACTGTTAAGGAAAAAATAAATAAATAAATAAATGGGTACCCGACAGAAGTGGCTGTGCACGGCTGGTGGAGTGGTGTACTGGGAGGAGATCGACCCCAAAATGCTATGCTTATCCTGGACATCCCCTGGGTATCAATCGGACACTGTGCAGGAGTACTTTCCAAGGTGGAAGGTTTACAAAATCCTGTGGTGGTGGGTCGGCACGCTAATCTGCTCACCCACACTTTCCTGGCCCTAGTAGAGTTTAAGGATCCCATAGATAGCTCCAAAGTACCACAGACCATTACCCCAGAGGGAGCCCTCACTGCTTGGAGAGTGATAACTAAGGACAGTAAAGACCCGGGGGGGAATGAGCCCCCACCACTATCTGAAACTTTTGAGGAGAAATTTGCTAAATGGTTGCTGGGAGAAGGGAAAACTGTGGAGGACTTGAAGAAACTATTCTTGCCACCTGGGGGTGTTCCTCCCCCAACACCCTCTCCTGCTCCAGTACCCGTAATGGTGGCTGAACCAATGCAGACTCCTATTTCTGCACCTGCCATTAGTCACGACTCTTACGAGGTTGAGGATCTTCTCTGGCACCCTCCCACCCCCAAGGGAGGATGACTGGGAGACCTGGATAGACTATGTTGCCCCAAAGTGCTAGAATGGCAATACTCGGGAAGCAGCGAAAAGAGGGTTAGTGAGCCTCCGAGGTCCTGCCTAGCACCATCCATCCGTGCTAAGCAGACCCAGTAACCCTGAAGCGACTGCACAAGCCTATCTTGAGGCCTGGAGAATGTGTATGGGAGCCCAGATTCTGATGAGGACCTATGGTGGAGAGTAAGAAATGCACAACAGTACCAAGGGAGGAGTTGTCTGTGTATGTCTCGGCTGGAAAAATTGTTGCAAGAATGCCTCAGAAAGGGTAGTTTGCCAGCGATTGAACTGGACCGAACCAGACTGACAGAATCTTAAGTCTGCCCCTTCTCAGAACTGCTGTTGCTTCAGTTCGCCTGGCAAATGGGCTGGAATCCCCACCCTCCTATGATGAGTTAATGAGAGAAATTCGAGGAGTTGAGAAAAGCGACCTCGGGAGGGACCTGCACCAATAGCTGTGGCTATGACCCGAGTGACTGAGGGTGGCCCATCAAGTGAAGTTCAGGGCAGAGGTTGGCAGTCAATGAGTGCTCTGATAAGAAAAAGATATGCCACAATGGATGAACTGTTGAGAGAGATCCGGGAATTCAAAAACAGTCCTTTATGAAGGCCACGCCTGCAAGTAGCGGGCCCCGACCTATCCGATCGATCTGCTATGGGGTGGGGATACCCACCCATGTATCTCCTGCTGATAACAGCTCCGAACTCGATTCCTTGACCATGGAAGTGGAGAAACTGACGAGATGTCTCCAAATGCTTATCACGCCGCAGACAGAGATGGCACCAAGGTTTCCAGTTAGTAATACCCCGCCTGGCTCCCAGTGTGGCACCTCGCCAGCTCAAACTCCAAAAGTATGTTTTGCTATAATTGTGGGAAGGATGGGCACATGAAAGGAATGCCAATCCCAAAAGACACTGACAAAGTTGCATATAGGCTACAAGGAGAGCTTCGGAGAACAAATCAGTGGTTAAGAGGTGCACAAATGATCCCAGTGAGGGCACCAAAATGCTAATTCACGTCCTTTTGTGGCAAGGTCAGTTGCCCAGCCCCCCACTACCGCCTCTCCAGACTGGTCCAGAATAGTGGGTCCCTCCATGGAGACCACTGTAAAAGGTAAATGGAGTGTCTACAAGAGCTGTATTAGACAGTGGCTCCCCAAGTGACAATTATGTTTCAAGATTGGTATCAGAAGCATTTGTCAGACGTACCCATACAACCATTAGAAGGACTGCATGTATGGGGTTAAGTGAGAAGGCCTACCCCTATTCTGGGTATATCCAATTTGGCTGTCTTTCCCCACCTCCGTGGCTGGAGTGGCCGAACAAGTAGAGACCCTAGCTTAGTGTGTCCCCCACTGGACTGTATGATGGTGTCCCTTTTGATTGGAACAAATGCTCATATGTTCAGAAGGCTGGCACATTTGTGTTATGAAAAACAGGGTCAAAGACTAGTAGAGCTTTAAGAGTTCCGGCTTTAATTAAGAAGGCCTATGAGGCACAGAGAGATGCTGAAAAAATAGAACCAGAGGAACCGGTCGGAATTGTATGGAAGAAGGATCCTGAGTCTCTGATCCTAGCACCAAATGCCCAGTGTACCTTACAGGGAGAGGTCCGTATCAGAAAGGATGTTAAGAATAAAATATTAATGTTGGATGCACCAGGCGATGGAAAATTGCCAGAGGGACTGCTGGTCAAGCTAGTATTTTGCCGCTAGAGCCCATGCTTATGCCAGAAGGGTAATGGTCCAAGTTCATAATGTGTCTGAAAGAGACATTCGAGTAAATAGAGGTTGCATCTGGCTAATGTGCATTGTGCAGACACTGCAGTGCTACCCAGCAGCAAGAGTTCAAGGAAGAATGACAGAGTAGCATGACTTGTTTGATTTCGGCAACTCCCGCTGCAGCTGAATGGAAAGTGAGGATCAGTGAGAAGCTTGCCCAGAGAGACCAGGTGTTTTCTTTAAAGGAATGGGACGTGGGATGCGTGCAAGGAGCTGAGCACAATATCCGGCTGCATGACGAAAAGACCATTTCGTGAGAGGTCTCGACGCCTGGCACCTGCTGATAGATGATGTGAGACGGCATCTGCAAGAGATGTAGCGGCTGGTGTAATACAAGAATCCAGAAGCCCTTATGCTTCCCCATTGTGGTAGTGAGGAAAAAGAATGGGACAGTAAGGATGTGCGGGATTATCGCACCTTAAACGGCGGACTATCCTGATCAGTACAATGCCCGCATTCAGGATGCTTTGGACTGCCTAAGCGGGAGCAAGTGGTTCTCTGTGCTGGATCTCCACGATGGGTACTACCAGATCCCGATGGCCCCAGAGGACCGTGAGAAGACCAGCCTTTATCTGTCCGCTTACTTCTATGAATTCATGAGGATGCCTCAAGGATTTCAGGTGCCCCAGCCACTTTTCAACGATTGATGGAGCGTGCAGTGGGGACATGAACTTACTAGAGTGCCTGGTATACCTAGATGATGTTATTGTGTTTGGCAGCTCACTGGAGGAACATGAGAGCAGATTATTTAAGGTATTGGATCGACTGGAGGACTTTGGCCTTAAACTGTCCATTGATAAGTGTCAATTCTTTCAAACATCAGTAAAGTATGTGGGACACATAGTATCCACCGAGGAATAGAGACCGACCCAAGTAAAGTTGAGGCCTTGACCACCTGGCCACAGCCCAAAATCTGAAGAACTGCAAAGATTCCTAGGATTCTGTGGTTTTATCGGCGTTTCATCAAGGACTATTCAAGAGTGATCCGCCCTTTACTTAACCTTACTCAAGGGTATCCCCCAACCCACAAAAAATACCAAAAGTCAGCGTCCCTCAAGACTGAAAGAGTGTATTTTCATCCGAGTGAAGTATTTGGGGCCCGCTGGACTCCTGATTATGAGACTGCTTTTCATGAGATCATATATCAACTTACCCATGCTCCAGTGCTGGCCTATGCCGATCCAAGAAAACCTGTACGTCCTGCACACTGATGCTAGCTTGCAAGGGTGGGGGCTGTGTTGCATCAAGAGCACGAGAATGGCCTGAGACCAGTGGCCTTTGCCAGTAGAAGCCTGACCCATCCGAAAAGAACTATCCTGTACATAAGTTAGAGTTCCTAGCTTTGAAGTGGGCTATTGTTGACCAATTCCATGAGTACTTGTATGGGGCTAAAATACTAGTAAAACTGACAATAATCCTTTGACCTATGTGCAGACCTCAGCTAAGTTGGATGCCACTGGCCACAGGTGGCTTTCTGCATTATCTACATATGACTATGCTCTCGAATACCGAGCAGGTCTGAACCACATAGATGCTGATGCTCTCTCCGGGGCCTGTTTCCCAGAATGATTGGGTCCGATTGGCAGAAACCTGACATTCGGACACTCTGCCGAAGTTGACAGGGAGGAACAAATGTCCCACAGACGCAGTGGACTGCATGGTGGATTGCCAGGGACCCTCTGAGAATTACATACCTGCTGCTTGTGCCACTTTTCTGCAATAGACATTGGTGCACTGCCTCAGCTGGACAATGACAGTATAAGCGGGCTCAATCGCGATCCTATGATCAAATCAACTTTAGAAGCCCCTATGCAGGAAAAGATGTGTCCAAATTACGCTCCACTGATTTGAGAACTGCACTGTTATACAAAGAAGGTCCTAAGTTGAAACTGATCAATAAACTGTTATATAGAGAAACAGTAGACAGAGGGACAAGTAGACAAACAACAACTGGTGCTGCCCACTGCCTTCGAGACTCAGTATTGAGGTCCTTGCACAACCACATGGGGCACCTTGGTATAGACAGAACACTTGACTTGGTGAGATCCAGATTCTATTGGCTAAGATGGGGGCTGATGTGGAGCAACACACACGAACTTGTAATCGCTGCTTACAGAGGAAAGCTTTGCCCCAGAGGGCTGCCCCTTGTTAACATAACCACCAGTGCACCCATGGAGCTGGTCTGTATTGATTTTCTGAGTTTGGAGTCAGATCAAAGAAATATCAGTAATGTGCTGGTGGTCACTGACCATTTCACGAGATATGCCCAAGCTTTCCCACAAAAGACCAAGGCATCCACTGTAGCCAAAGTACTCCGTAGAAAACTTTTTGTTCACTATGGGGCTCCACAAAAGAATCCATTCTGATCAGAGAGAGACTTTGAGAGTCGTCTGATCAAAGAGATGCTTTCTCTGTGGGGAGTGAGAAAGTCCAGAACCACTCCTTACCACCCCCAGGGGGACCCACAGCCTGAGCGTTTCAACCGCACTTGCTAGATATACTGAGCACCCTGCACCCCAAAGGACAAGCCTAGATGGAGCCAACAAATTAGCACCCTGGTACATGCTTATAACTGCAAAAAGTGATGCCACTGGGTTCTCCCCTACCGCCTGATGTTTGGAAGAGAAGCTGAGCTACCGGTAGATGTGTGTTTGGGGTCTCTCCTGATGGGGTTCAAGCTGACAACTATTTACAGTATGTGCAAAAGTTAAAGGCCCAGCTAACTCATGCGTACTAACTGGCTCAAACCATGGCTGCAAAAGAAATCTGGCCAACAAAGAAAGGTATGATAAAAGGTGAAAGCACAGGAACTCCAGGAGAGATCGGTATTACAGAAATCTGGACTGCGTGGCAAACACAAGATTGTTGACAGATGGCACCATCTCCCCTCACATTGTAGTGGGCAAACTAGATGATCTGCCAGTGTACAAAGTAAGGCCTGAGAACAATTCAAGATGTAAAAACAATGCATAGAAATCATTTACTACCCATTGGACAAATCCTGATTGAGTCTGAGCCCCAGAAGATGCCCCCTCTGGACCAGTGACTAGAGCTGCTGCTAAGAAAGATCAAGGAAGTCTGCACCTACAGAAGCAGAGTTAAAGTGTTCCCTGCACAAGTCCCAGTTGAGCATGACTGTCAGTCCATATCAGAAGAAAGTGAGAGTGACTTTGAATACTATCCTTCTTACGAACTGAGTCAATTGTTTGGGGCAATCCCTAGTCAATACTGGAGACAAAGCTGGGCCTTCTGGACTGTCTATGCCCCAGCTTCATCCCTGGAGCCAATGCTCCCAGAAAGTGAAGTGCAAAGCATCAGATCAGATGAAATGGAATCATTGTGCATGGTTGAACTGTTTGAGCTTTCAGGGAGGAAAATGATAGATTGGGGCAGACTGGTGATACACCCGAACAAGAAGAGTATTTTGAGTGCCCTGACAGTCCACTGCCAGTGTCCGAAAGCTCTCCATGCGAGCCAAATGTTGTGGACTCAGAAACTGTAACTCCTGGAGCTGAAAGTGCCCCAAGTTCTACTCTACCCCATGGAGACTCCCTGACAAGTGTGGACAATGCTGAAAATGAGGCTCAGAGTGCAGAGACTGTAACAGTTCCCCTAGAAAGACTGGTCGAGCTGTAAAGCCTGTGGTGCACCTCAGTTATGATTCCTTGGGAGGCCTGTGGATTGCCTCTCAATGTTGTCCATAAAGGAGGTGTATGTGTCCCCGAGCTCACTGCCCAAACTGAGCATCAGTGCTAACTCCAAGTTACTTGTGTTGCCCTCTAAGTATGGTGCCCTTGCCCCATCCAGCCCTAAGGTAACTGATAGGAAGGGTCCTCTCTCAGGTTTCATGTACAAGAGGTAATAACTTGAGTTATGGTACAATGTGTGTGTTATACTGTGTAAGAGTGACGACTGCAATGTTTCAGAAATGGTTCTTGGTAAAATGATGTATTGACTGATGATTACATGTGTGAGCCTAATGCAAATGTATATGGTTGCAGTTGAAACTTATGGGTACTTGCCTGCAGGGACGTCAAGCTTTTCCCAGGCCAGGAAGGGTGTAACCCCCCTGCAAATGGGGGTTCCCAAAAGACTTCCAGGAGCTTGCTTGAATGCTCCAAGCCTGAATGGTGTTTGGCGTTTAAGCCATTTATCAGTGAGTGTTTTTAGAACCTCTGTACTGTCTCTTTAAGAGCTGTCTGCTTGCAGACATAATTAGTTTGTATGGGGGACTGTGTGTTTCTTTGATTGAGTACCACTCAAGCTGCTGCAATTCACCCCATTTTGCAGTCACTAGAGTGCAAGGAACCTGTCTGAAAGATGTAACTGATTGCCAGAAATCATTTACAGTAATAATAAAATTACAGTTTGTCTAACCTGCTTTCTTTGCAGTCAGAACTGTCTGCCTAGTTCCCATTCTGGTTTTGAACTGCTGAACTGGACCAATCAGTGTGGGTAAACTAGCTCTAAAATGATGCCTTGGACGAATCAGAACTTGGGACTCATAATCTGAGCCAGCCACAAGAGGATTGTATGGGCAGTGACTCTGGGAGATGTAGTTAGACTTGGTGCCTTTTGGACCAACAGCAGCAGTCTATTGTGAGTGACAGCCAATCCAGTCAAGAACTGGGAGGAACTCAAAGGAAGTGCCCGGTTTTTGTCTGTTGGGAGTTTCAGTTTGAGATCTGAAAGTGAAGGGAAAGAAAACCCTGTGCTCCTTCAGTGCACAGTTTCAGTCAAAACGTGTGCAAGCCCAGAGTTCCGGTCTACAACTTGTGTAACTGCTTGTTAGGACTGAATCGTCCTGTGAAAAGAATCAAAGGATCTCTGAAGAGTAGAAACCAGGCTCACCTGTAGAAGACTGAAGAAATTGTTGAATTACACTCGGTCTGTCAGGAACTGAATCTGCTGTGTGTTCTCCTGGTTATTGTGCAGTAATTGCGATTGGGATACAGATGCAGCCTGCCTGGTATAGTGCTTTCTTTTTTTTACCATATAAATGTGTGAGGAGTCTCTTGGAGATCAAAAGTAGCCCTGCTGACATTGAAGGACCATATCTTCTTTGGAGGTCGTGAGTACTAATTCGGGGTCGCTCCCTGTTGAATTGCCACATTAAATCCAAATGGAATTACTGTACTGCTGACTGTTTAATTTTCCTTTTCTCTGTGGTGAAAGGGCCCCTACCAGCTGCCACGGTTTGGACTAGCCACTAGGGCCTGGGTACCCAGGGACAGTAACTGGTAGGGATAGGCCTGTGCACAGAGCCATGGTAGATAGTAAAGTGATAAGCTAATTAACCTGATTTCCCTGTCCTTGTTATATCCCCTAAATAAATCAGAGCTGTTTGTTTCAACAAAGTTATACTGCCTGAGGTATTTGTCTATGTTAAAGTACTGTACTGTGATTGTTGCACTGTATCTTATTTTACAGGATGTCCCGTGCCTGAACCAGCCTTGGGGTAAGTGTATACTGTGAAGGTAATTCTCGCTATATTGTGGGCCACTAGTGGGAAGAAAGGGGGGTTGCAGTGTCCCAGAGGGCTGTGACCAAGTAAGTTTAACTATTGCAAACCCTGACCTCTGGGTGGAGGCACCCGCCATTGGATCCAGGCCCCTCAACCTGTTAGTGGCAAATCAGGCAGGGGTAGTAGCCCCTGGGATAGCGCCATCTAGGGGTTACACATGCTAGAAGTGATTTTAAAAATTACATTTCAAACAACATGAAGTCTTGCTGTATTCTGACATATGCAGTGATGTCCAACCTTTGAACTGCCCGGAGATGAAAGAGTTAACTTTCCATGCCAGGCATGGAGCTGAGCTCGAGCTCGGTTGAGACTCTGTCGGTTGCTGTTTGAAGTCAAACCGTCAGATTCTTTACTCCGCCTCACTGAACAGTCGCTCCGGAGATTTCTCCTTTGCTTGGTTCAAGTTTGTCGGTTAAAGTGCGTTTTCCTTGGTTTTCGACCGAATTTAATCCGTTAACCTGTCAGTTCAGACTCTGTCTGTGGTTTTGTGAGTACTAGATAGGTTTATTTTCTTGTTCTTCTGTGTGGAACTTGTAAACGTAGGATCGGTTCGGTTTGAACCGATCAGGTTTGTTCAAAAAAAAAAAAGTTTATTCTACTTTTAGAGTACAGGGATTTATTTAACTCCAAAAATTGATTAGCATTTTGCTCATAAAAGTGCTAAAACATTGTGAAAATGCATAACACTTGCCTCACTGTGTTTAACAAATATAACACTTCTAGAAAACCTATATAAATACTTTCTGTACAGTTAGCATTGTCCCAAGAAAAAAACTGCTAATCAATTATTTAAAACCCTGGAGTGTGGAAACCGGTCCTTATCGGTTCTGAAAAAAACAGATTTCATTATGGTTTTTTCCACAACCCGTAACACAGTCAGGAACTCATAAGGGTGTCTTGCCTGGCGGATTGCCGAAAAAAAGGTAAGTTTTTGTTAGGACTGGCCACGTCTGAGAAACCCAAGAGAAAAACTGGGCCCACTGGGTTTCAACATTGTAGTGTGTGTGGGGAAGCCTTTGCTAAGGCTGACCCCCACACCACCTGTGTTTATTGTTTGGGGTTTGACCACCTCGATTCAGACTGCCAGATTTGCAAGAATTTTCCTGCAGGTACCCTGGAAAAGAGAGTTGGTAGGCTCAGGGAAAGGGAGGCCAAGAAGTCCGCTAACTCAGATGGCCAGCCCGGTTTGGTTCCAACCGAACCAGAAGGAGTGCCTGCTGACCAGGGCTAAATTTCTTCAGGCAAAAGGAGAATCGACTCTGAGGGGTCAGTTCTGGCTAAAGGAAAAAGAAGGGATAAATCAGCTGGTGCAGATCCACAACTTCTTTCTCCGACTGCTGATGAAATAGCCAAAGCGATAAGGATTGTTTAATCGCTAACCCTGGTTCCAACCAAACTGGCACCATTGGGAAGGGGCTCGGTTCGGTCAGTTCCCCAAGTTCCAGATTATAATTTAGAAGATTTTTATGAACCGGAGGAGGAGGAAGGAGAGTATGAGGATAGTGATGGTGATTACGAAAGTCTGGATGTGCCCATTGACCCGGACATCTCCCCAGACAGACCTTCAGGGGTTTCTCCTCCTAGGCTTTCTGAGTCCCCTTCCCATTTTATGTTCTACAAAAAAGTGGCTGAAACTCTTCAGCTTCCTATGGAAGAAGCTGTAGACGATCAGGAGGAGCCTGACTATGTTGAGATGGTGGCTATTCCAGAGTCCAGGAGGCTGTCTATTCCCCTTCATAAGTCCTTTGGGAAACAGACAATAACAATTTTAAAGACTCCTAATTCTATACCTCCTATGGACAAGAGAATGGACAAAAGGTATACTCTCTCAGGCTCAGATACAGAGTTTCTTACCCAGCAATGCAGCCATGTTGGGGTGGTGCAGGCTGCTGCCTGTGATAAGGCAAATATACCCTTGGCTTCACACCCCCCAGATAAGGACTCCAGGAGGATTGATGCCATGGCAAAGAAACAGTACATGGCAGCATCCTTGGGACTTAGGCAGGCTAACTATATGGTCTATACAGCTAGATATTAGAAATCTAGATGGGGCACTGTAATGGCTTTGGCTAAACAGGTCCCTGGCCGGCTTGCCAAGGAGCTGGAGCAGGTGGCTGCGGATGGTATTGAGGCATCCAAGGTGCAGTTCCATACTGCAGTGGACTCCAGTAAAGTTTCATCAAGAGTCATGGCTACATCTGTGGCCCTTCGTAGGATGGCTTGGCTCAGATGTACTTGCCTGTCTCAGGATACCCAGACTAAGGCCATGGATTTTCCTGTCATGGGTAATTCTCTGTTTGGGGAGCAAACGGAGAACTACATTAAGAAAATGGATGAATACAGGACCACCTATAGGAGTGCACAGGCCAAGGAAGGCAAGCCACTCCCCAGAGGCAGCATTCCAGGGGCAGGGGCAGGCCTTTTCATAGGCCTTTCTACCAAGCCTAGGCCTCCTCTTCTGCTTATGCTCATAGGGGCTTCTTCAGAGAGAGAGGCAGACGGGGTACAAGCAGACCTGCTTCCACCCCTCAGGCTAAAGCCCCTGCCAAACAGGCACTCTGATGGGTTTGCCAGGGCCGATTCTCCACCACCTGCAGGGGGCAGGCTGGCTTACTTTGTCCAGGACTGGATGTTTTTAACATCAGACAGATGGGTCCTGGAAGTAGTAAGCCAGGGACTGGTTCTCGGCTTCAAAAAATTTCCAAAGATGAGAACCAGATCCTTTCCACCTGCAAGTCCTTCAGAGACACTTGCCCTAGAGGCAGAGGTCTCTTCTCTCTTGGTTCTGAGAGCCATAGAGAGGGTTCCACCCCTACACAAGGGAAAAAGATTGTACTCCAGGTACTTCTTAACCCCAAAAAAACAGGAGAATGGCGGTCCATCCTAGATCTCAGATATTTAAACAAGCACCTTTTAAAGCCAAAGTTCAAAATGGTGACTCTGGGAATAATTCTACCCTCTCTAAGGCCAGGGGACTGGCTAGTTTCCCTGGACCTCAAGGATGCCTATTTCCATATTCTCATCCGAAGCTCCCACCGAAAGTACCTCAGGTTCGAGCTGCCCTCAGGCCATTATCAATTCAGAGCAATGCCCTTCGGCCTAACCTTTGCTCCAAGGGTGTTCACAAAATGCCTAGCAGTAGTGGTTGCCTTCCTAAGGAGAAAACCTGGACGACTGGTTCATAGTAGGCCAGTCTCCAGACCAAGTCAAGTCACACCTACAGATAACTCAGCAACTGCTTACTTCTCTAGGTTTCCTTCTGAATTTTTCAAAGTCACTTCTAGAGCCTGTACAGCTCCTTACCTTCATAGGGGCAGAGCTGGATACAGTAAAGGCAAGAGCCTTCCTTCCCCTGGACAGGGCAAGGACCCTTATCTCACTGACCTCTTCATTCACCCTCCAGGTGTCTCGACCAGCAAGGCATTTTCTGCAGCTCCTGGGATACATAGTTGCCTCTACAGCAGTGGTTCAGGGAGCAAGATTTCAGATGAGGGACATTCAGTTCCACTTGAGAGCCTTCTGGTCTCAGAAGAAGGATCTTCTGACCAAACTAATCCCAGTGACTCGAACCCTGATCCAGGTGTTGCAGTGGTGGCAGGATCAGGACAATCTAAGACAGAGAGTTCCTTTTGTCACTCAGTCTCATTCTCTAATCCTTACTACAGATGCCTCCCTCTTGGGGTGGGGAGCCGACTTGGGGGACCTGGCCACCCAAGGGTTGTGGTCTCCTAAGGAATCTCTGCTTCACATCAGTCTATTAGAACTCAGAGCAGTGTTTCTAGCACTTCAAGCTTTTTCCAGGTCTGTTCAGAACAAAGTAGTTCAGACCAGGACAGACAATACCACCACAATGTGGTATATCAACAAGCAAGGGGGCACTCAGTCTACGGCCTTGTGCACAGAGGCAATGAAGTTGTGGTCTCTGGCCTATTCCCTGAACACCTCTCTTACAGCAATGCACCTCCCAGGGAAGGACAATGTCCTGGCAGATGCTCTCAGCAGGATAGCTCAAGGCCATCACGAATGGTCCCTGGATCCCCTGATTCTGAAGGTGATCTTCTCCAGATGGGTCACCCCCACAGATAGATCTTTTTGCAGCCCCAGACAATCACCAATTTCCTCTCTTTTGCAGCAGACCCCCAGTGTTGGACTCAGTTCCCCTGGACACCCTAGTTCTCAATTGGGAAGGGAAGTTCCCGTATGCCTTTCCCCCCCTTCCCTCTCCTGTTCAATGTACTAGTCAAAATCAGGTCTCAACCATGCAAGGTGATTCTGATTGCTCCAGACTGGGCCAGACAGCCCTGGTATCCTCTCTTGTTGTCCTTGGCAGTCCACCTTCCCCTGTCTCTTCCCAGGAATTACAACCTGTTAACATGTGCTCAGGGGAGGGTTTGGTATCCGAAGCTCAAATCTCTCAACCTCAAGGCTTGGCTCTTGAAGAGTTAAGAGTTTGCTGATTTACATCTCTCTCAAGGTGTTATGGATGTCTTAAAGGCTTCCTAAAGCCTTCCACCAGAAACACTTACAATTCCAAGTGGAAAAGATTTACTATATGGTGCTCTGGGAAGCATATTTCTCCAGAGTCTGCTGGCTTGCCCACAGTCCTTGACACTATGGTTCATCTGAATAGCTTAGGACTCAGACCAGCTACACTAAGAGTGCATCTGGCAGCTGTCTCTGCTTTCCTCTCAGCAGGCAAGCACTCTTCCCTTTCAGCTCATCCTGTATTTTCTAAATTTTTCAAGGGATTGCGGCATACCAATCCTCCCTTCAGGGACCCTGCCCTTGCTTGGAACCTTAATGTTTGCATTGCTCAGCTTATGCAACCCCCTTTTGAGCCTTTGTCCTCAGCAGAGCTTAAGTACTTGACTTGGAAAACTGTTTTCTTGGTGGCCATCACTTCTGCCAGACACATAAGTGAGTTACAGGCCCTGTCAGTGGAGCCTGATTTTATCTCTTTCTATAGAGATAAGGTGGTCCTTGGGACTAATAGAAAATTTTTGCCTAAGGTAGTTTCAGATTTCCACCTTAACCAGTTGATGTCTCTTCCTGTTTTCTTCACTGACCATTCTTCCTCTGGGGAGAGGAGGCTGCAGAGTTTGGATGTGAAAAGGGCCCTTAGCTACTACATAGAGCGCATCAAGGGTCACAGGTTTAACTCCCTCCAACTGTTCCTCACTTATGGTGAGGTTGGTAAGAGAAAACCCTTGTCTCTTGCATTCAGTTTTGCTGTGAAAAACTGGGTAAGGTTCCTCCCTCAGGCTTGAGGGCTCACTCTACCAGAGGTACAGCTGCTTCCCTGGCTGCTGCAATGGGAGGGTGGGGAGATGCCACTAGATATCAGAGAAAATCTAAAACATTATGGGACAGTGATTGGAGGGTGGGGGGAGTACCACTAGACACCAGGGAAAAACAAACAATATGGGACAACGATCGGAGGGGTGGCACTAGACACCAGTACAATATTACACACATACAGGGATGCTAATGAGGGGGTGCCACTAGAAACCAGGGAAATGGCAGCTCACTGCTTTTACTCGCAGCCCATAGCATGAGTTCCAGCTGCGGCTGCAGAAGTCAAGAAAGTCTCGTTCTCATACACAGAACGCAGGTCAACTGATCCTCTTGCAAAGCTGGGAACCCTGGATTTTGGGTGCCCAGAGAAGGTATTTCTAGGCCTTATTGTAAAAAAAAAACAAAAAAAAAAACATGAGAATCCAGCTAAACGGAGCTTGTTTAGCTAGGTTCTGGTGTTTGTTTTTTAAAAGGCCAGCATTTTTATGTATTTTCTATGCTAGTTACTTCATGAAGAAAAGCAACAAGATGGCACAAAAAAAAGCTTCATGCTGTGCCAAGCAAGTGGTGAGAAACCAAAAAAGGGGTCCCGTGACATTCAGTATTTCATTTTGCACCCGAATGTTATCTCAGAAGCCCTTCTGCCATCGTTCAGAATGAAAACTTAGCTCTGGAACTGTTTAATATTTTTTCACCAGACCTATGAAAGGCACTACCTTAGAACATGACATATGTCCCCTGCAAGTGTGGGGAAAAAATTCTATTCCATGTAGGCAAGAGAAAAAAAAATGTTAAGTATAGGAAAAAAATTGCCATCTACAGAAAAATGACAGTTACGAATCTCAGAAACCACACAAGCTGCTGTCACAAAACTTGCCACAGACAAAGATCTTACCTCTTAGACAACACATGCAAAATTTCAGCTGATTTTGCAAATGGTGCCAAAGATATTAATGTGCAAAGTTAGGGGTTTAACACTGAACACCCTACTCAACCCTAACTGTAGTGGCGCTACTGTTTCGCACCACTATAACATATATAATGAAACGGTTAAGTTCAGTTTTGTAAACCAGATATTAAGTCACTAACCTCTATATAGGTCTAGGCTTCAGGGAATTGTAGAGTTGCATGCCAGAAGCTAATGCAAAGCATTCATATAATGCACCATGTTCCTCTAGGACTATATGGTGTCCGCCATCTTACCACCTTGGCTGCCCAACAGTGCTAAGCGCCTCACCCTCTGTGTGCCTCTTGAATAAGTTACCAATTAAAGTATTTTCTTTAATCATGCCCTCAGTCCCTGAATCATACAACCGTTAGGTATATTATTTAGCCCTGAAGATTGTACCTGCTGTGGCAGGGACCACGTATAACTTTAGCGATTACATTAATAGACCTTTCACTGCACAGTAAACACAAAGTTTGACAGTAATCAAGTTCACCAAATTGGGCTTCTCCTTCCAGTTCAGGAGTTTATGGATGTTGTGCAAAGTTTTTTTTTCATTTCAAGGCACTTATCGGCTTTTGGTGGTTCAGTAAAGATAAATGCTTTGCCTGCGTACTTTATCCACAGTTGAGCTGGAAGCTGAAGAGCATGATTATTTCCCAAAGTGCTTTGCTCCACCCATAGTTCATCAAAAACTTTGCAGCGAAACTAAGGTCAGGGAAGCAGTGGATCTGTATTCCTTCTGCCATAAAGATGCTGCCTTTTTTGCCACTTGTAAAATGTGATCCTGAATATGTAGTTCCCCAGTGATCACCATGACTGTTAGGGGTTGGTCCACATTGGCCGGCCTTCTCCTTGAGCCAGACGGTGAGCACTGTGAAGTAGCCCTGTGAGATCGGTGTTTAAAAGTTTCCCCAGCAAATCTCGAATAAAAGAAAACAAATCTGAACCATCACATTCTTTGGGGATGTCAAGGAGTCAGAGACCAGCGCGTCTCGGCTTCTGGCCCGGTTCTCAGGATGTTCAAATCTCAGACATAACAGCTTGTTTTCAGAGATAATGCCAGAGACCACGACGGCTGACTTGTTGGCAGAATCTGTTGTCTATTTCATTTCAGAAGTCAGTAAGTCCATTCTCGTTTCCATTACTTTAAAACGATTATTGATATTGTCCACTTTTTTTTTTGTCTGGATCGGATATGGCTTTCAAAAGGGTGCCATTAGAGAGCTCAGCATGTCCTCCTGCCTCATGGCTCAATTCCCTTCTGACATTTGATCTTGCACCTTCTGTCCCTTGGCCTTCCTGGTCGCTGATGGGAAACACAGTAAAATTACAAATATTGCTTAGTCTCTGGAACACCCCTTGGGCATGTCTTGTCTTAATGACCACAGGCTTCACCTGGGTGCCCCCCCCCCCCAGTTCAGGACCCCTCAGATAGATCTCTTTGCGTCCATGGACAATGCTTAGATTCACTGATTCTTCATTCAGTTTTAGTGTCCACTAGCAAAGGCAGTAGACTTCCTCTCCCAACGGTGAGACTTTATTTCCTCCAGTTCCTCTGATCCTAAGGGTTTTTCCAAAAGATTCCGCAACCAAGAAGAGGAAGCTTCCATCTGATACTCCAGAGTGGCTAAGAAGGCCATGGTTCTTGGATCTAATCAGCCTCACAATTCCAGACTGGCTTTGGCTTCCGCACCACAGGGATTTGATAAGTCAAAGACCTATTCGGCATCTGAACCCAAGTTGATTTAGCTGGCAACCTGGCTCCTGAGCGTAGGCTTGTAAAGCAAAGTTCTCACCCCAGGTGTCCTTTAGTATGCTTGACAAGTGCAGAATGCCAGCTGGGTTCAGCTGCCCCGGAGGTGGAGTCAATGCTAATGACTTTGGGGATTAGTCAATCAGGAGAGAGTGAGAGATTGTGGTGCCTGTGGCAGGGCTAGAGACCAGTTAGAATTATTTCTCCGCTGACAGAGCAACACTGCCCTAGAGCGCTCTCTCTCACTTCATTTGAAGAAAGTTGCCTTCTCTTGAAGTTTTTATTTTCTATACTTTCGCGCCATTTTAGGTATTTTTTTCACAGTTTCACTCCCTTTTTTCGCTGTTTCCTTCAGTTCCTGGGAACTGCAAATTCTGTTTTTATCGGCGATTCTTTCAGCGCTTCCCGCTATATTTCTGAGGTAAAACTTTTGGTGCTTGATCGAAAAACATTGCGCATTGTGCTTAAAATATTTCAAATGTTTAGCGGTTCCCATTTTTTCTTTGGGAACTGCACTTTAGTATGTTAACATTTTATTTTCTTCTTTCTGGGAGCTGTTTTACCATGGTTCCATTCCGTGGGAGAACCGTCCATTTTTGCACTCTGTTTCCTTTTGGGAACAATGATTTTAAAAAGCTTCTGACAAATGGGCAGGTCAGAAACACCTTTAAAGAGCACTGGACCAACAGGATTTCAAGAATTGTTTATAGATGCACTGAAACTGTGTCCAGGGCAGACTGCTACAATTCTTGTTTAATTGTTTAGGTCCGGCTCATATCTGAGAGATTTGTTTCATTTTCTTTCACAGCAGTTTTAAAATAAGGGCTTTTCAGTCTGCCTTTCCCCTCTACTAAGAACCCTACAGAGGGGTCCTCCTCTCAGTATAATTTTAGCACAGGTCCTCTTAGGACCCCTTAGAAAACTAGTGTGATTAAAATAATAATATTAATGACCAAGCAAAAAAAAAAAAAGAGTCAAATTAGCAGGTTCCTGATTCATTGTCTGCCCAAAAAGAAAAGAAACTTATCACAGCCCTTCCCGCTGAAAGGCAAAGGGAGATGCCAGTGACTTAAAAAGAGACACCCTCTGCTGAACAAATGGCAAAAGCTTGTCAAATATATCAGACTTTGCAGACCATGAATAACTTCCTTAATGCCCTGTCCGACCCCAATGTTACTCATTCTTCTGACCCTGGGTTTTCCCAGGCTACTGTTATGATGATGGTGAAGAAAATAAGCAGTGGGTAAACCTATAGAATCCAAGGTATCCCCTGACCAAGAGTTTGGAACCCCCTCTATGGCCAGGAGGATTTTTCCTCTCATTTTACATTCATGCAAAGTATGTTGGGCACCCTGGACCTGACCTTCCAGGAGACCACTAATCAAGGACGGGAGGAAGACTTTTCAGAGCTGATAGGTCTCCTTCCCTCTAACAAACTGTTCTTGCCCATTCATAAATCTCTTAAAAGGGCAATTATGAAACTACTCTATAATCCCACTTTTGTGCATGCTGCAAAAAAAAAAAGATATTGGCTACAAAAATCTAATGCTGAGATTCTTTATGAGCATCCTGACCATGAGGGAGTGGTACAGGCCACTGCTTATGACAAAGCCAAAGTACCTCTTTCCTCTCAACCTCCTGATAAGGAGTCAAGAAAATTGTCCATGTCCAAGAAGTCTAACACTACATTCTCCTTGCAGCTTTGCCTTTCTGCGTACATGGCATATGCAGCCCAGCGTCAAAAAGCTCTCTGGAACCTGGTTCTAGTCATAACTCGACAGGGATCAGACAGAATGGTTCAAGAAATCCCTAAACTGTATAAGCAGCCCTAGAGGCAACTAATTCCAGTTCCATATGGCTGTAAAAACTATTGATACTGCTTCAAGGACTATGTCCCAAGCCAGCTCCATAAGACACTATACTTGGCTGAGGACCACTAATTTTTGCAGGACACTCAGACCAAGGCTATGGATTTCCCCTGTGAGAATAGTCCTCACTTCAGGGACAAGACAAAGCTTTGCATGGAAAAGGTGGAGGATTACAAGACCACCTATCAAAGCTATGCAGCTAAAGAAGAAGCCTATACTTCCCAAAAGTTTCAAAACAGGGGAAACGGGGACTTCCGGCGCTAATGGCAGTCTGAACTAGCAAGATCTCTCCTGAGTCAGCCTGCTTGTCCGCCCCCATCCACGCTTCAGACTGGCGTTTTGCACCAAAAAACAGAAGATTGTTCACATGATTGCTGGAGCCTGTCAGCGACTGAAAGAATTTGTGGTGGGAACCCCCAAAAAAACTGTTATGGAGACCCTACCCCAGCAACAAGATACAAGCCTGAGCTCTCCCAAGCAAACGGCGGTCTCGGGTTCGGAGTCTATAGCAGAAAGCAGCTCAGATGAAGAAGGCACTTTCACTATAACCTCTAAAAAACTGTTTGGAACTGCGCCACTTGGGAGATACCTTGAACAAAATACAAAATTAACTTGGAGAGGTTCGTTCGGAACAATGTCAGAAAATCATTGATTTAGAACAATCTGCCACAGAGGCTTCTAATACATTGGATATGCATAATGGGCAATACTTCAGTTACACGTTGGAGAAGTGTGGCTACAACAGAAGTTGGAAGACCTAGAGAACCGTTCTCGCAGGGTGAACATCAGGATATGTGACCTGCCAGAGAGAAGAGATTCAGGAGAAATGGTAGCATTTATGGAGAGCTTCTGAAAGGAAATCCTGGGCCTAGAAGAAGGTTACCAACTAAATATTATCAGAGCCCACCGCTCCCTAAATCTTATGCCAACAGACCCGAAAGCTCGCCCCAAATCCATAATCATAGCATTTTTTGATTATAGAACAAAACTGGACATACTTAGAAGAGCTTGGGCCAAGAGGGAGATAGTATTTGGAGATACCCACCTGTTTTTTGAACATGATTACGCACTCACAACTATGGTCTGTAGATGCCAGATTCTCCCCATTCCCAAACAGCTGTGGGCTAAGGGAGTGAAAGCTAGACTAGACTTTCCAGCAACTTTAAAAATTATAACAGACATGGACACGCATTCTTTTCCTGCAATCTCTGAGGCCTCTAAATTTCTCCAACAATGGGACATTTCCATTAATAATTTGCTTGATGCAGAAATGATCAAGGCGTTGGAGTACAGATGCTGGTACACTGTAAAAGGCCCTAACAGACGCAGAGGTGGCTCTTCTACCCAGCCGGAAGGATCTCAGCCTTTAGACCAAATGGATGCGGATCATGCCGCGGCTTCCCCGTGGAAGGGACCCCTGCCACCATGGAAGACCAGAGGTAAACAGAGAAACCAGACCACAAAAACTTCCTTGACTCCCTCAAAAATGAGACACTTGAAAACTTTGAACATTGAGAGTGAGAGCATGGAAAGTAAATGGAAAAAAAATAGGATCTACTTAACAAGCTGTAAGGAGAAGATTATCACCCCTTGGAGCTGTAAGACCAGAAAATTTTCTTTGTTTCTGTTACTTTCTTTAGGACTATTTCAGGTTGGGACACACAAGACTAGGCCACAAACTTTTTTCAGTATTGTTAATACATCTTTCAGTCATTATGTCCTATGGTGAGACTGCCACTAGGGGTCACTGAAAGGAGTGGTAATCTCACTTTGTCTTTGGATCCTGCTACATGCGAATAGGGGGGAATGACCTTTTTGAGAGGTTAAAAAGGGATGTAAGACCAAAAAATATTGTTATGATGTTTCTTGTTTAAGTTTTGGTGCTATTCATATATACTGGGGAAAGGTAAAGGGGAGGGCAGGTCTCGGGAGGGACAACATCCTTTGGTTGTTTTTAATTTTTACAGCAAGACTCACATAGAGCATCTGGTATTCCACCTGAATCTACAGCAATTGGCTAGCTGTAGTTAGGTGCACCTCGATAGTTGCACTACCTTCCGTCATAGTGACTCGGAAGAGGTTAGGCCATGGTGGCACTTTTGTAGGCCAAGTTATTGTTTGTTTGTTGAATTTTGTTGACCCGGTAAGCCCACTGGGCCTAGAAGTCCCTTTTTCAGGGGCGATCGGGGGGAGAGGGGGATACAGATGGTGAGCAACTGAATTTGAACCAGATTAAGCTGTTGGTGGTATTATTAGTGAATGAGGGAAATTTGGCCAGGACACCGGGGAAATTCCTCTCCTCTTTTCGATAAGTGCCATGGGATCTTTAACATCCACCTGAACTACCACCAATCCAGGCAGATGGGACCTCGGTTTAACATCTCATCCGAAAGACGGCACCTCAGAAGTGCAGCACCCCTCTCATGCTGCACTACAGTGTCAGTATTAGGATATTAACCCAAGTGCCAGCTGTGGGAACTGAACCCACAGCCCTCTGATCTCCCAGCCTCAGAGGCGAGTGTGCTACCTACTGAGCCACTGGTTGAGGTTGCCCAACAAAGGTTGGCAAAGTTGTTTAGTTAAGGTACCTGCTTATGTACCTGTTGTGTTACGAGTTACAAATGCCTGGAACTCAAATTTAGATTATCAGAGTACAAGGGAAGTGAGAAAGAGAGGGATGGAGGGAAGTGGTGAGGTGGCACCTCAAGAATTAGACACTTTTTCCAGTTTATAAGAGAAAATGGCTGAACTACAGATCATAACATATAATGTGAATGGCTTAAATGGACCAATTAAAAGAGCTCTAATTTTACAGGAGTTAGGGAAGAAAAGAGTAGACCTTGCATTCATACCAGAGACGCATCTTACTGACTCTGAACACCAAAAGTTGAAAAGGGATTGGGTGGGGGAGGTCTTAGCTGTGGACTGGCCCACTCACCCCCATAGGAGGGGAACAGCGATATTAGTAAAGAAAAATACACCGTTACAGATTAAAACAGTTGTAACTGACCCAAAGGGGAGGTTTCTAAAAGTACAGATGATGTTCATTGATGCAAGGTGTGTACCTGTTTGTCTATATGCTCCCAAAGATTAGAAAGCAAATAAAAGCTTCCTTAGACACTTATTAACAGATGCTATGGAAGACGTAGGCACTTTATATATTATAGAGGGGCACTTTAATAGGGTGCTGTCCACAAGTTGGAGCAGAAAGGGTAGACACCCACCTAGTGCAGACAGCAGGGGAGGAAACTTCTTGAAGAGGCTAACAGACGAAATGGGGCTTATAGATGCGTGGAGAGAGGCACACCCCCAGCAGAAAGACTATTCTTTTTTCTCCTACAGGCATGAGAGCTTCTCCCGCTTGGATATGTTTCTCCTGCCAAAAGAGTAGACTCATTGTATTAGAGAATGCTCCATTTTCCCCATGACCTGGTCAGATCACTCACCAGTATACTTGCACTTAAGTTTCGCACTCACAGTGTGGAACTCTGTCGGATGAATGGGGGTCTGTTAAATTCTGAGGAATTTAAAAATGATATGTCAGAGGGAATTAAACCATACCTCAGTCTAAATGACCCAGAATCTACATCTGTGTGGCATGTGTCCCATTACTATACACTGCGTTTGACTTCCTACATGGCTCTTTCTACCTTGTAGCCTTCGTATTACCCTTTGCAGCCGTGGCCCTCATCATCTGTGCAATGCCCACAGTTTTGATCCTCACAAGCCTGACATGGGACATCTGTTGTATTCTAAAGCTTGAGCTCCGTACCCGTCAGGGGACTGGTGCTTACATTTTTTTTTTTATTCAGAATTTCATTTCTCTCTGCCAACTTTTCTTTTCATCTACATCATCCGGGGATTAGGTGGGATGCTCTTAAAGCTTACCTTAGAGGGTTAATAATTTTTTATAGTTCTAAACAAAAGAGAGTGAGGGTAGAACTGCAGAAGAGCTTAGAGGCAGATCTGAGAGAAGCAGACTTTAGGCATAAGTTAACCTTAGACCCTGTAGATGAGGAACTATGGCAAGCCAAAAAGGCCTCCTTGGAATGCCTTCGTGCCTCACAGGTGGAAGGGTCCATGCGCAGGTGGAAGGGTCCACGCGCATGACCAAACAGAAGTTTTTCGAACAAGGGAACAGAGCAGGCAGATTGTTAGCTCACGCCTTGAGAAAGCAAGTAAGTGGTAGAGAGGTCCTGGGGATATGTGACAGTACAGGGGGGTCGCTCTAATATCAGATCCACCTACAATTGCACAAATATTTGTGAAATATTATGAAAAACTGTATAAATCTGAATTTACTGACTCTGACAAGGTGCTAACAGAAGAGTTTTTGTCATCACTATCACTGTCACACTTGTCTCAGGAGGACAGGGACCTACTGGAAAGCCCAATATCAGGGCATGAAATTTTAGCTAAAATTAAGCAGTTGGGGTCAGGGAGGTCCCCGGGCCTAGATGATATACCCTCTGAATTTTACAAGGCCTTTTCAAGGGATCTAATCCCACCATTACAGGACAGTTTTAACCACATTCAGGATGGGGGGGGGGTCCCAGATTCATGGAAATATGCCCAGATTTCGGTCCTGCATAAGGAGGGGAAGGATCCTACCCAGTGTGGCTCCTACCGTCCCATCTCACTTCTTAATGTAAATTTGAAAATCTTTACAGGAATCCTGGTGGACCGCTTACAAGCCATGGTCTCTAAGCTAATACACCCCAGTCAGACTGGGTTTATTGCAGGTAGATATATTCACGACAATATCAGAAGATTATTAAACATCATTTCTGGACAGTGGGGACAGAGGGACTTCCAGCTGGCCATCTCCATGAATGCAGAAAAAGCTTTTGATAGGGTAAATTGTCATTTTTTTACAAAAGTCCATGGAGAAGATGAAATGTGGTGCTAAAGTCCTTAAAATCATCTCAAATCTGTATCCCTCACCCCAAGCCCAAGTCAGAGTCAATGGAATTAATTCAGGAAGATTTCCGATTGAGAAAGGAACAAGACAGGGTTGCCCCTTGCCCCCCCCCCTGCTGTTTGCCCTGTTCTTGGAGCCCTTGGTGGCAGCAGTTCATCAGGACCAGCTCATAAAGGGGGTAAAGGCCTAGGAATTAGAGCATAAGATAGCTGTCTACGCTGACGACTCCATTTTTTTTCTGGGGCACCCCGGAAATTCTCCTTACCCAGATTTTCAGATAAATTGAGAGAATTCGAAGATATATATGGTTACAAGATAAATAGAGACAAATCAGAGGCCCTGGTGCTTAGTAGCTCTTGTCCTCCGGGATTCGGTGACTCATTTCCCATTTGCATGGGCAAGAAATAACTAAATTAGATATCTGGGAGTTCAGATTTCCACGGTGCAATGGGAGGGCTTTAAGCCCGAGGTTGAGTGGGCGGAGCAACTACGTCACTCCCCCATCAGACTTATAAGGTCATTCATCCTGGGGTTCTCCAGGATTCGTTTTCCCGTTGCAGCCGGAGGCGCTGCTGTCCTCCACCTCTCTGATTTTGCTTTCCCTCATCTCTGCTGCTGCCTCTGGCTGCCTCTTCATTCCTCTCTGCCTGCCTTGCTTGTTTCGCCTTGTCGTCTCTTCCTCCTGCAGCTCCTGCTGCTTCATTTCCGTTAGCCCCTTCTCCATCGGCACTTTCAAGTGCGCCTCGACTTCTGCTTGCCTGCCTCCCGCTGTCTCCCCCCCACTCTCCATGTTCCTCACAGCTCCATTTGCCTGTCTCCTGTTTTGGCAGCTTGCCACCCTCTATCCCCTGGCCTGCTTCCGCGGTCACCTCATAATGAGCGTTCAGCTATCCGTTCTCCCCTCTCTGGTGTGCTTTTGTCCCATCTGCCTCTGTTTTCTTCCCTGTACCTTGTCTTTCTTTTCTTCTGCATTCTCCTTTCTGCCGCGGACCTCCCAGCTGCCTGCTTCTCCTCGCCGTTGGCTTTTAGGTGCTTCGGGCATGACGCCCCCGCCATGCCGCACTCGACTCTTGGATTATGAGCCTGACTTTTCCAATCTTATCTACTGTTATGACCTGCTTCCATTCCATAGGATCTGTTCTTCTGCAAGTGTGGACTGTTGACATCTGGTGCTACTATGTGGTACATGTCCCATGCTACTGTGTGGTACATGTCCCATTACTGTACTCTGCATCTGACTTCCTACGTGGTTCTTTCTACCTTGTAGCCTTTGTATTACCCTTTTCGGCCATGGCCCTTGTCATTTGTGCAGTGCCCATGGTTTTGATCCTCACAAGCCTGACATGGGACATCTGTTGAATTCTAAAGCTTGAGCTCCGTACCCGTCAGGGGACTGGTGCTTGCATTTTTTTTTTTTATTCAGCATTTCATTTCTCTCTGCTAACTTTTCTCTTGCATTCTGTTTCTAAATGCATACCTTTTATCTCACCTGCATTTGTTGCCTCTAGCTTTGGATGTGGTGTCCATGTCTGAGTAATTTGCTACTACTTTCGACCGAGATTTGACGTTCTATACAGTTTTATCAGATTGTTGGCTTTTCCCTGGATCCTCAAAGTTCGGTAGTGCTGGTTCATGACTTCCAAGGTTCTTATAAGCACCTGCTTTATCTGGGTTTCATATCATTTTGGTTGCGTCAGTTGTTTCATCCCTGTTCATTCCCTCGCATTTTGGTATCTCTCTCTCACTCCTGGCCCCTTCGTTGGTGGGGCTCATAGAGTTGTCTGCTGTCTTCTGCTAGATTTCCATATTATGTCTCATGGTGTAGCCCTCCCTGGATGATCTGTCTTCTGGTATGGTACCATTCCATCACATCTACATAGGAAGGATTCCCGCTTTCTCACGGGCAGGTTCTCCTACCCTCATTCTACCCTCTTGGTACCTCTATTTCCTTTGTTTAGTCAGTATACCTCTCGACTCCTATGCTTCCTGCCTTCCTGCTGTTCTCATCCTGTGCTAGCCATCAAGGATTCAATCCACTCACGGCCTGCATTCGATATTTCTTTTGGGCATACCTATCATTAGGGATGTAAGTTTGTCATGGCAGTCATACACGTCACTGATTCCATGACGTTTGATCTTTATTCAGGACTTTCATAACTTTCACTAGTGTCATCAGAATGTAGCAATGATGACAGTGCCACAACATTTACTACTGTTTACTAATGATTTCATGAACAAACAATGAGTCATTAAAACCTCATCCATGACAAACTTACATCCCTACCTATCATGACTCATATGCCTCCTCATCGAATGGCAGCCCTCCTGCCGCATGTATTCAGGTTTAAGACTTCGGTCAGTATTCCCTCATCCATAACGTCCCTGCTACCTCAAATCGACTCTGTCTCCTTCCCAGGACTTGCCTTCCTGTCTGTTGTCAGTTGCTAAGGGCTGTCTGGCTGCTGTCCGCCATCGTTCATGTTCATTTCCAGTTCATTAATGTCTCCTCTGCCCTCTGGTTCCAGACACAGGCATGCCTTCTTGGCATCATCATACTTCCTCCTTTGCTTTCGAGCATCTATACATAGAAACATAGAATTTGACGGCAGATAAGGACCGCTTGGCCCACCCAGTCTGCCCATTTCCCTACCTGATGGATAAGCTGCAGATCCTAGTTAACCAGCAGCCTACTTCTTCTTACCCCCACCCCCTAGAATTGCCTTATGACTGTCCCATGCATGCTTGAATTCCACCACTGTTTTTGACTCCACAACCTCCTCTGGAAGGCTGTTCCTTACATCCACAACCCTCTCTGTGAAAAAATACTTCCTTGAATTACCTCTGAGCCCCCTTCTATCTTCAAATTGTACCCCTTGTTCTTGCACACCTCTTTTGAAAGATGCTACCCTCTTGGACTTTGTTGATTCCCTTGAGGTACTTGAAGTTTCTATCATGTCCCCCTCCTTCCTTTCCTCGAGGCTATACATATTAAGCTCCTTAGTCTTTCTTCATATGTCTTCCGTTCAGACCCTGCACCATTTGAATTACCCTCCTCTGGACAGCTTCCATCCTGTCTATGTCTTTAGAGATTGGGTCTCCAGAACTGCACACAGTACTCCAGATGTGGTCTCCCCAGCTGTCTGTACAGAGGATAATAACTTCTTGTTTCTACTGGTGATGCCTCCTATGCATCCCAGTATCCCCAGCCTCCTTGCTGCCCTCTCACATTGCTTGCCCACCTTTAGGTCATCTGATATGACTACCCCCAGGTCCCTTTCCATTTTTGTTGTTGTTAGTATCTCACCCCCCCATTGTGTACTCTTCCCCTGGGTTTTTGTTTCCCAGGTGCATTACCTTGCACTTCTTAGCATTGAATCTAAGCTAATCTAGTTCTGGACAAAGGGCTAATCATTCACACCGCATAATCAGGCATGCCTTATTGGCCTCGGAGTCTACTTCCTCTCCTCTTCCTCACACTCATATCAATTAATTGGGCATACCCCTAATGGGGTCTTAAGCTACCTCATTGACCCGCTTCACCCCTGCAGCACTCCTCATCATCAGTCTTCATCCTGCTCTACTCCTTCCCATCAACTGCTCGAGCATACCTCTCTTGGGCCCCTGCTGCCTCATGTTCCTTCTTCGATCAGTGCCTTCTTTGGTGTTTTTCCCTATCCCATCATCATCTCCCCTACTCATATTCTTCTCTTTAATGACCTACATCCTTAAATCAAACATAGTCAGCCTGGAGGGAGGGCAACTTAGGCCTTGGATCTCCAGGGGTTTCCTCCTAAAAAGGAGGTTTTTCCTCTCCTCCATACCAATGGTCATAATATTAGTTAGTGCTTTCTAGGTTAGGTAGGTTCCACTGTTGGACGGAGGCGGATGGTGGCCCCGGCTTTCCCCTCTCTCCTTAGGAAGTCCGCCCTTAACCATCTCAGAATTCATTCATTCATTATCCTCGCCTCTTCGATGCTAGACACCCGATTGAGTATTTTTTGGGGGCTTCTTCCTAAGCTACCTTTAGCCAATGCAATCATTCCCGTGGCACCTGTAAGGGGGGAACCCTCCTCTAGGGTTCCTTGAGTCATACCCCTACAGGGTGGTATATCCCACGGATAGAGAGGCAGAAAGCCACAAAGTAAATCAAATCACACAAGCATAATCTCCTCTCATCTAGTTGCGTAAGCACAATTGAATGGGAGGGCTTTAAGCCCAAGGTTCAATGGGTGGAGCAACTACGTCACTCCCCCATCAGGCTAATAAGGTCACTCATCCTGGGGTTATCCAGGATTCGTTTTCTCGTTGCCCACCATCCACCCCTCTTCCTCCAGTGGCTCATCTCTCTTACCTGTGGGCTTCTTCCCAAGCTACCTTTAGCCAATGCACATAATTCCAGTATACCTATGGGGATCCTCCTCCAGGGTTCCTCGCCGCATTCCCCCACAGGGTGGTATGTCCCACGGATAGAGAGGCGGAAAGCCACAAAGTAAATCAAGTCACACAAGCATCATCTCATCTCATCTAGTTAAGTAAGCACAATTGAATCAAAGTTATTTGACATCACCTATGGTAAACTTTGGAACGAGATGCGAAAGGACATGGCAAGATGAACTTTGCTGCCGCTGTCTTTGGCAGGCCGAATTGATTCTGTAAAAATGAACTTGCTCCCTTGTTTTCTGTTTCTTTTCAACTTTGCCTCTTCTCATCCCACCTAGTTTCTGGTCCAAGGTCAGGTCAGGAATAAGCAAATTTGTTTGGGGGGTGGGCGTAGGCCCCAAATAGCATTGAAAATGTTACAAAGACCCAGATCAGGGGGGTGGCGTTGGGCATGCCAGACCTACAAAAATACTACCTAGCTAGTCAAATGATACCAGTCTGCACATGGGCTAAGCAGCGCCAGGACTCGGGCTGGTATGCAATTGAAGAAGGAAAGAGAACTCCTCAGACTCTTTTTCACACTGGTCTGTGGGGAAATGGTAGTTTGTGGGGGGTCAGGACAATCCGTGGGTGAAGCATTCATTAAAACATTTAGGCCAGGTCAGACACAAATTGGCTTCCGCCTCCTCAATGGGCCCCCTCTCCTTGATCCAGTACCACCCAGACTTTCTCTCTCCCAGAGGAGATCGGGGGTATGCACGTTGGGAGGCTATAGGCCTTAATAGGTTTGCACAGTTCTTTATGAATGGCACATGCCTGTCATTTCAACAGCTTAAAGGTAAATTTCAATTGCAACACACAGATTTCTTCCGATTTCAGCAGGTCAGACACTTTATAAAAAATGCTGACAATGAACCATTAATAATTAGACCCCTGTCACCCTGGGAAGACTTTATATAGAGATATATAGATATGGCGTAGTTAAATTGAAGAGGAAGGTCGGATGTACTGTATATCAGAGATACATTCACTGTTAGCTGAACAAGACCCCGATCCTCTGAAGAGGGTGAAGGAAATGTGGGAAAGGGAAATTCAAGAGGTAATCCCTAGGGAAGACAGGGACAGAAGATTGAAAATGGGGTGGCGAGCCACTGCCTCCCCAGGTTGGAGGGGAATTTATTTGGAAACTCTTGATTCATTTTTTAGGACCTCCACGGTAACGTGCGATTTCCAGACATCGTACTCTGACCTATGCTGGCTGAACTGTGGCAATGTGGGAAATCATTCTCACATCTTCTGGGCATGTCTAGCAATCAAACATTTTTGGCTGTCGGTGAAGGAGACAGTAAGGCAAGCTATATCAGTAGATATTCCAGAGACTTTCTGGAATTGGACGCTTGGTACCCCCACGGCAGTGGGACTCCCTCCTCCCCAAGAAAATTTGTGCTGGCTGCTCTGGTAGCAGCGTTGAAATGTATCACATCTTGTTGCCTGAGTAAAACCATCCCCACCCTGAAAGAATGGGAGACCAGAGTGTCATTTATAGGAGAGCTGGAATGGATGACGGCTAGCCTACACCTGAGAATGGATAAATACAAGATGGTATGGGACCCCTGGGTCAACTGGATAGAAAACAACAGATAGGAGGGACTTTCAGACTGGAACTAGAGCTTCCCTGTCACCTCCTATATTAATAAGGTAAGGGAAAACAGAGAGAAATCCCATGCAGGTAACAATCACAACAAGGGAAAGGTTCTCTGGCCCTTGGCTGATTAAAAGTCATCCTAGCTCTCAAGGTTCAAGTAAACTTGTTCAGTCACTCTTAGAGGTCCCCCCATGGTTCGGCTTTTTCTCTTTTGTCATGCCTCCCTCTGCTCCTGACGATCGGGGAGGGGCAAATTGAACCCTCGATTCAACCCTCTTTCAGCCCAAAACTAAACATTATGTCTTACTGAATGAACAGAATAAGAACTGACCAACTAATCCTATAATGTAGCCTATATCTTTTCTGTGTCAATTTTTACTTGAAATTCAGGCACCTGTATATAGTTAATGAAAAAGTAATAGTTTTTTTTAGAGTTAGTAAATTTGAGAAATGTAGTAATAACAAAGTAATTAGTATTATATAAACCTGAAGGATGGCATCCAAGAGCAGTTACACTTTCAGTGAGTTAAGATCTTAATTATGATTGTACAATGGATATGTCTTGATGGTTGTATGATCTGATATACTGTATATGCTATATCTGAATAAAGACTGAGTTGAAAAAAAAAACGGAAAACAGAAGCGGGGGCTACTTCCCTAGGGCTTTTAACCCTATGCCAGAGCCTATAGATTATTCCCAAATGAGGTAATTTTTTTAAGGGAAGAGGAAGGAGAGGTCAGAGAAGAACCAACTCCTCTCCTTCTCCCAGCACCCAGTCAAAACAAACCTTCTGACTGCAATGTACAGGTCACCTCTCCTCCTCAAATGGGGGGTAGGCTGACCCACTACCTCCACCAGTGCCACCTCATCACCACAGGCATATGGGTGCTAGAGGTGGTGGGTCTAGGCTTTATCCTACAGTTCAAAAATGTCCCACTCTGTAGGGGCCAAACTTTCCAAACCCCTAACCCCAACGGAAAAGCTGTTCAAGTTAGAGGTGAAAGCACTTTTAGCTGCAGAGGCAGTGGAGAGGGTCCCCTTTTCCCAATAAGGAAAAGGCCTCTACTCCAGGTGTTTTGTTACACAGAACAAAAATGGGAATGGTGACTTATTCTTGACCTAAGCTACCTGAACAGGCACTTACTGAAACTCAAGTTCAAAATGATCACCCTAAACCTGGTGATCCACTCTTTGCAACAGGTTGACTGGCTAGCCTCCCTGGATCTCGAAGATGTCAATTTTCACATTCCTATAAGGCTGTCCTGTGGAAACTTTCTCAGTTTCAGGCTGCCATCTGGTCAATACCACTTTGCAGCCCTGCCATCCAGGCTCACTTCAACTCACAGAGTCTTTACAAAGTGCCTGGCAATGGTAGCAGCTCACTTGAGGAGACAGCAAGTATCTGTGTTCCCATAGCTGGATGACTGCTTGATAGTGGACAAGTCTCCACAAAAAGTCAGGGATGCTCTCAGCCTTACAAGAAGTACTCTGGAGTCCCTGGGGTTCATCATCAATAAGGAAAAGCCCCATTTCTAGCCAGTTCAAGTACTAGACTTTATTGGGGAAGAACTCAACACCCTGCAGGGGAAGGCCCTGCTTCCTGTGGACAGGGTACAAATTCTCCTGAACTTAGTGTACTCCTTTGCCCTGGGTTACCAAGGCTGGCCAGGTATTTCCTCCAATTACTATTACATATGGCTTCCATGACAGCCATAGTCCCAGGTGCCAGATTTCAGATGGGGAATATCCAGTATCACCTCAGGGCTCACTGGTCCCAAAAAGAAAGATTCTCTGTCAAAGCTGGCACCAGTCACAAGAATGCTTCTTGAGACTCTGGACTGGTAGAAAGAAAAGTAAAATTTCAGGAAGGGAATCTCCTTCCAGCAAACTCATCCTTCAGAGGTCCATACCACAGATGACTCCCTCCTAGGATGGGGAGCTCATCTGCAGGAGCAATCCATAAGTGGAACATGGACCCCCCAAGGAGTCCATTTATCACATCAACCTACTGAAACTCGGAGCCATGTACCTAGCCATCAGAACCTTCACCCCACAGCTGAGAGACCACTCTGTTTAAATCAGAACATACTTTACTACTGCCATGTTCTACATCATCAAACAGGGTGGCACAGGGTCCACCAAACTCTGCACAGAGGCAATGAGAATTTGGTCTTTGGCCTACTCCCTGTACATGCACCGGTCGGCCATACACCTCCAGGGCAAAGAGAACACCTTGGCAGATGCCCTAAGTTGCACCAGTCAAGACCACCGCGAGTGGACCCTGAACTAACTAGTGCTAGCCACAGTCTTCAGGAGGTGAGGTGTCCTAGAGGTGGACTTTTTCGCCTCCAGCTTCAACCATCAGTTTCCACTTTATTACTGCAGGGCCCCAGCTCTGGGTGCCCTGCCAGTAGATGCTCTAATCTTAGACTGGTGAGGGAAGTTCCTTTATGCCTTCCTTCCTTTTTCATTAGTTCATAGAGCACTGTTGAAGCTCAGGGATCAACCAACCACTATAATTCTGGAGGATCTGGGCTGGGCAAGGCAACTGTGGCACTCCCTTCTCCTTGCCATGTCAGTCAGGAAACCCATTTGCCTACCATTTACCATAGTTTTCTGACTCTTCTTCAGACAGGGGTAGCACACTCCAGCACTGAGTCTCTTCACCTCAAGGCCTGACACTTGAGGAGCTAGAGTTCCCTGAGTCTCAGTATTTCAAATAGGTTCTGAAAATCCTTTGTGTGACCAAAAAGTCTAGCACTAAGAAGGCTTATGCTTCTAAGTGGTGGAGGCTTTCTCTGTGGTGTGGTGATAAGCAGGTAGACCCCCTCAGAGCTACTCTTCCCACTCTACTGGACTACTTGGTACACCTACAGTCATTAGGCCTGAAGGCCTCTTCCCTCAAGGTACGTTTAGCAGCTGTATCACCATATCTTTCTACTGGGAATGAGAAATCAGTCATTTTCCAGTCTGTCTTCGAAAAGTTTTTCAGAGGCCTGCTATACCTTTAACCCCCACTGAGGGAGCCTGTCCCTCTCTGGGACTTCAGCCTTTGCATAGCCAAGCTTAGGGAGCCACCCTTTGAGCCCATAGCTGCTGCTGACTTGAAGTAGGTCATTTGGAGAACAGTCTTTCTTCTTGCCATCACCTCTACCAGGAGGATTTCAGAACTGCAGGCCCCCTGTACTAAACCTCTAACTACATCATTGCCCACAGGAACAAAGTACTACTTGGAAAAACAGGCCATTTCTGTCTAAGGTGGATTCTGAATGTCATCTTAATCAGTCCACCACTCTCTCTGTCTTTTTTACAGAAAAATCCACACCAGGTGAATGCAAGTTCCATAGTTTGATGTTAAAAGGGCTCTGACATACTATCTAGAACATACCAAGCTGCTAAGAGATTCTCATACCCAGCCTTTCCTCGCCGCAGGCAGGAGAAGGCCAACCACCAGTAGGGCCATTTCTTATTAGGTAGTCTCTTGCTTTCAGTTCTGTTACACCAAGGCTGGCAAACAGCCCCCTCATGGCCTTAGGGCTCATTCCACTAGGGGCACTGCTGCTACAGTGGGAGCTATAAGGGGTATCCCCTTGCTCGATACCTGCAAAGCAGCTACCCAGAAGACTATACACACATTCACTAAGCACTGTTGCCTGGCTATACAGTCGAGATCACATGCCAAATTTGGCACAGCGGTGCTGCAGAGCCTCTTTTCTAAGTAGGTTCTGTACCTACCTCCCAACTGCACTGCTTTGTAGTCTGCACTGAGTCAAGCATACTAAAGGACCCCTGGGATAAGAAAAAAAAATTACTCACCATAGTAATATTGTTTCTTCCAGGGTGTCCTTAAGTATGCTTGACCTCCCACCCATCCTCCCTTACATAACCTAACTGAGGATGGCTATGCATCTTCCTTTCTTTGCCAAATCATTAACTGTGTCTCTCTCATCAAATGCAAAGTTATTCTCACAGTTGTGTGGTTTTTCCCTTTTGAAACATAGTTTTGAATAATTTTTATTCCTGTTGTGATAGTTCATACTTGGGGGGCTTTGTTTTGCCCCTTCCAGCTTTGAAATATTTCTGACTGGACTCTAACGCTGCCACAGACAGCACAACCTCTCATTCTCTCTCCTGATTGGCTAATTTCCAAAGTCATTAGCATTGAATCCACCTCCAGGGCAGTTGAACCCAGCTGACGTTCTGCACTTGTCAAGCATACTAAAGGACAGCTTGGAAGAAACAATATTACTACGGCGAGTAATTTTTTCTTTTCTGTCAAGGTAATGGACACCCTTGTGTTGTCCAGAAAGTTTTCGACCTCGTCCATATGACAGGACCTAAAACATTTTTGCCTCCTGGGCTAGGGAAAAGGGTTTCAAGCTCTGAAAATCTACCATCCCACAGATTTTGAATTTCCTACAATTAGTACACAAGGGTTTAGCCCTCAGCACCCTTCAGGGTTAGGTCTGAGCTCTAGGAGCTGTATTGGGTCCATTGGATGGCTTCTCCCTAGGTACTCACTCCAATTTCATTCACTTTCTTCGAGTACTTAGCCATTCTTGACATTCATACCACTCTCCAGTTCCCCTGTGGAACCTGACTATGGTTCCTGCAAGCTCCCTTTTGAATCTTTATCCTCCATCCTTAAGGCTATCCTCTCCTATAGAATTTGTTTCTTGGTAGTTATCTTGCACTACCAGATGCATCGGTGAGCTTCAAGCCCTCTCTTATAATGAGCAGCATGTCATTATGCATGAGGACAAGACAGTATTATAGACAGTTCCCTTCTTTCTTCTGATTCCTACTGCCTTCCATGTGAACCTAGTGGTATGCCTTCCTCCTTTTTGCCCACAGTCAGCTAATCCAAAAAAAAAGTTACTTAAGCTTGACCTTTGCAGAGAGGTCAAAATCTATCTGAAGAGATCTACAGAGTTCCATCGCGCAGGCAATCTTTTTGTGCTTTTTGAAGCAGTGAAAAAGGGTCAAAAAGCATCCAAAGCCACTTTGGCAAGGTGGGTCAGGTCTTGTATAGCAAAGGCTTATGTAGCAGTGAAGCCATCAACGTTGGTCAGCACACATTCCACCAGGGCTGTGACAGCCTCCTGGGTAAGAGAGCAGAAGCATCTGTCTGCATCAGAACTGCAGTGCGACCACATGGTTCCCCCCTCCAGCTCATTTATTTGTATTTGGTTACCAGCTAAGTGCACTAGTCAAGGAGTTGCCTAGTTTCAGGCATATCCTGGGAGGTTACAAAGGCTTACAAATAAGGTAAAATCATTACTGAACAGGCTGATTATACAATATAGTACAATCAAGAAGGGTGCAATACATATCAACAATTTCAGAAAAAGCACTGGTGTAACCCCCCTGCAAATGGGGGTTCCCAAAAGTCTTCCAGGAGCTTGCCTAAGTGCTCCAAGTCAGGATGGTGTTCGGCGTCTAAGCCGTTTAAGTGTGATTCCCAGTGAGCACTTTTAAAGCCTCCAAGTACTGTCTCTTTAAGGGCTGCCTGTTTGCAGTCATAATTAGTTTGTATGGGGGGACTGTGTGTATCTGAGCCCGTGTCCTGCCCGAGCTGCTGGCTAAGTGTTCTGTTTCTGCCGTCACTAAGTGGGCAGAGTGCACACTCTCGAAGAACGTAACAAATTCTGGGGAAAAATGCAGAGTAATACTGAAAATCCAGTTTGTCTAGCCTGTTTCTCCTGCAGCATGAACTGTTTCTGTTGTGCACCCATTTTGGTCCCGGACTGTTGAATTGGAGCATTCAGTATGTGAAGACCCTAAGATGGAGCTTGCTTTGGGCCAGTCAGGACTGGGACTCTCAGAGCCTGTAGAAATTGGACAGTATGGAAGGTGCCTCTGGGTAATGTAGTTTTGGATCCTTGGTGCATTTTTGCACCTATAGAGGGAGCCTTGCTGTGATTGACAACTGAACTGACCAACCGAACCTTTTGGATCCAAGTGAAAGACCCTGGGCTGTCCGTTGGGAAGCCAGATTCGAGTTGGATGCTGAAGAGGCAACACTGCTGAGTGTGTGAGCGTCCGGTTTGCTGCGTAGTTCGTGCGGGAAAACCGTGGAAGGCCTGATTTCTGGCCTGCTTGCCTGATTCCTGCCCTGAGAGGGAGGAGAGGATGTTTTCGGACTGAATCCAAAGTGTGTGAAGAAAAAGCAAGCTGCTGCTGTTGTGAGACCAGGCTTACCCTGTAGAAGACTGAAGATTTTGCTGAACGCAATCGGCCTGTCAGGACTTTAGCTACCGTAGTGCTCCCGGGTAATTGCAGTGTGTTTTGCGATCAGGACCAAGGAGTCATCTGCCTGGTACAGTAAACTTTCTTTTACATATAAATGTGCTATGTGCTGGAAGGGGATCGCAATCTGGTTTCCCCATGTGCTGTAGACTGTGTACTAGTGCTGGAAGTAGTTTTCCCAGCAAGAATTAGACTGAATCCGTGCTGCCTGACGCAGATAGTCCCTGCCACGAGGGTCTTGCCTCACTACCATGCTGCACAGAAAGATCCATCCTCGAGGAGCCAAGCTTCCTCTGGCAATCCAGAGAGTTCATCCATCAGCTCTCCTGTGTTTAGTCTGGGTACTGAGTAATTATCAGGGTAGCTCCCTGCAAGTCTTGTTTAATCAGAGTGTGCCATCTTAGTGTTTTGTGCTTTTCTTTCCATGAACTGAGCCATCCGGCTCTGGATTACAGATTGTGTGTGCATGTTCTTTTTCCATCACAGGGCCCCAACCAGCTGCAATGGACCTGGCCAGCCCCTTTCTCCATCCTGGGTACCCAGAGAATGTGACTGAGTGGAATTCTAAGTGCATGCACAGTGCTGTGATTATTGTGTTTAAGCCAATTAAGCTGGTTTTCCCCCTCCTTGTTACAGCTCCCCTGAATAAGTCAGATCTGTTTGTTTCTGCAAATTTACATTGTCTGTGGTGTCAGTTTATGCTAAAGGTATTGCATCGTTGCTGTTGTACTGCATCACCTTGTTTTACAGGGGATCCCCAGAGCCAAGCTGAAGGAACCAGTCCTGGGGGTAAATGCCAAGCACAAGTGTATGTGGTTTGCATATCTGGGGTATTGGGGAAGTTACTGTTGTGTACTGTGTGGGCCACTAGTGGGAGAAAAGGGGGGTCACAGTGTCCCAGAGGGCTGTGACCTGGTTAGACTAGCCACAACCAACCCTGACCTTTGGATGGAGGCATCCATTTTAGAACTCAGGCCCCTCAACCTGTTAGTAGCCAAGCAGGCAGGGGTAGTAGCCAAAGGGATAGCGCCACCTAGGGGTTACACTGGGAATAGAGAATTCACAATACAAGGCAAGATAATTGGATACAGTACAAAATGCTGCAGTGAAGTGTTCCAGACATTACAGACTTGACATACAAAGTTTGGCTGGTGCAGCATTTGGTCACAAAGTGCCGCAGGCAGTTATCAAAAGGCAATGAGATGTTTCCTTCGGAGACCTATATGGGTCAATATTCACCCCAACTATGAGATGTTTCCTTCGGAGACCTATATGGGTCAATATTCACCCCAACCGATTCTGAATAGTACCTCTTCTTAGAACCCATGTTGTAAGTAATTTCAACTGACAATGTGGAGCGACATGGAAAGACTTACTATAGTTTCTTTTCTGTTACCTCCAATGTTGTCAATGGAGCCTCACCCGAGAGTTGTTTGTTACTGTCATGAAAAATATTGTTCAGTGTATTTATGTAGTCGGTTTTCAGTGACTTGCTACTCTAGTGGTTAATTTTTGTGATTTATTCAGTGGCTTTCAACAGGCGTATGATTATTCCTTTCTTGTTGAATCACAGGGTCAGACATGGGTCTTCGTACTACACTATCCAACACTTTCCCTGCTGCTGATGTAGGCGCAAACCATTCAACAATACAGGCCAGCGCTCAAGCACTACTTTTCTCTTTGTGCTTCAAATTTATCCACATAATGTTCAGTGTGTCCGAACTGCCTCCCTCCCTCCGTTCCCATCCCATCACTTCAATTCCTAGAGCTTATTGGTCTGGTCTCCTAATAACTCAGGCATACACTACATAATTAAAATAATGTATAATTTAAGAAGATATCCAGAAACAGGACTATATCTGTCTGATGTTGTCCACAATGACATTGTGCCACAGAAACGAATAGCATGGCTCTGGTATGTCCCTGTTTTATGGGCATGAGGAGCTGATCATGTGGGAGACCGCGTCCGAGATTGTTTTTTTTTACCTTTCTAGTGGAATTCTTTAGTTCATCTGTTGGGACCTGTATTGAGAGTTGTTTTGCAGCTTCTAAATATATAGATTATATTATAAATCAAGGGAATGCACCCAACCAGTTGGAATGCTCCTTTCCCCTGCACATGAGACACTCTTACTCTGCGAAGAGTGTCTCATGTGCAGATGCCCTGGAAATGGGTACATTCTGGGACAGGTTTAAAAAAATAAATAACCTCTATCTATAATATATTTATATGTCCCCCCATTACCACTTGTTGCAGAATGAGTGGTTTCACTCGTGTTCTGCTTGAGCCAGAATAGCTCAGCTTCTCTTTGAGGGTCTCAGATCCCTAAGATGTCGTGAGATGACACTGCTGATTAGCCAAGAGCAGCCTGTGACCACCCATTTACTTGTATTAATAAGATCGAGCAGATGGAGATGTTTGATCTGGTGAGCTTCAAGGATAACATTGGAAGGTGCTGCTTTGGAAGAAGCCTTAGTTGTAGCAGAACATTTAGCAAACAGGAATAAAGAAACTATATTGCAAATAATGGAACATGAGATAAAGCCATTCTAACTGTGACACAGGATTCCACTCAGATGGGTATTTAATATACGCACAGGTTTATTCCATTTTCTTCCCTTGTCAAACTGGATACCCTCTGCGGTGCCTTCTGTTGTTTCGCTACCAACTCTCACCTCCATACTTGGCACTGCTGCCTCTGTTCCTCCCTATCCATTCTCCCACTACTCTCACATCGCAGGTCCCACTGTGCCTTCTTTGCCAAATACTAGTTTTGGTCCCTTCTCTCCTACCTTTCTTCACTTCCTTCCTCTTCGCACTCTCTCCACTCCAGGGTTTCCCATACCTTTTCCATCCCCCCCAGTACTCTGCTGGCCAAACTGCCTTCTCTACCACCTCCCTCCCCTCTGGAACCTGCTCTGCTCTTTCCTCTGCTTCTCACCCTTTTCACAGCACTTAAATGCAAACAAAAGCAGCTTTCTGCTCCCTCCTGTCCCTGTCTACTCCCCTCTTGACTCTTCTTCCCCTCTCTTCTTACCTCCCCCTGCTTAGGACCCCCCCTTTAATTTATGCTAATTGTTGTATATGCCCACGTTCTGATTCTGCACCCCATAGCACCGCCACCTTCCCCAACAGGCACTACGAATTTTATTGTATCCTTGCACACTTGTCCACATATTATTGCAATGAACAATGGTGTTGTTTACCTACTTATTTGTTCACCAGTTTGCTCTTGCACCTGTCATGTTTACATAACCGCACTCTGATGTTTTGTAATTTTATTCTTTCTGTACTCCCCTTCCCCTGTCCCTTGGGTCACACCTGCCTTGGATCAGTGTGTTGTTCCCGGATACCAGTTTTGACTTAAATAAATAAATACATTTTAGTTTGATGTGTGTGTTTGCTGGCTGTATAAAATAACATCTTTATTGACATATGGCATGGAGATTTTGCAGGGGTAAAATGGTTCTGATGACATATATTTATCCAACAACATAAGTATGTGGTGTACAACGGTGTGTATTTACCTTGTATATTGTACTGTATATGGGATATGTAATTGCCATAAATTTGAAATAAAAGTAAAAAAAAAAAAGGCCATTACTTCTTCTCCCAGAAGACAGTGAAACTATTGACTTGCTGACCAGCAGAGACAGTGGACATGAAGGCAGTAAAGGCCTTCAAGGTAAGCTTGGACACATTTTTGCTTACCAAGGGAATCCAAAGGTACCCAGGGTTGCAGAGTGGGTGAGAATACCCTATAAATTAGTCCATGTTTGTGCAGAATACTTATTAATCCCTGCTTATGAAGTGGGGGTGGGGGACCTGATGGACCTAGAGTCCCTTCCGACCTTACATGACTATTTTTTCCATAGCTTTTTATCCCCTTACAGCTCTCCTCAGACATCTGGTATCTTCTCAATCAAAGCCAGAAAGTTCTCTTCAGAGGAACACAGTCCAGCACCCGACCGGTAGTCTCTGGGGTACCCCAGGGCTCAATCCTGGGGCCCCTGCTCTTCACCCTCTTTGTCAATGACATAGAGAGGGTTTGTGGGCCGAGCAAACCCATCCTCTATGCAGATGACACTGTCGTCTACTGCAGTGACCTGCTGCCTAGCGTTATCTCTGCCAAACTACAGACCGGCCTCTCAGCACTCAAAGCCTGGTTCTCCACCAACTCCCTAGTATTAAATGAGGAGAAAACGAAGGCTGTCCTGTTTGGAACCAGATGCCTTGGTTCGGAAAGGTGTGACCTACTCCTGCTCCAAACAGTCCAGGGGAAGCAAGACGAGGTCCTAGATAGGATCAAATACCTTGGGATCCTCCTGACTAGGAACTGTCCTATAAACCCCACATTGACTCCTTAACTAAGTCCATCCACCAGAGACTTGAACTCCTCTATCATTTGGGAAACTCCCTTTCTGATGAGGCTCGGTGTGCTATCACTAACTGCACCCTTCTCCCCTACCTCCTGTATGGGGGCCCCCCTGTTGCAGTTCCTACAAGAAGGGGAAGTAATAAAACTCACAGTGCTCTACCACAGAGTGGCACACTTTGCCACTAACTCCCACCCTAGGAGGCACCACTGTGAGGTCCTCGCAGACCTCCACTGGCCCACCATATGTCACAAGTTAGCGAACTTCTCCATTTGCCTGACCTACAAATTCACCACCACTGGCCCTCCTCATCATCTGCATGGACTGCTCAACCCAGAATACAATGCCAAGATATGAGATCCTCAGCTGGCCATCCCCTTGACATCCCCGTGTACGCACCAACCTGGGCAAGCGCTCCTTTAAATGCTCTGCCCGGCATTTATGGAACATGCTCCCAGCAAACCTGGTTGATAGGCCTTCTCTCCAAGGATTCAATTTGGGCCTCAAAGTGTACCTCCTGGAACTTAGCCTTTGTGGCTGTAATCTCTAGCCCCTTTTCCCTCCCACCAACTGTGACCACTGTACTTCAATGCTCTATCCAGCGAATGTGACAACTGTGACTCCTGTTAATTCTGTGCATTGTGCAAATGTAAATTCTGGATTGTCGAACTGTAATTTTTGTCTCTCCAATGTTATGTCTCAGTTTTAACCACTGTGTTATCACCCACTGTATGTAATTTTTGCTGTATGTATCTAATCTCGGGTCGCCCCTGAAAAAGAGACCTCTGGTTTCAGTGGACTTACCCGGCTACCAAAATGGAAATAAATAAATAAATGTACCCTGTTTGGGCCTCAGCCATCACCCGTACCCCAACACCACCTGCCTGATGCTTTTGATATCCCTCTGTGGCAGGGGAATAGGGGAAGAGAGCCATCTCCACCCCCCTAAGCAGATCAAATACAGACAGGAGGCTGGTAGTGTGGTGGGAGCACTAGTGTGCCAACTGTCATGTAGAGAGTAGCTAGGGGTTGTACTTCCCCTTTTGCTCCAACTCTCCTCCCTGTGATGTGGGCAGAGTGTCTCTGTGACGCTGTGAATGCACAGTGCATTGTGGGTGGGAGCAGGCTCCCTGGCTCTCCCGCAGATGTCGCCGTGGTGCTGAAAGCAGTGGTTGACCCTCCCTGGGTGGAGGACACCTCCTCTCGGCTGGCCTTATTGCTATGCAGAACAGCATACAAAGGCTAAAGTTCTGCATTTTGGCAGCAAAGCCAAGCTTTCAAAACAGTGCATCATGGGTGGCATTTGCAGATGCCCATGATATGCAATTGAAGGACAGATGGATTCTTTGCCTGCATTCTCAGTCACATATTCTGACCCTGACAAATGCCCACCTGGAGTTGAAGCACTGGGGCTGAGGGTTCAAGCCAGTGAGCCTCCACTTTGCTACAGTAAATTCAGCCACATTTGATTTCTGCCTTACATGTTTTATTTCAGTGGACCGTGAGTGCATAGTTTTTCATTTCAGCTTGTAGTTCTTTGGGCTAGCCATGCTGCTATCAACCCCTGCAACTCCTGTGCATGACTTTTTTCTATTTAATTTTGCACACATTCCGTCCATGCCTTCCAGCAAAATGCTAATGATTCTCCACTTCCTGTTTCAGGTGTCTGGAGTAGTCTTCTTCTCCTCTGAGACAGCAGAACGACTTCTGGCCACTCATGTGATACCACCCCTTGACGCCTGCACCTACATGGGGCTGGATTCAGGAGCCAAACCTATTCAGGTACTTTTTACAGACAAAGTTTTCCCAAAGTAGTGGTGGTGATGGTGAGTTCATGGAGTTGGTAATGACTTGGTTTTATTGTTTTTCACTCTGATTTGCGGCTTCCTCATCTTGATCAGGCTCTCCCAGTAGCAATCTAAAAGGCAGAGAACCTCAGCGCATAAGCAGTTAGAGAAGATTACCCAGGAAGGGCCGGGCAAAGCTAGCTTTCAAAGAAATGCAAAATTGCACGAACCTCAATAGTGTAAAGCATCATTTTTTTATTTATTTATTGAGATCTTGGATAACACCTTTGAGTGGATGCTCGTTTAGAGGTTCCACGTCAGTTAACAAAGACAGCAAGATACAAGAACAGAGGACAATATACATAGCAGGCACAGAAATCCAATAACATAATGGACTGAAGTAAATTCTGCCAACGGCATCGTACAATGTATGCCTGTGTCCTGAGGTTAAACAAATGATATCAGGAGTGGATACATAGGGAGAGGAAGAACTGAGGGGGCAGAGCGTAGAGGACAGGGAGAGAAGAAGGGTAAAGGGATAGGGCACGGAGGTGGGGGCTAGGAGGAGGCTGTACCCGAGGAGGAGATAGAGTGGGGGTAGAAGAAGTACTGCAGTTGGTCTATCCAAAAGGGACAGTAGGCAGGGGATTAAGTGCTGGTGGTAGTTTGCTGATGCAGGATGAGTCTTAGTGGAGGCATGCACAATTATCCGTGTCAGTAAGGCGCTGGCGCAGTCTGTGTTTAAAAGAGCCACTCGTTGTAGTGCCAGTAATGTCTAGAGAATCATGGGAAATAAAAAATCACCATAAAAATGTATACTGGTTCTGCTTTAAGCAGGAGTGTATAGTGCCAAATGATCTCACAGTTTGCAGAGACTGAAAAATAGAAGACACAGACACATGTTTCATCCTTCTCAGGACTCATCAGAGTGCTTTGTGTCAAGCGAAGGAGGAACCAGCCCTATGATGATCCTTACTGGTTTCGGTCATGGTGAGGCCAAAATAGAAAGGCATTCTAAAAGGGAAAGAACCTCGGCACAAAAGCACTGAGGCAAGGGTTACCTGGGAAGGGCATTAGCAATAAAGCCGGGTCTGTTTTAAGCAGAACCCGTCTAAATTCTTTTGTGGCGTTTTCATGTACTTCCCATGATGCTTTGTATTATTGGGGTATGGGTGATTTTGCATTCTCACCAGTCCACACTTCACTGTTTCCTTCTGATTTGTCTCCTGGACCCTACCTCCATCTTTTATGATCACCGAGCCACATTGAACCTCCATCTGAGAGAGTTGTAGAGCTGTTTCCTTTATCAACGTCAGCCCTAATCCATAGTCATCCGGGGGGGGGGGAGATGGGGGACTTTAAAGGGGGATATAAAGATCTTTGTGATGAGCAACTTCATACCCCCAAATGATCAATTTTTAACTGTACTTGAATAATAACAGTGGATTTAAAAAACAAACGTGTATTGTATTTTTTTTTCTCCCAGCAATTTTCTTTAAAGTTTCTGAATGGAACCAAGAATTTGGACTCTCTCACTACGTGGATTCAGAATCATGACCAAAAGGCAGTGAGCTTGTCAGTGCAGAGCTCAAAGTTCTTTTGCAGTGACATTGGCAAAACTCCAAATTTTTGATTGCATTAAGTGAACATCCATAGAAAACAATATCAAACACAGTTTACAGTTTTAACTTTTGTTCAGTAAAATACAAGTTCTGAAAGTAGAAATATAATTCAAACAAATTTCCTGACCTCTTATGACCATGCAGGTGACTTCCTCCCTCCCTGGCAGCTCTGAGGGTTGTCACTCAAATGCAGGTCAGAATCCAGTTGCCTAAGGTTGATCGATAACTGGATATCCCCGTGGACTGTCAAGTGCCATGCTGCTGTGGTACAGGGTAGACAGTGACAGATCACTAATCATGCAGAAGGTTATCAGGATTATGATAGGGGTGGAAAATGGGATAACCATGATTGTAACTGCACTCTGCCTGTAACCAATGGAGGGGACATGTGGCAGTGATGAGAACTGATAATTATGATGATGTCTGTGTCTGTGACTGACAGTGATGGGATTCAACAACGATTTGTATTGATGACTGTCATGATGTCTGTATCTGTGACTGATGGTGATGGGATGTAACAATGCTGCATACCGGTGACTGTCATGATGTCTGTACCTGCGGCTGATGGTGATGGGATGTGATGATGCATACCGGTGACTGTCACGATGTCTGTACCTGCGGCTGATGGTGCTGGGATGTGATGATGCATACCGGTGACTGTCACGATGTCTGTACCTGCGGCTGATGGTGATGGGATGTGATGATGCATACCTGTGACTGTCACGATGTCTGTACCTGCTGCTGATGGTGATGGGATGGGATGTGATGATGCATACCGGTGACTGTCACGATGTCTGTACCTGCAACTGATGGTGATGGGATGTGATGATAAATACCGGTGACTGTCATGATGTCTGTACCTGCAACTGATGGTGATGGGATGTGATAATGCATACCGATGACTGTGATGATGTTTGTACCTGCGACTGATGGTGATGGGGTGGGACAGTGATGTGTACCGATGACTGATGATGTTTGCACCTGTGACTGGTGGTGATGGGAAGTAACAATAATGAGTACTGATGATGATGTCTGTACCAGTAACTGTCCACGCTGGGATTTAACAATAGTGAGAACCGATGACTGTGATGATGTTTGTACCTGCGACTGATGGTGATGGGAAGTGACAATGTTGCGCACCGTTGACTGTGATGATGTCTGTACCTGTAACTGACTGCACTTGGATTGACAGCAATGAGTACCGATGACTGTGATGTTAACTTTATCTGTGACTGATGGTGATGGGAAGTGAAAATGCTGCGTACCGTTGACTGTGATGTCTGTGCCTGTAACTGACTGTGCTTGGATTGACAGTAATGAGTACCGGTGGCTGTGATGTTAACTTTACCTGTGACTGATGGTGATGGAATTTGACAACAAGGAATATTTTTGACTTGATGATGTGTGTACCTGAAACGGACGGTGATGGGATGTGACATTGAGGAGTATCGATGACTGAGATGATGTCTCTGTCTGCAAATGATGGTAATACAATGTGACACTGTTGAGTATTTGTTCTTTAAACTCCGCTTTATTCAGTGAATGGGACATTACATCGACACTGTACAGCAGGGACATTTGATATCTGACATGGGCATTTATACTGTTGAGTATTGATAATGGTGATGATGTTTGTACCTGCAGTTGACAACGATGGGATTTGATAGCGATAAGTACTGATGACTGAGGATAGCTGGACCAGTGACTGACGGTGATGGCATGTATCAGTGATGAGTATTGGTGATTGTGATGGTATCTGTACCTGCGAGTGATGACTGGAATTTACAGTGACGAGTGTTGAATGTAATGATGTCTGTACCTGTGACTGACTGTGATGGGATGTGACAATGATGAGTATTTGTAACTGTGATGATATCTGTACCTGTGCATTATGGTGTTCGAACTTTGCAGTGATGAGTGTTGATGACTGTGATGACGTGAGTGTGCAGACATCACATTGGGCAGTCCTCCTGGGTACCAGTGATCACTGTACAGTGTGGTTTAACATTAAGACAAGAACAGAGGCTAACCACGTGAGGACGAGGGTCCTGGACTTTAGTAGGGTACATTTTAAAGAAATGAGAGACTGCCTCAGAAATTGCCTTGAAGTGGTGGTGGGGTGGGGGGACTGCCAGGGGGGCACAGTGGGCAGAAATAAGGGAACGTATTACTAAAGCAGCTAACCTATGCATGAAGAAAGTGAGTAAAATCAAAAAGAAAAAGAGTCTTCTAGGGACGTGGATATGGTGCACTATCTACACTTCTGGCAGTTCTTCCTTTCCCCTTTAAGACTTGCCCCAAGGTCTTCAGGCTAGCTCCTCCCACCCACCCACCCACCCGGGTAGTATCCCCCTCGGCACCGCCCCATGATGTCAGATCTTCCTTTCAACTGGAAGCATCAGGTTCCCTCCTTCGCAGTTCTGCGCTAGGTGTACACCTAAAACTTTATCGGTCTTCAAACCGTTCAACTTATTTTTTTGTATGTTTTTTTACTCTTGGTCCATTTCTATGGATCCTGAAGACCCCAGATCTGGTTCCGGGTTCAAGCAGTATGCCGCTTGTTCCCAGAAAATGTTGTGCACTGATACGCATGCCTCGTGCATCTATTGTCTGGGGGCCCAGCATGATCCGCAGGCATGCAGCCTGTGCCGGACCCTTCAGCCCTCCACATTGGAGGAACACTATGCCCGCCTCCTCTTGGGCCACTGAGACCAACTGGATCCACCTGTTGGGTCCAGCGACAGCCTCAAGGTGGTTTCTGTGGCAGCCTGTTCAGTTGTGCAGCTTGCTGCCTTCGAGAAGGCTGTGGCCCTTGTCATCTCGGGTGCTGCTTCATCCACCTTGGTTCCGGTGGGCTTGGGAGCCTCATTTCCTGGGGTATTCAGGGACTTGTACCAGTCCCTACTTACTCTTGGGGAGGGCCCTTCCTGAGGGTCCAAAGCTTTGTAGGACTCCAAAGCTAAAAAGTCCCGTCGTAGGTAATGGGATCGGGAGCGGGCTTGCTCCTCCCATTCCTATGCTTCTGCTTCTGGCTTGACAGCCGTCGAGCCGTGGACTTCAGCTGACACTTCTGTTATTCCAGTCCAGGCCACTGGCCCCACAGTGTCCCATCTGGCTTGCCAACCATGACGCAGGTAGACCAGCTGACTGAGATCTTTCTCACCCTGGTCAACTTGTTGTCGGTGGATGGTGGATGGTGGGGATGATTCCCTTTCGAGGACTCCAGTCCTTATGGCCCTCTCACAAGAAAGGCCTGATGAGCCAGCTGAGCTGGCTGTCTCCCCTCGGGAACTCAACCCTTCAGAGGTTCCTTGGCATACTACACCTTCCCCCGCATCTGCTCCCTGACGACTGGTCCGTCGTCAGTCAAGGTCACAGTTGAGGTCCCGTTCCTGCTCTCAACCATTGGCCAAGAGGCACCATTAACACTCCTCGTCCACTTCTTCCTTGTCTTCTGGTGAAGAAGGGCCACCCCATAAATTGCAGCACTGATACGAGATGCTTGTCTGTCAGCAGTGGATTCTCAGCCATGGCTATGCTGCACAGCAGGTCCCAGCACTCCCCTGGTTGCCAGTGCCACGGCCTGTGCTAATTTCCCCAGCCAAGCCGACACCTGCTTCCCCATCCATTTGGGTGGAGCCACCACCTCTGCAGCCCTTGCATGGGGCCCTGTCCAAGGCTGCATTCCCTACTTCTGGGCTTCCCCGTTGTCTCTTGGTGCAGATTTCACACTCTGACAAGCCTTGGATTGTCAGCGGGGAGCTGGGGTTACGGGCGGTGTTTGAGAAGTCCTTTGACTTGGAGAACTGCTCCATGCACTCCTTTCGGACCCCGGCTTTTGACCGGGAGTCCTTCGAGGAGCTTTCTTCAAAGCAAGAGCCAGCTTCCTTTGGGGCTCTGCTCCGATTTAATCTAGGACTCTATGGGGATCACACTGGAACCAGTACAGAAGCAGGCTAAGTACCCCTTAACCGAGATTTTGGACAGGGATGACTCGCTTGGGATTGCCTTCCCTATAGCAGAGGCCATTCTTGGTCCCACTCTGGAGCTGTGGCAGCACCCTGCCTCCTGTCCAGCGATATCGACCCATATGGTCTGCAAGTATTTAGTCCCTATCGGGTCTTTGCCTGGGTTCATTGTCCATCCTTCAGCTGAAGGTTTGGTCACCGACTCAGTGTTCTGCCACATGGGCAATGTCAGGGACATTGACAAGCCCTGTGACAAGGAGTCAAAAAAGTTAGACTATGCAGCAAAGAATGTTTATGCACCTTCATCCCTGGGCCTTTAGCAGGCTGGTTTGTCTGTCATGATGGCCAACTTTCCCCACGCTTTCTTGGGAATGTTGGACCAGGTTATTCCCCACCTTCCAACAGATTTGCAGCTCGTGGTTAAGCTGGTCCAGGACCAAGGACGCGCCGTGGCCAAGCAACGGCTCTAAACGGCCCTGGACTTTGGTGACTCCTGTGCCAAGTCCATGGCCACAGCAGTGGCCAAGCAGCACAGGACATGGCTGAGGAGCCTGTTGTTGATGGTCATCCCTGGACTTCCTCACATCCTCCCAGTAGGACTTGAAGGGCCAGAAACAGTGGAAGAAGCTCTTTCAATTTTGGCCCTGCGAGCCACCTCCCTCCAGACCACCGCAGCCCCAAGTGGCTCCAGAGCTCCCTCCAAGCCTGCCTAGTGATGGGTCGGGGGGTGTCACTCTTCCACTCATCCTGTCCTGCCTGAGACCTTTCATGGGGGGCCAGCTCCGCCACTTCACTCATGCCTGGTCCGTCATTACATCAGACAAATGGGTGCTTGAAATGGTAGGTCGCGGTTTGTGTCTGGAATTCAAGGCTTGCCCGTCCAGCCGAACTTGTGCCCCACAGGAAGACGTGGTGTCTGGGGACATGTCTGCCCTTTGGGAGGACATCGTCCAACTTCTTCAAAAGAATGCGGTGTCCCATATCTCGGACTCCACAGCCGGTCCAGGGTTCATTTCTAGATATTTTCTGGTTCCAAAACAGATGGGGGTTGGGCGCCCCATACTGGATCTTTACGACCTCAATCAGTATTTGCGGCTGCTCAAGTTCCAGATGGCCACTCTGAATTGGATCATTCTGTCCTTGGAGCAGGAGACATAATTCTGCTGTCAGGATCTTCAGGACGCCTTCTTCCACACCCTGATCTGTCCATCCCACTGGCAGTTCCTGCGGTTCTGTTCAGAAGGGATACTTTACGAGTTCTGGGCCATTCCGTGCAGCCTTTCCTCGGCCCCCAGGGTCTTCACCAAGTGCATAGCAGTGGTGGCGGCATTCCTGCGGCGCTGAGGAGTCTGGGTGTATCCTTGGTTGCAAGAGATTCCGAGGGTGACTTTAAAATCAGCGGGAGCCCGGGCTTTTATGTTCGTGGCCCCAACCCTCTGGAATTCTCTACCCCGTCAGATCAGGGAGTGCGCGACTGTTGGGGGATTCAAACAGGCCTTAAAAACTTTCCTGTGGAATAAGGCTTATAGTGAAGATGTTGGCTGATATGTCTGTATTTATTGAACGTGATGCTGTTTTTATATGTTTTAATTGTTCTGACTGTTATGCGCCTTGGTTTTGAAAGGCACACTATAAATAAAGAATTATTGTATTATTATTATTATTATTATCTGGACGACTGGCTGATCGCTGATTCCTCCAGAGAGAAGGTGGAGCAGTCCAGGGATCTGGCCCTTCAGACATGCTCGACCCTGGGCCTGCTGGTCAACCTGGCTAAGTTGGAACTCAGTCCCTCACAGGTCACCCACTTCATCAGGGCAGAGCTTGACTCCCTTCGGGCCAAGACCCAACTCCCAGTGGACAGGGTAGAGGATCTTACCTATTTGCCCGATCATTTCAGGTTGGGCACTGGTACCCTGCCTGCGGCTGCTGGGGTACATGGCATCCTGCACCACCCTGGTCTGGTGCGCTGGCTGGTGGATGTTCCCCCGGCAGTGGGAGCTGGCCTGTCAGTGATCACAGCACCTTGGCCACCTCAACCAGCCGGTCAGGATGATGCAGCTGATGTGGGATGCCATCCAGTGGTGGCTCATCCCGAAACATCTGCAGGAAGGATTTCTGTTTGTCTGCCCAGAACTGACCGACAGTCACTCTCATGACTGATTGCTTCTCTGATGGAATGGGGAGCCCACCTGGGGGACCACAGGGCCCATGAGCTCAGGACCCCCAAGGAGTCCCGATGTCACATCAGCCTATTGGAGCACAGTTCAGTGCATCTAGCTCTGACCGCCTTTGCTGCAGGTGTGCAGGGTCAGGTTGGTTAAGTCCAGATGGACAACATGATGACCATGTACTACCTCAACAAGCAAGGTGGGATGCATTCCCTCCCATTGTGCCAGGACACTCTCTGCACCTGGTCTCTTGTCCACCATCTGGATGCCGATTATCTGGTGATACATGTGGTTAGTGCCTCCAACCAGCTGGTGGACACCCTCAGCTGAGTGGGTGAGACATCTCATGAGTGGTCTTTTCACCAAGAGTAGTCAATCTCCTGTTCTTCCAGTGGGGCACTCCCCTGGTTCACCCGTTTGCCTCCTGGGAGAGCGTGAAGCTGTGGCTGTTTTGTGCCCGCTCCCCTCAGTGTGAGACACTGACAGGGGATGCCTTTGTGAGGCCCTGGACCCCGGGCCTCATGTATGCCTTCTCTCCCTTCCCCTGATCCACAAGATGTTGCTGAAGGTTCAGAGGAACAAGGCATGAATGATCCCGGTGGGCCCGGTCTGGGCATGCCAGTTCTGGTACCTCGATCTCCTTAGCATCGGCAGCAGGCCTCCATATCGATTGCCTCTCCACCGGGACTTGCTCTCAGGGGAGTGTCCTCCACCTGGACCTTCAGTCCCTGCACCTGATAGCCTGGTTCCCGAGTGGCTAGAGTTCCAGGCTTTGGGTCTCTCCGATGAGGTCCTTCATGTTGTTGAGGCCTCTCAGAAGGAGCTGACTCAACAGTGCTACACCTTCAAGTGGAAGAGATTTTCCATTTGTTGTCAGGGCGAGGCGCTAGACCCCCTGTCCTGCCCAGTGGCAATCATCTTGGATCCGACCTTTGTAAATACATTAAAATTGAGCCCTTAAGGCTGATGCAATACAAAATATTGCACAATTTGTACTTTACCCTTGCAAAACTTCACAAAATGGGAAAATGGGCTAACAGCCAATGCACTAAGTGCAATGATACGTGGGTACCTTACTCCACATACTGTGGGATTGTGCCAAGGTCAGACCCTCTGGGAGGGGATTCAGGCCAGGTTGGACCCCCTACTTAGTTTGGAGAACGCATTTACTCCAGAGGTCTGCCTGGTGGGGCAGTACGACATTCGGCCCCTCACCACCCAGAGGTATCATATTGCATTAATTGCGGCCACAGTTAAGAAATTGAATTCTTAGACACAGGATGAATGACTCAGTGCCATGATACACAGAGTGGCATAGCGAGATATTGGCCGTATAATTACCAGTTTCCCTTTTTTCCCATAGCGAAACCGTGGTGTAATTTGCCGTAATGGAGTGTTCAGTACGGCAAACACGTGCACGATTTCCCTCACTGTGCACATGCGCCCGCCGCACTTCCTCGCTTCACCACTGTGCCTGCTCGGGGAACCGCTTACGGACAGAAAACCGCCACCTGGATTAGGTGGTAAGTACAAAAAAAAAAGCAAAATCTGCCTCAGTCCATGCTGTGCACAAGATAAAAAAAAAAATTACAAAATCAAACGGCCAACTGTGGCCACGCACTTCACCTTCACCGAACCCCGGCTGCACAGCTATATTTTATTTTATACAATTGCTGAGGTAAAAAACGGAAACCCAGCAATTATATGGGGCTGAATAGGAGTTCAGGTAACTGACACACACCGGGATTAGATGCTTCACATAAAACCCTCGGTGTGTGTCAATTCTCGCTACACACCCAGACCCATCCTTTATCCTATATGTTATGTATTGAGAAGATTATTGCACGCACTAATAACAGGTATGACAGTTATAAGAAAAGGTGGGAAAAGCTTCATAGTCTGCTGTCTCTGGATCCGGTGACTGGCTGACCGTAGTATGCCCAAAAGTTTGCAATTTAGGACAACAATAATCACTAATGGGTAAAGGCCTTAAGCAACAGGTCTGTTCTCTCCATTTGTCTTTATTCAGCAAGATTAATAACTTACAATGTGCAGGTATTCTGTTGGTAAACGAAGTAGAAAGTCATTGTCATTAGGGGAAGGGGCATCAGTGTCTGTTGGTGTCTTATTTTTCTTGTTTGTTGTTACTGTACATGTTTAGTTGTTGATGTGTAAATCTGTGTATGTCATTATGCCTTCAATAAAGCATATTTTGTTAAAAAAAAAAAAAAATGACAAGCGTCCAAGCAGGTTTCTTTCATCTAGAAGTCACTGACTACATTTCTATTTTAGTGTTGATTATGGAGTCCTGTTGTGACCAGGACTGCAGCCTGAATCTGATTTTAGTTTTGCTCAGGACTTGGTGAATTCAGTGCAGGGTTCATTGGTCAAAGAGCAGAGAGATTTTGCAAGGGGCAAAAGTAGGGCTGTCTCTCATGGTATAAGACACTGAGTGTGAGATTTGGGGAGATGACAGCGAAGCAAAGCTGAATGATTCGGCCTGACCTGACTTCATGAAAGGTGCCTCTTATACCATAAGAGACACTCCTTAGAGACCCTGTTAACTTATTATGTCACTTGAGTTTAGCTCAACTGATTTCTATGGGTTTAGTCTTTTTTTTTTTTTTTTTTTTATTTATTTACTTATGCTGTCCTCCCTCCAGGTGCTGAAGTGGAGCGCTTTCCCCTAAGACTCCTGGACGAGAGCACACCGTACACAAGATATGACATACAGTGGCTCTGCATACTGACTGGCTGAAATCATGTTAGTGATTTATAATTGTAGGTGTAAGGCATGTGTTTTGGAGGGGACTGTTGCTGTCAGATAATCACACCCCCAGTCAGCATCTGGGAAACTGTATAGAGGGGTTGGAAAATAAAGCCAGCTAATCAAAAATGAAAGCTGAGCTACTACCATTTTACCGAACTGTAACAGCTAATTTCTTGGTCGTGGCCTAACAGATGTATGTGTCTCTGCTACACAGCTTTCGCTGTTCTTCGATATCCTGCTGTGCATGGCACGAAGTGTCACGGAGGAGGAGTTTGTGAGCAGCAAGTCCAGGTCTGTGGGCACTGGGGACGGAAAGGTGACCACTGCAATGAGGAATGCTCGAGCCGTACTGTGGAAGGAACTGAGGAGCATACCGCTGACTATTGGTGAGTGTCAATTGCTCACAGATCCCTCTCTGAGGGGCTGATTGATTTGATGGATAATACACGACAGTTTCCATGCATACATGGGCTCTGGTCTTCTGGGCTGAGGCTGATGCCCCAGATTCAAATGAGGGTTGGTATGGGTTAGAATTACTCACAAGTGCAGGCTTTTCCGGGATGAATAAAACAGAAGGAACGTTGGCCTGCCAGTGCAGCGGTTGGATTTCCCTTGCGACACCAGTGACCTGGTTCAGGAACGGACCTGGGGAGTCGGGAGGGCGGCTGGAGAGAGATTGGCTCCATGGACTGCTCTCCTTGTCCCGAGGGAGGGTAGAGTATCCGGTGCCTCGTGGACTCCTGGTGAGGCGGGGAATCACAGGCAACTGGTACCAACATGCAAGAGGGGCGAGTCGGACACTGGACGTCATTGCACGTCCCCACCCCCGGGGCAGCCTAGGAAATCGCTGCTGGCCACCCTTGATGAAGCCTGCCCTCGGCTTCAATTAGCTCTCTCAGGCCGGCTCCCTGACCTATCCTGTCGGATGTGGCACTTTGGACTGGTGCCGCAACCCTGCCCTGGGGGGTGAGCCAGAGGGTATCAGGGAGCCGCAGCCAGTATGAGAGAGTGGAAGTCGATGGGTCCATGACTAGGCTGAGGTACAGGGTGGCCGGTGGCTGGAAAAAGCATAATAAATAAACAATGCAAATAAACAACAGAAGGAAAGGAGACGCACTGATAGATGCTGGTGCTTCTTAATAAGAAAGCTGAAACCAACTGCACAGACAAAGGAGCACTCAGCACTGGCTGCTGGCAAAATGATTGTTTAGCTTGTGATGGTGGACAGTTGGATATTCAAGGAAGTGCAGCACAGACTGGCTCCATTCCCCTGATGAAGAGGCATCAGCCTTGAAGCACCAGGGTTCAGTCTGTGCATGCTGCATGTTATATACACCACCGCAATGAAATAATTATTTTGCCAGCAGTCAGTGGCGAGTGCTTTTTTTTTTTTTCTGCAGTTCATCCCAGGACGTTTATACGTATGTGTATATACGCAACTCCATCTTACATACCCCTCACAGGCAGATATATGCTAAGCACTGCCAAGCACTGTTCTCACTATCAAATGCTGCTTTTCACTGCCGGGTACTGTTTCACTGCCGGAGATGTCTCCCTACCAAGCATGCCAGGAACTACTTCTCACTGCCAGGCACAGCCGCGCTTTGTACCTCGCCACCAGGCACTGCAGTGCTGGCAACATCCTTTCACCACCAGGCACTGCTTCTCACTGTCTAGTGCTGCTCTCACATCTGGGCACAACTAAACTTTGTGTCTCACTGCCAGGCACTGCCGGCACAGCCTCTCACTACCAAGCACTGCTGGAAACTGCCTCTTGCTGGGCACTGTAACTCTCTACCAGGCGCAGCAGGCCACAGTCTTTTACTATAAAGCACTGACAGAACTTGCTTCTCGTTTCTGAGCACTGCGACTCACTGCCAGGCACTGCGGACCACATCCTGTCAATACCAGGCAGGGCCTGAAAGTGCTTCTCACTGTTGGGCACTGTGCCTCACAGCCACCGTGCTTCTCAGTGCTGTGCACTGTACTTCACTGCCAGTCTCTGCTGGTCACAGCCTCTCACTACCAAGCACTGCCTGGAACAGGTTTTTACTGCTGGGCACTACTGAGCAGTGTCCGGTGTCTCACTGCCAAGCATATCTAACTGCTGAACAGTGGCTGTCACTGCCAAACACTGTTTTTATCACTGCTGGACACCATGTCTCCCAGCAGTGCCTCACACTGCACTACAGCGGTCAGCACTCCCCTTTAAATGTTTGTTTTTGCAGTTAGTGCTATTTCTTCGGAGCCCAAACCACTGTTTGGACACAGTTACTCCAGCCCCACTCCCTCCATTCCTCCAGGACTTACCTTTGCACAGAGTGCAGCATGGAGTGGGTGCTCAGTGGGGTGCATGACTGTCAGGTGACTGGGGTCAGCAGCAGCTCGGACAGCCATTTACTTTTCTCTCCAGAGAGGCAGAGTGCACTGCCACCCAGATGTACCATGCACACTTCCGTATATGAAGCATCAGCAGCTGCCGCTCCCTCCCTCTATACTGACAGCTGTAGCCTTCCTCACCCCCAGCCATCGCTAGGGACAAGGTGAGCACCTGGCACTGAAACCCTCCCTCCATGGGAGAGGAGAGCAGTCTTTCACATGCTAAGTCCTCTCCCACCCCGGCCGAACCCCCCCCCCAGTGACTTGAGTTTGCATCCGAACCCAAGTCACTGGTGTGGTGCGAGGTGTGGGGTCCAGTGTCTCAACCCTCAGTGTCACTGGGCCAGCACACCCCTTTTAAATCTGGGACAACTTTTCACAGCCGTGATGTACAGCACAGCCTTAAAAAGCCACTGACACCTCTGGGAATACATTTGAGAACATAATGCTCAGACATGACTCAATTTATATTTCAAACCTGGAGGAGGATACATTACTCGATGATAAAGATCCAGGAGGAAGAGCCAGTATAGGCTCTACTTTAATGTGGGGTGGGGGGCATGAGCCTTCATATGCATGGGGCTGCTGGGGTCTTTGTTTTTTCCCCACTAAGCCCTCCCTTATCCCTCCCCAGGAAGTGGTCCTGAGAAACATCCCACAAGAACCCCTATCAGGGCTGTCGGAAGGGTGGGCGAGCCCCACTCTACCTTCAGGATTCCTCTGCAGATCTCTCTCTGGGTGTGTGATACCTTTTTGTCCCTTGCCAGATGAGTGGATGCATGCTGACGTAAGGGTGCACCAGAGGAACCACTTATTCCTTCCCTCATGACATGCCTTCCCCTGAGACAGATGCCTGAACCCCATGTCGCTGGTCAGAACCAGGCATTCCAGGTTTTGGTCTCTGGATGTCAGGCGGTAGCACTACCACGGCGCTAGCTGGCCAACTAAGTTATTTGCTTTAAAAATCCCCTTTTTGGCACTACTGCTCATGATGCCAACGACCTGAGTTTGTGAGCAAATGTGGGAGTTGAAGGGCCGACCAGGGGAAGGAGGATCAAGTGTCCAAGGGACTGCTCTCCTCCTCTGGGGTGGGCGGGTGGGAACGGCACCCGACATTACCCTGACCCCTAGCAGCGGCTCAGGGTCAGACCGCTGGGACTGCATGCAGGGGGATGGTGGCAAGGCAGATGTTTGGCATGCTGCATAATGAATCATGCATAGCTTGGCCATTGGCATCATTGTACGCCACCTACTGCACGCTGTGGGGAAGGGAGGAACACGGAAAAAGCAGCCTGGCTGGCAGAATGATACTGACCCTTCACAGGCCCTGCGCTGGCGACATAGCATGGCTCCCACCAGATCCTGTCCAGCGTGTCAAGCAGTGGCTCGGCACCACCCTCCCCACCCATGGGCCGGGGGGGTAAGCCATGGGGGAAAGATGGAAACAAGTAAGTCCAGGAGATGTCGGTTGACAGGGCTGGGGGGGGGTTCAGAGGGGAGAGACTCTAGCCAGGGAGGGAGAAAAGGGATTAAGTGGGGGGAAAAAAGTCCCCTTTTCTATTCTGTCCACACTCTGGCAGTATCCTTTCCCCTTTAAATTCAGCCGGAACGTCTTCAAGCTGACTCCTCCCACCCACCTGGGTGGTAACTCCCTCAGCACTGCCCCGTGATGTCAGATCTTCCTTTCTCACTGGAAGAAGATTCCCTCCTTACCGCTCCTGAGCTGAGAAGACCCTTTGCTTAAATTTCTTCAAAACCTAATAAAAACTTTGTCTTCAGGCTTTTTCTTCACTCCGCCGACATGTACAACGCAAAATCGACTCAGGTTCTGGAAATGTGTTTGCGGATCGATAATGCCCCAGACACATCCGCACACCTTGTACATTTATTGCCTGAGCCATGAGCATGATCCTCAGGCCTGCATCTTTTGCCGCTTACTTCTCCGGCATCTGAGCGATTGGTACCCACTGGTCAAATCTAAAGATACCCGTCTGGTGGTCTCCGCGGCTGTGAGGTCCACTAAGCAACATGCGGTTTTCGAGGAGGCAGCAGCCCAGGCCGTGGCTCAGCTCAGTCCTCCTTGGCTTCGGCTATTTTGCCACTCCCTTTGGGCGCCTCCTTTTTGGGGGTGTTTAAGGACTTGTGCCAGGCCCTTCCAACCCATGGGCAGGGCCCCTCGTCGATGCACAAGTTGAAATCTAAAAAGAGTCTGAAAAACCAGTCTCACCATTGATTATGGGATTGGGAACACTCTTGGGCTCCCGATTCCTGTGCTTCTCAGGAAGTTTCAACCTTGGTCGAATCCTCAGCCCAGGCCACTGGCTCCATGGTATGCCTGTCGGGCCAGTTGGGCAAGATGCAGGTCAATCTCCTGGCCGAGATTTTTCTTGAGCCTTTCGACCCATTGTCACCCAAAGTGGCCAGTACCTCCTTATCAAGGAATCCGGTCTTCCCTCAGACCCAGGGAGGGATGGATCAGTCCACTGGCCCTCCACCTTTCATTGAAGACCAGGAACTGGAGGTGACCCGGCTCTCACCGGCCCCTCTCAGGCCCGCCATTGGTCCCCCTGATGATGGCAGTCCCAGTCTCTGTCCCATGGGTCGAGTGGCTCGCGTCGATATTGGCGCTTCCGCTCTCGACACTCGGGCAAGCGGTGCCACCACTATTCTTTGTTCTCGTCCTCCTCGGGTGAGGAGAGGTTTTGGCGCAAGTTGCTTGGACGCTGCAAGGACTTAATGTGGCAACAACTGGTGTTCGCTGGGATGAAGCCTGTGCTGGCTTCTACCCTGACCATCACTTGGCTCTCACCACAGAGGCCGACACCTTCTTTGCCCCCGCAGGAGCAGACCCATAAAACGGTCCGGGCTTGGACTCCTCTGACTTCTCCACTGATTCTGGTAGAGCCGCCCCCGAAACAGCTGATGACTGGCACTCTGACTAAGGAGGCTTGGCCGGCCTCAGGTCTTCCCCATCGGCTGTCTGTCATCATCACCCCGGACCATCCGCGGATTCAGGCGGTCGACTCCTCTTTGACGACTCTTGGAAGTCGGAGGGTTCCTCCTTACACACCTGTCTGGTGGACATAGAGTCTTCAGGGGGTCTCTTGACAGAGAGGGTTTTGCTTCCTTTATGGGCCTCCTCCATCTCATCTCTTAGTCGACAGGTCTCCAGATGGAACCCATTCAGAAGCAGGCTTGGTACCCACTTACCGAGATTTTGGATTGGGGTGATTCCCCTGAACAAGCCTTCCCAGTGGCAAAGGCCATCCTTGGCCCTGCCTTGGAGCTGTGGCAGCATCCTGCCTCCTGCCTGCATCTTTGGCCAGGATGGCCCGCAAGTTTGTGGTGTCCATTGGCTCCCTTCCGGGGCTCAAAGAACACACCTCAGCTGAGAGCTTCATGGCCGATTCTGTGTTTCAGCACTCTGGCAATGTGAGAGACGTTGGCAAGCTGCCCGATAAGGAGTCCAAGAAATTGGACTGTGCAGTCAAGGTCTGTGCTGCCTCTTCACTTGGCCTCTGCCAGGCAAGCCCGGCCCTTCTGATGGCCCACTTTTCCCATGCCCTGTTGGGCACTCTTGATAGGGTGCTTCCCCATCTCCCAACAGGCCTTCAGACTACAGTCAAGCAGATCCAGGACTGGGGCCGGTCTGTAGCTAAACAGCTCCAGACAGCCATGAATATTGGCAATTCCTGCATTTGGTCTGTGGCGACCACAGTGGCCATGCGCTGCAGGGCTTGGCTGCAGATCTTGACCTTTATGGTAGATATCCAGCACAAGCTGATGGATGTTCCCTTCCTGGGCACCGACCTGTTAGGGCCAGGGGTCAAGAGGCACCTTGCGTGCACTGAGAAGTCCAGTGCTACCTTGGACTCCATGATATCCACCCAGAAGGACCCCAAGGGCTCCAAACAGCAGAAAAAGAAGCCTTTTGGTCCACCTCCTCTCCTTCGGCCAAACCAGCTCAGCCCCAAACTGGGCAGCAGGTTCAGGCCTGGTGACCTTGGCCGAAGTCAGTGGCCTCAGTTGTCTGCAAGCCCAGAGGAAGAGGTGATGGTGGTTCCTCAGCTGGGCCCTCCTCTGCCTCCAAGCCTGCCCAGTAAGAGGATGAAGGGTGCCTCCCTCATGCCTGTCACACCACCCCTGGGTCCTCCCGTGGGAGGCTGGCTCTGCCACTTCCTTTCCGCCTGGTCCACTGTCACCACAGACAGGTGGGTTCTTGAAGTGGTCAGCCAGGGTGTGCCTCTGGAATTCGAGCAGTACCCTCCTTGCCGAGCCCATGCCCCATGGGAGGACTTCGTGTCTGCAGACATTCTGTCGGCCTTTTGGGACATCGCCCAGCTCCTCCAAGGAGGGCATGGCTCCAGTTGTGAACCCCCTGGAACACTCAGGGTTTGTTTCCAGGTACTTCCTGGTGCCATAACGGAATGGGGGGGGCTGGTGTCCCATCTTAGATCTACATGACCTGAACAAGTTCATCAGGCTGCGCAGCTTCAGGATGATAACTCTGTCCCAGATCATACCATCTCTCAAGCAAAACATGTGGCTCTGCTCCCTGGATCTTCAGGATGAGTTCTTTCATGTCCCGATCCATCTGTCACAGCAATGGTTCCTCCACTTCCGAGTAGAGGGGATTCTCTATGATATCCAGGCCATGCTATTCGGCCTGTCCTTGGCCCCCAGGGTCCTCACCAAGTGCATTGCAGTGGTGGCAGCTTACCTGGGGCGCCAAGGGGTCCGGGTTTACCCATACCTGATAGATAGATAGATATATAGATATATAGATAGATAGAAACTTTATTTATATAGTGCCCCTCCCCGAAGGTTCGTCGCGTTTAACAATATTTAAAAACAATCCATACATAACACACTTCAAAACATAATGCAGAGATCAATATAAAATTCTGTCTATCGTTATCATCTTATCTAGTCTCTGTCATCTCGCTAAAGTGACCAATGACTGGCTACATAGACTGGATGCTAAAAACTTCGTGTGCGCAGTTTTTTTGGACCTAAGCAAGGCCTTTGATACTGTAGACCACAATCTGCTTCTTACATCCCTCAGGAACATTGGCCTGGACCAACACTCCCAAAAGTGGTTCTCTAATTACCTTACAGGCTGGTACCAGCAGGTCAAGCCAGAAGGGGAATTTTCTCCCTTAAAACCTGTAATGAGAGGAGTTCCTCAGGGTCCCATATTGGGTCCTCTACTATTCGCAATTTATATTAACAGAATTAATGACAACATCAAAGCTGCCAACATTCACCTCTTCGTTGTCGACACAGTGCTCTACTCCGAAGGACCCTCTCCTACTGCCACATGCGATGATCTGCAGCGAGATTTTAATCAGCTGCAATTACAACTGTTAGACCAGAAACTATTAGTAAATGCAAAAAAGACCAAAGCAATGCTATTCTCGCCTCGCGCATATGATGCCACGTCCATAACATCCCCTCACATCACTACCCCTCTGGGAGAACCCTTGGAATACGTGTCTAAGTTCAATACCTGGGTGTCTGGACTGATCAAAGGCTGTCCTTTAATGACCACATAGAAGAGCTGCTAAAAAAGCTCAGGCAGAGACTAGGTCTTTTTTACAGGATAAGCCAGTTCCTGACAAGAGAGGCCAATATGACTCTGGTTCAGTCCACTCTTCTTTCCCTTCTTGACTACGCAGACTTCTTGTACTGTCAGGGCCTGACCGCTGCACTCTCAAAGCTAGATACCCTTTACCACAGAGCTCTAAGATTTATCACTGGTCTCCCTTACTCGACCCATCATTGTTCTTTATATACAGCAGTGGGATGGTCATCTCTTAAGTACAGACGGCAGAGAAATGCAGCCATTTGGATGTTCAGAGCCATTTCTAGTAGGCTGCCCCAATATATATCAGATTGTTTGCCATTATGTACAGTAGGCAAGTACTCATTAAGAAGCACCTCCTATATTTCGCTATTTGTACCCAAGGTGAGATCTCGCTCCGGTAGGGCTTCAATAAGTTATATGCGCCCCCTACTATGGAATATGATACAAAGATCCTTGAAACTGGTCCACCCTTTGTCAGTGGCTGCTTTCAAAACAAGCTATGCTTTCTTCTTCAGTGAATCCTGTAATTGTTATCATTGAACCTGTCCTGTTCCCGCTATGGAGAACTGGGGTCAAAATGCTGGTTATACGCTTTTCTGTCTTCCCCTCCCACACCTCTAGCACTTACCAGTATTCTCTATCTACTCATTGATTGATCTCCATCCCAACTTGGCTTATGTGCTTAGCACCAAATCTTTCTCTAAGACCATAGTACCACCTGGCCCCCCACCCTCCGGTTACCTCCTATCAGGTATATGCTCCAAAGATCTGCTCCTTTGAACCAGTACTCTTAGGCTTTTCAACTTCCTCTCCCCTCGGTTACCCCTACCTAGCTCATGCTCTAAAAACTGCTCTAGTGCCTCAGTACTTTCTAGGCTTCTCTGCCTCCTCACTTACTGGCACTTCCTCTCCATACCTTTTTTCTGCTCTACCTTCCTCCACTGGTCACCATCCTAACATCCGGTGTTGTACTATTTTCCCTGCTCCCTCCTCTGTTAGCTTTTGGCTTTTATACTTTTACTTGGGTACAGTTATCTCAACCAGCGCACTGACCTCTGAAATGTCTATACACTGTAAATATTATGTCTAGTCCTGCTGATTATATCATTTAGTCTGGCCTTGACCAATGAAATGTTTATACATTGTAAATATCTTGTCTAGTCCTGCTGATTGTATCACTTAGTCTCTGTAATCCTATGCTAGTTTACCAATTGCCATTTGTCCAATGTACTTTATGACTATATGTTCTATCCAGGTCCATCTTGAAAATGAGCGTTGCCCAATGATGTTCGCCTGGTAAAATACAGATTTTGATTGATTGATTAATTAAAACAACTCAATAATAAAACAGCAGTCAGATCATTTTTCAATCTTCAGCTTAAATCAAACACCTGATTAAATTGGAGCATTTTTAATCTGCTTTTAAAGGTTTCCGCCAAGGATGCCTCCCTTAGATGTCTCAGCAAGGAGTTCCACAGGGTCGGTGCAGCAAATGAGAATGCATGGTCACCAGAATGCCGCAACCTAGCCCTGGGAACCACAAAGAGGCAACCCTCGGAGGAATGGAGAACCCGACTGGACGACTGGCTGATCGCAGGTCCCTCCAGGCAGGAGGTGGAGTGTTCCAAGGACCTGGCCCTCCAGACCTGGTCAATGAGGCCAAGTCGGAACTTGTGTCTTGCAGGTGATCAGCTTTATCGGAGCAGAGCTCGACTCTTGCAAAGCCAGGGCTCGGCTCCCAGCAGATAGGGCGGAGGCTCTCTCCTTCTTTGCCCGATCATTTTAGATTGGGCAATTGCACCCTGCCTGGGACTTCCTGCACCTCCTGGGATACATGGTGGCTTGCACCAGTGTGGTCCATTAGGCCCACTGGAGAATGCGCTCTCTGTAGTGGGAGCTGGTGGGCCAATGGTCTCAGTGCAGGGGCCACTCCGACCAGCCAGTCAGTGTGAGGCAACTGATGTGGGATGCCTTCCAGTTGTGGATAGTCCCGGAATATCTGCAGGAAGGTATTCCATTTGTCCGCCCAGAGCCAACGGTCATCCTGACAACTGATGCCTCTCTCATGGGCTGGGGGTGTCCACCTGGGGGAACAGAGTCTATGGGCTCTGGACCCCCGAGGAGTGCCACATCAACCTGCTGGAGCTCAGGGCAGTTTGGCTGGCACTGACTGTTTTTCCCCACACATTTGGGGTCAGGTAGCTCAGGTCCAGATGGACATGTGCTACCTCAACAAGCAGGGCGGGACACACTCCCTTCCTTTATGCAGGGAAGCTCTCCATGTGTGGACCCTTGTGCGCAGCCTGGAGGCCAATCTCTTGGCCATCCATGTGGCCGGTGTCTCCAACCAGTTGGTAGATGCTCTAAGACATGTAGGTGAGGCATCTCACAAGTGGTCTCTCCACCCAGAGGTAGAACACAGTCTGTTCTCCCAGTGGGGCACACCTCTGGTGGACCTGTTTGCCTCCCGGGAGAATGCAAAGCTGAGGCTGTATTGTGCCCATTCCCCTCAGTAGGAAACACTGCAGGGGGATGCCTTCTTGAGGCCTTGGATCCCGGCCCTTCGCTATGCCTTCCCCTCCATTTCTCTTGATCCACAAGGTATTGCTCAAGGCAAGGAGTGACATGGCATGGATGATCCTGGTTGCTCCAGACTGGCCACGCCAGTTTTGGTACCCCGTTCTCCCCAGCAGCAGGCTCCCGAGGCTTCTTTCTCTCCACCCGGACCTGCTTTCCATCAATTAGGGGAAGGTACTCTATTCAGACCTTCAATCCCTGCACCTGACAGCCTGGTTCCTGAGCGGCTAGAGTGCCAGACTTTGGGTTTCTCTGAAGATGTCCTCACCATGGTTGAGGCTTCACAGGAGTCGATCAGGAAATGGTATGCCTTCAAATGGAAGAGCTTCTCCATTTGGTGTCAGGGCGAGGGGCTGGACCCTTTGTCTTGTCTGGTGGCTAGCATCCTTGACTACTTTTGGTCCCTCTCTTAGTCGGGCCTTCGGTCGATGACCCTTAAGGTGCACCTAGCAGCCATATCTGCTTACTGGGCGTGGACCAGTCAGCCATTGGTGGCGCAGGAGAAAGTAGTCTGACATTCTTCAAAGGCCTTGACCACATTTCCTCTCCGGTGCATGAACCACCATGGGACTTGTTTCTGGTGTTGGCAAAGCTCATGGGCAAGCCATTTGAACTGATGCACAGGTGTGAGGTGTCACACCTGTCATGGAAGACCGTCTTCCTGGTGGCTATCACGTCAACCAGAAGGATCAGTGAGCTCCAGGCACTCTTGGTGGATTCTCCTTGCCTGGTCTTCCACAGGGACAAGATTATCCTTTGCCCCAACTGGAAGTTCATCCTGAAGGTTGTGTCTGAGTTTTACCTTAACCAGGTGATTAATCTCCTGGTGTACTTCACCAAGCACACCTTGGAGGCCTAGCTCAGGCTCCATACCTTGTACCTGCAGCGAGTGCTTGCTTACTATAAGGAGCACACGGCTGGAGTTTGGAAGAGATTCACTAGCTATTTGTTACCTACGCTGAAGCCGCACCTGGCAGACAGGCAGCTGAGCGGACGATTGGCAGGTGGATTTTATCCTGCATCAACCTCTGCTATAGGCTGGCAGGTAGGGAACCTGCTGTAGGGCTTAGGGCTCATTCCACCTGCCGTACCACTGCCTTGGTGGCTGCTTCCAGGGATGTCCCTATCCAGGAAATCTGCATGACTGCTACCTGGAGGTCAGCACACACCTTCATTTCCCAGTACCACATCAATCTTGAGTCACACTGGGATGCTGGTTTTGGGACCTCAGTTCTCCAATCCTTGTTTCCGCAAGTAGGGGGTGTGCGCCTTGCCCCCTCCTCCCGAAGAACTGCTAGGAGTCTGCCAGAGTGTGGATAGAACACTATAGCCACGTCCCCAGAAAAACAGGTTACTCACCTGTAACAGTAGATCTTACTTCGAGAGGGCTCTTGCAGTAGGTAATTACATATAGGACTGACGCCGGCCGGCGGCAGGACCCCACGGAAAAACTTCTAGCTAGCAGTCCCTGGCGAGGACCGCCTACGCCAGGTGACCGCATCATGCGACATCGGTATAAAGGGCGGTCCCAGATCTTCGCCTATCGTTCTTTTCTCTCGTCAATTAGTTGCTGCAGCGCCATGGTAAAGTTCGCGGGCGGTCAGCCCTATTCTTTCGTCGGTTTTACCGAAAATTATAAGTATTTTTTCTTCCTATCGTCAGGTCATTGTCGCTGTATGTCGTCCCCTACACCCTCCAAGCACAAAAACAAGTGCAACTCGTGTGGCACCCAACTGCCACACAAGGACAGCCATTCCCTCTGCCTCTTCTGCCTAGGCCCCGACCACCCGGTCGACAAGTGCCTGCATTGCCTTCACTTCAACGCGGCCTCCCGCAGCTGCCAGGCCCCCCCACCCAAAAAAGCAGCGGTTGCCCCAGCTGCGGAGCTGCTGCCCCACACCACCTGACTCCTCCCCTCTCCCACCGCCTCCGGCCACACCAGAGGAACCGGTAGGAGGGAGGTTCTCCCTCCACCTTCTGGGTTGGGAGAGGATAACAACTGATTCATGGGTGCTTCAGATTATAGCGGAAGGGCACTCTATAGAGTTTCTACAGAAACCACCCTGCCACCCCCCTCTGAAGTCGTCCTACGAAAGGGACCATCTTCCTTTGGTCCGGGAAGAAATCTCTGCCCTCCTCGCGAAGCAGGCCATAGAGCCTGTTCCCCTTCACCTTCAAGGGACGGGTTACTATTCCCATTTCTTCCTGGTCCCAAAGAAGACGGGGAGATCTCAGACCCATTCTCGATCTCAGCTCTTTGAACCTTTACGTGGAATACAAAAGGTTCAGGATGCTCTCCCTACAGACCCTTCTACCCCTCCTTCGGCTGGGTCAATGGCTTTGTGCGCTGGATATGCAGGATGCATATCTGCACATCTCCATTCGCCCTTCTCATTGCAAGTACCTTCGGTTTGCTTTCCAGGGGGACCATTACCAGTTCCGGGCACTCCCGTTTGGTCTTTTCTCGGTACTCTGAGTCTTTGCCAAATGCCTGGTTGTGGTAGCGGCCCACCTGCATACGATGGGAGTTCAGGTGTTCCCTAACCTGGACGACTGGCTCCTGGCTGCCTCATCCAGGGAGGAGCTCCTGCATTTTCTCTCCCTCACCCAGCAGGTTTTCACTTGCCTGGGTATTACCATCAACCATTCCAAGTCTCATCTGGATCCCTCCCAGAGACTACAGTTTAGCGAAGGCTATCCTCGATACGACGGTTAGCAAGGCCTTCCTGCCTCCGGACAGGGCAGCCTCTCTTCAGTCACAGATTTCCCTGCTATCAGAATGCAGAAAGGTTCCGGCGAGGTCGTTTCTCCATCTTCTGGGGCTCATGGCAGCCGCCATCCCGACAGTTCCCCGCGCTCGGCTCCACATGAGGATCTCTCAGTGGACTCTTCGCTCCCAATGGGATCAACTTTTAGACGACCTAGATCATCTAGTTCTGATCTCCTCGCCGATGGCTCAAGACTTGCAATGGTGGATGGTTCGAGAGAACCTATTTCAGGGGGTCCCCTTCTGTCATCTTCCCTCCTCCCAGACTCTGACCACAGACGCATCAGGCGAAGGTTGGGGAGCCCATCTGGGTCTCACCGAACCCAGAGATTATGGTCCAGATTGGAACTAGCTGTCCACATCAATGTGCTGGAGCTTTGAGCAGTACTGTATGCTCTCCAAGCCCTTCACCAATGCATTCTTCCCGGTCACCTAGCCATCCAGACGGACAACATGTGCATGGTGTGGTACATCAGCAAGCAGGGAGGGACTCGATCCTACCCTCTATGCAGGGAAGCAATGAGGGTTTGGGACTGGGCAGCTCAACACAACCTTCACCTCACAGCGATTCATGTTCCAGGAGTCGACAATACCCTGGCAGACAAGCTAAGTCGCTCCTCTGCCCTGCCACACAAGTGGGAGTTGGACCAAAAGGTCCTAAATCACATCTTCCACCTTTGAGGGACTCCACTGTTCACCTCTTCCCAAAACGCAAAACTTCCCAACTTTTGCTCGCTCGTTCCAAAGCGAGGCGCTTTCTGGAATGATGCTCTGTCTCTAAGCTGGAAGGGCAGATTCGTCTGTGCTTTTCCCCCAATTCCTCTGGTCCCTCATGTGTTGCAGAAACTATCAACAGAAGGAGCGAGAATGATTCTGATCGCTCCTTTCTGGCCCAGGCAAATCTGGTTCTCTCTTCTACAACAATACTCAGAGGTTCCTCCTCTTCCTCTTCCTTCATCTTGAGGTTTGCTGACCCAGGATCAGGGGACCCTGGTCCATCCGGGTCTCAAGTCCCTACAACTTCATGCCTGGCTCCTGCAGACCTAGCTCAGTCTTGCTTTGGTGTCTCTCCAAAGGTGGCGGAGATTCTGGTGGAGGCTAGGAAACCCTCCACTAGGTCCACTTATGCCATGAAATGGAAGAGATTTTCTATTTGGGCCGCCTCTAGGAACGTGGAGCCTTTCTCCTGTTCAGTGGCCGTTCTGCTGGAATATTTACATCACCTCTTCGACCTGGGTCTCAGCCATTCCTCCTTGAAAGTGCACATGGCCGCTATTTCAGCGTACCATGTTTCTTTCGCAGATAAAGCATTTGCCCAATTAGAGGTCTCTAAGACCTTTCTTAGAGGGGTCCTTCATTTGAGGCCCCCCGTCCGGACTCCTGCTCCCCCTTGGGACTTGAACTTTGTTCTCGAGAAACTTACCCTTCCTCCCTTCGAACCTGTAGCCTCCACAGATCTGAAGTTTCTTTCGTGGAAGACGCTTTTCTTGGTGGCCATTACTTCCGCTTGAAGAATTTCTGAGCTCCAGGCCCTTATGTGTAAAATCCCATACCTGATCTTTCACAAAGAATGAGTGGCTCTTCGCACGAACCCTAAGTTTCTACCTAAAGTGGTAGCAGAGTCTACCTTAAATCAGTCTATAGAGTTACCTGCCTTTTTCACGCAGTACTCCAACCAAGGAGAATATTTACTCCATACCATGGATGTTCACCGGAATTCTGAGATACTACACCGACAGGACGAAGGATCTCAGAAAGACTGATCAGTTATTTGTCTCCTTTGCTCACAAAAGGGAAGGCAATGCTGTTTCCAAGCAATGCCTGTCAAAGTGGTTAGCTCATTGCATCACTTTCTGTTATGACAAGTACAAGACCCTCCCGGGTCAGGTTAGAGGTCACTCCACATGAGGAGTAGCGGCCTCTGCGGCTTGTTTCAAGAATGTGTCTGCGGCAGACATATGCGCTGCCACCACCTGGACTTCCGTCCATACCTTTATGAAACACTACAGTTTGGACATTGCCTCTCGCCATAGAGCAGGCTTCAGGCTAACTGTTTTGCAAGGGCCTCCTGTCTTGAGGCCTGCAAGGCTTCTGCTACTTACAGGAGTAGTTTCCTCCTCCCGGTGCCTTTTATTTGTTCCAGACTGCTTGGGATTCAGTCCTGTATGTAATTACCTACTGCAAGAGCCCTCTCGAAGTAAGATAGTACAGTTACGTAAGAACTTACCGTAACAGTAGATCTTCGAGAGAGGCTCTTGCAGTAGGTAATACCTTCCCGCCCTCCATCCCCCTAGGCTTTTTCAGCTCTTTTTCCAGGAATGGAAACATCTGCTTCTCTCTTGTCTGGGCCTTCCGGGCCTGTGGCGGGAAAGAACTGGAAGGCGGGCGTCTGGGACCGCCCCTTTATACCGACATCGCATGACGCCGGTCACCTGACCTGGGGGCGGTCCCTCGCCAGGGACTGCTAGCTAGAAATATTTCCATGGGGTCCTGCCACCGGCCGGGGTCAGTCCTATATGTAATTACCTACTGCAAGAGCCTCTCTCGAAGATCTACTGTTACGGTAAGTTCTTACGTAACTGTACTTTCGAGGAGTGGTATATGTTGTTCATCCACACGAACCCACCCAGTCTCCCCTGACAAGTGGCACACCGCTTCTGCTTCCAGCAGGCAAGATCTGACGTCACGGGGCGGTGTTGAGGGAGTTACCACCCAGGTGGGTGGGAGGAGCCAGCTTGAAGACATTCTGGCTGAATTTAAAGGGGAAAGGATACTGCCAGAGTGTGGATGAACACCATATACCACTCCTAGAACTACTGTTACCAGTGAGTCACCTGTTTTTTGTGTATCTCACAAATTGACCTAAGAGCCGGGGCAGACCAGTATATTTAACGAAATGACTTAGACTTGCTGAAGTAATCCTTTCACACAGTGTAGGTGTTCTGTGTAAATGGGCTTCATCTGTAGAGGAGCTGCTTCAGTGAGCAAGCCTGTTGGCACAGTGGTAGCGCTAACATATGTGATGACAGAGACCCAAGTTCGGGAATAAACCTGGATTGTCGGGGGGGGCAGCAAGGATTGGAGAAGGACTGAGCATCCTATAAGATGCTCTCCTTCTCTGAGGTGGGAGGCTGTCTGCTGCCACTCCCCAGACATGGTGCACCTGGCTGGGGGGGGGGTACTGGTGGATGCCGCACAGCAGCATATTCCTGCGTGCACATGCACACCCTAGTCATTGGTGTCACATAGGTATGGGAAAACCAGAAAATGTGAAAAGTACCACGCAGACCCTGCACCACCGACTCAACACCCTCTTCCACGAAACTTCAGACATCGAAGACATTTAGGTCCCCCACCACCACCACCACCGAAGACCCTTCCATAGAAGGTTAACTGTGGAGGAAGAGGGCAAGGGAGTAATCCTGCAAGAGGGTGGGGGATGGGCCTCCAGTCGAATGGGGTTAGATCAGTGAGACGGAGCATAATAGTAATCCAAAAACAGAATAAAAAGGGGGCATTGCTGGCCCAGTGGCGTGGAGGACTGAGGCACTGGCGCCTTACCTCCTGCCACACCGGCCACTGTTCGGTAGCGAGCGACGATGTTGCTGGGGTCAGCCGAGGGAAGGATTGAGCGCCTGACGCTGCTCTTTTTTCCTGGGGGGAGGGGATGTGCACGTTCCGTCGAATGAGTGCCACCCGGTGGAAGCCAGATGATAGTGTGGGTCAAAGACGACAGTGAAAGGGAGGGCTGCAGGACTCCATGTGTTTGCGTGCCCCAGTATAGGGAAGCAGGGAGAAAACAGAAAAGAGACGGCTCCAACTTTGTGAAGCCCTGCCAATGCCCCCCACCCAACTCTCATGTTGCCAAGTCGACCACCTTGACTTACCAGGAGAGAAATGGTCGGGCTTGTAATACACAGGGTGGGGGAGATAGTGACAGGGCTGATAGCTGCCTGAGCCAACCTGCCTGAGACAAAAAACCTCTATGGAAAAAACAAAAAGGGGGGGGGGAAGCATGTTTAGTTGCAGCCTGCTTTGTGATCAGATTGTTTATTGTCCTTTAGTCCTGTGATACGCTGGCAGTGTGTCTCACTGCCATCGGGGACACCTGAGTGGTCAGCGCCAACCCAACTGCCGGTCCCAGCTGAAGGAATCCTGAAGGGATGCAGAGCCCATGTGCTCAGACTGAGGGGGGCTACTAACAGTGCATGTCAGAAGCACCTCTCTGCAGTAGGAAAATGGGCAGGACATGCCACTGTCTGTGCCTGTCCCCCCACCCAGGACATTGTGGCAAGCTAATGTCAGGGTAGTGGTCAAGACAGACCACTTAAGCAGGGAGGATATGCCTAGCTATTACAAATGATGCTCTCTAGGGATGCCCTTGTCACAGGGCCAGGTGTGCTTCCTGGGTAGCTGCTGCTGGGATAGTAATGTGGTGGAGACATGCCCATCTCTGGTTCCACTGCACCGTGGTGTCTTGCAGTGTTATTTGGGTGGGGAGCTTGGGGAGGTGACCAGTTTTCCATCAGGAAGATGACTCCCAGGTGAGCTGAGCATGGAGGAGCTAGGAGAATGGTTGGCAGAGCAGATGGTGGTAAAAAGTGAATGGAAAAAAAGGCTTGTTTTCTGTCTTGCAGCGTATATCCCTGATGGGTGCTACAACTACATGACAATGTCATCTGATGATCACATTCAGAACCTGACTCAGCAGACGACAACTTTTAGCTCCTTTGCCTTCTGCCAGCTGGCATACTCCCACGTGACTGTAGGTATATTTTGAACCTGCATTTTTTTGTGTGCTCCAAGCTGTACCTCTTGCTTTATATATATTTTAAAAGGCTCAATCAAATTTTTTCTATATAGATTTTTATCCTTCTTGTGCGCCACGGCGGCTTGCTCTGCCATGTCCCTATCACCCTCATCTATCTGCTGTCCTCTGGTTTCACCAAGCCACATACCCCCATGGATTGCTCCCCTGTGGCGGGGCTGGGAAAGGGAGGGCCATCCTCCCCCCACCTGGTGATCCTGCGTCCAGTTTGTGGGTCCAGCGGACCGGCGACAGAGAGGAACAAGGGCTGGCAGGCAGGGCTTCATGAAGCCCGCGACCGCCATTTTCCTCAGGATTTTTCCCTGCCACGGCAGCCGTAAGTGCATGCGCATGGAAGTGCACACGCAGTATGTAACCACAGCCTTACACTGTGCTGCTCTACTGTGGCACTGCCACCTGGCCTCTACCAGATGGCAGCCATGGAGTGAGACAGCAGATCCTCTCCCCCCCCACCCCGGGAGAGGAGAAAAGTCCATCAGACACTCAATGCTGTTCCCATTGACCCCCGGCAACCAGTGCTCGTTCCTGAACACAGGTCGCCAGCGTGGCTGGAGATAAGGCATTGAATGCCTCAGCCTCCACACCACTGGGAAGGCTTCAACATTTCATTCTTAATGAATGTGTTTTATTATAATTCATACATCATTCTTAGCCGATCAGGGTTGTACATTTCTAACCATTCCAGGTACTCTTACATCCGTAAGAGGCTGTCTGATGCAAACAGTTCTAAAATTCTGAAATTCTCAGTTCAATTGATACTCAATTTTCCACAAAGGGGAGTAGAGCAACACCTGGTGGGGGCTTAGTGGAGATGCCACTGGCAATGTGGATAACCACTTGTTGCCTGACGTCTCCTCTCCCAGGAGCATTATGCATTCATGCAACAGGAGGGTGCGGGGACAAAACTGACAAAAGGATCTCCATTGGACACAAACTGACATTGAGCAGAGGGCTACCCATGTCCACCAGACATGCTGAGTGAGTGGCTCCCCCCACAGACCGTGGCTTCGTGATCCTGAGCCTGCCCTGGAGTACGCTGCAGGGGGCACCTGGAAATGGGGACCCTGTTCCAGGGGTAAGCTGGTGGGAAACGGGCATGGCTGGAAGGGAGACCACACCAACTAGGATGGAGACCCTGTACGGGAACTAGAGGAAGGCACCAACAAAAGAAAGGCACAATGTAAATAAAGAAAGTGAATAAAAATAGAAATGGAAGAGAAAAAACTCTTAATAATTTGACTCCTGGGGTGACTTTCATGCCAATGAAAATTTTATCTAAATGAAGTTACTTATCTTGGTTGAAACCAGAGTGCGACCACTGTTGACCCCTTCCGGTATGCTATATCTGTGGGACCAAAAATCCTATTCTTATGCTCTCCATTAAGTATTCTCTATATAGTTAGCATCCCGGGGGGGATCTGGAGAATGTCTTCCATCCTCTGCATAATCCAACACATGAAACTTGGCGTAAAAATATACAATAAAGAGCCCCTGATACAATTGGGATAGGCAAGTCACACAAGGGTGTTGCCTGCCCCAGGAGCTAAATAAACCATTTCAAACCACTTTTCTCACAGTATTTGGGATTTCTGCCTTTTAATGTTTCACAAACCTGCACTGTCTCATGCTGCAGCTCCACCCCCAAACCAGCAGTCCGAGGAGCCTAAGTGCGGAACTGGGCTGCATCACGTTCAAAGGATAGTAAAGTAGATTGGGAGAGGGCAGGCAGAAACAGGGTGGAACTGGCAGAATGTACAGTAGCTTTACTAAACTTAGCAGGCCACCTTTTATTGTTTGCTATAGTATATATTAAACACAACACCCTTAAAAATGAAAGGTGGCCTGCAGAGTTTAGTAAAGCTGCTACCTGAATCCTGTAACAACGTTTTTTAAGATGACTTGTTTAGATCCTCAGACAGGCAGCATCCTTCTGTGACTTGGCTGCCCCAGGGTAAAAAGGCTGCATCTGCTGTTTAACACTGGTGTGTGTGTGTGTGTGTGTGTCATGTGTATGGGTGTTTGTGTACATCTGCATGTGTGTGTGCCTGTGTATTTTCATGTGTATATTAGTAAGGGTGTGTGTGCATGTATACATGTTCATGTGTTTGCATGTGTGTGTGCATTTATGCATGTGTAAGTGTGTGTGTGTGTGTGTGTGTAAGTGTGTGTGTGTGTGTGTGTGTGTGTGTGCATATGTGTGCGTGCGTGCATTCGTGTGCATGCTGAGACAGACCCTCTTCTGTTTAATTCTTGCTTTCTGTTGCAGCATCCAGAGTTGCTGAGGGCTGGGTGCTCAGTGGTGAACAGTCTGCTGGAAGGAGAAGTGATGGTGGAATCGCAGAGTGCCATTCAGCACTGCCACCTACAGGTAAAACAATTAACTACACAACAACTTGTATGTTTCTAAATATACTCTTTCTGCTCTTTATCACTGGCATTGCCCCATCAGTCACCCTAACAACCTCCCAACACCGTCATCCCTGCTACTTCCTCATTGTTTGCCTTCTGCGACAGGGTCTTTGAATGGGCACCACCTCAACATCTTGGCAGGTGGGTAGATAGCAGGTGCAGGAGTGCCACCAATGTCATCCTGCAGGTACCGCAAATTTCCACCATTAAATTTCACTAACTAGTACACGCACATCTGAAGAGCCATCTGCCCAGCCCCTGCCATGTTGCACTGCTGCCTGTATTGCAGCGGCTTGAGCCAATCTCCCACCCTCTGGGGCCCCTCGATCTTCCTCCTTCCCCCACTAGTCCTCCAGCTTCCCAGGCTTGTTCCTAAACCCAAGTTACAGATGCCATGAGCACCAGCGTTGCACTGACGCGTTGGCAAGAACAACTTATTTAAATTTCAGTCATCGTTCCCGGGTATGCAGCACATTATGCCTACTTTTCCAGAGTCTATGTAAAACACAGTCATCAAGTATTTCTGACTTTGCGGTGTGCATGTGACATCACAGTGGTTACCATGACAACACTGTGCTCTACAAACACAGTGGTAAGACATCAGTAGGGGAAAATTAGATGTGTTTTTAAAGCAATGGAATACGTTGCTTTTTTAACTTGAAATATTTAAAATGCTGATCATGGAGTGAAGTAAGAAACCTGAAACACTTTAAAATTAAATGCAGTTGCTGTAAACAAATGCTTTTAAACATTTTGTTTAGCAGATAATGGCTATGTAAAGACTTATAGAGAGACTGTGTATCTCTAAGGTGACTCGATACAAAGTGAAGAGGAATGTCTCCTCTCAATGAGTATGTAAGAGGTACAGCAAGGTTTCTGCAGAGCCCAGTTTCTCATAGGTTTTTTTATTCTAAATTTTATGCACCCTCATTCTGGCTCCAGCTGGAACCTCTCGACACCTCCCCCCTGGCCCCACCTACCTGCAATCCATCCGCTCCCACAGAACCTTAGTTTACCTGCATGCAAGGTATGGGGTGGGGGGGATATACACTTGAGTGAACCTAGCGTCAGATGAAGGATGGAGTAGCGGGAACCAGCCTGGATATACCAGAGATCTCTGGAAGGCAGCACTGGGGCACTTTCCATTGCTCAGGTCCCTTGGAAGCTGTCAGCATGTGATAGGGAGTAGCGCAAAGTGCATTGCATGCACAGCGTGGGTCCCTGGCTGACATCTCCCCCCCCACTCAGCACCCTCAGCTGCAATACCGCCTGTGGTCACCAAGGTAGTATATCACCGTAAGGGTAGCACCTTCCCTCCTTCCCCAGAGGATGTGAACAACCTCTGGGATGCTCAGTCCTTCTCCCCTCCGGCCAGCATCCAGTGACCCAAGCTCATTCCTGAACCTGAGTCACCAACATCGTGAACAGTAGCTACCACTACGCTGACGGGCTGGCTTTTTTTCATAGTTTTTAATGTTGAGCTAATGGCCCCTCCCTATTGTTTTCTCAAACCCCCTCTTTACTTAAGAATAGGTGCTCCATTGCTGTGGCTGGTAGGGAAAGGCAAGTGGTTGCCTTTATGACCAACCATGAGCATTGCTGATCCGTGACTCAGAAACGAACTGCTATGCTGTGCGATGCACCACTCTGTTTTTTTTGTTTGTTTGTTTTTTAGTGACTTCATCTTGTCTTTCTAGGGTCCCCTTGAAATTGGGACAGGCTGTCTTCTGATTGGCTTGGATATATCATCATCACAAGCACTGCGGGGCTCTCAGCTCAGTGATGTCATCCTTCAGGGCCACTACATCAGGCTGAGGATATGTGGTTGAAAATCTTTACCCTTTCCGGGCACCAAGATGATTTGCAGGTACAAGACTGTTCATTAACTGTGTATACCAGGGGTTCTCAATTGGTGAGGCCAGCCTCCCTGGGGAGGCCCCAACATGTTCCAGGGGAGGCTCAAGCAAGTCTGAAAAAGTACTGTATTTAAATTTTGGGTTTTATATGTTTTGTGTGAAGAGATGAAGCAAACTGAAAGAGGTTAATAACAGTAGGTGAATTGTAGGCATTTATTTACTAATAGGTGATAGGAAGGTGAAAGAGCCAAGGCTCATTTCAGGTGTACCCAGGAAAGGGTAGAGAGTGAATACATTTCAAAAGGTAACTGAAAAACAATCAAGAAATATACAATAAGCAATTCTGCAAATAAATATGAACAATAAATTAATAACGAGTGGTGGTAATTGATCAATTTGTGAACTGATGGCAGAACAGCTCAAATACAAGGGTTGAGCATAGAAGTGCTAAGAGCAATAGCAGGAAGGAGCAGAGTAATCCCTGAGAAGTTGCTTAGGAGCGGGGAAGGAGGGGAGATGATGGAAGGTCATTTCATAGAGTGGAAACAGAGAAAGTAGTCTGACCCATGAAGGTACTGCAAACAAGGGGTAATGATGGTTCAAAAATGAAAAATAGCAGAGCAAGTAGGTTGGCCTGTGTGTGTGTGTGTGGGGGGTTATAATAAGTTGAATAATAATAATATTTGTTTATTTTATTTGTTACTCAGATAACACTTTTGAGCACAGGAGCTCTTTTCAAAAGTTCCAAGTCAGTATAAGACAAAGAACTGAATGTAAGCCAAGTACTCAAAGGGGTTTCAATTTATTTATGGTGTACTGGGCAAAGTACAGTACGTTATTTTTCTTTGGGGAGGCCCAAGATTATTTCAGTTTTTGGGGGAGGCTCAACATCTTTTCCATGGATTTGGGGAGGCTCACTGTGACAAAGTCTGAGAACTATTGGTGTATACCAATGATGTAGACTCCATAACAGTGGTTTACTGGTGGAGTTGCCCTCTCAGCTTCAGATCAGCACCAGGTCCTCCTTCACATGTCTGGACTTCCACCTTTTTTTTTTCTTTTTCATTAAAAGTTTTTTGTTGAAGTTTGTAAAAACATTATATATGCATTAACTTATGTCATACAGAGCTACTTACAGTACTGTAAAGAGAAACAAATAACGCTTCCTAAGTGATTAATTATAAAGAGGCTGAACCAAAAAGTTGTACAATATTCAACATTTTACAATGAGATCAGATATACTTCTGAACCTATTCCTATATTAACATTGAATTTCTGCCAGTGGCAGGTATCTTAACAAGCTAAGGTAAAAGATTTCTTTGATTTATTTATAGTACCCCATTTTCTTTTCCATATTTATGAAATGCTTCTAAACAGATTCAAAATGTTTCAGTTTATCTAATTATAAATTGCTAATTCTTTCACTGTTTGCAAGTGAAGACAAGAAGGTGTACCATTCTGGTGTAGTGGGTATTTCAGGAAAATTCCAGTTCCTTGAAGAGCTGCTGACATGCTCCAGGCAGGCAACTCATAGTTGCCGGCCCTAGGAGCTATTTAGTCATAAACGGAATTTTCTGGTGCACAGAACAAAAAGTATTTCAGTTTGTAAAGCCTGGCTTGTAACTTCCTGATACAAGCCAAGCGGCCGCCGAGCGTTGCAGCCCTGCCCCTAAAAATAGTTGAATGATGACGTGAGGTAGGGAATAGGGCTACAGGTGATCTATGGAGCAAGTAATGGAATCGGGGGTGGGGGGGCTGCCTAAATGTACTGAGGTTATCTTTGCAGGCATGTATACGTGTATGGGGCTAATATGCATATTCTGTATTAACCCCTTACATGTATACATGACCTGGGTTTCTGACCCCCAGATGCAGCACCCTACACTTCCCTGGTGGTGTTACCACACTGGGAAAAGGTAAGACTATACCTAAGGTCTCTTACAGAGTTTTAAGGGTTCATTTTGGATACCTGGTTAGGTGCTCTTAGGTGAAAGATATCTGGCATCCCCCTGAAGAGCAGATTATCTGAGCCTGCACATTTGGGTATGCTAGCATAAGGTTCACAGTTTGAATCCCCCCAGAACTTGAGACTAAAGGTGATTCGGACCCACAAGCAGACAGGAGGGTTACTCTGTTCTGTTATCTGTTCACAATACTGCGCTTGGAGGTTGGCACTGTGGGAGAGAGGACCTGACCTGCTGAGTGTGTTTGTGACAGATTGGTTGGCAACGGTGCAGATAAATTTGATAACACAAGCTTTAACTGTTCAGTGTGTCAGCTTAATACTGTACAGCTCACTTGCAAAAAAAGGCTGTGATTTATTTATCTTTTAAAAAAGGAAACAGAACTATATCATTTTGCTTACAGTCGAGTTCCTACCTGTTTTATTTTTTCTCAAATGCAAGTTAGAGTAGCCGTAGTCAGGGAAGAAGATGGCTTCCAGCTACAGTGGGCACATTGTAGACTACTTGAGGCAATTGTGCTAGGACAGAGGAGTCCTATATGAGAGGAGAGTCACCAAGCAGACCCTCATGGATGCCCTGATGGTAGCAGATGCCCAGAGTATCGAGTCACAGACTGTGACTGTAAAAGACCAGACCTTGAGCATGGAGGGGCCAGCGGCCAGTGCAGTGTCCAGATCCGGTGAGGATGACAGCAGTGCCAGTGTCAGCGAAGGGTCACAGCAGCATGGGAAGGTCACCAGCATTCTGGAGCCAGAAGCACTCAGGCTGCAGATTGAGTTGCACAGAATGGAGCTGGAGTTCCAGGAGAAGAGGGAGCGAGAACAGCGAGAGGCAGACCATGAAGAGTGTGAGCGCCAGCGAGCCGCAGAGGAGAAGAGGGAGCGAGAACAGAGAAGCAGATCGAGAGAGACGAGCTGCAGAGGAGAAGAGGGAGCATGAACAGTGAGAGGCTGACCAGGAACAGCGGGAGGCTGACCGTGAAGTGCGTGAGTGCCAGCGAGCTGCAGAGAGAAGAGGGAGTGAGAACAGCAAGAAGCTGAACATGAGGAGCGTGCGCGCCAGAGGTTACATGAACTGGAGGAGTTACGATTCCAACCACCAGCACAAGAGCAGGTAAGTGGCTTGGGTTTAACTGGAACTACAGGACTGGGTTACAAATTGAATTCCAAATTGATAGCTGAATTTAAAGAGGGGGAGGATATGGATGCCTTTTTAAATTCCTTTGAAAAAGTTTGTATTCAGGCTAAAATTCCTAGAGGGTCCTGGAGTTTCCAGCTATCCCTGCTACTTACCAGGAAAGCTCAGGATGCATTGGGTCAAATGGACAATGAGGACAGTAATGATTACAGCAAACTTAAAGCTGCACTTTTAAAAAAAGTTTGATTTAATTACTGAAGCATACAGAGCTAAATTCCGTAAGCTCAGGAGAAGCCCTGATATTAGCTACGAGCAGCTAGCCATGAAACGTCATCAGTTTTTAAACCGGTGGGAAGGAATTGAAGGAAACTCTGTAGATAAAATTGAAAATGCTGTTTTGTTAGAACAGTTTTTTGGGGCATGCCCAGCAGAGCTGAAAACCTGACTGGAGGACCGAGATCCCAAAACAGTGCAAGAGGCTGCTGAACCTTGGACCACTATGCCAAGAGCAGACCTGCTCTGAGAGCTAATGAGGCGGGCGGCAGCACAGAAAGGGAAAAGCGTGCCTTCAGGGCAGCTAAAACCTCACTGCCTCCACCGAAACCAGTTAGCCCCAGGTTTCAGAGAAAAGATTTCTCTGAGAAAAGAAATGAATGTTGGGTTTGTAAAGAAACTGGGCATATTGCCAGACAGTGTCCCAAAAGGGTGAGCAATACGCAACATGGGGCTAGGAAAGAAGTGGGTTGTTTGTGTGTCCCAGGAAGCATGCCTGTGAACATGAGGGAACACATGCACCCAGTCACGGTGAATGGTGTACAGACACAAGGGTTAAGGGTCACAGGGACATCCCTGACATTGGCAAAAGGAGATCTGGTAGAGCCTGGTCAGCTTATACCCAATAAATTTGTAACTGTACCAGACTTCACTGGTGAGGAGAAAACATTGCCGCTCGCTAGTGTTCTAGACTGGGGTGAAACAGGGGGAACTGTGCAACAGGTGGCTGTAACCAAAACTTTAGCAGTGGACGTCATCCTTGGCAACAGTCTCAAACAGGGGATGGTGTGTGCAGTTACCCGTAGCCACGCGGGAAGGGGACATTGTAGTTCCCTGGACCCAACAGAAGCCAGTGTGGAAATCCCTGGGAGGCTGATTCCCCAGCCTGTGTCTCCTGATATGGAGACTAATGAAAAGGGGGTAGAAATTTCCTCAGTAGCAGTTAACCACACAGCTACGGAGGGTTACTCAAAAGAAGGAGGGGTGACCCATTGTCAGAGGGTTAGGGATGACAGTGATCCTGAGTGCCCTGACGCTAGAGCTAGGGGCCCTAGTTTAGAGACTGAAGGGGACCTGGTCCATATCTTGGGAATGTGTAAGGAGTTTGCAGCTTCTCAGAAAAGTGACCCTAGTCTAGAGAAGCTGAGGGCTTGGGAAGACTCTGACGAAGCACAGGGAGGTGACGGTAAACATAAGGTTTATTGGGAAAATGGACTGATGTATACTCAGGCTGTGAAGACAGAGAGAGGGGTGATAGGCAGGCAACTTGTCGTTCCCCAGGGGTATCGTGAGCAGTTGCTCAAGATTGCACATGATATTCCCTTGGCTGGTCATCTCGGAATCATGCACACTATGCAGCGGTTGGCCCAGAATTTCTGTTGGCCCAACTTCACCCAGCAGGTGAAGGAGTATTGCAGGTCTTGTTACTGGTGCCAAGAAATAGGGAAGGCAGGTAAGAAAACCCAAGCCTCCCTGCTTCCATTGCCCATAGTGGAGGAGCCATTCCAGAGGGTGGGAATGGATATTGTGGGGCCTTTAAATACCCCCAGCTCCTCCGGGAAGAGGTTCATCCTGACTGGTGGATTATGCCACCCGGTACCCAGAGGCAGTCGTCCTATCCTCACTGAGGACAGACAAAGTGGCAGATGCCTTACTTGGGATTTTCTCCCATGTTGGGTTTCCGCAGGAGATTATCACCGATCGAGGGGGTTCCTTCATGTCAGACCTGATGAAATGTTTGTGGGAGAAGTGTGGGGTGGTGCAGAGATGCACGACACCTTATCACCCGCAAGCCAGTGGGCTTGTGGAAAGATTTAATGGTACCCTGAAGTCAATGCTGCAAGCATTTGCTAAACAGCGTGGGAGGGACTGGGAGAAATATCTTCCCCACCTGTTGTTTGCATACAGGGAGGTGCCCCAAGAGTCGACAGGATTTTCCTCCTTCAAACTCTTATATGGACGCCGGGTACATGGACCCCTAGACTTTGATCCGGGAGGACTGGGAAGGCAAGCATGCCACTCAGGGAACTCCCGTAGTGGATTACGTCCTTAGGTTTAGGGAAAGACTGAAGGAGCTTATGGGGACAGCCCAGAGCAACCTGGCAGCTGCCCAACAGAAACAAAAAGTGTGGTACGACTGCAGAGCCAGAGCTCGCTCGTACACGGTGGGTCAGGAAGTCATTGTCCTTATTCTGGTCCAGAAAGACAAGCTGCAGGCTGAGTGGGCAGGACCATACAAAGTAGTTAGGAAGGTAAATGACGTGAACTATATCATAGAGTGACCTGACAGAAGACGGACAGAAAAAGTGTACCATGTCAACATGATGAAGCCATATGCTAATAGGGCTGACATGGTGTTCGCAGTATGTAGCCCTGGAGAGGTGATGGACGAAGGAGACCCCCTTCTGGACTTGCTGGAAGAAAGCAAGCGGGAGTCCTCTGTGGAGGCAGTGAAATTGTCTCCCCAGCTGGCCCCGGACAAGATCCAGGAAGTAAGGGAGGTTTTAGCAGACTTTGCCTCCCTGTTTAGCGCCAAGCCCGGACTAACCCCTTTAGCGACGCATAATGTGGGGACAGGGACACAGACGCCTATACGGTGGACAGCATATCGGGTGTCGGAGGCTGTCCAAAAGGACATTAGGAGGGAGGTGGAGGAAATGCTGGATTTAGGGGTAATCCAGAGATCTCACAGCCCCTGGGCCTCAACCATAGTCCTTGTGCCCAAGCCAGATGGCTCTACTCATTTCTGTGTAGACTATCGTGAACTGAATGCAGTCACAAAGTCAGATGCCCACCCGATGCCCTGGAGGGACAAACTCCTGGACAAGTTGGGAGGGGCGACATACCTTATGACTATTGACCTGACAAAGGGGTATTGGCAGGTCGAGTTAACGGACAGAGCTAGGGAGAGGCCGGCCTTCATCACTCCGACAGGCTTATTTGAATTTAAAGTAATGCCTTTCGGAATGAAGAACACCGCCACTTTCCAAAGGTTAAGACCTGGTGTAAATGGTGTTGAGGAGTACGCTGTGGCGTACCTGGATGACATTGCCATCTTTAGTGCCAGCTGGGAGGAACACCTGTCCCACCTTAGGGAAGTGCTGGGCAGGATACAGAGGGCCGGGCTCACTATCAAAGCTGAGAAGTGCCAGGTGGCCATGGCTGAAATGGCATACCTGGGGCATGTTGTAGGCTGGGAACAGCTCCGTCCTAACCAAGTGAAAATAGAGGTGATCAAGGCATGGCCCAGACCAGAAATGCAGAAGCAGGTCAGGAGTTTTTTTAGGGACAGCAGGGTACTATAGGAGATTTGTACTCAATTACAGTGCCCTGGCTGCTCCCCTATCTGATCTGGTAAAGAGAAGGATGCCTAAGAAAATTACCTGGGAACCAGTCTGTGAAAAAGCCTTTACCAGACTGAAGGAGGCACTGTGCAGTGCTCCTGTATTGACAAGTCCCAACTATAGCAGACCCTTTATAGTTCAGACTGACTTCTCAGACGTGGGTATTGGGACAGTACTGAGTCAGACATCCAACCATGGGAAAGAGCATCCTGTAGTGTACCTGAGTAAAAAGTTACTTCCCAGGGAGCAGGCTTACTCTACTGTGGAAAAAGTGTCTTGCCATAGTGTGGGCCCTAAAGAAGTTAGAGCCATACTTATACGGGCAGCATTTTGAGGTACAATCTGACCACAACCCCCTGGTTTGGCTGACCCAAATGGGAAAAACTAATGGCAGACTATTAAGATGGAGTCCTGTCTTGCAGTGGTATGACATGACAGTCTCACATAGGGCTGGAGCGACCAGTCAGAACAGCGATGGCCTGTCACGTATATATGAAGAGTGAACTGATTTAGGAAGCTCATCCCATGCAGGGGATAGAACCCCCAAATTCAATCTAGGTGGGGAGGATTGTGATACTTGGCCAGCTGGTTATGATTGTTCTATGATATTTGTAATATAAAAATATAGTGTGTGATTGTCACAGTGCTTCCATGAGTGCCCCCCCCCAAAGGTTTCAGTTACAGTCGGGTGGCCTGAAACCAGGAGGTAATTAAAAGACTAGAGAGACTTAATTAAGGGTCTCCTGTAATTAGAACTGACCCAGCTGCCAGGATATAGGGATCATAAACTTTTATGGCATTTTAGAGAAAAAAACATTGTTTTGTCACTATAGTGCTACAAGTCACAAAATCCTTTGATGTGCCCTGGGAAAAGGAACTGCCGAGATCAAAGAGGGATGTTAGAGTACTGTCATTATAATCGCTTTTTCCAGAGTCAGCAGTGTGTCGATGACAGATTTGATATATATTCTCTAGAAGATTCTAAGTGTGTTAAACTTAATTCATTACTTTTTATTTTATTGTATTTCTTTCCAGCGTTAATGAGTGGGTTTCTGAAGTGTATTCATGTGGTATGCGTTCTGAACGTTAGTACGTGCTTTTTTCATTGCCTATACATAAACGCTGCCTGTTGGTCCTGTTAATGCAGAATCAACTGTGCTGAATTTGAATCAAAATCGAGCACTGAGAGCATTAGTAAATACATTTATAACCCGCCACTAAACCGAAATAGCGCAACAGTAGCGGAGCATTATGTCTGCGATGCACAGAAGCGCCCGCTGTTGTGCAGTGTGGGACTGGTCGCTTTTTAAATGTATTTACTAACACTCTCAGTGCTCAGTTTTGATTCAAATTCAGCGAATTTAATTCTGCATTAACAAACAGACCGTACAGGCAGCATTTTAGTATAGGCAAGTGAAAAGTTGCACTTTGTGCCTGCGCTCCATTTGAGATGCGCGTTCTCAGAATGGATACACTTCTGGAGGTAGGCTCACTTTCATACGGACCGCTGGAAAGGAAAATAATGGTAAAATAAAAAAGGGGTAAGATTTATCAAGTTTGGCACACTCGGGGGTCTTCTAGAGAATATATATGACAAATCTGTGCATGGAGGCACACTGCTGAGATTTTGGGAAAAAACGATGGGCAAAGCTGACAATGTCCCTTTAATTTATTTTTTATTTATTTATTTAGTTTTTGTTGACCGGGTAAGTGCACAAGACAAATCCTGCCTATTTTCAGGCACAACCCGGGGGAGGGCGATACAGATGAATGGCAACTGACCTTGAACCAGATTAAGCTGTTGGTGGTATTTTTAGTGAATGAGGGAAATTTGGCCAGGACACTGGGGAAATTCCCCTACTCTTTTCGATAAGTGCCATGGGATCTTTAATATCCACCTGAACTACCACCAATCCAGGCAGATGGGACCTCGGTTTGGAGTCATATTGGGAAATTAGTTTTTGCTGAAGTCACAGTATTTAAAATATCTCCTGACAGGAAGATCATGTTTGTATAATTTTTATATTCTAAAAGGAGGAGCTAGATGGCATCATAGAAGGGGTGGAAACACAGAGTTTTTAAACTGTATTCTGTGTTTCAACTGTGTGACGCATCTTTTTGGGCTCTTAAGAAACAAGATCTCTAACTTAGGCACTTAGAGGTAATACATTAGATAGAAAAAGCCTAACTGTATGTTGGTAGGAGTTTGTCTGTAGTTTCTTTGCTTTTCTTTTAAGTGATTGTATGCTTTGTGATATATTGCTCTGTGTTTACATTTTACATATTTTTATCCATTTTTAAGTAAACCTTTTATTCTGAAGACTGCCTGGGTGTGTCTTCAGAGTTCTTTTTGCATGTGACGTATAGAGGATTAAGACTGACAAAAACTGTTCAGAGCTTGATGGTGTTACCAAACTGGGAAAAGGTAAGAATATACCTACGGTCTTTTATAGAGTTTTAAGGGTTCATTTTGGATACCTGGTTAGGTGCCCTTAGGTGAAAGATATCTGGCATCCCCCCGAAGAGCAGATTATCTGAGCCTGTACATTTGGGTACGCTAGCATAAGGTTCACAGTTTGAATTCCCCCAGAACTTGAGACTAAAGGTGATTCGGACCCACAAGCAGACAGGAGGGTTACCCTGTTCTGTTACCTGTTCACAATACTGTGCTTGGAGATTGGCACTGTGGGAGAGAGGGCCTGACCTGCTGAGTGCGTTTGTGACAGGTACCAGGCATGAGGAGATCTCCCACTGAAAAAATATCTTTGCTTCTCCAGTTGGCCCAGGCCATAGGTGCCCTCCTACCCCACACAAAACTTTGAGTTCCCCCACAAGGGGCAGCTTGCAGCCATGTCATCCTAATCTTTGAAAAACGTGCCCATTTTATGCCAGGTAGTCACTGAGGCCACAATAGAGGGGTGCCCTGAAGATGAGCCTGGAAAGGGGTGTCCAAAGAAATAGCCAGGAAAAACCCACCTGCAAGCTCTGTTTCCAGCTGGAGCCATAAAGGGGAAGAAGTCAGGCTGGTCTGGTGATGTGGAGAGCTGATGCACTGGTGCCTTACATCATGCCACATTGGTGACCCAGGTTCGAGAACAGACTCTGGTCACCAGAGGCCGGCCGGGGTGGGTGACCATTGAGAATCCGAGATACTGTTGTCCTCTCCTGGGGAGGGATATTGGCCTGGTCTTTGACTGCCACCAGGTAGAGGCCCTGGTGGCAGTGCAGCAGTGTGGGCAGCATGAAGGGTGGGGGCTGTGGGAATGTCATGCATGTGTGCCTGTATGCACACCCATTGACATCCTGCAGAAAAGGGGGGGGATCCTAGGAAGAATGGTGTTGGAGGCTTCATGAAGCCCTGCCAGCTCATCCCCGAGTCCCCAGCATCACCCAGGAGCTCACCGATGATCCACTGCGGATAACAGTACTGAGGGGGGACAGCCCTCCTCCTTCCGGCCCCACCGCGAGGGGGAATTCATAGGGGGATCTTCAGACCACAGTGAGGGGAGGCGGTTGCCAGCTCGGAGAAGTGAGGACAGGGCTGATCAGCCACCCTTGGGCACAGGCATAGAAACACCTTTGTGGGGAAAACAAAAATGGGATGAAATCCTGAGTGGGGAGATACAAGCCACTGAAGTGACTGAGACCCCAGATAAACCAATTAATAACCAAAAAGCCAGGAATGCATCCAGTTATCCCTACTCCAGTGTTCATGCAGCTTAGCCCATCTGTAACAAGGAGACTTTCCCATCCAAGAAATGTCCCAGTGAGCTTGTCACACTTCGCAAACCAGTGGGTAGGGACAGAGTGGAAGTTCAGAGATTTTGTGAAACACCTTTGTGGCTGTCACCATTTTCACTGCCGCAGTCTTCCCAGTCAATAATTGCAATTTCTGCTAGCATTTACGTTCCATTCAAAGGTCAGCTCACAAAGGAGAAAGATTTGTCTCCCATGCTTGAGAAAGACCCGGAATAATGGTACCACCCAGATAGGAGAGACCTGAGGAGGACCATTTTAGGCCCTGGGAAGTAAAAGGGAGAGCCAAACAGAGTGAGGCCAATAGGAGGACCTCCATTTTATTGGGGTTTGACCTGAGCCCCACCAGATGACCATCCATTTTGCTTGTAAATTTTATCTGAAGTGACAAACCTTACGAGCGAAACGTTAGGTCATCTTGGGAGCTCCTGGCAGCTACACTGTATAGTGCTATATAATGTCTTTTAGCTTTTTGTATTTTGTCTACATAAATGTTTGGTGAGTACTTTTACTTTATTGAGGAGGAATGCTGCCTCCTCTAGTTTTTCCTGTAAACTGTGTCAAAGAACTGGCGCTGGGGACAGATTACGTTATGGCTGTACTGTTTTAAATGATCGAGTACTTGGTTATGTTTTATGGATGAATTAAGACCCCAGACACTCTAAAACAGTTAACTGTCATCGTATCCAAAAAGTAAGAAACCGCCAGATAAAAACAGAGCAGTGCATATGACCCCCAGTAGGAGACCTAGGATCTTGTACCAAGCAACAAAAAGCCCTCTTGGCTTATGTGCCCAGTCTTCATGAAGGGGTGCTGTGTATCATGAGACCTCCAAGCCCAAACCATACCTATTGTGAGGTATTCCACCTGCTGTAAAATACATAACAAACAAGCATAATGAAAAATAACAAACTGGTAAGCAGTAAAGCCCATCCAAGAAACGGTGCACAGCCGGAGCCCGAATGACTAACCCCCACCCCGGGAGAACAGAAAGACATCCATTCAAGGAATTCCCAAAACTAGGACTTCACCCCAGTACCATGAAGGGTGCTTCATTGCCCCCAAAACATCTGAGAGAAGATCTGAGGCAGCAGACATTTAACTCACTAGAAAAAACGCTGCTCAAATACTTTATCCCCAAACAGATAACATGTAATAATCAGATAAATGATCCAGTCCCCCTAAACCCAGCTAAATGCCCACTGCTTAGGAAAAGCGCCCAATGGAAATAGTTAATCTAGTGACTCTTAAAACCAACCCCAAAAGGGGACAGAAAACTGTCAAATACGAGATATCCCGTAACGTCCCCACCCCATGAGTACCCACAGCGGCTACCATCCCTGAAAGAAGAGCGAGAGTGCAGGGCATTGACACAAAACACTCTGTCCATAAACCATTCTAGAAAAGAGGACTGATTTTTTTTCCGGATCGTATGTTCCCCGGAGGGGCAAGGCTGAAGGCTGAAGCAGAAAGAACTACAGTGGCAGCTTGGGTGGTGGCTAATGCCATTCCTAAAATAGGAGAGGACAGCAGCCCCTTAAAGAGAGAGCATGCCTACCTGGGGGTTATGCAAGAAAAACACCAGTAGAATAGGAAAAGGCAAGGTATGGGGGGGCTAAAACATCAAGACCGTACAGCAAAAACTCCATAGCCATAAGAAAGCAGCTGCAAGGAAGGACTGCTCCCTCATGGAATGTTGCACCCCCCCCCCAGCCTCTAAATCTCAGCATCAGGGCCCGTGCAGAATGAGAGATGAGACAACCAAGCAAGCCATACATAGAGGAGCATGCAGCGTGAGCCTCTGAGCTAGGGAAAGGGGTCCTTATACCATGTGCACAGGCAAACAAAAGGGATATACCTGCCACAAATCTCACATGATAAGGACAATGGGCCAACCAAAAAAATGAAAGGTAGGTAAAAGGGGGCTGGTCAGCACTGGCCACATAAATAAATAATAATAAAAATTAAAAAAAATGAAAGGTAGTTCCCACAAACAGAATACATATCCAAAGACAGCTAGGGGAGAGGGACTCAATGCAAAGGTTGTTCCCAACCCCCTGCCATCGCCCAGCTTACTTACAAAGTGACAGAGATTGCTGCACCAATAGGAAGAATACCAGTTAGCACTCGCACCTCTGAGGCTGTTTGGGCACCCCAGACTGGGGCATGCCCTTATACTCCTACAGTTTCTTCCCTCACCCCCAATCCCACCGACCTCTTGCTGGCAGCACGAATAGCCCCTGTTAATGGTCTTGCACCTACACAGTGTGTCCCTGTGTAGAAGTAAGCTCTGGCTACCTGAGCAGTGTCAGCTTAGACTCACTCCCACATCTGAGCCACATGTTTGGCGATGTGTTATTCTATGGTTGGACTATCAGGCTGTCCTTGAGATAAATAATGACAATGGAAAGGTGCATGAGTGACCTCACTGAAGACAGATACTCCCCTTCTACGGATTTAGAAACGGCATATTAAGGGAGCCAGGTGAGATAATTCACAAGGTTATCAGTCCACCATGACATTTGGTAGCCCCGTCAGCACAGCGGTAGGGCTACAACTCATGACGCTGGTGATCCAAGTTTAGGAACGAATCAGGGTCATCAGGGGGCCAGCTGGGGGTGGTGGATTGAGTGTCACAGGGCAGTTTCTCCTCCGGGGAGGGCGGGTCACCATCCTCGCTGCAGTACTGCCACCTGGGTGACCACAAGTGGCAGTGCAGTTGAATGCATTGTGGGTAGGTGAGATGCAGGCTGGGGACTGACACAGCAGCACGTTTCCTCATACAAACACACCTAGGTCTCCCTTGTGTGCCTGCATCTGAGGGGACAGGGAACAAAAAAGAAAGTGGTCCTTCTTCCGATGACCAAGGACCCCGGTATTTCTGGGATCGACCCAGCCGCCTCAGGTCATCTCCTGATGATAGTAAGCAGCACATCCGGGATATATCCCTCCACCTCAACCCTACCTGGGAGGGAGAATCCACGGCAGTGTGTAGGAGGATGAGGCCTGACCAGGTATAGTGACTTGGGGCACCATTGTGATCTAGAAAGAGATTGGGAGTAGAGACTGGAATGGGGGCATTAACGTAGAGTAAAACAGAAAAAAAAAATTTGGTAGCCACAAGTGTGTTTCAGAGGTCTGTCTCAAACAGACATCCAGGAATTGCTGTTTTTTAATTTTTTTTTAAACTTTGTTGGCACAGTCTGAGGGCAAAACATTGTCTCGTAGATTTAAAGGGCCTGGCCTCACAAGCTGTATAAATCTGATGAAGTACAGACTCAACAACCACCCACATTGTGTTTTCCAGAAATGCCATTCAGACGAGAAGGCAACCTTTCTAAACGGGAAGTGGAGTGAGTTTTTGGCAAAAACAGGAATCAGGTAGGAGGCTTCAGAGTGGCACCATATTCTCATACTGTATATACTTGCATATATGTGTCTACTCCCCCTTACCATGAGAATGTATCAGAAAATAGACTTAATTTATAGGTCAAACCCTCCCCCTGACACACACACACACACGCAGACACACAGTGACAATATCAATCCAATGTTTGGGCTTCCCTAGCTGCTTATCTTCCATTGTAAAATGGCAAGAAAAAAATCTAGAAATTTCATTGGTTGAGAGACATCACCTGACTGTGCATTAAATCTTTATAAACACACAGTCAGAAACTGAATCACTTTTTTTTTCTCCCCCCAAAACTACTTAGAGCCATTTTATAAATGTAATAAGCCCCTCTAGGGTATGCATTATAGGAATTTAATGCACTTCCTGGGGACATGAGGACACTTGGCCTTCAGCCTCGTGCCTTACGAAACCCCTGAGGCATGCATTAAAATCCAATGATGCACACCCTGTCATGCCTTATTACTTAATAGTCACAGTGTGGTCCCATTATCTATGGCAAATTTTAAAAATTAAGTGCAGGAGCTGACCTGTTGGCACAATAGTAGCACTACCACTTGTGGTGCCGATGACTTGAGTTTGGGATCGAGCTCAGGATGTCAAAGTGTCAGCCTGGGGGAGGAGGATCGAGCATCCAGTGGACTGCTTTCCTCCTGGGAGGGGTGGCGTGGTGTTTGGAGCTAGACTGTCCCCTAGCAGTGGTGGGGACAGCACACCAGGACCGCACTTTGGAAGCGGAGGAGTGGCAGGCATCTGGCATGCCATGCACGGGAGCATGCATAGTACTGCCATAGATGCTATTGCATCCGCACTCTTCTGCACCAGTGGGGGAGACGAGAAAGCAGGAAAAAGACATCCTGGGTGGCATGATAATCGCTGCCCCTCATGTGCCTCGCACCCGGCAACTAATGCAAGGCCCCTCTGGATCACTGACCTGGCAGGTTGAGAGTGCTTTCAACCACCCCATTGCAGGGAGTAAGCACTGGGGCCTGATTAAATCCTGGGGTAATCCGGGGTGACAGGGTGGGGGGGTCAGCAGGATGGGGGAGCCATGCCAGTGGGGAGAAACAGTACAAACTGGGGGAAAAAAGTGCAGGTGAAGTCTGCTGCAACAACAGCCTATCAAAATACAAACAGATATTGGAGAAAGAGACCCACTCATGAAATCTTGTATAAAAAAAATACATCTCTTTATAAAATATACAGAGAAGTTGAAATAGACAATTTAGCCAACATTTCGTGGCCAAAAAGGTCACTTTCTCAGGGCCTAAAATTATATCTAAACATAAAGGAAAATCTGTAACAAAGTAATGCACGTTTAAATGTAACAATACTTAAAATGAAAAGAAAAAGTTCTATCTGAATCAGGTAGGACATGGATATAAAGTAAAAAAATTATATTCCTAGAGATTTCTCGAAATGCATAATAAAGGACTGTACCTTTTACAGGCTTTTCTGTACAACAGATTTATCTTTGTTTGCCTCTCTCTTAAACTGATAGAGCCAGCGATATCTGGGGATGTGGAGTTGCTGAGAGTGACCAGTGCCTCCTAAGCGCCCAGCTCTTCCCAGTGTTTCATGCATCAGAGCCTGTGGGGATAGAGGATGTGCTATGGTTCCTGGGGTCAGATGTCATAGCGAGGCAAGACCGGTTAAAGAAGTGGTGCTCTTCATGGCGACTGTCCCTGGGGCAGATCCTGGACTGCCTGGACCAAGAGGCACTGCTGGAGTCCCGACGTGAGCTATTTTTCAACAGAGCACAGCGCAAGACAAGGGAAATTCTTCTGGAGCGGAAGGACGACAGCCTCCTGCCCCTGATCCGGGCAGCAGTGAATGAGGGATATGAACAGCAGATCCTGGACACACTGGACCACGGTGAGAGTCATACAGCTTTTTTGGAGAATGTGTGCTGGAAGAGGGAGATTAGCTTTATCACAGCAAGCTCCCCAAACTTCTCGTTATGTTTTTTCACAAGGAATGTCATGAACACAGCAGCACATTAACAAACAAAACAAAAGGAATTATCTGTCACCTAAAAAGTAAATATAGAATATTTCATGCTTCTTAGAAGAATATGGTAGCTGGACCATCAGCGCAGTGGCAGGGCTGCTGCTCATGATGCCAGTTACATAAGTTTGGGAACAAGCCCAAGTCGTCGGGGGCCCACCGGGGGAGAAGACTTGAGCATGTCAGAGGGCACTGTCCTTCTCCAGGAGGGGAGGGTTCCATCCTCTACCACAGTGCTGCCACCTCGGTGGCCACAGGTGGCATTGCAGCTAGTGGGAGGGCTGGGATGTCACTGATGTCATGACATAGCCATACAGCATGTGCATGGGCCCCTTGATGTCCTTTCTGCGTCATCCTTTGGGGTCAGGAGAAAGTGTGAAATAGCCTGAGGGCCTGCAATGAGGACATATTATTTCCAGGTCTATGCACCACCGTGAAAGCTAAGGTAAATCCCATTCACCTCACCCCGGCCCAGGGGGGAGAGCCATGGCTCAGTGAAGGATGGTGCCCAGAGCTAGGTGGGGCTGGAGGTCAGGTTCTGCCTTGGGAGCTCTGGAGGGAGACGGGCACTGGTGACAGGAGGTGGGCATAAACTGTAAGTAAAAAATTGATTTTTTTTAGGTGTGTACATCCATCTCCCCTCATTTCACAAGAGGTGTAGCACAGTATAGTCTCAAGTTAGGCAACGGTGGAGGGGATGCATACAAACAGAAAATCCAGTATATTTTTCGAAGAGGCATGACATTTTTGGTTTGTGCAGTGCCTTTCTCTGAGTTGATGAAGATTAAACTGTTTCTGTTTGATCTTGCTGCTTTACTCGGAAGGCATTACAGGGGCCCTGTGATGTCATCAAGCATGGTGAAAGCTGCTCTTCCATTGGTCAGGTATTCCATTGTGACAAGCCTTAGATTTAAATATCCATCACAAGTCTAACGTAAGACTATAAAAAAAAAAATCTCATTCTGGGCCTGTCATAAAAAATAAAAAATATTCAGTAATTTTTCTTCTCACGGGTATTGCATAAACATGGTTATAAGATACTCTTTCGAGATTATTCCAGAAGAAGACCTCAGGTCAAAATTATTACTTCACACTTTCTTTTATCTTTTTTGTTACTATGGTTTTTCTTCTCTTTCACTCAAGCAGCCCCCATTGGCCATGCTCCTGCTCCCAGCCAGGTCACCCGCCTTCCCTGGGACTTACCACCACCGTCTGGTCCCTTCTGGCTTGCCCCCAGGGTGGGGCCATCAGAGGGGGACACCATGGCCTCAAGGAGTTTAACGCTGTTCAGCTGTGGGAACCATGTTTGGTGGTGTAGGGCCTGTGGAGCTGGCATCCTCCTGCTGTGCCCACCATCTTCTTTTTTTGTCCCAGCCCCTCTTTAGCAGGACCCAACTCCTGCGAGTGTGCATGTTCACACTGGTGCATGGTGATGTGCGTGTGCAGGCAATCGGTGTCCTCCCTCTCGTCCTGTAGCAGCTCTAGCTTGCACCAACAGCTGTGGTCACCCAGATAGGCAGTAGCACAATGAAGACTGACAGCTCCCGAGGAGCAGAGTGTCCTCTAGGGTGCTCTATCCTCCTTCCCCCTGAGCCGGCCCTCTGATGACACAGACTTGTTCCCAAGCTTGGGTCGTTGGCGTTGCAAGCAATAGCGCTACTGCTGTGCCAGCGAGCTGACCCCACATTTAATTTTCTATCTTCAGTGCGCATTTAACCCTAATCCTTTTGTTCTGTTTAAAGAACACTCGCTAACACAGCACCTTATTTTGTTTTTATGTTTATAATAGACATACAGAAATAGATTCGTTGCTGTATTGGTCCTTGTAAGAACATATCCAGAAGCAAATAGTTTGATACCTTTTATTAGACCAACATAGATGTTACAAAAAGAAAACAATGTGTAAGCTCTTGGACCAACCAAGTCCTTCCTCGGAGACTTATGACAATTGTTCAGAGAGTTACATTCTATTAACACCCAGATCATACATAAAAAATACATTAAAAAAAATCCAGAAATGGCCGGCCCGGTGGCGCTGAGGGTTGAGGCGCTAGATGCCACACCTCGCGCTACGCCGGCAATCCGGGTTCGGGAATGGACCCGGGTAGCCGGGAGTCGGCAGGGGGAGGAAGGATCGAGCGTCCCACTGATGCTCTCCTCCTCAGGGGCGGATACCAGACGCAGCAGCCAACCACACTCCTCACAGAGAGCCGGTGGAAGCACCGTCCTGAAGGATGGGCGGCTCTGACATTTGGAGTCAGGGAGGGGATGTCATACGGTACATGGGAGGAAGGACGTGCATTAGCGCGTCACCTCTCGGGACGTCTGTCCCAAGCGCAGGGTCCCAGGGGGATGGGACTGCGGGGGAACACAGAAACAGGAAAAAATACCCTTGCGGTCCTAGATGACAACCGCTCTGCTTATCCCAGACCACCAATATCGGGACAGACCCTGCTGTGCAGAGGAAAGGAGGAGGCACTCTAGGGGCAGATCGTGGGTCCGGGGTCTGGTTGCTAAGATGAGCGGTCTGAAGGAGAGGATCAAGAGGGTAAGAAAAACAGGAGGAGGTAAAAAGAAATTAAAAAAAAAAAAAAAAAAAAATTCTCATTGGTTTAAAGTTCCTTTTTAAAAAAATCACAGATTTAAATGGAATGAACAGCATTCCATTAACTTACTACTACTGAGAATCTTTTCAAGGTCAAATAACATCCACAGCAGATGAGCTAAACAATCAAGTAGACAGAACATTCAAAATTAAAAGCAAGTCCTTTAGATTTAATACCACAAATGTCCAAGTTAAAACTTGATAGTATTGTATGATTAAACAAGTGTACAATAGAAATGTATGTATGGAAATAAGAGGGAATGAAATAAAAAAATATGTTGGGAGGCAGTATAGCAGTGGTTTAAGGCTCTGAGCTGCAAATCTGGAGACCTGGGTTTGAATCCACAGCCCCCACCTGCACACTGTGTGACCTTGAGCAAGTCACTTAACTTCCCTGTGCCTCCAGGTCACTCCTGTAAACAAGCTTTCAGCTTAGTGTGTCTCACCTGGTTAAACAATTGGAAAAAAAGTGTACCTTGTATGAATGACTGTTTAAAACATTCATGCAGAATTAAACCTGCCTGGAGCTATTTTCTAAACTATACTCTCAACCAGTTAACACACTCCATACACATCTAAACCTACAGTGCTGTAACAATATTTTTTACAAGATAATATCAATTGTCAGTATTATTGCCAAAATAAAAAAATACATCTCTCAGGAACCACCATACTGCTAACGCCTTAAACTGTTATTATGCATAACATTAAAGTCCAGAAAAAAAATAGAAAAAGACTACAGAGTCTTTGTGTTAATTTCAAAGTTATACAAAACTTTCCTTTCAGTATGCCCCCAACCCCTCGCATCCAATTATAATTCTAATTATTCCATCCTCTGTGTAAAAATTGCCCACAATAAAAATATGGTTATAATAGAAACATTTAACTAGTAGAATGAGGAATTAGATCCCAAAATGTAGGAGTTTTGAGCAGCCCAGTCCAACTCTCTTTAGCAGGATCGATTAACAGAAACATGGGTCTGCGTTCCACCCCTAAAATGAAAGCGAACACTGTCAGTGGCCACATTTAACAATCCCCAGTACTTAAATCTGTGACTGTAGCAAAATGCAATTTAATAGCACAGTGGTAAAGTACTCCCAAGTAGAAAGCACTGCGTCAAGTTAAAGCATCAACGATTTCTACCCAAACTTGCAAATGTTAGTCTGTGCCTAAAGTCTGTATCAGATAGAGCCAGACTTAGAAAATGTTTCAGGGCCACAGGAACACTGAATCACTTACATCAGAAAAATCAAGTATCTGTGCCCTCAGAATCCGAGGATAGATCCCTTCTCTTGCAGCTCTCTCAGCCTCCAACCTCTTGACCAGTTTTCCACCCTCTTTGGGGTCAGTATATATGTATGTGTAACCCCTAGATGGCACTATCCCAGGGGCTACTACCCCTGCCTGATTTGCCACTAACAGGTTGAGGGGCCTGGATCCAATGGCGGGTGCCTCCACCCAGAGGTCAGGGTTTGCAATAGTTAAACTTACTTGGTCACAGCCCTCTGGGACACTGCAACCCCCCTTTCTTCCCACTAGTGGCCCACACAATATATCAGAATTACCTTCACAGTATACACTTACCCCAGGGCTGGTTCAGGCACTGGGACCTCCTGAAAATAAGATACAGTGCAACAATCACAGTACAATACTTTAACATAGACAAATACCTCAGGTATAACTTTGCTGAAACAAGCAGCTCGGATTTATTTAGGGGAATATAACAAGGACAGGGAAATCAGGTTAATTAGCTTATCACTTTACTCATCTACCTATGGCTCTGTGCAGGCCTATCCCTACCAGTTACTGTCCCTGGGTACCAAGCCCTAGTGGCTAGTCCAAACCGTGGCAGCTGGTAGGGCCCTTTCCACAGAGAAAAGAAAAATTAGTTTAAACAGTCAGCAGTACAGTGATTCCATTTGGATTCAATGTGGCAATTCAACAGGGAGCGACCCTGAATTAGTACTCACGACCTCCAAACAAGATAGGGTCCTTCAATGTCAGCAGGGCTACTCTTGAGCTCCACGAGACTCCTCACACATTTATATGGCAAACTGCAACAGGCAAAAGTCCTTTAATGGCAGCAGGATTCACTTGAGCTAACCAAGCCTCTTCACACATTTATATGGTAAAACAGAAAGTACTATACCAGGCAGGCTGCTTCTCTATCCCGATCGCAATTACTGCACAATACCCGGAGAACACACAGCAGATTCAGTTCCTGACAGACCGAAAGCAATTCAGCAATTTCTCCAGTCTTCTACAGGGTGAGCCTGGTTTCTACTCTTCAGATATCCTTTGATCTCTTCACAGGACTGATTCAGTCCTAACAAGCAGTTACACAAGCTGCAGACCGGAACTCTGGGCCTTACACATGTTTCCCGACTAAAACTGCACACTGAAAAAGCACAGGGCTCCTTCCTTCTTCACTGCCAGAGCTCAACTGAAACTCCAACAGACAAAACCGGGCACTTCCTTTGAGTTCCTCCCAGTTCTTGACTGGATTGGCTGTCACTCAATAGACTGCTCCTGTTGGTCCAAAAGGCCAAGTCTAAACTACATCTCCCAGAGTCACTGCCCATACAATCCTCTGTGGCTGGCTCAGATTATGAGTCCAAGTTCTGATTCGTCCAAGGCACCATTTTAGAGCTAGCTTACCCCACACTGATTGGTCCAGTTCAGCAGTTCAAAACCAGAATGGGGAACTAGGCAGACACAGTTCTGACTGCAAAGAAAGCAGGTTAGACAAACTGTAATTTCATTATTACTCTAAATGATTTCTGGCAAACAGTTACATCTTTCAGATAGGTTCCTTTGCACTCTAGTGACTGCAAAATGGAGTGAATTGGCAGCAGCTCGAGTGGTACTCAATCAAAGAAACACACAGTCCCCCAAACAAACTAATTATGTCTGCAAGCAGACAGCTCTTAAAGAGACAGTACCAGAGGTTCTAAAAACACTCACTGATAAATGGCTTAAACGCCAAACACCATTCAGGCTTGGAGCATTCAAGCAAGCTCCTGGAAGTCTTTTGGGAACCCCCATTTGCAGGGGGGTTACATATGCCTTATGACCCACAGTTACATGCAGATGGGCTGGCATCAACATGCTGGTCGGGATCTCCAGCTCGCGAAGACGTCGCTGGACTGCTTCAAAACCCTTCCGTTTTGTGCATGTAGCATAGGATAATTCCGGAAATAACATAATCCTAGAGCCTTCAATATCCACATTTTTCTTCGTGCATGCTGCCTGTAGAATCCAGTCTCTGGTCACTGAGGAGGCCGTTACTATTAGGATAGCCCATATTGCCTCACACTGAACGCTGGCTTTTCGTATCATTACTCTATACACCCAGATCAAGGAGCCTTGCACATCTAGGCTATATGTCTCCGCCATCCATGTGGTTACAAAGGCCAGCCAATCCTCTCTCTCAGTCCTTTCTGGTACCCCAGTCATCCTCACATTTGCGGCCCTCACTGCATTTTCAAGATACTGTAGTCAGGAGTGTAAGAGGGCCTGCTCCTTTACACAGGTCGCCACCGAAGCCAATGCTTTGTCAGATGTCTTCTGTCACTTGTGCAGTGCTTACCAAGCCTTTGACCCTTTGTTCCACTGCGACCATTCTATCATGATGTGTCCATTTTCTTGTCCATTTGCTGGACTGTTCTAGTAAGGTTGAGTACGGCTGTCTGTAGGGATTCCAGAGTTGCTGATCGGGATCTTTTGTAACTGACTCAGCCACAGCAGGGCCCGCAAGAGGCGTCAGGGCTTTAGTGGCCTCACCACACGGTGCAAAAAAGTTTGCTTTTTGATCAGTATTCTTTCGTCCCATCTTGATAAGATTGTCTCCAGCTGAACACCTCCTCCCATAGAACAAATGTGGGTATTTAAACCACAAACGGATAAATCCAAAAGTGAAAAGTGATCTAATTTTGGATGCCGCACAGGGAGCTCCCTGAAAGTGCGACCGAACGGCTAAGCAGCTAGCCACGCCCCCTTCACTGTATTTTTCTCCCTCTGTTTGGTCAAGGCCCTGTTATCGCCAGCACAGCACATTCTTTGTTCGTCTTTCAAAAGTTGTACTTCACAGCCTGAGTAGAATCATGCAGAACGACTTGTTCATGCCTTGCAGAACAGCATGGAATGTGCAGAACAGGCTCCCATGGGAACCATGGAAGCTCTTTCAAATTGATTAACTTTAAAAAAATAATATTAGAGATCATAGCAGCAGCTTTTAAATACAGTAATACTGCAGTTACCATCAGATTCACACTTATATTATTTCAAGTTTTGATCAAGTGTTTTTATTACTCTTGGAAAGATGGAAATAAGTTTTGGGCCAACCGAACGGAATTAACTGGAAAAAACAAAAACAAAAGTGCCACCCGCTGTGGTCCACCTAAATGGCCACATCATCACAGATCAAGTCACCATGGCAAATACATTTAATGCAGCATTTACCAACCTTAGCCATGTTTTACAGCCAACTTTCTTTGATCCCCCTCAAGATACCATTAACTCAGTCAAAGTCAGAAATTTGGAGGGAAATCTGCCATTCTACTTCAAAGCTGTCTCCAAGGGCATCACAAAAAAGTACCTCCTTCGAGTACTTGGAAAGTCTAGATCAAGCAGCGACTCCCTCGACTTGAAACTCCTCGCTCTTACCCTCGAAGTCCTGACCCCCCTCACCAAAATCCTTAACATCTCTCATGCTCTCACAGTTCCCCCAAAAATGGAAATCAATCATGGTGACACCTATCCACAAAAGTGGTGATAAATCTGTTACAAGCAACTATAGACCAATCTCCATTCTCCCCCCTCGCTCAAAAGCACTGGAGAGAATAGCTGCCGACCAACTGATAGCAGGTTATACTTAGTAAGGTATTTTATGTCAAGAACAACACGGATTTCACAAGGGCCACAGCACGACCACGGCACTCCTAGAGCTTACCTCTTACATCCACAATGCCCTGACCAAGGGGATCTCATTGGCACCACCTTCATTGGCCTAACTAAGGCATTTGACACTGTCAACCATTCACTACTGCTTCAACAACTATCTCTAATAGGCCTATCTCCAGACACAACTCTTTGGTTTCAAAGCTGCCTCAGTGACCGAACACAGCAGGTAAAAATTGGTGAATCCCTCTCAACACCCCTCTTGGTCCGATCAGGAGTCCCACAAGGATCCATCCTGGGTCCTGTGCTTTTCAACATTTTCCTAAACAGCCTCCCTTCATCTTGCTTAGAAAAAATCCTACTCTATGCTGACAATGCTGTCATCTTCACCTCCCACTCTGACCCCTCCTTTCTTTAGTTGCTACTACAAGAAAACTTCACTGATGTAGAGGCATGGTTTAAATCCCACAAGCTTATTCTTAACTACGGCAAAACCAGATCAATGCTGTTCCATGGTACCCACAGCAAACATAAAAACAGAGACCTCTCTATCTCAAACAGCAAAGGGGCCACCCTTGAACAAGTACAGCTATTTAACTATCTTGGGGTGATTCTTGACCCAATACTTGGATACTCTGACTATGTAGCAAAAACTGTGAATACCTGCATAGGCCTGATCTATAGACATAAGAACTGCCTCAAGGAAGAAGCCCTAAGCACTGCCATTCACAGTTCAGTAATCTCTATAGTAGACTATGGGCTTGTGATCTACGGGTCTGCCACTGACACAGCTCTCCGATGCATTGCCGTAGCACTAAACTAGGCATGTTGTCTCCAAACATCTGCAAACCGCCTTACACACACCTGCAAGATCTACCAACACGCAAACTGGCTCCAACTATCTGGCAGAGTTAACTGTCAAACCTGCATCCTAGCAAAAAAGCAAACATTGGACCTACTACCCCCTGGATCACAGGCACTGCTGAGACCATATAGCGGCCCACGACAAACCAGGAATTCAAACAACCTCTCCTTCACTGTTCACCTTTGCAGGACTACCCAAGGCCTACGATCCTTCTTTTTCAGAGCCTCCTCCTGGTTCAACACCCTACCAGCAGAAGTTACCAGCAAAGCAACCCTGGGTGCCTTTAAGCTCAGCCTGCATCAGTACTTCATCTCCTGTACCTCCTGCGACTGCTACACCTAAATGGTTTATCCCCCCACTCCCCATACCCCACCCTTCCCTCCCTACTCCTTCCCTCTCTACTCCCTCCACACACCTCCTCGCTGACCCTGCCTCTGACCCACCCCCCACTCCCTCTCTTTCTCCCTCTTTACACCAGCCTCTGGCCTTGCCTCCCTCTGTCGGATGGCTACCTATATGAATCTATATTGTTTAAATCATTATAGAAGTGATTTGCACAATTGTGATGTTTTGGTAATTGACAAAGCCCTCCGGCTGCTATGTTTATTTCTCTTTTGCACAATACCACTGCCTGTCCTAATATTTCAAGTAACCTGACGTGGAACCTTTGTAAAAGAGCCCCGGATCAAAGGTGTATCTGATTCCTTTAAATAAATAAATATGTAACCCCCCTGCAAATGGGGGTTCCCAAAAGACTTCCAGGAGCTTGCTTGAATGCTCCAAGCCTGAATGGTGTTTGGCGTTTAAGCCATTTATCAGTGAGTGTTTTTAGAGCCTCTGGTACTGTCTCTTTAAGAGCTGTCTGCTTGCAGACATAATTAGTTTGTATGGGGGGACTGTGTGCTTCTCTCTGTTTGAGTACCACTCGAGCTGCTGCCAATTCACTCCATTTTTGCAGTCACTAGGAGTGCAAAGGGAACCTATCTGAAAGATGTAACTGTTTGCCAGAAATCATTTAGAGTAATAATGAAATTACAGTTTGTCTAACCTGCTTTCTTTGCAGTCAGAACTGTGTCTGCCTAGTTCCCCATTCTGGTTTTGAACTGCTGAACTGGACCAATCAGTGTGGGTAAGCTAGCTCTAAAATGGTGCCTTGGACGAATCAGAACTTGGACTCATAATCTGAGCCAGCCACAAGAGGATTGTATGGGCAGTGACTCTGGGAGATGTAGTTTAGACTTCGCGCCTTTTTGACCAACAGGAGCAGTCTATTGTGAGGATAAGCTAATCCAGTCAAGAACTGGGAGGAACTCAAAGGAAGTGCCGGTTTTGTCTGTTGGAGTTTCAGTTGAGCTCTGGCAGTGAAGGGGAAAGGAACCCTGTGCTCCTTCAGTGCACAGTTTTAGTCGGAAACATGTGAGGTCCAGAGTTCCGGTCTGCAACTTGTGTAACTGCTTGTTAGGACTGAATCCGTCCTGTGAAGAGAATCAAAGGATATCTGAAGAGTAGAAACCAGGCTCACCCTGTAGAAGAATGGAGAAATTGCTGAATTGCACTCTGTCTGTCAGGAACTGAATCTGCTGTGTGTTCTCCGGTATTGTGCAGTAATTGCGATCGGGATAGAGAAGCAGCCTGCCTGGTATAGTACTTTCTTTTGCCATATAAATGTGTGAGGAGTCTCGTGGAGCTCAAGAGTCCTCTGCTGACATTGAAGGACCCTATCTTGTTTGGAGGTCGTGAGTACTAATTCAGGGTCGCTCCTGTTGAATTGCCACATTGAATCCAAATGGACTAACTGTACTGCTGACTGTTTAACTAATTTTTTCTTTTCTCTCTGTGAAAGGGCCCCTACCAGCTGCCACGGTTTGGACTAGCCACTAGGGTTTGGGTACCCAGGGACAGTAACTGATAGGGATAGGCCTGTGCACAGAGCCATAGGTAGATGAGTAGAGTGATAAGCTAATTAACCTGATTTCCCCCTGTCCTTGTTATATCCCCCTAAATAAATCAGAGCTGCTTGTTTCAGCAAAGTTATACTGCCTGAGGTATTTGTCTATGTTAAAGTACTGTCCTGTGATTGTTGCACTGTATCTTATTTCACAGCAGGTCCCAGTGCCGGAACCAGTCCTGGGGGTAAGTGTATACTGTGAAGGTAATTTGATATATTGTGTGGGCCACTAGTGGGAAGAAAGGGGGGTTGCAGTGTCCCAGAGGGCTGTGACCAAGTTAGTTTAACTATTGCAAACCCTGCCCTCTGGGTGGAGGCACCCGCCATTGGATCCAGGCCCCTCAACCTGTTAGTGGCAAATCAGGCAGGGGTAGTAGCCCCTGGGATAGCGCCATCTAGGGGTTACAAATAAAATTAAAATGATTTTTCAGTTTCCTGCAGAACACTGACATTTGAGATTAGCTGGACACAAATCGCATAACTTTTCCAAATAATTTGAATTTTGGGACATTCTGTTTTAATTACTAAAGACTGATGTGAACAAATGAACCGGTACACACAAGCTGTAAAAATCTGGAGACAACTGGTCTTCCAGGTGGATGCTGAATATTCTTGTGTGTTTTAGGGAGATAATAAAAGGTGGCCAAGATTGGGTTCTTTGATTTCAGAAATTCTGCTTCCTGTTGGGTAATGTTTCCCTCCCCCAAGGCTCTACCTACAAAATCATATAATTCAATTTTGAACCTCTCCATGGGATTTTGATTAAGTTTCACATAGGTGGCGTCGTCACTCAACAACCTATTGGCTTCCACTTACTGCCACAACATTACTGCCCTTGTCATCTTGATATGTAATATCTTCCATTTTAACCAAGTCATCCAAAGCATTTTTTCACTGATCCTTAAATTGCCTCTATTCAAATTCCAGGGCTTGCTGAATAACTGCTCAACCCTTCTCATAACTTTTTTTCTGAAACGCAATAATTGTTGCATCAACAGTTCCTGGACTAACAGTAAATTTTGATTTAAATGGGTTGTTACGATCAGCAAAACCTGATGATCCTTGTAACATACTAGGACTACTGGTCTGGGGCAAAAAAAATATTTTGTTCTAACGGTCCAAGTCGAGGGATTTCACTCAAAGTCTCAGGTGTATCTAACCCAGTTTATTTGACCTCATCATACATTACCTCAGTGCCTTAATTTTGTAATGCAGAAATCAAGAAGGATTATATTAATATAAAAGAATATGTATGAGGTAGGTTGCCATTTAAATTTCCAGTTGTCTATTTGATGTGATAAGCCATGCCCCCTGACGAAGAGGCAGCATGCTTAGAAGTGCCGGGCATGGGCTATCACACCAGATTGTGTTGATTGTGTGTGTTTTCAGTAAAGTTTTTCATTGATTTTGCAGTTTGTGTGCGCTGGTTCATCTTTTTACATTAGTTTTTCTGCCGTGCATCGGCGACACCTAAGATCCACTTGGAGCGCGTCGGTAGCTGTGTTTGTACTTAATTACTAAAGACATTTGCATGGAGACCGGGTCCTTGCTCTGTAGACTCCATCTGTTCTTACTAAGTTTCCATCCCTGAAATCATAATCCTCTGATTGTGACAGCAGAATCCTTTCTACGGTGACAGGTTATGACGTCATAAGCAGAGGGTTATGACATTAGGGCAAGTTTTAGCAGCTGGGACAGATGAATTCTAAGAGAAAAAGGGACTGCCTGGTAACAGAGTGGGAAGTAGGTAATGCTTCCGTGCTGGCGACCATGGTTTGGGAGCAGACGCGGGCAGACAGCGAAGCCAAGGGGGGGAGTGTAGGGAGGCATTGTCATATGGCAGCATGGCGCCAGGTTCTGCTGCGTTAATAACCCTTGGGGGGGACATGGAGCTTGCCTATTCTGCAGGGGCATGCTATGTGCTGATGTGGCCTGATGGGGCAAAGCCTGGCAAATAGCGGTTGGTGAGCAAAGTCCAGGGATGCACAACCAGGAAACCCCTATGCGCTCCGGCCACCAAACATGATGGCAGCAGAACTCTCAGGTCTCACCCCAGGTGAATAACCGCTGGCTTTATGGTAGGAGGAACGGCAGATGGGACTGGGAGACCAGGAATGCCTCACAAAATGCACAAGTGGCAGCTGGGGGCCACAAAGTTGGAAAAAAAAAAAAAACTGTAAGAGGAACGGATTCTGTTTTTATGAAAATTACTTCATGGCTGCTGCACTGTTTGGCAGTTAAAATGCTCATGTTCATTCTTGGGGGACCATAAGTTCACATCCTTCTGACCCTGCTGTCGCAGGAGTAGGAGAGGCAGTTCCAGGAATGCACTCCTCTCTCCGGGTGGGTTGCTTACTCTCCAGTCAGAACAGATTCCCCCCTGTTGGCCCTGGAGGGGGAACCATTCCTTGAGGAACTTCTGTAGTCCTGCCTGGCAACAACGACAGAGAGGGGCTCTTTTGGTGATAGTGCACAGAGGCCCAGACACCAGGCCCACTCTCACCAGTCTGCTACATAGGATGCACATCCTGTGGATCATCTCAGGATCTGACTTCCAGCACAGCAGGTAAGGAGGGCCACAGGTAGCTGGGCACAAGAGGAGAAGATAGAAAATGACAATTAAATAGAATTTTATAGGTAGCCCTTAAGTGCAGTGGCAGGGCTACAGCTCACACTCATGGTGACCCAGGCTTCAGGAATGAGCTTGAGTCATCAGTGGCTGTCCTGGGGTAGGAGGACTGAGCATCCTAGGGGGCACCATCCTTCTCCGGGGAGGGTAGAAAATCAGGTGTAGCTGCATGGTCGACGCATCACGGAGGCAGGGGAACTCTGGTTGACATCCCAGCTGTTGCCATCTCATTGGGGGGGGAGAGGAGAATAAATTGTAGAAAAATTTCCCCAGTGCTTGCGACAACAAACTGTGGTACATCCTGGCTCCACACACCTGCCTCCTGATGCACAACTGCTGACAGGCGGTACATGCATCCCCCACCATGACCCCACTTGGGGGGCAAACCAAGGCTTCATGGAGGCAGGTGAGTGCAGGTGTGTAAGGTGCTGGAGAACTGGGTGTACCCTGGGAATTCCTGGGAAGTCAAGCACCTGGGACAGCAGGTGGGGTACAAAAAAAAAAAAAAAAAAACATGGTATGTCCTGGAATTGAAACTGGGGATGTTGCATGACTGAACTCTGCTGATGCTAACTGTGAACTGTTTGCTGGGAACCAAAAATTTGTTCCCTTCTCACCTTGCCTCCTCAGTGTCTCTCCTTCAGGCTCTGTCTGTGGCACTGAGTCCCGATGTCCTCCCTCCAGATCTCCAAGAGGTGAACACCATCGTCCTGGCTCTGCGTCTGTGCATGGGAGGGGGGTCCCTACTCTACATACTACAGGGGCCTCGTGCAGGAAAGAGGGGAAGAGTTGGTCAGGGGTTGTCCTGTCTCTGACATGGAGGAGGAGGAGGGTCTTACTCAGTGCTGACCCAGTGGTGTGGGCAGGGTTAGGCAGCTGTTGCCAGCTGCAGTAGAACCACAATCCGCCTTATACAGCAGAGTCAAACCATATGCAACGCTCTATGATAAGCTTCTCATACTTTCCTACATGACAAATTTGGGGACTTGCCATTGGATTACATTGTTTGCTGCAGTATTCGACAGCACATCACTGGCAGAAACTGTGATAAGAGCATTGCTTCCTGGCTTACCCCACAATGTGTCCCTCTCTGATCCCCTGGATTGTAGCCCCCCCCCCGACCATTGTCTAACCCCTGCTTCCTCCCACCCAAGCTGCAGTGGCTCTGTGTGCTAATTTTGCCTGAAGGTAGGAGGCAGTGATGTAGCAGAATGCACAATACTCTACCCCCCAATCCAAGCTGCTGATCAGTCCTTCCTCCTCTCCTGACATCCCGGCTTGGGGCTTAAACTTTGCCACCAGCATACAGGTCGGCCCCGTACAACTCAGTGCCATGTAACTGGTTTATTTTAGAATTTAAAAGAAATATATTGGATCTCAAAGAAACCAAAATACTGTCTGTTCTCTCTAGAAGCTCAGCATACAGTGTGTGAAATGTCATCACAGCTGCTCTAGGCACAGAATAAGTGTCTGCTCTCAAACGTGGCGTGCAGTTGCTTGAAATGATGTGCATTGTTTATGGAGTAGAATGAAACTTTTGATCCTTTGTTTTGGTATACAGTTGCCTCAAGAGCTGAGGACCCCGGAATAGCTGCTCGTGCACTTGCCTGCATTGCAGATGTCCTGGGGTGCATGGCTAGAGGGCATGGAGGCCTGCGGAGTGGACCAGCAGCTAACAGAGCATGGACCCCAGCATTCCAGCTACTGGAAAGTGGAGACATAGCACAGGGGGTGGACACACTGCGAGAGGAGAGAACCAGATGGCTGAACAGGTGAGAAATCACATTATGTAGCAGCATTGGCTGTGTGGGAGCTTATAGCATCCTCTGTCTGAACCCTTCCCAGCAGTAACATAGAAACGTAGACTTTGACGGCAGATAAGGACCACTTGGCCCACCCAGTCTGCCCATTTCCCTACCTACTAGATAAGCTACAGATTCTAGTTAACCAACAGCCTACTTCCTGCCACCCCCCACTACAATTGCCTTGTGTCTGTCCCATGCATGTTTGAATTCCCCCACTGTTTTAGCCCCAACAACCACCCCAGGAAGGCAGTTCCTCGCATCCACCACTCTCTCCGTGAAAAAAGATTTCCTCACATTACCCCTGAGCCGTCCCCCCTCTATCTTTAAATTGTGTCCCCTTGTTCTTACACATCTCTTTTTCTGAAAGATGCTACCCTCCTGGACTTTGTTGATTCCCTTGAGGTACTTGAACGTTTCTATCATGTCCCCCATCCCTCCTTTCATCAAGGGTATACATATTAAGTTCTCTCAGTCTCTCTTCATATGATTTCTTTTTTTTTTTTTTTTTTACTCCCCTCTCCTCGCAGCTCTCCCCTCTTCGGGAGACACCTACAGCGTTTTCAGCCCTCGCTCACCTACCTGGTGACCGGTACAGTCCATCCCCCATGGAGCTGTGGTTATACCCCCCAGACGGGTACGGCATGGGGGCCCTTACACCCGGATGCATCTATATTTCGTTGGGACGCTGTCTCCGGGCCGGTAGGGGCATTGAAGGTCGGGGCTTGGTGCTTCGCCTACTGGGAGGCTGCACGGTTCTTTTCCCATGTTCTCTTGGCGTGCCGTGTCCCCGGACACCAAGGCGCTGAAGCGCCGATGTCTGGCACATCACCCCTCTGCTAAGCATCGGGCTTGCTGTACCTCGGGTCTCCACCCGGGGCCAGACAAGAGCCGAACTCTGGTTCCCCCCTCCCCCCAGAGAGGATGTGCAGTCCCTAGGATGCTTGAGTCCTCTCCCCTGGCCGCCCTCCAGCTTCCTGGGCATGCCTCAACCTGCCCGCTGGCGCCGCGCGGAAATCCAACCGCTGCATCAAGGGCCGCCTCTTCATATGATTTCTGATGCAGACCCTGCAACCATTTTAGTTGCCCTTCTCCGGACTGCTTCCATCCTGTCTATGTCCTTGCTTAGATGAGGTCTCCAAAACTGCACACAGTACTCCAGATGGGGTCCCACCAACTGTCTGTACAGAGGGATAACCACTTCCCTTTTGCTACTTGTGATGCCCCTTCCTATGCATCCTAGTATCCCCCTGGCTCTCCTTACTGACTTCTCACATTGCTTACCCACCTTTAGATCATCTGATATGACTACCCCCAAGTCCCGTTCCATTTTCGTTGTTGTTAGTACCTCCCCTGCTATTGTGTACTCTTCTCCTGTGTTTTTGTTTCCCAGGTGCATTACTGTGCACTTCTTTGCATTGAATCTAAGTTGCCATATGTCTGACCATTCCTCCAACCTTGCCAAGTCCCTTCTCATCCTTTCTACCCCCCCTTGTGTATCAACTCTGTTACAGATCTTTGAATCATCTGCAAAGAGGCATACCTTTCCCTCTAGACCCTCTGCAGTGTCGCCTATAAAGATGTTAAAGAGGACTGGACACAGTACTGAGCCCTGAGGTACTGCACTAGTGACCCCCCTTTCTTCGGAATGTGTTCCACTTACTATTACCTTCTGTGTCCTGTTGTGCAACCAGTTTGCAACCCAGGCTACCACCCTGGGACCCACTCCCAGGCTGGCTAACTTGATTATTAATCTTTTGTGCGGGACTGTGTCAAATGCCTTGCTAAAGTCTAGGTAGGCCATATCCACAGCCCTCCTGGTCTATTACTTTGGTCACCCAGTCAAAGAAATCTATTAGATTCGTCTGACATGACCTTCCTGCTGTAAATCCATGCTGCTTTGGGTCCTGTGCCCGCTGGCCTCTAGGTACTCAACAATTCTTTCTTTCAGAAGTGATTCCATCATTTTCCCTACCACTGAGGTCAAACTTACAGGTCTGTAGTTTCCTGCTTCTGCCTTGCTCCCACTTTTGTGAAGGGAATCACATCTGCCCTCCTCCGGTCCTCAGGTACCACCCCATCCTCCCATGATTTGTTAAAAGTGTGGTCAGTGGTGTCACTAGGTCCTCCTTAGTTCTTTTAGGATTCTGGGGTGAATCCATCAGGCCCATTGCTTTGTCCACCTTGAGTTTTAGGAGTTCTTTTAGGACTCTTTCTTCTGTAAATGGACTGGTGTCAACCCCTACCCAGAGTGCTTCTATTGTCTGGTTTAGGTAACTCCTCCTCATCTTTTTTGTGAATACTGAGCAAAAGTATTCATTCAGTATCTGCCTTTTCACTGTCTCCCTCTGCCCACCTCCCCTCTCCCTTATTAATCTTCACTATTCCTCCCTTAACCTTTCTATGCTCCCTAATGTACCTATAAAAGGTTTTATCCCCCTTCTTAACTGACTTGGCTATTTTTTCCTCAGTTTGGGCTTTTGCTATTCTGACTGCCTTCCCCACTTCTTTCTGCTTTAATTGATACAGTTCCTGTCGTGCTCCTTCTGTGATGCCTTATACTTTTTGAATGCAGTCTTTTCTCCTTAACCTTCCTGCCACCTCTTTGAGAACCATAGTGGTTTTACTCCGCTTAGTTTTCTTTTTATGTTTCACACAAAGGCTTGTTGCTCTATGATGGCAGTTTTGATTTTCTCCATTGTTCTTCCACCCCTCATTTTGGCCATTTGCTAGTGTATTCCTCAGGTATTCACCCATTTTAAAAAGTCAGCCCTTCTAAAGTCCAGTATGCTTGTTTTTGTATGGCTTTGTCTCCATGGTTGTGCTTATTGTGAAGCACACTGTGCAGTGGTCGCTTGTTCCCAGATGTCTACTGATTCTAAATTTGTGATCCTCTCCATTTGAGAGTACCAGGTCTAGTATTGCTTCCTCCCGAGTGGGTTCCAACACTAGCTGTCTAGGGCCTGCCCCCTGCAGGGCATCAAGAATGACCCTGCTCTTGGATGTGGCTGCAGTACACGTCATCCAGTTAACATCTGGCATATTCAGGTCCCCCATCAATAGTATCTCCCCTTTTTCAGCCATTTTGAGAATGTCCTCTATCATTTTCTTGTCCATTTCCTCCCCTTGAGATGGAGGTCTGTATACAACCCCTGCGGATTGTGATGCCATTCCCTGTCTCAAGGTGACCCAGAGTGCCTCTTGTCCTCCCCTTACTTTTTAGTTCTGTAGCTGATCCTTCCCTATGTATAGAGTTACTCCACCTCCTTTTCCCTCCCTGTCCCTTCTGTAGACTGTGTACCCTGGTATGTTGACATCCCAGTCATGGTTCCCCGCGTGCCATGTTTCTGTGACTGCCACAATATCCAAGTGTCCATCTTCCATCAAGGCTACTAGCTCAGGAAGCTTGTTTCCCAGACTACGGGCATTGGTACTCATTGCCCTCCATTTAATGTTAGCTTTATCCTTTTTTCCCCCATGCCTGCTCTTTTTGCCCTTGTCTATTTTTCCATTTACCCCTGTCCTGCCCTCTGTTGAGCACTGTACCTCAGTGTTTACCTTACTACCCGTCATGTTTCGTGGGGGGGGGCTTGAAATTTCCTGCCTCTTATTAGCACCTCCCCCTGTGGCTAGTTTAAAAGCTTGCCAAGGAAGCATTTAAACCTGTCACTTAGGATCTTGGTTCCCTTCATGGACAGATGCAGACCATCATGCCAGTATAAACCTTCATCTCTCCAGGTGTACCCCCAGTCCCCAATGAAGCTAAAGCCCTGTGCTCTGCACCAGTTTTGCAACCATTCATTAAACTGCATGGTGTGTAGTACCCTAGCCTCACCCCTGCCATGGACTGGCAGCACCTCTGAGAAGGTAACCGTGCTTGCTACCTGTCTGAGGCCCCTCCCCAACTCCACAGTTTCATCCTGCACTGCACTGGTCCCATGCCTAGCTAGGTCATTTGTCCCAAGGTGGACAATGATATCTAGTTCCCTCTCCTGTGATGCTGCTTCTGCAGTCCGAGGATTCGCTTGTTGTCCCTCCAAGCCATGGCACCAGGCAGGCACCTTACTTCCCTCTCCTCTCCCTTCCCCAGGTCTACCCCTCTAACAATTGAGTCCCCTATCAGAAGCTATTTCCTTCCCCTGTGGTGTCCCTTGCCACCCTTCTGTGGGTCTCCCTTGTGGGTGTCCTCAGCATTCTTCTTGGTCCCTACTGAGGATGCCATCATAGAGGAACCTTGTTCTGCCAGACTGGCGCATGGTTTGTGTAGAGGTACAACTAGGGGGCTTCGCCTCTGTTCCACCACCCATACCCTCCCAGAACCCACTGTGGTCCAACTGGTCTTCATACTTGGCAGCCTCTGTGGCAGTGGTGCTCTTTGGGTGGGGTACTCACTAATCACTGTCAGCATTAGTGTAGGAGCATTGGCTGTGGTAGAGCTGACAGCAGCCCTCTGTTCGAACCCCTTCCAGCAGTAATCATTGTCAGCAATGGGGGTAGGAGCACTGGTTGTTGGGGACATACAGTAACAGTCACCAGTAGAAAAACCAGCACCAGCCAGACTCACTCAAAGACACACTCCTCAATGGACAAAACAAGGCAAAAAATAGGATTTACCATACTACCTTATTACCTACAATCAACCAGAAGAAGGCAGCTTTTCTGTGAAGAGAGATTGGCACTGGGATGACTCGACCGGCTCAGCTCTTTCGGACTGTTGACAGGCTACTCCGTCTGGTCTGTCTGGAATCTGTTAGGGTTTGCTCATCTGCTAAATGCAAGGAATTCGCTCGATTCTTCTCAGATGGCATGTACCCATTCGGGCTTGGATCTGCCCGTGTGGGCTGTGGCAACTCGGTGGGTCTGAATCTGAAATAGAAACCAAACTGGACGGCAGATAAGGACCGCTTGGCCCACCTAGTCCGCCCATTTTACCCTACCTACAGTATCATCGCAGACCTTACTTGATCTCTGGTGCCACCTTTCCTTTTGGCTAAGATTCCCTTTTGCCTATCCCATGTATTCTTGAATCCCACCACTGTTTTCACCCTTACCGTCTATAAGATTCTAGTAATTCTGCAAGTTCTAAACAGACGGAAAGTTACACAAACGTAAGTTAGCCATATTCATAGCAAACCAAAGGTTTATTTTTCAGAAGCTCGTACATAAAGACAGTAAGTACAGATTATTCATTGCCAGGAGTCCAGAACTCTCTACACCATGGTACATCATAGTTTCCTCAATGAGCTTGCAGTAAACAATGGTACTTATACCATGATAAGATCAAGTCCCATTGCCATAGCAACAGGCTCATGTACTCGTGAAGTGCGTATTCTACATTATCCCTATTGGTCAATTTGGTGGGCAGCTCACTGTTATCAAGCTTGCCCTTTCAGATGTTACATCTTATGTGTTGCAAATTTGGTGTACCCATACTTGTTGTAATGAGTCCAAGTTTATTAAGCAGGAAAACTCCATTAAGCAAGCTCATTTGCAAGGAGGTCCTCAGAGGGACACTTAAAAGTACAATACAGCATACAGTATATATTGGATACAACAATAAGCAGGAGGGGCTATACTTTATTTATTTAGATCTCGGATTAACACCTGTATACAGTGAAGTGAAGGATAATAACAATATAAGCAGTCAAAAACATAAGACAGTGCCCGCCCACCCACTCTGTTCCCTCCTCCCCTTAAATGGGGTTAAGCCATACCCACCTGTCTCTAGTGTCCTAACCAGCTAGCAGGATTGGCTAGTAACCTGCACCTGTCGTAGCTGACTTTTGACTCTTCCAGACTCGTAACTTGTCCCTCAGTGGGGGCTAGCTCGTTTTTCTTCTCCTTTCTGTTCCCCTATCATTGCCAGCTAACTTGTACCGGAGTGTTTGGGTGGGGGTATCCTATGGGGTTATCTGTAGTGACTAGGTGGCTTGCCCTGTCCTGCCATATGCCGATGTTGTTTTGGTCTGAACCGCAGGTGACTGACTGACACTCAGGGCCTCTTGTGTTCTGCGGCAGAATTTTCTGATTTCTGCAGCAGGGCTCCTTGACTTCTGCAGCAGCATTTTCTGATTTCTGTGGCATGATTTATTCATTTTTCTGGCAGAATGCAGTCCTGTCGTTGGCTAAATATGATGTGATGTCATCGATGACATCATATGCTGAGCATAGAGGAGGGGCTTCAGGATAAACAAGGTGGGAAAGAAAGCCTGACACTATGGAAAAACAGTATATTTATATGAAAATTCACCAAAAACAATGAATTCTGTGGCACTATATATATTCTGCGGCATGATGCAAATTTTGCGGCAAATTCTGCAACCGCAGAACCGCAGAATTCCAGGGGCCTTGATGATACTGCAGCGTACACTATTTGTGGGTGTGCAGTGTGGTTAAGCTACTCAGACCTTTCACCCAGTCTATCTTACCCTGAGTAGTTTGGGGCTAAGAAGTGTGTCTCTACTGTGGGGAATATATTGAACCTGTACTTGTGTGCAACTGGGATAGACTTGTGCTAACCTGACTTGAAGTATGTGTGGGGGATTCTTGAGAGGCTGTTAGTTGAGGCTAGGTGTAGGTGTTACTGCAGTGCGTGCTATTTGTGGGTGTGCAGTGTGGATATAGCTACTCAGGCCTCTGACCTTGACTATTTTACCCTGAGCAGCTGGGCCACTGAATTCCTTAGACTCCTGTTTTTGGTCTCAACTGCATACTGATTTGTCTGCCTGTTTCTACCCTATTCCTAGTATTAGCATACTTGCTATGAATGACCCTGTTCGCCTAATGTCCGTGGTCTCTAGTCCCCTGGTACTTGCTTAACTGTTGGGGGCCAACTCCATGGAGCATTGTGGGGTTCACTGTGCTAGCACTTTAGGGATGCTCCCAGCTGGCCCGGACTGTGGGGGCGGCCGTTGAACAGATCGCCCATCTTTGGTTACCACCTGGTGTGTAGCCCAGTCCGGTGTGTTAGCACCCCTGAGTCCTCCCTCCGGGGCCCTTGTTGTTTGGCCTGCTCTGTTCCCCACCCAGTCTCCCCCCCTTTGTTTATTCTGGTTGGACGCAGTCACATGACATGGGGGATACAAAGCGTCTCTTGAGGGGGGCCAAGCCACCTCCCCTCACCAGTTCTATTGCCCTCAGACTGCTCACCATGCTATGCCTCCCTCTGCTCTTTGCTGACAGTGCTTCTCCTGTGGAGAGCCTCTGGGTTACACCTGGACAGCTTGATATGACTGACTTCACTTTCTCTAATCTAATTGCCAGTGACAGACAGCCCCCTGGTCTATCTGCTGTCTTGATCTTAGGTGTTTTCTGTATCCTGTCATAATGGGTAGGAGTTCTGGCCATAAGCCACATGGTAGGGGTGGCCTCCCTCCTCTGAGGCATCTCCTAAGGCTCTTACTGGTGACTCTAGCCCTCTCGGGGGATATTGAGCTCAATCCTGGTCCTCCCCAACAAGCCTCTTCCCCATCTGTGGGCTGGTCGAAAGGCAAAGGGTTGAAAATAGCCCACCTCAATATCTGAAGTCTTCTGCCCAACCTGGCTGACCTCTTTGCATGTGTCACTCACCACAAGCCTGACATCCTGGGTATAACAGAAATCTGGCTGAAGCTGTTAACCCCTGACTCGGCATGTGCACTTCCTGGCTTTGACCTTGTGAGGCAGGATTGCCCGGGGAAAAAACGGAGGGGGGGGGGTATCCTGGTCTACTACAGGAGTCACCTTAATCTTTCGGTCTTGTCTGGTCAACAGTCTCCGCTGACGCTCTGTGAACTGCTGCACACAGTTCTGTTACTCAGGAACACCAAAAAGCTCCACATTGTCTGTACCTACAACCCCCACATGGGGGGCATATCTGGGCTGACCTCCCTCCTTGACACGGTTAGGTCACTGGCTGGGAATAAAGAGCTGATGTTACTGGGCGATCTCAACTTGAACTGGCTTGGTGGTAATGCAAAGATGTACGAGCCCCTGCTGGCTGGTCTCTCCTTGTTCCAACTCGTCAAGGAACCCACTAGGTGGTCCTCCGTTGGTGGCTCGGGCTCCATCCTAGACTGGGTCCTGTCCAATAGACCAGAGAGGATTAGCTCTTCTGGAATGCTTCCTGACTCCATCTTTGACCACTCCCCTGTATTCTGTGCATGGAAGGTCCCCTCCCTGGAAATTCCACATAAAGTCATCCAAATTAGGAATTTCTCCCTGTTCGACCTGGGGTCTTTCCATAACGACCTTTGGCTTACTGACTGGTCTGCAGTTTGGAATGCCCAGGACCCAACCTCTGCAGTCAGTCATTTTCTCAGGGCTTTTGGGGTGCTGCAGGATAAGCATGCTCCTCTCATTAGGCAGAGGGTAAGGGGGTCCGCTACCAAGTGGTTACACGGGAGCCTCCTTACCCTATGAGGACTAGGGATAAGTGCTGGGCCAAATTCAAGGTCACATTGGACCAGGCCATATTTTAGCAGTATAGGAGGCTACAGAACGAGTGTAAGAAAGTGATCAGGGCTGCCAAAAGTGAATTCTGCAAAGCGGCGCTGCTGAATTCTCCAAAAGACCCTAGGACTTTCTGGAGAAACATAAAAAACATAGTAAGTGGTTCCGCCAGTGGTGAGGCCACTGATATGCTCATCGATGGTACCAGTTGTAACAATCCACTTACCATCGCAAATGCATGTAACACACACTTCTCGGATCTGTCTGCCTTCACCTCCCTCTTCTCTTCCAGTGGAGGTGCTAGCTGTGACCAGAACTCTGCTCCACAACCGGCTTCCACTTTTCGACCGTTATTCTGTTTCAAGGCTGTGATGGCACAAGAGATGCAGAGATTGCTCTCTGGTCTCTCCCCCTTCTCCAGTGCTGGCCATGATGACATGGGACCTAAGCTCCTCCGTCTTGATGCCTCTCATATTGCCTCCCTGGTGGCCCATATCTTCAACTTATCCCTAGCCTCTGGGGTCATCCCTGACATATGAGAGGTGGCTTGGGTTGTCCCCATACTTAAACAGGGCAACTCTAAGATTCTGGACAACTACCGAGCGATAGCCATACTGTCCGCAATCAGTAAACTCCTAGAGAAAGTTGTGTCGGGGCAACTCACGGAGTACATCCAGTCTCATGAACTGCTGTCTCCTGAGCAGCATGGCTTTCATAAAGGGCATAGTACATCCTCGGCCCTTGTCACTGTCGCATCTGGGATCAGAACTGCTATGGACCAGAGTAAACTCTATGGTGCCATTTTCATCGATCTATCCAAAGCCTTCGATCTAGTTGACCGTGCTCTGCTCTGCTCTCAGCTTGGGTTGTTTGGCTTGTCACCCCCTATACTCATCTGATTTGCCAACTACTTAGAGGGCAGACAGCAGCTGATCAAATATGGTAAGGTGCTCTCGGACACTACTGCTGTGTCCTCAGGTGTTCCTCAAGGTTCAGTCCTGGGGCCCTGCTCTTTTCCATTTTTGTTAACAATCTACCTGCTGTCTCTTCCTACTCCAGGTCCATTCTCTATGCAGATGACCTGGTCTTCCTCACCCACTCTCGGGACATTTGGGTCATAAACCACCAGTTGAGTGAGGACTTCAGGAGTGTCCAATCTTGGATAACATCCCACAAGCTGGTCCTCAACCCCAAAAAAAAACTCAGACCATGCTCTTTGAGTCCCTGGCTAAGATAAAAGCCTCCTCTGCCCCCTTGTGTATCGCTGGTCTTGATGGTGCCCCCGTCCTCATCACCAACTCCATTAAATACCTTGGGGTTACACTTGACCCTCGGCTTGACCTTGGACTCCATATCCTTAGTGTCTGCAGAGCTGTTAACTACAAACTGGGTCTGGCCTATCGTGCTACGAGCAGTCTTACTCCTGCTGCTCACCTGGCTAGACGAGTGTTTCTCCCCTCTCTCAGCTATGGGCTTCTCTTGTTCGCTCGTACCTCCAAAGCCCATCTCGTCAGGTGGTCTGTCACCTACAATAACATTTGCCGTTTTGTGTTGCTGCCCCCTTGACTCACCCACCACTGTGACCTACATAGTAAGCTTAACTGGCTCTTCCCGTCCAATTACTTAAATTTTGTCCTGGGCTGCTTCACGGGCAAGGTCCTTGGTACCGGCACCCCACCTGGTTTGGCGGAGCTCCTCGTACCGGCGATCTCCCCTTCGTACTCCTTCAGATCCCTGGGCCCTGCTGTTCTAAGGATTCCTGCCACTCGCACTCTAATGGGGGACAGATATTTTGCCTCATGTGCCCCCAGACTATGGAACTTCCTTCCTGCCCAGGTCTGCTCCTCCCCCTCCCATGCTTGCTTCCAAACCTCCTTGTGGAGACACTTGAAGCTCTCCTCAGCGTGTGGTTGCCCCAAGCCTCTGTAATCTCTCTTGGTCCCCTGCACTGAACACCCCTCCTATTGTCCTGCCTGTCTGCATGGATTCTGTCCTGCACACACTTTATACACTCTATGTATTGGGTATTGCTCTGACGGTGCCTCCACTTTTTGGGGACTTATACTGTACATAATTTGTATATAATGGACTTATACTGTATATGACCTGTATATAATGCGCTGCTCGTAGCCTTGGTGATCCGTTGTATTTGTTATGACCATTTGTATGTACCTGCTGACTACGTTATGTTCCTGTTTTTTTCCCTGACTCTGTATAACTGCCTTATGTGTATCATATTGTACTATGTCGTATTTCCTGTACTCTCCTGGGTTGTACCTGAAGATAGGCAAATGTCTTGTCTAGTGTACTTGCCTGGTTAACAAAAGCTAAATAAATAAATAGTTCAGTCGAAGAAGAGCGATAGTTGTATGGTGTAATACACGAAATGTGGTCATTGGCGGAATATAGACAACTAACTTGAGACATATGTACAATTATTTACAATTCCATTGAGTCAGGTACAAGTGCAGTAATCATGAATACAGCTAATGAAATTACAATGAAGTCACCTACCCAAAAAAGAAAATTGTGGAAGCATTTCATCAATAATGTATATTCACAGTAATGGGGCGTGGGACAGGCAGGAGATGAACATGAGACTAGGAGGAGATTGAGGGTAGCAAGGGTGGAGCACAGAGGGAGTGGGATGGAGGGGAAGCAAGGGTGCGAGCACAGATGGAATGGGGTGAAAGGTGGGGCCCACAGCCCCGATCGGCAGACTACTACAAGAGGCTTAACCAGAAGAGAGAGGAAATAGTCAGATGGCAGTACTAGGTCATTACTGGGGGTGGCATTTGCAGGTGTCGTACAGTTTGCTGGTAACTAAATTTTTAAAAATGTTTAGAGGAACCAAATTTTGCAGTTTGAGAATCGGTTGTATTTTATTCCATGCCTCAGGGAGCGCATGACTGATGGCCATTTTTGCCAAAATGGAAACAAGAGTTAGGGACATCCAACATGAAGTAAGAACTACTCCGTAGCAGGTAGAAACATAGAATCATAGAATTTGACGGCAGATAAGGACTGCTTGGCCCACCTAGTCTGCCCATTTTCCTACCTAACAGATAAGCTGCAGATCCTAGGTAACCAACATCTTACTTCCTCCTACCCCCCACTAGGACTGCCTTATGTCTGTCCCATGCATTCTTGAATTCCCCCACTGTACTTGATTCCACGGCTGTTGCTGTAAGTAATATTTCAAGTATTGAGACCCCCATGGAAGCATTAAAATAAGTATAATATTCTACTACCAATGCTGCAGCAATAAGACTAATGGTGTTAGCGACGTCACTAAAAGGGTATAATACCCATGAGCACTTGCACCTGCTCATTCTGGACCCGCGTGGTGCTTCCGCGTTCAGCCATAACTTTTGGATTTTTATTAAAATATACCCATGCCACTAAAAATTAAGATCATGGCAGCCCTGGACTCCCACAGCAGCATTACAAGGTATGTGGGAACGGGAGCGGGCTACTCGGTTTCTTTGCACATCACCTTTAACTGAATATCTGAAAGGAGATAGGAAGTTATTTTTGCATAATTAACTGCCTTTCCATCTTCTTTTCCATACTAGTTATATATCCTGCAATGCGTTGACCAATTTTTGATAAATAATTTAGGTTTGGGGTGTCTTGAGATATACATAGAGTTCTACTCTCCATCAGATACTGCTATTTTTTCATATTTTTAAGACATTCTGTACATCAAAAACACCATATTGTGCTGTTCATCTGAATGGCCTGGAATGGTGTTAGTGATGTCATAGAAAGTTCAGGCAGTGTGACGAGAGACCAGCAACTGCTGAGGAGAGATGGATTCAGGGTACTTACAGAAGCTACAAAATTTAATTATTAATTTAACAAAGAGTCACAAACATATCAGAATATTGGATAGACATGAAAAAGACAACAGGAGGGCATCTAGAGGTGTAGAAAATAGTTACGTAAGAACTTACCATAAAAGTTGATGTTGGAGGGGATCTCAGTCATCAGGTCACACCGTAGGAACTTCACCATTGGTGAAGCAGGATCAACATGTAAGATTTTCCAGCAGTACCACTGGGGCTGCCCACACTGACATCACCTGCTGACGTCACTAACCCTATAAAGGCGTGAGCAGCCTCGCTTTCTCCTCAGTTCTTTCCTCCCAGAGACTAAGGGAGCAAACCCAGGCCATGGGAGACTGAGGAGAGAGAGAGAGAGAGGTGCCCATGCCAGAATAAAAGGCTGGATACACCAGTTAGCCAGTTCTGGGACGAGAGCCCCATAAAAGGGGGATGGTGAGAGGGAAGGCAGACCTGATTGCTGAAATCACCTCAAATATCTACTGTTACAGTAAGTTCTTACATAACTTATGTCTTATATCTTTTCCGGGGGTATCTTAGTCATCAGTTCACACCATAGGAACGAGTCCCAAGCAGTTACCGGTGTAGCGGAAATTGTCTGGGGAGAAGGCCAACCAAAGCCTAAGACAGGAGGTCCTGCAGAACAGCCCAACCAAAGCCTGCTTGGGCTCTAGAAGCAATGTTCAGATTGTAGTGCTTGGTAAAAGTATGGACAGTACTCCAGGTGGCAGCAGCGCAAATGTCAGCAGCTGGCACCCCTTTAAAACAGGCCACAGAGGTAGCCATGCCCCTTGTGGAATGGGGTTTCACCATCCCTGGCAACTCTTTGCCATACTTGTAGCAGAACACGATACAATGGGCCAACCATTTGGACAAACATTGTTTGGAAACCTTAGTGCCCTCTCTTCCTGGGGTGAAAGAAGCAAAAAACTGCTTTGTCATTCTGCAGTCCTAAGTTCGGAGCAGATAGTATTTAAAATCCTGCGCACATTTAAAGTGTGGAGCAGTGCTTCCTCTGGATTGGCATACTTTGGAACATAAACTGGTAGGTGGGTAGATTGGTTCAGGGTAAACTCATACACCACCTTGGGGAGAAACTTAAGATTTGTACGCAAAGACACCCTGTCTTTGTGAAAAATCAAATAAATCTCTTCACACCAGAGAGCCTGAAGCTTGGAAATCCTTCAAGCAGAAGTAATGGCAACCAAAAATAATGCTTTCCAGGAAAGAAAGTGTAGCTCGCAACTTGTGGCTGGTTCAAAAGGAGACAGGGTCTATTTCTCCAAAACAAAATTTAGATCCCAAGCCCGGACGGGAATAGATTGGAGGTTTCAGATGCAGGATGCCCCTGAGAAAGGTATGGAACACATCTAGCTGAGTCACGGTACAACCCTCCACAGGCTCGTGAAAGGCTGAAATAGCCGAAAGATGCACCTTGAGGGAGGAATACTGGAGGCCTGAGTCCGACAAGGAGAGCAGGTAGTTTGGAATCTGGCTCACTGGACAAGTGAACGGGTCCAGATGATACTTGGCAGCCCAGATGCAAACCTCTTCCACTTCATGGCATAAGTGGCTCTGGTAGAGGGCTTTTGAGCTGTCATGAGAACACCTGCCACCTCCTGAGATACCTTAAACCAGGTGATGGCTATGTCCTGTGGCTATGTCCTGAGGAGTCAGGCATGGAGACAAAAGGACTTGAGGTTCGGATGGACCAGGGTCCCCTGGGCCTGTGTCAGCACATCCCTGCAGAGGGGTAGAGGGACCAGAGGTTCCTGTGCTAACTGTTGCAGTAATGGAAACTATATCTGCCGTAGCCAGAAGGATGCGACCAGGATCATGCTGGTCCCCTCCATCTGGAGCTTGATTAGCACCCTCTGAATCACAGGAAACGGAGGGAAGGCATAAAGGAACCTCCCACTAAAGGAGAGGGACAACGCATCTTGCTAGAAAACTCCAGGCCCTTAATCTAGCGAGCAGAAACTGGGCAGTTTTGTTTTGAGTGGGGATGCAAAAATGTCCAACTCCGGACAACCCCATCTGGTGAACAGATGTTCTGTGATGGATGAGAGAAGTTCCAATTCGTGCATGCTGGACTTTGTCTGGCTTAGGCTGTCCACCAGGGTGTTTAGCATGCCTGGGATGTGGACTGCAGAGAGCATCAGACTGTAGTCCAGTGTCTAGTACCAAATTCTCATGGCCTTCCTGCATAGGGGATACGAATGCATTCCCCCTTGCTTGTTGATATAGTAGACAACACTGAGATTGTCTGATTGAATCAGCAGTTGACCCAGAAGGAGATGGTTCTGAAAGGCCTGCATGACATACAGGACCACCTACATCTCCAGGACATTGATATGCAGAGGCATGTCAATCTAGGACCACATCCCCTGAGTCTGAAAGGGGCTCAGATGCACTCCCCAGCCCAAACCGGAGGCATCCGTGGTGAGGATCTGTTGGGAAGAAGAAATCTGGAATGGGACCCTTTGCAACAAGTTCTAGAGGTCCATCCACCACTGGAGCACCTTGTGGACTGAGGAGGAGACCAGCACCAGCTGTTCTAAGTCATCCGTGCGTTGGTCCCATTGCACCCTTAGTGTCCACTGGAGCACTCACATGTGCAGGCTGGTCAAGGGTACTGTAACAGTGGCTGCGGCCATAAGTCTAATAGCCTCTGGTATACCCTCACAGGGACATAACAGCTCTGGGCGACCTCCTGAGCCTGGGCAATGAGGTACTCCACCCTGTTTAGAGGCAGGATGGCTCTGCCTTATGCCGAGTCCAGGACCGCCCTTGTATACTGTAGCCTCTGGGATGGAGTCAAGATAGGCTTGGGCAGATTGACAGTGATGCCCAGGGAGAGAAACAACTTGAGGGTCCTCTCCAGGGTTCAGAGGAGGTGCTCTCTGGATGGACCTTTGAGGAGCCAGTCGTCCAGGTAGGGGTAGTCCTTCTCTCCGGAGAGCTGTGGCTACTGCTGCTAAGCACTTTGTGAGGACCTGCGACACAGAAGATAAGCCAAAGGGCAATACTTTGAATTGGTAATGCTCGCCCTGAAAAAGGAACTGGAGAAACCTGTGTGGTGGACACACCGAGATATGCAGATAGGAACTTGCATGTCCAGCCAGGCCTGGCAGAGTAACCATGCAGAATATTTTTATACTGTATATAAAGGTTGAGGTCCTTGAGATCTACAATGGGCCTCAGATCTCTGGTTCTTTGGGGGACCAGGAAGGACCTAGAATAGAATCCCTCGTTCTTTTGGTGCTCGGGCACTGGCTCAATGGCCTTCTTCCACAGAAGGGACTGTACCTCCTCCCAGAGAACCATTATATGGGCTGGGGGATAGGTGGAGGGTACTGGATAAGTCTCTGGAGGTATTTCTATAAGTTCCAGAGTGTAACCCCTTTCTATATTCTGTAGAATCCAGGCTTCTGAAGTGATGGTTCTCCACTAATTGAGATGGAGGGAGAACCGATTTCTGACCACCACTTCTTGGTCAGGGACCAGAAGGGAGGTCTAGCAAGGAGTCAAGCAGAGGCAGATCTGGCCACTGCTGCTAACCCATCACCCATGGATCACTTTGTGGCAGCGCCAGAGGAGGAGGGGGTAGGCAAGGCAGAGAAGACTTTTCTTCTGCTGTGGGGATTGGAGCCTGCACCGTACTTGTGGGATACCTTGCGAAAGGGTGGGCACTGTCTGCTGCCAGGCTACGTATGGTAAAGTGAATGGACAGACTTGATAGCCCTACCAGATGCCAGCAAGTCATTGATGATGTCCAGGACATCTGGCTCAAATAACCTGGAGTCACTGAAGGGGGCATTCAGCACCTTTTGTTGGATATCTGCTGTAAACCCTTAGACCCTTAGCCAGGAGTGCCTACAGAGACAGATACCTGTGGCAGCAACCCTGGCACCAGTGTCGGAAATGTCATATAAGGCCCTGAGGAGATTCTTGCTAATATCCTCAGCAGTCTGTAAGCATTTGGGAACCTCCTGTTTCTGGGAACATTCTGGTAGGGCTTAGGCAGCTGCCTTGCCCTTCTTCCAGATGGTGTTTTGGTATGTAACCATATGCAAAAGATAGTTAGCAATCCAAAGCCCTAAGGTGGAGGAGGCATAGACCCTGTTGTCCCAAAGGTAATCCACTTAGATTCCCCGTCAGGGGGAAGGGAGGGAGGGAGCTTGGGCACCTTCGACCTGTCATGTGCTGCTTTGATGACCACAGAGTCCGTCTCAGGTTGGGCAGCATAATAAGGAAGGCCTTGAGGGGCATGATAGAGCTTATCTGCCTGGCAGGGCATGGCAGGAACCATGTCTGGCCTATTCCAGGCCGCAGTAGTGGCATTCCTCAGGACAGGAAGGATGGGAGGAATTACCTTACTGGGAGACTCTGGAACCTCCAAGAAGTCCACTGGGTCTTGGCTGGTGGCATCTTTTTCCTTAGTGTGGAAACCCATAGCTGAGGACAGTTGCTTCATCACAGTAAAGAAAGTAGGATCTTCAGAAGGGGACCTGGGAGTATGTTTAACAGAGTCCTCACTGACTGAAGACACAGTGGACCTGTCTGAGGAAAGAAGCTCCTCCTCCTCCTCTTCCTCAGGAAGAATCAGGTCAGGATGGTACTCCTGTTCCACATCGACCTGCTCAAATTTGAAGTCTGATGAGAAAGACACCAACAGCGCCCTACGAGGCGCAGACTGAGGAGGCCCAAGAGGTGTCGATGGGGCCATTGACGGCACCGGAGACCCAGGCCTGTAAGAGCCCAACTGGTGCACTAGGGCTGTGGTGATCTGGGTCAGAATCAAGTTAAGGTCAACAGCAGGAGAGGAATGCATCGATGGTGGAGGGATCGTCAGCACAGGGTGTGACAAACCGTGCATTGGGGCTTGAGAGCCCGAGGAGCCCAACGACCGTGGACCTGGAGAAGCATTAGGCTGCGACGGAGGGGCAGATGTCAGTGACCCTAGGGTCGACGGACAGGGGTTGATGACCTGAGGGTCAACTCACGGACTCCCTGAGGAGCAGCAGGTGATGCTGTCGTTATGGGCCTGGAAGAAGCAGAGGCCTGGACAGCCGAGGATATCAGTGCATCCGCAGCTGACGGAGTACTCCCCGGAGGAAGAAGAAGCCATCGGGAAGCGGGAGCACCACTGGACGGAGTGATCCCGTTCAAGATCTTTCTTGTGACTTTTCCCCTGGGACTTGTCTCGGGCCTTCGATGGCCTGGGAGCTCAACAAATCCACCAGTGACTGGGAAGGAGGAAACCCGGAGGACCTCTGAACAGAACTGACTACCTGCTGTTCCATGAGGAATTTCTTCAAAGCCTTTATGCGTCACCTAAGGGTTGTTTGGTTGAATTTCTGGCAGAGCGCACAGTCAGAGGTGTTGTGGTCAGGCCCAAAACAAAAGACACAGAGATTATGGTCATTTGAAGAGGCAATCTTCTTTCCGCAGTGGCAGCGATGGAAGAGAGAGGTGGAGGGACTAACTCTTGACATAAACAAGATAAAGAAATCTCTTCCTTAAGAGAGATTCTTGAAGCTAGAGTGAAAAATCTTGTAGGCCTAAATGACGGGAAACTGTGTCGGAGCTTCCACAGAGACCCATGTGATCAGAGTCAACGTTGGGAAAGAACTGAGAAGGGAGCGGGGCAGCCCACACCTTTATAGGGTTGGTGACATCGGCAGGTGATGTTCTTGTGGGCGGCCCCAGTGGTACTGCTCGAAAATCTTCCATGTGGATCCTGCTTCACTGATGGTGAAGTTCCTATGGTGTGACCTGATGACTGAGATACCCCGAAGAAGATGCACTGTTTCCTGTCACCTTTAAAAAAATTCATCAGTATTGGTCTGGGTGTACCATTATCTTTTGGTTTTGGAGCCACAGTCCTGCGAGCACTTTCTATCTCAGTTGGGGTGATCCAGTTGTACTGTAGAATTTCAGGCAGTAGTTGCTGTAAAAACGCGACTCTGTCCCTGCCCTCCACATCCTCAAGGACACCCACCAGTCTTAAATTATTTCAGTGACCTCTGCTCTCAAGGTCCAGTTTAGCCCAAATTTTTGTCAGTTTCTCTTTTAAGAAGTCAGAGGATTCCTTGAGTAGGGTTGCAGAGTGTACTGTCAGCCTAGTCCTATTTTCGGCTTCAAGTCTGTCTATTGTGATTTTGTTGCTGGCTTGAATATCATTAAGTGCAAGTATTAGGTTGGTTAAATCTTTTTGAATGTTAACCAGCATTGAAAAGAACTTGGATCAGTAGAGGATTTGGTCTGAGGGTATATCTCCTTTAATTCAGACCATGCCCTGCCCGCCCCCTTTACGTCATCAGTTTCTGCAGCTTTGTCAGCGCTGTTCAAACTGCCAAGTCTGTGCTACTTTTAAAACTTCATTAAAAAGGAAATGAGCATTTTAGGACCACAGTACTTTCAGAAGCTGTGCCAATTACTGCCAGGAATGTGTTGCTGTGTATGTTGAGGGACGTCTGCTGGTTCCTTCAAGATCTTAGTCAGGATCTTGTTTGGAAGAAGGAGCTGGTGAGTTAAGCTGTCAGATCTCAGTGGTGCACATGCACAATCCTCCCTCCGTTACTGAGGTGATCCCGCTGCACTGCTGCCTGTCTTCGGCCAGGTGGCAAGTTGGTAGTGGACCCATGTCCTTCCTCCTCGAGGGAGGAGAGCTGTCCATGTGAACACTCTGTGGTCCCTCCCCAGCCAGACCCCAAGTGAACTGGGTCTGTTCTCGAACCTGGGTCACCGGTGTGGCAAGTGGTAATATTACTGCTGCGCTACTGGGCCGACTATGGCTTCACTGCTCTTGATGTTGTGGGGTAGTGGTCCACTCATTAAAATATCCGGCATACTGTATTTTTGTCAGGCCCATGCTGTTTTCCTGTAAATAATGCACTGGACAGAGAGCACTTTGAAAAAACAGTGTAACATATCTGTTAATATTAGTAATACATTTAGTTGCCAGTCTCTTTATTAATTCATTAATTTATTTTTTGTTGCAGACCAGACCTCTTGGTTCGGGCCGCCCGCCACTACGAGGGGGCTGAGCAGATCTTGATCCGACAGGCCGTGATGTCAGCATGCTGCTTTGTCACCATCTGCCAGGCAGACCTTCCTTCCATGAATCAGTGGGTGGTAGCAGAGTGCCCCGCACGAATCGATATTTCAGGTGAGGGCATGCAGGTTTTGGCTGGGAATCAAACTGCTACTTCACGTCTTGCTGCCTCTGTAGGAAAGGAAACAGAGCGGCAGTCCTAGATGGACCTTCACTGACTCCACCCAAAGCTGTTCCAAGGTCCGCAAGTAGTAGTATATGAGTTCCAAGGGACACACTCCCACCTAACCCAGGAGCTGAGTTTAGTGGTGTCATCATAACTGTGTTTCTCAATAACCATGGTCCAGGTAGTCCACAAAGTCTTTTTTGACTTGACAAATTCCAGTGCTAAGCAGAGGGGTTGTGCATGCGGGTCTCCAGTATTATCCCCTACAGTGGCATGCTTTTGGGGACTGCTGGAAATGCCCCCTGGTAGTGTGGAAAGCAATTAGAGCTAGTGATCTAACACATTTACAGGATTTTTAGAATAAAAGTTGAATTTTTTTTTATTTTTTTTATTTAGTTGTTTAACCAGGTATAGCACACAATCTGATACTATAATACTGTAAATGGATAATAATGTTAAAATTTAGTACTTACTAAGTGGTTCAGTGGCAGCTGCTTCTCCCGCCTTCCTCTTCGCTGCTGTCCTGGACCAGGACTGGCTTTCCTGGACTTTGGTGATCCTTCTGTAGTTATGTGGGTCATGGCAGCACACATCGGCAAAATGCTTCTTTAGCTGAGGTGATGCTGCGCTCTACCTCCGTGGTGTTTTTCATTTTATTCTGCATCTTCATGCAGATTTCCTCAGTCATGAAATGGGAGGGTGCCAATCCCAACATAGTTTTTTGTTGCACTTGGACAAACAGTCCAGGAATACCACAGTGTCCTTTGTAGTAAACACTCTGCTTTTTTTCCCTGACATTTTTTTTAATTAAATAGAAACACAACACAAAAAATAATAAAAGCAGAAAAAAAAATAAGAGTGCACTGTGATATTACGAGTGGCAAAGCCACGAGTGATATTATCTCAGGGCACTCTGCACGAGTGCTAATATTGTCCATATTCCACAAGTCGCCCATCATGTGTGCGATTTATACAATAGGATTCCGTTTGTTTGTTGAAATTAAGTATTTTCTCTTTTATGTGGTGTTATTTTTTGTTCCGGTGTTGTTGCTCAGTGAATGAAGCTGGTGGTGCTCTGTTATAAATGGGAAGTTTGAAGGTTTTGATTAGTTGCTGTGGTAGATTGAATGTGTGTTTGTAGCTGTTGGTTGGTTGGTATGGTGAATGGATGTGTCTGCGAGTATCTGATTGGTTGTTTGTGTTTCTCTGCGTCATGCGTCTGAAGTGGTTGGTTTCACTGTGGCTGGGGGATGGAGTTATTCTCAGAGCAGAGAGTCCACGTTTTATGAAGTTTTCTTTGCAGTGAGTGCTGTTTCCAGGATTTTTTTACTTTGTTGATCAATTCTTTTTCATTTTGTTCGTGTTCTGTGTCATACCAAGCTTCAGTGTTCACCACAGTCATTCATTGTCAGGGAGAGTGTGTGATGTGTAGTTTCACGTTCGGCTTTTCACCGTCTTTTGTTGCAGATGTTACAATGTTTTAAATATATTTTAGTTTCAGGATTGGAGCAAGAACGTCTTCGGCTGTCATGCAGCTCGCAGTGTTTGAGGTTCAGGAAGTTGCAAAAGCCTCTCGGGATTGTTTGTTTTGTGTTCAGGTCCACTGAATTAGTTTACTTTTTAACCCTTAGGCTGCCGGAAAATTTATAACACAGGTTTTTAGGACAAGATATTATATCGGCAACAGCCAAGGGATTAAATTGTTGTAAGAAGTTCCGAGAGGCTGTGTGATGACTATGGTGCATGGGTGACATAACCAGTGTGAGAATATCACCTACTGACGTAGACAGTGTTGAATATCACTAGCTGACGTAGACATTGTGGAATATCTGTTAAGATATTTCACAGTGTCTGCGTCACCTCCTTGATTTTCTATAGTGGTGAAAATGACATTTATTCAAAGTGTTATTCCTTCACCTCTAGTGTATAAATATATGGGAGACATGATGGGCAGGAATGAGAATATGGAAAATATTCTCACTCCTGCAGAGGAAAATATACAGTGCTCACGATGCAAGAGTGAGAATACAGTATTTTCAGTATTCTGTGATCTGCACATCATGTGTGCTATTTAAACTATGGGGGTGAGATGAATTTTAGTGAAGGAAGTATGTTTGTTGTTGTGAGGTTCATGTCACTTTAAATTATGCTTGTGCTGTGGTAGATGTGTCTGTGTGTGTGTGTGGTTTTATGAATGGGTGTTTGTAGTGAGCTGTGATTGGTTGATATATGTGTGTGTGTGTGTGTGTGTGTGTGTGTGTGTGTGTGGTGTGTTCTGTGTATTGATTGGCTATGTGAGGGGATGTTCTTACGTTTCGTGCTGGGAGAGATGCTGATGAGTTCTGTTTGCTGGTATGCCTCTTTGTTTCTGGATGTGAGTATAATGTTTATTTACATGTTTTGGGGTGTATCTTTATAACATTTGGTGCAAATTTGACATTTGTTGTGCTGAAACATAGAAACAGAATTTGTTGGCAGTTAAGGACTGCTTGGCCCACCTAGTCTGCCCATTTCTCTACTTAATGGATAAGCTGCAGATCCTAGTTAACCAACAGCCTGCTTCCTCCTACCCCCCCCCCACTAGAATTGCCTTATGTCTGTCAAATGCTGACAGTGTTATTTTTATAGGAGCGCTTGTTACAGCAGTGTCACTATTGTGAGAGAGTTTGTTTATTTTTTAGTTCTGGAACAAGTATTTTAAAGTAAACAAGTTCGTAAATCATAACTTTAAAGCATTGCAAACTTCTTATAATGCGATGTGTGGTTGTACGTTTGGAGATGTAAATTATGTGTGTTCACAGCCATAGTGTACTTCAATCTGAGCCAGAATCCGATGGCTGTTGAAATGCAGCACGAGAGATCTGCAGCTTGCTACAGTGAAAAGCAGTGCTGCAGGTGAGTGTGATTATGTATGCTAATACTAGTGTTCATTGGATTATAGGGAGTGTTTGAGAAGTAGGCAGATTAGAGGGCTGTTTGTTAATGCTTTCATATGCGGGTGGGTGACGTCAGCAGAGTAGGTATAAACGGTATTTATTTTAAACACTGCTGACGTCAGGAGTAGTTATTTCACTGCAGTGAAAATAGCAAGATTTATCTCACTGGAATTGATCTCACCCCCATGGTATATGTATATATGTGTGTGTGTGTGTGTGTGTATGTATATATATATATATATATATATGTGTGTGTGTGTGTGTGTGTGTGTGTATATATGTATGTGTGTGTATGTATATGTGTGTGTGTGTGTGTGTGTGTGTGTATATATATATATGATGTGTATATATAAAATAGACGATAATGGATGGGCAGCAGACAATAAAAATGCTGTAATCGCATCAAGTGGTTTCCATGACAACTAGGTAAACCTCAAGAGTGCAGCTCAAGAGGTTTACAGTTGTCATGGAAACCACGAGATTCAATTACAGCGCGGTTATTGTCTGTTGCCTATCCATTAGCGTGTATAGCGTATGGGGCAAAATACACTATAAAAGCTACTCGATTTCCCCCATAGTGCCGCTCTCCATTTGAGTGGTCTTTCATTGCCACGGCTGGTCGTCCAGAGCCACAGATTTAAAGCTGCACATACGCAGATGCATTCCCATTGTTATGTTATCAATGTGACGTAGTCAAGAGGGATTAAAAACCTCTTGACATCACATCGATACCATAACAAGGTGATAAACTGTCTGAATTCAGACGGTAATAAGGGCTCCCCTACATTATCTATCTATCTATCTATCTTGTCTATCTATCTTTATACACTATATATCAGTATTTTGCCTCTAAGCTAAAAAAGCTTTCATAGACAGAGAACCCTAACAATCTAGATAAATGTTTTTTTTTATCTTGCAAGTAGGGTATGTCAGTCATCTCATTTATCTTGCTAGTGTGCTACATCCCTCTAGTCTGTACCCACACTGAGCATTGTGTCTAGCTTTTCTGAACTGTGTGCCAGCCACGGTTTCTGCAAAAGTGCTAATGAATATTGTATAAACTGGACATCTGATGGGTGGCTCTCAGATATTGTTTTTGTCTTCTTTCTTGGTAAGTGACCATCTCGTTCCCTCACTCGTGGCTTTGCCACTCGTGAGAGGCAAGAGGTCACTGACCACTCATGAAGATAAAAACAATATCTGATAGTCGCCCATCAGATAGCCCCTATGTATGTCTAGCTGTCTGTCTATCTGTAAAACTACTGTATCTCTCCTTCACTCATCTCTAGTCTCCACCAAACACACACCCTAACTCTTCTAGTCTCACACTACATTTACTTCCTACATAGATGGGAAACTGTCACTCACTTTCAGCAAAAGTGGTGCATAAGTACGACATTTCAGATTTTAAATAAAGTGCAATCTCAAAGCAAAATGGTGTATTTTCACAAAATGCGCCTGGTGAATTTTTGCCAGATTTTGGTACATTTTCATGAAAATTGCACCAAAGCAAAATTGGCAAATTTGTACAATTTCACAAGAGAACTAAAAAATTCACCCAGCAATGATATGGGGGTCAAAAAAATAAAAAAGGCTCATGGTGTGCAGCATAGGAGGTACCTAGATAAGTGCGTTTGACAAGTATGCAAATATTTTTATTAACTGTGGCTAAAACCAGCTTTGTTGGGAGAACACTTTTTGTTGCACTGCTGCTTTAAACCTGCCGTGAGGTCTTAATCCTCTGTTTATGACATCACGGCCTGCTACCATGGCAATGATTCTGATGTCACAAGCAGAGGATTCTGACTTCAGAGCAGGAATGGCAGCAGGAACCAAATGACAGAAAAACAGACAGCCTGCTTTCATGCAGATATCCTTGTAGAATGGAATGTCCTGAAATTTGACATTTTTGAGGGATGTTCAGAGATTTGAGTCCTGGCTATATTGACTATAATTTTCTACCAGAGAATATTTATATTGTATTGATTATGTTGCATTATAAACTGTTTTGTTTTGTTTATAATTGTTTTGATGTTATGTTTGTACTAGGCTTGATTTAAGAAAGGCGTATTTAAATGAATATCTTTCTAACTGAAAAAAGTATTTGGAAGTAAAAACACCATGACTTGGTGGGTGTTATTTAAGCATTAAAGCACAACCAAGGGTTGGGTTACTGTCTGTTAATCTAACCCTAGGGGGATGAGGTATGAGGCAAAGTTAAGTGTCTTATGCCCATAAGGTTAGACTAGCAAAGAGCCCCCCCCTTTGCCTCAGTTATCCTTCCCTGCTCTCCTTCTTTTCCCCATTACCCCTGCTGCCTCCCTCAAAGCCCTTCTGCCTCTAAACTCACTCAAAGGTGGGAGCCCTGATGACCTTGACCCCAGACTCTTGTCTTTCTCTACTCCTGCCATTGCCCTTCCTATTACCGACCTCCTTAACCTCTCCTTTTCCCTACCTTCTGTCTCTGCCACATGGAAACTGGCAATGGTCATCCCCCTTCCCAAAGGGGGTAACCCCTACTCCCCTGGTAACTACTAGCTTATCTCCCTCGTCCTGACTCTGGCAAAACTCCAGGAACACTGCGCTCTCTCCTAGCTGTCCCCTTTCCTTGGCTCTGACTCCTCCTATTTCACTCCCTACCAGTCTGGTTTTAGGAAGTCCCACCTCACCACCACCTCCCTCCTTCAGCTCACTGACTCCATTGTGTGTCAGGCATGGATCGTGGTCTGGTCACCGCAGCCATTTTTGCCGACCTGGCCAAAATCTTTGACACTGCTGCCCATCTCACCTTTCTGGGTATGCTTAAGGCAGGGGGGCTTTCTGCCTCTTTAGCTGAGTGGTTCCGCTCCTACCTTGAGGGTAGGTCTCAAGCTCTCAGTACTGGTGACGTCATATCCCCTTCACTCCCTATCTGTTTAGGCATGCACCAAGGGTCTGTCCTAGGCCCTATTCTCCAGTTTCCTGAACGACTTTCCCTCTGCCTGCTGTTCTGCATCTATTCACAAGTATGTAGATGATACAGTTTTTTATATCGCTGGCACCTCTGACTTCATGGTCTGGCTCCATCTGGACCTCAACAACATCCAGTACTGGTTCTGGTCTAATCATCTGTCCCACTTTGCCAAAAAAAACTGTCTTCATTACTTATGGCAGTAGGCAGAGACTTGTTAGGCTCTCTCTCCCCTCCTTCCATACCCTTTATGGTGTTGTGATTAGGGATGTCTCCTCCTTTAAACACCTTGTGGTCTGGTTGAATCATCACCTTGATGTCTCAGTTCATGTGGATACCATCCACAGGAAGTTACACCCCAAACTAGGTGCGCTTTGCAGGAATAAAGTGTATTTCCCACTTCCTGCCCGCAGGGAAAATGTCTCGAAGATGATTCTCCCTATCTTCGATTATGGTGATTTTGTGCACAGTGCTAATCCCAGATCCACTCTATCCAGACTGGGCCCCCTTTTTCACTCCTTCTGCCACTTTTCCCTTGATTACCCCCTCTGAAACTCACCACTGCTCAGTATATTCTTCCCGCTCCTTACCATCCCATGACACCAGGTGCCTTTCACGTAGTGCTACCCTCATCTTTAAGTTCTGGTTCGGGACCCCTCCACCTCCTACTCCCTTCGCAACTCTGGGCCTCGCTCCCTGGCATGTCCCTCTGTAAAATCTCAGGCCAAGTTGCTTTCTCCTTTTGCCTCCCTCAACTGTATAGGGCGCCCCACCCCCATTTGCGCTCCTTCTTCCTTCCACTCATTCAAATCCCTCCTCCGTTAATCCTCTTCTCACTCCTGCAACTGCCTCTGACCCTGGCTTGGGTTTTATTTATTTCTGCTGTCTCCCAGCTCCACATCCCTTGTGCCCCTACTCCTGCCATTATGTCAGTTCCCCCACTGCCTCCTTACTTCCAACAGTCTCCACTACTTGCTGTACTCAGCAGTACCCTGCTTCCCTACACTTTAGCCCTCCATCTGCACTTTCTGTTGAACTGGCTTGTACCGTATTGATTATTGCAACCTGTTTGTTGTGGCTTATTGTTGTACATGCCCCCACCCCACCCCCAAAGGGCACAGCATGGAAAAGAGCTGTTGCTGCTCAGTACGTCTTTCCTGGTAAATCTTTTGATAATCATAGCAAAATATTTTAGTTATTTATTTATTTAATAACTGGGTAAGTACACTGGTCCCAGCAGCCATTGTCAGATATGACCCAGGCCATCTAGCTGTCACATATAGCACATGATGAGAGATGAGAAATACAGGAGCATTTACAGACTATTGGTGCAAAGGTTCAGAGATGGCATATAGTGAATTTCAGAAATGAACAAAATAAAGGCATAATACACACATGTGCAGTTAATAAGAACATAGAAGAGCAATTACTGTTTACAATTAGAACAATAAGCAAGGTTCAGTTACAACAATGAAGCCATAAAATCATAAGAGAGAAGTGTATCATCTAAGCTTAGTTGGGGGCTGCAGTCTTGCCAATCGCATGGCGCTCACTGATTCATGGGGGTGAGGAGCTGCCAGTAACTAGATAAATAACCCAACCCCTGGAGTGCATTAATGCTATTATTAATAATTTTTTTTTAAATTAATGTTTTTATAGCTTAAAGTTGAATGGTTCTATTTGAACATAAAGGTTTCCAGCCATTAACGTAAACCTTTCAGAACGCTGTCAGTCGGTCAGAAAGCTGCGTTTCCAGCCAGTGTTTTGTAATGTAAGATAATGATACAAGGCTTCATAGAGTTTTAGTTTCAAAACTGAGTAACAAGGTTCAGAATGTTAAGTAATCTTGGCCAGTGCTGTTATGCTGTAATGACACATGGTCGTGTGGCCACATTTGACCAATCACATTTCTTGACCAATACCCTTGCTTTAATATCTTTTGTAAACATGGTTCCAGGTGGATGGAGTGACACTCCTCCCATCACCTATGAGCATGGAGGTGCCGTGGTGGATGTAGCTATCCTGGTGGATAAATGCAAGCCGATTGGAGCAAAAGTGCGTCGCATAGCAGAGCCGAAGCTGAAGCTGGTCAGTGCCAGTGGAGTCCGGGATGGAGAGGTGGTGACGGAGATTGTGTGCGAAACCCTGGAGGATCTGCATGACTTCTGCCAGCCGCATTCACCAGGTATGGGTCCTTGCTCCAGACTGCAGGCAGCAGGAACCAATATTAATGTATTGCTCTGCTGCGTCCAGGAGGCACAAGCAGAGACCCCAACATGTGGTATACATTGGGGTTTGTGTTTGTTAGTATACGGTCCTTCTGTGACTAACGGGTACAAACCCAGACCAAACATGGCAATGGTGGGGGGAGGGCATGGATATTAGTGCATTGTTTGCCTTTGTCTAGCTGTCGCAAACCCAAATAACAACTTGCGGCAGCAGGGAGAGGGAGGTGTTGGTGCACATTCACTTATGTGTGGCAGGTGCAAGCCGAGATACAGCCTCTGGCATTGGAAGGGGGCAGGAAAATTGGAGAACCTCTAGATTTTAGTCCCAAGTGTAGTCTCCTGCTGGAGCTTTGGGAGGGGAGGGGACTGTGGAAGCCCTTGTGATGGTGGAGTGGTTACCAAGCATGCAAGAGGAACTCCAAATGGCTGAGATGAACCCTGGCATTCTCAGGTGATATGAGTAAAATATAAACTGCATGCTTTTGTTTATAGTTCATCTTTGTTTGTGTTCCAGGAGCACTACTGAAGGCTGCTTTCATCTGCACTGAGATTGTCATATACCCTTCCCAGACATCTCTGCAGGATCAGTTGATGGAGAGATTTGGAGGCGGATTTGAGCTGCGGACATGGTCCAACCTACCTCATGGATCTGGCCTTGGTACTGTTTTTTGTCAACCCCCTTAGCTACTGCTCTAGAACCCACCTCAAGAAAGAAATGATGAAACAAAGTGAAACTGGGAATTTTTTTTTGTTTACTTAAATTGCCCCTGCTCCATACCGCTGGCCCTCAAGTGACCTCCCAGTCCCCAAACAGTAACTCCTATGACTTGCTTCTCATGGCAGGGTCTTTAAGGCAGGGGAACCTATCTGTGTGGTAGAGGTGTGAATGAAGAAGTAGAGGCAGACCATGGAAAAAGGTGCAAGGTGAAAATAGTGTCATTTTATTAACTACTCAACAATGGAAATACAAACTGCCAGATGGCATCGGAATGGCAAACATATTTGGAAAATGAATTTGGAAGCATCAGTCTTAAGTAATAAGTTAAATATAGAAACATAGAATTTGATATCTGCTCTCAAAGTTCTTGCTTGTAGCAAAATTTTAGACCCCCTTTCTAAGCAGTGGGAAGAACCTGTGTGCAGCTAAACCCATAGTGAACTGGTTGGGTAACTGGCTGGTAGGGGGGGCAGCAGAGGGTGGTGGTCAGTGGGTTAAATCGGAAGAGAGGGAGGTTATGAGCGGGGTTCCGCAGGGATCAGTCCTGGGTCCAGTCCTCTTCAACATGTTCATTAGTGACATTGGAGAAGGAATCCAGGCCAGGTTGTGTCTCTTTGGAGGTGACACAAAACTGTGTGGGAGGGTGGATAGTGACGAGGGAATAAGGGAAATGCAGAGACCTACAAAAGCTAGAGGGGTTGTTAAAGGTCTGGCAGTTAAAAGTCAGTGCTAGAAAGTGCAAGGTAATGCACCTAGGGAAAAAGAACCACAAGACAGAGTACTGGATGGGAGAGAAGAGAGAAACTTAGTACTACAGCTAAGGAATGGGATCTGGAAGTTATCATTAGCAACTCACTTAAGCAATCGAGTCAGTGCAACAAGGCCTATAGCAAGGCTAACAGGATGCTGGGATGTATCGAGAGGGGTACTTATAGTAGAAGAAAAGAGGTAGAGGTAATACTTCCCTTCTGCAGAGCCCTGGTGAGGCCTCACCTAGGGTACTGCACCCAGTTCTGGAGTCCTCGCCTCAGAAAGTATAAGGATAGGTTGGAGACAGTACAGCGCAGAGTAACAAAAATGATTCAGGGCCAGCAGGGTCAAGGCACTGAACATGTACTCACTGGAGACCAGAGGGGAGATATGACAGAGACCTTCAAGTTCGTTAAAAGAATTAACACAGTGAACTGCGGGCAACTATTTAACCTGAATATCAATTCACGGTCACGCGGACACAAAAATGGAAATTAATTGGAAGTAGGTTCAGGAGAGATGTGAGAAAGTATTACTTTATGGAAAGGGTGGTGGAACCTTGGAACAGACTGCTGGCTGAAGTGGTGGGTGCGAAAACAGTCAGGGGATTCCATCAGGGCTGGGACATAATGAAAGGAATAGTATTTACTGGGGGCAGCAGGACCAGGGAGGAGAATAGAGAGCGGACGGGAAGGGTTAGTACCCTGGAGAAACAGTAGGTTCCAGGGATTATAGGGAACTTGGGCAGACTGGATGGACCTCTGGTCTTTTTCTGCCATCATTGTCTATGTTTCTATGTAAGTAATACCTTGCAGCTTTAGGTTAACCTGTTTGACTAGGTTAGGTCTTTCTTGCTCTCAGCTTCATAGCCAGTGTGCGCTTCTTCTTGGAGAGTTCAAAGTGTGTTGAGTCTCCTTTCTACAGCCTTTCTTTGGCTGTATATTGTTTTTCTGGTCTGACCTCTATGTGACTTTGAGTTGTCAGCACCCCACCCTACACCATACTTACTTAGTTGTCCTTTCTGAAATAAAAAAAAAAACTATAGCCCAAGCTTGTAGACATTAACCCCTTCCTGTCTTTAGAGTTAATTTATTCTTTTAACAAACTTAGTTTCTAGGCAAAAAAAAAATGCCACAATTTCACAGCCTGAGGAGCAGCTCACCTTCATTTTAACAACTTCTAAGGTGCAATTGCAGATCCTGCAAGTCTAATTTCATGGGTGTTCACCTTGTTCTGTGACAGAGAGAAGATGAGAAGAGGAGTATGAGAAGCGTACAGGAAAAAGATCATGGGATGAGGGAGGGTCGTCGTACCATCAGAGGGACCTAATGATTAGAGTATAGAACTGTATAATTGGAACCTGGGTTCAAATCCCGTGGTTCAAGAAGACTTGATGGACCAGGGTTCTGGGGGATGGACTTGATGACCAGGGGTCTGGAAGATGGACTTGATGGACGAAGGTGTCACAGATGCACTCCGCAGGTCAGGCCCTCTGCTCCCACAGTGCCAACCTCAGAGTGCAATAGTGTGAACAGGTAACAGACAGGGTAATCCTCCTGTCTGCTTTGGGTCCAAATCACCTTTAGCGTCAAGTTCTGGAGGGATTCAAACTGTGAACCTTATGCTAGCATACCCAAATGTATAGGCTCAGATAATATTCTCTTCAGGGGGATGCAATATATCTTTCGCCTAAGGGCACCTAACCAGGTATCCAAAGTGAACCCTTTTTAACTCTGTAAGAGGCCTAGGTATTTCTTACCTTATTAAGCAAGCTTAGTAACACAATCAAGCTTTTCAACGACTGTCAGACTTAAACAGGTACTTCACATGCAAAAAGAAACTGAGAAGATACCCAGGCAGTATTTCAAAGAAAAGGTTGTTTACTAAAACATGATAAAAATAGGTAAAATTAAACACAGAACAATATATCTTACATCTTACAATCATGTAAAACAAGAAGGAAGTTACAGAACAAAACACTCCTACCACAAAGACTTAATTTCTTCTAAGTATTAGTTTGTAAGTACTGTTTAAGTTAGAGAACTTCTGTCTCAGAGCCCAAAAATCATGTCACATATCCCAAATACAGGATTCATTTTCAAGATCCCGCTCCCCACCCCCTTTTGGTGAGTCAGCTTGCTCCTCCCATAGAATCAATTTCTGACATAGTTACCCCTGAGGATGCAAGTCATTACTTTGGAAAAGCTGTTGTAACCCCTAGATGGCGCTATCCCAGGGGCTACTACCCCTGCCTGATTTGCCACTAACAGGTTGAGGGGCCTGGAGCCAATGGCGGGTGCCTCCACCCAGAGGTCAGGGTTTGCAATAGTTAAACTAACTTGGTCACAGCCCTCTGGGACACTGCAACCCCCCTTTCTTCCCACTAGTGGCCCACACAATATATCAGAATTACCTTCACAGTATACACTTACCCCCAGGTCTGGTTCCGGCACTGGGACCTCCTGTGAAATGAGATACAGTGCAACAATCACAGTACAGTACTTTAACATAGACAAATACCTCAGGCAGTATAACTTTGCTGAAACAAGCAGCTCTGATTTATTTAGGGGATATAACAAGGACAGGGAAATCAGGTTAATTAGCTTATCACTCTAATAATCTACCTATGGCTCTGTGCAGGCCTATCCTATCAGTTACTGTCCCTGGGTACCCAAGCCCTAGTGGCTAGTCCAAACTGTGGCAGCTGGTAGGGGCCCTTTCACACAGAGAAAAGGAGAATTAAACAGTCAGCAGTACAGTAATTCCATTTGGATTTAATGTGGCAATTCAACAGGGAGTGACCCTGAATTAGTACTCCGACCTCCAAATAAGATAGGGTCCTTCAATGTCAGCAGGGCTCACTTGAGGTACACAAACCTCTTCACACATCCATATAAAGAAGCACTATACCAGGCAGGCTGCATCTGTATCCCGATCGCAATTACTGCACAATACCGGAGAACACACAGCAGATTCAGTTCCTGACAGACGAGTGTAATTTTCAGCAATTCCTCCAGTCTTCTACAGGGTGAGCCTGGTTTCTACTCTTCAGAGATCCTTTGATTCTTTTCACAGGACGGATTCAGTCCTAACAAGCTGTTACACAAGCTGCAGACCGAACTCTGGGCCTTACACGTTTTTGACTAAAATGCACACTGAAAAAGCACAGGGCTCCTTCCTTCTTCACTGCCAAAGCTCAACTGAAACTCCAACCGACAAAACCGGGCACTTCCTTTGAGTTCCTCCCAGTTCTTGACTGGATTGGCTGTCACTCACAATAGACTGCTGCTGTTGGTCAAAAAGGCACTGAAGTCTAAACTACATCTCCCAGAGTCACTGCCCATACAATCCTCTTGTGGCTGGCTCAGATTATGAGTCAAGTTCTGATTCGTCCAAGGCACCATTTTAGAGCTAACCCACACTGATTGGTCCAGTTCAGCAGTTCAAAACTAGAATGGGAACTAGCAGACACAGTTCTGACTGCAAAGAAAGCAGGTTAGACAAACTGTAATTTCATTATTACTCTAAATAATTTCTGGCAAACAGTTACATCTTTCAGATAGGTTCCCTTTGCACTCCTAGTGACTGCAAAATGAAGTGAATTGGCAGCAGCTTGAGTGGTACTCAATCAAAGAAACATACAGTCCCCCATACAACTAATTATGTCTGCAAGCAGACAGCTCTTAAAGAGACAGTACCAGAGGTTCTAAAAACACTCACTGATATATGGCTTAAATGCCAAACACCATTCAGGCTTGGAGCATTCAAGCAAGCTCCTGGAAGTCTTTTGGGAACCCCCATTTGCAGGGGGGTTACACTGTAACGAGCCATTTCCCAAATATGATGGTCTTTAATTAGACAGTTCTCTTTGAAGTCCCTCTGCTGATTTCCTGGTGCTAGTGTGATCTGAGGGTTTTATGACTCTTCACACACTTCCGGCTATGTGCTAAATTTATTACTTTAACAAACTCTTAGTTTCTAGACAAAAAGAAAAAAACTGCCACCGTTTTACAGCCTGAGGAACAGCTCACATTCATTTTAACAACTTCCAAGTGTGTGATTGCAGATCCTGCAAGTCTAATTTCATGGGTGTTCACCTTGTTCTGTGACAGAGAGAAGAGGAGAAGGGAAGAAAAGACTGAAGAAATGCAGAAAAACAAAGTATGAGAAGCGTGCAGGAAAAAGATCATGGGATGGGGAGGGTCATCATACCATCAGAGGGACCTAATGATTAGAGTACAGAACTGTAGAATTGGAACCTGGGTTTGAATCCCATGGTTCAAGAAGACTTGATGGACCAGGGGTCTGGGGAATGGACTTGATAACCAAGGGTTGGGAAGATAGACTTAATGGACAAAGGGTCTGGGAGATGGACCAGTGGTCTGGGGGTGGACTTGGACCAGGGGTCTGGGGGATGGACTTGATGAACCAGGGGTCTGCGGGATGATCTTGATGGACCAGGGGTCTGGGAGATGATCTTGATGAACCAGGGGTCTGGAGGAGGGACATGATGGATGGGTCTGGGGGAGGGACTTGATGGATCATGGGTCTGGAGGATGGACTTGATTGACCAGGGATCTGGGGGATGGACTTGATGGATCATGGGTCTTCTGGGGGATGGACTTGGTGGACCAGGGTTCTGGGTGATGGGCTTGATGGACTGGGGGTCTGGGAGATGGACTTGCTGGATCAGGGGTCTGGGGGAGGGACAAGATGGATCTTGGGTCTAAGGGAGGGACTTGATGGATCTTGGGTCTGGGGGAGGGACTTGATGGACCAGGGTCTGGGGAGGGACTTGATGGACCATGGGTCTGGGGAGGGACTTGATGGACCATGGGTCTGGGGGATAGACTTGATGGACCAGGGATCTGGAGGATGGTCTTGATGGACCAGGGATCTGGGGGATGGACCTGATGGACCAGGGGTCTGGAGGATGGACCTGATGGACCTGATGGACCAGGGATGTGGGGGCGGGATTTGATGCATCAGAGGTCTTGGTGATGGACTTGATGAATCAGGAGTCTGGAGGATGGATTGATGGTCCATGGGTCTGGGGGAGCAAGACTGAGGTCTGGGGGATGGACTTGATGGGGCAGGGATCTGGGGGATGGACTTCATGGACCAGGATCTGGGGGATTGACTTGCTGTAGAAACAGTACACGTGCTTAGGCATGGAACCAGGAACGCTGTCTATCTCTTATGACATGTGGCTTAAATACACTCTCCTGTCCATTAAAGTTTCTTCCGCTCCTTATTGGAGAGGATTCACATGGAAATGTAGGACCCACGTTTTCCACACACCCGCAGCCATAACCAAGTTCCTTCCCCTCCATTTCAGCCATTGTTTTTTATTTATTTATTCATCCCCTGCCACAGGCCCCCTTTCACCGGCCCCCATCACTGCCACTGAGTGTCGTGCCGGCCATCGCCTCTCGCCAATTTGAGGCGCCAGCTTACCCGGTGTGGCAGGGAGACCAGCTTCATCCCTCCAGCCAACTTCTTTTCTCCTCCTGGTTTTTGTCCTGTTTCCCCAAGTGTGGAGCCAAGGCATGCAATGATGCCAATGGCCGAGCCGCACACACTTCCATACATGGCACGCCGGGTGTCTAGCTTGGCTCCGCCCCCTTGTGTGTGTTCATTGCACCGGCCCCCAACCACCGCTAGGGGTCAGTCAAGCAGCGGACTCCATCCCCACCCTTCCCCGGGAGAGGAGAGGAGAGGAGAGCTGTCCTCCAGGTCGCCGGCATGGCAGGAGGTAAGGCATCACTGCATCAGCCCTCCACTCCATTGGGCCAGCCCATTTCAGCCATTGTTGGAGGCACTGTGGACATATTTTTGCCACACACACACATATCTATTGGTCTTCCCTGCTTTAAGCTTAGTTTTGGGAACAGCTAAGAGATCGTATTCATCGACTTACTGGTACCGCTGATTTGGTTAACCCTACAATGGTACTTATGTCGATACCTCCCCTGTGGTTACATCTGCAATCCTGCTTCATGGTTACTATATACTTTCTGGCTGCTAAGAAGGCACTAACATGATTACGGAAACAGCCACAACCCCCTACATTGGCTTCGTGGCACAAGATCTTGGTGAATATGTACCATATGGAGGCAGTATGGCGCAGTGGTTTAAGACTCTGAGCTGCAAATCTGGAGACCTGGGTTTGAATCCCACAGCCCCACTTGCATACTGTGTGACTCAGCAAGTCACTTAACTTCCTCGTGCTCCCAGGCTGCACCTGCAAACAAGCTTTCAGCTTAGTGTGTCTCACCTGGTAAAAATAATTGGATTGGATAAAAAAAAAAAAACTTAACTGCGCAGTTAAGGGGGTCATTGCCCCAACTGAAACTAAAGTGGAGAAGCTGGGTGTTCTAAATGTCTGAGCAGAATGAGACGTTTGTGCCCTGAGGGGAGCGACCTAATTATATACTCACTATGAGGGGGGTCTGTTGGAATGGGTCATTAGTTGCAGTTATTGGACTGGTCTAGACTGAACTTCAGAATGAACCTTCGTGTGTCTTACTTTATTGCCCCAGCAAATCATTTGGAGGAATGGTAATTTGATGTGATGATATTAAATCTGGGAAACTGTGCTATAGTGGTCAGTACGCTGTAATTGTGAATGACCACAAATGCTTATTGATTCTAAGTCTAATACTCTGCAACATAAGAAATGTAAAAAAAAAAAAAAAAATACACACGCTCATATGGTGGCCAGCTATGGAGGTGAGAGGAGGGCTGCTGGTCACCATATCTAGCTGGTAGGAGTTTCCGGGCACAGGGGTATGGGGGCTGCAGGAGATGGGATATCAGTGGTCGGGTGGAGGGCTGTTGGGGAGTCACTGGACCACAAAGTGTGCTATAATAATATATACTGAGGAACAAGGGTAGGCAGGAACCACTGGTGCCCCAGGCAATAGTAGCAAATAACGGAATGGCCAGTCAGGGGTGGGAGAACTGCTGGACCACCAGGAAATCTGATATACGAAATGAACGGGCGATGGGGGTGGAGGTAGACTCTGGACCACCAAGGCTCTCACTTCTGTATGGAAAAGGGGCACTAAGGGGTTGCTACGCCCTATGCAAATGAGCCCGTAATGGGTATGCAAATGTCCCCTTGCATGCCTAGTGGGCTCATTTGCATGCCTAGGCTGAATATAGCCCACAGGGGTCTTGGCGCTATCCCATTTCAGCAGCGCTATTCGCTATGGGCTATATACAGCCCAGGTAGCGCAGTTTCACTTAGTATTGTGCTGACATGGCCTGATATTCAGTCGGATAGCGCCTCTCGCTATGTGTCTGAATATCACAGCAGCCTGGGGGGGGGGCACGGGCAAGCCCCGCTTGCAAAAATTGGTGCTGCATGTGCCCCATTTTCTGAATATTGGGCCCCTGATGTCTTTCTGTGGTTGGTGGCTCCATGTCCCGGTGGCATCTGTCCCTTTCTGTTTTGCCGAACTAAAACTCTGCACATTCCTTCTTAGGCACCAGCAGCATCCTGGCGGGAGCTGTGATGGCGGCACTCTACACAGGAGCTGGGAAATCCTACAACACGGACTCGCTCATCCATGCTGTCCTTCACCTTGAGCAGATCCTCACCACAGGTAACTGTAAATGCATGACATTGATTTTGATTCTTCCAACATGAGAAATACATGTCTACGTCTCCTCACTACAAACTCTTTTTATCATCAGGTACAGTATGTCATTGCATAGTGTGCAGCCAAAATTGTATTTTATGGAAGTGACTCAATATATCAGGCATACTTTTTAAAATCTATTTCATTTTTTTGAATTGACTACACTTGGTCCCCTACATCCCCGACCAGCCTCCATCAGTCCCAGCCTCCCCACCCAGCTCCGTCACCCACCATCTCAGGGACTTGCGTGTACCTCACTGTGTCCCCGATGGATACCCCCCCCCACCACCATGGGAAGGGCTGCTGGAGGCCAGGCCCTTACTTCCCCGGCAGAGTTGACGTGTCGGTCAGCAAGGTTGGGCACCCAGTCAGTGATGCAAGGCCTGCGGTGGGTGGTGGATGACATCCTGCGTTTGGTCACAGTTTTTGACATTTTGTGTCCGTGCTGCCCCTGATGTCAGAAAGGCCTTGCTGATGCATATCATTATGCCGCTGACATCCCTGTTCCTCAATCCATGGCTCTGGCTGCACTTCCACCTGTGGTCACCCGGGGGTGATGTTACAGCAGTGACCACAGTCTCACCCTCCCTTGAGGAGACGAGTGTCCATGGGACGCTCAACCATCCTCCCCCTGCCGGTCCTCCGATGACTCAGGTGCGTTCCTGAACCCATGCTGTTGGCATTGTGAGTGGTACCACTACCGCTAAGCCAGCAGACTGGCTCTTAATCTATTATTTCTGCTCTTGATCTGCTGGGCATCCCATATCTGTCCATCTCCTTCCCCCCCAATCCTGTCACCAGCTATCCCCAGGTACTTATCCCAGCCTTCTAGTTCCCTGTGGCTTCCCCCCTCCCCATGCAGAGTCCCCAAGGGAGTATGCTTCCCCTGGAGGGAGCACGATCCAGTTCACAGGTGGGTGCCAGATAGATGGTGTGGGGCTTGCGGTGGGCCAGTCACCATTTTGCCGCAGCAGTGGTTTTCCACCTTATTTTTAACATAGAAACATTCAAGCATAGAAACATAAAAGGTGACAGCAGATGAGGACCGTGTGGCCCGCCTAGTCTGTCCCTTTTCCTTACCTAATGCAATATCGCAGACCCTAGTTGATCTGTGGCTCACCCTCTCTTCCCTATTGCGAGAGTACTCTTATGTCTATCCCATGCATTCTTGAATTCCCCTACCGTTTTTCACCAGCCACCTCCACAAGGAGGCTGTTCTAAGCATCTACTACTCTTTCTGTGAAAAAGGCACATTGCCCCTGAGGCTCCCCCCCCCCAACCTCATATCATGCCCCCTTGTTCTTGTACACCTTCTCTTCTGAAAGATGCTACCCTCCTGTACCTTGTTTACACCCCTGAGGTACTTGAATGTCTCTATCATGTACCCCTCCCCTCCTCCTCCTGGGAATACATGTTGAGGTCCTTTAGTCTTTCCTCATATGACTTTTGGTGCAGTCCTTGCACCATTTTTGTTACCCTTCTCTGGACTGCATCAGTTTTGTCAGTGTCCTTCTAGAGATGCAGCTTCCATGCACTTCTTTGCATTGAATCTTAGCTGCCACACTCTCGACCACTCCTCAAGCATGTTTAGGTCCTTTCTTATGCACCCCCCAAGCGTCGATCCTGTTGTAGATCTTAGTGTCATCTGCAAAGAGGCATACCTTCCCCTCCAGCCCCTCTGCAATGTCTCTTATGAAGACTTTAAAGAGAACTGGCCCCAGCATGGATCCCTGTGGCACCCCGCTGGTCACCCCCCCTCCTCGGATTGAACGCCATTTACCACCACCCTCTATGTCCTGTCACTCAACCAGTTTCTGACCCAGTTTACCACCTTGGTGCCCACTCCCAGGCTGCCTAACTTATTTAACAACCTCCTATGTGGGACGGTGTTGAAGGCCTTCCTGAAATCTAGGTACACCACATCTACTGCCCCTCGCTGATCTACTTCCCTGGACACCCAGTCAAATAAATCTATTAGATTTGTTTCACAAGATCTTCCCACTCTGAATCCATGCTGCACTCCTGCAACAACTGGTGGTGAAGCCTCCAGTACATCTACTGTTGTGCCAGGGTCTGTTGTCACAGGGCAAAGGGGTCCCTGATCCATCTGGACCTAAAGTCCCTACATCTGCAAGCATGGCTCCTGAAAACATATCAATGGCACGTTTTGGGGTATTCCCTAAAGTTGCTGATGTTCTGGTTGCAGCCAGAAAACCTTCTACCAGACATACTTATTGCTTGAAATGGAAGCAGTTCACTTTGTGGGCTGCTTGCTAGAATTTGGACCCATTTGTATGCCCTGTAAACGCAGTTTTGGAGTATTTGCTAACCGTGTCAGACTCTGGCCTACAGCATTCCTCTCTTAAGGTGCATTTGGCAGCTATATTGGCTTTCCATGCCCTTATTTATGGGTGTATGGTTGCACAACTGGAGGTGTCCTGTACTTGTAAACTAGTCCCTCCTTGGGACTTGAATTTTGTGCTTAAGAAACTGATGTTGGCCCCATTTGAGCTGGCCGCAAGTTGTGGCTTACGTTTCCTGTCATGGAAAACGTTCTTTTTGGTTACAGTCACTTCTGCTGCAAGGATTTCAGAGCTGTAGGCTGTAATGTGTGAGCCTCCTTATTTGATTTTTCATAAACATAGTTACTTTGTGCACAAATCCTAAGTTTCTACCGAAGGTGGTATCTAAATTTACACTGAATCAAACGATGCACCTTCCTGTTTACTACCCCAAGCATGCCAGCCAGGGTGAGGCACTGCTCCACACTTTGGATGTACATAGGATACTGCTATACTATGTGAATCACATCAAGGACTGCAGAAAGTCCTCTCCGCTTTTTGTTTCATTCACCTTTGGGAAAGAGGGCGCTCCTATGTCTAAGCAGTGCCTGTCTGAATGGCTGGCACATTGTATGACATTCTTTTATAGAAAGTATGGTAAGGAACTTCCAGGTGTGGTTCATGGTCACTCAACAAGGGGGATGGCCACTTCTGTTGCTTGTTTCAGAAATGTTCCTGCTGCTGACGTTCATGCTGCAGCCACATGGAGCACTGTCCGCACCTTCACTAAACATCGCAGTCTGGACATCGTCTCTCGTAGACATGCTGGCTTTGGACTTGCTGTACTTCAAGGCCTCCTGTCCTGAATATATCAGACTGTACCGACCTCCCACTGCCTTTTGGGACTGCTTGGGACTCATTCCAAAGGTGTGGCCTAATGGAAGAGATATCCTCAAAGAGGATAGTACAGTTATGTACTTACCGTAACAGTAAATCTTCGAGAGAATCTCTTCCATTAGGCCATGCCATCCTTCCCTCTATCCCCCTTCTGCTTCAGTGATGATTGCGTGAGATATTTTGCCTGATCCTAATCCATGGCTGTTATATCCAGCACCATATATTGCCTTGTATGCTTTGTGCTGGTCTGGTCTCCTGGTCCCTATGGATGGCGGTCTTCCGAGCTTAATCTTAAGCAGGGAACTGAGAAGTGATGGGGCTGCCCACATTTATATACGCTGACATACAACGTCGTCATGGGTGGCCCCAGCTTGCAAAAGTTTCCACATGGTCCTGTTGCCTGGCGGCTGTAGTTCCAAAGTTGTGGCCTAATGGAAGAGATTCTCTTGAAGATCTACTGTTATGGTAAGTATGTAGGTTTTCTTCCTGTTTTTCACGCCATTGTGTGTACACCGAGAGAGCGTAGTGCTTCAGTTCATCTTGTCACTGCTTTTTCTATCTGTGTCACTGCTATTTTCCCTTTATTTGTAGTGTTGCTTGTGTTTCTTTTATCATGATGCCCAAGTCTGATAAGAAAGGGGCAAAATCACTGAAGAAAGTCTTGACACCCATCCATTATGCGTCATTGCCCCGTAGGAAACCGATGGCTGTTCCAGACCGGCATCACACCTGTGCTGCCTGTCAAGAACTGGAGCTTGCCATGGATGCATGCGATGCCACCTTCTCCCTGGACCACCACACATACCCTCAAGAACCATGTGCAGGCCGGCCCAGTGGCACTGAGGGTTGAGGCGCTGGATGTCACACCTCGGGCCACGCCAGCGACCCGGGTTCGGGAATGAGCCAGGGCCATCGGGGGTCAGTGGGGAAGGAGAAGATTGAGCATCCGGAGGACTGCTCTATTCTCCTGGGGTGGGATCCAGGGTGTACCAAGCTCAGCAGCGGCTCCCAGTGGCGGCTGGGTGCATTTCGTTCAGCAGCTCCGTTCTGTAGAGGTTGGCATTGGCAGGACGTCTGTGGGTGGACCCGCACTGGCATCATTGCACGCCACGCCAATGGGGAGACTTCCCCATTGGCGTGGCCTGTCATGAGTCATCTCGAATCCTCCGGCTCAATATCCACTCAACGAGACTACTTACTAACACCAACACTACTAAAGCCTTCTGCTAACAATTGGAATACACAAGAAGTTGTCCTATTCTACTCATCACTGTGAACTGTATAGACTATCTTCCTGGCTTCCTCCCGGGATGGGTTGTCTATACAGTTTATGTTTATTAACGGATACAGTTCTTCGTCAAGGTACAGATTCTCCATTATATTCACTTCTACACATTAAAATAAATTCACAAGAACTTCGTTCTGATTAACAAATTAAGTTAAAGGTCCCAAAAACTAAGACTAAAATGGGGGATGGTTTGTTTACTTACTCTGCTGCTAAAAATTGGAATGAGCTTCCTATTGTTTTATATGAAAATGTTTGTCATCAGACTTTTAAAATTAGGTTAAGAAATTATTTTCTTGCTAAATTGCATTGTTGCTGTTTTCAGTAATTATCTTATATATATTTATTTTTATTAGGTAATGTATGTTTAATGTTGTATTGTATTGTGATGTGAGTTTTGTTAATTGTAAACATCTTGACTGTATATGTATGGTCTCCGGGTTGTACATGAAAACGGGCCTTTGGCTCATTGTACTTACCCGGTAAACAAATGTTTTAAAATAAAAAAATAAAAAAAAATAAAAGTAAAAAATCCCTGTCTCCTGATAGGTGAAGGATGGTCCGGGGGCTGGCCACCACACCCAATGTCGGGTCTCTCCACTCGCTCCTCTGTTCTCCTCCCTGCCTGGCTGCTCTTCTAGATTGCAAGATAGAGTGCCAGAAAGAAGTAATGGCGGTCCCGCCTCAGGGGACTCAGAGCCGGGGGGTTAGGTGGCCAGGCTAGTGGCTAGAGAACTGAGCCTCTAGAGGAATCGAGTGGAGGACTTCAGACGGGTGGGATCTGGCTTCAAGCCATGTGTCCATCTGGAGAGAGTTCAGGGTAAGGCAGTGCCATAAATAGAATAAAAAAAAAAAAAGTGTTGGGGTGTGGTTGCCCAATCCCCACCTTCGGAGGCAGGTCTCACATGCATATGTCTAGGACCAGGTTGTTGGGGCTTTCTCCAGGCCTCTTTCCGGGACCTCTGGTTCCATTGAAGTACAGAGTTCTCCTTGACTTCACCACGCTGAGACGTTGAAGACTCCAGTGGATGGATCTGGTGGACAGTCGACCCCTTCTGGGCGGTCGACTGCGAACCCTTCACAGTCTGCCTGCCCTGAGTAGCAGATGTCCCCAGACTACAGTTTTACACGCAGTCTACATCAGTGGACATCTTGATATCTTCCTCTGGCATTGCCCATGCTGTTATCACCATTCTCGGTGATGACACGGCACGTGGCTTCAGGGATGACACTGGGCCTCCTCCTGACATGGCTTGCAGTGTCAGAAGAGGGCCTGGCATCAAGGCTGTTGTCTGCACCATTGCTAGTTCAGATGCTGTCACCATCCACGGTGTCCCTTGCGACACTGAGGAGTGTAATGACTCTAGACACAGTGAGGGAGGTGGCCACGGCCATGGTGCCAATCCTGGTTCTGGCTCTGGGCAAGGTGCTGACAATTATATCATTCCGGAGATCGTCCCTGACTGTGGTGTCATCTGCCACACTGAGGAGGGTGAAGGCTTTGTGCACGAGGTCGAAGTTGGCACCAGACACAGTGTCAAGGATTGTGCCCGCCATAGTGAGGGGGATGACCCGGTCTCTGAGGCTGTCATTGATCCTGAGCCCAGTGCCAGAGGTGGCACTGACTGGGGGTCAGATGGCAACCTGAAGATGGCATTTTCTCCGGAGCCATTGGACGTTACTGCCACTGGTGGGGACTAGGGTTGTTCTGTGGAACCTGAATGGCTCCACTCTCTTCATTAGAGGTTCCCCCCATGGACTCCAATTGGGTCACTCCTGGGATGTAGAGGGACACCCTTCTGGTGACCCTGCTAGGCCCTCCCCTTGGGCAAGACCCCCTACACAGTTCCATAGAACAGGACTGGGCCCCAGAGACCTGGAGTCTCAACCCCTTATAGAAGAGCCGTGTAGATTTCTGGAAAGGATGCCCTCATTGATATGCCCCAAGGTGACTCTAACATGGAAACAACACCGGGTGTGGGTCAGTGCTTTAGATGATTGGTATATGGAGTCAGACAAGGCCCAGTTCAGGCCCTTCTCTTTGTACTGACACTGCCCTGCAGTGGTGCCTCATCTCCATCAACGTCCTCCAATGAGGAAAACAAATCATCTGTTCCCCTCACTGTGGAGATAATCCAGGCCCTTGACCTCAAAGCCCATACAAGCCATGTCCGATATCATTGCCATTGGGACTTCTTGGAATTCCCAACATCAACACTGTAGTTGTTCTCCCTTGACCTAGGGCCATGGAGTAGACATTTAGGGCAGTGTGGAGACATCCCCTCTCCAATCCAGCCATTCCCAGAGACCTCCTCACACAGTACAGTTCACCCACAGGGTCCGCAGGTGAGGTACTTCATCCCTTCTCTGGGCTTGAAGTACTGCAGACCTTGTTGGGGCCATGGCACCTTATGCATGACCGACCTCCAGAGGCAGATTCCACTCAGATGGACACCATTGGGAGAAAGGTTTTTTCTTCAACACGTGCCCTAATGTGAATCTGCACACCAGGCACATATGGTGAGCTGTATCTGTCGCCTATGGTTGCAGCTATACAGCCTGTTGGCAACACTGTCACTATTTGAGACAGTCAGGCAGGCCATTGACCTTTCTACCACAGTTCTGAAGGTAGCACAGCACCAGTCAAGACCATCTTATTATGCTAATGAGGTGGCCTCCAGACTGGTATGAATTGCAGCCTGAATTAGGTGGACAGCATGGCCTCACCTCTCCTGACTGGCACATGTGACCTGGCACAAGGTACTTAACTGGCACTTCCATGGGGCTCATATCTTCTTCATTAGGGTCAGGTGGGAACTTTTGGGGAACCCTCTTGCTCTGGCCCTGACCAGCCTCGGGTGTCACCAACCTCTGCCCTCAGGTGTTCTCCCCCACACAGAGGGCTGAGAGTATCTGTTACCCTTATTGTGAGCCAGCTCCTCCCTCAGACAAGAAGGGAAGCTTGGTACTGAGACCCACAAGTGAGATTCAATGGAGAAGATTAAATCTTGGAAGGTATGAAAGTTGTTTATTTACCGTAACTGTTGATCTTCCAGAATGTCTTCACCATTGATTACCACACCCACCCACCATCTCCCACTCTGGCAGAGCCAGGGTCTCTAGGCAGCTCACCCTGATAGTTGCTGGCCAGCACCATCTAGTGCCATGGTATCTCCCCAGTTGTACTCCTTATGGAGTAGTTTAAAAAAAAAAAAAAAAAAAAGGGATTTGGGACCAATTGCTGGGTTTCCACTCCCAACAAAGAAAAAACACCTCAAAACTAGGATGAGGGTTCCTTTTAGGGCCTTCATCTCATCTAAAAAAAAAAAAGAAAAAGTGAGGGAAAGCAGCTCCCTTCCTCCTTTTTCTTTCTTGTCCTCCATACATAGAAACACAGAATTTGTCAGTAAATAAGGACCGATTATCCCACCTAGTTTGCCTAGTTTGTTCCTGCTATACTGTCACTGCAGAACCTAGCTGATCTCTGGCTACACCTTATACACACACACATACACACACACACACTTTCCTACTAAGATCTTTGTGCCTGTCCCAGGTATGCTTGAACCCCACCACTGTTTTTGCTCACACCACCTCCCCTGGTAGACTGTTCCAGATATCCACCACTCTTTCAGTGAAGAAGTACTTCCTCACATCCCTCCCAAACTTTCCATCTTCCAGCTTCAGTCCATGCCTTCTTATTCTGGAGCACCTTCTCCTCTGAAAAATACTCCCCTCCCATACCTTGTTCACCCCCTTGAAGTACTTACAGATCTCTCTCATGTCCCCCTCTCCCTCCTTTCTTTCAGGATGTACATATTGAGATCCCTCAGTCTCTTCTTATAGGGCTTTTGATACAACCTCTGCACCATTTTTAGTTGCCCTCCTCTGGACAGCCACTACTCTGTCCTTCCTGATATGGTCTCCAGAACTCCATTCTCCAGGTGGGGTCTCACTAATGATCGATACAGTGGAAGCACTACCTCTTTCCTTCTACTGGTGATTCCCCTCCCTATGCACCCCAGCATCCCACTGACCCTGCCTACTGCGTTGTCGCACTGCCTGCTCTGCTACTTTGAGGTCATCAGATATGACAACCCCAAGGTCTCTGCCCAGGGTCTGCCTCTTTCCTGATGTATATCCCTATTAGTTGCTAAATGCACTCCGTGCCTCTGGGCACAGTGCAGGCTAACTACACTTGGCAGTTGCACTGTCTGTGGAACAGTGCTATGCACTGGATTGGATCAGTACAGTAGCTCTTGCACAGGGTACATTCGTGTTGTTGTAGGAAAAGCAAGTCCTTTTCTCCAGTGTTTTTCTTCTTCTGGATGTGCCAGAAGATTAGCCCTTGTTTGGTATGCCCTTCTTCTGATGCCAGCTGGGCTGTTAGCCCACTACCCTGCACATCTTGACTCCTTTGGTCTGTTTGGCCTTAACAGCTCCACTTGCACCTGAGATTCCTTTCTTTTTTCCCCTGAGGGGAAAGAAGGAACATATTTTGACTATCTGCTCAGTCAGCCCTCCATCAGGCAGCATGGGGTTGGGTTTTCCCAGGAGTCCATGGGATTTGTTCTGTTTTAGCACATTACGCCATCTCAGTTGCAAGGGGGTCCCAGTTCTGAGCATCCCCTCTACTTTTCTGCTAGAGCCACATGCTTTACGGCTGCTGCATTTTAAGATCACTATCCATATCCTGTCTAGTTAGTAGTATGATACTCTGATTCCATACCCAGCTACCCCATCAGGCCACCTAGTGTGCCCTTTTTTCTTTATTAAAAAGTTGGTGGCTGGGTTTAATTTTGTTGATTTAGATTTCCTGTATCCTTTCCTATCCATTTGGGCTAGGGATATTCTTAGCCCTCTCTTATTTTTTCCTGATTTTATCTCCTGGCAAACAGAAATGAGGTTAGCGGGGGCCGGCAACGGTTATTGACTGGTGCACGGCACCTCGTGGGGGGTATGCAGGCGGCACAGACCCATAAGTGGTAATTAATGGAGAAGATATTCTGAAAGCTGAACAGTTATAGTAAGTACGTAACTTTGTTGGGGCTGTGGTGTAAGCCATTGTGCCAGATTGGTGGTTCTCCATGGCTGGGGAGATATAGGAAGAAAAAATACAGTTAAAAAAAAAAAAAGAAATGCTACGAAGGAGGAGGAAATGGGTCGTGTATATAAAGACAAAAAACACCAAACTTTGTACCATGCTGTAGTTTTATTAAAATCTGGGAAGATGTACCTTGAACCGGGGTGAACTAACTCTACAATTTGTGTACAAAATTTTACATCTTACTACTATTCATTTATTTAGTAGCCTCATTATGCCTACTGTAAATACAGTGAATTTATTTGAGCAAGTGGTATCCTGAGATGTTAAGGCTCTGTCGCAGCTGCAGAGTATGTCTTTGTATTTTGTTGTTGTTGTTCCTGTTGTCTTGTTAAACCTGCAAGAAAAGCAATAAAAAAAAAAAAAAAAAAAAAAAATGCTTCCGCCACCCACCCCCATGTTGCACATCTCAGCTGGGCTATCATTGAAAACATTGTAAAAAAAAAAAAAAAAACTGCAGGCATTACTATATCGTGATGTCTGGAATGGTATGCCATTCGCACAGTGAACATACAATGGCAAATCCCTCACAGCGACAGTCTCGACAGGTTTTGAGATTATGGCTGTGAAAATTGAAACAAAGTTTGCCCTTTCACTATCTTTGCCCCGAAACAACTCCGACTCAAAGTTAGATATCTTAAGAAGGGGGTGTGTGCAGGCGTATCTATATATGGGGGTTAGTGAACTGCTTCATTGGAAAACGACAATGTCTGACAGGCCAGATTTTGCCTGTTGACATTGGGGATCTTTCCATGCCGAACTTCGACAACACTGTTGTCATCTCGGCATGGTAGAACTGTCTGAAATGTAGGTAATTTATTATCAAATGGGTAAGGAACTCTGTGGATTACCAAAAGGCAGTAGTTTAGAGATGTTCATGAAGCAGATGACACAGATAATGCATTTAAAATCAAAATGTATTCTGTTTACTTCCCTGATGTTTCCTCTTCTTGCAGGCGGGGGCTGGCAGGACCAGGTGGGTGGTCTCGTGCCAGGTGTAAAGATCGGCAGATCAAAAGCCCAGCTGCCTCTGAGTGTGGATGTGGAGCAGATCTCACTGCCAGAGGGTTTCATCCAGACTCTGAATGAACACCTCCTCCTGGTGTACACGGGGAAGACTAGGTTGTCACGCAACCTCCTACAGGTGAGGGACAAAGCACTTGCAAAGCGTTAGGTCAGCTGATGGGCCGCTGGCAACCATGCTAATAAGTGGATTTTAATGTTTTATATCAGCTCATTTTTATATGACATAAAGAGGCAACTTTGAAAACTTTGAGCTGGTGAGTACGTCATCTTTTTTCACTTGTGGGGGTTGAGTGCTGTCTCCTTGTGTGCACTGGTATTAGATGAGGGAATTTCTCAGGTATCCTAGCAGAAGGCATCCTGCATGCATACATACCTGCATACATTCCTCCATTCGTATACATACACCCATATAAATTCATGTAATAACCCTCTCCTGCCAGCAGGGGAAGTGGGTTTGTTTACTAAAATACCAAAATGGAGTGGAGCCTGCTGATTGGTAGAGCCTCTGATGGTCAGTGGGTGGAGCAAGGGTGCTAGTTGTTGGGTGCACACAGATGTGAGTTGAAATGACAACGCTGTAGAAACAGAACTAGATGGCAGAAGTCAGCCCGATGGCCCATTCACTCTGCCCCCGGCTCTCTGTCAGAGGCAGCATCTCAAATATCCATCCCAACTTTGCATTCCCAAGACAAATAGTAGACCCATCTTCTTCCTGTTTCAGCGGCTCAGCTTCTGTACAGCCTGCTGATTATTAGTGGTTCTAATCCTTGGTCTGTCGTAACTGCCTCTTCTGTTTACCGCCACTTTGTACTTTAAACTGCTTACTCATCTTATGTAAATGCAGCCTTTCTGCTGTTCATTTAACATCTGTTGTCAATGTGCCTTCCACTATGTAACTTGCCCCCCAAGGTCACACCTGGAAATAAGCCTCAGTTCAGTGTGCGTCTCTTCCAGTTACGTTTCTTTATTTTTCACTTTCTGTTTCCCCCGACTCCTGAGCCTGCCTGCATCAGCCATCTCCCAGCACCGTCCATCAGCCACATTCTCCCAGAGGTAACCACTGCCTCCTTTTTCCAACCTAGCATCCTCACCAGGGTGGGGTTGACAGGGTGGGCCATACCCCATCGGAAGTCTAAGCTCAGTCCACAGGCCGGGTGCCGAGGTTGGCTGTACGAGACCTGAGAAGTGGTGTCCAGTGCATTCTACTGCGGCCAGGGTATTTTTCCTGTGTTCCCCCACGTGCCTGAGATGCCAGCTGGCTGGAGCTAATTGATGCACTTGCAGACGAGCGTGCACACTTGCGTGAAGTTCTGTTGGCATCTCCCCACCCAAGATTGAGCTGCATTTACACCGTGACCTGTGGTTACTCAGATGGTGGTCTCAAGGCGGCTGCTACATCCCTCCCTCCCCAGAAGAGGAGGGTCTCTTCTGCGTTGCTCAGTCCTCCTCCTCCCCCTGGTGGGCCCCAAACAACTCGGGCTCGTCCCTGAATTTCGGTCACTGGCGTAACGAGCGGAAGCACTGCTGCTGCCCTGACAGCCCAGCTACCAGTTACCAATTTCAAAATAAATCAAATTTCAAGCAGCACAAAAAGCTGCACAAACCGGTTATCAAAAAAGATTTAGTAAAACAAAATTTGGACAGGACGTATTGACGAATAATAGAAAACCATAATCCCTCCAGTTGGAAAAACAGACATCTAGTGGCAATAATTCCATCAGCCTATGGACTGGGCATTGTAAGCCACTGTTAATTGTTTCACCCTCAGGCAGTAGTTTTCTACTGTAAGTCTCAACTTTCGGGAGAGGGTTGAAGAGAAGGAAAAGTGTAAGTGGGCACACCACTAGGGTTGCCTCCTTTGGATGAGGCAAAATGTATAACTCCACCCCATAACCTCACTCCATTCTGTGACTAGTATGTTACATCTCCTCCATGCCACAGGAGGCAAAGATCAGTAAAATACATTACTTAAAGTTTACCTAAACCGTCTTTTTAACATGTGCACCATTTTGCAAACCCTCCCATGGGTTCCTAGTGCACATGCTAAGCTTCCGATTGTTATTGCTGGTTACCTTACTAGTTGATTTTTTTCCCTGGTTTTGTAATATTTCAGAGTTTTTGGTTGCACACTGAGATCTTTCAAACCTTGTGCTCCTCTGGGACCATAAGATGACCGTGGACGTGCGACGTGGTGACATCGATAAAGGCAGCCAGCAGCATTATCTCAATGGAAATACTACAGGCCGTGCAAATTATGCTTTCTGATTTGGCTACTACCTTTACTTCGATTACAGGACACTACTGATCTTGTACAATGTGGAAAATCATATACAGCAAATACGGTGTATTAAAGAGCAAATCAAAAATTGAAGTAGACGCTGGTGGATTTACAGACATTGTGATTTAACATTTTTTTTAGTTAGTATACGTCTGTGTCCCTGCTGATTTGTTTATCTCTGAATTTAAAGCAATGAACATAAATGTTAAGAGAAAAGAAACAAAACCCTTCCCTTTTCTCTCTTGCAGGACGTGCTCAGGAACTGGTATGCCAGGCTGCCTGCCATAGTGCAGAATGCGGATGGCTTGGTGGCCAATGCGGAAGAGTGTGCCAAAGCTTTCAGCAAAGGTATTGCTGGTCTTAGTGTGTGCCTGTAATGCACTGCTCATATATTCAAATGTCCATCATATTTACCCTGTCAAGAGCATGGGAAGTTTTATAATACTCCAGAAGGGTCTAATCAAGAAAGAGGGCATTTACATGCAAATTGAGGCAGCAGCTTCTTAACACAGGCAGCAGAAGAACGTTTATACTACCCACCTATTTTTTTTTTACATTTGTGTTATGTGCTCTGCATGCTTCCATCTAAATAGTTGTTCCCTTCTGGCAGTGCTGCTGTTCTGTTCCCAAACAATTCTACATACAGTAATTTGTCTGACGTACCAGTGAACACATGGATCTGAGTGACCTGTGGAATTTTTCACAAGAGTGCACAAATGCAAATAACTCAGAAGTTAGAGTCGTTAGCATGGTGCATACAGTTTTGTAATTGTTTGAGTGTGATGAGTGACATTTTTGTGCCTCCCATTCCACAGTGCCCCTTAGCCACTTTGTCGCGTGACTTCTAAGCACCACTTGTGTCTTCTCTCCATTTACCGTGGTCTTCTCTTACCCTGGACTTTCCCTCTGGGGTGAGGGAAGGTGGGGAGCTGGCCAGACCCCCCTCCCCCCCCCACCAGGAGGTGACGGCAGTTGGCACGTTGGGGCGGGACCAGAGAAACATAGAAACATAGACTTTGACGGCAGATAAGGACCACTTGGCCCACCTAGTCTGCCCATTTCCCTACCTACAGGATACGCGCTGATCCTAGTTAACCAATAGCCTATTTCTTCCCATCCCCCACAAAAATTGCCTTATGTCTGTCCCATGCATTCTTTGAATTCTCCACAGTTTTAGGACCCCACAACTTCCTCAGGAAGGCTGTTCCATGCGCCCACCACCCTCTCTGTGAAAAAATACTTCCTCACATTGCCCCTGAACCCCCATCTTCAAATTGTGTCCCCTTGTTCTTGCACATCTCTTTTTCTGAAAGATGCTATCCTCTTGAACTTTGTTGATTCCACTGAGGTACTTAAAAGTTTCTATCATGTCCCCCCCTCTCCCTCCTTTCCTCAAGGGTATACATATTAAGCTCCTTCAGTCTCTTCTCGTATGGCTTCTCTTGCAGACCCTGCACCATTTTAGTTGCCCTCCTCTGGACTGCCTCTATCCTGTCTATGTCCTTGTAGAGATGGGGTCTCCAGAACTGGATGCAGTACTTCAGATGGGGTCTCACCAACTGTCTGTACAGAGGGATAACAACTTCCTGTTTTCTGCTGATGATGCCTCTCCCTATACATCCCAGTATCCCCAGCCCTCCCTACTGCCTTTCACATTGCTTGCTAACCTTAAGGTCATCTGATATGATTACCCCGGTCCCTTTCCATTTTTTTTTGTTGTTACACTTCCCCCAATTGTGTAATCTTCCTGGGTTTTTGTTTCCCAGGTGCATTATTTTTGCATGTCTTTGCATTGAATCCAAGCTGCCATACTTCTGACCATTCCTCCAACCTGGCCAAGTCCCTTCTCATCCTTTCCATGCCTCCTTGTGTATCAACCCTGTTGCAGATCTTTGTGTCATCTGCAGAGAGGCATACTTTTCCTTCCAGTCCCTCTGCAATGTCACTTATAAAGACATTAAAAAAGACTGGACCCAGTACTGAACCCTGCAGTACCCCACTAGTAACCCCTCTTTCTTCAGAGTGGACTCCATTTATAATTACCTTCTGTGTCCTGTTGTCCAGCCAATGTTTTACCCAGGCTACCACCCTGGGACCCACTACCAGGCTGGCTAATCTGACTGTTAATCTTTTGTGTGGGACTGTGTCAAATGCCTTGCTAAAGTCTAGGTAAGCCATTTCCACAGCCCCTCCCTGGTCTACTACTTTGGTCACCCAGTCAAAGAAATCAATTAGATTCATCTGGCATGACCTTCCTGCTGTGAACCCATGCTGCCTTGGGTCCTGTGCCCCACTGGCCTCTAGGTACTCAACAGTTCTTTCCTTCAGAAGTGATTCCATCACTTTCCCTACCACAACTGACAGGTCTGTAGTTTCCTTTCTCTGTCTTGCTCTCACTTTTGTGAAGGGGAATCGCATCCGCCTTCCTCCAGTCCTCAGGTACCACACCATCCTCCCATGATTTGTTAAAAAGGGTAGTCAGAGAGTGCCCTTCACTTCATCCTAGGTGACAGTGGGGTGTTTCCCCTGTTCCCCTGTCCCCAGAGATGCAGATGGGGGGGGTGGGCTCAGTGATACAAGTGCATTCTGACACATGGCTGCGCCTAATGGAGCCATTCTTCACCCCCCCCCTTCCCCTAGTGTACAGTTCTGTCCTGCACTGCCACCTGCTGTCAGACAGATGATGGTGTTACAGCAGAGTCTGTAAGCCACCCTCCCCAAGGAGGAGAATGTCCTCTGGGACACTAGATCCTCATACTGTGTATGGCACTCTGATGTCCTGGGCTTGTTTCTTAACCCGGGTTGGCGACAGCACGAGCAGCATGTATGCCACTGCACTGACAGACTGGCATAAGTAATGTATCTGAAAGGTGGGCTTTTCTGTTTATTCAGCACATTTTTTAAAAGGAGCAATAAATGCCATAATCTTCAGTAGTTTATTTTTAGATATAGCATAGCATCATAGTCTCACAGTGACAGAATGTGCTGCAAAGCAGGACCGTGCCTTGCAGCTTTCTTGGATTTTCATACATGTCTCATAGATGTCCTTTCTCTCTCGCTCGCTGTTAAAGGGGAACAGTAAGCACAAAGGGCCCCCCATTCAAATATGGAACTGTTCCAAATGTGCACTTTGTGTATAAAAACATTTTGGTTTACTTAGTGTGTACTGTAATATAGTGGATTGTATCACACTAATTTTGCTCAGTTCTAGGCTGACATCTGTTACTACAAATCCCAGATTCCCCTGCAGCTGACATCAGAGCAGCAGGCAGCAGTGGGAGATTCAATAATCTGCAGTGCATGTTAGAGCTTTTACAATGTCCGATCAGATGTTTTCCGGGTCTGCTTTTCTCCAGGGGCTCAGTACAGTCGTCTGGCTGTACTTACCCCGGGAGGACAGTATGACCAGCAAGCAAAAGATCAGCAAGCTAGAGTGAATCTCCCTCTGCTGCAGCCCAGCTCTGATGTCAGCTGCAGAGGATTCTGGGATTTGTAGTTACAGAAAATGTTATTTTTATTTATTGATTGAATTTTGTTGACCTGGTAGGTCTACTGAGACTAAAAGTCCATTTTTCAGGGGCGACTGGGGGGAGGGGGAAATATAAATGGTAACTTACTGAAACTGAACCAGATTAAGCTGTTGGCAGTATTTTTAGTGAATGGGGGAAGTTTGGCCAGGACACCGGGGAAATTCCCCTACTCACAGGTAGGGGGCCTGGCTGTCCGACTGAGAGTCAGTCTGTACCTGTGTGTGCTAGGACGAGGACATGGAGGAGATTGGGGAGCCGGAGGCTCCTATAATGATAGATTCTTGTGAAGTGGAAACCTTTTATGATGCAGAAGGCCTTTTCTCGGAGGAAACTACTGCTGTGAAACAGAATGATCCTTCTATGGAGTTATCTGATGGATACAAACTTTCTGAGAGAGATGTTCGGCAGCTTTCTGCAACGGTAAAGCCACTTCAAGTAAAATGCTTAATACCTGTTAAAACTGGACAAACAATGGAAACTGCAACTGCAACTCAAGTTGTTGATAAAAGTGCTTAAAACTTGGACTTTTGTGTTGCTGATTTGGGCAAGCAAATGGCAACTGGCGGGAGTTGTCAAGAACCAAAATATTTAATCTGTGACTGTCCCTAATGACTGCTCGGTGGTACTGGACCAACAATGCCCGATTGTTTTTCAATCCTCCCCTTCTAATCAAGCTGTTGCTACAGTGTTTGCATTTTTGGCTCCTACTGAAAAACTTCGGAAAAATCCTCTGCTGATTCCACTTCATGGGCAGATTTGGATTTTGGCCTAAACGAATCGTGGACCGTGGAAAGTTCTTTGCAAGCTGCTGGTTGGGTTAGTTCCCCTACGACTCGACAGTGGATCTCAGGCTTTGCTCCAGTGACTATTCCGGGCTTTCGTCTTTCCAGAGAGGGCCTTCGGTTGGGGGTGAGTTCAGTATGAAGTGTAAATTCGTCAATATCAGGTGCGGGACAAAATTCTATGTTTTCGGACTCGTACCTTCTGACTTTGCACTAACTCAGAACCCGCGCTTGCATTTTAAAACCACCTCACAAGAATATGCTCAACATGAAGGAAATAACAGGTTGGACGCAGCAGAAAATGGAAATACACCTTTAACTCATCCTACTAGGATTAGGGGGGACTCTGGTCAAGGTGATAATACAGACAGTGGACAAAAAGGAACTGGGAGGGGATGATTCAAATGATAGATCTTATGCATCATTTTTCCAAAAAAAAGTCTTTCCTGCCAAACGGCATAATGCGGTTAGACTGATTTACAAAGGTGGTTTTGATGTTTTCCCAGACAGGGTGTTTGTAGGTAAAATTTTATTACAAGACAGTTTGAGAGCCGGCCCGGTGGCGCTGAGGGCTGAGGCGCTAGATGCCACACCTCGCACTGCGCTGGTGACCCGGGTTCAGGAATGGACTCGGGTGGCCGGGGGTCGGCAGGAGGGAGGAAGGATCGAGCGTCCCAACGGATGCTCTCCTCCCTCAGGGGTGGGAACCTAGAACGCTTCCCGTTCTACATCACCCTAAATGGCGAGTGGAAGCACCAACAATAGAGGGATGGGAGCTCACTCTATGATCCAGGGAGGGGGACGCTGTCGACGGATGAGTGCTCTGGCGCAGCGCCAGCACGCCATCACTGGACGACGTCCTAGCCGTCAAGGCCCCAGAGGGTAGGGGGACGAAGGGGAGAAAACCGGAAAATCCCCTCCGGCAGCCCTAGATGAAGGCTGCCCTAAGTCCACCCAGACCACCTACAGGACAGACCCCACTGTGCAAGGAGAGGAGGATGGGCACTCTAGGGGCCGATCCCTAAGGTAGGCAAGGGGGACATGAGCGGATGGAAGGAGAGGGCACCGGAGGTAGGAAGGAGGATAAAGACGAAAAGTAAAAAAAAAAAAAAAAAAGACAGTTTGAAGTTTTATGCAACTGAGCTTTATGCTCTTATCCATGTCTCTGGAGAAAAAGCGTTTGATGTAAGTTTTAAATCACAATCCGGACTGGATACATTTTGGGCACAGTATAACTGAGTTAAAAATACCCCTCTATAGGTAGCATTTGATGTTATTCCATTATCAAAGCCAGCGCAGAAAACGATCACTGTCCTTTTGCGTAATGAAGGGTTAAGTGTAACTGATTTACTATACTGGCTTAAGCAAAGATGCACGGTCTTGGGTCATCCTGAGGCTATTTTTGACTCTGAAAACATCTGGACAGGTGGATGGCAGGTGCGGATTATTCTACAGGTAGTTGATGGGGAGTTACAGCATTTGCCTAATTCCTTTTTTTGGGGGGGGGGGGATAGAGGTGTGCTTTTTTACTCCAGCCAACCTAAGAGTTGCTATAAATGTGGGGATATGGGGCACATTAGTAATGTATGTGACAAGGTGAAATGCTCTTTGTGTGGGAAGTTAGGTCATTTAAATTGGCAATGTGTAAATGACTTAGTATGTAATCTTTGTGGTAAAAATGGCCATTCTTAGAATACTTGTGGAAAGGCTGCCCATAGGCGAACTGGGTCCGGTGACAGTGAAGAACAGAGATGGTTGGTTGCAACAGAGCAGAGGAAATGTGCTACGGCAGTTTCCAGAATTCGGTCTACACCTGAACCTACTGTAGCCCCTGCTGAGCAAGATACAATTCTTGGGAACATACAAGATGAGACATGAGACACCTTCTGCTCCTTTAATGGAGGTGGTGAAGGAAACTTCAGCTATAAAGGCTGGGCCTGCTGAAGAGTTATTGTCTCCCACTATCCAGAATACAACTTTGGTGGAGATTCCTGCGGTTGTCAAGCATGATATGCCACTCCATCCCTTCTCATGTCCCTACTCCTGCCCCTAATGTGGAGACTGAGAAGCAGGTTACTAGGAGGCATATGTGGCAGCAACCTGCCCCAAAAGTACATAAGATCTCAAAAACCAAAACCTCTAATAGATTTCAACCGCTGTTTAAACCTGTACCAATCTCTGGTCCTGAGTCAGAATGCTCCTCAGAGGAGTTTAGTCAGAGAGAAGCATGTTCTGACTCGGATTATAGTGAAAAGGGAGATGAGTGTGCAAAACAGAAGTTTGTAACAAAAAGTAAATCAAAGAAACAATGAGCAAGTGCAGGAAAATAAGGATGTAAACCTCCTTGAGATATCTATCGCTGGGGCACTCTGAAATTTTTTACTATTAATGTTAATAGTATAAAAAATAAAAAGAAAAGGGGAGGGTTTTTCTCACATCTCCTTTCTACAAAAGCTGACATTTTTTTTGATACAGGATACTAGATTACATACTATGCTTGAAATTATACAGGTTCAATCTGAATGATATGTGGGTCCGTCTTACTGGTCTTTGGGATTAGAGACATGTACGGGGCTTGGGGTTTTATTTTCTGTACAAATTAAGCTTATTAAACTATTAGATTTATTACCGGGTAGAGTACTATTATTGGATTTTATTTTAGATGATGTTTACTACTGAATAATTAATGTTTATTAACGCCGCAAACTAAGGCTGCAAGAGTAGAAATTTTTCAGTTAATAAGACCGTTTTTATTTTCTTCCCAAAATGTTATTTGGGGAGGAGATTTTAATTGCACGTTGACTAAACAAGATAGGGGTAAGAATACTACTATAAATAACATTTTTTCTGATTCCTTATTCCTGATTAATATTTTACAGATAGCTAATTTATATGATGCCTATTTTTTACATACTCATAGAAGAGATCCGACGTTTCAACGAGGTTCTCATGCTACCCGTATAGACTTTTTCTTTATCAGTAAGGGTATAAATATTCAACATATGTCTACTGAATCTGTAGAATATTCTGATCATAAACAACTTTCAATGTGTATTGGAGCTTCAAAAGCTCAGAATGGCCCAGGTTTATGGAAATGTAATACTACCTTATTAGATACATCTATAGTTCATCAGATTTTATATTTTATTTGTGGACAAAAAATGTTGTTCTCTATTTTCGACAATCCCATGCTTTGGTGAGATAATGTTAAATTAGTATTGGGTGTTCTTTTACGCTCCTTAAGTAAACAGAATAGAGATGAACAGAGGCTAAGATATCAGAACTGTAGAAAACACCTACAACATCTGATGAGTTTGGCACAGACTACTAAGCATAATTTTGATGATCAAATTTCAAAAATACAAACAGAAATGAGATTTCTCCATGAAAAACAAACTGAATCTTTGAATATGCAACAGTGATTTGGTACTAAAAGTAATATAGATTCTGTCTGCCCCTTTTTAAATTGCAAATCTAGAGTACAAAATAAGAAAATGGAAGCTGTCTGGGATATGCCGCATAATACTGTTACTTCTCCACCAGATATTTTAGTGGAAGTTTCGCATTTTCTTAAATGACAATGTACGAAACGACATATTGATATGGAAGCTTTTCTACCACTTTTTCAGTCTATTAATATTCTGGAAGTTCCTCAGGAAGATTTGAATTTTCTTGTACAGGAAATCTCTGCTACTGAAATTATTGCTACTGTTAATGCATTTACTAAAGGCAAGGTACCAGGCGCAGATGGTATTCCTGTAGAAATTTATAAATTAATTATTCCTGTTATTGCCGAGAAATTGGCACAGGTCTTTAATTATTTACTTTGTGTGTCTGGTTTTCCTTTAGATATGTCGACTGGGGTACCACTATTTTTTTGTTTAAAAAAGGAGACGGGAAATGTTTGGAAAATTGGAGGCCCATCTGTCTTTTGAATGTAGATTTTAAAATTTTAACTAAACTTTTGAATATTAAATCTCATCTGGCTCAGTATGTTGTTTCAGTATGACAATTCTGTGTGATCCCTGGTAGACAGTTGAATGATATACTACTTTTGTTGCGAGAATTTTTTGAATCAGGAACTTTAGGATTCATGACTGGGTGGCTTGTGTCTTTAGATCAAAAATAGGCTTTTGACTCTGTGGATCATGCTTTCCTATGGTTTGTGCTGCAAAAATATGGAGTACCTGATGTCTTCATTTTTTGGCTACAGCTTGTATACCGCACTGCAGTTGTTCGACCCTTAGTAAATGGGTTTTTAGGACCTATGATTTAAGTACAAAAAGGGGTGCATCAGGGCTGTCCATTAAGTCCTCTGTTTGTATTCTGTATAGATCCTTTACTACAGATATTAAATGAGACATTTTTTTCTCCTCTATTTCTTCTTAGCATTTGTCAACCACTGCAGTTGTCTATGCAGATGATTTATGTCTTTTGTTGAAAACTCCTGATGATATCCAGACTGCAGTAAATTTTGTGATAGTTTTGGACAAACTTCAGGGATTTGTTTAAATAGTCAAAAAGAGCAAATTTAAATGGGTTGGGTTATATCAGGATCTTGTAAGTGACATTGTGGGAATACCGATTGTTGAGGGTCCTATTAGAGTATTAGGAATAAACTTTGATTTGGGGAGACAAGATTTATTTAATTGGGATGTACAGCTTCAGCATGATAGGGAGATGGTAGGAAATTGGAATAAATTCGCTATGAGCAAAATGAAAAGAATCTATTTAATAAAAAACTATTTGTTGCCGGTTTTTTATATGTTAGTGCAATATTTTAACCCCCGAAAGAAAGGGAAACCACATTATTAAGTATTTTCTTTACTGCAGTAAGAGGGAGCAGGATTACTCCATTAAAAAGAAATATTTTATATTTAACTACGAAACAGGGTGGATTGAATATGGTGAACCCTGTAGTTTTTTTGTATCTTCATTTTTTATTTACTAATATTAAGCCACTTTGTAAAAAGTTGCCTTTAGAATGGACTACTTTAGTTTTATGGAAATTATCGACTTGGTTCCCAGGGTGGGTTGATGGTACTCAGAGTTTTTCGGACTGTAGCATTTGCTCCTTCTTTATTATAGAGACATTTTTGTCAAGTTAAATAAATGACAGGTTACGCCACCAATGTTTCTTACTAAGTCAAAAAAGAAAATGTATCATATACTGTAATTCAGGAGGTACATTTTACAGAAGAATTAACTTTCTCTTTATGCCTCCCTGAATTTCGGACATCAGTTCTTCAACCGAATGCTTGTAGTAGAGTACCAGTAAAATTTAAGGATATATTATGGTTGTGTTGTCATGAAAAGCTGAATATAAAAGCTAATCAAAAACATAACATGAAAGAGGAAAGATTGTGTTCTAGACCACATTGTGTAGCTCTATTACAGACTATGGAACATTTATTTTTTTCCTGTTCATATATTGCACAGTTTTGGGAGACTATTGCAAAACAATGGAATATGCCTATATTGAAAACAGTATGTTATGATGTTTTGATTTATGGGGTTTATGATTCACTGGGCAAAATGGAATAATACATTACATATAATTTTTTCTGTCATAAAATTGTATATTTGGAATATTAGATGTCTATTTACTTTGCAACAAAAGATGATTTTACATGAAGAATTAATTGGAAATGTGTATTCAGATATTCAAAATATTTATTATATTGAAAAATCGAAACAGACTGCAGAGCTTATAAGTAGGACTTGGAGAAATTTATTGTGGATTACGGATAGTGATGTACCGGTTACATGAATGTCATTTATTGTATTTGATATTTGTCTTTGATCTCTTTTCTTAAGTTATGCTTTGTAATTATGATACTGTTTTGTGATTGTTAACCTGACCTTAATAAACAAAATTTCCCTACTCTTTTCAAGAAGTGCCATGGGATCTTTAACATCCACCTGAACTACCACCAATCCAGGCAGATGGGACCTTGATTTAACGTCTCATCTGAAAGACGGCACTTCAGGAGTGCAGCATCCCCCTCATGCTGCACTGCAGTGTCAGTGTTGGGATATTAACCCAAGTGCCTGGTGCGGGGATAGAACCCACAACCATCTGATCTCCTGGCCTCAGAGGCAAGTGTGCTACCTGCTGAACCGCTGACGCTGGAAGCCGGCAGGATTAGTCTGATACAATGTACTATACAGCAGTAAACAGTAAGTAAACCAAAAGGTTTTTGCACACAAAGTACACAGTGGGCTCAGCCCCACGCTTGAGTGGGGGGCCCTTGGTGCTGAGTTTCTCCATTAAAACTGGTGAGTCTGTTGCTGATGCAGCGGCTGTTGAAGCACAAAATGCTGGTCCCACTGCAGGTGGCTGTGGCAGCAGGTGACTGTGCCATGCTTCCTGCAAGTCCAGCAGGCATAGGTGTGGGAGTTGGGGATTGGAAAACAGCACCGTTTTGTTTTGCGTGGGGGGGGGTCGTCATTTTCTAGTAACCCTTCCTCCCTGGATTGTGCCTTACCACTGACGCAGCTTGTTACTCTGTGTAGTAGGGACTGTGACCCCCCCCCCCTTAATGTTATCAGTGCTCCTGGATATTGTTTAAATCCTGGAGAAGTGTTGGAGAGGTATGCTTTGAAAGACAGTTGGGCTGAAAATACCTTCTCTTAAGAAAAATCTGTTACAACAGTAATTATGCCTATCCTCTTCTCTCTATATATTTTCTGTTTCCTCTCTGCCCATTTTTGAGGCTTCCTTCATTTCCCCTACACATAGTTTGGCCACCTATGTGTAGTCTACATATCCCTAAATCTTCATTTCATGCCTTCTTTTGGCATTTTTATGCCCCTGTCTGAAAAGTCCTCTGTAAAGAAATACGCTACCGCTTCTGCGGTAATCCGCATGACTGTGCGGACGTTCGCACTGTGCGAATGTGCGATCGGTAATTTTACCTTAGTGTTCTAAATTTTATCCATAAACAAACTGAAGGCATGGTTATAGTTCTTAGGCTAGCGTTTAGTTGTAGGCAGGTTTTTGTGGACCCAAAAGGGCAAATTTGGTTGTTTTAGCCCTCCAACCTTAAGTGTATGTTTGTTTACTTTGAACCAGGAGAAATTCTAAAGTGAGTCCAGTGTTTGGTATTCTGCTTCCTTTTACAAGTACAATTCTCTAAATAAGATAGATGCAGCGTTTGTTGTTGTTCTTAAGCTGCAAAACCCCTTTTTATTATGTTCTCTTGTGCTCTCAGGGGAAATTGTACAAATATGCTTGCATGGTCAATGTATGTATTTTATTAAAAAAGCTAACCTGCAGTTGTGTTCTGTAAAGCTGCTCTCTGGACCCTCCTCTTAGCCTTCTATAGAGCCGGCCGGACCCTTTTTTGCCCTTATTATAATAAAAGTTGATGGGAGGAGCCTGAAGTGTGCAGAAAACTATTAAATAAAAGAAATAAAGGTATTTTTTGTCTATAGAAATAGGAATTGTGGATTAAACAATTAAGAAATACCTACAATCATTTTGTATACACATTTAAAGCATTTAAAACATTGTATGCTAGTATGTTTCCTGTTTAGGGAGGAGCTTAAATGGGTCATGTGGGTTAAAGTCTGTATAAAAAGAGTCAATCTGGAGTGATTAGAGCAGTGTGTGGTAGGAAGGTGTACCTACCAGATGCCTAGCCTGATTCTAGGTATGGTTTCTTCAGTGATTTTAACTGCTGAAATATTATAGTTTATGTTTATTTGTAAATACTACTTTTATTTTCCATTCTAAGTCCGTTTATGTTTACCTGCTTAAGGAATAAATTTAATTTTGATTTCTTCACATCCTGACTGCGTACTGGACTCCATTTGTTCCCACGTGTACACTCTGTAATGCTCTGTTCTCAATTCAACTGACAGGTGACCTGCAGCAGATAGGGGAGTGTCTGAACAAATACTGGCAACAGAAGAAGTGCATGGCACCTGGCTGTGAGCCACAGGCTGTGAGAAAGATGATGGCTGCCCTGCAGCACCACGTCTATGGCCAGAGCTTGGCTGGAGCTGGCGGAGGGGGCTTCCTGTATCTGCTGACCAAGGAAGCCAAGCAGAAGGAGGTGGTGCAGAACATTCTAGCAAACACAGAGGTGAGACGTGTGCATGTTTTCTTGGGTCAAGGCCAATGGGATTTGGTGGTCCTACAGCTTCAGTACTGACCACAGTTTGTATTCCGCCACAGAGTTCACCATTTTTTTCCCATGGAGGTTTTTCTACCAAGCCATGTCTATCCTGCCTGGGATTTAATCTGGTCCCAGCGATAAACCCAGTGCAGGCCTGTGTCCCCTGCTCTTCCCTGGTCTCCAGCAACCTCTCAGCTACACCCACAACCTGTGCTTCAGGGGAAGGGATGTCCTTCCCCCAAGGCTGTCCACTATGTGGACTAGGGTCCAAAGTTGACAGGCACTAGGACCCAAGGGAATCATCTTGGACGTCCTAAAGGTCGTCAGGCAGTGTGACAAGGCAGTTGGGAAGGCTAGTGGGATGCTGGGGTGCGTAGGGAATGGGATCACCAGCAGAAGGAGGAGGTGGTGTTGCCTCTGTATAGAGCACTGATGAGACCTCATCTGGAGTACTATGTACAGTTCTGGAGACCACATCTTCAGAAAGACAGACAGAGTGGAGGTTGTCCAGAGGAGGGCAACCAAAATGATGCGGGGTCTACATCAAAAATCCTATGAGGAGAGACTGAGGGAACTCAGTATGTACACCCTGGAAGAGGGAGGAGGGAGGATATGATAGAGACCTATAAATACCTAAAGGGGTAAATAACGGACAGGAGGGGAGTATTTTTCAGAAAAAAATGTGCTCAAGAACAAGGGGACATGCTATGAAGTGGGAGGGGGTAGATTCAGGAGAGATGAGAAAATACTTCTTCACAGAAAGAGTGGTGGATTCCTGGAACAGTTTACCTATTTAGGTGATTAGAGTGAAAACGGTAGAAGGGTTTCAAGAAAGCTTGGGATAGATATAAGAGAATCTTAGTGGAAAGGAAGTAGGGGTGGGAGAAGGAGCTGGAGATCAGGTATTGTCTATGGTGAAATTGTAGATAGGGAAAATAGGCAGACTGGGTGGTCCAAGCGGCAAGTATTTTACAATGCTAAAACATAAAGAAAAGCTTGAATTACACGGTTTTACATATCACATGTAAACAGTGATATCATCCTAAGTAATAATGACAGTCTAACAAAGCAGGCAGTTATGGTTCATTATAGAGCAAGGGAGAGCTCCCAACCAATTGGAGCGCTTCTTTCCCATGGGCATGAGACACTCTTATTCTGTGACAAGCATCTCATGCGTAGATGCCCTGGAAATGGGCACGTTCTGGGAAAAGTTTAAAAAAATATATATATTATTGATCACTCTCAATCAACAATATAATAATATGTTCCCTGGAACCACTCGTTGCTGGACAAGAGTGGTTTCACTTGCATTCTGCTTGAGCCAGAACAGCACAGCTTCACTTCGTTGTTCTCTCTCAAGCAGAACGCATGTGAAACCACACTTATGTAGCAATGAGTGGCTCCGGGGGACATATTAATATATAAAAGAGGCCAGGAATTCTTACTATTTCCCTTTTTACATTCATTCTTTTTACATTAACAGAAGCACTCTGGATAGGGGGGTCAATCCCAGTCCTTTCACAGAAGAGAGGGTTCTGAAAAAACTCCTAAAACTGAAGGTGGACAAAGCAGTGGGGTCTGACTGAATTCACCTCTGAATTCTAAAAGAATTAAGGGGAGAACTAGTGACACCACTGGCTTCCGTTTTTAACAAATCGTGGGAGGATGGTGTGGTACCTGAGGACTGGAGAAAGGTGTATGTGATTCCCCTTCACAAAAGTGGGAGCAAGACAGAGACAGGAAACTACAGACCTGTCAGTTTGACCTCTGTGGTAGGGAAAGTGATGGAATAATTTCTGAAGGAAAGAATTGTTGAGTACCTAGACGAAAGTGGGGCACAGGACCCAAGACAGCATGGGTTCTCAGCGGGAAAGTCATGTCAGATGAATCTAATTGATTTCTTTGACTGGGTGACCAAAATGGTAGACCAGGGAGGGGCTGTGGACATGGTCTACCTAGACTTTAGCAAGGCATTTGACACAGTCCCACACAAAAGATTAATAATCAAATTAACCAGCCTGGGAGTGGGTCCCAGGGTGGTAGCCTGGGTAAAACATTGGCTGGACAACAGGACACAGAAGGTAATTGTAAATGGAGTCCACTCTGAAGAAAGAGGGGTTACTAGTGGGGTACCACAGGGTTCAGTTCTGGGTCAGGTCCTTTTCAGTGTCTTTATAAGTGACATTGCAGAGGGACTGGAAGGAAAATTATGCCTCTTTGCAGATGATACAAAGATCTGCAACAGGGTTGATATACAAGGAGGCATGGAAAGGATGAAAAGGGACTTGGCAAGGTTGGAGGAATGGTCAGAATTACAGCAACTTGAATTCAATGCAAAGAAGTGCAAAATAATGCACCTGGGAAACAAAAACCAAGGGGAAGATTACACAGTGGGGTGGGGGGGGTAGTAACAACAACAAAAATGGAAAGGGACCTGGGGGTAATCATATTAACTCCCTTTTCTCCCCCCAAACAGCTAGCCCTCCACCTCTTCTCCTTGCCCAAGGGACTCTCCTTTCTGTTCCCCTGAAGGTAGCCTCCGAGTTTCATTCCTATTTCACTACCTGCGTCCTGGCCCTCCATGACTCCCTACCACCTGCAACCACTCCATCTCCTCAGTCTTCTATCCCCCAGCCATCTGGTAGGAACCCCTTCTCCTTTAGACACATTCCCCCACTGAAACCCTAGATGCTGTTCATGCCCTAAACCCCTCCAAAGGCAAATCCCCTGATGGTCTTGATAACAAACTCCTCTTCCTATCTGCTCCTGCCATCGCTACCCCCCTCGCAGCCCTATTAAATCTTTCCTTCATTACCGAGCCACTTCCCTCCGAATGGAAGCATGCCACTGTTCTACCCCTCCCTAAAGGCGGTGACCCTACCTCTGCATCCAACTACCGCCCCATCTCCCTCCTCCCCACCCTCGCAAAACTCCAGGAACACCTTGTGCTATCCCAACTCTCCCACTTCCTCTCAGAAACTAACTTCTTCACCCCTTTCCAGTCCGGTTTCAGAAAACACCACTCCACCACCTCCTCCCTGCTAAGACTCACAGACCACATCCTCACGGGATGGACAAAGGGCTAATCACTGCTGCTATTTCATTGACCTAGCAAAAGCCTTCGACACTGTATCCCATTCTCTCCTACTATCCTGCCTTTCTGGAGCTGGGTTAGCAGAATCCGCCACAAACTGGCTCAGTGCCTACCTACTAAATAGAACCCAATCCACTAAACTAGCTGACCACATCTCCCCCCCCCAATCACCACTGGTGTACCCCAAGGCTCAGTTCTTGGCCCCATCCTCTTCTCCATCCTGCTAAATGACCTGCCAAACTCTTGCTCCTCTTCCGCTATCCACATGTATGCAGACGACACAGTCCTCTTCACCTCCGGCTGGACCCACAAAGAAGTCACCTCCAAACTTCAAACCAACTTCAACAAAATCCAGCACTGGTTCAACAGCAACCAACTCTCCCTAAATGCTAAGAAAACCAACTCTATGACTTTCGGCACCAGACAGCGCCTATCCAAACTCGCCTCCCCTCTGAGATTCCTCACCCTAAATAACACCGTCCTCGAAGAAGTACCCTCCTTCAGGTATCTAGGGGTTTGGCTTGACTGCCACCTCTCCTTCTCCCCACACATCGATGCCATCATTTCAAAACTGCGACCAAAACTTGGTGCCCTCTATAGAAACCGCACTAGTCTCCCACTTCCTGTCAGTCGTGAAATTGTCCAGAAAATGATTCTACCCTCCTTCCGATTACTGTGATGTAGTTTACAGTTCCGCTGCACAGACCACCCTAGCCAGATTAGACCCCCTCTTCAATGCTTTCTGCCGCTTTGCCCTCGATGCCCTCCTCGAACACACCACTGCATGCTTTATCGTTCCCTGTCCCTACCTTCTCTGAGTAACCGGCGCCTAATTCATAGCGCTAAATTCGCTTCTAACTTCTGGCTCGGCTCCCTACCTTGTATCTGCCCTATCCTCCCCACCTACCCCCTCGCACACCCTCAGGTCTGCTGACGCTAGGCTACTATTCATCCCTCACTGAAAGACCACCGCCGACCAATCTGCATTCTCTTACCTCTTCCCTAAACTCTGGAACGGCCTGCCCACCCAGATCCACCATTCTTCATCCAAACTCTCCCTTTCCTATGCCCTCTCTAACTTCCTTGCACCCAATTGCTACTGCCCCTGACCACTCCTCATTAGCTTCTCTTCCCCCGTTCCCCCCTGCGCCTGACCAGCGGCCCAGCCATCGTCTAATTGTCTGGCATATCTACTACCCTGCACACTTACACTCTCTCTATTACTCACTCTTCGCACTCTCAATTTCTCCCTTCCCCCCCTTCCTAATCAACCTACGCTCCCCAGCTCCACTCCCTCCCTCCTCACCTAACCTCCCCTCTACACACCTAACGCTTACTACTCCCTCCTTGTCTACCCCCCATCTTGCTCTCCAAATCCTCCTGACAACTTGGTGCATCTCCCTGTAGCTTAACTTCTGCTACTGGCACTCATGTTCTGCTATTACTACCCCTGTTCTGAAACTTGCACTTATGTATCTCATGCTTTGCCTCGATGTGTACCCATGATTTGTATACCATACCCTTATGATCATGTTCTGTACCGTTCCTACCTCGCTGTGTAACCATGATTTGTATAACCTGTCCTTGCTGATACTGTGCTGTACTGTACAGTTCTCCCTATGTAACAAGTTCAAATGTAATCCCTCCCAACTATGTACATTATCCGTATTGCGCTACTGTAAAGTTCAACTACTGTATGTATACCTGCCTCCTTTGTAACCCCCCCCCCGGGAGACGAGCATCTTTTTGCTCAGTGTGCCTTTCCTGGTGAAACATTTTCAATAAATAAATAAAATATCAGATGACCTTAAGGTTAGCAAGCAATGTGAGAAGGCAGTAGGGAGGGCTGGGGGGATACTGGGATGTATAAGGAGAGGCATCGCCAGTAGAAAACAGGAAGTTGTTATCCCTCTGTACGGACAGGAGGTGAGACCACATCTGGAGTACTGCATCCAGTTCTGGAGACCCCATCTCCACAAGGACATAGACAGGATGGAGGCAGTCCAGAGGAGGGCAACTAAAATGGTGCAGGGTTTGCAAGAGAAGCCATACGAGGAGAGACTAAAGGAGCTTAATATGTATACCCTTGAGGAAAGGAGGGAGTGGGGGGACATGATAGAAACATCTAAGTACTTCACTGGAATCAACAAAGTCCAAGAGGGTAGCATCTTTCAGAAAAAGAGATGTGCAAGAACAAGGGGACACAATTTTAAAATAGAGGGGGGACGGCTCGGGAGCAATGTGAGGAAGTATTTTTTCACAGAGGGTGGTGCACGTATGGAACAGCCTTTCTAAAGAGGTTGTGGGGTCTAAAATTGTGAGAGAATTCAAGAATGCATGGGACAGACATAAGGCAATTCTTGTGGGGGGTAAGAAGAAACAGGCTGTTGGTTAACTAGGATCTGCAGCTTATCCTATAGGTAGGGAAATGGGCAGACTAGGTGGGCCAAGCGGTCCTTATCTGCCATCAGAGTCTATGTTTCTATGACCCTCACAGACAGTGCATATAGCAACTTGACCACCTATAGTTAGTTCGGGATACTAAATCTGTATCTTTCATCCAGTGCAACATTGCTTCACTATGAATAGTACATCGGCAACATTCATTTGACTATTTTCTTGACAAATATTGTCTTAACTTTGAATGGCAGTCTCTTGCAGGCTAAGTCCCTTAGGAACACATGAAGCTGTGGTAAGACAGAGGCTATATATACTTATTTATTTATTATTTATTTATTCTTTGGTAACTGGGTAAATGCACTGATCCTGTGGACCGTTTTCAGGCACGACCCGGGCCACACAGTGGCAACAAAGTACATAGGCATAATAGGTAGGGCTGTAAGAAATTCACGGCATGCACGGATTTCACGATCTCCGTGAATTTGATGCCAGTCCGTGAAATATACTAATTTGCTCGAATTGCCGTGAATTTGATCAGAATGCCCAAAAATACCAGAAAACCCATTTAAAGATTGAACGAAATCTGGATTCGCATTGCCTGTCTTAAACGAGTTTAACCTGTTTGAATGCCATTTCAAGTAAGTGCTAAGGGTAGTCTTTTGTTACAGCACTAGAGGCAACAAGGTAGTTAACGAGGCAGCTAAATCGTCAGCTTGTTAGTGACCTTTAATTGAATTTATTGAATAATTGCTCTGCAGGATAAAATAGTTTAAGTGAGCTCTATTCAGGTATCGTGAGGCAGCATTGGTGAGCACGGAGAGCTGTGATGTATGTGTTCCTAAATCGGTGTCAGCTAGCAAACCTGCAAAATTGGGAAATGTGTACCCCAAGCAGCGATGTCAGCAGTATGAGAAGGGGACTTTCCATATATTGGGGGATATTTTATTTTGTACCAGCTGCAATATCCCAGTGGACCATAAAAGAAAAGCGTCTTGTGACCGCCACTTGGAATCATCTACACACATTGCTAAAAAGCGGAAGATTGAATCAAAATGTGAAGGGACTGTAGAAAAGCAGGTAACTGTGCAAGAATTATTTACCACGAAGGCAGCACACAAAGAGACCAGAAAGCTTTCCTCATTTAACCTTGTAGAAGCATTTACTTCAGCTAACATCCCACTGCATGCACTTGATAATACTGTGCTTCACTGCTTCTTGGAAGAAAATCTAAAGTCAGTTGGTGTTATCCCCTCCTCACAATGGTTACGAGCAGAATATTTACCGAAAGTATTTTCATATCATGTGGCAGAATTTAAAAATAAAATGCAGGAATCAGTTTCTGCCTCTATTGTATGTGACGAGACAACAGATGTAGAAGAGCGTTACATTTTAAATATTGTTGCTGTGCCATCTCTTCACAATAGCCAGGTGTATTCGACTGCAGATGCAAAACTGGAGTCATTCCTCCTTGATTGCACTATGTTGGAGGCTACTAATTTTAAAACAGTATAGCAAGCAGTTCTCAATTGTTTATTAAAATATGAAATTCCCTACACAAAGGTTGCAGCTTATGTTACTGACAACGCAATGTATATGAACAAAAGTTGGGATCACAGCCTGAAGCATGTCCTTTTAAATGCAGTCCACGTTACCTGCTCAGCACATCTTTTAAATTTATTGGGTGACATTTGGCGTAAAAACTTTCCTGCAGTGAATAATTTTGTTGTATCAGTGAAAAAAGCATTTACTGCCTGCCCAGCTAGAAAGGCTCGGTTCAAACAATATCTGTCTTCTAAGGGACAATCAAATGCTTTGCCACCCATGCCAGTCTTAACTCGCTGGAATACATGGTTTCTAGCAGTATTTTATCATGCAGTTCATCTCAATGAGTATTCTGAGTTTTTTAGGGATGAGAGCGCAGCGTGTGTTGAAATTGTTGGCTTATGTGAATGCGAAGTACTGAAGCTAGAATTAAATGAAATAGCAGAAAACGCTCCTCCACTGGTACAACTACTTCAAAAATATGAAGAAGATGACATAAAAGCTCATGTTGTGTATGACGAACTTTTAGATTTTGCTATGTTCCTAGAAGTTAAGTCTGAAACGAAAGATCATCTTCCCACTAAAAAAACACTTTCTGCTTGTTCAATAAAAATAAGAGATTACATGACAGGAGTTGGGAGATTTCATCAGTATGCTAATAATTTTTTGCTGCTGTGTGTTTCTTTAACCCATCGAGACTTGCACATTTGCTGTCACAGAGCAATCCATATCGAAAGCATCCCTAGTTCGAAGATAATATTGCAGCAAAAGCTGAGCTTAGAAATTACATTTCTGAGATACAGTGGGCACAGAAATACCAGAAACCAGAGACATTTTAAAATATTGGACTGACTGCAAACAAAGATTTGTACATCTGTCTAAATTGCTATTACTTGTCTAAGGTACCGTACACAGTGCCAGTGTTGAGGTCATTTTCCAGATATGGAGCACTGCTGCAAGATAACAGACGCAGTATAAAACCTGAGAATTTACTAATGTATTCAATGCTGCAACAAAACTAATTCTCCCTGATGCACTTGAACGGCATGTTGTTAATGATTTTAAAACTATTTAAAAGCATTTTTACCTAATAAAATAATATTTAAACATTTATGTTGTTATTTTATCGCTTTTTTTCAATTTAGTTAATTTCGCGTTTTACCGTGAAAAATGGCATATTTTGCCGTGAAAATCGGCGATTTTTGCCGTGAATTTCTTACAGCCCTAATAATAGGTAATAATCACAATACAAAAATCAGTACATGTAATCAATACAGTAGTATTCAGTGGTAGCACACCCAGAAATATAGTACAGTACAGGTAGAAGTAAATTTAAGTCACTGTAAGGTACAGACAGGTCTGTGGTTTCAGTAGAGCAGTCAAGGGCTGATAGTTTGGAGAGGAGGAGGGAGTGATTGACCATGTTGAAGGCTTTTGATAAGTCTATGAAGACAGCACCAGTGGCACGCCCTCGATCCATGTTTGTGAGGATGTGGTCTGTGAGGTGGTAAGGGCATTCGCAGTGCTGTGATGCTTGTGTAAACCATGCTGTTGTCTGCATAGGAGATTGTGGTTGGATAGGTAGTCAGTTAATTGTCCACCTATAATGCTTTCGAGGAGTTTACATAGGTGGGGAAGGATAGATATGGGCCGGTAGTTGTCAGAGGAGTGGGGGTCTCCGGACTTAAAGATGGGGACTACTCTGCTGGATTTCCAAGAGGCAGGCATAGTAGAGGTAGTCAGAGCAAGGTTGAAGATAAAGGTGAGTGGTTTGGAGATCATCGGGGCAGCAAGCTTCAAGAAGACCGGGGACAGGCTGTCTGAGCCTGGGCTACCCCGATTAGGTAGTCTCCTTAACATATTGTAGGTCACCTTAGGGGTTATAGACTTGAAGTAATGGGGGTTGGGGGAGTATTACAGAGGGCACTGGGGACAGGGTGGCGGGATGGGTAGAGTGTAGTTCATTCTGGGTGGTGGTGATGGAGGGGGCAGGGTGGGAAAGTGATGGGGTGGTGGGGGTAGCCTGAGCGTTATGGAGATAAGGTAGTAGCTTGCTGACTAGGACAGACAGGTCAGTAAATTTGGTGTTGAGCGTGTTTGCAGCTTCAAGGGGGTCAGTAAGTACGCCTGAGGAGGAGCGCAAATGAGTGTTGGTACTATGGGCGGGAGGATTCAAGAGGGATCCAGTGGTGTCCCAGAAATGTCTGGGATTACCAAGACTTTCTCTCTGTAGCTTTAGGTAGTAGTCGCGCTTTAAGGACCTGGTGGAGTATTTACATTTATTTCGCAAGTGGCGATACTCGTTCCAGAGGACAGGGGAGGAGCCTGTTTGTATGCAGCCCACTTGCTATCATGTGCCTTCATGAGGGTGAAGAGCTCTTTTGTTACCCATCATTTACATCCACCTTTGACGCATCAAGTGTTGATGGGAAAGTGGCAGTCTTGGATGGCCAGTAGAGTATTGGTGAAGTGGGTGGTGGCTTGTGATACATCAGAGATAGCATAGAGGTCCTGCCAGTTTATAGCACTGAGATCCTCAGTAAGGTGTGGCATATTGGGGTGGATAAAGTTGTGGATGGATAGGTACTTTGGGGAGGGCGGGGGGCCTTAGAGGACCATATGCTGAAAGTGGGAGAGTGGTCGCTCAAGGAGTCGGACAGTGTGCTAGTGTAGGTGATCTTGTCAGCGCTGTTAGTAATCACCCAGTCCAGGAGGGTGTGGTTGGAGGTAAGACGGTTGACGCGAGTGGGGAGATTGATGATCTGCACCAGGTTTAGTTGTTTTAGGAGGTTAGCATAGTCGGGTTCATGAGGGCTGAGCCAGTTAAGGTTGAAGTTACCAAAAAGGAGGGAATCTCTGGCAGGGGAGAGTGAGCCATAACCGGTGAGGAGGTTCTGAAGGCCTTCAACGCCACCATTTGGGGGATTGTAACAGCACCCCAGGAATAGTTTTTTTGTTGACCTGAGAGTAACTACGGAGATAAGCCAGTCCCAAGGGGAGTTGTTGTCAGATGTCGGGGTGAATGTGGGAGTGATTGACTCATGTATGAAAATTACAGTGCCACCGCCCTTTCTTTTGCCCGGTCGGTTCATGCGAAGAAGGGAGTAGCCAGTTAGCCGGACCATGGAGTCAGGGTGATGCAGCTTTAGCCAGGTCTCTGTGTGGCATAGTACATGGGAGTTGTAAAGGGAGACCCAGGCTTCAACTTCAGGAAATTTAGCAGGAAGACTGCAAATATTTATATGGGCAAGTTTTAATCCAGGTGGGCTGGCCCAAATGGGGTCGTTTGGTGCGAGTGCAGCTTGCATGGGGCCAGGGTTTGTCTCAATAATACCTGTAAGTAGGAACAAGGAGATTAGGATTAGGTAGGTGCGTAGGGGCCGAGGGCAGGGGAGGGGAGAGTTAGGAGCCAAGATGCTAGTTGGCATTGTTGGAGATTAGAGAGGATGGCATGGGTGAGGGTCCCAGTGGAGGTAGACTCCCACCTACCTGGGGTAGGTGGGGGGCTGGGAGGGTGGTAGTTCTCAGTGAAATGTGATAGGTGTGTTTGGTTGAAGGCTAATATTGAGGCAGTGAAGTTGGCTAGGAACAGCATACCCAGCAGAGAGGCCTTAAGTAGAATGAGGTAAGGGGGTTTTATTATGGGCGATATGAAACAGGAAAGAATGGGTGCAGTGGGAGAGGCTGGCAGATCTCTGCAAGAGGTGACAGAAAGCAGCGCACTTTAAGGAAGAGGCGTCCTAGAGAAGGAGGGATGAGCAAGAAGAGGAGTGGCCAATCGGGAGAGGACAGGGGTTAGTAGGTGGATCTTAGGTGTATTTAATTAGTCATGGGGGTGGGACGAAAAACTGTTCCCTAAAGCAAAGCAGACCTAGAGATGTACCGGTGAAAAAGCCCTGGCTTCAAGGCTGCGGTTGGATTCAAGATCCGCCAGTCACTGAACAGGAGCCGAGGGAAACATCCAACCGGGAGCCAGGAGGGGAATTTGGCAGCCAATGGGGATTCTGGCCAGTGACCGTGGAGCTCAGCGGTCCATGCCTAAGGTTGTGGCGGGTGGCGGAGAGCTGGGTGGCGGCAAGCGCAGGTGCCGCCAGTCGAAGATCTGTGGGGCTGGGAGCACCCGAGCTGACGGCACTTCACCTGAGGTTGTGCCGGGCAGTGGAGAGCTGGGCGAAAGCTAGTGCATGCAGCGCCAGTCGGGAAGGAGATCCGTGGGGCTGGGAGCACCCGAGCCGATGGCACTTCACCTGAGGTTGTAGTGGGTGGCGGAGAGCTGGGCGGTGGCAAGTGCAGGTGCCACCAATAGAGAAGGAGATCCATGGGGCTGGGAGTGCCCGAGCTGACTGCACTTCACCTGAAGTTGTGGCAGGTGGCGGAGAGCTGGGCAGCAGCAAGTGCAGGCACTGCCAGTCAGGAAGGAGATCCGTGGGGCTGGGAGCGCCCGAGCTGACGGCGCTTCACCTGAGGTTGTGGTGGGCAGCAGAAAGAGCTGGGCAGCGGCAAGCACAGGTGCCACCAATCGGGAAGGAGATCCGTGGGGCTGGGAGTGCCCGAGCCGACGGCGCTTCACCTGAGGTTGTGGCGGGCGGTGGAGAGCTGGGCAGTGGAAAGCGCAGGTGCCACCAATCGGGAAGGAGATTCATGGGGCTGGGAGCACCCGAGCCGATGGTGCTTCACCAGTTTTGTCCATGGATAGGCAGTTCAGAGTGTTAGACTCACTGAGGAAACGTTATTTCTGTCGGTTTCGATCCTGGATGTCCTTGTTAGTTTGCTGTTTGTTGTGCGGCTTTACCGTGGTTGCAGATGTGGTCATCCAAAGGAAGTGTTTTGGCTGACGTCTCACCAAACTTACAGTTCTTTGTCAGTAGGGTACCCTCGCTGGCTTCAGATTTCTTCTGTATTGTTGTTGAGGCATAGGTCAGGAAGCACAGGAAAACCAGGAGCAGTTATAAAATTTGCAAGTAGCAGTTTATTATTATCATCAGTAACAGTAAAATAAAAAAATATATAGTTCAGTATAACTATTTACAAAGGCAGTACAAACAGAGAAAACAGTCCTTCATCTGAGGGTATCTCCAATTCCAAGTTTCAGTCTCTGTAGCAAAACTATTGCTGCTCTTTTTATAACAAGTCTTCGCCTGACAATAAACTTCTTCATCCTGAGCTCATTAAGGAGGCATCCTGTTTCTCACAAAATGTATCAGAGTTCTTGTCAGTTTCTTTGCAGAGCAGGCTTGCAAATAGAACAGTGTCCCAAGCTGGCCTCCTGCTGACAGCTGTGCAAAAGAGTTTGCAAACAAGCCTGAGAGGAGTTCAAACTGCATCTCAGGTTAAACCCCTAAATTCCAAGTAGCTTTTTGCAATCATTTCAACAGTACAATTATGCACATTTCAAACCAAGGGATCCCAGTTTCACATGAAGATTCACATATGTTTTATAACCGCAGATACGCAAGGGGGAAGAAAAGACTGAAATAGCAAGTGAAGGTAGAGAGATAGTGAGAGGTGGAAACTGCAAGACCATCAGAGTGATTAGTTCCTAGGTCTCATGAGAACATTTGGTTGCACAACCAGACAAAAGACAGAAAAGGAGAGGACAGAACAGATCTTCCCTTGTCAATCTTCACCATTCATTACTGCTTGGGTTAGTGCCGGAGGCGCGCACCTGCTCTGAGAGTTTTTTGGAGTCGGCTCCATGGCGCCACCCTCGATCGTGGCGTACCGTCATCGCGGAGGCCGTGAGGTGCCGCGAACTCCTCCTCTATCTCAGTTCTGTTTCTCCCACTGTCGAGGCTGCACCTGCTGCGCGGTAGTTGAAGCTTTCTGCGTCACAAGACTCCTCGTATTCTCAAGTTGTATTCGCTTGACGCCGTCTCCCGGTAAGACCGTTTCTTTTATTTCTGTCGTCGGCGCCGAGTGCTTTGTTGCTTTTTTTGTCCTTATTTAGTTCGCATCATGTCAGGTTCGGGGGCAAAACGTAAATCGAAGGCAGACCATGCCCCAATGCGTCAGGGCTCCTGTGGCCGGCATTTCTCCGTCACGGATCAGCATGATGTCTGTCTCCGTTGCCTGGGACCCAACTACGATATGGACACGTGCGACACCTGTTTCTCCATGGGCCGTCGTGTCCTCGAAGTCCATGCGTTGAAGATCGGCAAGGCCCCGCCGACCTTCGGGGGACGGCGTCGCTCAGGGATTCCCAGGTAAGGTCTCTAGGCCCTTCCTCCGGGTCCCCTCTCGGGCCTATACGGTCCGTTGAGGAGGAGGCTTTCTCCTCTTCTCTTGCCGATGAGGAACCTTCTTTTGCGGTGTCGGAGGAACGTCGAGGTCCCTCCCAGGGCCACGGCAGAGACACCGCCTCGGCAGTCACCTCCTCGGAGGTGCAGGCTCCCCCAGTGTCGAGGCCCATGCCTGCTGGGCCTGGCACCAGTGGACCCTCGATGCTGCCCTCCGGCGCTGTTTCAGATCCCGGCACCACCAGCGGCACCAGTGATTGAGACGGCACCGTTGGTTCGCTCTCCTGGTGAGCGCCCGGGTTCAAATTCCAGCGCGGTGACGCCGTGGGCCTAGCCGGCGCGCGTGGGAGCGGACGGGCTTAGCCAGGTGGGCCGAGGTCATCTGGCGCCGCTTTCTGGCACCGGGCGCCGCTTCACGCGGCGCCGTTCACCGAGAACCCCAGGGTTGCTAGTATTGTGGTCCAGCTGATCTCTTCCTCTTCGGAGGCTGATGACTCAGACGTGGACCCATCCTGGCAACCTGACTCTTCGGAGTCGAGGTCCCCAGTGACACGTGGTGCCAGGCGGCCCAGCGGGCCTCTTCCACTGTCCCCGCTGCTGTCCTCCCCTGAGGGCCCCCGGGCTAGGGGTGGTCTTGGGTCCCTGGAGGGCGCTCTTGGAGTCCGAGGGGTCGAGGGGCAGGGTGCAGGCATCGCGGTCTCTGTCGGCCATCCCTGGGGGGGTGGCTAGGAGCCGTAGCGCTGGGCCCGGTCTTTCCCTCTTGGACCTCGGGGTCCCCTCCCGTGGCATTGCTGCGGACTGCCCTTCTGGATCCATGCAGTCCCAGGTTCGTCACAGGGGAGGATCCCCTTCTGGGCTCTTCCAGGCTTCGCATCCCCAGGGTTCCGTTTTGCGACCTGGTCTGTTGTCCGGGATCCCACCAGCTCGGGCTCCGTTCCCCGGATTTCAGAGCCCTAGCAGAGGACAGTTGCCTCTTCGTAGGTGCCCATCTCCCATTCCTCTGCAGCCACCCCCCGCTCTTCCAGGCCATGTCAGTCCTACGGGCCTGTTATCCTGGGAGCAGTTCAGAGGTTCTGCGGCGGCCTTCTCCTCATATGTCAGGTATATGAATGAGCGGGTCTTTCGCCTATCCCCACCGCCGCAAGAATCCTCTGGACACTCGAGCTCTCCATCATCCTCATCTTCCTCCTCTGAGGGAGAGGAACCCTCTGCTCATATCTCTTCCAATGCTGATTTCACTGAATATCAGCGATTCCTTTCGAGGATGGTGAGGGATCTTCGAATCTCCTATGTTAGGCGAGACAATACCGAACAGGAGACGCGTGAATTCCTTGGCGAATTCAGTGCCCAGCACCTGGTGGTACCTTCCTGGACTATCCCATTCCAGGAGGCATCTGTCCGTTCCTGGCAGTCACCAGCCGCCCCTTCTCCAGCCCCGGCAGACTGTCGACGAAGGTATTGTGCCCCTTCGAATCCCTGGGTACTCTCCCCAACCCGCCTCGGGTTTGGTATCCTAGAGACTCCCTCCGGTGCATAGCCTGGCGAGCCGTCCACGGACTCGGATTCCTACAGTTCGAGCTGGTGGGGGCGTAAGAGTGTTCTCTTCTTCTCGTGCGATGTCTTGCATTGCATCTCATCATCAGGCTCATCACGCTGCCTACAGTAGGCATTTGTGTCGATGTCTCTCAGATCTTAGCATCAATGCCTGATACGGAGCAAACCAGACAAGCTATTACCTCTCTGCTATAGGCCTGGAGCTGGCAAAACACCAAGCAAGGGCATCTTATGACACCAGTGAGGTGGCTTCCAGGCTTGTGGGACAGTGATCTGCATTGACGGGCGGGCATGCCTCGTCTATCAAGGTTGTCACCCTGGCCCGGCATAGGGTGATTCACTCGCTCGGGACCCGTCTCTTTTCCTCCAGAGCTAGGAGATTACTGCAGGGGCTTGTCTCCCCGTCCTTGGGGGCACCTCCTAGCTCTTCTCCCCCATAGGCTTCTCTCTAGATTAGCCCAGGGTCTTCCCCTTCTGTTTCTCACCAGGAGGCTGGGGGTCTTGTTCCCCCAGGGTTCTACCCCCCTTTTTTAAGGGGGGCTTGGTACTCACCCAAGCAGTAATGAGCAGTGAAGATTGACAGGGAAGATATGAAAATTACGCACCTACCGTAATTCTTGATCTTCTCTTGTATCTTCACCATTCATTACTGATATCCACCCACCTTCCCCTCAGTGGCCTCCTTCTGTGGCGTCTCCCCCTCCCGTCTCGTTCCTCTTCCTTCCTTTGGCCTTTATGCCAAAAAAACTTTCTGTTTTCCATTCTTAATGAATGGTTCCTTTTTTCCTCAAGGTAAAGAGGAACGAGCACGGTTTGTACTTTTCTCTTATTCTGAGGGAACTCTTTCTGACTGCCCTTAGGGTGCGACTTCTAAATACCTTCTTCAGGTTATGTAGTTTCACAACTTAAGAGACCATGCTCTGACTCGGCCTCAGCAAAATTTAGAATCCCCCTGGCAGGTATTATCTTTGAGCTCATTCTAGCTGCTGCTTGAACTTGTCAGCCTTGAGCATCTGCTTTGCCTTGTCTTAGGGAGTCTGAGTTCCCACTCTATCCTTGATACAAAGCTGCCTTCAGAAAGGCATAATCTTCCCCATACACTGCTGTGTTAGCACTTAACAGGGTGCTAAGGGACTTAGTCCCCTTCCTGCGTGGGCGCTCTTCCCAGAACAGATTCTGCCCGGGCAGTCCATGAGCCCTCAGCTAGGATGTAGGGACTTGGCATGTTGAGAGTTCAGAGTTGTTGCCCTCATTCGAATCTGTTCAGGTGGTTCGGTTGAACCTCCCCTCAGTCCTAACAACTGGGATTCTTGCTCCCTTGTTAGTCTCGAGCCTATAAGCCTCTCAACCAATGCTCGTTGGGCTCTGTTCTCCCTCTCAACATGCCTCCTTCTCTTCTTCTTCTTCTTCTTCCTCTTTCTCTTTCCCTCTCTCTGTTCCTCCCCTAGAGCCGCCCCAGAAAGGAGGCCCTGCGGTCCCTTAGGGTAGGAATTCTCTCCCTCTGTCTATTCTCTACCCGGCTTATACCTTTTTCAGTTTATATCCTTTCCTTTTCTATCCCTCGGCTCTCTTGCCTCGCTTTCCTTTTTCTTAACCTTATTTTCGCCTCCGGCTACAGAACTGAGATAGAGGAGGAGTCTGCGACCCAACGGCCGCCGCATGACGAGTATGTCACGCTTGAGGCGCGCCTGGAGCCGACTCAAAAAAAAAAAAACTCCCGAGCGGGTGCACGCCTCTGGCACTAACCCAAGCAGTAATGAATGGTGATGATACAAGAGAAGATCAAGAATTACGGTAGGTACGTAATTTTCATATCCTTGCGTTTAACTCTTTCTGCATAACAAATGGGTCAGGGCCTTATTCAGCCCTGTCACGTGTATCAGCAGTGCAGTCAGAGATCTGAGTCAGTTGTACTGTACTTTTTGCCCCCACAGGCATTAATTCTCACAGCAAGGCTTATTGGCCAAGGAGGTTGTCGTGGTTGCACGGACCACAAGAAGGAATGGTGGATGCTGGTCATACAATACATTTCTGACAATACATCCTAGAGCCCAGACATGGTGTACCTACATAATTTTAGTCAGAGACGGGGTACTTTCCAGTTTTTGACCACAGACTTAAATGTCGGTTAAATAATTCTGGTCCTAGTGCTCAACATGACTAACACCTTTGTTACGTCACTGGCATAGGCGTATGGGCATGTCTCAGTCCTTTCCAAGTACCTGGCTTATACCTTCTCAAAGACTTCCACGTGCATAGTGTAACAGTCAGTAGAGACCCCCTTTTCATACTCAGTGCAGGGTCTAACATAAAAGGTAATAGAATAAAGCATTCCAATGGTTATGTTGGAGTCCCATAGTTACTTACCATACTAAATAGCAAACTGTTTAGACCATTACAAGTCTCTCTTGCTGAAGTGTGCCAAAATGGATGATGAGAACCTGAACCAACCTGAACTCCCAACACAAGTATCCTGCCGAAATGGATGATGATGATGATGATGATGATGATGATGATGATGATGATGATGATATAGATATAATTATAACCAAATCTACCAGACAGGTCCTTGATTAAGGACCTTCACCTTAGTCAAGTGAAGTGTGCTGCCTTGCTTGGTTCATTGGTAAGGCTTTTCTTTGACTACACAATGTAATGCTCACCAAAATGGAGAGGCAGGAGACACAGCTCATGAAACAGGGACCAGATAATTAAACAACGGCACTATGGAGATCCGGAACAGAAAAGGTGAAAACAGCAATAGTCTCTGGAGCACTAGCTTCATGCTTTTGAATCACTTAACACTGCTTGAAAATCACTTACTCTAAGTACCCTAAAATATTACTGCAAACTCTTAAATCACTCTATTAATGTTTAAAACTTGAATCTTTTTTTTCCCTAGAGCTGTTTGCTCCTCTGTCAGCTGTTTCCCCCCACCGTCACACCGGTGAGGATCCACACGGGGCGGAGCCTAAGAGCATCGGGCAACATCACACATGGCAGTGGAGAGGCATAGTGTTTTCTATGGGGTTTCTCCCTCTCCAGACCCGGAGCTTCAGCTAGCACAGTGGGCACATGTGTGTGGAGATGCCCATATGCTCCCGGGACCACAACCTCCTTCCACACTCCCAACATAACGTCAGCCCCCCACAGACCTCTGCTCTGACACTAATCCTACACTAGGTGTAAGTCAAGAGCGAGGAACTGTACCTTCCCAGTCCAGGAGATGAGAGCAGCCCAGCGGCCGTTTCAGTTATCTCCCAGCCCTCCCCTCTCCGCGGCGACCTGAGCTCATTCTCAAACTCAGATCACCAGCGTGATGTAAGGTGTGGTGCCCAGCACCTCAACCCTCAGCACTGCCAGGTGAGAAACTTGAATCTTTAACATTTAGTTTTAGCATGCACAATGTCATATCAGAGTATACATGGATGCAAAAGCAAACAGGAAGGAGCTCAGGTCGACTGAACGCAAACTGCTAGAGCCCCCAAGAGCCAGATCAACTACAGGTCATCGGTCACCTAGAATAACCCTCTCTAAACTCTGGAACAGTCTCCCAAGAGAGCTCCAGGACTGCACCTCTCCTGAGGGGTACAAGAAAGGGTTAAAACTACACCTAAGCCGTGGGTCTCATTGCAGGTGCCGCAACCCATAAAGGTACCCCTGCCAAGGAGGGATGCCTCATATAAATACAGACAAAAAAGGGAGGGAGGCACAGTAAGGAAGGACATAATGTACTGAACTGCACTTACGTCTACTATCCACTCATGAACATGTGTAACTAACAAGGTCGTTCTAATGTTAACTCGCCTATGTCAACTGTAGTAATATTTATCTCTGCGACACGTATACATGATCAATAACTGTAGTACAACTCAAAAGCATTGGTTTTTCCCTCTACACGTTATTAATCCGCAATGCCCTGAAAAAAGGGACCGTCAAAGTCTCAGTGGGCCTACCCGTTACCAAATTTAAATAAATAAATTAAATTAAATGTGTTGGGCACCATGGATGATTCAGTCGAGAATATCAGAACCGGAGCAATATTTGAGCACGTGCTTTCCATTGGCTGTCTTGAAGACCTGACTTTTTACCAACAGCAAAGGATTTGAACCACTAGATGTCAACAAAACCCACAGATGAGAACAGCACAATATTTGTATTCCACATGTAGAGCCTCACAAAGGAACACAGTAAAGAATTAGGGCACTTATAATTCCAAGGTACTTGAAAAAATGAAGAACTTCTGGGCCATCTCCATGTATCCCGGCAAAGAAACCTGAAGAACTGAGTGTTACAAACTGAAGAACCTCCGGGCCATCACCACTGACCCTGGAAAGGACCAAAACTTTATATAACTGAAGCACTTGATGAAACCTTGAAGAACCTCTTAAGCTGGCAGCATGGGTCCTGGAATGAATCCGAAGAACTGAACCCGGATGAAGCTGAAGATATGGAACACCTCTGGGCTGTCAACCTCAGGAGAATCACTGAAGAATCTGTAAAAGAAACACCAACCCCACTGGGCGTCCGATCCCAGTCTGTGAACTGGTCGGTGCAGTTCCCATGTGCCTAGATCTCTGCTAGGGAGGGATTGGCCTGAAGACTCTAAAGAAAGCAGGTGACAAGGAGTTCCTTAGCTGATTACACTATTCCAGTTCTGATGATCAACCTCCATTTGTAATGGATGCAGTTGGATGGAACGGTCTCTGGATCATGCAAGAAAAAATTGTTGACATGCAGGCCTTGCAATAGGCAGGAATAAAACTGAGTCTCAAAAAGGCATACTGTCTCTTTACTTGGGGGTTGCTGGGTTCGGCTGTCTTTGGATCATGCAACCGTACAGGATAACTGTGGCACATGCAGGGTAAACGGCAACTTTTGGAGCTGGTACATTCAGTTTAAAAGGGTTCAAAGCATGCAAGGGCAGTTTTTCAAGTCTTGGAAAAAGCAGTTACCATAGAAGTAGTCTTGGGCAACTGAGGGCAGTTTAAAATAGGGCAACTTTAGAGCAAACTGGGCAAATATGATGGATGTAGTGCAGTCTCACAGTCTTATAGCGTGCATTGGCATTGAGTTCTGTCCTTTTAAATGAGCAGTTTAAGTGTGACACCGTTCTTGCCCTTTAAAGACGTTCAAACAGCAGTTAAACACTGTCACACTAAATACACCTGCACTGGTGCCTTAAATGTTTGTTGATATTCAGCAGTCAGCTTAGTGACATTTGCACTCTTAAGATGTTGTTTCATAACCAGGGGCACTATACCAGGGCAGACATTACATGAGGGGAAACCTGAGTAAATGGCCGGGTGGCTATGCCTTGGCTGTGAGGCCAAATTCAGGCTGTAAATAGGCTTGGATATACCAAGCTACAGGGTGGGTCAAGGCTTATACCCTCCCTTCCACAGGTACTCACTTTAACTTTACATTTACACAGCAATCCTGCTCTTTAAGGCCATTTAGGTAAAACTTGTATGCTGGGGATCCTACTGTCCCTCCCTTACTATGGGCTCTGGGTACAGTAATGTGCATTTCAAATATGAACTAGCCCTTGGCTAGGGATGAGGCAGCTACACTGCTGGATGGCTAACGGGTGCCTGTCTGCTCCCCTCTCTCTGCTCTTGGCTGCAGCTGGTGTGCACATATTTTAGTTTTTTATTTGTTTACGCACTAGCCCTGCTATGAGCTTTCCTTTCGGGGCCACTAGCCCGCTTTGTTGACCGTGCCATGTTGGGTGTTTACTTACACTAGCCCTGCTACGAGCTTTCATTTCAGGGCTGTTAGCCCACTTTGTTGACCATGCCCTGTTGGGCATTTACTTAATTACAAGGGTTCTGTCCTGCCTGCCCCTTACTCTGCCCACATGATGGTTCCAGAATTGAGACTGGGGCCTGCATTGCCCCTTCCCCTTGCAGTGCCCCTCCTGGGGGTTTCTTTAACTCCTGGGGCCTGTTTGCCTCTTCCATCCTGCCACCTTGGGTATTTCATTAACTGGGGCCTTGCCTGCCCCTTTGTGGCCTTGCCACTGTCTGTTGCACAAAAAGACTTTAACAGTTTGATTGGTGGATAGCACCTGCCCCTTGTTACTGCCTCTGACTTCCTGTCCACATTGGGTCATTTCTGGCTGCTGGGGAATGGCACTTTTTGGGTGGTGTGCTGGGTGGCTATTAAGGGAGACGGGCACTGTGGGTGGTCACTACAGGAGGTCCTGGTGCTTGGGACCAATTGGCCTGACGTCCCTGCCAGCTCCACCCCGACTCTCTGCTGCCCGACTCCCTCTCTCACCGTCACGGTCGGGTCTGTTGTCCTGGTGCCTCACAGATGCTTGCTGAAGAAGATGGAGGATCTGGGTGTGGCTGAGGTCAGAGTAAACTGGGTAGGTAACTGGCTAATGGAGAGACAGCAGAGGGTTGTAGTCAACAGGATCAAGTCAGCAGAGAGGAGGCGGTCACGATCAGGGCACCATAGGGATCTGTTCTAGGACCAGTCCTCTTCAATATGTTCATTGGTGACATTGGTGAGGGTATCCGGGGCAGGCTGTGTCTCATCGCAGATGACATTAAGGTCTGTGGGAGGGTGGACAGTGACAAGAAAAACAGGACAATGCAGAGTGATGTAGAAAAGCTAGAGGGGTGGTCTAAGGTTTGGCAGTTGAAATTCAATGCCAGAAAGTGCAAGGTAATGAACCTAGAGAACAAGAACACCAGGACAGAGTACTAGATGGGTGGGGAGAGACTTATCACTATGGATGAGGAAGGGGACCTTGGAGTTATTATCAGTGACTCCCTCAGACAATCAAGTCAGTGCAACATGGCATATAGCAAAGTGTGTAGGATGCGGGGATGTATCGGGAGGGGTACTGACAGCAGAAGGGAAGAGGTAATACTTCCCCTATATAGATCCTTGGTGAGGCCACACCTGGAGTACTGCGCCCAGTGTTGGAGTCCTCACCTCAGGAAAGATAAAGATAGGCTGGAGACGGTGCAGTGCAGGGTAACAAAAATGATTCAGGGACCCAGCAGGGCAAATCCTATGAGGAGTGCCTCAAGGCACTGAACATGTAGTCACTGGAGACCAGAAGGGAGAGGGGAGATATGACAGAGACCTTCAAGTTCCTGACAGGAATTAACATGGTGAAGTACAGGGAAATATTTAGCATGAATACTAGATCTTACTTCGAGTGGGAGCTCTTGCAGCAGGCTATTACAATAAGGACTATGCCGCAGGCACTAGGACCCTCCGGTGAAACTTCAACCAGCAGTACACAGCAGGGACTGCCTCCGATGCCGGACCCGCCCCAACGTCAGTCTGGGTACAAGAGGAGACGGACCCAGCTCTACCTCAGTTCTTTCCCACCGCGTCCCACACGTGAACAAGGACGAAGAGCTTCTGCTTGCCAGTTGCAGCTAAAACCTTGTTGATTTTCTTCAATCAAGACCTTTGGAGCCATTTTTTCAACAGTTTCTTCTTTGTTGTACACCGACGTCAGTCCACTGCCCGTCGGTTGTTTCTTCGTATTCCTTTTTAGACGTTTTTGTGTTTCCTACAGGTTACCGACATCAGCCGCTGCCCGACGCTTTTTGAAGTCCGACGGATGTCTTCTCGGGCGTTGGCCTCACTGGAGCACTTGAACAAGTGTGAGTATGGGAGATGGATTCCAGCCAAGGACAGCCATCGCTGGTGTGTTTTTTGTCTAAGCCCGGACCACGACACCGCAAACTGCTCCGATTGCCAGGCTTTCATCAGCAGGACCCGCATCCGCCACCTCAAGGCCCTAAAAGCCTACTTACTGGAGCAGAAATGGATCTGCACTCCTCGGAGGGGAAATGGAAAGAAAAGAAGTGGCACAGCAAAGACCGTAGTCGGTCCTGGCACCGGTCCCGGTTGTGGTCCCGCTCTCATTCGCAGCCCTCTCTGAAGAAGGCCCGTCCCTTGGGTTCTGGAGGGCACCCGAAATCCTCTCAGGCTAAGGCCGGCCCTTTGGAGGAGAAGCCGGCTAAGCCTAAGGTGACCCTGCTAAGGGTCACCACAAAGCCCTTAGAGGTGCATGCTTCAGCCTCATCTCCTAAGGCACGTGCGCTGCCTGCTAAAGGCACGCCTCCGGAGCCCAAGGACTCTCCGGCGCCCCTGGCAGCACCCCGTCATCGGTACCTGCACCGACGCTGGTCGAAGGGGCAAAGGACGCGGGAGCAGCTGTGGAAGAGCCAACGTCCCCATCGCCCAAGTCCTCCTCCCCCCTGGGCACCCAGGAGGGCTGTCCTTCACGCCCCAACGTCCCGGATACTTCCTTCCCGAGACCGGCAGCTGAGATCTTCACGAAGGATGAGCTCCAGGAACTGTTTTCCTTCAGGTGAGGGCAGGTCCACAAGCGGTCCTCCCCATCGCCGGCCCAGACACCGGTTCCGGACCCAGCGGAAAAACCACAGCCGGGAGGTTAGTCTTCCCCGCGAAAGTCGCTGGAGTGCCCGCCTACACCTCCCTCTAGGGCTCGTTCCCGCACCGGGTCCGAGGACCAGCGACGTTGCTCCAGGGACTCTGGTGTCCGACGTCGGTCTAGGTCACGCTCTAGGAGTCCTTCTCGCTCTAGGCGAGAACATTCCCGACGTCGGTCCCTGCTCCGTCGCCGGTCCAGTGACCGGAGTCGGTCTTCGGGCTGACGTCGGTCCCCTAGCTACCAACGACAGCGAGAGCCTGGTCATAGGGAAGAGTCAGACTATTCAAAATCATATAGTCAATCCTCCTCACCTTCGTCTTCCTCATCTTCCTCTCTCAGTTTGCAGCGCTCCCCAGGAGAGAAGGACCAGCCTTGCTCGCCTCCAGACGATCCTACCTTTATGGACGTCATGAGGCACATCCAAGCCTCCGAGTGGGACATGGAGGATCTGGACCCAGAACGCCAGAGACTAGCTAAGTACCTGAGGCAAAAGGAGCCTAACCCTCTGGTCATTCCTCCTTTGGTGAATACATTTCAGGACCTCACCAGAACCACCTGGATGCATCCAGCTTCAGTCCCAGCCGTTCCAAAGAAGTCGGATAGGCTGTATAAGGCCCCGAAGGCAGAGCCTTTTCTCGCTGAACACCCTCAGGCGTATTTCTTGGTGATCACAGCTGCTCATGAGAAGTCCAGGCAGCCGAAGCACCTCAGCTCTCAGCCTCCTGACCCGGAATCTCGCTGTTTGGACCAGGTGGGCAAAAAGGTATATGCTGCTTCCACCTGTTCCATAAGTTCCCTCAACTTTCTGACGCATATGGTACAGTACCAGAATGCGCTTTGGGAGAGGGGTCAAGAGCTGATGAAGGCTCTTCCAGACTCTGCCCAGAAGACAGAGCTCCTGAACCTCCTAAAATCGGGCTCAGACGTAGGCTCCCATGTCCTGAGAGCCTCGTATGACACAGCAGATATGGCAGCCAGGGTAGCCGCTTCCGGGGTATGCCTGTGGCGCCATGCCTGGTTGAGAGTCTCCAGCTTTCACCAGGATCTGTAGGCTGGTATCAAGGATTTGCCCTTCCAGGATACCGTGCTGTTTGGGCAGGAGATGAAGGCCTTGATCTCCCGTCTCCAGGAGTCTGGCACGTCAATCTGGTTGGTCCACCAGATGTACCACATTGACCAGCGATGACACCGTAAACGGCCTTTTCGCAAGTCCTCGGGTGGTCAAGGTCAAGCCCATAGCAACCAACGGGGGCAGAGAGGAGGCTTTCGCAGGAGATCCGGCAACCAGCAGTCTGGTGGACCTCCCGCCCATGGGCCCAAGTCCTCCCAGGAGCCTCTGCCCACTCCTGGCTCAGCCCAATGACTCCCTTCCACCCCCCTCTTCCACGGTAAGATCCAGGGGAGCCGGTTGGAGGCTGCTTCTCCCTTCATTTCGAAGGGTGGAAGTCAATAACTGCGGACCAATGGGTCTTAGACATCATCAGGAGGGGACACACGCTGGTGTTCAGAGTTTCCACCGAACAGTCCAGCAAAGCTCTCCTATTATTCTCCTTCTCACATCCCACTAATAGAAGGAAAGATCCAGACCCTCTTGCAAAAAAGGGCAATAGAGATAGTCCCCTTGCATCAGCGAGGACAGGGGTTTTATTCTCACTTTTTCCTGGTCCCAAAAAAGACACAGGACCTTAGTCCCATTCTGGACCTCAGCCCTCTAAACCTCTTTATCGAGTACAAAAGGTTCAGGATGGTGACCCTCCAAAGACATCTTCCCTTGCTGCACCAAAGGGACTGGCTCTGCTCCCTCGACATGCAAGATGCGTACATGCACATCGGGGTCTACCATCCCAACCGGAAGTTTCTGAGGTTCCACTTCCAAGTGGAGCATTACCAATTCCGAGTGCTTCCGTTCAGCCTCTCTTCCGCTCCGCAAGTCTTCGCCAAGTGCCTAGCAGTGGTGGCTGCGGCTGTAAGGCGCATGGGGCACTATGTGTTCCCCTACTTTGACGACTGGCTGCTTATGGCCCCGTCAAGGGTAGGCCTTCTTCGCGCCCTCGAAGACACTTATACTCTGTTCCGAGGGCTGGGGATCACCCTGAACCTGCGAAAATCATCCCCAGAGCCCAGTCAAAAGCTCACCTTCATCGGCGCAGTCTTGGATTCCGTCCAGGGCATGGCCTTCCTCCCCCAGGACAGGGGAGATCACCTGCGAGAGATGGCAGAATGGATCTCAATAATTCCTCAAGTTCCAGCTCGGAACTTCCTCAGGTTACTGGGGCACATGGCAGCGGCCATCCCTGTCACTCCCTTGGCCCACCTCCACATGAGGGTCCCACAATGGATGCTCAGGGTGCAGTGGGACCAAGGCCATGACGATCTAGACTCCCTGGTCAAGATCTCGGAGCCAGTCAGGAGAACTTTGCTTTGGTGGATGGACCCCACAGATTTAGAGAAGGGGGTCAGCTTTCGTCCGGAGCCGCCAGGTCAGACTCTGACGACAGATGCATCGGACCTGGGGGGGGGGTGCACCTGGGTGCTCGTCGAACGCAAGGTGTTTGGTCACCCGAGGAACGGTCCCTTCACATCAGTGTGCTGGAAATGCGAGCGGTTCTCTACGCCTTACGTGCTTTTCAGGAGGACCTGGTGCCAGGCTCTCTTCTAGTTCAGACAGACAACATGGCGGTCATCTTCTACATCAACAAGCAAGGAGGCACTCATTCGCACCCCCTTTGCAGGGAGGCGATGAGAGCCTGGTACTGGGAGATGGAGCGGGGCATTCTGCTGTCCGCAGTGCATGTTCAAGGGGTCCTCAATGATCTGGCCAACAGCCTCAGCAGGTCACAGTCCAGAGCGCACAAGTGGCAGCTGCTACAGTCCATAACAGACCAGCTCTTCGACAGGTGGGGTCTTCCAGAGCTGGACCTCTTTGCGTCACCACACAATACCAAACTGCCAATGTTCTGCTCACGAGAGCATGCGCCTGAAGTTTTCTGGCCAGACGCATTATCCCTTTGCTGGGCAGGGAGGTTTCTCTCTGCCTTTCCGCCCTTCCCTCTCATTCAGAGAGTGCTGCTTAAGTTACAGGCAGAAGGGGTCCAAATGATCCTAGTAGCCCCCAAATGGCCTTGGCAGATTTGGTTCCCACTACTGCAGCGGTTATCAACGGAACCTCCAATTCCGCTGCCCATATGCTCTCAGTTACTGTCCCAGGACCAAGGGTCGCTGGTCCATCTGGATCTTCGATCCTTACACCTACATGCTTGGCTCCTTCAGACGTAGCTCAACTTAGATACAGGGTTTCCCTGGAAGTGGTGGTAGTCCTAGCTTCGGCAAGAAAGCGCTCTACCCACTCCGCCTACGCTATGAAGTGGAAGCGTTTCTGTCTTTGGGCATCGCCACAGTGTTTGGATCCCGTCACCTGCCCTGTGAACTCAGCATTACAGTATCGCCTCTCCTTGTATGAAAAGGGCCTGAGTTACTCCTCTATCAAGGTGCACATGTGGGCAATTTCCACCTATCATGCTCTCGTGGGAGACAGAGCATTGGTGCTATTGGATGTCGCCTGCACCTTTCTTAGGGGAATTCTGCATATGAGACCTCCTATTCGGGACTCTATCCCACCCTGGGACCTCCTTTTTGTGTTGGAGAAACTCACCTTCCCTCCTTTTGAACTGTCAGCGAATTGTGAGCTGCGTTACCTTTCTTGGAAGGTTTGTTTTTTGGTTGCCGTTCCTTCAGCTCAAAGGGTTTCCGAGCTTCAGGCTCTGATGTGTAAAGAGCTGTATTTAGTTTTCCACAAGGAAAGGGTTTCCCTCAGAACAAATCCTAAGTTTCTTCCGAAAGTGGTCTCAGAGTTGACCCTCAACCAGTTGGTTGACCTTCCTGTTTATTTTCCTTCCCCTTCCAATAGAGGGGAGGCTCTCCTCCACACATCGGATGTCCACTGGACTATCGGAGCAACTTTTTATGGCCTTTGCACCACCATGCTTGGATCGACCGGTGACCAAGCAGACTATCTCAAAGTGGATAGTTCGCTGCATCTCGTTTTGTTACGAGAAACGCAACAAACCTCTACCGGGCCCGGTCAGGGGTCACTTTACCAGAGGAGTGTCTGCCTCATTCGCCGCCCTGAGAAATGTCTCTATAAAGGACATTTGTGCAGCCACCACCTGGAACTCAGTGCATACCTTCGTCAAGCATTACAGCTTGGATATCGTCTCCAGACGCCAAGCTGGCTTTGGCCTAACTGTTTTACAAGGGTTTCTGTCCTGAGGCCTCTGGAGTCAGCATATTATACCTCCCGGGGTCGTCTACCTCTTTAGCGTGGGACTGCTTGGTATTCAGTCCTTATTGTAATAGCCTGCTGCAAGAGCTCCCATTGGAAGTAAGATAGTACAGTTACGTAAGAACGTAACTGCGAGAGGAGCTGTTGGAGCAGGCACTACTTCCCACCCGCCTTCCCCCTCCAGGTGTGCAGATCCATCTTCATTTACATCTCCATTTCTCTTCTACAGTCGCTTCGTCTCCTTCTGTTGTCAGGCCTTGTTCCGGGTCTTGGCGGGAGAACTGAGGTGGAGCTGGGTCCACCCCCTCTTGTACCCAGACCGACGTCGGGGCGGGGCCAACATCGGGGGCGGTCCCTGCTGTGTACTGCTGGCTGAAGTTTCACCGGAGGGTCCTAGTGCCTGCGGCGTAGTCCTTATTGTAATAGCCTGCTGCAAGAGCTCCTCTCGAAGATCTACTGTTACGGTAAGTTCTTACATAACTGTGCTTTCACAGTCACACAGACTGAAGTGGAAACTGACAGGAGGGAGGCTCAGAAGGCTCATGAGGAAGTATTATTTTACAAAAAGGGTGGTGGAGCCATGGAACAGTCTGTCTGCCGAAGTGGTGGGTGCTAGAACTGTTGGTGGGTTCAAGCATGGTTGGGGTAGAATGAAGGATATAGTGGTTTCTCGGGGCAGCAGAAGCTGGGAGGGAATGGGGAAGGGATGGGGAGCTAATACTCTGGAGGGAGAGTAGGTCCCAGGGCTAAATAGGGAACTCAGGGAGACTAGATGGACCGTTGGTCTTTTTCTGCCATCATCATCTATGTTTCTATGACAAGGGACCTAATAAATAAAATAATAAACAGAGTTGAGCTGTGCTCTGACTGGACCACTGACCATGATGCTGTCACTGTATCCATTGGACATCTTCTAGTACCACTCCTTCTGTCACTGTCTCTGCTTCTCACCACAGCGGCCTTTCACATTCTCTGCTGCTGCTGCTGATAGGAATTGTAATTAAATAAAATAAATAAACCGAGTGACTCCGCTCATATGCGGCTGGAACTGCTGACTCCAGATGCTGTTGCTGCTTCTCCATCGGCTGGGCACCTCTTCTGCCATTGCTGAGACCTGCCAAACAGGACTGCTGGCAGGGAAGAAGGGGCTTCTCTCATCACCGGACCAGTCAGGACACAGTGAGGGACCCTGGGAAAAGCTGAGGTGAGTCCCTCCTGTTATTAATGGTCAGCCAGTCTCTTGCTGTCTTGCTCTGTTTCTCCTCCTCACAAGTGCTTGATGACTGACGGTCCCTTTCCTGCCAAGCTGCCTCCATATGCAGCCCTCCAACATTCAGGGTGCCAAGTCCCTAGCAACATGGGGTCAACAAACTGACCAGCAGGAGCTAGTCTTTTTTTTAAAAACTGTTGTGCTGCCACTTGACTTGTGCCACTCGGGGGGGACTGTTGCTGGGGAGGGAAAAAAAGAAAAACTGGCAGGCTGCAGTGAGAAAAAACATGTCTGAAGCACAAGCAGGCTTTCTTTGCTGTCTGGCCCTCATTTATTATACAGTTTTCACACCCTGCCAGACTATTATCATCCTGGTCAGGGGTCTCTGAGGGGCACCCTTACTGGAGGGAACCTATGGTGTACTGAGACACACTGGGGCACCATACTGAGAGGTACTGGGGACCAGAGACCCCACTCTGAGGTATTGCATTGCTAAAAGCTTTATTACAGGATGTCAACATGCTGATGTTTTAAAGTATATAACCACAGACTGAAACTATCTAGTTTTGCAAGATTAATGCTGACTGCTGTATTTAAGCAGAAATCGGGCTTCACAATGAATGTGTTGGTGTTCAAGAACAAGGGGACATGCTGTGAAGCTGGAGAGGGGTAGATTCAGGACAGATGTGAGGAAGTATCTTCGACACAGAAAGAGTGGTAGATTCCGGGAACAGATTTCCAGTGGAGGTGGTGGGGATGCAAACAGTGGTGGGGGTCAAGAATGCACGGGATAAGCACAAGAGAATCGTAGTGGAAAGGAAGAGGAGGGGGGAGAAGGAGCTGTAGATTGGGTACAGCCTGAGGTAATAGTGTAGGTAGGGAGAAATGGGCAGACTGGTGGGCCAAGCGGTCCTTATCTGCCATCAAAGTCTAAGTTTCTGTAATCCAGCATTTATGTTGTTTCAAAGCAACATGGGTACCTAACACCAGAGTGGAAACCTTGACCAGGATCGGGTATCAAGGTTCTATAACATTTTAGGAAGTATGATCTCAGTTATTTATAGACCAGAATTGGCAAACAGGGTTACTTAACAGATTGGAGTGGGCAGTAAACAGGGTTATTTATAGACCAGAATAGGCAACAAACGGTTACTTATAGGCAAGTGGAAGCAATGGTGATTTATAGATCTAAGGGCAAACAAACAGGGTTATTTTTAGACCAGAGGGGAAAAAAAGAGTTATTCGTAGACCAGAGGGGCAATAAACAGGATATTTTCTGTATAGATTAAAGGGGCAGCAAACAGGGTTATGTATGCCAGAGGGGCAACAAAAAGTTATTTATAGACTGGAGGGGCAGTAAACAGGATTATTTACTGTATAGACCAAAGGGACAACAGAGTTATTTATAGGCCCGAAGAAGCAACACTGTTATTTGCAGACCAGAGGGGCAGTAAACAGGGTTATGACTGGCCAGCTGAAGTACCCCTTTTGAGATGATTTGGAGCAGTTTTGTCCATTGCCATCAGTATCCCCATATGACAAACTGTATAGCCAAACAAACCTGTTTGAAGATAATCCCCAACTAAGTATAGTAATTCTGTTGTTTTGCTTTTTGTCCTTCAGAGTTTGGGAGATTTCAGTGTCCACGATGTTGATGTCGACCTGACGGGAATTTCAGTCTGGCTGTCTCCAAATGAGAAAACCACAGACGCCGGGAACCGGTGACAATGGACATGATAGGTTACAGCAGACATAACTGAGTGCAGTGTGTCAGTCTACAGTACCAGCCAAAGTCATGATGAGGGTTTTATATATTGATTTGTCCAAAACGGGTGAACCTACATACAGTCAATCTGTATAGATCCTGTTCATACCTCTCAACCTAGTCAAACAAACGTAAGACACACTGACCTTCTAAAAGTGAGGGGTGGAATCTAAATGTGGGACACATGATGAAATCTTGAAGATATGAGCTTACTGAGATTTGCCAGTTTCCTGCAAAAAAAAATACTGTTTAAAACAGCAGGTCTCATAACATTCTCAAATAACTGAAATTCTAGGGACGTGGATATGTTGTTCAATCCACACTGTCTGGCAGGTTCCTTGCCGCTTTAAATCTTGCCGGAAGGTCTTCAAGCTGGCTCCTGCCACCCACCTGGGTGGTAAAACCCTGGGCTCTGTCCCATGATGCCAGATCTTCCTTACCGCTTGGAAGCTCAGGTTCCCTCCTTAGTGCTCTGCGTTTTAGGCCTGGATCCGCACTCTTCGGAATTTCTAAAACTAATTTTAAATATTTACAAGACTCTGGTCTTCGTCTTACCTCATGGCAATGATGGACAGATCGACTCCCGGTTTCCGCCAGTGCCCGTGTGGGCAGAAGATGTCCTGGACCGATCCGCACTCCACGTGTGTCTACTGCCTGGGGCTTGGCCATGATTCACAGGCTTGCAAATTGTGCAAGTCGTTTTTGGTTTCGGTCTTGGAGGACCGCACTGCCAGACTTCTTCTTGGGCGCCCTGAAAAGTGGTATCCACCGGTCAAGTCTAAGTAGGCCCATTGGGTGGTGTCCGGCGGTGGGCTCCACGGAACAACTGGAGCAGTTGATCGCCCTCGAGGAGGAGGCGGCCAGGCCGCTTCTTCTTCCTCCTTGGCCGTGGCATTTATACCGCTGTCTTGGGCGCCTCCTACACTGCTTCATTTAAGGAGCTCTCTCAGTCCCTCTCCACCAAGGAAGAAGGGCCATCGGGACATTCCAGTTGGTCCAAGAAGAAGGACTCTAAGGGTAAGTCCCGCCATCGACATTCATGGGAGCGGGAGAGATCCCCTTCACCGGACCATCGACTCTTGATTTTGGTCGAGGTTGCGGCTGCAGCCTCTGGCTTCATTGCATCCCCGTCAGGTCAGCCGGCCGAGACATCCATCGATGCGGTCGAGATTTTTCTTGACCCGTCGGACAGTTTATCGACTGGAGAAGCCGACAACCCTTCTTCACCAGTTCCCCTGGTGGTTACCGAGGACTTGCCTGTGCCTCCTGTACCAAAGTCCCCGGTTAAGGTCCCTGCACCGAGGGAGAGGCAGGTTTCCCCTTTTCCCTCTCTAACCCACCCTCGGAGTCCCTGAAGGTCTCAATCTCTGTCGTCTTCCAGGTCCAGCCGACGTCAGCGGTCTCGGTCTTGGCACCATGGAAAGCGGCATCACCGCTCATCCTCGTCGTCCTCTTCAGAGGATAGGCTCCGGCGCAAGTTGCATCAAGACTACGAGGATTTGATGTGGCAGCAACTTTTATTGACTGGTAACAAGCTTACTCCGTCTCCTTCTCCGGCCATTAAGTGGCTGTCACCGGAGCGGCCGAAACAACCCCTCATGGTAATCGAGGCGCTAACCCTGGTGCTGGGTGTTTGGCCAAAACCGGCTGCTCCACCTATTGTGGTGAAACCTCCGCCTTCACAACTGAAGACTGGGGCCCCGACCAAGGATTCTTGGTCGGGTCAGGGCTTGCCCCATAGGTTGTTGGTCACCCTCACTCCCTATCGTCCTCAGCAGGTGGAGGGTGGCTCAGGCACTCGGCAGCTGTTCACAGACTCCCCGGAGTCTGACAACAACTCTTCCCTGTTCTCCAGGCCGCCTGACCTGGAGTCTGAAGGGGGCCAGTCGGTGGATGAGAGCCCATCCTCATTTTTGGGTTTGCTTTGGCTCATCTCAGAGTCCACTGGAATGCAGCTCAAACCCATTTCAAAGCGAGCCAAGTATCCCCTCATAGATATACTGGACCGAGGGAATTCCTGTACGGAGGCCTTTCCAGTGGTAGAAGCCATTGTTGGCCCAGCCCTGGAGTTGTGGCAGCGGCCAGCATCTTGTCCCGCACCTTCGGCCAGGATGGCTCGCAAGTACGCGGTCCCCACCAGCTCACTCTCTGGTTTCTCAGAGCACCCCTCTGCAGAGGGGTTAGTGACCGATAGCGTTTTCTGGCGTTACGGGAACTCTTGGGATATGGACAAACCACCCAATAAGGAATCCAAAAAGCTGGATTACGCGGGGTGGAAGGTTTATGCTGCTTCCTCCCTAGGCCTTTGTCAGGCTAGTTCGGCCGTTCTGATTGCACATTTCTCACAAGCCCTTAAGGGTTCCCTGGATGAGGTGATTCCTCATCTCCCAGATGACCTTCAGACGATGGTCAAGCAGGTGCGGGATCAGGGAAGGACAGTGGCAAAACAACAGCTCCAAACTTCGTTGGACATTAGTGATTCTTGTGCCTTATCAGTAATGGCTGAAGTGGCCATGTGCCACAGAGCTTGGCTGCAGATCTCCAACTTCACAGCGGACACCCAGCACAAGCTGGCATACGTTCCCTTCCTAGGCACTGACTTGTTCGGGCCAGGGGTGGAAGGCCATCTCCAGAGGATCGAGAAGTCCAGTGCCACCTTGGACTCGGTCACATCTGCCCAGAATAACAAAGGCCACCAGAAGCAGCATAAGCCCTTTCGTCCCTTCCGTTCCTGCGGCACGTCTGGCCCAGCAACACCAGCACCAGAGCCAGCAGGCTCATACTTGACACCCTAAGGCGAAGTCTGCCACTTCTTCAAGTAGGAAGCCTGGAGGCAAGGGTCCAGGAGGTCCCTCTGCAGGCTCTTCCTCCAAGCCTGCCCAGTGACGGGTTGAGTGGTGTCACCCCCAACCTCGTCACTCCTCCCCGGGTTCCCTCCGTGGGGGGGATGGCTCTGCCACTTCTTTTCCGCCTGGTCCGCTATCACCACAGACCGCTGGGTGCTAGAAGTGGTAGGCAGGGATCTGCCTCTGGAATTCGAGCTGTTCCCTCCCTATCGAGCCGTGCGCCCCGGGGTGCAACAGGTTCCTCAGCCTCTCTGTTGGCTCGCCAAGCCGACATTGCCTTTCTCCTCCAGAAGGAGGTGATCATAGAGGTGGCAGACCCTCCTAAAGATCCAGGGTTTGTGTCCAGGTACTTCCTGGTTCCAGAAAGGATGGGGGGCTTGCGCCCCATTCTCAACCTGCATGACCTGAACAAGTTCCTAAGGCCGCGCACCTTCTGGATGGTCACTCTGGCTCAGATCATTCCATCCTTGGAACTAGGCATGTGGCTCTGTTCTCTGGACCTTCAGGATGCGTTCTTTCACATCCCAATCCGTCCATCTCATCAACGATTCCTTCACTTCAGAGCAGAGGGATCTCTTTACGAGTTCCGAGCCATGCCCTTCAGCCTCTCTCCAGCTCCCAGGGTCTTCATCAAATGCATGGCAGTGGTGACAGCATTCCTGCGGCACCGAGGGGTCCGGGTGTACCCTTACCTGGACAACTGACTGATTGCAGCCCCCTCCAGGTTGGAGGTGGAGCGGTCAAGGGATCTGGCCCTCCAAGTCTGCTCCCAGATTGGCCTCCTCATCAACAAGGCCAAGTCAGAACTCGTGCCTTCGCAAGTGATTCAGTTCATCGTGGCAGAGCTTGACTCTCTTCGAGCCAGAGCCCAGCTCCCAGTGGACAGGGCCGAGGTCCTTTCCTCCTTTGCCCAGTCATTTCTGGTTGGGTAATTGCGCCCTGCCTGGGACTTCCTGTGCCTCATGGCGGCCTGCACCAGCATGGTTGGTTGGGCCCGCTGGCATATGCGTCCCCTGCAATGGGGACTGGCCCGCCAACAGTCACAGCGCTCCAGTCCTCTGGACCAGCCAGTGACGGTGACCCAGGAGATGTGGGATGGCCTGCAGTGGTGGCTCGTCCCAGCTCATCTGCAGGAGGGTATTCCATTTGTCCGCCCTGAGCTGACAGTCACTCTAACGACCGACTCCTCTCTGATGGGTTGGGGTGCCCATCTGGGGGAGCTCGGGGCCCACGGCCTCTGGTCCCATCAGGAGTCTCGATGCCATATCAACCTGCTGGAGCTTCGAGCGGTGCATCTAGCCCTCACCACCTTCGCTCCGTTTGTATGGGGTCAAGTGGTTCAGGCCCAGATGGACAACACCACGACCATATATCACGTCAACCGTCGGGCAGGACGCATTCCTTGCCTCTGTGCAAGGAGGCTCTCCACACTTGGTCTCTCGTGATCAACCTGGAGGCGGATCTCCTAGCCATCCATGCGGCAGGAGCCTCCAACAGTCTGGCCAATGCCCTCAGCTGGATAGGCGCTGCATCTCACGAGTGGTCTCGCCTGCTGGAGGTAGTACAAGATCTGTTCTCCCATTGGGGCACCCCTCAGGTGGACCTGTTCACTTCCAGGGAGAATGCAAAGCTGAGGCTGTTTCATGCCCGTCCCCCTCAGCAGGTCTTGCTGCAGGGGGATGCCTTCTCGAGGCTGTGGACTCCAGGCCTCTTCTACATCTTCCCTCCATTTCCCTTGATCCACAGGGTGCTTCTCAAGGCAAAGAGGGACAAGGCGCAGGTGATTCTGGTAGCCCCAGACTGGCCCCGCCAGTTCTAGTATCCAGATCTCCTCAGCTTCCGCTCCAGGCTCCTGAGGCGGCTTCCAGCCCGCCTGGACCTGCTCTCAGTCAACAAGGGGGAAGGTTCTCCATCCGGATCTTCAATCCCTGCACCTGAAGGCCTGGTTCCTGAGCGGCTAGAGTTCCAGGCCTTGGGTCTTTCCGATGAGGTCCTCAACGTCGTTGAGGCATCCCGTAAGGAGTCGACCAGAAAATGCTATGCTTGTAAATGGGAGAGATTCTCCATTTGGTGTCAGGACAAGGGGTTGGATCCTTCTTCCTGTCCATTGGCTAGCATTTTGGACTACCTGTGGTCCCTTTCTCAGCTAGGGCTTTGGTTGACGACCCTTAAGGTGCACCTGGCAGCCATCTCTGCTTACCGGGCGTGGGCTGGCAAGCAGTCAGTGGCGCAGGACAAGGCGGTCGGGCACTTTTTCAAAGGCCTTGATCACATATCCCCTCCAGTGCGAGAACCTCCACCTCCATGGGATCTACTGCTGGTATTGGCTAAGCTCATGGACAAGCCATTCGAACCGATGCACAAGTGCAATATTTCCCACCTGTCATGGAAGACCACCTTCTTGGTGGCTGTCATATCAGCCAGAATGATGGGAGAGCTCCAGGTGCTTTCCATTGAGTCTCCCTATCTGGTCTTCACAGGGACAAGGTTGTCCTGCGCCCCCACCCGAAATTCCTTCCGAAGGTGGTGTCGGAGTTTCACCTTAACCAGGTGTTGACTCTGCTGGTGTTCTACCCCAATCACACCTCAGAGGCTGAATATGGGCTCCATACTCTGGACCCTAGAAGAGCTCTTGCTTATTATAAGGAGCGAATGGCTGAAGCTCAGGGAGAAGTTCGCCAGCTGTTTGTCACCTACGCTGAAGCCGCACCTGACAGACCTGCAGCCAGGCGGACGATATGCAGTTGGGTCACCTCCTGCATAGATCTCTGCTATAGGTTGGTGGGCATGGAGCCTCCCAAAGGGATAAGAGCTCATTCTACCTGCCATATCGCTGCTTCGGTGGCTGATTCTAGGGACATTCATATCCAGGAAATCTGAAGGGCTGCTACCTGGAAGTCAGCACACACCTTTATTTCCCATTACCACATTGATCTTGAGTCACGCCGGGATTCTGGTTTTGGGACCTCGGTTCTCCAGTCCTTATTCCCTAAGTAGGGGGTGCATGCCTTGCCTCCCTCCTCCTGGAGAACTGCTAAAATTGAACAACATATCCACATCCCTAGAAATACAGATTACTCACCTGTAACAGGAGTTCTAGGAGTGGTATGTGTTCTTCATCCACACGACCCACCCGACCTTCCCTGCTTTGAGGTGGAACCGAGGGTTTTACCACCCAGGTGGATGGGAGAAGCCAGCTTGAAGACCTTCTGGCAAGATTTAAAGCGGCAAGGAACCTGCCAGACAGTGTGGATGAACAACATATACCACTCCTAGAGCTCCTGTTGCAGGTGAGTAACCTATATTTTCAGGACATTCCATTCTTAATAACTGAAGGCATTTGCATAATTAAAAACAAGCTGCCTGCCCCTTCTGCGTCATCGGTTCCTGCTGCTTTTCCTGCCCTGAAGTCAGAATTTTCTGCTTGTGACATCAGAATCATTGCCTTGCCGACAGGTTGTGATGTCACAAGCAGAGGGTTATGACTTCAGGCCAGGAGTAAACAACGTGAACAGATGAAGTCTAAGGGAGAAAAAGATAGTTTCAAAGAAAACGTCTTTACTGAGAAAACATGGAAGGCCATTAAATTCTAATGTGGAATTTTGTGTAATTGAGCTCAACTGTGAATTTTGTGCTGAACACTGTAAAATCTCTTTAAAACTTTGTGGAAACTAGTGCTTTGGTGCTTCTAAATGTAACTTATTTGATCACCACAGTTTTATATTTATTTCTGCATTGAAGTCTCATAAAATGTGCCTTTTCCATGTTGGCCAGAGAGGTTCTGAGGGGTAAAATGAGGGACATCCCTCCTAATGTGTGGCAGTTGAGAGGTATGGAGAGAGGGGTTCTGAAGGGTAAAATGAGGGACATCCCTCCTAATGTGGGACAGTTGAGAGGTATGGAGAGAGGGGTTCTGATGGATAAAATTAGGGACATCCCCTCTAATGCAGGACAGCTGAGAGGTATGAACAGAAGGGTAGAATGAGGGACATCCCTCGTAATGTGGGACAGTTGAGAGGTATAGAGAGAGGGGTTCTGATGGATAAAATTAGGGACATCCTCTCTAATGTAGAACAGCTGAGAGGTATGAACAGAGGGGTACAATGAGGGACATCCTTTGTAATGTGGGACAGTTGAGAGGTGTGGACATAGGGGTTCCAAATGGCGCAATGAGGGATGTCCCTCCTATGGTGGGACAGTAGAGAGGTACTGACTAAGGTGTTCTGAGGGGTAAACCGAGGGACATCCCTCCTAATGTGGAACAGTTAAAAGGGTATGGACAGAGGGCTTCTAAGATGTAAAATGAGTGGTATGAGCAGATAGGCTTTGCGGGGTGCAATGAGGACCATCTTTCCTAATGTGGGACAGTTCAGAGGTACAGACAGAGGGTTTTTTTATGGTAAAATAAGATACATCCCTCCTAATGTGGAACAGTTGAGAGGTATGAACAGAGAGGTTCTGAGGGGTAAAATGAGGGACAGCTGAGAGAGGTATGATTCTGTTGGTGGTGGGGCATTCTAATTGTTTCATTTTTAGAAATACTAGGGATCATTCCTGTTGCTCCTTGGTTATTTGGATACTGTACTACAACTGGCTTCTTCAAAATCGCTACCTTTGGGCCATCAGGTTGCCTGTGCCAATGTATGTGAACCAGTGTAAACTAATGTAGCATGTCCCAGAAACCGAGAAGTGTGAACACATTGAAGCAGGAAAATGTACAGCACACTCTGAGTAATAAAAATCATTTTTTAAGGAAAGAACAGTCAAATTATATCCAAAGATTGTAAAAAGCGCAATTATTTAAATGTACAAATATTTAACGTGGTTTCCTCTTACCGAGCCTATGACACCTGTGAGAAAATGTTGGCTATTTTTACAGAACTTTGAATTGACTCCATTACAGATTGTTTTCGTCCCCTTATTCTCTTTGTTACAATGGGAGTTTGTATGGAAACAGGATCCTTGCCCTGCCCCGCAGTGCCGACGTCAGCCCTTCCTTGGTAATCTGGATGCACATTGCAGTGCAGATAGGTAGGTTCCCTATTCCCACCTTAGGTGGGTAAGCCATGGGTGGGCATTGGAATGACAGGTAAGTCCAAGAGAAGCAGGGTGATGGGGCTGGGAAGCCTGGGAGGAAGCGGGCCTGGTTGGGGATGAGGGGGCATCCTTCCTGGTCATGGTGTTTCCAGTGATCTTCCAGGAATCTAGATCTTCTGAGGCCGTAGGCCATTATTGGCATTGCTGGGGGCTGCTCGTACTGGGATGTAGAGGTCTCGGGCCTAGGGTCCCCCTATGTCTTTAAGTGGGAACCCTGTTGGGTAGATCCACCCTTTGGCAGCTCTTTGAAGCAGTGGCTACAGAGTCAGGCTCATATGTGTCTGCCAGTGGATCCTGCCCCAGGCCATTCAGGGTCAATGGAAGTGGAGCCGTGGGTGGCGCCCTCAAGCCGCGTAGAGTGTTTGGCTCTGGCAACAGCCTCCTGCCCTTGCCAGTGACCATGCTGTCAATGTCTGTCCCACTGGCCACACCCCCACCTGGTGTCACTTGGTGGGACCGGCCAGCCACCATTGCTGGTCACTTAGATGCCAGGTAGGTCATTGGCACTGGGTCTGGTTTCAGTGCTGGCACTGGGTTTGGGCCCTTCGGGCCTGGCCTAGCACCAGTTCTGGTGCTGGTCCTGGCGCTGGGTTGATGTTGGGGATTTCCTGGCATCAGATTTGGTTCCTGTTCTGGCACCACCTATAGCACAGGCCCCTTGTCCTTGGGCCAATGTTGTTGATGTTGCCAGGCCACATTTCTGGATTTAAGAACCTGCGATGCACCCTTCCCTACATCCTTCCCTCCAGCAAGGATGTAGAGGGGGGATGAGTCTGACCCTGACCTCATCTTCTCTGAGGGTGGTGGTGATGATTTCTTAGCCTGGACTCTTTGGACCCAGGCCATACTGCTGTGTCTCAGGAGGATCTAATTTTCAAGGCTTTGCTCAGAGACATGCTGTTCCACTTAATTCTGAGCCTACAGCCATTGATCAGTGGTTAAACATTTCTACCATGCTGGTCAGTTTAGTTCCTCCTGTTCCATCCGCATTTAAAATCCTGACTGATACGGTCTGAAGTAGGCTTGCTTCAGTTCCATCTGTCTGCAGGCAGATAGATAAAAACAGAATACACTGTCCCAGGTAGTACAGTGTATGTTTTTCAGCCTTAGCTGATGTCTTGTTATTCTCCCTAAGAATGTTTGTTTGTTTGTTTATTTGCTTAATGGGTAAGCACATTGGAAATTGAATTCCTTTTACAGGTGTGACCCACAAAGATCAAACATAACAAGTCCAAAAATTATAAAACATACATACAAGGCATAACATTTTAGGAATAAAATTCCACGTCCTTTAACATGTCATCTAAAAATTAATAAAAACATTTATAATCAGACAGTAATTCAAAGTGCTGAAGCAATGAACATGAGAAAGCTCCATACATAATCAAACTGCTAATGGTCAAAGGTATATCATTCCAGATCTTTGGGGCCGTTAAAGAAAAAACCCTTTGACCACAAGTCGTTCTCATTAAGGGAAGTTTCATAACAGCCCTATCCACACTAGCCGTGGATGAAGTACCTGACTCAAAACTGTGTAATACATCAGTGGGGGTACCTGTCTGGATAATTCTAAAAATAAACCTAGCTAAGAAATAGTTATAATTCAATTGAGTCGATAACCAACCCACCTTCTCCAAAATTATACAATGGAGAGTACTACGTGGAAGTAACAAAGCAAATTTACCTAAGGACTGTAATAATAATAATGATGAAGTTTGAAGAAGCACTGTCAGTGATTAGTTAAGCATAATTGACAATAGGAAATAGACATTGTTTAATAATAGCCATTCTGGTATCTTCAGTCCAAAATGATCTTGATCTATATAATGTACCTAACCTAGCATGGATTTTAGATGTCATTTTACACAACAGAGATTCAAAACTTAAAGTAGGATCTAATACAACACCCAAATATCTGAAAGATTCCATATTCTCATAAACAGTACCATCTAATGCATTAACCTGAAGGCTCCTCCCTTTATCCTTTAGTCTGAATGATGTTCCAAAAAATATAGTTTTTGTTTTGTTATATTCAGGATCAATTTTTTAGTATCCAGCCAACTCTGTAGATTGCCCATTTCTTTAGTTAGAATCACATTTAATTCACTAATTGTATTACCATGGGCATATACTACAGCATCATCTGCATAAAGTGTTAAATGAACATTATTCAAAACAGTAGAAATTCTATCAAAACACAAAGAAAACAAAATAGGACCCAGTATGGAGCCCTAAGGGACTCCATACCTCACAGGTGCCTTTTCTGAAATACAACCATGATATTTGACCATTTGATGTCTGTCCCTAAGATAGTCAGATAACCACACCAAGGCTGAGTGTCCTATACCCAAAGTACTCAATCTATTAATTAAAAGTTCATGGTTAACCAGGTTGAATGACTTGATCAAGTCCACGAATGTGGCCCCAGTCAAGTACCCCTTTTCCATACCTTCAAGGACTGCATTCGTGAACTTGACCAAGGCAGTCTCTGTTCCATGACCCTTTCTAAAACGGTGCTGGTTCTGTGATAACAACCCAGTATTTTCAATATAAGCAATAAGTTGCTTATAGGCTGTCCTCTCTTGGATCTTTGCTATTGCAGTTAAAAGTGAAATGGGTCTGTAGTTTCCAAAATCGTAAACAGGAACAGATTTATAAACAGGCACCACCAACGAGGTTTTCCGTATATCAGGAACTTCAACTATCATAAACGATAGATTTATCAAAATACTAATAGGGTACAACAATACACCTGCTGCATCACGCAATAAGTTTGGTAAGAGACCATCATATCCAGCAGAACTATCTAGTTTAAACTGCTGTAGCAGCTTTTGTACCTCATTAGGTGTAGTGACTTTTAAGTAACATTTATTTGTGTTATCTGTGTCAATGGCTTTACTTAAAGAAAAACTATTAGCAGTAAAATACTTATCTAGATCTGTAAATCTTTTGTTAATCTCAATGACTATAGTTTGTAGGCATGGGACCATAATATCCCCCATTTTCATTGTTAGTTCAGATTCAATTATGGGTTTAATTAGTTAATTAACAGTACTCCAAAACTATTGTTCGAGAGCCCATCTATTTGTTTTTGTCTCAAAAAATTACTTTTTGCCAATTTAATTTGTGCCTTACACTTATTGCATAAACAATGATATTCTTCAAAAGATATCAATGAGCCAATTTTTTTATATCTCTTCCAGGCCTTATCACGTTCTCACATCAATATAAAAATATAAAGATATAGTGAGCCATCCAGATTTTTTCCCTGTTTTACGTTTTCTGACATATGAGGCCAAAGAGTCTAACACTGACGTAAATTCATGAATAAAAAAGTCAAGAGCACAATTCACATCAGGGATTGAGTACATAAATGACCAATCAACACTTAGTTTTTCACAAAACACTTCAAGGTCAAAATCTTTAAAATTCCTAGATAATTGTATAATAGGCTTATGTTTCTTTGGGCTAGTATGTTTCCAGAGACAGAAAAATGGGATTATGATCGCTCATTGAATCAGCTGTAATTCCACATTTTAAAATGTGATTTGGTTTACTGGTCAGTAACCAATCCTGGACAGTATGCCAATTAGTCCTAACATTTGGCCTAGTGGGCAGAGTAATCAACTGTTGCAGATTACTAGGATCCAGTAACTAGTAACCTGAATTACCAAGTGTTGTCCTTAAACCAATCTGCCCTTGAAAATACACTTCTCTGAAACCATACAGTGATTTCTTACATAAAACATAACCCACCCCCCTTCACCCTATCATTTCTGTAAATTTTGTAACCAGGGAGATGTATCTCAGAATTAATAATATTTGGATGCAACCAAGTTTCACTCAATGCTAGTATGTCAGGGTCATACATCTCAGTCCAAGCCTCCAACTCATGGAATTTAGAAGGCTGACTTTGGACATTGAAATGCATGATCCTCATACCAAACTAATTAATTCCAAAATAATCTGCGTCAGCCAGATCATTAGCTTCAGGCTCCCGGATTTACTTCCACATCACCAGCAAGCAATAACATGGTAAACACACATACAAAATGCACGCGAAAATGGCTGCCACTTTAGGAATGAACCATTTTGATTTTGTAAGCCATATCCTAAATTATAACCCATTTGTTTATACACAGTACCCATAACATGGCCAAAGCTCAGTGCGTAGTTGTATATGCTGTCAGGTGCTGCAATATCAGTATGATGACAGCTAAATTCGTCATAGGCCATACTGATCCTACCAAAAGCAACATCTGAACACAGAAGACAATCCACATGTAATATCACTACAACGATTAAACCTCCCACCATAGTTACAAATAATTATAGTAACAACACTTGAGGGATCTTATCTGAGAGCCTTCCTTGGCCTGGTCATGATCCGGTCAAACGCTTCTCATTTCCACTTTGCCTCCCCACTTAGCCATCACCGTGCAGACGCTGCCGCATCTACAGCAGGTAGGCTTTTAAAGTCAGACGCCTCCTCCTCTTCCCAAAGCTGCCGCCAATGGGATTTGAGGGTTGACCAGGATTAAAGTGCTTCAGGTGAAAACAGCAGCAGGTGGCAAACCACAGAGTGTATATGGTTGCTAGGGGCAACGGGTCTTCCAGCACACAGGAGCACTCTGATTTATGCAGTTTCAGCAGTTCTCAATAAAATGACACAGGGAGTAGCAGTGCAAGACAGTTTTTAGCAGCATATTTCGGATAGTTCTTGATTAAATAAGACAGGGAGTAGCAGTGCAAGTCACTATTAAGCAGCAGAGCAGACAGAAAGCAGCAATATGGTGCAAAAGGATGCAGACACTTAGGGATAGCAAGACACGGCTTGTAAACCATTCATAGAGGACAGCAGACTAAGAGGTGCACAAGAATACTTTCCCAGATGTCAGCAGTCTGATCCAAAGCCTGCTACACTCCAGACAGACTTCTCATTTCCACTTTGCCTCCCCACAAAGCCATTCTCCCCCAACAGGTCACCATGCACCCTCTTAAGAGGACTCGGTCTAGTTGTAACTATGGCAAAACAGGGCCTGTGTAGTAGCTACCCTAGGTATGGGGATTGCTACAGGGCATTTTTCCTTTTATAGCTATCCCCTTTGGAGTTTGCTTAAGTTTTTGGCAGAAATTTAAAAAAGTATTCTGCTGACTGCCATATACGGAATTTAGTACAACAGTCATCAGCTTTAAGCCACTTGGATGTGTTTTTTCTGCTCCCACTAGGCATCTGCATCAGAAGGCGTCTCTAGCTCGGACCACTGGTTCATTCACGGGGGAGCATGCACCTCTTCCTTGACTGTAGAAATATAATTTTCTTGAATCAAGAAATTTACAATTATTTCTTGCAGGATTGGTTAGCTCCCTGGATATGCAGGATGCATACCAGCACGCTTTTGTACACCCCAGCCACCTCGGATACCTCTGATTCTTTGTGCTAGAGCAGATAAGCAGTTCAGAGTCCTTCCCTTTGGGCTGTCTTCAGTGCCTTGTGTTTTTGCAAAGTGCCTTGAAGTACTTGCAGTGCACCTGAGAAAATTAGGACTCTAGGTTTACTCTTACCTGGATGAGTGGCTGATAGACACTTCATCCAGGCACAAAACTGAACAAGCACTGACCATGGCCTCTCATTTCCTTACCTCCATGTGGGTTCTACTGAATCTAGAAGTCTCAGCTCCAACCCTTACAATGGTTGCTGCTCATAGGCGCTCATCTGGATATGACGAAGGCCCAGCCTTCCTTCCTCCCAGAGAGCAGAGTGCAGCCGATCCTGAAGATGGCATGCTACATTTTTGAGCATAAATCTGTTTTATCGGCTGACGGGGGATTTGTTTCAATTTTTCTAGATATGATGACACTCTATGTTCACCTCCTTCCAAGAAACTGTTGACCATCTGGCTCCTGCAAGCTAAAAAAGCCATCACAAAAAACTGACTTACCAGTGACATCCTCACCTTTCCATCTAGCAGGACCTTGTTATTGGGATACACCTAATGGAAACACTTACAGCACACCTCGGTCATCGTTTTGAACAATTTGAAATTTTCTGGAGGAGATGGGTACTGTACATTATGCAATATAGGTGGGATTTTGTCCCATGATGAGACAGGGGTGTATTTTTTTTATTGAATGGGAGGCATGCTCTGTGGGCTTGCACCTACCTGGATATGGGCAGGATGATTTTTTATGGTTCTAGATGTTGTTTTCAGCTGTAGATCTTCATCTTAGTTTATTTTTGGACTCAACACAATGTAACATTTTGGGGCATCACACTTAAACATACTGGTTTCTGTTGTTGGTTCAGTTGCCTTTTTGTGTTTAGAGCCACAGTTTGTTGGGATTTTATAGATATGCAGCCTTGTTTTGTTATTGTTACTTGTTTGTATTTGTCTGTCTTTTATATAGGACTCTTATTAAATAAAAAGTAAAAAAGAAAATCTGTTTTAGCCCACTCCATTGCAACATATGCTGGGCCTTACAGCCTTCTAAGTATCCCTGGCATAGTTATACATGAGAATGATTCAATGGATGCACAGGTGGTTACAAGCATCACATCCTCAGACCTACCCCTTTCAGGTGACCAAGCCCCTGGTTTGGTTACTCAATTGGTGGCCACTGGAGGGCAATGTCTTCCAGGGCTTCCCATCTCCTAGCCAGAGCCTCAGGTAACTCTCACCATGGATGCCTCCCTTTTGTTGTGGGGAGCCCACTGTCAGGCCCTCCAAACACCGGATGTAGTAGTAGTAGTAAAAAGTTTATTTCTTATATCAGAAACAGGATAAAACCCTATTTAGCATCAGCTAATTTACAGTGGGGTCCTACTATACAAAAATATCAGTTTCATTCTAAGAAAATACAGTACATACATTATACATACATACATGCAATGCAGTACATACATAGACAAAAGGAGAAAAAAAGTTACAACAACATACCATATGTGCAAATATCTCAAATACAAGTTTTTAAAGACATTGCTTCCTTTACAAGCCATGATTTTATTACATTCCAAGATGTTTTATTTGTGCATAATCTCAGATGCCCTGGCAATGAGTTCCACAATTTCGGACCCTCATGTACATAACAATGTTGACTCCTCACTGTTCTCATAAATTGTACCCTAAATTTTATTCCCCCCTGCAGATCTCAGCCCTTCCTTAACATTCCACTCCTCCAGGAACTCCACTTGATATCCTGGTACTTTTTTAAGATAGCAGCGATGGATCAACCATTGCACAAACATATTTTGCCATTCTATCAAGGATATCCAATTTAAGTTCCTGTAAAGGGTGTAATGGTGTGTTTTCCAAGGTGCATCCAAAACAAAATGCACATATCTACTATAAATATCAAGCTTTCCCAAACTGCCCCAGCTGCCCCATTATATACGACGTCACCATAATCAATATGAGGAATTATCATCAAATTCACAATCTTTAACCTGGCTAGGACCCATCAGAGGCTCATCTCCACATCAGTGTGTTGCAAGCTGTTTTGTACAGCCTGTGAGCCCTTGTGAATCTCATCAGCTGCAAGACAGTCCTCCTCCAGACATACAGCAAATCTATGGTATATTACATCAACAAACAATGATAAGCACACTGGTTTCCTCTCTGCAGGGAAGCAGTGAGAGTGTGGAAAGGGTGCCTGGAGCAGGGGTTCCTACTCTGGGCCATTTAACTGTCCAGAGTCCAGAACACTCAGAAAGGAGCTGAGCCAAACAGAGGCCAATCCCCATGAGTGGTCACTAGCTCCAGACGTCATGAGATCGCTGTTTAACAAGTGGGGCACCCCATATGTGAACCTTTTTTTTGATCCCCACTCAATGCCAGACTACCTTGATTCTACTCCAGAAATCCAGGACATGGCATTTTCTGTCAGGATGCATTTAAACTGCAATGGCAAAATCTTTTTCTGTATGTGTTACCTCCAGTCTCCCTAGTGCAGAGGGTATTGCTCAAACTGGAGGTGCACAGGGGCAGGATGATTTTGATCACCCTCTGCAGGCCTTGACAGATATGGTTTCCTCTGTTGAACAGACTGTCAGTCAGCAAACCAAGGATCCTTGCACTCTGGACAGACCTATTGACTCAGGGTCATTTGGTCTATCTCAACCTGCGCTCCTTTCACCTCCAGGCTTGGCTTCTGAAGAGATAGAAGTGAACAAGTACAAGGTATCTCAGAGGGTCTCTGAAATACTTCTGGTTGCCCGTAAACCTTCCACTAAGAAGACTTATGCAGCCAAATGGAAATGGTTTTCCATCTGGTGCTCCAAAACCCTCGTGGACCCCCTTTGGGTGCCCACCTAACAAGGTTCTGGAGTACTTGGATCTTTCTGATGCTGGCCTACAGTATTCCACAGCTAACATCCACTTGTGTGCTATTTCTGCATACCAAGAGCCCTTGGGCACCCTCTACCTGACAGAACTGCCACTGCTCAGAAGGTTCCTTAATGGCATCTTACACACAAGACCTCCCATCAACAGCCGGTGGCTGCCTGGGATGTCATCCTTGTGCTGGATTTGCTCACCCACAATTCTTTTGAGCCCCTTGTGATAGGTGAGCTAAAGTTTTTAACTTGGAAAGCAGCTTTTCTAGTGACCGTCTCTTCTGCTCACAGAGCGAAATCCATGCCTTTGTCACAGATCCTCTGTATACTGTTCTCCACAAGGACTAGCTACAGTAGTTCTCAGCTCACACCGCAAGTCTCTTCTTAAATTGGTGTTGGAGTCCCATCTGAATCAGCCACTTGTGCTATCTATCTACTTTGCCAACTTTCCCAATGAAGGAGAGATCATTTTCCATTCTCTGGATGTCTAGAGGATCCCTACATTTTGCCTGGACAGAACTAAGGACTTCAGACAATCTAAACAGCTGTTTATGTCCTTCAATCCCAGTTGAAAAGGACAGCCTCTTACAATCAAGTGCATTTCTACCTGGATTGTGAGCTGTCTATGCCACTGCTGTGCAATGATGCAGGTCAAGCTGGAAGGTCAGAGGAGCTTATCTTGGTGCTGAGGGTGGAACCAAAATGGTGCTGAGAAGTTGGGCTGCTACTGCACAGAGCTCCTTCACCCTGCAGAACCTGAGAATAAGGTTGAATTGGAGGAGAAGGGAAGAAATGTTAAGGAACGCAAGGTAAAATAATGTTACTGCTTTATTTTTAGTAACAGAAATTAGGTTGGTAAGCATTGTTAAACTGTAACAGTCCTGTCCATCCCCCCTCCCCTGCTGTGTGAAAATCTGTGCAAAATACTGACTTGGGGGCTGGCTGCGGGAGGTGGGGGTGGGCAGAGTGGTGTAACCGGCACTGTCATACCCTAAGAGGAGTTGAATGAAAGCCGATAGAATCAAGCATGTCATTATAATCGTACTAGCTATCTCCCACTGTATCTCTTTTAACAACTGAAGCCCTGAGCCTGATATCCATGTCAGAAGTTCCAGCAGAATAATAATTTGGTTTTATTAGTTTCATTGTCACCGGGTGTACCTTTATAAAAACCTGTTGAACTTTAGCGAATTTTGTATGAAACATACCTGTCCTCCTCATTGCCTGTCTCAGGACTCCCACAAAATACTTGGCAAGCTGGCCAAAAAATATTAGAGATCCTCACATACTTTTCTAATGCAGATATAAAAAAAAAGCCACATATGGCAAAAACAGCTTCCTTTGCAGGTATACGCAAAAAATACACAAAACAAGAGATACCCCCAGCTGACCCAGAAGTAAAGCTACTCTAAGGGAGCTTATAGTACTAAATCTACAAAAGCAAAAGCTCAAACACTCAAGGCTAAAGAAAAATGAATCTAAAGATTTTGAGCCAGAAGGAAAGGACCTCAGAGCTGATTGCTACTACAGATTTGAGCTTGACTCCCCCAGAACAGGGAAAAGATGAGAGCAATAACACTGCTAAAATAAGTGACTTCTACACAGAAGCACAGATGGATGAGGTTACTCCATCTAAAGCCTTGGACATAATGGAATGTAATCAAAAATCCAACCAAGCTGAGAGGGAAGCAGAAACACAAGAGAGAGCAATAGCCCCCACAGAACCTGAAAAATAGTAACTCTAATACAATATTAACACAAAGACAAAACCAAATAAAAATGGACCACCAGTACAACCCTAATGATAGGGGAACTGATTATGAAGGGGCTGTGGGAGGCTTGGAAATAAATATCTCAAAAGTTTCAAATAATGAGACTATTATAGAAAGGGGGAATCTGGAGCAAAACCAAGCTGAAACAAAATGCCTGTTCCAGTCTTAGCAAAATAAAACAGAGCAGTCCAAGAAAAAATAAAAAGAAGACGGAAAAAGATCAGAAGATAGACTCAGGTAATTGGGATATACATAATTACTGGTCACCAAATGAAGAATGGACAGATGATCAGAGCTTACCAATAAATAAAGAAGGGTAGTCATGAAAATATTAAAGAAGACACCATCAGGGGGCGCTGAAGAGCAGCTAGCTGAACAGACAATTTCCATGCTGCTCCCTCTTCGCGGCTACAAATATTAAAAATAAAAGTTACAAAGTGCCTAAAAGTGTGATCAGCGTATAGCAAATGGTGTGTGAACTTGGCATGGATGAATATTTGGCATCGGGACCCTCTAAGAGCCAGAGGACTGCGAATAAAAGTGCAAAGAAAGGTGGTGATGGTGGTGGCCTAGTTTCCCTGTCAGCAGCGGAGGTGGCGGCCCTTGGAAGGGAGGTTACCGGGCAAGTCATAGCAGCACTGGAACCTCGATTGATCAAACTTGAAGGAAAACTTGACCTGAAATTACAAGAGATACAAGAGCAGCAGGTGGTGCAGGCTGGTAGAATGACAGAGATGGAGGAGAGAATATCGCATATGGAGGATGAGCTGTTGGCGACTCCTGGGCTCGTGGTGGCACTTCAGAAGGAATTGAATGAGCTAAAAGATGCATTCGATTACCAGGAAAACTATCCCAGGTGGCTGAATCTTAGACTGAGAGGGCTACCGGAGGGTATGGGGGGGGAAGTGTGCTGGACTTTTGCTCAAAAGTATTGCCTGAATTATTAGGCCTGCAACTAGCGAAGGGTAAATTAAAGCTCGAGAGGGCTCATAGAACCGTGATGTCCAAACCTATGAATGACCAGCTACCGAGGCAGATAATATTCAGGTTCAATCATTTTCAAGATAGAGAATTAATGTTGAAGGCATATTGGGAGAAAGGAAAGGTGGAATATGAAGGTCACCGCCTATTTATGTCGCAGGATTACTCGGCCAGGCTTTTGAAAAGAAGGAAGGCATTTAACAGTATTATGCTGCAACTGCGTGATCTGAAAGTGGAAACCTTCCTGACTTACCCAGCTACTTTAAAAATAAAACGTGAAGGCGCCACATACTTGTTTTGGGAAGTGGAAAAAGCAGAGGAATTTGTGAGAAGCCTAAAGCAAAAGTTGCGCTGAGACCTGCACGGAAATCTGTGTCAGGGAGCTGGGGGCTCTGCAATGAGACTGGAGAGATGAGGTGCAGATGTAAATACGGAGGTACATTTGTTTTTTTTTGGTTCTGGAAGATACTGGTTTTGATGCCAGAATTCGGGCTGGTGAAGATGGGGGGCTTTGAGAGGATGAGGACACTGTTCGCTGTTGGGAAGAGCTGGGGGAATTGGAACTGAATGGAGAGGGGTGGAGCGCCCAGAAAATGGTGGGGAGAGACGTGGAGGAAACGGATAGAGGCAGAGCTCAAGAGTATGGTGAGAGGAGAAGCTGGACTCGATGGTGGAATTACTGGGTTGCGAGAGAGACTGCCATAAACCCAGTGATGGAAGGAACTGCCCCTTATAATGTCTGGGTGCAGGTAGGAGGGCGGGTGGGGAGAGGGGCTTAGCGTGTTTTGGTTTTTTTTCTAAGTGCGGCCTGCTTTCCCTGCTAGCCCCTGCTGATACCCCTAATTGTATGGAGCCATTTTGTGTAATAATAACTAAACAAGAGGGGGGAATAAGGCAGAGAAATGGGGGAAGGCAAAATGCCGCATCTGAAGGGGAATGTGATGAAAAAACATGAAACGGGGAGTGGGGAAGGGGAGACGAGATATGCGGGAAATGGATAGGGATAGTTAATAAGGGGCACAAAGGTTAAATGGCGGTGGGGGGGAGCATGGAAGTGCCTGTTGCAGCATCTGGGGATGAGGCAGACACTTGAGTCAGGGAGACTATTAGTGCCTAAGGACCGAGAGAGAGAGGACAGGCGGTGGGAGGGGGGAAGGTAAGGACTGAGTTAGGGGGATGGATATCCCAAGTTAAAAAGGAAGAGGGGGAGCATGGGAGGGGAAGGGAGAGTGGTAAGAAGCGAAGGAAGCAGTGGAAGACGGAAGGGGGAGGAGATCACAAAGAAGATGGAGGGAAGAAAATTAATAGAGGAGAAATGAAAGGGGGAAACAGGGTGAGGGGAAGATCGGGTTATAGAGGGGGAGAAAGGAAAAGGGAGATGTGTATATAGTTATATGTTTGAAATGTTGTTGAGTGTGTATGTTGTTAGTACGGTTTCTTGTATTTTATGAACAGAGCGCAACCAAAGAAGTTAAATATGTAAACCTTCATGATACTGATGGAAAGGTGATGATGAAAGGGAGAAGGAGAGCCTACATAGATGGCGATTAGTAAATCCGTGAATGTAATCACATGGAATGTCAGGGGTATTACAAATCCAGTAAAGAGGTCTATGTTGCTGACCGCCCTTTAAAGAGGGGGAGCTCATGTAGCTTTGCTACAAGAAACGCTCCTAACAGAAGTAGAGCATGCCAAATTGGCTAGGGGATGGGTGGGGAAATGTTTTGCAGCCTCGGCCTCAGTGCGCAAAAGGGGGGGGGTGGCGATATTAATACATAAGGGGCTGAACTTAGAGGTGCAGAGAATAATCAGGGATACGAAGGAAGGGAGAGAGATATATTTTTATTGTGGGGACCCTGGACGGAGAACAGATTACCTTAGGTTCAGTATGTACTAGCGATATTTGAATACCAATTTTATGCCTCTTTGCTGGATTTATTGGTGAGGGAGCAATTCCCAGGGCTAATAATGGGGGGGGGGGGGAGTTTGAACTGGGCCATGGATCCGAAGATGGACCACTCTGAGGGGAAGGGGAGAAGCTCGGGAGCAATGCAACAATGGCAAGAGGGAATGGCGGAATTGGAAATGGTGGATGTGTGGCGAACAGCAAATCCGGGAGCGAGGGAATATACGTTTTTCTCGAATCCTCATAAAGTATGGACACGGATAGACTATATATATGCTACAAGAGAATGGTACACGCGGGTGGGGGAGGTACAGCACAGTCCAATACATGTATCAGATCATGCTATGGTGGTAGTGAAAATACAAGGTAGGGAAAGATGGGGGATGCCACCTGCATGGAAGTTTCCCACTTACTTGGCCCAGAATGAGGAATTTAGAAAGCACCTGGAGGATAGTTGGGATCTCTTTATGGCTACAAATGATAAGGAGGGCACCTCGAATAATATTTTATGGGAAATGGGCAAGGTATTTATGAGGGGAGCAATTATTGAATATGTTTCCTGTATAAAGAAAAAAAGATGTGCACAAAGGAAGGAGCTGGAATGTAAATTAAAGGAGTTAGAGAAAAGAGTGGCCCGGGGGGAAAAGGGGGAGTCTATCCAGGCACTGGGAGTAACTCGGGAGGCACTGAATGTGCGTCTAAGGTCAGAAGCGGGGAGAGCCAACCTATTTAGCAGGAGATATATATTTGAATGGGGAAATAAACCATGTCCAATGGTGGTTACTCTTATGAAGGAACACAGAAGGATGCACAGAATTTTGGGAGTGAGGGATGAAAAGGGCACTCTACAGAATAAAGAGAAGGAGATAGGGAATAGCTTTAGGGCCTTCTTTCGGAAGCTGTACCAGGCAGAGGATGAGGGAACAAAGGAAAGGATGATAGAATTCTTAGAGGGAATAAAAGTTCCGACAGCCACACAGGCACACAGGGAAAGGCTGGGTATACCAATAACGGAGGGAGAGGTGTTGAGAGCTATTCAAAAATTGCAGAAAGGGAAAGCGAGTGGCCCGGATGGATAGCCAGTGGAATATTACAAGTTGATGGGGACCAGGGTTGCAAAGGTGTTGTGCAGAGTGTTTCAGCAGGGAGAAGGGTTAGAAGAGGTTAGTTTGCCAGCTACATGTTATGATGCTAGTATATGCCTCATACCAAAGGAAGGAAAGGACTCTGCCTTGTGTGCCTCATACCGGCCAATATCATTGTTGAATTGTGATCTGAAGATACTGGCTAAGGTGTTGGCCAGTAGGCTGGAGGAAATTTTACCGGAGCTGGTTCACCCGGACCAAATGGGATTCATCAAGGGACGACAGTCATACCATAATATGAGGAGGCTACTTAACGTGCTTTGGAGGGCAGGAAGGGGAAAAGAAGATATTTGGATCCTCTCGATGGACGCGGAAAAAGCGTTTGATAGGGTGAAATGGAAGTATTTGTTTGAAATACTGGGGAGGTTTGGTCTGGGTGAACCGTTCCTAGGGTGGATAAAGGCGATGTATAAAAGGCCCAGAGCGCAGGTGATTGTAAATGGGAGCAAGTCAGAGAGCTTCAATTTGGAGAGAGGTACGAGGCAGGGACTCCTGCTCTCCCCGCTATTGTTTGCACTTGCTATAGAGCCTCTGGCAGTGGCAATTAGAGAAAGTAAGGACATACAGGGGGTGGGAGGAGAAGGTGACTTGCAGCAGAGATTGGCACTATATGTGGACGACATGCTGTTGTTTATGAAGAATCCTAGGAGTTCGGTTCCTGCTCTCTTTGCTTTGATTGAAGAGTTTGGGAAATTTTCAGGATATAAAGTTAATTTGGGAAAGTCAGAAGTTATGTGGCTTAAGGGATTGGGTGAGGAGATTAAACATTGGGGTTTCAAAGCGGTGGGAGAGAGCATGACATATTTGGGAGTGCAGGTGGGTAGATTTTTGTGCTCACTATACAACTTAAACTATACCAAATTGATAAAAATCATAGAAGCGGACCTGAGAAGATGGGAGCACTTGCCCGTGTCATGGTTGGGTAGAAGCAATATAATAAAAATGAATGTGCTTCCTAGGATCCTGTATCCCTTGCAAATGATACACCTGGGCCTGTCCAAGGAGGATGTGAATATGTTGGAGAAGGCCTTTACCACTTTTATTTGGAAAGGGAAACGTCCGAGGTTGAGTCTAGGGAAGCTAAAGGCAGATAAGAAAAAAGGGGGGTTAAACTTTCCAGACTTGGAGAATTACTTTCTGGCCATACAAAAGATATGTGGCAGACTGGGTACATAAACCTGGAGTAGGGAGAGGCACAGGGGAAACTAACAGCATATCTCCATAGTAGAGGGTTAAGAGCATATAAGATGGGAAAAGAAGTGAACCCTATGGTGGTACAGGTACTGGTGGCCTGGAAAGTGTTGAAAAGGAAAGGATGGACACAAGGGAAAGAGACACTTTTGTTGCGGGAAGCGGGGAATCCCTACTTTTTGCCAGGAATGGAGGATATTGGATTTGGGAAGTGGGAGCGAAAGGGAATAGGTAGCCTGGGGCATTTATTGGTGAATGAGGCAGTTCTGCTCGTTGCAGGAGTTGCAAGAAGTGGTAGGAAGAGATAAAGGGATAGGTTCTGGTACTTCCAGACCAGGGCATATATGGAAGTTTGAGAAAAGAAAACAAAGGGTGTAGAGGTGGACCCAGAGGGGATGATATATGCAGCTAAAAAACAGGAAAAGGGGTTTATAGGTAGGGCTGCTAAGAGAGGGAAGGCTATATTACCAGACAGGACAATAAGGACCAGGAAATTATGGGAAAGAGACCTTTGGAGGGAGATATCGGACCAGAACTGGATATTATTGCTACAAATGCACTCTGGAATAATGATATGCAACAAATATAAGGAGGCTTACTTTAAATGTATACATGGCATATACCTACCACCAGTAATGGTGCATAAGGCGCATACTGAAGTGTCACCTTTATGTGGAAGGTGTGGCTTGGAAAGAGGAACTATGTACACTGCTTCTGGGAATGCCCGATATTGCAGAGATATTGGAGAGAAATAGTGGACAGGGTGGGGGGAAATAGCTGGAAGGGAGTTGCCAATGGACCCTCTAGGATGTTTATTTGGAGTGGAGAATGGGGAGGAGGAGGAATGGGTACCGCTTCCCAGGTGGATTAGGGTACTGTTCATCCTGGCTCAACATGGGATCCAGAATACGTGGGTTTCGCAGATAGCACCAACAGTGCAAGGGTGGTGGAGGATGGTGTTACAGATGGGACTTGAGAGGTTGACGTATGTGATGGGAGGAAGGGAAGAGGGATTTGAAAGGCACTGGGCCCCGTTCTTAGCCTCTCTGACGGAGGAAGAAAGTTGGATGTTATAGGAGGGTACAGGAGGATAGGAAAGGAAAAAAGAAAGTGAAGAAAGATATGTGAAAGTAGCAAAGATGCAGTGGGAGTGGATAGAAGTGAATGATACAAGGCGCAGGTGCTGGTCTTAAGACAGGGGAATATTTCGGAAAGGCCTGAGTTCCCAAGCTAGGGGCAGAAAATCCAGTCTTACGGAGGTGGCAGGGGTTAGGATTGGGCAACTTTGATCAGTTATTCAGTGGCGACACTGTGAAGAGTTTCGCACAGATCCAGCAGGAATTTAAAATTCCTTTGTCCAATTTCTTTGCCTACTTGCAGGTCAGGCATTATTTGCGGGAGGAGGAGGGGCAGAGGGGGACCCATGGGTCTCCACCTAGGGATTCCCTTGTTGAATCGCTCCTAGAGTGGTTAAGGGAACAGCCGCAAGTGACTTACTTGATCTCCAAGATCTATCAAGCAGGGGAACCCTTGGAGTCGAAACCTCGGCAGAGGATTCAGAAAATTTGGGAAGAGGAACTGGAACTGAGAGAAGGGGAGGTAGTCTGGAAAATGGCGCACAGAACCTCGGTGTCAAATTGCTGGAGGGAATTCAGGTGGAAAGTACTTACGAGGTTCTTCAGGACACCAGTAGTGACTAAACACTTTGGTCGAACTTGCTCAGAGGAGTGCTGGAGGGGCTGCGGGCAGAGGGGGACGCATGAGAATATTTTTTGGGGATGCCCGATTATTAAAAGTTATTGGAAGGGTATTAATAATGGACTGATACAGATCCTTCAGGTGGGAAGTCTGGATCATCCTCGTCATTTGCTACTAGGGGAGCCCCCACAAGGATTAACTGGGTCTAAGGCCTGCTATCTGTTTCCAATCCTTTTGGCTGTGGCCCAGAAGGCAATAACCAAGCTGTTGTTATCCAGGACCCCTCCTAGTGGGGAGTATTGGTTAGCTTGCTGTAACCAAATTAAATTAATGGAAAGGCTTACGGCGAACCTAAACTTGAAGTCTGCCCTGTATAGATCTCGTTGGCGCCCATTCTTTGAATATCTGGGTGTCGAAGAGGGAACTACAGTGGTTAGAAATTTTGGCCAGAAGCTCTGGACTGAGGGTCGCTTCAGTCGATCGGAGATGAACCTAAAGGTAGAGGCTATTCTAGTTGGAAAGCCTGAGCCAACTTTTTCCAGTCAGAATGCATATTCTTACCACGGGTCAGGGAGGAGGGGTCTGTGGAGCGTGGTTTGGGGTGTAATTTACGTTGTCTGTCTTGTTTTCTTGTGACGGTCTTGTGTTAATGACCACTGTTTTTCTTTTCTTCTGTTAACTGGATGTGATTAATTTCTGTCTCAATCGTACTTCTAGTGGTTGGTACATTTCATGCTGTATGTATTGTGTACGCTGTATTGGTAAAACTCTAATAAAATACAATTTCAAAAAAAGAAGTGAATGATAGAAGAAGTGTGGAAAAGAGTGGATGGCATTGAAGAGTGAAGGTAATAGGAAGGAGAAGAATGGTTGCACTTTGTTTTGCTTTGTATTGATTTGCTTTGATTTGTTTTGATATGATCTGATTGGATTTTATGTAATCCTATTTTATTTTATAAAATATTATTAGATATCATTTTAAACCAGTATAACCTAATGTAATGCAACTCTGTAGAAAACAACTGTAAGATTGGGTGGAATGAAGTGAAGTGATTGATATCTGCGGGATATAATGGTGGTAACTGGATGTAAAAGTTATGATGTGACTGTATGTAGTAGCTTATTGGAAAAACAAATAAAAATATTATACAAAAAAAAAAAAGAAAACATCTAGGGAGAATCTGAGGGGAAGCAAGCAGTATAGACCTGAGTGTAACTGATGAAGAAGAATGTCTCCATTCAGATGAAATGAGCACCACTGAAGCACATAGACTGGGAACAAGATCAAAGAATAAGAAAAAGGGAAAAAACAAGAGGAACAGTAGAGCTGAAGACACTAACCCCTGGGAGGATCTAATTAATGAAGTAAGGAACGGCTTTTCTAGAATGGAATTAAAAATAGTAGTACATCAGTAAGTGAAAAGGATTAAAAAAGAAATAACCGACTGAAATAAAAGGGTCTCGGAACTCGAAAAAAGATCTCTAAAGTAGAGGATACTGACTCTGATACAAAAAAGGACACAGAAATTAAAAAAAAAAAAAAAAAGGAACTACACGACATGAAACACAAACTGATGGATCTTGAACGGAGGTCAAGTCGGAATAATGTAAAAATATTACGACTACTCGAAAGTGTTGGAAAAAAATGATATACTGGGATTTACTGGTTAATGGAATTGACTGAAAGGAGGTATCCAGAAGAAAAATAGAATTACATAGAGCCCACAGAACACCTGCCAGGCCTAACCCCACATTTAAACACCCGAGGGCGGTATATGTTAAGTTACAAGGTACAAGTTTATTAAAGATCTGCATATACAAAAAAGTGTTACACATTAAAAACTGAATTAAAATTCCATATAATACCATCAGTAGATACTGTGCAACTTCAAAAAATATACATATATATTGTATCAAGGCACTTTCCACTTTCATTTTTCATCAATCTATTAGCTGCAGTAGCAAACTGTGCAACACTATATAATATTGCTGTGTCCTCGGTATTTAAAAAGAATATTAGTTTTTTGACCATTGGCAATCCACTGATCTTACAAAGATATTGTGACAACCATTTATCCTTAAGTGCATTCAAATTGGGATATACAAACAGAATATGAGCAGAATCCCATTTCCCTGGGCAACTGCCCTTACAATCTATTCCCGCTCTAAAGGTATACCAGTCCATAAAACTGGAGGAAATTCCTCCATTTACATTAAACCTTAAGTCTGCCTGCCGGCGCAGCGGTAGGGCTACCGCTTGCGGTGCCAGCGACCGGGTTCGGGAACGGACTCGGTCGGCTGGAGGAGAGATCAAGTGCCCAGGGGCTGCTCTCCTCCTCCGGGTGGGTGGGATGTGGGTCCTGCTGCAATACATCCCTACCTGGGTGACCACGGGTGGAGGTGCAGCGAGACAACATACAAGGGAGGCGGGCGTCTGCCGGGGCGAACGTGCGTCGGCGTCGTCCTCAGCTGTCACCCCTTGCCCTGCAGACGTCCGGGGTCGGGACCAGAGAAAGCAGAAAGAACCCTGCGCTGGGGTCCTGTAGACGGGACCCAGCTGTCCCGAGAAAACCCTTAACCAGGCTTCACAGACTGGGCTCACGAGGCCTTCCGACACAGTCTCTAGGTGTGAGAGGGGGACTAAATGGGGTGGTCCCCCTCCTCCCCACCTTGGGGGGTAAACCGCGGCAGGATGGGGAAGGCTAGCCAAGCACCCAGAGGGAGGTACCTGGGGCGGGACTACAGGAACTCACAGCCTAGGAGATCCCCAAAGAAAGGAATCCAGCGCAGTGAGGAAGGGGGCATAAAGAGAAAGTAAAAAAAAAAAAAAAACCTTAAGTTTGCCAGGGTCTTGTAATGCAAATTGTTTTCACATTTAAATAAATACATCTCCCTTTTATGAAAATGTTTGAGTATTTTATAGTTTAAAAAAATTTGAAGTCGAAGTTACCCTTGCCATATCATGTTGTTTGGCAATATCTTGGATCCTGTGGCCCACAATATCATAAAAATTATCGTTCCGCTCATTATTATCAAGATTCACTATGGAAGCCAGACCCATCTTTTTAAACCTAATGTCCAGATCCTTTATCCAGGCCCATTCCTTTACTATGACATTATTCCTGATGCCATTAGTTAAATGATCTTCCCAACAATGATATAAAAGAGAATTAATATCTCTGATATTACATATCTTAAGTAAATAATGAAACTTGCTAATCATGACGCATGATGACAGGGGCTAACTGCCCGTCTCAGCTGTTAAACATCCTCCTGGTATGAATTTTGGGGGACTGAGAACAAGCCTAATATACAATTTTTGAATGGGTTCTAGAGTAGATAAAATATTTTCCCCAGATCTCTGAACCATATAAAATGGTAGAGTCCACTTTCATTTTACATATTTTCAAAAGAGAAGTAGCAGAGTTACCGATAAATTGTTTAGAGAATTTATTTATTGCCAATATAAGCTGTCTTCCTTTCTTTTTATTTTCCTCTGCATGAAGACTCCACAGTTTTGTATTATGTAAGGTAATGCCCAAGTAGGGATAACTATTCACCAAATTGACTCTGTGCTCCTCAGTTTTCCATCTGTAATTCAAATTTCCCGGCTTATTTATAACTATAATTTTTGCTTTATTAGTGTTTATGGAAAGCTGAAGATCATTTAGAGTTGTAGCAACATTAGATAAAGCTTTTTGAAGTCCACCAGCAGATCCTGACACTAGGAGCACATCATCCGCATATAATAGTATGTTTATCTTGGCATTCTTAACCCTAGGTGCATCAGTTTCACAGGTGTCTAATCTACATACAACTTGATCAGTGTAGATATTAAATAATAAGTGTGCCAACAGGCAACCCTGCTTTACACCCTTATCTATTATTAAAAGTTCAGTTAATCACCCATCTGCTGAATTCCGAATCTGAATGGACACATCCATATATAACTCTGTATCAGAGTCAGTGTTTTATTATCAATATGCCAGGAGTCAAGTATTCTCCATAAGCTCTCCCTATTCACGCTGTCAAATGCAGATGACATGTCTATAAAGGCAATATACAAAGAGGATTTATTTGTTTTCACTTTCCTCATCAAGTGGTCTAAAATAAACAAATAATCCAGGGTAGAATGTTTCTCTCGAAATCAGAATTGTCTTTTGGTTAAGACACTATTTTCAGATACCCAGAGACTAAGTTCTTGTAACAAAATATGGGTGAGAATTTTGGCAGATATATTTTGAAGTGCAATACATCTATAATTAGAAGGAATTTGTTTCCTTTTTTATGTAGTGGTACTAAATCAGCAAATAGTCAAGAGTCGGGTACCTTCTTCTACTTCTACCATGAACTGAAACAGCTTAATAAAAATATCACGCCACCACGAGATATCAGATTTATAAAATTTGTCCAGAATGCCATCGGTACCCACTGCCTTATTCTTTTTCTGTGCTCTAATGGCATATTCTATTACATTCCTAGATATCATAATTTCAGGAAAAGACTCCTTTCCTTACATCTCCTATCAGTATCTCAAACTGTTTAGCTTCACCCGTTGTTTTTTTTATATAAGGTTTTAAAATAGCTGATCCATTTGGTAGCTGTTATATTTGCCTCCACGTTTAAACGATATTTATTTTCGGCCAGTAGGATAAATTTCCAGAAATCCTGGCTATTTTTTCATTTAATGGCTTCCTGTAGTTGTTACCACAAAAAATTATATCTTCTTTTCTTATTTATTAATTGTCTGTACTCATTCCTTATTAAAAAACAATCCTTTATTATAGTTACTGTAAAGGTTTTTCCTACATAATCATGTTATTTTATTTAGTAACTTTTTATACTTGTTGCACTGTGCATCATACCATTGTGCATTATTTAATGGTCTTAGAAGATATACACCCTCCACAGCGACCGGTTGACAGCGACCGGCACTACAGTGACATCAGCGCCAGGTCACTGTAGTGTTGGTGCTGGACCCCGGCACTGTTTTCTGGGGGTCTTGCACTCCCTCTCCATATCAGCTCCGACACAGAGTTGATTATTTTAATTTCGGGGTGCGGAGGCACAGCCCCCTGCTTGTGGAGTTCATGGGTGAAGCCCCCCCGAAGAAAACATGCGAGGCAGTGACCACCTTTATGCTGACTGCAGATATAGTCGACATAAAGGTTTTGTTGTAATATCAGTCAACAAAATTTTTGTTGCGCTACTGTCATAAATCTGTCTTAGAATTCTGTTGCTATCCTGTGCCTGGGACTGGATATTATTTTTCATAAACTTTAAAAGATTAGCAAAATGGTCAAAAATGTCCCTATCATGAACATTAATCAAAGATCTTTTCATTTCCTGTATAGAGTGACTCTGCAAAAGATTGTGTATCTTCATTGGCATCAGTGGGTCCCATTTAATCTGCTTTTTCCATACTTGTAAGTGTTGCTCTGCCTCTACCTCTATTTTATTATATCGTAGCTTATTATAATGTAAACCACAGTTCACTGTCATTGCTATTGGAAAATGGTCTGACTGATTTTCTGACAGAACACTGAAACTTTGAATTCTAACATATAAAGCAACATCCACAAGGGCCAAGTCTAATAATGTACCCTCTTTTTTAGTAGGGTATGTAAATTCACCCAGTTCTTCTTGGGCTTTCTGACCATTCACAATGCATACATTTTGTTTAAAAATAAAATGTAATAGGGTATATCCCTTTTTATCTTTACTTTGATCTTTTGAACTTCTGGCTGGTTGATCCCCATAACAGCCCTGCTCCCCTTTATTAAGAAAGAGATCAGTTTAGTTCATGTTACCTATATGTGCATTCCAATCACCAAACAGCATAAAATATCTATGGATATTCTGGTTAGAAAGTTCATCCAAAAGATTAGATAGTTGCAAGCTCTGCATTCATGGTGCAGTCAGACCTGGACATTGTGGCCATCACTGAAACTTTGTGTAATGATAACCACGACTGGGAGATGGCTATACCTGGCTACAACATATTCAGAAGAGACAGAGCAGGCTGGAAGGGAGGAGGATTGGCACTGTATGTGAAAAATGACATAAGGGCCACAGAGATCCAGGAGGAACAAAATGGGGGAGAGCTACTGTGGGTTAAGCTGGAAAAGAAAATGGGGACAGCCATCCGCACAGGTGTGGTCTATAGACCACCAGCCCAGGAGGAAGAAACAGATAGGGAGCTGATGCTAGCCATCCAAAGGATGGCAGACAAGGGTGAGGTAGTACTGGTTAGAAACTTCAATATTCCAGGTGTGGACTGGAGCATCCCAGCAGCAGCATCAACTAGGAGCAGATTTATCCTGGACTCCCTTCAGGGTGCCTTCCTTAAGCAACTGGTCATGGAACCAACTCGGCAGAAGGCAATACTGGACCTTGTGCTCACAAACAGGGACAGTGTGATGGGGGTAACAGTGGGGGAGCACCTGGGGAATGGTGACCACCAGTCATTGTGGTTTGAAATCACAGAAAGAGTAGAACCAAACCACACAAAAACACATATCCTGGATTTTAGGGGGGCAGACTTTGGGAAAATGGGGAGATACTTGAAAGAGGCATTAAGGGGAATGGGCCAGGAATCAGGGGTTGAGGAACAGTGGGCAGTATTTAAAATGGGGATTACAAGAGCAACAGAATTATGCATTAAGCAGGTTAGCAAAAGGAAAAGGAAGAGGAGACCATTATGGTTTTCCAAAGAGGGATAAAGAAAGTGAAAGCCAAAAGATTGCATTCAGGCAATACAAAAGACACAGGCAGAAGGGATAGGAGAAGTACCAGGAGAAGCAAAGGGAGGCAGGGAGGTCAGTAAGGAAGCCAAAGCTCAGACAGAAGAACACATTGCAAAATCAGTGGGTAGAGGGGACAAAACCTTTTACAGGTACATAAGTGAAAAAAGAAAGACAAAGGGAGGGATAGTGAGACTGAAGGGGGAGGATGGGGGCTGTGTGGAGGAGGACAACAGTAAAGCTGACATATTGAACAGGTATTTCTGCTCAGTCTTTACTGAGGAAGAGGAGGGTAATGGGTCTGAGGGGAGTACAAGGGGTGAGAATGGTGCAGAAATGGACACAAGTCCCTTTACACGATAAAGGGTCCTGAAGGAACTGGAAGTAATAAGAGTTGATAAAGCAATGGGGCCAGATGGGGTGCACCCCAGGGTCCTTAAAGAACTAAGAGAGGTGGTGGCTGAACTCTCTGGCTATCCTGTTTAGCCGATCACTGGAAACAGGGAGGTACCCAAAGACTGGAGGACAGCAGATGTAGTCCCCTTATACAAAAGTGGGAACAAAGAGAGCAGGGAACTACAGACCAGTCAGCCTCACCTCGGTAGTGGGAAGATCATGGAAGCACTACTGAAGGAGATTGGTGGAACATCTGGTTGTCAATGGACTACAGGACCCAAGGCAGCATGGTTTCACCAGGGGAGGTCATGTCAGACCAACCTCATTGAATTTTTTGACTGGGTGACTAGGGAGGTGGATCAGGGGAGGGCAGTGGACATGGCCTATCTGGACTTCAGCAAGGCCTTTGACACTGTGCCACATAGAAGACTATTACACAAACTGGGGAATATGGGTGTGGGCAGGACAGTAGTGTGGTGGGTAGGTAACTGGCTGGGTGGCAGGACACAGAGGGTGGTGGTAAATGGCTGTCACTCCACAGAGGGAAGAGTGACCAGTGGGGTACCACAGGGATTAGTGCTGGGACCGGTCCTATTCAACATCTTCATCAGTGGCATTGCACAGGACCTAGAAGGCAGAATTTCACTGTTCGCTGATGACACAAAGCTCTGTAACACAGTAGACACACCAGAGGGTGTAGACAGAATGAGAAGGGACCTGCAGAAACTCGAAGAATGGTCAGGGGTTTGGCAGTTGAAATTCAATGCATGAAGTGCAAGATAATGCATATGGGGCACAAAAACCCTGGCACAATATATCAGTTGGGGGGTGAGGATATAGCATGCACCAAGCAGGAAAGGGATCTTGGGGTTATCATCTCTGATGACCTCAAGGTAGAAACAGTGTGACAAGGCAGCAGGTAAAGCAAATAGGATGCTGGGATGTATGGGCAGGGCATCACCAGCAGGAAAAGGAGGTCATAATTCCGCTATACAAGACACTAGTGAGGCCCCACCTGGAGTACAGTGTACAGTTCTGGAGACCATACCTACGTAAGGACATAGACAGGGTAGAGAAGGTTCAGAGGAGGGCAACAAAGATGGTGCATGGATTGCATCAGAAGTCCTATGAAGACAGGTTGAAGGAACTGAACATGTACTCCCTGGAGGAGAGGAGGGAGAGAGGGGATATGATAGAGACATACAAGTATCTCACAGGGAGGAACAGGGTGCAGGAATACACTATTTTAAGCGAAAAAGATGTTCCAGGACTAGAGGGCATGGGATGAAGTTGGAGGGAGGACGATTCAGAGGAAACATGAGGAAGAATTTCTTCACAGAATGGGTGGTGGACAAGTGGAACACCCTGCCAGAGGAAGTGGTGGGGGCTGAAACAATCACTGGATTTAAGAATGCATGGGAGAGACATAAAGGAATTCTGGAGGTCAGGGGTAAGGGGCAACAGACTTCTAGGAAAATATAAACTGAACTTACAAGCTCAAATGGGCAGACTGGGTGGGCCATAGGCCCTTATCTGCTGACACTATCTGTGTATCTATGTATTCTTCAAACTAGGGGGGAAATATGAATTAGCTAGGAAAATATTATCATGATTTTCAGTGGTAATGTCAATAACCAACCAATTAGAATAAGATGAAAAATATGTATTCCCTATAGACCAGTTAATCTTGGTATCTAATAGAACCATCAAGCCACCACTATGTCACCCTCATTGGTTTAATTTACACCCAGGAAGGGAAAATGTATTAAAACCTTAAAATTCTATATGTATACTAGAGTCAAGCCAAGTCTCCTGTGGTAAAATTACATCGAAAGATTTCAATAGGCAAAGCCAAGAGCCATCATCAGTTTTACCATTAACCCCTGCTATATTCCATGACAAAATATGAATGTCTTGAGGTTTCTCAATAGGTGGTCTGATATTTTTCTTCTCAATTCAATCAGATAACTCTATAGTTGAGCAATCTGTATCAGAACTATTCGATGAGCAAGACAAAATATCGTAATGGTTGTGACAGGACACATTTACAACATGATTACAGTCATAATGACAGTTTTGTTCACATGTACTCCCTTCCTCACATTTCTCCAATTCTGTTGTTTATCCTCTAACCACTTTGTTTCCTTCCTCAAATTACCATTTTGTATTCTGGAGAACCCTTCATTTCATACTCTACAACTACTGGCTTCTGTAAATATTTTAACTATAGACTGCCGCTGTTCATTTCCTATCTTTGGGGTTCATTGCACCTGCTGTTTGTTTTTTTATTTGGCGCCTGAATCTCTTTTTTATTTCCAGAGTGTCTTGTAGTTGTATCAAGATCAATGCCCATTTTTCCTATTTCATTTCTTGTGCTAAGGATCTCATTTCTAACAGCCTGCTGCTTAATCACTAAGCAGACATAACCTTTATCAGGTAGGGCTCTATATCTATATACTGAAACCAAATCTTCCCATGAGACCGTAGACTTCAGTTGACTTTTAATAATGTTATAAATAGCAATCTTCAAGAGGAAAGGTGTCTCTTTCTCTTAATCTTAGGTATCCCTTTAAAATATACCTTGTGAAGTTTCACATCTTGACCGTTCTCATCTCTTTCTTTCCCTTCCAGAGCACTTACATGATTATTTCAAATTTTAGGAGTTTCAGTTCTTATTACTGTCTTGACTTTCTGAGGTTTCTCAAGGGTGTACGGCATAGTTTGTATTCCTTTCTCTTTGTATTTTTTTATTTTTCTATCCTTCTTTACAATTATTCCTCCCTCCCTTGTTTCTCCATTTTAACTACAGCTTTGCTTGTGGCATCATGTTCTAACATGTCTTTATATTCCTTGTCAGCAACTTCTTCCATAATCTCTCTAATACTTTTCTTCCCTTCTCACTATACCAGTGTACACAAAGGGTCAGATATTCAAACTGTGCCAGGCTGTGGTGCAAGCCAGGGCGCAGCTCAACATGGCTGCACAAGAGCGTTGACTGGGCGATATTCAACTGAACTGCGCCATTGCTCCCCATCATTGAATATCGTACCCTGGCCACCCACAGTGTGCATGTTGCAGTGGCACTGCACCAGCGCAAGTGGCCAGAGTGGAGCAGGGGGATGCACTAGTGCAAGTTCCATTGCTCTAGGCACAACAACCGCGATATTCAAAAGTGCACATGCGAATGGGGCCATAATGTATACAAGGCGCAAATGGGGCCATTTGCATGTCATTATGGCCCCATTTGCATGTAGGTGCGCCAATCCCTGACGACTTGCGCCTGGCGCCCTGCCAGGCAGCAGCCGTCTGGGACCGAAGCCCCCTGCAGCGTGGCAATGTGCCCCACAGCCCGATCGCGGGCATTGGTTAAATATAAAAGATTCCAGTATCCCTGGCGGTCCAGTGGACCGCTGTCAGCCCGATCGCGGGCATGAGTAAAATAAGAGTCCAATATCCCTCGTGGTCCAGTGGACCGCTGTCTGCCCGATCGTGGGCTTAAGTAAAGAAATAAAAGATTCCTATATCCCTGGTGGTCCAGTGGACCCACCATCCTGCCCCCCCGGTCATATCTGGAATGTGTAGGACGGTACGGGCTGCATGCCCATTGGCTCATGCTGTGGACCAATGGGTGTACAGCCCTACTGACGGTGTCAGTCGGCGGGGAGGCAGGCGGGTGGGGTGCTGCCGCCCGCCACTGACCGGTGGGGGGTGGGGCGGGCGGTGGGGATCAGTGGGCGGGTGGGGGGTCCACTGGACCACCAGGGACATAGGAATCTTTTATTTCTTTACTTAAGCCAACGATCGGGGTGGCACTATTGCAGTGGAGCCAACTACCCTCCATTCCTCCCTGGAGGAGGAGATCTCCCTCCGGCATGCTCAGTCCTCATCCCCCCCCAACTGGCCCATGTTGATCCAGGCTTGTTTCCAAACCCAGGTTGCTGGTGCTGTAGCCTTACCAGAGTGCTGAAGGGCTGGCCTGTTTGTTCTAATTTAGATTGCCCCTGATCTCCTGACTTTTACAATACCCTTTTTTCCCCCCATTTTTTATTCACAAGGGTGTGGTGTGCATATATATGGAACTCCAAAAAACAAACAAGAGAGAAAGAAGTAAGTGTCTTAGCTGGGATTTGAACCCAGGCTGCCCAGAATTCTGTTCCAGTTCTGTTACCAGCTGTGCCACCGTGGCAACTGGAAACCTGCAATGGATTATCCAGGTTAAAATGAATGGAGATCATGGTCTCTGTAGTCTGAACACAGGATCTGGATTCAGAAACAGAGGTTTCCATATTAAATGGGCAATTAACATGGCAAACAATCCATTTCAGAGGTTCCCTGTTCAGATAATCAGGTATACGTAATAACAAGGCATGGATTTACCAGGTCTGAATGTACACAAATACTCCTTGTATTCTAATAGACACCAAATGTATTCTAAAATAGACTGGGTAGTGGGTACCTTTAGAATAATCGGTGATATTGATCAAATTACAAACATGGGTATACATTTAACAGATCATTCTCTGATAAAACTCTCAATAAAATTAAAAGATAATATTCACTCAAGACAATGGAAACAAGATCCATTATTATTATTATATGATTCTGAATTTATACAACACATAAAAAGGAGCTACATCTATTGAAGAAACTAGTAAAGAAACGGATTATTTTATTAATTTTTTTGTTTCATTATTTATTCAGCCTAACCTCCTTGGCTAGGCTGCTCCTATGAATCCCCTAGGTTCGGTCCGCTGTCAGCTCCCACACCGAGTGCTGTGCCCGAGCTACCACCTCCTTCCCTCTCCCTCTCTCAGGCCATGTTATGGACCCCCTTCATGGAAGGCCAAGGGGTTGGGGCCAGAGAGATTTGGAGCAGCCAGTGCGGTGCTGCAGGCAGTCCCTCATTCGCGCTAGAGGATTCAAACATTTTCTGTGCGGTGTCCCCCAACGATGCGGGTGTGCAGTGATACCAGGGCGCGGCATGCCCTTCCACATGTTGCACATTGGATGTCTACCCGTGCCGACCCCCATTACACCTGCGAGGTTGCGCTACCCCCAGCCACTGCCAGGAACCAGCACCTTCACAGGAGTCCCTCCCCACCCTCCACGGAGGAGGAGAGCAGTTCAGGGATGCTCGATCCTCCTCCCCCAAGTGACCCGAGTCTGCTCCCGAACCCAGGTCGAACCCAGGTGGCGTATCACGAGGTGTGGCGTCCAGAGCCTCAACCCTCAGCACCACTGGGCCAGCCTGATTCTTTTGTTTTATTTTATTCTTTGTTAACTGGGTAAGGCCCACTAGGCACAGGTGTCTGTTTTCAGGGGTGACCTGGGAGCACTGGGGAGGTTAAGTGACTTGCTCAGGAAGCACCCTACTCTTTCTCTAATGCATAACCTAGTAATGCATAAATGCATAAATAAATTTTTTTATTCACAAGGGTGTGATGTTCATATATATGGAACCTAAGCAAACAAAAGAGAGAAAGAAATATGCCTTAGCTGGGATTGGAATCTGGATCACCCATAATTCAATTCCAGTTTCGCTACCAGCTGTGCCACCAAGGCATCTGGAAACCTGTGACTCCCAGAAGTACCTTACTCTTTCTCTAATTCACAACCTGGTGCTGAACAGATTACATTTTTTTATTCACAAGGGTGCAGTGTACACACATGTATGGAACCTAAACAAACAGAAGAAAGAATGAAATAAGTACCTTAGCTGGAATTTGAACCCAGGCTACCTGAAATATAATTCCAGTTGTGCTACCAGTTGCGCCACCTAGGTAATTGGAAACTGGGATGTCCCGAGGCATCTTACTCTTTCTCTAATTCACAACCTGGTGCTGTACAGATAATTACAGTTTCAATCACAGGGATGTGGTGTGCACGTTCATGGAACCCAAAGGTGTCAGCGTGGCTCAGTTGGTAGCACATCTGCCTCTGGACCAGAAGGTCATGGGTTCTCGTCCCACACTGGTATTGGACTTGCACCTAAAAATCGCTGGCATCCGAGTGCAGTATTGGGGGGTGCTGTACTGCTAGGGTGTGCCATCTTTCGTATGAGATGTTAAACAGAGGTCCCTTCTGCCCATCCTGGTGTTGTCCTGGTGGGTGTCCAGGTGGAAGTAAAAGAACCCAGGGCACTCTTCGCAATAAGAGCAGGGAACATTCCCGGTGTCCTGGTCAACATTCCCCTTCCCATAAACCGGTTCATGCAATTCTCCAGGCTGTGTGTGGGTGATGATGTGCGATATGGCTGCCAGCACACATTCAGTCACTTCACTACTAGTCTAGCATTGCTTGTAAAGCTCTTTGGAATACTGTGTATGAAAAGCGCTATATAAATACTGATTATTCTTCTTCTTCAAACAGAAGAGAGTAAGAAATAAGTGCCTTAACTGGGATTTGAACCCAGGCTGCCTCCCCCCCCCCCCATTTTGAGTCAGCTTTAGAATTTTTTTTTTTTACATCTGTAATAAATAAAAGGAACGCTACTTGTAATATTGCTATCCTCAGCTTTTGATCAGTAATCTCTGCTGTTGCTGTACACCTATTGTCCCATAAGACCAGGGAGCAGTGTCTGCTGCACACTAATTCCTTATAATCACAAGAAAAGTGACTTTAAACAACAGGTGTTTAAAAACGACATCAAATACTGATGAAAACCTGGACATATTAAAAGGAGCACTTTTTTTATTATTTCAAATGCACAAAAAGTGCTAAAGCAGACTCAAAATGGGGAAAAAAGGGTACTGTACAATACAGGAGGTAAGGGGCAATCTAAGCTAAAGTAAGTATTGGTCAAAATTGTTACTGCTAACAAGAGCCACTGCTTTAAAGGGAAACACTGACATACAATGGCTGACTTAGTGTGGAAACCAATGAAAAGTTCTTTCAAACGAGGTATTGGGCTCATCTGTAGCTGGAATTACTCCAGAGATATAGAAGACCAAGTCTGTTCCACAGTAATACCACGTTGCAGCCATTTTTAGAACAGTGTGATGTCATCGAGGAACAAGCTGAACCTAACCAGGACAGTCGAGCACAGCCTGTTACTCAATGACATCACAATGTTCTATAAATGGCTGCAATATATTAATACTATATAGAGAATAATGGATGGGGAAGGGGTTGACATGAGAATTTAATGCACTCCCGAGTTGTGGGATGCTACATAAACCCCAAGGGAAGCCGAGGGTTTATCAAGCATCTCATGGCAGTATGTAAATCTCATATAGCACCCTCCCCATCTTTTATTTTTTATAACAACAGGCCAGCAATTTTTCTCCAGCAGTTTGTGAGTCTGTTTGGCCCCACCCACATACAGAATGTTGGCCAATGAGGCAGCAGCATAGTTTGACTGGCATGGCTCATGAATGTCATAACAACCAGCTGGTTGTTATGGAAAACATCAACCTGGTCAGTACATTGAGAGAAATTGCTGACCAGTTATTATATAGCATTAATATTAAGCAGATTCAAACATGGTTCCATGTCAAAATGGCAAAAACAGAATGGTGACTTGCCTAACAATGAGTACATTTCGCCGAATCCAAGATACGCTATACAGCCACCACAGCAAGCCCCATTACAGCGACGGCACTACACTACCAAGACAACATAAACTAACATTTAATCCCCGCACACCCCATATTAATATAACCAACTCTGGGGGGCAGACACTAGGGGAAAGGGGAATACACAGGAGGGGGGCTACTGCCGCTGGGGCACCACAGTTGGGGGAACCAGGGGACAGAATACAAAAAAAAGACCCTAACAGCCATCACAAGTCACAGAAACGTATACCTGCGGGCAGTCCCAAACTCGGGACCTTCGGCATTCCAAGCGGTGGCTGTATCCACCACTCCAGACGACTGGCTCGGCAGCAGCAGGCTTCATTTCCATATTTAACCCACATGACTACACCCTCCCTTGTCATTCACCCTCGCTGTTCCATCGCTCTACACTGACTATTCCCTTCCCTCGCTAAGTTCTCACAGTAGCTATTCCATCAGGTGCACAAATTGAGTCAACCCAGTTTGGGGACAGAAATAAATGGATCAGTAGATTAAATTTTGGTGGAAAGTTACTGCATCCCTGACCATATGGGAATTTGCTTAGAAAATGTTGGTCTGGCTCTTCTGCCTCCCATCAGCGATGAAACTTTATGGAACAACACATACTGGCGAATAGTAGAGATGGTGCAATAAACCCAGTACCCATGCACACATTTTGTTTGAACAGTCAAAATAGTATCTAGATATTGAGGGCACAGTCATGCTGATGTCCAGAAAATTCTGGGAATAGCTTATACTCCCTGTCATTCACAGGTATGATTATTGATCTGCCAGCAGTAGGATGACTGCCGGTAAAACTTTACAAACATCTGCACACAAATGTATCACCTCATTATGACTCTCTGACGTTTATTTATTTTTTTTGCAATTATATTTTTATTGGAATGTCCTGTGCATCCAGTCACAGTGCAGAAAAATGCAGTTCGGTACGTTCACAACGGGTAGGGAGAACATTTGAGGTACTATCATGTCACAGACAGAAGTACATTAGAGAGCATGGAATGCCACACGGCCCAGGATATGGAGAAATATTTCCAGCTTAGAGCTTCTAATGTTGTTAGTTACGGCACAATTACCCTGAAAAGTGGGGGATATCCAAGAGGGGAGGGACTAGTGTCAATCAAGGCTGACTTTATTGACCAGTGGTACTCCTCTCTCTAAGGTTTCACCACAGTATGACACTAGATTAATAAAAATGAGGGACAGTCGGGTGACAGAAAGGATCACAGCAGAGGTGAATGAGAGAAGAGAAGCATGTTTTTTACTTTTGTTCATCTGAATTTTTAGCCCATCTCCTGTAGGGGGACACAGTGTATCTTAGAAGGAGCTTTCAGACTGTCATGAGTGCACTATTTGTATTTTACTCATTGGCTTTGCTTTATGTAGGAGTACTATTCGCTCCTGTTGTGATCAGTCCTCAGTAATGTATTCAACTTCTTTTGAATAAAGCAGAGTTTAAAAAAAAAATGCTACATTGGTATTACCAAGTGTAGCATTTTTTGTGCATCTGTGCAAAAAAGGAAATACTGTATTGCCTGTGCACAGAAAATGCAGAAAATAGCATTTTCACCGGTGCACGGATTTCGCCCCACACCAGCAAATTGTGCACTGGAGCTTAGTCCGTGGACCATGTCAGGCCGTATGGTAATAGTGGCACTTCTCTTTTCACATGGAGACAGTATAGTGTAGTGGTTACAAGCACTGAGCTGCAAACCTGGAGAACTAGGTTTGAATCTCACAGCTACCACTTGCATACTGTGTGACCATGAGCAAGTCACATAACGTCCCTGTGCTCTCAGGATACACTTGGATACAGCCAAAAATTGTATTAAAAAAGAAAGAAAAAATTCTGAAAATGAAATTCTGGTCAAGTCTAACAGAATGTTTTTCTATCTATCCATCTATCAACAGCAGTATCTATCTATCAGTCTTATCTATCTTATCTGTCTGTCTCTTATCTATCTATCTATCTATCTATCTATCTATCTATCTATCTATCTATCTATCTGTCTGTCTATCTGTCTGTCTTTATTTATTAAAGTTTCAGATTAATACCTTTGAGCTGAAGAGCTCTTGTACAAAGGTTCCAAGTCAGAAAATTCAGGACAGTACATTGGTTACAAACAGTTTCAGGTAGATTAGACAGTAAGTACAGTACAGGTTACGTGGCAAATTCAGTTTCAGAAGTGCTGGGGAGAAAAACAGCAGCACTCCATGAGTGTGGTACAGTGTTATAGCAGGTATAGTAGACGTATATCTAGTGACATTATCGATCTATATATCGACAGTATCTATCGATCTATCAACAGTATCTATATGTCTACAGACGGCATCTGTCTGTCTATCGACAGTATCTATTGACGTTATCTATCTACAGACAGTATCTATCTATAGGGGTGGACTCGCATCCATACAGATAAATCATTTTTCTCACTGCAAAACAGTGAGCAGTGAGATAAATGCATTTATCTCAACAGCTGTATTTATCTCAATAGTTGCCATGTCATCACCCCACCCCACCCCGCCTGCCCAGCCAACACTGGTTACGCAGAGCTTATAACCAGCCTAACCGACCACCAGCTACTGCACAAAAATGCAACTCTAGCAAATACACGCAGCCTGCCGCATCGTAAAGATTTGTTTCTTAAACAATTTTAATACATGGATATGCAATTTAATACCTTAGTAAAGCATATAAAAAATCTCGGTAATACTACCGGAAACAAAGTGATAATGTAGCAGTTCAACATTGATAATACCATCCTACGTAAGTGATAATACTATCGCTCAGGTCCTGAACAATGGTATTATCACCAACAGACAACAGCGCATGTGCTAGTCTGGCTTTCTACATCGTCCAAAGTGTGCCTTCCAACTGGCCACTTTTCCTGTGTGGGTGGACAGAACAGTTTCAGAAACATGGTGGCCAGTCTCTTCCTTATCAAGGGTGTTTCTCATCAAGAAACTTTCTCGTTTTTCTTTTAAAAATGGAAATATCTGGTTGATCCTGCATTCCCTGTTCCCCAAAACAAGAAAAGGTAGGACTGCCTACCAATTTTCCTATGCCATGCTGTGAGTGAGTGAGTGGGTGGGAGAGAACGAATGAGAGCACGATACAGTGTGGTGGTCAGCCAGGACTGAGACAGTTCTTAAGCAGCTGATAAAATGCTGAAAGAAATCTGATTCATATATTTAAAAAAATAATGGATAGGTCACTGGGCATTACCGATGACCTACCATCTCGAGGTTCTGGACACAAGAACCTCTCAAGCTTTGCTCTAGAGGTTCCTATGTGTCCAGAACCTCTCGATGGTATTACTCACCAGTAATGCCCAGTGATCTATCCATTATTCTCTCTTTAATTTCCTTTCAGCCTGTTTCTGTTTTAAAAGTGCATAATCCTGTCCCTTGCTTCTTCTCTACGCTCTACTTCCCTGCCCATAGGGCAGCCCTCTGGCACCTGCACGGCCACTTGCTACAGCCACCAGTCCAGGGTCTCTTCATGTCTACAGGTCATCCTCTTGATTCCAGCTCCTCTAAATGAGGCCTCAAATATTGAGTCACAAGTATAAATAAGGTTCAAGAGGGAAGCATTTTTCAGAAAAAAAGATGCTACAGAACAAAGGGACATGCCATGAAGCTGGAGGGGGTAGACTCCGTAGAAAGTTAAGGAAATACTTCTTCATAGAAAGAATGATGGATGCTTGGACCAGCCTTCCAGTGGAGGCAGTGGGGGCAAAAGTTGTGGTGGGATTCAAGAACGCATGGGATAGGCATAAAGGAGCCTTAGTCATTAGGGAAGGGAGGGCTAAGCCAGAGATCAAGTAGGGTCTACGGTATTACAGTAGGTAAGGAAAACGGGTAGACTGGGTAGGCTAAGCAGTCCTTATCTACTATCAAATTCTAAGTCTCACACAGAAATAAAAAAACTTGACTTTTTTTCTTTTCTTCAACTCCTGAGCCACACACCACCATTCTCACTTGATGCACACTTGTCTGTCCTTGTGGCAAACAACCACTGCCGTTTCTTTTGCACCAAATAAAATTTAAAAAACTATGGTGGTCACTTTTCCGAAATTGTCAAAATAAATAAAATCATGCCTAAAAACAAACACAGTATAGGAACTATAATCCATTATGTCTTCTCGCTACGAGCCACCACCATTTTTTCCCTGTAAGTATTCATAAAAGAAACCTCGCCACCAATGAACACACACATCGGGTGCATCAGAACATTAGAGCTTTCATAGAAACCTCTTCTTAAAGCGGAGCTACACAAGACAAAGCACAATAAGTCCATTGAAATGTCTATAAAAACAATAAAAATATTTCTAACAAATACACCTCCACTGTCCAGACTGGTCCCTATTGCATAAACGAAATATGCAGTGGGATAAAGCCAGGTCACAGTCTGTGATAATTAAGTTCTTCAGTTTCAGAGACAAAGAGCAGGGCCGGCCCGGTGGTGCTGAGGGTTGAGGCGCTGGACGCCACACCTCGGTCCACGCCGGCAGCCCAGGTTCGGGAACGGAGGATTGACCGCCCAATGGCCTGCTCTCCTTCTCCAGGGAGAGATGGGGAGCTAGTCTCGCCCCTTACCACCACCACCTGGGGATCTTGGGTGGTACCAGCATGGTCGGGGACAACACAGGGGTTGACACTGGCAGAGGACAGGAGCAGACGCACGTCTCAGCATGTGTCAGACTCTTTGGTCCTCATTGCATGCTGACATTGAGGAGAATTAAGAAATGGAGGAAAAATCCCCCAGACAGTCCTAGGTGATGATCCCCACTCTGCTTCCAAGATGCAGAGAGGCAGACTCCGCTGTGTATGCACACTTCCCTGGTGTCCAAGGAGAGGTAAGAGGAAGCCTTCCCTGCCCTGCCCGGAGGGTTAACCAGGAGGTTGAAAGTAATCGGAGGCAGGCGTGCACTCTAGGGGCAGACTCCTTGGTGGATTGGAGAGTGGCAGACTTGGGGATCTGAGAGAAAAAGGAGGGTCTGGGGGCTGTAGGAGGATAAATAATAAGTAAAAAAAAAAAAAAAAAGACAAAGAGCAGATCCTGCGACTGACCTGGAGTAGTAAGCAGGTGGAGTACAATGGCACCTGATTTTCTTTGATCAGGATTACTCACCAGAAATTCTGCAGAAGAGGCTGGCATATGTGGGGGTCTTGCATATCCTGAAGGCCTGCCAGATTCACTTTCAGACACCATATCCTGCTTGTTTAAGTGTATTTTGGGACTCGGGCACAGTGATGTATACTTCCCCGGAAGAGGCACGGCTGGTGTTCACGGATCAAAGTTTCTTGGATGCAGCAGACTCCGCAGCAGAATCCACTCCGCAACCACTATGTTCAGTCTGAAAGCCAGGCAACTTACATCGATACCGAGCTTCAGGAAAACGTGTGGCACTGACAACTCTGGCGGACATTTTCAGTCTTCTTAAGAACTTTAGATCTACTGCTACTACAGAGGTACCATCATCAGAGGATTCTCCTACCTGAAATATGCCGGTAAGAGATTTCTATTTTGCTTAGCCATACTGCCAACTTCTCATTGTGAAGAAGAAAGCAATAGATGGGACTTTGATTTTTGAATATCAGTGGACTATGGACATATGAACTTTTTTCAGGCCCACAATTCTGAGTTAACTCCCTTAGTGACTGGGATTTGGTTTTGTGCTTCATTGCTTTAATATCTTTATACGTGCTGTAATAGGGACCTTTCAGGTTATTTTAAAGCACAGTTTATCTTACAGTTATCGGGAGATACTTTGGGCCTTGGAGATGCATTGTCAAGGCACCTGGTTGATTTAGATAGCTGATTTGAACTCTTATGCTCTTTTACTGGGAGATAAGAGCCAAAGTTCATATTTAAATATATATTTTCCAGTTGGATTCCCTATTTTTTGGCTCCTTTGACAGCATATTAGTATGTTTGTAAAGTCACTGTCTTTGGATTATTACTTTAGCAATTAAGGTGGTACACTTTGGCCGGGGACTTCGTACAACATTGCCATTAGTCCCAGGACATTAATTTTGGATCTATATGGCAGGGTTTTTTGCAACGAGGGTGGAGCAATTATTTCATCATGATTTACATCCACCTATTGTGGCTCCTGTCTAGTGGTCTGCCCTTTCTGGAGATGACGGGCCTTGCCTTTCTAAGCCGGCCATGGACAGACTGGAACCACAGCATGGGAGGCCTAACAGCGTTTGTTGTTCCTCACCCTCCCGACCATGCCCCATGGAATACCTGGGTTTTACAACAGTCAAGTAAAGGGCACATATATTTGCCCTTCTCCTTTAGAAGCCTTATAACTTTCTTTGTTATTGTTATATGCCTGTTCTGGTATATTACATTTGCTGTTTTTTTTGTTATATTTCACTGTTTCGGGTTACAATCTGGAGAGGTGCATGGTAAAAGGAATTACAGAGCTGGATGGGGTTATTCTGGGATTGTGTGGGGGGGGGCGGAGTGGGGAGGGAGGCTCTTTCAGAGATTTATGAAGATGAGCCAGAGGACTGAAGGGACCATCGACCGAGTTCACTTCGACATTAGACTGTCTTCCCAAATTATCAGAGAGGCGAATAGACTTATGGGAGACATATTCACTCTGATCTACTATGACTCCACCCCATAAAGTATTAATATATTCCCAAAATGTCAATGGCCAAAAGAATCCAGTGAAACAATATCAGGTCCTTTCTATGTTAAAAAAAAAAACAAAAAAAAAAAACACCATCCCGCTTTTACAAACATTAGACCCCCATGGAAAACTGGGGCCCAAAGGGCAGTTCAATCTTATTTTAAAGAAATGCAATGGGTGGATGCTTGACGTTTTATGTACCCTACAACTAGGGTGTACACCTATTACTCTTCGCTTCATAACACATACACGAGGATCGATTACTTCCATATCTTAAGCGAACACCGACATCTGATAACCGATTGTCAGCTATTTCCTTTCCTGCCCTCAGTCCATGCCTCTGTAACATTTACATTAGCTTGGGACACTGGCCAAACAAAGGCTTTATGGTGATTCAGTAACTGCTTGTTAAATATTCTGGCCTTTTGCACTCAGGTGACAGAATGGATCCAAAACATTATGCAGGATAACATTCATCCTGAAGTCGGGCCAGACTTACTTTGGGATACACTTAAGGTGGTCCTGAGGAGGAAAATTATTAAATTTGCTGCCAGTCATAAGAAAAATCAAGCTGCCCTGTTGATTGCATTGCAAACTCCGCTGAAGGTGCCACAGAACAGACATATTGGGGTGGGGGGAACGACACAGTTGCACCCCTGCTGGAAGCCACGCACCAGAAAGTGCAGACCTTACTGGATTTCAAAATGGAACAAGCCTTACAGTTTCTGAAGCAAAAGTATTATGAGGGGGGTGTCATGAGCCCCTGGTCCCCAAACCTCGGGCAGCCTGGTAGGACCTCCTGTTTACAGAGAGGATCCCCCTTTTTAAGAACTCGTGAGCAGGAGTAGGGGTTTCAGGGAGACTTCCCAACCTTTCTTTTCCCAGTGGGAGGGTGGAAACTGTAATTTCGAGTTCCCTTGACTCTGCACTACTTTCAGTATTTGAATCCCACCACGGCCACTGGCTGCGTCTTGCCTAAGTAGTTTTATATGACAGCTGAGCGGTACTATCTGTCAAGGCACACAGTCTTTTCAAAAACCTTCTGTTAAAATGTTAAATCACACAACCAGATCTCAGGCAGAGTTGATAAGAAAATCATAAAAGTTTACTTAAAAGCAATACAGAAATTTCTACAGTTTGGAAGAACTTTGAAATGCAGACAATATCAGAAGTAAAACTGCATGGTTTACAGAAAACACTAGATACTGTCATTCTAAACTATACCTTGTTTTGATGTTGGAGTCCAAACAGGATTTTAAATGTCCTTGTAGAGATGAGTCCTGAAGCAACAGTTGTGTAGGAAGTGTGTATTCCAAGTCAGTTCTCTGAAATGTCCCTTTTAAAAGTCTTCAGGTGCTTCCTTGGTGCAAAGTCTTGGTTTCCAAAATTCTGACTTAAAATTAGAATTTTTTTTTTATTTAGTTGTTTAACCAGGTATAGCACACTAAGCTGAAAGCTTTTTTACAGGAGCGACCTGGGAGCACAAGGAGGTTAAGTGACTTGCTCAGGGTCACACAGTATGCAAGTGGAAGCTGTGGGATTCAAACCCAGGTCTGGTCTGCTGGATGTCACCAAATTTGCAGCTCAGAGCCTTAGACCACTGCGCTATACTGCCTCTATTTTCTGTTCAATATGTGACAAGTCAAGCTTTCCACACACTCAGGTCGGGTTTTAAAGATTTTTTCCAGGCCTACACATATACTTCTGGTCTTCAGGGTATATGCTAGCTGGACAGGTGATCTGACCCCCAGCTAAACTGTTTATCAACTGCCCTTAGTTCAAAAAGCGTGTCTCATAAATATATGTTGGTCATTTTCAGGCCACACCCACTGTGTGATGGGGTACAACAGCTTACCTTTCCCTGTTGATGTCACTGTGGTTCCATGTCCGGTTTCATGTCAACCCCAGTGACATCTGGTCCATGGCATTTGGCTTGACCCCGACCCCTAGGTCACTACATTACCTTTCTGGTGTTATTGGAAGCTAGATACTCAGTTTTCTCTAAGAGTTGTGGTTTCTGGGCCCCATAAAACTGTCTCCCTTATCTGGAGATGTACCAGATCCACCCTAGCCATTAGAAAAACTAAGGCTATTTTTGTAATTTCATTATTGAAGCCTTTTAAAGAGACAGTGTCTTAATTCTAAAGTACATTACAGCATATACAATATGACCCACATAAATGGATATAGGCCTATCATGCGACAGGGAGCCCCCGGGCTACTCGCATATTGGCCCATTGCCTAAGGTAGCACATAACTAAAAGTACTATAACACAAGTCAAGTGCCCCACTTCAGGCAAATTATTACAATGCCTCTCCCAAATTTTAGAAGCCTTTCAATCTTTTTATCAAAAATTATACACCCTGGAGACATCACCCAACCACCAGGACATTGCTACTTATCTGCATAATCTGCAGTTACCTACATTAACTCCAAACCAAATAACTTTTCAAACAACATGAAGTCTTGCTATATTATGACATATGCAGTGAGTCCCAACCTTCGAACTGCTCCAGAGATGAAAGAGTTAACTTTCCATGCCAGGCATGGAACGCTGAGCCGAGCTCGGTTAAAACTCTGTCTGTTGTTCTTCAAACTTAAACCGTCAGATTCTTTACTCCGCCTCACTGAACAGTCGCTCCAGAGATTTCTCCTTCTGCGCGGTTCATTTTGTCAGTTAAAGTATTGTTTTTCTCGGTTTTCGACCGAATTTAAACCACAACCGGTCGGTTCAGACTCTGTGGTATTTGTGAGTACTAGATAGGTTTTACATTTATTTCTATTCTGTGTGGAACTTGTAAACGGTTATCGGTTCGGTTTGAACCGTTTAAGTTGTTTAAAAAAATCTTAATCTGTCTTTTAGAGTGTGGTTACCGGTTCTTATCGGTTCTAAAAAAAACAGATTTTATTACGTTTTTTTCCACGACCCGTGACACGGTTGGGAACCGATAAGAGGGTCTTACCTGGCGGATTGCCATAAACGGGTAAGTTTGGTTAGGCTGGCACTATGTCTGAGAAACCCAAAAGAAAAACCGGGCCCACTGGGTTTCAACACTGCAGTGTGTGTGGGGAAGTCTTTGCCAAGGCTGACCCCAAACCACCTGTGTTTATTGTCTGGGGTTTGACCACCTCAATGCAGACTGCCAGATTTGTAAAAGTTTTCCTGCAGCTACCCTGGAAAAGAGAGTTGGTAGGCTCAGAGAAAGGGAGGCCAAAAGGTCCGCTGAACTGGATGGCCAGCCCGGTTCGGTTCCAGCCGAACCGGAGGGAGTGCCCTCTGACCAGGGCGACACTTCCTCGGGCAAAAGGAGAGCCAACTCTGAGGAGCCAGGTCCAGCAAAAAGGACTAGAAAATCAGCCGGTGTGGAGCCAAAACATTCCTCTCCAACTGCTGAAGAAATAGCCAAAGCGATAAAAATTGTCCAGTCGCTTTCCCCGGTTCCGACCGAACCAGCACCATCTGGTAAGCGCCCGGTTCGGCTGGTTCCCCCGGTTCAAGAGTATGATTTAGAGGAGTATTATGAACTGGAGGGGGGGGAAAGGAGTATGAGGAGAGTGAATGTGGATTTGAAAGTCTGAATGTGCCCATTGACCCGGACGTCTCCCCAGACAGACCTTCAGGAGTGTCTCCTCCTAGGCTTTCTGAGTCCCCTTCTCATTTTATTTTTTATAAAAAAAGTGGCTGAAACCCTCCAGCTCCCTATGGAGGAAGCTGTAAATGATCAAGAGGAGCCTGACTATGTGGAAATGATGGATATCCCAGAGTCTAGGAGACTGCATAAATCTTTTGGGAAACAGACTTTTAAAATTTTAAAAGCTCCTCACACTATACCTCCTGTTGATAAGAGAATGGACAAGAGGTACACTTTGTCAGGCTCTGATATGGAGTTCCTCACACAACAATGCAGCCATGTTGGGGTATTGCAGGCTGCAGCCTGTGACAAGGCTGATATTCCCTTGGCTTCACATCCCCCGGATAAGGACTCCAGGAGGATTGATGCCATGGCAAAGAAACAGTACATGGCAGCATCCTTGGGACTCAGACAGGCAAATTATATGGCTTATGTTGCCAGATACCAGAAATCCAGATGGGATACTGTTATGGCTCTAGCAAAACAGGTCCTAGGCCAGCTGCCAAGGAGCTGGAGCAGGTGGCTGCTGATGGTATTGAGGCATCCAAGGTGCAATTCCATGCTGCAGTGTACTCTAATGATGTGTCATCAAGAGTCATGGCTACATCTGTGGCACTTCGCAGAATGGCTTGGCTCAGATGTACTAGCCTGTCACAGGATACCCAGACTAAGGCCATGGATTTTCCTGTTGTGGGTAATTCTCTGTTTGGGGAGCAGACAGAGAATTACATGAAGAAAATGGATGAGTATAGGACCACCTATAGGAGTGCACAGGCCAAGGAAAGGCAGGCCACTCCTCAAAGGCAGCCTTCCAGGGGCAGGGGCAGGCCTTTTCATAGGCCTTTTTACCAAGCCCAGGCCTCCTCTTCTGCCTATGCCCAGAGTGGGTTCTTTAGAGGGAGAGGCAGACGGGGTACAAGCAAGTCTGCTTCCACCCCTCAGCCCAAAGCCCCTGCCAAACAGGCACCCTGATGGGGTTGCCAGGGCCGATTCTCAGCTACCTGTAGGGGGCAGGCTGGCTTACTTTGTCCAGGACTGGAAGTCTCTGACATCAGACAAGTGGGTCCTGGAAGTAGTAAACCAGAGACTGGTTCTCAGCTTCAAAAAATTTCCAAAGATGAGAACCAGATCCTTTCCACCTGCAAATCCACCAGAGGCTCTTGCCTTAGAGGCAGAGGTCTCTTCCCTCCTAGCTCTCAGAGCTGTGGAAAGGGTTCCACTCCTACACCAGGGCAAAGGCTTGTACTCCAGGTACTTCCTTACCCCAAAAAAGACAGGAGAATGGCGGCCTATCCTGGATCTCGGATATTTAAACAAGCACCTTTTAAAACCAAAATTCAAAATGGTGACTCTGGGAATTATTCTACCCTCTCTAAGGCCAGGGGACTGGCTAGCATCCCTGGACCTCAAGGATGCCTACTTCCATATTCTCATCAGAAGCTCCCATCGAAAGTACCTCAGGTTCGACCTGCCCTCAGGCCATTACCAATTCAGAGCAATGCCCTTTGGCCTCACCTGTGCTCCAAGGGTATTCACAAAATGCCTGGCAGTAGCAGTTGCCTACCTAAGAAGGCAAAAAATTGCCATATTCCCTTACCTGGACGACTGGCTCATAGTAGGCCAGTCTCCAGACCAAGTCAAGTTACATCTACAGATAACTCAGCAACTGCTCACCTGTCTAGGTTTCCTTCTGAATCTTTCAAAGTCAGTTCTAGAGCCTGTCCAGCTCCTCACCTTCATAGGCGCAGAGCTGAACACAGAGAAGGCCAGAGCCTTCCTTCCTTTGGACAGGGCAAGGACCCTGGTCTCTCTGGTCTCCTCATTCACCCTGCAGGTCTCTCGACCAGCAAGGCACTTTCTACAGCTCCTGGAGCACATGGCTGCTTCTACAGCAGTAGTGCAGGGAGCAAGATTTCAGATGAGGGACATCCAGTTCCATTTGAGAGCCTTTTGGTCTCAAAGGAAAGACCCTCTAACCAAATTGATCCCAGTGACTCGAACCCTGATCCAGGCCCTACAGTGGTGGCAGGATCAGAGCAATCTGAGACAAGGGTTCCTTTGCCCTCAGTCTCACTTCTTAATCCTTACTACAGATGCATCCCTCTTGGGGTGGGGAGCTCACATGGGCGACCTCACTACCCAGGGATTGTGGTCCCCTCAGGAATCTCTGCTCCACAGCAATCTGTTGGAACTCAGAGCAGTTTTTCTAGCACTTCAAGCTTTTTCCAAATCTGTTCAGAACAAAGTTATACAGGTCAGAACAGACAACACCACCACAATGTGGTACATCAACAAGCAAGGGGGCACTCGGTCTACGGCCTTGTGCACCGAAGCAATGAAGTTGTGGTCTCTGGCTTACTCCCTGAACACCTCCCTTATGGCAGTTCACCTCCCAGGCAAGGACAATGTCCAGGCAGATGCTCTCAGCAGGATTTCCCAGGGCCATCATGAATGGTCACTGGACCCTCTGGTCTTGGAGGTGGTATTTGCCAGATGGGGCACCCTGCAGATGGATCTTTTTGCAGCCCCAGACAATCACCAACTTCCCCTTTTTTGCTGCAGGCCCCCAGTGTTGGGCTCAGTCCCTCTGGATGCCTTAGTTCTCAATTGGGAAGGGAAGTTTCTCTATGCTTTCCCCCTTCCCTCTCCTGTTCAAAGTGCTAGTCAAAATCAGATCTCAACCCTGCAAGATGATCCTGATTGCTCCAGACTGGGCCAGACAGCCCTGGTACCCACTCCTACTGTCCTTAGCAGTCCACCTTCCCCTGTGTCTTCCCAGGAATCACAACCTGTTAACCTGTGCTCAGGGGAGAGTTTGGTACCCAAACCTCAAATCTCTCATTCTCAAGGCCTGGCTCTTGAAGAGTTAGAGTTTGCTGATCTACACCTCTCCCAAGGTGTAATGGATATCCTGAAGGCTTCTAGGAAACCTTCCACCAGGGCTACGTATAATTCCAAATGGAAGAGGTTTTCCATATGGTGCTCTGGAAAGCATATTTCCCCAGATTCTGCTGATTTACCCACAGTCCTGGATTATATGGTCCACTTAAATACCTTGGGGCTGAGACCAGCTACCCTAAAAGTGCATCTGGCAGCTGTGTCTGCTTTTTTATCAGCAGGTAAGCCCTCTTCTCTTTCAGCTCATCCTGTATTCTCCAAGTTTTTCAAGGGATTGCTTCACACCAACCCTCCATTCAGGGACTCTGCCCCTGCCTGGGATCTTAATGTTTGCATTGCTCAGCTTATGCAACCCCTCTTTGAGCCTTTGTCTTCAGCAGAGCTTAAGTACTTGACATGGGAAACTGTGTTTCTGGTAGCCATCACTTCTGCCAGACGCATAAGTGAATTACAAGCCTTGTCAGTGGAGCCTGATTTTATCTCCTTTCATAGAGATAAGGTGGTCCTCAGGACTAACAGGAAGTTCTTGCCTAAGGTGGTTTCAGATTTCCACCTTAATCAATCTATATCTCTTCCAGTGTACTTCACTGACCATTCTGCCTCTGGAGAGAGGAGGCTGCACAGCTTAGATGTGAAGAGAGCCCTTAGATCTTACTTCGAGATACAGCTCTTACAGCAGGCAACACCATTAGGACTGAAGCCGGCAGGCGTCAGGACCCCACGGAAATCTTCTAGCTAGCAGTCTTCATCGGGGACCGCCTCCGATGTCAGTCCTGCCCCCGACGTCGGACGTAGTACATAAGGAGGCGGTCCCGCCAGATTCCCCAGTTCTTTCCCGCCGTCGACTTGCATGTCTCAACCCTTCGGCTCGTTTCTAGCGCGCGCCACCCAGTTAAGTTCTTCCTTTAGGAAAAAGTTTGCTTCTTCGGCTCAGTTGCTGTCTGATGTCCTCTCCAACCTCTGTTGAAGGCCATCCTTCGAAGTGCGCCTGTGGGAAGCAAATCCCATTCAAAGATCCATATTCAGTTTGCGTCTGGTACCTAGGCCCAGACCATGACACTCAGGCCTGCTCCTTCTGCCAGGGGTTCAACAGCCGGACCCGGATCCGTCACCAGAAGGCCCTTCAGGCGTTCCTGCTCGAGGAGAAGATTAAAGCCATGGACACAGACTCAAAGGGGGAATCTTCCGACAAGGCCCAGAGACATCTTGAGAAGCATAGGGAGAGAGTGAGATCCAGGTCCCCGTCTAGGGCCTCTGACTCCAATAGCTCCGGCTCCGGTCCGACCGCTCCCCTTCCCGGGCCCGTTCTCAGCCTCCCCCTGCAGCGGTGAAGACCCCTCCGGATTCCTCTTCTCTTTCTCAGGCCAAGACCTCCAGACCTTCTTCGTCATCAGCTTCTAAGGCCCTGTTGAGGTCGGGGGACCGCCATCACCATCACAAGTCTGGTTCCCACCATTCGGAACCCGATGCCAGGTCAGTCTCTTTGCCTCCTCCTCCTCCCCAGCAGAAGACCAAAGAGCTGACTTCCCTGAAGAGATCGTCGGACCCGACGCCGGCTCACCCGACGTTGGCCGAACACCATCGGTCCCGAGAACCATCGACCGCCAGACACCCGTCACCGGTTAGACCTTCGCCTTCTTGGACGCCGGCCGTGGGACCGATGTCCGTATCCACTGAGAAGAGGACCCCGACACCTCCCACCGACGTCGGTCAGGAGGCGATCACGGAAGAGGAGCTGACCCAGCCCGAGGACCAGACGGGCGAACCCGGTCCTGTCGCCCTCCCCAGAGAACTCTCGCCAGAACCTGAGACCCCTGGGGAGCCGACGCCGGAACCCGATGACCGACCATCGGCGCCCGGTCCGTCGTCGGGCCTCAGCATATCCGAGGTCAAGGAGTTGTTTACCTACTGGTGGGACACCATAAAAAGGGATATGGTTTCCACACCTCCTCCTCCACCCGCGACTCCATCGGCTCCCGCACCCCCTACTCCACCCAGGGTTGCGGGCCGAGTACCTTCCCCCCAGGAGCCTACGGATCCTCCTAGGGGCAGACCAGAAAAAAGGAGACCTCCGTCCAGATCTTCTTCAGGGTCACCCAGCCCCAAGAGACCCAGAAGACGTCGTCGTTCGCCTTCGACGGAGGACACGGGATCGGACTTCTTGGATGAATCCAGATCCCTGTCTCCAATCAACATCCCTTCTCCAGACCCATATGAGCTCCCAAGGTCTCCTCCGGATGCCCCATCATTCTCAGAGGTCATGAGGCATATTCAGGAGAACATGGGCTGGGACGCCGAGAGGTTACGCCTCGCCAGGTATCTTCGGCAAAAAGATCCAAAGCCTGTGGTGGTGCCACCCTTGGTGGACACTTTCATGGATGTCACCAAGGCAGCATGGAAATGTCCACACTCACTCCCGGCGATGCCGAAGAAAGCTGACCACCTGTACAAGGCCCCTAAGGAGGACCAGTACTTGGCTTCAGACCCTCTGGCCAATTCTCTGGTCATTACAGCCTCTCATGACCGGTCCCAGAGACCGCAACATTTGAGCACCCTGCCACCGGACCCGGAGTCCAAACAGCTGGACGCTATGGGCAGGTGCACGTATGCCTCCGCTATTTGCACCATCAGATCCCTCAACTACTTGATCCACATGGTACAGTTCCAAAACGCCTTGTGGGAGCAGGGACTGGATCTGGCAGAAAAGATGCCAGAAGGTGAGCAGAAAGAGGAGATGCTGCAACTCCTTCGTACGGGTTCGGACGTGGGAACCCAGGTGCAGCGAGCCGCGTACGATTCTGCGGACTCCTCAGCCAGAGCGGCAGTTTCAGGCGTATGCCTTCGGAGACACTCATGGCTCTGTGTCTCCGGATTCACCCCGGACGTCCAGAAGAACAACCTGGACGCCTCTTTTGATGGAGAAGTTCTTTTTGGTGAATCCTCGGAGAAGGTCCTCACCAAACTTCAAGAGGCCGGGGAGGCGGTGAGGTCTGTCCAGGCCATGTACAGACCCAAGCTTAGTTCCTTTCGTAGGAACCAAAGCCGTTTTCGAGGCCGGATGCAGAGACAGCAGTCCCGCGCCGGCCCGCAACAGAGGGGCTCCTTCTCCCACAGAGCCCAGGGAAAGTCGTCCGTGGGCCGAAGCCAACGACCAGCTAAGTCGGCCCAGCCCGCTGTTCCCTCAGCCGCCACAGCATGACTCCTTCCCGGCCCCTGCCCCTCAGGATCAATGAGACACCAAGGTCGGGGGCCGCATTGCGGACCACCTGCCAGGGTGGCAGTCCATAACCACCGACAGGTGGGTCCTTCAGTTGGTCGAAAGAGGCCACTTTATAGAATTCGTGGACAAGCCACCCACAAGGCCTCCTCTGCTCTCCCGTTACTTGGGTCAGCACAGATTGCTCGTCAGGCAAGAGGTACTCACGCTCCTGCAAAAGGGAGCGGTGGAGTATGTTCCAGAGAACCAGATAGGATCTGGATACTATTCCCACTCCTTTCTGGTTCCGAAGAAAACAGGGGACCTCCGTCCAATCTTGGACCTCAGCGACCTCAACATGTCAGTTGCCTACAAACGTTTTTGCATGGTGACCCTCCAAGGACTCATTCCCATGCTGAAGAAGGACGCCTTCTTAACATCCCTGGACATGCAGGATGCCTACCTGCACATCCCAGTAGCTCAAGCACACAGGAGGTTCCTGCGCTTCGAGTTTCTCGGCCACCACTTTCAGTTCCGGGCTCTTCCCATTCGGACTGTCTTCAGCCCCCAGGGTCTTTACCAAGTGCATGGCAGTCGTGGCAGTGTCTTTAAGGCAGACAGGGCCACTATGTGTTCCCGTACCCGGACTACTGGCTTCTCATGGCCGCCTCAAAGAGGCGGCTGTTGCTGGCTATTCAGAGCACCCAGGATCTGTTCCAGTCTCTGGGCATCCTTATCAACTATGAGAGTCTCTCCTTGTACTGTCCCAGAAGCTGCAGTTCATAGGCGCAGTTCTGGACACCGTCAAGGGAAAGCATTTCTTCCTGACGATAGAGCAGAACACATCAGATCCCTCATCAGGGATCTCTCGGCGAAAAGACTGTCCCCGCCAGGTTGGTCCTTCGCTTGCTCGGCACATGGCTGCGGCCATTCCAACCGTCCCTTTGGCAAGGCTCCACATGCGGGTAACTCAGTGGATGCTCAAGGTGCAGTGGGACCAAAGGCAAGACCACATGCAGCATCCGGTCAGAATCATGACCGCCGTGATTCGAGACTGGCAATGGTAGCTAGAGCCAGGGACACTTTCTCCGGGTGTCCCATTTACAGCGCTGTCCCCGGAGGCAATTCTCTCCATGGACACCTCAGGGCTGGGGTGGGGAGCACACCTGAACGGGGTGAGTTCCCTGGGAACATGGACCCCTCAGGAAGCCAACCTCCACATTGACGTGCTGGAGATGAGGGTGGTCCTCTATGCCCTGCAGGCCTTTCAGTCAGAAATCCCTCCGAGTACTCTTCTGCTTCAGACAGACAACACGGCGGTGATGTATTACCTCAACAAACAAGGAGGCGCACACTCTTACCCCCTTTGCAGGGAAGCTATGAGTGTGTGGGATTGGGTAATCCGACACGGCGCAAGCCTGATTGCAGTTCACGTTCCCGGAGTGGACAACACAATCGCAGACGGCCTGAGTCATTCCCAGGCCAGAGTCCACAATGGGAACTTCTTCAGGAGGTAGCAGAGGATCTGTTTCTTCGATGGGGCACTCCAGAGTTGGACTTGTTCGCTTCCCCATCCAACGCAAAACTGCCCAATTTTTGCTCGCTAGATCCAGGGCCTGGTGTTTTCTGGCGAGACGCGTTGTCCCTCTCCTGGGTGGACAGATTCCTCTACGCTTTCCCTCCCTTCCCGTTGATCCAGAGAGTTCTTCTCAAACTGCGCAGGGAGCATGCAACAATGATCCTGGTGGCGCCTTTCTGGCCCAGACAGATCTGGTTCCCCATGCTGACGCAGCTGTCCCGGGAACCTCCAGTTCCGTTGCCTTTCAGCTCCCATCTACTGTCTCAGGAGGAGAGTTCACTGGTCCACCCGGACTTGCGCTCACTGAACCTGCATGCATGGCTCCTAGAGACATAGCCATTATGTGACACGGGGTCTCGCAAGAGGTGACAGAAATCCTTTCCGCGGCCAGAAAGCCGGCAACACATGCGACGTACGCCATGAAATGGCACCTTTTTTGTTTGTGGTCGCAGGCACGCGACCTTTCCCCTTTAGGATGCCCGGTGAAAGTGGTGCTTGAATACCTGCTTTTTCAATCCCATTCGGGTCTTGCCTACTCCTCTATTAAAGTGCACCTCTGCAAGATTTCGGCATACCACTTCCGGGGGGACAACGCACAGTGGCACAGCTTGATGCCTCTCGAGACTTCCTGAGAGGGGTGTTACACCTTAGGCCTCCCATCAAGGATCCCGTTCCTCCTTGGGACTTACTTTTCATCCTGGAACAACTCACGCTTCCCCCCTTTGAACCTGCCGCGGATTGCGAGCTGCGTTTTCTGTCATGGAAAACGTTGTTTTTAGTTGCTGTCACATCAGCAAGGAGAGTTTCCGAGCTCTGTGCTCTCATGTGTAAGGAGCCTTATTTAATTTTCCACCAGGACAGAGTGTCTCTGAGGACGAATCCTAAATTCCTGCCTAAGGTGGTCTCTGCCCTCACTCTCAACCAGGACATCGATCTGCCTGTATATTTTCCCAAGTACTCTAATAGAGGAGAGGCGTTGCTTCACACCCTGGATGTTCATCGCTCCTTAAGGTACTACCTGAGCAAAACTAAACAGCTTCACAAGTCGGAGCAACTATTCGTTTCCTTCGCTGAGAGGATGCTGGGCCTACCAGTCTCAAAGCAGACCCTTTCTCGCTGGCTTGTCCAGTGTATTTCATTTTGCTATAACAGCAAACAGAAGCCCCTCCCGGGCACAGTCCGGGGCCACTCGACAAGGGGGTGGTACCTCTTTTGCAGCACTGCGCAATGTCTCCACCTCGGCCATCTGTGCCGCAGCTACTTGGAGCTCTGTGCACACATTTATTAGGCACTATAGCCTGAATATTGCATCATGGCGGAGAGCCGGTTTCGGCCTGGCCGTTCTACAGGGTCTCCTGTCCTAGAGTCAGGACTTGTTCAAGATCTCTCCTAATTTCCTTCTCCCAGAATGCTTACAAGCGCTACTGCTTGGGAATCAGTCCTAATGGTGTTGCCTGCTGTATCTTGAAGTAAGATAGTACAGTTACGTAAGAACATACCGTAACAGTAGATCTTCGAGAACAGCTCTTGCAGCAGGTACCTTCCCACCCACCATTCCCCCTTGGAGGAGGTATGGCCTACCAGGCCTTGGCAGGAGCTCAAGTTCCTTTCTTCTGATGGCGGATCCTTGGTCTCCCCTTCTGATGTCATCCTGCGGCCGGGAGTCTCCGGCGGGAGAACTGGGGAATCTGGCGGGACCGCCTCCTTATGTACTACGTCTGACGTCGGAGGCGGGACCGACGTCGGAGGCGGTCCCCGCTGAAGACTGCTAGCTAGAAGATTTCCGTGGGGTCCTGACGCCTGCCGGCTTCAGTCCTAATGGTGTTACCTGCTGCAAGAGCTGTTCTCGAAGATCTACTGTTACGGTAAGTTCTTACGTAACTGTACTTTACTACATAGAGCGTACCAAGGGTCACAGGTTTGACTCCCTCCAACTGTTCCTCACTTATGGTGAGGTTGGTAAAGGGAAACCTGCCACTAAAAGATCCATTGCCAGGTGGATTGTCTCTTGTATCCAATTTTGCTATGAAAAACTGGGTGAGGTTCCTCCCTCAGGCCTGAGGGCTCACTCTACCAGAGGTACAGCTGCTTCCTGGCTGCTGCCAGGGACATCCCTATTCTAGAGATATGTCAAGCAGCTACCTGAAAACAGTTCACACTTTTACTACATTACCTGGGCACTAGGCTAGGAGTGATGCTCGGTTTGGCACAGCTGTGCTTCAGAGCCTATTTCCTAAGTAGGTTCTGTCCCTCCTCCATGGAGGTACTGCTGTGTAGTCTGCATATGTCATAATATAGCAAGACTTCATGTTGTTTGAAGAAAAAATTACTCACCTTAGTAATGTTGTTTCTTCTAATGGAGTCTTGCTATATTATGACCTCCCTCCCTCCCTGCCTGCCCCTCTCAGAACCTTTGTTTTTGGGATGTGGGTGGGCAGTGCAGTGTTGGCACTTAGTAGATGCCCACCTTGTTGTTTTCACCCCTCCTTTTTTGGGGTGACTTGGTGTTGTGTTTTCATTGTTTGGGTCTCCTGACTTGAGTCTTTGTTTTGGGACCAAAGAATGTGTTCTTATGTTTAGTAGCCAGTTGGCTAGTGTAGGTTTACAGCTTCCACACAGGACCTCAGTGAGTTTAGGCTCATAAAGATCTGCGGTTTGAGTTTGAAGAACAACAGACAGAGTTTTAACCGAGCTGGCGCTCTGCGTTCCATGCCTGGCATGGAAAGTTAACTCTTTCACCTCCGGAGCAGTTTGAAGGTTGGGACTCACTGCATATGTCATAATATAGCAAGACTCCATTAGAAGAAACAGCATTACTTAGGTAAGTAATTTTTCCTTTTGGATGCTCTGATATCTTCACTAAATACCACCAACAGCTTAATCTGGTTCAAAGTAAGTTAGCATTCATCTGTATCCCCCTCCTCTGGGTCGTGCCTGAAAATAGGCAGAATTTGTCTAGTGCACTTACCCGGTCAACAAAAACTAAATAAATATCTTATGCAGAATTGGATCAAGCGGTAACTGCTCTTAAATCGGGCAAGGCACCGAGCCCCAATGGATACACCAGGGAGTTTTATAAGGCCTTTAAAGATCTTTTGCTGCCACATTTGCATTCAGTGTGCCAGAAATTATTGAAAGTGAAGTCACTTCCTCCCTCTTCATGATATGCCACAATTTCTAACATACCGAAACAGGGGAAAGACACTATGCAGTGTGCTCTTCATATAGGCTGGTCTCGGTCCTCAGTATTGATTGCAAACTGTTTACAACAGTAATGGTGAAACGATTGGAGGGGATTTTACCCGGTGTTAAAGACGAAGACCAATGTGGCTTTATAAAAGCTAGGCAGATTCAGGAGAACATCAAGAGAACTCTCCATATTTTGCATCACACCGCCCAGTCAAAGAGACCAAGTGGTGTGGTCCTTTTTAATCACCACTTTGAAACGGATGGGCTTCCCTGAACAATTTGGCACTCTATGATCGTCCTATGGCCTATATTAAAATGAATGTCTCCATATCCACACTGGTGCATTGCTCCGTGGCACCCGGTAGGGGTGCCCTCTGTCACCCCTGCTGTTTGCCATTTACCTGGAACCTCTGGCACAAATGATTCACCAGACTCTGGGGTTGGAGGGGCTGGAACTTGGGGGTAAGCAGCAAAAGCTGGCTTTATACGCCAATGACCTCTTGATATATCTGGTGTCCCTGGAGCAATCTCTTCCTCCATTATGGCAGATTCTTACAAATTTTTGCTCACTGGTGGACTATAAAATTAACACAGTGAAAGCTGAGGTGCTGCAGTTGAACTATATACCCTCCCCTGGTGATTCGGAGAACTTTTCCTTTTTGGTGGGGTTTATCCTCCTTGAAGTATTTAGGAATATATTTGACGGGAGACCCCTCTAAACTTTACGTTTACAATTATGAACCCCTTCCTCAGCAACTGACCATTGATTTGGAAAGATGGAGAGTTTTGCCCCTCCCTTTAATTTGGCATATGGGAATACCATTAGAATGAATTTGTTACCCAGATTTTTGTATTTGGCGCAAACTCTTCCCATTATGATCCCAGAGAAGTTTTTTTCAGGAACTTAATACAAAAATCTCCTGTTATATTTGAGACCTCCAGCATCCCAGAGTGCATATGGCTCACTTGCAACTTCCTAAAAGGATGGGGGTATGGCTTTACCAAACATGCAAAACTGTTTTTGAGCATCTCAACTGCGCACCTCCTTTCTCTGGTTGAACCACCAGCATAGTGCACACTGGAAAACTGTGGAGATACAGGAAGAGGACCGGCACCATTTAAACTGCATCCTGTTTGCCCATCTTATGCCTCCTGTGAGTGAAATAACCTCCAACCCGTTTACAACTACCACATTGGGATGCTGGTGGACTTGTCTGTCCTCTAAACTTCTCAGAGATGTGAGAGCCCTTTTATACTCTACCTTATGTGACAGACTTCCTCCCAGCTCACCTAGACACAGGCTTTTGACACTGGGAAAGTACAGTTATGTAAGAAATAGGCCCATTTCCAGTCTCAGTCACGACATCGGAGCCCTTCTCTGTCCTCATGCAGGGTTTCTGGTGAGCAGTTTCATCACTGGGCCGCACTTATGGAGTGGTGGGTACAGTGTCTGTCTCATTTGTCCCTTCTGGTGGACCCGGTTCTGGGGCCTTCAGGCCTGGGAGCTGCTGGTCCACGGTCGGGACCTTTGGGACAGAAATTACAGTTACGTAAGAACTTACCATAACAGTAGATCTTTGAGAGCAGCTCTTGCAGCTGTGTAAACAAACTAAATATGCCTCACTGAGACAGTGAGGCTACACACTATACAGGTTCCTGGTTGGTAATTCTCAGTAATTCAATAAAGCCACCACACTGTATTCTTTGCCAAATTAGCTGTGATTTATTAGTATAGTATCAAAAAGACTAGCCAGAAAACTCCTATTTTAACAATAAGAATGCATCCTGACAGAATTAATAGTCCTAATTTGCAAAAAGAAATACAGTCTAACATTATTTCTGGGCATCAGATAGCCCACTGCTATCCGGGTATTTCCAATACAATTTAAATCTATACAGTCAATGGGGCAGTCCCATTGGGGCATTTTTAACATACACTCTAAACAGCTAGTAATATTTGTATTACAGGGCTACAGGTTTTCAGAGAAAATTAAGATATTACCCCTTTTCCTCTGGGTCTTTCCAACATCTACAGATGGCTTGGTCGTAAGCTCTTTTCTTCTCGGAGAGACACTGAACATATGATTTAGATCCTGTACTTATATCAACATTGTTTACAACAAAGATGCGTGGTTGGAATTTTCCAAAAATCATTACAGCAGATTTTAGCCAAGACATTATGTCATCCAATAAATGATGAAATAGGAGTTTGAAAATAAATTGGTCATACGATACATCTGCCAATTTGTAGAGATAAGGGAGTTTCGTTCATCACCGTCCTTGGATGGAAAAACAAGTGGTTTCAAAAATAAATTGGTTATAAGATATATCTGTCAATTTGCAGAGATAAGGCAGTTTCGTTCATCATCCTTGGATGGAAAAACAAGTGGTTTGGCAATTTTATACTATCCAATTAACATGCTTAGGAGACAAAAAAATAATTAAGGGGGAATTTCACTTCATTAAAATAACTTGCTTAGAAATGCCAAACCTGTATTAAAAAATAATCTCATCATAGATAACTGCTAAAGCAAGCATAATAGGTTATTTCTTACTAACTTTCTGTAACACATATTTTTAAATATAAGCCATCATTAGATGGGAACTGAACTAGACAAGGCTAGTCACGTACACTCTGGTTCTCGCTCACATAGCTGCACCTTATTTTTGACCATGACCTTTTAAGTTACAGAAAAACTTATTTTTCACAAAGTGTTTCGGCTGAACATATCCAACTAATTTTGCTTATAGTATTTGTTTTAAACATTGCTTATAACCCTTGCACCCATCTTTCTACATCTTATGGTTACCAGTGCCATTTGCATAGTTTCAATAATTACCCCTTTTTTAAAACTCTTTTACACTTACATATTAACTTGCATAGTTGCATTATTTAGTTATCAGCTACTTGCAACCTTTTTTATCTTCTCAACCTTTTGGTTTACCAACTACACATTGGTGTTGCCCTTAATAAACTTATATAAGACCTTTGCCACTGTTCACATTCTGCAGTAGGTTACACCATTAGGACTGAAGCCAACAGGCAGCAGGACCCCACAGAAAACTTCTAGCTAGCTACATACAGCAGAGGACCTCCCCCGACACCGGCCCCACCCCCGTGTCACATACATCATAGAGGACCTTAGCATTCTCAGTTCTCCCACCGGAGACCCAACTAGGCGATGATGGATTCTGATGGGAGACTGAGGATCTGCTTCCAAAGGAAGACCAATAGAAACTATTGTGCAAAAGCAATTGACCTCCTGAGGGGAAGGTGGGTGGGAAGGTACCTGCTGCAAGAGCTGTTCTCGAAGATCTACTGCTCTTACTTCGAGAAACGGCTCTTGCAGCAGGTTACACCATTAGGACTGAAGCCGGCAGGTGTCAGGACCCCACGGAAACATTCTAGCTAGCAGTATCCAGCGGGGGACCACCCCCGACGTCGGCCCCTCCCCAACATCAGGCATCACATAAAAGGGGGAGGTTCCCCAGCATCTCCAGTTCTTTTCCCACCGTCGACTCGCCAGCATCGACCTCATGGACGCCTGCATCAATGCTACGATGCGCGAAATCTTTACAAAACCCATGTCTACTTCTCCAACTCCTTCTCTTGAAGGACACCCCTCAAAGTGCACCTGCGGCAAGCAGATCCCCTTCGCTGACCATCATTCGACTTGTGTGAGGTGCCTGGGTCCGGAACACGACACCCAGACCTGCTCCATCTGCCAACAATTTAATAGCAGGACGAGGATCCGTCCGCCAAAAGCCCTTCAGGGGTTCCTTCTTGAAGAGAAACTTCGCAAAATGGAAAAAGACCTTCCTCCAAAGGGGATTCTTCCCATAAGACCGGGAAGCACTGGGACAAGCACCGGGACTCGGGTAGGTCGGGATCCCCCAGCAGGGCCTCTGAATCCAGGGCCAGCTCCAGCTCTACGTGGTCCAACTGTTCTCCTTCCCAGGCCCGCTTCCAACCTCCCCCAGTTAAGGTAAGGTCTTCAGGGTTTTTTTCAGCCTCTTTGCACCCGCTTAAGACCCACTGGGTGCCCGACTCTTCTTCCAGGCCTGACTCTTCAGAGAAACATAGGAAGTCTTCCTCTAAATCTAGCGGGGCGTCAGGCCGACGCCGGGACACCGACGTCAGGTCTGTCTCCCAGCCTCCCAAGGCCCTGGAAAAGGAAGACCAAGGATCTGACGCCTCTTAAGCGGACATCACAGAATAAAAAGGTGCCTGACCCAATGCCCGAAAAATGGACTCCCAACCTGACAGCCGTTGTACCAACGCTGGGTGACACCAGACGTCAGTGGTCCTCGGCAGAGGAGGCTGCCGGATGACCAGATGGGCAGCATGGAGGACGCCGGATCACCCAGGGAGCCGTTGACAGATCCGGTGGTTCCCCAGGACCCGATGCCCAACCCCAGCAACAGACCCACACCGACGCCGGGCCGGTTGTCGGGCATGAACATTCAGGAGGTGAAGGAATTGTTCACCTTCTGGTGGGAGACCATCAAAAAGGACGTGGTCCCCAGTAAGCCTCTTCCACCTCCACCACCTACACCCCCTCCTCGGGAGGGTGAAGGCTCAAGACCCCCGACCCCTAAGGAGCCAACTCCACCTCCTAGGGGCAGATCTAGAGAGAGAAAAAGATGCCTATCACGGTCTCCCTCTGGGTCTCCGAGCCCTAAACGACCGTGGGACAGATGACACCCACCGGGGGATGACTCCAGACCAGATACGTCCGTACCTCTAGGTCTCTATCCCCCTACAGTCCCCCATCACCAGACCCACGAGACCAGCCAAGGTCACCACCGGATGATCCCTCTTTCTCTGAAATCATGAGGCACATCCAGGAGAATATGGGATGGGAGACTGAAGACTTGGACCCCGAGAGACAACGCCTTGCCCGATATCTTCGGCAAAAGGACCCAAAGCCTGTGGTGGTCCCATCTCTAGTAGACACCTTCACGGACGTCACCAAGGCGGCTTGGAAGCATCCACACTCGACACTGGCTGTTCCTAAGAAGGCTGACCACCTCTACAGAGCTCCTATGGAGGACCAGTATCTGGCGCAGCAACCCCTGGCAGACTCACTGGTCATTACGGCGTCTCATGATCGGTCTCAACAACCGCAACACTTTAGTACCCAGCCTCCGGACCAGGAATCTAAGCAATTAGATTCTATGGGAAGATGCTTGTATGTGGCTGCTACATGCTCGATGAGGTCTTTGAATTACCTCATGCACATGGTGCAATTTCAAAATGCCCTCTGGGTGCAGGGCCAAGACCTTTTGAAGGACTTTCCAGATGGCAAAAAGGAGGAGCTGCTCAACCTCCTTCATACTGGGTCAGATGTGGGGACCCAGGTTCTCCGAGCTGCTTATGATTCAGCGGACTCGGCCGCCAGGGGAGCAGCTACTGGCATTTGTCTTCGGAGACACTCTTGGTTGAGAGTCTCCGGTTTCACTCCGGACATTCAGAAGAATATCCTGGACGTCCCTTATAACGGAGCTGTCCTGTTCGGTGAGGAATCCGAGAAGGTCATCGCCAAGCTACAGGACGCTGGGAAGGCAGTTCGAACTGTACAGGCTATGTACAGGCCCAAATCTGGTTCCTTTCAGAGGAACCAGAACCATTTTCGTGGCAGGCAACAATGGCAACAGCCACATTCCAGCCAGCAACCCCGGGGCAATTTTGGTCTCAAAGGTCAAGCCAGATTCCCCACGGGCCAGGGCTCAAAGCATCCCAATGCCACCACAGCATGACTCCTTTCCGGCCCTTGCCCCTCCTCTGGATCAAAGGATAAAGGTTGGGGGTTGCATCTCTCATGACCTTCCGGGATGGCAGAGGATCACCTCCAACCAGTGGGTGTTACAGTTGGTACAGCAAAGACACTCTATCGAGTTCCTCGGCCACCCACTGTCCAGACCTCCCCTGCTCTCCTGTTACATGGGTCAGCATGCTCTGTTCATCCAGCAGGAGATCTTGGCCCTGCTGGACAAGGAGGCCATAGAGTATGTTCCACCGGACCAGAAAGGAAAAGGTTATTATTCCCACTTCTTCCTGGTCCCAAAGAAAACAGGGGACTTGCGCCCAATCTTAGATCTCAGCGATCTCAACGCGTTTGTGTTATACAAACGCTTCCGCATAGTGACCCTACTGGGTCTCATCCCCATGCTCAAAGAAGGTGCATGGCTAGCGTCGCTGGACATGCAGGACGCTTACCTACATCTCCCGATCAGTCGAATGCATCAAAGGTTTCTGTGCTTCGAGTTTCTGGAACACCACTACCAGTTCCGAGCCCTCCCATTCGGACTGTCTTCCGCACCTCAGGTGTTTACAAAGTGCATGGCAGTCATGGCAGCAACTCTCAGGAGGCAGGGCCACTATGTTTTTCCATACCTAGATGACTGGCTCCTCATGGCACCCTCTCGGGAGGCCCTGATGTCCGCGATTCAAGATACCCGTTCTCTTTTCCAATCGATGGGCATCATCATCAACCAGGAAAAGTCGCACCTTGTTCCGTCTCAGACTCTGGAATTTATTGGAGCAGTTCTGGACACCACTCAAGGGAGAGCATTTCTTCCTTCGGACAGGGTGGAACACATCAGATCCCTCCATACAGGACACAATGACGAAGACAACGGTGCCCGCCAGGATCGTTCTTTGCCTGCTTGGACATATGGCGGCTGCCATTGCGACGGTTCCCCTAGCCTGACTCCATATGCGGGTTACCCAATGGATGTTGCAGGCTCAATGGGACCAGAAGCAAGTTCATATGCAGCATCCAGTCCGGATCACGAATGCCGTCATCCGAGACTGGCAATGGTGGTTCGTCCCGGACCATCTCTCGAAAGGAGTCCCCTTCATGGTGCCACCTCCTTTAGTGACACTCTCCACAGATGCCTCGGGATCTGGTTGGGGAGCGCACCTCAACGGGGGTCAGGACTCAAGGCTCATGGTCATCTCTAGAGTCCCATCTGCACATAAATATTCTGGAGATGAGAGCTGTCCTCTATGCCCTACAAGCATTCCAGATGGACATTCCACCAGGTACTCTTCTGATTCAAACAGACAGTACTGCAGTTATCTACTATCTCAACAAACAAGGAGGCACTTGTTCCTACCCCCTTTGCATGGAGGCTCAAAGGGTTTGGAATTGGGTACTGCAACACGGTGCAGATATTATTGCAGTGCACGTTCCCGGAGTGGACAACACAATCGCGGACAGTCTCAGCCGATCACAGGCCAGAGTCCATGAATGGGAACTGCTTCAGGAAGTCACAGAGGATCTGTTTCACAGATGGGGGACACCAGAATTAGACCTTTTCGCGTCCCCATCCAATGCAAAACTGCCCAATTTTTGCTTGCTAGATCCAGAGCCTGGTGTTTTCTAGTAGCGCCTTTTTGGCCCAGGCAAATTTGTTTCCCTCTATTACATCAGCTGACCCAGGAACCTCTGGTGCCTCTGCCATTCAGCTCTCAACTTCTGTCCCAGGAGGCAGGCTCCTTAGTCCATCCGGATCTTCAGTCACTGAACCTGCATGCCTGGCTCCTAAAGACATAGCAGTCCTGAGATACGGGGTCTCTCGGGAAGTTGCAGACATTCTGGCGGCAGCCAGAAAACCCTCCACTCATGCCACTTCCGCCATGAAGTGGCGCAGATTTTGCATCTGGGCTCAAGCTCGCGGATTGACCCCATTGGATTGTTCAGAGAGGTCAGTGTTAGACTACCTTCTAACCCTGTACGAGGCAGGCCTTGCCTACTTTTCCATTAAGGTTCACCTGTGCGCCATTTTGGCGTATCATTCACCGACTGGTCATAGCTCTCTAGCTCAACTAGAGGCTTCACGCACTTTTTTGTGTAGCATCCTGCACCTGAGACCTCCTTTCAGAGACCCAGTTCCACCTTGGGATCTCCCCTGCTCTCACCTCCTTTGAACTAATCAAGGGATTGCGAGTCATGTTCTCTTGGAAGACGCTCCTTTTAGTTGCTGTTACTTCTGCCAGAAGAGTTTCTGAGCTTCATGCACTCATGTGCAAGGATACTTATTTGGTTTTTCACAAGGGCAGGTGTACTTAAGAACAAATCCTAAGTTCCTTCCCAAGGTGGTCTCGGTGGTCACACTCAACCAGGATATAGATCTGCCGGGTATTACACGAATTACGGTAACAAGGGGGAGGCCCTGTTGCACATTATAGATGTGCATAGATGTCTCAGATATTCCTATCTGACCAAAACCAAAGCCCATCGTAAGTTGGACCAGCTCTTTGTTTCCTACGCACATAGAATGCCTGGTGCTCCTGTTTCCAGTCACTTTCTCGATGGCTGGTAAAGTGCATAATGTTCTGTTACCAGAAGCGGAACAAGATTTTACTGGGACCGGTAAAAGGTCATTCTATGAGGGGGGTGGCTACCTCCTTCGATGCGCTCAAAAATGTCTCCACTTCAGCCGTCTGTGCAGCAGCAACCTGGAGCACTGTGCACACCTTTATCAGGCACTACAGTTTGGATATTGCCTCTAGATGCAGAGCTGGTTTCGGCTTGGCGGTCCTTCAAGGACTTTTGTCCTGAAGTCTGAGACATCTCTCCTATCCTCCTCCTGATAATTTGTTCCCTTACTGCTTGGGAATCCGTCCTAATGGTGTAACCTGCTGCAAGAGCTGTTTCTTGAAGTAAGATAGTACAGTTACGTAAGAACTTGCAGTAACAGGAGATCTTTGAGAACAGCTCTTGCAGCAGGTAGTTTCCCTCCCACCTTCCCCTCTGGAGGTTGAGTCTTTTGACCTAGTTTCTAGGCTACTGTGTCTTTTGACGCCTATTACAAACCTTCCTTTGGAGGCGGATCCTCTGTCTCCCCTTCAGATGTCACCTTTGGGCCGGGAGTCTCCGGCGGGAGAACTGGGGATGATGGGGGACCGCCCCCTTTTATGTGATGCCTGACATCGGGGAGAGGCCGACGTCAGGGGCGGTGCCCCACTGGATACTGCAAGTTAGAATTTTTCTGTGGGGTCCTGGCGCCTGCCGACTTCAGTCCTAATGGTGTAACCTGCTGCAAGAGCTGTTCTCGAAGATCTACCATTAAGGTAAGTTCTTGCATAACTGTACTTTCTTCACCGGTGGTTTGGTGGGAGCTATGTCCTTCCTAATGGTTTCCCACCAATAGGAAAACAATTCCTTCACCTCAGAGATGTTGAGACTTGACGACTGACCTGGCGTCGGTTCCTCTCGATGTGCCATCTGACCGTTGCCTGTGTCTGACGCACTCGTCTGATCCTTGGGTGGCGTTGGGTCATGTGGGAGGTTTGCTTCCACCTTGTCTCCTGATGCCTGGTCATTGCTGAGTTGCTCAACCCTGGCGTTGATACCTTCGTCATCCGAACATCTGGAAAGACTGGCATCTGGTATGGACAAGGTAACGTCCTTTCTGTGAGAGTGGATCTCTGTCGGTGGTTGTTGGTCCTTAGGACATTTTGTGGGCATCTGTTCCAAGGTCCGCTTAAGGGACGTCAGATCTGAGGTCCATTTAGTGGACATCCCTGAGGTTCCCCTGGAGGGTTGGGAGGCCAACCTCCAGTGGTCGGAGTCCCAGCGCTGGTCCAGGGAGTCAGAGCCTGTAGTAGTGAATGACTTGGAATGCGCCTTCGTTGGGCAATCTGTGGATGCAGATCAGCCTGAAGTGCCTGAAGGACAGCTGTGCGAAGGTTCTTTTGGCCAGACCTTAAGGGGATGGAGGGTGGTTGCAACCCCGGCACCGCTTGACATCTGGACTTTGGTTGGCAGAGGCAGGGTCTTTGTCAGAGATGGAGATCTGTTGGAGTGGGCGGAGTCTGAGCTAGCCCTGGAGTCGAATGTCCACGTGGATGGGGAGCGGTCTTTCTCCCTTTCCCCTCCATTTTTCTTTGTTTCCCCTTCCCTGATTTGTGGGAGGACTCTTCCCATGAGGAGGAACTTTTTTACATGGCTGCTAATATTTTTTCTAATAGGAAGATCTCCAAAACTTTCTGTCAACGGATCCTCGTGCAGCTGTTAAAATTTTGGGAACTGGGACAGGCCTTAGTGTCGTGTTTTGGGCCTAGGCACCTGACACAGGCCGTATGCTTATCCTTAAAAGGAATTTGTTTGCCACAAGCACACTTTGAGCAGTGCCTTTTGACAGATGACGTCGGGGAAGACGACATATGAAAGAAAGAAAATCAGACTTTTTTTGAAAAATAAAAAGAAATAAAGTAGTAATACTCAAGTGATGGCGTTGTTCGAGAGCTGATGGCGTCCATGGAGCCAATGCATGCAAGTCGACGGTGGGAAAAGAACTGAGGGATGCTGGGGGACTGCCCCTTTTATGATATATGTGACGCTGGGGCCGGGGCCGATGTCGGGGGCGGTCCCCCGCTGTATGTAGCTAGCTAGAAGTTTTCCGTGGGATCCTGCTGCCTGCCAGCTTCAGTCCTAATGGTGTAACCTGCTGCAAAAGCAGTTTCTTGAAGTAAGATCAGCAAGGTTTACATTTGGCCTACCATTTTTTTAACTGATGGCCAACTCTATAGATCTGAGGACCTGGCACAACATTATACCCTCTGCCCTCAGGAAAGATTCAGATATTTACAGGTAGTGAGTGAGTGACCTTTTATAAAAAAAAAAAAAAAATTGGTCCCACAACTAGGAGAGCCTTCTTCCACCCCACCGATTATTCAGATGTTGCACCAGGCAGTGGAGGGCAGGGCACCTCTATCACATATGATTTTGTATATTTATGCAGCCCTACATGCTCAATCAGGGGATCCTTTGGTTCCGCTGAGACGGACCTGGGAGACAGACTAGAACATCAAACTGGAGGACTCAGTTTGGGAGGGACACCTGTGCTGTTTACGAAAACTTACCGGTTCATACCTTTGGAGGGAATTTGCTTGGAAGTTGACAATATGATTCTTTTGAACCCCAGCAATCCAAGTGAAATACTTTCCAAGCCGGGAGATGCTTGTTGGAGGGGTTACAGCTACTCTCCAGCAACACATGGTTATGTTTTTGGGGGCTGGCCTGCTCTTCTGCCTTCTTTGAACTCTGAGGGGGAGTTGGAGACTCTCCTGGCCACTCCGATCCACCTCACACCAGAATTTTTCTTATTTTCTAAATATGATGCATCCCTGTGATCCCCATCCAATTGGAAGCTACAAGAGATTTCATTTTTGGTGGCAAAGAAGGCTGCCACCCAAAGGTGGTAACGCCATCCTTACCATATCTCAGTGGCAAGGTATTATGCTACGTATTTATAAGGTGGAGAAGTTGACAGCATTCACAAATCACCATCTGGAGACTTTTGAAATATTTTGGAGGCATTGGGTCATTTACATTATTGCACAAAGGCAGGACTTTGTACCTTGAGGGGGATGTGGGAAGCTTGACCTGGAGGGATTGAGGCCAAGGAGGAGACATTGGACTTTAAAATGCTCACTCTAAAGGGACGGTATCCACTCTATCCCATTCGATAAAGGAAAAGTAAACAATGGGCTGGATACAGGGTATTAAATTGTGAACCCTTTTGATTAATTAAAATAAAAAAATCTCTTTCATACCATGCCCAGGGCCCTCCCCCTCATGGGACACTCTTCTCCCTTAGTATCCAAACTATGATATATCCACATTAATACACCCCAATTCGTGAATTCTCCATGGGTAACATATGCACCTCTCCACGCATGTTGTTTGTTAGTCTTAAGACTGTTTTCTTTCCTCTTTCTCTATTAATGAAATGCAGATGGACTAAGCTACCCTGAGCATTTTAATTTGGAAGCAGTTAATTGTAGAATTCACTGATTGTACTTTCTGTCTGTTAACAGCCTTTGTTATTTGTTTAGTTACATTAACTGTTATACAGCTGAATAAAAATAAAGTTTAAAAAAGAGAAACAAGCAGTGGAGGACAGTTTGATACAGTACATGATCTGTCTATATTTGTGCAGTTTGCTCTCGGACACCTCACTCGTGGCTTATGCCACTCATAAGGTTTCCCAAGGTCAGACTGCACTCATATAGATAACTCATGTATCAAACTGTCCCCCATTGCATATCTCTTATATATGCATTATACATACATATAGCGACTGATAACAATTGTATAATAAATGCATTTATTTCATGGCATACAGAGCTGGAGTGGAAAGAGTGAATTTTTTTTTTACTCTGCCTTACTCAACAATTGATATTTTAACTGGAGTTGTATCAACCCCTTCTAGAATTATGCAGTGTGTTTCAACATTCCAGACCATCTTACCATTGTAACTAGGTGATATCATGGTTTAAAAGACATATGCCATGGGTTGCCTCAAAATAAATGATTTAATATTATTTTCAGGATTAGACTGCACTCATGCCTCTGGCACGTGTAAGGTTGCTAGAGGTCAAAACCTAAAACTATGAATCTACATATGTGTATTTATATCTTCCACCACCAGGACACCCCCACCCCCCGAGGAGACGCTGGTCGCGAGGGCCGAATCGGGACTTGCCCTCTCCGCTACCGCTGATCGCAAGATCGATCCCCGAGGAGCTGGAGGTCGCGAGGGCTGCACCTGGAAGTGCCCTCCCTGAAGCAAATCTTCCACCACCAGGACACCCCCACCCCCCGAGGAGACGCTGGTCGCGAGGGCCGAATCGGGACTTGCCCTCCCCGCTACCGCTGATCGCAAGGTAAAACCCCTGCCAGTAAAGAACTGAATCCCTACACAGTCTCTGGGCCAGCCTACCTGTTGGATACTCTGCCGGCTCGGGGCTCCGCCGTTTGAATTGCGGTGTTGGCGCCTTTTTCGCTGGGGTTGCTGAAATCAGTCGGTGCTGCTCTGAAGAAACCCCTGATATGATTGGGACCCCCGAGTGATTTATTCTTTGGGACTGGATTAATTTTGTTTTGTGGATTTGCTGCTATTTTTCTCAGTTTCTGCCTGGTAGTTTCTATCACTGCTTGTGTACACTGTGTTGTTTCCCTGCCTGTAATTTTTGCCAGCCCGCTCCCTCTCTCTCCCACACTGTAACCCTGTATCCTGCTCATTTTCTTTTTCCACTCGCACACCGCATCCTCAGCCCCTGCCACGCGCTGTCTTTTCCACCTAATCCCCCGCCTGCACTGCCCGCCCCCAAATTGCTACTCCACCCTGCCTGACTATTTAAACCTTTGCTCTTCTTCCTACAGATCGATCCCCCGAGGAGCTGGAGGTCGCGAGGGCTGCACCTGGAAGTGCCCTCCCTGAAGCAAATCTTCCACCACCAGGACACCCCCACCCCTGAGGAGACGCTGGTCGCGAGGGCCGAATCGGGACTTGCCCTCCCCGCTACCGCTGATCGCAAGGTAAAACCCCTGCCAGTAAAGAACTGAATCCCTACACAGTCTCTGGGCCAGCCTACCTGTTGGATACTCTGCCGGCTCGGGGCTCCGCCGTCTGAATTGCGGTGTTGGCGCCTTTTTCGCTGGGGTTGCTGAAATCAGTCGGTGCTGCTCTGAAGAATCCCGTGACGCTATGGTTCGCTCCACCGCCCCACCACCACCCTTGCTCGGCTCTCCTTATATAGGGTTTCACATGAGGCTCAAAACCAATCAGCCTACTTTCCCATTTGCTGGTTATATCATTCCAGCACTAGAGGAGCCTGCCCTCATTTCTTGCTCTTTACTGGAAATGTCTTACTCAAGCATGGTTTTCTTTGCTGGCCCTCCTCCTGCTACAGCACCCTATGCTCTCTCTCTGCCCATCCATACACCCCATCAACCCTCCCAACCAAAACATACTGCCCCACTCTGTACTCCAGGCCCCCATCGGACCACCACACACCAATCCCTAAACCCATTCTCCGAATCCTCCTGCACTTGGATTACCACGCCACCCCCCATCAACCACTGTTGTGCCACGACAGTATTGTGTTTCCACTCAAAGTGGACACTCCCGCTAGTGCCCCCCAGCTGTTCTCTCCTTCCTATCCCTGCTCCTCCTTGGTGGGTCCCATCGCATTTGAACCCCACCGCCAGCTATAAAACCCACGCAAGGCGCCTAATTCTCCTGCTGCTACCTACCGCAATGTGAACTCAAACCCCGGCCTGTCATCCCTGCCACGCCCCTGCCCACTGTTGGCAAAGGCTCAATCGCTTTATTAACATATGCAGTCTCCCCAAGAAAATTGCAGCCCTCCAATGTTGGGTCACCCAACACTCCCCGGATATTCTCATGCTTGCCGAAACCTGGCTCTCCTCCCTCACGCCTGACTCTGCCATCTCCCTTCCTGGCTTTACAATTTTCAGGGCCGATAGGATGGGTCGGCGTGGAGGAGGATGCGCTATCTACTTTCGAAACTCGATCCTCAGGCTTGCCCTCCCAACCCCCGAGCTTAACCATGGGGCACAAGCCATTACCCTAAAATCACCCACTACCCTGGTCGTGGTCCACTCTCTACCTAACTGCATGCTTATCTACTCGGGTCAAGCAAAGACCTTCAGCCTCTCTCTCCTTGACTACCTGGCTACCTTACCTCGAAAGCTGAACAGCTAATTATGGGTGACTTGAATTCAAATTGGCTCAGCTCCTCATCAGATAATCTGAAAATGACCTTGCAGCCCTTGACCTGTCCCAACTGGTCACTCAGCCCACTAGACTAAACAAAGTAACAGGAACAAGCTCCTCCTGGCGTCATCCTCTAATAGACCTCATAAAGTCGTCTCCGTTGATGTCATTGTGGACTCACCCAGTGACCACTCCCAGTCATCTGTTTCTGGTCCTCCCCCACCCTCAGCCCTGGTTTTAGCAGGACCCCCCGCCGTCGGTTTCTCCCCGGAGGTCTCACCAACCTCAAATGTCACCTCTCCCAAATCGACTGGTCCCCACTAGCCAGCGCTCCTGACGTAAATTCTGCCCTTACCTATCTCTCCACAGCCTTCAACCACGCCTATGACCTGTATGCACCCGTAAACACTCATAAGATAAAAAAACGGACTGCTGCATGGATCACTCCAGCGCTGATCCAACAGCTAAAAAAGAGAGATAACCTCTTGGCACCTAGCTAACGACTCCGCAGGGTTGCTGACAGGCAAGCCTACCGGGCCCGCAATCAATGCTCTTGGACAATCAAGCAGGCTAAAGCCAAATTTTACCAGGCCACGCTGACATCCACCTGGGGCTCGTCCAGAGCTTTCGGGACAACATTAAAGATCTAAATGGTAAGACCCGCCCCTCCATCCCAGATTGACATAAATGGACTGTCTCGACTGACCCCACCTGTATTGCTAACTGCCTCAATCAAACTTTCACTGACTTAAGTGCCATCCTCCCAGCCCATTTTTCTGACCCAGCTGCCAAACCCTTCCACTGCACCCATTTCCAGGCCGCAATCCACTTCCGAGGATCTCACCCCACGATGCCAAACCTTTCTAATAAAGGCCCTCGCTCTCAGAACCCTACCAATGACCCTCTCGACTCCAGGATTTTTCTACTGCTGGATGTCATGCTCACCCCGCTGACGCCTATCATTAACAAATCCCTATGCCTCGCCAATTTTCCTAAGGCCTGGAAGCATGCAGAAGTAACCCCATCCATAAGTCGGGGACCGCACTCTGCCTAACAACTACAGGCCCATCTCCATCCTTCCCCCATCCAAAGCCTTAGAAAATAGTAAACACTCAGCTCTCGGAATACCTTACTAACTACAACCTTCTGTGTCTGGAGCAACACGGTTTTCGCCCTGGCCATAGCACAACCACTGCCCTTCTGGAATTCTCCCACCACATTCACTCAGCACTTGACAAAGGTCATCTTGCAGGGGCGGTCTTATAGACCTGTCCAAGGCCTTCGACACGGTGTGCCACCCCTACTACTTAACTCCCTCAGTACACTAGGTCTTGCAACTGCCCCTGAAGTGGTTCGCAAGCTACCTACAACAGGTCCCAAAGAGTCAAACCAAATGGGACCTCTCCTCCTATCTTCCAGTATTCTCGGGTGTCCCCCAAGGCTCCATCCTTGGCCCAACCCTTTTCAGCCTATTCCTGAACACCCTCCCCAGCTCCTGCTCCAGTAAAATATTACTCTATGCGGATGACGCTGTTATCCTTGCATCACACCCTGACCCACTCCCACTCCAAAGCATGCTGCAAAGCGCCTTCCTCCAAACCGAAAAGTGGTTCGATAATCACCGCCTAGTCCTGAACCTAAAGAAAACAAAGTCCATGCTGTTTTCCCATCGGCAAAACAATGCCAGAAACTTCCCCCTCCACATCACCACCAGCACGCCCTTCCCCCTGGAGCAGGTCGCATCCTATAAGTACCTGGGCATCACCTTCGACTCCGGCCTTACTTTCCACGCCCACCTCAAAGCACTGTCATCTGCTATAAACTCAGGATCGGTCTTCTACCACCATAAAGACTGTCTCCCTGAACCGCCTTAAAACTAGCCATCACCTCCTCGGTATTATCGCTGGCTGACTATGGGCCCCTGTCTATGCTGCTGCTGATGCCTCTGCCTTATCCAATGTTCAGACCTCTATTAATAAAGCATGTAGGCTCTTCACCGTGCCCACAGCAGAACCCACACCTGTTCACTATACTCTGCCGCTAAAATACTCACTCTTGAGGAAAGGCTGAATTATCAAACCTGCCTACTGGCCAAAAAATCCTTGTCAGGACTCTGCCCTCCTGGGGTCTCTGGACCTTTGCAGTGCGCTGCTAGGTCACTGCCAACCCGGTATGCCGCCACAGCCACTTTCATAGTTCCCAGAGCAAGGACCTCTCGCTGCCAAAGATCTTTCCATCACCAAGCACCGTCCTGTTTCAACTCCCTTCCCGAAACTATCTCCAAGATCCCTGGTATTGGCCGCTTCAAAATTGCCCTTCGCCAGCATATTATTGACAGCCGATGCTGTAAATGCCTGTAGCTGCCTCTTGCCTGTCCCTCTGCCCTATGCCAGTCCCTACTAATCCTTTTTCAAACCCCTCACCACTGGTCTTTTTATACCTACATATTAGCCTGACATGCTCATTTGTGAATACTGTAACTATTATTGTTTCACCAATGTTATTTACCTACTTAACTTGTGACTTGCTGTCGATTTGAATCTCTTGTTGTTCTTACCTATGTTAGTACCTTCCACAAGTTTAATCCAGCCCCTAGCTGTCTGCTCTCTCCAAGTGTATATTTCTTTATGTATCCAACCTGTTTTGTCATTCCCTGTCCTAACGCCACTTTATTGTTGTCTCCTTTTTTTGACGAGGTACCTTTGTAAACGAGTCTTTGACTCAAAGGTTGTAAAACTGATCTCTACAATAAATAAAAAATAAAAATATATTACATTGATGGGACTAGTTCCCATAGAAAACCCCATCAGACATTTACCCATATATGATAGTAATTAACTAGTATGTACACTACTGATGAAACTACACCAGTTTGTTACATAAACAACTTAATCACAAAGTATAAGGTATAGACACAAAATATACACCTTATTACAACACTATTAACTTGTGTAACAACCACCTTATTACAACAGTATTAACATATATAACAGACTTACTGCTATACAACTATTATGACATTTCTAAACAATCAATTTTGTGCCCATCCTTATGTAAAATATAAAACATTTCATAGCAAAGTCCTGTACACTTGTGAAATAATACCATCTTGGGGCCTAATGAGCTCATAAAGGTATACATATATTTATTCATAGTTTTATTTTCTAGGGTATCTCCACAGAGCCATAATACATTGAAATGTAAGCCACCAGTGTCAGGACCTCGTGGGAAGCTTCTGCATGACAGAGCCGCCCACATCAACATGCCTATGCCCACATCATCAGTACACAGCATGCCCTATATAACATGGGTGGGCCCTAAGTGCTTGTTCTTTTTTTTTTTCATATAGCACTTTGGTCCCCGTCGCCTCCTCCCGCCAACTGGCGGCAGGGACACAGGTATTTTTACTGGTTTTCTCCCCTGACCCCCCTGAGGCCCCGGCACATGGCCTTGCGAGCATGTGGAGGAACAGTACGTACCCTGTGGCACCAACTTAGCGCCTTCCACCTCCTGTAACTGTTTTTACCACCCCCTCTCCACCTACGCTACCCACCAAACCTCCACCTGGTGGGAGTGGAACTGCGGAGGGATGCCAGCCACCCTCGGGAGAGGAAAGCTGCCCATCAGCATGCTTGATCCTGCTCTGCCCTCCCCCACGCTGGCACCCTGATGACCCGAGGTTGTTCCCGAACCTGCTTCATGAAGGCAAGAGGTGTGGTGTCCAGCGATCAACCCTCCGTGCCAGCGGGATGGCCAGTGCTTCATTTCTTTTACTGCAATCATTAAGAAAGTGAAACTCTGCTAGCTACTCTTGTAGGAATTAATGATCATCTGAGTATTTCGTCACTGAGTGTGGTGCATTTTGGCCACTGTCACTGTGGAGACCCAAGCTGTCATGAGGATACCAGGAGCTGTGAGGGTGCTGTCTGGGCCTGTCACATGACAAGAAAAAATGCAGTTATGTAAGAACTTACCGTAACTGTAGATCTTTGAGAACAGCTCTTGCAGCAGGTTACGCCATTAGGACTAAAGCCGGTAGGCTGCAGGACACCATGGAAAACTTCTAGCTAGCTAAACCCAGTGGGGGACCGCCCCCAACGTCAGCCCTGTCCTGTCGTAAGATACCTCATAAAAGGGGCGGTCCCCCAGCATCCCTCAGTTCTCCCGCCAGAGACTCCCAGCATAGCTATGTGCTTCTGATAGGGAGACCGAGGATCCGCTTCCAGAGGAAGACCAATGAAGTTAGTATGAAGAAAAGTAGACCTTCTAAGGGGAAGGTGGCAGGGAAACCACCTGCTGCAAGAGCTGTTCTCGAAGATTTACTGTTGCGGTAAGTTCTTACTTAACTGTACTATCTTACTTCAAGAAACCGCTTTTGCAGCAGGTTACACCATTAGGACTGAGTTTCAAGCAGTACTGGTAAAGCCCCTTATCATGGGAGGGGGATTGTCAAGGGTGATAGAGGGAGAGAGAGACCTCTTAGGAAAGCAGCCACTGAAGGACTGCAAGTCCAAAGCCCGCCCTGCGCCTGGAAGCAATGTCCAGGCTATTGTGTCTGATGAATGTGTGCACTGTGCTCGAGGTAGCTGCCGCACAAATGGCAGAGGCTGACACATTCCGTAGAGAAGCAAACAAAGTGGCTACTGCTCTGGTGGAGTAACCCTTTACCTGACCAGGTAAAGGCTTGTTCCGCTTCTGCTAGCAGAAGGCGATACAGTTTTTCAACCACTTCGCTAGTGTCTGCTTAGACACTGGTGCCCCGATCATTCTGTGGGCGAAGGATACAAACAGCTGATTGGATTTGCTGAGAGATTTTGTCCTTGTCAGGTAATATCTGAGAAATCTGTGTACGTCTAAGGTGTGGAGGAGAGCTTCCCCTTTATTGGAGTATTTGGGGAAGTAGACCCGCAAATCTATGTCCTATTGAGGGTAAGTTCTGACTACCTTGGGAAGGAACTTGGGATTAGTTCTCAAGGACACTCTGTCCTTGTGAAAAATTAAATAGGGTTCCTTGCACGTAAGTGCATGGAACGCTGAAATCCTTCTTGCTGAGGTGACTGCAACTAAAAATAACACCTTCCAAGAGAGAAGGCGTAGCTCACAATCCGTGGCTGGTTCAAAGGAAGGCAGTGTCAGCTGCTCTAACAGAAAGAGGAGATCCCAAGGGGGAACCGGTTCCTTAATGGGTGGCTTCAGGTGGAGAAGGCCACTCAAGAAGGCACATGATATCTCTAGTTGCGCTAGTGCATTATGTCCAGTCGGTACATGATATGCTGAAATAGCGCAGAGGTGCACCCTAATTGAAGAGTATGCAAGCCCCACTTGAGGTAAGGAAAGGAGGTGATGTAGAACCTACCTTTCCAAGCATCTAAGTGGGTCTAGACTCTGGGCAGTCACCCAGAGGCAAAATCTGCACCACTTCATGGCGTAGGTGGCATGGGTTGAAGGCTTCCTCACTGCCACCAGGACATCTGCCATCTCATCTGACACTCCGTGTCTGAGCATGGCTATATCTTTAGGATCCAGGCGTGCAGGTTCAGAGACTTGAGGTTCGGATGAACCAGAGACCTTCCTTCCTGTGACAGCAGGTGCGAGCTGACTGGAAGGTTAATCGGTGAGTCGTGTGCCAGTTGGTAAGGAAGGGGAAACCATATTTGTCTGGGCCAAAATGGTGCTACCAGAACCATAGTTGCTCCTTCTGCCTGCAATTTGAGCAGGACCCTCTGGATCAAAGGGAAAGGAGGGAAGGCATAGAAAAACCTGCCCGTCCAAGAGACGGACAATGCGTCTCACCAGAAAACACCAGGCCCTTGATCTAGCGAGCAGAAATTGGGCAGTTTTGCACTGTATGGGGATGCAAACAAATCTAAGTCTGGCATTCCCCACCTGATGAATAACATTTCTGCCATGGGCTGAAGGAGTTCCCATTCATGGGTGCTGGATCGCTACCTGCTCGGAAGATCTGCTAGCGTGTTGCAAACTCCAGGAACATGTACTGCAGTGAGAGTGATGTGTTACAGTGCCCAGTTCCATATCCTCATAGCCTCCTGGCACAGTCGGTAGAAGTGAGTGCCCCCTTATTTGTTGATGTAGAATAGCACTGAAGTGTTGTCTGTCTGAATCAATAAGTGCCTTGGCTTGCCGGCCCGGTGGGGCTGAGGGTTGAGGCGCTGGACGCCACACCTCGCGTTACGTCAGCGACCCGGGTTCGGGAGCGAGCCTGGGTCGTCGGGGGTCGGCAGGGGAGGAGAAGGATCGAGCGTCTGTAAGACTGCTCTCCTTCTCCGGGGAGGGGGGTGAGTTGCCTCGGTGGCAGGGGGTTTGGCAGGCCATGGCAAAAAAAAAATTAGAGGGACGTACTGAGGCAGACGCTGAGATGGGTCGCAGACGGAGCATGCGCGCTCTGATCCCTTGGCGTCACTGCACGCCTCAAGTCGTAGGGGAGAAAAAAGTGGAAAAATACCTTCCGGGCTACATGAAAGCTGGACAGGCAGCACCGCCGGCTTTGGGTCCCTGGATGCTCCTCCTTACCGAAACCCCCCCGGATCCCTTGGCAGTGGTCGCGTGCCCACCATGGCTGATCGTTGTGTAGGTGGAGGTAAGGAGTTGAGCTTGGGGATTTGAGGGGTAGAGCTGGGGCTGAAGGTTGGGCTGGACTGGGGGGAACCATTGGTAACACCCCCCAGCCGCAGAGGAGGAGTAAAAAAGTATAACAAAAAAATAAATAAATAAGTGCCTTGGGGGAATCTCTGATCTCATTGCCTGAAGTGCATAAAGAACTGCCCTCATCTCCAAGACGTTGATGTGGAGATGCGCCTCTGATGGAGACCATAGGCCCTGCATTCTTGTACCATTCAGGTGTGCACCCCAGCTGGACCCAGATGCATCCGTGGTGAGGACTAGGGAGTGAGAGGGTTGTGCAAAGGGAACCCTCACCAAGAGGTGCTCTGGAAACAGCCACCATTGTAGGTCTTTTACAGTGGAATTGGAAACCGAAACTAGCTGATCCAAATGGTTTTGATGCTGATCCCCCTGGACTCTGAGGGTCCACTGGGTGACCCTTATGTGAAGACGTGCAAGAGGAACTGAGGCAGTGGCCACCACTATGTGTCCTAGGAGGCGTAGCATGGTCCTTGCCTGGACCTGCTTCTGCATGCTGATCAGCGCTCGTAGGCGTTCCGCTCTGTCTTCTGGCAGAAAGGCTCTGCTCCTGCGGGTATCCAATACTGCACCTATAAACTGAAGTCTTTGTGAGGGAATCAGCGAAGACTTTGCTAGGTTGATCATGATGCCTAGAGAGCCGAACAGGGTGTAGGTGTCCTGTAATGCCCGATTCAACTCTCCATGAGATGGGGCCATTGGAAGCCAGTCATCCAAATAGGGGAAGACATAGTGACCTTGTCTTCTGAGGGCTGCTGCTACTACCGCCAGGCATTTGGTGAACACCCATGGGGCTGATGAGAGGCCGAAAGGAAGGACCCAAAACTGGTAGTGGCAACCCTGCAACTTGAACCACTGGAACTTTCTATGCGGTGGAGCAATTGATAGATGGAGGTAGGCATCTTGCATGTCTAATGAGGCCAGCCAAGCAACTGATCTGAGCATCGGGATGAGACCTGGCAAGGTGACCATTCTGAAGCGTTTGTACACAACCAAGCCACTGAGGTTGCTGACATCCAGGATTGGGTGTAGATCCCCTGTCTTTTTGGGGATAAGCACTGCGTGCTGCCCTGAATAACGGGAGTACAGATGCGGTCTCGATGGAGGATGCCCTAGGAACTTGATAGAATGCCCTCTTTGAATGAGTTGGAGCACCCATTGGTCTGATGTTGTTCTTTGCCACCCTGAGGGGTGGTGCGCAAAATGATTCCTGACCTTCTCTTCCCTTTGATCCAGAGGAGAAGCAGGGGTCTGTCGCGAGTCAGGCGGTGGAGGGATTTTGTCCAGATGGCTGGGGAGCTTTTGTATTCCTGGCTTCTTGGCCTCCGGAGAAATAGGTCTGGCCCATCCTGTTAAAGTTACCTCTGGGCTGCTGGCCAGAATGGGGCTGCTGGCCTTGCTTGTTCTGAAAATGGTTTTGGCCTTTACGAAAGGGCTTCTGCTTGGGTTTGTACATGGCTTGTACAGACATAACAACCTTACCAGCATCTTGCAGTTTGGTAATGACCTTCTCGGACCCCACCCCGAACAAGACCGATCCATTAAATGGAACATCCAAAATGCCATTTTGGACATCGGGTGTGAAACCTGAGACTCTCAGCCATAAACGTCTTCTGAGGCAGATTTTGGCCACTGCACCCCTAGCAGCGGAATGTGCAGAATCATAGGCAGCCCGGAGAACTTGCGTCCCCACGTCAGAGCCTGTTTGAAAAAGCTTCAACAGCTCCTCCTCCTTTTTATCTCCATCGGGAAGGTCCTTTATGAGGTCCTGACTTTGTTCCCACAAGGCATTTTGAAATTGAACCATATGGGTCATATAGTTAAGTGACCGTATGGAACAGGTTGCTGCAGCATACATCTTTCTCCCCATGGAGTCTAGCTGCTTTAACTCATGGTCTGGGGGCTGTGTGCTGAGATGTTGAGGCCTTTGGGATCTATTATGAGTGCCATGATGACTAAGGAGTCTGCCACCGGTTGTTCCCTCAAGGGAGGGTCCTCCACAGGTGCCCTATACAGGCGGTCTGCTTTCTTAGGGACCACGGGTGAGGGGTAGGGATGCTTCCAGGCAGCCTTTGTTGCATCCTGAAAGGTGTCCACCAACTGTGGGACCACCACAGGTTTTGGGTCTTACAGCCTCAAATACCTCGCTAGGCGTTGCCTCTCTGGGTACAGGTTCTCTGTGTCCGAGACTATCTTCTCCTGGATATGTCTTATTATATCCATGAATGATGGATCATCTGGGGTGATCTTGGAAGATCCCAAGGGTCTGGCGAAGGGACACTGAAAGGCAAAGGTGACCTGGAAGTGTTGGAGGTATCAGGGCGAGACCCATCCAAGGAAGAAGAGTCAGACCTCCTGCGAGGTTTCTCGTGCCTGTGGGTGCTAGGAGAGCGGGAAGGGGTTCAAGTGTGGGACCGCTTCCGCTTGTCCTGCTTGTTAGGCTTCTCCCGGGACCGGCCCCTAGGTGGGGGAGTGTCTTCCTTGGGGGGGGGGCCGTCCAGGGTTTTAGACCTAGGTGGGGGCATGCTATCCCAGGAAGTTTTGTGGGGACCATGTCCTTTCTAATGGTCTGCCACCAGTAGGAGATTAACTCCTTAACCTCCTCTGTGTTGAAGCCTGACGACTGACCCGGCGCTGGGCCCTCCTTAGGCATCTGCCCTATGCCCGAGTCTGGTCCTTGAGGTTCCGAGATGCCCGTCAATGAGTCTTTGGGTGACCTTAGGTTTTGAGGGGCATCTCCCTCTTTGTCCCGTGATGTCTGGTCATTGGTTACCGGCTGTGTACCGACATCTGTGCCGTCGTCGTCTGAGGGTGCCCAGCGTCCGTGTCTAGTGCAGACAGAGAGCATCTGTTCTAGATGTTGACTACTTAGTACACTTGGCAGGCGTCTGGTCTGCCGACTGCTAAGGGTCCAATGCCCGTTTAAGGGACGTCAACTTGGTGGACATCTCAGGGATACCCCACGGAGGTTGGGAGACCGATCTGTGGTCGGTGTCCTGGCGCCAGTCGAGGGAGTCTGGGTCTACTCGGGCGGCCAACTTGGCATGCGCCTTATGGAGTCAGTCTGAGGCCTCAGATTGGCCCGATGAGCCCGAAGGACGGCTAAAGGAAGAGTCCTTAGGCCGGATCTTGAGGGGCTGCAGTGAAGAAGATTTACCTGAGCCACCGGTCGTTTGGACCTTAGCCAGTGGAGGCTGAGATTTCGCATGGGATGGAGACCTATCAGAGCGGGTTGACCCCGAGCTGGCCCGGGAGTCTGAGGTGTGGACAGACGGGGATCACTCTCTGTCTTTCTCCCTCCTCTTCTCTTTATGCTTCCCTGATTTATGGAATGATTCCCCTCGGGAGGATAAGCTTCTCTTCATCACCTTCACTTTTTGCTTGAGAAGGAAGGTCTCAAGTGCCTTCTGGTGGCGGATCCGCGTGCAGCTGTTGAATTGCTGGAAAATGGTGCAAGCCCTAGTATCATGGTCAGGGCCTAGGCACCAGACACAGGCCGAGTGTTGGTCCTTAAATGGGATTTGCTTGCCGCACACGCACTTGGAGAGGTGTCCTTCAACGGAAGGGGTCGGGGAAGCAGACATGCGAGAGGGAGAATATGAAGTCTTGAGTAATTCTTGAAGAAAAGTTCTGGCATCATTCAGTAGCTGATGGCATCTGTGGAGCCGATGCTTGCGAGTCGATGGCGGGAAAAGAACTGGGGGATGCTGGGGGACCGCCCCTTTTATGAGGTATCTTACGTCGGAGCGGGGTTGACGTTGGGGGCGGTCCCCCACTGGGTGTAGCTAGCTAGAAGTTTTCTGTGGAGTCCTGCAGTCTGCCGGCTTCAGTCCTAATGGTGTAACCTGCTGCAAGAGCTGTTTCTCGAAGTAAGATTCTACGTTTGCCATTTTTTTAACAGGCTATGAGAGGTAGGCAAAGGTCTGGAGCCTTTTCTGGAGAGAAGATGGACAAAACTGCTGCAGTGCCTGTCAAGTTACCAAATCCGCTGCTAACACTGGCAAAGCAGAAATCATTGACAACGGAAAATGGGGGCACATTTAAGTCACTGTGAGAATAGACGGTGTGGCTGGCCAGTTGGAGTCTTCACTATCGTAGATGGTGTGCCACCAGGGTCAATAGAAATTGAGCCACTTGTCTTGGGTGCACCACCGCCCAACTACGATCCAGATCCACGCTCTCTAAAGGGGATTGTAAGTCCAAAGATTAATCTGGTATGCTGGCAAAATAGATGGGTTCAGCCTCTGTAGCACCAGAACCCCATCCTGGAAAAGGCTCAGATGGTATGGCCACAGTACCATAGCCTTCCACGAGCATCATTGGAACTGTGTCAACCAGCATTGTCTTGATACCTTTAACGGGAGCAGTCCCAACATTGCTGGTAATGAGGGCAGTCCTGTTGCTGTCTTCTGCCATCCCTGCCATCCCAGGTGCTGCATGGACACAATAGCATTACTTTTTTATTTTCTTATTCCCTAGTTTTATATTGTCACTTTTACCATTGTTTTATTTATGTCCAGTAATGTTTTTGCTGCTATTTTTGATGTATTGTTCTGATACTTGTTTCTGAACGTTGCTGTATCTCTCCCAGGTCATGCCTCAGACTAGGCATTTGTATGCCTAGGGTATCTGCCAGGTAATCAAAAACAAATTCTCCGATTTAGTAAAAAGATGACTGCCTGGGTTGCCACAGTCAATGGCGTAGGTCTCACCTCAGTCACCACTTCAAGTGTTGATGGCTAGTCCTGCTGTACCTCCTGAGGCCCCTCCTACAAAGTCTATGACTCCTCCTCCTTCCCTAGAGGAACAGGAGGAGTACAGTCCCCACCTCCTTAATCAGGAGGAGGAGGATTAGGGAGAAGAGGCCCCTGTCTTTTCCACCCATTTGGCAGGAAGGCTTGGCTAGTTACACTGTGTCTTCAGAGTGAAAATGTGGTACTACACAGGCTCTGTTCTCCTCCTGAGGACCCTACTTTCCTAGCATTATTGAGGCAGATTCAGTAGACTTCGAACTTCTCTTTGGAGGAAGAAGATTCTTAAAAAAAGAATGTTTGTGATTTCTTGTAGGCAGAAAGTATCTTCTCAGTGGTAGGTCCTCCTAGCCATGCTGCTCTGGAGGGCACCACCCTCACTGCCTTGCACAGGCCCAGTATCTTGCTGTCCATCTCTAGGGGGGCCCAGTCACCCAGAGGATAGATACCAGACCTCCAGATAAGGGGTCCACAAAACTGAACACTATGGGTAAGTTCACCTTCACCTCAGCCTCCCTTGGTTTGCTTATTGCCAATTGCCAGGCATACCTGACCAAGTATTAGAACTGATTGTGGTAAGAAATGAGTTGCATCATCAGCAGTATGCTTACAGCAGTGGTGGTACGATTTACTGCCACACAGGGAGTGCTCCTGGATGAGGAGTAGGAGGATTGGGGAAAAGAAGACCCAATCTTTTCCTGACAGGCCACACAGGGCAGAAACCCTTAACTGTGTGTCCAGGGCTCTGAAACCAGTAAGCATTTCTTGAGATCAGTCTATAATGTTTCGGATCCTACAGTCAGGCCAGCTGTCTCTAGTATTTGTTTGAGATATCACTCTTGGTTTTGTGTTACAGGATTCATCCAGGATGTGCAGCAGTCAGTCCTAAATGCCCCTCAAGTGCAACAGACTGTTTGGTTCAGAAGTAGAAATCATTCTCAGTGAGCCAGTGACCTCTAGCAATGCTGTGAGGACTGTTCAGTCTTTAGTGCTGAATACCTGTCAGCACAGCCATGGCAGAGACTCATTTTTGCAGAAACACTCACAGCTACAATCCCTGTGGTCTGAGATGTGGTTATGCACCCCAGCAAGAGCAGCAGCAGTTCATGCCGCCCCCAAAGGACTTTGGGAGGGGGCTGTTGGCCTATAACTCATAGAGTCATAGAAATCTGATGGCAGAAAAGGACCCTCTGGTCCATCGAGTGTGCCCCTCTCATCCCCCATGTCCCTGCCCCCCCCCACTTGCCAACCCCTTATGTCTGTCCCATGCCCTCTTGAATCCCTCCACCATTTCGGCCCCCACCACTTCCTCCAGCAGTTTATTCCAGGCCTCCACCACCCTCTCCATGAAGTAAAGCCCCCTCACAGTGCCCCTAAATCTTCCTCCTTCTAATCTTAGATTATGCCCTCTAGTTTTAACCCCTACCTTCCTTTTAAATAAGCTCCTCTCCCTCACCTTATTGATCCCCTTCATGTACTTAAATGTCTCTCATGGCCCCCCTCTCCATTCTAGTCTCAAATGGGTACAGATCCAATTCCCTACATCTCTCCTCATATGTTTTATCCTGCATATTGTGCACCATCTTGGTTGCCCGTCTCTGCACCCTCTCAATCTCATCTATATCCTTGTGTAGGAGTGGTCTCTAGAATTGGACCCCATACTCCAGGCGCAGCCTCACCGTGGCTCTATAAAGAGGCATCAGTACCTCCCTCCTTCTGCTTGTTATGCCCCTCCCAATGCATGCCAACATTCTATTTGCCTTTCTCACCGCTTAGCTGCATTGATTACCTACATTAAGGTTGCTTGATGCTATAATCCTCAGATCCCTCTCCTGCTCAGTTGGTTTAATTACCACCCACCCCCAAAAAATAAAAAATTAAGTGACTTGCTCAGGATCATACAGTATACAAGTTGGGGTTGATGAGATTTCGAATCCAGGTCTCCAGTTCAGTGCCCTTAACAACTACACTATACTGCCTGCACCCCCCCTCTCCTTACTCCGCTACCTCTCCCTCCAGATTCCCTCTAGGAGACATGGGTGGCAGGTTTGATCCCTCTGTTTCTGCCCTGCTGGCTAACTATAGACAGACTGTCCTGGACATTGTTCAGCACGGGTCTGCCCTGGAATTGGTGTCACAGCCCTCAATGACCTGTCACTACTCCCTTGAGCACGTATCCATCCTGAGTGAGGAGGTACAGATGCTGGGAAAAAATGCTATTCAACCAGTCTCTCCCCCCGCAGAAATAAACCAGGGGTTCTACTCCAGGTACGCTCTTCCAAGAACCAGTCTTCTACATTGAGCCCCACTCTTGGTCTTAGGGCCAGAGGTGTTTCGACCCCACTGGAGTTAGCCAGCCCAGTGATGTGGCGGGCTGAAACACTGACTGCCTCACTACTTTCTGCGCTGATGGCCTGGGTTGGGGAATGGACCTGGGTCGCACAGGGGATGACTGGGAGAAGGAGGAATGAGCATCCATAGAACAGCTCCCCTCTCTTTGAGAGGAGGGGAATGTTTGTCCTTCAGCTTGACTGTCACCTAGAGAAATGTGAGTGGCAGCACCGTAGGACAGCAGGGATGGGGGGATGCCCACACCTAGACACTAGTGGTGTCTCTGTGGAGGCAGGGCATGCATATCGTGTCACTGCATGGGCCCTAAGTGAGAAAATGGAGGAAAAACCCTCCTGACCACAGTGCGGTCATGGCCTGGCCCCTCGTATGCCCCACATGGATGACTGGGCACCTCCAGCCAGGTCCAGTGGCAGGACACCAGCAGAGAAGGAAGCTGATGGGGCTGGGGGTACTAGTCCAGATGGGGACCAACTGGAGCAACCAGGGGACAAACACAAGGTTGGGGGGAACCCAGAGGAGTAAAACTTTTAATCACAGTACTGGAATGGTTTAACAGCACCAGCATATGCACAACACCATGCGCTGGATCCAGTATCTGTCAATAATGCTCTAACTACCCGAGTTCTGTTTTTCCTGCTAGCTGGTGCACACCAAGGAGTCAAATTTCACAATTGCCTCAGTTTTTTGTTATCGATCCCTCTGTCTTTGTCACTGCAGTACTGTATCTAGAGCACAAAGACCAAGTCCCCAAAGCCAGTAAATACCATGGTTGCCATCCTCCAGTCCCTGGGAACCACCCCTTGCTACTTAGAGCTATTAAACAGCCCTGCCAGGGTATGGCTACCATCAACACCGGTTCCTTAGCACCCTTGGATGCACCAGATCCCACACCAGGGCCTGGTGCACCTTCAGCGCTGCTAGCTCCTTTTTGACTCTTTCCCCAGTAAATTTCTGCAGTTTCATTTTTGGGATTCCTTTACCAGCTGCCTTTATGTCACTCTCTAGCAAGGGTCCACTAGTCTCCCTAATGAATGCTGAGCAGAAGTAGCCATTTAACACTGTTGCTTTCTTTCCATCCTCCTCTTTACCCTGTCCTCCCCTCCATTAGCCCGACAATTCCCCCTCCCACCTTTTTTTCTTGTATAGCTCAAGAACTGTTTTTGTTCTTTAATTTGCTTAACCTCATCAGCAGACAATCACTCCTCAAGCAAACCCTGCTGTCAGCCCTCAGATATGTGAGCGTGAGTTACACAGCAGCCTATCCCTCTGTCTTTGTAAAATCATGACTACCTTCAACAGCATGTGTAGATCTGCACTCAGATGCAGCAAGCTCGCCCATCACTGTATTACAGTATGTAAGCAGTTGGACTGCTCATACCGGATGTGAGATGGAACACAAATGGGCAGCTGTCCCCTACAAATGTGTGCATGAAACATAGAAACGTAGACTTTGACGGCAGATTAGGACTGCTTGGCCCACCTAGTCTGCCCATTTCCCTACCTACAGGATAAGCTGCAAATCATAGTTAACCAGCAGCCTATTTCTTACTACCCTCCACAAGAATTGTCTTATGTCTGTCCCATGCATTCTTTAATTCTCCCACAGTTTTAGACACCACAACCTCCTCAGGAAGGCTGTTCCATGCGTCCACCACTCTCTCTGTGAAAAAATACTTCCTCATATTGCCCGAGCTGTCCCCCCTCTATCTTCAAATTGTGTCCCCTTGTTCTTGCACATCTTTTTCTTTAAGATGCTACCCTCTTGGACTTTGTTGATTCTACTGAGGTACTTAAAAGTTTCTATCATGCCCCCCCTTTCCTCAAGGGTATACATATTAAGCTCCTTTAGTCTCTCCTCATATGACTTCTCTTGCAGACCCTGCACCATTTTAGTGCCTCTCTGACTGCCTCCATTCTGTCTATGTCCTTGCTGAGATAGGGTTCCAGAACTGCAGGCAGTACTCCAGATGGGGTCTCACCAACTGTCTGTACAGAGGGATAACAACTTCCTGTTTTCTACTGGTGATGCCTCTCCTATACATCCCAGTATCCCCCAGCCCTCCCTACTGCCTTCTCACATTGCTTGCTAACCTTAAGGTCATCTGATATGATTACCCCCAGGTCCCTTTCCATTTTTGTTGTCGTTACTACCTCCCCCATTGTGTAATCTTCCCCTGAGTTTTTGTTTCCCAGGTGCATTATTTTGCACTTCTTTGCATTGAATCCAAGCTGCCATACTTCTGACCATTCCTCCAAACTTGCCAAGTCCCTTCTCATCTTTTCCACGCCTCCTTGTGTATCAACTCTGTTGCAGATCTTGTGTCATCTGCAAGAGGCACACCTTTCCTTCCAGTCCCTCTGCAGTGTCACTTATAAAGACATTAAAAAGGACTGGACCCAGTACCGAACCCTGTGGTACTCCACTAGTAACCCCTCTGTCTTCGGAGTGGACTCCATTTACAATTACCTTCTGTGTCCTGTTGTCCAGCCAATGTTTTACCCAGACTACCACCCTGGGACCCACTCCCAGGCTGGTTAATTTGATTATTAATCTTTTCTGTGGGACTGTGTCAAATGCCTTGCTAAAGTCAAGGTAGGTCATGTCCACAGCCGCTCCCTGGTCTACTACTTTGGTCACCCAGTCAAATAAATCAATTAGATTCGGCTGACACGACCTTCCCACTGTGAACCCATGCTGCCTTGGGTCCTGGCCCACTGGCCTCTAAGTACTCAAGAATTCTTTCCTTCAGAAGTGATTCCATCACTTTCCCTACCACAGAGGTCAAACTGACAGGTCTGTAGTTTCGTGCCTCTGTCTTGCTCCCACTTTTGTGAAGGAGAATCACATCCGCCTTCCTCCAGTCCTCAGGTACCACACCATCTTCCCATGATTTATTAAAAAGGGTAGTAAGTGGTGTCACTAGCTCTCCCCCTAATTCTTTTAGAATTTTGGGGTTAATTCAGTCAGGCCTGGGTTGTATCCTATCTGTCCATGTGACCTACTGACTAGAGCTACCACTGTCTAACACAGGACATCTCAAGTGAAGCATATACACCACATACCCAGGATTATTAAAAAAAAAAAAAAAGCCGGAGAAAAGCTTTCTCCGTTGTTGCTCAAAATGACTGGAACCAGATACCTGACACCATCGTGCCTTAAGGAAAACTTTCTTTCTCAACCCCCAATTAGGCTTTTCACAAAAAAGTACTGGTTCTTTATTTATACCATATAAACTCCATGATCAGGGACTGTGGCAGGTGCTGCATAGTGCAGTCTCAGGTTACGATGTGACTCCGCTTTTTGTCACCTGTATTGAAAAATATACAGAGCCGGCTCCATAGTGCCAAGTGAAGGGTTTGCTCGCAGGCTGGCAACCTGGGTTCATGCCCCAAGCCCGGGTACCAGGAGCGGAGACCAGCAGGGAGGGGTATCATAAGCTTCCTCCGGGGAGGGAGGAGGGGGTTTTGTTGGGGCCCTGTGGGCAGATTGGTGGTGTCATTGGGGATGGGATACTCAACATGCCCCGTACACCTCCACCCATACTCGTGCAAGGCTGAGAACTGTATGTGGATGGGGCACAGCGGAAATCGACGCCGACTGACTCGGATGAAGAGCATCCAGCTCCTGCCGCCCAAAGCCCCCGAGTCAGCTTAGAACCAGCTCGGAAGCTCTTGGAGTACGTGCCGCTGGCCGCCAAGGCCCTTTCCACGCGGAAGAGAGGGAGCCTCCTGGCAATGGGATATGCCGGGGTATCCAGGTAAGGCTGCAATTGGGGCGAGTAGAAGATGGCATTGGTCAGAGGGCAGTAGGGTAGTGCTGGTGCTCTGAGGGAGTGGCCGGTCGGGACATCAAAGGAGGAACAGAAATAAATAAAATGGAAAAAAAAAACATGTGAGCGGTGCAGAGCTGCACTGTAACTTGAGATGGCACCACGCAGCACCTGCTATGTTCCATGATCACGGAGTTTACAAACTTTAAAGTAAGAAGAAATGCTCAGTTTTTTTTATTTGCGAAAAGTATAATCAGGGAGGAAGGCTCTAGGGGTGGACATTTGAGAAAAGGACAGTTTTAAGAAATAGTGTGTAATTTAAAAGAGCTATGTTCAAGCACCTGTAAACATGGCCCTGTCCCTAACCTCAAGTCCTACTCTCTCTTTTGACTCCCATTTATTGCATCCCCTTTGCTCTAAGCGCTTCCCCTAGAACAGTACATTTATCACATAGCTTTTTTCCTACCTTTCCCTGCCATTGCCCAGGTGATAGATCCTGTAATCAGGGATACATTCTGTTGAGGCATTTTTGCTATCAATCAGGGGATAGGGAGAAGTACCAGGAGAAGCAAAGGGAGGCAGGGAGGTCAGTAAGGGAAGCCAAAGCTCAGACAGAAGAACACATTGCAAAATCAGTGGGTAGAGGGGACAAAACCTTTTACAGGTACATAAGTGATAGGGGGAGGATGGGGGCTGTGTGGAGGATGTCAACAGTAAAGCTGACATATTGAACAGGTATTTCTGCTCAGTCTTTACTGAGGAAGAGGAGGGTAATGGGTCTGAATGGAGTACAAGGGGTGAGAATAGTGCAGAAATGGACACAAGTCCCTTTACACAGAAAGGGTCCTGAAGGAACTGGAAGTAATAAGAGAGTTGATAAAGCAATGGGGCCAGATGGGTGCACCCCAGGGTCCTTAAAGAACTAAGAGAGGTGGTGGTTGAACCTCTTGCTATCCTGTTTAGCCGATCACTAGAAACAGGGAGGTACCCAAAGACTGGAGGATAGCAGATGTAGTCCCTTATAAAAGTGGGAACAAAGAGGAAGCGGGAACTACAGACCAGTCAGCCTCACCCGTAGTGGGGAAGATCATGGAAGCACTACTGAAGAGAGATTGGTGGAACATCTGCTGTCAATGGACTACAGGACCCAAGGCAGCATGGTTTCACCAGGGGAAGGTCATGTCAGACCAACCTCATTGAATTTTTGACTGGGTGACTAGGGAGGTGGATCGGAGGGCAGTGGACATGGCCTATCTGGACTTCAGCAAGGCCTTTGACACTGTGCCACATAGAAGACTATTGCACAAACTGGGGAATATGGGTGTGGGCAGGACAGTAGTAAGGTGGGTAGGTAACTGGCTGGGCAGCAGGACACAGAGGGTGGTGGTAAATGGCTGTCACTCCACAGAGGGAAGAGGACCAGTGGGGTACCAAGGGATCAGTGCTGGACCGTACTATCTCAATATCTTCATCAGTGACATTACAGAGGACCTAGAAGGCAGAATTTCACTGTTCGCTGATGACACAAAGCTCTGTAACAGAGTAGACACACCAGAGGGTGTAGACAGAATGAGAAGGACCTGCAGAAACTTGAAGAATGGTCAGGGTTTGGCAGTTGAAATTCAATGCAAGGAAGTGCAAGATAATGCATATGGGGTACAAAACCCTATGCACAATATATCAGTTGGGGGTGAGGATATAGCATGCACCAAGCAGGAAAGGGATCTTGGAGTTATCATCTCTGATGACCCCAAGGTAGGAAACAGTGTGACAAGGCATCAGGTAAAGCAAATAGGGATGCTGGGATGCATAGGCAGGGGCATCACCAGCAGGAAAAGGGGAGGTCATAATTCCACTATACAAGACACTAGTGAGGCCGCACCTGGAGTACACTGTGCAGTTCTGGAGACCTTACCACGTAAGGACATAGACAGGGTAGAGAAGGTTCAGAGGAGGGCAACAAAGATGGTGCATGGATTGCATCACAAGTCCTATGAGGACAGGTTGAAGGCACTGAACATGTACTCCCTGGAGGAGAGGAGGGAGAGGGATATGATAGAGACATACAAGTATCTTACAGGAGGAACAGGGTGCAGGAATGCACTATTTTAAGCTAAAAAGATGTTCCAGGACTAGAGGGATGGGATGAAGTTGGAGGGAGGGGCGATTCAGGAAACGTGAGGAAGAATTTCTTCACAGAACGGGTGGTGGACAAGTGGAACACCCTGCCAGAGAAGTGGTGGGGGCTGAAACAATCACGGGATTTAAGAATGCATGGGATAGACATAAAGGGATTCTGGAGGTCAGGGTTAAGGGGCAACAGACTTCCTGGAAAACATAAACTGAACTTACAAACTTAAATGGGCAGACTGGGTGGGCCATAGGCCCTTATCTGCCGACACTGTCTATGTATCTATGTATCTATGACCATGGTACTAAGGGTGGACAAGGCAATGGGACCAAATGGCATAGGCAAGGCAAATTTTATTTTTCTGACACCCAATCCTAGAGGCTCTGGGTGCCGTACAAACACACAGGAATTTAAAACAATATCATCTCACAATATAATAAATAATCACATGTCAGAATAGGCATACATCCCAGGGTACTAAAGGAGCTAAGGGTGGAACTAGCAGAGCCATTATCAGAACGGTTTAGTGAGTCTCTGAGCACAGGAGCGGTCCCAGTAGACTGGAGAAGGGCTCATGTGATCCCACTCCACAAGAGTGATAGCAGGGAGGAGGCAGGGAACTACAGACTAGTCAATCTTACCTCAGTAGTGGGCAAGATTATGGAGGCACTCCTTAAGGAGTGGATAGTGCAACACCTGGAATCCATAGGGCACAGGATCCAAGACAGCATGGGTTTACAAAGAAGGTCCTACAAACTAATCTCATAGATTTCTTTGACTGGGTAACCAGAGTGCTGGATCAAAGGGAGCCGTTGATGTTGCCTACCTTGAATTCAGCAAAGCTTTGATACTGTTCTACATAGAAGATTGATTAATAAGCTGGGTAGGCTCGGGGTGGGTCAGAAGTTGGTCGACTGGGTGGCAAACTGGTTGGTGGGCAGAAAACAGAGTGGTGGTAAATGGTATACAGTCAGAAGAGATGCAAGTCACAAGTGGGGTACCTCAGGGATAAGTCCTGGGGCCAGTCCTTATCAATATCTTCATCAATGACATTGCAGATGGACTGGAGGGTAAGGTCTGTCTGTTTGCAGATAACACCAAGATCTGCAACAGAGTAGATGATCCAGATGGGGTGGGCAGAATGAGAAGAGATCTGGATAAACTGGCAAATGGTCGGAAGAGTGGCAAATGGGGTTTAACGCAAAGAAGTGCAAGATCATGCACATAGGGAAGAGAAACCCCGAAGCCACCTGTAGGCTGGGAGGGGAGTTGCTAGCAATCACAAAGGATGAAAGAGACTTGGGCACCATCATCACAGATCACCTGAAATCATCTAAGCTGACCACTAAAGCAGTAGGTAAGGCTAGAGGGATGTTGGGGTGTGTTAGTAGGGGTATTGCAAGTCATAAGAGGGAGGTAATAATCCCTCTTTACAAGACACTGGTTAGGCCCAATCTGGAGTACTGCGTGCAGTAGTGGAGTCTACACCTGTACAAGGACATTAACAAAATGGAGGCAGTCCAGAGAAGGACAACCAAAATGGTGCAGGGACTGCATCAGAAAACATATGAGGACAGATTAACGGAGCTCAATATATATATATACATATACCCTAAAGCAAAGGAGGGAGAGAGGTGATATGATCGAAACATTCAAACATCTTAAGGGCATTAACAAGGTGAAATAGTCTAACACGTTTCAATATAAGAAAAATAAAGGACACAGCATGAGATTAGAGGGAGGCCAATTAAGGGGGAATGTGAGGAAGTTCTTTTTCACGGAAAGGGTGGTGAATGCATGGAACGGCCTACCTCAGGAAGTGGTGGATATGAATACAGTACAGGGCTTCAAACAGGCATGGGATAGGCATAAGGGAGCAATACAGATGAGTATGAATAGATAGGCCATTGACAGAGTACAGGCCTATGGCACATTCATAAGGTAGAAAAAATGGGCAGACTGGATGGGCCTTGCGGTCCTTATCTGCCATCAACTTCTATGCTGGGGTTGGGGGTTACTTTATGTTTTTTCTTCCACAGTCCCATCCTCCTCCACGTGGCGTAGGCAGTGCCTCTAATGGCATCACACGCACACAGCAACCCCTGTGGCAAGAGCAAGCTCCCTGATCCAGGCATAAGGGCCACTGCAGTGCCGGAACCCACTGCCAACCCTCCCCGACTGAGGCACACTGCTGCATGCAGCATCAACTTCAGCCTGACCTGCCTCCCAACATGGCAACTCCAGCTTGATCCCAAACTTGAGACCCCCTGGAGCATCATGTCAAGGATTTTTAATGGGAATTTCTAAAACACCAGCAGCCAAATCTGAGTCAGTGAAATATTCAGCTGCATACAGTACTGTACTTTGTGAATGTAACTTTACACCTAGATACTCTAATTGTGTATACATTGTAACTGTCCAGCTCTGCTCCGTAATGCCCCCCTCCCAGACCATCTTGGAAATGAGGTGTCTCACCAAAACAAGGCTACACTGCAGCGTATGCAAATCCTAAATATAAAATAATAATAAACAAATATATCAAGTTATTATTCTTCTGTACAGAGTAAAGCACTAGGGCTCAGGATTATAAATAAAATTCTGTCACTTTTATTTATTATATGTACACAATACAATTATATCCCCGTCTAGTCAGTTTCCTCATTACACTAAACCCTTTAATCAGTGGCGGCTAAACACACACAGCAGGGGGTTGAGAGCGAGTCACAGAAACATTTTTACATGGAGCAGGTGTGCCCACCACAGCATTAGACATGTACTACAAGCATACGTATTCCAAGTCCCCGTGCTGTCTTCAACCCATTTAATAAAGGTCAAATGATGGCTGACTGTTACGTGTACTGGGACCTACCTGTGGGGGTAGGGCCCCCCTCTCCGCAGGCACACTGGCACACACTCCTTCTTTTCCTGCCCCAATGATGGGCCTTCTGCAATGGCTGTTGCTTCAGCGCCTGCACAAAGTAGGCTAAACAACTACATCAAATCACCCGGGGGTTTGAAGCTACAATGTAGAAGGATAAATGACTGTATCACAGGGTTGGATCCTGTCAGCAGAAAGGGTGAGGTTGCAGGGTTACACTTCAGGAGAAGACAATTCCAGCTGCAGTTGTATGAGGCAGGATTTGTAGGATGCTGCTCTAGTCACTGCCGGGGCAGTTTACTGTTTTAGTGCAGGAGTGTTCCACAAAAGTCATGTGACATATGGAATTCCCTGCCTGAGGCTGCAAAACTGGCATCACTGAAATATAACTGGTCCTGATCCCAGCAACACTCCAGTTTCACTTTAGTGGTAGCGGAAATGCGTCCCCATGGTCTGTTTTTCTCTGATTATTGTAACAGAAAGGCTGGGCCCTGAGGGACTGGAAGTGCAAAAGGGGACAATGTGTTTTTTTTTTGGGGGGGGGGGAGATGTCACACTGATAATTTAACTAAGACATCTCCCCCAGCGTGCCACAAACACACTCATGCACATGCTGTAGGAAGTGTTATGTGAAGGCTTTCCCTTCCTAGACACAGAAACATTTGTTCACATTAAAAAAAAAAGCTACTGGCCTGGGACCTTCTGATCTTTACCTGTATTGAGTGGGGAGGGCAGATCATATCCCAACAAGAAATGACTTCTAGATACAGTCAGGGAAGGCAAAATTGAATTGGACAGCAGCTGGCCTGCACTATAAATGTAAGGGGGGTTACCTAGAGAAAGAGGGATCCCACCAGAGCACTTGGGTGGTTATTCAGTCTTCACATTAATCAACATTTGCCAAAACTGCATTTGACTTTTACCATTCATTACTACACTGCAAGCACCAGTAACACTAACACACACACAATGCTTTCTTCAGATACCGGGTTTAGGAGAGGGGAGGCCAGGCGCAATTCTCAGCGTGTCACTGGCTGCACAACTGCTGGACCTCTTGCTAGCAGTGCTTTTTTTGTTGTTCACATTTTATTTCCTTTCTTGCTGCCTCTTTCCTCCTATCCTCTCACAGTTCCTCCAGGTTTCTGCCCATCCCGGTATCCATTCCACTTCCCTAGCATGGCCACAGCAAGCCCTTAAGTACCCACCAGCTGGTGGGGCCCAGGCCACAGCCTTGGAGTACCTGTTCTGGCCTGGAGAGCGGCTGAGGGCACAGCAGTGTCCAGTGACGTGGGCACCTGGGGCCATCATGCTTGCGTCAATAGTCATTTTTCCCCCAGTATGGTCCCCACCCGTCTCACTGCATCACCACTGCACCACGCTCATGTTGGCTTGAGAGGGAGAGTAGCCAACGGTGTGTGGTTACCTGCACTGTGATGGCTCCCTGCAGTCCTCAAGGAGGTGCTCCAAGGATGGGATGGAATGGGGACCTCCCTCCCAGAAGCCTCACTGGCTCCACTGGCATGATGCAGCTGCACTGGAATCGGACATAAACCAAAGTCCCCCACATGTGAGTGCATCATGCTTAGACAGCGCAACCAAGCTAGCTGCTGTTAGTGCTTCTTCATGGAGGTGGGGGGGCACCAACTTCAATGTTCATGCCTACACCTTTGCCTGCTGCACAAATCACAGCAAGCACTGGCCTGCAGTGTAAATATCCAAACAGGAATGATCACCGTGTGTTTTTTTCATTTATAAGATCACTGTTTCTGTTTAACCAGTTAGCAATATAGCACTTGAGGTGAGGGGATGAGTTAGGGTGACTTTTTTGTAATACCACCTCAATAGATTAAACCAAAAGACAGTCCTACCAAGAGCGCTGAAATGTAACATCTCGCTACTCATACATGGAAATGCAGTTTAGGTCTTTAGCAAATAAGACTCCTCGCAGTCAACAGCAGTGTGCACATGACCCCTGCAGGTATTCATAGGGCTACCCTGTGATCCCTGGTAACCACTTCACTGGACAGGACTCTCATTCACAGTTTTATAATGTAAAAGAAAACATTTCACACACTTCCTAAGACCATAGCTGCTTGTGGGTGAGTTGGAACGAGTTCCAATGAGCAGTGTCTCGGATCTCTGCCCAGCTTGGAGTCCCTTGGACAAGGACACCATGAATTCTGGGAAGCCCAGAGGAGCCCTTCCACACCCTCTGTTCACGAGCTCAGAGGAAAAGATGGTAATCACACTTTTCTTATATCCCAAACACGAAAGCCATGTTGGAGATGAGCCCGCTGGACTGTTTGTGTCAGAACTAGTGTTTATCTGTAAGAGGACCGGTGCCTCAGATTGGCACGCCTTTTCCTAAGCCAGCTCAGCGTAGCAAATGATGTCCTCCTTGACTGTGATGCTGGCACTATGCTCTTGTCTACAGCTACAACCGCAGCCTTTTGATGTCCTCACTCCGAAAGTCTGTTCTGAGGGCTAGCACCTGTCGGACCTCAGCGGGGGTGAGACGCCATGTGAGCGGCCCAGAGTTGGGACCCCAGTAATCCAAGATCTCTGTTACCTGAGAGAGAGAAGAGAGAGCGATATAAACCTCCCTTGCCTTTGCTTAAGTTCATTTATTAAGGATATAATCACTGAGCAGAGGCTTGTTTGCAGTGGTGTCCCACAGGAAGCAAACTTAAAAAACAATAATAAATAGTGCAACAGAAAGTATATCAACAGTAATACAATATAAGCCAATACAAAAAACAATTTATACAACAGGGTGAGCAGATAAACTATTGGATAAATGCATGTATTTTCACAGCCATTGAATAAATCTTCACATACCATTGAATAAATGGATGTTATCCAATGGGTTGCGCAACCCTGTTGTATAAATGGATGACGTGATGGCCAGCCATTAAATACACCAGTTAACTCATGGACAGTGACCTTGGGAACCGTCCGCCCCTCGTGAGGTTACCCGAGGTCACTCTCCACTCGTTCAGATAAATAGTGTATTCAACAGCCGGCCATCACGTATCCCCATTTATACACCAGTGGAGATAAAAAAAGGGCAAGGTAAATGATAACTTTGTAGCTAAGCTCAAGATACCATATCCTGTTAGTTTTGTCATAACTGATATCTCTGAGAGTAGTTTCATCACTGTGAAGTACTGAACCAATCAGAAAGCAGTTTCCACGATGCTGGTGACATCACCATTGCTTAGAGCAACACTGACGCCAGCAGCTGAAATCAAAGAGAAACAGTTCAAATTCCAACAAACAGGTCTGAAAGCTATAACTAGTAAACTGATGTTGTATAAATCTAATATGCAATGGTCTGACTCACTATACACAGTTTATCATCAGTTGTGTAGGGGACAGAACTTGCATAACTCACTCCTAGCATAGTCACTCATGCCCTCTCAATCTTGAAGATAAAATACATATTTTGAGTCGTATGACTGCATATTCCCTATATATTTTATTATCTTACGACACTTTCGTAAGCAAAGCCTGCAAATGTGAGGAAGATTTGGTACTACCGGGGCAGGAGACTGAATGTTCACAACGCAATTAAGGTCATCCGATGAATGAAACTGAAGTTGAAAATTAGAGTTACTAATTAAATATCGTATAGCAATACCAAAAATCAGAAAAAGCTAAAACATATTTTTATTAAAATGTTTTTTAAAACCAGTCATCTAATTTTATGTATTGACACAAAAAAATAGTATTGATACAGTTTGTTGTTACAAAAAAAACTGTATTGACACGATGTATTTGCAGTTTTTGGGCAGTGTCACAACTCAAAAACATGTATCAATAATACTGAAAAAGCAGACTGAAACAGTACTAATGCACATAGAAGAGTAACAACACGGAAAAACAGTATCGTTCAAGCTAATCCTTAACGGCTGGACTTCAAGCTTTCATTTAAAAAACATGTTTCTAGCTCCAACAGTTCCAAAGTTAGACAATTCAAAAGATAATTTTTTTTTAAATATGTGATAACTTTGGAGCCGTAAGGGCTACAGACTTGATTTTTTTAATGAAAGCCTGTTGTCAGAGAAGTAGCTATACCAATGGATATTACATCTACCATATATTGATATTAAAAAATAAAGTATTTCATATTGAGATGAAAAAAACACAAAATGCTTCACTAAACTTTTAAAGTCCAGTCATTTTTAACATACTGTATTATAGTGACATGTTTAGACATGTAACGACACAGGAGAAATGTATCGTTACGATCTATACATGTTAATTGGACTCCAAGCTTCTGTGATTAACAGTTCAAATGTTACAGCTTTCAGAATATAATTTCAGGCACTACAAAACATGATGAAATATTATTTTGGGAAACTGTCAGAAGATACTAGTGGTTGTTCTAAGAATAAACAAATTATTTTTTAGTTTGGAAAATGCAACAACAGGGTAACGAGGACATGGACTTCAAGGGTACGGCACCCCTTTAGAATTAGGTTAAAAAAATGAACACAAATCAAGCCTGCTAACAAGGTTCTGCAGATCTTATCAAAGACCGATTCAGTGGTCACTGCAACAACTTTCACCTCAAGTCCAGATACATTGAGGTTTTCTTTGTGAGCATTAGGGCACAAGCAGGGGTTGGTTTACAGTCAGTCAATGTAATCTTAAGGGGTCATGAGACACAAGATGTGGCTAAGTCCCATATCCCACTAGGGTTAGATTAACAAATGCTACCTAACCCCCAAAAGTACCTTACTACTACTATTCAACTTAATAGTTTCCCCATATTGTTTCTGGGAGGCATGCTTATCTGATCAATTTTGGTTGGAAAAATGTTCGTTTACTTCCCAATGTGCAGTTTCAGGGAAGATGTCGTACTGCTCCTCTGTAAGTGACATATGGTGCGTTTGTACTCTTGGTGTGCTTTTGTTGACTAATCACTTGTAAGTGCTGTTTGCTTGCAAAACGATCACTAAAATGTTAAAACAAATTCTTACTGTTCTACTGTAAGTGAACACTTCCCCGCTGGTAACATAACCCGTTAGTCAGAATGCTGAGTTTCCAGCAGCCGTCATTATATCATTGGTTTGAAGCTGTAATTGTTCCTGATTTTTAGTCCCACGAGGGTCTCCCCTACTTCCTGTAAGGCTCCTCCTTACTGCTGGCTCTGATTCTTTGCGGCCGCTCCCAGATGCAGAATGACGTTGCAGTAGCCACAACCGTGATGGGTGATTGGAGAATAGGGAGCAAAGATGGTAGCCATGCTTGGTGGGGAGGAAGGGGGGGTACTTTAGGGGAGAGGGTTCTTTAGGCAGCAACAAGCAACACTGACACAAGGACAGGTTTCAGATCCAATGTACAATGGTGTCAAGATAAGGGGTATCGTAAGGAGGCCTCTTGCTTAATGTCTCCCCCAAATGCCAGTGGGCAGCCGTGCAGTGAGAGAACCGGCTACCACACCCCTGGTTACTTCGCACATCTTAGCAGATAGTGTTTGGTCTTCCTGAAGGCTCTAGCAGGGATACTGTACTCAGAACTCAAACCTGAAAGGCCTGCATGGAAGGTGGGTACATTTTCTCTGACATTGTCCAACAGGCCCTTTGTCAGTTTTTTTTCTGTAAGTACTTTATGCCCCCTTCTCTCTGCTAGCCCCCCCTTTATCTCTTTTGCTTATCCTGCCTTGTCACTCACCAAATTCAGGACTTATCTGGGCTCCTGATGATTCCCTCATGGGTTTCCCCCTGTGGGGGGACTAAGGAAGGCAGGTCTATCCTGCCCCCCCGTGTCCAAATCCTGACATGGAAGCCAAGGCCAGGTTGGTGGTGCCAGGCCTGTGGTAGGCTAGAGAGTGCCATCCTGCCGGGGGGAGGGGGAGGGGGCAATTTCTGTTTTTCTCCCTTAACCCCCCCCCCACCTGGCTCTCAAAGGTCAGGCTGTGTCCAGAATGAGCCTGCATGCAGCTAATGGACCCCTGTTGAAGTGGCAAGTTCGCTGGTCCACTGCAGGGGTCACTAGCATAGTGGAACTTGACACCGTCCCTCCCTGGCTGGAATTGTTGCAGTGACAGTGCCTCCACAGCCCATGGGTTACCCAGCTGGCTTCCCAGGTTTGCTCTCGAACCCAGGTCACCAGCTTAGCAAAGCACAGCAGTACCCAATGGGCAGTTCAGGCACCCTCCCCCCTATCACACACACAATGAAAAATTGGGGGGGGGGGATCTCGCCAGGATAAATCTGCAGTGACTGTGATTTGTAACAGGGTATTGAAATCTCTTCTCATCTGCTTCCCTCCACCATGTGTTCAGCTGGAACGGTACCTCCGAATAGTGCAGAGCCCCCTCCACCAGCAGGGCAGCACTGCAAGCACCTGTGTTGGACAGAAACTTGAGTGACTGGTGCGAGATTTGAAAATGCAATCTTCTGGCCCAAGAAGCAAGAGGGCTACCGACCTAGCTACTGACTCTTATGATTTATTAGTTGGTACTGGTGCTGGTTCCAGTCGAATGTCTGCGTTACAGGTTTAAGTACTAATTTAAAAGTCAGTCAGACTCGGATACTGTAATAAGCAATACTACATGTGTACCCAGCAGATGCCAATTAACTTACAGACTATCAATATACTGCTATATGCGTAGTCCAGTGTCTACCTTTAGAAGCATCAAATGCATCACAAAAGCAGTTTCTCAGACCGTGATAATCAGGGAAAGGTGATCCCTTCCCGTTTCTGCATCTCGTTACACTGCCATTTTTTAGTGATAGAACATAACAGCTCCCTACCCTCTCCAGGTTAAGGATGGTTGCCATCTGGGATAGCCGAGCGAACTTGTCTCTTATAGTCCACGTCGTCATTGTTGTCAGGTAGGCAATAAGGGACCTCAGCTCCTTGTCAAACTGCAGCCCGCCCAGCTAAAGAAGACAAAACCATGCAGCACTTATTAGGGCATTTACATATTAGTTACAGCAGCAGCTCATAACATCAGAGCCAGTCTCTTGGTGTAAATTGCTATAGTGACACCGATTCATTTCTTCATTATTTTTTTTAATATTTACATGTACTGTTTTTCCCCACTAAATTGCTCTTACCTCTATGAGATCCTTTCTCCTTCTCAAACCCCCCCCCAGCTGATTACCTCTGTTTCCTGTCTTCTGCCACCTGCAGGAACTCCCCCTTGCAGCACGGATCAGTTTTGTTTTCCACATTGTTTTTTTCTTGTTTTTGGCCATGTCATTAAGTAGATACCTGTTCATGCCTGATGCTCCTTTGTTCCCCTGGGCCCAGCCACTACCTGACGAGACTCTTGGCACCAGGTAGTCAGGATTCAGTGTCAGTGGTGCTAGGAGCTAGAGAAACCAGGAACCCCGGTCATCATTTAGACTTTATGTGGGATTTTATCCCTGTTTTTCTCCCATCGTCCCTCTTTCCCTGGTGTGGGTGAAGCCTATTGACGGCCTTGAATGCATGCAAAGACATTGTATGGGGGAAGCAAGCTCCCATGGTCACCACAGGAGTCTCTGTGGCACTGGGTGCCTGATGCCTTCCTGCCCAACTCCAGCGCACTGCCGAGCAGCAGCTGCTGCAGTTTGGTGTGTCTTCTGACGCGGCTACTTGAGTTCACTTCTGAACCTGGAGCATCCGCATGGTAGCGCAATGTACTGCTGCAGGAATCAGTTTTCTTTTAATTGCTCTCCCCCCCCGGTCCTAGCATGGCCCCAATCCCACCGACCTCCCCAGCTCCATCACCCCGGCTTCTCCCAGGTCTTATCTGGCCTGGTTCTCCCACAGCAGGGTGGCAGGACGTGCTTCTTGATCCGCCAGGTTAAGGATCCAGAAAGGCCATGCCTGAGTCACCATGTGTGGGGCCCGTGAGGAGTCAGTGATCATGCCACCAGCCAGGATGTCATTTTCCATTCTTTTTTTGTGCCCCCCCCCCCCACCAATTGGTGCGGAGGAGTGTGCATGCAGTGACGTTAATGGGAGTATCAAGCACGCTCATGTGTATGGCACGCCGGATATCTGCCACTCCTCTGCTTCCTATGAGCGATCCCCTTGTCCTATCCCCCAACCTCCACTAGGGGACAGTTTAAATCCAGGCACCATGCCACCTCCTCCCTGGAGGAGGAGAGCAGTCCACTGGATGCTCAATCCTTCTCCTCCCCACAGCTGACCCTCTGACATCCCTAGCTCATTCCCAAACTCGGGTCATCAGGTTTTACTGAGATGAGGACCAGCCTACTACTGGAGAACATGCTGATCAGGAGGGGGGGAGGGAGCTAGGGGCTCACAGCAGTGCAACACATTGTTGAGCCAAAAGGTTCTGAGACAGTCACTATTTCCATTTTGTAGTCGCCTGGGATTGAGTGCGGATTTGGGACACATGGATGTGTGTCTGGGGCCATTGGCAGCACTTCAAAGCCTGGTGGGTGGTGTGGTGTCTGGTGCTGTGGTGACTCTGTGGTGGGCCAGGGAGCTTGCTCCTCCCAGGGGTAGTCATGGTGCTGGAGCTCAAAGCCTGTGCAATGCTATCTATAGGTCAGAAGCGCAAAAACTCCAGGGGTAAAACTCCTGCCCACCACTCGTCTGAATGAGGGACTTGGTATATCTGAGCTGCACACCGTGAAACCTGAAGCCTGCTCTGGAGTACTGGATGTATGGAAGAAAGTGGAAGAAGACCGCACCCCTCCCCCTGGAAGCCTACGATAGGAGTCAAACAATGGAGGATTTATATTGGCAGGTTAGTGCCAGGCAGGGCTGGATTAGGAACTGATGGAGGCAGGGACGGGAAATCAAGTTGTATGGAAAAATGTATTGCCATTTTGTGGCTTCGTCTCACTAGAGACACAGAAAAGTACAGTTACATAGGAACATACTGTAACAGTAGATCTTCGAGAGGAGCTCTTGGAGAAGGTAACACTGTTAGGACTAAGCTGCCAGGTGCTAGGACCCCATGGAAAATTTCTAGCTTGCAGTCTACAGCAGGGGACCACCCCTGATGTTGGCCCGCCCCCAACATCACGTATGGTATAAAAGGGGGCGGTCTCCAGCCCATCCTCAGTTCTTCCGCCTGAGACACCGGCATGAAGAAAGATTATGGAGAACCGAGGAGGCTCCTCATAGATGAGGAAAGATATCCATGGCGAAGAGATAGCTACTAGGGGGAAGGTGGGAGGGAAAATAGTACCTGCTGCAAGAACTCCTCTCGAAGATCTACTGTTACGGTAAGTTCTTATGTAACTGTACTATCTTACTGCGAGGGGGCTCTTGCAGCAGGTAACACCATTAGGACTATGTCCCAAGCGGTAAAGGAGAGACCCCGGTCAACTGGGTGGGGGTAGCAGAAACTCCTTATAAATCTTAACAGAGTAGGCTTTGTAGGACTGCCAGTCCGAAGCCTGCTCTGTGTGATAATACAATGCCCAAAGTGTACAGAACTCCAGGTGTCAGCTGCACAAAAGTCAGTAACAAACATGCTGCATATAGGCAAAGGAGGCAGCCATGCCCCTGGTAGAGTGGCCTTTTGAGTGAGTCTGGTAAAGGCTCAACATACTTGTTTTAGCAGAAAAACAATGTCATTAACTAATAATTTGGTTAGGTATTGCATAGAAACTGGAGCCCCTTCCAATCTGGGGGTGAAAGACACCAACAACTGTCAGACTTTCTGATCGCTCAGGTGCGCTCTAAATAGAAATGAAGCACCCTATGAACATCCAGAGCATGAATTAATACTAGGTAGGTGGATGTCTTGATGCAGTGTAAACACAGACACGATTTGAGGAAGAAAAGCTGAGGATTAGTCCGCAAGGATAACCTGTCCCTGTGGAAAGGCGAAGAAGGCTCTTTACCCACCAAAGCTGAAAGCTCGAAAATCCTTCGAGCAGGAGTAATGGCAACTAAAAAAGGAGCTTTCCACGACATAAAGCATAGCTTGCAACTTGCAGCAGGTCTAGAGGGAGGCAAGAGAGAGCTTTCCCAAGCTTGTCAAACTCGAACAAACAGACCCCATGGTGGGACTGGGTCCCTAATAGGAGAATTCAAATGCAAATTACCCCGCAGGAACGTTCGAGGAAGGTAAGTCTGGGCAAATGTTTTGCCCTCTTTAGGTGCATGACAGGTGGGTAAGGCTGACGGATGCACCGTTAATGAGGAGTAACTCAGACCCGAGTCCGACAGGGAGAGTAGGTACTCCAGTACAGAGGTCCCCGGGCAGGGGAAAGGAATCAGATGCCAAGCAGTGGCTCAAAAGCAGAACTGCTTCCATTTCATAGCATAAGCGGCCCTGGCGGAAGGTTATCTGACAGCCACTGAAACCTCCTGAATCAGGAGACGACTAGGACTGCCAGAACCACATACGGAGATGCAGAGGCTGAAGATCCAGAAGGACCAGGGTGCCCTGCTCCTGGGAGAGCAAGTCTGAACACAGGGGCAGGAAAACCAGTGGTTCCACTGCTAGATGCCAAAGGATTGGAAACAAATCTAATGGGGCTGCTGTAAAGGGACTCCTCCATCCAGGAGAGGGAGAACACCAGGTCCTGGACATAACGAGCAAAAACTAGGCAGTTTTGCGATGAATGGGGAGGCACGTAGATCAATTTGAGACGTCCCCATCTGTCGGAGATCTTTGACCACTGAGGGAAGTAGTTTCCACTTGCGGGCTTTGGAGCAAGACCGACTGAGGCTGTTTGCCAGGGTGATTTGAACACCTGGAACGTGGACTGCGAACATGTCCAGATGATTAGCCACAGTCCAAGGTCAGACTCTGATAGCCGTCCTACAGAGGGGATAAGAACGAGTCCCTCCTCCTGCTAGTTTATGTGGAAGACCACAGACATGTGGTCCATCTGGAGTAATAGAGGGCCAGTCAGCAAGACTGCCTGGGAGGCCTGAAGAGCCTATAAAATCACCCACATCTCCAGGACATAGATGTGGAGAGAGTTCACATGTTGGAAACGAGCCCTTGAGTCTGATGGTCTCCCAAGTGGGCTCCCCAGCCTCAGCCTGATGCGACTGTGGTCAGAAACTGACTGTGAAATTCCCCCTGAAAGACTACACGTTGGGAAAGGTTGATGGGATTCAGCCACCTTGTGAAGGCCTGTCGTACAGGGTTCAAACCAAGACAGGCTGATGTAGAACGTCTGAACGTTCATCCCATTGTACTCTCAGGTTCCACTGGGCCTTCCTATAGAGCATGGCCAGGGGGATTGGGGCAGTAGCTAAGTCCCTGTCACAAACCCACTCAGCAGGTCAGCCCTCTACTCCCAAAGTGCCAACCTCTGAGCGCAGTCTTGTGAACAGTTTAATGGAACAAGGTAACCCTCTTGTCTGTTTTTGTGGGTTCAAATCAACCTTTGGTCTGAAGTCTTGGAGGGATTCAAACTGTGAACCTCTTGCTAGTGTACCCAATGTTCAGGCTCAGATATATCCGTCTTCAGGGGGCCAGATATCCTTGCCTACGGGCACCTAACCAGGTGTACAAAAATGAACCCCTAAACTTTAATAAAGACCTCAGATTATTCTTACCTTTTTCCAGTTTAGTATCACCATTCAAGCTTATGTCCAGTGTCTGTTGTAACCATATATATACTCTACTTGTAAAGGAAAGATATCAGACATCCAAGTAAGCTCTAAAAAGAGTTTTACTAAAATAGATAATATGTAAAACGTATAATACAAGAACTATTATATCACAAGACATACAAATCTTTTAAAAGAACAAGGTTTTAAACACTGCAATTCCCATTACAGCAATTAGATTTGTCTCTTTCTAAATACCTGTTGAAAAGTGCTCACAGATGTTTCTTTGTCAGAGTCTAGATAAGTGTCTCTGTGTAGTACACCAGAATATTCCTTAAAGCAAACAGTATTTGCCAGCCCCTTTGTGTGAGGCCACCTAGCTCCTCCTCTGTCAGAATATATAAAAAAATGCATCTATTAAATTCTGTAACCTCAGCATAACTCATGTTCTTCAAATGACATTTCTTTGATCTTAATCAGTATCCTCTCTCACACAGGCATCAAAGGAACATGTACAACTTCGCACCAGTTTGCTAAACCTGGTTTCCCCCTCTAATGTCATAAACTTCTTTATGATGTCCCTCTTAACAACTACAGCTATAATTAACTTAGAAAAGCAGCTTCTGGCCTGCCATGTAACACCTTGTCACTAAAACCTGTGTGTGTGATCTCACATGCTATTTTAGCATTTCTCATGGGAGACAGTCCATACACATTTTTATATTTACAAAAAATGATCATATAGCACTCAGAACTGCGTCCCTGTGTCACAGGAGCCTGAGGATACTTGCTAAGCGTGCGCTAGAAGATGCTCCGCAATGTCTGGAGGGAGAAAGGCATTGCCCTGTGTCATGTCCTGAATCGTCCCTATATAGTGCAGCCTCTAACTTGGGCAAGAAGAGGATTTTGTCAGGATTAAGGTGATCCCTAGGTCCAGAAACAGGGTGAAGGTGGCCTGCATGGTTTGAAGGAGCCAGTCCCTGGTGGGAGAGGTCAACAGGCAGATGTCCCAGTATGGGAGGACATAATGGCCCTGTCTCCTTAATGCTGCCACTACGAGTCATTTGGTGAACCCCCTGGGGACCGAGGACAGGCTGAAGGGCAAGGCTCGAAACTGATGGTGGCCCCCGTGGAAGAGGAAGCGTAGAAACCTCCTGTGGGGATGAAAAACCCAGAATGTGGAGGAATGCATCCTGCACATCCAGTGAGCATAACCAGTCCCCTTGACAGAGGAAAGGAAGACCACTGAATGGAGTGATCATCCTGAATCATTAGTACCCTATGCACTGATTCAGGTGGCAGAGATCGAAGATAGGCTGGAGATCACTGGTTTTCTTTGGCATTAGGAATAAGTGGGAATAGAACTCTATCCCTGTTTGTGTCAGAGGAACTGGCTCTATGGTTTACCTCACAGAAGAGCCCGGATCTCCTCTTCAATGAGGATGATATGAGCCTGAGGGTAATGGGAGGGGACAGGTGGGTTGCCTGGGGGTATGTTCATGAACCCCAGCATGTGCCCCTTGACTGGCAACTGAAGTACCCACTGGGTTGAGGTTATCTGGCGCCAGCCTTCTATGTACAAGGGAAGATCGACCATCCACCGCCTCCCCTAAGGATCCTGTCTGGGGATGGGCTCAGTGATTCTTCACCAAACTGGACAAGGACCCTGAAGGGGGCGTCCGCTATCCTGGACCATACGCATGTCAAAAGAAGGGATTGGGCATCCAAAGCCATTAAAACTGGTGGATACATGCAGCAGAGGCTGCTGCTCTTCTGGCAAAGTCTGCCATATCATAAAGGCTTGGAGTACGTGGTTGCCGCTGTCTGGTCTGGATATTGGGATGGCTCGAAGCTCTGCCCTACCTGGGGAGTCTGGCATGGCCTAAGTCATTTTCACAGCCTTGGCCCACAGGACATTCTGATAAAGGACCATGTGGGTGAGGAAAATCTCAGCCTGTACAGCACATGTGGCCGAGGGATAAACCTTTTTGGCCAGCTGGTCAGTTGCTCGGAGTCTTTGTCAGGAAGTTGAGTCCTCAAGTGCCAAGGATGCTTGGAAGGATCATGGTCAGCACTGAAGACCCTAGAGCATCTTCCTGAGACTCAGTGAGTTGAGGGACTACCATGGGCAAGGAGTCCTGCTGGTCCGGGTCCTGCTCCTCCATGTTCCAGCTCTTTAGCTGCTGGATTTGCCACATGATGACTGCAGAAGTGGAATCATTAGATGAGAACTAGGGGTGTCCTTTACGCCCCTACGGCTCCAGTGGGAGGTTGCAGTCATCACGACCTGATGAAGAAGAGGATTACTCATCCAAACACCTAAAACCTGGGGAAACAGCTTGCCTTTGGGCCGAGGGGTGGCGGCTCCATCCGGTGTTGGGGTAGCCCTCTTTGGAAGAGGAGAAGGTCTTGAAGGAGGTCCATCCAGCCACGAGAGCCTCACTGAATGCACGTGGACGATTAGGCAACAGGACTGGTGTGTCCAATTTTGGGGGGGGGTTCAGCCTAGAAAGCCCCAATGTCTGTCCCTCAGGCTGAGGTAACCCGGAGTCAGTGAAGGTCGGTCAGGGGTACCCAGCATCAGAAAGCACTGACCTCTGGCCATCAGGCTGTGGAAACCTGGAGTCAGTAGAGGTCGATCTGGAGTACCCGGCGTTGGTCCCTAAGGGTCGGAGCCATCTGGCGTCCAGTCAGGATCTAGCGTCGGACCCTTGGGCATCAGCGGAGGGCAGGTGTCAGGCTCAGCCAGCGACTCAGGAGGGAAGAGTGGCATTGGGTGCATCGTCTTCATAGCCAACGTCAGAGAAGCTGGCGTTGGAGGCTCAGGCGTAGGTTGGTGATGGATTGGTGGCTCAGCCGGCATCCACCAAAGATGGAGAGGCCTGCTGGGGAGCAGATGTCACTCTCATGGGGTAGATGAGTGTATGCCCCGGGCGTCACCTGGAGGAGTCGGTCCCTGAGGTTCGGGAGGACTCGGCAGACACCCAGGCCGGGAGGGCAATGGGCCAAGACCCATCGTTGGAAGATCCACTGGCCACACCACCTGGCTTAGGACCCACTGTGACAAAGGGCCTAAGCTCCAGGGGCAGAGAGGCAGGGGCCGAAGTCCTGAGCCCCTAGGAACCACCTCCCAAGATGCCTGGGAGCGGGGGGGGTCCACCACCGGTGCCCGGAGGCCACAGCAGAAGGGACCGACCTCCGGCAGGAGGAAAGCCTAGAAATGGTCACCGGCATCACTGGGGACCGGGAGCGGGAAGCTGACCAGGGTTTCTCCATGTTCTTCTTCTGGTGCTTATGCTTGCCAGTCAATTTCTCTCTGGTGAAGCTCCTTCTCCATCTCAGGTAGCGCTGTTCAGCAGGAGATCCTCGAGGGTCTTCAGGTGGCAGAGCCGAGTGCACTGGTCTTGGCTATTTTGGTAGGCCTCTGTCATGTTGTCTGAGCCTAGACTGAGCTGGCTGACTGAAAGGTCATCCCTCAAGCATACTCTGATATCTACCGCTCAATAGTTAGGATGGAGAAGAAGACCTATAATAATCACTGAAAAGGAAGACAAGATAAATTTTTTAATAACATTAATAAAAATAAGAAAACATGGTAAACGCGAAAAAGGTGGTAAGCTAAAGCAGAAGGCTTCTGTGGAGCCAATGTGCGTGGGTTGACGGCGGGAAAAGAACTGAGGATGGGCCGGGGGACCGCACCTTTTATACCATACATGACGTTGGGGGGAGGGGCCCTTGTCAGGGGTGGTCCCCTGCTGTAGACCGCTAGCTAGAAATTTTCCGTGGGGTCCTAGCGCCTAGTGGCTTAGTCCTAATGGTGTTACCTGCTGCAAGAGCCCCCTCGAAGTAAGATCATAGGCTATGACGGACGGCCCATTCTGTCTGCTCAACCCCTACTCAATGTGTGTGTGATGACCCCATTGGCTAGCCACCCCCTTGTTACCCTCGCCTATTCTAACATCCCCTGATCTTATCAGGCCCCTATGCCAGTCCCACCTTGTTTAATCCCCCGCTGTTTTAGCACAGACCACCTCACTTGGCAGTCTGTTCCACCTGCCCAACACTCTTTCTGTGAAAAAGTACTTTCAGATCTCCCTCCTGAACTCCCCCCAGTGTCATTAAAAGACAAAACCTTACACTGAGCTGAGCTCACAAGGACACAAACACCAAATGGCTTACCCTGCTGAAGACTGATTTCAGGACATTTTTCTCCAGTTCAATGGCTATTAAACTCGTCATCAGGCTGGTCAGGTTGTCATAGATAACAGGAGATAAGCCAACCTGCAATACAAAGACATGCTGATGGAACGATAAATAGCTTTCCAATCAACTTTTCAGGTTTTTTCTCCCCTCATCCACACCCAATCACCGCCATGGTAACCCAGACCAACAGTCAGGGCCAGCGGCGGCACCCTTTCTCTGGTTGGGAGGGTACGGCAGTCGAGCAGTGCCCTCCTTGTTTCCCAGCAGAAGCTGCATGGGCATGCCAGGTGGTCCTGGGTTCTGGGCTGCCCTTTGTCATTTACTGGAAACTTAACATGTACTTTGGGCTCCCGGCACTGTTGAGATGTGTTTTAACAAAATACTCCTTGTTTAAAGGGATGCCGATAACCCTTTTTGTATCTTATTATTTCTACTTGAAAACCCCACATTTTATGATGGCTTACATTCTCTAAAATTCATTCATGTTGCAGGTTGTTTTATCTACTTCCTTTCTTAGTATAACTGCAATGCATGCTAATGGTGTAATTATACCTAACCTTGTTTTGTTTCAAATCTTTGATCTACTCTTACTGCATAGCTCCTGAACATTAGGAATACACAAACTGTGCAGCCACTCTGATGCACTAGACTATTCCCCTCCTACTGCATCACGAATGGGCAGACGATGTTGGGGGTACTTCAAATCCAGGAGACGTGTAATGGGAACTGATCAAGGACTGTAAACAAACATGTTTTTGTGTGGTGACACCAATCTGGTGAGCAGTCTGCTTTTCATTTTTACAAAGAGAAAAGGAATCTGAATCAAACTACCAGCTACATCAGTAATCTGTACTGAATGTAACAAATCTGAAAATGTGTTTTTTAAACTAGAGATACTTTGAGGCCTAAGGGGGTTGACAGTGTCCCTTTAAAAATAAATGCCATTTATTTTTCTGTCACTGCTGGCTCTGCCCAGAGTTCTCAGAGCCACAATATTCCATGTGAAATGGCATGGTGTCATTAGAGTCTCAGCAGTTTTCCTCCTGATAAAAATAAGTAAATTAAACTCCTTGATACATAAAAATGAATCCTACCATCATACATTTCTATCATTACTTTTTTTTCCACCTCTATTTTTGTCCCCCTCGGGTCCTTCTGGGTAGAACCCCCCTTCCGCTTCTGCCAGCACCACCTCCTGTCTGGCGAGGCCACTCTTATCTGGGCTCCTGGGGACTCCTCGGCCCACCTGCGACTCACTGCTGCACTGCCCCCTCAGACTGAGTACCTGTCCCCAAGAGATAGGGCCTCCCTTTAGCTCCTACAGTAGCTTCACCCACTGAAAGCCAGACACCCATGGCAGAAGTGAAGTCTAGGAGCTAATCAGAAGTTAGGAGAGGAAGCCTGACTCTGAACGTGGGGGATAGGGCCTGCCTTCAGCTCCTACAGCAGCTTCACCAACAATATCCAAATACCCACAGTGGAGGTGAATCCTGGTAGCTAATCAGTAGCTAGGAGAGGATGCCCAGCTGTGGACATGGATGGGGCAGGGCTCCATCTGCCCAGCCAGTGGCCAGTTTTACCCTTTGTTCTTCATCCCCTGGGATGCAGCCATGGAGTGATGCACAGGGCACACTCACATTTGCGGACTATACCGACGTCTGCCGCCTCCAACCCCTTCTGAAATCTGCAGACCCAGCAGCTCTGCCACATAGCCTTTACTAGGTGGCAGTCGAACAGCAGGTCATGCAAGCCCCACCCCCCACCGAGGCAGGAGCGCAGTCTGTTGGATGCTCCATTCTCCTTCCCCGTGGCCCCTGATGACTCAAGCTTGCTCCCAAACCCGGGGTCCTTGGCACTCCTCTTTTTTTTTTTTTTAAAGAACATTTTTTCTTAACATTGCTGGGTTCTAGATGGGCTACCTTTAGGGGTATTCATAACACTGGAAGGATACAAATGGAAAGTGAAGCTCCATGGGAGGTGGTAAACAGGGATGTTTGAGGGAGGGTCTCAAGGTAGACTTGATGGACATTGTCTTTTATTTTTTAGTCCTTCATTTCCCTCCTGCCGTCCCCTCATACCGGCAGCACTGCCAGTCCCATTACCTACCTTCCTCATGGACTTACCGATTAACCACAGCTTGCACAGAATCACAGTACTGTAGGTGGGAGGCCTGCTACATCAGTTGTGCGGTGTGTGGGGAGATGGAGAGGGCCAGGGCATTTTCCTTCTGACATTTTCTCCCCAGTGGGTCAGCGTGAATGATTACCATGCCAGCATCCACCTGACAGCCCTACCCCTGTTGCTGCTTCCATCTCCACCAGGTGGTAGTCACATGGCGAGATGCAGGATCCACACTCCTACCCCTGGGGTGAAGAGCTGTCCCTCAGACACTCAGTCCTCATCTGGGAGTCAGATGCATTGCATAGGGGGAGGAGCTCAGCTTTAGGGGAAGGAAAGCATGAATCACCCAGTATTAATGCACACCTCCTGCCAGCCAATCAGGGAGCAGCACTGGCACCAACTGGGCAGTCTCTCACCTGCCTGCCCAGTCAGTGAAAGAGCGCTACCATGGCGACACTGATCATTAGGGAGTGGGGGAGAATAATGTTGAAAAAAAGTAGGTAGATAGGACGGGGCTGCCCAATGGCTCAGCGGAATAGCTTCACAATTCCATGCTGGTGACGTGAGTTCGGAAGCAGAAATGGAGAGCCAGGATTGGTGCGGCCAGGGCTGGGGACTGCTGCCAGGCACAGCGTGAGCCATTCATATTCCAGCATGGCAGCAGCCTTTTCTAGTGAGCCAGGGACCCTGCTCCCTTACAAAAGTGGCATCAGCCCATAGTGCACTGGTATGACAGAGGCCATAAGAGGCATGATCTGACATCAGGGGAGATAGGAGGGAAGGGGAGGCTATAAAATTAGTGACCTTTCAACAAGTAACTGTCACACTGAAACACACTTGCACTACAGAGGGTAGCAGAGCGTTATACTGCTCTAGCAGGTTGTTACCCATACAGGTGGGTCACCTAGTGCTTCATGACACTTCAGTCCTGGTTTCTACAACAGTGGTTGTTCATTCCTGTGGCACAAATTCTTTATTTGTGTAGCAGAATACTGTTCTGATACTGGCTATAATATGATGTGATGTCAACCGTGACATCGCATACGGGGCATAGAGGAAGGGCTTTAGAATAAATAAGGAAGGGAAGGGAGCCAGGCACAACAGAAAAACTATATTTGAATAAAAAAAAAAATCAAAAAGCAATAAACTCTGCTGCACTACAATATTGTGTGGCAAGATGCAAGTTCTGTGGAATTACAGAATACTAGGGGCCTTGCCTATAGGATGAAGCTGGCCCATGTGACTGGCTCTCAATCAAAGAGGAGGCAGAACTGGTCTGACCCCATTTCATGAAGCATAACTAGGGCCCTCCCACATCAAGTTTTTGCAGGGATCCCCTTGTGTTACGATTTAGAGAAGCCCCTTGTGCACCTTGAACTCTGCCATCAGCTGCTCCAGGTTGAGAATGAACTGCTGGACCCAGGGATCGTTTGCTTCATAGTCATTAAACTCTTCCTGAAAAAGAAACATAGAAATCCAGTTACTAAACTTTACTCCTGCTGCCCCGATTGTACTGGTCCGGGCCTAAACCTGCCAAGTCACGAAAAAGGAGACCCTTTTACAGCTCCTGCCTGGATTCACAACACTGCAACATGGCAGGTTACGGTACACATTAGTTGCGCAGTCAATTAATCAAAATGGGAAACAGATTTCCTCAGACCTGACTGGCTAAGAATCGTTCTAACCTGTGGTGATATTTCACGATGACACCGCAGCCTAGAAAACATTGCTGCCAACTTTTTTTTCTTCTTTTTTTTTATCTACTGTACCTGTAATCAGAGGTCAATTAGAGGACAGCAAATTATTTCTAATTAGCAGCCATTTACAATGTTCCTGTACTGAAATATTATATTCATATCCCTAAATGATTCATATGTAACTTCACCTAAATAAAAAGTGATTTGAAAAACTGTATTTTAATTGTTTTGTTTTTATGGGTAGCATTCTGTTACAGTTTTGTTCATTGAACTAGTAGGCTGGAGTTTTAACCAAGTCACAGTTCGTGCACAGAACTCTGAAAACAGGTTACTCACCTGTAACAGTAGTTCTAGGAGTGGTATATGTTGTTCATCCACACTTATTGGCATGTCCCTTTAAGATCGCCGAAAGTCTTCAAGCTGGCTCCTCCCACCCATCTGGGTGGTATAATCCTCGGCTCTGCCCCATGACGCCAGATCTTAGCCCGCTGGAAGCCAGGTTTGTGCGTCTGCAGCCAGGGAGGTCGGGTGGGTCCGTGTGGATAAACAACATATACCACTCCTAGAAGTACTGTTACAGGTGAGTAACCTGTTTTTCTAGGATCGTGGATATGTTGTTCTTCCACACTTATTGGCAGACTCCTAGCAGTCCTCCGGGAGGAGGGAGGCAAGGTGCACCCCCCCACTGATACTCACTTGGGAAATAGAGATTGGAGAACTGAGGCCCCAAAACCAGCATCCCGGCATGACTCAAGGTCAATGTGGTAATGGATAATGAAGGTGTTTGCTGACTTCCAGGTAGCAGCCCAACAGATTTCCTGGATAGGGATGTCCCTGGAAGCAGCCACCAATGCAGCGGTATAGCGGGTAAAATGAGCTCGTATCCCTCTGGGAGGCTCCATGCCCGCCAACGCATAACACAGACTTATGCAAGATATAATCCACCTTGCAATAGTCCATTTTGCTGCAGGTCTGCCAGAAGCAGCTTCAGCGTAGGTGACAAACAGCTGGCGAACCTCGCCCCAAATTTCCACCATTCCTGGGACCAAGATCTCTCCCAATCCCAAGAACGTCTGTCGCCGAGACGAAGATGATCCCGGGTCCTTTTCCCACTTACGGGACCGAGAGGAGTGCATGCCCGCAGGACCCTCTCCCTTAGTCGGGAGAGACTGGCACAACTCTCGGAAGGAACCCGAGAATGTGGAGCCCAGGTTGAGCGGAACAAAGAAGCTCCAATAGGATCCCAGTATCGGTTACAATTCCACATAAGGATTCACATATATTTTTAGAACTGCAGATATGCAAGGGGGAAGAAAGGACAGAAACAGCAAGTGAAGGCAGAGAGATAGCAAGAGGCGGAGAATCGTAAACCTGTCTGAGTGATCTGTTCCTAGGTCTCACAAGAAAATTTGGTTGCGCAACCAGACAGACATGAGACAAAAGAGGAGAGGATAGAACAGATGCTTGCATTTAACTCTTTCTGCATAACAAATGGGACAGAGCCTTGTTCAACCCTGTCACAAAGGGTTAACAGCTCATGCTTAGCATTCTGCACACAAACCATGATAGTAAAAACTCTAGATTAATGGTTCCATGAGGAGAGGTGTGAAGAATGTTGTCCATGAAAAGAAAACAACTGAAAACAGTTTTTCACATCAATTTTAATTCAGGTACAGGTAAAGATGGATCATTTGGAGGGATGCATTTCATTTCTGTAAAAAGGAACAGTACTACTACTACTGATCAGCCCAACATTTCTTGTCCATTCTAAAGGCAGGTAAGCTCTGTATACATTTTATTTTTCCATGCAGCTTGTTCTCCACAGCCATGTTAGTCAGGGATGTACCTTGCATATGCCCATTAACCACTTCCCTATCCATCCTAAAGTCCCCCACAGTTTTCCAGGGGCTCCTTGGGGGGGGGGACACCATCCTCCCTCCCTCCCCAAGGCTCTCTGCTGTCTGCACTAAGGATCCCAGTGTTTTTTTTTTAACTTTCTTTATACTTCCAACCACCAGGCATCCTTCGGGAGTGCCTACTCGGATATGCCACTACTCCTGGCCTGAACCCCCCACATCTCACGGAATACTCCTTCCACACGGACCCATGGCAGGCTCGACCCTCGGTATCACCTTTGAGGCTAGTTCCACCCTACCCCCTGGCGGTTAATTGCCTAAGTGTGAAGTGTCTATCTGGATCCAAATGGCCCCTGGTGAGGAGAACCACGTGCATCTGGGCCGGCTGTAGTATGTGTGATGTTCCCCTGGGGCCTCTGTCATCTCACCGGAGGTCTGGGAGGCTTTTTTTCTTTATTTCACGCATGCCAGCGCAATGGCATCACAATGCAGGTGGAGCCCCATAAGACGCCCAAGCACGACGAACCCACTAGATCTCCAGCAGGTGAAACCCCCAGTCTCCACCAGGGGCCACTACTGCATTGAGGAATCCCTGGATCCCACCCCAGGGAGAGGAGAGCTGTCCCTCGGCAGCTCGATCCTACTCCCTCCCCCGCCAACCCCCAGCGCCCGGGCTCGCTCCCGGACCTGTCGCTGGCATAGCCCGAGGTGTGGCGTCCAGCGCCTCAACCCTCAGTGCCACCGGGCCAGCTAGGATCCCAGTGTTGGCTGACACTAGAAGGCACTAGGACCCAGAGGAGTTCTTGGAGCCCATGCTGTCATACAGTCATGCTTTTTTCTCTCTCCACCCCCCCCCCCCGATTACCATCCCTTCCCCTGGTGTGGGAAAAGCCTTCATGGTGCCACGGCTACACATAGTGGTGTGCTGTGGAGGGAGCAAACTCATTTAGCCCACTGTAGGGTTCGCTACAGCACCAAACCCCAACACCAACCCTCCTGACTGTACTGCCAAGCGGCAGCTGCTGTGATCTGGCTTACCTCATGATGCAATGTGCTGAGCTCCCTCTGGAACTTGGGTTGTTGGCATGGCATGGCAGTGCATTGCATTGCCACTGGACTATCAGTCGGCCTCTTCTTGTTTACATTTTTTTACTGCAAAATTGGGCATGTGCAAAGTCTGTTTAGTAATCCCAGTGTATTGTTTTGTGTGTTTGTTTTTAAATTCTCCTTTTTTCCTTATGCAGCTTTTTCACCACACAATATCCTTTTTTTAATTTTATTTTATTATTTATTATTAGTTAGCAATCTCGGAACCCAGTGACAGCACTTGACATCAGTTGAGTGGAAGCCCTGCATGGAATGCTTCTCTGTAGGCTTCTGCATAACTGAAGTCACTGAGTTCCAGAACACACAAGTAATTACAAAAACGAATACTGGTGGAGGGAAGAGGCAGCATGAACACCAGACATTAAATAAGGAAAAAAAAGAACTATTTCAAAACAATGCACTGGAGTTATTAAACAGACTTCACATCTGCGACTTGCCCAAACTGAGAGGTATATTAAAGGAAAACACTGGTTACTCCTGAACGAAAAGCGCGATTAGGGATTTTAGCAATAAAATTAAAAAATGTCCAATATCTTTGACATGTGGTTTTATGTACTAAAAGAATTGCACCAACTGTCCTTACCCTCAATTTTGCACACACCAAGCTGCTTCCGGTGCACGGGTTATGCTAATTAGCAGTACCAACTCTGCCACTAGTTGGTAGCACTAATTAGCATAACCTGTGTGCCACAAGCTGCTTGGTATGCACGAGACGGCCGCAGACGAGTCTAGCAAAAGAGTGAGGAATGCACTCCTATGGTCTCAGTTCAATGACATAAAGGCACAAGATGCCAAGCTGTAGTTGTCTTAACCAAGTGAGGATTTTATTGTAAAGGTCAAGCAGACAACTCAGAATGCTGTACATGTATCGACAAAATATCCCTCTGCCACAATCCAGGTGCCACGACGCTTGGCTCAGTCAAAGGTTTGTCAGGGGGCTAGCGACCCCTGGCCTGCTCTCTGCCTTGCACCAGCAAGCAGAGACCTGCACTCGTGTTTCAGCCGAGTCTAGCAAAAGGACAGTTGGCACAGCCCTTTCAGGAAATAAAACAACCTGTCAAGGGTATAGGAAAGGGTTTCTGTTGCTAAAAGCTCTAATTGGGGGTTTCTACAGCAGGTGCTGCACTTTCAGGATTAACCAGTGTTTTCCTTTGAAGCAACCTTGTTTGTTAGTCACCATATAGTGGGTTTTATTTCCAACAATAATGCTTTCCTAGCAAAAATACCAAAGTACCCATTTTTATTTTTGTTTTCTTTCATTCCTGAACTAAGATACAGGATTTTTATGTTTTTAAAGTTTCCCATTCCATGCCAGGCATGAAAAGATTGACCGTGTTGTGCTGTTTACCACCAGAAACACATGCTAGCACCATCCTACTAGACCCACTGCATGAATCTAGTACGCACATTTAACAGGTAACATCAAAAGAAGAGATTTTTTTCTTTAATTGTGAGTGCATCTATTTTTTTTTTTAATATAAATTTTTATTTGAAAGCCATAAATAACAATACATGCACAAAAAACATTGTAACAATTATTAAAACATTAAACAGAAAAAAAAACAGGAAAAAGTTACTTGATGCGAGTCATTAATTACAAAATACCCTAGAAAGGACATTTTAAAAATATCAGAACTAAAAATATACTGAGTATGAATCGAAGGATGGTCAGAAATATATTTTCTTGCTAAAAAAATACAGGATGACATTTGTGGCTGACTAACAAATACTCCTGCTTTAAACAATGTTAACAATGGGGTATAGCAAGTGCACAAAATGCATTATGTGGGAAATGGCACACAACAGGGTGTGTGTCCACTGGCAAATATAGGCACTCCTCCAGTGCATATGTCATGGCATGAGCGCTTCTCAACATACATTGGAGCAGTGTCTATATATCTCAACGAACACTGCAGAACCGAGTATAATATTGCACTTATTAAATGGCCTAGTTTGACATTTTTTTTTCCTGTATATATTTTAGGCGTTTTTTCTGCGGACCCGCGAACATATCTTTGGCGCGTAGGCGCCGCGCATGCTGGGTACCAGTTCGGTCCCTTCTGCCCCACCCCTTGCTATCGCTGCCACCCCAACCCACCTACGCTTTCCCACTGCACCTCCCCCCGGTGGGAGCGGAACTACAGGGGGTGCGGACAACCACCCCTGGGAGGGGACAGCTACCTTACAGTTGCTCGATCCCGCTCCGTTCCCCCCATGATGGCTCCCCGACAACCTGAGGTTGTTCCCACAAGCGCCACATCATGCATCCTCCCTGTGGGTGGCGTCGTCCCTGACATCGGCCCCCTAGCTCAAGAATTTTAAAGCTATATGTTCCCGCGGGGTCCTAATGCCTCCAGCTCAGACCCGTGAAGTAATGAATAGAGAAGATTGATTCTTGGAAGATATTCCCAGTTGTGCACTTTGGTATCCTGCAAAGCTACATAGCTGTGAAGGAGGAGATCAGACTCTTTCAGAGGAAAGGAAAATCTGATGTCGCGAGGTGCAGCCAGAGAATATGCTGCCCGGGTGGTGGGAGGGGCTTAACTTAAAGATGTTCTGACGAATCAGCACTACCAGTGGAACTGCCAATGTGTGGATAGTTTACTATATCCACGATTCCACGCTTCTAGAAAAAAGGGTTTTGCAACTCGGCCTCATCATTGCCAGTCGGTACCACAGATGCACTCCTCAAGTTCAGGGGTTCAGCTGGAGGGAACCAATACAGACATGTTAGATTGTGTTATGCAGTTGGAACAGTACAGCTCCAAAGGAGAGGGTCTTATCGTCCTCCTGCAGGTCTTGCATCTTTTAAATATTATGGGTCTCCAGCCGGCCCGGTGGCGCAGAGGGCTGAGGTGCTGGCGCCTTACCTCACACCACGCCGGTGACCCGGGTTCGGGAACAGACTCAAGTCGCTGGGGGCTGGCAAGGGAAGGAGAGGATTGAGCTTCCGGAGGACTGCTCTCCTCTCCTGGGTGGGAAGCCCGCTCTGTAGTGTCCCCGGTGGAGACCAGGGGTACTAAGTAGCGGCGTACAAGAGGGGACCAGAATAGCATGAAAAATGCATGCATGCCGTCCGGATGACGGCGGCCCGCCTCCCTGTGTCTCTCAGCCGAGAAACCTCCAGGCTGCATTTCCGTGTCCCAGCGATGATGCAAGGGAGCGCTCCGTGCGCTCCGGTCTCTCCTCCCAATAGCCCCGGCGGAATAAGGGAGAGCCCCCCGGCGAAGGGATATGTCTGGTACAACCGGGCATCGGAGAAGCTGGCTGGTGGATCGGTCTGAGGAGGCAGTGGTAGAACTTGGCCGCCTGAAGGAGAGGACGACAGTGGGTGCAGAGGAGGTATGAATAATGCAAAAAAATATATATTATGGGTCTCCAATAAGCCGTGGTTCCACCAAGTGAAGTTGAAATGACCAACAACAGAAATCCGATTTGTGAGCCCACTCTGTGGCACTGAGCAATAAGGGATTGCTCAGCATGCGCACGCACCCAGGATGACATAAGCGAAGACCTGCAGGGAAGGTTAGGAGTGTCTGTTGGATGCTCTCCTCCCGGGGAGGAGTTTGCACCGCTTTACAGGCGGCTCCTGGTGGCCCGTAGTGGCAGTGCACTTTGCAGCGTAGGTGACCACATGTTGCAAGTGTGTCTGCCCAGTCTACTGCCTGTGTGTAGCTGCAGTATGGGAGGTGGGTGGTTTGCTGGAGAAAACGGGAAATCACCCCCAGCCGACTGGATGGTGGTCATCTCATCCCCTTGCGCCATGCAGCCTGGGTAGGCACCTCTAACTCTGATTCCCCTGCTGTGTGCCCAGCACAGTGATCTCTCAAAATCTCCCCTCCCATGGGCACCGGGAGGGCCCCCCCCCCGGTGTAGGGATATATCGGGCATCCGGGGCATGGCACATGGGGCGATGGTATGGATGACTGAGAGGGATGGCTTAGTGGGCAAAGGGGATCCCTACGCAAGGCCTGAATGAATGGGCAGTCAGGAGGCACAGGGAGCATAAAGAAATGAATTAAAAAAAGAAAGAAATCTGATACGTAATGCTCCAATCTACCCACACCAGCAACACTTGCTGTGGGAATTACCCTGGTCTAGGCACTGCCTGTTGGTACTTCTGAGCAATATACACTGCTCTTGCACACCTAAGGGGTAAAGGAAACTCCATTCAACTAAGTGTACTCAGTCACCAGCCTATCCCTCAAAAAGGAAATGAACTCAGTGCCCTAGCTGCCGCTGCAGAAATCTGCTCCACAGAAATGGGAATGACCCTTCTGTCCCAATGAAAAAGAACCATTCCAAACGTGAGGCATTCCAAACAATCTGCCCAGTGAGTTAAGATAAACTACTGAAGACATCTCCCCGTGCAGACAGTTGAGTTGTGGAGCTGGCACGTGCTCGGTGACATTTGTGACATCATCATGCTCAATATCACCTGTATGCATGCGCAGGCTCTATGGAACACAGACAGACAGACAGACGGTGCTGACGGGGCACCCTGAGGCAGCAGAGGAAAAGGTGCGAAAGGCTGAAGATGCTGGCAGCCAACCAATGTGCATGGCACTACTGAGACGGAGTTTTAGGTTGAGGGAGTGGGAAAAGCCAGAAGCTGGCAGCCGTGCAACTCAAGTTACACTGCTGAACAATGCTTATAGTTATAGTCCGCAAAAACAGCTCGCTGGCAATCAGAGGGTTCACACTGACCACCAGTACAGATAATTCCCACAATGAAACTAACACCAAGACCAACAGCTGCCCAAACCTTCCTGGAACATAATTAGTGTTGCCTTCTCCTTCTGAAGATTCTTGAAAGTCAAGGTGCTAGGAGTTAGAGTCGGAGCAGCAGCGATGCACTGGATTACTTTGCAGCAATTATATACCTTTGCCAGCAATAAACTCACTTTGCTTCATTTCTTCAGAGTTTTTTTGTATCTGTGCGAGTGCCACTACTCCGATAGGCTGCAGTGTGTTTCCTTCTCTGCCTACACACCCTAAGCAGCAGCACCAAAAACAAAATAAAGTAAGACCAGAGCACAGAATAGGAGGGCACCACAGAATGCCAGGGGAAAACAAAGGAAACAAGCAACACAAATTTCCCCAGCTTAGCTGACTAAGCGCCCCCCCCCCCCCACCCTAGAATGAAAGGTTACTTACCTGAAGGCACCAGGCTGAGAATACTATCAGATCCCACCCTAGAGATAGCAGGCGAGTTGTTCTCATTCGGGCACTGGATGAGAGTTGCTAGTAGGTTAGTCAGTTTAAAAGCTGCAGTTAATGGACACGATTTCTAAATGTTGGGATGCTCCCTGTCACCAGGAGCCCTAACCTGCCTAAAGTTACTCAATCCAACTTTATAAAATAACAAATATTAGTAAAATAGCACCTTTTCTGAGAGAACTCTATCTATGCGGTTTACCCCTTCAATGGTACAGCAAAGACTGGGTAACTGTTACTCTCTGAATCCTCATGTGCCCACCAGGGTTCTATGCTGACTGACAGCCTTGGGTTGTACGACTACCCCAGTGGGGATACTCTAGTACCCATATGTATTAACTCCCCATTGACAACATGGAGCGATACAGAAAGGAACACTGCCCCTGCTGCATGGCTGCCACCTGGTGGAGACAGTTGGGAGCACAGGTGGGATGCACAAGAATGGGAAGGGGTGGCTGCTAGGCAGCCAAAACACATCTGTGCCACTGCACGCGTGCATGCATGTGTCACTGCATGCTGGCATCCCTGGGGAGGGAAAACTGGGAGGGGGAGGAAAAAGCCCAGTCTGGTTCTATGCCAGCGGCCCCCGCAGGCTCAGGTATCACCAAAATGGCAGACCACCTGCCACTATGTGGTCCTGAGTAAGTGGTGGATAATCAGTAAGTCTGTGAGAAGGTCAGTGGGTCAGTAACTGTGTGTGTGTGTACTATCAGGCAGAACCAGGGATGAAAAAAGCTTGATTCAAAAAAAAAAAAAAAAAATGAGGCATTGTGTATTCATGAGTAATATAACCATGGCATGTGACCTGGTTCATCCAATCAAAGAGCAGTATTTGTGTTGGCCATCCAGGCCCATTTTATAAATCAATTTAAACTGAATTTCTTTTTTCTCTCTCCTTTTTTTTTGCTCTGTTTCTCTGCTCAGCTGGCCCCCATCTGCAGCGTCCTCCCCAGCCCTGTCACCCACCATCTCTGGGACTTACTCACTTGCCTGGTACAGTGCCCCACAGTTTGCTGCTGTGGCAGAGCTCCGCAGGGTTCCCATCAGCACCGTCCTCCCCAGCCCTGTCACCCACTGTCTCTGGGACTTACTCGCCTGCCTGGTACAATGCCCCATAGTTTGCCCTCTGTGTCGGAGCTCCCCAAGGCTCTTCAAGCTGCGGGGAAAATTTAGCTCAGATGTGGTAGGGCAGGGAAGCCCAGGAGGTGGTGCAAGGCCTACAGGAAGATGTCGCATCATACTGCCTCATTCGGCAGTCTTTTTCCATGATCTTCCTTCTCTTGGGCACTTTGCAAGTGAGGACTGCAATGACATGAGTATGCATACGTGTTCCTGTTGCAGTCAGGAAGCACCCACTCTCCCTTCTGGGCTCCGCTTTTACCGCTAGCTGTGGTCACCTAGGTGGTGGCAGTGCAGTGGAGCGCACACCCCTATCTCTCCAGAGAAGAGTGTCCTCCGGAATGTTAAATCCTGCCCCCTCACCCGTCTGGCCCCTGATAACCTAAGATTGCGCCCAATCCTGGGTCGCTGGCGTCGCGAGCAGTAGCGCTACCACTGCACTGAAGGGGCCGATTTAATTTAACCTGAATTTCTAATTAAACAGAGATTTCCGGGCCAAGCCAGTGGTGAGAAATCGAATCTTGCTAAAATACCCAGTATCTAGCCAAATTCAACCATGTGTTTTTTTTACTTGGTGTTTACCCACTTTGTTCATGGCTGGCCGTTATCTGGGCATCCCCCCCTGAGCCCAGAGCCCAGTCACCCACCATTCCTGAGACTTACCTCCATTCCCCCACCACTTAACTTCTCATTGTGGAATTGGAGGGGACTGCCCACTCCACACCATGAGAGGAAAGCAGTCCCCTAGATGCTAGATTCTCCTACCCCAGGCGACGCAAGTTCACACCCAAACCTGGGTTACAGCTGTAGCAAAAACTAGATAAGGTTTTGGGGCAATGCAGATGCCCTGGGGCAACAAGTGCCAGACATGAGTGGGCATAAACAGCTAAATAAGAGCTTATTTGCCCCCCAATTGAATAGGTATAAACTAAAAAGGGGAAAGCCAGGTTAAGACATACTGCCCGATTACTGTACATAATGAAACTGTGCTGTACCTCTTCGATGTTGTGCGAGACAGACAGGAAACTATTAATCCAAGGCTTGACTTGAGGTTTGATGGCAGTGTTGTTGAGTTCCATCAGTCCTTCCTGAGATGGGGAACAGAAAAAGGTCAGGTTAGTCGATATAACAAGACCCAATACACCTCACACTCACTACCTAGAGGCTAAATCCCCAAGCATTTTGAGAGGGTCTGACACTCAAATCATCATAGGTGCTACATTATTCCAAACGGGGCTCATACTCAGTCCCAGGGTACGTGGCACACAGGTCATGTTCAATCTTTCCAATGCAAGAGCAAAACATTCCAACCTCCCCCTGAATGGTGAGCACAAGAAGAATGAGAGGGATAGGTTGTTCCCTGCAGACACAAGAAATACTACACTGCGCTTACCCACAAAAGCACGCAGGTAAGCGTGTTACAGTATGCCACTGTTTGGGCTTATTTTGTATCCCTATATACTGTTCAGGAAATAAGGGCTAAATCAACCTTGTGTTGTACCCTTTTTCTGAAAATTCCCTTCACTGAAGTCTAGTTTTGTTTTTTTTTTGCTACACAGAATAGATGATGATGGCAGGAAAAGACCCATGGTCCATTTAGACTCCTCGTATTACTCTATCATACCCCAGGATCTACTGTCTCTGTAGGGTCCTCATTTACCCTGTTACCCCTCTTGTTCTCTGTGTTTCTGCCTCCCCTGTCCCTCTAAGTAGCTAATATACCCTTAGCTCTATCCCAGCCATGTTTGAAGCCATTTATGATTTTGGCACCCACCCTCTGCCGGCAGACCAATCTATGACTCAGTTACTCAATCTGTAAAATAATTTCATGTCAAATTCATGTCCTAGCTTCTCTGTTTCGGGTAAACAGCTCTTCACAGTTCACATTGTTTATTCTTTTAAGAACTTGAAGATCTCTGTCATATCCCCCCCCCCCCCAATCTGGTTTAGAGTGAATACAGGCTTATCGCCTTTGGCAGATTTTCATAGGATCTTCCCTTCTGGCACCGAATCATCTTGGTCACCCCGCATTGTACAGTCTCTAGCCTGTTTCTGTGCTTTTCAAGTGGGGACTCCAGAACTGGGCACAGTACACCAGGTGTGGCCTCACCAATGATGAATAGAGGTAACAGTAGCTCCTGTTTCCTACTGCTGAACCCCCTCCCAATGCACCCTAGCACCCTGGTAACCTTGCCGAAGGTTGTTACATTGGCTGGTAATGATGACTCCTAGGTCCCTTTTGTTAGACGTTGTGTCCAGCTGAACCCCCTCCCATCCAATACTCTGTTCTGGGATTTTTGTTCCCTAAGTGCATCACTTTGCACTTCTTAGCACTGAATTTCAGTTGCTGTACTTTGGGCCAACTTTCCAGCCTTTGCAGGTTTCTCTCTGCAACTCCCTTATCCCCTCCATATTGTCAACTCTACCACACCGTTTAGTGTCATCTGTGAATAGACACAACCTGCCCTGGATTCCCTCTCCCTCTTGCTGATGGACATATTGAAGAGGATCGGACCCAGAACAGATCCCGGTGGTACTCCGCTGGTGACCTCCTGCCTCTGATCTGACCCCATTCACCACAACTCTCTGCTGCATCCTCTCCAACCAACTCCCTACTCACATTACTATTTCCCTAGCTGTTCCCAGATTCCCCATCTCCTTAGGCAGCTTTTGACGTGGTACTGAGTTAAGTGCCTTGCTGAATCGAAGTAAAGTAAATCTACAGCATTTCCCTTGTCAGTGTCCTTGGACACCCAGTTATAGAATACTATCAGGTTGGTCTGACAAGGCAAGATCTTCCCTTGTCAATCTTCACCATTCATTACTTCCTGGGTGTAAGCCGGAAGCGGCGCACCCGTCCGCGAGGCTTTTTTTTTTTTTTTTTTTTAAGTTGCTAACGGCCCGCCCTCGGCGGCGGTCATGCGTCATGCGGCGGCAGATGTAGCGTTTCGACTCCTCCTCCAACTCAGTTCTGTTTCTCCCGCCGCCGAGGCAGCACCTGTTTGAGCGCCCCATATTTTGACTCGTCTGCGGCTCCCTGCTTTCGCACTTTTCAGCGCCAATCCGGTGAAGACCGTTCTTTTTATTTCTAAGCGGCGCGGGTGTGCTTTCCTACTGTTTTCTTGTTGATTTGGCGTTATGTCCGGTTCCGGAGCTAAGCGTGTTCGAAGACAGGCAGCCCCTATGCGTCCGGTGTTACTTGGCCGCATTTCTCCGTCTCGGACCCGGCATGGCGTTTGTCGTCGTTGCCTGGGACCAACCATGACATGGATTCGATGCGGCGCCTGTTTCTCCATGGACGCCCGTGTCCCTCGAAGTCCAGCCGCGTTCAAGCTCGGCAAAGCCCGCCGACCTTGAGGGGCGGTCGCTCAAGGGATTCTCAGGTAAGGTCTCTAGGCCCTTCCCCCGGGTCCCCTCCCGGGCCTATACGGTCTGAGGAGGAGGGGGTCTCCTCGTCTTTTCTTGCCGAGGAGGAGGCCCCTTCCGGTGTCGGGGGAGCGTCGTAGTCCCTCCCGGGGCCGCGGCGCCGACACCGCCTTGGCAGTCACCTCTTCGGAGGTGCAGGCTCCCCACGTGGCGAGGCCCTCGACTTTTGGGCCTGGCTGGGTGGACCCTCGGCGCGCCAACCCGGCGCTGTTTGAGATCCTGGCCGTTAAGCGGTGCGTCGATACCGTCTTGGCGCCCGTTCGGCGACGTTTGAATCGGCGCCGTTTGCGCGCCGGTGATCAAACGAAGCGGCGCAGTTGGCGACCGCTTTGAAGCCTCGGTGCGAATTCGCGCCAATGAAGAAAGCGGCGCCGTCAGCCGATGCCCTTCAGCTTTCGACAGCACGCAAGCCATGGGCCCTTGTCCTTCTCCAGGCGGTGCCGGCCTTGCGGCGCCGCTGAGGAAGTTGGAGCTAGGCCTGGCTGCTACCGGCGTGAAGGAGGCGGCGGCACCCGCTAAGTCACGGGGCGTTCGCGGCCCGTGGCCTCAGGGACCCCTGGGTTGGCCAGCATTGAGGTCCTGCTGATCTGCCGTCTCCTCGGGCGATGAGATTCAACGTGGACCCATCCACAGCACCCCACTCCTGAGTCTGGGTCCCCGGTGGCTGAAGGTGCCAAGCGGCTGACGGGCCCCTCCTCTGTCCCCCTTCCATTCGTCTCCTGGGGGTTCCCCGGCTGAGGTGGCAGGGCCCAGGGGGCAGGCGTGGGGGAAGCCAGCTGGGAGGCTCCCCTCTCTGGAAGGCCGGTGACAGCTGCCTTAGAAGTGCTGTTGCCTCTCTGAGGACAGGGGCGCTGTGGTTGAGGAGGAGGGCCTCTCGAGTCCGAGGGGTTGAGGGCAGGGGGTCTGCTGCTCGGTCTTCTTTGGCCACTCAGGGGGTGGCCAGGAGCCAGTGCAGAGCCGCCCCTCCCTCCAGGGTTCTAGGGTGTCCTCCGGCGTTTGTGCGGACTGCCCTTCTGGATCCATGCAGTCAGCGTCGTCGACAGGGAGGTTCTCCCCAGAGGCTCTTCCAGGCTCCGCTTCCCCAGGTTCCGTTCTGCGGCCTGGTCTGATATCCGGGATCCCTCTTTCCAGGGCCTTTCCCGGATTCCAGGACCCTCGCGAGAGAGCAGTTACCTCGTGGAGGTGCCCTCTCCATCTCTCTGCCTTCACCACCCCGCTCCCAGGCCATGTCGGTCCCTACGGGTCCGTTATCCTGGGGCAGTTCAGGGTTCTCGGCGACCTTCCCTCATATGTTGAGATACATGCATGGGTGGGTCTTTGACTCTCCCCACCGCCGCAGGGAATCCTCTGGGCATTCCAGTTCCCCATCATCGTCTCCCTCCTCAGGGAGAGACCCCTAACTCATCTGTCCTCAGTGCTGATTTCACAGAATATCAGCGTTTCCTCTCGAGATGGTGAGGGATCTCCAGATTTCCTCGTTGAAGAGACAATACCGAGCAGGAGACAGCGTGAATTCCTTGGTGATTCAGTGCCCAGCATCTGGTGGTACCTTTCTGGCTATCCTTCCAGGGGCGTCCTATCCGGTCATGGCGGTCCCTGCCGCTTCTTCCCCAGCCCGGTGGACTGCCAGCGTGGGTATTGTGCCCCCTCTGAGTCTCTGAGGTTCCCTCCCCAACCCGTCCTCAGGTTTGGTATACCTGGATACTCCTTCTGGGCGCCGTTGCCTGGCGTCCGACCGCCCACCAGTTCGGACTCTCTCCAGTTCGGCCGTTGGGGAGGCGAAAGAGTATTCTCCTTTTTCTCGATGCGAGTGCATGTGTTGCATCACATCAGGCTCACCACGCTGCCTACAACCGGCATCTGTGGTCGATGATGTCCCAGCTGCTGGCATCTATGCCTGATACAGAGCAAACCAGACAAGCTGTTGCCCTCTCCGCTGTAGGCCTGGAGCTGGCAAGACACAAGCAAGGGCATCTTATGGCGCCAATGGGTGGCTTCCAGGCTTATGAGGGACAGCGATCTGCATCAGGCGGACGGCATGGCCGTCTTTCAGGTTGTCACCCTGGCCCGCGTGGGGTGATTCAGCTCCGCCTTCCGGGGACCATCTTTCTCTTCCAGAGCTAGGAGACTTTACAGGGGCTCCCTCCCTCCTCGTCCTCGGAGGCACCTCCTAGCTCTTCTCCCACTTAGGCTTTCTGAATAAGCCAGGGTACCTCCTTCTGTTTCTCACCAACAAGGCTGGGGTCTTGTTCCTCCAGGGTATGGCCTCTTCCCCCTCCAGGGGAAGAGGAGCTTGGTACTCACCCAGGAAGTAATGAATGGTGAAGATTGACAAGGGAAGATAGGAAAATTACGTACCTACCGTAATTCTTGATCTTCTCTTGTATCTTCACCATTCATTACTTACACCCTACCATCCCCTCAGTGGCCTCTTCCTGTGGCTTCTCCACCTCCCGTCTCCCTTCCTCTCTGCATTTATATAAAATAAGGGAAAATTGCTTCATTTTCAAAAAAAAAAAAAATAAATAATAAAAGTAAAAAAAAGAAAAAATCTTCTTCAGGGGGTTTAAATCCAGAAAAATTATTTACTCTAAGATTCATGGGCCATCTAGTGGATTGCATTGGCGATCAGACTGCACAACTATCTCTTGCTATTCTTATGGCAAGATACCTCTGGGATTATTGGCCTGGCTCAGGCTATTCAGTTTTGATCCTGCAATCCGTGTTCAGATAGTTTCCTGAATCTAATCCCCCCCTCTATTCTTGCCTTGCAGAGCAGAGGAGCAGTACGTCTGTTCCTTTCTCTTCTAAAAAAAAAAAAAAAAAAAAATGCTGAGGGAACTCTCTCCGACTGCTATAGGCATCTTGGTATCTGGGTCATGCATCTAGTAAAAAAAAAAAATTTTTATCTGTAAAAAAAAAAAAAAAAAAGGGAAAAGGAGAAATCAAACAAGAAGGCAAATGAGAAGGTAGGCTATCCTTCTCGCTGTTTTGCTAAGTGGTTTCTCCCTTTAAGTGTCCTCCTGGACAATTTTTACAGTAGAGCTCTACTGACCATATCCAATCTTAGCCAGCCTAAGCCTTGGCCGGCCTTAGCCAGTCAGTCTGGGTCCCGTTTCTTTCTTGGAACGCCTGAAAGGCTTACATTTTCCATTTCTAAACCCCTGAGCAGCGCTCTCATGCTGCGGGGGTTTTATTCTTCCCTCCTCGGCTGTCCTCCAGTTAAAGGCCTTCCACGGCCAGGAGCCCGAGGTGGGTGTCAAGAACAATGGCATGTTGAAGATGAGGACTATGCCCTTCTGAGTCTGTCTAGCGGGTTCGGTGAACCTTCTCTTCAGCTCTATCTCCGGGGATTCTTGCTTCCCTTTAGTCAGCCTTCAGCTACAAGCTAACTATGCTCGTTGGGCATTCTGGTCCCTTCAACATCCCATCTCTCTCTTTCTTCTTCTTCTTCTATTTTCTCATTTCCTACTCATCTCTCCTCCTAGAGTCGCCCAGGTAAGGAGGCCCCTGCACCCCTAGGCTAGGATGTTCTTATCTCCTCTGTCCTTCCTCCATCGGCTATTCCTTTTCAGTTCATTCTTCCTTGCTTTGCTATCCCTCGGCTATCTTGCCTCGCTATCTATATTTTCTGCTTTCATTTTGCCTCTCGGCTCACAGAACTGAGTTGGAGGAAGTGATCGCTACTAGCGGCCGACCATATGGCGCATGGCGCGTGCGCGCTCTCGGCGGGGCCGTTAGGCAACTTTAAAAAAAAAGCTTCGTCGGTGTCTTCGCTTACACTTCCAGGAAGTAATGAATGGTGAAGATACAAGAGAAGATCAAGAATTACGGTAGGTACGTAATTTTCCTTTACTTACTTTCCTGAAGGCCATTTTTCTCCAGGCAGTCCACTAGGTCCTCTCTGACTAGTGTTTTCATCACTTTCCCTACCATGGAGGTAAGACTGATGGGTCTATAGTCTCCTGGCTGCTCCCTGTCCTCTCCCTTGTGTGGCGGAACTTCATCCTCCAGTTCCTGGGACCATTCTATTTGGCCCTGGAGCCTTATTTACCTTGAGAATAGCCAACCATTGTATGACTTTTTCAGTAGATTATTTCTGCAGCCTTATTTCCAGGACCCCTACCCCCATCAGCTGCCTTTATCCTTCTAGCTGGCAAGGGCCTCCTGTTCTCCACAGTGAATACTGGGCAGAAGTAGCCATTCAGCATGCCTGCTTTCAGCCTGTCTTCCTCTATTAAAATCAAAACAAAAATACTGCGCAAAATGCAAGTGAAACGTGGAGAACAGATAACCAGAAAACAAAGGACTATATGCAAAAGTGGGTTTTAATACCAAAAGGTGAGAGCCAGAAGGTATACCAGGCAAAGACCAAAATCGGCCGCAGAATCAAAAGATTCTTCCTCAGGCCCCGAGGAAGAATCTTTTGATTTAACGCCGAAATATTTTGTCTTGCCTGATACCTTCTGGCTCACCTTTCATTAAACTCGTTTGTTTTCTGGTTATCTGTTCTCCATGTTTCACTTGCATTTTTCGCAGTAATTTTGTTCTGATTTTTGCATCCATGTGTTTATCTACTGCTGCATAGTAACATAGCCGAGCGCCGGTGTGTGTGTTTTTTGCTCTCCTCTGTCTTCCTCTATTACCTTGCTCCCCTCCTTTAACCTTACCATTCCCCCTCCCACCTTCCATTTTCCTCCGTCCCTTGACCCCCTCAGCAATAGGCAGTTCTGTGCCTGCCTTCGCAATCTTGACTGCCCTCAAGGTCTCTCTCGTTTTTTCCTGATACTCATCCCACTCTTCATCCCTGTTTTCTTTGTTCCTTATAAAGATCTTCCTTTTGTCCCTCACTGCCTCCACGACCTTGTCAGAAAACCACATTTTTAAAGTGGCACTATTGTAAACGGTGTCTCTTAAGAGTTTGAAAGCTCATGAAAAACTTTATTTTGCCATCTTTTTACCTCCTATTCACAGCTCCCCCCCACCCCGTGCTCTCTCCCAGCACTCCAATCCTCTGCCCACCGGCGGGAATATTGCTGGCAATGTCGCACCCTGCCAGACTCACAGTTCATGCCCCTGGTCCGGAGGTGGACCCTCTCCAACTCCACTGCAATGGCAGAAAGGTAGGAGAAGCACCTTGTGCCACGGGACCCAGGCTGGGGAGAGCGGATGCGGCCGAGCAGGATCATGTGGCACACAGGCTCATGCACATGGAGGCCATCATCTAGGGGAGCTGCCTGTCATTCCTCCCTGGTTTTCTGGTATCCCACCAACCCCTCTATGTGCATCTGCTGCAATGTCCAGGGGTGGGCTCTAACATAACGTATGATCACCCATGTCAGGGGCACTTCCACAAGCTGACCGCCAGAAGGCCCTCCACACCCAAACAGTGCTTGATCCCTCCCCCAAGAGAACAGCATCCATGAAGATGCTCTGTTCCCTCCTTTCCGGTCCCTGCTCCTGACATCCTGGGACTGTGGTGTGAATCCAGGTCTCCAGCATGCCAGAGCAATGCCCATCGCTTGGTGCCACAGAGACGGCTTAAAAATCTCTTGACCCAGCTTGGTGCGGAAGCAATAGGGTACCTTTTGTGATACTGGTAACCCGGATTCAGGAACGAGCCTGGGTCACTGGGGAGGAAGATTGATCGTCACAGTGAACGTGCTCCTCTTCCTGAGGGGGAAGGGAGCTGTGTCCCATAGCACTGCTGCCACCTGTAGATGTACAGGTAGCACAGTGCTCAGGACACAGGGAAGGAGGGATGCCACGCCGCATGTCACGTTAGTGTACATGCTAACGCATGCTCATGTCGTGGACTGTGTCCCAAACAACGGCGTCCCTGAGGGGCCTGAGGTTACAAGACTCAAAATGGAAAAAAATTGTGAAAATAATAAAGAAAATCCCCCCCCCCCCCATTTCTGTGAAGTTTGGTATATCAAGACCGAAAGGCAGGTACATCCACCACGCTAGAGCAGAAGGGGCACAGACGCAGAATATTAAAAAAAATCTTTTTGAAATGAGGTGTTGGGCTTATGATTTTTGGAGCCTTGATCACGGATTGTTTTTGCCTCTACTTATTTTAAAGTGTTCTTAATATTAATGGTTGATTTTATGCTCAGAGCCTTTTTGGATCCGACACTTTATTAACAGATCCTGCATTGCCTTGCTTTGTGATGTCACACATGCTAAAATTCTGCCTAACCTCAATGTGGTTAGGTACAGATCCCGTTGAAAGACATTAAGAAGTTCCAGAAATGTTAGCAGCATAGCTGTATCAGTACAGCACAGACTTAGCCAGGGATACTTCTGGGCTGCTCAGATATGAAAATTACATACCTACCATAATTCTTGATCTTCTCTTGTATCTTTACCATTCATTACACTGAGTGTGAGCTGGAGGCACGCACCTGTATGAGAGTTTGTTTTTTTTTGGGAGGGGGAGGAGTAGGCGCTATCGCATGAGGCCGATGCATTGTGTGGCACATGAGAGTTGGCAGTTAGGTGCCTCAGACCCCTCCTCCACCCCAGTTCTGCTCTGCCGGAGAGGATGAAACAGAGGGATAGAGAAAATCAAGGTGAGGTAAGAGAGCCAAGGGATAGGAAAAAGGAAAGGATATAAACTGAAAAAGGAAAAAGCCAACCAGAGGACAGAGGGGTTGGACTTTTTTTTTTTTTACCCCAAGAGGCTATAGGGCCCCACCCCTAGGCAGTAGCACAGGAAAAAGGAGAAGAAAGAGAGAAGAAAAAGCATAGCATACGTAGGGGAGAACAGGAGCCCTCAGCCATGCTAAATTGGAAGCCCATTGGCTTATTTTAGCCTCAAAAACCTGAAGGTATGAAGACACAGGTACAAGGATCCCATCAACTTCAGGGACTACAGGATGGAGGGGAGGTCCAGAACAAGAGTATTTGAAATGGTGTCGGAGAATATAAAACATGGTGGGGTCAGCGCCCCCCCCCCAAACCACAACTGGGATGAAAGTTCTGGAACATGGCCCTCTACAAGTTAACACCTGACGGCTCAGTTGGGGGGGGGACCCCTTAAGCAGGAGAGGACTCTGTCCAAGATGATATACAAGGTAGAGGGGAAGCAAAAAGGAGAAAGGTGGGAGGACAATCCCTAAGTGTTCTCCTGTGAGATGCACTGACAGTCCCTACTTCAAGAAGATGAAACATAGGTGGATATCTGTGCCAAGTTAAGGAGGATACCACAGTGCACCCCGCTGAGAATCCCAGGGAGTTCCCTCCGAGGCCAGGGCGAAGACCCTACTCACGATCCTCCTAGAATGGGTGCTCTGTGGCTCTTTAGAGAAGGAAACAGAGGGCCCTGAGGTACCAGGGGTACTCTGCCCCAACTGGCCTCGAAGACGGGGAGGGCGAGCAGGGTGAAGGTGGTGTCCAAGAGCTGAGGCACAAGAGGAGAAGGTGGGTAGGAATCAGTGATGAATGGTGAAGATACAAGAGAAGATCAAGAATTATAGTAGGTACAAAATTTTCATGTCTTCCCTTGTCAATCTTCACCATTCATTACTGCTGGGTGAGTAACAAGCCCACCCGGAGGGGACCTTGCACTACCCTGAGGGAACAGATTCCCTCAGCCTCCTGCAGGGGAGATGCAGGAGGGAGAGACCCTTCTGCCATACTAGGCTAATATGGCCCAAGGCTGGTTAGGCCAAGGAGGTGTCCCCCATTGCCGGGTAGATGGAAGACGCCCCTGAAGATTCCTCCTCGTTCTGCGGGGAAAAAGACGGGTCCCCCAGAAAGTGGAGGAACTCACCCTACGCCAGGCAATGGGTGACAGTCTAGACAGGCAAAGCCATGTTGTCCGCCTAATGCAGATCGCTGTCCCTGCCAGTCTGGAAGCCACCTCGCTGGCATCATATCATGCCCTTGCTTGGTGCCTTGCAAGCTCCAGACCCTAAGCAGAGAGGGCAATGGCTTACCTAGATTCCTCTGAATCAGGCAAGAATGCTAAAACCTGCACCAGCATCGACCACAGGTGCCTGTTGTAGGCAGCATGGTAAGCTTGATGTGAGCTGATGCAGAGTAACACACGAGCTGATGAGAAAATTCTTCTTCCCCATCAGTCAAACTTAGTGGAAATCTGGATCCGGTGGTTGGTCATGTGCCGGGTGTTCAAGCCTGGAAGGAATGTCTAAAGCCATCAGCCCCGAGGGTGGGTGAGGCAGAGAACCAGGAGACTCCTGGGGAGCGCAATACCTCCTCCTGCAGTCCACTGGGGATGAGGTGGCCGGCAACTGCCAGGTGCGGACAGACGCTTCTTGGAAGGGATAGGCCAGGAAGGCACCACTAGGTGGTTAGCACTGAATTCGCTCAGAAACTAGCATGTCTCCCACTCAGTATTGTATCTTACTACATGGGAAATATGGAGCTTCTGAACTAGCTTCGCAAGGAACTGCTAATATTCGGTGATATTCGGTGAAATCAGCGTCAGAGGAAAGGTGGACAGAATGCTCCTCTTCCTCAGATGAGTAAGTCGAGGAGCTCGGGTGTTCAGAGTCCTCCTGCAGTGGGGGGGAGACAGGCGAAAGGCCTGCTCGTCCATAGCTCTAACATGCCTAGGGAAGGCCGGTGAAGTGGCCCTGAACGTCACCCAAGTTAAAGGACCCATAGGACCCACATGGCCTTGGGGGGAGGGTGTCTGCAGTGGAATTGGGGAGGGGCAGATCACAGAAAGTGTCCGGCCTCTGAGACCCCGCAGAAGATCCTCCCACATGGGGGGACCCAGGGGTCGATCCAGTTAGCGAATGCTGCAGATGTGTAAACAAATCCTGGCTGAGCCCTGAAGAAGAATCTCCCCTGTGGAGCGACTGAGGTTACATAGTTCCAGAAGGGCAACCTTCAGCGCTGCCCACTAAGGCTACGCCTGAAGTCTCAGAGAAGGAGAAGTGGGACTCAGTGCTTCAGCTCATCCCCACTCTCCGCAGGGTAGTGGAAGAAGACTGCCGCATCTCACCCCGGCCTCTCAACCCCTTTGAATCCGAGGCTGTCCTCTTCCTCGAACCCAGTGCCAAGGGGTCCACCAATCCCACAGGCCCCCACTGAGGGAGGCCACAGAAGAGGAGGTCCCTGTCCCCACCAAGGGGGCCACTGCAGCACCAGAAATGGCAGCTGCCACGACCCCCACGGTCAAGACCGCCACACTAGGCCTCCCAAGACTGCTACCCACTGCAGCTCCCTCAACAACGGTGTCTGTGTGTGGGGCCGTAGGGACCACAGACTCCGGGGAGTCTCTGAGGAGAACACTGGGCTGCCTGGTGCCACGTTCAAGAGGACTCCCAGACTCCAAGGAGTTGGGCTGCCAGTCCGGATCAGCTAGCAAGTCATCCGCCTCCGAAGAGGAGGAGGAGACCACACATACCACCAGACTAGCGACCCCAGGAGCTCTCTTACCAACGGCGCCATCACGGGACATGGCACCACCCAGCGGCAGGGGCCTCAATCACCGGCATCGTGAGCGGCGCCGGGATCAGAAGCGCCACTGACAGGCAGTGCCAAGGGTCCACTGGTGCCGGGTCCAGCAGCTGTGGGCCGCAACACTGGGGGAGCCTGCACCTCTGAGGAGGTGGCTGCCATGGCGGTGCCCTCGACCCGTCTCCACAGGGAACCGAGACGATCCTCCAGCACTGCAAAAGAAACCTCCTCGATGGCAAGGCTGGAATCCGAGGAGGTTTCCTCCTCACTGGGCTGTACAGACCCGAGAGGGGACCCAGAGGCAGGGTCAAGAGATCTTGCCATGGCATCCCTAGAATGAAGCAATCCTCCGAAAGTTGGTGAGGCCCTGACAACTTTAGACGCACGGATCTCAAGAAAACGGCAGTCCATGGAGGAATAGACACTGCAGTTGTCCATATCATGGTTGGGACCCAGGCAACGCAAACAAACATCATGTCAGTCTGTAACGCACAATGCCGGCCACAGGGATACCGATGCATGGAGGCATGTCCCGCTTTGGATTGTCTTAGTCCCTGAACCAGATATGACGTGAAAGAAATTCAACAAACTTTACGGAAAAAGGACCCAGCACCGTCAGTAGAAATAAAAGGAATGAGCTTACCAGATTCCAACGGCGTCGGGTGAATTTAACTGGGATGTAGATGGTGAAGCTGGAAAATGGCGTCTGGCAAAGGCCTAGTGACGCAGATGAACTTTCGGCAACTCGCACAGCAGGTGCGACCTTGACGGTGGGAGAAACAGAACTGGGGTGGAGGAAGAGTCTGAGGTACCTAATGGCCAGCCCTCATCGCCCGCAATCACGTCCAACCTCATGGGCGGTGCCGTCGGTGCAACCCCCAAAAAAAAACTCACGTGACTGGTGCACGCCTCCAGCTTACATGCAAGCAGTAATGACTGGTGAAGACTGACAAGGGAAGATGAGCCCAATACTTCATTTAAAGCAGAATAGTCACCACCACGGGCCCCAGCACTCAAGTGAGGGCCTGGTCCAAATGTGCTCTGTGTGCGCAAAAACAGTTTGGTTTACTTTACTGTAGTACAGTAGCTTGTATCAGACTAATTTTGTTTATTTCTATGTTGACATCTCTTGGTACTACAAATCCCAGAATCCCCCTGCAGCTGACATTAGAGCAGTAGGCAGCAGTGAGAAGATTCATTAGCCTGCAGTGTATGTTAGAGTTTATATAAGCTCCGATCTTTGTTTGCTAGTCCTGCTGTCTTTCATTGGCTATATACAGTCACACAGAACTGTTCTTAGCCCCTAGTGGAACACAGAACTGAAAAACATCTGATTGGAAATTCTAAAAGCTTTAACATGCACTGCAGACTGTTCAATGTCCCACTGCTTGCCTGCTGCTCTGATGTCTGCTGCGGGGAATTCTGGGATTTGTAGTAAAATAAGATGTCAGTCTACAACTAAGCATAATCAGTCTTGATACAACCTACTACAGTAAACAGTAAGTAAACCCACATATTTTTGCCCACAAAGTGCTCAATGGGACCAGCCCCGCACTTGAGTGTGGGGTCCATTGTGCTGACTGTTCCATTTTAAATGTTTTCATGGGCCTTCAGTCTATGAAGGACACTATACTCCTCTTTAATCTGGTTATTTTTAAAATCACACTATTAAAATGGTATATTCTTTTGTTATTTCAGTATAACTCCCAAAGTCTGATTGGTATATTTTACCTGACTCAGCCTATTCCTTCGTTTCTTAAGCACCGTCTAAGAAGTCATTCAAACATATTAATATTAATACCTGGAAGAAGCATAGAAGCTCCAACTGGGGAAGTTAATATTTGGAGGAAAATATCTGTCTTTTTTTTTATTTGAGCAGAATGATCTTAGATAGGGAGAGGTACAAGGCTCAGCTTCTGAAGTTACCTTAGACAGGAAGAGCTGGGTCTCAGCTGCTGGAGTTGCCTTGATAGGGAGAGTTAGGTCTCAGCTGTTGGAGTTGCCTTAGACAGGGAGGGTTAGGGCTCAGCTGCTGGGGTTACCTTACACAGGGAGAGTTAGGTCTCAGCTGCTGGAGTTGCCTCAGACAGGGAGAGTTAGGTCTCAGCTGTTCTGGTTGCCTTAGACAGGGAGAGTTAGGGCTCAGTTGCCTTAGATAGAAAGAGTTAGGGCTCATCTGTTGGAGTTACCTTGGACAGGAAGAGTTAGGGCTCAGCTGCTGGAGTTGCTGTAGAAAGGGAGAGTTAGGGCTCAGTTGCTGGAGTTACCTTAACAGGGGGAGGTACTTGGTCTCAGCTGCTGGAGTTACCTTAACGGGGGAGGTACTTGGTCTCAGCTGCTGGAGTTACCTTGACAGGGAGAGGCACTAGGTTTCAGCCACTGGAGTGCCTTAGATGGGGAGAGGTACTAGGTCTCAGTTGCTGGAGTTTCCTTGACAGGGAGAGGTGCTGGGTCTTGGCTGCTGGAGTTACCTCAACAAGGAGAGTTAGGCTTGAGCTGCTGGAGTGCCTTATACAGAAAGAGGTACTGGATCTCAGCTGCTGGAGTTTCATTGATGTGATGCTAAGCTCTACCATTTGATTTAATTTTAATCCAAGGAACCAAAGATTCCTGAAGTTACTTTCATACTGCTTTCAAACAGAGCTCCTACTTGGGGCAAGTGGAAAAATAAATCATTCATGCCCCAGGGCCAGCCCTCCGAGACCCAACTCCAGTACCAAATGTAACATCTTTTTTTTCAATAATCTGTTTATTCTCCCTGGCCACAGCAAGCTTGGCTCTCCATCTGCCTCGGCCTACCATCCATCATCTCCCCAGGCTTACCTGTTCGGCCAGTACCCCCCCATGGCAGGGTCAGGAGGGGGAAAGGCTGTCCCCCCCCAATGCCTGAATCCAGTTCTGCCGACAGGTCCCCTAGCAATGTGGCAGGTGGAGGTGCGGTATGCAGGCGTCATGAATACCCATGACGCCATACTTTTTCCTTGCTGATTTTCTGCCCACCTCCTCTCTCAGCTGCGGCATACTTCGGTGAGTGCATGGAGGAGCGCATGCATCCTGGGACCGCGGCTCCCTCTCCTCATCCCTGACTTGCATCCGTCTCTTGAGCTCCCATGGGCTACCACCAGGCCTCCATCTGGTGGCAGGCAAAAGCCAAGATGGCCAACCACCCCGATCCAGGAGAGGAGAGCTGCTAGGCAGCCGCTCAATCCTCTCCCAGACCCCCATCTCATCTGATCCTTGGCAATCCATGTTTGTTCCTGAACACATATCGACAGCATGGCAGGGGATAAAGCACTCAGCACATTAGCCCTCCATGCCACTGGGCCAGCCTTCATATGCAACGTCTTTGATGGTGCCAGAAATCGATCTTTTCCATAGACTCCCACTAATGGCTCTGTGCCGGAGATGCAAAGACTCTACGGGAACCAGAACTTTTCTGAAGGGCTGGCAGTGCAAGTAGGCCCCCGGTCTGCATCACTACATGTGCCCTCTGGTATAAAGTGGCACCAGCTCCCAACTGTCTCACTTCCTTTTCTCCCTGCTGCCGAGTACACAGCAGCAGCTTCACTGCTCTCCACGTCGGGGTCAGAACTTCAGTCTATACAACAGCAGCATTCAGTTGATTGGTTTTTGTTTGAAATGCACTAGAGTTTATTACTTTTGTGCAAGTTTAGTTAAACACACAAAACTTAGCTGGCCCATTGGCGCAGTGGTAGAGCTACTGCTTGCGACGCCGGTGACCTGAGTTTGGAAACTGGCCAGGGGGAAGGAGGATCGAGCATCTCAGAGGAAGCTCTCTTGCTCCTGGGGGAGGGTGCCACATCCCACTGCACTACTGCCACCTATAGACATACGGGCAGTGGACAGTACAGGACACATGGGCTGCACTGTGCTGCACATCACGAGTGTGCCGATGCACTCTCATGCCTGGGACTACATCCCAACATTGGTGTCCCCCACCAGGGTCAGGGATCTTCGGCACAAAAGAGATGGAGGAAAAATAAACACGAACACACCCCTCCTCCACCCACAGCATCATGAAGTCTGGTATATCCTGATTGAAAGGCAGGTAAATCCACCATAAACAGCCAAAAGCAGAGGAGGCGTAAAAAGAAAACTACAGGGAGAGGTACGGGGCTGTGTCTGGCCACCACCTCTCTCTGGGCAGATGCTTTGGCAAGGGGCAGTCCAGCACCTAGAAGGATGGACAGTCCTCTCTGAATCACAAAAAGAAACTGTACAAACCCCACACGTGCTCTGCTCGGGGTGTTAGCACCATTCAACCTCAGACTCTTCCTGCAAAAAGCATAAGTGCAAGAAATGGCACCAGTTGAGAACGTCCTCTGGTCATTCTTCTGTGGAACCGGGTACCCTACCATCATCATCATCATCATCATCAATGACACCGGGAATACCTGGACCAACAAGGTCAAGGTCTCTGTCCCACAGCCCCTCTCTGTCCAATAGAGGGGATTCCGGTGAGCAGTTCGGCCACTCTGCAGCTTTGATGGAGCAGTGGGTGCAGTGTATAAATGAAGCGGCACCGTTTTTGGTGCCAGTTCCTGACCTTTCAGGGTTGGTTCAGCCAGTGCCATCCTCAGTGCTGCTTGACTTAGGCATGCAGTTAACTCTGATCCCAGTCTCTAGGCTGGGGCCACTGTTGGTGCCATTGTCACCTATCCCACTTTTGGTGTCAACTCTGACCCCTCCGGGGATGGGGTCGGCCACAGTGCCATCGCCAGTTCCTTGGGTGCCAGTAGGGTCACTGACACCATCATCGATGATGTGTCAGGGTTTGGCCCTTCGGGGCCTACTCTGGAGCCAGTGCTGCCAATGGTGCCACACAGGTCTTCAGTTCCAGAATTGCTCCTTTCAGGGACAGTCCCAGGGCTGGCCCTGGTACTGCCGACAGTGCTGTTCCCGAAGCCCCACCCCTGATCAGGTCCATGTTGCCAAGGCCACCACCTGCACTGTCGCTCTTTCAACCCCCTTCTTTTTACTACCCTCCAGGTGTGGAGGGAATTGAGTCAGATCCTGACCTCATCATCTCCGATAGGGGCAATGATGACTTGTACTAAGGTCCAGAAAACCCTGAACTGGCTCCTGTCACTGTACCTCAGGAGGATCTCAGCTGGCCCTACAGACACTCTATGAGGTTGCTTGGAGGAGGCCTGCTACTGTGGCAGCTGCCCCCAAGCAGGTGAACAAGAAATACGCGGTTCCTAAATCTAAGCTCATGTATTTCTCTCAACCAACAATGGAAGCCATTGTTATACTGGCCGCGAATGACAAAGCCATAGTGCCCAAGGAGGTCACAGTGCACCCCACTAACAAGGAATCCTGTAAGTTAGACACCATGGGCAAGCGGGTCTCTACCGTGATTACCATTGGCGTGAGTATAGCTAGCTACCAGGATCACTTCTCTAAGTACAAGAACACCTTCTGGTGCAAACTTACGTTTTCTGGCAGAGGCCCTGCCAGACACAGACACAAAACAAGAGATGCTGCTCCCTGTTAAACAAGGTACTGAATCTAACAGCCATCAGCTTAAAGCCTCTATGGATGCCTTTGATGCTACAGCTTGCTCCATGACTACAGGTATTTCCATCAAGCGGCATTCCTGGCTCTGGACTGCTGGCTTAATCTCAGCTGTCCAGCAACAGATCCTGAATATGCCCTTTGATGGCATTTATCTGTTTTGACAGCAGGTAGAACGGTCTCTTATAGAGTCTAATGAAATGAGAACGACTCTTAAGACTTCCAGGCCTGCTCCCTATAACCTGCAAAGGGGTAGAGGACGTGGCTCTTTTTACAACAAGCAGTCTTTTCATGGTAGGGGCACAGTAGCCCAACACAATAAGTCCCAGCCACGCCAGGCCCTGAAGAAAGTGCAGCCAAAGGCACAGGTGCAAAAAAAACAACACCGTGCCAGCATCTGAAGCTCTGGCACCAGGTTCACTTCAGCTGCCTGAGGCAGACCACTACTCCCTAGTAGGGGTCCGCCTCAATCAATTTTACCATCAGTGGTAATCCAGCTTGCTGGACAAGTGGGTTCTAAGGATCATCCAAGAGAAGTACTCCCTGGAAGTCTGGAAATCCCTCCAGACTATCATCTCAGAAGGCAACTCCGTTTGTCAGCTCACATGTCAGAGCTTCTGGCTCAGGTGATTGTGGGCCTTCTGAGAAACAGGGCAGTGGAAATAGTGACAGAGTCAAAACAGAACACAGGCTTTTACTCATGCTACCTCCTGCTAACAGAGAAATCCGGGGGCATGCGCCCCTTTCTTGATCTCAGAAATCTGAACAAATACATGAACGGATTAAAATTCAGAATGATTTCTCTGGGATCCTTGCTACCTTACCTGAAACATCAGGACTGGCTAGCATTACTGGGTATGCAGGACGCACACCAGCACATACTGGTGCACCTCAACCACCACAAATACCTCCAGTTCCTCATGAAGGACACCACCACCTGTTCAGAATCCTAACCCTTGGGCTTTCCTTGGCACTGCAAGTCTTTACAAAGTACTTTGCAGTACTCACAGTGCACCTCAGAAGCTAGGACTCCAAGTCTTTCCATAGCTGGATGACTGGCTAATTTCAAGCCTGTCCAGAGAGCAAGAGAGCAGAGGGTGGTCACTGCCTCTCAGTTCCTAGCATTCATGGGAGTCCTGCTGAACCTTACAAAGTCTCAGCTGGAGCCCTCCCAGGAACTGCTGTTCATAGGAACTGTTCTGGACCTGACCTGAGCCTGGGCTTTCCTCCCACACAGCAGACTATGGGTAATCATGCAGATGGCATGTTATGTCATGGAATGCAAGACTGTGCCAACCCACTCCATGCAACATATGTTGGGTCTAATAGTATCCTCAGTGTTCACAGTGCCTTTAGCAAGGCTATACATGAGGCCAACTCAGTGGATGCTCAGTACTCAGTGGTCACAGGCATCGTAACCTCACAACTATCCCATCCAAGTGACCAAACTCCTGCTGAAGTCCCTGATGTTGTGGTCAGGGAAAGGCAACCTCCTCCAAGGCTTCCCTTCTCCCTCGCCAGAGCCAGAGGTGACTCTCACCATGGATGGCTCCCTTCTGGAGTGGGCAGCCCATTGCCTGCACTTCCAGACACAGGGTGTCAGGGACTCATCAGAAACACATCTCCAAGGTTGGCCCAGTGGTGTGGAGGACTAAGGCACTGGCACCTTACCTCCTGCCACACCAGCGGCCTGTGTTCAGTGGAGAACGCGGGTTGCTGGGGGTCGGCTGGGGAGAGAGAGGATCGAGCATCCGGAGGACAGCTCTCCTCTATTGGGGAGGGTGGACTGGTGTTCCTGCCAAATGACTGCCACCAGGTGGAGGCCTGACGGTACTGCAGTCCAGGGCACCAAAGACAGGAGGGTGCTGCGTGACTCTGCAGTGTGCGCATGCCCCCATGTGCAGACGCTGATGTGCAAGCCCCAGCAATGGGGGGGAAAGGGAGAAAACGGACAATGGTTGGCACAGGCTACATGAAGCCTTGCCTGCCTACCTCCACTCTGTGCCCTTGCCTGGTCTACAGCCCAATCTGGATGTGGTTCTCTGGGTGGGAGGAGGACAGCCCTCCCCTTCTCGGCCCCGCCACAGAGGGCAATCTATGGGGAATTCTGGGCCCAGGATACGTGAGAGACGAGATGCTGGATGAGAGGAGGCAGGGACAGGGTCGAGAGCCCACCCATGCCAACCGACAAAGTAAAAATATATATATATACACACCTAAACATATTTCCAGGTTGGTGACTGTGTTCGAGATGTGTTGTGCACTTCTGTACGGTCTGAAAGCCTCAGCGCACTTGGCCGTCCAAAAGACGGTTTTCCCCCAGACAGACAAGTGTGTCCTGTACTATGATCAACAAGTAAGGAGGAGCGCGCTCTCACCCTTTCTGCAAGGAGGCAACCAGTGCAAGAAAGGTGCCAGGAGCAGAGGAATCCTGCTACAGGAAATCTATCTCAGGGTACAGAACACTCTGGAAGATGAAGTCAAAAAAAGGCAGACCCTCATGTGTGATCACTAATACTAGCGGTCATGAGATCACTATTTAATGAGGGGGACACCCCAGATGTGGACCTTTTTGAGTCCTCACTCAATGCTAAACTGCCTCGGTTCTACTCCAGAAATCCAGGACATGGCCTTTTTGTCAGGATTCATTCAGACTGCCATGGTAAAATCTGTTTCTGCATGCATTCCTGCCAATCCCTCTTTGGAGGCACAGAGGAGTAAGATGATCCTAGTGGCCCCCTGTTGTCCTTGGCAGACATGACTTTCTCTGTTAAATCGACTCTCTGTCAGCAAACCAAAGATTCTGCCACTCTGGATGGACTTATTGACCCAGAGTCTCCTGGTCCATCCCAACCTACACTCCCTTCACCTCCAGGGCTGGCTCCTGAAGAGACAGAAGTGAACAGGTACACGGTATCTACGAGGGTCTCTGAAATATTTTGCGCTGTGCATAAACCTTCCTCCAGGAAGACATACACAGCCAAATTGAAAAGAATTTCCATCTGGTGCTCCAAAACTCCAGTGGACCTATTCAGGTGTCCACTTGACAAGGTTTTGGAGTACTTACTTGACTATTCTGATGCTGGCCTACAGTATTCCACAGTTGCAGTCCACATATGTGCTATATCAACATATCACAAACCTGTAGGTACACTCTCTTTGGCACAGCTGCTGCTATTCCTGAGCCAACCCCTCCCCTTGTTCACTCTCTCTCCCTCTCTTTTTTTCCTTTTGTGTTGGCAAGTACCATTGTATATAGTGTTTGCTTATTTCAGTCACACATGTAACCTCTTACCTAATTTAGCCAGCCCAGTGGCACGGAGGGTTGAGGCGCTGGACGTCACACTTCGCGCCATGCCAGCGACCCGGGTTCAGGAGCAAGCCTGGGCGCTGAGGGTCGGCAGGGGAGAGAGATGGATCAAGCGTCCATAGGACAGCTCTCCTCTCCCTGGGGAGGGATCCAGGGGCTTCCTGGTGCAGTAGAGACCCCCGGTAGAGACTGGAGGTACTACTAGCATGGGAACAAGAATCGGAGATGCTGACGGGAGTGCTACGGGCAGCCGCATGCCAACACCATTGCACGGCTGCGCTCATGGGGCAATCCCTCTAGATTACTGGTGAGATGACCGTGGCCCCAGTGGAACACCCACATCCCAATGACAGCCCAAGTGCGCCCGGGTCTCTCCATGGCCAAACCGATGACTGAAGGTAAGGCACCTCACGCTTAGGAGTTGACCGCCAGAGAGAGGGCAGAACCAGCCCTGGAGGTCGGGCTTGGCTAGGTTATTCGGGGGGAGACAGCCTGGGAGAAGTGGGGGGTTCAGGCCGGGAGTTAGGATAGTATCCACGTGGGCACTCTTGAAGGATGCCCAGGGGTCTGGATGCATAAATAAAAGTTAAAAAAAAAAAAAAAAAAACTCTTACCTAATTTGCCTTAATTGTTGTTATCCTCTTACGGCCTCCCGTAAGCTGTAGTTTTGTTTGTTACTGTAATGACCCTGACGTGGAACCTATGTAATGAGCCTGTACTCAAAGGTTAATCTGAGATCTTAATAAATAGATAAACAAAAATAAAAATATTCAAGATGTTCCTCAGCAACATCCTATCAGGAAGCTGGTGTCTCCCTGGGATCTCAACCTGTGCTGGATATGCTTACTCGGGAGTTGCAAGCCTTTTGAACTTCTTATTACTTGTGGCTTAGTGTCTTCAAGCCTAACTGAAAAAGGCAGCTTGTCATAATTAAGTGCATTTCAGCCTGTACCATAAATTGCCTTTACCACTGCTATGCCATTGCTCGGGTTAAACTGGAGGCCGAAGTACAAGCCCACTCCACTAAACTGGTTGCCACTTCCCTGGCAGAAACACACTTTGTGACCATAACAGAAATTTGCAGAGCTGCAACTTGGAGCACAGTGCATACCTTTACAAGCACTGTGTCCTGGATGTCCATGCCAGGCAGTATGCCACCTTTGGCAGAAGAATTCTGAATGGATTACTATCCTGAGTGAGCCCTGAGCTCCAGCCTCCCTAGCCCGGGGGACTTTCTCCAAGCGTGGTACTCTGACCCATTAGCTGGGACGCTAAGGTAAAGACTGATTCTTGGAAGATATGAAAGTGTACGTACTTACTGTAACTGTTGATATTCCTGAATACCTTCTCCATACCTTACCACACCCTCCCACCATCCCGTAGATTCACGCCAGTATTGCTCAGTTGGTCTTCACTCCTCTGTACTTGGTTTGGGCTGTGAACATACTGGGTTTGGTGGCCCTTCGTACACAGGCCACCAGGGCTGTCTTCTGTCCTTAGGTTAAGTCTATAGGTTACTCGTTAGGTTCATGCTGATCACCTCATCAGTAAAAATGGTACTGAGGCGGTTGGGGGCTGGTGCCATCGTATACCAGTGGGTGCATGCAGTGATATGTGTGTGGGGCCTACTTATGCCGCCAGCCCTCCAGAAAGGTTCTGGCTTCCATGAGGTTGTAGCGCCTCTGACTCAGACCCATTAGTGGTAATCTATGGGCAAGATACCCATGAAAATCAGCAATTACATTAAGTACGTAACTTTCATTTCTAGTTCACAGCAGATGGCTTGAAACACAACTCAGCGTGTAAACAAGCCTTTGATTGACGTATCAGAGAGAGACAATGACCCTCCGACTCCTAGTGATGGGTTTGTCCCTCCTGGGACAGTACAGGGCTGGTGCACTGGCTGTACAGAGTGGAGAGGTTTACATGATAGTTAACCTGTGATTCACAGAGGGCATCAGTCTCCAGTGCCTCCTCCTCCTTCTCAAAGGGAATAGACACTGGTCAATGGTAGACCTGGCCACACATGGACTAGGGCTCCCATTTTTTGGATTGTGGCCAGTACTGGGTAGGCAGGACCAGGAGAAAATGCACAGTAGGCATTGCAGCCGATCCTGATGCCAAACTGGATATTATAAAGTGGGCAAGATAAATCAAGAAATGTGATTGGTCAGCACAGGTCTGAACTACACAGCCTCAAGAACCTCATCACTCATTTAAGCAATAACGACCAATAAGCTGGTCATTTCTGAGGAATTAATGACTGGTTGGGGTATGGGTGGCCCAAGATGCAGTCAATGCCACTTCCCTCCAGCAGGTCGTTAATCGAAGGAAATGACTGGTTCTGAGATTGTTATTGCAATTATAAGTCTAACCACAATAACAACTTTTGTTTCTGCCTTTTTTTTAACTTACATTTAGGTTACTTCTGTGTCGCGCGAGCGATGCATGCCACACAGCATCGTCTGACAGTTGGATCGGCCATTCCTAAGACATTAATGGCAGATCCAGCAGCCAATCAGCAGCCTCGTCAGGCTCATGATTATTCAATTAGGCTTATAATTTATAACTCTAATTAAGACATGACAGGGTGTGCTTAGGTGTGAGAGAACGGCACTTCTCCGGTGTGTCAGGACTTGTGCTTTGTCTCACTCCCGCTGAGGTGTGCTATTTGCTCAGGCAAGGCCGCCTTCCCTTACCGTCTCCCACACCTCTGGAATGAACTCCCCTGGGACACTCGGCACTCTCCCACTTTCTCTGCCCTTAAATCCCTGCTCCGAGCTACCCCCCCACACTATATGCTCATGTCATTCTCCCCATCCCAGACTATGCCTCCACTGTTCCCAACCTAGCATCACCTTCTCTCAGGATACTATACCTTTCCTGTACTAGATGGGCTCCACTGATACCTGGCCGAAATCTTCTGTCAAATTCTCCTACTATATCCTCATCTACATCTCCTACGCTATCTTTTCACTACGTTCCGTCATGTGCTCTCTTACTCTTCTCCTGGCACTGCATTGCTTAGCCGCTGATAATTAAATCTGCTGCTACTGTATATATATTGCTTGTAATCTGTTGTATGGTGTCTAAACCTGATATGCGTTGTACATTATTCTAAGCGTCTACTGCTAATACAGTATATTTCTTGCTTGTTGTATATATTCTTGCACAGCAATGTTTTAGAGTACAGCTTTTTGCACTGTACCACTGTATTGTTCCCCTAACCAGGAAACGAGCTCCGGGCTCAGTGTGCTTTCCTTAGTCATCAACTTTTAAATAAATAAATAAATAAAAACCGTAGTGAAATAGGCACTACACTGGAGAACAAGGTGAAATAGGAAAATTGTACTTCTTTTTAATTAAAACGAAACCATGTCCTTTGTCCACTGCACTTACCTGCAGCAGATCTTTGAATTTGTTTGAGGCAGCAGCCATGTCAGAAAGTCCACTGTCAATCTTGGCCCGAGCTTGCTCTCCTCCGATGCCTTGGCTGAACAGCTTGGCACAGTCATTCTGACAGACAGGAAGATAAGAAGTTTTTTTTTTAAAAAGAGGCAAACACCATGGAGTGTAAGATCCCGACCATGTTATCTGAAGAGCCATATAGCTGGGAGCTTCAGACACAAATGCACCATGTACCCCACCTGTTTTTATTCTTTCATGTAGCTTTTTTTATCCCGTCTTCACCATGCACATGCTTCAGGTGAGACTTGCGTGCCCCCAGTCCCACCCGCTACTCCCATTGTCGTACCAGTAGGATCGGCATGGAATGGGACTTGAGGGCACCAGAAGCTTCATACTTTGCAGACAGTGTACATTACAGTTTTGCAATTTTCTCCCTCTCCACCTCACTGGTGTCAGGCGCAAGACAGGTGTTCCCAAGCATGCCCCTCAATGTACGTAGTGATGCCCTGTGGGACAGACAAGCTCCCTTGGCCCATTACAGGGGTCACTACAACACCAGAACCTGGACACCTCTCTCCCCTGGCTGGGAGCGCTGCCACAAAACAGAGCCTCCCTAGCCCCCCCCCCAACTTCTCGGGTCTACTCCGGAACCAGGATCACTGTGAAGAAGCACACAGCACTTCTGCTGGGTCACAGGGCAGTCCCTGGTGTACCCCAACTTTTTAAAAGGGAAGTACAGTGAACAGCATCCCTCACAGTTTGAAAGCCTGTGAAAATGTCCTTAAATGATATGTAGGGTTTACTTATAGTAGTCCAAAACTGTCCATGAGCAAGTCTGCCCAACACCGACTCTACGCTGCTTCTATTTTACGGAAACGAAGCATGACACATATGTACTCTACATGGGTGACAGTCCACTTCTGCAGTGTGCCCCCAATTGCCTGTGTAGAGAGAATCAGTCACAGTCTGATTTTCTTAGCTGTGGAAGCCTAGCTACTGTAACTAAGTGCAATGGTATTCTCAATATATTTTGTTATTTCTTTGATTGACTGATTTATTTGGTAACCGGGTAGGTACACTGGTCCCAGGGACTGTTTCCAGGCATGACCCGAGCCATGTAGATGGCACATACGTCATGAGGAAAGAGGAAAATGCATGAGAGAAACAATACTCAGGCTTCAGCAACACCATACACAGGCAAAAATACAGTTTAAGCAACATATAAATCAGAATATATGAGTCAGTACAAACAGAAATAAAAAGCTGCATATGAGTATAAGCTTGGGAATACAATCCAGCTAATTGGATGGCAACCGTCAGTTCTGTGCGACGAGAGGCTGACATACATCATCATCTGGCTAAGATCTGGAAACACAGGTTACTCACCTGTAACAGTGGTTCTAGGAGTGGTATATGTTGTTCATCCACACTTTCTGGCAGTGTCCTTTCCTTTTAAGATGTGTCCGAAAGTCTTCAAGCTGGCTCCTCCCACCCACCTGGGTGGTAACTCCCTCGGCTCCGACTCATGACGCCAGATCTTGCCCGCTGGAAGCAGAGTGTGTACGCCAAAGCTGGGGAGGTCGGGTGGGTCTGTGTGGATGAACATCATATACCACTCCTAGAACTACTGTTACAGGTGAGTAACCTGTGTTTCTAGGGATGTGGATATGATATTCTATCCACACTTTCTGACAGACTCCTAGCAGTTCTCTGGGACAAGGGAGGCAAGGCACACACACCTTACTTAGGGAACAGAGACCGGAGAACTGAGGCCCCAAAACCAGCATCCCGGCGTGACTCTAGGTCAATGTGGTAATGGGAAATGAAGGAGTATGCTGACGTCCAGGTAGCAGCCCGGCAGATTCCCTGGATAGGAACGTCCTTGGAAGCAGCCACCAACGCAGTGGTATGGCAGGTGGAATGCGCCCTTAGCCCTCTGGGAGGCTCCCCTCCCACCAACCTATAGCAGAGATCAATGCAGGATACAATCCACCTGCCAGTCATCTGCTTGGCTGCAGGTCTGACACGTGCAGCTTCAGCGTAGGTGACAAACAGCTGGCAAACCTCTCCTTGAACTCGAGCCATGCGCTGTTTGTAATAAGCGAGCACTTGCCTACGATCCAGAGTATGGAGCCTGTGCTCGGCCTCCAAAGTGTGAGTGGTGGAGTACACTGGAAGATTAATCACCTGGTTAAGGTGAAACTTTGACACAACCTTCGGAAGGAACTTCAGGTTGGGGTGCAGGACAACCTTGTCCCTGTGGAAGACCAGGTAAGGAGATTCCACCGAAAGCGCCTGCAGCTCACTGATCCTTCTGGCTTACATGATGGCCACCAAGAAGGCAGTCTTCCACGACAGGTGAGAGATCACACCTGTGAATCAGTTCGAATGGCTTGCCCATGAGGTTTACCAAAACCAGCAACAAGTCCCACAGAGGTGGTGGTTCACAAACCAGAGGGGAAATGTGGTCTAGATCTTTGAAAAAGCGCCTGACCACCTTCTTCTGTGCCACCAACTGCTGACCAACTCATACCTGGTAAGTAGAGATGGCTGCCAGGTGCACCTTAAAGGTCGTCAACTGAAGGCCCAAATGAGAGAGGGACCAAAGGTAATCCAGGATGCTGGACACTGCACAGGAGAAAGGGTCCAACCCTTTGCTATGACACCAAATGGAGAATTTCTTCCACTTCAAGGCATAGCACTTCCTGGTAGACTCCTTCCGAGATGCTTGCACAATGGTGAAAACATCTTCAGAGAGACCCCAGGCCTGGAGCTCTAGCCACTCAGGAACTAGGCTGTCAAGTGCAGGGATTGAAGGTCCGGGTGGAGTACCTTCCTGATTGATGGAAAGCAGGTCTGGGCATAAGGGAAGATGCCTCGGGAGCCTGCTGCTGAGGCTGAGGAGGTCGGGTACCAGAACTGGCATTGCCAGTCCAGAGCCACCAGGATCACCTGTGCCTTGTCCCTCCTGGCCTTGAGAAGCACCTTGTGGATCAATGGAAGTGGAGAGAAAAGGCGTAAAAGAGGCCCAGGGTCCAGGGCCTCGAGAAGGCATCCCTCTGCAGCATTCCCTGCTGATTGTGTGGACACAAAACAGTCTCAGCTTTGTGTTCTCCCTGGAGGCAAACAGGTCCACCTGAGGGGTGCCCCAGTGGGAGAACAGACTGTGAACTACCTCTGGCTGGAGAGACCACTCGTGAGACGCCTCATCCACCTGGCTGAGGGCGTCCACCAGCTGACTGGAAGGTCCTGCCACATGGATGGCCAGAAGATTCGCCTCCCAGGCTGCTCATGAGGCTCCAGACATGGAGAGCTTCCTTGCACAAAGGCAGGGAGTGCATTCTGCCCTGCTTGTTGAGGTAGTACATGGTTGTGGTATTGTCCGTCTGGACTTGTACCACTTGACCCCGAATGTGCAGAGTGAATGCAGTCAGCGCCAACGAGCTGCTCGGAGCTCCAGCAGGTTGACATGGCATCAGGACTCCTCAGGGGGTCCAGAGCCCATGGACTCTGTGTTCCCCCAGGTGGGCACGCCAGTCTGTTAGAGAGGCATCGGTCATCAGGATGACTGTAGGCTCTGGTAGGGCAAATGGGATCCCTTCCTGCAGATGTGCCGGGACCAACCACCACTGGATGGTGTCCCACATCCGCTAGGTCACCATGACCGGCTGGTCAAAGTGCCCCTTTCGCTAAGACCACTGGCTGGCCAGCTCCCCCTGCAAGAAGCACATTCTCCAGCGGACCCAACAGACAACGCTGGTACAGGCTGCCATGTAGCCCAGCAGGCGCAGGAAGTCCCAGGCAGGGTGCAATTGCCTAACCCAAAATGATCAGGCAAAGGAGGAAAGAGCCTCTGCCCTGTCCGCTGTGAGCCAGACTCTAACTCTGCAAGAGTCGAGCTCCGCTCTGATGAAGTTGATCATCTGCAAGAGTATGAGCTCCGACTTGGCTTTGTTGACCAGTAGGCCAAGTTTGATGCAGGTCTGAAGGGCCAAGTCCCTGGACCACTCCACCTCCTGCCTGGAAGGACCTGCCATCAGCCAGTCATCCAGGTAGGGATTAACCTGGACCCCTCGGCGCCTCAGGTAAGTTGTCACCACTGTGATGCACTTGGTGAAGACTCTGGGGGTCGAGGAGAGGCTGAAGGGCATGGCCTGGAATCCACCGAGGGTTCCCTCAGCTCAAAAGCAGAGGAAACTTCAGTGAGATGGATAGTTCAGGATGTGAAAGAATGTGTCCTGAAGATCCAATTTTGCTCTAGAGATGGTATGATCTGAGACAGAGTTACCATCCTGAAGGTGTGCGACCTGAGGAACTTGTTCAGGTCATGCAGATCTAGAATAGGGTGCCAGCCCCCCATCCTCTTTGGCACCAGGAAGTAACTGGAGACAAATCCTGGGTGTTCTGGAGGATCCACGACAAGGAGCCACGACCTCCTTGTGGAGGAGCTGGGCTATGTCATTTCTGAGAGTTGACAGCATGTCTGCAGAAGCCAAGTCCTCCCATGGGGTGTGGGCTCAGCAAGGAGGGTACTGCTCCAACTCTAGAGGCAGACCATGACCCACCACTTCTAGAAACCACCTGTCCATGGTGACAGCAGACCAGGCAGAAAGGAACTGGCAGAGCTGGAACCCCACGAAAGGACCCAGGGGAAGCATGATGGCCATGAGGGAGGCACTCCTCATCCCGTCACTGGGCAGGCTTGGAGGAGGAGGGCCCGGCTGAGGGGCCACTGAAGCCTCTCCCTCCTGGCTTACGGACAGCCGAGGCCACTGACTTGAGTTGAGGTCGCCAAGCCTAAGCCTGCTGGCCAGCCAGTTGCTGGGCTGGCTTGGCCACAGGAGTGGAGATGGACCAAAGGGCTTCTGTTTCTGATACTGCTTGGAGCCCTTGGGGTCCTTCTGGGCAGATGTCATGGAGTACAAGGTGGCATTGGACTTCTCAATGCTTGTGAGGTGACCCTCGACCCTGGAACCGAAGAGGTCGGTGCCCAGGAAAGGGACATCTGCCAGCTTGTGCTGAGTGTCCACCATGAAGGTCGAGATACTCAGCCAAGCTCTGTAGCACATGGCTACTGAGGCCACCACGGAGCGGACACAGGAGTCCCCAATGTCCATGGCAGTATGGAGCTGTTGCTTGGTCACAGCCCGTCCCTAGTCTCGGACCTGTTTGACCACGGTTTGAATGTCCGCAGGCAGATGTGGAAGTACCCCATCTAAGGTGCCCAGCAGGACATGGGAAAAGTGGGCCATGAGGAGGGCTCAGCTTGCCTGGTGGAGGCCAAGCAAAGAGGCAGCATAGACCTTTTTAGTCACGTGGTCCAACTTCTTGGACTTCTTATCAGGTGGCTTGTCAACATTCCCAGTGTTGCCGGAGTGCCGAAACACAAAGTCGACCACCAACCCCTTGGCTGAGGGGTGCTCTATGAATCCTGAAAGGGATCCGGTAGGCACCGCATACTTGTGGGCCAACAGGGTAGAAGGCACATGGCAGGAAGTGGGGCACTGCCAGAGCTCCAGGACAGGGGCAAGAATGGCTTCTGCCACTGGAAAAGCCTTTGTCAGAGAGTCTCCCCAGTTGAGGATATCGGTCAACAGGTAATGAGCCCATTTCTGGATGGGCTCCATCTTTAGATCCGTTGACTCGGAGATCAAACGGAGAAGGCCCATGAAAGAGGACAGACCTTCGTCCGTCGAGAGATCCCCCATGGACTCCACGTCAACTGGACAGAAGTGCAGGAAGGAACCCTCAGACTCCGAAGAGTCATCAAAGAGCAGTCCACCGCCGGAATCCCCACTGACCCTCCATGGACGGGCAGGGGTGACGGTGACCGACAGCTGATGGGGAAGCCCCTTGGCTGTCCGAGACTCCTTTGTCAGAGCGTCAACTGTCGGCTGTTTGGGTGGCGGTTCCACCACAATCGGCGGAGAAGCCGTAGTTGGCAGAGTCTTTTTTTTATTATTTATTTATTGAGTTCTTGGATAACACCTGTGAGCAGATGCTCGTTGATAGGTTCTGCGTTAGATACATAAGACAACAAGGTACAATACTGTGCACAAGTATACAAATACTGAGAAAAATATACACGGAGGTTACAGAAAACAAACATAAAGCACTAGTTATGCTGAGGCATTGTACAATGTATGCCCTTGTCAAGAAGATAAGCAGACGAGGCTAGGGAAGGATACATTGGGAGTGGGAGGGCTAGGTGAGCAGAGCACAGAGGACAGGGAGGGAGGAGGGTAGGGAGAGGTCCAGAGGCAAGGGGCAGAGCCGGGGGGGTAGGAAGGTGGGCAAAGTGCTGCGGTTTGACTACCTGCCACGACAGAGACAAAGATAAGTGCTAGGGGCAGATTGTTGCCGCCTGCTGAGCCGTTTTATTTAATTTATGAGTTCAACAACTCTACAAGCAGCATTACATCACAAATTAATACCATTTGAGTACATTACAATGTATTACATATATGCTTTAGCAGTTACAATGGGGGAAAATAAATTAACATTTTATTACATCAGTTTCCAAAGAATCATTATAACTCCTTATAAACTCAGTCTGTGAGCCAATCAAATCAGATCTGGCATGGCAGAGCGGGTCCTCCAACCTCCCTCCCAAATTTTAGTCTTAAGATTCTAAGAACACTTCTGGTCAAAACCCAAATGACATTTCAATACAAAAGAAGACAAAGTTACATGCTCGGTAAACAGCTTAAGGAACAAAAACATCATAATGGTCCAGTTGATAGGATATCCATTTTTGCCATTGAACATCACATTTCTGGACTTTGTCCATCATCTTGGCAGAGAGTCGCTCAAGGGCATAGATCTCCCTGGAAAGAACAAGCCAGGCTTTTTTAGTGGGTATTTTGTTTGTAAACCACAGTCTGGTGATAATTTTCTGGGCTGCTATTATAAATTTTAAAATTTGTTTTAGTAAGTTTTTGTCAATTTGCAGGCCTTCTGGTTTAATAAAAGTCAATACTAAAGTGGGAGTGAATAAATCAGGAGTATCATAAATTGCTCTTAGCTCCCTGAGGCTCTCCTTCCAAAACTTGGACATCTTTGGACATGACCAGAGTACGTGGCTCTGGTTTGCTCTATCATCTCCACTGTCCCTCCCCCAATTCTCCCATACTGACCAAAAGGGCTGGAGTATGGATAGAATGAGTCCGGAGTTTCCACGTGTATTCCCGCCAGTATGGTGAGGAAAAGATTTTTAAAGTTGGTAGTGCAGACTCATTCCAGACCTGTTCTCTGATTAGTACCTGCAATTCCTGTTCCCATCTAATCCTGATTGAGTTGGTCGAGTCTCCCTGTCTCTCATTTAAGGCCCTATATATTTTACTAACTAGGTGATCTGAGGCAGTTCCTCTAACATGTGTCTGCAGGAGCTTTATTATTTGGGAGAGGTTCTCAATCAGTGCTACAAGTGACGGTTCACATGGCTGAAGGTATGATTTAAGATGTAAATAGGAAATAAAATATTTGTGAGGCAGGTGATATTCCCTCTGAAGAGAGACAAAGGGAAGCAGACCTGTCCTGCCCACTAGCTGAAAAGTTAAGGAATGCCATATCTCTGCCACTGAGCTACGTAAGAGCCTGAGGGACCTGTTGTCGAGTCTGCATTATACTTCAATGTTCCCAAGAACATTTTTTCTGAAAATGTAAAATATTCATTTCTGATCTTGAGCCATGTCTTTAAGGGTTCTCTGGTGAATTTCGGATAATTTATTATCCCTCGACATTTGGGGGAGTTCCGAATAGGAGCTCCTGAGTGTTACATAAATCTCCCCATGTTAATTCTAATTGTTTCCAGTGTGCATCATACCGTTTATTTATCTGATTTAAGACCACCCTTAACTGTGTCGCCGTCGCATATTTTCTGAGATCAGGGAGGTTAAGCCCACCTCTCTCTGTAGCCAGCTGCAGAACAGAGTACCTAATTCTGGGATGCTTTCCACTCCAAATAAAGCAGGATATCATTCTGTCCCATCATGCCTGAAAATATGTTTTGGTCGGAGTAAAGGGTAGTGTTTGAAGAAAAAACAATATGCGAGGGAACACATTCTGCTTGAGCGTATCTATTCTGTTTTAAAAACTTAAAGGGAGACGTGACCAGCAAGACAAATCTTCCATCAATTTTAGGGTTAGGGGTTCCAGATTTAATAGTTCTGCGTGGATGGGGTTTCTTGTGAGCTTTATTCCCAGGTATCTCATTTCGTGTCTGTACCACTTAAAGGGAAAACCTTTTTTGAAGTGGGAGGGAGGGGAGTAGTTGTACGTTAATACCTCGGGTTTTGTTTTGTTGATTTTATACCCTGCTAGTTTATCAAATTTTTGTAACTGTTTCCAGACCTCTGGGATGGATTGTTGAGGTTCTGTAAGTGTTAATAGAATGTCATCTGCAAAGAGTGATATCTTCTACCGACGACCCCCCAAAGGGAGGCCCTCTATTCCCTGAGTGGATCTGATGGCAAAGGCCAGGGGTTCAAGATATAAAGCAAACAACATTGGAGACATTCAGCATCCCTGGCGGGTGCCCCTAGAAAGTTGAAATATATCTGAGAGGGCCCCGTCCACCTTAACATTTGCTTTAGGGGAAGCATAGATATTTTTTAGTTGTTTTATAAATTGTTCTGGGAATCCAAAGTGCCCCAGAGTCTGCCATAAAAATGACCAGCTGACCTGGTCGAATGCCTTTTCAGCGTCTAATCCCAGCAGTACTAAAGGGATTTGTCTTTCTATGACATAATCTGCTAAGAAGTGTGCACGCCTTACAGCTCCATGGGCCTGTCTGACTTAATGAAGCCCAGTTGATCTGGGTCAATAATAGCTGGGAGTAAATGGTCTATTCTAGAGGCCATGGCCAACATAAACATTTTATAATGTGGTATAATGTGCATCTCATCTCGTCTGTACCACTTAAAGGAAAATATTTTATAAAGTGGGAGGGAGGGGAGTAGTTGTACTTTAATGGTGTGTGGCGGCACCCCCACTACACACCAGTCATAACTGCCACACCCTGCAATCATGTACCCCTCTTTGCACTTTTCCCCTTCCCCTCATCTCCTATCTTCTCTTCCTCCTTCTTTAATCCCTTCCCCCTATGTACTACATACTCTCTCCTCTTCACTCCTCTTCTCTCACCCCCCCCAAAGGAAATAACACTTATTGGCTTATCTTGCCTGACAAATGCCACTGGCTGATTTACTGTTTCCCCCTCTTTTGTTCATTCCAAAGGTCCTAATAACTATTACAGTCTGTTATTACACTGTGAAATGTCTTGTCTCCTTGAAATGTTGTTTTTCTGCAATTTCTGTATTTCTGTGATGTGGAACCTTTGTAAAAGAGCCCTGGCTCAAAGGTATTTGTAATCCTAGATCGTAATAAATAAATAAATAAAAATAAATATAATCACAGTTTAACATTGAAATGGGGCGAAATGAGGAGGGGCATTTAATATCTTTATGGGGTTTAGGTATGGCTGATATAGTGGCATATTGCCATGTGGGGGGGGGGTTCTCCATCCTGGACCACATGTAAGGCCGGGAGTAGAATGGGTAGCAGCAGCTTTTTTAATTTGTTATAAAATTTGGAGGGATACCCTTCTGGGCCTGGTGCCTTTAGGGTCTGGGCTTTTTTAAGAACTTGGAGCAATTCTCCCTCTTTAATTGGTGCCAGCAAGGCCTTAGCCTGTAGTGGGCTGATACATGGTATTGGTAAACTCTGTAAATAAGATTTGATGGTTTCTAGGGGAGTTTCCTCTTCTTTAGTGTACAACTCATGATAAAACTGCTGTAAGATAAGTCTAATTTCCTGGGGTCTTTTCGCTAATCTCCCTGTTTTAGGGTCTACCATGCTGGGTATGTTCACTCTGGTTCTCTGTTCTCTCAGTTTTCTTGCTAAATTTCTTGAAGCCTTAGGCCCTCCTTCATGATGTCTTGACTTTGGATAAAACAATTTTTGTTCTATGGTCTGGTCTACTAGTATTTGTAGCTTTTGTTTTACAGTTCTTAAGCGTTGTCGTATTATCGGGTCATTCTGATCTGGCCAATGCTGTAAATGTAATAGTTCCTCCTGTAGGTCTTTGTATGTTTTTTCCCTCTGTCATTTTTTCATTTGGTAGAAAATCATATAATCTCCCCTCTTAATACTACTTTTAAAGTATCCCACAGGATTGTGGGGGCAAGTCTCTGCAGAACTCTTCTCGATACTCATTCCGGTGCAGGTCGTTGGAATCTCTGTAGAAGTGTTTTCACATCCTCTAAGGTTGCTTGTCTCTGTCTCTTTCTGGAATTAGTCTCAGGTAGTGTCCCAAACAGCATTGCGAAGGTCTTGCTGGGTTTTCCTGAGTGAGGATTCCTCCTGGATAGATTGAACCAGTCCTTTGAGTTGGAGTACTTTCGTTGCTTCTTCTGGTGACTCAATGGTTTGTGGGCCATCTGGAAACATGATAGTTAATCGAGCAGGGTATGGGGTGGTAAATTTGAGTTGCTGTTGCTTTAAGAGGCAAAGTATTGGAGCGCAGGCCCTGCGTTTAGCTGAAACAGGTGGGGAATAGTCATTATCAAAATAAATGCGCTTCTCTTTATACTTGGTATCCCGCATTCTCCAAGCTCTGGTGAGGATAGTTTATTTTGTAGCATAGTTTAAAAAACTTCTTTATGATGGAGCAGGGCTGTCTGTCTGGCTGAGTTGGTTTCGGCAAAAGGGCCTGATGCACTCGCTCTATGTAGAATTTAAAAGCTGGATCCAATTGTAGCGAGTTGCAGGACAGCTCCTCCACAAATTTTAGAATCTCTCTCCCCTCTTCGTCCTCCGGAACCCCATGTATCCTCAGATTATTCTGGCGCAATCTGTATTCCAGATCCTCACATTTCTCTTTTAAGGTATGTTGTTCGTCTAGTAAATGCACGACCATGCGTTCAAGCCTATCAGTCCGATCGTCTAATTCAGTATGCTGTACTTCAACTTCTGTGACTCGGGCTGAAAGTTTACTGATTTCTGTGGCTAATTCAGTCTGGAAGGTACGAACATCTGTCCTGAACTCCTGTAACTCTGCTAGAATTGTAGCATTGCTGGGTTGCTGGAATGAGGCCCCATTTGGAGCTGCCATGTCCAGTTGGATCATTGCAGGACTTGATGAAGAGTGAGAGAATCCTGCTGAATCCTTAGTTCTGGGACGAGGGGGGGGCGTGCAGTCCATTTTTTGCCTCCCATTCAATGTTGTGGCTCTCCCTGATATTCTTTTTTTAGTTATTTTAGTGTTTTGGTTGTGGGAGAGTCTGCTTTTAGCCCAGGGTCAGCAGAGCTAGGTTTTACCCTTGCATCCCGGTCGGTGACGTCACCAGAGGTGCCTGCTGAGCCTTAGCGGGGGCACATGCAGCTACTCATATCAAAGAGGTGCGGGCGCAGTCTACGTTTAAAAGAGCCAATCATTGAGGAGCCAGAGATGTCAGGGGGCAGTGCATTTACCCAGAGGGGTGCTCGTTGTGAGAACACATGCTGTGCCGTGGTAGTGCAGCATCTGGGCACTTGCAAAATTTGAGTGGCAGAGCTTCTGGTCTGTCTGGTATTCATAGGCAATGTTAGCAGGTTTTGCACCCCTGTTGGAAGCAGATTTAATGTGACTTTTTTGACAAGAAGGCAGGTTTGATACCTGATTCTGTCATTCAGTTGAAGCCAGCCAGCCCGAGCATTAAGTTCACAGGTGTATGTGAGTCTTGGTGCATTTGAAAGTAGGCGGCAGGCTTTGTTTAAGACAAGTGAGATCCGTTGGAGCGCTGTGTTGGTAGCAGGACTGTATATGGCCAGCCCATAGTTTATGAGGGAGACAACTGAGCTGCTGATTGCCAGGTTTAATACTTCATGGGTTAGACAATGCCTGTGGGGGAGAGGATCCTGACTCTGGTATTAATAGCTCTTGTAGTGATATCGATATGCTGGGAGAAGGACAGGGAGGAGTCGATTGTAACCCCCAGGTATTTGAAATGTGAGACGAGCTCCAGTGTGTCACCACTGTCATTCCTTATTGCCAGGGGGTAGCTTTTTAGCTTGCTTTGGGCTGTGGAATAGATCATGTTCTTTGTTTTTTTTATAGTTCATGACCAGTCTTTGCTCTTTAAACCAGTTTTCTGCAGATGCAAAGCCATTTTGGAGATCAGTTTCAAGGAGTTCAGGGAGCAGGTTGCTGGTAAAAAATCACCACGTCATCAGCATATAGGAGAATGCAGCAATGGCAGGTGGTCGGAAGATTATTTAAGAAAACACTGAACAGCAACAGTCATGGACCCTTGCGGTACACCAGACAAGACAGGTCAGCTGTCTGATAGCACTTCCCCAATCCTGACTTGCTGGGAGCGGTGGCTCAAGTAACTCCTCAACCAGTTCGCAGTTTCAGGTGCGAGTCCAATGTCAGATAGCTGCTTGAGAAGGAATGCATGATGAACCGTATCAAATGCCTTTGATAGGTCAATGAAGGCTGCCCTACAAGGTGGCCTTGGTCTAAGGCATTGTGGATGAATTCGGGACCGTCTTAATCGGTTCCGTCAGCAGAATTGGCGTTGGCCTTTCAGGCGACAGCCAAGTGATGGCTGGCGTAGAAACTGGGGTCAGTTTGGCACCAGTAAACACCAGCTGTTGCCACATCAAGTCCTTGCAGTGACAACGCAACTTGCACCAAAGCCTCTCCTCACCTGAGAACAAGGACGAATAATAGCGGCGGCACGCTTCCCATGGTGCCGAGAGTGGGAGTGCTGATGATGGTGGGACCGACTCGACCCACAGGAATAGGAACTCGACCTCGGCCACTGGGGGGACTGGTGGTAGGGCTCGGAGAGAGTCAGCAATTGCCGAGGCTCCTCCTGGTCAGGGTCAGGGACCAGAGGAGGAGGGTCAGCGGACTGATCCGTCCCTCCAACGGTCTGCGTCAGGACCAGGGTCCTAGACAAGGAAGTATCGGCCTCTTCAGTTGACAACTGGTTGGTCACCAAGAGAAAAATCTCGGCTGGGGCTTCGACCAGCGTCTTGGCTGACAGGCCCGACGGCATTACCGTGGAGCCAGCGGCCAAGGCTGAGGATTCATCCGAAGTCAAATCCGGAGAAGCGTGGGAATCAGAGACCCTCAACCGAGAGCACTCCCGATCCCACGAATGACGAGGAGTCTTTTCTTTCTTAGACTCTTTTTTTAGATTTAGATTTGCCGGTGGGTCCCCGACCAAAGGTCAGCAGGGACAGACACAGTTCCTTGAAGGAGCCCGTAAAAGTCGAGCCCAGCTTTAGCGGCACGAAGGCAGAAGCCGAAGAGGAATGGGCTGCCTCCTCTTTGAAGGCTGCAAGCTGCTCAGTGGAGCCGTGGAGACCACCTGACGAGCATCTTTGGATTTGACTGGCGGGTTCTGTTGCGCCAGGTGGCCCAGTTTCAGGCAGGCAAGATGGTCCTCCAGGATGGTAGAATGAAACAAGCCGCAAAGGTTGCAGGCCTAGTGATCATGTTCGTGCCCCAGGCAGGAGACGCACATGGTGTACGGGTCACTCCTGGACATCTTTTGCCCACAAGGGCATCAGTGGAACCCAGGAGCGGACTTATCGTCCAACGCGGTCATGATCGAAGATTGAGTTGAAGACGAAACTTGTCAGATGGTTTGGAAGTAATTCCGAAGAATTTAAGCGCTAGGGCCTACTCAACATGGGGGGCGGTAAGGAGGGAACCTGCTTCTTCCAGTAGAAAGGAAGATCTGGCATCATGGGGTGGAGCCGAGGGAGTTACCACCTGGGTGAGTGGGAGGAGCCAGCTTGAAGACTTTCCGGCACATTTTAAAGGGAAAGGACACTGCCAGAAAGTGTGGATAGTACATCATATCCACATCCCTAGAACTGCACTTACACAACAGGGCCAAGAGAAGGACATTTTTAAAGTGTACTTTGAATAACTGAAGGGTGCCTGATGAGTGAAGCAAGGCTGATAGGGCATTCCAGAGCTTGGGGGCAGTGACAGAGAAAGCTCTCTGCCCCATTTCAGTAGTACTCTGGGGATAGTTGAAAAGGCATTTGGAGGAGGACCCCAGTCCCTGTGTGCCCTGTTTGATGCTGAGAAGTCTGGTTAAAGGAGAACGAATACTGTCATGGAGGGATTTTGTATATGAGGGAGCCCATAAGGAAGTCTCAACAGGCCTGGGGGAAAGCCACAGAGCGTCAAGTAAAGGGTGCAGTGGAGGGTGTTACATGGGGCTAGGGTGCTAAATCTGCAGACGTTATCAGGCTGAAACAATGGCCTTCAGCACCAACCTGCAGATCAGCAACCTGGCTCCCGCTCACAGTCGGCACCTGAGATAACCTTGCACATGGGCAGATTTGATCCTTCAAGCAGCTGGGAATGTGGCCGGACCCACGGATATGCCAGCAACATTACCGCTGCGGCAGGCTCCAGGTTAGGAATCCTCTACAGGGTGAGGAAAGGTTGCCAGTAACACCAGATCTTTGAGAGAATCTCACCATAGAGATACACCTTTGACACTGTAAGCCACTGGCATCAGGACCACTTGGAGACTTTTTGCCTAGCTGGGGACACCTATGTTGATGTACACTGGCGCTGCCAATATAACATGTGCAGCCCCGTACCTCCTTAGTTTTCTCCCTGGAGACAGGCTTGGAGTTGTAACGCAGAAACACAGAACATAGACAGTGACAGCAGACAAAGACCCATGGTCCATCCAATCTGTCCAAGACATATACTCCTACTTTCTAGGTAATACAAACCAGGCTTCACATAGGTAGAATGAAAACATGAGAGTGTTTTAGTCAACTGTTAAAATTCAGACAGCCACCATAGCAGGCAACAGCTGTCAAAATCTATCCAGTTGAGATCAACTACAAAAAGTGCTACAACAAACTTAACCAAGTGCAAGCTTTAAACAGACCTTAGCCCGCTTGCCCCTTATAAATGTGAATGACTGATTAAAATACCCTATCCAGTTTCACTGACTTGTGTGAAACCGAGGTGGTGGGGGTGAAAACAGTGATGGGATTCAAGAATGCATGGGATAGGCATAAGGGATCTTAGTAAAAAGAAATGGGGGGGGGGGGGGGCTGGAGATCAAATCGGGTCTACGGTGATACTGTAAATAGGGAAATATGGGCAGACTGGGTGGGCCAAGCTGACTTATCTGCCGACAAATTCTGTTTCTGTGTTAAGCCTTGTGTTTATTACCTAGAAAGGCAGGAGTGCAGGTTACCACTGTTCCTTCTGGTTGTGTTCAGGGCCGGCAGTCCTTGTAACCTGCACCCGCCCAGCACTGTTGTACTGCGGTACTGACATACTGAAGCCAGAGTTGTAACATACCAACAGGAGACTAGAACCCTAACAAGACTGATAGGAGAGGTAGGGGGTTCCAGAAAAAAAATAAAACATTTGAATGGCACAGAAAAAGAGAACACTAAGCATGCAATAATGGACTTGTCTTCCAGAATAAACTACCTGAAAACACAGAAGGTGGTAGGTGGGAGGGCGAGCTGCGGATCTATGGAGGAGATTATCTTGAAGATCTGCCGTTACTGGTAAGTAACTCACCAATCATATTCGAGGACATCTTCTTGCATAAAGCCACACCTTTGCAACAATTTCCAAACAAAACAGCAAATTTGGGAGGAAAGTCAGATAACCGGGACAGGGAGGAAGCTATGCAGCAGGCCTTAAAGGATGGCAAGCCCGAAGCCAGACCATCTATGGGACACCAGATCCAAACCACAGGTTTTTCTGGGTTTTTTTGGTAACCAGGTAAGGCCCACTGGGCCACAAGGCCCGTTTACAGGGGTGACCCGGGAGCAGCACTGAAGCGGTTAAGTGACTTGTTCCATGTCACACAGTACGCAGGTACCGATTGTGAGAATCAAACGCAGGTCTGCTGAATGTACCAAGCTTGTTCACAGCTTGTTACTGTAACCTCCAGGCTATACTGCCAACCTTTAGTGAAAGGATGGATCACAGTCCATTTGACAGCACAGCAAACAGCTGCTGAAATGGAATAAAAACAAGCCATGGAAGAGACAGTGCCACAGGGGGCAGACCCATGGACAGAACAAGAAAGCATCTTGCTAGATTGTGATTGGTTGGCATCCATGGCACTCCAGACATTACCTCATGGGTTTCAGCCCACCTGATAGGCTAGTGATGCACTGACCCAGATCAAATTTCCAGCATATCCAGGTCCCAGAAACCCCTGCTCTCCAGTTTGAATCGTGCATCTGAACAAGGCAGTAGCACACCAGGACCCCTGTCTGCTCCTCAAGGTAAGAACCTTTTTTAAAAAGAAAAAGTCTGAGTTTGCTGTTTAGCATATAACATCCACATACCATTTGTCTAGCACCGTTTGTTGCTTAGGGCAGCTAATTGCCTTTATTTGCCTTTATTTGCGTTTTATTTGGTGTTTTTATCTTGTGTTTTATCATGTGCTGTATTGTGCCTAAGCCCCGCGTGGTTGAGCGCTTAGTATTCCCCCGACTGGTTTCTCTCCCAGCGTTTGCTGTTTTCTATTGGGGAGAGGTCCCCCGCCTGCAGCGGGACCCAGCTGCGCTGCTTCTCCTGCCCTCGGCCTTCAGGGCTTCGCCCTGGACGTATAGGCCCTTGCAGCATAGCCATACGGCCTTCCCCATGTCAGCCTCGCTTTCCCTTCCAGCACCCTCCCCCCTCTCTCATCTGCCGCCCGATGGCGGTCGCCTTCCCGGCGCTTTTGTCCCGTGTCCTCCTTTCCGCGCCATTGTGCCACGGTCCTCCGCATGGGCGGACATAGAGCGAGAGGGGCAGGATTCACTAGGCCTCGCTTGGGGCCTCGCCCCTCTCGCACTGGCGCACCCGCCTAGGCTCCACTAGGCCTTCCGGGAGTCGACCGGACGTCCGCCCACGCTGCCTCCCTCGCTCCTGCGAGGGAGATCCGATCGCCCTCCTCTCCATCGGAGCGCTGCTCCTGGCAGTTCCCTCGCGCCGCGAGGGAGGTCTCAGTCTCCTCTCCTCTCTCCCTCTCGCTCGACCACCGTTCGCCGCTTGCTCGCATGGCGGGCGGGGTGGTCAGCGGACGTCCTCCCTTACAGCTTGGGAGATAGGAAGAGAGAGAGAGAGAGAGAATCGGAAAGGACCAAGACCCCTGAGAGCCATGCTTATGCCCTCAGGGTTCCGGGAGGGGAAGGGGAGAAGGGGAATGAAATACTCATACCCAGGTCGGTCCTTTGCAAGCAGTGTGTTTTTTAAAGAGGCAGTATAGTGGAATTAGGGCTCTGTCCTACAGACCTGGAGTCCTGGGTTTGAACCCCACAGTCCCCACGTGAACGTTGTTGGCTTACTCTGAGCAGGCCACCTAACCTTCTCCCAGAGGCAGTGTGGCGTTCGAGGGAGATAGGCTCATAATGGTAAGCCCTTAGCTTTGCCTCGCTGTAAGGATCAGGGGTATCTACCCTCGATGTATTTTCTCAGAGGACGGCCTGGGGTAGTAAGATCTGCTTCTTGACCCGTTTTTAGCATGAGTAACGGTCAGAGTAGCTTGAACGAGGTACTGCCTAGTACCCCTTGGTTTAGAATTTTGTTGTGTTCCCGAGGCTTAGGGGTGAGGCAAGACCGGAACCTGGCCCCGGGAGTAACCGACAAAGAAGGATCAGGGCCCTTACTCTCTTACACACCAGGGTTCCACTACACCACCCGGGTCCCTCACACAGCGACCCCGGCAGGTGCTTTTTTCCTATGGTCATCATTCGGTGCCTCAGCCACCTCACATAGCGGACCCTGGCACCAGACCACCACCCGACGTTGCAGGGGTCCTCACATAGCACCCCCCAACCTCGGGCATACCATCTGCAGCCTCTGTGATGCGGGATACCTTGTCAAAAAAAAAAAAAGGGGGGGAGCAGGACGGCCTCCTAAATCTACCTCTCTCTATTCCAGATGGTGAAAGCAAAGAAATGCTCCACGTGCAGCGCCATCCTCCTCCCCCAAACCCCGGGCCCCCGCTGCGCGGCCTGCCTTTTAGACGATGACGACTCATCCCTAGAACGGACACCGCTCTGGCCCCCAGTAACCCTGGCCCTAGCAACTCTTCATGGATGGACCCGGCCCCTCCTGATCCAGAATCAACAGGCCGCGGTGGCCATGATGGAAAGCCAGCAGAACTTTATGCTTCAGATCATGGAGAAGCTGGAGTCCCTTACCCAAAGTAGGACGAGACCATCCAACCCGGAACCTGAAAAGGCGGGGGGCCAGCCGGAAGAACTCCCGATTCCTGAGGACCCTCTCCCGATCATCCCTGTCGACTGCTCGCATGAGGACGGAGAGAGAGAGAGAGGATGCTGGGGATGAGGAGGACGCGGAGTCGGACCCTGAGGACACCGAGCTACAGTCGGCCCCCTCACTAACTTGGAAGTTATGCCCCTTCGACACCATCCCAGGACTCATGAAGGTGATCAAGGCAACGATGGGGTTCGATTCTGAGGAACCCGAAAAGGCGGACCGAATCAAGCTCGACCAATGATCCAGCTAAGACCAGCCACCACTGAGACTTTTCCTGTCTGCCCGCCATTGAGGACATGTTTAACACGGAATAGGCAATCGTTGGACCCGGCAGGATGTCAACCGCAGAACCTGGACAGGATGTACCCAGTGCAAGGGGTAAAATCGGACGCTTGGTGCAGGGCTCCCACCATCGATCCCCAGGTGGCGGCACTCAGCAAGAAGACCGTGCTTCCTTGCAGCACGATAGCTCTCAAAGACCCTGCAGATAAAAAGGTTGAGGACATGTTGAAGAGGGTTTTTGAAATTGGGGGCATAGCTGCCAAGGTGGCTACCACAGCCATTTACACTTCTCGGGCACAAATCCATTGGCTCGAAGAACTCCAGAACAGGCTACCCTAAGTCAGGGAGGCCGAGCTATTAGAGTGCACTCTGGGCCAGCCATGTATCTGGCCGACATGGCAGTGGACTCTCTCTGCGTCCAAGCTAGAGCCACCGCTATCACAAACCGGCCCGTAGGGCCCCAGCTGAAGCTCTGGGAAGCAGACCATGAATCAAAATCATTGTTGCAGAACCTGCCCTACAGGAAACATGTGTTCGGGAGGGTTGCAAGACTACTTAAAAGCAGAAAGAGGAGGTAGGGACCTCCTCAAGAATAGATACAGGCCTGCTTACCCAACCACTTCTAGACGGAGATCTCGAGGGGATCAGATCCTTCCAACCCCGTGAGACTCATTCAGAGGTCTCAACCCTTTAGAGAGAAGCTCTTCCACGGTTCGTGGCCCCTTAAGCTCAGAACTTCCAGCCCCCAGCATTCCAGGCTTTCCCGGCCCAAAGACCAGGAGGAAGGAGTCAAGGATTCAGGGAAACAGCAGTGACTGCCTCCACCTCTGGCACAAAGCCAAGATCCTTACCCACCGGTGGGGTAAAGACTGGCCCTCTTCGCCCACCGATGGATGACCACAATGTCGGACAGGTGGGTTCGAGACGTGGTCTCAAAGGGCTACTCCATAGAGTTGACCCGCACACATATGCCTCACAGGTTCGTCTCTTCCCCCATAACCAGGAGGATGGCGTCCCCCCACCAGGTCCAGCAACTATTATCAGAACTGATCCAGAACCGAGCCATCCAGCCCGTACCGATTCCGGAACAGGGAGAAGGAATCTACTCCATTTTTTTTCTCGTACCCAAAAAGACGGGTGAGCTCAGGCCAATCCTAGACCTGAAGTTCCTAAACCAACACGTAGTCCAACACCGGTTCAAGATGGAGACCATAAGGTCCACTCTTCGTTGCATCCGGGTAGGCGACTTCCTGATGTCCATCGATTTGAAGGACGCCTATCTACACATCCCCATCACACGGAGGCACAGACAATTCCTCCGTTTCCACGTACTGGGCCATCACTTCCAGTACAAGGCGCTTCCCTTCGGACTGTCGTCAGCCCCGAGAGTCTTCACCAAGGTCTCGATAACCCTGGTGGCCAGACTCAGGGAACAGGGACTGGACATCATCCCGTACCTAGACGACTGGCTCATTTCGCTGCCCGATCCGAGGTCCAGGCCGGACGCTACGGAGATCGCCATCCAGGCACTGGCGGACTACGGCTGGGTGGTGAGCATGAAAAGAGCCATCTCAGCCCCACGCAACAGATCGAACATCTGGGGGCGATCTTCAACTCAGCCGAAGGATGGGCAAAGCCGGCCCCAACGCGAGTCTCCAACCTCAAGGAACTAGCACGCAAGATGAAGGCCAGTCCACATTCCACGATGGGAAAAATCGCCCAATTGCTGGGCTGTATGGCCTCCTGCATAGACCTCGTGCCCTGGGCCAGGTGGCACATGCGCCCACTCCAAAATCATGTCCTATCCAGAGGAGCGCCGGACGAGCACAACCTCCATTGCATGGTGCCTCTCCCCCAGGCAGTAAGATCCTCCCTAGTCTGGTGGACGCTGGAAAGAAATCTAAAAAGGGGAGTTCCCCTCGAACCACCCCGCCCAGTCGCCATAGAGACGGACGCGAGCCTTTCGGGGTGGGGAGCCTGCCTGGGAGAGTCAACGGCTCAGGGCCGATGGTCACCAGCAGAGGCGAGTCTCTCCATCAACATCCTGGAGATGAGGGCCGTGTTCCATGCCCTGAGGGCATTCAAGCACCTGATAACCGGTTGGGCGGTCTTAATCCGTTCCGACAACCGCGTGACGGTAGCCTACATAAAACAAGGCGGGACCAGGAGCAGGCCATGATGAGGGAGACGACGGCGGTCCTCAACTGGGCACAGACTCACCTCATCCACCTGGCGCCAGTTCACCTCGCAGGGAAACTGAATGTCAGGGCGACTGGCTCAGCAGGCAACAAGTGCACCCGGGGGAATGGCGCTTACACCCAGCGCTATTCCAGGAAATCCAGGCGGCATGGGGTCCCGTGTCCATGGATCTCATGGCGTCTCGGGAGAACGCCCAGGTCAGTAAATACTACTCACGTTTCAAAGACGGTCTCGCCCTAGGGACGGATGCCCTGTCACAGACCTGGAGGGGGAGGAACGCCTACGTGTTCCCTCCTCTTCCCTTGATCCCCCAGGTCCTGGCCAAGATCCAGGAAATGGGCCTCACGGTCATCCTAGTGGCCCCATACTGGCCACGCAGAGCATGGTTCGCTGCTGCGCGAGAGATGACCATGGACAACTTCAGGATACCCTACCAGCCAGACATGCTCTCGCAGGGACCAGTGCTGCACCCAGCTCCTCGGACCCTGAAACTCACGGCCTGGCTCCTGAAAGGAGGAGACTGAAAGCAATGGGGTACCACGCATCTGTGATCAGTACCCTACTTCAGTCCAGACGGACCTCCACCACGTCTACATACAGAAGGCAATGGGCCACCTTCACGCAGTGGTGTAGAGAACGGGGGACGGTGCCCGAACAGACCAATCTGGCCAACATCCTGTTTTTCCTCTAGCAGGGAGTGGACAAGGGCCTGGCACCTTCATCCCTCAGGGTACAGCTTTCGGCCATAGGAGCAGCCATAGGCCTCGTGGAAGGGTACCCCCTGGGCGCACACCCGGACTCCATTCGCTTTCTGAGGGCAGTGGAGATCATGCGTCCGAGAACAAGGAAGGTGATCGCCCCGTGGGACCTCCCGTTGGTCCTGGAATCCCTCAAGTCGGCTCCCTACGAGCCCCTCTGAGAATCTGATCTTTTTTGAGCCGGCCTTAAGGCTTGCTTCCTGATAGCCATCTGCTCGGCCAGGAGGATTGGAGAGCTTGGCGCACTGTCCTGTGCCGAACCCTATATGGTCTTCACACCACTGGGGGTTAGCCTAAGGATGGTTCCGGCTTTTCAACCAAAAGTCCCTACCAATTTTCACAGGGAACAACCTATCCAGACTACCCACGTTCGCGAAGATCTCACAGAGTCAAGGCGGGACCCCTCACCACCTCGACGTGGGATCCGCCCTCGCGGTATACCTGGCCAGAACACGCCCCATCCGCAGGACAGAGAGGCTGTTCATCATTGCTAGGGGCCAGAGGCAGGGGCTCGCCGCTTCAAAGTCAACCATTGCTGGATGGCTAAGGCGGGTCGTTCAGAGTGCTTACATAGCCAACCAAATGACCACACCACAGGGGATCAGGGCCCATTCCACCAGAGCGATGGCCACCTCCTGGGCGGAGAGAGCCAGCGTATCCACGGAGGACATTTGCAGGGCGGCCACTTGGTCCTCCATTCACACCTCGCCAGATACTACAGGCTGGAACAGCTTTGGGGCCGCCCACCCTTCCTTCGTAACCCAGGTTCTAGCTGCAGCTTCCTCCAGCCGGTCACCATAGCCGCTCTTTCCCTCCGGAGGTTAACTGCTTTTATCTACCCATGAGGTAATGTCTGGAGTGCCATGGATGCCAACCAATCACAATGGGTGTTTACTCACCTGGTAAAAGGTGATTGTGTTGATTGGCATCCATGGCCTCAAACACCCTCAGAGCGCTAGAATGGCGGCTGCACGGGAAGGATAGGAAGAAAGGAAAGGGGATACCCAATATTCAGAGTTTATTGGAAATCAGACGACTTACTGTGGACATAACAAGTGACCTGTCGAACCCTTGGGTTCGAATTAGATTGTTTAAAGAGGGAAATAAAGTTCGGGCCCCAGAGCCATCTTTCTGTCACATCGTAGCCCGACTCCTTTTTTGTATCCTGTTCCCACTTCTGGTATCTATGCTAAAACGTTATATTGTATGTCTTGCTGTATCCTAGTTAACCTTATTTTCAGCTATGGAAGATTCGAACTGGAGAGCAGGGGTTTCTGGGACCTGGATATGCTGGAAATTTGATCTGGGTCAGTGCATCACTAGCCTATCAGGTGGGCTGAAACCCATGAGGTAATGTCTGGAGTGCCATGGATGCCAACCAACACAATCACCTTTACCAGGTGAGTAAACACCCATTTCTGGAAACAAAATAAAATAAAATGGCAGATGCCAACCATTCTGGAACAGCAGTATACAGAAACGGGTATCCACCATCCCAGTAGCGCACAAGACAAAAACTCTTGAGGACTGTATGCAGTCTGACATGTCAGTCAAATAGAAGCACGAATGTAGGATAATTTATGTCCTCATTCAGAAGGGAAGGGAAAAAAAATCACAGGAAGGCGGTGAGCCTGACAGAGCACAAAGGCAAACACACCTTGAGAAGGAACAGAGGATGGGTATAGAGTGAAAACCTGATCCTGAAGAAAAATAAAGAAGGGGGATCTGCAACCAGTACCTGAGGATCTGAATCCTGGTGAGCCAAGGGGATGTCGGCAAGGCGAAGCAGGCAGGCAAGGAAACGAATATCATAAATGGCAGCATGTCCCAATGGCGCTGGTGTAATGAACCCAATAAACATCCAATATCATAACCAGTCTATAGACTAGTGATACCGTAGCAGGAACAGTGCAAGGAACTGCTGGATACCACCAACTTGAGCTACAGTTCTGCCCATGGAGAAAGCAGGAATGGCAGAAAAGGCCAAAGAGCGGAGCCACATCGAAAAGCACCAGAGGCCAGAGTCTGAGAGGAACAAGAGGTAGACCAAAGCGCGTAGAACAGTCCACGGAGCGAGGTACACCAAATACGTAAACAGGGCTATAACAAAGCACACCATTACTGAGAAGACGGTAATTATTTTGGGGAGAAGCTGGATCTAAAGAGCAGCAAGGGAGCCTGGCTCAGAAGCAACCCTTACCAAACAAAAAAGCTGTTAAAAAAAAAAAAGGCAGAGAGCTGCGACAGCTACATTGACTTCTGCAGTAAAAGCAAGCTGTATGTTCTAATAAAAAGTGTTGATGAAGGAAAAACTTTAGTGGTGGCACTCGATAAAGGCATTTCTTTGGTCCATTTTTGAGTCGTAGGTGGGAAAAAATAAAAACTGAGGTGGTATGAAGCTGTCCACATTATACAGGTGGTACTATCGTATGTCATTGTGGGAAGCCCTAGCTAGGCAAACGTTTCCTCGTGGTCCTGATGCTGGCAGCTTACAGTTCTACAGGTGTGGCTCAATGGGGAGAGATGTCATCAAGAGAACAGCTACCTGAATGTTACAGGAAAAAGCAGATTGCAAGGCAATTCCTAGACCCTCCCTGCTTCCCCTTCTTAAACCTTGAGATGCTTTATAGTGCACTGCCCTTGAGAGCATTCTACACTGGTTTAATGTCCTGTAGAGAGTCACTCAGCGACCCCCACTGCCTGACTGGTTGTGCCCCCCACCTCCGCAGAGACTTCCACTGGTAAACAAGTCTCCAGCAGTGCATCTACACCCCAGTCCCAACATACCTCAAATTCCTCCCCAGTCCCTACCCATTACTCCCTATGCCCCTGTCCAGGTAACCCCACTTACAAACCTATCCAAGCTTCCCTCCTCAAGGGAGACAACCAGCATTACACCTCTCACATTCCAACCTCAGCATACTCCAAATTCCTCTTCTCCTGAGTCCCTACCCATTACTCTCTATGATCTATGGATGCACACAGCAGTGTCTGTCTAAAATTTAAAGAGTATTGCAGACGGGCCTTCTCCTCAACTGCCAGACTGATTGGAAAAACTACTAGCGTCCCTAAGACTAACCCTAACCCTCTTGCTCTCTGAATGCTGCTGCTAGGGAAGCAAAGGGACCCCTGTTGCTGTCCAGGAAACACCATTTACCAACCTATCCTAGGGCCCCCAATCCAAGGGGATCACCCTTCTTACTTCTCTTACACCCCCGGCTCACTGAGCCTTAGAGTACTTGCATGAGACAACAGTTTCATGGCTCCTTCTTGCCCCTCCCCCCAATAACTGATACAAAGGAACAGGGTGGGAGAGATTAGGTAGCCAAGTGGCTAATGGCCACTAAAAAAAACAGGTTTGGTTACCAGATTCTTCCCACCTGTCCACAAAGTGTTTTTCCCCATGGTGGGAGTAATGTTGAATAGAATCTTTAAAATGACGGTTACCAACACATTTGGTGTGGCTGCCAGATTTTGTAAACTAGTGGCTCGCTAGCCAACAAACTAATGTATTCCCTCCCCCAAAGATGTGTACACCTACTGTCAGGACCACCAGGAAGGCAGCAGAATGTTCTCTGCTGTGACCTGTAGCTGCACATCTTACTGTATTACACTGCAAAGTTGTGCATTCTGTAACCTACTTGTACCAAGAGATCCCAATGAAAATGAGATACTGCATCTCATGGGGACATTCTGCCATCTACATGATGCAAATTTCAAATGAATAGAGAGAATAAAGTATGGGAAGGGGTATATTATGAGTTTGTTTTTTTTAAACATACTCTACATGTCTGATGTTCATAAACTGAGAAAGAAGCTTGAGAGGTTTATGAAGCCATCACACACTGAGAGTATGTGAAAAAACTCATTGCATGACCCTTCCCGCATTTTAGTGTTTTTTTTTTTATAACTACTGAACTGTGACAACATAGGTAAAAAATGCTTAACATGTCCACTTTCACTGAACTGACTTGCAATGCAGAGAGCAGACTGAGCTAGAAAATAGTAAGGGACCCAAGAAATGAAAGCTATTAAAGTAAGTCTTAGACTGTAAAACACTTATCGGTTTGAGGATTATGTTGTTTGGTTAGCTTGTATTCTGACGCAATATGTTAAAAAATGTCATAATACGTTAGTGATAATACACATATGTGTATTATCTCTCATTATGACATGTACTCATATATTATCACTTGTATCTGAATACACAAGTGTTAACACATATATATGTTATCACTCCTGTATTAGTACATGTATCATAACACAGGAGTGATAATACACACCCTGCAATGAGGGGTTCAAAGGAGATGAGGAAGTACTAGAGGCATGGGGGAAGGGGTGGGCCCGGCCTGGGGGATACCTGCTGCACCAGTGTGGAAGCATAAACATTAAACCTAAATCAACATTTAAATCTAGATCTAAATCTAGTATGACATCACAAGGTTCTAGTTGGGTGAAGCTTCTTCCGACATGAAATCACAGTTGGGGTCTGGCAGAGGTTGTCTGAACCTTCTTTTGCTGAGCAGCTGGGGAAAGGATTTTAGTTGCTGGACAAGCTTTAAATTCTTTTTCAGTCTGTGGACTTTAGGTCAGGAGTGCTGACTTGTTTAATAGTGTTGTGAGGTGTGGGGGATCCATACTGGAAGCTGGATATTCATTTATCTTTTCTACAGGCACTGTGAGCAGCTTTCTGGAAGTTTCAGTCCTTCTCAGCCAGGATCAATTTACAGCTCATTGGAGCTTAAATACCAGGGCTTCTCATATAGCAGTACTGCAGAAACAGCTGGGGTCTGGCAGAGGTTGTCTGAACCTTCTTTTGCTGAGCAGTCGGGGAAAAGGATTTTAGTTGCTGGATAAGCTTTAAATTCTTTTCAGTCTGTGGACTTTAGGGCTGGAGTGTGGACTTGTTTAATACAGTGTGTGTGTATGTGGGACCTTCCTCCAGAGGAGGTTGCAGTGCTTGGAGGTGCAGTGAGGGGCTGATACACTCTCACAAGAGTCGGGTATGGGCACTAATCTCACCCTCCCCCAACTAAGCACAGCTCATTTATAGCGGAAAACCTGCCCTATAATTGGAGGAAGAGGCTTCAGGTGCAGCTCATGTAGTTCTATCCAATAATGCAGCCACGGGCCAGGGAAAAAGCATAAGTAGGTATCAAACAGGAGTACAGCATCCACAATGAATTGCTGATTAGTGTGATAGATGGATATTGTGGAGGCTGGGTCTTCAACTGGAATATATCAGGTAAAATTCCTGTTAGAGGCTGGACTAGGATTAGTTAATTCTACTTGCTGTAGGGATAGATAGTGTGGAGAGGCTGTATAAGTAGTGTGGACCATGGGTAGGATTGTTGGGTGCAATGGTTGTGGGGTAGCAATGCAGATGAATATATTGTGGAGGCTGGGAGGGTGCCCAATATGCCACAGGCGAAGGAGGCTCGAGGAAGAGGTTCAGTGGCTTGGCAGGGAGCTGGGAAGGTTGAGGGATGAGGGGAGGATTTAGTCGGTAGGAGGGCTGACATCTGAGAGTACTGTGGGGGCACCATGGAGAAGGAACAGTGGGTCGGGGAAGGGGGCAAACTAGACAGGAAGCCAGCTGATGAAGGGTGGACTCTAGTAGGACCTAGAAAAAGAGGAGCAGCAGTAAGTAGGAGGGAGGAGAAGGCACATAGTAAGGCAAAGGGGATAGAAAATGTTTACTTTACTAGCAACACATGGGAAACAGGATGCAGGAGGTGATTGCACAAGGGATAGCACTCACAGAGATGAGGGAGTGAGGGGCATTTCTAGTGGAGAGAGTCAGCATGGTGTGGCAGGGGGAGGGATAATACTTGGAGAGGTGAGGAGGGAGAGGGAGGTTGGCAGTCAAACAGGAGGAGGGGAAGGTGTATCAATTGGGAGGGACGGGGGGAAGACACTGAGGCACATGGTAAAAACAGTCGTGAATGGCTCCAAAAATGAGAACCTGGGTGGGCACAAGGAAAGAGGGGGGGAGTTTACTGGGGTTGGGGGACTCCATACTCAAGGGGATCAGATGGAGCAGCAAGGGGGAGAGGCACAGTCGGATATGGGTGGAGTCCATACCAGGATTAAAGACAGACATGGCAGGACAGGCAATCCTAAGGTGCATAAAGAGGGATAGGAGGAAACCAAACATTGTGGTACATGTGAGGACAAATGACCTAGCAGGGGAAAACAGTGGAGGTAACAAGGGAGAGGACTGAGGATGTGGGAAGGTTGTGCGAGGAAACTGGGGGAGTCTGTGGCCTTCTCTGAAGTGCTCCCAGTACCCTGCGTAAGCACAGTGAGAAAGGAGAGGATTAGAGAGTTGAACACATGGTTGGTAGAATGGTGTCAAACTAAGGGATATGGGGTTGTGGGTGGCTGGGGCAGTACCTGGGATAATAACAACCTGTTTGCAAGGGATAGGCTGCACTTGAGTGGGGAGGGGAAGGAGGTATTTAAGCAAGGACTAGGGAGGTATATTACGACAAGGATGGATTTAAACTACATGGGGGGATGGCAAGCGGACAGCAGGTAGACCGGGATCCGATAGAGTGGAGTGACAGCCCACCCCCCAAGGCTAGCAGGGAAGGACTTGGAGCATACAAAAAGGAGGGAGGAGATGGAGGCTAGTGAAGGGAAGGGGCCATTATGGAGGGTGGTCTCATTGAATGCAAGAAGCCTAGGAAACAAATCCACTGAGCTACAGGCACTCTTAGCAGTGCGGAGGGTGGACATTGCAGCTGTCACAGAAACATGGGCAACTGAGCACCTGGACTGGGATCTGGCAATCCCAGGATACAAATTATACAGGAAGGACAGTAAGGAGGGGAGGGGGTGGGATGGCAGTCTATGTGAGGGATGGGATCAAATGCCCAAGGGACAAGGGGGAAGAAAGGAGAACAGAGGCGATCTGGCTGCAGCTCCAAGACTCAAGGGGTAGAAAACTGAGGTTTGGGGTGGTGTACAGGCCACCATCCCAGTCTGAGGAGCTTGACAGGGAGGTAGCGGGACAAATCAAAAAGGTATGTAGAAAAGGGAAGGTGGTCTTCATGGGGGATTTCAACTTGCCGGGGGTTGACTGGAGTATTCTGGTCACCTCCAGTGCTAGGGACCAAGTGTTCCTGGATGCAATCCAGGAGGGTCTCCTGACACAGTTAGTTACTGTACCTACTAGGCTAAAGAACACTTTAGATCTGGTGTTGTTGAATGGGGAGGCAGTGAGGGAAATAAAAGTAGAGGACCCACTAGCCGACAACGATCACCAAATGGTGTGGTTTAATATTACGATGTGCGGGGAGCCAGACAAATTGGTTACTCGGGTGGTAAACTTCAGGGGAGCAGACTTTGAGAGGAAGCAGGAGGTACTGTAAGGGAAACCGGAGGGCATATGGTAGGAGATGGATATGGAGCAGAAATGGGATATTATTAAACGGGGGGTTACAGAGACAACAGAAGCCTGATCCAAGGCACAGAGTAAGAGAAGCAGAGCAAGAAAACCAAGATGGTTGAACAGCGAGGTTGTGGAGGTAGTGAGGGAAAAATGAGTGGGGCACCAGAAGTTTAGGACAGGGAAGGAAGTGGACAGGGAGGAATATGCAAGATGGTCCAGGGAGGTGACCAGAAAAGTGAGAGAAGCCAAGGCCCAGAGGGAGCTGAGATTAGCACAGGGAATTTATTGGGGGAGGGTAGACTTGTTCAGATACATCAGGGAGAAAAGGAAGTGCAAGGAGACAATAGTGAAGATAAAAGGGGTGGGAGTGGATGGAAAGGGGAAGAGCAGGCAGAAGCACTGAATGAATACTTTTGCTCAGTGTTCACGGAAGAAAGGGGTTGCTACCAGCATGAGCTGGGTGGGTGGGAACAGGGGGAGTGGAGGCAACAGCTGGAAGAATTAAGGCAAGTAGAGTCCTAGAGGGACTGAGGGCACTGAAGGTAGACAAGGCACCAGGGCCGAATGGTATCCACCCCAGGGTGCTGAGGGAGATGGCGGAGGTGTTGGCGGATCTGTACAGCACCTCACTGGAGTCGAGATGTGTACCACTGGACTGGAGGATGGCACATGTAGTACCATTACACAAGAGCAGGCCAAGGGATGAACCGGGTAATTATCACCCGATAAGTCTCACCTTTATAGTGTGCAAACTCATGGAAATGATACTAAAGGAAAGACTGGTGTCGTACCTGACAATGGACAATGGCCTGCAGGATGTGAGGCAGCATGGGTTTGTTTCAGGGAAGTCTTGTCAAACCAACCTCATACAATATTATAACTGTGTGACAGGTGAGCTGGATAAGGGTCATGCGGCGGATGTTCTTTACCTGGGCTTCAGCAAGGCCTTCGATTCGGTGCCTCATGGGTGGCTTGGGGGGAAGCTAACTGGTGTAGGAGTAGCGGCAAAAATGCTGAACTAGATTACAAGCTGGCTGCAACAGGTGGTGGTGAGAGGGGAGCTCTCAACTCCAAGGCCGGTGATGAGTAGGGTGCCATAGGGCTCTGTGTTGGGGCAAGTATTGTTTGGGTACTTCATATCAGACATTGCACACGGGGTGGTGAGCAAGGTAGGTCTGTTTGCTGATGACACCAAAATCGGAGCAGCGGTGGATGGAGAGGAGGGATGGAAGCAGCTGCAGGGGGGACCTAGGCAAAAACTAGAGGAGTGGTCAGAGAGGTGGCAGCTGAGGTTCAATGCAAAGAAGTGTAAGGTTATGCACTTTGGGTAAAGAACCCAAGGGGAGAGAATACTGGCTGGGGGGGGGTTAAGCTGGGGATCACTAAGGAAGAGAAGGACCTTGGGGTAATGATAACAAGGACCATGAACAACACTGCCCAGTGCAGGAGAGCAGCTGCAAAAGCGAACAAAATGCTGGGGTGCATAGCGAGGGGGGTTTCGTCCAGGTGAAGAGAGGTGATCTTGCTCCTCTACAGGTCGCTGGTAAGGCCGCACTCAGGAGTGAGTTGAGTCTCTTTGCAGATGACTCAACGCTAGGTGCAGTGGTGGATGGGGAGATGGGTAGGGTGGCCTTGCAGGAGGATCTGAAGGCTCTGGAAAGGTTGTCGGGAAAATGGAAACTAAAATTCAATGCAGGGAACTGCAAGGCTCTTCACCTGGGAATCAGAAATCCAGGCCAGGGGTATACCTTGGGAGGAGACATGATTCAAGTCACGGAGGGTGAGAGGGAACTGGAGGTAGTGGTAGATGTCAAAATGAACAACTCAGAGACCTGTAGGAGGGCAGCGGCAAGGGCAAATAGGATGCTGGGATGCATCACCAGGGGGATTACCTCCAGAAAGGCAGAAGTGATCCTTCCACTGCACAACTGCTTGGTTAGGCCACACCTCGAGTATTGTGTACAATTTTGGAGACCACATTTAAAGAGGGACATTACACTCCTAGAGAGGGTCCAAAGGAGGGCAACCAAAATGATGTGAGGCCTGGGGGAGAGGACCTATGTGGAGAGGCTCAAGGAGCTCGACATGTACACCCTGGATGAGAGGAGGGATGGGGCGGCCATGATAGAGGTCTTTAAGTACATGAAAGAGATCAGTAAAGGAGGCCCAGTCAGGGTGCTCCAAAGGAAGGAGGGTGGGGCAACAAGAGGTCACTGGTGTAAGCTGGAAGGGGCAGAGGGGAGAGGAGGAGATGTTATTTCACTGAAAGGGTGGTACAGCCATGGAATGCACTGCCTAGGGAGCTGGTAGAGATGGAGGCTGTGGACGGGCTTAAGAGGGGATGGGACAGGTACATCTGACCAGGCACAATACAGGTGGAACATCTGGGACTGGGGACAGTATAACCCAAGGGGGAGGCGGGGACACCAAAATCGGCCCTCAGTGCGGGTGCTGAAAATTGAGTAGACTCTAGAGACCGTTAGGCCTATTCTGCTGGCATTTTAGTATGTTAGAGTACTGTGTGCAGTTTTGGAGGCCATACCTAAAGCGTGTTATCAGGCTACTGGAGGGGGTGCAGAAGAGGGCAACAAAGATGATATGTGGAATGGAGGGGACAGACTATGACAGCAGGCTGGGAGACCTGAATACATACACCCTGTTGGATAGAAGGGACTGGGGGGACATGATAGAGACATTCAAGTATCCGAGAGGAATCAATAAGGATGGGGCAGATGAGGTCTTTAAGGTAAGGAGAGGAGGGTCACCAGGGGGCACGGGCTAAGAATTGGGGGGAGGGAATTAGGAAGGAAATGAGGAGACACCATTTCACAGAGAGGGTGGTAGCAAAATGGAACACCCTACCAGAATGGGTGGTATCATGTAAATCTGTGAACAGCTTCAAAAGGGTAGGGGAGAGTGAGGGTGGGGGAGGTGGGGGGTGGCAGTGAGATGGCAAAGGGGGGGTGAGGCAGGTGCAAACTAGGGGTGTTGTCTGCACACTTGAGCAGACAGACAGACCGGGCGGTCTGTTTCTGCTGGCACATTCGTATGTCCTAGTTGGGCAAAGCTTCTCCTGACTTGAAATCACAAGGTTCTAGTTGGTCGAAGCTTCGCCCAAAATGGAATCACAAGGTTCTAGTTGGGTGCAGTGTAAGGTTCTAGTTAGTCACAGGGTTGCCCATCATGGTATCACAAAGTTTCAGTAGGGCACAGCATCTCTCAACATGAAATCACAAGGTTCCAGTTGGTTGCAGCTTCCACATGAAATCACTAAGTTACCACAAATAAATGCTGCAGTGTAGACATGGAGACCTCTGGACTGCCACCAGCTATAGGTACACTCAGTACCTCATTTAAAAGAACTTTTCAGATGCTATACAAACATAATGGAGACATTATTTACAGAAAAACTGTAAAATACAGGCTGAACTGTATGAAAATATCACTTTTCAGATATCTATTTTTCCAATTCTTGGTTCATCCCCTGCCACGTAGTCTGCTTACATCAATCCATCCCAATATCCTGTCCCGTGAACAGCGATCAATTCTCAAGAGCCCATCAGGCTGTCCCCACCTTACCTGCACCCTACAGGCTTACCCCCGAGTGGATCTCCTCAGCCAAACCCACTGGATCCAGGGTGGAGACAGACGTCCACTAGAAGTGTCACCGGGCTGCTGGAATGTGGTCAGGGGTCACTGCGCTACATCTCTCGGTTATTTTCCCTTTTATGTTCCACTTCCACTATAGTATGTAAGAGTCACCCACCATGGCTCGGGGGGAGGGAATGTGTGATCACTTGTGACATGCAGCCCACTACCACCACCACCATCGAAGGAGATGTCCTTGTGGGATAGCTGTGACACCCTCCGTTCCCGTAGGTGCTGTATCTGCTGCGCTCACATGGCTCCTATAGTCAGGAGCCAGATCGCAATGTCAACCTGTATCGCCTGCATGGTAGCATAGCTTGCCACTGTCGGCTCCTCCATGCTGAGGATGTTTCATAGGAACATGGAGTTTGACAGCAGAAAAGAACCTCCTGGCTCATCCAGTCTGCCCATTTTTCCCCTGCCTAAAATAAAGCTGCAGACCCTACATGGTCTTCAGCCTCCTGCCCCTTCCACTACCAATGGTTGCTCCAGCCCATTTGGACTCCATGTTACCTTCCCTACCAGTTTTTACGATACCTCTGTGTCTATCCTATGCTTTCTTAAATCCTGTTATAGTTTCAGCCCCTACCACTTCCACTGGGAGGCTGTTTCAGGGGTCCACTACCCTTTCTGTGAAGAAATACTTTCTCCTATTCCCTGTGATCCTTCCCCCTCCAACTTCATATTGTGACCTCTAGTCTTGGGACATCTTTTTCTTTGGAAGATGCTCCCTTCCTGTACCTTGTTTATTACCTTTAGCTATTTGAATGTCTCAGTCATGTCTCCCCTCTCTCCTGATCTCCAGGGAGTACAGATCTAGATCCCTTAGCCTTTTAGGGCTTCTGATGTAGACCCTGCACCATTTTGGTCACTCTCATTTGTACCCTCTCCATCCTGTCTATACTCTTCCATAGCTGGTGTCTCCAGAACTGCCCACCGTACTCGAGGTGGGGTCTCACCAGTAATTTACACAGGGGAAGTATCACCTCCCTTTGCCTACTGGTTATACCCTTCCCTATATAACCCAACATACAATTTGCCTTTCCCACTGCCATAGAAACATAGACGTTGACGCCAGATAAGGACCACTTGGCCCACCTAGTCTGGCCATTTCCCTACCTACTGGATAAGCTGCAGATCCTAGTTAACCAACAGCCTACTTCCTCCAACCCCCCCTCTAGAATTGCCTTATGTCTGTCCCATGCATTCTTGAATGACTTATTGCATTGTTTTGCCACCTTTAGGCCATCCGATATGATAACTCCCAGGTCCTTCTCCTGCCCTGTTACTGTGACTACTCTCCCCCAGTTCATACTTGTCCTGTGGGCTTTTATGCCCTAAGTGCATGATTCTACACTTCTTTGCGTTGACTCTCAATTGCCAAGTCCTTGACCAATCCTCCAACTTCCCCAGGTCCTCCTTCCTCGGTTCCACACCCCCGTGCATCCACCCTATTGCAGATTTTTGTATCAGGTGCAGATAGGCACACCTTCCCTTCCATAATGTCACCAATGTAGATATTAAAGAGGACTGGGCCCAATACTGACCCCTGTGGCACCCCACTTGCCACCCTGCCCTCCCCCGAGTGAACTCCATTTACTACCACCCTCTGGCTTCTACTGTTAAACCAGCTTTCCACCCATCTAACTATGTTAGGACCCACTCCCAGACTGCTCAGTTTGTTTACCTGCCTTCTGTGAGGGACAGTGTCATATATTTTATTTATGTCTCCCCCCCCCCCCCCAAAGTTTCCTTATTACTGCAGACATTCATGTGAAGACAGGATCTTTGTCCCTTAGACTTTGTTGGCTTCTGCTCTGTATCTACAGCCGATATCCTAACATTCCTCTTGTGCCACCATAATTCATACCTCAGCAATATGTTACAACAAAGCTTACTTTCTGTTTTGGTCATGAGCACAGGACATCCAACCAGGAGATAGGAGGTCTGAACATCCCACAGGATGTTCCCCTCCGGGGAGGGAGAGCAGCCGTCTGGGCTGTGATACTGCCGTCTGGGTAACCAAAGGTGGCAGTACAGTTGCAGCGGCTTGCAGGAAGGAGGATGCTGGTTGGTGGTCTGCGCAGCCACACATCTGTCTGCATCTGCCCACATGGCTCCCTTGTCATTGGCGTCGAAGGGGAGAAAACTGAAGGAAATACCCTGGAGCAAGCAGGATAACACTGCCGCTTCCCGTGCCTCACGGACCTACTGACTGGTCACACACACACACACACACACACACTTGACGGGGGTGGGGGGAATTCCCGGTCACTCCCTGTGGAATCCACCACAGCCACAGGAGCTGGGAACTGTGCATCTCAAGGGTGAAGACATAAATGCCGGAGACAGTAAGGATGGGGCAGGAGGCAGGGGAGTAGAACAGGGCAGCACCAGAAATGGTGAGAAATAATAAAACAATAGTTTGCCCCGTGTTGCGACTGGGCTAAGAGGTCTCTGGTTCCAGTGCTAGTGGAGACTGTGTAACTGTGGGACCGATAAGTAATAACAACTTTGCCCTATGTTGCCGGGGGGGGGGGGAAGAGATCCACATTCATTTAGCAGGAATTAGCCCGGCTGACAGGACAATTTGTTTTCAGGAAGGAAGAGGGGCACTGCTGTACAGCTGGGGGGGGCACTGGGATATCAAGTGACTTACTTGAGGTCACACAGTGAGTTAGTAGCCATGGTGGGATTCAGACCTGGACTGCCCTGGTTCAGTTCTGCACTCTGACACTCCTCAACATTGTGTTGTTTTAAGAATGCACAGTACCGGGGGCGCTGCTGAGCAGCCAAGAGGGAGCAGCATTTCACTCGAGCTCCCAGAAAAAGGTTTTTTAAAATCTATTAAATTTGGGTATATTCTACACAGAAAGTTTTAAGATTGTTCCAGAGTGTTTGGGATAATGTTGAGAGCAAAGATGGGCAAAAACAAAGGGTCTGGGGCACCAGCTGGCAATTTTTTTGCTCCCAAGAAACAGACGAGGGAGGATAGGTCTGTACAGCTTGGCGGAACCAGGGAATCTCCTGATATCCAGCCGGAGGAGGCCTCTCTGACCTCTATACTTGCCACACTCAATCAGCTTGTTAAATCAGTTCAGGATCTGGACAAAAAATTTGATACTCTCACTCTGAGTGTCAGCTCTGGAAACGAGAATGGAGCACTGTGAAGAAGTAGTAAAACGCTCCGAATCCTCCACCCTTAAATCAATGGATGCAACTACTAAACTAATGAAAGAAAATGTGCACCTCCGTCAGAGGCTGGAAACTGTAGAGAACCAAACCAGGGAAAAGAATCTACGAGTGATCGGGCTGTTGGAGAAGGCAGAAGGGAAGGACAGCCTAATTTTTGCTAAAATGTTCCTGCCGGCCTTGCTTGGTCTTGTCGAAACCGATCTTTCGCTGTCTTTAGAAAAGGCCTACAGAATCACTCACTGGAGAGCAGTGATGGATTCCTCGTCCCCTAGGAGTTTCCTGATCATGTGTACGGGGTTCAGGGATAGAGATCGGGCTCTTGCCATCGCTTGACACCGTAGGGTTCTGAAATATGGCGAGGACGAGATCCTATTATTTCCAGACCTCTCATTTAGCACCCGCCAACGTCGCAAGGCATTTGATGGACTAAGGGGCCAGTTGAGCTTACTTAAAATACAACACCAATTGTTTCTCCCAGCCAAGCTCTGTTTGCAGTGGAACAGTCAACAATATTTATTTAATGAGCCAAAAAAAGCAAGCAAGTTGGTTCAGTGGATTGAACAGGAACGAAATGGGGAGACGAGGTCGGAGACTTGTCTGATGAAGACAATCAACTGAGCAGCCTGGTAATGCAAATTTCATCTTATTGCGATTGAGACTGTTAAACTCAATCACTCGGATTTAAGTTAGAAGCAGTATTTAAGGGAATCACTGGGTTGGGTAAATTGAAATGCGATGCTAAGACATACTGCAAGTTTGGGACTTCCTAATGTTTTTATCTTTACTTTTGAACCCGGGACTATATCACCTATTTGGGTTGTGGCTTGAGTAAATGCATGCCGAGCTTGCGTGAGACCTTCAGTTTAAAGCCATTTAACCCTTGGACTTTTGCTTTTCTAATGTCCTGCCGATATTTCATGATATGGGATGGAATGGGTCTTCTGATGTGAGGAGGGAACAAAAATACCTATATTCAAATTAAATTGTTTTATTGCTGTTTATTAAGCATAGTTGCTCTGTTTCGACTGAGAGGAGTGTATTTTTCCTTTTTGTAATCTCTGGGAGTCTTGGGAATGAGAACCTGTCATATATACAATTTGAACTGGACGAATCATTTCGACTTCATAGTCATATTGGTAATAAGGTAATTCTTTTTGTGCATCTTGTTCAGATTCCCTGTTGCCCTTCCTGGCTGCATGCGATGGGAAACTTATCTTGTAGAAGTTATGTTATTTGGGAATCCCCCACATGATGTCTCACTAGAGGGGGTGTTCTTCACCAGATCTTTATAAGTAAATATCATCTGTAAGGTATAATTATATTATCCTCCTATGTAATGTTCTGCCTGGTTCTGCCTGGACCTAGGAGGGGTAGAAGGCTGCACAAAGACGGAAGTAACCGACTTCAGGGGGGGTGGATTTTAAGGAAATGGGAAGGATCCTTAAGGAGCATTTGGATGGAATTGGGTCAGACATGGACGCTGATAGTAGGTGGGAAATCATCAGGAGAGGGTGCAGGATGCTACCAGCACCTGTGCAAGAGTAAAAGCAAATCTTGGTAGGGCCTAAAAACCCTGTTGGTGGACCAGGGAGGTCCAGGAGTGGTGAGGAAAGAAAGCAGCCTATAAGAAATTCAAGTGCTCAAGGTGAAAGGGATCGAGGGAGTATGAGCTGATGGCTAGAAGGGCCACTAGAGTGGTGAGGGTGGCTAAGGCAAGAAGGAGCAGAACCTGGCCAGGGAAATGGGAGAGGAAAAGGGTTCTTTAGATACATTGGGGAAAAGACGAAGGGTGAAGGGGCAGATTAGCAGGATTAAATCAGGGGAGATGGGCACAAGACCCAGAGGAGCAGGCTGAGGTACTAAATGAGTACTTCACCTCAGTTTTCACCAGAGAAAATGGGATGCTGCATCATACATGGGAGGAGACAGAGATAATGAGGAGGGGCCCCATCCAATCGGCAGGTCTGGGAGGGGGGCATCACTGGCAGGTGGGGAGGGCTAAGCAGGGAGAAGAGGTACTGGAAGTGAAATCACAGCAGAGAGAGTGAGAAGCCTCGGCCCCTTAAAAGCGGAGAAAGCACGGGGCCGGATAAATTACATCCTAGAGTGCTGAAGGAACTTGCAGATGTCCTGGCGAAACCCTGGCAGAGCTTTTCACCATCTCTCTGAGGACAGGTGGGTGCCCCAAGACTGGAAGGTGGCGCATGTGGTGCCTATCCACAAGGGGGATCAAGGAGGTGGCAGGGAACTACAGGCCTGTCAGCCTGACATCAGTGGTGGGCAAGGTGATGGAGGGCATTGTCAAGGAGAGGCTAGGGGGACCTGGATAAGTCAGGGTGCCTGGACGATAGACAGCATGGATTCATCCTGGGAAATCGTGTCAGACAAACCTGGTGGAGTTCTATGACTGGGTGACAAGTGCCTTGGACCTGAGTAGACCAGTGGATGTCCTCTTTCTAGACTTCAGCAAGGCATTTGACTCTGTTCCTCACGTGGGCCTGTTGGATAAACTAGAGAAATGGGGTGGGAAACCAGATGATCCGATGGATAGGCAATTGGCTCCAGGACCGGACCCAGAGGGTCGTAGTTGGTGGGATAGTCTCTTCCCCAAGGAGGGTCATTAGTGGGGTCCCACTGGGATCAGTCCTTGGGCCCCTTCTGTTCAACGCCTATGTATCTGACATAAGGATAGGAATCAGGAGTGAGATAAGTCTCTTTGCAGATGACTCGAAACTGGGGGCGGTGGTGGATGGGGAGGAGGGAAGGGTGGCCCTGCAGGGGGACCTGGAGGCTCTGGAAAGATGGTCTAGAAAGTGGAAGCTGAGGTTTAATGCAGGGAAATGCAAGGTACTCCACCTGGGGGCCAGAAACCCAGGCCAAGTGTACACCCTGGGGGGAATACTACAAGTCTCAATGGCTGAGAGGGACCTGGGGGTTGTGGTGGATGTCAAGATGAACAACTCTGAGACTTGTAGGAGGGCAGCAGCCAAGGCCAACAGGATGCTGGGATGCATCGCTAGGGATCACCTCCAGAAGGAGGGAAGTGATACTCCCTCTGTATAACTGCTTGGTGAGGCCGCACCTGGAGTACTGCGTGCAGTTTTGGAGGCCGCACTTAAAGAGGACATTAACCTCCTGGAGAGGGTCAGAGGAGGCAACCAAAATGATTTGGGGCTTGGGGACAGGACCTATGAGGAGAGGCTCAAGAGCTAAATGTACACTTTGGAAGAGAGAAGGGACCGGGGACATGATAGAGGTCTTCAGGTACATGAAGAGGGTAAATAGGGGAGGAACAGTGAGGGTGCTGAAGGAAGGAGGAGGGGGCCACTAGAGGGCATGGGTGGAAGCTGGAGGGGGGAAGGAGGAGGTGCTACTTCACTGAGAGGGTGGTAGAGCCATGGAATGCACTACCTAGGGGGCTAGTGGAGGCAGAGACAGTGGAGGGGTTCAAGAGGGGGTGGGACAGGTACAGGGGAAGGGTTCAGGAAGCAAAATCCAATGCAGCAAGAATATCCGGAACTGGGAAGGGAGAAGCCAGAGAAGGCGAGGGGGACAGCAAGGTCAGTACCCAGGTTGGGGGCTGACCAAACGAGCAGACACGAAAGACCATTAGGCCTATTCTGCTGGCATTTTAGTATGTTAGTAATGTGCCTGTAAGTTTTTACTTGCAAAATCAATAAATAAAACACTAAAAATAAAAATGCACAGTACCTCCAAGTTCTTCTTCAGGGTTATGATGTTCTCACTGCACAGTTCTATGTTGTTTAGGGTGACCTAGAAATGTAAATACAAATCTCAGTATCGGGAGCATCCAGAAACCCGGACACCATTCCCATCAGCAGAGGACATGCACACAAATCAGTCTGTGTATATGTAGCCCACTCTCTTTCACTCTTTCAGTAGCAACTATGCAATGCTGAGATTTTTTTTTCCATCTCCGTTTAAACCACCTTATTTTCCTCTCCCAGTCCTTATTAAATCTGTCCACTGGCCTGGTACAAGATGCCACTCCTAGAAGTCATGGCTATCCCTGAGCCCAACTTGATTCTCCTCTGAAGCCTCTAAGTGTGCTCCTACTCAGGCAGGGCTCATTGTCAGAGGGGCTTCCCTTAAGGTCGGCCTTGTGCTCCCAGGACACACCTTTTGAGGAGTCAGGATCAGGTGAGAGGAGGAGGTGGGACTTGGAGTCTGGGTGACCTAAGTGCGCATGCAGGGCATGTGGGAGTGCCGTCTGTCAGGAGGGGCTGTTTCCTCTCTTCTCCCTTAGAGTCCCTACCATGAGAATGTAGAGGGGAGGGGCACTTGCACATTAGCGAAGTGACCCACTGGTTCATCAAGCTCCCTCTGCCTCTAGGACTCCTGGCTGCACCGGCACATTACCGATTACCCAGGTGGCAGTAAAGCAGTGGGTACTATGACCCACCATCTGCAGAGGTATCAACCCCCATCCTTCTGACTTACCAATGGCTCGGTTTCTTAACACAAACTTCGGTCACTGGTGTCAATGGCTTGCAGCAGTGTCACATCAGTATGCTGGCCCTGCAGTCAGTGTTGAAAGGGAACTACCCCAGAAATACTGTCAGGTGTGGCGCAAGGTCACCTGTTATCTTAGTCAAAGCATAACAAATTGCACTGTCATCCCTTAAGCTGCTGCCAGAAAGCCGACACTGTGTTCCTGACCATACCGTGCAAAAACAAACAAAAAAAGTGCACTCACAGGGCTGGTGAGGAAGATAAATATGCTTTACTGCATCTCATTCACCAAAAAAACAGACAACACTGTTGATAGTGGAACAAGAAGGTGCCTTCATCTATTATCTGGTAAGTATTATTCAATAAAAGCATATTAATCCCCCTCATCAAGCTTGTACGCGTGTGTGGGTTTTTTTTCCCCGTTATGTTTGCCCTGGTAAAATATGGGTTTAGAACAGAAGCCTTGTAGGCTTGGCTCAGTGGTGCAGTGGGGACTGGAATTGGGTTTGAGTCACAGAAATCCAAGCTACTGCCGGCTGTCAACGTTTAAGCAGTGAGATGCTCGAATACTGGGAAAGGAGGGAGGTCGCAGGTCCGGTGCAATCACACACTGGAAACAAGGAGAGGTTGCTACCTGGCCATATGGTGCCATGAACACATCAAACAGCACACAAAAGGAAATACCGCACTTGCACACACCAGACAGAGATATCAAGACTCTGATACTGGTAGTGTAACAAATTTATTGTTTGAAAATGGTTACATGCAATCAGGAGTGAAATTAGTAAGACCCCTGTACCAATTGCTGCCCTACATTTTGCGTCCAAAGAAACTGCCTTGTCAAGGGTGCTTTTTTGGTGCAAAATGTTGGGCATCATTTGGTACAGGGTTCGCACTAATTGCTAATTTCACTCCTGACTGCATATAACTGTTTCTAAACATTAATTTGTTACACTACTAGTATCACAGCTTTTATGTTTCAGTCCGGTGTGTGCGGGTGAGGTATTTTCTTTTGCAGAGGCAGTCACGCACCACCTGCCTGCTGCCAGCGGAGCAACACTGGCTTTGGCTGTGAAGGCAGCTGCTTGCCCACCTGCCCAGCCAGTGGAAGGGTGCAGTTGTCAAAGCTGTGACCGTAGGGGTGGGGGCGAAGGGAACAAAAGGGGACAGAATATATTACAGTGGAGCCTCCATGAATCTGGGGATCCTATAAACTCCTATGGATACCTGCTGCTTCACAAGATCACCCATCCCATCCCATAATCCCTCGTAGCTGATGTCAGGAATGAGGTCCCAGTGCAGGAGATTCAAGTGTACCAGCAGCGGTACAGTTCCAGTACATCTGCCATGGGTAACGTACTTCCCTGAAGCCATGTACAAATAAGCATGTGTGTGTGTGTGTGTGTGTGTGTGTGTGTGTGTATATATATATATATATATATATATATATATATATATACACACACATATATATATACACACACACACACACACGTATGAGCGTGAGTGCATGTGAGTGTGTACACGTGTGTGAATGCATGTCTGTGTGAGTGCATACGCATGGGTGTGTGCACACATGGGTGTGGGTGTGAGTGCATGTGTAGGTGTGAGTTTGTGTGAATGCATGTTTGGGTGTGAGTGGGACTGCATATGTGGGTGTGAGTGCATGTGTAGGTGTGAGTTTGTGTGAGTGCATGTGTGGGTGTGAGTTTGTGTGAATGCATGTTTGGGTGTGAGTTTGTGTAAGTGCACGAGTGAGTGTGAGTCTGAGTGTGTGTGTGTGTGTGTGTGTGTGTGTGTGTGAGTGCACGTTTGGGTGTGAGTTTGTGTGGGTGCACGTTTGGGTGTGAGTTTGTGTGACTCCACGTTTGGGTGTGAATTTGTGTGAGTGCATGTATAGGTGTGAATTTAAGTGAATGCACATTTGGGTGTAATTTGTGTGAATGCAACATTTGGTGAATTGTGGAGTGCACGCTTGGGTGAATTTATGTGAGTGCATATGGGTGTGGAATTTGTGTGAGTGCACGTTTGGGTGTGTGTGTGACTGCATGTATAGGTGTGAATTTGTGTGAGTACACGTTTGGGTGTGAATTTGAGTGAATGCACGTTTGGGTGTGAATTTGTGTGAGTGCACGTTTGGGTGTGAGTTTGTGTGAATGCACGTTTGGGTGTGAGTTTGTGTGATTGCGTGTATGGATGCAGCATGTGTGACTTCACGTGAACGTGTGTGGCTCTGCCTGCTGGGCCACTGCACTAGTAAACATCAATTACATTTCACCCTAGATCTATCAATCAGTGACTTTCTACCAGACCCCATTTCCATGTGCCAAACACATCTAATCAGCACTACAAGCAGTAAATCGCACCACTGTTCTGGCAGTGAATGCTGCCAATCTGAGTGCCTACACATCACTTTACCAATTATTCTCCATGCACTGAATCTCTCAGTCCTGCAGTACCCACCAGGAAGGACTGCCGGGCCTCGTCCATGCTTTCGATCCCCTTGGTGTCGAACTTGCCCTGCTGCAGGCTGCTGTGCATCAGGCTCACGGCACTGGTCACGCCACGTTGGATGTCCTGCAGCGTGGTGGCAGGGTAGCCCATTCGCAATTTGTTGCACAGCACCTCCCTGTAGAATGGAAAGAGAGAGAGACAGACAGAGAGAGGCTAAGCTAGATCTGTAGCAATACTGTTTTGCCACATTTGTTTATTTTCCCGGGACAGTCCAGGTGAGTCTCAACTATTTGATTTCAGTGGGGTCCTGCTTTTTCCATTTTGATAATTTATTTCCCCGGGATAGCCAAACTGAGGTGCAATATCTTGTTTTCAGCGGGGTCCTGTTTTTACCTCTCTCTATAAATCTATTTACCCAGGATAGCCCAGCCGAGACACAATACCTCGTTTTTCAGTGAGGTCCTGCTTTTACCCATGTTTACAGCTATGAAGGACTGAAGCAAATAGGTTTAGTGACTTGCTGAGGGACATACAGTTGAGTAAATGGCTCTGTGAGATTTGAACCTGGGTCTCCTGGTTCCAAGCCTGTACTGTTACCTCTAGTCCATGCTGTCTCTGCACCACATATGGGCTGAAGCTGCTGATGTGAGGCCCCAACCCACAACCTCCTGGCCTAAAGACAAAAGCCAAGCCAGTTGCTTTCCCAGTTGCTCATGCCCAAAGTGGACATTGCAGTGTGGGAGAGGTGGTGCTCAAGTTAGCTGCCCTTCCAGCTGCTGTTGCCCATGGCTGACACTGCAGTGTGGCACTAGAGAGAAATGGTGCTGCAGTTTGCTGCCCTCCCAGTTGCTGTTGCCTCTGGCTGACACTGCAGTGTGGCACTAGAGAGGTGGTGCTGCAGTTTGCTGCCCTTCCAGCTGCTGTTGCCCACGTCCGACACTGCAGTGTGGCACTAGAGAGGTGGTGCTGTCGTTTGCTGCCCTCCCTGCTGCCTATGGCTGACACTGCAGTGTGGCACTAGAGAGAGAGAGATGGTGCTGCAGTTTGCTGCCCTCCCAGCTGCTGTTGCCTATGGCTGACACTGCAGTGTGGCACTAGAGAGGTGGTGCTGCAGTTTGCTGCCCTTCCAGCTGCTGTTGCCCACAGCTAACACTGCAGTGTGGCACTAGAGAGGTGGTGCTGTCGTTTGCTGCCTTCCCTGCTGCCTATGGCTGACACTGCAGTGTGGCACTAGAGAGAGAGAGATGATGCTGCAGTTTGCTGCCCTCCCAGCTGCTGTTGCCTATGGCTGACACTGCAGTGTGGCACTAGAGAGGTGGTGCTGCAGTTTGCTGCCCTTCCAGCTGCTGTTGCCCACAGCTAACACTGCAGTGTGGCACTAGAGAGGTGGTGCTGTCATTTGCTGCCCTCCCTGCTGCCTATGGCTGACACTGCAGTGTGACACTAGAAAGGTGGTGCTCTAGTTTGATGCCCTCCCATCTGCTCTGCCCACAGCTGACACTGCAGTGTGGCACTAGAGAGGTGGTGCCCTAGTTTGCTGCCCTCCCAGCTGCTCTGCCCATGGCTGACACTGCAGTGTGGCACTAGAGAGGTGGTGCTGTAGTTTGCTGCTCTCCCAGCTGCCCTGCCCACGTCCGACACTGCAGTGTAGCACTAGAGAGGTGGTGCTCTAGTTTGCTGCCCTTCCAGCTGCTATAGCCCACGTCTGACACTGCAGTGTGGCACTAGAGAGGTGGTGCTCTAGTTTGCTGCCCTCCCAGCTGCTGTTGCCCACGTCCGACACTGCAGTGTGGCACTAGAGAGGTGGTGCTGTAGTTTGCTGCTCTCCCAGCTGCCCTACCCACGTCAGACACTGCAGTGTAGCACTAGAGAGGTGGTGCTCTAGTTTGCTGCCCTTCCAGCTGCTATAGCCCACGTCTGACACTGCAGTGTGGCACTAGAGAGGTGGTGCTCTAGTTTGCTGCCCTTCCAGCTGCTGTTGCCCACGTCCGACACTGCAGTGTGGCACTAGAGAGGTGGTGCTCTAGTTTGCTGCCCTTCCAGCTGCTGTTGCCCACGGCCAACAATGCAGTGTGGCACTAGAGAGGCAGTACTGTAGCTCGCTCCTCTTCCAGCTGCTGTTGCCCACAGCTAACACTTCACTGTGGCACTAGAGGTGGTGCTCTAGTTTGCTGCCCTCCCAGCTGCTGTGCCCATGGCTGATTCTGCAGTGTGGCAGTAGAGAAGTGCTGCCATCTTTCAGATGAGAGATTAAACCTCGTTTCCTATTTTTCTATTACTGGTGGCTGCCAAGGAGGTACAGTTGCCATGGCACTTTTCGACAAGAAGCAGACTACCTTGCCATCCTGTCCAAAGTCCCTCTCACACAGCAAAGAAGGGTTCTTTTTATCCAGCTGTCCATGAGGTGGTCAGGCAGTATAGCAAAGTGGTTTAAGGCTCTGAGCTGCAAATCTGGTGACATCCAGCAGACCAGACATGGGTTTGAATCCCACAGCTTCCACTTGCATACTGTGTGAGCCTGAGCAAGTCACTTAACTTCCCTGTGCTCCCAGGTCGCACCTGTAAAAAAGCTTTTGGCTTAGTGTGCTACTCCTGGTTACACAACTAAAATAAAAAAGGTTACAGAGCAAATAAGGGCATCCCCACATGCCTATGGAGTCACTACACTTTCTGACTCATCAGTTTTGTAAAGCACTTGTTTTAACACTATTTTTGACCCCAACTCTTGTCAGTGCCCCTGTATACTGGTGTCCCCAACCTCATCACCCCACCATCCCAGGGACCTTCTGGTTCTGGTGCCCCACGGCGTATCCCCTTGGTGAGGCCTCCAGGATTGAATGAGGTTGCTGTTGGTGACAGAATCTGATCATGGCCTGGTCGGCGGGTGAGGGGCCTGCGACATGCTGGTATCCTGGGTTCCTGTTTCTGTCCCAGACTTGGCATCATAAATGTACACAAAAGGCGTGTGCATGCACAAGCCAACTGAATCCCCCATCCCTATGCTGGCCATGAAAAAGTGTGCCTCCCGCGACTTCTCAGGAGACGTTCGTGTAGCAGCACCCTCCCTGGAGAGGGCAAGCATCCTCTGGGACATTCACCAGATCTTCCCCCGGACGGCCCTCCAGCAGCCTGGGGTCGTTCCACACCTGGGTCACCAGTGGCGCAGTGGTAGTGCTACTGCAGTGCCAACAGGCTGGTTGGTTTGTAAAGCACTTTGATATATAGTTCATGTATGAAAAGCACTATATAAATCCAAACAGGTAGTTAAGAGTACAGTATTCTGAACCTGGAGATGCAGGTTCGACTCCAACCACCTCCACTTATTCACTGTGTGACACACAGCATGTCTCTTTTCACCCCAGTCATTTGCTTGTTATCCTTGTCCCTGACTGGCCCCCCTTCTGCCCTGGTCCTTCCAGCCTTGTCAACCACCATCTCTAGGGCTTACCTCTCACTCCGGGGAGTCCCCCACATATTACCCTCTCTGGCGAGGTTGGGGGGTGGACTGAGCAGGCTCCTGTGGCGCACGATCCATACTGCCCAGAGGAGAAGCCCAATTGGTTGGTGGTGCACAGCCTGCAGATGAACAGAACCTATGCAGAACAGGCAGGTGTTTTCCTCCTGTTTTTTTTTCATCCTCAGAGCTGCCACTCATGCAATGACACATGCGAGTCTCTACACTCGAAGGCTTCTGTCAGGTGGCACACAAGTAGCAGGGCCATATGTCGCTCTCCCTGAGAGGAAAGCAGTCTGTGGGATGCTCTGTTCTCTCCCTTCCCCCCAGCCGACCCCATGTGACCCAGTCCATTCCCAACTGTAAGTCGTCAGCGTAGCAGGTGGTAGCGCTACAACCATGCTATGGGGCCGGCTTTAGCAAATCTCAACCTCCCTATGCTTATCATTCGCTTTGTCTCTGTGTCTCTGTCTCTCAGCTTTCATTTACCACCCTGAATTCCACTCATCCTTGGTGTGCTGCCCTACTAACCAAGACAGCTGTACCCTGAAGCAGGACAATGTCTCATTTTCAGCGGTATCCTCATAGAGTTTTACTGCTGGGGGGGACTACATACAGGGAAGTCAGGTGACTTGCTCAAGGTGAGCTCAAGGTCACAGAGTGAGTCAGAGGCTGCTGTGGGATTTGAATCTGGGATCTTCATGCTTACCGTGCAGTTCTCTAACCACTAGATTGCTCTACTTATTGTGCACGTCCGGGGATTTGGACAGGTTCCCGCAACTTATTCTGCGTCAGTCTTCCAGAATACAGGTCAGTACGACAATGTGGACATAAAGGTCAAAGCTCATGATCAAGGGTCAACCTTAACCTTCTTTTGTACTAGTCAACAGGACAAGCTGATTCAAAATTGCAATAGCCCACAGAAGGTTGCACTAGCCTGCAATTATAATGGGAAATTTGGATCACTTATTTAGGACAAAATGCAAGCCAAGAAATACTCTGATTATTACATATTTATCCTGCTCCCACATCGCTTCCTGCCCCAGCAGAAAGAAAAAGACAGCAATGCCATCACACACACACAGAATGCCCCCCATTATTTAAAACGTGGCCTTCTCTTTTTCTGCCCCCCCCACCAGAGGATCCCAAAACAGCAAATGTTCAATCAAGCAATCCTAGCTCTGCACACCCAATAGCTAACATCATCATGCACCTCACCACACTGTCACCACCACCCACAGGGCAATGAACAGAGCCAGGCAGAAAAAGACCCCCTCAGCCCCCACCCTATGATTAACCAGAGACCTGCAGTTGTGGAAGTTTTCATACAGCGTCAAGTGAGCCAGGGACACATCTAGGATTTCTTTGGGAAGGGGGCTATACAAACCTAAGGGGCTTGGGAAATAGAAATGTTTATGACATTTTATTTTTAAAAGTATTGATTTTAACATTATCTGCCCCAACAATAACAGATTTTTTTTTTAAGAAAGGGAAAGGGGGAATTATTTTTTTTTTGTGTAATCTATTTTCTCCCTCCGTGCTCTGGACCCTCCACTCCTTCAGGCATTCAAGGTCACCGGCATCCCCCATGAACCTCCCCAAGCCTCCTAACCTCATATTGCAGCCGACCCCGAGGTAGCTTGGCGGGTGCGAGGTAAGGCACCAGCACCTCAACCCTCTGCGCCACCGGGCCGGCCTAAGGGGAATTGTTTAACCAGGAAAGGTACACTACGCCAGAGCCTGTTTCCAGGTGCAACCTGGGAGCACAAGTGGAAGTTAAGTGACTTGCTCAGGGTCACACAGTTCGCAAGTGGGGGCTGATGGGATTCAAACCCAGGTCTCCAGGTTTGCAGCTCAGTGCCCTTAACCACTACACTATACTGCCTCCTTTTTTTAAACATTGTCTTTTCATCAGCCCAGGGGAAACAGTAGGCAGACATGATGCTGTACTACCTCTGTTTCTATACAGGATGAACTATGCACCCCACCCCAGGAATGCATGTTTTAACCTTTCACATTTTATAATTTATTAAGGTTTATTATTCTACTGTACATGTGCCATGGCTTTGTTTTTCGGATGAAAGGACATGATGGATGGGATAAGGGTGGGACTGCATGGATGGCAGTGGCCAGCATGGTCCAATTAGAAGACCTGGGGACCCCTACACTTGCCAGTAATGGCACCTATGGGTCTATGGATAGTCATTTCAGAGTCTGATCTGCAGTGGTGTCCACGGAAAGTAAAGAACTGAGAGATTTGGAGGTGAGCGGGAGCAGCTATGGTGAGGCTGGGGAAAAAAAACACCACCTGCAGGGTTGATGCTGTATACCTCAGCATTTTGTCACTGAAAAGTTGGATACAGACACTCAAAATGTAAGGAAATTAGGGCCACTGGTCTTAAATAATGTGGGACAAATTGTCAGAGACACATTCAGAAAACTAGAAGCTGTTGACTTAGTGCTCTACCCTTAATCACAGCCTGGATAGTAGCTGAAAGTCAGAACAGTGGAGTGATAATGACTCACGCTAAGTCATTCAGTGGATGCCCCTCTTGAACTGCCAGATTACTGCTGCTCTTAATGAGCTGTTAATCACACTAAACCATTTGGAACACTGAGAGAGATTAGCATGAGGATGGGCAGACTAGGTGGGCCAAGTGGTCCTTATCTGCCATCAAAGTCTATGACTTTTTTAACTTCATGGAAAACCTGCATTAGTCAAGACGGACAAGTGGAGGGTTAGCTGCACTGGCCCTGGTCAATCTGTATTAGGTCTTGGGGCTAGTAAAACAATGTTAAAATCGATCCCTGCTCATGATGGAAAAAACTCTAAAGAGGACCCCTAACCTCATAAGAGCAGTGAACATTACCCATGAAAGATGGACTAATGATGGGGATCCAGCCGGGATGTGAGCTCACCAGTAATTTACCATAAAGGGGGAGAGGGATTCCATTACCTAAAGTCTGACTCCAGGACAGTGGTGGAGTGGTTGACCATGGCGCACAGGCAGTCGATGCTGGAGCTGGACAGAGCACGTCCGATACATTTCTTTACAATGTAAAAGGTATCATCCACCATGCTGGAAGTCATTTGTCCTTTCTCACACACATCCATAGCAACGGCCTGCAACCAGGAAACAACATTCATTAGACCTGCATCATACATTTCCGTCATGAAGAAACAGAGAGAAGAAATAGAGACAGAGAAACAGAAGGAGAAATTTAGATCTTAAATGGGAGTGATACAATGTTGCATAACCATCACCCTGTTGTGACTTATTCCCTACACACATATTGTTTCTCCCAGGGTGCTACCGTATAATGACACACAGGTGTGGGTTGGTGCAGATGCACTCTGGCACGTGACGGCAGCCTTTTCCCTTCTGATGCACTTGCATATTTATTTATTTAAGAGATTTACCAGATAAGCATACTGAGCGGGGACCGCTCGTTTCCAGATGCAATCTGGGAGTTGCATACATACTATACAATACAAATGGTGCTTACAACAGGTTCAGAGTGGGTACATATAGGGTGATAACATCAGGTCCAGAATTGTTACAGGCTGGACTATGCATTTGTTATTTATTACAAGTTTAGACCAGAGTGCATGAGTTGCTATTTCATAGTTTGGGTCTATGACCGCAGTGCATAACAGACAGTGACAATAGGTAAACACAATTATAGTAAGTTGTTGGTCAATTGGCTACCATCTGGCCTCTGCCTGGTGGCAGTCTCGCAGCGAGATGCACAGTCCCCCCCCAATCCCGAGGGTGAAGAGCTGTCCCTGCAGTGCTCAATGCTCCCTCCCTCCTTCCTTCCTTCCCCCAGCCAGCTCCTGATGACCCATGCTAATTTCGGAATCCGAGTCATCAGCGTCGCAATCGTTCGACCACTGCTGCACCAATGATCTGACTTTTATATTTCATTCTAAGGGCAGAATGACTGGCTGATCTGAGATGCCTAAAAAGCAACTGACCTACTGGAGTGGCTAATGGCACATCCAAAATTCTGCGACTGATTGGGCACATAGCAAGTATGCTTGGGCACAACACAAAATGCTTCCGACCCCGAAACACTGTCCAGGCTATCTTTCTGCAGATTGGCAGGCGCTGCTATGCCTGAATACCATCAGGATTCAAGCACAAGACTGGCCCAGAGGTTCTGTTATGCGGGACCTTCCCCCCACCACCACCACATTTCAGGAGTGACTGTGGTTCTCTTGCTCATGGTGTGGGCAGGGGTGAAAAGGTGGTGCTTCTCACATTGGTGTTTTGCTCACTGTCCCTCCGCAGCACCCCTGGCAGTAAAATTATGGAGCTTGGCGGGGGCCATGGATAGCACCCCTCAGTGTGTGATAAACTACTTAAGCACAAGGAAGTGGGGAAACAATGCATTTTAAAATAAGAGAAAACAAGTCCTCACATCAGTCTGTCAGTGCAGTGGTAAAGATACCACTCCCAACGTGGTGGACCTGGGTTCAGGAATGCGCTCAAGTCATCGGAAATCCAGCTTGGGGGGGGGGAACTATGCATCCAAAGGGTGCTCGCCTCCTCCTCCTCTGGGAAGGGTGGGTCCTTGTCGCCACTGCTGCCACCTGGGTGACCACAAGTTGATGCGCAGTTGAGACACAGTGAGTGGGAGGGCATCTGTTGAGTCTGCGATCAGCTGGCCAACATATGCATTGCTGCACAGAGCCCACTGCACACAGAACGTTGGGGGGAGGTGTGGAGGGGGAGGGGCTGGGAGACAAAGGAAAAAATGGCACCTGCAACAGCGGATCATGGTCCCTGGTACATCTGGACCATGCACTGCCTCCCATGATGCTACCCGACACAACAAGAATTCTGGGGGAAGTCCTGCCTCCCATCCCTGCCTTGGGGGTACAGCCACTGTTACATGAAGGTGGCAGTTGTGGTCAGGGGTGATGGGAGCTGGATAACCATGGGGTGTTCTGAAAGAGGGATGAAGTGCAGAAAGAAGGTGGCGTAAACAAAAAGTAAAAAGAAAAAGAAAAAGCAAATTCTGCTACAAGTCATTGTACAATAAAAATTAAAAAAATAATTTAGGAGCCAAGCTACAAGTCACAGCATATCCATTTACACGGGGGGTGGGTTTGGGGGAGGAAGGACCTCGGGTGAGGGTTGTTCCCTACCGTTACTACCGGAGTCAGTACTGCTCGAGGCTGCCAGCCTGCCCCCGTCTGCATACCTTGTTGATGGTCTCTCTCATGAAGTACTCCTCCATAGTGATGTAATAACCAATCAGCTCCTGCATGTTTCGGCTCAGTAAACAGTTGTTCAGCAGGTTGTCCAGTGACTTCTGGTGCTCTGTTTGGTGGGGGGGAGACAAAAATAAGAGGGAATGTCACAAACTGTGCTCAGCAGGGTAACGACTTTCTGAAATGCAAAAGGTGCATCTTACAGCAAGTAGTCTCTCACTTATCTCTGCCTCTCCCTGCCTTGTCCCTCCCTCCCTCATGCTGCCCTCTCTCCGTCTCTTACATCCTACCTCTCTGATCCTCTTCTTTGTCTGCAGTGTTTTCTTCTCAGTTTCCCCTATTTTTCTCTACCAGGTCTCAGACTCTCATTTCTTTCTCTTTCACAAAAGCGTAAGAAAAAAAAAAAAAAAAATCTTGCAAATGCCGGCCTGTCGGCAGAGCTGCAGGGCTACCAAATAAACGTACTACTATTACCACTCACGAGGCCGGCAACCGGGGTTCAGGAGCAAGCTTTGGTCACTGAGGGCTGGCCAGAGGAGGGAAGCTTGGGCGTCCCACGGAAAGCTCTCCTCCCTTGTGGAGGACGGACTCTGCATCTCACTGTGAGACTGCCACCTGGCGGAGGCTAGGTGGCAGTGCATGCAAGTGCACCAGAAAAGGAAGGGCTGTCGGACGACAGCATGATGCGTGTCACCACGCGTGCATACACGTCACTGCATTCTGGCACCATGGGGAGAACCAGAGGGAAAATGACCTGGCCCTATTCAACACCACGAGAGACACCACAATGACAAACCCACGCATGTGGTCCTTGGTAAGTAGTGAATAACTGGTAAATCCAGTTCGGTGATGAGGCTAGGCGGTGCTGCAGGGTCCAGAGGATGAAGGAGCAGAAGTAAAAGATGAAGCTACCCCTCCACAAATTATCTGGGTGAAATAATGTCACAGAATTAAGCTCGAGTTTCATTTATGTCTACAACCTGTACAAAATGGAGGCCTCAGTATTACTTTAGGATCAGCAGAACCAGCTCAAGAAGAGAACCCCCTTAGCTGCCTGGCTTGAGTGCACTGGAGATACCAAATTGCACCTGCATGAGGCAGACTCGGGTTCGAGCACCAAACCCAACACCAGTGCCCCAGGTCGGTGGAATCTGGGAGCACTGCCATTTGAAAATGAGAAAATAATATGTCATTAATATACAAATAACCAGGTTCAAAACCCAGAACCTTTTGGTGTTTTTATTACAACTGAAGAAGCCCTGCTCCTCCCCCTACATTGGCTGCAGACTGAGGCTGTTCAAGTTCAAGTTTATTTGCAGGAAAACTTAATTGAGCATACTCATTTACAAGGAGGTCCTGGTAGGACACATTCAATTCATAGACAGTATAATACATGGAAGGTACATAGCAGTGGTAGGACAAGTTCTGCAAATAGACATTATAATAGATAGTGTGTACAATTTTTTTTTTTTTTTTTTTTTTGCAAATGCGATACATAGGCAGTATAATACAATGAAGGGTAAAAAGCAAAAGGTAGGTAAAGCTGGACCACACCTCACCTTGCTTCACGTCATCTGTGGCCATGGAGTCACCAATCTCAAAATCAGAGGTGATTCTCCGTTTGATAAACCGCAAGTATAGCTCTGCACGGGCATTCATGATGGTCACCTCACCCAAAACGGTGTCCAGCTCCCTAAGGATACGCAAAGCAAAGTAAATTAGTGCTGTCACACAGTGCAGGAGAAGGGACTTCACTGTATGCAGATTTTTCTCCTACCTCCATGGGGTCCCACCTCCAACCTCCTAGCCCCATTCCACGTTCCATGCCTCTTACCCTGCCACCTCTTACCACAGACTTAACGCTCTGTGGTGGAGGCACTGGGGGGGGCTGGCCCTAACCCCCCTCCCCACTGGACAGCACTTCAGGGTGGCGGGGAGGGCAGTCATCTTTGTGGGGCCCAAGAAGGCCCAACATCATATTATAACCCTACAGGATTTACTCGATTTCTCCCTGCCCACAGGATGCCAGCTTGATGACTGTGGGGTGAGCATGTGGAGCCTGTTCAGCGTGCCTGGAGTCATCAATGTCCTCCTTCCCCTGTTTTGGCTCCAGCTGTGCTGCCACCTGTGGTCACTCAGGAGGCGGTAATGCAGCAGAGGCCGCCATCCTCTCACCCCGAAGGGGGAGACTGTCCTGTGGGAAGCTCAATCTTCCTCCCCTAGTTGGCCCCCCAACTACTCCATTTTGTTGCCAAACTCGGGCCACTGGTGACACAAGTGGCGGCTCTTCCACTGCACAAACAGGCTGACCTTTATTTCTGGTTTGTAAAACTCCCGTCACTGTTGTGGATCATGAGGACACAGTGTTAAGCAGCACAAGCTGCCCCCCCCCCCGCTTTTATTTACTGTTTTTTTTAATCCAGCTTTTTTTCCCCCAAACCATAAACTTATTCCTCCAGTCAGGACCTTGTGCTACTGACCTCCCTGCTCCATCTGTAATTCCCTCTGCTGTCAGACCTGAGGGGATCTACGAAGGGTGAAGCATGAGAATGTTAGTGACCACGATACAGGGTTTGAAGGAGTTTTTTCCCCCTACACAGCTTTTTCCTCCTCTACCATGTCTGTCAGGGATATACCCTGCTCTGGCCTGTTGACCCTGTTCCCCCCCATGGGTCCCACCCCAATAACATCTCCTGCAGGTCTCCTTTCCATGGCAGGGACTCGGGGGGGGGGGGGAGTCATCCTCCCACCACCCGAGGCAGTCCACTATGTGGACTAAGAATCAGGGGAGTCCCTTTTGCAGTCCAGACTTTAATATAGACACAGTCATGAATTTTTCTCTGTGCCCCCCCCTTTCTCCCTCCTCCCCTGGCATAGGTGTAGCCTATTGAGTGAGCTCAGCTACTCGCAGCGACGTCCTGCAGAGGGAGTACACTCCCTTGGCTCACCGCAAGGGATACTACAACACCACAGTCCAAAGTCATATCTCCCTGATCAAAGCATACTACTGAATGGGAGCTGCTCTGGTTTGGCCTGCTTCCTGATGCGCCATTCTGAGTTCACCCCCGAACTCAAGTTGCCTGCACAGCAGCATGGCGCACTGCCACTGGGGTGGCCTACACCATCATTTTTTTTCTTGCTCTCCACTCTGGTTTCCATTGGTCCCATCGACCTCCCACATGGCACTGGCCAGTGCCCCGACAATGAATGCAGCATCCTACAGTGGAGGAGGCACGATCTCTGGTCCAATACAGTAGTCACTGCTGCAGCAGAACCTGGCACTCACCATCCCACATTGGGAACACAGCTGCACAGCTGCATCTTCCCAATCCTCCTGGGATGTCTGGCCAGCCCCAAGTCTGCGCCCAAACCCGGCAGCCAGCGTGGGAGTGTAATGCGCTATCTACTGCATTATTGAATGGCCTACTGTTTTTGTTTTATAACTATAAGTTTATCAAATTCAGGTCACATGACATTACAAGTAGCCTGTGTATTACACCCTGTGGTTAGACTGGACCTCATACATACCAAACTGTACCATGGAGACAATACCCCACCTTTCTGCCAACACATTTTTATACAATATGTTGTATATAACAACGTAAACCAAACAGAAGAATATGTTACGTTCTTATGAGTCTACAGCAATGAACACTTGTATCACAACTTTTGGATGGCCTAACGTTATATGTTCTTGTTTCATGTGTCTGCAGCTACCTGTCTACTGTTTATCACTTCTCCGGGACTTCCATGCAAAGGAGATGCTGCATCTCGTGGAGCCCTCCCGGCTGACAGAATTTTAGGAAATAAAATAAACTGCTTTCTATGATCAGTTGGACTTCGGGGAGGGATTCTAGGAATGGTACAGCATAATAAAAAATGCCTCATACAGGGTGGCTCTGTGGCACCAAGCAGCAGGGCATCTATTAGGCAGGCTCTCAATCCGGGTTCAAAACCCAGACCTGGGATGACAGAAGTAGAGGCCAGCAGGGAGGGTGAAGGACCATCTTTACGGACACTTTTCTCCCGGGGAGGGAGCTGTGGAGCACTGCTCAGACAGTAACACCTGATTGGAAACAAAGCCTTGGCTGTAGCTACTATCGTACGTTGTAAGGACAGACTTGGTGTTGCTACGATATTTTCTGGCAGCAGTAGAAAGCACAGTGGCTGTTCGTGTCTACCGGCCCACTAATTAGTGGTTGCTGTCAAAGTTTTTACTTTGTCCATATGAGTGTCAAGCAGTTTCTTGAAAATGTCTACACTGGGTGCATTTATCACCTCTTGTGGCAGACTGCTACATAGTTTTACAACCCTTTGGGTGAAGTATACTTACCCTTACTGGTTTTGTATAACCCTTTGAAACACTGCTGTAGCAAGATGAGACTTTTTTTTAAATTTGCAATTTGTTAAGCTTCCACGGAACTGACAGGTGGTCCTGGACCTCCCTCGGAGGGACTCATCCTCCAGCCCTGATCGTCCCCTGCTCTGCCAGACCCCCATAATTCCCAGGTGGATTACTCCCGCAGTGGGGCCAGGGTGAGGAGCACCGGCTTACTCCCCCCCCGAATACAAATCCAGAAGTTGGGAGGGGGGGCATTGCACCATCATGGGCCCTGTTGGCTCCCTTTATTTTCCTCTTGTTTTTCCCTTGGGCTCACAAACGTGCGATGGACAGAGCGGCTGGCTCCACCTCCATGGAGGCAGCCTTACGCTCTGGATGTGGGTCCTCCCCATACATGGCTGCGCACCTATGCCGACATCCAGCCACCGCTGGGTGTCAGTCTACAGTGCACAGCACTATCCCCCCTCCCTGAGGAAGGAGAGCTGTCTACGGACGCTCAGTCCTTCCTCACTCTTGCCGACCCCTGAGCAACCAGAGTCCGCTCCTGAATTCGGGTCACCGGTGTGGCACGAGGTGCGACATTCAGTGCCTCAATCCTCAGCGCCACCGGGCTGGCCACAAGCCAAGACTTTTGGAGGAGCTCTAAGAAAAAAAACGCCAGGCAAACAAAGTTCAATGAAACAAAAAGTCGTTTTAATTCAGCACCAGACAAGGGCTCAAAGCAGCTTGCTTCAGCCGAGCAAATACTATACAAAAGATGTTTTGGCTTGATTCAGCTCTCCAGTTCACAGTAACCCTGCTCTCTCTCTCTCTCTCTCAAGCCCCTAAATCCTGCCCAGAAGGGCTGAGTGGGGGGGGAGTTACTCCCAAAAGCAGCTGTGCGTTAGGAGTGGTTGTGGTGGGAGTGTGGGGCCCCAATGTACCAGGGTCCCTGCTCATGAGTGGCGAGGCCCAGATGTACCAAGGTCTGTCATTGTGGGTGGCGGGGCCCAAATATACTGGAGTCCGCTGCTGCAACTGGTGGAGCCAAGATGTACCAGGGTCGGTCATTGTGGGTGGTGGTGCCAGGTCCGTTGTCATGAATGGTGGGGCCGGGATGTACCAGGGTCTGCCGTCATGGTTGGTGGGGCCCAGATGTACCAGGGTCTGTCATCACAGGTGGCAGGTCCCAGATGTACCAGGGTCTGTCGTTGCGGGTGGTGGGCCTTGATGTGCCAGGGTCCATCACTGTGGGTGATGGGCCCCAATCTACCAGGGTCCGTCATCATGGGTGTTGGGACCATTTTCAGGTTTTCTGTGCGAGAATGTGGAGTCCATCCAGTCTGCCCTAGAACCCTAGCTGATGCTGGAAAGTGCCACAGATATTTTAAAATCTGCAGCAGAGGCCGGCTCCGTGGTGCAGAGTGATAGAGGCTCAGGCTGGTGACCCGAGTTTGTTTGTGGCCTGAGCCTCGGAAAACAGGAGCAGAAGCTGGTATACAGCAGCAACCTGCTGCTCTTATAGTGGCATCTGCTGGTGGTTTGGTGAAGGTGCACTTAGGAGCATGGGTGATCACATGCTGCAGAGCCTGCCCCCACCAAAACAGTCACGCACAGGACACCTGGCACGTGCTCTTCTGATGACTGTGGGAGGGGCAGGGGAGCAAACCAGAAAGAGACCCCACTCCAAGGATGCAAGATGACAGCCCTCGGGCTCCTCCCATACCAACTGACCCCTCAGTACACCCGCTCCAAGCCTCACCGCCCCCGTATCATCCCAGTCAGCCCCCACAGGGATAAGCTACAGCAACAGGTCAATAGACAACTCACGGAGCAAGCAGAAGACTGTTAACACAAGGTGAGTAATGTGGGCAGCATGAACCAACAAAATAAATAAATAAATTGTGCAGAAGCATCCAAAGTGCAAAAATGGACTATATGGATACTTGGAGTAAAAGCTGGAAATTGGGTCAGTAAGACGCAATTTGCCCATCCAGACTGTACCCCACTTCACGGGGCTGGTAGCTAATAATATTTTTTAATGAGCTCCCCCACTGTCAATCAGCATAGAAAACTTGGGATGCAAAGATTCTGGAGGCAGCAGTTACCTAGTCTTTGCTGTACCACTGAGGGGTAGACCACATAGATGGGGAGGGGGGATCTGGAACCCCTAGGAGCAGAAGTGCCATATAAATGTGTTGGAAATAAGAGTGGTGTACCTCTCTCTGCTCCACTTTCAAGACCGGGCGAGGTAACATTTTTATATGCACTTTTAAAATTGGGGTTTTAAAAGTGTGTATGACTTGGATGTTATCATGAGCACCTCCTCTCTGTAAGACCCCTTTCTTGTTTGGTTTCTATAGTTAATATTCTTCTCTGTCAGGTATTCATCCAGCCTGTATTTAAAGGAGGTCAGACTTGGTGCTACTATATTATTATATTTCCGTCTTTCGGATGAGACGTTAAACCGAGGTCCCATCTGCCTGGATTGGTGGTAGTTCAGGTGGATGTTAAAGATCCCATAGCACTTATCGAAAAGAGTAGGGGAATTTCCCTGGTGTTCTGGCCAAATTTCCCTCATTCATTAAAAATACCACCAACAGCTTAATCTGGTTCAAGGTCAGTTGGCATTCACCTGTATCCCCATCCCCTGGGCCGTGCCTGAAAATAGACAGGATTTGTCTAGTGCACTTACCCAGCCAACAAAAACTAAATAAATATTCTGGCAAGCTGTTCCACAGTCTGACTACCGTTTGTGTAGGAAAGTATTTACGGGTGTCCTTTTCTGATGTCTTGTTTGCCAGTTGCAATTTATGCTTGCACAAGTTGTGGTTTATTACCTTAAAATCAAAGCCCAAATCATCCCTCAGTTGGATGTTCTGAATATCTGACCAGCAGTCTGTAATTACCTATCTTGTAAATCTTTATCTTTTTTTTTTTTTGTGGATTACCTGGGTTCGATCTTGTCGGTTGTTAAACTTCTCATGCTGCTCTGAACCTGCTGGAACTGCAAATGAAGACAATGGGGAAAAATGACATCAACTTGTGTTCTGAGGATGCGAATGGCGTGCTGAACAGGTAACTGACTGGCCCAGCCCATCGAGAGATCTTTCCTGCCTGTGGGGTGATTATTTTGAAACTTGATCCTATCAGCATGTGATAGCGCTGCCACCAAATCCACCCTGGCCGAGCTGACCACCCCCCCCCCCGACTTCCCTGGTCAGCTGGACCCCCTGTTCCACTCCTGTCTCTTTTGCCCATGACTGCCTTCCTCACCCTTCTCTCTCTTCCCTCCTTTCTCTCTCCTCTCTCCCTCTCTCCCTCTCTCACTTGAGGGCACCTCTCTCAGTGTGTCTCCCTTATCTCTTAATTCTGGTTTATGTTCCTACTCTTGCTCCCTCAGTTTGCTCCTGTCCTTCCCCTCAGAAACTCCAACATGCAAGCTCCCTCTCGCTGCACCACACAAAGACCTCAACTGGATACGCTGATGTTTCCTATTGGCTTCCTTGGCACTGGTCTAGCCTGCACCTAGCCACTGCTCATCCTTCTTTGCATTGGAAACTCTTCTCCTGGATACACCCACCCTGTTTCAGGTTATGTTCTTGCACCTGACCCCAGTCCCCACTTCTCCCACCAGTTCACATACATACAGACCTTTCTCTCCTACTACTCTCTTTTCTTCCCCTAGGTATGACTGGTTTTGCCCTGTTAATCCTTTGCTTCTTTCCTCCAATTTTATTGTATTTTGCATATGGCAGTTTCAGTCTTTGCTGCTGAAATTCTGTACCATCGCTTGTTTTGCACAATGCCTCTTTTGCACATTTGTTCTGCATTCACCGCATGCCTTCTGGTCTTTGCACAGCTCATTACAGCAGTATTTTTACCGTGTTCCCCTTTACCCTTGCCCCAGGATGCATGTGGAAACTAGCTGTTTTCAGCTTAGTATGTTCATCTCTTCTGTATAAAACCTTGCTGTGCAGACAGAAAAGCAAGTTAGGTCAGGGATGGCAGAAAAGTAAAAAAGGGTGGGGGGGGGCCGGCCCAGTGGCACTGAGGGTTGAGGCACTGGATGCCACACGTCGCACCACGCCAGCGACCCAGGTTCATGAGTGGACTTAGGTCGCTGTTGGAACGGCCGGGGGAAAATAGGCTTGAGTGTCCCACGACAGCTCGCCTTCTCCAGGGAGGGGGGACGTCTCTGCCTGTGCACTTGCATGACTCCGAGCGGAGGCTCGGAGTACTGCAAGTCCCAACTGTAGGAGATGGGAGGCCACTACGCAGTGTGGATGTCGGTGCCTTGCGCCATGACATCAGGGGCTTGCACACTGTAGGGGAGGGGAGAAAAGAGAGAAACTGCCTGCCAACACCAGAAAGATGGGCATCCAGGAGTGTGCCTCCAATGTGCCCCTGCTCACTCGACCACCTCCAAACCGATGCAATGAAGGATTACGGGGTGTCTGGTCCCCCACTTTGTCCCCCCTCTTGGGGTAAGCCGCAGCTGTATGGGGCCTGGGAGGTAGGTACAAGTGGAGCGGGAGGCAGGAGAAGGACTCCTTGGGGGCCCTGAAGGGTTGGAGTTGGCAGGGCGAGGGGTGGATAACGAGTAATTTAAAAAAAAAAAAAAAAGGGTGGGGGGCAGAATTTTTTTTTTTACTTTTTGCCACCAACTCTGGCCTCTGCCCCCTTCTACTGGCATCCCCAACCCCACACTCCCACCATCGCAGGACCTATCTGCTCTGGTGTCCCATGCTGTACCCTCCATGGTGAGGCCACTGGGGTGGGACCAGGTCCTGGAGGTGACCAAATCTGTGTGGAGCACAACCTAGTCAGTGGGTGCGGGGCCTGTGAGATGTCAGTATTATAACATGTCCAGACTGGAATTTACCATGTTTTCTGTCCCTCACCTGGAGCCGGTGGCATGCAAATGATGGGTATGTGCAAGCTGACTGACTCCCACACCTATAAGCATGCCATGCAAAACTTCGCTTCCTGTGCTTCCACAGGAGGCATTTGTGCTGTGGTTCAGTCAGCCCTCCCTCCTTGAAAAGTGGGATTACTCACCTGAGGAGCGTGCCTTGAAGGATCAGGAAGTGAGCATCCTGCAGAAGCAGGGATCACCCATCCACCCACCAAGGAGGAGTGCATTCTGTGGGACTGGGGATTGCCATTTACCCACCCAAAGAGGAGAGTGTCCTATAGGAGCAGGGAGTAACCATCCACCCACCAAGGAGGAGTGCATTCTGTGGGACTGGGGATTGCCATTTACCCACCCAAAGAGGAGAGTGTCCTATAGGAGCAGGGAGTAACCATCCACCCACCAAGGAGGAGCGCATTCTGCTGCAGCGGGGATTAGCCATCCACTCACCCAAAATAGGAGGAGAGCGTACTGCAGGAGTGAGGGTTGGATATCCACTCACCCTATGGAGAACAGCATACTGTGGGAGCGAGGATCAGTCCCCCACCTGAGGAGAAGAGTGTCCTTCGGCAGTTGGGGATTAGCCATCCACTCACACTAAGCAGGGTATTAAATAGCTGGTATAGCACAGCAAAACACTAAGCAAAACCTGGGGTAATGCTAACCATTTTCAGAAATGCTTAGCAGTAGACTGCTAACCATTTTTTGAGCGAGTCCATGACACAATACGCAGCATTAATAAAACTATATAATTTGTAAAAATGTTTTCTAATCAATCTGTGCCAAGTGCTATGCACTTTTCACAACTGATTAGCACTTTCATGCAAACTGCTAATCAGTTTTTTTCAGTTTATTTAAAACCCTACCAAGGAGAAGAGCATCCGGTGCCAGCGGGGATCGGCCATCCACCCACCCGAGGAGGAGCACGTCATGTGGGGCCGGGGATCAGCCATCCACCCACCCAAGGAGGAGCACGTCATGTGGGGGTGGGGATCGGCCATCCACCCACGCAAGGAAGAGAGCGTCCTGCAGGAGCTGGGATCGGCCATCCACCCACCCGAGGAGGAGCACGTCATGTGGGGTTGGGGATCGGCCATCCACCCACCCGAGGAGGAGCACGTCATGTGGGGTTGGGGATCGGCCATCCACCCACCCGAGGAGGAGCACGTCATGTGGGGTTGGGGATCGGCCATCCACCCACCCGAGGAGGAGCACGTCATGTGGGGTTGGGGATCGGCCATCCACCCACCCGAGGAGGAGCACGTCATGTGGGGGTGGGGATCGGCCATCCACCCACCCGAGGAGGTAAGGAGCACGTCATGTGGGGGTGGGGATCAGCCATCCACCCACCAGAGGAGGAGCACGTCATGTGGGGGTGGGGATCGGCCATCCACCCACGCAAGGAAGAGAGCGTCCTGCAGGAGCTGGGATCGGCCATCCACCCACCCAAGGAGGAGCACGTCATGTGGGGGTGGGGATCAGCCATCCACCCACTCGAGGAGGAGCACGTCATGTGGGGGTGGGGATCGGCCATCCACCCACTCGAGGAGGAGCACGTCATGTGGGGCCGGGGATCAGCCATCCACCCACGCAAGGAAGAGAGCGTACTGCAGGAGCTGGGATCGGCCATCCACCCACCCGAAAGAGGAGTGTGTCCTTTGGGAGCGGGGATTGGCCATCCACTCACCAGAGGAGAAGAGTGTCCTGCGGCAGCAGGGATCGGCCTTTCACCCGCCTGAGGAGGACAGCATCTTGCAGCAGTGGAGACTGGCCATCCATCCAATGCAAGGAGGTCAGCGTCCTGCGGGAGCAGGGATCGGCCATCCACCCACCAAGGAGGAGCACGTCCTGCAGGAGTAGGGATTGGATGTTTACCCACTTGAGGAGGAGCGCATCCTGCAGCAGAGGGGATCAGACATACACCCACCTGGGGAGCAGCACATCCTGTGGGAGTGGGAATCCGCCATTTACCCACCCAGGGAGAGGCAGGTCCTGCAGCAGTGGGGATTGGCCATATACCCACTCAGGGAGGAGCGTGCCCTATGGGACTGGGGATTGGCCATTAACCCACCCAAGGAGGAGCACATCCTGTGGGAGTGGGGATTGGACATTTACCCACTCAAGGAGAAGCACGTCCTGTGGGAGCAGGGAGCAGCCATCCACCCACCAAGGTAGAAAGCATCTTGCGGCAGCCAGGATCAGCCATCCACCCACTCTAACGAAAAGAGCGTCCTGCAGGCACAGGGATCGGTCATGCACCCACCCGAGGAGAAGCACGTCCTGTGAGAGTGGGAATCAGCCATTTACCCACTCGAGGAGGAGAGCGTCTTGCAGCAGTGGGGATCAGCCTTCCACCCATCCTAAGGAGGAGAGCGTCCTTCGGGATCCTTGGACTTTCTCCCCCGCTGGTCCTCCAAGGTCCCAGGCTCACTGCCAAACCAGGGTCGCTGGTGTCACAAGCAGCAACTGTGTCACTATGCTGATGGGCCAGTTCACTAATAAGGAGCCCTATACTGGCCCTTAATTAGTAGAACAAAGGCCAGACAGGCATTACTCTCTCATCCTTACTCTATAGCAAAGGGCCATTACCACGGTCTTTATTGTCTAATTATGCCACACATTTTAACTTCATTTCTGACATCAAGCCCCCCCCCCACCCACAGTGAACCACTAATCACGCAGACTAGGCAGTGTGTCACTGTATGCATGCCCTGCCCCCAATGCAGTGAGAGACAGGAGTGAGTAGCACCTTACCAGTGAGCAGCCAAAGCCCCTAAATGCCTGTTTTACCAGTAATCTCCTGCAGTAGTGATGTTAGCTGCAGGGGATTGGGGGCAGGAGACTTGGAGGGTCGGTCACCAGATACGCTGAAAATACCTTTCAACTAGAGTAAGTAAAAATAATAGAACTGCACTTACTGGGTACATTAGAAGCTGTGGGGCTGCACAGAGGGACACAAGTCTTTAACCATTTTCTGGCATGGAAGGTTATCAGCATCCCAACATACCCTGGGAGTTGTGTGAATAACATCAGAGTTCAAGAGAGAAGCAGGCTGCAACAATTTGCACACGCTACAGCTGGCAGACTGCTGGCGCTCAAGTTCCCTTAATCTTAAAGTACCCACTGCAGAACTAACCCGGGGAGGAAATTTGGGTTTCATTGCTCAAGGGTTGTTGACCCATTCAGCCTCCTCATTGGAAGAAAGCTGGTCACATGGTAGTGTGCTATCCTATGGAATACACTACCTCAAGGTAATAACATGAAGTCAAGTGTAATGCGAAGACAGACAGCCTGAGTGTGCAGCAATAGTGCTACCCCTTGTTACGCTGGTGACTTGGGTTTGGGAATGCACTTGTGTTGCTCAGGGACCCACATATAACCACCATGGCAGGCCCCCCACTACTATCATGGTTCTGGACAAGTTGTGGGTAACTGTTATGTCCATAAGGTTGTCAGTGATGGGACTGGCGGAGGGGCACAGTCATGTCAGGGAACAAGAAAAAGTTTGTTAAAAAAAATAATGTGGAAAGGTCTAGAATAATGAAATACCCCCACCCCCCCCCAAAAAAAAGACCCACAACCTTCAAAAAACAAGCCAAACCAGGGCCAGCCCAGTGGCGTTGAGGGCGACCCATGTTCAGGAATGGACACGGACCGCCAGGGGTTGGCAGGGGAGGAGAAGGATCAAGCGTCCAGAGGACGGCTCTCCTTCTCCAGGGAGGGTAAGAGAGCTGGTTCCGGCGTTGTTTGCCCCTTGGTGGAGGCCAGGAGCACGGCACCACACCACACCGCAACGTGGATGGAGCTGGGGCAGATGCTTGCCATAAGGTGCCAGCGTCACTGCACATCCCCAGCTCCAAGGGGGACTTACTGCAAAAATCCACTGGCCCCCGCGTATAAGCCGCGGCTCGGTGCCCGACCCTCCAGCCACCTTCAGTTCTGCCTCAGGCGGCCCCATCCCCAGGTGAGGCTCTAGGTCACCGAGCCCAAGGCGATCCCACTTGTGGGGTTAGGGGTGCCAGCGGAGAAAAAGTACAGTAGTTTAAAAAAAAAAAGAAAGCAAGCCAAACCAACCTCAAATAGAAACAAAAACTTGCTAAGTGGAGTATGGCATTCTAGAGTAGGTTGCATACCTCATAACATGCCCTTTGGTGGCGTTTACATCCCTTGGCATAGAAACATAGACTTTGACGGTAGATAAGGACCACTTGGACCACCTAATCTGCCCATTTCCCTACCTGCTGGATAAGCTGCAGATCCTAGTTAACCAACAGCCTATTTCTTCCTAACTCCCCCACAAAAAATTGCCTTATGTCTGTCCCATGCATTCTTGAATTCCCCCATAGTTTTAGACCCCACAACCTCCTTAGGAAGACTGTTCCACGCTCCCACCACCCTCTCTGTGAAAAAATACTTCCTCATAATACCCCTGAGCCATCCCCCCCTCTATCTTCAAATTGTGTCCCCTTGTTCTTGCACATCTCTTTTTCTGAAAGATGCTACCCTCTTGGACTTTGTTGATTCCCTTGAGGTACTTGAAAGTTTCTGTCATGTCCCCCCTCTCCTTCCTTTCCTCAAGGGTATACATATTATGCTCCTTTAGTCTCTCCTCGTATGGCTTCTGTTGCAGACCCTGCACCATTTTAGTTGCCCTCCTCTGGACTGTCTCTATCTTGTCTATGTCTTTGCGGAGATGGGGTCTCCAGAACTGGACGCAGTACTCCAGATGGGGTCTCACCAACTGTCTGTACAGAGGGATAACAACTTCCTGTTTTCTACTGGTGATGCCTCTCCCTATGCATACATCCCAGTATCCCCCCAGCCATCCCTATTGCCTTCTCACATTGCTTGCTAACCTTTAGGTCATCTGATATGATTACCCCCAGGTCCCATTCCATTTTTGTTATTGTTAATACCTCCCCCCGTTGTGTAATCTTCCCCTGAGTTTTTGTTTCCCAGGTGCATCACTTTGCACTTCTTTGCAGTGAATCCAAGCTGCCATACTTCTGACCATTCCTCCAACCTTGCCAAATCCCTTCTCACCCTTTCCATCCCCCCTCGTGTATCAACCCTGTTGCAGATCTTTGTGTCGTCTACAAAGAGGCATACTTTTCCTTCCAGTCCCTCTGCAATGTCACTTATAAAGACATTAAAAAGGACTAGACTCAGTACTGAACCCTGCGGTACCCCTACTCAGTAACCCCCCTTTCTTCAGAGTGGACTCCGTTTACTGTTACCTTCTGTGTCCTGTTGTCCAGCCAATGTTTTACCTAGGCTACCGCCCTGGGACCCACTCCCAGGCTGGCTAATTTGTTTATTAATCTTTTGTGTGGGACTGTGTCAAATGCCTTGCTAAAGTCTAGGTAGGCCATGTCCACAGCCCCTCCCCGGTCTACTACTTTGGGCACCCAGGCAAAGAAATCTATTACATTTGTCTAACATGACCTTCCCGCTGCAAATCCATGCTGCCTTGGGTCCTGTGCCTCACTGGCCTCTAGGTACTCAACAATTCTTTCCTTCAGAAGTGATTCCATCATTTTCCCTACCACTGAGGTCAACCTGACAGTTCTGTAGTTTCCTGCCTGTGTCTTGCTCCCAGTTTTGTGAAGGAGAATCATATCTGCCCTCCTCCGGTCCTCAGGTACCACACATCCTCCCATGATTTGTTAAAAAACGTAGTCAGTGGTATCACTAGTTCTCCCCTTAATTATTTTAGAATTCTGGAGTGACTCCTGTCAGGCCCCACTGCTTTGTCCACCTTCAGTTTTAGGAGTTCTTTCAGAACCCTTTCTTCTGTGAAAGGACTGGGATCGACCCCATTATCCAGAGTGCTTCTACTGATTGGATTAAGTACCTCCCCCTCCTCCTCTTTTGTGAATACTGAGCAGAAGTATTTGTTCAGTATCCCTGCTTTTCACTGTCCCTCTCTGCCCAACCACTGTTCCCTTTATTCAGCCTCACTATCCTTCCCTTTGTCCTTCTACGCTCCCTGATGTACCTATAAAAGGTTTTATCCCCCTTCTTCACTGAGTTGGCTATCTTTTCCTCGGTTTGGGCCTTTGCTATTCTGACTGTCCTCCCCACTTCCTTCTGCCTTAACTGGTACAGTTCTCTGTCCTGCTCCTTCTGTGTTTCATTATACTTCCTAAATGCTATATTTTTTTCCCTGACCTTCCCGCCACCTCTTTTGAGAATCATAGTGGGTTTTTTTCTTTCATTTTGATTTATTTGCTTCACACAAAGGCATGTTGCCTCTGTGATGGCAGTTTTGAAGTTTCCCCTTTGTTGCTCCACATGTCACTATGTTATAAAGAACAACAAAAGGGTCATTACAATATGCAATGTATCATGCTTTATTCCGTAAAGAGCAGATCCCCTCCCCTCAAAAAAAAGAGACCTACCTTCCTGTGATAGTCCCTTTGCTGAATGAATTTATCCACCACCTTGTCAGCTTGGCGGTCGCACTCCACCTGCAGATGTTTGATGAGCGTAAAGAGACGGCCAGGCCCGTAGTACGTCTCCACAATGGGCTGGTGAGTCTCCACTATCCGGGCAATGCCTTAAGGAAAAGGAAGATCAGTTGTTGGAACTTAACAGAGAATGAGATCCAAGAGGCAAGAAACAGGGAGGCAGTATAGCGCAGTGGTTTAAGGCTCTGAGCTGCAAATCTGGTGACATCCATCAGACCAGACCTGGGTCTGAATCCCACAGCTTCTACTTACATACTGTGTGACCTTGAGCAAGTCACCTAACTTACCTGTGCTCTCAGGTCGCACCTATAAAAAAGCTTTCCGCTTAGTGTGCTACTCCTGGTTAAACAACTAACAAAAAATAAATAAGGTCAAGCCTTGTAAAATAAAAAAAAATTACAATTACATAAATCTCCATAATGCAAAGCATCATGGGAAGTATATGCAAATCACCATGGAAAAGTTTAGACTGGTTCCACTTTAAGCAAGAGTCTGTGGCACCAAATAGCCTTTGTGTTGAGGTTCTTTGACTTTTAGAAGCCTTACAAAAGGAAATTAATCAGAGAGACACTAGTAGGGGTTAGGTTACATAAGGCATAAAACATGACAGGGTGTGCATTATGCTGTAACAGCCACATGCCTTGTATGTTGTGAGGCTCAAGGCACAGCTGAGTGCCTTAAACCACCTGTGAAGTTATCACAGCACAACTGCAAGTACTGGAGTATGAGATCACTTTTATTAAATGAAGACGAAAGTCCCAAAAGCTCAAAAGAAATTTAACTGACCTGTGTGTTTGTACTTTAATAATGTGACTGAATTTCACCAACCACAGTACAATACTGCTCTTACTCATTTTATAAATGCCCTTCTCAGAAAGATACGGGTGCGGGGCTCTCACCTGCCGTGAATCACCGCCTACCTCATGGCCTGCCTTCGTGCCAGGGACCAAGCATGGAAGACCCACAAATCCACCAGCTCCGCTATGGACTACCAAAATTACTGCACTCTTAGAAACACCTGTACTAGAGCAGTTCACCTGGCTAAAGCAAACTATTTTAAATCTACCTTCCTTACTAACATCAATCACCCATCTAAATTCTGGAAGGTGGTACAATCCCTCTTCCACCCCCCCATCCCAGCCCCCTACCCCATCCTTAAAGCTGGCAGTAACACTTTAGCTGACCCACTTGCAGTGGCAACTGAGTTTAACTCCTTCTTTACTTCTTATACATCCTCACTCCTGTTCTCTCTCCCCCAGCCTCCCACAGCCTCGCCCCCTCAACCCCTCGGTGACCTAACCAAGTCCCTCACCTCTCTTTCTCCTTCCGCCACGTTACCCCAGCAGAAGTGTATAATGCCCTTCTTGCACTAAATCCTTCCAAAGACAAATGTCCCTCCGGGCTGGACTCCAAAATGCTTTTCCAGGCTGCCCCCGCCATCGCCTGCCCCCTTGCCTCTCTCTTCAACCTCTCCTCCTCTCGCTTCTATCCTGTCGGAATGGAAACGCACAACTGTCATCCCCCTCCCAAAAGGTGGTGACCCCGCCTTCCCTAGAAATAATCACCCTATCTTCCTCCTCCCCATAGTGGCAAAACTCGAAGAACAACTTGTACTCTCCCAGTTCTCCTCCTTCCTTGAATCCACTTCCTTCATCACACCTTACCAGTCTGGGTTTAGGAAGTCCCACTCAACCACTACCTCCCTGCTAAGGCTCACTAAATCCATCCATACCGGCATGGACCAGGGCCTCATCACCTCTGCCATTTCTGTCAACCTTGCAAAGGCTTTCGACACTGTCTCTCACCCTCTCCTCTTATCCAAACTATCCTTAGCAGGGCTCTCTAGTGAGGCCACCAGCTGGTTCTGCTCCTATCTTGTGGCTAGGACTCAATCTGTCAGGGTCGTAAACTCCCTCTCTTCCTCTCTATCCATCATCACTGGTGTGCCGCAAGGCTCTGTCCTTGGCCCTCTGCTGTTCTCCATCTTCCTAAATGACCTGCCCTTTGCTTGCCCACACACATCCATCCACATGTATGCGGACGACACAGTACTGTATACCTCCAGCCCCACTACTGCTGATGGGGCATCCAGACTACGGCGCGACTTCGAGGAAGTTCAGCTCCAGTTTTGCGCAAATCAGCTCTTCCTGAACGCCAAGAAAACAGTCTCCATGACCTTTGGCACAAGGCAGAGACTCTCTTGGCTCTCTTCCCATCCCACTTTCCACACCCTGGATGGGACAAGGCTGGAGATCTGCACCTCCTTTAGATACCTTGGGGTCTGGCTCGACCACCACCTCGACTTTTCTGTACATTTCAAGGCCGCCCACAAGAAACTGCACCCCAAACTGGGTGCCCTGTATCGCAACTGTGGATGCATCCCACTGCCGGCCTGCCATGCAATAGTACAGAAAATGATTCTCCCTATTTTCGACTACAGGGATGTAGTCTACAGTGCCACTCCCAAAACTTCCCTAACCAGACTGGATACCCTCTTCCACTCCTTCTGTCATTTTGCCCTTGACTGTCCTCCCAGAACCCACCACTGTGTCCTATACCAAACCCTGTCCCTCCAATCCCTACAGGACAGGAGGCAGGCCCACCGCACTAGTCTTATGGCTAAATACTGGACACAGTCCCTGCCCTCTTATCTCTCTGCTAAACTCTCCCCATCCCTCACACTCCCTCAGAAATGATGACTTCCACTCCTTGTCAGTCCCAAACATGTCCACCTCTGCTGGTCAGGCTGCCTTCTCCTATAGCTTGCCAAAACTGTGGAATTCTCTCCCCTCTGCCATCCGCCATGCCCCATCCCCATGTTATCTCCACATTGTCCTGAAAGACCACTTCCACACCTCCTGTTCCTGTTTCTAATCCATCTGCTACTGTGTTGTGTTTTGCCACTTACATACCTGTTTAGGCCAGGCTGCCCAGCTCCAATGCACCCGACGCATCTGGAAATGAGCAGTCGTCTGCTCAGTACATCTTCCTGGTAAAACTTTTAAATAAATAAAAAAAGTGAGTCACTCTAACTCTGTTGGGGTTAAAGGCAAACCATTTATGCTCCTGTGGTCAGATTCGTAAAGGTAACCTAATCCTAGGAGTACCTTCATGATAATATAAAACCTAAATGTTTTCATTTTTTTTACCCAGTATTTTCATAGTTAACTAGGAGCTGTTCTATTTTACAGGAGTGACCCTACAGAATGCGAGCCAGCCAAACACAATGCTTCACTTCTGACGCTGTGCTTGGTTGCCTACAGACCCGCTTGGTGCCCAGACCTGCTTTCTTACCTTCAAAGAGCAGTGTTAGAGTCTCGGCAAACATGACCGCTGCCCGGCGTTCATTCATGTCAGTGCCCAGAGCAAGAACTAGATTCTCCTCGGCCTTGCTGGCTATCTGTAATGCAAGTAGGGAAGGGAGTTTCTTGCATTTTATTTAATTTCATACATATAAACATACATATGGTATAGCTGTTTACAGTCAAAAATAAGAATTTGATCTGTCAGATATTATAAGCAACATGACTATACAGACATTCCACTGTATAATGGTTATTAAAATGCACTATCAAACAGCAATAAAAACATTGAAAGGACACTGTCAAATCCTTTAAGCCTCATGGTGTCCCTAGTTTAAAAAACACATTATGACTGTCCACATTCAGTACAGACTGCTGATGTAGCTGGTAGTTTGATATATATTCATTTTTTTCTTTTTAGAAGTGAAACGCTGACTGCCCACCATAATGTATTACCACACAAAAACATGTTTGTTTACAGCCGTTGATCAACTCCCACCGCATTTTTCCTGGACTTGGGAATACTCCCAACACAGTCCCCGCCTCTCATTATGCAGTGGGAATAGAAGAGACTATTGCATCATGCACATCTGCACAGTTTGGGGGGTATTTCTAACGTTCTGAAAATATGCAATAAGACTAGATCAAGGATTTAAAACAAAACAAGGTTTGGTACAACTCTACATTAGCATGCATTTCAGTTCTACTAAGCAAGGAGGCAGAAAAATCAACCAACAACATCAATTAATTTTAGAGACAGTAAGAATCCAAAAATGCAGATTTTTTTTTTTGCTCCTTCCCAGGCTCCCCTGGCCAACCACTCCTTTAGGCCACCTAAGCCTACCTGCCACCACTCCATCCCATCGTCATCCACCACTCCTTAATGCTGCAGCCCCCAGGTAAACCGGCATAACCCTTCATAGGGAGAGAAGCGCCCACAGGCATGCAGATACTGTACATATCTCGGGCACGGCAGGGTCAGCCCGGACACTTCCAGGGCTTTGTGGTGATGGGTACCAGCGGTCATCATCCGGTTGACGGAGGGGCAATTTTCTGTTTTCTGCCCTCCCCTCCCTCAATGATCCGGTCGCGACGACAACCTAGGGCGGGGACATGCAATGGTGTGTCAAGGCATCATGCCGCCTAGAACACCACCCAAGCCACCTCTAGGTGCCTAGGCCTGCCCCGAGAGGGAGTATCCAAAGGACGCTCTGGATTCCCTCCTGCCGGTCTCCACTCCTGACACATGGGCTCAAGGCACAAACCTGGGTCACTAGCATGCCAACCGAACATCTTCACTCTTCGCCACGGAGCTGGCTCAAAATGTGGATTTTTAACTAGAAATAATATGATGCCAAAGGTTGATAGTGCCCCTTTAAAAAAAGACCAGCAGTTCAACATAAGCCAGACTTATGAACACAAACATTCAACATCATACAGCCAACATTCTAGTACAATAACGTTTAGTACATGCTGTAACCATGGTCTTGAGTGACTTTTGTTGTCACCTTAATAAGAAATTCCATATCAGGGGTCAACCGTAACCTTTTTTTTGCATTAGCCAGCAGGGCAAGTTGATCCAAAATTGCACTAGCCCACAGATGGTTGCCCTAGCCCTTAATTATAATGGTAATTTTTGATCACTTATACTGGAAACAATGCAAGCCAAGAAATACTCTGATTATTGCACATTTATCCTGCTCCCACATTGCTTCCAGCTCCTCAGTAGAAAAAAAGACTGCAATGAAAAAAAGACTGCAATGTCATCACACACAGTGAGGCCCTCCCCCCCATTGTTTTGTACCATGGCATATCCTCTTCCTCTTTCTGCCCCCCCCCCCAACCAGAGGACATCACAACAGCAAATGTTCAATCAAGCAGTCCCAGCTCTGCACACGCAACAGCTGACATCATCATGCACCCCACCACACTGTCACCACCACCCACAGGGCAATGAACAGAGTCAGGCAGAAAAAGACACTCTCAGCCCCCACCCTATAGTCAACTGGAGACCTGCACTTCTGGAAGTTTTTGTACAGTCTCAAGTGATCTAGGAGCTCATCTAAGATTTCTTTGGGGGTAGGGGCTACACAAACCTAAGGGGCTTGGGAAATAGAAAACTATGATATTTTTAATTTGAAAAGCATTGATTTTAATATGCTCTGCCCCAACAAAAACAATTTTTTTTTAACACTGTCCTTTCATCAGCCCAGGGGAAACAGTACACAGGCATAATGCTATACTATTTCTATTTCTATATAGAATGGTCTACGTTCCCCAGGAATGCCCATTTTAAGCTTTCAAATTATGTATTTTATTAATGTTTATTTTTGTACCATACAGGATCCAAAGCTTTGTTTTTAGGATGAAAGGACATGCTGGGCAGGATAAGGGTGTGACTGTATGGGTGGTGATGGCTGGCATAGTCCATTTAGAAAAGCGGAGGACCCTGTACACTTGCCAGTAATGGCAGCTATGGATCTGTTGATGGTCATTTCAGAGTCTAGTCTGCAGTGGTGTCCAGGGAAAGAACAGAGTTAAGAGATTTGGAGGGAGAGGGAAGTTATGGTGAAGCTTGGATAAAACCCACCACCTGCAAGGCCGATCCTGTATACCTCCTTGTATTTTGTCACTGAAATGTTGGATACAGACAAACTGTAGAGAAATGAGGGGCACTGGTCTTAATAATATGGGACAAATTGTTAAACAGAGACACATTCAGAAAACTGGAAGCTAGTGACTTAACAGCACTCTACCCTTGATCACACCCTGGACACTAGCTGAAAGTCCTAATGGTGGAGTGATAATGACTCACAATGAGTCTTTTGTGGGATCCCCCTCTTGCGCTGCCAGATAATTGCAGCTCTTAATGAGCTGTTAATCACACCAGGCCATCTGGAAGCATGAGGACTAGAGCCTGCTAAAGTAGAAACTTTTTAAACTTCATTAACAGCCATGAAAATCCGCACTAATCAAGACAGACAAGTAGAGAGTTAGCTGTACTAGCCCTGGTCAATTTGAACTAGGGTTTGGGCTAGTAAAACAATGTTTAGATTGACCCCTGTTCCATATCAGCAACCCATTCATATCAACGTTGCCTCCTGCGGTGACAAAGAGTTAATACAGGGCCCCCATTGTCTCTTAAACTTCTCAGCCCAACCCCTGAATTCATATTAGTCTCTCATTGTGCAAAACATACAAGACCAGATTGTTCCACATTTCAAACGTAGGTTGTTGCTTAGATACTGATGTATCCTGTATGCATTTTCCCAAAATCAGTAATAGAATTCTTATCACCCTAGGATATGGGTCCCAATCATCTCTATCCATGCCCTCCATGCATGAGAACATGGATGCTGCTTCATCCTTCATTGGGATCCCTGTTATCCGTGCAATTTTCCTCCTTATTTCAGACCAAAATGTGTGTAAGGTTGAACTGGACCAGAAATAATGCAGGTAAGTATCCCTCTCCTGGTTACACCTCCCACGCTCCAGGGAGACCCAGTGAACCCTAGATCCCTGTGCAGAGGTTCCCCACTCTCCAGTGAACAGACGTACTTGCCAGTGTGACCCATGAATCTTGGGTCCCTGTGCAGAGGTTCCCTATTCACCTGTGTACAGGTACTCTAGAAATGTGCCCTGTGAACCCTGGGTCCCTGCGCAGAGGTTCTCTACTCACCCGTGTCCAGAGGTACTCTACCAATGTGCTCTGTGAACCCTGGGTCCCCGTGCAAAGGCTGCCCACTCACCTGTGTACAGAGGTACTCTACCAATGTGCCCTGTGAACTCTGGGTCCCTGTGCAAATGGCCTCCCACTCACCTGTGTACAGAGGTACTTGGCCAATATGCCCTGTGAACCCTGAGTCCCTGCGCAGAGGGTCAGTCCTCACCTGTGTACAGAAGTACTCAGCCAATGTGCCCTGTGAACCTTGGGTCCCTCTGCAAAGGTTTCTCACTCACCTGTGTACAGAGGTACTTGACCAATATGCCCTGGAACCCTGGGTCTCTGCACAGAGGATCCCTACTCACCTGTGTACACAGGCATTCGACCAATGTGCCTTGTGAACCCTGGGCCCCTGCGCAGAGGTCGCCCACACACCTCTGTACACAGGTTCTACAACAATGTGCCATGTGAACCCTGAGTCTCTGCACAGAGGTCACCCACCCACTCACCTGTGAACAGAGGAACTTGACCAGTGTGCCCTGTGAACCCTGGGTATCTGTGCAGAGGCTGTGTGCTCACCTGTGCACAGAGGTACTCAGCAAACTTGCTCAGACCATCCTCATGTAATCCAAGCAGGGGGAAGATCTTAAAGAAGCGCTCCACCTGTGGGAGGTCCCCCTCCTTAATGGCCTGGTTAAACTTCTCTGTTGCTATGGTTTTCAGGCGCTGCTCTGCTTCCTGCAGGAGATTCAGGTTGGCATCAATTATGCTGCCTATAAAGAAAGAAAGAGAGAAATAAGAACAACAAATAACTGATCAGTCTCACCTGCTCCTTAGATTTGCTACTGTTCCCTATTCCCTTGCCGCAATGGATCACTGCTTCCAAACAGCAACGATGGGGACTTAACTCTCATCAACAACTACTAGTTGACTCTTGGAAAAAATCATTCCAGATGATATGCACAAAATATGACATACAGTACCTAGGTCACACTTCTATAGAATGGAATGCAAGAAAGCATGCACTCACTGGTGCAGGAGCAAGGGTGCCGCTGAGAGGATGGGCTTTCCTCAAATATAACAAAACAAAGCAAGGATTCAACAGCACACCACCATGGAGAAGTACAGCACCAATGAATAAATCCAAGTCAGAAGTGTTCATCTGTATACTTTATTCAGTTAGAGACATAGTGACAATGCTGAAGTGTAAGCACACAGATCCACTACCATACAGGTACCCCGGCGCTTTGCTGAGATGAACACTTCTGACTTGGATTTATTGGTACACTTGTGTAGATTCCTACAGATAAGGAACGGTATGCAGCAAATGGGTGACTGGGAGAAGATACTGGAGAACCCTCCTCTCATACTTTCCCTTCAATCAAATGCATTGGCAGGGCAGTATAGCGCAGAGGTTTAAGGTTCTGAGCTGCAAACCTGGAGACCTGGGTTTGAATCACACAGCCCCCACTTGCATACTGTGTGACCCTGAGCAAGTCACTTAACTTCCTTGTGCTCCCAGGTCACACCTGGAAACAAGCTTTGGCTTAGTGTGCCTTTTCTGGTTAAACAATTTTCCCCTCTAGGCTCCATGCAGCGGTGGCCTGGCTCCTCTTTCAGTCGTCCGCTCTTTGCCCTCCTAACCACCCACCCAGCAGCTTACAGTTCAAGCTGCTCTGGGCTCCGTGCAGCGGCGGCCCGGCCCCTCTTTCGGCTGTCCGCTCTTCGCCCTCCTGACCACCCGCCCAGCATCTTACAGGTACAGCAGCCCAGCTTGAAAGCTGCAAACTTCACTGGCTCTCCAGAGTTGGCAGCTGCTCCACTATTGGTCGCAGCATCCTCCTCTGCCATTCTTATGGACTGCGCTTCCTCAGCTGGAATTTCTTTCTCCTTGCAGCATCTCACAAGCACTCTGTGCACAGGATATCTCACAGAAGCATGATAGCTACTTTCCTTCTTTGCTACTTTGGACAGTCCAGCACACTCCACACTGTAGTGACCTGTGTGGCATTAGTTGTGCACTGGTCATCTTTCCCTCTGTCCCCAGGTACAGGTATGGTGGCTTGGGCTCTATGCTGTGCCTGCATATTCACGCTGGCGCTCCTTCCACAAGTGGAGCTGCATCTCCCCCAGGTCAGTCCCGATGTGACACGACATGGTGCTCCCATCTTCAGCACTGTCGGGCCAAACTTTGGCACCAGCATCCACAACCACTGGGTGACACATCTGACCTCCCCACACCCTCACAAAGTCCTGTTCTCTTTTAGCAGCAGGACCATTATATTGGTGCAACTGTCTGCACCCCAGAGCAGGCTAAGGGTGAATTCCCGTAAAAACTGTTCAAATAGGAGAAGACATAAAACTAAACTGTTATTCCACTCAGTAGCAATGTTTTCTTTTCTTCTTCTGCTACTGTCCGGGGATGTACATCCCAACCTGGGATCGCTTGCTGCCTACCCCCCAGAGGTAAATGCACCAGTGGAGTGAAAATAGTGGCCATGAATATCTGTTGCCTGCTCCCTAAGACGGTGCAGTTTCAGGCACGGACCCAGCTGCACAACCCAGATATCTGCTTGACTGAGACTTGGCTCAAACCCAACATCCAGGACAAATTCATTGCCATGCAGGGATTTTAAACCTATAGGCTTGACAGGCCAGGGAAACGTGGAGGGGGCTGTCTTATATATGTAAAGGATGATCTAAAGGGGAGTGTGTTGCTGATCTCTTGCAGCATAGGCAAGTATGAACTGCTTGCTGTTAAACTCCTCTCAGGTAGGCAGAACAAGGTGCTCACCATTGTCTCGTATACCTGCTGCCTAGAAAGGCTAAACTGGGTCTTGGCCTTGTTTCAGAGGCTATCTCCAAGCTACAGGAAAAACTCAGAGGTAATTAGCACAGAGGATTTTAACTTAAACTGGATCAGCAAAGATACAGACTCCTCATAAGATCAGGTTGCTGGCCTATGTCTAACTCAGATGATCCCTGAGTACACCAGGTTAAACAGCAACACTGGTAAGGGCACCTTGCTAGACTGCATACTTACCAACTGCTCAAGTAAGATTAAAAATGCTTTTGTGCTCCCAGATAGCCTCCGTGATCACTCGCCCGTAGCTTGCACATGGGTAAATAAGGAAAAAAAGGAACCCCCAGTCATGGTGCAAAGCAGGGTCCTCAAGCGCGGAACCACCCACGCCTTTAAAACAGCCTTAGCCAATGCTGACTAGCCCCCCACAAACAGTGTTCAGGACATAGACCAGGCTCTTCAGTTCTTTGTAGATGTATTCAATGGCATTTGTGATATATTTGCCCTATTGAGGAAAAGAAAGATCAGAGCTGCCACAAATGGGTGGATTACTCATGACATCCTGAACCAAATGAGGGAACAGTACAATCTCTGGAGTCTGGCTAGAAACTTGGGGAACCCTACTGACTTTCAAAAGTACCGGGCTGCTACGAACAACTACACCAATCTCACTAGGCAAGCCAAAGCAGTATATTACAAAGAAAAACTCGAAAAAAAGCTGGGGTGATGGGAAACGTTTCTGGGACAATATCGATGATCTGCTAGGCAAGGAGGACAGGAGACATCCAACTATGCTCAGTGTCAGTGGAGCCCCTACCCTTGATCACCACATAATTGCTGAATCCTTTAGCTTGGCTTTTTCTGACCTCAGCTCAGTCCTGCCACCTGACTACCTGAACTACCCATAACCTCCCCTGCCTAGAACCCGTGAAAACCCTTCCCACCCAAATTTCTATTTCAAGTGTGTCACGACTAAGGAGACCAGAACCTATATACATAAGGTGCTTGGAAAAACGAGGCTTGGGAGTGAAGTTGGCAGTTGCACTGGACGAGTTAGCAAATCCCTCACTCTTGTGAAATTCCCAGCTACCTGGAAGTTAGCTCTGGTTACCCCTGTGCTAAAAAGTGGGGATCGGTTCAACACTGCCAACTATAGGCTAATCTCAATCCTCTCCCCCCTCTCTAAGGCACTTGAGAGGGTTGCGGCGGATCAGATCACTGAGTACCTCCTGAAGTATGGTCTCCAGTGCCCACAGCAGCATGGATTCTGTAAGAGCCATAGCACAGCTACTGCCTTAGCTGAATTCACAGACTATGTTCACAAGGCCTTGAATGGGGGTAATTTAGTGGGATGTATTTTCATGGATCTCACTAAAGCCTTTGATCCCATCAACCACCCTATCTTGCTAGATCAACTGCTGCACCTGGGGCTTTCCTCTGCAGCGGTCCTCTGGTTTCAGGACTACTTATCCTGCAGAGTCCAGAGTGTCAAACTTGGGACAGCAATATCTCCCACTAGGGAAATTGTACTTGGTGTCCCCAAGGGTCCATATTAGGCCAGCTCCTTTTTAATTTATTTATAAAACAGACTTCCTGAAGCCTACAAAAGAAAAATTCTACACCAATGATGCTGTCATCCTGAGTAACAGCATGCAGTTTCATCACTTGCCGGATGAGCTTCAGTGCTCATTCAATGGCCTGGAGGATTGGTTCAGCAACAAGAAGCTGCTTCTTAACTACAGTACAAGAAGATGAAGACGGTGCTTATATTCAGCTCTCAGCATAAGAAAACTCTTCCAGCCCTAACCATCACTAATAACAAGGCAGCAACCCCCCCTCCCCGGAGCAGGTACATTCTCTCAAGTACCTTGACGTTATCATCGATGACACCTTCTCATTTGTGCAGCACATTGACCAGGTTATAAAAGCTGTAAATACTAAACTGTGCATGCTGTATTGGCATAGGCAATATCTCACGCCTGCCGCTCTTCGTCTCACTGTCTCCTCCTACTACATTCTGTCAGTCATCGATTATTGATTCGTGGTGTACGGGGCTGCCTCTGATACTGCACTCATACGTGCTGCTGTGGCCCTCAACAAGGCACGTAGTTTGGCTCTTGGTGCTGACAATCTTGCCCACACATGCTCACTATATGAGCAGGCCAACTGGCTCAATCTTGCCAACAGGATAAAATACCAGACATTTCTATTGGGAAAGAAGTCACTTCTAGGTAAAGCGCCTCCCTGTCTCAATGAATTGCTGCTTACTAGTACATCAGGATACATGACCAGGGGGTCAGACTTGGGGCACTCTGGCTGTCCTTTTCAGAAAAACGTCACTAGGCCAGCAGTCCTTTGCTTACAGGGCTCCTTTATGGCTAAATGAGATCCCTGCTCACCTACTACACACTAACAGCCCCCCCTCCTTTAAGGAGGAGTTGAGGCTTCCGGTGATGTCAGTGAGCTAATGGCTGCTTAGCCTTAGAGCTCCGCTCACCCACTGATCTAAAATCTATGACCATCTAACACTAGGGTATGCACTCCCCAGCCAAAAACACCAGATTGAAGGCTTTACCACCCAGGAGCATGAATACGCCGGCACAAAAGTTGAAGGATCTCCAGTTGCAAGATAAAACTCAGAACCACTTGGAGACTGACAAGATGTAGGGCCGCATGGCGAACTCACAATACAACGGGGAGGAACAACCAGACCTGGCGGCAATGATACTACAAACTGCCAAAACTGTCACAAAAAAAAAAAAAAAAAATCGATCAAACACTTTTGGACCTCCGCTCCTACTTCAATACTATTGAACACAAAACAGAGCAAATTGAGTTGTGTCTCTTAACGGTCATGGAACAGATGGATAGACAGGACCGCCCGCTTCTGTACCTCCCGCCTGAGACCATGAACTAACATGGCGTCTGGATGATCTCGAAGGCCGAAGCAGACGGCAAAACATACGGGTGTACGGCATACCACAAGATGTGGAGAACAAAGCTGGCAACGTGACTGCATTCCTCCAAACTGTGTTAAAAGAAACCCTGAGGTTACCAGCAGACATGGACCTCGCCATGGAGTGGGCTCACCAGTCGCTGGGTCCGAAACCCCGGGAAACCAGGGCTAGGCTGAGATCTATAATACCTAAACTTGCCTCCTATTTCATGAAGGAAAAGCTGCTTAGCAGAGCCTGGCAACAAGAAGAATTGCGATACCAGGGTCAGTGAATTAGCCCAGATAATGATTACATGACGATGGTGCAGGAGAACAGAAAAACACTTTGGCCCATTCTCAAACAGCTCCGGGTGAAGAACATCAGAGCCCAGATTCTGTACCCAGCCAGGCTGAAAGTGGACACAGACAAAGGTACAAAAATTTTCACAGACCTCTTAGAAGCAGCCCAATTCCTGGAGGGGATGGGTATCCTGGTCCCATTGCTGACGAAAGAGTGACTGGAGCGAGATCTGGAAGCGTTGTCTTGGTCAGTTGCACGCAGAGGCACTAAGCACAAAGGCCCCCACCCACAGGCCTCTCCCACGAACCTTAGATTTGACTTGGCTGTGATGCTCTGAACCTACAGAAACCTCTCGGCGGTGAATAAGAAAGAGGCATATCTAATTGAAACACAGCGGGCTCACCACACCCCGGACTATGCTGAGACATCCCAAAGAGAAACCTGAGCTGAGAGGGAGATTTTTCAATTTTGTCTTTGCCGACGATGCTTCGGATCGAAGGTTTAGTTTAGTTTAGTTTATTGTTCTAGGAATTACTACCTTTGAGCCAGAGGCTCTTTTACAAAGGTTCCACATCAATTAGGTACAGTACAAAAGGTTACATAGCTAACACAACAATTTGTGGTGTGTCAAGAGCAAGAAAACATATACAAATACATATCAAATCACTTGTGCAAAAGGACATGAGATATCAATAATCACATTATTATTACAAGAAAGAGGTCATGCCAGATTAGGAGAAACAAATGGGGAAAAAGTCCAGAACAGAGAGGTTAAGTGAAAGGTGTGGGGAGCAGACAATAGCAGGAGAAAAGGTTTCCCAAACATGTCTTTGTCAAATAACGGAACAGGGTGGGTAGTGAGAAAATAGGAGGTTTAATCAGGGCAGTCACAGGAGCTGGAGGTGGCAAAGGTGAGAGAAAAGCCTTGATTTGAAAATACCTAGAGAGGTGGAGGCAGTAATATGAGTGCTGAGGGCATTTAGCCAGCTGGGGGCATGATAGGCAAATGATCTTTGTCCCTGGAAGTCCGCATCGGGGACTTGGAGAGGCTGGTGTTCTGATCTTCTGGTAAAACAGGTGCTAGCGCCGGGCATAACAGGTCTTGGATACAGGGTGGAGTGAGGCCCAGAGTGGATTTTTCACCATCAGGCAGGTAAGGTACTTTATCCGGTTTGAGAGTTGCAACCAACCTGAGTCAGCATAGAGTTCACATGTGTGGGCACGCCGATGTGCACCAGTGAGTAGCCGACAGGCCTTATTTAGGGATGTTGTAATGCGACTAAGTGCTGTAGTAGTGGCAGATCCATATATAACTAAGCCATAGTCAATGACTGAGATGATAGAAGATTGGATGGCAATCCTCAGTGCAGAATGGGTAAGAAGCTGTCGGTTCCGATACAGAATCCCAATTCGCTGATTAATAGTTTTTGCTGTACTATCAATGTGAGTTGCAAAGGTTAGGCCTTGATCAAAGTTGATTCCAAAATATTTGAAAATTGGCACTTGTTCAAGGGTATTTCCCAGGTATGTATTAATGGTGAAGGTTTGGACCTGTTTTGCCTCTTCCCTCCACCTCCAAGGCCCTCATGACGATAGACGGGCCCTCCGCTCTGGGGGGCAATAAGGAAACCATCCACCAGCTAATCCTCAGACTTTCCCAGCTGTAAGTACAACAATTAATCTACAAATGGGACATAAAATAAAGATACTGAAAAATGCTACTGCCCTTGGGGCAGCAACCGGGGTGTGTGTGTGTGTGTGTGTGTGTGTGTGTGTGTGGAGGGGGGAGGGAGAGGCTTGAACTTTCTTGGGGATCAACTGAAAACTGTCTCACAATAATAATAATAATAATAAACTTTATTTAATAGAGCGCCTTTCCAATATCAAGGTGCTTCACAAACAAGTAAACTCAAAAAAATCAATAAATTCAGATAAAATCAGAGAAATTCAGGATAGGCTTTATCCCATAAAAAAGTCTTCAGTGCCTGCTTAAAGCTCCCCACTGTCCTGCACTCCCATAGCTGGCGGGGCAGAGAATTCCAGAGGGTAGGTGTAACAAACCCAAGAGCATGGGCCCCAGAAGACTTTAGATTAACCTTCGGAATCTCCAGCAACCCCTCATCAGCTGAGCGGAGCTGTCGCAGAGGGGTATAAGGAACTAGAAGCTCTTTCAAGTGGTCAGGACCAAGTCCTTGTAGGGCTTTGTAGGTTAGTAAACCTATCTTGAAGGTGACCCGCCACTGAACTGGCAGCCAATGCAGATCGTGCAGCACAGGGGTAATGTGAGATCTCCTAGAATGGAGCGTCATAGCCCTGGGCACTATGAGGACATGGCCTGAACAATCTGAAACAGTTTTAAGCTTTAAAGACTCTTCGGGTTTCTGGGGGGAGGGGGCAGAAAAAATGTGGCGTGCAAGTACTAAAAGTTAGAAGCCTCTGGATATACGAGGCTAACCCATAGAATGCAGAGCTGAAAATCTGAACGTTGGAACCCTTAGATCACCAGAGCAGTATCATTAGTCTAATCACCTAGTTAACACTGTTTGTGTAGGATTTAATGAGTGTGAAATCTTCTCTGTGATGTTAAGTAACATATTCTACTGTTCACTGTTTGCGTTCTTGGGTGTTGGGGGGGGGGTGGAGATGACTATCTGTCCTGAGGAGGTAATCTGGAGTAAGGTATTAGGGTGGTCTGACCCTCGGGGAGATGCATAAGCCCTGAGTGTCAGCCACTCATGACAAATGCTTACATAAACGGCATCTTATTTTCTCCAGACCTTTCAGAGGGAGGGCGGTAAGCAGTACTCCCACCTGAAGACCTGTCAGGTTTCTGCCCCCCCAACTCATCCCCACCCCCCAGCGATCTCGGGAAGCTGGGGAAGCAAGCATATAGATCTATTAGCCCATAACCTGAATGGTAATGGGCTCGCTGATAAACACTTGCACCCAGTGTAGAACTCTTCTGGGGCAGCCTAGCCCTACCCGAGCATAAAGCTAAAGGGGCACAGTTGTACCAATGTATAATATGAATAAATAACATATCCTAGCATAAAGAAATGCAGCTTGGAATCATATGGATTGGAGGAGGGGGGTTTATGGCTCGATAGGCAGCCACACACTTACTAGAAGCTGCTGATGGTGGGTTTGTCAGAAGCTTTGGCACTACTAGCCTTAAGCTTTTTGACTCTTCATCGTCGAGGCAGTGACCCACGAGCTGGGTGCTAAACCACAGCTCGCTCTTGGAAGTCAAGCCTACATCATTTACTTTGCAAGGTACGAAAGCCCCCTATTAGATTTATGGAGGGCTACCCTATTTTGTCTATTTCAAGGTTTTTATATACCTTTACAATTCAGGCAAGACGTTTATGTCTGTCTAGTTTGCAAGTCTTGGTTTAAAGTAGCATTTGTTGTCACTGGAGCTACACAGTTCATAGATTCCTTTACTGAATTACTAAGGTACACAGAATGGTTGGCAGTGGTGGCTAGGTATGCAGCTTACACATTGAGTAATAGAGAGACTAGAACAGTAATGTTTAAAATATTCAGAAATGATGGCCACCATCTGTAACAAAGCACTCTCATACAATATTAATGACATTATAAACCCCATTAAGAGGAAACGACTACTTAGATTTCTAGATTCGCAGAAGTGCAAGTCCATTTTCCTGCAGGAGACACATTTATCTCCCACAGAAGTTATTAAATTAAAAACAAGGACCTTTCCAATTTTATATCAAGCCTCGCTAAAGAGGGGAAGGCAAAGAGGGGTAGCAATACTGTTATCAGCCTCTCTCCCATTTGAGTAGGGGTAGGAGGTTATTGCAGATCCGGGTGCCAGCTATATTATACTGGTGGGTAAGGTCCAGGATACCACAGATACATCTGTGAATGTATACGCCTCCGGGCTCCCCCGTGAACTTTTACACCTCCTTTGTCCACCAAGCTGCTGAGACAGAAAGAGGCTTATTGATAATGGGGGAGACATGATCTTTGATAGGAGCTTAGATACCACTTCCCAGATCCCTAACCCTGATGGCTGGAAAGCTCACTCCTCAAACAGCTGTTTTCCAAGCTAGGCCTGGTAGACTTTTTTCACCAATCTGACGGACCTCACCCTCCCTCTCGGCCATGTGGGTGGGAACTTTCACTCTTTCTGATTACCAGCCAGTCTTTCTTGAGGTAGATCTGAAGCTACCCAGAAAGAACATGCACTGGAGGTTAAATGTCTCCCTACTTCGAGACAAGAATGTGGTCTCTGAGGTCAGAGACACCAGTAAGAGAACCTTGGAAAAGAATGCTAAACCAGGGACCACACCCCAAATCCTGTGGGACACAGTTAAGACCACGGTAAGAGGTAGATTAATATCCAAAGTGACTTACAAAAAAAACTAAGACAGCAACAACCGCAAGATCTCCACACTCAACTGCAAGCCTTAGAAAATGAACAGAAACTCAAATGGACTAAATTAAGAGAAAACGTATAAAGGAAGTAAGAGAGAAAATACAAAGAATACAGAAGGCAGAAATAGAAAAACCCTTTGGTATTTAAAGCAAAAATATTATTTGGGGGGGGGCACCAAATTCCAAGCTATTCGACTTACAGGGCTGTGAGAGCCACCATTGCAAAAATCAAACATCTGGGCATGGGGACGGTGTCCCACAGGACAAAACAAATCACAGATGCATTTATATCATATTACAGCGAGCTCTACTGAGCTCCCCATAAGAGCCCGACAGAAGAAAAATTAACCTTCCTACACTCCCTGAAATTTCCCCATCTCTCACAAGAGCAGGCCCAAAAACTCACAGCCCCCGTCTCACAAGCAGAGATAATAAACACCATCAAAAACTTAGACAGGAAAGTGCCCGGGACCAGATGGGTTTGGAGGAGAATTTTATAAGACACTCATTAAAGAAATGGCCCCCCCACTAGGAGAGGTATATACGGAGATTTTTGGGAAGAGAGATGCCCCACACCACCATCGTGGCAATAAGCCACAATATCAGTCATACATAAACCGGGCAAGGACCCTGCAGAGTGTGGGTCGTACCGCCCAATATCTCTCCTCAATGTAGACTACAAGATTTTTACATCTATAATAGCTGCCAGACTTAACACACTCCTCTCCAGCTCATAAATCTGGACCAGACCGACTCTATCTCTGGTAGACAAGCCCCGGACGATGTGTGTCGTGCAATTAATATAATTAATGCCATACACAGAACTTGTACACCAGCTTTCCTTATGAGTCTGGATGTGAGAAAGCATTTGACAAAGTCTCTTGGAGTTTTCTCTTTGTAATACTAGAACACCTTGGCTTCCCGGGTCCATTCATAGACAGTATTAAAGTACTGTACTCCTCACCCCAGGCCTGTATCAGGATCAATGGAGGTGTCTTGGACAGATTTAGACTGGGAAGGGGTACCCGTCAAGGCTGCCCCCTCTCGCCCCTACTATCTGCCCTATCTATTGAGCTCCTGGTGGAGGCTATACAGGAGGTGGAGGGAGTGCAGGGGGTAGAGGTGGTAGGAACGACCCAGAAAATCTCCCTGTACATGGACGACATAATCTTCCTGGACATAAGTCTCCACCACTCATTCACACTAGTGGGATTAGCGCCGGAGGCACTAGGACCCATCGGGAGCAAACTTTTTACCGGAGGGTCGGCGAGAGGCATGAGCAGCGGCGGGCGGCAATGACCATCTCGAGGCAACCCTCAACCGCCTCAGTTCCTTTTTTCCCTACTGGCCGAAAGGCGCTTCAGTGACGATGTCGCCGCTTGTCGGGAGTCAAACTTCAAACTAGCGCATAGTTTTCAGTTTATTTTTTGTAACATCATCTCGTTAGTAGTATCGCTTAATTTTAAATTTAACTTACTTGAAGAAGTCTCGGCCTACTGGACGGAGTCGACCATGAGCAGGTCAGGTGACGGTAGGGAGACTTCGTATGAAAGCTGTTCAGTCAGCCGGGCTGGGTCCGGTCAGCCTCCTTCTCCTCAGCGGGGTTCCGACAATGGTCAGTCTGATGCCCGGGGGGATGGGCGGTCCCCCCGTCGGCATAAAAATAAACGGTCGCATTCTCGGCACCGTTCGGCCTCGAGCTCTTCTTCGGCCCACAGGTCAAAAAAGAGAAGGCATCACTCGAGGTCGCCCTCTGGTATGTCTGCGCGTCGACGGTCGGTTATCGTAGCTAGTTGCCGTTCTCCTTCTTCGGAGTCGCCAACTGCTGGTGACCGTCCCCTGACATCGGAGCCCTCCCGCCTATAGGTAGGGCTCCAGATGAGCAGTTTCATCAGTGGGCCGCTCTTATGGGCGATGGGCTTGGAGAGTTGGTTCTTCTGCCTGGCTCGGTTGCCGAGCGGGCCCGGGCTCCTCCAGCGTCGGGTAGGCGGTTGGACCTTCCTAGTCGCAGCGGTGCCTTCTTGGTGCGGTGACTCAAGCGCTTAGGTGTTTCCCTCACATGGCTGCGGCGCAGGGGCCACACCGATGCCTTGTCTCCTGTTTTTTTCTCTCTTTAGCTTTCCAGGTTCCTGGGCTTCGGCGCCCCGGGGTCTGTTGGCTTGTCGGGCGCTGCTGGTGCCGCTAGCCTTGCGGCGCCGTCCGCTGGGTGCCGCGGGTCTCGGGCGCGCGCGCTTGGTTCGGGCGGCACCGCTTGGTCCTGGCAGCGCCGGCCAGGGCAGTGCGGCTGTTCGCACCGCGCCCCTCTGTAGGTGCCGCTTTTAACCCGCTTTGCCTTCTCGCCTGGGGCCCTAGGGACTCTCCTTGTTTCTCTTATTTCCTTCTCTCCTAATTTTCACTTCTTTCCTGTCCAAACAGTCCTTCCTGGACCATCAGGAGATGATGTTGAGCCTGACCCAGACCTTCGTTGGGTGATGAAGTGAGGAAACAGGATCTTTCTTTTCTACAGAGCCTGTGGTCGAGGACCTGTCCTTAAGTCTCTGTTGAAGAACCTGAGATCCACTCTTCTCTCCAAACTACAGACATCGATCCTGGGAAGATATTAAGACTCCAGTACCTTCATGCTTCGGAGATCCTCACGGATTTGACTCCTCCGATCCAGCTCTTCCTCTAGACGCTGTCTCAAATGGTATGGAATAATCCTGTTCTTATTCCTCAGTGGCTAAATCCATTGATAAGAAGTATTCAGCCCCAAGGATCGCCCCATTTTGGCATCCCAAGCCTTTGTGATCCTATTGTAGTCCTGGCAGAGAATGATAAGGTCGTTCTTCCTCAATCTACTACAGCTCGAATTTATTAACAAAGAGTCTCAGTAAGATTGATACATTAGGTAAGAGAGCTCTTTGCTGCCTCCACTCTAAGTATGTGCCACAGTTATCAAGGCTATTTTTCTCAGTATGAGTATATCCTGTGGCACTTTTGAAAAGAATGGTTGAGCTCTTCCGGATTCGGACTCCAAGTCAGAGCTTCTTCTGACTGCTACTAGAGGTATTGAGTCCATAACCAACAGGTCAAAGCCGCTGTGGATGCTTTCGACACTGCTTCTCGCTCAGCAGCCGCAGGTATTTGTACCTGGCGCCATTCCTGGCTGCGCATTTGGCTTCACGAATGATGCTCAGCAGCAGGTAATGGCGCTGCCCTTTGATGGCTCCTTTCTTTCGCCCTCAGGTGGAACAAGCCTTAGAGGCCACTCAGAAGACTAGGGTCGGCCATTGTTGGCCAGACCTCCGCCTGCTCCTCTTGGGGGCATGTGAACAGACGCCAGTTCTATAGTCGTCAGTCCTTTCGAGGCAGAGGCAGGGGAAGCTTCCATAAAAGCCAACCTGCCCAACCTCAAAAGAAAGCGCAGCAGAAAGCGCAGGGGCCTAAAGCCCCCAGCGCCACCTTATGAATTGCTGGCCCAAGTTCCATCCACATTGCCTGAGGTGGAACTTTCTCCTCCGGTGGGAGGTCGTCTGATGTACTTCTACAACCAGTGGAAGTCCATAACTTCGGACAAATGGGTCCTTCGGATAATTCGCGAGGGTTATTCTCTCAATTTTTTGGAAACCCCCCAATTGTCCTCCCAGACGACAACCCAGGTTGTCGGCCTCTCAGTCAGACCTCCTCACCGCCGAGATCCAGGGCCTTCTAAGCAACAGGGCAATAGAACTGGTGCCTCCGCATCTTCGAAGCACAGGGTTCTACTCCCATTACTTCCTGGTTCCAAAGAAATCTGGGGGAATGCGCCCCATTCTAGACCTCAGAAAGTTAAACAAATTTCTCCCCAGGGAGAAATTCAAAATGATTTCCCTAGGCACCCTGTTACCCTTGCTGCATCAGCACGACTGGCTGGCCTCCCTGGATATGCAGGACGCTTACCAGCATATCCCCATCCACCCGACCCACCGCAAGTTCCTCAGGTTTGTAGCTCTGGTCAGCATTATCAGTTCAGAGTCCTGCCTTTTCGGCTTATCTCGCCGCGAGTCTTTACAAAGTGTTGTGCAGTTTTCGAGCATCTCAGGAAGATCGGACTCAGTGTTTCCCTACCTGACGATTGGCTTCTAGCAAGCCCTTCCAGCCAGGGACCTTGGAAGCCGTGCAAACGACTCTCGCCTTCTTACGTCCATGGGAATTCTGCTGAATTTGAAAAATCACAACTGCAGCCCTCCCAGAGGCTCCTTTTCATAGGGACGCCTAGACACCTCTTCCGCCAAGGCTTTCCTTCCAGAGGACAGAAGACTGACATCCTTCGGATGGCTCTACATTGGGGAGAACTGATCGGTTACAGCTCTCTCGATGCAACGATGTTAGTCTCATGGCCCTCAGTGTTCACTGTACCCTGGCCCAGTTGCACATGAGAACCACCCAATGGATGCTCTCCACTCAGTGGTCTCCGACCTCTCACCCCAGTCTTATCCCATCAAGGTGACGGAGCCCCTTCAAGGTCTCTCACCTGTGGACTTAAGAGAGCAAGCTCCTGAAGGGTCTCCCTTGTCTCCGGATCACGATTCCATCACCACAGACGCATCACTAATGGGATGGGAGCTCACTGTCGCCCCTCCACACTCAAGGTGTATGGACTCAGTTCAAACTCTTCTCACATAAATGTCCTGGAGATGAGGGCGGTCCTCACGCGATCCGAGCTCTGAAGGATATCCTTTGTCACAAGAACATTCTCCTTCAAACGGACAACAAAGCTGTGATGTATTACACCAACAAGCAAGGCGGTGCTCATTCTTACCCTCTTTGCAGGGAAGCAATGAGGGTGTGGGAGTGGTGCTTGGAGCACAAGTCTCTGATTCAGGCGGTTTATCTGCCAGGTATACAAAACAATCTAGCAGATCACCTCAGCAGAACGGAGGCAGACCCTAATAAGTGGTCTCTCGATCCGGCCGTAGCTCGGTCACTATTCGAAGAGTGGGGGACTCCAGACCTGGACCTTTTTGCATCCCCACTCAACGCAAAACTGCCTCTCTTCTGCTCCAGAAACCAGGGCCTGGCATTTTCTGTCAGGATGCTCAGGCTGTGTGGACAAAATTTTCTTTCCTTTCCACCGCTCCCTCTAATCCAGAGAGTTCTCCTCAAGTTCGAGTCTCAGGGGACCAAAATGATTCTCATTGCTCCTCTTGGCCTCGGCAACTATGGTTTCCTCTGCTCAACAGTATGTTGCAGCCTCCTCCGAGACCACTTCCTTGCAAATCAACCTTTGACTCAGGGTTCGCTGGTCCATCCAACCTGAAATCACTTCACCTTCATCGTGGCTCCTGAAGAGGTAGAAGTGAATCGATTCAACGCCTCGAGAGTCTCGGATATCCTTCTGGCTGCGCTGAAGCCAGCCACCCGAAAAACGTACGCTTCCAAATGGAAACGCTTTTCTCTCTGGTGTGCAAAGTCCTCTTGGAATCCCTTTTCCTGTCCTCCTGACAAGGTTCTGGAGTATCTTTTGGACCTATCAAACTCAGGTCTCCAGTACTCCACAGTTAAAGTTCACCTTAGTGCCATCTCAGCGTTCCATGAGCCGGTTTCTTCCTTGACTCTGGCTCAGCTTCCTATGGTGAAGAGATTTCTTAAGGGGATTCTTCATACCAGACCCCCTGTTAAGCGTCCAGTTGCAACCTGGGACATTAACCTGGTGCTGGACATGCTCACTCGGAAGCCTTTTGAGCCCCTAGCTACCTGTGAGCTAAAATTTCTTACCTGGAAGACTGCCTTCCTGGTGGCCATTACCTCAGCCCGCAGGGTCTCGGAGATTCATGCCTTGGTGACGGACCCTCCATATACTGTATTCCATAAAGACAAGGTAGTTCTCCGTACTCATCCTAAATTTCTTCCCAAGGTTGTGTCAGAATTCCATCTAAACCAACCTCTGGTACTTCCCTCTTACTTCACTAATTTCCAAAAGAGAGGAGCGATCTCTTCATTCCTTGGATGTTAAGAGAGCCTTGCGGTTCTATTTAGATAGAACCAAGAATTTCATGCAAGACTCAGCAACTGTTTGTTTCTTTCAGCGACACCCGGCTGGGTCAACCCGTCGCTATTAGATGCATCTCATCATGGTTAGTGGCATGCCTTCGACATTGCTACTCCATGGCTCAAGTTAAATTGGAGGGTAGAGTGTACGCTCACTCTACTAAGGCGTGTCAGCATCTTTAGCGGAGATTCGCAATGTTCCAGTTAGGATATCTGCAACGCCGCCACTCTGGAGCTCCAGCATACCTTCGCTAAGCATTATGCACTGGATGTTCATGCCAGGCGACATTCGATTCGGCAGAACTATCCTTAATGGGCTTCTAATCTTAGACGCGTGAGCTCTGGCTCTCCTGCCGCCTTTGGGGATTATCAGCTTGGTACTTTCCTGACTAGTGTGAATGAGTGGTGGAGACTTATGTCCAGGAAGATATGAAAATTACGTACCTACCGTAATTCTTGATCTTCTTGGACGAGTCTCCACCACTCATTCACACGCCCACCCTCCATCCCCCGAGCTCACCGCTGTGTTGGTCTTCACTCCCTCAAATCTTTAGGCCGTGAGGACTTCTTTGCTGACCCTTCTTACACGGGTCGTACGGACTATCTTATGTCCGTTTTTTTAAGGTTAGATTTACTCTTTACGTTAGTTGCGCTGCACCTCCTTGGTAAAAAAGGTACTGAGGCGGTTGGAGGGTCGTCGCCGAGATGGTCATTGCCGCTCGAGACGCTGCTCGCGGCACCATGCCTCGCGGCGCCATCTCTCGCGCCGACCCTCCAACAAAAAGTTTGCTCCCGATGGGTCCTAGTGCCTCCGGCGCTAATCCCACTAGTGTGAATGAGTGGTGGAGACTCGTCCAAGAAGATCAAGAATTACGGTAAGTACGTAATTTTCATCTCTTGTACCTATCCCAACCAGAGACCTTGATCCCAGAGGTCTGGGCGTTATTGAGGGAGTTCGGAAAACATGCAGGACATACCTTAAACAGGTCAAAAACTAGGTTCTGCGCTTCTGTTATAACCCCTCGCAGACTATACGAAAAATGTTCCCTCTCTGTTGGAACACCCCCAGAATTAAATACCTAGGCACTTTCATTACAAAAAACCTACACCACCTTTTCACAGCAAACTTCAACCCACTAATCTCGCAGTTGCAACTAGACATAGAACGTTGGTCACTTATCAGTTTCCCCAGGTACTCCAAAATTCAGTCTGTTACTATGAACATCCTGCCAAAATTTCTCTGTCTTTTTCAATGCCTCCCAATATTTACCCCTAAATCCCAATTTCAAATCTGGCGCAGAATCCTAACCAAATATATATGGAATGCTACGAAACCCAGAATCCGATACACACTCCTGCAAACCCACTGGCTGGACAGAGACCGCTCACTCCTGAACCTGGGGGACTATTATTTGGCAGCACACCTTAGAGTGGCCCTTCTCTGGTCAGTACCATCCTATCAGGCCAATTGGAAACCAATAGAAATAGATAAGGAGACAGGGGGTACTCCCCTAAGTGCATGGGTAATGTCGCCTTCAACTAAACACAGCACTGAAAATGTAATTTGTACTACCCAGTATACCCTCAGAGCAGTCCACAGGACCTGGAGGAAGTATAAATTAGAAACGTCACTGTAGCCCCTTCAATGGTTTGCTTGGAAGGGCTCCTTTATCCCATCTAGAATAGATCACTCATACCGTAGATGGGACAGGCAGGGCTTACGATACCCCATTCAATTAATGACAGCAAATATACTACATGACTTAAAAGCAGTCCGAGATGTGTTTGGTCTTAGCAACTTGGACCACTTTAGATTCCTGCAGCTCCCCTCATGTGACTTTTGGTGCAGCCCCTGCACCATTGTTGTTGCCCTTCTCTGAACCGCTTCTACTCTATGTCCATGTTCTTCCGGAGATGTGGCCTCCAGAACTGGACACAGTACTCTAGATGAGGTCTCACCAATGTTCCATATAGTGGCATCACCACTTCCTTCCTTCTGCTGGAAATACTTCTCTCCTAAGCACCACAGCCTTCTCACATTGTTTAGTAACCTTTAGGTCATCAGATATGATTACTCCTAGGTCCCTTTCCTGTTTGGTGGTTGTCAGCACCTCCCCCAAGTACTCATCCCCCTGCATTTCTATGCCCCAATCATTTTCTCCCTCCCAAAACCGTGGCCTGATAATCCCCACTGGGACAGTTCCTTTTGTTCCCGTGTTGGACTGGCCCACCTGAATACCTGGAAATGTACAGGTGGGCTCCTTCAATTGGGTTTCTCCCCACATTCCAATCACTAAAAATCTTTTCATATATCAACTATTCTCCAATTAATTATTATTTTTTATCCTCCCACTTCTCCTCCAGAGTCACCTCTTTGGGAGAGCCAACTGAGTCTGTCCCCACCCCCGTCCTACCTGACCGGTTGGGATCCTCCATCATGCTGCAGTTTGCCCACCCTCCTGAACCTTCGTATCTCATCAGGACCCGATCCAGCTGGGCAGGCGGTGGTAAATTGGGACCCGGCTCGGCTCTCCATCTACCCGACTCCAAAGGGGCATTTTCCATTTTTCCTAGGATGGACTGCATGCCCCGGCATCAAGGCACAATGCCGACGTTCACAAAGCCCCCCCCCCAGAGCCCGTCACTGGAGCTGGTTGGTCCAAGGCCTACCCTCCGACCAATCGCGCCCCAGTGACTCTAGAGCTGTTTCACCCCAGCTCCGCTAGGGTCACCGCCACAGTGTAAGGAACCCACCTCCCCCGGAGAAGGCGAGCTGTCGCCTGACGCCTAGTCTTTCTCCCCAGTGGCCCGAGCTCATTCCCGAACTCGGGTCACCGGCGTGGCGTAAGGTGTGGCGTCCAGTGCCTCAACCCTCAGCGCCACTGGGCCAGCTCCAATTAAATACTTTTTGAGCGCTACAAGAACATATACAATGTACTAAAAGAAGAAGGCAGTGTACCTTATTAATGTTTAATGCTGGTATGAGTGTGTCATCCCTGGGTCCCCCTTATTTTTGTCCAGGTGGGCCCCTGTATCACCTTTCCAGGTGGGCCCCTACACCCCACTATGACCTTGCCCCCCCATCCAGAGATATTTTTTTGATCCTACCCTTTTCTGTCACCCCCCCCATAGACCAGTGCCACAGCTCCACTGAATCATTTTTTTGTCTCCCATGTAAGTGGAATCGACAAAGTATTTTTCTATTTTCAAGCACAACCTGGGAAGTTACAATAAACAGTGAGATGGCAGAATACAAACAGATCTTGATTACAGTATAATTCCAAATGGGAACAGATGTCCCTACAGGGCCCAACACTGCCTCTCGGACATCCTGTCAAGCAAACCCACTTTCTGGGTACCAGGGACTGGCATATGGGAGTATATGTTATAATTGCACCCCCCCAAGCTACTGGAGGCAGTCGTGTAGCAAAATGGACCTCAGATTCACAGGGAACCCTGTTCAACTTTCATCTCTGATTATACTGCACAGGCAACATGTGTCCCCCCAGCCTTTCTACTCTTTAACTCTTGCACGAAGATCCCATGCACAAAGATCTCAGCATGTCACATGCTGAAGCCATCCACTAGACTGTGGTGCAGCTCGACATGGAATGTTTCATCTCCCCCCGGACCTCCTTCTCTTACTCTCAGGCTTTTGCTTTATTACCCCAATCCAGTGTCACACTGCCATCAACCTTTAAAGTCATAGGTAGAATTACTCTTGATCGGTATTCAAACTCTTTCTTGGTCCCCGAGCCCACATTGTGCATACCTTCCTTGCCCTGCCTGCTGAGCTCGATGACCGACTTGTCCAGGGACAGGTAGCGGTGGATATGAGCTGCGGCCTGCTCATAGTCCTCATTTCTCAGTGCTGTCTGAACACCATCTGTGCAGAACTTCAGATCCAAGATGTCGTCTGCCCTCTGGATGGCCTGATAGAGCCTGTTCTGCAATGCACATAAGGGTTCAAAAATATTAGAAATCTTCAGTACAAGGGATCATAACAATGTCCAGAACATGCCACCAAGTAGGTAGCAAAGTGGCTGGGCAACCGGTTGCCATGCTAGCCATCTGGATTTGGGACCAGAGCCCAGAAGCTTGGCAGCCAACTGGCTGAGACTGGAATTGCATCAGTCTGGGGACACCTCCTGCCTCAAGGTAACAGGAAGGGCATCAGTCTTGGGACACCTCCTACTGCGGGATGACAGGGATCATTTCAGTCCTGGGACACCTGCTTCCTTGGGGTGGAAGGGATGATGTCAGTCTTGAGAAACCTTCTGCCTCAGAGCTGTAGGGATGATGTCATTCTTGGATACTTCCGGTCTTGGTATGGCAGAGATGATGTTGGTCTTGGGACACCTTCCTCGGGGTGGAAGGGATGGCATCAGATTTGGGACACTTCTTACCTCAGGGTGGGAGGGATACTGTTGGTCTTGGGACATCTCCAGCCTTGGGGCTGCAGGGATGACAGTTTCAGAACGTCTCCTGCCTCAGGGTGACGGGGATGGCGTCAGTCTTGGGACACCTTCCGCCTTGGGGATGCAGGGATGGCATCAGTTTTAAAACATCTCCTACCTCGGGGTCACGGGGATGATGTCGCTCTTGGGACACCTCCTACCTGGGGTGGCAGAGATTGTGTCACTCTTGGGACATCTCCTACCTCGGGGTGGCAGAGATGGTATCAGTCTTGGGACACCTCCTACCTGGGGGTGGCAGTGATGGCATCGGCCTTGGTACACCTCCTGCCTCAGGGTGACAGGGAAGGCATCAGACTTGGGACACCTCTTGCCTTCGGGTGACATGGATGGTGTAAGTCTTGGGGCACCTCCAACCTCGGGGTGGCAGGGATGACATCAGTCTTGGGACACCTCCTACCTTGGTGCGGCAGGGATGGCATTGGTCTTGGGACACCCACTTCGGGATGGCAGGGATGGTGTCAATCTTGGGACACCTCCTGCTCAGAGCGGCATGGATGGCATCAGTCTTGAAACACCTCCTGCCTCAGAGTGGTAGGTATGGCATCAGTCTAGAGACACCGTCTGCCTCAATGTGGTACAAATGGCATCAGTCTTGGGTCACCTCCTACCATGGGGTGAGGTAGCAAAGATGGCATCAGTCTTGGGACACCTCCTGCCTCAGAGTGGCATGGATGGTGTCGATGCTGGGACACCTCTAGCCTCAGAGTGGGAAAGATGGCATTGGTCTTGGGATAGCGTCTGTCTTTGGACACCTCCTATCTTGGAGTGAGCTGGCAGTGATGGGGTCAGTCTTGGGATACCTCATGTCTCGGGCTGGCATGGGTGGCATCAGTCTTGGGACACCTTCTGCCTCGGAGTGGCAGAGATGGTATCAACCTTGGGACACATTCAACCTTGGGGTGGAAGAGATGGCATCAGTCTTGGGACACCACCTACTTCGGGGTGGAAGGGATGACATTGGATTTGGGACAACTCCTGCCTCAGACCTTGGTATGTCAGGGATAGTATCAGTCTTAACACACCTCCTGTCTCAGGATGAGGTGGCAGAGATGGTATCAGTCTTGAGACACCTCCTGCCTCAGGGTAGCAGGGATAGCACTGGTCTTGGACAACTCTTGCCTCAGGGTGGAAGGAATGGTGTTGGAGTTGGAACATGTCCTGCCTTGGGGTGGTAGAGATGACATCAGTCTTAGAACACTTCCTGCTTTGGGGTGGCACGGATGAAACTGGTCTTGGGATACTTTCTACTTCAAGGAGGGGTGGTAGGAATGGCTTTGGTCTTGGGGCACCTACTGCGTCAGGGTGGCAGGGGTGACATCAGTCTTGGGATACCTCCTGCTTCTGGGTTGCGGGGATGCTGTAGTCTTGGGACACCTCCTGCCTCGAGGTGGCAGGCGTGACATCAGTCTTGGGACACCTCCTGCTTTAGGGTGGTGAGGGTGACATCAGTCCTGGGACACCTACTGCTTCAGGGTGGCAGGGATGCTGTCCATTTTAAGACCCCTCCTATCTTGGTGTGGCAGGGATGACATCTATTTTAGGACACTTCCTTCCCTGGGATAGTCCTTTCAGAGATATACCCTGTACAGGCCTAATGGCCCCTGTCTCCCCAGGTCAGTCCACCACCCCCTGCAGTTACCCACACAGCTTTCCCTCCATGACAGGGGCTCCAGGGAAAGTCATCCCACCCAATGCAGTCCACTATCTGAACTAGAAGCCAGAGGAATCTAAGGGCTCAGAGTGTCATATTCACAGACATGGGATTTTCTTCCCTCCCGCCTCTCCTGACATGTTGTGGCCCCATGTGCAAGCAGAGTGCATCCCTGCAGCAGGAGCAAGCACCCATGCCCAGCTGCAGGGGTTGCTGTGGCTCTGGAGTTTGCCACCAACCTTCCTCAACTGAGGTGCACTGCTGCGCATCAGCTGCCCCAGCCTGGCCTGCCTTGAGTTTGTTCCTGAACCCAGGTTGCTGAACTACGTATCACACAATTTAAAAAATATGGAACCCTGTTCAGCTTTCACATTTACAAAAATGTATTCCATGGCTGGCCTGTTGGCACAGTAGTAGCACTACTGTTTGTGACGATGGTGACCTGCATTCAGGAATGACTGCAGGTTGTCGGGGATGGCCAAGGGGGAGGGGACTGAGTGTCCCAGTTCCAGGGAGGGAGGGAGGCTGCCAGCTCCATTGCTCTACTGCCACCTGGGTGACCACGGGTGGCAGTGCAGTCAGAGTGGCATGAAGGAACATAAGCTGGTGCCACGCTAAGCATGGTCGCATGTGTATGCACACCCGTGCTGCCTACAACCCGAGGTATGGAACCAGAAACCTGGAAAGGCCTGGCAAGGCAGGATGAATACTGGCTCCATGCAGGGCCTGCACCAATGACACGGCTCTTATCTGATCCTGGGACCTGGTCTGTGTGGCGCAAGGCCTAGCCCACCACCCCCTACCAAGAGGGTGAGACAAGTGAAGGATAGCGTTGGAAGGTAAGCCCTCGAGAAACTGGGTGACAGGGCTGGGGGATCCGGTATGAAGGCGGGCCTAGCCAGTGAAGGAAGGAAAAAGAAATGGATTCCATGGATGCCGGCCCACTGGTGCAGCGGCAGCGCTACTGCTTACAATGCCGATGACTCGGGTTCAGGAATGAGTCTGGGTCACTAGAGGGCCAGCGGGGGGGGGGGATGGCTGAGCATCCCATGGACATTCGTCACTTTGGGGGTGGGACAGAGTATGGTCTCTATGGCAACACCGCCACCTGGGTACAGTCGGAACCACAGACTGAGGGAGACGGACATTAGTGACATGGCGCGATGTGGCAGCAAATGGAAAAAAATGGATAACACCCCAACCGAAGCAGGATGCTGTCCACCGCCTGCCACAATCCCTGCACCGCGGACCTGAGTTCTCTCATCGCCAACTGACACTTCAGCTTTGTCTGGGGGAATGAGGGCCTGGCTCCTCTGGCAGCTCTTCCCATGGGGGTTTATTCATAGGGGAACTGCAAGGCAGAGGTAAGTCCCACAGATGACAGGTGACAGGGCTGGGTGGGGCGGCTGGACTGATGGGGGCTGGTCAGGCCACAGGGCCCCCCCCCAAAAAAGTACAGTAAATAAATATATATTCCATGTGTCCTGCACCACCACTCTGATACAGGTATTTAGTACACTTAGTGGTAGACAGAAAGAGAGGCAGCAAAGAGAAAATCTAACAGGTAGTGGCGACTATTGCAATGCGGGCTTGGAGTCATACTGTACCTTGGCAAGGTCGAGCTGGCGGACCTTACCGCTGACGTTCTCAGCCAGGTTACAGGTAAAGGCGATCATCCCAGCCAGCTGCCTGGCATCCCCCTCGATCAGCTGCAGGTTGGGACTGTAAATTAAAAATAAAAGTTGTGAAGATATTGAGTACGCTCAGACATAGCGTACAGGTTAGGCAGTTTACAAAAACAGCAGAGTGCACCACACACTTAAAAAAAAAAGAGTACAGGTAAAGAACAAATGTCCAGATTGTTAGGTTTCTCTGTCTGTCCCTCAGCCATATGTTTACATGCTACGCAAAGCCTCAAACCCACTGCAAAGCATCAGGAGTAGCTGTATGCAAATCTTTGTGTACGGAAAGTAACATGGCTTCACCAGGACCAAAAGTTGCAAAAACACAAGTTTTACATTTGTTCTATGCAGACCCACAGCAACAAATTACAGACATGGGTCTCATTTTAATTGCTATGTGCCTTAAAATCACAAAACCGCTGTCAGGTGTCGGACTTACAAAATATTTGTTTCATTTTGACAGTTTTGAAACAGTGTTGAATACCAGCTCTTTGTTCCACATAACATTACCTGCTAGAGGTGTAATACAGAGGAGGGAGGGAGGAGGCAGGAAGGCTAACTCTGTACCCAGGTTAAATCTTTGGTGCTTTCAATGCAGCCCTCCAGCCCAGTGGACAGTAGTTCACACCACCAGACTAAGTTACACTCTGAACCTCCAACCCGTGCTCCCCCGGCCATGCCATTTAAGGCAAGAAGAACTAGAGTAACACAATGCCATAAAATTGACATTTATGTACTGTATTTACTTCCCTTTTTTCCTCCTTTGTTCTCCTTCTCTCGGCCAGCCCCACTCTGTGGACCAATGATTTCCATTTTCAACAGAAATCACCAGAAAAAAAACCCAGAATTTGTCATTTTTAAACCAGAACTTGAAAGTCAATTTTTCATTTAAAAAAGAAAACAAAAAAAAAACACCCCACTCTCTGCACCACTTTATCATGCAAACAACCCCTTCTGCAGCAGCGCTTAGTGCAAACCCCTCCGTTTTGAGCCGTTTTATACAAAACATGCCAATTTGCCCTCAGTTTTGGGACAAAAAAATTATTTTAAGTTTTTGCCAAATGGAACTGGCCATTTTTCAAAACAGAAAATCACTGGCTCTACATCTTTTCCCTATTTGTCCCCAACCCTGTGCTGACCCAGGTACTCCAAGCACTGTTTCCCAAAGCAGGGCCACCTCCCTAGGTGGAGTTATGTGAAGGCATAATGGCCAAGGTTCAGGGCTCAATGGAAGGTAGCATTAGGACGGACTGTAAGGACAGTAGCCATTTGCACATTTTTCCTTTTTCTTCCCTTGGTGACTAGCACTGATGCACTTGCAGGTACACCATCCCTCCCCCTGTCAGGGGTAGAATGTAACCTTGTTTTAGTACTTGCACCATGGTGCATGTGGCTAAAAAGATACATGCGCTAGAGTCAGGTCACCTACACTAGTCAAAAATGATGAAAAAAAAAACAACAACCCGAAGACCCTGCGGCAGTGAGTCATGTTGCTGTGCAGTGACCCAAGTTCAGGAGTGCGCTAAGGACGCTGCCTTGGGAGACAGGTTAGACTGCAGCAGCTGCCCCTCAGTGGTGGGCTGAAGTCAGGAGGGATAGCATTGGGCACCAGTGCCACAGTGAACCCTGCAGTGGGCCAAGGAAGCTGCCTCCCTCCACAAGATGCCACTGCCTGCAGCCGAGGCACTGGGGAGCTCTGGCCCACACCAAGGGAAGGAGGGAAGGAAGGGAAGAAAGCAGAGAGAAAAACCTGTGTACTCTCTATATGGGAACAGAATTCCTTTTCACTGACCCCATGCGATGCAGTGCCACCATCTTGGCTTCAACATTCCCCTGCTGACCCATGAGGGCCTCCAGCTCAGCGTCAACTTCTTTCTGCAAGGAGAGACAAGATGAACTAGTTGGCTCCAAAATAACAGGAAAGAAAACATTCATAAAATATGTCAAAATGGAAAATGCTACTGTATCAAAAACATGGATGGCACTAAACTCAATACTGCTATTGTATTTAGTGGTTCACAGATCAACCAACACTCCAATGTTATGCTGATAACTCAGTTTCTTCAGTGAGAAACTGATCTGCATAAACCTGCTATTGCTGTTTCTTACCTTTTTCAAAATAGTGCTTCACATTTAATTCCTTTAAAAATCAGTCTTGTATTCCAACTCTTTCATTTTCAGTAGCTGCTCAGCCTTGGATGTTGCTAATATTTAATGCAGTTCTTGGCTGCCTCTCCTTTCAGTATGAAAAACGGAAAATGCTCCACCCTCCTCAGACATTCCAAGGGCAGCCTTGAGGGCCCAGTGCCAGTACCAAATGGGTTCAGGAGCAAACTTAGGTTTCTGCTAGTTAGTAAACCAAAAGTTGGGTGTGCTGTCAACAGCAGCACTGTCTGCTCTGGGGGTGGGGGACAGGGAGGCCAGTCGCTCTACAGCTACCACAGTGATACCTGACACAGGCCAATGAGAGCCTCTGAACACAAATCCAGCCTCCTCCACAGGAGGAGTGCCCGTGGGAGGAGAATGGGCAGGGGGAGAACAAGGAGACACCATCTACTGCTGGAATGGCGGTCTCCTCCACTGGGTCAGTATGCAGCCAGGGCAATCTCTCATGTTCCTGGGAAGAGACTGGGCAGGAGGAGAACAGGGAAACACCATCTACTGTTGGGATGTTAGTGTTCTTGAACACTAAATGACAGGTCACACTGGGTGTGGGCTCATGGGGTCAGAGGCTCCATCATAGCAAGGTGAGTGTATGTTGGGGCTAGGAGTCTGTTGGTTAATGTCCTTGTCCACTATAAAATGGGCCATGAAAATCCTGTAACCTAATTGGTCAAAACACATCACAAGATCACTGATTATTTTAGGACAACCACACTCTTTACATGAACTACACTATTTTTCTAATAAATAAAAATCCATTTTATAAGTGGGATAACACACTCCGGGGTGTATGGACATACGGTAATAATGAGCTTCCCAGGTGGCTATAGCACTCAGCTATGCCTTGTACCTAACAACAGCCTGAGGTGTGAATTATGTAAGGAATAAGACATGATGAGGTGTGGTTTATGGCTTGATAAGAGCATGCCCCAGGTGCGTAATGAGGCATGAGGCGCTTGCGCAGAGTGACTTTAGCACCTGGGAAGTGCTTTATCAAGCCATAAACTACACCTCGGAGTGGCTTGTTCCACTTATAAAACGGGCCCTTCCCAAGTAAAATTTAATATAAAAAAACATTGTGAAAGTGAAAAGATGAGGGAAGAGAGTTTTTGAGTTAGAAAGATAAAGTAATCCCTCTATGTACTGTTAGCTTGTTCAGTAATAGATCCTCCCCGCCACTTTCTGGCCAGGTTAAGTTGCTATTTCACATCTCCCACACAAAAAAAAAAAGGAGACACACACACACATACTGTATGTTTCTTTGTTGTCTGCAGAGGTTGCATTTTTTTTTAAATAATTTACTTTGGGCAGCCAGATTCACTTAGAGCAAATGTCAGCTAACTGTGCCCTATTCTGTGTTGTTACTTGGTACTCCTTCGCTCCAACCTGCATGTTTTGTGTGGCTATTTAGTCATTTGTTTAAAATTTCTTCTTAGATTTTTTGTGTTATTTAAAGTAAACAGCTGGCTGCAGTGGAGCGAGCATGTCTCAGCAGTCACTGTAACACAGACAGCGCTTGCTTCCTGGTTCTGAACAGTGAGGAAATTAATTTAAAATTAATAGCAGTGTGGTGCAGTTTTTGAAAGTTATATCGGACGTTAATACAAGTTTCCAGCGTAGGGGAGCAGATCTGTTTTTCTTTTCTTGAGAGTATGTTGGTGCGACGGTCGCTGACCTGTTTGCGAGTGGGATGTAGCAGGATTTGAATTCTGTGTGAATCCATTCAGCGCTTGATTGGGTAGACTACATCGGCTACCAAGCAGCGCAGAAGAAGAGAACACAAGTCAGGATCTTGGCAATTACTGACAAAAAAAAAAGAGTTGTTGGTGTGTTGGGGGGCGGTCCGCTAAGCGCCTGGCTTGACTCGGAGTGAATGTCACACAGCAGCTGCCTTACAGACCGATTTCTTGCATTGCCGTTTTCAAACTGTAACTGGTATAAAAATAACTTGTTTAAGTTTTTTTTTTCTTTGCTGGCAGTAATATGCTGACTCTTCTGATAGGCACTTGTCCCTTTACAGAATATCAAGAATGTGCGGGAGTCCGCAGATCAAAGAAACGGTCCATGTATCCTGAATAGAATAGTTAGCGGGAGCAATGGCATGAACAGGTAGGGCAGTCAGCTGTTCACATAAATTAAACGTTTGGGGTTTCTACAATGGGGAACCCTGCATACGCTGCCTTTTTTTCACAGAACTTGAAAGAAAACAGTTCTGTGTTTCCCCCCTCGTTTCTCTGCTGCTGCCACTGTGACCACTCTCCCGCTGCAGCTGTTCTGTCGAATGCTAGCTGAGGAGGCATAGCGGGAGACTGGTGGCATGCATTGATTTCCACATGTGCCGGGTCTTGGTTGGCACAAGTAGTGCCGGTTGTTAGGATATGTCCTGATAAGGACATGGCTGGAAATGGATTCCAGCCAATCAGGATTCCAGATTTCCTTTGCCCATTTTATAATCTTCTATAACCACACAAAGTGTTATCATTTACATAAGGGACAGCAGGCTGCAAGATTATAAACTAACTGATGATGAAACCAGCCCGGGTGGAAAAGCGCGCGCACAGACACACACACACACACTCTCTCTCTCTCTCTCTCTCTCTCTGGTAGATGATTTGTATGAAGTGCCAGGAACCCTCCCTTTGCAGAAATAAAGGTTCCCACAACCATCTTTAGGAGTTCCATTCTGGCAAAAATACTCTATTTGAATGTAAAATAACCTGGGTTTGTGCTTCCAGCCCAGGAAAGCCACAGCAACGGCTGGCACAGAGGCGATCAGCATCTATGAAGATGCTTTCCTCTCAGGGATGGGTGGTCCCAGTGCACTGCACATTCAGCAAGGCCTTGGGCAGCTCCCTTCCCCCACTGTTGTTTGCATGTACAGCAAAATATTGGGTAGTGGGGAGGGTCCAAACAGGGTTAAAAACCCCAGTGGCACTGGATGATGGCACTGGCCAACTGACACCCAAACAGCATGCAGCAAAACAGCTACAGGGGAAAAAATAGCACAGAGAAACTATAGTGAAGGAACAACTATCCTTGTAGCTGTTGGCTGGGACGCAGGGATGCAGAGGATAAGAGCTCTGCTGGGTGGCGGTCCTCGGAGCAGATGGCGTGGTTCAGAGGGTAGAGCCACAGGCAGTGGAGGACAGCAGATTGTCTGTGGACAGAGGTTCAATTTTCAGATTACTTGTGTTTTTTTTATTTTTATTTTAGGTTTTGACAATTCTCCCCACACGCAGGTTTCTCCCCATCTCCATGCTGCCTCCGGGAGGTAGTTATATTAATGTGGGGGGCAAAGCCTCCCAAAACAGGTATGTGCGGGGGACAGAGCATGATATTATCTGGAAAAAATTGTCCACAAGTAATCCGCACATTTTATTTTCCTGTTTTTAGTGGCATACCTAGTTGAACACATGTCCCTTTTACTCTGCAACAGGAAATATATATTACAAGACATCTTTAAGAAAACTAAACATGAATTATGTCATATATATTTTTTATCTAAGATAAACACACTTCTACATAAAATTATTATTGATTGATGGCATTTTATGCCAGTGGATCACAGTTTCAAGTGGACCCATGACATAATAATGCAGGTTGACTTAGGTCAGGTCTTTTTGTACTTTCAGTTTTCATGGTTCCGTTGTATTTCCATTTTTTCCTTTGTGGCACAGTTGGCTAACTGGAATTCTAATGTACGATTCACTTATGATTTATAAAGTTTGCTAATGTGGCATACTTATGTTTTAACTTTTAATATGATTAGCTAACTGGTTTGCTAATGTATGATTCACGAATGTTTACTAAAGTTTGATATGCAAGATTTTATATTGTTCATGTGTGAGGAGGGCCTGCAAGCCACAGATCTTCTCTGGGGTGACTTCTTTATGTTTCATACAATTACTGGGCAAACGAAAGGATTTCAGGAAATGCTGGGAGGTCAGCCAGTTCAAATTCAAAAAGTCGCACATGTGGCCAAATGGGATTGGTGATCTTTAACTGGGTTTACAACGGTGGAATGACAAGATTTATCTGCTCATAAGACTATACATTTCACACAGTTTAACCGTATGTTGTTTTGTAACTACTTGGGTTTCTTCCTTGTCAAATACTTTTGTTCTTTATGGGCAAGGGGCCTGCTGAGATTTCAAATTAAATCAAAATCAAATCATACTTTATTTATAAAAAGCACCTTTCCACAACCAAGGCACCTGTTCAATAAATAATTAAAATACACAAAAGGTAAAACAATGTAATAAAGCCAATCAGCATAACATCATTAAAAATCAGGGTATGCTACGCTAAATAGATAGGGTTTTCAAGGTAGCTTTAAAACTTTCGACGGTCAGGCAATCTCGCACCCGATGAGGTAGAGAATTCCACAGGGTCGGGGCCATAAAACTAAATGACCTGGCCCCTGATGTCTTCAAACAGACCCTGGAAATCTCTTGCAATCCCTCATCGGTGGATCGGAGAGGGCAGAGGGGACAGTAGGGACAAAGAAGATCTTGTAGGTAACTAGGTCCCTGGTCATGTAGGGTCTTATAGGTCAGCAAACCAATCTTGAAGGTGATCCGCCACTGTACTGGCAGCCAGTGCAGTCCGCGGAGGACAGGCGTTATATGACTGGCCCTGGAAGTACCAGTCAAAAAAAGCCTGGCCGCTGTGTTCTGCACTAGCTGCAAGCGGCGGATATCAACCCCCGGTAGCCCTAGGTAAAGGGCGTTGCAGTAATCAAGGCGGGAGGTAACAGTCGTGGACCAGAATTGGAAGGTCATCGGAAGGAACCAGGTGCTCTTCACCCTGGCGATATTCCTCAGGTGGTAAACAGAGTGGAGCTGTTTTTACAGTGTGTGCCAGAGGGGAGTCAGCGTGTCTCATATACCAAGGCTTGTGGGGCTGGATGGATTGTAAGGAGAGAACTCAGCTGCATTTTTGAGTTTTCTGAAGACAAGAGACTGTTTATTTTCCATTGTGTTCATCTGTAAGTTTTAACCTAGCTATCAGGAAGCTAAGTGTGCGTTTATGGTTTAACTCACTTTATTTTCCATGTCTTTTCCCTGTAAGCACTTTAGTTTTATCTTGGCCAATGCATAAACATATTGTGTAAATAAAGTAGTTACTACTTATCACAACATGCAGACTGGTTGTGCATTTACATAAAAAGGGTATAGTTTGGGAATCTCTGGGGCACTCGTCATTCTGAAGAGGCACACTACATCTGGTCTGAGTAATCAGTAAGTATATTCCTTCCTGATACAGGGAAGGGAGTGGTGAAAAGTCTGATGAAAGACAGAACACACACTTCTCCTGGGATTCAAGCAGTCAGCCTTGGCTTGATCTGGGGAACCGATTTCTGGGCTCAGAAAGCCCAGGTATCTGGGGTGTGCCACCTTTACACAGTGTCGAGCATGGGCCCAAGGACATGGTGGGGTGGACACAGGTGAAGGTCTGTGACAGCTGGCTGCAACAGGGGTACTGGCTTGGCTGTGGAGGGGTGGGTTTGTCGCAACTTAGGCCAGGTCACAGAAACATAGAAGTTGATGGCAAATAAGAGCTGCAAGGTCCATCCAGTCTGCCCATTTTTCCTACCTTATGAATGTGCCATAGGCCTTTACTCTGTCAATGGCCTTTATAGTCATACTCATCTGTATTGCTCCCTTATGCCTATCCCATGCCTGTTTGAAGCCCTGCATTGTATTCATATACACCACTTCCTAAGGAAGGCCGTTCCATGCATCCACCACTTCTGTGAAAAAGAACTTCCTCACATTACCCCTTAATCGCCCTCCCTCTAATCTCATGCTGTGTCCTCTTGTCCTCCTATTTTTCTTATATTGAAACATGTTAGACTTTCACCTTGTTAATGCCCTTAAGATGTTTGAATGTTTCGATCATATCACCTCTCTCCCTCCTTTGCTCTAGGGCATACATATTGCGCTCCGTTAATCTGTCCTCATATGTTTTCTGATGCAATCCCTGCACCATTTGGTTGCCCTTCTCTGGACTGCCTCCATTTTGTTAATGTCCTTGTGCAGGTGCGGCCTCCAGTACTGTACACAGTACTCCAGATTGGGCCTAACCAGTGTCTTGTAAAGAGGGATTATTACCTCCCTCTTACGACTTGTGATACCCCTACTAATACACCCCAACATCCCTCTAGTCTTACCTACCGCTTTAGTGGTGTGCTTGGATGATTTCAGGTCATCTGTGATGATGATGCCTAAGTCTCTTTCTTCCCTTGTGACTGCCAGCAGCTCCCCTCCCAACCTACAGGTAGATTTAGGGTTTCTCTTCCCTATGTGCATGATCTTGCACTTCTTTGTGTTAAACCCCAGTTGCCACTCTTCCGACCATTTTGCCAGTTTTTCCAGATCTCTTATAATTCTCGCCACCCCATCTGGATCATCTACTCTGTTGCAGATCTTGGTATCATCTGCAAACAGGGAAACCTTACCCTCCAGTCCATCTGCAATGTCACTGATGAAAATATTGAAGAGGACTGGCCCAAGGACTGATCCCTGAGGTACCCCACTTGTGACATGCATCTCTTCTGACTGTATAGCGTTTACCACCACTCTCTGTTTTGTGCCCGCCAACCAGTTTGCCACCCAGTTAACCAACCTCTGACCCATCCTGAGCCTACCCATCTTATTAATCAATCTTCTATGTGGAACAGTATTGAAAGCTTTGCTGAAGTCAAGGTAGGTGACATCAACTGCACCCCCTTTGTCCACCACTCTGGTTACCCAGCCAAGAAATCTATGAGATTAATTTGACAGGACCTTCCTGTTGTAAACCCATGTCTTGGATCTTGTGCTCCTATGGATTCCAGGTGTTGCACTATCCCTTCCTTAAGGAGCACCTCCATAATCTTGCCTACTACTGAGGTAAGACTGACTGGTCTGTAGTTCCCTGCCTCCTCCCTGCTGCTGCTCTTGTGGAGCAGGATCACATGAGCCCTTCTCCAGTCTTCTGGGACCTATCCTGTGCTCAGAGACTCAAGAAACAGTTCTGCTAATGGCTCTGCTAGTTCCATCCTTAGCTCCTTTAGTACCCTGGAATGTATGTCATCAGATCCCATTGCTTTGTCCACCCTGAGCTTAGCGAGCTCTTGCAGGACCCTTTCTTTTGTGAAGGGACTTGTGCACACCTCCCTCCCCCATGTGTCCATGGTGCTGAGCTGTGGGCCCTACCCTGCCTTCTCCTCAGTAAATACTGAGCAGAAGTATTTATTTAGGATAGATGCTTTTCCTTGGTCCTCTCCACACACTCCCCCTTATCCCCTTTGATTTTAGCAATATCCCTTCTGGACTTTCTCCTTCCACTAATGTATCTATAGAAAGTCTTGTCCTCTTCTTTTACTGTTCGTGCTAGTGTTTCCTCAGTTTGGGCCTTTGCCTGCCTTACTGCCTTCCCTGCTTCCCTTAGGGAAGTTTGGTATGCCTCCCTATCTTTGTCCTGCTGCGTTCCCTTATATTTCCTGAAGGCCAACCTTTTGGCTCTGATCTTTTCTGCTACGGTTTTTGAGAACCATAGTGGTTTCCTCCTCCTTTTGTACTTTCTGTTTCCATACTTTCAGTTTTTAAGGTTCCTTTGTATTTAAATTTTTCCTTTTCAGCATAAGGTTTGTAACTCATTTTCTGTATGTGAATTCTCTCTTTTCCTTCCCCTTTTTCCCTACTTCTTAACAGCTGTAGCTTAATTTTCCTTTGCCTGTTTTCAATTATTTTTAATCATGATATGCTTGTAATATCTTCTTGTACAGTTGTTTAGGTTTCAACACAAATTCTCTTGCTCTACTCTGTGGCAAGGACTGCTTCCTGGTGAAAAGCTTTGCCCTGGATCTGAGTGTTATTTCTCCGTTTTCCCTTTCTTTTACTGCAATCGGGGTATGGAACTGCATGTGGTAATTTTGTTGATTATATTTAGAATTACGATACTAGTTTTATGAATACTATGTGTATGAATTAAGAGTTTTTTGTTTTGGGGCCTCATTTGAACTTTCTTTTCCTGAGAGTTTTGTTATGCTATAATGTGTTGCTTTGTTTTCTAGTTCAGTAAAATTCCCCTATTCTTTTTGAGAAGTGCCATCGGATCTTTAACATCCACCCAAACAACCACCTGAACAGGCCGACAGGACCTTGGTTTAACATCCCATCTGAAAGGCAGCACCCACCTCATGTGGCACTGCAGTGTCAGTACTGGGATTTATTCCATGTTTCTGGTATGGGGCTAGCACCACAACCTTCTAATCCTCTGGACTCAGTAGCAAGCGTGCAACCTGCTGAACCACTGCTTATGGCCATGTCAAATTAATACACAGAAACACAGATTTCCTTTACATGGACTTGATGTTGGGACATTATATTGTAGCCACATGGTAGCCCCATGGCTTATAGTCACCTTTTTGGGTTTACTTACATGTTGTTAATTACATTTTTGCTATTACTGCTATAGAGGGGGTCAGATAAAAGAGGGACTCTGCCTCCACCCTCCTTGGGGAGCTGGTGGGATGTGGGAAAAGGCCGTCTGGTAAGGTGCAGACAGGGGGAGGACGGAATCCCCATGGGAACGTGAGCAGGGGAAACGGGAGTATAGGGAAGGGATGGAAGGTAGTCCTGCTAAATGCCAGGAGCTTGGGCAATAAAATGCCTGAGCTTCAGGGGATGCTAGCTGAGGGGGAGGTGGATGTGGCAGCTGTCACTGAGACCTGGGCCACCGCAGGACATGTCTGGGACCTGAACCTGGACGGTTACACCATGTTCAGGAAGGATGGGGGGAGGGAAGGGAAGGAGGGGTGGCAAAAATAGTCAAAAACTGCATTGACATAGGAGGAGTGGAGGGAAGTGTGGGGGCGATTTAGGGTCACCTTGATAACAAGTGGGGGTGCAAGAGAGTAAAAATAGGAGTGGTGTACAGACCCCCCACGCTGGCGGGGGAACTGGAGGAGTCTGGTGGCAGATGTTGGGAGACACTGCAGATTGGGAAGGGGAAGGGTGGTGGTGTTGGGGGATTGAAACATGCCAGGAACAGACTGGAGGACTATGACATCCTCAGTGGCTAGGGAACAGAGGTTGCTGGATGTCTTTCAGGACGCGTTCCTAACCCAGCAGGTGGGGGAACCGACCAGGGAGGAGCGGATACTGGATGTGGTCCTGGCAGACAGTGACCAGATTGGAGGCCTGGAGGTAAGGGACCCGTTGGCGGGGAGCGACCATGCTACGGGCTGGTTCTGCCTGGACCTAGGAGGGGGTAGAAGGCTGCACAAAGACAGAGATAACTGACTTCAGGGGGGGCAGATTTCAAAGAAATGGGAAGGATCCTTAAGGAGCATTTGGATAAGATTGGGCCAGACATGGATGCTGACAGCAGGTGGGAAATCATCAGGAGGGGGGGTGCAGGATGGTACGAGCACCTGTGCAAGAGTGAGACACAAATGTGGTAGGGCCTCAAAACCCTGCTGGTGGACCAGGGAGGTTCAGGAGACAGCGAGGGGAAAGAAGGTGGCCTATAGGCATTTCAGGTGCTCAAGGAGTGCAAGGGATCGAGGAGAGTATGAGCTGATGGCCAGAAGGGCCACTAGGGTGGTGAGGGCGGCTAAGGCAAGGAAGGAGCAGAACCTGGCCAGGGAAATTAGGAGAGGGAATAAGGGGTTCTTTAGATACACTGGGGAAAAACGAAGGGTGAAGGGGCAGATTAGCAGGATTAAAACAGGGGAGGGATGGGCACAAGACCCGGGGGAGCAGGCTGAGGTACTAAATGACTACTTTGCCTCAGTTTTCACCAAGGAAAATGGGGGGGGCTGCATCATACAGGGGAGGTGATGGCTAAACTGAGGAGGGGGACCCTTACCAATTGGGGTGTCTGGGGAGAGGGGGGGCCTCACTGGCAGACGGGGGGAAGGCAATGCAGGGGGACGAGGTAGCGGAGGTGGAGATCACGGCAGAGAGAATGAAGGAAGCCCTCAAGTCCCTTGAGACGGAGAAAGCACCGGGGCCGGATAAAATACATCTCAGAGTGCTGAAGGAACTGGCGGGTGTCCTGGCCAAACCCCTGGTGGAGCTTTTCAGCATCTTCCTGAGGACAGGGTGGGTGCCCCAGGACTGGAAAGTGGCGCATATATTGTCTATCCACAAGGGTGGATCAAGGAGGTGGCAGGGAACTACAGGCCCGTCAGCCTGACATCGGTGGTGGGCAAGGTGATGGAGGGCATCGTAAATGAGAGGGTAAGCTGGGACCTGGAAAAGTTGGGGTGCCTGGACGATAGACAGCATGGCTTTGTCCTGGGGAAGTCGTGTCAGACAAACCTTGTTGAATTCTATGATTGGGTGATGGGGGCCTTGGACCTGGGTAGGCTGGTGGATGTCCTCTTTCTTGACTTCAGCAAGGCGTTTGACTCTGTTCCCCATGGGGGCCTGTTAGATAAGCTGGGGGAAATGGGGGTGGGAAACAAGATAATCAGATAGATAGGGAATTGGCTCCAGGACCTACGTCTCTGACATAAGGAAGGGTATCAGGAGTGAGATGAGCCTCTTTGTGGATGACTCAAAGCTGGGGGTGGTGGTGGATGGGGAGGAGGGGAGGGTGGCCCTTCATGGGGACCTGGAGGCTCTGGAAGGGTGGTCTAGAAAGTGGAAACTGAGATTCAATGCAGGGAAATGCAAGGTCCTGCACCTGGGAGCTAGAAACCCGGGCCAAGTGTACACCCGGGGGGGGGGGTGCTACAAGTCTCGATGGCTGACAGGGACCTGGGGGTGGTGGTGGATGTCAAGATGAACAACTCAGAGACTTGTAAGAGGGCAGCGGCCAAGGCCAACAGGATGCTGGGATGCATCGCTAGGGGGATCACCTCCAGAAGGAGGGAGGTGATACTACCTCTGTACAACTGCTTGGTGAGGCGCACCTCGAGTACTGCGTGCAGTTCTGGAAGCCACACTTAAAGAGGGACACTGAACTCCTGGAGAGGGTCCAGAGGAGGGCAACCAAAATGATCTGGGGCTTGGGGGAAAGGACCTATGGAGAGAGGCTCGAGGAGCTAGATATGTACACATTGGAAGAGAGAAGAGACTGGGGGGACATGATAGAGGTCTTCAGGTACATGAGGGGGGTGAATAGGGGAGGCGAAGTCAGGGTGCTCCAAAGGAAGGAGGGGGGCAACTAGAGGGCATGGGTGGAAACTGGAGGGGGGAGATTCAGGGGAGAAAGGAGGAGGTGCTACTTCACTGAGAGGGTGGTGGAGCCATGGAATGTGCTGCCTGGGGAGCTGGTGGAGGCAGAGACCATGGAGGGGTTTAAGAGGGGGTGGGACAGATACAGGGGAAGGGTTCTGGAAGCAAAGTCCAGTGCAGCGAGAATATCTGGGACTGGGACTGGGAAGGGAGAAGCCCGAGAGGGCGAGGGGGGGCAGAAAGGTCAGTTCCCAGGGTGGGGGCTGACCAAACGAGCAGACGCGAAAGACTGATAGGCCTATTCTGCTGGCATTTTAGTATGTCAGTATGTTACTATCTTTTTAGAGTTGTACCTTTGGGGGGGGGGTCCACTGTAACTCCTTCTCTGACAGTTTGGTTATGATCAATTTTTTAATTTTAATTTTTTTATTTTGTTCTAGGATTACAAATATCAAAACAGTACAACAAATTGAGGCAGTAAAAGATAATACAGAGATACAGCAATCTGAAGTTAGAATACACAGGAATAATGTTGGTACATCAACGTATGGGGAAGAAAAAAACAATATTGGTATACAATGGTCAAGGGAGAAAAGTGGGCGAGGGGATTGCTACATCATACATGGTTATGCAAGGTAAAACAGCAGATACACAAGTAGAGCGAGGTGGACACAGGATAGAGTCATTGGTAAACATAGGTCTGGGGCAAAAAAAAGGCAGGGATGCTACAACGTTACAAGACAAGGACAGGACATGGGGGGATATGAGCTGCCAGGGGCATTGTCAAGGAAGTATGGAGAAGTGCAGAGGGTGTGGTAAGGGGGAGGTAGGGGGTGGGGGGAACGAGGGGAGGAGGAAGTCAGGGACAGGGGAAGTAAAGTGCTAGGTTGGGCAGTTAGGCAGTATTAAGAGAGTATCACGGGTTGCTGGTTAGGTGTGGCAGTCACAGGTACTGGATGCAGAGGGCGAGTGGCTGAGCTTGGATTTGAAAGTGCCAAGCACAGTGACGGAGGAGATTTCATTGCTGAGATTATTTAACCAGTTCGGTGCTCTGAAGGCAAACGAGTATTGACCCATAGATGTTCTGCAGCGTGGGGTCAGCAGGAGTTGAAAATCAGATCCTCTTGTGTGGCAGGGGTTACTATATGGACTGAGGAGGGCTAGAACACCCAGTGGGGCAAGACCCAAGGTTATCTTCTTGGCCATGATGCAGGTTTGGTATTTTATATGGTTTGATAGATGTAGACAACCAGTTTGGGTGTGGAGGTCACAGGTGTGGGTTAGGCAGTGGGTGCCAGTTAGAAGATGACAGGCTTTGTTTAGGGCAGTTGAGATGCACCTGAGGGCTGTTGAGGTGGCAGAACCATAAATAATAAGGCCATAATCGATAACAGAGACTACGGAGCTTTGGACAGCGATCCTTAGAGCTTCAGGGGTAAGGTGCACCGTATATCTGTAGAGGAGGCCTAGACGCAGGTTAGCCTCCTTGGCTACGTAGTCAATATGAGCTCCATAGGCCAGGTTTTTGTCCAGAGTGATCCCCAGGTATTTAAAGGAGTGAACCTCTTCAATGGTTACTCGGTGGTTTGTAATGGTTAGTGGATGTTGTCTGTTCCTATTGTGAGAGTTACAGAAGAGCATGGATTTGTTTTTTTTGTAGTTAAGGATGAGTTTGTGTTTGCTGAACCAGTGCTCCATGGAGGTGAAGCCGAGTTGGAGTTTGTTCTGTAGGGATAGCGGATCCTTGTGGGTGGCAAGGATAACGGCATCATCAGCATAGAGAATGAGACGTTCTGGGCATGATTAGGGGAGGTTATTTAAAAACAGACTAAAAAGAAGGGGCCCCAGAATGGAACCCTGGGGGACTCCAGAGTGGACAGGTCGTGCTTCAGAGAGGACACCTGCAATTTTCACTCTTTGCGATCCGTTCTCCAGGTAACTTTTGAACCAGGCAGAGGAGTCAGGGGAGAACCCTGCATTGGTGAGTTGTTCAAGGAGTAGGTGGTGGTGAACTGTATCAAAGGCCTTGGTTAGGTCTATAAAGACTGACCCGGTTAGATGTCCATTATCCAGTGCGCTGTGGATGGCGCCGGTGAATTCCAGGAGTGCTGTTGTGGTGCTGTGTCCTTTCCTGAAGCCATGTTGTGAGCAAAGGATATTGTGTTTATCCAGGTAATCAGTGAGCTGGTCAGTAACTATGCGCTCGATGGCCTTGGATAGTGGCGGCAGAATGGAGATTGGCCGGTAGTTACCAGGGTTGGTCCAGTCACCTGATTTATGGACTGGAGTAATGGTGGCAGATTTCCATTTGTCTGGGAACTGGCTGAGGCTGAGGGAGAGGTTGAAGATCTTGGTAAGAGGACTAATCACTTCATCAAGGGTGAGGGACAGCAGCTTTAGGTCAAGAGTATCCCCACTGTGTCTTGTTTTAGTGATAGCATTTGTGATGTATTTCCGAGCTTCGTGCAGTTTGATGGCTTTAAAGTAGAAGGGCGGGCAGGGGTGGGTGCGTTGGTGGTGGTAGGCTGAGAGGGGGAGTAGTCGTCATTGAAGAAGTCAGGGGGGAGAACATTACTGAGGTCTGTGAAGGCCGTGTTGAAGGTACTGGCAATGGTGGCAGGACTGAGGGTAATAAACCCATCCGTGAGTAGCATAGTAGGGGTGATTTTTGGCTGTTTTCCAGAGATTTCTTTAATATTTTTCCAGAATGCTTTCCCATTTCCCCACGCGTTGGTGAGTGCTTCTTTGTAGTAGGTGCTTTTGTGAAGCTGAATTGATCGGGTACAGGCATTATGGGAACATTTGTAGTTCTGAATGTTGGTCTGCGTGCCGGACTCTCGAGCCAGAAGCCAGAGGCAGTCCCTTGCTTTAAGTTGTGTGATTAGATTGGCGGTTAGTCAAGGATTGGAGAGGGTTTTAACTTTGCGCTTTTTTAAGGGGGTGTACGAGTCACAGGCTGTATTGAAGATGTAGATGAAGAAATTGATGGCTGAGTTCACATCAGTTGCGTTGTAAATGGGAGACCAGTCTTGTTGCTTGAGGAGAGATTTTAGTAGTTTCAGTTTTCCTCGGGGAATGGTTCTGCTGGTGATGGTGGATGGTGGTGGTCTGTAGAATTCGTTGGACCATTCACAGATGACAGGGGAGTGGTCACTAAGAGAGTCAGGGAGAATGGAGATATTGGAGATCCGGGTGGGGTGGCTGGTTAGGACCCAGTCCAGGAGAGAGGCGGTGCCTGTTTTGTGGTTGGGGTGGTGACCAGTTGCGTGAGATTTACAGAGTCGAGGGCATCCTTGTAGTTCCCTGTATCAGGGGCGAGCCAGTTAATGTTGAAGTCGCCAAGTAAGATTAGCTTAGAGTCCGGGGGTTGTGTACGTGCAAAGACAGGGTTTTAAATAATTGATTAGCAGTTTTTTTCTTGGGACAACACTAACTGTACAGAAAGCATTCATATATATTTTTCAGAAGTGTTATGTTTGTTAAACACAGTGAGGCAAGTGCTATGCATTTTCACAATGTTTTAGAACTTTTATGAGCAAAACGCTAATCAACTTTTAGAGTTAAATAAAACCCTGAAAGACCAGGGTGGCATTGAGGTCTTTTAATTGTTCTTCTGGTGGGATGTATACTGCAGGAACAGTGATGGCTTTTTCATGAGCTCCTAAGATGATGCGAATGGGGGAGGATCTGGGCAGATGTGTCAGTTTGAGGGGTGTTTAGAGGATAACCCGTGAGCATCTCTCTAAGGTAGATGGCGCATCCCTCTCCTCTTTTTGTTTTTCGATCTAGTCGAAAAACATTGTATTAATATGCTATCTTTCTGTGTGCAGGTTTTTGTATGTGATTTTTCATACAGATTCTCACCAACATGAGAACTGTCTCCAGCCTGTTCCCATACCGCCCTGTGGCACAACTGTACTCTCAATGACAGCCCCACGCCCTCAGTGATAGCCAGATGTCACTGGCAGCCCCCCTCCCCTCTGCGACAGTCATCCTTGGTCTGTCCCCTGTAACTCCTACTGGTACAGCTGCACCCCTCTCAATGACAGCCCCACACCCCAAGTAAAAGCCAAACTCGACTGCAGATGCTCCTGACCTATGTTCTTGGCACGAACCCCTGCTATCCGCTATCCCCCTCTAACACCAAACAGCCCCTCTACAACAGGGTCTTTATAGGCTAATATTAGTTGCATGGATCCACACTGTTCCCTTATATTTATGTAAGCCCCCCCCCCCCCCGGGAGCTTACTAGTTAATTTATGTGGGAGCTCTAGTTAGTGCAAAGGAAAATCTGGTGCCTGTAAGTCTGTAGCTGGCAGCCTGCCTGCAAGTAGGGGACCCCAGCTCAGAGGGTATAAAGGTGGGAGGTTTTTTGGCAGAGGGAGAAATCCAGAGGAAGAAGAAAGAGAAGTCGGGGGCGGGGTTCGGCCTGCAAGTTTGGCTGGTTAGCTATGGTGTGGGCAGCTTGCCACCCCTGGCCCTCCTCCCTCAAGACCAAGAGCATGAAGGTGCAAGATTGCCACCAAATGGGGGCCTTGTTTTCTTAGAAATCTCACCCGTGGGGTGAATGCACCCTGTAGAGCCAGTAGGGTTTCTGAGGTCGGCCTGCTCTGGCAGATGGGGCCTGGGGCGCGGTCCAGAGGTGGCGGCCTGGATCACTGTAGGGTGTAGTAGTGGCAGTCTACCCTTTTCCCTGGTCAGTGTTTGGGCTCTCAGGGGTTACAGCCTTTGGGGGCAGAAGAAGATCCATGTGGGGAGTGGTTGATTGGGACCCCAGCTGGGTGGCAGGCCGCCTGAGTGCTCTGTGTGGCACATCAAGCAGTCCCCTGGGTGAAGGCAGTCCAGAAATTGGAATTGCTGCATAAGCGGTTAGTGCCTTGGGTCTCTGTAGGTCCAGGAATGTGCAGAATTCCTTGGGGAGGGGCGCTGTGGAGCCCAAGCAATATGGCGGCAGAACTGTAATGCTCAATACTTCAACTGCTAAAAAACAAACATAACTTTAACTTCTAAGCAAAAATACTTCAGGAAAAAGGCAGCAAATGAAGGCGCAATATTGGGACTGCAATATGGGAAATCCTGGTAAAGAAAGACAACAAACTCAGGGGGATAGGAGCAAAGCAGCAGTGGATCCCCCGACCATGAGGCCCGCTCTAAATCAAGCTGCGTCTACACCTCTATCAACAGGTAGTGAGGAAACCCTGCAAAGCCTAGGCCTGAAAATTAACAGGCTTATACAGGCAGTTTCGGGACTGGATAGAAAATCTGATTCACTCACGCAAAGAGTAAGCAGTTTGGAACTAGAGCTGGAGGCTGTAAAAACAGAGACAGTTGACGCTAAGAAGCATTTGGAGGCAGTGTTAGGGGCCACAGCCACTTTGATACAGGAAGAGTCCCACTTAAAGAAGCTCATTAAATTATTAGAGAATCAAGCCAGATCCTCCAACATTCGAGTAACTGGTCTACCGGAATGATCGGAAGGTGATCATTTAGCCCTGTTCCTTAAAGAATGGCTGATTCAGCAGCTAGGAGACCCTTTGGCCATACGAGAGTTCTCTATTCAGAAGGCCTATCGAGTGACGACCCTCGGAAGACCCAAGAACCCAGAAGCGCCTCGAGCGGTGGTTATGGTGCTCGACAGAGTGGGATCAAGGGATTTTATTTTAAATCTAGCCAGACAGAAGAGAGTCCTCTTATGTGATGGACAATAACTTCGCCTGTTTCCAGATTTAAGCTACTTGACGAAGATGAAGAAAAAGAAGTTTGATGGGATCAGGGCGATCTTGAGAGAGGCTGACTTTACCCATGGCATGCTGTTCCCAGCTCGTATTCGCATCGTCCATCGGGGTAAATTTTTGTTTTCTCAGATCAGGCTGAGGCCTTGAAATGGGCGCAGAGAAATGCCCCACCACGTACTCGGAGAGCAGAATCATCCAATTCCGAAGTGGAGGACACTGATGATCCGTGAGCTGCAGTTGCAGAATAAGGGGTGCTAGCTGCACATTCGAGCAGACTTGATAGACCTCTAGGCCTTTATCTGCTGGCAAATTTCGTATGTTCGTATGTTATGGACATTAATGGCAAGTTGACTAGGGTCCTATCAGTAAATAACTAGCTGGTTCTTCTGAGTTGAAGTTAGTTGAAAGATTAATACTACTAGCCTCTGTAAATCCTCTCGATTAGTTTAAAGTGATATTAACATCATTTGAGAAGGGGACTGAGAGGTGTTTTGACCATATTGAAATATTCAACGATAGGACTGTCTATGTTTATGATTTAAAAGTTATGTAGAATGTAATCAAAAGGGTAGTGTTGCAGTGAGTTCCAGTGTCTATTATCTCCACCTTTTTGCCCTTAGGGCAATAAAGTTCGAATAATGCATGCTCAAATCTCACTTCCCTGTACTGGGTATGAGAGACATTAATGATTTTTATTAATATTTCAGCTCTACGTATATTGCATGCAGCTCATGGTCTCTTAACACAGGAATTTAATTCACTGTTTGGTACTGATGATACAGACTTTTACTCCCCAAATGATGTATCTGATGGACTTTGCATGCATGGTTTAATCTGTGTATATTAAGAGGAGTGGCGACCACAACATGTAACTTGTAATCCTTTTATGCACTGTCAGCATCATTTCTGTATGGAATATTGAATAATCAATAAACAGAAAGTATAAAAAAAAATAAATTCCTTGGGGAGACCAGCCAGGTATGTGGCATCAGCGACTGGGTGTCCAGAAGGTCTTTGGTGGTTCTTTGTTCTTGCTAAAAGGAACAACTTTGGACATTTAAGACCTCCCAGTAGGACTTCCGGTGATGTCATGGATCCAGTGGTAGCCCTCTAGATGCAGCTCCCATCCCCAAGAGCTTCAAAGTTAAAATTTAGCCGGCAAAACTGTCAAAAACTCTTCAAAATGGCCAGTAATCGAAGAAATAAGGACCACCAAGGGAGATCCGAGAGGAAAGTTACCTCGAGGGGATCAGATGTCCCAGGATCGCAGCCGAGGGCCAGAGAAAGCAGCTGGAGCCCTTCCCTCACAAGCATGGTAGACAAGGAGAAAGAACACAGTCAGCTGTCCCACTCGAGATTTGAGAGGCTCTTTCAAGAACTTAAGGAAATGCGAGCCGAGAACCAGGCCGAATTCCGACAGCTGAATGAAAAGTTAACGGGGCTAGAAAAAAGAGTTGATGAGGTGGAGGAAAGAACAAGCGCCACGGAGGATGAGACGGCTAAACTGGGCCTAATACTTCAGGCTCTGTTGCAACACACTAACTCCTTACAGCAGAAGTGCACTGATTTAGAGGGGCATTCTAGGAAAGAAAATTTCCAAATACACGGCTGGCAGGAAGGAGCTAAAACTGGTCGCATGACCGAGTTCATCTCAGGCCTTCCAACAGATGTTTTACAACTACCGAACGGATACCAGCTTGGTATAGGGCTCTTCAACCCAAACCCCCTACAGAAGCTAAACCTCGTTCAGTCATAATAAAATTAAACAGCTTTAAAGTGAAGGAGGACATTCTGATGAAAGCCTGGCAGCAAAAAGAAATTAAGTACCTCACTAGTAGACTCTTTTTCGACCATGACTATCCTCCTGAGGTGTAGAAGCAAAGGTTGAGGTACGTGGAGATGCTGACAATCCTCAGAGCCAAATCTGTCAAGTTTCCATACCCCTTCTCTTTGCTTTATATATTGAGCCATTAGCTCAGAGTATCAGATTGCATTCAGGGATACGGGGGGTCACTTGGGGTACCTCCTGTCATAAAATAGCACTTTACGCAGACGATGTGCTGCTGTACCCGACGTCCAGGGACATCATTGCCAGCAGTCTTCGACCAAATAGAAACTTACTCTCGGCTTTCAGGCTATAGATTAAATTGGTCCAAGACAGAGGTACTGAACTTATCATCCCAGGTCTCAGTTCCCTTCAAAGACAAATACCCTATATGTTGGGATTGTATGAAAATAAAATCTATAGGGGTTTATCTGGGTAGGTCACCACATAGTCTTTATAAAGATATCTACCTCCCCACTGCTTAAATTGATATGGGCGTATTTAAATAGATGGCATCTCTTGCCCCTCCCTTTCTATTCCAGATTACAGACGCTGAAAACAAACATACTCCCACGTTTTTTATATTTATTTCAAGTGGTCCCCTGCCCAGTTCCACAATATTCAAAATACACAACAGAAGTGGGAAGGGGAACTGGACCTCTCTTTAAATTCCAGGGACTGGATAAAGATCTTTAGGAATACATGGCAGACCACCTCCTCACCAGCCTGGCGCGAGTATGCCTGGAGGGTCAGGATTAGGTACTTTTATACCCCATATAAACTACTAAAATCGGGGTTTGCCCAGAGGACATCCTGCTGGAGACACTGTGGCTCAAGGGAAGCGGACCAGGCACAGATATTCTGCCACTGTGCTGGTATCCGTGGGTTTTGGAACCAGATTATTAGTCACGTGACAGAATTATTTGGGCTGGACGTGGAGGTGGGCCCGGGACACTTATTATTAGGCCTATACCCGACTGATATCAAAGGTAAAGAAGGGCAATACCTGTGGGCGATTCTTACAATAGCAGCTGCAAACGCTATTACTAAAAAATGGCTCCAGCAGAGTGCCCCTTCCATCCCTGACTGGTTGGAGATAATTTCACAAATTTATGGTATGGAGAGAATCACTTTCTCAGTTAATCACCACAAGGAACAATTTGCTAATAGACGGAACAGATAGGATGTTTGCAAAGACAATATACAGTAATGAATCTGTTTTGAATATTCTATTGATAGGAATAAATAATTACCTCCCTACCGCTCTTTAACTGAAATTAATTGTTTTTCCATCAACACTTTATTTGGATATAGTAGTAATTTATTGTATAGAGTTTCACTTTCCCTATTTATTGTATTTAATTATTTATTTTGTGATGTTTTAAGTACTTTTGGAAAGGAACGTTTTAGACGACTAGATGGTTAAAATGCAAGTCTCTGTTAAACATTAAGAAACTGATTGACTTCTTAAAGTTTGTGTTAACAATGGAACTAATCAATAAAAAAGTTTAAAAAAAAAGACCTCCCTGTAAGGAAGATAGCTCCTTGTGGTTTAAAATCAGTCCCCAGCGTTCTGAAGTAATCCCCTGTGTTAGAAGGTTAAAGCGAGGCAAAGCAAGAAATGGGATTGGGACAGTAGAAACGTCTCGTGCTGTCACAATTGTTACCTCAGTTTAAAGCAGCAGTGCAACAAAATTGGGCAAAAAATGTTATCCTACTTTTTCACCTTAAAAGATTCCAGGCATCTTCCAGTTTTATTTTGTGGTACAGTTGTCTAATTCAACCAAAATGTGAGTGTTTTATAAATGTTTTAATTTAATTTTTTCTCAAGAAAAAAGATGGCTGCCACATTTTCCATAAAAATAGCACTGTAGAACTGAAAAGGTTAGGTTTGAAAAAATAAAAAAGACTCATGCTGTGCAGCACAGAAGGCACTGAGGGAAGTACATTTGACAGGTATGCTAATATTTTTCTTAATCATAGCCGAAACTAGATTTTTGTGAAAAAACATTTTTCGTTGCACTGCTGCTTTAAGTTTTGCTGAGACTCAGAGAATGGAAAAGCAAGCAAGCATCTGGGTGAAGACATAGTAAAGTGAAGGGATATGAAAAGAGAGTGCTGCTGAATTTGAAACACTCCTAAGTGAAGCCTGTTTTGGTCCACATCAAATGCTGCAGTCAGGAATATAGCCTTTTCAGCTCCAGGGAATGCCTGAAAGCTGTAAATCAATCTGTTTAAAAAAGAGATTGTTGCAAGACAAATGTCAGGTTTCGGCCTATGAATAGCCCTGCTGTATCTGTTACCTACATGCTCCATGGATTGGTTTACCAAGTTTCTCATTTTACATTAAATCAGTTTTGCACTTTTGATTCTGGAGTGGACATTGAATTTATTTGACTTAAACTGTTGCATGTGTGCCTGTTAACAGACATTGCCCCTGCAGTCAGCCCACCAAAGCAAAGAATTGTGCCTGCTCATCTGCAAAGCCATCTCGCAACAACAGAAGAACCAGGTAAGGAGCATATCTCTATTTTCTTGGACTGTGTTTAGTTTGTTGTTCAGTACCTCTCTCCCACCTTAGCACCGTCTGGATACCCCCAGCCACTGTGAGGGTGGCTTACATTTAAATATGCATTGTTCAGCCTTGCTGGCTCAAAACTCTATCACGTACTCTGGGACCAAGCTCTATAACCAGCCCCTCACCTCACTGTCTTGCACCTCTTCCAGTTAATTTCACTGCTCCCTCACTAGGTATCTTCTCTCGAGACCTTCCTGCAATTGTTCTCCCTCCTCTGGCAACTGATGTCATTTCCTTTTCTCTCCTTCAAATTTCTTCCCTCGGCCCACGTCCCACCTTTCCCTGTTTACCTCTTCAATTACTCCCTGTGAAATTCTCTCCCTGCTTTTAACTTCCTACTTCCTTACCCTGGTGTCTGTACCTACACCTCTCCATTTCCTTTCCTCAATCCCATGGCTACAGATGTTTCATGATGCCCTCTTATGCGTGCTGTTTTGGAACAGAATTACTCTTGCTCTGTTTAAACTCAATGTGTTCAACTGTATATAGTGTTTATATACGTATGCAGTTTTGGAACTTGCTCTGTAGAAACTCAGAGTGTTCAACTGTATACATCTATATCAGTTTCTGTACTTGTTGATGTCCTAGTTGTCCTGACCAAATGTATTTGTTGTTTCCCTGTATATAATAATATCCATTTATAGTAAATATATCTACCAATACATAACTATTTAGAAAACTGGATGCTTGTGAAAACTGGCATTTTTGCTCACATACCTTTCCAGTATAAAATAAATAAACTTGAACAAACTGTCACATGTTTCAAGTCTATTTTGTACCATACTATGATGCCAGATACTGTTACTGCATTTGTCACTTGTTATATTGTCTTTCTTTAAAATGTTCTATCTCTCTTGTATGTATTTTCATTCCTGACTCTGTTTTGTTGTACCAATCTATGTCACTGGACGCTTGTGAAAATGGGCAATTTTGCTCATATGCTTTTTCAGTATAAACAATAAATGAAAAATGAAATAAAAAAACACAGCCCTTATTGACAGCCCCTCATCTTCAGTGACAACTCTCCCCTCAATGACAGCAAGCCCTCAGTGTCAGAGCCCCCCTTCCCATCCTCCCCTCAGTGACAACTTTCCTCAGTCTGTCCCTCGTACCTTCGCCTGCCTCAGCTGTAACCCAATGACACCCCACTTCCCCAGTGACAACCATTCCTTACTGCTAGCCCCTAGTAAAAACGTTCCCAGTGACAGCCAGACCCTCGCTCTCAGTGACAGCTCCACCCCTCAATTACAACCCCACGTCCCCAGTGACAGCCAGTACCCATTGACAGACCACCCCCCTTTCCCCATACCTCCTCCTGGCACAGCTGCCCGTACACCTTCTCCAGCTCCGGTAGCTCGGTGAGGGACTGAATAAACTCCATCGAGAGGCTCGACACACCGGCACCGCCACCAGAGCTGCAGCTCCGGGTTCGCTTACTGGGTGATGTGGAGTCCGCCATCTTGGTACAGTGATGCACGCCCCTGCGCGCAACTTCCGGGATGGAAGGGCCACCCCCCCCCTTCCCCGTCCCACAGTAGCAGTGCTGTCCCGCGATGTCGCCTGAGAAGCGAGAGACTGCAATACAGAATTAAATCTATGCCCGTCACTGACTGTAGACGCTTCCATTCTACTCGGACTGATCCCGTGGATAGGCCCGTGCTGCGGTGCCGTTAGGCAGCAGTCTCTGTGACGCGCCACCGCTGGTCGCCTCGAGGCGTCGTAGGACCCGCAGGCGCCGAACAGTGCTCTGACGGTAGACTCCAGACTCCGGGGAGCAACTTGGAAATGGCGGTGGTCTGAGTGGAGCAGTATCCAGCCGAGTTCATCCGCCCCATATCGCGGCCATCCCGCGTTGGAGAGCAGCGGAGGCGCCCCGGGTTTCTTGCTGGGCCCTCGCCCGTGAGCCAGCGAGCGGTTTCGAGGGGCCCGTTGCGGTGAGTCGGTGTATACCAGCCGGAGTGGGGCTCAAGAACTGACGGGGTTCCCTTCGGTATGGGAGAACCGGTTCGCAGAAGTTCAGAACCGGAGCCGCTCTTTGAAAAGTACCCTTCGCATAACTATTTTTCAGGTCCTGATAACATTGATTTTGGAGCTCATAGCTCTTGTCTGCCCCTCATTATGAGAGACGTCCCTATTTTACTCCTCAGAATTGTTATCTCCATCATGGAGGGGGGCTTCCAGGTGCTAAAAACTCAGACTTTAAAGAACACATTCATAACAGTGATAATATAAGTATAACAGAATGAAACGTGCAGCCAGAGGCACCAGTTTCCTGTGTTTGGGCTTGTATCTCCATGTTTGGTGCTGTGCCCCACAGTCTGAGGGCCAGTCTCTCTAATTTCCCCACATTTCAGTGACACTGGGTCTTGGTTTCACGCACAATATCTTGGTGGCCTCATAAGTGTGTCCCCCAGACCTTACTGTGCCTTTTCTTGCACCCCAACTCCCTGTTATACCTTAACCCCAGTGATACCACATTTCTTTCCCCCACACTATAATCTGCAGAGTGCGGAAAGATGAAGTGGTACTCCAGTCGAATACAGCACTAAAGAGCTCCTGACACAGTTGAGGCAGCATTGAAAAAATGTAACATTCGGACAGATATGTAGCTTATATTTAATATTTTATTCTGTAATTCTCACCCTTGCTAAGGGTATTTGCATGAACACGGTGTCTCTGCGCTTTTAACTCTGGCTGCTTTCCTACACCTGGCATCACAATTCTGTTTATGACATCAGAATATGTTGCTGTGGAGATAATTATGTTGTCAGAAAGGGGCTTGTGATGTCGTGTAGAGAGGCAGAGTAGATCTAGTCTAGGGGACTGGGATCTTGTTTTTATACAACTGTTTTCTGTAATAAAGAAAATGGGGAATTGCTCAAATGTCTCTTGCTGCTGAAAATGCATGAAGTAGTAACATGGGGTGGAGCTGAATATAGATTGTTCTTCATTTCAATGTTTTCCTAATGTGGTCAGGGCCTTTTTTTTTTAAGAAAATGGTATCCCACCATTAAAACTGGTATGCAAAAAGGGCAGAATACCTTTACTTTTTGACCCTACATATGTGTGTGATTGATTGGGATTTTGAATGTTTTTCCTAGGTGATGACAAATGTTTCAGAGATGTGTGTGCACATTTTGCAACTAGATGTTTAGTATGGCTTTTTTTTTTTTTTTGTTCCATATACATTTTTCGTTATTTTGTTTTTACTCCCTACCCCCCTGGGACCACGGCGTGCACATGTGTGGGCGTACACACACACACACACACACACACACACACACACACACACACGGCATGATTCGGTGGCCCCTTGTGCCCCTCCCTTGACTTTCTGTTGCCAGCCATACTGCCTACGTGCCCACCGGACCTTCACCCGGTGGGAGTGGTACTACAGATGGGTGGGCATCCACCCCTTTGGAGGGGAGAGCCGTGGCTCATTCCCGCTCCAGCCCTCTCCTCCTCCCCCCAACGAGCTGGCACGCTGGTGACCCAAGGTCATTCCCGAACCCGGGTCGCTGTTGTAGCATGAGGTAAGGTGCCAGCGCCGGGCTTTCTGTGCTACTGGGCCGGCTTAGTAAGGATGTTTTCACCTTGGAGCTTTGGTAGAGGAACAGTTGTGCAACAGTTTCTAGTTCAGATGTGGGTGCTGATGGAAAGCGAGTACTGGTGATATGCTGGCAAATGTATCTGTGAGAATTTAATTGTCTAGTAATGGCTGCCCACTTACTATATTTCTTAGTTTTTCCAGTTTTGGGTCATAGGTTACTACCAGAGGTATATATTCAGATGCTCTAGTGTGTGTGTGTGTGTGTGTGTGTGTGTGTGTGTGTGTGTATAGAGTGCAGATTGCATTTTCCTGTCAGTGGTGTTGGATTTCTGTCCCTCCGGTTTGAAGGATTATTTTGATACGCCAAGGTGTCTATCCATGTTTTCCTCCCTTGAACAAATACGGTGGTAACAGATGACCTGACTTTGTATTATGAATGTTTTGGGGTGTGAGGGATGGGAACTTGAGCTGTAAAGGTAACTGCATTGGTCTGTAGATTTCCTGTAGAAAAATGTTGTTGCCCTTTTTTTTTTTTTAATTATTTTGGTACACTTTGAAGGGAAGCTTATTTTGAATTTTCTTAAGAGCTGGAAATTGTTGGAAGTTGTCAGAAAATTATTTTGAATTTTCCTCTCCTGCTGTCCATAGTATAAAAAATATAATGTATAGTAATATGTTAATGGTTCGTGATGTTTTTGTAGTGGTAAATTTTCTCCTAGATCTTGTCCCCTTATTTTGTAGGTAGATCTCTGTGTTGAAGGTGAAGTAGTGAGTTAGAATGTATTTGAGTGTAGTGGTCACTTCACTTTCATTAGGTATCCATGGCTTGCCATTATAATATGTGGTTGGCCTGCTCGAAATACTTGTAGTGTATAATTATTGTCTAATTGTGTACAGAAATCCATAACTAATCCTGTTGTACCATGGTTGGGATATCATTACTAAGGTAAAAACAGCTTTTTGGGTCAGGCAAATCCTCATTACACCTCCTTCTGTGAGGGGGTACGATCTGCCCCATGCACTGCTATATATCGGTCAATTACGTTTTTATTTTACCAGGCAGAACACCATTGAGATGATCTCATTTTCAAGATGAATCTGGAAGAGGTTCACAAAAGGCAACATGATACATTCACAGAGCTTCATTGGCAAACGGCGTACAGATATATACTAACATACTAAAATGCCAGCAGAATATACCCAACGGTCTCTTGAGTTGGCTCAATTTTCAGCACCCGCACTGAGGGTCGATTTTGGTGTCTCCCTTCCCCCTTGCGTTATACTGTCCCCTGTCCCAGATGTTCCACCTGTACTGGGCCTAGTCAGATATACTCTCCCCCTGTACCTGTCCCAGTCCCATTTAAACCTGTCCACAATCTCCACCTCTACCAGATCCCTGGGCAGTGCATTCCATGGCCCCACCACCCTTTCAGTGAAATAACATCTCCTCCTCTCCCCTCTGAGCCTACCCCCTTCCAGCTTACACTCGTGACCTCTCGTTGCCTCACCCTCCTTCCTTTGGATCACGCTGACTGGGCCTCCTTTATTGATCCCGTTCATGTACTTAAAGACCTCTGTCATGTTCCCCCCCGTCCTCCAGGGTGTACATGTTGAGCTCCTTGAGCCTCTCCTCATAGGTCCTCTTCCCCCAGGCCCTAGATCATTTTGGTTGCCCTCCTTTGGACCCTCTCTAGGAGTGTAATGTTCCTTTTTAAATGTGGTCTCCAAAACTGCGCACAATACTAGAGGTGTGGTGTGGCCTAACCAAGCAGTTGTACAGTGGAAGGACCACTACCGCCTTTCTGGGGGTAATCCCCTTGCCGATGCATCCCAGCATCCTATTTGCCCTTGCTGCCCTCCTATAGGTCTCTGAGTTTTTCATTTTGACATCTACCACTACCCCCAGGTCCCTGTTACTCTCTGTGACTTGAATCATGTCTCCTCCCAGGGTATACCCCTGGCCTGGATTTCTGACTCCCGGGTGCAGAACAATAAGTACAGGGCATGGAAGGTGTCCATGTCGGCATACAAGTTTGTACACTATACAGACAGGTCAAAATTACAAAATAGTCTGGTGTAATATATAAGAAAATACTCAATCAGATACGCAGTATCTGCACTGTGCAGAAAAAATAGAAGAGGTAAGAAAGAAAGAAGGGTAAGAAAATCAATTACTGGGGTAGTAAGTTAAAGGAAAACTGTATTAATCCCCATTTTCTTCCCAGCGTCTACTCACCTGCTAACTTGCAGTGAGAGACTGGCATTTCTGTTGTAGCTCATGTGTTTCATTAGGAATCAATATTTGAAGTTCCAGAGAGGGTGGCACCATTTCATGGAGGGTAGCGGCCAGAGCTGCAACTTGTATGTCGGTGAACTCCCTGATCTCCCGGCTGTATGCCGGAATGCTCATTTATGATGAGCGGGGCACATTTTTGTGACTAAAAGAAATAATGTGTGTAGAACTCTTGAACTGTACCTCTAGCAACAACTCTGGTAAAAACGGAGGAGTGTAAGGTACTATTCTGTAGAAAGTTGTGGCTCCGAGCTCGGGCATGCACAGTAGCACCTAGCGCTACTGCGCGTGCCCGAACTCTGAGTTTGGGCACTACTGCGCATGTCTGAAATCGGAGCCACAACTTTCTTTACAAAATTAAGTACCTCACACTGCTCCGTTTTTAACGGGAGTTGTTGCTAGAGGTACAGTTCCAGGAGTTCTACATTGGACATTATTTCTTTAGTCCGTAAAAATGTGCCCCGCTCATCATGTACGAGCATTCCAGCACACAGCAGGAAGAACATCAAGTCACTAAGGTCACACTCTGTCTTCCGGTGCGGCGGCAGTTTCCAAATGGCACATCCAGGACAGTTCAGGAAACCACTAAACAGGCAAGAAACCAAAGAAATTACTAGGCAAAGGTTAACTCTGTAATGTACAGGTCGTGCTAGTCAAGTGTTTTTGCAGCCCTGGTAATTGCCAGCACTGTTTGGGCAGTTTTTCTTTAACACAAGACAGACAGACAGGTGAGTCCTGACGCAAAAATTACAGAAGAGACCAGGGACCAATAGGTGTGAATGAGGGGACGACTGGGATAAGCAGGGCCAGAACATTAGAGGGTCATTGGCGGAAGTAGATGCATGTCTCTTTAAAGGACCTCAAAAACAAGTTTTTGAAGAGGGACGTCGACACTGGGGAAGTGAGCGGAAGTGTGTTTTGTGCATTATTCATAATAACAGGGAGGGCATGGCATATTGCCGCTCTTCCAAAATGTATTTTAGCTTTAGAGATCGAGAGAAATATGAGATTTCCTAAAAGGTAGATACTAGGATTGCAAACAGGCAGGCAGTCCTTAATGTATTGTGTCGGCTTATTAATAATGGCTCTATATGTCCGGAACACTGCATTCGTCTCCTGAGGCTAAGTGAGCTCCATCCTACAATAGTATAGAGGGTACAGTGATGTGTAGAATAGGGGGATCAGTAAAAAAAACTAAGTGCCCAATGATATTGGGAGTCAAGTTTGGAAAGGGCCACGCTCGAGCTATGCCCATACAAGAAATCGGCATAGTTTACGAGAGGCAGGATCATAGTTTGTACTAACCCTTTTTTTTTTTCCCTCTCCTGAGTTAGAAAATGCCTGATTCTAAAAAAAATCCCAAGCTTCTTTTAGTTTTTTTATTTAAGATTTCTTCTATATGGACTTTGATAGTTTAAAGTCTATCCAAACTCCCAGGTAATTAAAGGATTTCACATAGCCCAGTGGCTCACCAAGCAGGGTGAGGATTTGAGGGGCTGTCCCTGGGGTGCAGGATTTGGAGGCGTTCACTGATGGGGTGAAAATCATAACCTTCGTTTTTTTAGCACTTAAGAGGAGCTTTGAGTGCAAAAGATTTTTCTGTAAATGATTAAATTTGATTTGGAGGTCATTACACGTGAGCTCCAGGGTAGGCCTGGCTATGTATAACACTGTATCGTCACCAAATAGGTGAATGTTTGCTGACTTGATTCTGGTGTTTAAGTTGTTTATGTAAGTGGCAAATAAAAGTGGACCAAGAATGGACCCTTGAGGTACACCCCTTGGAAGGGTTTTCATAAGGGAGAGGTCACCCCTGCCTCGACCTGCTGGTAGCGATCGGTGAGTTAGTTGGAAAACCATTTTAGGGCCAGATTGTTAACCAGTGTTCCTTAGAGTGGCCAAAAGCAGGGTGTGATCCACCTTATTAAAGACTTTGCTAAGATCAAGAAACGGAGCACATACATAATTTCTGGCATCCAGCTCGTTCAGCCAATCATTCGTGACCTTAGCAGGAGCTGAGATAGTGCTATGACGGGGCCGAAAACCAGACTGGGCTGGGTTTAGCAGGTCAGAGTCCTCTAGGTACTGCCTAATCTGGGAATTAACTACATTTTTCAAGTAACTTAGAATGGGAAGCAGGGATATTGGACAGTAGTGGTTTAGGTCACTAGCGTTGCCTGATTTTAAAAAGTGGTATAACGTGTGCTGTTTTCCATATGGCAGGGAGGGTAACCTGGGCAAGGGGCATTGAAAAGGTGAGTGATTGGGGGGACAAGACATAGTAGCCAAGTTTAAGATAGTACGACTCGAGATCTGCACCTGCGCTCTTCCTAGTGTCCAGTTGAATAGGAGGTTCTCTACCTGCTTCACAGTAACAGAGCCAAATGAGAAAGCGTTGCCTTGGGTGGATGAAGCTAGGTCAGGGCAAACAGGCCTCAGGTTACACAGTTGCGCCCAGAGGCTGTTGGCCAGTGAGGCGTCAAAGGCTAAGCCTGCTGTGGAAAAATGGTTGTTAGAGGTCAAGGATTTCCTATTTGTCAGTGGTGGAGGAGCCACCAGTAGAGATTTTTGGTGGGAACGGGCTAGACGAGCTGTGACCTTGTAGTTCCTTTAATGTTTTCCAGAATTTAGATGTGCAGTTGGATGACAATTTAAGTTCAGAGTGGTAAGGGTTTTAAATAATTGCAAAAATTGATTAGCACTTTCATCGAAATCAATTGTGAAACAGTAGTTAGATGAATTTTCTAGCAGTTTACGTTACTAAACAAATTGAGACACGAGCTATGCATTATACCAGCTGATTAGTAGTTTTACTTGTGAACATGCTAATCAATTTTGCAGTTATTTAAAACCCTTAATAGAGTTCTCAGCCCTAATTAATCTGGTGCACCCGTTTCTAGGAGCTCTGAAGGCTGCCTAGTCAGCAGGCTGTTTGGTTTTCCTTGCCCTTTTCCAGAGAGAGCCGTTGTGTAGCAACTTTGCTTTCAAGCTAGCGGTGAACCATGAGCATGATTTCTTCTTGGTACAGGTTTTGGCTGACATACTACAATGCCAGCAGAATAGGCCTAACGGTCTTTCGCGTCTGCTTGTTTGTTCAGCCCCCACCCTGGGAGCTGATCCTGCTGGCCCCCTTGCCCTCTCTGGCTTCTCCCTTCCCAGTCCCGGATATTCTCGCTGCACTGGACTTTGCTACCAGAACCCTTCCCCTGTACCTGTCCCACCCCCTCTTGAACCCCTCCACCGTCTCTGCCTCCACCAGCCTCCCGGGCAGTGCATTCCATGGCTCCACCACCCTCTCAGTGAAGTACCACCTTCTCCTTTCTCCCCTTAATCTCCCTCCCCCAGCTTTTACCCATGCCCTCTAGTTGCCCCACTCCTTCCTTGAACATCCTGACTGCTCCTCCCTTATTGACCCCCCATGTACCTGAAGACCTCTATCATGCCCCCCTGTCCCTTCTCTCTTCCAATGTGTACATGTTTAACTCTTGAGCCTCTCCCCCATAGGTCCTGCTGCCCAAACCCCCCAGATCTTTTGGTTGCCAGCCTCTGAACCCTCTCCAGGGTTCAATATCCCTCTTTAAGTGTGGCCTCCAACTGCATGCAGTACTCTGGGTGTGCCCTCACCAAGCAGTTATATAGAGGAGTATCACTTCTCCTTCTGGAGGTGATCCCCTAGCGATGCATCCCAGCATCCTGTTGGCCTTGGCTGCTGCCTCCCACAAGTCTCCGAGTTGTTCATCTTGACATCCACCACCACCCCCAGGTCCCTCTCAGCCATCGAGACTTGTAGCATCCCCCCCCCCCCGCTGTACACTTGGCCCGGTGTTCTGACTCCCAGGTGCAGTAGCTTGCATTTCCCTGCATTGAACCTCAACTTCCACTTTTAAGACCACCTTTCCAGAGCCTCCAGGTCCCCCTGTAGGGCCTCCCTCCCCTCCTCTCCATCCACCACCACTCCCAGTTTTGAGTCATCCGCAAAGAAACTCATCTCACTTCTGATAGCCTTCCTTATATCGGAGACATAGGCATTGAACAGGAGGGGCCCAAGGACCGATCCCTGAGGGACCCCACTAATGACCCTCCTTGGGGATGAGACTGTCTTGCCAACCACAACCCTCTGGGTCCAGTCCTGGAGCCAATTCCCTATCCATCTGATCATCTGGTTCCCCACCCCCATTTCCCCCAGCTTATCCAGCAGGCCCCCATGAGGAGCAGAGTCAAACGCCTTGCTGAAGTCTAGAAAGAGGATGTCCACTGGTCTACCCAGGTCCCAGGTCCAAGGCACTCGTCACCCAGTCCTAGAACTCCACAAGGTTTGTCTGACATGTTTCCCGGGACGAATCCATGCTGTCTATCGTCCAGGCACCCCGACTTTTCCAGGTCCCCCACCAGCCTCTCCTTGACAATGCCCTCCATCACCTTGCCCACCACCGATGTCAGGCTGATGGGTCTGTAGTTCCCTGACACCTCCCTTGACCCCCCCCTTGTGGATAGATACTATATGCGCCACCTTCCAGTCCTGGGGCACCCACCCTGTCCTCAGAAAGATGCTGAAAAGCTCCGCTAGGGGTTTCGCCAGGACATCCGCCAGTTCCTTCAGCACTCTGGGATGTAATTTATCCGGCCCGGTGCTTTCTCCATCTTAAGGGACCTGAGGCTTCCCTCACACACACTGCCGCGATTCTGCCTCCGCTACCTCATCCCCTGCTTTGCCCCCCGACCGCCTATTGGTAAGGGTTCCTCCTCCTCAGTTTCAATGTCTCCTCCCTGTAGGATGCAGCTCCATTTTCCTTGGTGAAAACTGAGGCAGTACTATTTAGTTCCTCAGCCTGCTCCCCTGGCTCTTGTGCCCATCCTTCCCCTGTTTTAATCCTGCTAATCTGCCCCTTCACCCTTCGTTTTTCCCCAGTGTACCTAAAGAACGCCTTGTTCCCTCTCCTACTTTCCTGGCCAGGTTCTGCTCCTTCCTTGCCTTAGCCTCCATCAGCTCGTACTCCCATCGATCCCTTTCACTCCTTGAGCACTTGAAATGCCTATAGGTCACCTTCTTTCCCCTTACCAGCAGGGTTTTCGGGCCCTACCGCATTTGCGTCTTACTCTTGCACAGGTGCTGGTTGCATCCTGCACCCCCCTCCTGATGATTTCCCACCTACTCTCAGCGTCCATGTCTGGCCCAATCCCATCCGAATGCTTCTTAAGGATCCTTCCCATTTCCTTGAAATCCGCCCCCCCTGAAGTCAGTTACCTCCGTCTTTGTGCAGCCTTCTACCCCTCCTAGGTCCAGGCAGAACCAGACCGTGGCATGGTCGCTCCCCGCCAACGAGTCCCTTACTTCCAGGCCCCCATTCTGGTCACTGCCAGGACCACATCCAGTATCTGTGCCTCCCTGGTCGGTTCCCCTACCTGCTGAGTTAGGAACGTGTCCTGAAAGACATCCAACAACCTCTGTTCCCTGGCCACTGAGGATGTCATAGTCTCCCAGTCCGTTCCTGGCATGTTTAAGTCCCCCAACACCACCACCCTTCCCCTGCCCAATCTGCAGTGTCTCCCAACATCTGCCACCAGCTCCTCCGCCAGCGCAGGGGGTCTATACACCACTCCTATTTTAACTCTCTTGTCCCCCCCCTTTTTTATTAAGGTGACCCAAATCGCCTCCACAGTTCCCTCCACCTCTTCCACTCCTCCTATGCCAATGCAGTTTTTGACACTTACTATAACCCCTCCTCCCTTCCCTCCCCGTCCTTCCTGAACATGGTGTACCCCTCCAGGTTCCCTCCCCCCGTCCTTCCTGAACATGGTGTACCCCTCCAGGTTCAGGTCCCAGTCATGCCCTGCGGTGGCCCGGGTCTCCATGACCACTGCCACATCCACCTCTCCCTCAATTAGCATCGCCTGGAGCTCAGGCATTTTATTGCCCAAGCTCCTGGCATTTAGCAGGACTACCCTCCACCCTTTCCCCTGCTCGCGTTCCCATGGGGATTTTGTCTTCCCCCGGTCTGCACCATTCCAGTTGGCCTTTTCCCGCGTTTCTCCAGCTCCCAAGGGGGGTGGAGACTGAGTCCCTCCTTTATCGGACCCCCCCCCCGACAGCCTCTTCTCCCATCCCTCCTCCTTCACAAGTTTAAACCCCACCTTTCACCAACGAACCCCTCTATTTTCAACTTAAGGATTTCCTTCCCCTCCAAGTTGAGATGGAGCCTACCTCTAGCATACAGCCCCTTATCCTCCCAAGTCTCTCCAGTCCACCACCAACCCATATCCTCTGGCTAGAGATGCATGTTTATTAATGGAGCCAAGGATGATATTATGGAAGGCTTCGGCTACCAGAGGGGTCAAATAGAAGTTCTGCCAGTTAGCGTGTTGGAGGTCGGATAAGAAGGCGTTGGGGTCAAAGTTCCATTTTGTTCTTTTAAGGATATAGTTAGAGGAGGAGACAGTCTTGGGGGAGGTCCGCACGCAGGCTATAACACAGGGATCGCTAAGATCATTGAAGAATACGTCAGAGTGTGAATAAAGATGGGGTTTGATGACCAAAATGATATCACGCAAGGTGCTGTGGTTAGGGTTTTTTTTTTTTTTTAAGTTGGGACGAGTAGCTTCTGTTATAAGTTGCGACAGCCCAAAGTTGTCACACAGCTCTTTTAGGTGTAAGGATGAAGTGGAGAACCAGTCCATATTAAGATCACCTGTAATAATACCCTCAGTGGATATGGAGCCTAGGACATTGGATAAGTGTTGCAGCACCTTGTTCCCTGCAAAAGAAGGCCTGCAGCATCCAGTGATGTAAATGGGAATTGTCTGGGATAGTTGCAGCTTTAGAATAGTACATTCAGATTCCAGTGGTACAGAGGTGGAATCAACTACAGTAGCAGCAGATTTGTCCCGAACATAAATAGCTACACTCCCACCCCTTGATAACATGCTTGTGGTATGCTATGCATTTTTTGCTGTCTGGTGCTGCACCAGGTGCAGTTTCAGTTAAATTTCAGTTGCGTTTGCTCCTATAGACGGTTGATAGTGGGCTGTCATTGCTGACTAGCTCAGAACAGGTTGCAACAGTCTGGGAGAAATCTTGGGACACACTCCTTTCCAGATTCACCCTGACTTCTACAACCTGCCTTAGCTGGTAGATGCTCCATGCTCTGCGGGGATATCTTTCTTCACAGCAAATTACTTTTGTATAGTTTTCTGAGCTGGATCTTCCTGAATGCTGTTCCTGTGGACATTTTCTTCAATTTACTGCAGAAAAGAGAAATCGGACTTCACATGAGTTCAACATTTTGTATGGGCTCAGTCTGCAAGTTTGGAACCCTGGGCTGCATTGCCTTGCTAGGTCTGCTATAGCCTCCACTCTCCTTCTGCCTTGTCAGTTTGACCTTTGCCTCCAAAGAAGTCATGGTAGGTTTTTTTTTTTTTGCTGTACAACGGGGGTCCATTAGTGTTGCGATTGCCACAGGGAGCACATGTGACATGGTTCCCTTGCTGATGTCTTCATACATGATGGAGGCCAGCTTAGGGGGCCGGGAACTGTATTTACCCATAGGACCATCTTGGTACAGGTCATGCATGTGCAAAAGAAGCGATGACCATCTTGGTACAGTATGTGTATTTGACCTTGGAGGCCATTTTAGAAGGTGTTTGTGGCACGAAAACATAGAAACATAGAATTTGACGGCAGATAAGGACCGCTTGGCCCACCCAGTCTGCCCATTTCCCTACCTGATGGATAAGCTGCAGGTCCTAGTTAACCAGCAGCCTACTTCTTCCTACCCCCACCCCCTAGAATTGCCTTATGACTGTCCCATGCATGCTTGAATTCCACCACTGTTTTTGACTCCACAACCTCCTCTGGAAGGCTGTTCCACGCATCCACAACCCTCTCTGTGAAAAATACTTCCTTAAATTACCTCTGAGCCGCCCCTTCTATCTTCAAATTGTGCCCTTGTTCTTGCACACCTCTTTTTGAAAGATGCTACCTCTTGACTTTTGATTCCTTGAGGTACTTGAAAGTTTCTATCATGTCCCCTCTCCTCCTTTCCTCGGGCTATACATATTAAGCTCCTTAAGTCTCACTTCATGTGTCTTCTGGTGCAGACCCTGCACCATTTTAGTTGCCCTCCTCTGGACAGCTTCCATCCTGTCTATGTCTTTGCGGAGATTGGGTCTCCAGAACTGCACGCAGTACTCCAGATGTGGTCTCACCAGCTGTCTGTACAGAGGGATAATAACTTCTTGTTTTCTGCTGGTGATGCCTCTCCCTATGCATCCCAGTATCCCCCCAGCCCTCCTTGCTGCCCTCTCACATTGCTTGCCCACCTTTAGGTCATCTGATATGACTACCCCCAGGTCCCTTTCCATTTTTGTTGTTGTTAGTATCTCACCCCCCATTGTGTACTCTTCACCTGGTTTTTGTTTCCCAGGTGCATTACCTTGCACCTCTTAGCATTGAATCTAAGCTGCCACATTTGACCATTCCTCTAACCTTGCCAAGTCCCTTCTCATCCTTTCCACCCCACCTTGTGCATCAACTCTGTTGCAGATCTTTGTGTCATCTGCAAAGAGATGTACTTTTCCTTCCAGTCCCTCTGCAATGTCGCTTATAAAGACGTTGAAGAGGACCGGTCCTAATACTGAACCCTGTGGTACCCCACTGCTAACTCCCCTTTTTTCAGAGTGGACTCCATTTACTATTACTCTCTGTGTCCTATTCTCCAGCCAATTCTTTACCCAGGCTGTCATCTTGGGACCCACTCCCAGGCTGGCTAACTTGTATATTAATCTTTTGTGTGGGACTGTGTCAAATGCCTTGCTAATGTCTAGGTAGGCCATGTCACAGCCCCTCCCTGATCTACTACTTTGGCCACCCAGTCAAAATCTATCAGATTTGTCTGGCATGACCTTCCGCTGTGAATCCATGCTGCCTTGGGTCCTGTGCCCTCTGGCCTCTAGAGACGCAACAATTTTCCTTCAGAAGTGATTCCATCATTTTCCCTACCACTGAGGTTAAACTAACAGGTCTGTAGTTTCCTGCTTCTGCCTTGCTCCCACTTTTGTGAAGGGGAATCACATCTGCCCTCCTCCAGTCCTCAGGTACCACCCCATCCTCCCATGATTTGTTAAAGAGGGTAGTCAGTGGTGTCACTAGTTCTATCCTTAGTTCTTTTAGAATTCTGGGATGAATCCCATCAGGCCCTGTTGCTTTGTCCACCTTCAGTTTTAAGAGCTCTTTCAGAACTCTTTCTTCTGTAAATGGGCTGGTATCAACTTCTGTATCCAGAGTGTTTCAACTGTTTGTTTTAGGTACCTCCCCCTCTTCCTTTGTAAATACTGAGCAAAAATATTTGTTTAGTATCTCTGCCTTTTCACAGTCACCTCTGCCCACCCTCCCTCCCCTTTGTTAAGCCTCACTATCCTCCCTTGGTCTTCCTTTTGCTCCTGATGTACCTATAAAAGGTTTTATCCCCTTCTAACTGAGTTGGCTATTTTTCCTCGGTTTGGGCCTTTGCTGTTCTGACTGCCTTTCCAGCTTCCTTTGCTTTAACTGATACAGTTCTCTGTCCTGTTCCTTCTGTGATTCCTTGTACTTCCTGAATGTCTTTTTCTCTTGAACCTTCACTGCCACGCCCTTTGAGAACCATAGTGGTTTCTTACCTCGTTCATTTTGTTTATTTGCTTTACACAAAGGCTTGTTACCTCTGTGATGGCAGTTTTTATTATTCCCCATTGTTCTTCCACCCTCCTTCCTGCCCATTTGCTAGTGCATTCCTTAGGCACTCACCATTTTGGCAAAGTCAGCCTCCTAAAATCCAGTACCTTTGTCTTTGTATGGTTTGACTCTATTGCTGTGTTTATTAGAACCATACTGTTCGATGGTCGCTAGTTCAGATGGCTACCCACTTATACATCTGTAATCCTCTTCATCTCCGTTTGAGAGAACCAGGTCTAAGATTGCTCCTCTCGAGTGGGCTCCAATACTAGTTGTCTAAGGCATGCCCCTGTAGGGCATCCAGAATAACCCCACTCTTAGAAGTGGCTGCTGCAACTGCACTCCAGTTGGCATATTCAGATCACCCATCAGCAATATCTCCCCTTTGTCTGCCATTCTAAGTATACTTTCTATCATTTCCTTGTCCATTTCCTCCCCCTGAGAAGGGGGTCTGTATACAACCCCTGTGCGGATTGTGGTGCCATTGCCTGCCTCCAAATTGAGCCACAGTGCTTCTTCTCCTCCCTGTTTACCCTTTTGTTCTGTTGCTTTGATTTCTTCTCTTATGTAGAGAGCTACTCCTCCTCCTCTTTTACCCTCCCTGTCTCTCTTGTAGATAGTGTATCCTGGTATGTTTACATCCCAGTCATGGTTCTGTGTGTACCATGTTTCTGTGACTGCCACAATATCCAGATCTTCCTCCTCCATCAAGGCCACTAATTCAGTAAGCTTGTTACCCAGACTGCAGGCATTGGTACTCATTGCTCTCCATTTTTTGATGGCTTTACCTTCTGTAGCGGCAACCCCACTGACCTTTCTACCTTGGTCTTTTTCTCATTTAGTACCCTGTTTTGTAGGGGAGGCTGGGATTTTCCTTCTGCTTATCAGTGCCTCCCCCCCTTGACTAGTTTAAAGGCTTGCCAATGAAGCATTTAAACCGATTGCCCAAAAGACTTGTTCCCTTCCTGGACAGATGCAGACCATCCTACCAGTATAGGCTGGTGTCCCTCCAGGTGGAACCCCAGTCCCCAATGAAGCCAAACCCCTGTGCTGCCATTAGTCTCTCAAGCCCAGCTGACTGTATTTTGGCCACCAGAAGTCCTTTTTGCTCCATAAGGACATGTGTATGGGCAAGTGCAAGGCTTCTTCAGGAACTTTCTGTCCTCAACATGGAGTCTAAAAATGCTGCACCGAAGGAGTAAGGCCCTCAAATTTAAAAACGTGCCAGAGTAGGCTCCAGTCCATTGTGGCCAGCTCCTCTTGTCCATACTTTTTTTTTTTTTTTTTACATGTTTTATTTATTGAAAATTTAGTAACTCCATTGAGCAGAGCACATTTACAAGGGTTCTACACTGTATTGTACAGAACTACAAAAGTAGTATTTGGACAGAACACACGGTTCATTGGTTTACAGCACCAAGTTGTGCATTCTTGTGTCAGAAGGCCGCTTCATGGAAGCGTTGTCTGATAGGTAGAGGGGAGAGGAAGGGAGGTAGGGGATGTGACTGGGGAGATGAGGGGGGTGGGAAGAAGAGTAATAATGTGGATTCTTCTAAGCAGAGCGAAGCCCAAGGCTCTTCCTGCTCCTCCATGGGTGCAGCAGAGCAGAGAAATGTTTCAGAGCCCACATTTAAGACATCAGCCAAGGTTCCTTCCTCCTCACCTTTCCCTGGTGGTATCTGCAGGGGATCCAGATCAGCTTCCCCACAATGGAAGGCATGTCCACTTCTACCCATGCTGGGCAAGTTCGCAAACACCATGGCTATCGTAACAGAGGTTCTGTTGGAGGCCGTCTCTAAAAAGAGAAATAGGTCCTCGCAAATACCACTGGTACCCCCCATATCATCACTTGAGTTTGAAGGTCATATCCCACAGATGTTTCTCTCTCCAGGGAGATCTCCCCAGTGCCATCTGACTGTGTAGACATGGAATCGGATTTAGAGGAAGAAGAGTATGTTTCGTTGAACAAGGACCATGGTGCAGATAACTTGGAAACCTGACCACACCAATGGCATAAACCTGTTTAGAAACATAGAATTTGATGGCAGATAAGGACCACTTGGTCCACCTAGTCTGCCCATTTTCCTACCTAACAGATGAGCTGCAGATCCTAGTTGACCAACAGCTTACTTCCTCCTACCCCCCACTAGGACTGCCTTATGTCTGTCCCATGCATTCTTGAATTCCCCCACTGTTCTTGACTCCAGGACCTCCTCAGGAGGCTGTTCCATGCATCCACAACCTCTCCGTGAAAAAATACTCACATTACCTCTGAGCCGCCCTCTATCTTCTTCAAATTGTGCCTCTTTGTTCTTGCACATCTCTTTTCTGAAAGATGCTACCTCTTGGACTTTGTTGATTCCTTTGAGGTACTTGAAAGTTTCATCATGTCCCTCTCCTTCTTTCCTCAAGGGTATACATATTAAGCTCCTTTAGTCTTTCTTCAGATGTCTTCTGGTGCAGACCCTGCACCATTTTGTGCCTCTCTCTGGGCAGACTTCTGTCTATGTCTCTGCATGGAGATAGGGTCTCCGGAACTGCACACAGTACTCCAGGTGGGGTCTCAACAACTGTCTGTACAGAGGGATAACAACTTCCTGTTTTCTACTATTGATGCCTCTCCCTGTGCATCCCAGTATCCCCCCAGCCTTCCTTATTGCCTTCTCACATTGCTTGCCCACCTTTAGGTAATCTGATATAATTACCCCCAGGTCCCTTTCCATTTTTACTGTTCAGTATCTCACCCCCCATTGTGTGCTCTTCCCCTGGGTTTTTGTTTCCCAGGTGCATTACCTTGCACTTCTTTGCATTGAATCTGAGCTGCCATACATTTGACCATTCCTCCAACCTTACCAAGTTTCTTCTCATCCTTTCCACTCCATCTTGTGTATCAACCCTGTTGCAGATATTTTTGTCGTCTGCAAAGAGACATACTTTTCCTTCCAGTTCCTCTGCAATGTCACTTATAAAGACATTGAAAAGGACCGGTCCCCGTACTGAACCCTGTGGTACCCTGCTCGTAACCCTCCTTTCTTCACTGTGACCTCCATTTACTACTACCCTTTGCGTCCTGTTGTCTAGCCAATTTTTTTATCCAGGCTACCATCTTGGGACCCACTCCAAGGCTGGCTAACTTGTGTACTAATCTTTTGTGTGGGACTGTATCAAATGCCTTGCTAAAATCTAGGTAGGCCATGTCCACAGCCCCTCTCTGGTCTACTACTTTGGTCACCCAGTCAAAGAAATCTATTAGATTCGTCTGACACGACCTTCCCATCATGAATCCATGCTGCCTTGGGTCCTGTGTCCCACTGGCCTCTAGGTATTCAACAGTTCTTTCCTTCAGAAGTGATTCCATCATTTTCCCTACCACTGAGGTCAAACTAACTGGTCTGTAGTTTTCTGCCTCTGTACTGCTCCCACTTTTGTGAAGAGGAATCGCATCCACCCTCCTCCAGTCCTCTGGTACCACCCCATCTTCCCACGATTTGTTAGAGTAGTCAGCGGTGTCACCAGTTCTACCCTTAGTTCTTTTAGAATTCTTGGGTGAATCCCATCAGGCCCCATTGCTTTGTCCACCTTCAATTTTATTAGTTCTTTCAGAACTCTCTCTTCTGTAAATGGACTGGTATCGACTCCCGTCTTCAGAATGTTTCTCTTGTTTGGTTTAGGTACCTCACCCTCCTCTTCCTTTGTGAATACTGAGCAGAAACATTCGTTCAATATCCCTGCTTTTTCACTGTCACCCTCTACCCACATTCCCTCCCCTTTATTAATCTTCAGCATCCCTCCTTTGGTCTTTCTTTGCTCCCTAATGTACCAATAAAAGGTCTTATCCCCTTTCTTAACAGAGTTGGCTGTCCTTTCCTCGGTTTGGGCCTTTGCTATTCTGACTGCCTTCCCAGCCTCTTTCTGTTTTAAGTGATAAAGTTATCTGTCCTGCTCCTTCTGTGTTTCCTTATTTCCTAAATGCTATCCTTTTTTTCCTTAACCTTCCCTGCCACCTCTTTTGAGAACCATAGCGTTTTTTTCCTTCGTTGTGTTTTGTTGATTTGCTTTACACAAAGGCTTGTTGCCTCTAATGGCTGTTTTGATTACTCCCCATTGTTCCTCCACCCCTCCTTCTTGCCTGTTTGCTAGTGCTTTTCTGAGGCATTCTCTCATTTTCCCAAAGTCAGCCTTCCTAAAGTCCAGTACATTCTTGCTTTTGTATGGCTTGATTGTATGGCTGTGTTTATCGTGAACCCCACTGTTTGGTGGTCGCTTGTTCCCAGATGGCTACCCACTTCTAAATCTGAGATTCTTTCTCCGTCCCCATTTGAGAGTACCAGGTCTAAGTTTGCTCCCTCCCGAGTGGGTTCCAATACTAGCTGTCTGAGGCATGCCCCTTATAGGGCATCAAGAATGACCCTGCTCTTGGATGTACCTGCAGCAGAGGTGCTCCAGTTAACATCTGGCATATTCAGGTCACCTATCAACAATATCTCCCCTTTTTTTTCGCCATCCTACGGATGCCTTCCATCATGTCCTTGTCCATTCCTTCCCCCTGAGATGGGGGTCTGTATACAACCCCCATGCGGATTGTGGTGCCATTTCCTGTCTCCAGGGTGACCCAGAGTGCCTCACCAGCTCCCTGTTTACTCTCTAGTTCTGTTGCTTTGATACCTTCCTTTACATAGAGAGCTGCTCCTCCTCCTCCTCCTTCTTCCCTCCCTGTCCCTCCTGTAGATTGGGTATCCTGGTATTCACACTGGAGTCTAAAGACTAGTCGCAGCATGAGTCTATAAAGAAAACAGACTGCTTGAAAAGTGCAGTCAAAATGGATGTTTTCCTGGTTTACACCATGGCAGAGGACATAGTGGCTTCTGAATGGGCAAACATGAAGGCAAGGCACTGGCTGTGCAGTAAGAAAAGACGTACAAAATTAACAGCAGGGATGCAAAATAATGGGATACGAGTCCTAAAGTTTATAACCCTGGTCTTGGCTGCTGTAACAGTTTGCTGTGTACACCTGTCACTGGATTTAAAAAAAAAAAAAAAAAAAAATTTTTTTAGATTCCTTTTGCCATCGGTATTACAGTAGTTGGAATGTATTTGCTACAGGGACAAAGTTGACATTCCTGGGGAAAATTTAAGATTCTTATCAGAGATAGACCCACTGGCTCTGTAGCTGTTTACTATCTGTGCTCTCTATTATCATGGCAGGACCCTGGATAGTTTTTGGGAGAGCTTAGAAAGTGTCTTTTTGTGGGAGGAAGTTGTTGGCTAAACCAAACATTCCTGTTCAGCTCAGATTTGGGGGTAAAAAAGGCAGATGTATTTGTCTGGAGTTCAGATCAGACCAGTTTTCCAACCTAGTTCTCGACACACAGAATGTTGAATCTGCGATGTCAGAGAGACATTCTGGATGATGTTTTGGGGGGTAGTGAAAGTGTCTGGTTTGAGACTATGAACAAGCTGCCATATAAGGGTTCACGTCTGCCTTGATTCACTAAAGTGTCTTGTGTGGTAAGCCATTCTACTTTGGTAAAAAGACAGTTTTGTTTTTTTTCTGTTTATAACCTTCAAACATTTTCCTTTTCCATTTCGATGGAATTACTGTTCATAGTAGTCTTGCTGTAATATCCTGTATTAGCTATGTATGATGGTTGGGTAAAACCCTATCCCATTTGTTCTGCAGGGATTTAAAAGCAGGGATCTAGTTTTGTCCTTTCCTGTTTTGCCACTTGTCTGTCTTGCCTGTCTGATTGCGCAATCAAAATGTTTCTTGTAGCACCTAGGAATTGGCCACTCCGATGGTCCCACAATTTTCCCAGTTAGCTCCTTTCCTTCACTTGCTGTTTCTGTTCTTTCTTTCTACCCTTGCTTCTCTGTGGTTAAAATGGTTAAAAAATATGGGAAACTGGGATTTCTCTTATTTATTTGTATTTCGGATGACACCTTTGAGCCAAGGGCTCTTTTACAAAGATTCCACATCAAGGCAGTAAGGACAATGAGGTACAAAACATAACATGATCATTACAATGGAACTTACCAAAAAAAAAAAAAGACAAGTAAGGTTACAATCAGGGCTCCAGATAAGAAATTTTGTCATAAGTATTTTACTCCTCATTTTTAAAATGAGGTGAGTAAAACCAATTTCAGATGCGTAGAAATGACTGTATGCATCTGTCTGAGGAGTGCATTTATGGGAAATGAGCATTTTTTGATACGTTGTTAAAAAGCATGTACAGATAATATTATATATGTGTTGTTTAGTCACCTCTTGCTCTTCTTAGTGCACAGTACAAGTAGTATCAGCAAGCAGTAGTAATAAAAGTCTGTAGGGCAGAGGGCTAGGCTTGAATGTTCCCAGTCAGTACCCCCACAGTCTAGTGGCTGCAAAACTTACTCTCCACCCATGGGCTTTACTAACATACTAAAATGCCAGCAGAATAGGCCTAACGGTCTTTCGTGTCTGCTCATTTGGTCAGTCCCCAGCCTGGGTGCTGACCTCGCTGTCCCTCTCGCCTTCTCTGGCTTCTCCCTTCCCAGTTCCGGATGTTCTTGCTGCATTGGATTTTGCTTCCAGAACCCTTCCCCTGTACCTGTCCCACCCCCTCTTGAACCCCTCCACTGTCTCTGCCTCCACTAGCCCCTAGGCATTGCATTCCATGGCTCCACCACCCTCTCAGTGGTAGCACCTCCTCCTTTCTCCCTGAATCTTCCCCTCCAGCCTCCACCCATGCCTCTAGTGGCCCCTTCCTCCTTCCTTAAGCACCCGACTGTTCCTCCCTATTTATCCTCTTCATGTACCTAAAGACCTCTATCATGTCCCCCGTCCCTTCTCTCTTCTAGTGTGTACATATTTAGCTCTTTGAGCCTCTCCTCATAGGTCCTGTCCCCCAAGCCCCAAATCATTTTGGTTGCCCTCCTCTGGACCCTCTCCAGGAGGTTAATGTCCCGCTTAAGTGTGGCCTCCAAAACTGCACGCAGTACTCAAGGTGCGGCCTCACCAAGCAGTTATACAGAGGGTATCACTTCCCTCCTTCTGGAGTGATCCCCTAGCGATGCATCCCAGCATCCTGTTGGCCTTGGCTGCTGCCCTCCTACAAGTCTCAGAGTTGTTCATCTTGACATCCACCACCACCCGCAGGTCCCTCTCAGCCATCGAGACTTGTAGCATTCCCCAGGTGAGTACCTTGCATTTCCCTGCATTGAACCTCAGCTTCCACTTTCTAGACCATTTTCCAGAGCCTCCAGGTCCCCTGTAGGCCACCTCCCTCCTCCCCATCCACCACTGCCCCAGTTTGAGTCATCTGCAAAGAGACTCATCTCACTCCTGATTCCTGTCCTTATGTCAGATCGTGGGCGTTGAACAGAAGGGGCCCAGGACTGATCCCTGTGGGACCTCACTAGTAGACCCTCCTTGGGGATGAGACTATCCACCAACTACGACCCTCTGGGTCCGGTCCTGGAGCCAGTTGCCTATCCATCTGATCATCTGGTTCCCCACCCCCATTTCTCCCAGCTTATCCAACAGGCCACGTGAGGAACAGAGTCAAATGCCTTGCTGAAGTCTAGAAGAGGACATCCACTGGTCTACCCAGGTCCAAGGCACTTGTCACCCAGTCATAGAACTCCACCAGGTTTGTCTGACATGATTTCCCGAGATGAATCCATGCTGTCATCGTCCAGGCACCCTGACTTATCCAGGTCCCCCCTAGCCTCTCCTTGACAATGCCCTCCATCACCTTGCCCACCAACGATGTCAGGCTGACAGGCCTGTAGTTCCCTACCACACCTCCTTGAGCCCCCCTTGGATAGCACTATATGCGCCACCTTCCAGTCTTGGGCACCCACCCTGTCCTCAGAGAGATGGTGAAAAGCTCTGCCAGGGATTTTGCCAGGACATCCAGCAAGTTCCTTCAGCACTCTGGGATGTAATTTATCCGGCCCAGTGCTTTCTCCGTCTTAAGGGGCTGAGGGCTTCCTCCTCTCTCTGCTGTGATTTCCACTTCCGTGCCCCTTCTCCTGTAGCCCTCCCCAGCTGCCAGTGATGCCTCCCCTCTCCCCAGACCTGCCCGGATCGGTAAGGGTCCCCCCTCCCTCAGTATCTCTGTCTCCTCCCATGTGATGCAGCACCCCCATTTCCCTGGTGAAACCTGAGGTGAAGTACTCATTTAGTACCTCAGCCTGCTCCCCGGGTCTCGTGCCCATCCCTCCCCTGATTTAATCCTGCTAATCTGCCCCTTCACCCCTCGTTTTCCCCAATGTATCTAAAGAACCCTTGTTCCCTCTCCTAATCTCCCTGGCCAGGTTCTGCTCCTTCCTTGCCTTAGCCGCCCTCACCACTCTAGTGGTCCTTCCAGCCATCAGCTCGTACTCCCCTCGATCCCTTTCACTCCTTGAGCACTTGAATTGCTTATAGGCTGCTTTCTTTCCCTTCCACCTCCTGGACCTCCCTGGTCCACCAACAGGGTTTTGGGCCCTACCGCATTTTCGTCTTACTCTTGCACAGGTGCTGGTAGCATCCTGCACCCTCTCCTGATGATTTCCACCTACTATCAGCGTCCATGTCTGACCCAATCCCATCCAAATGCTCCTTAAGGATCCTTCCCATTTCCTTAAAATCCGCCCCCCTGAAGTCGGTTACTTCCGTCTTTGTGCAGCCTTCTACCCCTCCTAGGACCAGGCAGAACCAGACCGTGGCATGGTCACTCCCCGCCAATGGGCCCCTTACCTCCAGGCCCCCAATCTGGTCACTGTCTGCCAGGACCACATCCAGTACCCGTGCCTCCCTGGTCGGTTCCCTCACCTGCTGAGTTAGGAATGCGTCTTGAAAGACATCCAACAACCTCTGTTCCCTGGTCACAGAGGATGTCATAGTCTCCCAGTCTGTTCCTGGCATGTCTAAGTCCCCCAACACCACCACCGTTCCTCTGCCCAGTCTGCAGTGTCTCCCAACATCTGCCACCAGACTGTCCTCCAGCTCCTCCGCCAGGGCAGGGGGTCTATACACCACTCCTATTTTTACTCTCTTGCCCCCACTTGTTATCAAGGTGACCCAAATCGCCTCCACGGTTCCCTCCGCCTCCTCTACTCCCCCTATGCCAATGCAGTTTTTGACTATCATTGCTACCCCTCCTCCCCTTCCCTCTCCCCTGTCCTTCCTGAACATAGTGTATCCCTCCAGGTTCAGGTCCCAGTCATGTCTTGCAGTGGCCCAAGTCTCAGTGACCGCTGCCACATCACTGCTCCCTCAGTTAGCATCGCCTGGGCTCAGGCATTTTATTGCCCAAGCTCCTGGCATTTATAGGACTACCTTCCACCCTTTCCCTATAGTTCCATTTCCCCTGCTTGTGTTCCCATGGGGATTCTGTTTTCCCCTGGTCTGCACTTTGCCAGTTGGCCTTTTCCTGCAATCCTCCTGGTCCCCAGGGGGGTGGAGACAGAGTCCCTCCTTTATCGGCACCCCCTTGACAGCCTTTTCTCCCATCCAACCCCCCATTACTTTTCCTAGAGCTGCAGACTGAGGAGTAGTAGGTAAGGGGTAAAACACACACACACACACACTCACACTCTATGGGGGTGTGGGAAAGTAACTATAAAATCCTTTATTTTGCAGTGTATGCTTTACTGAGGATGGAGCTGGAAATGCAGATCAGAAACTACGCAGTCAGCAGGACACACACACACACACACACTACTATGGGGCGAATAGCAATAAATACACAGAAAAAACACAATTTCTAACATCATTTATTTTGAATCTGCAATATAGGAATGTACTGTGGATGCAGCTTGGAGTTGCTCGCTGTTGGTTATAACCACTCTAAATGCACACACAGCATGCAGTCATTTTCAACACACTACAAGTCTGAATTCCATGTGGTGGAGTCAGAGAAATTCTTTGACTCCACAACATGGCATTCAATCTTGTAGTGCATAGAAAATGACTGCATGCTGTATGGGAAGGATGATACTGGCTGCAGAGTTGGAAACAAATGCAGTTCGCCAATGCACAACCACCACCACCGCATGCCATCGAGGACACACCATTTTATTTATTTATTTTTTTTTCCCCAGTGGTGACTCAGTGACAGTCCTAGGCTAGCTCCACAACAAGCTGGCAATCACCTGCTGCTATGTTGCAGCAGATAAACTACGTCTGTAACAGCAGCCCCCCCATAAAAAGAAAACCTTACATACAGACTGTATGCAGCAATCACTACAAACACCATGTGGTGGGGGATGATACCAGATAGGCCCGCCACCCGCCTGAGGGCACCAATGCATAAATTAGCCAGCCCACTGCATGGCACCATCGACGATCGACACACATAATTATGTTGCTGGAGCAGGGAGACTAAACTATTGTGACAGAAGCCACCCCCCTGAAAAAAATGTGCTTTGCAGCAGTCACTACAGACACCATGTGGTGAGGGATGATGCCAGGTGGGCCTGCTACACGCCTGAGCATGAATTAGCCCACTGCATGGCACCATTGTCGAACACTGCTTACTATTTTTAAAGGGACTCTCAAAACCAAAGGTTTAGTATTGTTTGTGTGTGTTTTAAACCATGCATTTCTTTATTTTCCAACCAGGTTGACAGAAAACTAAACCTTCGGTAAATAATGACTCCTCCTTTCTCTATTCAAAACGGTTCTGAGTTGGTGCCAGGTGGTGAGGATTGATAATGACACACAGAGACGAGGGTTCAGAAAGTGCAGCTCACCCACCGTATCCATGCCATCAACCTCACAGCATCCACCACACAAGTCACAGGAGAAGAGAAATAACCATTATAATAACTTTTAACATTTACAATAGGAGGAGCAAGGAGGAACAGTCTAATCTGGGGAGAAGAGTTTAAAAAGTTATATTCCGGAACAGACAGTGAGACCATTCATCACATATTCCCAATCTAATGGAGTGTTTTGGTCTGGGTACAAGAGTTTAACAAGTTCTATTCCATCGTTTGACTTTTATTCATACTGCCAGACAGACCACACTGAAAGTGACTTAACTACTCTAACTCGGGTCATAAATTGGTTAAAAAATTAGGGCCACACGCCTGCTCCAACACAAAGCATTTATACCCGGTGCAGACTGTACGCACTTTAAAGCCCAGATCTGTAACAGAAAGTAAATTTAGCAAGGTCACAACTTGGAACGCAAGTGTTCTTTTTCACAATCCAGTGAGATAATTACCCATGTTCACAGACGTCCTGTTTCAGAAAGGCGTCCACTGTTCTCAATGACTGCAGTCATCCGCTGCCTACAACTGTTCCTGCTAGCCTGCTACCATCCGTCTGCCGCGGTACGTCTGGAGTTCACGCTGGATCTGTTTTAAGTAAAGCAGCCAATCGCGTAACAGCATCTGGGTGGGCGCTAAGCAAGCTGCAGATACATGCATTCCTGACACAGGCACCGGGAGGGGGAGAGGAGAACTTTTTTTGTAGAAATGCGAAACGGAGATGCAACTTCACAGTGAGATTGACAAAAGGGCACAGACCAAGGCGAGCTTGTAGGAGCGTATTTGATACGCAGTACAAGTTAAAATAGGAGTGTATATGCAGTTTTTCAATGCGTAAATGTATACTGTACGCTGCTTATCTGGAGCCCTGGTTACAATAATAGCAGGCAAAGGCATTGTCAAGGAATTGTGTTGCGAGTTAATTATACAGTACAAGTCATAGGTGGCTCAGTGAAGCTTTGTTAGGAGTGGGTTAGTGGGAAAAGAAAAGAAGGTGGTGGTGAGGGGTGGTATGGGGGAGAGAGGGAGAAATGGAGAGGCATTCGTTGATGTGGTAGATGGGAAATAGCAAGGGAGGAGGAATGGGGGATGAAAAGCAAGAGGAGACAGATTCATCCTGTGCCCAGTAATGAGGGGTAGGAGAGGAGGAGGAGCTGAGGCAGTGAGGAGGGATGCTTGAGGGGTAGTATGCCTGGAGGGGATTATAAAGAAGCAGTCACAGAAGGCACTAGCCATGAGGTGTTGACATAGTTTACACTTAAAAGCACCAGTTGTGGCAATGTTGGAGATTTCTGTAGGTAGCAAGTTGAACCAGGTGGAGGCTCTGACAAGGTATGAAAGCTGAGCTTGAGTGGTCCGGCAGCGAGGTATTGTAAAGGTTAGACTGTCCAATCTTGTAGTTAGGTGGCTTACACACTGCAGGGTCAATATTGATTGAAGTCCAGGGGGCATAAGGCCCAGTAATGTCTTCTTAGCTAGGATGCAGGTCTGGTACTTTAGCCTGCTGGGTAGCTGGAGCCAGTTATCCTGCTCGTAAATGTCATGTGTGAGAAAGGCGGGCAGCTGAAATAAGGAGTCTACATGCCTTATTAAAGGCTACAGCTATGCGCCGGAGTGCAGTATCAGTAGCGGATCCATAGATAATGAGCCTGTAGTCAATAGTTGAGATAACAGAGATCTGGTTAACTAGGTTCAAGGCTTCAGCCGTTAGGCAGTGTTTATGCTTGTATAGTAGCCCTATGTGGGAGTTCACAGTTTTAGCGATATTGTCAGTGTGTTTGGTATACAAGAGGGAGCAGTCAAGGGTCAGGCCCAGATTTTTTTTTTTTTTTGAATATTCTGTTCATTAACAGTTTTCTGAGACAACAAAAAAAAAACCAACTTATACACACTTAAAGCGGGACATTAACCTCCTGGAGAGGGTCCAGAGGAGGGCAGCCAAAATGATTTGGGGCTTGGGGGACAGGACCTATGAGGAGAGGCTCGAAGAGCTAAATATGTACACATTGGAAGAGAGAAGGGACCGGGGGGACATGATAGAGGTCTTTAGGTACATGAAGAGGGTAAATAGGGGAGGAACAGTCGGGGTGCTTGAAGGAAGGAGGAAGGGCCACTAGAGGGCATGGCTGGAAGCTGGAGGGGAAGATTCAGGGAGAAAGGAGGAGATGCTACTTCACTGAGAGGTGGTGGAGCCATGGAATGCACTGCCTAGGGGGCTGGTGGAGGCAGAGACAGTGGAGGGGTTCAAGAGGGGGTGGGACAGGTACAGGGGAAGGGTTCTAGAAACAAAATCCAATGCAGCAAGAATATCCGGAACTGGGAAGGGAGAAGCCAGAGAAGGCGAGGGGGACAGCAAGGTCAGCACCCAGGTTGGGGACTGACCAAACGAGCAGACACGAAAGACCGTTAGGCCTATTCTGCTGGCATTTTAGTATGTTAGTATACTACATCCGTCTTTCGGATGAGACGTTAAACCGAGGTCCCATCTGCCTGGATTGGTGGTAATTCAGGTGGATGTTAACGATCCCATGGCACTTATCGAAAAAAGAGTAGGGGAATTTCCCCGGTGTCCTGGCCAAATTTCCCTCATTCACTAAAAATACCACCAACAGCTTAATCTGGTTCAAGGTCAGTCTGCATTCATCTGTGTCCCCCTCCCCTGGGTCGTGCCTGAAAATAGGCAGGATTTGTCTAGTGCACTTAGCCGGTCAACAAAAGCTAAATAAAAACAAACAAAAAAAAAAACAAATACAGTTACAAACACACAAACGTCCCGGTTATTAACTTAATACATCATATAACTTCCATTTATTAATTAAGGTGCAGTCGAGTGTGCAGCAATACCCCTACGTCTTTTATATATTCAGGACTCCCTGGACGACTACCCATTATTATATGCAGTCCATAAAACAGACTCCCGTCCCTCTACTATTTATATTGTACTAGGATGTTAGGACCACCGCCCAAGGCAACTTACTGAACCAACGTTCAACTGCTGGCCCTTCCCTTTAGCCATCACCCCAAGTGGGGTACTTCTATACCTATCTTATGCTCTGATACTTAAATGTTCAACCCTGAGCAGAGCATTAAATTTTCAGACAAACTCAACGTCGCCATAAAAGGGGTCCAGTCCCTTTAAAATACCTCCTCCCTATCCCTGACTATCCATGTGAGTCTCTGTAAAGCCAGTGTACGTATAACTAATTTTTGCCAGTCACTCGGCATGGGCCCGTTCCCAGTGACCCAGGTATTCTGAATGCAATGTCTAGCTAGTACTAGTGAAACCCTTACCCATCTGGGCAATATTTGCCACTCTTCTTCCCCTTCTATTCTTTCCACCCCAAATAGGCAGACTAAGGGGTCACGGGTCAATTGCCCCACCAGCCCCTATTTATCTCGTGTATCACCCCCCAATATCTTATCAGGACGGACATGTCCAAAAAGCAATGGAAGAGTGCCCAATCCCTACCACACCTTCTACAGTTCGTCGAAACAGCAGGATGTGCCTGGTGCACTGCTCTGGGGGCCAATAAATTCTGTGCAAGAACTTATAGAAGGCCTCCTTAAATTTATTACATATCATAATTCCATCTGGCATACCCAGCACTAGTTCCCAGTTCCTCTCTGATATCTGCAACCCTAGATCCTTTTCCCAGAGGGTCTTCGTTGGGCCCGTCAGGTCCGGTAGGCTCTGCTTATCCTGTTTGACTATTTTCCCAACAAACCCTTTTATATCTTTCCTGGACTGACATACCATCTGCTCTATTTTATTTAACTGCAGCCCCCCCTTACCCCCATGCTCAATTGCCCTATATATGTTTTCAGCTGTAAATACCGAAACATATGAGAGGCTCCCACCCCAATCTCTCTCCTGACCTTGTGAAACTCACTCAACTCCCCCTTCTCCAGCAACATCCCCATACATACCGCTCCCCCTGTCTCCCATTCCAGGAACCCTCTATCCTCCATCCCAGGGATGAAGAAGGTGTTCCTCGCAATTGGAAGCAAGACAGTCTCCCTTTGGGCCCCCCCCTTCCGTCGCCATAAGTGGTACCAGGCCTCCAGCGTCTCAGGAAATATAAGGGAACACAGCAGGATGAAGATAGGGAGGCATACCAAACTGCCCTAAGGGAAGCAGGTAAGGCAGGCAAAGTCCCAAACTGAGGAAACACTAGCACGAACAGTAAAAGAAGGTGACAAGACTTTCTATAGATACATTAGTGAAAGGAGAAAGTCCAGAGGGGGTATTGCTAAGCTTAATGGAGAAAGGGCATGTGAGGAGGAGGACCTGTAAAGGCATCTATCCTAAATAGATACTTTTGCTCAGTATTTACTGAAGAGAAGGTAGGCAGGGCCACAGCTCAGCATCATGGACACAGGGAGGGAGGTGAGCACTACTCCCTTCACAAAAGAAAGGGTCTCTAAGGCTTGCTAAGCTCAGGGTGGATAAGGCAATGGGACCTGATGGCATACATCCCAGGGTACTTAAGGAGCTAAAGGAGGAACTAGCAGAGCCATTAGCAGAATTGTTTAGTGAGTCTCTGAGCACAGGAGAGGTCCCAGAAGACTGGAGAGGGCTCATGTGATCCCGCCCACAAGAGTGGTAGCAGGGAGGAGGCGGGGAACTACAGACCAGTCAGTCTTACCTCAGTAGTGGGCAAGATTATGGAGGCACTCCTTAAGGAAAGGGTAGTGCAACACCTGGAATCCATAGGGCACAGGATCCAAGACAGCATGGGTTTACAAAGGAAGGTCTGTCAAACTAATCTCATAGATTTCTTTGACTGGGTAACCAGAGTGGTGGACCAAGGGGAGCAGTTGATGTCGCCTACCTTGACTTCAGCAAAGCTTTTGACACTGTTCCACATAGAAGATTGATAATATGCTGGGTAGGCTCGGGGGTCAGAAGTTGGTCAACTGGGTGGCAAACTGGTTGTAAGAAAACAGAGAGTGGTGGTAAATGGTATACAGTCAGAAGAGATGCAAGTCACAAGTGGGGTACCTCAGGGATCAGTCCTGGGGCCAGTCCTATTCAACATCTTCATTAGTGACCTTGCAGATGGACTAGAGGGTAAGGCTTGTCTGTTTGCAGATGACACCAAGATCTGTAACAGGGTAGATGATCCAGATGGGGTGGGCAGAATGAGAAGAGATCTGGATAAACTAGCAGAATGGTCAGAAGAGTGGCAACTGGGATTTAATGCAAAGAAGTGCAAAATCATGCACATAGGGAAGAGAAACCCTGAAGCCACTTATAGGCTGGGAGGGGAGTTGCTAGCAGTCACAAAGGAAGAAAGAGACTTGGGCATCATCATCACTGATGACCTAAAATCATCCAAGCAGACCTCTAAAGCAGTAGGTAAGGCTAGGGGGTGTTAGGGTGTATTAGCAGGGTATCACAAGTCGTAAGAGGAGGTAATAATCCTCTGTACAAGACATTGGTTGAGCCCCATCTGGAGTACTGCGTGCAGTATTGAGCCACACCTTCCTGGACAGTAACCAAATTGAGGCAGTCCAGAGGAGCAGCCAAAATGGTGCAGGGACTGCATCAGAAGACATATGAGGACAGATTAACGGACTCATATATATACCCTTGAGCAAAGGAGGGAGAGAGGTGATATGATCGAGGCATTTAAACACCTTAGGGGCATAAACAAGGTGAAAGAGTCTAACATGTTTAAATATAAGAAAAATAGCAGGACAAGAGGACACAGCATGAGATTAGAGGGAGGCCGATTAAGGGGGAATGTGAGGAAATTCTTTTTCACAGAAAGGGTGGTAGATGCATGGAATGGCTTACCACAAGAAGTGGTGGCTATGAATACAGTGCAGGGCTTCAAACAGGCATGGGATAGGCATAAGGGAGCAATACAAATGACTATGAATAGATAGGTCACTGACAGAGCAAAGGCCGATGGCACATTTATAAGGTAGAAAAAGAAATGGGCAGACTGGATGGGCCTTGCTGTCCTTATCTGCCGTCAACTTCTATATGTTTCAATGTTCCCTAGCTAATGGGTTACCACTGCCCGAGTCCCTGTATGCCCGCAGCCCTCTACTATGGAGGTATGCTGTGAGTCTCCCAGGAATCCCCTTCTGTTCCAGGCCTATCCAGCTAGCCACCTCAGGTTTGTGGACCCAGTACACTACCCCTCGGAGTTGCACTGCCTTGTAATATGCCCCCAGGTCTGGGAAGCTAAGCCCACCCCTATTTCTGTCCACCTTGAGCCTTAACAAACTTATTCTGGGCTTTTTCCCCTGCCAAATAAAGTCAGTGAACTCTCTCGCTAACCGTTTCACATCCCTCTGCGTAAGCCTCAGCTGCAACATTTGCATAGGGTATAGGATACGTGGGATAATAATCATTTTTATGAGATTTATTCTCCCAATCCAAGACACTGGTAGTTGCATCCATCTCTTCAAATCTGCCAATATCTGATTTATCAAGGAGTGATAATTCAACTTATATAGCTCGTCCCACCTCTGCCCGTTACGCACCTCAAGATATTTGAAATCCGACCTGACAACCCTAAATCCCCTCTGCCGTACCTCTGGACCTACTTCTGGGAACCCCATAGCTTCAGATTTCTTCACATTAATCTTATACCCAGATAGCCCAGCAAATTTTTCAATAATATCCATAAGGCATCTCATAGAGCCATTCATGTCTCCTAGGAATAGTAGCATATCATCAGCATGGAGCGCCACCTTATGCACTCCTCCCTCCCTCTCCCTCACTCCCACCACGCCCTCATGCTGTCGTATCTCAGACGCCAGCAGTTCAGTCACCAAAGCAAATAGCAGGGGGAACAGAGGGCATCCCTGCCTTGTCCCCCTACCCAGCCTGAACTTCGCAGACAAACACCCATTCACTATCACCTGCACACTTGGCTTTTGGTACATGGCCCTAACCCACCCTATGAACGGGCCCCCCAGACCAAACCGGGTCATCACCTCGAATAAAAAGTCCCATTCCACCCTGTCAAATGATTTTTCAGCGTCCAGTGAGATCAGCCCCATCTTGGTGTCGACCTTTTCAGCCCGCCATACAGTGTTTAACAACCTCCGCACATTATGGTAGGACTGCTGCCCCTTGATGAACCCTGTTTGGTCCGGGTGAACCACCTCTGGTAGGATATTCTCTAACCGAGTAGCAAGGACTTTAGCTAGAATTTTCATATCCACATTGAGAAGGGAGAGTGGTCGATAGGAGGAACATTTGAGCTCATCCTGACCTCCTTTCTGTATTAAGCAGGTATTAGCCTCATAACATGAGTCAGGCAATAGCGGGACCCGGTCCTCCTCCCCTCTTTCAAACACCCTCCTCAATAAATCCGTCAATTGTCCCCCCAAAATCCTGTAGTATTCGACAGGAAAGCCATTGGGCCCACTGGCCTTTCCCTCCTGTAACTTCTGTATGGCGCTCAGGATTTCCTGCCTTGAAATGGGCTGACTCAGCATCTCCCTCTGCTCATCTGTAATCCTTTGCAAGGATGTCCCTCTCAAGAACTCTCGGATATGCTCTTCCTGCCCTATATGCTCCGCCCTATACAACTTTCCATAAAAACTCTCAAAACGCTCTGCTATAGCCTTTGAACTTGTGATGATTTGCCCCCCCCTCCTCCTTAATGCGCAGGATCCTAGTTGGACATCTGCGCCCCTTCATCAGCCTCACCAACATGGGTCAAGGCTTATTCCCCCACTCAAAAACCCTCCTCTGACAGAAGAACCACGCCCTCTCTGCTTCTTCCCTTGAGAGAATTAAGGGCCCCCCTTGCCACTGCCAACATCTTAGGGGCTTCTCCCCTTTCCCCTCCCCCTACCCGCTTCTCCAACTCTTTCACTTGCCTTTCTAGTTCTTCCCTCTTCCCCTTTTTCTGTTTTTTTGATCTTGGCCACATAGACTATTATCGCCCCCCGCATATAAGCCTTACCCGCCTCCCATAAAATGGCACTAGACACCTCACCCGTATCATTCGCCTCTTCATAGAGCTTCCATTGCTCTGCCAAGTATTCCTTGAATGCTTGGTCCTTTGCTAAGTATGTAGGAAATCTCCAGGTTGACTATCTACTCTCAGCCCCCCCCCCGCGATACTCAATAGAACCATAGCATGGTCCGAGAGGAAAATGGGGCTGTGACTTATCTCTTTTATTCGTCCCACCCAACTTCTAGGTAGAAAAAAGTAATCTAATAGGGACCAAGTCCTATGCGGGTTAGAGTAGAACGTATACTCTCGCCCAGTGGGGTTGACCGCCCTCCACCCGTCCACTAAATCCAGATCTGCGATTCCAATTTTCCACTGCCCCATGGCCTCCGTCGCCCGCCCATTACCCTCAGAATGGTCCATCTTTGCATCCATTGTCCAATTAAAATCCCCTCCCATAATGAGCCCCGGAAATTGCTCCCTAATAAGCAGGCCCAGCAAAGAGGAATAAAAAACTGGGTCATATACCGCCGGTGCATAGACACAACCAAAAGTAAGTGTCTCCCCCCGCTGTATTCCAGTGACAGAAATGTATCTGCCCTCCTTAGGGTCTCGCACTACACTCTTCACCTTGAAGAGCAGATTCTTATGTAAGAGTATTGCTACCCCCCTTTTATGCGAGGAATAAGAGGCCGCTAAACATTTCCCAACCCAATTCCGTACCACTTTGGCATGCTCCGGATCTGTCAGGTGTGTCTCTTGCAGCTTTGCCACCTGTGCCCCTTACGTCAAAGCGCGGTCCTCTTCACTGGGCTCGCTATACCTTTAACATTCCAAGATATAACATTTAAATTGACTGTCACCCATCTCACTCTGTGAGACTTTTCATTTTTTAAGGTTATTGACATTTGGTATTGCATTACATATATCCGCTCATTCATATAACTCACCGGTACCTTCATATACTTTTTTTTCTGATGTCTGCACACTCAACTGCCACAACTAAAATACCACTGGGTAATTACCCTACTAACATAAAAACTAAGTGAACTATCTATTCTATCATCTATAACTAATCCCCCCCCAAACCCCCTTCTGAAGCCGCTCCCTTCACCCTTCCTTTGTAACCTCTCCTCTTCCACCTTCCCCTTACAACACTAATTGCTAACATAGCACAAGTGTAGATTTAAAGACAATGAAGAACAAACACTCAACACCACTCCACCATAACCGAGATGCGCATCCGCCCTTCCCCCACTAGCCAAATTTCCCCTTCCAGGTTATCCCTCCTGGGGTTCCCATTAATCTCCATCCGAGCTCGATCAGTATCCCACCTTCTTTTCTCCTATCTCAGGCGTCCCCCCACCCCGATCCACCTTGTGTCTCATCTAATTGCTTCACCCTTTATCCCCTCTTTACTCAAACCGTTATCCCCGTCCCAACTATCCTTTATTATCATAACTCCCCCCACCCCTGCCCCCGTGCAGGCTCAACTCCTCTTCCATCTCCTTTATCTCCATCTGACACCAATCCGATCTCACCCTGCTCCCCCCTTATCCTACTACCCCATACCTCCTCAACCAGTTTATTCCCGGCCACCCCCTCCTCCCCAGGCCAGTACATAGTGACCTGAGGAGGGGGGGAGCCATCCCCAGCCCCACTCAGGTAGGGAGATCTATAACTCAATCTTTGGTCTCTATACCACAGCCTTTTCTACCAATCCCTTGAATACCCCCCACTAGACGACCCGTAGAGGGCTCTTATCCAAATCCTAAAACTTTGTAAACCTCTCCAAGAAAAAACTTCCCTACTCTAGGTTATCATAACTTCATCCTTCCTCTAACTAACCCCAACCTCCCCCAGACTACTCTTCATCCCTTCCAACTAGAAACTGAATCCATTTCTCCTTAGTCCGCCCCCCATAATCATACCCCCACCTAATTAATAGCATCAGATGGACACATCATGGAGCCGACAGTGTCGAGTAGCGAGGGAGGCAAACGTGCCATCTAAAAACAGCTAGGCCTCCCCACTCCTACCTCGCCTGTAACAGGGACTCTCCTTGTATCCATGGCCGTCTGGTTTCCAGCTGAGCTCACATACAGCACCAGTCAATAATAGAGAGCCCTCCCTGAGAGCAGAAGGGGAACGCACCTCATGTCCCAAACTTCCAGCTTCTTAGGCCCTTCTAGCCCACAATTCTTCCACCACGCCTGAACCAACAACTGTCTCATCCAGGATCTGCCCTCCTCGGGTAAAAGTGGCACAACGGCACCAACCAGGAACAAGGAACACACTCAACATAATTCAGTCCCAACACTGTAGCCAGGAAAACAATCCTCCATCAGAATAATTAAATCGAAACCTCTTGAAGCCATCCTTCCAGTTCTTTGCATCCCCCACTACTACTCAGCTCACTCTTCTCTTCAAGCCCTTTACAAACTCCTCTGCTTTCTCGAGCTCCCAAAAGGAGTTGGTCGCTCCTTCATGCTTTATTCTGAATGTGGCGGGGTATATCAAAAAGTTTTCCACTGTAAGGCTCCTCAGCTGTGCCATCAGCCCATTGAAGGTCTTCCTTTTTTTCAACAAGCGAGCTGAGTAGTCCTGCGAGAGGAATAATCTGTGGCCCTCATAGCACAAAGTATCCTGGGATCTGTAGGCTTTCAATAGCGCTTCTCGGTCCTGAAAATTATGGAAGCGCATAATCTGACGTGGGGGCTGATCTGCCGCAGGCCGTGGCATAACAGCCCGATGTGCACGCTCTAATTTAATCTTACCATGTTTCATTTTCAGCCCAGCAATTCGGGCAAGACTCTGCTGCAAAAATCCAGTGCATCCTTCCCCTCCAGTCCCTCAAGGAGCCCTCTAAGTCGTAAATTTAACCACTGATGGTAGTTCTCCTGGTAATCATAAGCCTCCTTAAACTCCTCCAACTCCCTCTGCAAAGCACAAACTTGCCCTGGGACTACCAACACTTCGTCCTCCAGTCTGGAGATTCTTTCTTCGGCCTCAGTCAGCCGAGTGCTCTGTTGCACCTGCTGCTCTAGGACCTCCTGCAATTTCCCATCCAACTTGTCTTCTAGCTTTATCAAGCGCGGCTCGAGGGCTGCAATTACCTGCCCTGTGAGTTCCTTCCCCAGAGCCGCTACCTCCGCCACTGAAAGTGAAACCAGGCCTGCATTTTCTCCTCCTGGGACCGCCATCCCCTTTTTTCCAGTTTTCCCAGTCGTCCGCTGATTTTTTTTTTTTGAAGGCATCGAGGTCAGATACTCGTCCATTGCTCCCTCCGCCGCCTGAGACCACCGTTTTATTCGCCCCGAGGTGAAAAACTCCATTTATTAATCTATATTAATTGGCTATTTCGTCGGAGCTAGTGGGAAACGCGACTTCTCTGTTAGCTGCTCATTAGTGCCCCCTTTCAGGCCCAGATTTTTTAATCATATCCACCTGCTCAAGGGCGATGCCTTCATGGTTGTTAATTATGAGCTCATGTCCTTGTACTTGTTGTAGGTTCCATGGAACAACATTGTTTTAGTTTTTATGTGGTTAAGGATGAGTTTATGTGAGCAAAACCAGGCTTCTACTTCTGTGAAACTTTTCTGTAGTTGAGACTGAAGGGAGGTGGGGTCAGTGTGGCTGGCAAGTGAAGATTACTGCATCATCTGCATACAGTAACATTCTGTCATGGCAGGAGGCAGGGAGATTGTTCAGGAATATACTGAATAACAAGGAACCCAGGATAGAACCTCGGGGTACTCCAGAGTGGATTGGTTAGGACGACGAGAGGAATTCACCAGTCCTGACCTGTTGGGTCCGGTTACTGAGGTAGCTTTGAAACCAGAGGGTAGTTTCATTTAAAAGACCAAGGAGGGATAATTGTTTGAGGAGAATGGAGTGATTGACAGTGTCAAATGCCTTAGTCAGGTCAATAATAGAGACGCCAACCAACTGGCCCTGATCAAGAGCATGATGGATATGTGTGGTGAATTCGAGGAGTGCTGTGCCCTTTGTGGAAGCCATGCTGCTGGGAACATTGCAGGCTGTATTTTACAAGGTACTCCGTGAGCTGATCAGCCACTATCCGTTCCAAGGCTTTGGATAGAGGGGGGAGGATGGATATGAGGCCTGTAGTTGTTCGTGAGGTCTTGTCACTGCTTTTATGGATTGGAGTCATCACTGCCAGTTTCCACTTTTGGGGGAACTGGGAGAGCATGAGGGAATAGTTGAGGATTTTGGTTAGTGGGAGCAGGACTTCGTCAATGGTGAGGGTGAGAAGTTTCATATCCAGTGAATTGCCACTGACCCTAGACTTTCCAAGCACTTTAATAATGTGTTTTTTAGCTAGGCTTTCCGGGATTGCTTTGAAATGGAAAGGAAGGTGTCCTGGTGGGAAACCTGAACTAACAGGAGCTGAGTTGACTGTGGTAGGATCAAAAAAGTGTGCAAATGTGTATAATTTTATTGTTGAAATGATTGCAGAAAGCTATTTGGGACTATTTGAAGAAAATATCAGTCTGGAACACAGGGTTGACCTTGAGATGCATTTTGACCTTCACAGGATTGTCAACAGGAACCTGCCTCGGGGAGAAAAGGTATTATTTTGGTGCACCTGTTGAGGCTAGATGCACTTCTCAGGCTGACCTCGGGGAAGAAACTGACAGTCTGATTACATTTTGTGAGAAATTGAAGATGCAACTTTGAACATCAGGATGCAGAGCTTAAACTGCCAGGTTAAAATATCTTGTATAAAGTGAAGAATGTTTTTGTATATATAGAGAGACAGATTTAAATTGAGTCTGAAATGTAAGACTTTGTTTGAATTGCCTGTTTGAAGAGCCAACCTGTACAGTTTTAATTTTTTTTTTTATTTTATCAATAAAACACTACTTGCAGATTTTAAAACTGCTTCTCATCTGCATTTCTGCCTCTGAAAAGAAAGCTACCATATTGTTACCATTATCCGTTTCTAAAGTAAGGTGTTCTCAGCTATGACAGAGAGGGGTGGGTTGTGTTTCCTTGAGCAAGGAGCACTGTGTCAACAGTGGCTCTGGAGGGATTCAGACCTTAATATATTCCGAGAGAGTGTCTGCGCTGAGTGGTGGCAGCTGCTGATTACCTTTGCAGGCGTCTGAAGGGTTTGAGGAAGCTGTCTGGTGGACTCTGTCTGGGATAGGCTGGTTTGCCATGGCCACCATAAAGAAACCCACCATTCTGCAACCAGGAGTGGCGGCCGTTATAGACCCCTTCAATAGTAAGTGTCAGCGGTAGTCAGGAACTGTTAACTTCATTGTATAATCTAAACTTCAGACAGAGCAAAACCAGTTACTGTTTATGAGCTTCAGTTGGCGTTGCAAAGATTGGAGGAAATGGCATGGCAGTGTTGTGGACTGTCCCAAAAAGTGTCCATGGCCCTACCCTAGGTGGTGTCCCAAATCCTCAGTACTTTGGGAAATCGGTTCCTATTTGATGTTTGACAGTATAGGGTGCAAAGTCTGTCTCCGTAATATACAAGTAATGTCAACCACTGGGTTCAGTCAGTTGGGTTACATACCCCTTCTAATATTTCAGCTCTCTGTGCATAATTTAAATCAAGTATATATATAATAAAGAGTAAATATTTATTGGAATGACTTTTACTATTTCTGTAATACCATCAGGTCAAGCCACATTTAGCGTCGGCTGACTTGGAGACGATAGTTATGGGGTTGAAATTAAGTTTTGTAGCCACTAGCCAGCAGGGCTAGTGACTAGGGGAAAATCCACTAGCCCCACAGACTTTTCCAGTGGCCCAGTTGGTGTACATACTGAAGGATTGCCTTCCCCAGTACAAGCCCACAGGGCTAGTTACATGAAAATCTTACTAGCCCGGTACAAAATCAGCCAGCATTTGGCTAGCGGGCCGGTGCCAGTTTCGACCCTTAATATTAGTTCATTCCTTTGTCTTTTCTAGATAGGATTCTTGCAACGCTGTTTACTTCGAGTTATCTGGAAATTTACGAACATACGAAGAAACCATCAGAAGATGGCCACTTGGTCTATCTAGTCTGCTCATATTGCAGGGTACGCAGCTTGAGCTACTGTCCCTGCCTTCCCTCCCCACACCTCCCATCCTCCTTACCCATGATCCTTACCTTCCCTCATGCCTTTCCCAGCCTATCTTGAAGCTGCCCACTGTCTTCAACAAGATCACCTCTTCCAGCAGCACATTCCAGGTGTCCACCACCCTTTCTGAAGAAGCGCTTCGAGACCTCCCTCCTAAACCTCCCACCCTCCAGCTTAAGACTGTGCCCCCTCATGTTATGGTTGCCACTCAGCTTTAAGAGACTCTCCTTATCCACCTTATTTATTGCTTTCAAGTACTTGAAAGTACTTGAAGGTCTCACTCATGGTCCCCGTCTTCCAGGGAGTGCATGTTCAGTGCCCTCAACCTCTCCTCGTATGCCTTACCCTGCTGACCCACTATCATCTTTGTAGCCCTCTTATGGACCTTCTCCAGCAGGTTAATGTCCTTTTTGAGGCATGGGCACCAGTACTGAACCCCATACTCTAGATGAGGCCTGACTAGGGACCTGTACAAGGGCAATATAACCTCCTCTGCCATCTGATCCCCCTAGATATGCATCCCAGCATCTTGTTTGCCCTTGCTGCTGCTTTCTCGCACTGCGTGGAGGGCTTCAGGTCATTAGTGATCATCACTCCCAAGTCCTTCTCCTCCTCTGATGCAGATATTCAGACTCCACCCAGGTAGTACTCTGTCCTGGGATTCTTGGCTTCAATATACATAATTGTGCATTTCTTGGCATTAAAGCCAAGCTGCCAGATCCTGGACCACTTCCCCAGCTTTTCTAGATCATCCTGTAGGTCCTGTATCCCTTCAGCAGTGTTCACTCTCCCTCAGAGCTTGGTATCATCCACGAATAGGCACATTCTGCCCTTAATGCCATCTCCAATGTCATTGATGAAGACACTGAACAACGCCGGCCCCAGAACCGAGCCCTGCGGGTTTGATGCATTGTCTGCAGCTGGTCCAGAATGCTGTGGCCCAGCTGGTCATAGGAACTTCTTGGAGGGATTACATCATGCTGGTGTTGTGTGGTCTTCATTGGTTGCCTGTTCGGTGGTGTATCTCCTTTGGGAACAGGGCCTGTGGGGTTGCCGACCCTCTTCTCTGGAACTCCCAGCCAGAGGTGGTGAGATCTGTTTGTACGGTAGGGGCCTTACCTGTTTGTTTGTAAAGGCCTACCTAGTAGTTTAATGACATTGTTTACTGTTTATTATATTTATTTTTACGTAACTCTTTTTGTGCTGTTCTTTACTGTTGTAAGGTGCCCAAAATCGCCAAAGTTGGAGACTGATGAAGGTGTATGAGGTAACAGGAGCATTCATGCAGGTGGTGCTTGCTTCAGCTATCCAAATATTATTATTTTGTTTTTTTTTGTAGTTGGATATGAATTTATCTCTGATAATGTGCCAGGCAGCCAAACGTCTTAAAAAAAACAAAAAAAAGTTCTGTCTATATATTGAGTTCCAGTGTTTGGGGCTGGGGATCTGTAATTTATTGAGCACTGTTAGTGGAAGGATAGAATGCAGGGATATGCAAGTGCTATAGGGTCAACATTGGCACCGCCCTCTGGCCAGTGCAGGTAGAATTTCTAGTGGGCTAGTAAACTTTTCCTTTAACTAGCCCTACTGGGTAGTACTGTAGTTATTCCAGTAAGTACACTGGGTGGCCTAGTTTTCAGCCCCTCAACTCTTGTGTGCGTTTCCTGGTCAGAAATTACAAAGATATGGGGGAGGAAAAATGGGTGGGTGGGGCTTGGAGGAAAAAAAGTGATACTAGACAGAACCTGGAACACAAAACTGCTTGGATGGGGGAGGACATTAATGGGGAACTCTCAGCACTCCTATATTAATGCTGAGGGACCTAGAGAGCTGAATTAAGCAAAATGGCTAAAGAAATTGTTATAATCGTGTGTTTGTTTGCAGTATTCAATCTCATCTGGTTGATCCTGTCACCCCTCTGCCTGCCATGCCGGCAAGCTGGAACTCCCAATGTCCCCACGTAGGTAGCCCCCCAAAGCAAACATCAGACTAAGCCACGGGAATGTCTTCGTGCCTGCACTTCAGTCGTAATAAATGTAAAGACACGTAGTTCAGCGCTTATTCCTCTGGTACCGATTGTGCTGAGTCCGTTCCCTTGCCCAAACAGCTTAAGAGAATATTCTTATTCAGTAAAAGACACCCCTCTGTGCACATGTTGATCTGTAACAAAGAAACTGGGTCAGTTGGTGGTGGATGTCAAGATGAACAACTCGGAGACTTGTAGGGGGGCAGCGGCAAAGGCCAACAGGATGCTGGGATGCTTCGCTAGGGGGATCACCTCCAGAAGGAGGGAAGTGATACTCCCTCTGTATAACTGCTTGGTGAGGCCGCACCTTGAGTACTGTGTGCAGTTTTGGAGGCCACACTTAAAGAGGGACATTAAACTCCTGGAGAGGGTCTAGAGGAGGGCAACCAAAATGATTTGGGGCTTGGGGGACAGGACCTATGGGGAGAGGCTCAAGAGCTAAATATGTACACATTGGAGGAGAGAAGGGACCGGGGGACATGATAGAGGTCTTGGGTACATGAAGGGGTAAATAGGGAGGAGCAGTCAGGGTGCTTGAAGGAAGGAGGAGGGGCAACTAGAGGCATGGGTGGAAGCTGGAGGGAAGATTCAGGGAGAAAGGAGGAGGTGCTACTTCACTGAGAGGGTGGTGGAGCCATGGAATGCACTGTCCAGGGGCTGGTGGAGGCAGAGATGGTGGAGGGGTTCAAGAGTGGGTGGGACAGGTACAGGGGAAGGATTCTGGAAGCAAAATCCAGTGCAGCGAGAATATCCGGAACTGGGAAGGAAGAAGCCCGAGAAGGCGAGGGGGGGCAGCAAGGTCAGCACCCAGGGTGGGGGCTGACCAAACAAGCAGACACGAAAGACCGTTATGCCTAGTCTGCTGGCATTTTAGTATGCTAGTTGACCCACCCTATCCTTCTGTGTTAGCTAAAATAGCAAACTCCTGGTCACTGTGGTTGCCTTTGTATTGTAACATGAAATTAAATGCGTGTTTCTCTCCACAGGTTTGTCACACGCTGGCAGTCAAGACTAAGCTTTTTTCTTAACTGCTACTGAAACCTGTACCACAATGTTCCTGTATAACCTCACGCTGCAGAGAGCGACGGGCATTTCCCATGCCATCCATGGCAACTTTACAGGTAAATTATGGTTTTCTCTATACATTGTTATTTATGGTCAAAGGGGACTCTAGGTCCATCAAGGCTGCCTCCCCTGTAAGCAGGAATGACATAAGCACGGTATGCAAACGCTTACCAGTTTATAGGGATTCCCTTCCCACTCTGCTACCCAGGGTACCTGAAGATTCCCTTCAGGAAGGAGACATTTCTCCAGGCTTACCGTTGATTCAGCAGGTGGCTGTTCCATAGGTTCACCCCCTCTGAAATCACACATCTGGACAGATTTCTTGAAAGATTTTTACATGTGGCCCAGCCAGTCATTCCTTTAGCCCCACTATGACCCTGGGATTTATCCAGGGCCACTGGAAAATTGTGGTGAAAGCATTTCTAAAAGAGCAGAGATTTTTTGCAAGAATTGTGGGAGTTGTACTCTATCGCCAGTGCCATACAGTATGCCTGTTGTTATTTTTTGAAGCACAGATTGGCCAGATTAAATTGTGAAATAGATATTTTGTTTTTTCTGTATGCGTATAATTTGAAGAAAGGTTTGTGTTGAAAGTAATATGTTGTATATCTTCTAAAATATAAAAACATAAACTTCATGCAGTGCTAATTAAACTTAACCAGGGTAAATTGGGGGGCATGGATTTGGGAATGATGTGCACTAACACAAGGGGTCTTGATAACAACAGAATGCTGGAACTTGTACACCAACTATTAAACCGTACGGGACTGCAATCTTTTGCCACACAACAAAGCACATACAAACTGCTGAGTGCAGAGTTCCTCAGTTTCTTAAGATTGAAGGTCATTCTACAACCACACAAGGGAGCCTTAACTAGAGTAGCGGAAACCCCATTCTAGTTAGTGGCCCTGGTGACCTCCTACCTGAATGGCAATGTCTAGGACCATCTTATTTAGTGTAATATACAAAGCTCTGAGGGCGACACCCTTGGTTAGCACAGATCAAGTGATGGTACGCTAGTCAAAAGACTTAAAGGGAAATGAACCCATAGTCCTGGAAGATTGCCACCCTGCCATCATTAAGGCTCTCGCAACCATACTGGAAGGTGTACTCATGGAAAACTAGAATGCGTTGTCCCCAACACCGGCCATTGTAGCTAAAATCACGGACCATGATCAAGGGCGGTGCTGGAGGGGTTGTGGATTTGCCCCAGCAGATGCGGCACATATCCTGTGGTCCTGCAAACTCCTTACACAATATTGGTGTGTGGTACTAGAGGAAATAAATACACTGTATGAATGCCCTAGACTGCTAACACCAGCATACGTACTAATGGCTGTGGTGCGGAAGGGAATTAAGGTGAATAAAACCACATATATGCAGACAGCCCTATTCATATTGAAGGTTAAAAAAGTCATCTCCAGGCTGTGGTACTCAAAAACACTCCCCACATTGGAAAAATGGAAACGGCTTACACGTGAAGTGTATATTGTGGAACAACTTTCAGCTAGGCTGCACACTAGGCTATCCCAATTTGAAATGAAATGGCGTAAATGGGTGCTGCGACAGTTGAACCAATGCCCGGAACTTGTCCCTTGAACCCCATGATAAAATATTTGAATGTTATGTAACGGGACATTTTCTATACCCGAACCTAGAATTCAGAACAACGAATTATGGGTAATATTTTAAGACACGGAGGTGGCCAACCCCTCTTCTTTCCCCTCAACATTAGTTTCCCTGTTTTGTCCCCCTACAACACTACTCTTCTCCTATACTCTCTCCCCTACTGTCCTAGACACTCCTCTATTTCTACTAACCATACTACATGCTAAAATGGATTGCATAAATTGCTCCACTGTTTTGTTGAGCTGTAAAGATACTAGAGCTCTCAATATAATGAAGATATTAGATCTCAAACTTTAAAGTAAAATTTCTTGTGGTATAATTTGTGGTGTACCCTAGATGTGCTAATTTTAAGAGATAAACTTGCTTTCATCCGCCATAGTCCGCCCTTCTTCCCTGCCCTCTGCGCCCCTAGGCAACTACCCCTCTGACACCTTTCTCCTCCTCTCTCATAACCATCCTTTAATCCTTTCTATCATCCCTCACCCTCTTCCTCTACTTTCCCTCCACTCTCCTCTTCCCTCTTCTCCCTGTTTCTACTCTCCCTAAGCCTATTGGCCACATAATGGCACTTATTGTATATTGTACATGCTTTTTAAATGTCAGTTTTTCTCACTTTTTTTGCACTTCTTGCTTTTCTTTTGACTGTCAAAACTGTACTGACTGTATAATGCTGAAGAATGTTTCTCCTAACCCTGAAGTTGATTGTATGTGATCCTCCTCTTCACTATGTTACATATCTCGTGCTGCGTCTCATGTATACTCATGTATTTCCACTTGTATCCTCCTGGGTCATGCTTGAAAATAGGAATTCTTATGCCTAGTGCACTCACCCAGTTACCAAAAGCAAATACTGTAAATAGACATACTCGCTGCCCCAGTAACTGTGGGTCAAGAAGGTGAATGGATTAGTAATAGTGGATAATAGCTATTCGGAACTACCATGATGTAAATGTATCATCTGATGACCTGCTGTATCTACTGATGGAATGAATGTAAATAATGCACAGTTTCCTAGTTGTTGTATAATAAAAATCAAATAAAAAAAAAAAAATGCTGGAACTTCATGTGATGGCCGTGGAAGGGAGCCTCGACCTGGTGACTGTCTCAGAGATGTGAGCAACTTAAAAACCACGAATGGGACGTGACCATTCTAGGGTACGCACTGTTCAGGAGGGACAAAGCAAAGGGGAGGGAGAGTGGCGCTGTATGTAAGCAGAGGTTAGAGGCAACTGAAATAGACCGCTTAGGGGAGTCGGGCAAACTAGAAATCCTGTGGGTGCTAGCAGTGACAGGGAATGGTAAATCAGGATAGGGGTGGTCTACAGACCACCAGATCGGGGGCGTACAAGGAATGGTGGGAGATGCTTAGGATTGCGGCCAATTTAGGGAAGGTGGTGGGTAGTAGGGTACTTTTTAACATGCGGGATGTGGACTGGAAAGTGCTAGTTACACAAGTACTGTGAATCCATGTGTGGTGGATGCATGCCAAGAGGCGTTTCTGGTTGAGCTGGTCCAGGGCAGGACAGGAGAAGGGACTGTGCTGGAACTGGTGTTTCTTACCCCAGGAGTCCTTTAGCATCAGTAACTTTTTGCACTTAGCTGGCTAGGTGCAATTTCCCCAGAGGTGTGCCTTTAAGAGATTTTTTAATGAGCATAGGGCTAGCCAATCAAAAGACAGGAGGGGGTGTGAACTGAGTAAAAGCTGTTAACTGTTTCAGAATTTTTTTTTAAGGATAAATGAGGGCAAATGCCCCGAAAAAGAATGAACAGGATTCAAAAAACATGCAAATGTCCAAAAGTGGAAATAGAAACAGCAACACGAGGTAAAAACTTGTCAGTAACAAATGCCAAATTTGGTAAAAGGTGACGTAAGAGCCCTTCTCCAACAGATGAACTGGGGAGGAAGGGTGGGAGCTTACTGATGCTAAAGGACCCCATGGAAGAAAGAAGATTACTGCGGTGAGTAATTTTTTCTTACTGACCGTGGGAAGATCAGTGATCACAGAACAGTGGTGCTGGTAGGGACCACCAATGGGGCAAACACGGTAAGGATATGGGACTTGCAGATTTCCGCAAGATGGAGGAACAGTTGACGGGGGAGCACAAGGAGTATAGAGCAGGTGGAGAGGGCAGAGGAAGAATGGGAAAAATGTATTTAAAAAAATATGTAAAAATAAAGCAATGATAAAAGCGCCAGAAAGCACATTTATTTTTACATGAATTGTATTGAGGAAGAGTAGGGATTGTATTTAAGCTCCGTGGAGTTGAGAGCTCAATCCCTTCCAGTTCCCTATACTGAGCACCACCTCGCCCTCACACGTTTTGGTATGTAGTAGTCTGGAGGGTATGCTTTATAGACCTATGGGGACTTTTTTTTTTTTTAATGATGACTTTTTATATTCTAGACACCAGATTTGAACAAATCAAGGTCACCGCTTACTGAAGAAGGACAAGCTTAATTAAGCAGTGGCCTTGATATGTTAATCCTCCTACACAGACTATAAGGTTTTTATGGTGCAAGTATAATGTGTATTATAAAAAGGGTCTGAGAAACGGAGCTTTCTGATTGGCTGCAAACATTCTAACAGCCTTATGTTAATCTTTTATTAACATACACGTAGAGCTTAACCATATACTGAACAAGGTTTAACACTGTTCAAAAACATTTTTTATTATAATAGCAATAAGGCACTCCCAGGGATCATGTTAATGGTCAGTTAATCACCCTCTAGGGGCATGTGGCACTCCGCTACACCTCGTGCCACAGTACACCCATGAAGGTGATTAACAGACCATTAACATAACCCTTGGTCGTGCCTTATTGCTTAATTATAAAAAGGGTCTGAGAAATGAAGCTTTGTGATTGGCTACAAACATTCTAAGAGCCTTATGTTAATCTTTTATTAACATACATGTAGAGCTTAACCATATACTGAACAAGGTTTAACACTGTTCAAAAACATTTTTTATTATAATAGCAATAAGGCACTCCCAGGGATCATGTTAATGGTCAGTTAATCACCCTCTAGGGGCATGTGGCACTCGGCTACACCTCGTGCCACAGTACACCCTAGAAGGTGATTAACAGACCATTAACATAACCCTTGGTCATGCCTTATTGCTTAAATAATATACATCCTGTATAAATTAGGCCCTTAAAACTCCATGGCAGTGATCAGCTTTGTTTTAAAATGACAAATTACGAAGATTATTCTTATTTACAGTAATTTAACCAATGCTGTAGCAATGAAGATGTGTCTTACACATTGCCTGTTTTTGCCTTTCCTGCCCTTCCGGCCAGCCACTTTCTTGGCCCATGCAACATTCTTTTAACCCCCGCCTGGGTCATCTCCCATTGCCATCGATTCCGTCCTTGCTGATCCCACATTCCTGATAGTCTCGGGGTAACCCTTCCGGGGGGGCCCTCCCAATGGGTATGCAGAGGAGGGCAAATAGTTCTGGTACCTTGATCGGGAAACGTGGGGGGCCTAGGAGGATCGCAGGGCGTTGCGAGAGGCTACGTGGTGAGAGGTGAACAAGCTGTCCAGCAGCCGGGCAGGTGATTTTTATGTGTTTCTCTGGCCCTCCCACCTCCCTCGTTCGTACAGCCGCAGCGACGTCCTGGGAGCGGGAATGTTCAGCAATGTGTGCGGTGCTCCACGCTGCCAGTAATGCCTCCGCAAGCCACCGCCAGGAGCCGCTAGGGAAGGCGTCCAGCACCTTCCCCCCACTGATGTACACTGGTCACTGATAAAAATGATATCAGGTTGACATACAGTTACCACAAAGCATACAGGGTTACCCAGTAACATTAGGACATGCAGACCAGTTAGAACAGGAGCAAAACAGGATTACAATACATTGAGGCAAGTATAGACTATTGTTACAGGTGCAGTAAACAGGTTTACTTTGTCATTCAGAGTGAACATGGCTATATCACAGGACACCCCTTAGTAGCCCTCTTTGTGGAGAAAGCGTTCCGACTGGGTGTCTTGGACCTTTCTCCCTGCCACACTATAGCCGTTTGGTTTCTGTCTTTCTTACTTGGACTTGCTCTTCAATCTAAATTCCTCCCCTTAAGCGCAGGTATTTGTGAATGGACATCTGTCTTCTCGTTTTGTCCTTCAGTGTGGGACCCAACAGGGGTGTCCTCTGCCTGCTCTCGTACTCATAGAACCGCTGGCGCAAGCTGTCCATCAGCATAACGCACTTGGAGGATACCACGGCCCAGATGGGGTGGAGCACTGCATTGCATTATATGCTGAGGACAAGATGCCCTTCCTCATGGCTCCAGAAACCGATCTTCTGGTTCTTTGGTCCCTTTTATCTACATTTGAAATGAAATGAGTCTTTGACTCAAAGGTATTAATCCTAATCAAAATAAATAAAATTTGGATCCCTCTTCGGCTACAACTAAAACGGGAAAAAGATAGAGAACCTATCCATCAATTTTAACCCCTCTCCCAAACTGATGTCCCAATTCCCCTTTCGTTGGGGTCTGTCCCACATGAGAGATCTTGGTATAAACCTTACCAGCCCCGCTTCACAGCTGTTTCAGGCAGGTTTCTCCCCGTTAACCTCCCAGCTACAGGTGGATCTTGACAGATGGTCGGTACTCCCATTATCCCTGGAGTGGTGGGTTGCCACTGTCAGAATGGTTGTTCTGCTACATTTCCTATATTTATTTCAATCTGTCAATACTGATAGAGAAAATGCGGGATAGATAGTAAAAAATGATTAGTAGGTTCATATGGCAATGCCAACCCCCACCCCGGTAAGATGCTCTACATTATGTCGGCCTTAATATCAGGGGGGATTAACCCTCCCAGATCTAGCCCTTTATTATGAAACAGCTCAGCTGCGACCCATTTTACATTGGCTACGAAATGACCCAACGCTACAGTGGGCTCAGCTTGAAAGGGCAGTGCTACCTGCTCACCCACCGGAACGGGCTACACTAGATTTCCACCAAACATAAGCTTGTCAGATTGCAGCCCTGCCTTTGTGTCCATTCCCTTAAGAATTTGGTGCAGATGGCTATTAAAGGCTGGGCGTAAGGAGCAAATGATTTGGTTTCTTCAGTTACACCTCAACACAAGAGATCATGCCAGCCAGAGAGGATGTGGGATACAAACATTGCTATTGCAGGGGTCTGCAGTTCCCTTTTCAGTTATTGGAGGGCTCTCAGAATAAGTCTTTCCAGACAATCTGGGAGTGTCTCAGTATCTCGCAACAGGAAATGGTTAGAGCTTTCCTCTTGGCCTGGATCTGCTGTGACCCCATGCTAGACTCTCAGAACCCCCTGGTACAACTCATGATCTCTGCATTGCAGTGGGACTCTCTTGCCCACTTGATTTCTGGACTGTACTCTGTTCTCATCCAACTTAATGTCTTTCCTCCTATCTTGGCCCTAGAAATCTGGAATGGTGAACTTGAGGTCCGTCTTACGCCAGAACAGTGGTAGAAGGCGTGCTGAAACACCCATAAAATCACCTTATCGGTGATGTGGTGAGAATACAGCTGGAAATGTCTTCTACATTTCTTCTTAACTCCAGTGCAGCAGGTTCACCACAGCTATAGCCATTGCTGGAGACAGTGTGGGACGGACCAAGCAGACCATTACCATATTTTTAGGCCTGCTCCTGTCTTTTCCCTTTTATATCCTCTGTTGCACAGGGTCTCCAAGAGATTTTTGTCCCGCAACTGTTAACAGAACATTTATATCTGTTTCATTTGTACCCGAAGGAACTCAAAAATGCAGCAGTTTACTTACTGGGTATCCTTTTACTTAACGTTAAAAAATGTGTCGCTAAACAATGGGTTACAGTAGGAATCCCCACAATTGAAGGCAGGAGTCTTCGGTAAACTTCATCTATACAATGGAATTATTAACCTGTAGGGTTCAGCAGGGGGAGAAAAGGCAGAATAGCTGGAATAGATGGGTTTTATACAAAATGGCCAGGGATCCTATGTTTATCCTTTAAACGAGACCTGTAATTTTGTTTACTGGGTTTCAGCAGAGTAGGAAACCTTGCACCTTATTGACACTTAACATGCTGGGGTGCCGTATACACGCTGCACTTTTACATCAGGTTCTGATTCATTTTTGTAATATCTGTTAGATAGCTAATATCGTTTATTGTAGTCCGGGAATAAAAATGTGGTGTTTTCCCTGTTGTAACTGTCTTCTTTTTTTTTTTTTTTTTTCCGTTATATATTATTGAAACTTGAATAAAATGTGCTTATTTAAAAAAAAAAAAAAAAAAAGTTTTTGAAAAATTCCTTTGAGGGGCTTGGCCATCAGTTGTGCTTTCACAGAGCTTCTGCTTTTGTTTTCCTTAGTAAAAGAGCTAGTTTGGTCCTTCAGTCCAGTTTTATTTTGATAATAGCTTAAAACAGTATCATTAAATTGCCTGATCAGGTGACTAACTTCTTGAACACTGTGGGAAGACCAAAAATTGCCCGGCAAGATACGAATGAGGGGAAGACTTAGTTACAGCAGCGGTCTAAATCAGGAGGGAAAAGGCACCTTAGAATGCTACGGGCAGTTAAAGATTTGGACAAAACAGTTTAAAACCCTGGCTGCTTGCTTGACAGCCATGGATGTGGTAGTGACTGAGGCTGAACATGCAACACATTCATCTAACAACTCGGCATCAGTGGCAGGCATATTGGCCGAAAATAAATTGCTTCGTCTGTGCTTTGAGGTTCTGTAAAACACCGCTGTGCATTGAAGCTCTGGAAAACACGCTTCACCGACATTTTGTAGTAGAAGACATTTGGGGAAAGATTAAACAAACCATCACAGAGGCCACAAAGGCATGTACAAGGACGGTGACCAAAAGAAACCGACACAAATGCCCCATTTGGTTCACGAGTCAAGTTAGGACAGCTGTTAGGATCAAGAGGGGAAGTATTCCGCAAACTTCAAAAGTAAGCCGGGTAATGATCTTTGGGAGGAATACATAGGAATACAGGAGGCAGTATAACGCAGTGGTCTAAGGCTCTGAGCTGCAAATTTGGTGACATCCAGCAGACCTGACCTGGGTTTGAATCCCACAGCTTGCACTTGCATACTGTGACACCCTGAGCAAGTCACTTAACCTCCTTGTGCTCCCAGGTCGCTCCTGTAAAAAAGCTTTCAGCTTAGTGTGCTATACCTGGTTAAACAACTAAATACATACTAAAGAATAAGGAGGCTAAGTCGGCAGTGAGACAAGCAAAGGCGGCTGCAGAACTTCAGATAGCTAAAGGTGTCAGGAAGGGGAACAAATAATTTTTCAGATATTTGCAAGAAAAGAGAAAGAAGGGTGAAGGGGTAATAAAAATCTGGGATGGGGATAGGATAGTGGAAGAGGACAGGCAGAAGGCCACTGTTCTGAACAAATAGTTCTGTTGGTGTTCAAAGAACACAGTGGCCCAATGTCTGACTGTGGCATTACAGCATACAGCAGGGGACTGAACAACAAGTATTACTGCAGGCAGGGTCAGAGGGGTGCTTGAGCGTTTAAAGATTGACACACCTCCTGGTCCGGATTGAGTACATCAGAGGATAATTAGTTACCGAGTGAGTTAGCAAACCCCTTAGCCCACCTGTTCAACTGTTCTCTCCAGACTGGAGTTGTACCTAATGACTGGAAAAGAACTGATGTGGTGCCTCGGCATAAGGGTGGTAGCAGGGAAGAGGCCAGTCAGCCTCATATCAGTGCTAGGAAAGCAAACGAGGCCCTGATTAAACAAGACCTAGCAGACTACTTGGATAAGCATGGCCTACAGGACGACAACACTGTTTCGTTACAGGCAGGTTGTGCCAGATAAACCCGATTACTTTCTTTGATTGGGTATCTAGGGAAGTGGATAGTGGCCGGCCAGTGAATCTCCTCTATTTTGACTTCAGCAAAGTCTCTGATTCAGTATCACACAAATGCTTGCTGAAGAAGCTAGAGGATCTGGGCATAGCAAGCCTCATTGTTAAGTGGGTGGGACTCTGGTTGGTCGGAAGGAGGCAAAGGGTGGTGGTCAGTGGGGAGATGTCAGAGGAGGGAGAAGTGACGAGTGGAGTCCAACAGGGCTCAGTCTTATGCTCAGTCCTGTTTTAATGTGTTCATCAGTGACATAGGAGTAGGTATGTACGTCAAGATTGCACTGTTCACGGACAACACTAAAGTAGGGGGAATGGTGGACAGTGAAGAAGCAGTGAGAATCGTACAAAATTATTTGGAAATGTTAAAACAGTGGTCTAGTATCACTATCTGGCAGCTGAAATTTATTGCTAAGATATGTAAAGTGATGCACATTGGCAGGAATAACCCTAGAACAACCTATTGGCTAATCGGGGTTAAACTCAGTGGCTCAAAATAGGAAAGGGATCTAGGAGTTATCAGTGACACCCTTAAACAAACCTGCCAATGCAACATAGCATATAGTAGGGCCAACAAAATGCTGGGATGCATAGGGAGAGGATTTGACAGTAGGCACAAGGAGGTGATACTTCCACTGTAGAGATCTATGGTGAGACCCCATTTGGAATACTGTGTACAGTTTTGGAGACAATACCTTAAGGATGGGGACAGGATAGAGACCATTCAGAGGAGGGCAACTAAAATACAGGGGCTTCAGGTGCTGCCGTATGAGGGGTGGCTGGAGGCGTTAAACATGTACACACTTGAATCTAGGAGAGGAAGGGGGGATATGATAGAAACCTTTAAGTACGTGAGGGGTTTAAATTCAGTTTCCTATGCTGAACTATTCTTCAAGGCTCCCAACTCAGACACGAGAGGGCATGGATGGAAACTGAGGGTGGGAGTTTCAGGAGGGATCTTAGGAAGCACTATTTCTCAGAAAGGATAGTGCAGCCATGGAACAAACTACCTGAGGAGGTGGTGGGAGCCAGGACCGTATCAGCATTCAAAAGGGGTTGGGATAAGGTGAACGCTAGAGTCAAATACACAAGGGGAATATACCAGCTAGGACATAGGATCTTGGGATCTCAAGGGCAGACTTGATGGACCTTTGGTCTTCTTCTGCCGTCGTCTTTCTGTGTTTCTATGCTACAGCTGACAGTACTAGACTTTAGGGTGTTCCAGAGACTCTAGTGGGATCTGGTCTGACCACCTTTATCCTGGATTTGTTGCACCATCAATTAAACTTGAACTTAAACTAACAGATATTTAGAACATATAGTTTGACTCTGCATCAGAAGCTGTAGACCTCCAACCCCACACCATTATGGTAGTTGCTGGCCGCCCCCATATCAGAGACAGTATCCTGGCAGCAGCAAAGATTGGGGGGGGTACCTTCTGGCTGCATACGGGGGGGAACAAATTCCATTTTTTCCGTATCTCAGCTTTGTGACCAGACAGCAGTGCAGGAGCTTTGATGCTGTTCATGCAGGCTTGAGAGCTCTGGTCTAAATCATTCTCTGCAATTGCTTGTTTGTCTGCACTTCAGCCGAGCTGGTAAGACATGTGTTCAATCCCACAGGAAGCTGGTAAGCCCTTGGATGCCATCAAGAAAGACTTTGTTCACCAACCTGATAACCCTGATTCAGCTGAAGGGGAAGACCGACTGACTCTTATCTAAATCTTGAGTTATTAAATTGACAGCTGTGTTTAAATTTAATGTGTTGGTTTACTGGCTAAAAGTGAATACCTTTGCTTGATGGAGTGTGTGTGTGTGTCGTATTAGAGGGTGCTCGACTGCTTTTAAATCTGTCTTAAAGACTTCTGGCATTTGTTTGAAATGTGACATTCGGCTGCCTATTCTTAATTGTTTTAGAACTGTTTTATAGTTTTACATATGCTTTTTTGGAGATTTTATGTACAACACTGTGACCTTGATTTTGGAATAGCGTTTAACAAATAGATTGCTTTGCTTGCTTTGTGTGTGCGTGCATGTGCCCGGGATTCTTGAGGCTTTTTGGTTTGAAGTACTGATGTCTGTAGTGTGTTGCCTTTCTTCAGTTTCTGCTGCTGCAGACATTATATAAATTTGGTGATTTCCTTCCCCTCCCTATAATGGCCTAGCGATTCGGCAGGAACATAAGCCTCCAGAATGGCTGTTTGCTTGTGGAGGGTGAAGGATACAGCGCTGTATGTGCCATGGTGACTCCTTTAGACGCATAACTTCCTTGGTCCAGGGATTTCTGGTACTGCAGTGGCCCGTTACCCTATGATCCTCTGTAGAGGACAAAATCGGCCATAAAAGTTGCAGGTACTGCTTCTGGTTGTTAAGAAGATGCTGCTGTAGGTAGATTAACTCCAAAATCATTGACTTTAGTGGATGGAGAATCACCTCTTGATCATTTTGATTCCACATTTGTGGATCTCGCTGCAAAATCGCTGCAGATATGGGCTGTATTAAAACTGTACAAAGTGGAACCGGAGAGCGACCTAAAGAGGGGAAGCTGGCTCTCTCTAAAGAAGCAAATCTAGCACCTTGGATTTGGAATCCAACAAGCCGACAAATGCGGCTCTGCTCAAAGCTATTCAAGCCATGGATAAAAGGTTGGAAGAATTTACCTCAAAGTATCAGTTGATGGACACAATAACCTAGAAAATATACCTAGAGCTTCTCACATCCAAACAGTTGGGCTCCTAGAAAGAGTATTTGTTTTCAGCCTGGTTGCTGGAGATTTTGGAGACGGAGCTGCATCTCGCTATCCTGTGGGTCTAGCGTTCTTTATTTTGAGGCTGGTGTCAGTTTACAGTTTAATAAAATGCATACAAATATATGTGAATGCAGGAATATAAACGTTTGACTTGCCATCATCATCAAGCTGTTAGATAGCTATCTGCTGTTTTCATTACAGGCTTAAGGCAACTAAACCTGATGTACAGGTGCACAATGTAGTAATTCCTTATTCTGAAAAAAGTCTTTGCCCACGGTGACACAATACTCTAAAGGTCTTATTTAGTGGATAACAATTTTTTGTTTTCCCCCATGTGAAATAACATGATACAAGGGCACGTTTGTTTAGTTTGTTGATTACCGGGTAAGGTGCATCAGACAAACATTTGCCTGTTTTCAGGCACGACCCGGGAGAGTACAGACCAATGCCATTTACAGTACATGCCAAGATAATAACATTGGTATGCATTTGAATCCCGTACCGTAAAAATGAAATGGTTTCTGACCTTGCCATGATACTTTGTCACTGGGAAAGGACTAGGCAATTGTGGCTTTTAGTGCAGGGTATAGTCTCCATCTGTCTCCTCCCCTGATGGTAAGAACGGTGTGATGATTAAAAAAAAAAAAAAAGTGTGATCTGCTCTCTGTGTGGTGAACAGTGGTCAGTTTCAGAGGTGGAGTGGTTCAAACGTGAGTGGTCAGTCTGTTGGTCTGGGAGTACTTTCAGCTGGCCCATTGTGCTGGGATAATACGAACATACGAATTTGCCAGCAGATAAAGGCCTTATGGTCTATCGCATCTGCTTGAGTGTGCAGCTGACAACCCTTATACTGCAGCTGTCCCTTTCTCTTACCCTGTCCCATCCCCTTTTGAAGCAGCCCACCGTTCTACAGGATACCATTTCCGCAGGCAACGTGCTCCACCCAGACACCACTCTCTTGCTCTCTCACTCAAAAAGTCTTTATTTCGCTCCTGAACATTCCCCCCCCCCATCTGAGATCATGGCCTTGAGTGTCCCTACCTCCCCCTTAACTTGAATAGTCCCTCCATGCTTGTCTTGTTTATTCCCTTCATGTACTTGACGGTTTCAGTCATATCCCTCTGTCTCTCCTCCAGTGAATACATGTTCAACTCCCTCAGCCTGCTCATGTAGGGTATGTCCCCTAGTCCCTGGATAATCTTTGTTGCACTGCACCCCTTCCAGTAACTTAATGTCTCTCTTCAGTGTGGGCGCCAGTACTGCATGCAGTACTCCAGGTGTGGCCTAACCAGTGACCTATACAATGACAGGATCACCTCCCCTCCCTTCTCCTTGAAGATATACCCCTGGCAATACAACCCAGCATTTTGTTGGCCTTTGCAGCTGCCTTCCTGCATTGTGCTGAGTTGTTCATTGAGCCTGTTATAATCACCCCCCAGGTCCTTCTCCTCCTCCTGTCAGGCTAGCTGAACTCCTCCCCAAAGCTGGTAGCTCCTTCTTGTTTTTTTTGCCCCGAAATATACCACCTTGCACTTTTTGGCATTGAACCCCAACCGCCAGGTGTCCGACCAAGTCTCCAATTCTGACAGATCATCTTGCAACCCATGCCACCCTCCTAGGTCATCCACTACTGCTCCCATCTTGGTGTCATCTGCAAACAAACTGATCTTGCTCTCGATGCCCATTGAGATGTCTGATATGAACAACCCAAACAACACCGATCCCAGCACTGAGCCCTGCGCTTGTCACAGCCCTCGGAGATGAGAGCTCCCGTCCCACCACCACCCTCTGCTGCCTTCCCTGTAACCAGTTTACTACCCATCCCACCATTTTCACCCCTGTACCTGCCAGCTTACTACCTAGCCTTCCATGTGGCGCACTGTCGAATGCCTTACTGAAGTCAAGAAACAAGACATCCACTGCATGGCCCTTGTCCAACTGTCTAGTTACCCAGTCATAGTAATCCACCAGGTTGGTCTAACAAGATCTGCCCATGACAAACCCATGCTGGCTAACGTCCTGCAGCCCATTGGTCTCCAGAAGGAACACCAGCCTCTCCTTCAGGATTGTCTCCATCAGGTTTCCCACGATGGATGTGAGGCTTACTGGCCTGTAGTTTCCCGGTTCATCTTTGGGATCGCTCTTATGTAGGGATACCATGTGAGCCATCCTCCAGTCCTGAAGTACACTTCCTGAGACCAGGGAGGCATTGAACAGGTCTACCAAGGGCCCTGCCAGGATTTCTGCCAGCTCTCTCAGTACCCTAGGGTGAATGCCATTCAGCCCTGGTGCCTTGTCCACCCTCAGTGCCCTCAGGCCCTCCAGTACCCTGTCCTCTGCAATTCCCCCATCTTGTCACCTCCTCCCCACCCCGAGCCTGACCTACCGCCCCTCCTTTCTCCTTAGTAAACACTGAGCAGAAGTATTCATTAAGCACTTCTGCCTGCTCTGTCCTTGTTTCCACCCACCCATCACTCTTAATCCTTACTATTTTGTCCCTACAACTCCTTTTCTTCCTGATGTACCAGAAGACTTCCTTCTCCCCCTTCTTGATGCCTTGTGACAGCCTAAGCTCCTTAGACGCCTTGGCTGCCCTTACTGCCTTCACCTCCTTTGATTCCTTCAGGTAATCCTCTCTGTCCTCCCCTCTCCTTTTTTTTTTTTTTTTTTTTTGAAGAAAGGTGTCTCTCTTATTTCTTACTTTATCCATGACCCCCGTGCTCAACCAGCTGGATTTCTTGGCCCTAGCTGTCTTACTCTGGACTCTGATGCAGGTTTTGGTTGCCTCCTCAATCCCCAGTTTTATGACTTCCTACCTTTGGTTAGTGTCCATATTATTTTGGATTCTAGCTAGATACCCTTTAACTACCTCCCCCATCCTCCCGAAGTTGGCTTTCCTGAAGTCCAACACTCTTGTACCTTTTTCTACTCCTTCCTTACAGATTTTCAACATGAACCACACTGAGTGGTGGTTGCTTCCTGCCAGCGGTTCTTCAACCCCCAGCTCCCTCACAAACTCCCCATTTGCCAGCATGAGGTCTATAGTGTTCCCTAACCTGGTTGGCTTGCTAAACATTTTGCATTAGGAAGCTATCCTGAAACGTGTCCAGAAGTATCTGCTCCCTTCTATTTGTGGTGGCTGGGATACTCCAGTCCACTCCTGATAGATTGAAGTCCCCCACAATCACCATGCTACCCTTTCCGCAGGCCTTTCTGATCTGTCCTGCTAGTTCCTTGTCTGACTCCTCTGTCTAAGATGGTGACCTGTACGCTACTCCCATCCTGAGAGTCCTATTCTTGGAATCCTGGATTTGCATCCATAATGACACTGTGCTACCCTCCTCACGAACACACCAGTCCTTCTCTTATAGACAGTGCCACGCCCCCCCCTTCCCATTTACCCTATCTCTGCGCGATATCTTATACCCTGGTACCGCCAGGTCCCAGTTCTGGTAATGGGTGGCCCATGTTTCGGTGATGGCTGCCATGTCCACCTCCCCTTCTGCCATGAGAGCCTGTAGCTCTGCTGTTTTGTTCCCTAGGCTCCTAGTGTTCAAGGTGACCCCCCCACCGTTCTCCCTTTTTTTCCATTGCTTCTAGCATGGGGGTAAGTTCATTGGCTTCCCTTCCTGTGGAATCGGCATGCCTCCTGCCCACTTGCCACCCCCATCTCCTAGTTTAAATACCCTTCTTTTGCTATGTAATCCCCCATCCTCTGCTTCAATACCTTCTTGCCCTCCTCACTTAGGTGAAGTCTATCCTTACCGTAGAGATCACTGTTCTCCCAGGTCCCTCCCCACTCACCCACCAGCCCATAACCTTTGGATTGGCACCAGGTTCTTAGCCATTTGTTAAATTCCTCTATCCTCAGTTTCCTTGCAGTGCCCGCCCTGGGCACTGGAAGTACTTCTGAGAAAGCTGCTGATCTTCCTGCCTCCTCACATATTGGTCCTAGCTCCTCAAACCTCCCGGAACTACTTCTGTTGTCTCTCTTGCTAGGTCATTTGTCCCCACATGCAGAACTATATGTGGTTTCACCCTACCCCTCCTAGCAAACTTTAGAACAGACTGACTCACCCTTTCCGCTGTCATTCCTGGCATGGCCTCCACCCATATGCGACTGTGCCTCTCTCCCTTGCTTCCCCATCTGACTCCTCTTAGTATTGAGTGTCCCAGCACCAGGATTCCACACTCTATTCCATGAGCCACATTCCCTGGTCTCCCTTCATCCCAACCCCTACCTCTGGACTCCCCCCTCATCCCCCAGCACAGCTGTTCCCCCATCTGCCCCTGCTGAATCTTCCCCAGTTGTTCTCTTGCCTGTTCCATGTGCCTCTGGACTGTTTTTAGGTCATCCTCCTATTGCTCCCTCTATCGCATCACCCAGTACTGTGAATCGATTTTTCGATGCCCCCTCACTACCACATACTTCCTCCTTCCTATTACCAGCCTCCCTTGCTACTGCTTCTGTGTCTGTTATCTCCCCGCTTTACCCATCCTCCATTCTTCCCCCTTTCTGCTCTCTTTTAACCGTTGACCTGTGTCCCCCTGTCTTGGTTCCCTATCTGCCACCCTTTTCCCGCTCCTTCCCTCATTGGTTCTGTTTGTCCTTCCTCCTCAGTTCCCCATCTAATTGCTCCACCTTTTGGATTGTTATCCACTGCAGCCCCGTTCCTTCCTTAGCTTCTCCTGTAGACCTCTAATCTCATTTTTAAGCTACATTATTTGCCTGCACACCAGACAACCCCCACTCTCCACGAAATTCTAAGAAGGACTGGTACTCTGCAGTTGTTACAGCCTACCACCCTATCCATCTTTATTCGCCCACCAGCATCCCCCCACACTTACAGAAGGAAGCCCATCACACCCCCCATGCATCCTCCCTTCCTCAATTTCTAGTTTTGTTCATATTCCACCAGTACAATGAATATTGTAGCTAAAAAGATGTATATACTATCTGTTTAAGCTATGCTGTAATTAAAAGGTTAATATTTTTTTAAATCCAAGATTCATTCAATTTTCTTATTTCTGTCCTTTTCTTTTTCTCACAAAAATTATGCCCAGCCAAAAACAGTTATGCAATGTAATATTTACAGACTATAATTTAGATCCCTAAAAAATAGTCCGTTATAGCTTTAAATCATTTTTTGAATTTACAGGGACCACCTATAGGTGGTACCTGATTGCTCCACCCCTTTTCGCTGAGCATTTAATATGTAATATTATATATAATGGCCCAGCTGAAAGTGGCTCTCGACCAGTTGACATTCAGGATTCTTAGTAGCCATTTCATAATATGAATTATACTAACATACTAAAAACCAGCAGAATAAGCCTGATGGTCTTTCGTGTCTACTCAGTAACCAGCCCCTATCGGGCGCTCACCCCCCCCCTTGTCCCCGTGTTGGTCAGTCTTGGCTTCAGTACTCCCATGCATCTGTCCCACCCCCTCTTGAAGCCCTCCACAGTGCCTTGCTCGACTAGACTCCCAGGCAATGCATTCCATGGCTCCACCACCCTCTCTGTGAAGTAATGCCTTCTACGTTCACCCCTATGGGTTCCTCCTTCCAGTTTCCATTCATGCCCTCTGGTTGTGCTCCTTTGCTTTAGCCTGAACATTTCTTTGGCTCTACCCCTGTTAATCCTTTTCACATATTTGAATACCTCAGTCATGTCCCCTCTGTCTCTCCTCTCCTCCAGTGAATACAGCCCCAGGGCTTCCAGCCTGTCCTCATAGGTCCTATCACCCATGCCCCGGATCATCCTGGTTGCCCTCCTCTGGACCCTCTCCAACAGTACTGTGTCTTTCTTAAGGTGCGGCTTCCAGAACTGCGTGCAATACTCAAGATGCGGCCTAACCAAGGCATTGTACAGAGGTAGGATCACCTCACTCCTCCTGGACATTATTCCCCGGGCTATGCAGCCCGGTATCTTGTTTGCCTTTGCCGCTGTTCTTCTGCAGTTCTCACTGTTGTTGTTTATTTTGGTGTCTACCACCACCCGGAGGTCCCTTTCACTCAAAGTGGCTTGCAGTGGGACCCCTCCCAAGGTATAAACATGCCCTGGGTTTCTGACCCCAGATGCAACACCCTACACTTCTCCAGATTAAACCTCAGCCCCTTCCCCCCGACCAACCCTCCAGGGTATCCAGATCCCTCTGAACTGCCACCCTTGCATCCTCCCCGTCGGCCAATGCTCCCAGTTTAGAGTCATCTGCGAAGAGGCTCATCCTACTCCTAACTCCTGTCCCTATATCGGAGACATAGGCGTTGAACAGGAGTGGCCCCAGAACCGAACCCTGGGGCACCCCACTGACGACCTTCCTAGGGAAGGAGACAATCCCTCTAACCACCACCCTCTGTGCTCTGTCTGTAAGCCAGTTTTCCACCCATCTAAGCAACTGTCTTCCACCCCATCCCACCCCCAAACTTTGTCAGTAACCCAAAGTGGGGTACTGAGTCAAATGCCTTACTAAAATCCAGATAGAAGACGTCCACTGGTCTCTGTCTGTCCAGGGTCCCTGTCACCCAGTCGTACAAATTTATGAGGTTGGTCTGGCACAGTCTCCCCGGGACGAAACCATACTGTTTGTCATCCATGTGCCCCAGCCTATCCAGTTGCCTCCCAAGCATCCCTTTGATGAAGCCTTCCGTTTAGTTAGCCTACCACTGACGTTAGGCTGACAGGCCTGTAATTTTCCATCTCTTCCCTAGACCCCCCTTTGTGGATGGGCACCACGTGAGCCACCCTCCAATCCTGGGACACCCTTCCTGTCTGGAGAAAAACGTTGAACAGCACAGCTAGTGGAGCCGCTAGTTCGTACGCCAGTTCCTGCAGTACCCTTGGATGCAGCCCATCCGGTCCTGGTGCCTTGTCAGTTTTCAGCGCCCGTAGTGCCTCCCTCACGCTGCCCTCTGTGATTTCCCCCTCCCTAACTCTCTCCTCAATAAGGTCCCCGTCCTCTTCTGGGCCTGGCCCACTTGGTACCCCTGCCTCTTTTGATCCTCTTATCTTCCTCTGCCCTATCCCTCAGCTGCCCCCTGTTTTCTGGTTGAATGAAGCCCATGTTTCTCCCTAAAACCCGAGGCAAAATACTTGTTCAGTACCTCTGCCTGCTCCCCCGCCTCCTCAGCCCATCCTTCCCCAGTCCTAATCCTGAAGATCTGTGCTCTCCCCTTCCTCTTTTCCCCTATGTATCTATAAAAACCCTTTCTCCACCCCCCACGTATATCCTTAGCCAGGTTGTGCTCCATCCTCGCCTTCGCTTCCCTCACCACCCTTGTGACCCTTCTAGCTGATAACTCGTACTCCCCTCTCTCCTTTTCCCCCCTGGAGTGCTTAAAACGTGCGTAGGCAGCTTTCTTATCTCTTACTGCCTCTTGCACCTCCCTGGTCCACCAGCATGGCTTGCTGGCCCTGCCATTTTTACGCCTTACCTTGCACACAAGCTAGTAGCTTCCTGTACCCCTTTTTTAATGGCCTCCCACAGGCTACCCACATCCATGTCTGGCCTGATCTGGCTCAAGCTCCCCCTCAGTATCCTGCCCATGCCCACGAAATCTGCCCCCGTGAAATCCATTACCACTCTGTTTGAGTGGTTGTCCCCTCACCCCCGGCACAGCATAAACCAGACCGTGTCATGGTCTCCTCCTGCCAGCAAGCTACACACCTCCAGACCCTTTATCCGGTCGGTATCTGCAAGGACAACATCCAGTGTCCCCCCAGTAGGTTCCCCACCTGTTGGACCAGAAAGCCATCCTGAAACACATCCATCAGCTTCTGCTCCTGACCACGCTGATGTCATGGTATCCCAGTCTCCCCCGGCATATTTAGGTCCCCCATGACCACCACCCTACCCTTTCCCCGGTCACAGTGCCCCTTGATGTTCTCGACCAGTTTTCCCTCCAGTTCCTCATCCATTGCGGGTGGACTGTATACCACACCTACTTTTAATCTTTTTCTCCCCTGATTGTAGGGTTACCCAAATCGCTTCCATTCCCCCCTCTGCCTCCTCCACTCCTCTCACCAATATTCCATCCTTGACTATCAGTGCTATACCCCCTCCTCTACCCACTTCTCTATCCCTCCTGAATATTTTGTAGCCCTCCAAATTTAGGTCCCAGTCATTTTTCTGGGTGGTCCATGTTTCTGTAATCGCTGCCACATCTGCTGATCTCTCTGCCAGCATCGCCTGTAGCTCGGGCATTTTGTTGCCCATACTCCTGGCGTTGACCAGGACTGTCCTCTACCCCACCTCCTTCCCCTGCACAACTGACTCGGCCCTGCACACTCCTTATTTGACCTCTCCTGCACAGCTCTTGCATTGTGTCCATCGGAGTCCCCTGCCCTTATTTGCCGCCGTAGACCAGGGACCTCGGTCAGTCCTCCTGTCTCCAGTCCCGCACTAGTCCCTCCCCCCTTTACAAGTTTAAACCCCACTTCTCGTTAATGAATTTGGCGAGTTTCAGCTTTAAGATCTCCTTCCCCTCTAGGTTAAGATGTAGCCTATCCCCAGCATATAACCCCTTATCATCCCATGTGTCCCCCCAATCCCCCACCAGTCCAGACCCTTCCTTCCTGCACCACTGGTTCACACCTCTTAGTTTGTGCTTGGCCTCCCTGGATGTCCTAGGCACTGGCAGGATTTCCGAGAAAGAAATTGAACTCTCAGTAGAATGGCAGACCCTGGCTAGCTCCCGGAACCTCACCTGGATTTTCAGATCGCTGTTCCCTTCCAAATCGTTTGTGCCTAGGTGTACTAGGAAATCAGGGGATCCCCCGCATTCCAAAGCTAAGGAATATAGCTGGAATGTGGCCTTGTGAACGGATAGTCCCGGAATACATTTAGCCCTGACCTATCTGCTTGTACCTTCCCCTACTCCCTTCCACTGGATGCCCCTGGTCATGGAGTCCCCCCCCCCACTGGCCCTTTTGACCCCTTCTAGGCTCTTTCTTCTATCATGCCCCTCAGCTTACTCCTCCCACCCCATTAGTCCGGGGTTCACTAGTCTGTCGTGACCTACGGTGCTCTTCCTTCTGCATCAGGTTCCCAGTTTACTCTCCCCTACCACCTCCTGGCTGGCACAGTTCGCCCCGGACTCCCTTGAGAGTCACTGGTGCCAGTGGATTTTTCAGGCACTAGCCCCTTCTGGATAGTCGCTGCAAAACTGAATTTCAGCACATTGTGATGCATACTGTCCGAAAAGCCTTCAAGCCTAATTTTTAACTACCATGGAAATGAGAAATGTCTGATTTTTAACCCAAAATTGTAGCCGGTGATCTACCAAGGGGCGTGGGGGGTGAGATTTTTTTTTTTTATATTAGTCGAATTTTATTACATTTGACAGTGTACAGCAATAAAAAATAGTAGAACCATTACAAAAAATGGCAGCAGAGAGGCATACAGACATATGTTCTGAAAAAATTGAGTCAGTAGTACATGCAGCAGGTTCAAGACGAAGCATTAGTCCAATAGCAGTCAGTCAAAATTAAGTACCTATTCCCAGAGACTACCCAGGAATGTTCATCTGGCCTCAGCCGGTCTCCTGACTAAGCCCGCAACTGCAGGATCAGTAGCGGCTCTAACCAGTATTGGTTACCGGGGCACAGCTAGGGACCAACAGACAGCAGCCAGGGCACTGATACGCTGTTACTGTGGGGAAGCTATGCACCCTATGGGGCACTAACCAGGGCACAGCATTTGTTTACCAGGGCACGTACTCTGGTGTACCCTGTTGTAGAGCTGCCACTGTATGGGACAAACTGAGGGTCTACTGCTAGCATACAATACACCCATCGTTTGTGCCTGTATCCAGCTATTGTCTAAGAGAACGTAAACAGTTCTAAATCATAAAGTCCCCTGACCTGATGCCACTCCAATAGAGGTGTTGGGGGGGGGGGGTGGTTAGATATGTGTTGAGATTCTTAATTCTGATTCTAGTTCACCATTGAGCCTGTCCCAAAGAGGCTGAACCCTACTGCATTCCCAGAATATTTGATGTCAGTAGCCTTGATCCACTTCACAACTGCTACATATATATCGCTAAGACTCAATAACTGCACTCTAGATCTAGAGGGTGATTCTGACCAGTCATCTCACTTGTTTGACCTATGCCTGAGGTAAGCAACAAGGTACAACAGGGTGTGTGATTATGGGCCAGTAATCTTGCGCCTCTCAAGGGTGGTGTTAGATGCAAGGTGCTTGCGCCGAGTGCGTTTAAACACCCCAGAGAGAGTTGTGATTATTGACCATCATCACACACCCTGGAGCGCTTTATTGCACTTATAACATTGGTAAAATAAGGAAAGAGACATAATATTGCTTACAGAAATGGATACATTTATTGTTGCAACCGTTTTTGGACATAAAGTAGTCCCTTTTTTGTATCTGTAAATTAGCTAACTCCTATTTCAGAAGTGTCACAATGGTATTGCATCTCGTATGCTGATTTACACAGCAAGGCATTGTGGGTAAAGTGTAAAGCTCGCTTAAATGTTCCTTACTGAGAGTAGCAGTCTCCATTTTGGTAGTGGTTGCAGCAGTAAAACAACTCGTATGCTGACATTTTCTTACTGAGAGATGTGGTCTCTTACTTCTGTAGTGAATACAGAAATATAATAGCCTGTATGGTGATTTACGTAGTGAGGCATTATGGATACACTAAACAGCTGATTTTATGGTTTTCCTACTCAGTACAGCAGTTCTGTACACTGGTTACAGCAGTGTAGTGATATTTTATTGGGTTTCTAAGGTACAGAGGCTGGCAGCTTGTGCAGTCATGTAATTATGGGCACATGGTTACACGGCTGTACTGGTGGTTTTGCTAATCACAGCACTTGATTTTTCTCACACCTTATAAACACTCTTATTCTGTACAAAGCGTCTCTTGCACAGGTGCTGTGGAAAGAGGCATGTTATGGACGTTATTCAAATTCATTAAATATTATTGATCTTAATCCATAATATGTTTGTACTTTATACTTATCCTGATGGCACTCTTACATTTGTACACATTATCTTGTTTACACCCTCTGGAATGCATACCATGTGTGCAACCTTAACAGTGCCCTGATGTATAAAAACATATATTATACAATGGCTCTTCCCCTGCTCCTCTTCCACCCCCCACCCATTCTCTTATCTCATGCTACCTCTTTTGCAGCTTCTTCCCCTCCTTCCCCCTACATTTCTCTCTCTTATCTCTCTCCCACCCATATTACTGTCTCTCTCTTGGGTTTTCGACAAGGCCTGCTAGGCTGCCCTCCCTCCCCCTGGCTAAACAGCACCTCTTCTCCCTCTACTATTAATTTATCTTCAAACAACATGAAGTCTTGCTGTATTCTGACTATATGCAGTTAGCCCCAGCACTTGAACTGCTCCGGAGAGGAAAGAGTTAACTCTATGCAGAAGCATAGAACGTTGAGCTCAAGCTCAGTTTTCAAACCTCTGTTTCTGGTACTCTGCAGTGTAACCGTCTGATTTCTTATTCCGCCTAACTGTGAAGTTGCTCCGGAGATCCCTCCTGCGCTTCGGTTCGGTTTTAGTTTGAATCGTTGTTTTTTTTTTTTTCTTTTTTTAACAACCGCAGTCCTCATCCTGTCTATATTCTTACCTCTGTCTCGGTAACAGTAAGTGGTAGTAGTAGGTAGTGTGATTTTTGTGTTAATTTGACTAGAAATTGTTTTTGTTTTCGATTCTTTTCCGGTCGGTCCGGTTTAGAACCGAAATCGTTGTAATTTGTATTTATTTTGTGGTTTCCGGCACTTATCGGTTCCAAAAAAAAAAAAAATCTGGTATGTGGGATTTTTTTTTTTTTTAACCGACCCGTGACATGGTTGGAACCGATATGTTTTTCAGTTGCCTGGCTTAACGCTATATAGGGTGACTTTAAATATTAGGCATGTCTGAGAAACCCAAAAAAGAAAACCGGTCCCACTGGGTTTCAGTACTGCACTGAGTGTGAGGAGGCCTTTAAGGCCGATCCTCACCTCGTCTGTGTATATTGTCTGGGGTTTGACCACCTCAAAGATGACTGCCAGATTTGCAAGAACTTCACCAAAGCCACTCTTGAAAACTGTTTGAGTAGGCTGAGGGAGAGGGAGGCCGAGAAGTCCGCTGACCCAGATGGCCAGCCCGGTTTGGTTGCGACCGAACCTGAGGTTCCCCCTGAGCTGGGCGATACCTCTTCGGGCAAGAGGAGAGCCGACTCTGTGGAGTCAGTTCCTACTAAGAGAAGAAGGAAATCAGCCGGTTTGGATTCAAAAGCCCATGTTCCGACCACTGAGGAGATAGTGAAAGTGATTTCTATTGCGCAGTCGCTTTGCCCGGTTCTGACCGAATCGACATCGGTTGAAACGCGATTGGTTCGGTCGGAAGTTGGTTTCTCAGAAATTGACCCAGAGGCATATTATGAGGGCGATTGGGAGGAGGAAGATGACGATGAAGGAGAGTTTGCAGGCCTAGATGAGCTAATAGAGCCAGACATCTCCCCAGACAGGCCTTCCAGTGTTTCCCCTCCCAAGCTTTCTGAGTCCCCCTCCCACTTCTTGTTTTACAAGAAGGTGGCTGAGACTCTTCAGCTTCCTATGGAAGAAGCTGATCAGGAGGAACCCGATTATATGGAAATGATGAATGTTCCAGAGTCAAAGAGTGTGTCTATCCCTTTGCATAAATCCCTGGGGTAACAAACACAGAAAATAATGCAATTTCCTACTTCCATTCCTCCTGTGAATAAAAAAATAAAAAAATGGACAGGAGGTATGCCTTATCGGGTCCTGGTACGGAATTCCTTACAGGACATTGCAGCGATGTTGGGGTAGTGCAAGCTGCAGCCTGTGACAAGGCTAATATTCCCCTGGCATCTCACCCCCAGATAAGGATTCCAGGAATGTGGATGCCATGGCCAAGAAACGGTACTTGTAATCCTCTTTGGGACTCAGGCAATCAAATTACATGGCATATACAGCCAGGTACCAGAAATCGATGTGGGATACGGTTCTGGAGTTGGCTAGGAATGCCCCTCCCCAGCTAGCCAAGGAGCTGGAGCAGGTGGCTGTAAATGGTGTAGAGGCATCCAAAGTTCAGTTTCATGCTGCTGTGGACTCGAATGATGTCTATTCTAGAGTCATGGCTACATCTGTCTCCATGAGGAGGTTGGCTTGGCTTAGATGTACCAGTCTTTCACAGGATACCCAGACTGAGGCCATGGATTTTCCTGTAACTGGTAATTCTCTGTTTGCTCACCAAACAGAGAACTACATGGAAGAAGATGGACGAATATAGGACCACCTACAGGAGTGCTGCAGCTAAAGAAAAGCAGACCGCTCCTCAGAGGCAGCAATTTAGGGGCAGGCCTTTTCATAGGCCTTTCTACCAAGCTCAGGCCTCCTCTTCTTTCCAACAGAGGGGGTTCTTTAGGGGAAGAGGCAGGCGTGGGATGACTAGGACCCCATCATCCACGCAGTCTAAACCCCCTGCAAAGCAGACACCCTGAGGTGTCAGTCAGGGTTGCCTCCTCATTTTCAGCAAGGGGCAGGTTGGCTCACTACTCCCAGGCTTGGGAGTCTGGTATTACTTCAGACAAATGGGTCCTGGAAGTAGTGAGCCAGGGACTTGTTCTCAGTTTCAAAAGGTTCCCAAAAATGAGAGCAAGGTCCTTCAGTCCTCCCTCTCCCTTGGAGACAAAGGCCTTAGAGGCAGAAGTCTCCTCTCTTCTGCAGGCAGTAGAGAAGGTACCTCTTTGTCACAGGGGAAAAGGACTGTATTCCAGATACTTCCTTACCCCAAAAAAGACAGGGGTGTGGCGACCTATCCAAGATTTAAGGTACCTGAACAAACATCTGACAAAACCAAAATTCAAGATGGTGACCCTGGGAGTAAGTCTTCCCTCTCTGAGACCAGGAGACTGGCTAGCTTCTCTGGATCTCAAGGATGTCTACTTCCACATACCTATCAGACATTCCCACAGAAAGTACCTCATGTACGAGTTGCCCTCAGGCCATTACCAATTCAGAGCTATGCCTTTCGGCCTAACATCTGCTCCAAGGATGTTCACCAAGTGTCTTGCAGTAGTGGTGGCATTCCTCAGGAGACTGGGTACCCTTCTGTTCCCATACCTGGACGAATGGCTCCTAGTGGGCCAGTCCTCAGACCAAGTCAAGTCAGCCTTAGAGGTCACTCAAAGACTTTTAGAATCCTTGGGCTTCATTCTGAACCTAGAAAAGTCTGTTCTGGAACCAGCCCAGCTTCTCACCTTTATAGGGGTGGAAATAGACACTATTCAGGCAAAGGCGTTTCTCCCTCTCTCAAGGGTTCAGTCCCTGGTCACTCTGGTTTCCTCTTCGTCCTCTAGTTTCTTGTCCAGCCAGACACTTTCTACAGTTGCTGGGCCACATGGCAGTATCCACAGCTGTGGTCCAGGGAGCAAAGTTTCAGATGAGAGATATTCAGTTTAATCTCAGATCTTATTGGTCTCAGAAAAAAGACCCTCTCTCCAAATTGGTTCCAGTGTCTCAAACTCTAGGCCAGGCCCTTCAGTGGTGGCTGGAGGACGACAGTCTTAGACAAGGTGTCCCATTTATTAGTCCGGCTCCTTCAGTGATTCTCACCACAGATGCCTCTCTACTGTGTTGAGGGGGCTCACCTAGATCAGCTCACAGCTCAAGGAACCTGGTCACACCAGGAGTCCCTTCTACACATTAACCTTCTCGAATTGAGAGTTATCTTTCTAGCACTTCAGACATTCTCAACTGTGGTTCAAGGGAAAGTGATGCAGATCAGGACAGACAATACCACAACCATGTGGTACATCAACAAGCAGGAAGGCACTTGGTCCTCGGCCTTGTGCACAGAGGCCATGAAGATATGGTCTCTGGTTTATTCCCTTCAGGCTTCCCTGATGGCTGTGCATCTCCCACGGAAGGACATCATTTTAGCAGATGCTCAGCAGGATTTCTCAGGGTCATCATGAATGGACCCTGAATCCTTTTAATTCTTCAGGTCATTTTCAAGAGGTGGGGCACTCCAGAGATAGATCTCTTTGCAGCCCTGGACAATCACCAGCTTCCTCTCTTTTGTTGCAGACCGCCTCTTCTGGGCCCTGTCCATCAGGATGCTCTCTCGTTGAATTGGACAAGCAGGTTTCTGTATGCATTCCCTCCTTTTCCTCTGATATTCAGGGTCCTGATCAAGATCAGGTCTCAGCCTTGCATGGTGATTCTAGTGGCTCCAGACTGGGCCAGACAGCCTTGGTACCCTCTTCTCTTGTCACTGTCAGTAACAGTGCCTCTGTGTCTTCCCATACAGTTCAGTCTTCTTACCTCCTCTCAAGGGAGGATCCTTTACCCCAATATTCAGACTCTCAGGCCCAAGGCCTGGCTCTTCAAGAGCTAGAATATGCAAATCTAAACCTTTCTCAGTCAGTCTTGGACATTCTAAAGATTAGCAGGAAACCTGCTACCAGAAAGACTTACAAGTCCAAATGGGGAAGATTTGGGTTTTGGTGTTCCCAGAAACCTGTCCAGCCAGAGTTGGCTGATATTGCTACTGTACTGGACTATCTAGTGCATCTTAATAGCTTAAGCATCCGGCCTACTACTCTCAAGGTACATTTGGCAGCTGTGTCTGCCTTCCTTTCTGCTGGTAAGGGCTCTTCCCTAGTTTCTCATCCAGTTTTCAAGAAATTTTTCAAGGGTTTAGTACATGTTAACCCTCTCTTTAGGGAGCCTACCCCTTCTTGGGATCTGAATATCTGTATAGCACAGCTTATGCAACCTGCTTTTGAACCTTTATCCTCAGCTGAGCTGAAATACTTGACTTGGAAAACTGTATTCCTGGTAGTCATTACCTCTGCCAGGAGAATTGGTGAATTACAGGCTTTATCAGTGGAATCTAATTTCATTTCATTTCACAGGGATAAGGTGGTCCTTCACACCAACAGAAAGTTTCTCCCTAAGGTGGTGTCAGACTTTCATTTGAATCGGTCTGTCATTGCCTGTATTTTTCACTGATCATTCTTCCTCTGGAGAGAGATTACACAGTCTTGATGTAAAGAGGGCTCTTAGTTACTATGTGGAGCATACTAAGGCCCGTAGGAATGACTGTTCTCAGTTTTTCTCACTTATGGAGAATTGGGAAAGGGTAAACCTGCTACCAAGAGAACAATTGAATTCAAAACTTGAAAGAGCCTCCTTCAGGCCTGAGGGCTCATTTTACCAGAGGTACAGCTGCTTTGGTCGCAGCAGCTAGAGATGTACCTTTGTTGGACATCTGTAAAGCAGCCACCTGGAAATCTCTTCACACATTTACCAAACATTACTCTTTGGACATTCAGTCTCGAAGTGATGCTAGGTTTGGGACGGTTGTGCTGCAGAGCCTGTTCCCAAAAGAGGTTCTGTGACTCTCTCCTCCAAGGGGTTACTGCTTGGTAGTCTGCATATAGTCAGAATACAGCAAGACTTCATGTTGTTTGAAGAAAAAATTACTTACCATAGTAATATTGTTTCTTCTAATGAAGTCTTGCTGTATTCTGACCTCCCTCTCTGTCTCCCCTCCTGGAACCTAGTAGTTTTGGCATGTGGTCTGGCAGGCACAGTGCTGCACCCCAGAGGTGTACTTGGCATGCCCTTATCTTTTTAAGGGGTTTTCGTTTTTTTTATTATGAATGTTGGTTGTTTCACTACCTGCTTATATTCTTTATGGGGTTCTCATACTAACATACTAAAATGCCAGCAGAATAGGCCTAACGGTCTTTCGAGTCTGCTCGATTGGTCAGCCCCCACCCTGGGTGCTGACCTTGCTGCCCTCCCTCGCCTTCTCTGGCTTCTCCCTTCCCAGTTCCGGATATTCTTGCTGCATTGGATTTTGCTTCCAGAACCCTTCCCCTGTACCTGTCCCAGCCCCTCTTGAACCCCTCCACCAGCCCCCTAGGCAGTGCATTCCATGGCTCCACCACCCTCTCAGTGAAGTAGCACCTCCTCCTTTCTCCCCTGAATCTTCCCCCCTCCAGCTTCCACCCATGCCCTCTAGTGGCCCCCTCCTCCTTCCTTCAGCACCCTGACTGTTCCTCCCCTATTTACCCTCTTCATGTACTTGAAGACCTCTATCATGTCCCCCCGGTCCCTTCTCTCTTCCAATGTGTACATATTTAGCTCTTCGAGCCTCTCCTCATAGGTCCTGTCCCCCAAGCCCCAAATCATTTTGGTTGCCCTCCTCTGGACTCTCTCCAGGAGTTTAATGTCCCTCTAAGTGTGGCCTCCAAAACTGCACGCAGTACTCAAGGTGTGGCCTCACCAAGCAGTTATACAGAGGGAGTATCACTTCCCTCCTTCTGGAGGTGATCCCCCTAGCGATGCATCCCAGCATCCTGTTGGCCTTGGCTGCTGCCCTCCTACAAGTCTCCGAGTTGTTCATCTTGACATCCACCACCACCCCCAGGTCCCTCTCAGCCATCGAGACTTGTAGCATTCCCCCCCCCAGGGTGTACACTTGGCCCGGTTTTCTGCCCCAGGTGGAGTACCTTGCATTTCCCTGCATTAAACCTCAGCTTCCACTTTCTAGACCACCTTTCCAGAGCCTCCAGGTCCCCTGTAGGGCCACCTCCCTCCTCCCCATCCACCACCTCCCCAGTTTTGAGTCATCTGCAAGAGACTCATCTCACTCCTGATTCCTGTCCTTATGTCAGAGGCGTGGCGTTGAACAGGAGGGGCCCAGGACTGATCCTGTGGGACCCCACTAATGACCCTCTTTGGGGATGAGACTATCCTGCCAACTCGACCCTCTGGGTCCAGTCCTGGAGCCAGTTGTCTATCCATCTGATCATCTGGTTCCCACCCCCATTTCTCCCAGCTTATCCAACAGGCCACGTGAGGAACAGAGTCAAATGCCTTGCTGAAGTCTAGAAGAGGATGTCCACTGGTCTACCCAGGTCCAAGGCACTCATCACCCAGTCATAGAACTCCACCAGGTTTGTCTGACATGATTTCCCGAGATGAATCCATGCTGTCTGTCGTCCAGGCACCCTGACTTTTCCAGGTCCCCCTAGCCTCTCCTTGACAATGCCCTCCATCAGCTTGCCCACCACCGATGTCAGGCTGACAGGCCTGTAGTTCCCTGCCACCTCCTTGATACCCCTTGTGGATAGGCACTATATCGCCACCTTCCAGTCCTGGGGCACCCACCTGTCCTCAGAGGATGGTGAAAAGCTCCGCCAGGGTTTCAGCCAGGACATCCATAAGTTCCTTCAGCACTCTGGGATGTAATTTATCCGGCCCGGTGCTTTCTCCATTTAAGGGAGCTGAGGGCTTCCCTCACTCTCTCTGCTGTGATTTCCACTTCCAGTACTTCTCCTGCTTAGCCCTCCCCCTCCTGCCAGTGATGCCTCCCCCTCTCCCCAGACCCGCTGATTGGTAGGGGTCCCCCCCTCCTCAGTATCTCTGTCTCTTCCCATGTATGATGCAGCACCCCTATTTTCCTTGGTGAAAACTGAGGTGAAGCACTCATTTAGTACCTTAGCCTGCTCCCCCGGGTCTTGTGCCCATCTCTTCCCCCTGATTTAATCCTGCTAATCTGCCCCTTCGCCCTTCGTTTTTCCCCAATGTATCTAAAGAACCCCTTGTTCCCTCTCCTAATTTCCCTGGACAGGTTCTGCTCCTTCCTTGCCTTAGCCGCCCTCACCACCCTAGTGGCCCTTCTAGCCATCAGCTCGTACTCCCCTTGATCCCTTTCACTCCTTGAGCACTTGAATTGCCTGTAGGCTGCCTTCTTTCTCCCCACCACCTCCTGGACCTCTCTGGTCCACCAGCAGGGTTTCCGGGCCCTACCGCATTTTCGTCTTACTCTTGCACAGGTGCTGGTAGCATCTTGCACCCCTCTCCTGATGATTTCCCACCTACTATCAGAGTCCATGTCTGACCCAATCACATTCTCGACTTAAGTCTTTTGATCCTAAAAATCTGTTATTGCCATTTGGCACAACATTTTAAAAACAATTTCTACCTATTGAGTTAGTTTAGTGCTCGTAAGAATCTGACGGTTACACTGCAGAGTACCAGAGACAGAGGTTTGGAAACTGAACTCGAGCTCAACGTTCTATGCTTTCTGCATAGAGTTAACTCTTTCCTCTCTGGAGCAGTTCAAGTGCTGGGGCTAACTGCATGTACTCAATACAGCAAGACTCCATTAGGAGAAACAACATTGCTATGGTGAGTAATTTTTTCTTCCTCCCCTCACTTTGCCAGCACTCCCCTTTTCTCTGCAATCGTCCCATTTCCTCCACCCCTCCCTCATCTCTCTATCCCCATTACCTCCTTTGCAACTCCGCTTCGCCTCCTGTGCAACTCATCTTCTCCCTCTTGTTTCTCCCATCCCCCACCTTACACCCCATTACTTTCTCTCCTAGATTTTGACAAGGCCTCCCAGGCTGCCCTCTCTTCTAGCCCACTGTACTGTATCTTGAGTAACATTCAGTGCTATTTTGATTGCTTTCGATGTATTCGGTTTTGTAAAGTATATTCTTGATGTCCGCTGTTTACTTATCCATTGTTTACCTTGTTTTGTATTTGTACTGCTGAAGTGGAACCTTTTGTAAATGAGTTGTATTGCTCAAAGGTGTTTTAATCCAAAACTCAATAAATAAATAAATCAGATAAAATGGCAAGAAAGAATCCTGGGCTGTGATTGGTCATTGCAGGACTGGACCCGTGATGTTATCCTAGTACATCATCACGGGTCTAGTCCCAGCACACAGGTAACCGCATGAACCTATTTAAATCACTACACACCGCCCACAATGAGTGATCCCCGTTCTGTAGGCAGCCCGCTTCCCCCACTCACAACCCGCCTTCCTTACTCCCTGCTCCTTCAGTATCAAACTAAAAACCTCCCAAACAGAAAAAAGTTTACAGTCCTGTACTGTACCATTTCATATTGGTGGAGCTGTTTCCTGAGCGGCTTTAGTAAGTGCCGTTCAAACTCCGCCTTCACATCAGTGCTCTTCTGCTCACAGTGCACATAGCCTTGCGCAGTAAGCGCAAGACCTGAGCTTCACACTAAACATTTTTTTCCCAGAAACTCTGGCTTCCGTACACAAATTAAAACATTTACTGAAGCCCTCAGATCGGTCTGCTACCCCCCCCAGTCTAACCGCCCCGCTCACAGCATTCTCTGCTGACAACCCTGCATATACACACTAATGGCAAGTGTGAGAGCACGCCTGAGTGTGTCTTACCTGACCGCCATTGCCACTCGCTGTTCTCCAACTCCACTGAATTCTGCCAGAAGTGGAACTTCTACAGTGATCAGACACAGTTGCAGTTGGTGGTCTGCAACACCTGCCACTTAAACAGTGACACGAGGGGTGGGAGGCAGCTGGACCAAGTCACATTCCACCAGGCGCCACTATGAATGGCGCGGGACCGACAGATGGGGAAAGACTTAAACACACACACACAAAAACCCTGAAAGCTGAAAAAAAAAATAAAAAATCACTGGCCGTAACAGTACACCTGACCAAAGCAATGACACACACAAAAAAAATAAACCCAAACAAAATGACACAAAGATTGATGTGCAGACTCGGGACTGCAGTCACAGATAAAACAGGACAGAGCCACCTACTGGCAAGAAATCTGAGCTATTTTTTTTTTTTTTTTAAACAGTAAACCTCCTCATTTAAAAAAAAAAAAAACAGCAAACAAACTATTTTAAACATATTTTTTTATCTTTTTTTAATTTCTTTTGATTTGTGAGCCATTGTATAGTAGCAGTAATGCACTCCAGGGTGTGTGTTGTGCTGGGATGACGTCACACCTGTGGCATTGGATGCACTCTGCCTGCGGCCTCGTGCCCAACCACCCCAGTTGTGATGTTATCGCAGCACAACACACACCCTGTCGTGCATTATTGCTTAATTTTGACAGGAATTATGTGTGCATTATCTATTAAGTGTGTGCTGTTGCAGGTTTTCACGTCAATAAAGAATGTGGCATTCAGAATGGGAACCATAGATTTAAAAGCGGTTTGTTATTTCAGACTCTTTTGCCTTTTTGTGTTCTTTTTAAAGGAACTAAACAGCAAGAAATTGTTGTTTCTCGGGGAAAGATCCTGGAGCTGCTGCGGCCGGATCCAAACACTGGCAAGGTGCACACGCTGCTGACAGTCGAAGTGTTTGGGATTATTCGTTCTCTTATGGCCTTCCGGCTGTCGGGAGGAACCAAAGATTACATCGTTGTAGGAAGTGATTCTGGAAGAATTGTTATCCTGGAATATCAGCCTTCCAAGAACATTTTCGAGAAGATCCACCAGGAGACTTTTGGCAAGAGTGGATGTCGTCGGATTGTGCCCGGCCAGTTCCTGGCAGTCGACCCAAAAGGCCGTGCTGTCATGATTGGTAAGTTATTTTGTAGCACTGTCTTCTAATTCCAACACCCCCCCGCCCTCCGAGCACCAGGCCTCCATGGTTCATCATGATTTTAAATCAGATTATTGAAACTCTCTGAATTCAGTAAATTTTGGTTTTTTGACATTTCCATTATAAAGATTCAGATGTTGATTACTATTTGCTCTGAAGAGGATGACTCTGCATGAAAACAAGTCCCTCCTCATTTGGTTTTTTTTTTTTTTAAATCTGGACTTAAAGGTACCACAGCATTATTGCACTGGAGGTGAGGAGTTCCCTTTTAAAAAAGCCTGGTAAAGTCCAGCTGAGATGTAGTCTCAACATGGGACTTGCACGTCAGGATATGAGGCGGGACTTGTATTTGGGGACTTGAAGGCGTAACTTGTTTCGTGGAATTGGTAGCATGGCTTGTGTCTGGAGACTAGACTTATTTTGAGATTGGAGGTGGGACTTGTATCTCGGGATTGGAGGCAGGGACGTGCATCTTCTGGATTGGTTGTTGGAACTTTATCTTGGGGATTGGAGGCGGGACTTGTATGCGGTGTATTTGTGACAGGCCCTAATATGTGAGTATTAGAGGTGAGGCTTGTAGTGGAGGATTGGAGGTGGGACTTGCATTGTGGGGATTAATTGGAGGTGGGACTTGCATCGTGGGGTTTGATTGGAGGTGGAATTGCACCATGGGGATTGATTGGAAGCGGGACTTGCATTGTGGGGCTTGATTGGAGGAGGGACTTGTGTTTGGGCACTGGAGCTGGAATTTGTAAATTGGCTAGATAGTGGGACTTGAATCCATTTAGAAATGCGGACTGGAGGCAGTACTGGTATTTGAAGAATAGAGACATGAACTTGTGTTTGGGGGTATTGGTGGCAGACACTTATTTTGTGGGGTTGGAAGTGTGACTTGTGTTTTTATTTATTTAGTTTTTGTTTACTGGGTAGGTGTACTAGCCATAACAATGACTATTTTCATCATGACCCAGGCATTAGAGATGGGATTTGTATTGGGGGATTGGAGGCAGGACTTGTATTGGGGGATTGAAAGGGACTTGTATGTGGGGATTTGTGACAGGCACATAATATGACAGAGGCAAGGTTTATAGTGGAGGAATGGAGGCAGCACTTGTATTTTGGTGAATGGAAGTGGGGACTGTACAAGGATGTATTGGTGGCAGGTACTTGTATTTGGGGATTAAAGTTGGGGCTTGTAACTGGGAAGTGAGGCAGGATTTATATCGGGCATCGCAAGAGAGTGGTGTTTAGGGCATTGGAGACTGGGGACCTCTGTCTTGGGGATTGGAGAAGGGGACCTGTGATGTACCTTGGGGATCGCAGTTCAGAGTCACAATTGGCATGTATAGCAGAACTCTGTTGCACTACATTCCTCCGTCTCCTCACTCCCTCCAGTGAAATCACAAGCCATTCCAGTCTTCCTTATTTGGGTATTGGTGGTGGGACTAGCATATGGGAATTTAAGGCTGGACTTATATTGGGGGCATTGGAATATGAGTGGAATCTGGAAATGGAACTTGGGTGGGTTTCAGGTGGAGTACTTGTACTTGCAGATTGGAAGGAAGGACTTGTATGAGGGGTTCTTGGTGGCAGGGATTTGGATCTTGGGATCGGTGATGGGACTTGGACCTTGGGGTTCGGAGGTGGGACTTGGATCTGGGGTATTGAAGGTGAGTGGAATTAGGGGTATTGAAAGTGGGGACTTGTATTTGGGAACTGACACCAGCATTTGTATTTGGAAATGAGGCGCTGGACTTGGGTCTGGGGTATTGAAGGTGGGTGGAATTAGAGATCTTGGAGGTAGGGAATTGTGTTTGGGGATTGGAGCTGGAGGTTGGATTGGGGGGATTGGAGGTGGGATTTTTATTAGGGGTATTGAAGATGGTTGATATTGTGTGATTGAAAATGGAATTTGCATCATCGGGATTGGAGGTGGGGACAAAAATGTGGGGATTTAATAAAACCTTTTTCAGATATGTGAGGGAGAAGAGAAGGGAAAGGCAGGGGATTACTAGGCTGTGGGGGGAGGTAAAAATAAAATTGGAAAGGTACTGTGAAAAAGCAGAGTTATTAAATAAGTACTTTAGCTCAGTATTCACAGAGGAGGTGGACGGTAGGGGACTTGAGCTAAAGTTGAATGGGAAGGAGGGCAAATGGGTGGATCTGAGCCTGTTCACTGTGTATAGGGTTAGGGCAGAGCTAGATAGATTGAGGGTGGACAGGACAATGGGGCCTGACGGGTTACACCCCAGGGTGATCAGGAAATTGATGGAGGAGTTGGCCGCACCATTGTTGAGGCTCTTCAACTTGTCCCTGGATACAGGGAGAGTGCTGGAGGACTGGAAGAGGGCAGACATAGTTTCTTTACACAAGGGAAGTAGTAAGGAGGTAAAGGGGAACTACCGACCTGTCAGCCTCACGTCAGTTGTGGGGAAGGTAATGGAGGCATTAATCAAGAAGCGGGTGGTGGATTACCTGGAGGAGAGTGGCTTGCAGGATAGCAGACAGCAGGGCTTCACGAAGGGGAAGTCTTGCCAGACGAACCTAATTCAGTTCTTTGATTGGGTGACTCAAGTGATTGACCGGGGGAGGGGGCGCGGTGGACGTGGCCTATCTGGACTTAAGTAAGGCCTTTGACACTGTCCCTCATAGCAGGCTGGTGAGCAAGATATAAAGCCTAGGGTTGGGTGGGAAAATAATTTGGGTGGAGGTCTGGATGTCAGGAAGCACTTGGAGGGTGGTGCTAAACAGGTTGCACTCTGGGATAGCGAGGGTGAAGAGTGGAGTGCCACAGGGGTCAGTTTTTGGTCCGCTTTTCCAACATCTACATCAGTGATATTGCTGAGGGAATGAGGGGAAGGGTGTGCCTGTTTGCTGGTGATACGAAAATATGCAATAGGGTGGACACCCAAGGGGGGGTGGAGTACATGAGGAAGGACTTAGACACTTGAAAAATGGTCTGGGATGTGGAAGCTGAAATTTAATGCCAAGAAGTGCGCGGTGATGCACTTGGGGAGTAGGAACAGAAGAGCAGGGTACACCCTAGGTGGGGAGGAAATTAAAGTAACACAACAGGGAAGGGATCTGGGGATCATAGTCTCCTGGAACCTTAAGGTAGGAATCCGGTGTTGCAGGGCAGTGGGAAAGGCCATTGGAATGTTAGCATGCATTAGGCAGGGGTATTACTAACAGAAAGAGGGAGGTAATAATGCCCCTTTACAAAGCCATGGTGAGGCCGTACCTGGAGTATGGGGTTCAGTTCTGGAGGCCACATCTCCGCAAGGATATAGATGCTCGTTGGAGAGGGTTTAGAGAAGGGCAACCAAGATATTACAGGGAAAGTCATATGAGCAGAGGTGTGAGGAGCTGGATCTGTACACGCTGGAGACGAGGGAAAGGGGAGACATGATTGAAACTTTTAAATATCTAAAGGGGCTCAATAAAGTGGGAAAAGAGGGTTTACTTAAGAGGAAGGAGGGGGTCGAAGCTAGGGGCACAGCCTCAGACTACAAGGAAAAAGATACAGGGGCAGTGTGAGAGGGCATTTCTTCACGGAGAGGGTGGTGGAACCCTGGAACAGACTACCAGACAGAGCGGTGGGGGCTAAATTGGTAGAAGAATTCAAGGGCATGGGACAAGCATAGGCCGAGTATTGGGGGGAGGGCAGGGGCTGGCAGGGAGGGGAGGTTTGGGGGGGGAGGGCAGACTAGATGGGCTGGTATGGTCCTTTTCTGCCGTCAAGCTTCTGTGATTTTATGATCTTCACGTGGCATGGGCAGTAGCCATCTGTTGGCCTATCACACCATGTTCTGCCAGGTGGGGAGCTCCATACCCCTTCCTGCAGGTGTTGCTGTGACTCTGGATCCTGCTGCCAACTCTTCCTGGCTGAGCTGGTAGGTGTTCCTACCTGGATTTGAACTGCTGATCTTTTGCTTGGTAAGCAAACACACATTCAGTGTGCCAGCCAGCTGCAGTGAATTATATGTCCGCTTCTGTGATGCAGAGGTTTAGTCACAACCTATATAAAAGCTGAAGTTGTCCTGACAGGAAAATATCCTGTCACCTTTATTAACAGACCCATAGTTTTTGCTCTGTTCTAACTGCATGATGTTCATTAAGGCTGGTCTCACCGTGTTAATGTTTTGTGTTTTTCTCGTGTTCCCAGGTGCCATTGAGAAGCAGAAGCTGGTATACATCCTGAATAGAGATGCTGCAGCCCGTCTGACCATCTCCTCCCCGCTAGAAGCACACAAGGCCAACACTCTGGTGTACCACGTTGTTGGAGTGGACGTTGGCTTTGAGAACCCCATGTTTGCCTGTCTGGAGATGGACTACGAGGAAGCAGACAGTCTAGTGTCACATCTATGTGCATTTTGTCTGAGGGTTATCGGAGGCAGTCAGGCAGAAATGGAGATTATAAAATGGTTGAGGGAGAAGTAGTAATTTCGTGTATCATGCATTTGATACTATCAGATCACAAATACCCAAGTCCCTGGCGGGCCTATTTCGAAACCAGACATCCAGCTATGGTCTATGCTTGGCGGACAGTGCCCCTGTCCACATCCCCAGACATAACTCCTCCAGAGGTGCAAGTGCGTTTTCCTGTCATGCCCCTCAACACTGGAACTCCCTCCTGCTAACCATATGCTTAGCCTCATCCCATGCCTCTTTCAAAAAATTGCTACGTGACCATCTCGCTGATTCCTGTTCTTGCTCCTGTTTTAAACCTCCCTAGCCCCTATCCTTCTTATAACACTGTCCTCCATAACCATCTCTCAGAACTGGCCCAAATTAATATGCTCTGCACTTTTTCTCCTGATATTTGATTTTCCTACCTTCATCACTTTTGGTCCACTCCTCTTACCTTTCCTCAATTCTTTACTCCATCGTACCCTCATTTATCTGGCATCCCTACTCCTATTCAGTTCCTAGCGCTCCTATATCTATCCTGTATGACTTCTACTGTGTACAGTCATCACCGTATTCTAAATGTACTGGCATGTTGCTCTTATGAACTTACTTATTGTGTTGCCTTCCTATATTCCTATTTTGAAACTGTATTGTATTTTACCCTACCTTTTGCGTTTTCTCATGTTTGTACTGTGTTTTGTTCCTCGAAAATTGTCTATGTACTGTAATTATTGTACTGTTACTGCTTCCAATACTTTGTTCTGTAATCTCCTGGGTCGTGATTGAAAATAGTCATTGCTATGGCTAGTGCACCTTACCTGGTCAACAAAATCTAAATAATAAATAAATAGAAGCTAGCTAGAGACTGAGAACTCCAGGAAGGAATAACAGATGGTTTGGAGATTACAGTGTCCAGTAGGAATAACAGATGGTTTAGAGATCACTGTCCAGCTTGGAGATTCAGTGTCGGGTTGGAATAAGGGATGGTTTGGAGTGGAAAGTGGCAGTGTCGAGTTGGAATAAGAGATGTTTTGGAGATTGCAGTGTCCAGTTGGAATAAGACATGGTTTGGAGATTGAAGTGACCTTATGGAATAGGGCGTGGTTTGGAGATTGTAGTGTCCAGGTGGAATAAGGGGTAGTTTGGAGATTGCAGTGTCCGGTTGCAATAACCGATGAGGCCAACATGGTGGAAACAGAGTTTGGCCTGGTGACCATAACTGAGCTGTGGTGCACTGAAAATCATGACTGGGATATGGTCCTGCCAGGCTATTCTCGGTTCAGAAGAGATGGGGAGAAGGGGTTGTGCTGTATATGAGGAGTGGAATCGGGACTGTGGAAGTGCAAGTGGACTTAGAGGTAAAAGATGGGCTGGAGGTGCTGTTGTTCACTCTGGAGACAGGTACTGGGGCCATTGTCGACATGTGGGTGATATACCGACCTCCAGCACGGGGGGAAGGGGATTTGAATAAGGCATTAGGGGAAACCATCAGTAGGATGGCTAAAAGGGGGAGATGCTACTGGTTGTGGACTTCAGTCTGCGGATTGGAACCTTCTAGCTGAGCTTCAGTTAGAAGCAGAGACAATCCTTAACTCCCTGCAGGGGCAGTGCAGGTAGTCAGCAAACCCACTAGGGATGGGGCAGTTTTAGACTCAGTGCTCAATAACAGACACAGTATTGCAGACATTACAGTGGGCAGTCCCTTAAGGGCCAGTCATCGCCATACAGTGTGGTTCAGCATTAAAACGGGTGCAGTGGCAAACCACACAAAGACAAGGATCCTGGACTTTAGAAGGGCAGATGTCAAAGGAGTGGGAGGCTGCCTTAGAAGCAGCTTAGCAGAGATGGATTGCAAGGGAGGGGTAGAGGAACGTTGGAGGAAAATTAAGGGAAGGTATAGTGAATGCAACCTGCCTCTGTGAAGAAGTGAGCAAAAGTGTGTGTGGGGGAGGAGGCCATTATGGTGTTCTAGGGAAGTGTCCACAGAAGTGAAGGGGGGAAAAAAGATGGCATTTAGGAGGTACAAGGAAACCCAGAGGGAGGAGGATAGGAGGTGTACCAGGTAAAATGGATGGAAGCAGAGAGGGCAATGAGGGGAACAAACGTGCAAAGGATAGCCACTGGAGTGGCAACAGTTGACGACTGACTTCAGGTACGTAAGCGAGGAGGAGGAGGAAGGGGAGAGACAGTGAGGATATGGAGGATGGTAGAGGATGACTTCCAAGAGGGGTATCAGGAAAAAGCAGACAGTACTGAACAGGTACTTCTGCCCAGTCTTCACAGTGGACAGGGGTTGAAACTGACTATCTTACTTTGAGAGGGCTCTTGCAGTAGGTAATCACATATAGGACTGACCCGCCAGACGTCAGAACCCAACGGAAACATTTCTAGCTAGCAGTCTCTGGCAGGGAACCGCTGCGATGTCAGTATAAAGGGGTGGTCCCCTACGTCTGCCCTCCAGTTCTTTCCCCGCTGTTGGCTTGTGAAAGTTCCTCGCGGTAGAATAAACGCTCGTCAGTCTTTCGTCAGTCCATTAGTTTTTGAACTTTTCACCCTAATTTCTCTGTTTTTCAAGTTCTTCTCACGATTTGTTGTGTATGTCGTCCCCGACATCCTCCGAATCGCATAAAAATAAGTGCGACTCGTGTGGTTTCCAACTTCCACACAAGGACAGCCACTCCTTGAGCCTCGTCTGTCTGGGCCCAGACCACCCCGTGGAGAAGTGCCAGGACTGCCAGAAATTTAACTCGGCTACCCACAAAAGAAGGCAGCAGTCCCTGGAAGCCCATACTCTTTAAAAAAAAAAAAAAAAAAAAAAAACATGGCCTCCATGGAAAAAGAACCAAAGAGGCTCAGGCAGGCGTCCACTTCCCCCAAAGGTTACAAGAAGAAGCGTGACAAGGAGAAGCACTGGGAGCGGGAAACTGCTTCCACAGCAGCCGCGACTCTGGCTGGAGTGGCGGCACATAAGGTAACATCCCTGTGGGTGGATCATTCCATGATGGCCGTCTTGGTGGTGACCAAGAAAGCATGGCCCCTCCCATCTGGCTTGTGCTTGGACCCTTCGGGAACCTCCGGGGCAAAGAAGGCCTCCGCTTCCGGGAAGGACGTTCCTACCACGCAGCCTTTGGGTCAGAGCGGGTCCGGTAAGTCAGACATCGGTCCCACCGATGCCCGCCTGGACAAGGCTAATAAGCAGCCATTCTCGGGGCGCCAGCCAAATCCCTCGCCCGACAAGGCTGCATCCCCAGTGCGGCCTTCCTCAGGCAGGGAGTCCGATAAGTTGGACGTTGGCTCCTCTGACGCCCGCCAGGATTCAGACGAAGAGTCTGATGCCAGTCCCACTGGCGCCCGCCCGACCAAGAAGCCTGCGCCAGACCCTATGGATCAGTCTGACGCCCCAGGCTCTCCACAGCGTATTACGTTGCCTTCTGAGATCCCCGCGTCTCCTCAGCTGACCCCCAGGGATTTTAATCCCCCTTCCCTGATCGTCATGGGGAATACTGAGACGCTGCCGTCAGGCAACCCTCCTTCTGGACCTGATACCCTGACCCTCAGAGTCCAGTCCCGATGCCAGCATACCCGACGCCATCTGGCATCCCCTTGCTGTCAGGTCCTTTGGATCCTGTCGAAGGCATACCCACGCCGGGCCCGACACCCACGGGGCCAGCATTACCACCACCTGGTCTGCCAGCTGGGCCCCTGCCAGGCCCGTCTTCTCCGTCGGAGCCCCTGGCACCCGTGTATCCGACACTGCAATATCCGGTGCCACAATACCAGACTCCGCAGTATCTGGCGTCTCGGTACCCGACGCCACAGTATCCGGCACTGCAGTACAGGACACCGGGATACCCGCTGTCAGGTTATGGATACTCCTTCTGTGGATATCCTCAATATCCGTATCCCCCTCCGCCCACTTCCCACTTCGGCGGATCTGAAGGAGGTACTGGCCTCCTGGTGGGCTGAGGCCAAGGCTCAGCTCACTCATGAAGTCGAGAGTTGTCTACCGATGCCAGACCCTGTACAGGATCCCCTACGTCAGAGATGGAGACTTCCTCCCACCTTCCGACACCAGAGGAAAGCCCTCTGGCACCTGAGGAGGGAGGATGCAGCGTCCAGGGTACTCCCCAAAGGGCTGTTCCTTTTCCTCGTGGGAGAGTCTTCCTCCTCTTCATCAGATACGTCTGACTCGGAGACGGGACACTCTGATCCCGAAGACGAGCCACGTACTCCGGATTGCCCCAGGCCGAGGACTCCTCCGAAGCCTCCTCCGGAGGATCCCTTCTTTCTGGAGTTACTGAGGAAAATCCAGGAAATCCATCAGTGGCAATCACTGGAGCCAGACCCACAGCGCAAGAAACTTGCTGCTCAGCTGGATCTGCCCGATACCGCTCCTACACTGATTCCACCCTGGATAGAGCCTCACGCGGATCTTTTTCCACCATTTGGAAACTACCTCCTGCGTTAGCCCCCCTTCCGAGGAGGGTGGACAGGCTATACCAGGCTCCCGAGGGTGTAGATTTCCTTAACCTACACCCCAAGGTGGACACGGTCATCATTGGCGCCATTCACGGCCGCTCCGCAAATCCTAAACACCTCGGCTCGTCTCCGTCTGATAAAGAATCTGTGCTTCTGGAACAGTACGGGAAGATAATCTTTTTCTCTTCTACCCTGGGTATTGGGGCCCTGAATTATGTGGCGCATATGGGGGATTTCCAGAAGACCATCTTTAGTCAGGTGGAATCCAAATTAGACTCCCTTCCTAAGTCTCCGACTAAACAGGAAGTGTCCGTTCTGCTTGTTCGGCCAGTCGGCACATGCTTCATGCCTCTTACGATGCAGTGTACACAGCTGGAAGGAGCTCAGCTTTCGCCGTAGGCCTACTGCGTTATGCCTGGCTCCCTGTGTCAGGTTTAGTCCCTGAAGTGCTATCCGCTGTCCAGGGGTTCGGTGCTGTTCGGGGGTGATGTCAAGGACATCATCACTGAACTGCAAGAGAAGGGTACTGCACTCAAGTCTGTCAACTCCATGTACAGGCCCCCTCAAGGGCAGCGGTGTCCTTTTCGTAGGCAAAACCGACAACGACAAAAACCACAGGGCAAACGGGCCTACAAACGTCGGGCCTCTCCAGGAACCAAGACTCCCCCAGCAAAAGCCACAGGAGCTCCTGGCAGCCGCGCTGCCCCACACCTCCTGACTCCTACCTCTCCTATTGCCTCTGGATGATCCAGAGGAACCGTGGGGGGAGCTTCTCCTTCAATCTGCCAGGTTGGGAGAGGATAACATCAGATGCTTGGGTGCTCCAGTTGATATCAGCAGGACACTTAGTAGAGTTTCTACAGAAACCACCCCGAAGGACCCCCCCCAAATCTTAATCCCCACAACATCTTCCTCGGGCCCTAGAGGAAATCACCTCCCTTCTCTCAAAGGTGGCGATAGAACCAGTCCCCAACCATCTTTGGGGGACAGGTTACTATTCCCATTTCTTCCCAGTTCCAAAGAAGACGGGAGATGTGAGCCCTATCCTAGACCTCAGCTCTCTGAACATGTTCGTGCAGTACAAATGCTTCAGAATGCTCTCTTTGCAGAGCCTTCTACCACTTCTTCGGCAGGGACAGTGGCTGTGCACTCTGGACATGCAGGATGCCTACCTGCATATCCCCATTTGCCCTTCCCACCTCAAATTCCTTAGTTTTTGCTTTCAAAGGGACCACTACCAATTCAAGGCCCTTCCATTTGGTCTTTCCTCGCGCCCCGCCCGAGTTTCTACCAAATGTCTGTCTGTGGTAGTGGCCCACCTGCGTACCCAGGGACTTCAGATATTCCCATACCTGGACGATTGGCTCCTGGCGGTCCCATCCAGGGAGGAACTCCTGCACTCCCTTTCTCTTAGCCTGCAGGTTTTCACCAGCCTGGGTATCACCTTCAACCGGGCAAAGTCTCATTTGGTTCCTTGCCAACTGCTCCAATTTATAGGGGCAATTCTGGTCACAACCATTGGCAAAGCCTTTTTGCCTCCGGACAGGGTGGACACACTTCAGACTCGGGGCTCATTATATCACTTTTCTGTTATGACAAGTACAACAAGACCCTGCTGGGTCAAGTCAGAGATCACTCCACCAGAGGAGTAGCTACCTCTGCGGCTTATTTCAAGAATGTGTCAGTGGCAGACATCTGTGCAGCCGCAGCTTGGACTTCTGTCCATACCTTTATGAAACACTACAGTTTGGACATTGCCTCTCGCTGTAGAGCAGGCTTCGGGTTGTCTGTGCTACAGGGTCTCCTTTCATGAGACCCATTCAGCCTGAGGTTCCATGCTATGGGATACCTGTCCTCCTCCCGAGTGCTTTTCCTTGTTCCAGACTGCTTGGGACTCAGTCCTGTATGTGAATACCTACTGCAAGAGCCCTCTTGAAGTAAGATAGTACAGTTACGTAAGAACTTACCGAAATAGCAGATCTTCGAGAGAGGCTCTTGCAGTATGTATTGCCTTCCTGCCCTCCATCCCCCTAATTATTTTTTTTTTGGCTCCATTTCCATGGGTGGAAGTATACTCTTCTCTCTCGTCTTGCCTCTTTTGTCCCTTGGGAAAGAACTGGAAGGCGGGCGTGGGGACTGCTTGCTTATACTGATGTTGAATGACACCAGTCACTAATATAGGCGGTCCCCCTTCAGAGACTACTAGCTAGAGAATTTTCCGTTGGGTCCTGGCCTTGTGGTCAGTCCTATATATGAATATCTATTGCAAGAGCCTTTCTCGAAGATCTGCTGTTACGGTAAGTTCTTACGTAACTGTACTTTTTCAGCCACTAGCCGGCAAGGCTAATGACTGAAAAATCCACTGGCCCAACAAGATTTTCCATAGCCCAGCACAAAATTGACAAGATCACGGAGTTTCCCCTGAATACTCCACCAAAGCTCTCCCATTATCCTCCTTCTCACATCCCACTAATAGAAGGAGAGATTCAGGCCCTCTTGCAAAAAAGGGCAATAGAGTTAGTTCCCTTGCATCAGCGAGGAAAAGGGTTTTATTCACATTTCTTCCTGGTTCCAAAAAAGACACAGGACCTTGGTCCCATTCTGGACCTCAGCCCTCTAAATCTCTTTATTGAGTACAAAAGGTTCAGGATGGTGACCCTCCAAGGCCTTCTTCCTCTGTTGCACCAAGGAGACTGGCGCTGTTCCTTAGACATATGAGATGCATACATGCACATCAGGGTCTTCCCTCCCCACCGGAAGTTTCTGAGGTTCCGCTTCCAAGGGGAGCACTACCAGTTTCGAGTGCTTCCGTTCGGCCTCTCTTCCGCTACGCGAGTCTTCACCAAATGCTTGATAGTGGTAGCTGCGGCTCTAAGGCGCATGGGACACTATGTGTTCCCCTACCTCGATGATTGGCTGCTTACAGCCCCGTTGCGGACAGGCCTACTTCGCGCCCTCGGAGACACCTAGACTCTATTCCGAAGGCTGGGGATCACCCTGAATCTACGAAAATCGTCCCCGGAGCCCAGTCAAAAGCTCTTCATTGGAGCGGTCTTGGATTCCATCCAGGGCATGGCTTTCCTCCCCCAGGACAGGGGAGATCGCCTGCGAGAGATTGCAGAATGGATTTCAATAACTCCTCAAGTTCCAGCTCGGAACTTCCTCAGGTTACTGGGGCACATGGCGGCGACCATCCCTGTCACTCCCTTAGCCTGCCTCCACATGAGAGTCCCGCAGTGGATGCTCAGGGTACAGTGGGACCAAGGCTACGATGATCTGGACTTCACGGTCAAGATCTCTGGGCCTGTCAGGAGAACTTTGCTTTGGTGGATGGACCCCAGGAACTTGGAGAAAGGGGTCAGCTTTCATCCAGAGTCACCAGGTCAGACTCTGACAACAGATGCATCAGACCCGGGATGGGGGGCACACCTGGGTGCTCATCGAACGCAAGGGGTTTGGTCACCTGAGGAGCGGTCCCTCCACATCAGTGTACTGGAGATGCGAGCGGTTCTCTATGCCTTACAGGCCTTTCAGGAGGACCTGGTACCGGGCTCTCTTCTGGTTCAAATGGACAACACGGCATTCGTCTCCTACATCAGCAAGCAAGGAGGTACTCATTCATACCCCCTTTGCAGGGAGGTGATGAGAGTCTGGTATTGGGCGCTGGAGCAAGGCATTCTGCTTCCGCAGTGCACGTTCCAGGCGTCCTCAACAATCTGGCCGACAGCCTAAGCAGGTCGCGATCCAGAGCGCCCGAGTGGGAGCTGCTACAGTCCGTAGCAGACCAGCTCTTCCACAGGTGGGGTCTTTCAGAGCTGGACCTCGTTGCGTCACCACGCAATGCCAAAGTGCCAATGTTCTGCTCGCGAGAGCGCGCGCCTGGAGCTTTTCTGGCCAGACGCGTTATCCCTTTGTTGGGCAAGGAGGTTTCTCTATGCCTTTCCGCCCTTCCCTCTCATTCAGAGAGTCCTTTTAAAGTTACAGGCAGAAGGGGCCCGAATGATCCTCGTAGCCCCGAAATGACCTCAGCAGATTTGGTTTCCAGTCCTGCAGCGGTTGTCCACGGAGCCTCCAATTCCACTGCCCATATGCTCGCAGTTGCTGTTCCAGGATCAAGGGTCGCTGGTCCACCCAAACCTTCGGTCCTTACACCTACATGCTTGGCTCCTTCAGACGTTGCTCAATGCAGATACGGGGTCTCCCCGGAAGTGGCGGCAGTCCTAGTTTTGGCGAGAAATCCCTCTACCCGCTCTGCCTATGCTATGAAGTGGAAGCGTTTTTTCTGGGCCTCATCACAGCATTTGGATCCGTCCACCTGTCCAGTGAACTCAGCATTGCAGTATCTCCTCTCCTTATATCAAACAGGCCTGAGTTACTCCTCTATCAAGGTGCATATGTGGGCTATCTCCACCTATCATGCCCTCTTGGGAGATAAGACATTGGCCCAATTGGATGTCGCCCGCACCTTTCTTAGAGGAATTCTGCATATGAGACCTCCCATTAGAGACCCTATCCCACCCTGGGACCTCCTTTTTGTGTTGGAGAAACTCACCCTTCCTCCCTTTGAACCGACAGCGGATTGTGAGCTGTGTTACTTTTCTTGGAAGGTTTGTTTTTTAGTTGCTGTTACCTCAGCTCGAAGGGTTTCTGAGCTTCAGGCTCTGATGTGTAAAGAGCCGTATTTAGTTTTCCACAGGGAAAGGGTTTCCCTCAGAACAAATCCTAAGCTTCTTCTGAAAGTGGTCTCAGAGTTGACCCTCAACCAGTCGGTTGACCTTCCTGTTTATTTTCCTTCCCCCTTCCAATAGAGGGGAGGCTGTCCTTCACACACTGGATGTCCACAGGACTTTGAGGTATTACCTCAAGAGGATGGCTACACACCGTCAATCGGAGCAACTTTTTGTGGCCTTTGCGCCACAGTGCTTGGGTAGACCGGTGACCAAGCAGACTATCTCGAAGCGGATAGTCCACTGCATCTCCTTCTGCTATGAGAAACACAGTAAGCCCCTACCGGGCCTGGTCAGGGGTCACTCCACCGGAGCAGTGTCTGCTTCATTTGCCGCCCTGAGAAATGTGTCTATAAGGGACATGTGTGCGGCCGCTACCTGGAACTCTGTGCATACCTTTCAAGCATTACAGCTTGGATATCGTCTCCAGACGCCGAGCTAGCTTCTGCCTAGCTGTTTTTCAAGGGCTTCTGTCCTGAGGTCTCTGGAGTCAGTATATTCCACCTCCCAGGGTCATCTGCCTCTTTGGCGAGGACTGCTTGGTATTCAGTCCTAAGTGTTATAGCCTGCTGCAAGAGCTCCCACTCGAAGTAAGATGGTACAGTTACATAAGAACTTACCGTAACAGTAGATCTTTGAGGGGAGCTCTTGCAGCAGGCGTTAACTTCCCACCCGCCTTCCCCCTTGAGGTGTGCAGATCCATCTTCATTTACATCTCCTACAGTCGCTTCGTCTCCTTCTCTTGTCAGGGCTCATTGTGGGCCTTGGCGGGAGAACTGAGGTGGAGCTGGGTCCACCCCTTTTTGTACCAGGGCCGACAGTTGGGCGGGGCCGGCATCGGGGGCGGTCCCTGCTGTGTACTGCTGGCTGAAGATTTTACTGGAGGGTCCTAGTGCCTGCGGCAAGCTCCTCTCGAAGATCTACTGTTACGGTAAGTTCTTATGTAACTGTACTTTCCCTTTACTCCGTCAGCTAGCGAGCAAGCCTCCATTTCCTCTTCCCCTCAGCTCGTATTTAATGTTGCAAGACAATGGGTCCCTGGTTCACCCAAACTTGCGGTCTCTACACCTGCACGCTTGCTGTCTGAGGATGTAGCTATCTCTCGCCATGGGGTCTCTGACAGAGTGGCCGATGTCGTAGTAAGTGCGAGAAAACCCTCTGCTAGAGCCACATATACCATGAAATGGCGCAGGTTCTGCCCTTGGTCCTTGGCATGTGGCCTGCATCTCTAACTTGCCTGGTGAAATCGGTACTAGAGTACCTTCTTTCCTTATCAGAAGCGGGGTTAAGCTATTCCTCAATAAAGGTGCACCTTTCAGCACTGTCTTCTTACCACGCACCTTTTGGGGATAGATCCCTGGCCCAGCTGGACCTGTCGCAAACATTTTTGCCTGGCATCCTACACTTGAAACCTCCCATTAGGGAACCGATTCCCCTTGGGATCTTCTTTATATTTTGAAACAGCTCACACTACCACCCTTTGAACCAGCCGCGGATTGCGAGCTCTGTCTTCTCTCTTTGAAAGCATTATTTTTAGTTGCAGTTACTTTTGCCAGAAGAATTTCAGAGTTCCAGGCACTTCTGTGTAAAGAGATGTATTTCATTTTCCATAAGGACAGAGTGTTCTTAAGGGCTGATCCTAAATTTTTACCTAAGGTAGTGTTAGAGCTTGCTGTCAACCAAGAGATTCCCCTTCCTGCTTATTACCCGGAGTATTGTAATAAAGGAGAGGCTCAGCTGCATAAATTGAATGTGTACAGGACACTCGGATACTACCTGACTAGAACCGGAATGCACAGAGTCAGTTCAGTTATTTGTTTTGTTTGCCCCTAGGATGTTAGCGGAGCTGGTGTCAAAACAGATGCTTTCGAAGTGGTTGGTAAACTATATTGTTTTTTGCTAGCAGAAACTGAACAAGCCCTTACTGGGACTGGTAAAGGGTCATTCCAACAGAGGGATGGCAACTTCTTTTGCCTCATTAAGAAATGTTTCGGCGGCAGACATCTGTGCAGCAGCTGCTTGGAGTACTGTGCACACCTTTATCAAGCGCTGCAGTCTGGATATTTTTTTTTATTTATTTAGTTTTTGTTTACCGGGTAGGTGCACTAGCCAGAAAGACTATATTTTCAGGCATGACCCGGGAGAGTACAGAGACAAAACTTCCAAAAACAATCATAATATATCGTACAACGTGCAGGAAATTGTGATACATGGTACAGATAACAAAACAGCAGCAATGCGACGAAGAAATTGAGGTAGTTTGACCAAAATAAGCTCTCTAAGTTAGATTAAGACAAAATATAGTCAGGTCAATATAGGAAAATTGAGGTAGTAAGATCAACGTATAGTAATTAATATTTACACAAAAACGACATGATGAGGTCAAGATTATGCAATCAGGAACTGTGCAAGTGATTGGGGGAAAAAGGAGCTATGAGAGCGATAGCCCCCATTCATAGATTGATAAGGGAGGACCTTGGGAGAAAGGTGGAGAAGGATGATAGGATAACCTGGAGGGGAGGTAGGGAAGTGAAGAAATGAGGAAGTGAAAGTGGAGAGAAGGAGTTTCGCAGACAGGGGTAGGCCCTAGGCTCCTAGATGAATGACAGGCAGGGGGTAGGGTTAGAGAAAAGGGCTAGGGTGGTTTGAAACAGGAGCATATGTAGGAGGTGGTGTTGGTGTTTTTTCTTAAAGGAGTTGTGAGATACGGATTGGTGCAGGGTTATAGGCAGTGAGTTCCAGTAGTGAGGTGCATGACAGTAAAGGCACGACCCCCTTTATTTGTGCGATGTCTCGGAATGAAAACAGAGATGTTTGCCGCAGAGCGCAGCACATAGTGGGATTTCTGGTAGGGAAGGAGACAGGCCAGTGAATTGGGGGTGCGAGACGTGATAATGTTATCAGTAATGGACCCAAGCACATAGGACTCAAGTTCAAGTGGGGGAAGCCATCCTAGATCAGAGTAAAGGAGACAATGATGTTTGAGCCGGGGGGAGGTGGATGCAAAGCGAAAGATATTATTGTAGCTAACGTCCCATTTGCGGAGACTTGAATTGCTGGCAGAGACATACGTAGCGACCCCTTAGGCGAGAGAGGGAAGTAATATTCCACGGGCTATGGTGAGTCTAGCTGAAGGAGTGAGTGCGTAGCTAGTTCGGTAGGCGATCCCGAGTTTGGAGTTAACCTGCTTGCAGATATTATGAATGTGGAGGTCAAAACTCAAGGACAGTTCAAGGGTGACCCCAAGATACTTGAATGAACTTACCACACCAACAGACGAGCCATCCGTGGAGACAGTCAGTTGTGTTTGGGAGTGTTTGATCTTGGGACTGGAGCCAAATAACATAGCTTGGGTCTAAGTTGAGCTTAAGACTAGTTTGTGATTTTCAAGCCACTGTTGTAAAAGTTGGTAATCACCGGAGAGTTTTGTGTTTATATCCGCGATGTTTATTGAACTGCAGTACAAGACAATGTCGTCCGCATATAGTAGGGAGGAGGTATTGAGGAGATTCGCAGTGATACTATTTATGAAAATGGTGAAAAGCAGAGGGGCTAAAATAAACCCTTGAGGAACACCAATGTTGATGGTAGCTTTATCAGAGAGAGTGGAATTAAATTTCACATACTGAGACCTGTCAGACAGACAGTTCTCAAACCAGTTTACAGCATTTTGGTGAAGCCAAGAAAGTTTAGGGAAGCGATGAGGAGGGAGTAGTCGACAAGGTCAGAAGCCTTGGTAATATCAATAAAGAGGGCCCCGGTGAGCCTGCCAGAGTTCATAGCAACTAAGGTGTCAGATGTAGCCTCTAGGCGTAGAGCGGGCTTTGGCCTTGTGGTTCTTTTTTTTTTTTTTTAACTTTGTTTATTGATTTCTCAGACATACAGTTACATGTCACTATAGCCAGAGATCAACATATTAATACAGGAGATCTGGTATAGAATATTGGTGTCTTGACTTACATATTATGAATCTGGGAGTATTCCTACATTACATTAATTATAAAATAGTGAAAAACCAAATGGCTACACTTCCACATGAAAGGTGGGCAGTCCGAAAACTTTTAGTCCGAGGAGAGAGAGAGGGGGGAAAAAAAAAAAAATTCAACGTCCAGTGTTGATTGGGCCCCTTTACCAAACATACTGAAATGGCACCAGAATAGGCCTAATGGTCTTTTGTATCTGCTCGTTTGGTTAGCCCCCACCCTGGGAGCTGACCTTGCTGCCCCCCTCGTCCTTTCTGGCTTCTCCCTTCCCAGTCCCGGATATTCCCACTGCACAAGACTTTGCGTCCAGAACCCTTCCCCTGTACCTGTCCCACCCCCTCGTGAACCCCTCCACTGTCTGTGCCTCCACTAGCCCCCTGGGCAGCGCATTCCATGGCTCCACCACCCTCTCAGTGAAGTAGCACTTCCTTCTTTCTCTCCTGAACCCCCCCCCCCAGCTTCCACCCGTACCCTCTAGTTGCCCCTCCTCCTTCCTTCGGAGCACCTTGACTGCTTCTCCCCCATTTATAACTCCTTCATGTACTTGAAGACCTCTATCATGTCCCCCCGGTCCCTTCCAGGGTTTTATTTAACTCTAAAAATTGATTAGCGTTTTGCTCATAAAAGTTATAAAACATTGTGAAAATGCATAGCACTTGCCTCACTGTGTTTAACAAACGTAACACTTCTAGAAAACCTATATAAATGCTTTCTGTACAATTAGTATTGTCCCAAGGAAAAAAACTGCTAATCAATTATTTAAAACCCTGCCTTCTCTCTTCCGTTGTGTACATATTTAGCTCTTCGAGCCTCTCCCCATGGTCCTGTCCCTCAAGCCCCAGATTATTTTGGTTGCCCTCCTGTGGACCCTCTCCAGGAGTTCAATGTCCCTCTTTAAGTGTGGCCTCCAAAGCTGTACGCAGTACTCAAGGTGCGGCCTCACCAAACAGTTATACACGGGAGTATCACTTCTCCTTCTGGAGGTGATCCCCAGCGATGCATCCCAGCATCCTGTTGGCCTTGCCACTGCCTCCTACAAGTCTCCGAGTTGTTCATCTTGACATCCACCACCACCCCCAGGTCCCTCTCAGCCATTGAGACTTGTAGCATCTCCCAGGGTGTACTCTTGGCCCAGGTTTCTGTCCCAGATGCAGTACCTTGCATTTCCTGCATTAAACCTCAGCTTCCACTTTCTAGACCACCTTTCCAGAACCTCCAGGTCCCCCTGTGGCCACCCTCCCTCCTCCCCATCCACCACCGCCCCAGTTTTGAGTCATCCATAGAGACCCATCTCACTCCTGATACCCTTCCTTATGTCAGAGACATAGGCATTGAACAGGAGGGGCCCAAGGACTGATCCCTGAGGGACCCCACTGATGACCCTCCTTGGGGATGAGACTATCCTGTCAACCACGACCCTCTGGGTCCGGTCCTGGAGCCTATCCATCTGATCATCTGGTTCCCCACCCCCATTTCTCCCAGCATATTCAGCAGGCCCTTGTGAGGAACACAGTCAAACGCCTTGCTGAAGTCAAGATAGAGGATGTCCACCGGTCTGCCCAGGTCCAAGGCTCTCATTACCCAGTCATAGAACTCCACAAGGTTTGTCTGAAACGATTTCCCTGGGATGAATCCATGCTGTCTATCGTCCAGGCACCCCGACTTTTCCAGGTCCCCAGCCTCTCCTTGACAATGCCCTCCATCACCTTGCCCACCACCGATGTCCGGCTGACGAGCCTGTAGTTCCTTGCCACCTCCCTTGGTCCCCCCCTTGTGGATAGGCACTATATGCGCCACCTTCCAGTCCTGGGGCTCCCACCCTGTCCTCAGAGAGATGCTGAAGAGCTCCGCCAGGGGTTTCGCCAGGACATCCGCCACTTCCTTCAGCACTCTGGGATGTAATTTATCTGGCTCCGGTGCTTTCTCCGTCTTAAGGGACCCGAGGGCTTCGCTCACTCCCTGTGCCATGATTTCCACCTCCGCTATCTCGTCCCCCTGCCTTGCCTTCCCCCCACTCCTGCCAGTGATGGCCCATCCTCTCCCCAGACCTGACGATCAGCAAGGGTCCCCCCCGCCTCAGTTTCACCATCTCCTCCCATGTATGATGCAGACCCCCCATTTTCCTTGGTGAAAACTGAGGAGAAGTAGTCATTTAGTACCTCAGCCTGTTCCCCCGGATCTTGTGCCCATCCCTCTCCTGTTTTAATCCTGCTAATCTGCCCCTTCACTTTTCCCAATGTATCTAAAGAACCCCTTATTCCCTCTCCGAATTTCCCTGGCCAGGTTCTGCTCCTTCCTTGCCTTAGCCACCCTCACCACCCTAGTGGCCCTTCTGGCCATCAGCTCGTACTCCCCTTTATCCCTTTCACTCCTTGAACACTTGAAATGCCTATAAGCCGCCTTCTTTCCCCTCACCACCTCCTGAACCTCCCTAGTCCACCAGCAGGGTTTATGGGCCCTACCACATTTTCGTCTTACTCTTGCACAGGTGCTGGTAGCATCCTGCACCCTCCTCCTGATGATTTCTCACCTACTGTCAGCGTCCATGTCTGGCCCAATCCCATCCAAATGCTTCTTAAGGATCCTTCCCATTTCCTTGAAATCCGCCCCCCTGAAGTCAGTTACCTCCGTCTTTGTGCAGCCTTCTACCCCTCTTAGGTCCAAGTAGAACCAGACCATGGCATGGTCGCTCCCCGCCAATGGGTCCATTACCTCCAGGCCCCCAAACTGGTCACTGTCTGCCCGGACCACATCTAGTATCTGCGCCTCCCTGGTCGGGTCCCCCACCTGCTGAGTTAGGAACTCATCCTGAAAGACATCCAACAACCTCTGTTCCCTGGCCACTGAGGATATCATAGTCTCCCAGTCCGTTCCTGGCATGTTTAAGTCCCCCAACATCACCACTCTTCCCCTGCCCAATTTGCAGTGTCTCCCAACATCTGCCACCAGACTCTCCTCCAGCTCCTTTGCCAGCGCAGGGAGTCTATACACCACTCCTATTTTTACTGTCTTGCCCCCATTTGTTATCAAGGTGACCCAAATCGCCTCCACAGTTCCCTCTGCCTCTTCCACTCCTCCTATGCCAATGCAGTTTTTGACTATTATTGCTACCCCTCCTCCCCTTCCCTCCCACCTGTCCTTCCTGAACATGGTGTAACCCTTCAGGTTTAGGTCCCAGTCGTGCCCTGCGGTGGCCCAGGTCTCAGTGACCACTGCCACATCCACCTGTCCCTCAATTAGCGTCGCCTGGAGCTCTGGCATTTTATTGCTCAAGCTCCTGGCATTTAGCAGGACTACCTTCCACCCTCTCCGTATACTTTCATTTCCCCTGCTCGTGTTCCCATGGGGATTCTGTCTTCCCACGGTCAGCACCTTACCAGTCGGCCTTTTCCCGCATTCCTCCAGCTCCCCATGGGGGTGGAGACAGAGTCCCTCCTTTATCGGACCCCCCCTCACAAGTTTAAACCCCACCTTTCACCAACGAACCCCTCTATTTTCAACTTAAGGATTCCCTTCCCCTCCAAATTGAGATGTAGTCTATCTCTAGCATGCAGCTCCTTATCCTCCCAGGTCTCCCCCCAATCCCCCATCAACCCATACCCTCTGGCCCCACACCACTCCCTGAGTCACTGGTTTATCTCCCTAATCTTCCTCTTGTGCTCCCCACTAGCCCTTGGCACCGGCAGGATTTCCGAGAAGGAAATCGCATATCCTATGTCATGACAGACCCTGGCAAGCTCCCTGGACCTTGCCTGTGTCTCTAGCTCACTATTTCTCTCAATGTCATTGGTACCGAGGTGGACCAGTATATCTAGGGAACGTCCACAATCCTTTGCCAGCTGATATACCTCATGCTTGGCCCTGTGCACCGTTGGTCCAGGGAAGCATTTTGTTCTAACCGGGCAGGCTTCCCCCTCCCTATCCCATTTGATACCCCTGATCATGGAATCACCCAACAGGAGCACTCTGACCACTCCTTTTTCATTCCCCCCTTCCATGTCACTCGTCCTTTCTGCTGGCCCCTCCCCTATCTGGGTGCCCCTGCCGCCGGTCTCTATTTACCCTGGCCACCCCTCCCCTCTGATCCTGTGCCTCTCCTCCTCCCGGTATCCTTTGTACCCCGCTATCCCCCTGCCGCTGCTTGCGGCTGGTTCTCCCCCCCCTGCTAAACTTGCCTGGCTCTTCTCCTTCTTTCCTGTCTCCGTTCTTCCTGTCTCTGTTCAGCCCCTCCTTGCCTGTCATGCTCCCCTGGCAAGCCTTCAGCTGTCTTTACTGTATTCTCCTTGTACTTCTGGTCCCTCTCCTTGCCCTTTCCTCACAACTGGTCCTTCTGCTTGCTTCCCTCTCTACCCCCCCTCCTGCTCTGATCCACCGCTCCCCCATTTTCCCATGTTGCAAGTTCCCCCTGTTCTTCCTGCTATCTGGCCCCTGCCTTCTGCCTCCACTCGCTTTCCATCTCCAGCCTCCCTGTTATGGCTACTTCACCCCCCTCATCCTCAAGCGAAGAATTGAGCCAGTTGCTGAGCTTAGGTCTGATCCACCTCCCCCCTTGCCTTCTGTCCTGCCCCTAGCCATCTGCCTAATTCCTGAGAATGTCCTCCCTTTGGCCCCCCACTGTGAGGGTCCCCAGATACCTGCCTGCTTCCTTGGTAGTGTTTTCCTTTTGGGCCCCCTCCGTCAGGGTCCCTGTGTAACCCCAGAGTACTTTCCTGCACTCCCTTCCCTATGCCCTCCTCCAGTGCTTGGTGCAACCCTGTGGAAGAGCCCCTGCCCTATTCCCCAACCATACCTCCCCCCTCCCTCCAGCTGTCTCCTAATCTCCTCAACCTCCTCCCTAAGCTGTGCCAGTGGTGGCACACTGGGCAACCACCGAACTTCCAAGCCCAGTCCAGTATCATGGTTGCCCCACACCCTGTGCACCCCACCACCCTCCCAAAGATGCCGGCCCTAATGACATGTGGTCCCATCCCCCTCCAAATGGGTATCCTTGGGTGAACTACCAGGTTCCCCACTAGTCCGAGATACTCCCTCACCCGCTAATCCTAGATACAGTCCCACAGTAAACGGGTACCCCCGTTACTAGGTGCAGTACTACACAGTAAACTTATAGGGGAAGTGTACAACTCCTTGAGCTCCCCTCTCTCAGCCCTTAAACCCAGCCCCCAGTGGCTAGAACTACATGAGCTGCACCTGAAGCCTTTTCCTCCAGTTGCAGGGCAGGTGTTCCCCTATAAATCAGCCTAGCTCTGGGGTGCGTGGGTGGGTCTACATCCAACTCTCACAAGAGTGTATCAGCCCTGTGACTGCCCCTTACTGCACCTCCAAGCACTACCAGCTAAGAAAATCTTTAAAGTCTACTTCCTCACAGCATCCAGCTAGGAGCTTCATTCCCCATTCACCTCTAACTGAAGACTGACTGAGTTAGAGTCCCACCTTACTTTCAAACAGCACTAATCCCCTGTAATGTGATGCCTGCACTTACAGGCCAGACAGCAGCTGTTAAACACACACACACACCAAATAGTCTTCTAGAAACAAACAGAAAACCAGCTAAGAAAATCTTTCAAGTCCACTTACTCTCACAGCCTCCTGCTTTCAAACACCCACAAACACCAAATTGTCCGCTGGAAACGCACAGAAAACTAGCTAAGACAAATCTTTCAAGTCTGCTTTCTCACAGCATCCAGCTAGAAGCGGCCTTTCCCATTCATCTCTAACTGAAGACATGGGAATTCAACAATGTTAGTGTGCCCCCACTTATGCTAGCAACCATGGAATTTAAACCTTATAGTGGTAACATCTTACTGTAGATACCTGAACAAACGTAGACAAATGTATTAACTTTGTTGTGTTGTTTATATGCATCAAGGCTAATTTAGAGAATCATTCCATTTGGCAAAAAGGAGAACACTTCTCAAATAACATATAATCATTTAGTCCTAGCAAACAGTCCAGCAGTAAGGTGTGGGTGATAATCCAAACACCCTTGGTACCAAAATCTGACAAAGGACAAAACCTATGTTAGTGGGCAGGCAGAATCTAAGTCACTACTTTACCCCCCTTCAAGTGTCTTCAGCGTCTGACTCCAGATCCGATTCAGCTCTGGCCCCTGAAGCGTCTCATTCCCTCTGGATCTGTTGTACACGTTTGCCTGCCTCCTCTGGATCCGAAAACTGAAATGTATGGCCCCCATAAAAGATCTGCAGTCATGCCGGCATCATCAGGGAGTGGGCCACTCCCAAACGTCGGAGAGAGGAGCAAACTCCATCAAACTTCTTTCTGCGAGCCCATGTAGCATAGGAAAGATCAGGGAAACAATGCAAAGTGTGCCCCTCAAAATTCAACTGATCCGCATTTCGGGCAGCTTGGAGGATCTAATCTTTCACCGCTGCACCAGACGTCACCAACAGGACAGTTCGAGGCAGATCTTTTTGTGCATCAGCAAAGTGAGGGGATATACGGTAGGCTTTAACAAATTGTTGCCCCAAATCGTTTTCAAGGTGTAGGACTGTGGGTAACCAAGATTTCAGGAAGGAGAGAAGATCGGAGCTCTCAGACCCCTCCGGTAGCCCAGTAAGCCTAACATTTGGTGCTTTATTAGCGTTTTCCAGTGACTCGAGGCGATACCGTAGATGCCCATTTTCCTGTACCAATTTTGTTGCAGTCGATATTGCTTTAACTGCCTGATTCTCAGCAGAGGTTGCGGTTTTTGTCGCTGCTGCTGTTTTAATATCCTGCCTTCCCGGTCGCTGAAGAACCGACTCGACTTTAGTATCAATGGCTTGCATTGCAGTTTGCAGGGCCTTCCAGGCTGGTTCTGCTGCGCTATGTGCTGGCATGGTAAGTGTGGCTTGTGACTCCGCCGGGGCCTGAATTTTTACGCCACTGGGACCACTTTTGTTCGTTCGGCCCATAGTCAAACCTGTTATCAAAAGATGCAGTATGGCGCCAGGAATCCAATAATACTGGTACCTTTGTTCAGGTTCTGCCAGCAAATGATATAAAAAGAGTTTTTTTAATATCGGTTGCAGAGCCAGTAGAAGCCACGTCTGTTCGGTGGAAGTGCTCAACAGCGCCCTTGGCCTTGTAGTTCTGCAGGGGCTCCTTTCATGAGGGGTCTGCTTTCACCCTTCTCCTGTCCTCCTCCAGTTTTCTAGCGGCTAACACACACTGCTTGGGACTCAGTCCTAATGATGTAACCTGCTACAAGAGCTGTATCTCGAAGTAAAATAGTACAGTTACTTAAGAACTTACTGTAACAGTAGATCTTCGGGAGCAGCTTCACTAGCTGTCCACTCTGCAGGCAGCTATCTCGGATCAGGAGTGAAGTATATTGGCTAAAGAGTAAGCTGGGGGAGTTGGAGGGTGCATCAGAGGATAAAGGGGTGTTATGGGTGACAGACGGGTGGGGTAGAGGATAGGCTGGGGCAAAGCTTAGAAAATAGAGGGAGCTACCTTTCAGCAAGTAGGAGGGGGGATATTAGGGAAAGAGGGCCTACAGGTAGGGATGTTGATGCCATGGGGGAGAACTTACGGGGTAAATGTACCAAATAAAAAGAGAGTGGAGGGGGTAGAGTCAGGAGGGGCTGTTGTGGGGAAGCCTAGAAGAGCAGACAGAGGGAAGGGTGCTCCAAAGGAGGACAGGGTTAGGAGGGAGGTAGAGGGGCAGCCAGGAGAGAAACTGGTCACTTAATGGAGGCTGGGATAGAGTGTTACAATAAATTGGAGCTGCTGTGCAGCCTAGAAAGGGAGGAAGAGGTTGGTGGAAATGAGGGAACTGATACAGAGACTGTGGGAGGGCGTCAGATACCCAGAGGGCATCACAGACAGGAAATGGAAAGGATAGAAATAGTTCCAGAGGGAGAAGAGGAAACTTAAATGTTAAGCAGATGAGGGGGAAATGCAACTTGCAGCAGGCATGAGGGAGGAGAGCAGGATGGGAGAGAAACTGGAAGATGAGGAAAGGGAGGGGCCCCCCGTCATGAGGGGGATCCGTACGAAAGATGGGGCCCTAGGTAACGGGGACCCACAGGGGACCACGGGAGGTGGGGTTACTAACAAGAGGGGGTGGAAGATGGTGCGCAGGAAGGGGAAATGATCAGGGCCAGGATGGATGTCTTGGATAAGAGATGGTTAAAAGGGACACCCGTGTGGGGGGAGGGGTCTGAGTTAAGTGGGCAAAATAAGGAGGCAAGAAGGGGAGGGTGACGGGGGTCTCACATAAGAAGGCAGGAAGACTCCCAGGATATGAGACTATGGATAAGGGGAGGGGTTGAGAGCACATAATGGAGATAACCTTAAGGACGATGGGGATGTTAAAGTTCTGTTACTGGGAGACTTGATTAGGGGTATTCACTGGCAGGGCCGGGGGGATCCCATTGACAGGTTAAGGCAGTGAGTATCTCTGGCCTGACGGCACAGAGGGCAAAGTTCATGGTGTACAAACTGGTTAGGGATTGTGGAGGGAAACCAGATTTTGGGGACTAACGATATAGAGGGAAATAGCATCTTGGAAATCCAAGCAAGATTCAGAAAACTTTGCCAGAGTCTGCCGGGATAATGGATGCAACATTTCCTTTTCGGAAATATTGCCGGTACCAAGGGCCTCGTTGGAGAACAAAATGAAGATCACAGATGTAAATGACTGGCTCAGGAAGTGGGGAGCTGAAAGTGGGTCGGGGTATTAGGGAACTGGGAGGGAGTTTGGGAGGATAAGGAACTGTATGTCAAGGATAGGCTTCATCTTACCCATTAGGGAAGGAAGTCCTCAAGCGAGGTGCGGACTATACTAAAAAAAAAAAAAAAAAAAAAAAAAAAAAAAAAAGGTGGGGTTTAAACTTGTGAGGGAGGGACCGGGAGGAGCAGGCCAGAACCCTCCTCAAGAAGATGAGAGATTAGCCTCAAACCCCGTGAGGAGGATGGGCGCTATGGAGCCGGGAGGGGTTCGACAAAGGGATCAGGGACAAAGAGTGCGGGTGGTGTTAGTAAATGCCAGGGCACGGGAAACAAGTTGCTAGAGTTCCAGGCAGTGCTGTTCGGGGAGGGGAAGGTTGTGGTGGTCATGGAAACGTGGACCAACAAAAACCATGATTGGGATCTGAACGTGAGGGCGTACACTATGCTTAGGAAGGATAGAAAGGAGGGCAGAGGGGGAGGAGTGGCTATGTACATTAGAGAGGGCATAGAAATTGCTAGGGTAGATGAGGCAGGGGAAATGTGGAGGCCTTATGGAGCACCTTAGGAACCCCTACAGAAGGTAAGGTCAAGTTGGGAGTAGTGTGTAGGCCCCCCGGATTGGGGGATGTACTGGAGGAAGGTTTGATAGACAATATTATAGCCCAGTGCGGAGCAAAAGGGGAGGGAATGGTGTTAATGGGGGATCTTCATATGCCAGGCACAAATTGGGGAACCATGTCCTCGAAGGTGGTCAGGGAGCAGAGGCTGCTGGACTGCTTCCAGGATGTGTTCCTAACACAGCACGCGGTGGAGTCCACAAGTGAGGGGCATGTCCTGGATGTGGTTTTGGCGGATGGGGATCTGGTAAGGGATTTGGTTGTAGAGGCACCCCTGGTTGGTAGTGACCATAGCACTGTCTGGTTTTAAATTAACATGGGGGGAGAGCTCTAGGACACTGGCTGTGGAGTTCGGGGGGGGGGGCAGATTTCATGGGCATGGGAAGCATTCTCAAGGATCACTTAAAGGGGGTTACAACGAGGACAGATGTGGAAAAGAGATGGGAGGTCATAAAACTGGGACTACATGAGGTAGTCAGGATCTGTGCTAAGGTGAAGCATAAGGGAGATAGGACACATAAACCATGCTGGTGGTCTTGGGAGGTTCAGTTAGCGGTCAGGGAGAAGAAGGCTGCCTACAAAAATGACAAAGCAACGAGAGGGTAATGGGAAAAGGAAGCTTACCAGCTTTCATCTAGAAAGGTCACCCAGATGGTGCTGGGGGCAAAGTCCAGAAAAGAGCAGCGATTGGCACAGGGGATACGGGGAGGGAGGAAAAAGGGTTCTTCAGGAACATTGGGGAGCAGAGGAAAACCACGGTCCGGCTCGGCAGATTGAGAACAGAAGGAGGGTGGGTGGAAGAGGCGAGGTACCAGGTGAACGTATTAAATGAGTACTTCGCCTCTGTGTTCACTGGTGAGGGGTAGGGGATATTAATAAGCAAGACACAGTGAGGATAGTAGGGGTAGAGAGGGGGATCGCGGGGGTAACAGAGCAGGAGGGAGGGCGAGGTAACCCAGAGGTGTTACAACCGGATACGGATAAACAGGCCAGTAAGGTGGGGGGGACAGATGATGCTATCGCCACTGAACGGATGGCATACATCCGAGAGTACTATGGGAACTGGCGGACATACTGGCTGCACCCTTCAGCAGGTCGCTTGAGACAGGGAAGGTACCCGGAGATTGGCTAGAGGCGCATGTTGTGCCTATCCATGGGGGGGGGATCGAGGGAAGTGCAGGTAACTATAGACCCATCAGCTTGACATCCGTGGTGGGTAAATTAATGGAGAGTATACTGAAGGAAAGATTGGGGGTGTTCTTGGAGGAGGAAGGAGGGCTGGATAGCAGGCAACATGGTTTTGTGCCAGGCAGATCATGTCAAACTAAACTTATGGAGTTCTACAAATGGCTAACATCTGAACTGGACAGGGGAAAGCCAGTGAATGTACTATTTTTAGACTTCAGCAAGGCGTTTGATTCTGTCTCCCAAAATGGCCTGGTGGAGAAACTGACTGGGTAGGGGGTGGGCCCATTCATGGTCAGATGGATAGGAAACTGGCTAACTGGTCACACTCAGAGTTGTGGTCGGTGGGGAGCTCTCCAACCCTAGAGGGGTCAGTAGCAGGGTACCACAAGGCTCGGTCCTGGGTCCGATCCTGTTTAATCCATACATATCTGACATCAGGGAGAGAATAGGGTGAAATTAGTCTCTTCGCTGATGACTCCGAGATGGGAGCGGTAGTTGAAGGGGAAGAGGGGAGGTTGGCCCTGCAGGAGGATCTGGAGACCCTGGTCAGGTGGGCTCACACCTAGAAATTAAATTTAAATCCCTCCAAGTGCAAGGTATTACATCTAGGGTGGGGAAACCCCAAACACGTGTACACCCCGGGGGGAGGCACTGGAGGCCTCAACGGGGGAAAAAGGCCTAGGGGTCATGGTGGAAGCAAGTATGAATAACTCTTGAGCAGTGCAGGAGAGTGGCTGTCAGAGCAAACAGGATGTTGGGATGCATTGTAAGGGGTATCACTTCGTGGAGCAGGGAAGTGATTCTGCCGCTGTACAATGGGCTGGTTAGACCACACCTGGAGTACTGTGTGCAGTACTGGAGGCCACACTTGAAGAGGGACATACAGCTCCTGGAGAGGGTCCAGAGGAGGGCTACCAAGATGATATGAGGACTAGGGGATTTCATGTACAAGGGAAGACTTGAGTAGCACAGCCTGTTTTCATTGGAAGAGAGGAGAGATGGGGGGACATGATTGAGGTCTTCAGGTACCTCAAGGGAATAAATAGGGTTAACACGGAGGGGATATTTAGACTTGAGGGAGGTATCACCCGATGGCATGATTTGAACTTGGAAGGATGAAGAGGGAAAAGAGGAGGAGGTTTTTCACTGAGAGGGTGGTGGAACCTTGGAACAACTGCTTGGCGAGCTGGTTCAGGCTTCCACTGTGGAGGGTTTTAAGAGAGGTGAGATGGATACAGAAAGGGAAGGTATCTGGGGGGGCCTGGCCTGGGGGGAGGGGAGGAACGATAGGCTTTCTGGAACGCGGGGGGGAGGAGGGAGGCCTTGGTACCCAGCTAGGGATCTGAAGTTCGAGCAGACTCGATAGACCGTACGGCCTAATCTGCTGGCAATTAGTATGTTAGCAGCTCTTGTAGCAGGTACTTTCCCACCCACCTTCCCCTCAGGAGGTCAGATACATTGCTTACCATCTATTGGTCTTCCTTTGTAAGTTGATCCTCGGTCTCCTTTCAGAATTACAACGCTATGCTGGAGTCTCTGGTGGGAGAACTGAGGGACGCTGGGGGACTGCCCCTTTTATGATGCAGGGAACGTTGGTGGTGGGGCCGCCGTTGAGGGTGGTCTCCTGCTGGATGTAGCTAGCTAGAAGTTTTCCATGCGGTCCTGCTGCCTGACGGCTTCAGTCCTAATGATGTAACCTGCTGTAAGAGCTGTTCTCAAAGATCTGTTGTTACAGTAAGTTCTTACGTAACTGTACTGTTCAGAGATTGCAATGTCCAGTTGGAATAACCTGTGGTTTAGAGCCTGCAGTGTCTGATTGGAATAACCGATGGTTTGGAGATCGCTATGTCCTGTTGGAATAACCAGTGGTTTGGAAATTGTTGTGAACAGTTGAAGTCTATACAGGGAGCTGATCAGTAGCACCCATAGCGTTTGATTGTTAAAATGGAATGGGTCTTTTTTTTTTTTTTTTTTTTTAATGCAGTGTTCTTGTCCTTGCACTTGTTTAGCTGGTAACCACCTGGTCTCAATGCTGCTCACCCCTTCTCCTGTTGTCCTCCATGGCCTGCCCCCCTCCAAGTGTGGAGTCTTTAATGTAAGGCGATCCCCCACCCTTCTGTGATGCATCACCTGGTTCACTGGTGGGTCCTTGTTGGGGGACTGGAGTGTCTCTGATCTCCATCTGATGGTATGTGCAGATATTTCTTCCTCCGTCTCCTCACTGATGCGAGGCTTATGTGCTCGTTCTGGCTCGACTCTCCCCATCGCTGCACAGTGCCCTCTAGTGGGCCTTTTCTGCCACAGTGCATGGATGCAAACCCCGCTACAATTGAGCTGGCTTGCTGGCCCACCATGAGGAACCGCTGCAGTAGCTGTTAGCATTTCCCTTCCTTCCTGAGCTGGAACATGCTGGCATACTTTCCTTTGCGGGGGGGGGGGAGGTTTTTGAGTTATAGGTGATCAGGGGAGACTATGGCAATGGCATCTGTCTGAGCGCCACTGATTTTTTTTCACGTTTTTCATCCCCCACAGCCAGCCGCCACACAGTTAGATGTATGATGCTGTGTTGACCTCCTGCATTACGCAGTAAAAAAAATTTCCTCCTGCTTGTCAAAGGCCCTTTATTCTTGCCCCTTAATGACCCCCTCCCGCTACCATCTGCAGGAATCTCCACCATTTGAAGCTGGCTAGTGGTCTACGAAATGGACCCTTGGCACTGTCTCTGCAGCCCAATTTACAAGTGCCTGGTCTTGGCATGGCAATTTGCCACGCTTGCCATAAGGACATCTGTGGACCCATGAAAAGGGACCCCTTGAAAGGAACTGACTTTTTAGCACAAAAAAAGCTAGCATGGTGGGTCGGGGACTGTAGCTAGAAATACAGCCCCTGAGAAGTCTTTCTCAAACTAAATGAATCCTTGCATGGCAAGGAGTTAACTGCCCTGTTTGGGGGACGGGGGGGCACACAGCAGAAGTGAACTGTATACTGTTGGCAGAGGTATGGTTACTGCAGCTTTGTTGACTGCTGGCCTCTTTCCTTGTTTTCAGGAAGCAGACAGTGACCCAACGGGAGAAGCGGCTGCGAACACACAGCAGACGTTGACCTTCTACGAGTTGGACTTGGGACTGAACCATGTGGTTAGGAAGTACAGTGAACCGCTGGAAGAGCATGGAAATTTCCTAATAACTGGTATGGAAAAAGTTTTGCCATCCTGTGGTTAAACCCCCCACACTTTTTTTGTTTTTGTTTAATTGACTGGTAACTTGATGTACAACATCTCACTGTCTGACCTGGATATTATGGCCATTACTGAGCCATGGTGCATTTAAAACCATGCTTGGGACATATCCGTACCAGGCTATAACAGGGTGGGAAGGAAAGGAGGCTGTGTGGTGCTTTATGTGAGGGAAGGCATAAAAGCAACGGTGATACGGGGAGTGGGGAGCAGAGGTACTGTGGCTCATCCTAAAGACTGGGAATGGAGTTTCTGTTTGCACTGGCGTGCTCTACAGACCTCTAGCATGGGGAGGAGTTGGAGAAGGTACTGGTGAAAGTTGTTGAGAATATGGCAGAAAAGGGGGAGGTGCTGCTGGTGAGGGACTTCAGTCTGCTGGCTGTAGATTGGAACCTCCCAGCTGCAGCTTCAGCGAGAAGCAGGTACACCCTGGACTCCCTGCAAGGGGTGTTCTTCGGGTGGTTGGGTGGGCTACTGGGATGCTGCAGTGCATAGGGAAGGGTGTTACCAGTAGAAAGAGGGAGGTGATATTGCCTCTGTATAGATTGCTAGAAAGACCCCACCTAGAGTACTGAGTCCAGTTTGGGCGACCATACCTCTGGAAGGACACAGAGTGGAAGGGGGGGTGCAACTAAAATGGTGCAGGGTCTGCATCAGAAGCTCTGTGAGGAGACACTTAAGGACCTCAGTATGTACACCGTGGAACAGAGAAGGTGGATATGATAGGAGGGATTAACCCACAACAGATCATGGGTTTACTGAGGATTAAGCCACGCTTGGGGGTTGGAGGGACGAGGCTGTAGCCGAGTGACTCCAGCCACCTATGCGTGGATTAATGCTCAGTAAACCCATGCTTTGGAGTGGGTTAATCCACTTTGTAAAATGGGCAACTTTTTTTTGAGAGGGTTGCCTAAATAAATATTAAAAATTAAAAAACACTGTTTACATGCATTTATAATAAAATAGTTCTTCGCCTAATGGGTTTGTCAGTCTGAGGATGCTGTAGTTGTGGTTTTTTTTTTTTTTTTTTTACATGTTTCTCTGGTGGAGTGATCCGAAGAGGTCACTTTACATTGCTGTCACTCAGGATTTTGTAGTGTGGCAAAGCAGCTGTGGGTTTACAGGAGATTAATCCATTGTCAAGTGACCTGTTTTGACAAATCAAAATACAGGATTTTCGGCACAAATACCTCATGAGGGTAAGTAAGGTACAGAAGGGAAGTATTTTTCAGAACAAAAGATGCTCAAAGACAAGAGCACGATAAGAAGCTGGAGGGGGGTAGATTCAGGAAAGATGTGAGAAGGTACGTCTTTACAGAAAGAGTGATGGATTCCTGAAACAGTCTTCAGCAGAGGGGGTGGGGAGTGAAAGTAGTGGGGTTCAGGAATACATGGGATAGGCATAAGGGAATCTTAGGGAAAGGGAAGTGGGTGAATAGACTGGATATCAAGTAGGATCTGCGATGGCATGTCGCAGTGTGTGGGAATAAACTTTGGACGAGGCAAACTTACAGGTTTAAAACACAGCGTGGTGTGATATTTATTTTTCAAAGGTTCGAAAAATAATAAATGAAAACAACAAAATTGCAAAGAAAATCACTACTTAACATCAGTAGTTTCTCCCATAATACAGTCTTGGATCTTGGAGCTCCTAAGACCCTTCTTATCTGCATTCAACAGCTTGTCTACAGTAGCAGTAGAGTCTCTCTCATCTACTGTTTCAGGGCTGAACCCCACTGGGCTGAACTGAAGTAAACTCTGTGCAGAAGTTTTTATATCTTTTTGGCAGAGTCACCTGACTGAGCCCTTTCTAGTTACCTTTCTGGACATGCTGTTTCATGTCTGAACATGTTTCAAAACCAGAAGAGGAGGGGTTATTTCAGGGAATTTCCTGGTTCAGTTAAAGGTACAGTGTATATCTTCACAGACATTGATGCTCTATATTTCTGACTAAGCTCTTTTGTACGTAGAACCTTACACAGTAACAGGCTCGTAGTGTGAATTTGTGAAAATATCTTAAGGATTTCTTATAACTATTAATCATGACATTATTATTATTTTATATGATATCTGGTCATTTTTCTTTAAAAAGGCTTTACTAACACTATTCATTCCTATTTAAAATAGCCTTCATGCTTTTTGTACACAAAATGCACTTTACACAACACCTCTCCGGGTGTTTGGCATCATTCCCAGGACTGGATGGATGGAAATGGAAAAAGAATGAAAAGAGAGAACCAGTAGGAAGTTTAGTAGGGACAGTGAAGAGCTACGCTAGGTGGCCAACCTAGGGTGGGGGAGGGAGTGTTAACTGTTGCGCAACAGAAGTTTTGGTAGCTAGGAAATAAGGAGCTAGAAAAGTGGTCCATCAGTCACAGCTGAGGGTGTAACCTAACTCCGCCACATGGCACTATAGGCAGGGAAAAATGGGAGTCTCTAGGTGGGCCAGGCAGTCCTTATCTGCTGGCAAATTCTGTTTCTATGTCTCTTTTTTTGCGGGATCCCACAGGAAGGGGAGCGACTCCCAGGGAGGTAGAGTGATTTTGCTTAAGGTTCCCAGTAAGCCAGTGACATTGTAGTGGGATATAAACCTTAAATCCCCTGGTTTGCAGTTCTTGGGCTGTGGTGGGATGCAGCGTCAGGGCATCTGCTGGATGCTGCTGCAGTAGGGGATTATGTAGCCATGAGGTGTGAACCCAGATATGTGCATTTTGGTGAGGGGATGTTCGTCGTCCTCAGATAAGACACTCTCTTTTTCTGTATCAATTCCACATTGTCAATGGGGAATAATTACATATGGGTAGTGTGCTCCCCCACTGGGGTGGTGGTGGTACAGCTCCAAATGTTGTGACCTCATCATAGAACCCGGAGGACATGAACATTCTCAATACAGCTGCTGCTCTGTTTCAGCTGTACCACTCATGGGGATAAACAGCAGACACTGAACTCTCTGAAAGATTCCTGCTTTTCAGCTTTTGTTTATTTTTTCTGCGTTGTGTGACTCTGAGGCAGGTTTGGGGCTGTCTGGTTGCAGGGAGAACCCCAAAATTTAGAAAGCTTGCCTGTTAAGCTGCAGGTTTCAGATTGACAAACCTGCTAAATAAACTCTCACTCTGTGCGTACAGTGCCTGAGTGGAGACCACTTGCCTGTGTCGGGGTGTTTTTTTTTTTTACGGTAGGTCTTAGTCCTATTTGGGTGCCTCAGTAAGTAAGAGTTTTTATTGTTGTGGGAGGGGGGCTTAGTGAGTGTGTTAGGTGCGGGTGGATTGCTTTATTTGGCTTAGCATTTGTCTTTTTCTCTTACTTTCCTCCTCCCACCCAGTGTCTTCCTCTCCTAGTAGCTGTGGCTATTATTGTTGGGGATGCAGCATGGCCTTCTCGCCTAGTAACCGTGGCTATTCTAACCCCAGGAATTCTTCAGTATGATTTAACTATAGCAGTTAGCTTCCTGTGCTGAACTGCTTCTGAGAGAAATGGAACTTATGCAAATGACGGAAAAATCTATTGGCGTGCGCCACCATTCAAACTGCTGCCCTTACCAACTGCTGCATTCTATAACGCTCAGATTTCTTTCTCCACCTGCCTAGAAAGATGCCTCGGAGACTGCTCCTCTGCGTGACTGATATTTCTTTATTTTTCGTGAAAAATAAGTAATACAGCTTTAAAATTATTATAGTACTGCTGCCTTTATTTTAATAGTTAACATTAGTTTTAGTTACCTTTTCGTCAGATTTTGCTTCAGTTAGCGATTCAGTCGATCAGTCTCTTCTATTTAACCAGGCGGAACCCCATTGAGCAGGGCTCATTTACAAGATGGATCTGGTAGTTTAAACAACAGTTTGGAGTAGGCGTAGCAACATTAGCAGCCTATGTACAGTCATTACAAGTGAGAAAGGTGTGGCTTGGCACGGTGGTGTACAATAATTTACAAATAACGTAAGGCTTGACACCGAGAACAGAACAAGGCAGCATAATTTACAGGCATAGTACCAAAGGCAGTCAGCATACCACTATGTGTGAATTCTATACAAGGCAGGTATCTGATAGACAGAGTACAATATTATATTGGATGAGGTCTAGATCAGCCAAGCAGTACGTGGCCTAGGAGAAGACTATAAAGCAAGGGCACTGTGGGCACAGGATGCGCCAAGGATAGTGGAAGGAGGAAAGGTTAGGAGGGGGCAATTATAATACCTTCAAGATTGACATAGCTGCATTAGTCGGCGCGGTAGGTCTAAGGGTATGGGAGTGAAAAGGTGCCATTAGTAGAGGGACTTGACAGACAGGTAGGAGGGAGAGTCAGAGATTCAGCACCGGAAGCAGTTGCAGGACTCCATAAATGATCGTTGGATAAGATTTTTGAAGGCAGCTAATGGTACAGGTGAAACGAGCTGCAGTAATTTTGAGCAGTATTCGAGGACTGGTAAGGCGTGACTAATCGCTGTCCGAATTAAAGTGTGTCCTAACTCTGGATATATAAAGGGCTTATACAAGTCTGGCTTGTCAGCAGCTAGCTGCCAGGAATGCAAGAAGGTAGGCAGTCCTTAATATAGTGAGGCAACTTGTTAGAGAAGGCCCTATAGATCCAGAGCACGGTGTTCTTTTGTTGTTTAAGACTAAGGGAGCCCCAGCCTACAGTGTTGAAGAGGGTACAGTGGTGTGTTGAGTAGGGGGCACCGGTAATGAACCTGAGTGCCCGGTGGTACAGTGTCTAGTTTTGCAAGGGCCACACTAGAGCAGTGCCTGTACTGAAGGTCTACATAGTCGATGAGAAGCAACAACGTTGTTTGTACCAACCTGGTTCTCCCCTCCTGCGTTAATAGATACCTGATTCTGAAGAAAATCCCAAGCCTCTGTTTAAGCTTGTTGGAGAGTTCCTCGATATGGACTTTGAAGGAAAGTTTGGAGTATCCATATCTCCAGATATTTGAAGGAATCTACATAGTCCAGCGATTTGCCGAGCAAGGTGTGCATTTGAGGGGCTGTCCCCACCGTGATAGAATAGGGGGTGTTTACTACAGGGGAGAAGATCATGGCCTTTGTTTTCTTAGCATTTAAAAGAAGTTTAGAGTAAAGGAGATTTGTTCTGTAAGTTAAATTCTATTTGGAGGTCACTTCACGAGTTCCAGAGTAGGTCTGGCTTCATACAGTAGTGTCGTCTGCAGAGAGGTAAATGTCCGCCGACTTGACTCGAGCATCTGGTTCGTTTGTGTAAATGGCAAACAAGAGAGGACCCAAGATGGACCCTTGCGATACTCCTGTAGAGTGTTTTTAGGGGGGAGAGTTCCCCCCCGCCTTGATCTATTGGTGTCCATCAGAGAGGTAGTTAGAAAACCACTGTAGGGCCATGTCACTGATGCCAGTATTCCATAGAGCAACGAGGAGCAAGGAGTGGTCTACTGTGTCGAAGGCTTTGCTAAGGTCGAGAAACAGCGCACATATAACTTCTGGCATCAAAGGCTCCAACCAGTCATTCTTGACCTTAGCAAGCGCTGAGGTGGTACTGTGATGGAGCCGGAAGCCAGACTCAGCAGGGTTTAGAAGGTCCAAGTCATTGATATGCTGTCTTAGCTGGGTATTATGGCTGATCATGACAAGTCCAAGCAGCCCAAGCACCTCAGCTCCCAGCCTCCTGACCCAGAATCCCACTACTTGGACCAGGTGGGCAAGAAGGTCTACTCTGCCTCCACCTGCTCCATTAGATCCCTAAGCTTCCTCACACATATGGTCCAGTACCAGAATACATTATGGGAGAGAGGGCAGGAGCTAGTCAATGCCTTGCCAGACTCTACACAAAAGATGGAGCTTCTCGGACGTAGGCACACATGTTCTCCGTGCCTGTTGCGACACTGCAGATACAGCGGCCAGAGTGGCAGTGTCAAGTGTCTGCCTCTGGCGCCATGTCTGGTTGAGAGTCTCAGGTTTTCACCAGGATTTGCAGTCTGGAATCTGGGACCTCCCATTCCAGGGTTCCATCCTTTTTGGGCAGGAGATGGAGTCTCTTATCTCTCGTCTCCAGGAGTCGGGCAAATCTATTTAGTCCATCTGGAAAATGTACAGGGGGGGGACCAGAAATATGCGAGATGACAGCCATTTTGGAGACCCTCAGGTGCTGAAGCCCGTGGAAACCAACAGGGCCAGAGGGGTGGCTTCAAAAGGAAAGCTGGTAACCAGCAACCTGGAGGCGCTTCTTTTCGAGGCCTCAAGTCCTCCCAAGCGCCTCTGCCCAGTGACTCCCTCTCGACCCCCCCCCTCCTCCCGAGGTACCAGAGGAGGCAGCAGGGGGTCGCTTCTCCCTTCACCTGAAGGGTTGGAGCTCTATTACAGCGGACCAGTGGGTCCTAGACATTATAAGGAGGGGACATATGCTGGAGTTCACTGAAATCCCCCAGATACTTCACCAAGGTCCTCAAGATATCCTCCTCCTCCTCGTATATCAGTCATCGAAGGAGAGATTCAGGCCCTCTTGTGAAAAAGGGTGATAGAACCAGTTCCTCTGCAGCAGCGGGGAGAGGGATATTAATCCTGTTTCTTTCTAGTTCCAAAAAAGACGCAAGATCTTTGGCCCATCCTGGACCTCAGCTCTTTAAACAACTATATAGAGTACTGAAGGTTCAGGATGGTGACCCTTCCAGGTCTTATTCATCTGCTGCACCAGGGACCGGGACTTGGGTAGGCACCAGGGACATTATGTCTTCACCAAATGCTTGACAGTGGTAGCTGCTGCTGTAAGGCACCAGGGACATTATGTCTTCCCTTACCAGGGAAACTGGCTCTGCTCCCTAGACATGCAAGATGCGTACATGCACATCGGGGGCCCCCCCCCCACAGGAAGTACCTGAGGTTCCACTTCCAGGGGGAGCATTATTAGTTTCGTGTTCTTCCGTTCGGCCTCTCCTCCACTCCTCGAGTCTTCACATGCTTGGCAGTGGTAACTGCTGTTGTAAGGCACCAGGGACATTATGTCTTCCCTTATCTCGACGATTGGCTGCTTGTGGCCCCGTCAAGGACGCGCCTTCTTCAGGCTCTCGGAGACACCTGTACTCTGTTCTGAGAGGTGGGGATCATCCTGAATCTTTCAAAGTCTTCCCCAGAGCCCAGCCAAAGACTCGTCTTCATAGGGGTGGTCCTGGACTTAATCCAGGGCATGGCTTTTCTACTTCCAGAGAGGGGTGATCGCCTGCGGGAGATAGCCGGATCGGTCCTAGTAACTCCTCCGTCCAGGCCAGAACATTCCTCAGACTTTTGGGGCACATGGTGGCGCATCCCTGTCACTCCGCTGGCCGCCTCCCATGAGTCCCACAATGGATGTTCAGGGTGCAGTGGGACCAATGCTCAGACGACTTAGATCATATGGTCAAAGTCACAGAGCCGGTTAAGAGGACCCTACTTTGGTGGCTGGACCCTCTCAATCTAGAGAAAGGGGTCCCTTTTCGTCAGGAGCCCCCAAATCAGACTCTCTAACGATGGATGCATCAGATTTGGGATGGGGGTTGCATCTAGGGGCCCTCCAAACATAAGGGGTCTGGACCCCAGTACGGCGCGTCCTCCACATCAATGTCCTGGAGATGCGAGCGGTCCTCAGAGCACTGCATGCCTTCCAAGAGGACCTTTTCCCAGGCTCTCTCCTAGTTCAGACAGACAACATGGCGATCGTCTCTTACATCAACAAGCAAGGGGGAACGCACTCTTACCTCCTATGCAGGGAGGCGATGAGAGTCTGGTACTGGGCGCTGGAGCGTCACAGCTGTCTGTCCACAGTGCACGTTCCAGGCGCCCTAAATGACTTGGCAGATAGCCTAAGCAGGTCTCAGTCCGAGGCGCATGAGTGGGAGTTACTACAGTCTGTAGCGGACCAGCTCTTCGCCACATGGGGTCGCCCAGAGCTGGACCTCTTTACGTCCCCATAGCCAAACTTCCAACTTTCCTCCATGAGCCCGCACCTGGTGTTTTCTGGCTAGACCCGTTGTCCCTTTGTTAGGCAAGGAGGTTTCTTTACACCTTCCCTCCCTTTCCTGTCATTCAAAGAGTACTGTTGAAGATACAGGCCAAGGGGCCGGATGCTTCTGATCATCCTGTTGTGGCCTCTGCAGATTTGTTTCCCATTACTTCAGCGGTTGTCCTTGGAACCTCTAACTCCACTGGCTATATGCTCGCTGTTGCTGTCCCAGGATTGGGGCACGCTGGTCCATCCAGATCTCAGATCTTTGCTCCTTCATGCTTGGCTCCTGCAGAGGTAGCAAAATCAAGGTAAGGGGCCTCCCAGGAGGTGGCGGATGTCCTCGTCTCGGCGAGAAGCCCTCCACTCAGCTATGAAGTGGAAGCTTTTCTGCTTATGGATGTCGTCTCACTGTCTGGACCCCCTTACCTGCCTGGTGAACTCAGCATTTTAGTATCTCCTCTCCTTATATCAACAAGGCTTGAGCTACTCTTCAATAAAGGTGCACATGTGGGCCATTTCTGCATATCATGTCCTCTTGGGGGATAGATCCTTAGCCCAACTGGACGTGGCCCGCACCTTTTTATGGGGTATTCTGCATACGAGACCTCCCATTAGGAATCGTATCCCTCCCTGGGACCTCCTGTTTGTGTTGGAGAAGCTCACTCTCCCCTTTGAGCTAGCGGCTGATTGTGAGCTCGATGTACCTTTCCTGGAAGGTTTGTTTTTAGTTGCTGTTACCTCAGCTCAAGAATTTCGAGCTCCAGGCTCTGATGTAAAGAGCCTTATTTGGTTTTTCACAGGAAAGGGTTTCCTTTACAACAAGCCTCCAAGTTCCTTCCCAAAGTGGTCTCGGAGTTGACGCTTAACCAGTTGGTTGACCTTCCAGTTTATTTTTCTTCTCCTTCACACACATGACGTTCACAGGGCACTGAGGTACTACCTCTAATGTACAGCTGCACACTGTAAATCGGAGCAACAGTTTGTGGCCTTCGCGCCACAACACTTGAGCAATCCAGTGTCTAAGCAGACTGTTTCTAAGTGGCTTGTCCACTGCATTGTGTTCTGCTATGAGAAGCACAACAAACCCTTCTGGGCCCAGTTAGGGGTCACTCCACCAGGGGAGTCTCGGCTTCTTTTGCCGTCCTTGAAGAATGTCTCTGTAAATTGTGTTTTAAAATTGGCCTAACTCCTTAAATACAGATGAGCCACTGGGGGTTGAGCTTAAAGGCTGGGAGAGAGGAGTTTAGGGAGTTGCAAACTTCCCCTGTGAGCAAACTCTTAAGGCTAATAGACAGGTGGGGAAAAGTTCTGCCAGTCAAGTGTTGCAAGTTTAAAAGTCTTGGACTAGTGGGGAACCTGGTGGATCACCCAAGGAAACGTACTTGAAGGGGGATGGGACCACATGTCATTAGGGTTGGCATCTTTGGGAGGGTGGTGGGGTGCACAGGGTGTGGGGCAGCCATGATGCTGGACTGGGCTTGGAAGTTGGCGGTTGCCCAGTGTGTTACCAGCTGGCAAAGCTTAGGGAGGAGGTTGAGGGATTAGGAGACAACTGGGGAAGGAGGAGGTATGGTTGGGGAATAGGGCAGGGGCTTTCCACGGGTCGCACCAAGCACTAGGGGTGGGGGCATAGGGAAAGGAGTGCAGGAGAGTACTCTGGGTTGCATAGGGACCCTGGCAGATGGGGCCCAAAGGAGGATACTGCAAGGAAGCAGGCAGGTAACTGGGGACCCTCACAGATGGGGGCCAAGGGAGGACATTCTCAGGAAGTAGGCAGATGGCTGGAGCTGGACAGAAGGAAGCTATGGGAGAGGTGGATCGGACCTTAAGCTCAGTAACCGCTTTAGTTCTCTTCTTCTGCTTGAGGATGAGAGGGTGATGTAGCCATGACAGGGCGGTTAGAGATGAAAAGGGAGTAGGGGGCAGGGGGCTGGATAGCAGGAGGAACAGGGGGGAACTTGGAATGCGGAAAACGGAGCAGGGATCAGAGCAGGAGGATGAGGGGGTAGAGGGAGGAAAGTGCAAGGAAAAGGACCAGTTGGGAGGAAAGGGCAAGGAGAAGGACCAGAAGTACAAGGAGGATACAGTAAGGGGCTGAGGGTTTAGGCCAGGGGACACGACAAGCAGGCGCTGAACAGAGGCAGGAAGGAAGGAAGGGAGGGCGAGCCAGGCTAGTTTAGCAGTTGGGGGGACCAGTCGCGAGCAATAGCAGTGGGGGTAGCGAGGTACAGAAGCATACTCAGGAGGATGAGAGGCATAGGATCGGAGGGAAGGGGGTGGCCAGGGTAAATAAGGAGGGGATGGCAGGTGGCACCCAGATAGGGGGAGGGGCTGGTAGAAAGGATGAGGGACATGGAAGAGGGGGAAATGGAGGAAAAGGGGTGGTCAGAGTTCTCCTGTTGGGTGATTCCATGATCAGGGGGATCAAATAGGATAGGGAAGGAGAAGCCTGCCCGGTTATAACAAAATGCTTCCCTGGACTAATGGTGCACAGGGCCAAGCATGAGGTATATCAGCTGGCAAAGGATTGTGGAGGTTCCCCGGACATACTGGTTCACCTGGGTACCAATGACATTGAGGGAAATAGTGAGCTAGAGATACAGGCAAGGTTCAGGGAGCTTTGCCAGGGTCTGTCATGATATAGGATGCGCAGTTTCCTTCTCGGAAATCCCGCCGGTGCCAAGGGCTAGTGAGGAACACAAAAGGAAGATTAGGGTGATAAACCAATGGCTCAGGGAGTGGTGTGAGGCCAGAGGGTATGGGTTGATGGGAGATTGGGGGGGACCTGGGAGGATAAGGGGCTGTATGCTGAGATAGGCTCCATCTCAATTCAGAGGAAAGAAATCTTTAAGTTGAAAATAAAGGGGCTCATTGGTGAAAGGTGGGGTTTAAACTTGTGAAGGGAGGGATGGGAGAAAAGGCTGTCGGGGGGGGGGTCCGATAAAGGAGGGACTCTGTCTCCACCCCCTTGGGGAGCTGGAGGAATGCAGGAAAAGCCGACAGGTAAGGTGCGGACCAGGGAAGAGAATCCCACAGGAACACGAGCAAGGGAAATGGAAGTATAAGGAAAGGATGGAGGTAGTCCTGCTAAATGCCAGGAGCCTGGGCAATAAAATGCCTGAGCTCAGGCGATGCTAACTGAGGGAGAGGTGGATGTGGCAGCGCCAGTGAGACCTGGGCCACCACAGGGCACGACTGGGACCTGAACCTGGAGGTTACACCATGTTCAGGAAGGACAGGTGGGAGGGAAGGGAGGAGGGGTAGCAATAATAGTCAAAAACTGCATTGCCATAGGAGGAGTGGAGGAGGCGGAGGGAACTGTGGAGGCGATTTGGGTCACCTTGATAATGGGGGGGACAAGAGAGTAAAAATATGAGTGATGTTTAGACCCCTCTGCGCTGGCGGAGGAGCTGGAGAGTCTGGTGGCTGGCACATGTTGGGAGAGACTGCAGATTGGGATGGGGAAGGCTGGTGGTGTTGGGACTTAAACATTCCAGGAACAGACTGGGAGACTATGACATCCTCGGTGGCCAGGAACAGAGGTTGTTGGATGTCTTTCAGGGCCGTTCCTAACTCAGCAGGTGGGGAACCGACCAGGGAGGAGTGGATACTGGATGTGGTCCTGGCAGACAGTGACCAGATTGGGGGGCCTGGAGGTAGGGACCCTTTGGCGGGGAGCGACCATGCCATGGTCTGGTTCTGTTTGAACCTAGGAGGGGTAGAAGGCTGCACAAAGACGGAGGTAACTGACTTCCGGGGGGCGGATTTCAAGGAAATGGGAAGGATCCTTAAGGAGCACTTGGATGGGATTGGGCCAGACATGGACGCTGACAGTAGGTGGGAAATCATCAGGAGGGGGGTGCAGGATGCTGCCAGCAGCTGCACAAGAGTAAGACGAAAATGCAATCGGGCCCGAAAACCTTGCTGGTGGACCAGGGAGGTTCAGGAGGTGGTGAGGGGAAAGAAGGCGGCCTGTAGGCAATTCAAGTGCTCAAGGAGTGAAAGTGACCAAGGGGAGTATGAGCTGATGGCTAGAAGGGCCACTAGGGTGGTGAGGTGGCTAAGGCAAGGAAGGAGCAGAACCTGGCCAGGAAATTGGAGGGAACAAGGGTTCTTTAGATACATTGGGGAAAAGCGAAGGGTGAAGGGCAGATTAGCAGGATTAAAACAGGGAGAGATGGGCACAAGACCGGGGGAGCAGGCTGAGGTACTAAATGAGTATTTCCACCTCAGTTTTCACCAAGGAAAATGGGGGGGTGCTGCATCATACATGGGAGGAGACAGTGATACTGAGGAGGGGGGGACCCTTACCGATCGGTGGGTCGGGGGGGGCATCACTGGCAGGTGGGGGGAGGGCAAAGCAGGGGGACGAGGTAGCGGAAGTGGAAATCACGGCAGAGAGAGTGAGGGAAGCCCTCAGGTCCCTTAAGGCGGAGAAAGCACCAGGGCCGGATAAATTACATCCCAGAGTGCTGAAGGAACTGGTGGATGTCCTGGCGGAGCTCTTCAGCATCTCTCTGAGGGCAGGGTGGGTGCCCCAGGACTGGAAGGTGGCACATATAGTGCCTATCAACAAGGAGGGATCAAGGGAGGTGGTCGGGAACTACAGGCCCGTCAGCCTGACATTGGTGGTGGGCAAGGTGATGGAGGACATTATCAAGGAGAGACTGGGGGGGGACCTGGAAAAGTTGGGGTGCCTGGAAGATAGACAGCATGGATTCATCCTGGGGAAATCGTGTCAGACAAACCTGGTGGAGTTCTATGACTGGGTGACGGGTGCCTTGGACCTGGGTAGACCAGTTGACGTCCTCTTTCTTGGATTCAGCAAGGTGTTTGACTCTGTTCCTCACGGGGGGCCTGTTGGATAATCTGGGAGAAATGGGGGTGGGGAACCAGATGATCAGATGGATAGGAAATTGGCTCCAGAAACGGACCCAGAGGGTTGTGGTTGGTGGGATAGTCTCATCCCCAAGGAGGGTCATTAGTGGAGTCCCTCAGTGATCGGTCCTTGGGTCTCTCCTGTTCAACGCCTACGTCTCTTGGACGTGAAGGACAGGTATCAGGAGTGAGATGAGTTTCTTTGCGGATGACTCAAAACTGGGGGGGTGGTGGATGGGGAGGAGGGAGGGTGGCCCACAGGGGGACCTGGAGGCTTTGGAAAGGTAGTCTAGACAGCGGAAGCTGAGGTTCAATGCAGGGAAATGCAAGGTACTGCACCTGGGAGCCAGAAATCCGGGCCAAGTGTACACCTTGGGGGGAGGGGGGGAATGCTGCAAGTCTCGATGGCTGAGGTGGGGGTGGTGGTGGATGTCAAGATGAACAGCTCGGAGACTTGTAGGAGGGCAGCGGCAAAGGCTAACAGGATGCTTGGATGCATCGCTAGGGGGCTCACCTCCATTAGGAGGGAAGTGATACTCGCACTGTATAACTGCTTGGTGAGGCCGCACCTCGAGTACTGCATGCAGTTTTGGAGGCCACATTTAAAGAGGGACATTGAACTCCTGGAGAGGGTCCAGAGGAGGACAACCAAAATGATTTGGGGCTTGGGGAGAAGCTTGAAGAGCTAAATATGTACACATTGGAAGAGAGCAGGGACATGATAGAGGTCCTCAGGTACATGAAGAGGGTAAATGGAGGGGGCGCAGTCAGGGTGCTCTGAAGGAAGGAGGGGGCAACTAGAGGGCATGGGTGGAAGCTGGAGGGGAGATTCAGGGAGAAAGGAGGTGCTACTTCACTGAGAGGTGGTGGAGCCATGGAATGTGCTGCCCAGGGGCTGGTGGAGGGGTTCAAGAGGGGTGGGACAGGTACAGGAGAAGGATTCTGGAAGCAAAACCAGTGCATCGAGAATATTCGGGACTGGGAAGGGAGAAGCCAGAGAAGGAGAGGGGGGCAACAAGGTCAACTCCCAGGGTGGGGGCTGACCAAATGAGCAGACACGAAAAACCATTAGGCCTATTCTGCTGGCATTTTAGTATGTTAGTATGTTAAGAGACATCTGTGCAGCCGCCACCTGGCATTCTGTGCACACATTTGTGAAGCACTGTGGCCTGGACATTGCATCCAGACGCCGTGCCGGTTTTGGCTTGGCAGTTCTTCAGGGTCTTCTTTCCTGAGTTGCTGTGTTACCATCGTCTTTTTTTTTTTTTTTCTTTCTTTCGTCCTTCTGCCTCCTGGGGTCAGGCACCTCCTTGGTGCAGGACTGCGTGGGATTCAGTCCTAATGGTTATAGCCTGCTGCAAGAGCTCCCACTTGAAGTAAGATAGTACAGTTACGTAAGAACTTACCGTAACAGTGGGTCTTCGAGAGGAGCTCTTGCAGCGAAACACTCTCCCTCTCCATCCCCGGTGAGGTGTTCAGCACATCATCTACAGGCTTTGCTTCTTTCTCTCGTTAGGGGCCCATTTAAGGGTCTTGGCGGGGAACTGGGGTGGAGCTGGGTCCCGCCCCTTTATGCCTTGACCGACATCGGGTGGAACCGACAGTTGGGCAGTCCCTGCTGGGTACTGCTAGCTGAGAATTTTTCTGGTGGGTCCTAAGGCCTGTGGCGTTAGTCCTAATGGTTATAGCCTGCTGCAAGAGCTCCTCTCGAAGATCTACTGTTACGGTAAGTTCTTACATGCCTGTACTTTCCACCTCGGGGCACATTGGTGCCACAGAGGATTCTCTCACAAAGCTGGTGCCAGTGTCAGGACACTGTTGCAGGCTCTGCAATGGTGGCGAGGCAGAACCAATCTCAGGGAGGGGAGCCCATTCAAAAAGGAGTCCCCCATTTTGGTATTTACCACAGATGCCTCCCTCCTAGGGTGGGGGGGGCACATCTGGAAGAACATACAGTGCATGGCACATGTCCCCTGCAGAGTCACTCTTGCACATAAACCTGCTGGAACTCAGGACAGTGCTTCCGGCACAGCAGTCTTTCGCATCCCTGGTAAAAGGCAGAGTGGTGCAGGTCAGGACAGACAGTACCACCTCTGTGTACTACATCAACATACAGAGGGACAAGGTCCAACCTGCTGTGTACAGAAGCCATGAAAGTATGAAGTCTAGCTTACTCCCTACTCCTTGCTAGCCATCCACCTTCCAGGGACGGTCAATACCCTGGTGGATGCACTCAGCAGAATAAACCAAAACCACCATGAGTGGTCCCTCAACAGACAGGTGCTGGAGGTGGTGTTTCGAAGATGGGGCACCCCGGAGATGGCCCTCTTTACCTCAGAAGAGAACCATCAGTTACCCCAATTCTGCTGCAGGCCACCAGCAAGGGGGCACAGTTCCCTGGATGCTCTGGTGCTGAATTGGTCAGGGAGGCTCCTCTATACATTCCCTTCAGTCCCCCTGTTGCTCAGGGTTCTGGTCAAACTCTGGTCTCAGCCGACTACAACAATCCTGATAGCCCCAGTCTGGGCCAGGCAGCCATGGTACTCACTACTGCTTTCTTTGTCAGCCCAACCCATACACCTCCCTCAGAGGCACAATCTCCTGATCTCGTCACAGGGGAGGATTCTATACCTGAATCTCGGTCTCTAAGACTCTGGGTATGGCTCTTGAAAATTAGAATATACTGACCTACACCTCTCTGAAGGTGTACTTAGGGTGCTCAGGGGCTCCAGGAAGCTTTCAACCAGGAAAACCTGTGCTCCAAAGTGGAAAAGGTTTTCTATGTGGTGTAATAATTTAACAGCATAGTACTTTCCCAGGCAGGGGTGCCAGTCCTACTGGACTACCTCACTCACCTGCATTTGCTGGGCTTACAGACCACCACCCTTAAGGTCCACCTGGCATCAGTCTCAGCCGGTCTCTCGGTGGGGAAGGGTATTTCTGTAGCTGCCAACCCTATTTTCAAAAAGGTTTTTCAAATGGTTGGCACACTTGCTTCCTCCCCACAAGGAACTGGTGCCCTCTTGGGACCTTAATGTCTGCATTGCCAAGCTCATGGAACCCCCATTCGAGCCAATGGCCACAGCACAGCTAAAGTTTGTCACTTGGAAGGCCATATTCCTAGTGGCTGTTACCTCGCCAGGACGGATAAGTGAGCTACAAGCCCTGTGCATAGAACAGAACTACATCTCCTTCCACAGGGACAAAGTGGTACTCAGGACTAACAGGAAATTTCTTCCAAAAGTAGTCTGACTTCCATTTAAACCAATCACCTCGCCAGTCTTCTTCACTGAACATTCTAGTTCAGGGGCACTCGAGCTGCATAACCTGGACGTCTAGAGGGCTCTAAACTATTACTTGACCACACCAAAGCACACAGACAGGACAGTCGGCAACTGTTCCTGACTTATGTTGATGTGTGACAGGGAAGACCAACTTCCAAGAGGACTATTTCTCGCTGGATAGTAGCATGTATCCAGGTCTGCTACAGTAAAGCTGGTAAAGAGCCCCCAGTAGGCCTGAGGGCACACTCCACAATGGGCACAGCTGCTCACGATAGCAGCTGCCAGGATATTCCTTATTGGAGATCTGTAAAGCAGCTACATGGAGATCAGTACACACTGTTGCAAAGCACTACAGTTTGGAGATTCAATCCAGAAATGATGCCAGGTTTGGCACAGCTGTGCTGCAGAGTCTATTTCCCAAACAGGTTCTGGGCCCTCCTCCAATGGTATTGCTTCATGGTCTGCTATAGTTAATCATATTGAATTCCTGGGGTTAGAAGGAAAAATTACTCACCTTAGTAATCTTGTTTCTTTCAAGCTATTCTTCCCTTCCAGAACCAGTTGGCCTCTACATCACAGCTGGTTTCCATTTTGTTAGGATGGTAATGCACTGGTTATTTTAGCTTTGAAACCAGGTTGCTTGCTGTTTTCCTCTCATTAGTGCTATCTGACATTGCCAGGGGACAAGTTAAAGGGGATCTGTTTTGCATTGTTTTTAATACTGTTAGAATAGCTTAGTTTAGGGGTCTTACACAGCAGGCTCCAATAAATCTGAGCATTATATAAGGCAGCAGTTGGTAAGGGCAGCGTCTGAATGGTGGCACGAGCCAATAGATGTTCCATCGTTTGCGTAACTTCCACTTCTCTCCGAGGCAGTTCAACACAGGAGGCTGACTGCTAGTTAATCATAGTGAAGAATATCTTGGAAGAAACAAGATTACTAAGGTGAGCAATTTTTTCTTATTGCATAAGCGCATCATTTTTTTTCCTTAAGGTATGGTGCTTTGTTCGGCTGTGTCTTCCACCTGCCCCACAGTCTCGGGATCTGCTTTCCTTCTTTTAGTGCTTTCACTGTGTGGAAGTAATTTTTTTTTTCTTTTTGTTTTGTTGTTTGGACATTTTATCTTTTTGTGAGCCCATTGGAGGCTCATGGTGATTCATGCCTTCATGTTCCCTCAACGCGCGCTAGCCCTCAGCCAGCTCACCTTTCCTTTCAGCACTTCATGCACTATGCTGGTAGTAGCACGGCTGGTCTGTGTTGCTACCATAGAAATCGGAAGCATCCTTTAGTTCTGTGGTGGCTACATGTGGTGGGGGGGGGTGATGATTGTGCACATGATGCATGCCACACTGAGGCCATCATGCATGGAGACATGTCAGTGCACACGAGCACAGGGAGTCCCCGCTTTGGAATGTGGTGGCAATGTTGTTCATCCAGGAGTTGTTTTTTTTTTTTCCCTTTTAGTGGAGGCTGCAGTAACTGCAAGAATGCTGGAGCGGAGTGCTAGCATTTTCTGCTCTCAGGAACTTCTATAATTGGTGGCTAAACATTTTTATGGAACGTTGAGGACATGGTGAGTATGGTCCCCAGCTCCGATATTCCTGGAGCAACACCTTGCCAGCTTTTTATGTTTTTCTCGGTTGTATTGTTGAAAATAACTTGAATCGAGCTGTTGTCAGCTCTGTACAGGCCCCAGTAAGGAGGGGTCTCTGTCACATATTCTCAAGGCCCCTGGAATTCTGCGGTTGCGGAATTTGCCGCAGAATTTGCATCATGCCGCAGAATATATATAGTGCCACAGAATTCACTGTTTTGGTGAATTTTCATATAAATATACTGTTTTTCCATAGTGTCAGGCTTTCTTTTCCCACCTCGCTTATCTTGAAGCCCCTCCTCTATGCTCAGCATATGATGTCATGATGACATCACATCATATTTAGCCAATGACAGGACTGCATTCTGCCAGAGAAATGAATAAATCATGCCACTGAAATCAGAAAATTCTGCTGCAGAACACCAGGGCCCTGCATATTCTTAAGCGTGGTTGTAATTAGGGGGTGGTAATGATAAACTAGCCTGTGTATATAGAGACAGGTCTGCTTTATTTGCAAATAAAGAAGTGTATTGGGTTGCAGTTAAATCTAGTGGTTGTGCATAATGTTAATTCTGCACTGGGATTCTACCCTGCTAACCACACTTGGAACAAATGTTTCTTCTAACACTCCCCAAAACTATGTAAGACCCTGCCGTGGGACTTGAGACATTCTCTTATTGGGGTCTTACTGTCCTTGTTATGCATCAGAATTCAACAAGGAAAAAGGTGAGAATCTTAAGGCTAGTTGGGGGTGAGAGGAGGATGGGCAAAGACCACCATCCTAAATTACTACTTTAGCTCAGTTTTCATTAAGGAGGACAGCGGGTCCTTGCCAGAGAGTGGCATCAAAGTGGTCACTAAGGGAATCCCAGAAATGAGACGGCCAATGTTCACTAGTGAAAAGGTTCTGAAAGGACTGGGTGGCCTTAAGATAGGTAAGGTCCCGGGACCTGATGGTTTGCATCTGAGAATACTCTGGGAATTAGCAGTGGAGCTGGCTGAATCACTGGTATGTCTATTCAGCAGCTCACTTGAGTCTGGGGAAGTTCCAAGGGATTGGAAGGGGGCAGATGTTATACCGCTTCATAAAAGGGGGGAGGGGGGCGCATAAGGAGCAACCAGGGAAATGCAGGCCTGTCAGTCTTACCTCTGTCGTAGGGAAGCTGTTGAGTCACTGAACAAACAGGACTACATCATAGACTACCTGGAGTGCAACAGGCTCCGGGATAGTAAACAGCACGGTTTCATGGCAGGAAGATCTTGTCAGAGTAACCTGATAGTTTTCTTTGACTGGGTGACAAAGGAATTGGACAAAGGCCATACTGTGGATCTGCTGTACTTTAACTTCAGCAAGGCTTTTAACTCAGTACCTCACAAATGATTACTCAAGAAGATGGAAGACCTGGGTGCAGCTAAACCCATAGGGAACTGTTTGGGTAACTGGCTAGAGGGGGGCAGCAGAGGGTGGTGGTCAGTGGGTTAAATCAGAAGAAGGAGGCTGTGAGTGGGCTTCCACAGGGATCAGTCCTGGGTCGGTCCTCTTCAACATGTTAGTGACATTGGAGAAGGAATCCAGGGTAGGTTGTGTCTTTTGCAGAGGACACAAAACACATGTAGGAGGGTGGATAGTGACTAGGGAATAAGCGAAATGTAGAGAGCCTACAAAAGCTAGAGGGTGGTCAAGGTCTGGCAGTTAAAATGAATGCTAAAAAGTGGAAGGTAATGCACCTAGGGAAAAGAACCCCAAGACAGAGTACTGGATTGGAGGGAAGAGATTGGCAGTACAGCTGAGTAGCAGGGATCTGGGAGTTATCATAAACAGCTCACTTAAGCAATCAAGTCAGTGCAACAAGGCTTACAGCAAGGCCAACAGGATGCTGGGGTGTATCAGGGGGGGTACTGATAGCAGAAGAAAAGAAGGAATACTTCCCCTCTACAGATCTGTGGTGAGGGCTCATCTACAGTACTGCACCCAGTTCTGCAGTCTTCACCTCAGAAGGGATAAGGATAGGTTGGAGGCAGTACAGCGCAGAGTAACAAAAATGATTCCGGGCCAGTAGGGCAGATCTTATGAGGAGCATCTCAAGGCACTAATACGTACTCGCTAGAGACCAGAAGAGAGGGGAGATATGATGGAGACCGTCAGGTTCCTTAAAGGAATTAACAAAGTGAACTGCAGGGAACTATTTAGCCTGAATACCAGTTTGTGGACACGAATGTAAATTAACAGGAGGTAGGTTCAGGAGGGATGTGAGGAAGTACTACTTTACAGAAAGGGTGGTGAAATGTGGTCCTCCATTTATATATTTATGGAACACTACAGACTGGATGTCCAGAGCTCTGCTGGTGCAGAGTATTGCAGGCAGTGTTTAGCAGATGAATCCCATAGTTACCATTATGGGTCATATATGGGACACTATTCTCCCTCTCCCTACGAAAAATGGGTACTGCTTGTTAAAACCCATATATAATTATTCCCCACCGACAACGTAGAGCGATACAGAAAGGAGAAATTATTTCATACTTGCTGTAATTTCCTTTTCTGTTAGATTGAATGTTGTCAGTGGGGCCTCTCCCTAGAGTCGCTGAATCTGCTTGGAGAATGTTGTCTGATCTATCATGGAAATACGTTTTTGTAGATGAAGCGTTATCACAGCTCTATAGGTTGCAGAGTTCATCTGTTATCCATAGACATCGTATTCTTCAACTATTGACATGATAGACCAGTAGGATAACTGGTTACGTTTCTGAAGCTGAGGTTGCAGACCAGTGTGGGTTAACACATTTTGAATAGTTCTCTTCATATGCTCAGTTTTTCACTGTTTCAGCATTGGTAGCAGCCTGCACACAAGACCGATGGCAGGACGAAAGGATGCTGCTGTTTTTCGGAGGGACTGATAGGTGTGATGTGAAGGTCAACCGATTTGGTTACTTAAGACATGTCTCCAGATAAGGTAGGTTATGCCCCTTTTGTTTCATGAGTTAAATCAAGATTGATGAGTTATTTTTAAGGGAATTCCCTTGGGGACATAGATGTTAGAATCTATAGCTGGGTTTTGGAAGTACAGCACTGCGTGGACTGTAGTGAATTGAGCAGTTGTGGTATTCAGAACGCTGCTGTGCCGAGGTCACAGCTTTTGGAACTGTACCTGTACCCCAGTGGGGGAGCACATTCCCCATATGTAATTATTCCCCACTGACAACGTTGGAGCTAACAGAAAAGGAAATTATGGTAAGTTTCAGGGAATTTCTCCAGTGGCAAAAGTAGGAAGTGTTTTGACCCATTATATGTCGGGACCACCGGCTGAAGGGTGGGTGGTGTCACCATTTGGATTGTGTTTGGTTAGGGAGAGGATGTTTCAGCCACACATGCATACACCTCCTCCATTGTATGCTGCTGATGGTAGCTTATTTGAGGGAAGGGGAAGCCTGTAAGAAAGCAATTCTGATGAATTGCAAAGAAGAAAAGCTGACGTGGCTGCTAGTTGGGTTTCGAAGGCCTTGCATAGCGTGCTGCTTTGAAGGATCTTAATCTTGAGTTTTTTTTCTGGTTTATGCTTTAGTTCCTGAAGGTTCTGATGGTCCCAGCGGAGTGCTGATTTGCTCTGAAAACTACATCACGTACAAAAACTTCGGAGACCAGCCCGACATCCGATGTCCCATTCCCAGGAGAAGGGTGAGTAGCTTAAAGTCATAATTTGCTTTTTGAGACCACTCAGTTCTAGTCGTGGCATTTGTTGGGGAGCCTGGATTAATCCCCCCTTTCCCTTTTAGCCTGTATTTTCACTCTGCATCCTCTCACATTTATTACTAATTAAATTTTCATGAAAACAGGATCTGTGTTGCTCAGTCTTCATCTGTTCTGGCTGTGTGTCTTCACAGCTGGTTTATGAGAGAGATTGTCACAGGAGAGCTTATGATGTTCCTTAAGGCAGCCAGAGCAGATGGGGACTAAGTGACATAATCCTGTTTGTTACTTGAATTGTCTAATCCAGAATAAGGGGAAGGTAGACACAAAAATAAAATTGAATTCTGTCTAAATACCATATAATGGTTTTCAGAGTATCTTGTCATTGGCTCATGGCTACAGCCCACTGAGTCATGGGTCATTCAAGCACAGTCTGCCTCCTGTTGCGTGTTGTTGCTGATCTGCCGGTCTGGCATCATTTCTGTAATGTATTGATGTAGACGGCAGTTTTGATGGAGGAGCCGAGGTGTGGAGGAATGACAAGGTTTTTTGTAATAGTTATCATCATTTCCTTTTCTGTTGGCTCCAACTTTGTTAGTGGTGCCTCTCTCTTGAGTTGCTGACTTTGCTTGGCGAATGTTGTCCGATACATTATGAAAATACATTTTTAGGTCCAATGTCTGTCAGGTTCTGTCCAGCACCGTCTGCCTAACATGATGATTCCATTGTATCATGTCTCTTCTCTGACTTTGTACAGTGAGGAAACTAAATTAAGATCTGGTAGGGCAGTGGGAGAGGCGAGGCGAAGACTGTGCGCTGGATGAAATGGAACCGTGTTTAATACAAGACTTGTTAGCTGAATCCGTAGTGGTTTAATGTATGATTTGTGTTGCCTGGGTGTTCAGAGTTGTACTGTAGAAGTTTTGTTATAGTATTGGTCCGATGTCCATTGGGTTCTGCCCAGCACTGCCTGCCTAACATGATGATTCCATTGTATCATGTCTCTTCTCTGACTTTGTACAGTGAGGAAACTGAATGAGATCTGATTAGGCAGTGGGAGAGGTGAGCCACAGTGGGTCAAACACGGCGTGCTGTACTAAGTGGAACCGTGTTTATTTAACATATGAGGCATACTGGCTGGATTGTCAGTGGTTTAAGATACAATTTGTGTTGGCTGGGTATTCACTGGTATGACTGCAGCTCTTGAATAGGGCTCCCATGATCTAGTTTGTTTGCTCCTTTTACTTATTTTTTCCCCCAACATGTATTTTGTAGACTTTTTACCCCGTTTTACTCCCACCTTCGTCTCTCGCAAATGCGTACATATGGAGGCATGCACACGCGTCGAGATGCCCTCACTTTGTGCTGCCCCCTCCGCCTGCACCGGACCTCAACCCGGTGGTGGCAGGACTACGGGGAGGGGGCGGTGACCACCTTCCCCCAGGAGAGGAGAGCTGCCGTGATGCTGCTCAATCCTGCCCCCCCACACCCCCGTTGGCTCCCAGACGACCCAAGGTCGTTCCCGAACCTGAGTCGCCGGCACAGCGTGAGGTAAGGTGTCCAGCGTCTCACACTTCTGGGCTGCCGGGCCTTTTACCTATTTAAAGGTGTCAGTCATATCCCCTCCTTCCCTTCTCTTCTCCAGCGAGTAAATTTTTGGCCTGGCTAACCTCTCCCCATGTAAGCATCCGTGCTGACCAGTGGTCAGTTTTTGTGGCCCTTCTCTGGACAGACTCAAGCTGACTGGTGTCCTTTTTGAGGTATGGGCTCCAGAACTAGATGTAGTACTCCAGGTGAGGTCTTGCTAATGTCCTGTAGAGGGACAGTACCACTTCCTTTATGTTTTTAGGTCCAGTGTCTGTCAGGTTCTGCCCAGCACCACCTGCCTAACATGATGGTTCCATTGTATCATGTCTCTTCTCTGACTTTGTACAGTGAGGAAACTGAATGAGATCTGATTGGGCAGTGGGAGAGGTGAGCTGAAGATGGTGCGCTGGATGAAATGAAACCGTGTTTAATACAAGGCATGTTAGCTGAATCCGTAGTGGTTTAATGTATGATTTGTGTTTCCTGGGTGTTCAGTGTTGTACTGTAGAAGTTCTGTTGTAGTATCGGTCCGATGTCCATTGGGTTCTGCCCAGCACCACCTGCCTAACATGATGGTTCCATTGTATCATGTCTCTTCTCTGACTTTGTACAGTGAGGAAACTGAATGAGATCTGATTGGACAGTGGAGAGGCGAGCCACAGCGAGTCGGGGACGTGCGTGAATGAAATGCAGCGTGTTTAATACAAGACATGTTAGCTGAATCCATTGTGGTTTAATGTATGATTTGTGTTGCCTGGGTGTTCAGTGTTGTACTGTAGAAGTTCTGTTGTAGTATCGGTCCGATGTGCATTGGGTTCTGCCCAGCACTGCCTGCCTGCCTAACGTGATGATTCCATTGTATCATGTCTCTTCTCTGACTTTGTACAGTGAGGAAACTGAATGAGATCTGATTGGGCAGTGGGAGGAGGCGAGCCGCAGCCAGTTAAAGACGGTGTGCTAAACGAAATGGAACAGTGTTTATATATCGGGCATGCTGGCTGGATCGTCAGTGTTTTTTTTAGTCTTTGGTAACCAGGTAAGGCCCAGTAGGCACAAGTGCCTATTTTCAGGGGCAACCTGGGAGCACTGGGCGGTTAAGTGACTTGCTCAGAGTCACACAGTATGCAAGTGGAGGTTGTGAGAATCAAACTCTGGTCTAGTCTGCTGGATGTACCAAGCTCGTTCACACCTCGTTCCTCTAACCTCTAGGTTATACTGGCAGCCAAAGTTGGCTGGGTATTCAGAGGTGTGTTGCAGCTCTTGGATAGGCTCTTGTGATGTACCTTTTTCACTCCTTTCAAGTATTTATAGGTGTTCGTCATATCCCCTCTTTCCCAGCGAGTACATATTCAGGCTGGCTAATCTCTTCCTATAAAACAGGGTTTTAAATAAGCTGAAAAAAATGATTGGCAGTTTAGCGCCAATCAGTTGTGAAAATACACAGCACTTGGTACAGATTGTTTAGCAACATTTTTAAAAAATTATAGCTTTATTAATGTGTACTATGTCAAGGGTTCACTCAAAAAAAATGGTTAGCAGTGTACTGCTAAGCATTTCTGAAAATGGTTCGCATTACCCCGTTTTGCTGTATTATACCAGCTATTTAAAACCCTGTATAACCTTCCCCTTTGACCAGTGGTCATTTTTGTGGCCCTTCACTGGACAGGCTTAAGTTGATGTATGTCCTTCTTGAGGTTGTGGCTCCAGAGCAGGTGCAGTGTTTCAGGCAAGGGCCTGCTAATGACTTAGGCCCCTGGAATCCGGTATTTCCACAGCCATTAAATTTTCTCTCTTCAGTTACTGCTGTTTATTCTGCCTCTGGCTGGCCCTGTTATCAGGGACTGAGCTGCCCTCGCTCTGTGTGAACTTGCTGTCCAACTTCCAACGTCCCCCAGGCTTACCCCTGTGACAGGGCAGTCCGGCAGACAAAAAATAAATCCTCAGATGGGAGGCGCACCATAGAAGTGGGAGTGGAGCATGCAAGGTGTCAGTCCTGTCATGCTGGCCAGATATTTTTCTCCTCTGTTACTTGTCCCTTGTGAGGGCAGATGTGCAGTGTTGCCTAGAGGTCCCTATGCACTCTCCTGCAGATAGGGCATCACCAACTGCTGCCTCTCCAAACCTAGATTTCCTGTGCGCTTGACCCCCAAAAGCTACTAGGGGCAGCAGCAGCCTCTGTAGATGTCAGTTTCACCCCCATACCCGGGTCGTCAACACTGCAAGTGGTTGCCCTACCGCTGTGCTGATGGGCCTGCAGACTATCCAGCATGCCGCAGAATGTTATGTTGCAGAATTCCTTACTCGTAGTAATTTTTTTTAATTATAATATACAGTTTTTCTCTGGTACCTGGTACCCTTACTCGTGCTGTTTTTCCTGAAGGCTCTCTTCCATGCTCAGCATGTGATGCCACTCATGACATCACAGTATATTTTAGCCATGGGAGGACCGCATTCTCTCTGAAATGGAGAATGTGTGCCACAGGAATGCACAAATGCTGGTGCGGAAGCCTAGGAGCTCTGCAGCAGAAGTCAGGACTGAAGTGCTGCAGAGAACTAGGGGCCCTGCTTACGACCTGTATAGTGGCAATACCACATCCTTTCTTCTGCTGACAGAGCCCCTCTCCATGTAGCCTAGCATCCTTGGCCTTTCCTTTTGCCTTAGTACACTGTGATGATGATTTGATTTCTCCACCCCTAGGCAGTAGTTTGTCTCCAGGTTCATTATACCTGTGTGCATAACCTTATATTTTACGTATGTGTTAAGCTTTAGCTGCCACAACTTTGAACATCTTTCCAGTCTATTTAGATCTTCTTTCAAACCGCTTCTCCTATCTTCTGAGTTCATTCTGCCACAGAGTTAGGTGTCATCTACAGAGAGATAAATTTTGCCTTTTATCCCTACAGCTGTGTCGCAGATGAATATATTAAACAGGACCGGTCCCAGCATGGACCCTAATGGCACCCACTAGTGACATCTCAAATGCCAGAGTATTTCCATTTACTACTGCCATGTGGGTCCTCCTCTCAGCCAGCTGGCCTTGTTGAACGCGCCCCAATTTTTTATTTATTAGTGAACCATGCCAGTAAATCATCTTATATAAAACAAAACCAGTCCCAATATATCCAATTTATAAATTTCCTAATATACCCATTTTACAAGTTTAGTAACATACTCCAGGGTTTGTGGGTTTTGCTCTTCTAATAATCCACTCGACTGACAATTAAAGTCACTTGGCTTTACCTCATGGCTGCAACCCACCCATCTTGTGGGTCATTTAAAACGATCTACATCCCCCCCTTTTTTTTCTTGTCAATTATTTTCCCTCCTGTCACCTCTGGCTGGGGCCCTTCAGTCAACCTGCCTGTTCCCTACCTGAGATCCTCCCAGCTGCACCTCAGTCTCTAATTCACCCGTGACACACCCGTGGAGCAATAGCCCCTGGAATCTACCCCCCAGAGTGGGGCCGCTTTCTGCTCCTCTGCGCTTTCTTCCGGTGCTCCTCGGGTGGAGGTGACTAGCGAGATGAGGTCCCAGTGGGCAGGATCAGATGTTGGAGGTGGAGGCAGGTGACGTCTACCCCCTAGACAATGGGTGTTTTCCTGTGTTCGTGAGCACTCCCCTTAGTAGCCCAGACATACAATGACGTCCATTGCGACCGGGCACGTTCCCACACCCTTCCCGCGGACGTCCGCCGAGGCTCCTCCCCTATACCAGCATAATACCCTGGCTGTTGTGCTCCCAGCCACCGCTGGGAGACGCTCATGTCGGGGAGTCCTCCACCCACCCTCCCAGGAGGGAGAGCAGTCCTCCGGACGCTCCACCCTCTCCTCCCCCGCCAACCCCAAGTGGCCCAGGCTCGCTTCTGAACCTGGGTCGACGGCGTGGTGCAAGGTGTGGCATTCAGCCCTTCAACCCTCAGCGCCACCGGGCCAGCCCTCGATCTACATCCTGTAGTGCGTTGCTGCTGACCTGACAGTCTAGAATTGTTGCTGTGGTGTTCTGGTGTTGAGACAGCAGTTTTGATGGATGATCTAAGGTCTAAAGGAATGATGAGGTTCTGTTGTAATATAGGTCTGATATCTGTCGGGTTCTGCCCATCACCGCCTGCCTAACATGATGATTCCATTGTATCATGTCTCTTCTCTGACTTTGTACAGTGAGGAAACTGAATGAGATCTGATTGGGCAGTGGGAGAGGCAAGCCACAGTGAGTCAAAGACAGTGCGCTGAACGAAATGGAACCGTGTTTAATGCAAGGCATGTTAGCTGAATCGATGGTTTAATGTATGATTTATGTTGCCTGGGTGTTCAGTGTTGTCCTGTAGAAGTTCTGTTGCAGTATCTGTCCGATGTCCATTGGGTTCTGCCCAGCACCGCCAGCCTAACATGATGATTCCATTGTATCATGTCTCTTCTCTGATTTTGTATAGTGAGGAAACTGAATGAGATCTGATTGGGCAGTGGGAGAGGTGAGCTGAAGACTGTGCGCTGGATGAAATGGAACCATGTTTAATACAAGGCATGTTAGCTGAATCCGCAGTGGTTTAATTTATGATTTATGTTGCCTGGGTGTTCAGTGTTGTCCTGTAGAAGTTCTGTTGTAGTATCGGTCCGATGTCCATTGGGTTCTGCCCAGCACGCCTGCCTAACATGATTATTCCATTGTACCATGTCTCTTCTCTGACTTTGTACAGTGAGAAACTGAATGAGATCTGATTGGGCAGTGGGAGAGCGAGCCACAGCGAGTCGAGGACGGTGCGCTGAATGAAATGCAGCTGTGTTTAATACAAGACATGTTAGCTGAATCCGCAGTGGTTTAATGTATGATTTGTGTTTCCTGGGTGTTCAGTGTTGTACTGTAGAAGTTCTGTTGTAGTATCGATCCAGTGTCCATTGGGTTCTGCCCAGCATCGCCTGCCTAACATGATGGTTACATTGTATCATGTCTCTTCTCTGACTTTGTACAGTGAGTAAACTGAATGGGATCTGATTGGGCAGTGGGAGAGGCGAGCTGAAGACGGTAATACAAGGCATGTTAGCTAAATCCGTAGTGGTTTAATGTATGATTTGTGTTGCCTGGGTGTTCAGTGTTGTACTGTAGAAGTTCTGTTGTCGTATCGGTCTGATGTCCATTGGGTTCTGCCCAGCACTGCCTGCCTAACATGATGATTCCATTGTATCATGTCTCTTATTTGACTTTGTACAGTGAGGAAACTGAATTAGATCTGATTGGGCAGTGGGAGAGGTGAGCTGAAGGCGTGCGCTGGATGAAATGGAACTGTTTAATACAAGACATGTTAGCTGAATCCAGCAGTGGTTTAATGTATGATTTGTGTTGCCTGGGTGTTCAGTGTTGTCCTGTAGAAGTTCTGTTGTAGTATCGGTCCGATGTCCATTGGGTTCTGCCCAGCACTGCCTGCCTAACATGATGATTCCATTCTATCATGTCTCTTCTCTGACTTTGTACAGTGAGGAAACTGAATGAGAACTGATTGGCCAGTGGGAGAGGCAAGCCTCAGTGAGTCAGACAGTGCGCTGAATGAAGTGGAACCGTGTTCAATACAAGGCATGTTAGCTGAATCCGCAGTGGTTTAATATATGATTTGTGTTGCCTGGGTGTTCATAATAACACACGAAAATGCCAGCAGATACAGACCCTTAGATCTATAGAGTCTGCAGCTATCTTGAGTTTACTCCACAGCTGCCCCACCTCCCAGTATTCCAGTTTCCCTTCCCCGATCCTATCCCACCCCTCTTAAAGCTGTTCACTGATTTTAAAGACACCACCTCTTAGGAAGTACATTCCACACTGCCACCCTCTCTGTGAGTAGCGTCTTTTCAACTCCCTCTTGAGCGTGCCCCCCTTCAGTCTCAGACTATGCCCCCTAGTGGCCCTCCCTTCCTCCCTTTAAGCTAAACATCTCCTCTGTGCTGACCCTGTTTATGCCCTTCGTGTATCTGAAGGTCGCGATCATATCCCCTCTATCTCTCCTCTCTTCCAGGGAGTACATATTGAGCTCTCTGTCTTTCTTTGTGGGGTTTCCCCACCGTACCTGTTAACATCCTGGTTGCTCTGTGTTGGACTCCCTCCAGCAGTCTGATATCCTTCTTTAGGATGGAACGCTATAACTGCACGCAGTACTCCAGGTTCGGCCTGACCAGTGATCTGTACAGTGGCAGGATAACCTCACTCCTCCTTGGGGTGATTCCCCAGGCAATGCACCTCAGCATCTCGTTAGTTTTAGCTGCTGCCTTCCTGCACTGTGCCAAATGATTCATTTGCCCTGTTATGAGTACCTCAAGATCCTTCTCCTCCTCCTCCTCTGTAGTGCCCAACTGTATTCTCCCCATTTTGTAGCTAAACTTACAGTTCTAGGGACATGGATATGTTGTTCATCCACACTCATTGGCAGTATCCTTGCCGCTTTAAATCTTGCCGGAAGGTCTTCAAGCTTGCTCCTCCCACCCACCCGGGTGGTATAACTCTCGGCTCCGCCCCATGACGCCAGATCTTCCTTACCGCTTGGAAGCTCAGGTTCCCTCCTTAACGCTCTGCGTTTGCGACTGGTTCCTATTTCTCCGTTTGCAGTTTAAAATAAATTTGCAAAAGACTTTGGTCTTGATCCCACCAGCAGCTCTGAATGGACAAAATCGACTCCGGTTGGAGATGCCCATGCGAACAGAAGATGTCTCGAGACGGATCACTCACGTGTATTACTGCTTAGGCCTTGAGCACGACCACGCGGGCTTGCGACCTGTGCTCATCTATTCTCGTCCTCGAAGACCGTGCTGCCCGATTGCAACTGGGCCGTCCCGAGAAGCGTTTCCCTCCGGTGAAGTCCAAGGAGGCCCGGTTGGCGGTGTCCGCGGCGGCGGGCTCGGCGGATCAGCTCGAGCGGATGGTCGCCCTCGAAGAGGAGGCGGCGCGGGCCGTATCTTCCTCGGCCGCGGCATTTATCCCGCTCTCTCTGGGTTCTTCCTACACGGCTTCTTTTAAGGAGCTTTGTCTGTCCCTCTCCACTAAAGGAGAAGGGCCTGCGTCTGCTGGACCTTATTCTCGGTCCAAAAAGAGGGACAAGGGTAAGTCCCTCCGTCGACGCTCTTGGGAGCGGGAAAGGTCCTCTCCCCGGCCGCCGTCCGTCGGCTTCGTCGACCGCTGCCGCCACTGGCCTCACGGTGTCCCCGTCAGGTCAGTTGACCGAGACTCCCACTGATAGAGTGAGATTTTTCTCGACCATTGACAGGCTGTCCCCTTTAGCAGCCGAATTCCCTCTCCCGGTTCCCCGGGAGAGTTGAGATCCCGTGGGCTCGTCTGTGCCTCGGTTCCGAGCCCTCGGATGGACCTTCCGAGCGAAGAGTGCGGTTCGGCCACACCTCCCACCGACCGGAAATTCCGGGACTCCGTCTCGGTCTCGGACCTCTTAGCGGTCCAGCGTTCCCACCGTCATAAGCGGTCTCGGTCTCGCACCAGTGATGGCGGCGTCGCCGCTGCGTCCTCGTCCTCCTCCTCGGATGAGGAAGCGGCGTAAGTCGTCGGCAGTGCGAGACCTTATGTTGTAACAACTCCTCCTGGCGGGAATAAGCCCGACTCGGCGCCTTCCCGGCCATTAAGTAGCTGTCACGGGCAGCCGACACAACCCCTCGACTTGTCCGAGGCCTATACCCAGGCGGTTGTTCGTGCAAAACCAGCTGCTCCACGATTCGGTGGAACCTCCGCCTCCACAGCCACCAATTGGGGCTCGACCAAAGATTCCGATCGGCTAAGGTTTACCCCATCGGCTGTCAGTTACCCTCACTCCCGACCGACCTCGGCAGGTGAAGGGTGGCTCAGGCCAGAGGCAGCTCTTCGAGGACTCTTCGAGTCGAAGATGATTCCTCCTTCTTCTCAAGCGACTGGACTTGGAGTCTTCAGGAGGTCAGTCAATGGGCGATAGCCCGTCGTCCTTCCTAGGACTGCTTGGCTCATCTCGGTCTACGGGATGGAGCTCGAACCCGTTCCAAAGCGGGCCAGGTATCCCCTCACGGAGATTCTGGACCGAGGATTCTCCGGCGGAGGCCTTTCGGTGGCCGAGGCCATAGTGGGTCGGCACTGGAACTTTGGCAGCGCCTGCTTCCTGCCCTGCGCCTTGGCCAGGATGGCCGGATGTCACAGGTCCCCGGTTCCTTGTCGGTTTTGGAACCCCTCTGCTGGGGGTTGGGTTTACCGATGGCGTTTTCCGGCGGCGCGCCGCGCCAGGGATGTGGACAAACCTCCTGACAAGGAGTCCAGAGAAATTGGACTACGTCGGGCTAAAAGTCACGCTATGCTCCTTCTCGGCCTTCGCCAGGCCAGTTCGGCCGTCCTCATGGCACATTTTCTCATGCCCTGTTGGGCCCCTGGATGAGGTCATCCTCATCTTCCGCCGATCTGCAGACTACGGTAAGCAGGTGCGGGACCAGGGCAGGGCAGTGGCCAAACAGCAGCTCCAGACTGCTTTGGATATAGGGACTCATGTGCCAGATCGGTGGCGGCCTTAGTGGCTATGTCGAGGGCTTGGCTGAGGATATCCACCTTTACCCGGATACCCAGCACAAGTTGGCGGATGTTCCTTTTGGGGACTGACCTCTTCGACCCTGGGGTGGAAGGTCACCTGCAGAGGATCGAGGTCAAATGCCACCTTGGACTCGGTCTCTTCCGCTCAGAAGGACAAAGGCAAACCACAGCCCTAAGCCCTTTCGTCCTTCTGTGCCCCAGCGCCCGGTAACAGCGTCAGGGCCAGCAGGCTCGGCCTTGGCATCCCAAACCCAAGCCGCGGGCTTCCTCTAACAGGAGGCAGGAGAGAAGGGCCCAGGAGGTCCCTCGGCCGGTCCCTCCTCCAAGCCTGCCCAGTGGCGGGCTGAGGTGTCTCCCCATCCCCGTCCACCCCTAGGTCCCCTTGAGGGACGGCTCCACACTTCCGTTCCACCTGGTCGCTGTTACCACGGACAGGTGGGTCTGAGGTGGGAAGAAGCCTGCCTCTGGAATTCGAGCAGAGCACCACCTTCAGAGCCGTCGCCCTCGGGGGCCTTCGGATCCCAGCCTCACTGGCGGCTCGTCGGGCCGACATCACTCTCCTCCTCCAGAAGGAGGTGGTAAGAGAGGTGGGACCTCCTTCAGACCCAGGGTTTGTGTCCAGGTACTTCCTGGTTCCAAACGGACGGGGGCTGGCGCCTCATTCCCAACTCCACAACGACTCCAAACAAGTTCCTAAGGTCTCGAACCTTCAGGATGGTCACTCTGGCTCAGATAATACCATCCTTGGAACGCCAAGGCGGTGGTCTTGCTCTCTGACTTTGCAGGACGCTGCTTTTTCACGGCCCTATCCGTCCGTCTTCACCAGAGATTCCTTCGCCCGAGCGGAAGGATCTCTTGAGTTCAAGCCATGCCCTCGCTTGTCTCCAGCTCCCAGGGTCTTCACCAAATGCATGGCAGTGGTGACAGCATTCCCTCTTGTGCGCCGAGGGGTCGGGTGTACCCTTACCTGGACGACTGGCTGATAGCAGCTCCCTCCAGGAAGGAGCAGCGAGTGGTCCAGAGATCTGGCCCTCAGGTCTGTCTCAACTGGGCCTCCTTATCAACGAGGCCAAGTCGAACTCGAGCGAAGCGGTGATTCTATTCATCGGCGCAGCTCGACTCTCTTCGAGCCAGAGCCTGCCCGGCGGACAGGGCGAGGTTCTTTCCTCCTTTGCCCGATCATTTCTGGTTGGGCAATTGCGCCTGCCCGGGACCTGCGCCTCCTGGGTCTCATGGCGGCCTGTACCAGCGTGGTCCGCTGGGCCGCTGAACATGCGTCCCTTCAGTGGGGACTGGCCAGCCAGTGGTCACAACGCTGCAATCCTTGACCAGCTGTGAGTCGGTGACACAGGATGTGAACGCTCCAGCAGTGGACCGCTCCAGATCATTTGCAGAGGGGCATCCTGCTCGCCCCGCCTGAGCCGACGGTTCTCTGTCGACCGATGCCTCTCTGATGGGTTGGGGTGCCCATCTGGGGAACACTGGCTCATGGCCTCTGGTCCCTCAAGGAGTCCTGATGCCACATCAACCTGCTGGAGCTCGAAGTCCGCCTAGCTCTCACCGCCTTTGCTCCTCTCCGGGGTCAAGTGGTCCGGTCCAGACGGACAATACCACCACCATGTACTATCTAAACACGCCAGGGCGGGACGCCGCTCCATGCTTCTATGCCAGGAAGCTCTCGCATTTGGTCACTGTAAGGCGAAAGCCTGGAGGCGGATCTCCTAGCCATTCACGTGGCAGGAGCTCCAACACCCTGGCCGATGCCCTGAGCCGGATAGGGGCTGCATCCCACGAGTGGTCTCTCCCTGCCGGAGGTAGTACAGCATCTGTTCTCCTTTGGGGCACACCTCAGGTGGACCTGTTTGCCTCCATGGAGAACGAAGCTGAGTCTGTTTCATGCCCGCCTCAGCAGGGCTCGCAGGGGATGCCTTCGAGGCAATGGACCCCGGTTTTCTTTACGCTTTTCCCCATTTCTTGATCCACAAGGTGCTTCTCAAGGCGAGGAGGGACAAGGCGAGGTGATTCTGATAGCCCCAGACTGGCCTCGCCAGTTCTGGTACCAGATCTCCTCAGTCTCAGCTCCAGGACTCACGGCAGCTTCCAGCTCGCCGGACCTGCTCTCAGTCAATCAGGGAAGGTGTTCCATCCGGACTTCAATCCCTGCACCTGACGGCCTGGTTCCTGGCGGCTAGAGTTCCAGGCTTTGGGTCTTTCCGACGAGGTCCTCAATGTAGTTGAGGCGTCCGTAGAGTCGACCAGAAAATGCTATGCCTTCAAATGGAAAAGGTTTTCCATTTGGTGTCAGGGCAAGGGCTTGGACCCTTCCTCCTGTTCCTTGGCAAGCATCTTGGACTATTTATGGTCCCTTTCTAGTCAAGGGCTTAGGGTCGACGACCCTAAGGGTGCACCTGGCAGCCATCTCTGCTTACACGGCGGGCGGGAAGCAGTCGTGGCGCAGGAGAAGGTGGTCTGGCGCAAGCCAGCGTCCTTGATCACATTTCCTCCAGTGCGGAACCCCCACCTCGCGGGATCTACTGCTGGTATTGGCAAAGCTCATGGGGCAAGCCTATTCGAACCTATGCACAGGTGTGCTCTCTCTCACCTGTCGTGGAAGACCGCCTTCTTGGTGGCTATCACGCCAGCCAGAAGGATGGGAGAGCTCCAGGCGCTCCATCGAGTCTCCTTACCTGGTCTTCCACAGGGACAAGAGTTGTCCTGCGCCCACCGAAATTCCTTCCGAAGGTGGTGTCGGAGTTTCACCTTAACCAGGTGTTGACTCTGCCGGTGTTCTACCCCAATCACACCTCGGAGGTCGAATATAGGCTCCATACTCTGGACCTAGAAGGGGCTCGCTTATTATAAGGCTGCGCGGCTGAAATTGGGAGAGGTTCGCCAGCTGTTTGTCACCTACGCTGAAGCCGCATCTGGCAGACCTGCAGCCAAGCGGACGATAAGCAGGTGGGTAACCTCCTGCATAGATCTCTGCTATAAGTTGGCGGGCATGGAGCCTCCCAGAGGGATAAGAGCTCATTCTACCCTGCTACTGTGCAACGGTGGCTGCTTCCAGGGACGTCCCTATCCAGGAAATCTGCAGGGCTGCTACCTGGAAGTCAGCAAACACCTTCATTACCCACTACCACATCGACCTTGAGTCACGCCGGGATGCTGGTTTTGGGGCCTCGGTTCTCCAGTCTCTCTTTCCAAGTAAGTATATGGGGTGTGCGTCTTGCCTCCTCCTCCCGGAGAGAACTGCTAGAGTCTGCCAATGAGTGTGGATGAACAACATATCCATGTCCCTTAGAAATACAGGTTACTCACCTGTAACAGGAGTTCTAGGAATGGTATATGTTGTTCATCCACACGACTCCACCCGACCTCCTCCCGGCTTCGGGACGGACAACCTGAGCTCTCTCCAGCGGGCCAGATCTGGCGCCATGGGGCGGAGCCGAGTTATACCACCCGGTGGGTGGGAGGAGCAAGCTTGAAGACCTTCCGGCAAGATTTAAAGCGGCAAGGATACTGCCAATGAGTGTGGATGAACAACATATACCATTCCTAGAACTCCTGTTACAGGTGAGTAACCTGTATTTCCTGACCCCCAAGTGCATAACTTTTTACTTTTTTGCATTGAAACCCAGCTGCCATGTGTCTGACCATTGTATGAGTCTATCCAGATCCTCCTGCAGTCCTAGCCAGCCCTCCGTGTTGTCCACCACTGCACCTGTCTTTGTGTCATCTGCAAACGGGATGATCTTATTGTTGATACCATCTGATATGTCAGCAGTGAATATGCCAAACGGCACTGGCTCCAGCACTGAGCTGTGTGGGACCCCACTCGTCATTGCTCTTGGTGATGAGAACTCCCCCCGTATGACAACTGTCTGCTGCCTATTACCCAGTCAGTTTTTGATCCACCACACTATCCTCTCCCCTACCCCCAGGTTCCTTAAGTTGCCTAACAACATCCCATGCGGCACTGAATGAAGGGCCTTGCTGAAGTCCAAGTACAGGACATCCACTGCTTGACCCTTGTCTAGTGCTCTTGTTACCCAGTCATAGAAGTCCACCATGGTTGTGTGACATGAACTTCCAGAGACAAATCCTTGCTGTCTGTTGTCCAGAAGACCATTCTCCTCCAGGAACGATACAGTCCTCTGTTGATGGACTCCATGCGCTTCCCCACGATGGAGGTTAGGCTGACTGGTCTGTCATTCCCTGACTCATCCTTGGGCCTTCTTATGGATGGGTACCACGTGTGCCATCCTCCAGTCCTGGAGTATGCATCCCTTCTCCAGGGAGGTGTTGAATAGGTCTGCCAGTTCAGTGTTGTACTGTAGAAGTTCTGTTGTAGTATTGGTCCAATGTCCATTGGGTTCTGCCCAGCACTGCCTGCCTAACATGATGATTCCATTGTATCATGTCTCTTCTCTGATTTTGTACAGTGAGGAAACTGAATGAGATCTGATTGGGCAGTGGGAGAGGTGAGCCACAGCGAGTTGAGGATGGTGCGCTGAACGAAATGGAACCGTGTTTAATGCAAGGCATGTTAACTGAATCCGCAGTGGTTTAATACGTGATCTGTGTTGCCTGGGTATTCAGTGTTATAATGCAGAAGTTTTGTTGGCTGGATAGTCGCTACTTATAGACTACACGGCCAGACTATTTGGTGGAGCCTGGAGGTGACAATGAAAGTGTAATTTCAGGGTTGGTCTTTGTGGGTGGGAACCTTGCCCCCCTAAAAAGTCAGAGAGTAAAGACAGAACAGCTGCCAGCCAGTGCTTCTGTGAGCCCCTTGTAAGGGACCCAAACCACCTGAATTAAGCGTGATCTAAAGGGCAGGGGCCCCAACTGTGACAAGCTATTCAAAGTATAATAAATCATTTCGTGCGGGGGGGGGCACATTGGGCTATATGGTTGGACATTCCCCCCCCCAATATCTAAAAAGGTTGAGAGACTGAGGAATTCTAGCAACAAGAGCTTATTTAGTGAAATACAGTACATCATCTCAGCCCTGAGGTATTGCCCCAGGGATATGGGGACACAGAAGACCATGGTTTATAGAAGGTTCTTTCATTCTTTGGAGTTTCTGTGCAAGTCTGTTCTCTAATTAATTAGATGCTTTAAAATAGCTAATCAGGACTTCTGTCTATGCATGCAACCCTGCAGTGGAACTGCATAAAAACTAACTGCTGTAACAGCCTTACCCCTAGCCTGGTTCTTTGCCCCTCTCTTTCCTCCTTTAAAATCAACCTTAAGAAATTCCTCCAGGATAACTTCTCCTGTAATTGTACCTGGATTACTTCTCCTTCTCCTTTTCCCTTATCTGTCTCGTTCTCCAGTTTCTTTCCTACATCTCTCCAGGTCTCCTTCCATATCCACTGTCTGACCTGCTCCTGCTGTAGCTACGTGTTTCCTATCCTCGTGATTGCCGTGCACTTATCCCTTTGTACACTCATCATCCATTTATGTTCCTGACATATCTTGTTTTGTATTATATCATGTAGCCTGTTTTACCTTACATCTTTTAATTATGTTTAACTTTGTTGTATAATTTTTTTCTTTCAATGTAACGTACATTATATCAAGAAATATGTATCTTAACTGGATGCTTGTAAAACGAGGCACGCTTTGCTCAGATGCCTTTTCAGGACTGAAGGAAAAGTATGTCTCTTTGCAGACGACACAAATCTGCATCAGGACTGATACACAAGGTGGGGTGGAAAGGATGAAAAGGGACTTGGCAAGGTTGGAGGAATGATCAAATGTATGCAGCTGAGATTCAATACAAAGAAGTGCAAAGTAATGCACCTGGGAAACAAAACCCCAGGGAAGAGTACACAATGGGGGTGAGATACTGACAACAAAATGGAAAGGGACCTGGGGTAATCATATCAGACGCACCAAAGGTGGGCCAGCAATGTGAGAAGGCAGTAAGGAGGGCTGGGGTGATACTGGGATGCATAGGGAGAGGCATCACCGTAGAAAACAGGAAGTTGTTGGCACTCTGTACAGACAGTTGGTAAGACCACATCTGAGTACTATGTACAGTTCTGGAGACCCCATCTCCAAAAGACATAGACAGGGTGGAGGCTGTCCAGAGGAGGGCAACCAAAATGGTGTAGGGTCTGCACCAGAAGACATATGAAGAAAGACTGAAGGAGTTTACGATGTATAGTCTGGGGGGGGTTGATAGAAACTTTAAAAATACCTCAAGGAATCAGCAAAGTCCAAGAGGGTAGTATCTTCAGAAAAGAGATACTGAACGCATGCGAAATTTGCCAGCAGATAAAGGCCTAGAGGTCTCATCAAGTCTGCCTCGAATGTGCAGCTAGCACCCCTTATTCTGCAGCTGCCCTCCCCTGTCCTGTTCCATCCTCGTTGAAGCAGTCCACTGTTCTACTGCATACCACTTCAGCAGGTAACGCATTCCACCCAGCCATCACCCTCTCTGTAAAAAGTGTCTCATACTGAACATATAATTTGCCAGCAGATAAAGGCCTAGAGGTCTATCAAGTCTGCTCGAATGTGCAGCTAGCACCCTTATTCTGCAGCTGCCCCTCCTTCCACCCTTCCCTTCATTAACCCTCCCCTTGTCCTGTCCCATCCCCTTTTGAAGCAGTCCACTGTTCTACTGCATACCACTCTGCAGGTAACGATTCCACCCAGCCACCACCCTCTCTGTAAAAAGTGTCTCCTCATCTCCCTCCTGAACCTTCCTCCCTCCAGTCTCATATCATGGCCCCTGGTGGCCCTCCCCTCCCTTACTTTGAACAGCCCCTCTGTACCTGTCTTGTTTATTCCTTTCATGTATTTAAAGGTTTCAATCATGTCACCCCTGTCCCTCCTCTCCTCCAGTGAGTACATGTTCAACTCCTTCAACCTCCTCTCGTATGATAAGTCCCCTGGCCCCTTGATCATCTTTGTTGCCCTGCGCTGTACCCCCTCCAGTAACTTAATGTCCCTCTTCAGATACGGACGCCAGTACTGCACGCAGTACTCCAGGTGTGGTCTAACTAATGACCTATACAGTGGCAGAATCACCTCCTCCCTCCTCGAGGATATACTCCCTTGCAATACAACCCAGCATTTTGTTGGCCTTGCAGCTGCCTTCCTACATTGTGCCGAGTTGTTCATTGACCCTGTAATGAGCACACCCAGATCCTTCTCCTCCTCTGTCTGGGCTAGCTGCTACCCCCAGCTGGTAACTCCTCCTGGGTTCTTCATCCCAAAATGCAGCACCTTGCACTTTTTGGCATTAAAGCCCAGTTGCCAGGTGTCTGACCAGGTTTCAAGCTTTGCCAGATCATCCTGCAACCCTGCCATCCCCTAGGTCATCCACCACTGCGCCTACCTTGGTATCATCAGCAAACAGACTGATCTTGCTCTTGATGTCCCATGATATGTCTGCAATGAATATCCCAAACAACACTGGTCCCAACACCGAGCCCTGTGGAACACCGCTCGTCCACTGCCTTGGGTGTGAGAGCTCCCCACCCACCACCACCCTCTGTTGCCTTCCCTGAAGCCAGTTCCCTACCCAGCTCACCAGCTTTGTACCCGCCCCTGTGCCTACTAACTTCCTTCCCAGCCTTCCATGTGGTACTGAGTCGAATGCCTTAGTGAAGTCCAGATACAGGCCATCCACTGCATGGCCCCTGTCCAGTTGCCTAGTTACCCAGTCATAGAACTTGACCAGGTTGGTTTGGCAGGATCTGCCATGTATGAAGCCATGCTGTCTGCTGTCCTGTAGTCCTTGGCCTCAGGAGGGCCACCAGCCTCTCCTTCAGGATAGTCTCCATTAGCTTACCCACGATGGATGTGAGGCTCACTGGTCTGTAGTTTCCGGTTCATCCTTGGGAGCCACTCTTGGAGAGGGCACCACATGAGCCATCCCCAGTCCTGAGGTACACACCCGAATGTAGTGAGGCATTAATAGGTCTGCCAAGGTCCCACAAGGACCTCTGCCAGCTCCTTCAGTACCCTGGGGTGGATGCCATCTGGGCCTGGCGCCTTGTCCACCCTCAGTGCCTTCAAACCATCTCGAACTCTGCCCTCCATGATTTCCCATCTGTCACCACCCCCCCGCTCTGCCATTTCTCCCTTGGGTATCACCCTCTCTTCTCTTTAGTAAATACTGAGCAGAAGTACTCATTTAGTGCTTCTGCCTTATCGCACTCTGCTTCCACCCAGTCCCCTCCTTCCTTATCCTTACTATGTGGTCCTTACAGCTCCTTTTCTCCCTGATGTACTTAAAAAGTCCTTCTCCCCTTCTTAATGCCTTGTGCCAACCTGAGTTCCGTAGATCTTTGGCTCCCTTACTGCCCTTGTCACCTCCTTCGATTCTGTCAAGTACTCCTCCCTGTCCTCCCCTCCCTGTTTTCTTGTACTTCCTAAAGGCAGCTCTTTTCCTCCTTACCTTTTCCATGACCTCCTTGCTCAGCCAGCTCGGTTTCTTAGCCCTAGCCTTCTTGCTCTGGGCTTTGCAACAGGTTTTGGTTGCCTCCACTATCCCCAGCTTTATGAGCTCCCACCTCTGGTTAGTGTCCATACTAGATTGAATTCTGGCCAGGTACCCTTTTACCACTTCCCCCATCCTCCCAAAGTCGGCCCTCCTGAAGTCCAGCACTCTTGTGCCAGATTCCACTCCTTCCTTGCCCATATCCAATGTGAGCCATACTGAGTGGTGGTCACTCCCTGACAGCAGTTCCTCCACTGTAAGTTCTCTCACAAAGTCCCCATTTGCCAGCACAAGGTCAAGGGTATTCCCCAACCTGGTTGGTTCACTGACCATTTGCAGCAGGAGCTGTCCTGGAAGGCATCCAGCAGTACCTGCTCCTTCTGTTCCTGGTTGTTGTTGTGCTCCAGTCCACTCCTGGCACGTTGAAGTCCCCCACAATCACCACATTACCCTTCTCGCAGGTCCTCCTGATCTGTCCCGCTAGTTCCCTGTCTAACTTCTCCGTCTGAGATGGTGGCCTGTACACCACTCCCATTCTAAGAATCCTATTCTTGGAATCCTGGATTTGCACCCAAAGTGACTCTGTACTACCCTCCTCCCCTTCCTCCCTTACACACTTCAGTCCTTCCTTCACATATAGTGCCAACCCCCCTCCTTTCCCAATCACCCTGTCCCTACGAAATAACCTGTACCCTGGTACAGACAGGTCCCAGTCATTGTATTGGGTGGCCCATGTTTCTGTGATGGCTGCAATGTCCACCTCTCCCTCTGCCATGAGAACCTGTAACTCTGCAGTTTTCCTCCCAAGGCTCCTAGCATTAAGGGTAACCACCTTCCACCCTTTTCCCTCCTCCCAACCTGCCCTCGTTTCCTAGCATCACCAGTAGTACTTGCCATTTGTCCTTTGTCACTGTTATGGGGGGTAAGCTCATGTGGTTTCCCAACCTGTGGTCTCTGCATATCTCTTCCCCAGCTGCTACCCCCCACTCCTAGTTTAAATTCCCAACTTCCTCTATGTACTCCTCCATCCTTTGTTTCAACACTTTCTTTCCCTCCTCACCAAGTGTAGTTTGTCCTTGGCATAGAGACTACTGTCCTTCCAGGTCCCTCCCCACCCCCAACAGCCCATACCCTTTAGCACAACACCAGGTTCTTAGCCATCCGTTAAATTCCTCTATTCTCAGCTTTCTTGTTGTGCTTGCCTTTGGCACCGGAAGTATCTCTGAAAAGTTACTGATCTTCTCCCCCCTCACATAATTGTGCTAGTTCCTCAAACCTCCTCTGGACTATATCTACTGTCTTGTCAGCCAGGTCGTTTGTCCCAAGATGTATAATTAAATGAGGCTTGTCCCTACCCCTTCTAGCATATTTCAGAACAGACTGTCCCACCCTTTCTGCTGTCATTCCTGGCATGGCCTCCACCCAAATGCGACTATGCCTCTCCCCCTTGCTACCCCACCTAACTCCTCTTAGTATTGAGTCCCCCAGCACTAAGATTCCACCCCTCTTACTCCCTGCTTGCTTCCATTCATCTCCCTCTCATTTCCAGCTCCTCTTCTTCCTCCTGCACATTATTTCCCCCTTTTACCCCTGTTGCAATTCTCCCAGCAGAACTTCCCCCCCACTCCAGTTTGTTCCAGGCATTTATCAATTACTCCTCTTAATTTCATAATTTCCCTTCTCCACCTTCTTCCTCGTTAGTAGTGTAAAACTATTTTCTGAAGACCCTTCACAAATGCCCGCTCCCTCTCTCTTCATAGTAACCTGTTCTCTCCTTTCCACTCCATGACTTTTGCCACTTCTTCTCCTCCCCTCACAAGTCCCTATCTCCTCCTTCCATTTGACTTTTGTCTCCTGACCTGGTTTCCCCGGCAATCGTTCTTCCTGGCCTGGGCCCCTTTGTCTCTGCTTCCCTTCTTCTGACTCTTTCCTCACTACTGTTGGCTTAAATCGCCCTCCCTCATCTCCCCTTCTTCCTCCCTCTAGTATTGGGCTAAACCCACCCCCAATCTGCCTTGCCTGTCTTAGTTCCTCCTGCAGACCCTCAATCTCCTTTCTAAGTTTTTCTATGTGGTTGCACACTAAACATCCTCCCACACTCCAGGCAATGTTTAGAAAGATGGTGCACTGCAGTTGTTGCAGCCTACCACCCTACCCCATTGCTGTCGTTGCCCATAGCGGCCCCCCACCCTTCCGGATGCAGGATACCAAACACTCCCCAAGTCTCCCCTCTCCTCCTCTATCAGTGCAAAACATTTTCTTTATTTCCTTACCTCCTTTGTTGCTACACGTTTAGATATATTGAGCAACTGCTTTTATATTCCTATCCTTCCTATCCACACTCAAAAATAGACTTTAAGTAGCCATTGCAAACCTTCTTCAAACTCCTACTCCTCCTTTCTCCAGTAAATATCAATGCGAATAAGTCAATGAAAGTTCCTAGATTTGCATTTACTTCCCTTCCACTGAGATAGCAGTCACCTCTTCACTTGCTGCTGTTCCTTTCCTGGATGTTCGCGTCTGCTGCTATGACAGGTGCATATCCTTTGCCTGTTTGAGGAAGTGATGTCAGAACCCCTGGTATAAAGGAAATAATGGACCAGGTTTGGGTGGGTTGGACCAGGTTTGGGTGGGTGGGACCAGCCCAAATCTTCCAGAAACAATTGGGTAGCTGAGACCTCTGGTCAGACCATTAGCACCCTTCCCCCACTCTGCACTAAAACTTGCAGCTAGTGAAGCCAGCAACAATGAATCACCATGCTACTCAAAGCCCCCAAAATAGGTTTGCTACCCAAAGAAACAGGACTCCAATTCAAACAGCTTCACCAACAACACATCAAAATAGGCTTGGAATTAGAAGATATAGGTCTCCAATTCAAAGAAGCAGACCCAGTTAAATCACAATTATGTTTTAAAACAGAAGAAATAGGCCTCTGCAAATGCAGCCTGCCACACAGTGAATCAAACAAATGAGCCCACTTATAGCTACCAAAACAGATTTCAAAATTCCAACAGCCCCAAACAATACCCTGCTAGCCCCTTAGTAATGAAATAAAAGAAATAACCTTCTACCAAGTAGAATCCACAAAAAACAATGTAAAAAACAAGAAGCTACTGTACTGTAGGTCTGATCCTGTCCCCCTTCTAGTTCCTTCTCCTCATCTCCCTACTGAACCTTCCTCGCTCCAGTCTCATATCATGGCCCCTGGTGGCCCTCCCCTCCCTTACTTTGAACAGCCCCTCTGTACCCGTCTTGTTTATTCCTTTTATGTATTTAAAGGTTTCAATCATGTCACCCCGTCTCTCCTCTCCTCTCCTCCAGTGGGTACATGTTCAACTCCTTCAACCTCCTCTCGTATGATAAGTCCCCCAGCCCCTTGATCATCTTTGTCGCTCTCATGCACCCTCCAGTAACTTAATGTCCCTCTTCAGATACGAGGCCAGTACTGCATGCAGTACTCAGGTGTGGTCTAACAATGACCTATACAGTGGCAGAATCACCTCCTCCTCCTCGAGGATATACCTCTTGCAGTACAACCCAGCATTTTGTTGGCCTTGCAGCTGCTCCTACATTGTGCCGAGTTGTTCATTGACCCTGTAATGAGCACACCCAGATCCTTCTCTCCTCTGTCTGGGCTAGCTGCACTCTCCCAAGCTGGTAACTCCTCCTTGGGTTCTTCATCCCAAAATGCAACACCTTGCACTTTTGGCATTAAAGCCAGTTGCCAGGTGTCTGACCAGGTTTCAAGCTTTGCCAGATCATCCTGCAACCCTGCCATCCCCTAGGTCATCCACCACAGGCTTACCTTGGTATCATCAGCAAACAGACTGATCTTGCTCTTGATGTCCCATGATATGTCTGCAATGAATATCCCAAACAACACTGGTCCCAACACCGAGCCTGTGGGAACACGCTCGTCACTGCCCTTAGGTGTGAAAGCTCCCACCACCACCACCTCTGTTGCCTTCCCTGAAGCCAGTTTCCTACCCATCTCACCAGTTTTGCACCGCCCTGTGCCTACTAACTTCCTTGCCAGCCTTCCATGTGGCACTGAGTCGATGGGATATGAGAGAGGGATATGATAGAGACATACAAGTATCTTTACATGGAGGAACAGGGTGCAGGAAAACACTATTTTTGCGAAAAAGATGTTCCAGGACTAGAGGCATGGGATGAAGTTGGAGGGAGGACGATTCAGAGGAAACATGAGAAAGAATTTCTTCACAGAGCGGGTGGTGGACAAGTGGAACACCCTGCCAGAGGAAGTGGTTGAGCTGGAAACAATCAATGGATTTTAAGAATGCATGGGGTCAAGATAAAAGAATTCTAGAGGTCAGGGGTAAGGCAACAGACTTCTAGGAAAACAAACTGAACTTACAAGCTCAAATGGGCAGACTGGGTGGGCCATGAGGCCTACCTGCCGACACTGTCTAGTGATCTATGAATGCCTTACTGAAGTCCAGATACAGGACATCCACTGCATGGCCCCTGTCCAGTTGCCTAGTTACGAGTCATAGAACTTGACCAGGTTGGTTTGACAGGATCTGCCACGTATGAAGCCATGCTGTCCGCTGTCCTGTAGTCCTTTGGCCTCTGGGAGGCCACCAGCCTCTCCTTCAGGATAGTCTCCATTAGCTTACTCACGATGGATGTGAGGCTCACTGGTCTGTAGTTTCCCGGTTCATCCTTGGGGCCACTCTTGTGGAGGGGCACCACATGAGCCATCCTCCAGTCCTGAGGTACACACCCCGAATGTAGTGAAGCATTAAATAGGTCTGCCAAAGGTCCTGCAAGGACCTCTGCCAGCTCCTTCAGTACCCTGGGGTGGATGCCATCTGGGCCTGGCGCCTTGTCCACCCTCAGTGCCTTCAAACCCTCACAAACTCTGCTCTCCATGATTTCCCCATCTGTCATCACTCCCCCCCCCCCCGCTTCTGCCATTTCTCCCACCTTGGGTGTCACCCCCCTCTTCTCTTTAGTAAATACTGAGCAGAAGTACTCATTTAGTGCTTCCGCCTTATCGCACCCTGCTTCCACCCAACCCCCCTCCTTCCTAATCCTTACTATGTGGTCCTTACAGCTCCTTTTCTCCTTGATGTACTTAAAGAAGTCCTTCTCCCCCTTCTTAATGCCTTGTGCCAGCCTGAGTTCCGTAGATGCTTTGGCTCCCTTTACTGCCCTTGTCACCTCCTTCGATTCTGTCAGGTACTCCTCCCTGTCCTCCCCCTCCCTGTTTTCTTGTACTTCCTAAAGGCAGCTCTTTTTCCTCCTTACCTTTTCCATTACCTCCTTGCTCAACCAGATCGGTTTCTTAGCCCTAGCCTTCTTGCTCTGGGCTTTGCAGCAGGTTTTGGTTGCCTCCACTATCCCCAGCTTTATGAGCTCCACCTCTGGTTAGTGTCCATACTAGATTGAATTCTGCCAGCTACCCTTTACGACTTCCCCATCCTCCCAAAGTTGGCCCTCCTGAAGTCCAGCACTATTGTGCCAGATTCCATCCTTCCTTGCCCATATCCAATGTGAGCCATACTGAGCGGTGGTCACTCCCTGACAGCGGTTCCTCCACTGTAAGTTCTCTCACAAAGTCCCCATTTGCCAGCACAAGGTCAAGGGTATTCCCTAACCTGGTTGGTTCACTGATCATTTGCAGCAGGAAGCTGTCCTGGAAGGCATCCAGCAGTACCTGCTCCCTCTGTTCCTGGTTGTTGGGGTGCTCCAGTCCACTCCTGGCATGTTGAAGTCCCCCACAATCACCACACTACCCTTCTCGCAGGTCCTCCTGATCTGTCCCGCTAGTTCCCTGTCTAACTCCTCCGTCTGAGATGGTGGCCTGTACACCACTCCCATTCTAAGAATCCTATTTTTGGAATCCTGGATTTGCATCCAAAGTGACTCCGTACTACCCTCCTCCCCTTCCTCCCTTACACACTTCAGTCCTTCCTTCACATATAGTGCCACCCCCTCCTTTCCCAATCACCCTGTCCCTACAAAATAACCTGTACCCTGGTACAGACAGGTCCCAGTCATTGTATTGGGTGGCCCATGTTTCCATGATGTGCAAGAACAAGGGGGCACAATTTAAAGATAGAGAGGGGATGGCTCAGAGGTAGTGTGAGGAAGTATTTCTTCACAGAAAGGGTTGTAGGTGCATGGAACAGCCTTCCTGAGGAGGTCCTAGAGTCAAACACAGTGGGGGAATTCAAGAATGCATGGGACAGACATAAGGCAATTCTAGTGGGTGGTAGGAGGAAGTAGGCTGTTGATTAACTAGGATCTGCAGCTTATCCATTAGGTAGAGAAATGGGAAGACTAGGTGGGCCAAGTGGTCCTTATCTGCCATCAAATTCGATGTTATATGTTTCTGTGTTTCAGTGTGAAAAATAAAAATGAAATGAGAAATGAAAATTAAACAAGTGCAGTAACACATTCCAGGATTTGTGGATTTTGTTCTACTAACCTACAAGACAGACAATTAAAGCAGCTTGGCATCACCTAATGGCTGCATTTCACCCTTCTTTTGGATTATTCGAGTACGATCTACATCCTGTTCTGTGTTGCTGACCTACCTGATCGGTACCGTTGCTGTGATGTGTGTTACTGTTATTGGTGTGGAGACAGCAGTTTTGATGGAAGAGCCGAGGTCTGGAGGAATGGCGAGATTTTGTTGTAATATCAGTCGATGTCTGTCAGGTTCTGCCCAGCACCGCCTGCCTAACGTGATGATTCCATTGTATCATGTCTCTTCTCTGACTTTGTACAGTGAGGAAACTGAATGAGATCTGATTGGGCAGTGGGAGAGGTGAGCTGAAGAGTGCGCTGGATGAAATGGAACTGCCTGACGGCAGTGCTTTGTAATGCCAGATCGATCAGAAATAAGACGGCAATTATGGCTGACATGATTTCTTTGGTCGATCTGGCATGTATCCTGAGACGGGTGGCTGATGATGCAGGCCCGATTTTGAGGCGCAGTCCCCCTGGGTATACCGTGGTGCACTGCCCCAGAGTGGAGCAGGGGGTGTGAGGTGTAGCTATTTGTTTTAGATCCAGCCTGACCTTCACGTGCACCCAGTGGCTTCCAGGTTCTTTTGAATGTGTGGCGAATGTAGTGAGGGCATTAAATAGGTCTGTCAAAGGTCTGCCATGGAGGACTACTCGCGGGCTGCGAGATCTTTCTCATCTATCGCCCTTCTGGGCCAATGAAATTTCCTGCAGGAGATACATAGTTATTCGCTATTGAACGTTGGGATCCCCAGATCTGTTTTTCTGGGGATTTCAATATTAGGTCTCCTGACGACAATCAAAGATGCAACCATGAGTTTTCTCAAACTATGTCCTCTTTAGGATTGAAGCAGGCTGTTACTGCATCAACTCATTTGGATGGCCACATGTTGGACCTGCTGTTCTCACTGGGGCTTGAGATCATTGATCTCAGGATTGATCCAGTCCTTTGGTCTGATCATTGCATGGTGCATTTCACGCTTGGGGCTCCCGCCATAAGCCCTTCCCTGTTGAGATGATTAGCTGCTGCCCTTACGGGGTTTGACCCTGAGGGTTTTAGGCGGCAGCGAGAATTGTCTAGTGGGTGATGCATCGTCGGAGGTATTGCTGTTGGGTGGACACCTATAATGGGTGCTATCGACACCATTAACTCCCTTGCACCTGCGTGTCACGACCCAGAACTTCATACCTGAGGTGGCCGTGGTTTTGACAGTAAGCTCAGGAGGCAGAAGAAGATGGGTGGAGATTAAGCGCGGCTGGGAGATCCCATCTGTCGACAAACTGGTCCTGCGTGCCCATTATGGTGCATATCAGGAAGCAATCAATCGTAAAAAGACAATTCTTTTGTCTAGGGAGATTGCTGCTGGAAGGAACCGACCGGCCTCACTCTTCCAGACTGTGGACAGGCTTCTTTATCCTGCCTGCCTACAGCCTGGGAGGGTTTTCTCTAATCTAGATTGTGAGGAGTTCGCTCGGTTCTTTTTGGACAGGGTGTCTTCGGTCCGGCGGGTGGCCTCCTCAGCCAGCAATATTATAGCTGACAGTGATCGCCTGATGTGTTCTGGAGTGCACTCTGCCTTGTAGGGAGAGTTTAGACCAGTGGAGATTAGTAGAGTTATCGGGTGGTAGCCAATATGAGGCATACCTTCTGTGAACCGGACCGGTGCAACCATTTTTTAATGAGATCGTTGAATCTGTTGGCCCGGTGTTTGCCTTGATTGTGCGGTGTTCCTCTCGGAGGTGTCTTTCCGGATGCCTTGAAGGAGGCTTTGGTGAGCCCCTCTAAAGAAGCCATCTTTGATCCGAGATCAAGGCAAGTGCCGTCCTATCTCAGCCTTCCATTTTTGGGGAAGGTTGTTGAGAAGGTGATATCGCTTCAGTTGGAAGAACACCTCGTGTCCCACGAGTTGTCGAACCTTTCAGTCGGCATTTGAGCCAGACATGGCGAGCAACACTTGTTGGGTGCATAATGATCTTCTCCGGGGCTGGAGATCGGGAGACGGTGACAATTCTTGTTCTCCTAGATCTCTCTTCAGCATTTGACAATGTGGACCATTGTGTGTTGCTCAAATCACCTTAAGGGAGCTATGTGGACTCACGGTACCTGTCATCAACTGGTTTGAGTCCTTCCTTACCAACAGGAAGCAGCGGTGCGTGGGGGAATTCCTCATCTACTCCCAGTCTCCTTTTTGTGGAGTCCCTCAAGGATCGAATTTTGGCCCCAATGTTGTTACTTGGTGCATTGCTGCCCCTGGGAAAGATCATTAGAAAGTATGGTTTGAGTTTTCATTGCTATGCTGATGATACTCAGCTATACTTTTCTTTTGCCCAGAACATCCAATGCTGTGGACATGCTTAACATCTGTCTGGCCGAGATTAGCGACTGGATGGTCTCCAACTGGTTGCGACTGAACCCCAACAAGACAGAGGTATTGGTAGTGGAGTCGAACAGAGTTCGCTGATAGGATGGCCTCTGACTCAGAAATGGGGCTTGTTCTGAGCTGTGTCATTGAAGGCCTCCTTTTGGGTGCGAAATCTGGGAGTGATTCTGGACAGGGACCCTAACCATGGAGGCTCAAATATCCTCCACGGTTCGTACCTGTTTTTTCCATCTTAGAAACATTGCCAGGATTAAGCCCCTTGTTCCGCCTCTAGACCTCCCTACCTTGATACATGCCTTAGTCACATCTAGGCTTGATTACTGTAATGCACTCTATCTCGGGGTCACTGGAGGATCTCTCCGCAGACTGCAGCTGGTGCAAAACGGTGCTGCCCGGCTGTTGACTGGGCAGCAAAAATCTTGCCATATTACACCGGTTTTATGTGAATTGCACTGGCTGCCAGTCAGGTGGAGAGTCCTCTTTAAGGTGGGTCTTCTCACCTGTAAGGCTCTACATGGGCAGGGCCCCTGTTCCCTATCAGACCTTCTGTCACCTGCCTCTCCTCCCGCCCTCTTACGTTCTTCTACTGGTGGCTTCCTGGCCATTCCCAGAACAAGGCTTAAATCTGCTGGCGATAGAGCCTTTAACGCCGCGGCCCCTGTTCTGTGGAATTCCTTGCCAACTATGATCAGGGAGGCCCCCACAGTAGATATCTTTAAGTCCCTTTTGAAGACCTTTCTTTTTTCTAAAGCGTTTGCTACTTAGGTCAGTATTTATGATATTTGTGGTGATTTTAGACTTTATTTATTGTGTGCAAATTTTTATATGTCTGTTATATTGAAATTATGTTTAAAAATCTGTACGGCGCTCAGAGCCTCCGGGATTGGGCGTCTTTTAAATAAATTTGCCTTGCCTTGTTTAATACAAGACATGTTAACTGAATCCGCAGTGGTTTAATGTATGATTTGTGTTTCCTGGGTGTTCAGTGTTGTACTGTAGAAGTTCTGTTGTAGTATCGGTCTGATTGTCCATTGGGTTCTGCTCAGCACCGCCTGCCTAACATGATGATTCAATTGCATCATGTCTCTCCTCTGACTTTGTACAGTGAGGAAACTGAATGAGATCTGATTGGGCAGTGGGAGAGACAAGCCACAGTGAGTCAGACAGTGCACTGAACGAAATGGAACCGTGTTTAATACAAGACATGTTAGCTGAATCCTTAGCGACCATTGTTTTATTGCTGGCATAAGGGCAGTCCCTAAACCAACTTCCTCCGAAAAGTTCTCTACCAAAAGATCAAAATGGAACTTTGACCCACTTGCATATATCAATGATCTGAAAGCCTCACTGCTTTGGCAAGCCTTTTACCTAGCCAAATCAGTAGAAACAGCATATGCCTTATTCCAAGAAATCGTATTCAGCGCTCTTAACACTCATGCACCCCTAGTCAAAACCCGCATAAAGGCTAGAAAGTGCCGTTGGTTTACAGCACAAATCAAGACAGCATTACAAAAGAGGCGAGCTTTGGAAGCTAGCATGCAAATCCCACAAAGCTGAAGACTGGCACCTTTTAAGAACAGCCAGAAACCTCTGTACAAAGCTGATTCGGGATACTAAGGCCAACTTCTGCGCTCCGAACTAGACTCTGCCTCCAACTGCCCCACCAGGTTTTGGTCCACGATAAAAGAACTCTCTGGCAACACCACAGGAAACGCTGTCCCCTCAAAAATTCTCTCTGACAATGCAACCATCAGCAATAAAAAAGAGATACTACAGGCCTTCAACAATCACTTTGCTACTGCAGGGCTAGCTTTTAATAACTCACCTGCATGCAAACTGAGCCCCCAGCTTACCACACACTCTGCAGAATCTAGTCCCACAGATGCAGTCTTTTCCTTCTCCCCTACTTCACTAAAAGAGGTCGAGGAACTACTTCTCCAGCTGGACTCCAAAAAAAAGTGCTGGCGCTGACACTTTTGATCCATTCTACCTAAAGATTGCCTATCATGTCTTGATTGTACCTATTATGCACCTATTTAACCGGTCCCTTTCTCAAGGGACCCTCCCCAAATTGTGGAAGACCGCTCATGTCATCCCACTGTTCAGATCCGGGGACCCCTGTGATCTAAATAATTACAGGCCCATCTCCCTCCTCCCAGTCTTATCAAAACTCCTGGAAAAAATCGTAAATGCACAGCTGAAATCTTTAATACAGGATACCAACTTGCTAAACCCTATGCAATCTGGCTTCAGATCCGAACATAGTACGATTATGTCCCTAGCTAAGGTGACAAATGACTGGCAGCGTGAGCTAGAGGACAGAAAATTTGTCTCTGCCGTTTTTCTAGACTCCTAAGCAAGGTCCTTGACACCGCTTACCACAGCCTTCTCCTTTCCTCCTTAAAAGCTATTGGTCTAGATCCTACCTCCTTGCGCTGGTTTCACGGCTACTTCTCAGACAGGCACCAACAGGTCAAGGCTGAAGGTGATCTCCCAAAATCTGTTAGAAAGAGGTGTCCTACAGGGATCCATCTTGGGGCCACTCCTATTTGCTATCTCGTTAACAGCATAGATACAGGCATCAAGGAGGCAAAAATCCATCTGTTGCAGATGAGACAGTGATCTACCTGGGCAGTACTACACCGAAACTGCCTGTAGCGACCTGCAAGCTGAATTCAACATTCTTCAATACCAGCTCCTCAGCAAAAACTGCTACTGAGCGCCAAAAGACAAAAGCGATGCTGTTCTCACCTATCAATCATGTAGCCTACTCTGTTGGCACTGGTACTCTTTCCTCCCATCTCCACCCTCTTAGGTGAATACCTGGAATTAGTGCCACAATTCAAATACCTAGGGGTCTGGCTTGACCACAGAGTCTCCTTTGCAGATCACCTGGAGGACTTGTTAAAAAAATACAAAAAAACTGAGGCAGAGACTAGGTCTCTCTTCTTCGGGATAAACCGCCTATTAACTACAGAGGCCAAGAGACCACCAGTTCAGTCTACATTCCTCTCACTAATTGAGTATGCTGACTTTATATACAGCCAATGCGCTAATTCATACGTCATTAAATTGGACACACTTTACCACAGAGCCCTGCAATTCATCACTGGTCTCCCCATTTCCACCCATCACTGCTCCTTATATCGGCTGTAGGTTGGACATCCCTGCAGTACAGGCGTAATAAAAATCGTCTCTCAGGACATAGAGCTATTACTGGAAAACTCCCACAGTACATTGTTGAATGTCTGCCTCTCAATGCATCTGGAACCTACGCTCTAAGAAGCCGTTCTCTGATATCTCTGAACGTGCGTAAAGCCATTACACGCTTTGGGAGAGCTGCCATATGTTTTACACTGCCGACGCTCTGGAATGTGCTCTAGAAATCGCTGAAACTGAAGACTCCTGTTAGTCTTACGGTGTTTAAGACCTTGTATACAAAATACATCACAGAAGCCTGTAATTGCTTCAAGCGATCCTAGCTTAGTTACACTACCCTCTCCCGCACCTCTCCAGCCCTTCCCAACCTTATTTGTTTAATTAGTATTTCGGAAAGACCTTTGGGCATGAGCTCTTTTACAAAGGTTCCACGTCAGGGTGGACAGTAAGACAATACACACATTCATTGGTTACAGAGGCCTGATCATTAGGCATTGAAGAGCGATTACATGACAATTAGACAAATAGGAGAAAAAAAAACTGAGCAGTTGTAATTGAATACTAAGCTATTTCTAATTGGTTGCCCTAGGTAGCACACCCCTGGAGACCTCCAAATCCGTTGATAGACTATGGCAGAGTAACTGCATAGGGTTTAATGCTATCCCAGATGGCGAGAGGCTGGGTGACAGTGAAACAAGGGGGATTGGGTTTGAAACCAACCGCAGAGAGCGAGAGGTGGGGGGATAGTGAAACAGGGGGAGGAGGGCTGTGATGGAGGAGCAGCTCAGAGGGCTTTGTCGAGTATGATGTGTGTGTGGGAGGGTTTGGGAGGGCAGTACCAAGTGCGTTAAAGAGGACTGATAGCTTACTTCAGCCCTTGGCTAGGCTGGAATGGAGCATGGTTCTCTAGGGTAGCCCTGCTGGGTGTTACCTTGGGGTAGGCCTGTCTATCAAGTGGGGCCTGAGAAGCAGGTGCATTTTGAGTTGGACATTAGGTGCTGTTTGAGGCCTACTTTGAGCTGAGACAGGCTGTTGTTTGTTTGTAATTTCATCAGGAGTTCATTTATCCAGAGGGGCCCGATAGGAGAAAGCACGCTGCCCTAGTGAGGTTCGGCGGAATGGTATGGACAGTGCTCCATTCTTCCTCCGTCTGGTGATGTGTGTTGAGAGAGAGAAGCCTCGAGCAGGTTTCCTATACAAGGGTGGGGTTTTCTGAGAGTGCCTTCTTTCCCAGGAGGAAAGTTTGGTATTTGATCCTGTCTTTTAGGTTAAGCCAGTTTATGCGCTTATACAAGGTGCCAGTATGAGTGTAGTGATCTGCACACAGGGTGAGGCGGCATGCCTTATTGAGTGCAATTTGGACCCTTTTGAGCACTGTACAGTAGCAGCTCCATAGACCACCAGCCTGTAGTCTATGGGAGAGTATGGAGCTGGAGACTGAGATTTGGAGTGCTTCTGGGGTGAGGGATTTCTTATGCCTATAGAGGACCCCGATCTTTGTGTTTATCACTTTGACAAGGGAGTCTACGTGGTGCGTATAAGTGAGAGAGTCATCAATGGTGACTCCAAGGTACTTGAACAAGTGCACCTGCTCAATCTGCTCACCAGCCTTGCTGGTGATTACGAGGGGAGCATGCTTGTGTTTGTTGTAGGGTCTGGATTGTAGCATGGCCTTGGTTTTCTTGTAATTTAGTAGCAGCTTTTGCCTACTGAACCAGTCCTCGAGTTAATTGAAAGAGTTCTGTAGTTCCGTTTGTAGGGCAACCTGAGAGGTGCTGCTGCTCAGCAGCATGGCATCGTCCGCATACAGAATAAGTTTGGTGTCACAGGCTGTGGGTAGGTCATTTACAAAGAGGCTGAAAAGCAGGGGCCCTAGAATTGATCCTTGAGGGACTCCTAGGAGTACATCTCTGGAGCTGGATAACGTCTGCCCGATTTTGACTCGCTGTCTCCTGTGTGTTAGGTAGTCATTGAACCAATACACGGCGTTTGGTGCCACACCCAATCTTTGGAGCTGGAGTACTAGTAGAGGGTGGTTGATAGTGTCGACGGCTTTGGTGAGGTCAGTGAAGATGGACCCTATAATTTGCCTTCATCCAGCGCCTTGTGCGCATAGTCAGTGTATTCCAGCAGTGCCGTGGTGGTACTGTGTTTTGCCTGAAGCCATGTTGGTTTGGGCAGAGCAGATTGTACTTATTGAGGTATTCTGTGAGTTGACTTGCGTGATTTTTCCAAAGCTTTGGATAGTGGGGAGAGGATAGATGTTGGCCTGTAGTTTGACACCAGCCCTTTGTCACCATTCTTATGCACTGGAGTTACCAGGGCTTGCTTCCATACCTCTGGAAATTGAGCTAAGGCCAAGGTTTATTAAATAGCATTGTTATGGGCATGATAAGAACATCAAGGGTGAGATAGTAACTTCATGTCTAGCCGTCACTCCCCAATCTGGTTTTGCCTAGGACTTTACTGACCATTGTTAGGCCTGCTTCTGCGTCACCTTCTTAAAGTAGAAGGCTGGGTGGTTAGTTATGAGCAGGTTGGCGCAACCTTGGTCCTCCACAGGCAGAAAGGTAGTCTGAGGTAGCACTGAGGACAGGTCTGTAAAGGCCTTGTTAAAGGCATCAGCAATGGCTAGTGGATCTGAGGAGGATGAGTTATTAATGTTGAGCATCTTAGGCGCTGCTTTTGATTTTACCAAGGATGTTCTTGATGTTGTCCTAAAACCTCTTTCCATCCCCCATGCATTGTTAAGCTGGGTCTTATGGAAATTGGCTTTTCTGAGCTGCACCTTAAATTCCATCTCTAGTCACCTATTAATTCACTGCCCTGGAATCCTCCCTTCCTCACAAAACCAATCCTTGCTACCCTCAGTCTCCCATCCCTTCACTTCTAGTATTTTCCCAGTACCCGACCCCTACCCCCACTGTCTTCCCGCTACCACCTGACACATGTCTCCTCCTTATGCATTTTTTTTACCTTGATTATGTATTTCCATTCACTGATAACATCCAAGGCAGCTATTTTCTTTGAGGGAAAAATGCTTTATCTTTAGGAATACTAAACCATTTTTGTTTGTAAATCTAATACCAATTTTACTTACCTACAAACTTACCTATACCCATACCGACTGTCTATTACTTGAACATATATGTACTCTTACTTGTCTTGTCTTCTGCAGGCCCGCCTGCACTTTTGTACATTTTTATTTACTGTTTATTTGCCTGTATATAAATGCACTGCCACTCGACTTGTACAATGCAGGTCCACCTTGTAAATGAGCTTGCTCAATGGTGATCGCCTGGATAAATAAATAATTTGATTGATTGATTCCACAGTGGTTTAATATATGATTTGTGTTGCCCAGGTGTTCAGTATTGTACTGTAGAAGTTCTGTTGTAGTATCAGTCCGATGTCTGTCAGGTTCTGTCCAGCACTGCCTGCCTAACGTGATGATTCCATTGTATCATGTCTCTTCTCTGACTTTGTACAATGAGGAAACTGAAAGAGATCTGATTGGGCAGTGGAGTGGGAGAGGCTAGCCGAAGACGGTGTGCTGGATGAAATGGAACCGTGTTTAATACGAGACATGTTAGCTGAATCCATTGTGGTTTAATGTATGATTTGTGTTTCCTGGGTGTTCAGTATTGTACTGTAGAAGTTCTGTTGTTGTATCGGTCCGATGTCCATTGGGTTCTGCCTAGCACTGCCTGCCTAACATGATGATTCCATTGTATCATGTCTCTTCTCTGACTTTATACAGTGAGAAACTGAATGAGATCTGATTGGGCAGTGGAGAGTCAAGCCACAGCGAGTCAAAGACAGTGCGCTGACGAAATGGAACAGTGTTTAATACAAGGCATGTTGGCTGAATCCACAGTGGTTTAATATATGATTTGTGTTGCCTGGGTGTTCAGTGTTGTACTGTAGAAGTTCTGTTGTAGTATCGGTCCGATGTCCATTGGGTTCTGCCCAGCACCGCCTGCCTAACATGATGGTTCCATTGTATCATGTCTCTTCTCTGACTTTGTACAGTGAGGAAATTGAATGAGATCTGATTGGACAGTGGGAGAGGCGAGCCACAGCGAGTCGAGGACAGTGTGCTGAATGAAATGCAGCCGTGTTTAATACAAGACATGTTAGCTGAATCCATTGTGGTTTAATGTATGATTTGTGTTTCCTGGGTGTTCAGTATTGTACTGTAGAAGTTCTGTTGTAGTATCGGTCCGATGTCCATTGGGTTCTGCCCAGCACTGCCTGCCTAACATGATGATTCCATTGTATCATGTCTCTTCTTTGACTTTGTACAGTGAGGAAACTGAATGAGATCTGATTGGGCAGTGGAGAGGCAAGCCAGCGAGTCAAAGACAGTCGCTGAACGAAATGGAACAGTGTTTAATACAAGGCATGTTGGCTGAATCCGCAGTGGTTTAATATATGATTTGTGTTGCCTGGGTGTTCAGTATTGTACTATAGAAGTTCTGCTGTAGTATCAGTCCGATGTCTGTCAGGTTCTGCCCAGCACTGCCTGCCTAACATGATGATTCCATTGTATCATGTCTCTTCTCTGACTTTGTACAGTGAGGAAACTGAATGAGATCTGATTGGGCTGTGGGAGAGGCGAGCCGAAGACGGTGTGCTGGATGAAATGGAATCGTGTTTAATACAAGGCATGTTAGCTGAATCCGTAGTGGTTTAATATATGATTTATGTTGCCTGGGTGTTCAGTGTTGTAATGTAGAAGTTCTGTTATAGTATGAATATTTCCCATTTATTAGTACCATCTGGGTCCGCCCTCTCAGCCAGCTGCCCACCCACACTTCTTTTGATCTTCTCAATCCCCCCCCCTTTTTGTGCCATAGTTTTCTTTTTTTATTTACTAGTGAACCATGCCAGTAAATCTTTTTCGTATATAAAACAAAACCAGCCACAGTATGCCCATTTTGTAAGTTTCCTAATGTACCCATTTACAAGTCTGTAACATACTCCAGTTTTGCTCTACTAATCCACTATATGGACAATTAAAGCCACTTGGCTTTACCTCATGGCTGCAGCCCACCCGTCTTGTGGGTCATTCAAGCATGATCTACATTCTGTAGTGCGTTGTTGCTGACCTGCCAGTCTAGTATAATTGCTGTGTTGTTCCAGTGTCGAGACCACAGTTTTCATGGAAGAGCTGAGATCTAGAGGAATGACAAGGCACTGTTGTAGCATAAATCTGATAGCCATCAGGTTCTGGCCAGCACTGCTTGCCTAATATGATGATTTTATAATATCATGTCTCTTCTCTGACTTTGTGCAATGAGGAAACTGAACGAGATCTGATTAGGCAGTGGGAAGAGAGCCGCAGGGGGTTGAAGACAGCGTGCTGAATGAAATGGAACTGTGTGTTAAAGGAGAACTGCGGCAATACAGCGCCTCTTCACTCCCTGAAAGTTGTTCCCCGACAGTTTTTGCGCTTAAATTCCTTTTCAGCAGTGTTATTTTATATTTATTTCTTAAAATTCATAAACCGGAATATAGTGGACTGTGCGCGATTATTTATCAATAGGCACCGGCATCACCACTTACATTGAAGCGAGCGGTGCGGCGCCGCACTGTTACAGTAAATGGAGCCGCACACAGTCCGCCATATTTCTGGTTTGCGGATTTTAAGAAATATATATAAAGTAATTGCCTGCTGGAAAAAAAGAGGGTTTTAAGGTGCAAAAGCTTAATCGGGAGGTAAGCCTTTCGGGGGTGGGGCGCTTTGTATTGCCGCAGTTCTCCTTTAATATATGAGGCATGCTGTCTGAGTCGTCAGTGGTTTAATATACAATTTGTGTTGGCTGGGTATCCAGTGGTTAATGTAGGAGTTCTGCTGCATAGATAGTCGCTGCTAATATATGACTGCATCACTTGGCTATTTGGTGGGGCCTAGAGGTTACCAAAAAAGTATAATTGCAGGGTTGGGACTGGGAACCTTGCCCCTCTAAAAAGTCAGAAAGTAAAACTAGAACAACTGTCAGCAAGAACGTCTGTGAGCCCCATAGTAAAGGTCCCAGACCTGCTGAATTGAGCATGGGACTGTTGCTCTAAAGGGTGGGGCCTCCAATGATGACGAGCTGTTGATAGTATCCTAAATACCCCTTTCAGTGTATTGGGTGGGGGGGCACAGTAGGTTATACGAGGCAACCAGAAACCAATAAATATGGGTTTGCTCTCGGTTCTCCGTCATCCCCCATCTAAAAAGGTTAAGATTCTGAGTGATTCTAGCAACAAGAGGGTATTTGTGATGCTATACAGTTAGCATCATCTCTGCCCTTTGTTGTCCAGAGATATGGTGACATAGGCCATGGTTTATTTATTGAAGGGCAGACTCTGTTCTTTTATTTGAGTTGCTGTGCATGTCTCTTCGGAAATAATTTACCTGTTGCAGTTGGGATTATGTTGAAATCTTGTTTCTCCCCTCATCTCCCTCCTTTGTGTAGAATGATTTGGATGACCCTGAGAGAGCATGATCTTCGTCTGCTCGGCCACCCACAAGACCAAATCCATGTTCTTCTTCCTGGCCCAGACCGAACAGGGGGACATATTCAAGATTACTCTGGAAACGGACGAAGACATGGTAAGGCAGTTAAACGAAACTGAGCTCTATGTCTCTGGATTGGGGAAGGGCTGGGCTGGTTTATATTCTGAACTGATCGGGGTAGTTGCAGAGAATCTTACTGCTGGAAACAGAAATGAAAATTGGTAAATCTTGCTCTTTTTCAATGAATTAACTAATATTGCAGAAATAATGTTTGCTTATGCAGAAGCTTTAGCATTAGTCATCTAATATTGCTGTACGTATTGCATGCTGTGAGTGATAATGTCGCAGTACATGTTGCGTGCTATATGAGTGATAATGTCGCAGTACATGTATTGCGTGCTATATGAGTGACAATTAATGGTGCAGTACATGTGTTGCATGCTATATTAGCAGGGCATGAAGTTCGTGAGAAAAAAGTACATGCCCCAGCAGCAAAGGTACATGCCCAAGAAACTTTTTACATGCCGCCCCTTTTTTTCACATCATTTAAATTTCGTTGCTAATTTATTGAAATTGTCGATAATAAATGCAACAATGAAAACTGACTGTGTATTTGGCCAATTTATTTCTTAATTGCTTTTTGCTCACCGTTGCATTTGATATGGAGATCTCCAGGGTCGTAAAACTACCCTAAAGCTAGCAGGCTAATTTAGAAAAACTCTAATACCAGTCAGAGGGAAGGAAACACTAGAACCTCACATACAAATTAAAACACTCTGCACAGCATATATTTTTCAAGTTTTGGGTATAGTTTTCCTTTAATTAGATTTTAGTTGGTCCAAGTAGCTTTTATTGACTTAGGTTTTAGATAGTGACACTGAACAGAGTAGCTTGTGTAAAAAAAAAAAAACAAAAAACTTTGAGATTTTTAAACATATCTGCCTTTCCCCCTTTTTTATTTAGATTTTAGATAGCAGAGTAACTCACAAAAAAAGCTTTGAGATTTTTTTTTTTAAACAGATCTCCTCTTTGTATCTCAAGTTTGATAGTCGGCAGCAGAGTAGCTTGTTAAAAAAAAAAAAAAAAACTGAGGAATTTTTTTTTTTTTTTAATGGGTCTCCCCCTTGTATTTATTTTTTTTAGGTAGTCGTCCACACAGAGTAGCTACAGTAGACTTTAAGAGCCTTGTTTTACCATTCTTGTATTTATTTTGATTTATTGAGGGTAGTTCAGAATAAACTCTACCTAAACCACTCAGCACAAAGTAGATAAGCTTTTTGTGGACGTTTGATTACTTTGCTTATTTTCAAGTAGTTTTGTTTTTTAAGGCAGATTTCCTTTTTAAATTCAGTGCCCAGTAACTTCAAACAATAGCGGTAGCCTGTAGTATCTTCCTCCCCTAAGCCTTTTCAAAGAACACTATCTCTGCTGCAAGTCTTTATAAAGTAAGTGCTTTTTTTATGCCTGGCTGTTAGCTACAGCTGATAAAAGTAACACTGCACACACAGCTTTTTATAAAGACTTGATTGTCCTTAGAAATCTACTTGAACATTCCCTTCCCAGCGGTTTCTGGACCATAAGCAACTGAAAACCAAAAAAAAAAAAAAAAGACTACTGCAGCCAGAAAATGGACTTAGAATGGCCCTGAGAGGCTCTCTTTGCAGCAGTCCGATTTTCAGTAACACGGTCTGGCTGTTACAGAACTAGTTGACTCTGAAGTTGGTTGGACAGTCTCTTTTTATCCCAAGGTTTGATTCTGCTCCTGGGAGAGTTGTTTCCTCCCTGCTGTGAGAGACCTTGGCGGTCTCACATGCCACCTGATCGCCCTTCTCTCCTGCCTAAGTCACACACTCCCCTGGCATACACACAGCCTCTAAATAAGCAGTAGCACTTAAGAGCTTTTTGTTGATTTTTTTTACTTGGTGTCTGTTTTGAATTAAAGTTGTATTGCGATCGGTGATCCAGATTGTACTAGTAAGCAACAGAGCTCTCTCTCTCTCTCTCTCTCTCTCTCTCTGTGAAAGGGCGGCATGACCTATCCGTTAAGACAATGGGATAGAATGCCGCGCTTTGCAGGGTCTTCCTGCGCATCAGACTGATCGAAGGGGTGGACGAACTTGAAATACAGACACCAGTTGGTGTCTGAGCATGTAACCCACCTCTAGCAGTGACTGACAGACCCCTTCCAACTTGCAGTTGGCTCTTGGCAGTGACGATCAGAAATGGGAGTCTTCAGTCTACTCCTCTTGTTGGACAGTCAGCTGACACTGGGAGGAACAGCACTTCTGTGCACCTCGTGATTGTGTCCGGTGTCAGCTCTGTGCGCCTCACGATCTTCTCTGACCCCCGCCCTGGATGATGTCACAGCTCCAAAAGTTTAAGAAGCAAAACAAAACGAGTAGCTCTGAGAAAAAAACGAAACAAACGAGCAGCACTGAAGGGAGGGGAAAAAACCACGGAGCTCTGCAGCAATATCTTAGGTGCCCCACTGGGCAGGTACTGACCAGCAGTAGGTGTCCTGAGACAATAGTGCCTGCCCTGGGGCACCTAAGGTATAAGAATTGCGCACACTGTATATGAGTGATAATTAATTTTGCAGTACATGTATTGCGTGATATATACGACACGGTGCTGTACGCATCCGGCCCCTTGCCCTCTGGAGTTGCATCCAGACTTCAGTACGACTTCATCTCAGTCCAGCACTTGCTCCGCTCAAATAACCTCCTCAGCGTCTCAGACTCCATGACCCCAGCCGGGGAGGAAGGAGTGAGCGCCTCAGGAGGAGATGTAGGAACCTCAGTGGGCAACGCAATGGGTGTGTGTTGCGGCAACTCTCCGGCGTCAGGCATGGAGGAAGAGCCTATTGACGGGTCGCTGGCTGGGCAGACATTGGGAGTACTGACGACCAACTTACGGCCATGTCCGGCGGACATCAGCGGGACAGATGCCAGGCTTATCGGATGCGCTCCAACTGGTAGGCCTTGGTTTAAAGGCCGTGGCGGGAATCGCGGGCCTTTTTGCCTCGAGGCTCCCATCAGGCCGGCGCAAGCCGGGGGGCGATGCCAGCACAAAACCACTAAAGCGGCCATCGAGATGATCCCCGGACGGAAGTTACCTGGAGGGCGCGCCGCTGTGGATGGAGTGTCTCGGTGTTCTCCTTGTCCCTCTTTTTCTTATGATGGCCCTCCAGAGAAGTAGACGCCTGCCTCAATTTCTTCAGTTCCTTTTCCATGAATGCCATTTTCCTTTTGAGTAAATCGGCCTCCAGGGACTCCCGCCTTTGTTTCCGGGTAGCAGGACTGAATTTTCGGCAGTGCTCACAGTCCTCCATGCGGTGGTCCGGGCCCAGACAGAAGAGGCAGAGGGATTGGCCATCCTTCTGAGGGAGCTGGGATCCACACGAGCCGCACTTGTTTTTATGCGATTCCGATGGCATTGGGGCCGACGTGCACAACGAGGTAGCAATACACAATTAACAGAATAATACAGAAAACGTTGAAGAGACTTGTTCTTATCAAAATGGCCGAGATAAGTGGCTGTTCTTCTGCGAGGTACTATACATAAGCTGTTCACCTGATGTGGGGTGGTCCCTGCCAGAGACTTCTTCTTTAGAGTTTTCTGCGGGGTCCTGGTGCCTGGCTTGGTACTATTTGTGAATACCACTGCAAGAGCCTCTCAAGATCTACTGTTAAGGTGGTTCTTACTGCACTGTACACCCACAGTCTACGCTGGCAGTTCTGCTGTAGACAGCTGAGTCATTGGAAGTCTTTAAGTTAAGCTTCTCCACCACCTGGGTGGTGATATATACTCCGGCTCTGTCCTGTGATGTCAGATCTTCTGTTCCGCTGGTAGGGAGCGGTCTCCCCCTTTGCAGCTCTGCAGCGTTGAAGGATTTCAAGTTTTCAGAGTGCTGTCTCAGTCGAATCTTTGACTGTTTCATTCCGTATTCCACTTTCTGCAGTCTTCGGGCTCTGCTTCGCAAATGACACTGGGGGTTTAAGTTCTGCGCCCAGTGCAGGCAGAAAATGTCAGCCACGGATTCACATGACAGTCTTGTACTGCTTGGGCAGGTAACACGACGTCAAGGGATGCATTTTTATGCTGGGCCATGCTGCCACCGTCCATAGAAGACCTGAAGGCTCGCTTGGCCTTTGGTTGTCTGAAAGACCTCAAAATGGCCTTGGTGGCAACCGGGTTAACTGCTCAGCTTACGGTCATGGAAGAGGAGGCAGCGGTGGCTACACAGAATATATCGTTGGTCTTGGTGCTGTTCCTGGCTGGTGCGGTGCTGGTTGGCCTTTCCTAATGCATTCAGGAAATGTGTCTAGCCCTTCAGGCTTTCTTGGGGGATCCCTTCTCACTGCAGCAGAAAACAGTAAGAAATTGTGTGGGATTGGGAAAGATCACGCTCTTCCTGCTCCTTCCACCCCCACCCCCGACTGCATGGCGTTAATCGAGCAGGTAGTCGAGATTTTTCTCAAGCCTGTAAACTGGCTGTAAGAGGAAATTGATGAGGAGTCAGTCTCCCAGACCTCAGTTCTCCGTGTCCACACCCAAGAGGATGAGACCCAGTTGGTGCCCCCGTCTGAGTTGCCTTGGAAGCTGGCTCCACTGGTGTTTGGGCCTCCGAAGCCTTGAGTGCTGAAACTGCCAAGGCAGGGAGTTTACACAGACCCTCAGGAGAACACTCTTCGATGCTGATGCTCCTTGTCCTTGGGTAAGGAGAGTTATCAGAAAATGTGTTGTCGGTACGAGGAGCTCCTCTGCCAACAGTGGACCATTGCTGGGAGGGGTAGGATTCTGCCCCCTGTACCTTTGGTCTCTTGGCCTTTACCAATTGTTCCACACTGTTTCTTGCTTTGCAGCAGTCCCAGCATCTCCTGCTCCACCTCTTTGAGTGGAGCTGCCTCCATTGCACTCCCTCTTCAGGGCCCCCATCAAGGAGTCTTGTTCCATGGACAGCTTGCCAGGCCAGATATCGGTGGAAGTTTCCCATGCTGAAGATAGGATGGTCCATGGTGTCAAACGGTCAAGGGCCATTTTCAAGGAATCCTCTGATTTCAGAAGGTGAGTTGTCCATGGCCTTGACCAGGACTTGTGCTTTTGACTGGGAATCAGTCAAGGAGCTGACCACCGACCACAGGTTGATGTCATTTGGAGAGCTGGTCCGACTTATGTCTGATTGCATGAAAGTTCCCTTAAAGCCAGTTCAGAAACATGCTAAGTACCCACTAACTGACACACTTGATAGGTATGATTTCCTGGGGTTGCCTTTCCATGGCTGAGACCTTCTTGGGACCAGCCCTTGAGCTGGCAGCTTCTAGCATCCTGCCCAACACCCTCTCCTATATGTTTCACAGGTACGTGGTCCACAGGCTTCCATTCTGGGTTTTCCAACCACCTCGCTGGAGGCCAGGGGGACATGGACAGACCTCCAGATAGAGTCAAGGAAAATTGACCACACAGCTAAAAAGGTGTAAGCTGGTGTATTACTGGGTCTCTGTTAGACCAGCTGCACTGTCATGATAGCAGCATTCCTAACACAGGCAGTTTCAGTGCTGGTGTCTGAAACCAAGTTTGGTGGCCGGGGCAATCTGGCGGCCAGAGCCTCCTCTAAGGCTGCTCAGTGATGGGTCATGGGCTGTTTTTCCCCCAATCCAGTCCCTGTCCCCAGCTCCTGGTCGGGGGTTGGTTGCGCCACTTATTGCCACAGTGGTCCGCCATTACCTCGGACAAGTAGGTTCTAGAAGTGGTGGGCAGACGGTTGCCTCTGGATTTTGAGGCTCTCCTGCTGTACTGACTCCAGTCTCCTCAGGAGTCCAGGATGTCAAAGGACATTTCCCTACGAAGAGCTGGCATCGTACAGCTACTAGAGTATGGGGTGATAGCCCATGTTCCAGATGCCCTGGCCACTCAGGGATATGTGTCCAGGTACTTCCTGGTTCCAAAATGGACAGGGGCGGGCTGCTGCCCCATTCTGGATTTGCACGATCTGAGCCAGTTCATGTGGAAGGGCAAGTTCCGAATGGCCACTCTGAACCAGATCATTCCATCTCTCGAGCAGGGTATATTGTTCTGCTCCCTGTACCTCCTGGACATGTTCTTCCACACCCCACTCCATCCATCCCATTGCCCAAACCTTCGGTTCTGTAAATAGAGGATCCTGTATGATTTTCAGGTCATGCCTTTGGCCTCGTTTGCCCCAGGCTGTTCAAGTACCTGGTAGTGGTCACAGCCTTCCCGGGTGCAGGGAACAGGGTGTGCTCTACCTGGACAGCTGGCTGACAGCAAGCCCATTAAAGGAGGCTGTGGGAGGTCCACGATCAGGCCTCCGGACCTGTCAGAACTTGGGTTTTCTGGTCAACTCTGTTAAGTCAGAACTGGTCCCCTCACTGGTGATAAAGTTTATTGGGGCTGAATTAGACTTCCTGTGGGCCAAGACCTGCCGACCGGGTCTTGCCTCTTTTGTCTGTTCATTTCAGGTTGGGCTCTTGCTCCCTGCTTGGGACTTCCTGCGGCTACTGGAGTACATGGCGTCCTCCACTAGCGTGATCCATTGATCTCGCTGGTGGATGCGCCACCTGTAGTGGGAGTTGGGCTGATAGTGGTCCCAGCGCCTAGGTCACTTGGACCACCTGGACTTAGTGACCCAGCCAATGTGGGATGCACACCAGTGGTATCTGATCCCAGAACATCTGCAGGAGTGAATACCATTTGACCGCTTAAAACCATCCGTCATGCTCGTGCCGTGCTCACGGCAGATGCATCTGTTTGGGTGGGGAGCACACCTGGGAGACCACAGGGCCCATGGGTTCTGGTCCCCCTGGGAGTCTTGTCACCACATCTGCCTGCTGGAGCTCCATGCAGTGTGTTTGGCTCTGATGGGGTCAGGTCATTCCGGTCCAGTTGGACAACACGACCATCATGTTTTACCTGAACAGGTAGGGCGTAATGTACTCCTTTCCCATGTTAGGTTTTCTTCGCACCTAGACACTCGTGTGCAGCCTGATTGCAGATCTCCTGGTGATCCATGCTGTGGGAGGGAACAGTTAGCCGGTGGACATTCTCAGCCGGGGTGGGAGAGATGATACGAGTGACCCCTGTATCAGGAGGTGGTAAAACACCTGTTCTCTCAGTGGGGCACCTCTGTGGAGGATCGGTTTGCTGCTTGGGAGAACAGAAAACTGAGAATTTTCTTTGCTTGCTTCCCACAGTCTGGACCCCCAAGCCTTATGTATGCCTTCCCTCTCATCCGTTTGGTCCACAGGGTTGTGGTCAAGGCCCGGAAGGAGAAGACGTAGATGATCCTGATAACCACGGACTAGCCCAGGCAGTTCTGGTATCTGGATCTCCGTAGTCTCAGCAGCAGGCATGACCAGACAATAGGGGAAGATCCTGCTTCCGGACCTTCAATGCCTTCACCTCTTAGCCTGGTTCTTGAGTAGCTAGAGTGCTAGGCTCTGGGCTTTTCAGGTGACATCCTCCATGTTGTGGAAGTGTTGCTTAAGTAGTCAACTTGTAAATGCTGTGCATTTAGTTTAGTTTTTTATTTCACATAAAATGCTTTAGGAAAGTGCATATTTTCAAAAGATTCAGAGTTTGGTAATACAGACATAATAGTACACGCATACAAGATTATGTGTAAAAACAGTGCACAGTTAGTTTGCAGGTTTTTCAGGCAAACAAGTGCAGTATACATACGAATACATTGTCAGGAGTACAGTAGGATCTTAGAAGCATTTGTATGTACTGGAATCAGTAAGTGGAGTCAGCAACTGTGCTTTAAAAATGAAATAGTTGCACTCTTGTCTGTAGTGTTTGGCAAATCTATAAAAAGGAGGAGTTCTGATCCATCAAAGTTTCTTGAGATAGTAACAGAGAGTGACATGCTGCACCTCTGGTAGCGCATTTATTGTTTAAATACGGACTGCAAGCCAGGGGAGAGCAAACAGAGCAGGGCTTTTTTGTGCAAGACTAAGGTGTGAAATAGCACCCTCGAGATAGTTTAGCCAGTCCAGTCTGTTACAAAGGACACAGGTATTGGTATCAAGCTTGAGGTCTAATGCAAAACGGCAGGCCCTATTCAGCAGACCCCTGACCCAGGATAGCACACTGTCATTTGTGGACCCTTAGACCACAGTGCCATAATCAGTGGTGTTAACAATAAAGCACTGGATCATGAATTTCTGTAACTCAAGGAAGACATTTCTGGTATTTATGACCTTAGCTAGATGGTCCACATGGCTAGCAAATGACAGTCTAGAATTAAGCCCTTACCTTTCTCATGGTGAGTATCCTCTATTACCTATGGTCCATCTTTCAGTTGGGACTGTGGCGACCCTATAGGAGTAGTACACTCTCATATCTTGTAAATATTGTTTCCTTGTCAACAGAAGTCTTTTTGTGTAGCTGTTGATGTATGTGTTTGCTTTAGTTTGTTTTCACTGTTCACACTAGCCCCTGTAACTAGCTTGGGGATCTCCATTTTTCTGGTTGTTGAAATCTCATTGTCCCTGAGAGCTGCATTAACACATCAGAACGTGATGCCCCAGCACCCATTTACACCATGTGTCTCTACGCTAAAAGTACACAGAACCTGAGAAAAAAAAAAACTTTATAGAAACACACAGATTGAAAACAGTTTAAAGGAAAAAAAAAACTGGATTACATTTGACAGTTTGTAAAGCTAATTGGAGGTAAATGTGGTATTTCCGCTTAGCCATATGCAAGAGATCTTCACTACAGCAGCAACTCAGAAATGGAACAACCTCCTGCACAGCTTACTTTTGTGTATGACTCTCCCCCAGTTCGAGACTCTACAAAGAAGTTTTTTCCACCTCCTGCTTGTAACAGTACCTGCTCCTAATCCTCCCCTTCCAACACGTGCCTCCTCCCCCCTCCCTTTTCTTGCCCGTCCTCACCCTGACACTCTTGACGCCTTATCTCACTCTCCTGACTTTACCTTTTTCTGCCTCGATGTATGTATATCTGTATATGTTATTTTCTAAGTAAACTTTTGATATCTCTTTACCAGCCTAGAGTGATGTAACTCAATTTACTGCCTGTGTGATGCTTTTGCTTTAGATACATACACTGTCGGCAGATAAGGGCCTATGGCCCACCCAGTCTACCCATTTGAGCTTGTAAGTTCCCTTTGTGTTTTTCTAGAAGTCTATAGCCCCTTACCCCCCCTGACCTCCAGAATTCCCTTATGTCTATCCCATGCATTCTTAAATCTTGTGATTGTTTCAGCCCCCCACCACTTCCTTTAGCAGGGTGTTCCACTTGTGCACCACCCTTTCTGTGAATAAATTCTTCCTCATGTTTCCTCTGAATCACCCTCCCTCCAGCTTCATCCCATGCCATCTAGTCCTGGAACATCTTTTTCACTGGAAAAGTGTGTATTCCTGCACCCTGTTCTTCGCTGTAAGGTACTTGTATGTTTCTGTCATATCCCCCCTCTCTCCCTCCTCTCCTCCAGAGAGTACATGTTCAGTTTCTTCAGCCTGTCCTCATAGGACTTGTGATGCAATTCCTGTACCATCTTTGTTGCCCTCCTCTGAACCTTCTCTACCCTGTCTATGTCCTTACGTAGGTAAGGTCTCCAGAACTGCACAGTGTACTCCAGGTGCGGCCTCACTAGTGTCTTGTATAGTGGAATTATGACCTCCCTTTTCCTGCTGGTGATGCCCCTGCCCATGCATCCCAGCATCCTATTTGCTTTATCTGCTGCCTTGTCGCACTGTTTCCCTACCTTGAGGTCATCAGAGATAATAACCCCAAGGTCCCTTTCCTGCTTGGTGCATGCTATATCTTCACCCCCCCCAACTGATATGTTGTTCCAGGGTTTTTGTGCCCCATATGCATTATCTTGCACTTCTTTGCATTGAATTTCAACTGCCAAACCTTTGTTCATTACTTTATGTATGTTTTGTAAAACTGCCTGCGTACACTTGCCATGTATTATTTATTATACAATGGCAAGAACATTTCCTGGACTCTGATTGGTCATTGTGTCCCTGGCACAGTGAGGTTATCCCAGCATAACCTCACTGTATTGCTTTGTTGGATGATTGTTTAGAGCTACTCTTAAGAAACAGATATACTGCCACACTAAAAATCTACTAAAAACATTTTCTAAATGTTTAATTTCGTATAACAATGAGCCATTGTATAATAGCAATAATGCGCTCCAGGGTGTGGGTTGTGCTGGGATAACCTCTCTTCTGGGACGTTGGACGCATTCGGTCTGTGGCCTCGTGCCCAGCCACCCAGGCGTGAGGTTATCCCAGCACAACCCACACCCCGTCATGCATTATTGCTTAATTGTATCATCTTTCCTCCCTTTGTAAACCTTTTTCCCTTCGTCGCCCCTGAAAAAGGGACATTCGTCTCAGTGGGCCCGTCCAGTTATCAAAATTCAAATCAATTTCACACCTTCCTGCAGCTTGTTTTGTTGAACTGTAATCAAGCAGACAGGCATACTATGGCGTCTAATGGGTGCGAACACACAGAGGATAGTGTATCAGCAATCATGCACAACAGGGCTGTTTTTCAGTCAAGAGATTTCTGTGGTAAGAAACCTCAAGGCGCAGCTCGAGAGGGTTTCTTTACCTGAAGCTGAGATTAAACAACCTTGTTATGTATGATTGCTCATACTGTCTTTTATAGTGTACAGGCAACCATAAATTGAAGTCTGTCCTTGCTTCTTGTCCCCCCCGGCCCCCCAGTGCAGCTCTCTTCCGGCTAGTCTCATCGCTGCAGAGGTTACGGAATGCACATGCGTGAGACGTTGGAAGTTGTTGTGCTGCAGTAGCTACATTATCTAGTGAAACACAACAAACACAATAATGGAGCTACTGCAGCTCAGCAGCATTGTTCTAGGTATGGATTTCTACCTAGAACAGCATTCTACCATGCACTATATCATGTTCTCGTATGGTAATGCAGCTCTCCAGCTATATGGAAAGAGTTGTCTGTTGACAAGAAAACAAATAGCATTTACAAGATATGAGGGTGTACTACTCTTTTAAGATGCACCTTGCAGCCTTTTCTGCATACCGAGCACAGGCTGGTATGCTGACGGTGGCCCTGGAGAAGGTGGTCTGGTGCTTTTTCAAAGACCTGAGTCACTTATACTCTCTGGCGTGTAAACCTCCACCTCCATGGGACCTACTGCCTGTGTTGGCAGTTCTCGTGGGCAAGCCGTTTCAGCCATTGCACAGGTGTGAGATGTCACATTTGTTGTGGAAGACTGCCTTCTTGGTGGTGATCGCATCAGTCAGATGGATCAGTGAGCTACAGGTGCTCTTGGTGGAGTCTCCTTACCTGGTCTTCCACAAGGACAAAGTCGTCCTTCTCTCACACCCAAAATTCCCCCCAAAGGTTGTATTGGAGTTTCACCATAACAAGGTGATTAACTTATCAGTATACTTTACCAACCCTACTTTGGCGGCTGATTGCAGGCTCTGTGCTCTTTACCTGTGGAGGGTGCTCTCTTATAAGGCGCGCACGATGGGTTCGGTATGAGGCTCGCCAGCTGTTTCTAACATACACTGAAGCCACACCTGGCAGACCAGCAGCAAAGTGGACAGTTGCCAAGTGGATTGCATCCTGCATTAACCTGCCTTAGGTTGGCTGGTAGGGACTCACCCCAAGGGTTTAGGGTTCATTCCACCAGACGTACCGCTGCCTCTGTGGTTGCTTCAAGGGATATCCCCACTACGGAGATATGCAGGGCTGCAACCTGGCATGAAGTGCATACCTTCATCTCCCATTACATTATTGACATGATGAGTTGGGATGCTAGATCTTATCTGTGTCAGTCTTCACCATTCACCACTGTTGGGTACTCAGCCGGAGGTCAGGACCCCGTGGGAGATTTTTTTTTTTTTTTTTAGGTAGGTGGAGCTGATGCACCATCGGCGCTGCCCTCGAGGCCGACGCACGCTTTCTCTGCCTTTCCTCCGGGTCCCCTCCCGGTTCTACATGGACTGAGGAGGAGGGAGCCTCTGCTACTAATAGCCTAGCCATTGCAGGGGCTCCTTACGTGTGCCAGGAGGCCTGTCGCTCCTTTTGGGGAGGCGTGGGGCGGGGCGCCCCCACGGCTGTCGCCCCCGGGGTGAAGGCTCCTCTGGCGTCAGACCCGCGGTTATCAGGCCCTGGTTGGCACGTCCTCTGTGCTGTCGGTCCAGGCGCCGTTGCAGCCTCTGCGGCTGTTCGGCGGAGCCATTGGCCCTGGCGGGCAGTCATCGACACCCAACTTGTGCGGCGCTGTGGCTTCTGCGGAGCCATTACGTAGCGCCGATGCTGCTAGTGGCGCCGTGGGAGCTGCTAGTGGCGCCCGTCTTTATGTATGTCTCGCCTCGATGCTGTCCGTGGCGATTTTGAAGCATGGCGGTAGGGCCCATAGATTCGCCTGTTAGCGCCTCAGCCCTCGTCGGGCTGTCTGCGCCCGTCTTTGTCCTCGATGCGCTTGCAGCGCTGTGGGAGTCGGATGGCGCGTGGCTGGTCCAGACTCTTGAGCTCCTGTTCGGGCTGGAGCTGTGCCTCCTGTGGATTCCGCTGACGGTGCTGTAGGGGGCAATGGCATTGGCTCGGGCTTGGCTTTGGTCTCTGGCACCCCCTTTGGCAAAGATGGTAGTGGGCTCCCTCCTACGGTCTGGCACAGGGCCTCTGCCTCTACCTCCTCAGAGGCGGAGTCGGGCTCTGAGTCAGACGGACAGTCTGACTCTTTGGGGTTGACTGTTGGAGTGGGCAGCCCAGTAGTTTCCTCGACAAGCCGGAGCCAGCCCCCTTCTGAGGTGCGGTCGGTGGCTACCGAGACTGGGGTCAGGGGTGCTGACCAGCAGGCAGTGGTGCAGGCCACCATTGCTCTGCAGCCTGGTCTTGGTGGGTTCACTGACCCCTCAGCAGTGGTACCCCAACCTGTGGTGTGCCTGGAACGCCCAACTTTGGGGCCGATCAGAGCACCTACAGGAGGGGAGGGTACTGTGCCCTGGATAGCTCCTTCGGGTGCTGCCGAGAGCGGTCAGCTGCCTAGGTTGGCCCTCTCAAGGAGGAGGGCTCTTTCAGACTCTGAGGGGTCGAGGGGTGTGGGGTCTGCACGGCAGCATTTTTCGGGGATCCACCTGGGCTCTGGGAGAAGCCGTAGTGCGGATCTCCGCTCTTCCTCCTACATAGATACATAGACAGTGTCGGCAGATAAGGGCCTATGGCCCACCCAGTCTGCCCATTTGAGCTTGTAAGTTCAGTTTATGTTTTCCTAGAAGTCTGTTGCCCCTTACCCTTGACCTCCAGAATTCCTTTATGTCTATCCCATACATTCTTAAATCCCGTGATTGTTTCAGCCCTCACCACTTCCTCTGGCAGGGTGTTCCACTTGTCCACCACCCGTTCTGTGAAGAAATTCTTCCTCATGTTTCCTCTGAATCGTCCTCCCTCCAACTTCATCCCATGCCCTCTAGTCCTGGAACATCTCCTCACTCTCTTTGAGAGAGCCCCATTCTTTTGAGGTAGGGGTCCATCCTTCTGGACCTATACAGCCCTGGTCGCCTCACAGGGGGGATTCTTCCAGGCGCAGCCAAGGCAGCACTGAAATGGTTGTGCAGCTGTCGGCTGTGGTGTCTTCCGGGGCACCTTCTTCCACGGGTGCTCTCGTTCCGCTCTTTAGCCCAGGTAGAGGTCAGCTGACATCTTTTCTCAGCTCTGTCCCCATTCCTCTGCCACATTCTCCTGCGCTCCCAGACATCCTTGGTCCTAGCGGGCCTCTCTCCTGGGAACAGTTCAGAGTGGTGGCTGCTCGGTTCCCAGCTTATGTTAGGACGAGGGACAGTCAGGTTTTTCAGCCTCCCCCCGAGCAGCCGCCCTCTGAACAGCCACTGCCCTCCAGCTCCTCATCCCCCTCTTCCGGGGGAGAGGAACCTTCTGTCCACATCTCTCCAGCTGCTGATCTCGCTGAGTATCAGCGTTTCCTCGTGAGGATGTTGGAGGACTTGCACCTCACCCCTGTCACTGTTAGCAATCCTGAGCACTCTGCATGCCTTTCTAAGCGATTTCGTGAGCCACCACCCTTGTGGTGCCGCCTGGCCTGCTCCCTTTCGGGAGGCGTCATTGCATTCCTGGCAGAGGCCCTTCTCTGGAGTTCCTGCCCTTAGGGATCTCAGCCAGAGGTATTGGCACCCCCGGAGTCTCCAGGTTCCATGCCTCATCCGCAGTCCGGATTGATGCAGTTGGATACTCCTGATGGGCTTTGCGCCCTTCACCATGACTGGCCTCCAGATCAAGACTCCTCAGATTTTGACTTCTGGGGTAGGAGGACTTTCTACTCAGCATGGTTATTGCTTTCCATTTCTGCACATCAGGCCCACTATACAGTCTATGACAGGTTCTTGTGGTCCAGGCTAGGTCAACTCCTAGCCTCATTGCCTGATAGGGAGCAAACTAGACAAGCCATTGCACTTTCTGCGTGTGGCCTGGAGCTAGCAGGGCACCAAGCGAGGGCATCCTATGATGCCAGCGAGGTAGCTACCAGGTCGTAGGGACAGCGATCTGCACTAGGCCGATGGCATGGCTGCGTCTTTCCTGGTTGTCACCCTTGGCCTGGCGTAGGGTGATTAACTCCATTCACCAGAGAACCTATCTCTTCTCCCGTAGAGCGAGACGGCGCTTGTCGAGGCAACTTCCTTCCCTCTCCGGGCGGACCCCGTCTCACTCTCCTCGCTTTCGGACCTCTCCAGGCCCTGAAGGTGCTCCCTCTTAGTGTGTCACCCACCAAGAGCTAAGGGACTTTGTCCCTTAGGGTGTAAAAGAAAACTCCCTTTCGGGGGGGCTCGGCACTCACCCAACAGTGATGAATGGTGAAGATAGACACAGATAAGATATGAAAATTACGTACCTACCGTAATTATGATCTTTCTGTGTATCTTCACCATTCATCTCAATCCCACCCGCCATCCCACTGGGGCCTCAGTCTCTGGGTCCCCCTCCCTCTCTGTGCCATCCCTTCCCCCTCTCCTTTCTCGTCAGGAGTGGGGTAAAACAGGGGCACACGGGGATAATGTTCTGGGGAGAGTGGACAGTGGGGAAGGGGGGGCACTCCTCCAGTGCTTTGGCTCCACCCCTGTGGGGTGGGAGTTAACAGTTACCCTCCATTCTCTCTTCATCCTTGTTTACGTCCAACTTATTTCTCCTTGTTTATTACAAAAAAAAAAATCCTTTTTTCCCCAGTAATCTTTTCTTGAGAGGGTGTTAATTCTCTGTACCCTGTCCTTCTTCTAGAATAGCCGACTCTGCTTATCTGGAGTGTTTTGCCAGCCATTCTGTGCCTTGAATTCTGGCAGAAAGCCTTTGGCTACTCCTTGCAGTTCCTATGTAATCTGGAGACGGACCGGAGTCTGGGATGTTTATCTCCCCCCTCTCCTCCTAAATTCTGTACCCACCCTACCTCCCTCTTCTATTTCCAGAGATTGGGGCCCCTCCCAATCCCTCTAGTTTCTGACAACTTCTTTCTAGGGACATGGATATGTTGTTCATCCACACTTATTGGCAGGTTCCTTGCTGCTTTAAATCTTGCCGGAAGGTCTTCAAGCTGGCTCCTCCCACCCACCCGGCTGGTAAAACTCTCAGCTCCGCCCATGCGCCAGATCTTCCTTACCGCTTGGAAGCTCAGGTTCCTCCCTTTACGCTCAGCGTATAGACTAGTTCCTAACTCTTGGTTTCCAAAATTAATCTTTAAGGTTTTCTAGACTTTGGTCAACTATTTCCCTACATGGCTACGATGCTGCGTCGACTCGGGTTTTCGGGAGATGCCCATGCGGGCAAAGATATGTCGGCGGGACGGATCCGCGCTCCACGTCATATGTATTGCTGGGCCTTGAGCACGACCACGAGGCTTGCGACCTGTGCTCTTCTTTCTCGGCCTATGTCCTGGAAGACCGTGCCACCCGTCTGCAACTTGGGCGACCCAAAAAGCGTTGGCGGGCTCGGCGGATCAGCTACGACAGATGATCGCACTTTTCGAGGAGGAGGCTGCGGCTGCATCTTCTCGGCATGGCATTATCCAGCTCTTCCTGGGATCCTCATGTTCTGCTTTCTTTAAGGAGCTGTCTGTCTCTCCACCAAGGAGAGGGAGCTTCATCTTTAGGACCTTCCTCTCGGTCCAAAGAAGGACAAAGTAGAATCCGTCCGTCGGCGCTCTTAGGGACGGGAGGTCCCCCTCGAGCGGTCGACCATCGATTCGGATCGATCCCTGGCTTGACCACTGGCTTCCACCGGTGTCCCGTCAGTTCAGTTGACCAAGACTCCCCATCGACGCTGTTGAGATTTTTCTCGACCCGTTGGACGGGTTGTCGACCCGGTCCGAAAATCCTCTCCCGGTTCCCCGGTGGTGGTTGAGATCCCATGGGCTTGCCAGTGCCTCAGTTCCGGGCCCTTGGGTGTTCCTTCGAGCGAAGGAGGGGGTTCTCCATCGCTTCCCTGCACCCTCCTCGGGAAAGCGAGGTTCGCGGTCTCGGTCTCGGACTTCTTTGCAGTCAGCCGATCCTGCCACCAGAGGCGGTCACCGGCACCGACAGCGCACCGCCACTCGTCTTCGTCCTCTTCCACTCAGGCGAGGGAAGGCTTCGGCGCAAGTTGCGTCGATAATCTCGAGACACCTGGCAACAGCTTCTGCTGGCGGGAACAAAGCCGATGGCCGTCGCCTTCTCCAGCCATTAAGTGGCTGTCACGGGCGGCAAGCAACCCTCGCTTTAGCTGCGCCTGTTTCAGCCTGTTGCTCAACCGAAACCAGCTGCTCCACCGATTAGGGTGGAACCTCCGCCTCCACAGCCGTTGTTTGGGGCTCCGACCAAGAACTCTCGGTCGGCTCAGGGTTTATCCATAGGCTGTGGTCACCCTTAATCGATCGCCCTCGGCGGGTAGAGGGTGGCTCAGGCCAGAGCAGCTCTGCGGACTCTTCAGAGTCTGATGGCGATTCTCCCTCTTCTCCAGGCGGTGGACTTGGAGTCCTCTGGAGGTCCAGTCGCTGGACGATATGCCGTCCTTTCTGGAGTTTGCTTGGGCTCATCTGAGTCCACGGGATGCAGCTCGAGCCACGTATCAAGCGAGGCCCGTATCCTCCGGAGATTGGACGATTCTCCTCGGAGGCCTTTCCTGTGGCGAGAGGCCATTGTAAACCCGGCCTTGGAGCTCTGTGGCCTGAGCCCTGCCCTGTGCCTTTGGCCAGGATGGCCAGGAAGTATCACGGTCCTACCGGTTCCTATCCGGTTCTAGAACACCCTCAGCCCGAGGAGTTGGTGACAAACATACGTTTTCGGCGTGCGGAAAATACTGGGACGTGGACAAACCTCCCGACAAGGAGTCCAGAAATTGGACTATGCGAGGCGAAAAGTGCTCGTCCTCCTTGGCCTAGCCAGGCCAGCTCGGCCGTGCTTATGGCACATTTCTCCCATGCCCTGTTGGGCTCCTGGGCCGAGGTGGTCCCTCATCTCGGCTGACCTGCAGACTATGGTTAGGCAGGTGCGGGACCAGAGACGTGTAAAGCAGCAACTTCAGACTGCTTTGGACATTGGAACTCCCCTTCGCCAGGTCAGTCGCGACGCAGTGGCTATGCACTGTCGGGCACGGCTGAGGATATCCACCTTCACATGGATACCAGGCACAAATTGGCGGATGTCCCTTCCTGGGGACCGACCTCTTGACCCTGGGTGGAAGGCCACCTCCAGAGGATCGAAAAAGTCCAGTGCCACCTTGGACTCTATCTCATCCGCTCAGAGGGACAGGGCGCAGACCGCCTTCCTAAGCCTTTTGCGTCCGTCTGTGCCCCGGCCGTCCGGGCCCAGCAACATCAGGGCCCAGTGAGCTCGGCGCCAGGCGTCCCAAACCCAAACCGGCTTCCTCCTCCAGGAAGCAGGGAGGTAAAGGCCCAGGTGGTCCCCATGGCGGTCTCCTCCAAGCCTGCACAGTGGCGGGCTGGTGGTGTCTTCCAACACCTCGTCACCTCACCCCAGGTTTCCTCCCATGGGGGCGGCTCTGGTACTTCCTTTCCGCCTGGTCTGCTATTACCACAGAACCGGTGGGTGTTCCCGGAGAGTGGTAGAAGAGCCTGCCTGGAATTTGAGCAGGCCCCGCCCTTCCAGGCCGTCGCCCCCAGGAAACCTCGAGAATCAAGCTCGCTGTTGGCTCGTCGACAGACATCTGCTCCTCGATAAAGGTGATCAAAGGTGGCGGACCTCCCTCAAGACAGGGGTTTGTGTCCAGGTACTTCCTCACAAGCAGACGGGGGCTGGCGCCCCATTCTCGACCTACGACCTAAACAAGTTCTTAAGGTCTCGAACTTCAGGATGGTTACTTTGGCTCAGATACCACCATCCTTGGGCAGCGGCATGTGGTTCTGCTCTCTGGACCTACAGGGCAGCGTTTTTCACATCCTATCCGTCCGTCTCACGAAGGTTCCTTCGCTTTCGAGCAGAGGGATCCGCTACGAGTTCTAGCCATGCCTTGACCTTTCTCTTGCTCCCAGGGTCTTCACCAAATGCATGGCAGTGGGCAGCATTCCTGGCGCCGAGGGGTCAGGTGCCTACCTTACCTGGACTGACTGATAGCAGCCCCTCAGACAGGAGGTGGGCGGTCAGAGATCTGGCCCTCCAGGTCTGCTCTCAAATCGGCCTCCTCATCAGCCAAGGCCAGTGAACTGAACCGAAGCAGGTGATTCTGTTCACCGGTGCAGACTCGACTCTCTTGAGCCAAACACGGCTCCTGGCAGACAGGGCCGAGGTTCTTTCCTCCCTTGCCCGATCATTTCTGGTTGGGCAGAATTCCAATACCGGGACTTCTTACGCCTCCTGGGCCTCATGGCGGCCTGCAAACAGTGATCCGTTGGGCCAGCTGAGCGTCACATCCCTTTTAATAGGGGCTAGCCCAGCCCAGTGGTCTCGCCTTCGATCATTAGGCCAGCAGTAGCGGTGACCAGGGATGTGGGCAGCACTCTCCAGTGGTGGTCGTTCCAGCTCATCTGCAGGAGGGCATCCCGTTTGTCATGACCGGACCAGTGTATCTATTGACCGATGCCTCTCTGATGGGTTGGGGTGCCCATCTGGGGAACACAGGCGCGGCCTCTGGTCCCAGCAGAGTCGATGCCATATCAACCTGCTGGAGCTCAGCGGTTACCTAGCTCTCACCACCTTATGTTCTCCAGGGTCAAGTGATTCCGGGTCAGACCCAGCAATACCGCGACCGTGTACTACCTAAACGCCCAGAGGCGGGGCCGCTCTCCATGCCCTTGTGCAAGAAGCTCTCCGCATTTGGTCACTCGTCGCAGCCTGGGTGGATCTCTAGCATTCATGGCAGGGCCCAACACCCTGGCCAATGCCCTCGCAGCAGCAGGGCTGTATCACACAGTGGTCTCACGTGCGGAGGTAGTACAAAATCTGTTCTCCCATTGAGGACACACCACAGGTGGATCTGTTTGCCTCCAGGAGGCAGGCTGAGCTGTTCCACCCGCCCCCTCAGCGGGGCTCGCTCAGGGGAATGCCTTCGAGGCCGTGGACCCCGGGCCTCTTCTCGCCTTTCCCCATTTCCCTTGATCACAAGGTGCTTCTCAAGGTGAGGAGGACAAAGTAGGTGATTCTGATAGCCCCAGACTGGCCCTGCCAATGCTGAGTATCAGATCTCTTAGCCTCAGCTCCAGGCTCCGAGGCAGCTTCCAGCTCGCCCGGACCTCCTTTCAGTCAGTCAGGAAGGTGTTCCATCGGACCTTCAGTCCCTACACCTGGCCACAGTTCCTATTGACTAGAGTTCCAGGCCTTGGGTCTTTCTGCCAGGTCCTCAATGTAGTTGGGCGTCCCGTAAGAGTCGACCAAAATACTGTGCCTTCAAATGGAAAAGTTTTTCATTTGGTGTCAGAACAAGGCACAGGACCCCTTCCTCCTGTTCCTTGGCAAGCATTTTGGACTATTTATGGTCCCTTTCTTAGCAAGGGCTCAGGTCGGCGACAAAAGTGCACCTGGCAGCCATCTCTGTTTACGGGCGCAGGTGAGGAAGCAATCCAGTGGCGCAGAAAGTGGTCAAGCGCTTTTCAAAGGCCTTGATCATTTCCCTCGGTCTTGAGAACCTCACCCACCATGGGATCTACTGCTGGTGTTGGCAAAGCTCATGGGCAAGCCCATTTGAACCAGTGCAGGTGTGATCTCTCACATGTCGTGAAGAACCGCCTTCTTGGTGGCTGTTGTCAGCCAGAAGGATGGGAGAGCTCAAGCGCTTTCAGTGAGTCTCCTTACCTGGTCTTCCACAGGGACAAGGTTGTCCTCGCCCCACCGAAATTCCTTCCGAAGGTGGTGCCGGGTTCACCGATAGTGTTGACTCTGCGGTGTTCTACCCCAATCACCTCGGGCGAATAGGCTCATGCTGGACCTAGAGGCTCAGCTAGAAGCGCCGGCTGATGAGGAGAGGTTGGCTGTTGTCACCCTCACTGACGCACCTGGCAGACCTGGCAAGCGGACGATAAGCAGGTGGTCACCTCTGCATAGATCTCTGCTGAAGGTGGGGGCATGGGCCTCCAGGATAAGGCTCTACCCCGCCATACTACTACATAGTGGCTGCCGGAGATCATCAGAAATCTGCAGGCTGCTACCAAGTCAGCACACCTTCATCACATTACATGACCTTGAATATGCTGGGATGCTGGTTTTAGAACTTGGTTCTGACTACTAACATACTAAATGCGAATAGGCCTAATGGTCTTTACAGTGTCTACTTTCGTTAGCCCCCACCTGGGTGCCAGCCTTGCACCCTATTCTCTGCTTCTCCTTCCCAGTTCCGGATATTCTTGCTGGATTTTAGCTGAACCCTTCCTGTACCATCCACCCCTCTTGAACCCCTCCACTGTCTCTGCCTCACAGCCCCTAAGTAGTGCATTCCTGGCTCTACCACCCTCTCAGTAATACACCTCTCCTGCCTGGATCTTACCTCAGCTACCCCGCCTCTAGTGGCCCTTCCTCCTTCCTTGACACCCTCCTTTCCTCCCTATTACCTCTTCATGTACCCAAGACCTCTATATCCCCCAGTCCTTCTCTCTTCCAAAGTGTACATATTTAGCTCTTGAGCTCTCCTCATAGGTCTGTCCCCAAACCCCATCATTTGGTTGCCCTCCTCTGGACCCTCTCCAGAGGTTAATGTCCCTCTTTAAGTGTAGCCTCCAAACTGCACATGATACTCCAGGTCGGCCTCCCAAGCAGTTATAGGGGGGTATCACTTCCTCCTTCTGGAAGTGATCCCCTAGCGATATCAGCATCCTGTTGACCTTAGCTGCTGCCCTCACAAGTCTCGGTTGTTCATCATGACATCCACCACCACCCCGGTCCCTCTCAGCCAGGACATGTAACTTCCCCAGGGTGTACACTTGGCCTGGGTTTCTGGCCCCAGATGGGTACTTGCATTTCCCACCATTAAACCTCAGTTCACTTCTAGACCATCTTCCAGAGCCTCAGGTCCCCCCCAGGGGCCACCTCCTCCTCCCCATCACCACCCCCCAGTTTGAGTCATCTGCAAGAGCTCACTCCTCAAATTCCTGTCGCATATCAGATACGTAAGTTAACAGAAGGAGCCAAGACTAATCCCTGGGACCACTAATGACCCTCCTTGCAGGAAGAGATTATCCCACCAACTCCATTCCTCTGGGTCCGGTCCTGGAGCCAATTGCCTATCCGCCCGGATCATCTGGTTTCCACCCCATTTCTCCTAGTTATCCAACAGGCCCCGTGAGGACCAGGTCAAATACCTTGCTGAAGTCCAGAAGAGGACATCCACTGGTCTACAGGTCCAAGGCACTTGTCACAGTCATAGAACTCCACCAGGTTTGTCTGACCACGATTTCCCAGGATGAATCCATGCTGTCTGTCGTCCAAGCACCCTGACTTATCAGGGCCCCCCCTAGCCACTCCTGACAATGCCCTCCATCACCTTGCCCACCACTGATGTCAGGCTGACAGGCCTGTAGTTCCTACCCTCCTCTGATCCCCCCCTTGTGGATGGGCACTACATGCGCCACCTTCCAGTCTTGGGGCTACCCGCCTGTCCTCAGAGATGGTGAAAAGCTCTGCAGGGTTTAGCCCAGGACATCTACAGTTCACCTACAGCACTCTAGGATGTAATTTATCCGATTGATTGCTTTCTCCGTCTTAAGGGGCTGAGGCTTCCCTCACTCTCTCTGCTGTGATTTCCACTTCAGTACCTCTTCTCCCTGCTTAGCCCTCCCCCCACCTGCCAGTGATGCCCCCCCTCTCCCCAGACCTGCCGATTGGTAAGGGTCCCCCCCTCCTCATTATCTCTGTCTCCTCCCATGTATGATGCAGCATTTTCCGTGGGTGAAAACTGAGGTGAAATACTCACTTAGTACCTCAGCCTGCTCCTCTGGGTCTTGTGCCCATCTCTCCCCTGATTTAATCCTGCTAATCTGCCCCTTCACCTTCGTCTTTCCCCAATGTATCTAAAGAACCCTTTTCCCTCTCCTGATTTCCTGGCCAAGGTTCTGCCTCCTTCGCCGCCAGCAGCCCTCACCACTCTAGTGGCCCTTCTAGCCAACAGCTCACACTCCCTCGATCCCTTTCACTCCTTGAGCACTTGAATTTCTTATAGGCTGCTTTTCTTTCCCACTCACCCCTGGACCTCCTGGTCCCACCAACAGGAGTTTTGGGCCCCACTGCTTTGATCGTCTTACTCTTGCTCAGGTGCTGGTAGCATCCTGCACCCTCTCCTGATGATTTCCCACTCTATCAGCATCCATGTGTGAATCCATCCAAATGCTCATAAGGATCCTTCCCATTTCCTTAAATCCACCCCCCTGAAGTAGGTTACTTCCGTCTTTGTACAGCCTTCTACCCCTCTAGGTCCAGGCAGAACCAGACCGTGGCATGGTCACTCCCGCCAATGGGTCCCTGCCTCCAGTCCCCAATCTGGTCACTGTCTGCCAGGACCACATCCAGTACCCATACCTCCCTAGTCGGTTCCCTCACCTGCTGAGTTAGAACACGTCTTGAAAGACATCCAGCAACCTCTGTTCCTGGTCACAGAGGATGTCATAATCTCCCAGTCTGTTCCTGGCATGTTTAAGTCCCCAACACCACCACCGTTCCTCTGCCCAGTCTGCAGTGTCTCCTAGCATCTGCCAGCAGACTGTCCTCCAGCTCCTCCGCCAGGGCAGGGGGTCTATACACCACTCCTATTTTTACTCTCTTGCCCCCCCTTGTTATCAAGGTGACCCAAATCGCCTCCACGGTTCCCTCCGCCTCTTCAACTCCCCCTATGCCAATGCAGTTTTTTACTATCATTGCTACCCCTCTCCTTCCCTCCCCCTGTCCTTCCTGAACATAGTGTAACCCTCCAGGTTCAGGTCCCAGTCATGTCTTGCAGTGGCCCAGGTCTCAGTGACCGCTGCCACATCCACTAACTCCCTCAGTTAACATCGCCTGGAGCTCAGGCATTTTATTGCCAAGCTCCTGGCATTTAACAGGACTACCCCACCCTTTCCTATAGTTTCATTTCCCTGCTTGTGTTCCTTGGGAGATTCTGTTTTTCTCCCTGGTCTGCACTTTGCCAGTTGGTCTTTTCCTGCAATCCTCCTGTGGTCCCCAAGTGGAGACAGAGTCCCTCCTTTACTCCCGGCATCCCCTTGACTGCCCTTTTCTCCCACATCCACCCCATTCTGAGGTTTAAACCCCACTTTCACCAATGAACTCCTCCATTTTCAACCGAGGATTCCCTCTCCCTCAAATTGAGATGTAGTCTATCTCTAGCATACAGCTCACTTATCCTCCCAGGTCTCCCCAATCCCCCATCAGCCCATACCCTCTGGCCTCACCACTCCTGAGCCACTGGTTTATCTCCTAATTTTTCTTTTGTGTTTCCCCACTAGCCCTTGGCACTGGCAGGATTTCTGAGAGGAAGCATGCATCCAGTGTCATGACAGACCCTGGCAAACTCCCTGAGATCTTGCCCTGTATCTCCTATTGCTATCTTCCCTCTAATGTCATTTGTGCCCAGGTGGACGACAGTATGTCTGAGGAACCACAGTCCTTTGCCAGCCTGATATACCTTGTGCGTAGCCCTGTGCACCATTGGTCCAGGAAGCATCTTGTTCCTAAGCCAGGATTCTCCCTCCCTATCATTTGATGACCCTGATCATGAATACCCAGCAGAGCACTCTGACCACTCCTTTTCCTCCATTCCCCCTTCATGTCCCTCATCCTTTCCTACCGACCCCCCACCAGCTGGCTCCATGTCCCTCCCCTATCTGGGTGCCACATGCCGTTCCTTATTCTATAGCCCTCCCTCCCCTCAATCCTATACCTCTCCTCCTCCTGAGTATCCTTCCGTACCTTGTTAATTCCCCCTCACTGCTACTAACTGGTCCTTCTCCCCATCTGCTAAACTAGCCTGGCTCATCCTCCTTCCTTCCTGTCTCCATTTAGTTCCTCCTTGCTCATCGTGCTCCCTGGCCTAACCCCTCAGCTGTCTTCTGAATCATCCTTGTACTTCTAGTCCTTCTTTACCTTTCCTCCCCAACTGATTCCTTCTCCTTGCGCTTTCCTCCCCTCCCCCCTGCTCCGATCTACTACTCCCCATTCTCCTGCATTCAGGTCCCCCTGTTCTTCCTGCTATCGCCCCTGCCTCTGCCCCCACTCCCACCCTTTCCGTCTCTAACCACCTCTGTCATGGCTACACCCCCCATCCTTGAGGCAGAAGAAGAGTGAGGCGGTTACTAAGTATAAGGTCTGATCCACCTCCCTGCCTTGCTATCTTCTGTCCAGCACTGAGCTATCCGCCTACTTCCCTGAGAATGTTGTCCCTCCGTCCCCACTGTAAGGGGTCCCCAGTTACCTGCCTGCTTCCTTGGTAGTGTCCTTTTGGCCCCCTCTGCCAGGGTCCTATACTTGACCCCTGGTATTCTCCTGCACTCCTTTCCCTATCCCCCGCCCCAATTAGCGGGTGCAACCCTGTGGGAGAATTTCCAGCCCCTTCCCCAGCCATACCACCCCTTCCCCAGCTTTCTCCTCCATCCCCACAACCTCCTCCTAAGCTGTGCCAGCAGGTAGCCTGGGCAACCACCAAACTTACAAGCCCAGTCATCACTGCTCCACACCCTGCACCGCACCACCCTCCCAAAAGATGCAGCCCCTAATGATGTGTGGTTCCATCTCCTTTCAAATAGTTTCCTTGGGTGAGCCACCAGGTTCTATTCCAAAGATACCCTTACTGCCTAATCAGGTCACCCACTAATCCAGAGACAGTCCTGTGCACCAGTAACTCTGTTACTAGGTGCAGTACAACACATTAAACATGAGGAAAATGAACAACTCCTAAGCTCCTCTCTCGGCCTTCGTCAACCCCAGTGGCTAGAACTACGCTGAGCTGCACCAGCACTTTTCCTCCACTTGCAGGGCAGGTCTTCCCTATAAATTTGCAGACTTCTGGGGAGGGAGGTCTTGGGCAGACACCTGACAAGAGAGAGTGTATCAACCCTGTGTCTCCCTCAAGCCCTGCAGCTAAAGACCATCTCCAAGCAAATCCCACCAAACAGGTTTTAAATCAGAAAATAAATGTCTACAGCACAGCCTGTTACAAAGTGAAACATCCACAAAAGAACCTTAGCCCAGCCACCAAATCAGTTTACAAACATCCAGGATCCCCAGAACAATACCCTGCTAGCCCCTTAGAAGCAAGAAAGAAAGAAACCTACCAAGTAATATCACAAGAACCTGTGAAAACAGCAGCATGCACATCACAAATGGATACAACTGAGTCCTGCCCCCTTCCAGTTCTTTCTGAGAAGACAAAGCAACTAGCACCTCAACCTGATTCAGCCCTGCCTCCACTCAATTGGCTGAGTGAGACCTGGCCAGACCATGAACACCTCCCCACTGAACTAACATCTTTACAGCTAATGGAGTCAGCACAGGAATCAAAATTCAAGTCAAAGCCCCAAAACTATGTTTGCTGCCAAAACAGGTCTCCAATTTAATCAACAGGCCTGCGACTTGCTCTTCCTTTTAATTCGTCCTTGAAGACCATGCTGCCCGATTACAACGGAAACCCGAGAAAAGAATTCCACCGGTGAAATCTAAGAGGCCTGATTGGCGGTTTCGCGGCGCGCTCGTGCGGATCAGCTCAAGCAGATGATCGCCCTCGAAGAGAGAGCGGGCGCTTCTAACCTCGGCTGCGACATTTCGCTCTCTCTCTCGGTGCCTCGTACACAAAGCTTCTTGAGGGCTTTAACACAGCCTCTGACCAAGGTGAGGGTCCAACTGTTGAGGCCTTTCAGGTCCAAAAGAGCAAAAGTAAGTCTCCGTCGGCGGTCTTGGGGCGGGAAAGATCCCCTCTCCTTGTCGACCAGTGGCCTGGTCGACCCCTCAGCTCGACCCACTGGCTTCACGGTGTCCCCGTCAGGCCAGTTGACCCGGGAGACTCCCGTCGGCAGCGGTCGAGATTTTCTTGACCCGTTAGAGCGGGTTATCGATGGAAGCTGAAATCCCCTCCAGCAGTTCCCGGTGGGAGTTGAAAGATCCCGTCGGCTCGTCTGTGCCTCGGTTCCGGAGCCGTTGGTGGATCGTCCGAGCGAGGGAGTGCCGATTTCCGACGCTTCCTCGCCTTCCTCGGCCTGATCGAGACTCTGGTCTCCCGGACATCTCGCGGTCCAACCGATCCCGCCGCCGCGGCAGTCGGCATCTTCTGACAGCGGCGCCGCTCTTCACCGGACGAGCGAGCGCCGTGCGCAACGTCCAGTGCGAGCTTATGTAGCAGCTCCTTCGAGAATAAGCCGACCCAGTAGCCTTCCCCGGCCATTAAGTGGCTGTCACGAACAGCAAACAACCCTCATTGTAGTCGAGGCCTGTTCTCAGGCCGGTTGTTGGCCAATTCCAGCTGCCCACCGATTCTGGTGGAACCTCCGCCTCCACAGCCTTTAGTTGGGGCTCCGACTAAAGAATTCTCAGTCGGCCTTGGGTTTGCCCATGGGCTGTCTGTCACCCTCACTCCCGATAAACCTCGGCAGGTGGAGGTGGCTCAGGCCAGAAGCAGCTCTTCGAGGACTCTTCTGAGTCCGATGATGATTCCTCCTCTTCTCCAAGCGCATGGACTTGGAGTCCTCGGGAGGGCAGTCAATGGGCGGGCCGCCGTCCTTCTTAAGGTTGCCGACTCATCTCGAGTCACAGGGATGAAGCTGACACACCGTTTCTAAGCAGGCCAGTATCCCTCACGGAGATTCTGGACAGAGGGTTCTCCTACGGAGGCCTTTCCGGTGGCGAAGCCATAGTGGGTCCGGCCTTGGAACTTTGGCAGCGTCCTGCTTCCTGCCCTGCGCCTTGGCCAGGTTGGCCAGGAAGTATCAGTCCCCAGTTCCCTGTCTGGTTTTGGAACACCCCTCGGCCGAGGGTTGGTTACCGACAGTGCTTTCCGGCGTGCTGAGAGCGCCAGGGATGTGGACAAACCTCCGACAAAGAATCCAAGAAATTGGATTATGCCGTGAAAAGTCTATACCGTCCTCTCGGCCATCAGGCCAGCCGGCGGAATCCTCACTGCTTCCATTTTTCTACGCCCTGTTGGGCTCCTGGATGAGGTTGTCCCTCATCCCCTGAGATCTGCAGACTACGGTCCAGGCAGGTGGGGACCAGGGCAGAGGCAGTGGCCAAACAGCAGCTCCAGACTGCGTTTGACATCTGGGACTCTGTGCCAGGTCTGTGGCGTGCCGCAGTGGCCATGCGTCGTCGGGCTTGGCTGAGGATATCCACCTTTACTTGGATCACAGCACAGGTTGGCGAATGTTCCTTTTGGGGACCGACCTCTTGACCCTGGGGTGAAGGTCACCTGAGAGGATCGGGAGTCAATGCTACCTTGGACTCGGTCTCTTCCGCTCAGAAGGACAAAGGCTGCAAGCCATAGCCTAAGCCCTTTAGATCCTTCTGCCCCATGGCGTGCCCGGCCCAGCAACGTCAGGGCCAGCAGGCTCGACAGGTATCCCAAACCCAAACCGTCGGCTTCCTCCAACAGGAAGCAGGAGGTAAAGGCCGAGGTCCTCGGCGGTCCCTCCTCCAAGCCTGCCCAGTGGCGGGCTGGGGTGTCGCCCCATCCTGTCACCTCACCCTAGTTCCCCCGTGGGGCAGCTCAGACTACTTCCTTTCCGCCTGGTCCGCTGTTACCATGGACAGGTGGGTACTGGAAGGTGGTGGAAAAGGCCTACCTCTGGAATTCGAGCAGGCCCGCCCTTCCAGAGCCGTCGCACCTCGAGGCGTCGGATCCGCAGCCTCACTGGTGGCTCGCGAGCCGACAGCCGCTCTCCTCCTCCAAAAGGAGGTGATCACGGAGGTGGAGGACCCCCTTTCAGACCCAGGGTTCGTGGTCCAGGTATTTCCTGGTACCGAACGCAGACGGGGGCTGGCGCCCCATTCCCACTCCACACCCACCTGAACAAGTTCCAAGGTCTCGAACCTTCAGGATGGTCACTCTGGCGCAGATAATACCATCTCTGGAACACGGTGTGGTTCTGCTCTCTAGACCTACAGGGGCCCGTTCTTTCACGTCCCTATCCGTCCAGTCACACCGAGATTCCTCCGCTTTCGGGCGGAGGATCACTTCTGATTCGAGCCATGCCCTTGACTTATCTCCAGCTCCAGGGTCTTCACCAAATGCATGGCAGTGGTGACAGCATTCCCTCTTGGCGCCCGAGGGGTCGGGTGCCTGCTTACCTGGGCGATTGGCTGATAGCAGCCTCCTCCAGGCGGAGGTGGAGCGGTCAGAGATCTGGCCCTCAGGTTTGCTCTCAAGTTGGCCTTCTCATCAACGAGGCCAAGTCAGAACTCGAGCGAAGCAGGTGATCCTGTTCATCGAGGCAGAGCTCGACTCTCTTGAGCCAGAGCACGGCTCGCGGACAGGGCCGAGGTTCTTACCTCCTTTGCCCAATCATTTCTGGTTGGGCACAGCATCCCTGCCCGCGACTTCCTGCACCTTCTAGGTCTTATGGCGGCCTATACCAGCGTGGTCCGTTGGGCGCGCTGGCACATGCGCCCCCTTCAGTGGGGACTGGCCAGCCAGTGATCACAACGCTGCGATCCTTTGGACCAGCTAGTGATAGTGACCCAGGAGATGTGGAACGCTCTCCAGTGGTGGACCGTTCCATTTCATCTGCAGGAGGGCATCCCGTTTGTCCGCCCGAGCCGGCCGGTCTCTCGTCGACCGATGCCTCTCTAATGGGTTGGGGTGCCCATCTGGGGAACACGAGTTCCGGCCTCTGGTCCCGCGGGAGTCCCGATGCCACATCAACCTGCTGGAGCTCCGAGGCGGTCCGCCTAGCTCGCTGCCTTTGCTCCGTTTCTCCGAGTCAAGTGGTCCGGTCAGGCGGATAATACCACGACCATGTACTACCTGAACCGCCAGGGCGGGGCCGCGCTCCATGCTTCTATGCAGAGGCTCTCCGTATTGGTCACTCTTGCGCAGCCTGGGCGGATCTCCTAGCCATTCATGTGCAGGAGCCTCCAACACCCTGGCCGATGCCCTGAGCCGGATAGGGGCTGCATCTCACGAGTGGTCTCTCCTGCCGGAGGTAGTACAAGATCTGTTCTCCCACTGGGGCACACCTCAGGTGGACCTGTTTGCCTCCAGGGAGAATGCGAAGCTGAGGCTGTTTCATGCCCGCCCCCCTCAGCAGGGCTCGCTGCAGGGGGATGCCTTCTCGAGGCTCTGGACCCCGGCCTCTTTTACGCCTTTCCCCCATTTCCCTTGATTCACAAGGTGCTTCTCAAGACAAGGAGGGACAAGGCGCAGGTGATTCTGATAGCCCCAGACTGGCCCCGCCAGTTCTGGTACCCAGATCTCCTCAGCCTCAGCTCCAGGCTCCCAAGGCAGCTTCCAGCTCGCCGGACCTGCTCTCAGTCAATCAGGGAAGGTGTTCCATCCGGACCTTCAATCCCTGCACCTGGCGCCTGGTTCCTGCGGCTAGAGTTCCAAGGCTTGGGTCTTTCCGACGAGGTCCTCAATGTTGTTGAGGCATCCCGTAAGGAGTCGACCAGAAAATGCTACACCTTCAAATGGAAGAGATTCTCCATTTGGGGTCAGGGCAAGGGCTTGGACCCTTCCTCCTGTTCTGTGGCAAGCATTTTGGACTATTTATGGTCCCTTTCTAGTCAGGGGCTTAGGTCGATGACCTAAAGGTGCACCTGGCAGCCATCTCTGCTTACCGGGCGTGGGCTGGGGAGCAGTCGGTGGCGCTGGAGAAGGTGGTCGGGCGCTTTTTCAAAGGCCTTGATCACATTTCCCCTCTGGTGCGAGAACCTCCACCTCCGTGGGATTTACTGCTGGTACTGGCAAAGCTCATGGGCAAGCCATTCGAACCATTGTACAGGTGTGATCTCTCTCACCTGTCGTGGAAGACCGCCTTCTTGGTGGCTATCACGTCAGCCAGAAGGATGGGAGAGCTCCAGGCGCTTTGCATCGAGTCTTCTTACCTGGTGTTCCACAGGGACAATGTTGTCCTGCGCCGCCACCCGAAATTCCTTCCAAAGGTGGTGTCGGAGTTTCACCTTAACCAGGTGTTGACTCTGCCGGTGTTCTACCCCAATCACACCTCGGAGGCTGAATATAGGCTCCATACTCTGGACCTAGAAGGGGCTCGCTTATTATAAGGGCCCGGCTGAAATTCGAGGAGAGGTTCGCTAGCTGTTTGTCACCTACGCTGAAGCCGCACCTGGCAGACCTGCAGCCAAGCAGGCGATGGGCAGGTGGGTCACCTCCTGCATAGATCGCTGCTATAAGTTGGCGGGCATGGAACCTCCCAGAGGGATAAGAGCTCATTCTACCCGTCATACTTCTGCATCGGTGGCTGCTTCCAGGGACGTCCCTATCCAGGAAATCTGCAGGGCTGCTACCTGGAAGTCAGCACACACCTTTATTACCCATTACCACATCGACCTTGAGTCACACTGGGATGCTGGTTTTGGAACCTCAGTTCTCCAGTTCCTGTTCCCTAAGTAGGGGGTGTGCGTCTTGTCTTCCTCCTCCCGGAGAACTGCTAGGAGTCTGCCAATAAGTGTGGATGAACAACATATCCATGTCCCTAGAAATACAGGTTACTCACCTGTAACAGGAGTTCTAGGAATGGTATGTTGTTCATCCTATAACCTCCCCAGCTTCGACGCTAGCCCTAGCAACTTGGCCCATGAGATGTGGCGTCATGGGGGTGAGCCGAGAGTTTTACCACCGGGTGGGTGGGAGGAGCCAGCTTGAAGACCTTCCGGCAAGATTTAAAGCGGCAAGGAACCTGCCAGTAAGTGTGGATGAACAACATATACCATTCCTAGAACTCCTCTTACAGGTGAGTAAGCTGTATTTGTCTTCTGTCCTCTTAGTCGTTATTTCTCCTTTTAGTTTATATATCTTTTCCTTTTTCTGTCCCTTGGACTTCCTTGTCCCACCTTCCACTCCCTTCCTCTTACCTCTCCGGCGACTCAGAACTGGCAGGCAGGCAGAGTTGACGCAGCCTAATAGCCAACCCGGCGCGCCACACAGTGCATCGCCTTGAGGGTGGTGCAGCCTGACATGCCGTCTCCACCTACCTAAAAAAAAAAAAAAAAAAAAAAAAAAGGCTCCGCAGGGTCCTGAACTCTGGCTGAGTACCTAACAGTGATGAATGGTGAGGATACACAGAAAGATCATAATTACGGTAGGTATGTAATTTTCATTTTTGGGTCGTCGGTCCTCCAGTGTCTCTCTTCCATATAGTGGTTTCGTGCCTTGCCCCCTCCTCCCAGAGGACTGCTGGCAGTCTGCCAGAGCATGGATAGTGAACTGTATCCACGTTGTTAGAGATACAGGTTACTCATCTGTAACCGTAGTTCTACTATTGGTATACATTCTACATCCGCACAAGCCACCCAACCACTTCTGGCAAGTGGCACCCAGATCCCTGCTTCCAGAGTGCAAAAGATTTTACATCCCGAGGTGGAACCGTAGGATATACCACCCGGGTGGTGAGAGGAGCCTAGTTTGAAGAATTCTGATGACCCAGCTGTCTCTAACAGAACTGCAGAGTGAGCCGGCCTCATGGTGTGGAGGGCTGAGGTATCGTGCCTTACCTCCTGCCACGTCGGTGACCCGTGCTCGTGGTGCGAGCTGGTCGCTGGGGGTCGGCCAGGGAGGGAGAGGATTGAGTGTCCGGAGGACAGCTGTCCTGTCCTGGGGAGATGTGGGGATGGAGTCCACTGCTTGACTGGCCCCTAGTGGTGGCTGGGGGCTGCCGCAACGGACCCACAAATGGGGGGCGGAGCCACGCAAGACGCCCAGCATGCACAGCTTGGCCGTTGGCGTCATTGCACGCCTTGGCTTCACGCTCAGGGTGGGGACAAACCGGAGGAGAAAACAAGCCGACCAGCGGGATGAAGCTGGTCTCCCCGTCGCACTGGGCCAGTGGGCACCTCAAATTAGCGTGCGGTGATGGCGGCACCAGGTCTGGAGGCGGTGATGGGGGGTCCGGTGGTGGTGATGGAGGACCAGTGGAAGGGGCCAGTCGCGTGGGGGATAAAATTAAAACAACAACCAAAAATACTGCCAGAGTGTGGATATAAACTGTATTCCACCAGAACAACTTCTGATTTACAGGTGAGTAACCTTATTTCCTTTCCTTTGCTGAGGGGAGGATGTACTGCTTTGGGATTGTAGAAAGTTTGGGGTAGTAGTTGACAGTGAAATGAAGACAGGCAGACAAAATCCTGCAACAGTCGAGAGCAAGCATAATGCTAGGATACAGCTGGAAAAAGGAGTAAGGAGCAGGTCAAGGGATGTGATCCTCCCCCTGTACAAGGCTTTGGCTAGACTGCACCTGGAAGGCTGCATCTGGTCCTGGTTGCATCTGTACAGAATATCTTTCTAGAAGGGTCCAACACTGGGTAACCAAACTGATAAACAGTTTAGGGACAAGAGTTGTGAGGCAGTATTGGGTATACTCACAATATTTATTCTTTTTGGGGGTGGAGTGTGGGATGATCATGGTATTCAGAATATAAAACGCATTCCAGGTGGGAGCAAACTTGACGCACTGCTCTTGGACTGACTCCTGGTGGAGGTGCTGTTGATTTGATAGTGCATCACTAGTCAGGGCTAGACTCCCTTCTTCTGGAGTGGTGACACAGAAAGGCTTATTTAGTTGACAAATGCTGCTTGTCAAAGCTTTGGCCCTCAAGGTGGCACAGCAGTGGTTATTCTCTCTCCCCCAATTTATCCCCACCTACCCCACTGGACCCGCATCGCCGGGTACGCCCATTAAGCCTAGTCTCTGCTGGAGCCTTACCTGTCAGTCCCCAGGTCCCTCCATCCTGCCGCGGATACCCCCCAGGTGGGGTCAGGGTGGGGGCAATCTCCCGAATCTTGCATGTGTCAGGGTCCGTGGGGCTGCAGGCTTGGGTCCGGCACATAGAGACCCCCGGCTTGGTGCTCCGTCTTCTCTGCTCCAGTGGGGACATTTCCACTTTTTCTCCCTGAGGGATGTCGCGGGCCCTGTATGTCAAGGCGTGAATGCTGATGTCGGCAATGTCCCTCCCTCCTCCCTATAGTCCTGACTCTGATTGGTTACTGACCTATGTCCTCAACCAGTCCAGCCCCTAGGACTCTGACTTGCTGTCACGCCCCAGCCCCTGCCAGAGGTCGCCGCTTGCCGGGATAGAGAACCCTCCTTCCCCCGGAGAAGGCGAGACGTCGTCAGATGCTCCAGCCTGTCTGCCCCCGGCGGCCCGAGCTCGCTCCCGAACCCGGGTCGCCAGCGTGGAGTGAGGTGTGGCGTCCAGCACCTCAACCCTTAGTGCCACCGGGCTGGCCAAGAGTGGTTATTTAGTGGATAATGCACTGCTAGTTAAGGCGGGCTGGTCTCAAGTGGTAGCACTCAGCAGAGTTTATTTAGTGGATGATGCATTGCTAGTCAAGGCTAGGCTCCTCTCTCCTTGAGTAATAGCACTTGGTAGGCTTATTCTGCCTGAAATGATGATTTTTCTCATGTCTCTTCTCTGACATTGAGACTGGAGAAGATTTTGTATTTCTGATGCTGGCAGCTGCACTGCCTACAGCTTTGTAGGTGTCCCATCACTGTATCTCTCTCACGCTGTTCCCTTTCCTTTACATTCCAGGTGACAGAAATTCGTTTGAAATATTTTGACACAGTTCCTGTAGCCACTGCGATGTGTGTCCTGAAAACAGGCTTTCTGTTTGTTGCAACAGAGTTTGGAAACCAGTGAGTATCAGAACCCCCAAAAGTAATTTATTTATGCATTTTCATGTAGGTTAACAGGGCAGGTACATATAATAAGATGTTTCCCCCAGTGCACACATGCGTTTGAATATTGTGTGGCCAGCTGTTTATGGGGGACTCTTAAGGTACAGTAAGTAATATTTTTAAACTGCTAAAATTATTGACTGGCAGTATAGCCTAGAGGTTAGTGCAGCAGATCTGGGTTTGATTCCCACAACCTTACTGTATACTTTGTGAACCTGAGAAAGACATGCAAGGGATGCACCTGGAAATGAGCATGCTGGGGTCCATTTTGGGGGGGGGGGCTAACATTTTTCTGCTTTTGGGGGAATTATGTTCGTGCTGGCAGCCATGTCACACAAGGCAACACTAGGATGGCACTGCAAATGTTACGTTACATGGAGGTGCCAGAGCAGAGCCACCATTTTAGTCTTGGTAGCGGTAGCACTGCTAAAGGCTCCATGGGGGAGGGCCCCCTTCCACTGGTGCTTCACTAATTGGTTACCTTTGTGGCAGTGTTGGGCATTGGGGAGTTAGGATACATCCACTGCTGTAACAATTTGTGTGTCTGCTTCTGTAGGTAGGCAGATTGTTATGGCTGTCCTCCTGTCAGCTGAGACAGATTAAAATGTCTGAGTAAGAGGACACTCCCCTTTCAATACTCCCTCAGTCATTTTTGGTCTGTCACTAGCTGATAAACTGCTCCTTGCTCTGCAGGACCCCTTTATATGGCAGCTGTTGTTTGATACTTTTTCTTCAGTCCATATCTGATCTTTGTATCTTCATTGTCACAGCTTGGGATCAGTTGCTTTCTCTTGATTAGCAATGAGCTGCAGATGGAGGTAGTTGTCACAGGAATTCACTGTAATCATTATTAATAGATCTTTCAGGCTGCCCCCCCCCCCAAAAAAAAATCATGCCTCAGAGGTGTTCTGGTGATGACACTGCATAGATGACAGGCACTTGTGGGAGAAGTGTGCAGGTGCTGCCATGGAGGGAGGCCACCCTGTCTTGGCTACAAAGTAGACAAGGAAGCCGTGCACTCAAGAGAACTGACACAAGCATGAAGTGCACACAGAAATTTATTGTGCACATAACACAATGCAGGATCGGGCAGTCGAGCAGTACCATGTAGGTGCCCCAGCACTTCGCTCGTTAGAGCTTCGTCAGGGAGTGGGGAAATAAGCTGCGAATGCCCCTTAAGTAGTTCATGCCTGATGATGTCAAAAAGAGTGAAACTGACAATCTTACTTCGAGAGGGTTCCTGTAGTAGGTCCTCACATGTAGGACTGCGCCCCCTGGCGTCAGGTTCCAACGGCAAACTTGTACCTAGCAATCAGCGGGGACCGCCCCCGATGCCATGTGATGCAACGTCAGCCTGACTATAAAAGGGGCAGTCCCGCGCCCGCCCCCTCCAGTTCTTTCCCGCCATCGCCTCAGTTCACTGTTCTAACGAGTCTGCCAAACGATCAGTTGCCTGCTTTATATTCGACGTTTAGTCTTTTTTCTCAATCACTTTTTCCGCAGTTTTCGAACAAGTATAAGTTGGCTTATCTAAAAAAACAAGTGCACCCAGTGCGGTGCTCAAATCCCGCACGGGGACAACCACTCCCGTTGTCTTCTTTGCCTGGGGCCTAAGCACAACTCTGCCGAGTGTGCCATGTGCTAGGGATTCAACCAGGCCACGCGGACCCTCGAGGCCCACCTTCTCACCCGTCTGCTAGCTTCTATGGAAAAGGAGCTCCAGGAGCTTAGGGAGAGGTCGTCATCACTGGCCCCAGTGAAGAAGGACAAGGAGGAGCCCATCGCCACGAGGAAGGCCTTCCACCTCCAAGACTGTGAGTACCACTCTTTGGGCCCTCCGTCCGCTTCTGTGGGCCGGACACCTTCTCCCCCTCCTGCCGAGGTGAGCAGGCAGACGGAGGTAGCCTCTCTTGAGGTCTCTGTTTCTTCTCCTTTGCGTGGCACTGCCGCTAAGTTGCCCTCCGGCCCGGGCGCCCAGCCCAGACCGATAAGCCTGTCCGGATCCTCTGCATGAACAGCAGTCATGACTGATAAGTCAGATGACGGACTACCGTCAACCACACACAGTCATTCCTGCTGCGCCGGGCTCCTTGAGGCCCCTGGCGATATACGAGTGTACTCGCTGGAGATCCTTCATCCCTACTGATTTCTTCTCCAAGGGATTGCCACCGGTCAGACTTGTCTCTCCTTCAGGACCGTTACCGACCTGTCGTTAGGGGTCTCTTTCAGAACTCCCCCCTGCCCAGGAGCTTCACTCCGACCCGGACCTCCCTCCTCCATGAAGCCCGTCACCGGACTGGGATCTGTTAGGCATGTAGCCTCCTCCTTCGGGACCCTCGGGCGCCACTCCTGATCCCCTGCCACTTCCCAGGGGACCTGCGGCACCCCAACCGGCTGGTCCTGTGGGACCCTTGGGTGTTTTTTCAGGGTCTGACCCCCACATTCTGCCTCTGGGCAGCCCTCTGACAGATCCTTCGTATCCATCGCCGGGCAATGTGCCGCTGACGCCAGGATACTCGATGCCGGGTTACCCTACGTCGGGGTATCCGACAACTGGATACCCATCACCTGGATATCTGATGCTGGGGTACCCTACACCTGGATATCCACCTTTAGGCTATCTGCCAGGGCTGCCTGGGTATCAATATCCTTATTGGCACCACCCAACTTACCAGGGGTATCCGGGTATCAGCCTCCTCCACCACCTTCTCCACTGCTGCTGCTTGATCGAGAGTCAGTTCAGCGTGGTGGCAGGATGCCAGGATGCAGCTCATCACTGAAATCAGACAGTCCCAACCGTTGGGGGCTATTCCTCTACCCAGAGATTACCCCCGGTCCCTCTGGGCCGAGCTGAGGGTTCAAGTTTATTGCAGGAAAGACTCCATTGAGCAAGCTCATTCACAAGGAGGTCCTGAGGCACATACACATACAGTTCGCAATTACATAAACAGGAGATATAAAATGTAGAACAACAAAGAAAAAATATATATATATTTAATACAAGAGGTATACACAATAGAAGTCCTTATGCTATATATGCAGTACATGCAGGTTCACTTCCTGCGGGAGGCGCTGAGCAGGACCCTTCTCTTCCCAGTGGCTTCGAGCCCTCTGATTCAGACATAGATTCGGACATCGACCATTCTGACCCTCGATCTCCGTTAGAAGTTCCTCTGAAAGAATCCCTGACAGAGGACCCTTTGTTCGGGATTTGTTGAGAACTATTCAGGCAGCGGGAGGCTGGCCTTGTAAGGAGATAAATCCTCAACGTAAAGATTGGCTGAGCACCTTGATCTAATGACCGCAGATCCTCTACCCATCCCCGGATGAGGCCCTCATAAGGACCTGGTCACCGCTTGGCTTAGCAGCCCTCCTCCATCCCGGCTGTTTCCAGAAAAGCCGGTCAAACTTACTCCCCCCCCCGGGAAGGAATTTCTCATTTGACGTTACACCCAGAAGCCGACTCCATGTTCATCACGGACGTGCATGACCGGTTGGCTCAACCCAAGCACCTGAGTTTGTCTCCTCATGGCAACTGGACCAATTTGGTAGAGAGATCTACTCATCCACTTCTTGTGCCATATGGTCACTAAATTATGTGTCCCATATGGTGGCTATCCAGAAGGCATCCTTTGCTGAGCTGGAGAGGGACCTTCAGGCTATCCTTGATGAAATCCTCGGGGCCAGGTTGTTGGACAAAGTCCGTATGAACAAGTCCTCTTGCCATCACACTCTCCGAGCCACGTATGGTTCCGTGGACTCAGTAGCTCGGGCTACGGCCACAGGGATCTGCCTTTGTCACCTGTCATGGCTCCGTATTGCAGGTCTGGCACAGGACATCCAGTCATCCTTTTTGGACGCACCCTTCAGGGGTTCTGTCCTCTTTGGCGGCAATGTGAAGGATATTATAACAGGGCTGGAAGAGAGCGGACGATCTTTTAGAGATGTACGTGCGATGTGTTGGACGGGTCAAAAGAAGCAGCCATTTTGTCACGAGAGATGATGGAATAAGACCCAGAACAAGCGTCAAGGTAAAAGATGCGCCACTGGCTCTGGAGCTCAAACCCCTCAGGCAAAGTTTGCCAAACCAGCCTCAGGGGCCAAAGCTCCCCTTCCTTCAGCTCATACAACGAGGTCACTATTGAGTTCCTGGAAATTCCAGCTCCACACCCTCCAGGAAGGTCCTTTACCCGCTGGGTCAGATCCCCACCGCCCAACAGGAAATCCAGGCCCTGCTGCAAAAAACGGCCATAGAACCCATCCCTCCAGACCAACTGGGAAGGGGAGTCTACTCCCATTTCTTCCTGGTACCAAAGAAGACGGGGGATCTGCGACCTATCCTGGATCTCAGCACGGTCAACCTGTTCATGGAATACAAGAGATTCCACATGCTGACCTTTCAGGGACTCCTACCCCTGCTCCAGTCAAACACATGGCTGTGCTCCCTGGATATGCAGGATGCTTACCTACATATCCCCATCCTCCCGGCCCACCGCCACTTCCTCCGGTTCTTCTTTCAGGAGAACCATTTCCAGTTCAGGGCACTTCCTTTTGGCCTGTCCTCAACGCCCTGGGTTTTCACCAAGTGCCTAGCGGTAGTAGCGGCGTTCCTCGGCCGCATGGGCATATACGTGTTTCTGTACCTGGACGACTGGTTCTTTTCAACCCTCCCGGACAGTCTGAAGGAGTCTCTCTCTTTCACTCTGGACTTGTTTGTCAAGCTGGGCATCTTGGTCAACCTCCCCAAGTCCCAGCTAGTACCCTCTCAGCACCTCCAATTTATTGGGACAGCACTGGACACAGTCCAGAGCAAGGCCTTTTTGCCATTGGATTGGGCCGAGACCTTGGCTTCCCAGGCCGCTCTGGTGGCCAAGGCTCGATGGACCCCAGCACACTCTGTGCTCCATCTCTTGGGGCTCATGGCAGCAGCTATTCCTACTGTCCCCATGGCCAGACTGCACATGAGGGTCAACCAGTGGTCTCAGAGTCCAGTGGGACCAACGGTTGGACGACATTAACCAATTGGTCATGATCTCCAACAGTTTGCAGAAGAATCTTCTTTGGTGGCAGGATCTCGCCAGCCTGTTAGTGGGAGCTCCTTTCCACTCTCGGCCCCCTACCCAGATCCTCACGTCGGATGCCTCCGATATGGGTTGGGGAGCCCATCTGGGGGACCACAAAACCCAAGGTTCATGGACGCACCAGGAGCGGCAGCTCCATATCAATGTCCTGGAGACCAGAGCAGTACTCTTGTCCTCTCCAGGCCTTCCAGTCGTTACTTCTCCCGGGAACACTTCTGATCCAGACAGACAACATGGCGACTGTCTGGTATCTCAACAAACAGGGAGGAACCAGGTCGTACCCTCTGTGCAGGGAAGCAGTGAGAGTATGGTACTGGGCGATTCAGCATGGTCTGTTTCTGACAGCAGTCCACGTCCCAGGCATGCACAACGTTCTGGCAGACAGTCGCAGCTGATAAGTAGCTAGGGCTCACGAGTGGGAATTAAAGCAGGATATAGTCGAAGACCTGTTTCTTCGATGGGGCCAGCCAGACTTAGATCTGTTCTCCTCCCCATTCAACGCAAAACTACCCAGCTTTTGCTCACTCGTTCCTGGGCATGGTGCTTTTAGGCGAGATGCACTGTCTCTCTCTTGGACAGGGAAGTTTCTGTATGCATTTCCTCCCTTTCCTCTTATTCAGAAGGTTCTGTTGAAATTTCAGGCGGAAGGGGCCCACTTATTCCTGATCACCCCTCTGTGGCCTCGGCAGATTTGGTTCCCGCTGTTACAACAGCTGGCTCTAGAACCACCGGTCCTTCTGCCGATATCTCATGGCCTTCTGTCTCAGGAGCAGGGCACCCTGGTACATCCGAGTCTTCAGTCTCTTCACCTCCATGCGTGGCACCTGTGGACATAGCAGTTTCCCGCTATGGAGTTTCTTCCCAGGTCACTCGGGTCCTGGTAGAAGCCAGAAAACCTTCTACCAGATCTACCTATGCCATGAAGTGGAAGAGATTTTCTATCTGGGTCACAATTAAATGCTTGGATCCCTTGTGTTGCTCAGCCTCCCAGGTGTTAGAGTACCTCTTACATCTTTCTGAGTTGGGCCGTAGTTATTCCTCCATTAAGGTTCATCTTTCTGTGGTGTCTGCCTACCACCTCCCGGTGGAGGGCAAAACCATAGCGCAGCTAGGGGTTTCTAAAACTTTCTTGAAGGGTATCCTTCACATTAAACCTCCAGTCTAGAACCCCTGTCCTCCCTGGGATCTCAATTTTATGTTGGAGAAACTTACTACCTAACCTCGAGTGGGAGCTCTTGCAGCAGGCTATAACAATTGGGACTATGCCGCAGGCACTATGACCCTCCGGAAAAACTTTTCAGCCAGCAGTATACAGCAGGGACCGCTCCCAACGGCCCTGCCCCGATGTCAGCCCTGGTACAAAAGGGGGCGGACCCAGCTCCACTTCAGTTATTTTCCCACTGCGTCCCGCCCACATGAGAAGAAATCTTCGTTTCAGCTTGCCAGAAACAGCTAAGTAGTTAATTTTTCACCCGTTTTTGTACCGTTTTCGACTGTTTTTCTTAAGTACTCGACAGATGTCTTCGCCGTCGTCGGTCTCTCCAGAGCCACACAAAAACAAGTGCGACTGTGAGAGGCAGATCCCTGCTAAGGACGGGCACAAGTGCTGCGTCTTTTGCCTTGGGCCGGACCACGACACCGCGGCCTGCTCAGCCTGCCAGGCGTTCACCAGCCAGACCCGGATCCGACGTCTCAAGGCCCTGAAGGCGTTCCTTTTGGAAAAGAAGATGGATCTGCACTCCTCGGAGGGGAAGCATAAGGAGAAGACCAAGCGCCTCGGAAAAGCCACTGCTTGACTAATAAGGCTCCTGTTAGTCGAGCGGTGGCTTTCATTTTTTCTACTATGCAGTCTAAAATGTGCAAAATCGTTCGGAAAAGTAGCCCCATATACTTGAATGGCGCGCGCGTCCCTGAGCTCTCCCTGGCTAAACGTCATGATACAGAGGAGCGCGGGGTCGGAGCAGGCAGACTAGGAAGTGGGAAGGGATCGGCTGGCTGGCAGCTCAGCCAGAGTTATGATTCCTTCCAAAACCTTACACAGCATAGTAAAATTTTTAATCTTGGCACAGAAGGGCTATCGCTGCCCCAGGGTACTGGGCTGTGAAGCCCAAAGTCGTAGTAAGGTGAACTTACACCTTTACTTTAAGCTGTAACATTGTCTTAAGCAATGAATGATTTGTGGTGCTTTGCTGAATAAAAATCAAAGTATTTGGAGAGGGGTGCACAGTTATGTAAAATGAATCCTGTTTGAGGTGACATGGGGTGTGTGTGTGTGTGTGTGTGCGGCACGCGAGAGAGAGTTTTAGCAACTGTCTTTCTTGGCTGGGGTGGTTCTGAACTTTTTTCTGCAATTGTCTTTTCTCTAGTTACTTGTACCAAATAGCTCACTTGGGTGACGATGACGAGGAACCAGAGTTCTCTTCTGCCATGCCCCTGGAAGAAGGGGACACCTTCTTCTTTCAGCCGCGGCCACTCAAGAACCTTGTGCTGGTAGATGAGCAGGACAGCCTCTCCCCTATCATGTGTTGTCAGGTAATTTGTGCAGCTCGTATCCATGAACAGCAGAACACATTGGTTTCAGATCTGCAGCGAGCAGTAGATCGATCTGATACCATAAGATGCTTCAGCAGTCTTATAAAATGGGCTTCAGAATTCTCCACAATTATAGCAGCCTCATTGGTTGAAATACATCACGTGTCTGTTCATTAGTTCCCAGTGCATGCACAGTTTGTCACCAACCTAGCATAATCTGCCTAGCAATAACCAGCTATATGAATAAAACCTTTTTTCTTAAAAAAAAAAAAAAAACTTGACCTTGTGCCTTCCAGTCAGTTCACCCAGGGGCATGCATTATTTCTCTGGAAATGCACGCCTTGTCGTGGATTATTGTATAATTATAGCAACCTATGGGACCTACTGAAGAAACTTGGAGTAATCAATCATTGGCCTTTTCAGGTAGCCATTTGGTTCAGTATTACTTTTATGTTTCTGTAATGCACTTTTCCTAAAAATAGATTCTTATTTTATTAATTTTATCATTCGGATTGTACATTTCTCATTTTTCAGTTCTGTTTTTCCATATCCCCAACATGACAGTGGTGGTGGGCAGAGTTCTCACTGGGAGCTTCGGCCAGTGTCTACCTTTAGAACCAAGGCCACTGCCATTTCTTGGCTGGCCTGCAGGGGGTGAGCCAGCACCATGTGGCCCATGTTGGGGGGTGCTGCCCATACTGCCACACATGTAACCCCTTTGCTTCAGTGAAGTTACATTATCTAGAGGTGGAAAGCCACTCCAGTAGCCAGACCAACAAAAAAAAAAAATCCTGTTTCTAGTGTTCTTGTATTGAGGATTCCTGACATGCAGGAGGACTGTGAGTGAGGCACTTAAGGAATACTACCTGAAGTTAGCTGAAGTGTCAGGCAAGGTGGTGCAGCAAGCAGAGGCGCAGAAGGGAACCACAAATAGCAGAAGGAATTAATAGAGGGAGAAGGCTTTCTTTCACTACATAAGCAAGAAGAGGGACAGGAAGAACGGGATAGTTAGACTTAAGGGGGATATATGGGTGGAAGAAGAAGGGGGCAAGACGGAGGTATTGAATGATTACTTCTGCTCTGTCTTTACTAGGGAGAAAAAAGGTCCGTTGCCACCTGGGGGGTGGGAGAAGGTGAAGGGGGGGGACCACAGACGTAGTGATAGAAGTGGATAGAGTGAGGGAGGTGCTGCTGCCACTGGAGGTAGACAAGCCCCCAGGACCGGATGGCATACACCTAAGGGTGCTAAAGGAGCCGATGGAAGAGCTTGTGGGGCTGCTGGCAGGCCTCTTCAATAGTTCCCTGGAGTCAGGCGTGGTGCCGCAGAACTAGAGAATGGCACACGAGGCGTCTCTTCATAAGAGTGGGCCCAGGGAAATATAGGCTGGTCAGTCTGACCTCAAATCTTGTGCAAACCCATGGAGACCATACTTAAGAAGACGCTGGTAAGGTACATGGACAAGAATGGTCTCCAGAATGAGCGGCAGCATGAATATGTGGGGGAGGGGAGGCAAAGATCATGCCAAATGTACCTGATTGACTTCTTTGACTGGGTCACCAGGGCGGTGGACAGGGGCTGGGCAGTGGATATCATATACCTGGACTTCAACAAGGCCATCGACTCAGTGCCTTGTAAGAGGCTGGTCAGGAAACTGGCAGATCTAGGGGTTGGGGAGAAATGATCAGGTGGATAGAAAACTGGCTGAGGGACAGAACCCAGAGAGTGGTGGTGGGGGGAGGTCACCAGCAGGGTCCTGCAGGGTTTGGTGCTGGCACCAGTGTTGTTCAGTGTCTTAATAAATGATATTTGGGGGGGCATTAAGGGCAAGATGTGCCTGCTTGCAGAAGGGATACAGGACCTGCGAAAAGACATCAGAAAACTTGAGAGATCGTCAGGGATCTGGCAACTTGGCTTCAGTGCCAAGAAGTGCAGAGTGATATAGCCAGGAATCCTAGGACTGAGTACTACCCTGGGGGGGGGGGGGTCCAGGCACCAGTAACGGAAGAAGAAAAGGATCTGGTGGCGGTGATTACTAGCAACGAGAAGCACTCCTTGCAGTTCAGTAAGGCAGCAGGATGTTGGGGTGTACAGCCAGGAGAATCGGAAGTAGGCGTAGCGAGGTCATACTGCCCTTGTACAGGTCGCTAGTGAGACCACATCTTGAATATGGGGTAAGATATTGGTGTCCATACCTTAAGAAGGACATCAGCTTGCCAGAGAAAGTCCAAAGGAGGGCAACCAAGATGACCGTGGGTCAGCAGGAGAGGTCTTTCGCGGAGAGGCTGGGAACCCTGAGAATGTACTCCTGGAGGAGAGGGGGGGGGATTTGATGGAGACCTTCAGATACTTGAAGGGGATAAATAGATAGGATAGGTAAGCTCTCTTCAAGCTAAGAGACAACCAAACTACGAGGGGGCACAGTTTAAGGCTGGTGGGAGTGGGTGGGGTTATGAGGGATGTTAGAAAGCATTTTATGGGGAGGGTGGTGGCCACATGGTATGGACTGCCGGAGGAAGTGATCTCAGAGAGGACAGTGGGTGGCTTTAAGAGGGCTTTGGATAGGCATAAGGGAACCCTTGGGACCATGGGGAGGAGGGGCAGACAGGGAGGAAGGAAGACTGGGGAGTGGGGCAGGGTCAGTGGCGTAAGCTAGGGACCCTGCAATAATGAGCAGACTTGATAGATCAAATGGCCTCCTTCTGCCATGTTAAAACGTACACTGTGCCATCAGAAAAAGTCCAAGGATCCATCCAGTCTGCCCAAATAGGCACCTCAACCTCACCCCATGACCTGTTGTACTGATGGGGTTTCTACCCCATCCCTTCAGTCCCCTACCTCCCTAGTTCACCGTGGTGGAACAGTCTGTCCTCTCATGTTGCCCGCATCACCTCTGACTGACTGGCAGACTGTTCCATGGCTCAACCACCCTGTCTGGGAAGTAGAACTCCCTCACATCCCTCCTGAACTCCCCACCACCATCATCCTTAGCTTCTGTTAAGGCCCCCTCGTTACTACCACCCTATTCCTGTTGCAAAGGTCCTCACTGTTCACTCTCTTTATTCCCCTTAGGAACCAATAGGTCTCTGTCATGCCCCCCCCTGTCTCTTCTGTCCTCCAGCAAATACATGTTCGGGCCTTTTCAGGTTACTGTTTTGAAAGATGTCTTCTTTGCCTTTGGTGCCTGTGACTAACCACATACTGTTTGCTATCTTCCCTCCACCCCTCCTCTGCAGATTGCTGATTTGGCCAACGAAGACACACCGCAGTTGTATGTGGCCTGTGGCAGGGGTCCTCGGTCGTCTCTGAGAGTCCTGAGACACGGTTTGGAGGTATGGCACGGAGACCTGGGTTCCGGTGTTTTGGCGGTTCTTTATTGATGCATCACTTCGAGTTTGCTCACTTATGTTCTATGCTGTTCACAGCTGCAAAGTTCGAGGCTGGCTGATTTGTGATATGAATCATGTCTGTTCCCCAAATAGTTATGAGGACAACTTTGATTCTGAACCGGTCATTGACACGGACTCCTGGTTTACCGGTGTTCACCTGTTGGGTATAGATGGAATTCTGAAATTGGTCCAGAATTATGAGGAATGTAAACAGGAGTCTTTAACCAAATAAATAAAAAACTTTGAAAAAATTAAATGATTTTTTTTTTTTTTTAAAAACTGGTAAACCAAGATCCCTGTTTGATATAAAACCTATTTTTTTAAGTAACTGCCCATACCACTGGAAATATTTTTTTAAGTGCATTTTTTTCTATTTTTCAAGGTGTCTGAAATGGCTGTCTCAGAGCTGCCAGGTAACCCCAATGCTGTGTGGACCGTGAGACTCCACATTGAAGGTATGTAGGGGCAGTTATACGTATGCATGAAGTTTAAGTTGGAGTTAGTGTTAAAAAACTGGAAAATGATAAACATTTTCATGTCTCTTCTCCAAATAATGATAATGTGTGTAAAGTTTCTGTTCTAATCCAGTGTGCCCCCCACCACACACACACACACAAATTGCATATTTTCATTGGCCTCTGTGTAAACCAGTGAAACATAGGGGTGTGTTACCACAGCCACAGTTTTAGTTTTAACTATCTGACCACTACTGTTCTGGTTTCAGTAGCTGCTGGTTTAGACTCTTGTAGCCAAATCCTAGGCACAGGGGAGGTGGAGTTGACGTGATGTTGCCAGCTACGTATAGGTTGTGACTGCCGCAGTCAACCCATGCTGGGATTATGAGAAAATTGGTTTTCTCAGTTTGGTTTTTCACTCCTGGCTTCTTAAACCTTTTGTCTTCCAGGGTATCCTAAAACTGTTGTCCCAGGGAGCAGAATTGACACCTTCTCCCCCCAATATGCACACAAATTTGTTTTAAAGTGACTTAGAGCAATATTGGAAGAATTAACTAAATGTTGGTGCAGAGGTAACAATCAGACAGTGAGAGAGAGAGCTGTTAGGTGTCTGCGCCTGTAGGCAGTCGGATAATATGGGCTGTCCTTCCTGCTAGCTGGAACAGTTTGCAAGTCTGAGAGAAGCTTTAGGACATGCCCCTTCCCAGGATTCCTCAATCTTTTGTGACCTGTCCTAGCTGGTAGACTGCTTCCTGTCCTGCAGGGATGGTTTTTATCTCTGCATCTGATTTTTGTTCAGTTTCTGCATGGTTATTATTCAGGCTTTTTTTTAACCAAATATATGCAATAGACAGTTACATGCCTGTTTTCAGACATGACCTGAGCGGTTACAACAAAGACAACATTAACATAACCGGCAGCAGTTACAGGTATATACATAATCTTAAAGTGTCAGTGGCCAAGAGTACAGATATACCACATTGATAATGGTCTAGAGGATGAATACAAAGCAAAACATAGAAACATAGACTTTGACGGCAGATAAGGACTGCTGGGCCCACCTAGTCTGCCCATTTCCCTACCTACTGGATAAGCTGCCGATCCTAGTTAACCAACAGCTTATTTCTTCCTACCCCCCACAAGAATTGCCTTATGTCTGTCCCATGCATTCTTGAATTCCCCCACTGTTTTTGACCCCACAGCCTCCTCAGGAAGGCTGTTTCATGTGTCCACAACCCTCTCTGCAAAAAATACTTCCCCTCAGCCGTTCCCTTCATCTTCAGATTGTGTCCCCTTGTTCTTGCACATCTTTTTCTGAAAGATGCTACTCTCTTGGACTCATATGGCTTCTGTTGCAGACCCTGCACCATTTTAGTTGTCCTCGTCTGGACTGTCTCAATCCTTTCTATGTCCTTGTGGAGGTGGGGTCTCCAGAACTGGACGCAGTACTCCAGATGGGGTCTCACCAACTGTCTGTACAGAGGGATAACAACTTTCTGTTTTCTGCTGGTGATGCCTTTCCCTATACATTCTGGTATCTCCCCAGCCATCCCTACTGCCTTCTCACATTACTTACTAACCTTTAGGTCATCTGATATGATCACCCCCAGGTCCCTTTCCATTTTTGTTGTTGTTAATAACCCCCCCCCCCCAATTGTGTATTCTTGCCCTGTGTTTTTGTTTCCCAGGTGCATTACTTTGCACTTCTTTGCATTGAATCCAAGCTGCCATACTTCTGATCGTTCCTCCAACCTTGCCAAGTTCCTTCTCATCGTTTCCACCCCACCTTGTGTATCAACCCTGTTGCAGATCTTTGTGTCATCTGTAAGAGGCATACTTTTTCTTCCAGTCCCTCTGCAGTGTCACCTATAAAGACATTAAAAAGGACCGGACCAGTACTGAATCCTGCGGTACCCAACTAGTAACCATCCTTTCTTCACTGTGGACTCCGTTTACTACTACCCTTTGCGTCCTGCTGTCTAGCCATTTTTTTATCCAGGCTACCACCATCTTTTGTGTGGGACTGAGTCAAATGCCTTGCTAATGTCTAGGTAGTTTATGTCCACAGCCTCTCCCTGGTCACCCAGTCAAAGAAATTGATTAGATTCATCTGACATGACCTTCCCGCTGTGAATCCATGCTGCCTTGGGTCCGGTGCCCCACTGGCCTCTAGGTACTCAACAGTTCTTTCCTTCAGAAGTGATTCCATCATTTTCCTTACCACTGAGGTCAAACTGACAGGTCTGTAGTTTCCTGCCTCTGTCCTGCTCCCACTTTTGTGAAGGGGAATCGCATCCACCCTCCTCCGGTCCTCAGGTACCACACATCCTCCCTTGATTTGTTAAAAAAGCTAGTCAGTGGTGTCACTAATTCTCCCCTTAATCTTTTTAGAATCCTGGAGTGAATCCCGTCAGGCCCCACTGCTTTGTCCACCTTCAGTTTTAGGAGTTCTTTCAGAATCCTTTCTTCTGTGAAAGGACTGAGATCAACCAACCTATCCGGAGTGCTTCTATTGATTGGATTAGGTACCTCCCCCTCCTCCTCTTTTATGAATACTGAGCAGAAGTATTCGTTCAGTATCCCTGCTTTTTCACTGTCCCTCTGTGCCCACCCACTGTCCCTTTTATTCAGTCTCAGTATCCCGCCCTTTGTCTTTCTATGCTCCCTAATGTACCTATAAAAGGTTTTATCCCCCTTCTTAACTGAGTCTATCTTTTCCTTGGTTTGGGCCTTTGGTATTTTGACTGCCTTCCCTGCTTTCTTCTGCTTTAACTGGTACAGTTCTCTGTCCCGCTCCTTCGGTTTCCTTATACTTCCTAAATGCTATATTTTTCTCCCTGACCTTCCCGGCCACCTCTTTTGAGAACCATAGTGTGTTTTTCTTTCATTTTGATTTATTTGCTTCACACTGCCTCTGATGGCAGTTTGCATGTTTCCCCATTGTTGCTTCACCCCTCCTTCTAGCCTGTTTGCTAGTGCTTTTCTGAGGCACTCTCCCATTTTGACAGTCAGCCCTCCTGAAGTCCAGTACCCTCTCTTTTGTATGGCTTGACTCTGCACCTGAGTTTATTGTGAACCACACTGTTTGTGGTCACTTGTTCCCAGATGGCTACCTACTTCTAGATCTGAGATCCAGCTATAACAAACGTCAGAGAATCACATTGCTGATCTGTTGCTGCTCCCTGGACTGTTCAGTAGTTTCACAACTTGAAGGGGATTTTCTCAGCAGCATTTTAATTTTTTCCTGAGCTCAGTCTCTACAGGTCTGTTACCCTACCTATTGTATATTGTGAGTACTCTTCTGGTTACTCACTTCTCTCTCCCTTGTGCCATCATCGCTGCCAACTTTTCCTATCCCACTCATGCTTAAATCACAGTGCTGATTTGCCACAGACAACTTCTGTTGTTGACTTATTCCACTTTACCACCACTCTCTCAGTAAAGGAATGCTTTTGGATGTCCTTTTTTAAATATCTCCCCATCCACTTTAATAGAATTCCCCCTTGTGCTCGTATTCACACTCACTGTGAACAATTCCAGACTGTCCACTCTATTATCCTGCATATAAACTCATAAGTCTCTTATGTCACCCACTCTGTCCTAGCCTCAAGTGTGTACCTGTTGAGGACCACAAGCCTCTCCTGGTGCTTTTCTGGCAGGTCCTGAATCATCCCGATAACCCTTTTCTGCCCTGCCTCAGTCTTATCCACTGTCCTTCCTTAAAGGCAGTCTCCAGATTGCTTGTAGTACTCCAGATTTGGCCGTGCCAGGAATCTGTACAGTGGCAGGATCACCTCCCATTGCTGCCTCTGTTGATGCACTCCAGCATTCTGTTTGCCCTCCCTATTACCTTCTTACACTGTGCTTATTGTTTCCAGCTGTCTCCCATGGTGTGTCTCCTCAGTAGTTTCTTCCAACTTCAAATCCTTCATCTCCCAGCTTCCCCAGATAATCCTTCATTCTAGGAATGTGGATATGATGTTCTAGCCACACTTCTTGGCAGTTGCCTTTCCTCTTAAGACTGTCCAGAATGCCTTCAGACTGTCTCCTCCCTCTCACCCGCGTGGTAACTCCCTCGGCTGCGTCCCATGACGCCAGATCTTCCTTTCCACTGGAAGAAGCAGGTTCCCTCCTTATTGTTCACGCACCGATTAGGCCCTTTGCTACTTTATCTACGGATTTTCTTCCAAACTTTAAAAAATAATTTTGTGCTTCAGGCTTGATCTTCGAATGCGACTGCAGTGGACGACGATAGGTCCACTGCTGGGTTCCATCAGTGCCATTGTGGGCAAAAGATGTCCCGAATGGATCCGCACACTGCGTGTATCTACTGCCTAGGACACAAGCATGATCCTCAGGCCTGCGATATTTGTCACACCTTGCACCCCTCCGTTCTTGAGGACTGCCATGCTTGACTTACTCTAGGCTGTCCAGACGGAACCCGCCAGTTAAATCGAAAGATGCTCGCCAGGTGGTCTCTGCGGCTGCGGGGTCTGCTGAACAGTTAGCGGCATTTGAGCAGGCCGTTGCTCACACCTCCTCGGCTTTGGCCTTTCTTTCCACTTTCACTGGGCACCTCCTTCACATGGGCATTCAAGGATTTGTGCCAGGCCATTACTGACTTTCAGTCAGGGCCCTTCTTCAGGGCACAAGTCTAAATCAAAAGAGGCCAAAACTGGTCTTGACATCGATCGTGTGATCGGAAACTCTTTCAGTCAAGGACTTTGGACTCTTGTGCTTCTCTAGATCTGACTTCGTGCGAATCTTCGGCCCAGACCACCACCTCCACAGTAATCCCATTGTGCCGGTTGGCCGAGATACTGGTCAATCTTCCAGCCGTACTCCGGGAATTGGCGGTTCCGCCGTCAACTACCCTTCTCCGGCGTCTGGGAAGTGGCGTCGCTGCTACTCTTCATCCTCATTCTCATTCTCTGGTTAGAGAGGCTTAGGGCCCAAGTTTCATTGATGCTAAAGGTTTTTATGTGGCAGCAGCTGGTGTTCTCTGGTATGAAGCCAGTCCTGGCCTCTTCCCTGGCCATCACCTGGTTGTCTCCTCAACAGCTGATGTCTTCTCCGCCACAGGAGCCGACCAAGTCCGTCACAGCTCAGCCGACCCTGGTTTCTCGACTGATTCCTGTGGAGCTGCTTCCTAAACAACCTGAGACCGGCGCTCTGACCAAGGAGTCTCGGTCGGCCTTGGGGCTTCCCCATTGGCCGTTGGTCACCGTCACTCCTGTCCGTCCACGGAGGGTCAGCTGGGATTCTGGCGGTCGACCCCTCTTCAATGACTCCTTGGAGTCGGAGGGTTCCTCCTTGCACTCCTGTCAGGTCAATGTGGAGTCGGTTTGGGGGGGGTGTCTCAACAGATGAAGGCCCTACCTCCTTTAGGGGCCTCCTCCCGGAATTTATGGATCTTAAGATTGAACCGGTCCATAGATGGGCCCGTTACCCCCAACCGAGATCTTAGACCAGGGAGACTTGCCTGTCAAAGCCTTCCCAGTGGCAGAGACCATCCTTGGTCCTGCTTTGGAGTTTTGACAGTGTCCCACTTTCTGTCCAGCACTGTCTGCCCAGATGGCCCGCAAATGTGCAGTCCCTACCGGCTCCCATTCGGCATTCACAGAACACCCCTTGGCTGCGGGCTTGGTGTCCGATTCTGTGTTCCGGTGCTGTGGCAACGTGGAAGACATCGATGAGTCACCTGACAGTCCAAGAAACTGGTCCATGTGGCTAAAAAATTCTATGCTGCCTCTTTGCTTGGCCTTCGCCAGGTGAGCTTAGCCCTCCTCTTGGCCCATTTCTTCCATGCCCTGTTGGGCACTCTGGATGAGGTGCTTCCTCCACTACCTGCGGACCTCCAGACCACAGTTAAACAGGTCCAGGGCCAGGCTGTAGCAAAGCAACAGCTCTAGACAGCCATGGACCCTGGGGACTTCTGTGCCTGCTCCATGGCGGCCACAGTGGCCATGAGCCGCAGAGTTTGGCTGCGGATCTCAGCCTTCACAGTGGACACTCAGCACAAACTGGGGGATGTCCCTTTCCTGAGCACTGACTATTCGGGCTCGGAGTCGAGGACCAGCTCACCCTCATTGGAAAGTCCACTGCCACCTTGGACTTGGTGACACCCGCTCAGAGGGACCCCAAGGGCCCCAGGCAACAGAAAAAGCCCTTCGGTCCACCTCCACTCCTGCGCCCAAGCTGGGCAGCAGGCTCAGGCCTGGTAACTTCAGCCCAAGTTGGTGGCCTCTGTCATCCATAAGCCTGGAGGGGGAAGCCCCAGTGGCTCCTCAGCTGGGCCCTCCTCCAAGCCTGCCCAGTGACTGGATGAGTGGTGCCTCTTCGTGCCTGTCACACCTCCCCTGGGTACACCCGTAGGGGACCGGCTCCACCACTTCCTTTCCACCTGGTCCGCTGTCACCAAGGACAGGTGGGTTCTCGAGGTGGTCGATCAGGGTCTGCCTCTGGAATTCGAGCAGTCTCCTCCTTGCCAAGCCTGCACCCCACGGGAGGACTTGGTAACCGCAAACATTCTGTCGGCTCTTCGGGACGACATTGCCCAGCTCCTCCACAAAGAGGTTGTGTGGTTCCTTTCGTAGATCCACCAAAATACCCAGGGTTTGTCTCCAGGTACTTCCTGGTGCCAAAACAGATGAGAGGCTGGCGACCCATTCTAGATCTTCATGACTTGAACAAGTTTCTCAAGTCACGCATCTTCAGGATGGTCACTCTCAGATTATACCATCTCTAGAGCAAAACATGTGGTTTTGCTCCTGGGATCTTCAGGATGCGTTCTTTCACGTTCCGATCCATCCACCTCACAGAGGGTTCCTCCGCTTCCGAGCAGCGGGAGCCCTCTATGAGTTCCAGGCCATGCCATTTGGCCTCTCCTTGGCCCCCAGGGTCTTCACCAATTGCATTGCAGTGGTGGCAATTTAGGAGGCACCGAGGGGTCTGGGTTTACCCCTACCTGGACTGGCTGATCGCAGGTCCTTCCAGGCAGGAGGTGGAGCAGTCCAGGGACTTGGCCCTCCAGACCCCTGTCTCTTGGCCTCCTGGTCAACGAGGCCAAGTCAGAACTTGTGTCTTTGCAGGTGATTAACTTCATTGCGGTGGAGCTTGACTCTTGCAGAGCCAGAGCCTGGCTCCTGGCGCACAGGGCGGAGGCTCTCTCCTCCTTTGCCCGATCATTTCGGAATGGGCAATTGCACCCTGCCTGGGACTTCCTGCGCCTGCTGGGTTACATGGTGGCCTGCACCAGCGTGATCCATTGGGCCCGTTTGAGAATGTGCTCTCTGCAGTGGGAGCTGGCCAGCCAATGATCTCAGTGCAGGGGTCACTCTGACCAGCTGGTCACTGTAACCCAGCGGATATGGGACGCTCTCCAGTGGTGGTTAGTCCCAGAACATCTGCAGGTAGGGATCTCGTTTGTCTGCCCAGAGCCGACGGTCATCCTAAGGACTGATGCCTCTGTCATGGGCTGGGGTGCCCACCTGGGGGAACACAGAGTCCATGGGCTCTGGACACCCAAGAAGTCCCAGTGCCACATCAACCTGCTGGAGCTCCAAGCAGTTTGGCTGGCATTGACTGCCTTTGCTCCTCACAGACTGACAACGCCGCAACCATGTACTACCTCAACAAATAGGGCAGGACTCACTCCCTGCCATTGTGCAAGAAAGCTCTCCATGTGGGGACCCTCGTGCGCAGCCTGGGGGCCGATCTCCTAGTCATCCATGTGGCAGGGGCCTCCAACCAGCTGTTGGATGCTCTCAGCCATATGGGCGAGGCGTATCAGGAGTGGTTGTCCACCCAGAGGTAGTACACAATCTGTTCTCCCAGTGGGGCCTCCTTCCGCCCCAGTGGACCTGTTCGCCTCAAGGGAGAATGCAAAGCTGAGGCCGTTTTGCTCCCTTCAGCAGGGAATGCTACAAGGGGAAGCCTTCTCGAGGCCCTGGATCCCAGGCCTCTTCTGTTCCTTCCCTCCATTTCCCTTGATCCACAAGGTGCTCCTCAATGCCAGGAGGAACAAAACACAGGTGATACTGCTGACTCCGGACTGGCTGTGCCAGTTTTGGTACCCCGATCTTCTCGGCCTCAGCAGCAGGCTCCCGAGGCGGCGGCGTCTTCTCCCGGACCTGCCCTCTATCAGTCGGGGAAGGTACTCCATGCATGCCTTCAGTCCCTGCACCTGGTTCCTGAGCGGCTAGCATTCCTGGCTTTGGGTCTCTCTGAAGATGTCCTCACTGTGGTGGAGGCATCTCAGAAGGAGTTGACCATGAAGTGCTACACCTTCAAATGGAAGAGGTTCTCCATTTGGTGTCAGGGCAGGGGGTTGGACCCTTTGTCCTGTCCAGTGGCTAGCATCCTTGATTATCTTTGGTCCCTCTCTAAGTCTGGCCTTCAGTCAGTGACCCTCAAGGTGCACCTGGCAGCTATCTCTACTTACTGGGCATGGGCCCGTCAGCAGTTGGTGGCACAGGAGAAGTTGGTCGGGTGCTTCTTTAAAGGCCTTGACTACATTTCCCCTCAGGTGCGTGAACCGCCACCACCTGGGAACTTGTTGCTAGTTTTGGCAAAGTTCATGGGCAAGCCAATCGAACTGATGCACAGGTGTGAGATTTCACACCTGTTGTGGAAGACCGCCTTCCTGGTGGCTATCGCGTCAGCCAGAAGGATCAGTGAGCTCCAGGCGCTTTCAGTGGAGTCTCCTTACCTGGTCTTCCACAGGGACAAGGTTGTCCCTTGCCCCAACCCGAAGTTCTTCCCAAAGGTTGTATCAGAATTTCACCTTAACAAGGTGATTAATCTCCCGATGTACTTCACCAGTCACACCTTGGAGGCCAAGCACAGGCTCCATACTCTGGACCTGAGACAAGCAGTCAATTATTACAAGGAGTGCATGGCTGGAGCCAGCTGTTTGTCACCTACACTGAAACTGCACCTGGCAGACCGGCAGCCAGGTGGACAGTTGGCAGGTGGATCAATTCCTGCATTGATCTCTGCTATAGGTTGGCGGGTATGGAGCCTCCCCGTAGGGCAAAGGGTTCATTCCATCCGTCTTAGGCAAAGGGTTCATTCCATCAGTCATACTGCTGCCTCGGTGGCTGGCTCCAGGGACATTCCTATCCTGGAAATCTGCAGGGCTGCTACCTGGAGATCAGCACACCCCTTCTTTTCCCATTACCACATCGACCTTAAATCATGCCAGAATGCTGGTTTTGGGGCTTCAGTTCTCAATCTCTGTTCCCTAAGTAGGGTGTGTGTATGTATGCCTTGCCTCCCAGAGAACTGCTAGGAGTCTGCCAGAAAGTGTGGATAGAACATTGTATCTACATCCCTAGAAAAACAGGTTGCTCACCTGTAACAGTAGTTCTAGGGGGTATATGATGATCATCCACGGACCCACTGACTTGCACACACAGCTGCTTCCAGCAGGCAAGATCTGGCTTCATGGGGCAGAGCTAAGGGAGTTGCCACTTGGGTGGGTGGCAGAAGACAGCTTGAAGATGTTCTGGCCAGTCTTAAGGGGAAGGCAACTGCTGGGAAGTGTGGATGAACATCATATACCACTCCTAGAACTACTGTTAACAGGTGAGAAACCTATTTTTACCCTTACACCCTCTTCATTGTCCACTCTGCCTCAGATTTTCTTATCTGCAAGAAGACTGACCTTTCCCTGAATCACTTTCCCAGTGTCATAAATGAAAATATTAAAAAAGATAGGCCCCAAGTCCTATGCCTGTGGAACCCCATTGGTGACCTTCCTAACCTCTGAGAATTCCTCATTCATACAACAGTCTTGTTGTGTGTTCCTCTTGTCCAATTTCTAACCTACCTTGTGTTTTTGTTTTATTCCCAGCCTGCCCTTTTGCCCCCCATTTTGAAAAAGTGGAACTGTCAAGTTTCCAAAACTTGCACATGGTGATCTCTCATCACTGATTTTTGTTATAGTAGTCTTTCATGTGGGCCAGATTCAGGGCTTTACTAAAGTCAGTGTACTGTACATTAAACACATTGCTTGGCCTTTATCAGCCACCTTACTAACACTGTTGAAAAATTCTTTGGGTCTTTTAATGACCTACCACTGATGGACTCATGTTGCCTTTCATCCTGTAAACCATTTGCCTCAAAAAAATACACTAGTTTTTCCTTTATAGTGGCCTCCAGCATCTTAAAAAAAACATTGGACCCATTCTGTCAGGCTTACCTATCTAGTTATCTGGCTGAACCCACTTCCTACTCTTACGCAATGGTACCACTTCTGCGGTTCTCCAATCTCCGACACCACCTGTGATTCCAGTGAGCTGTTAAATAGATCCTTCAAGGATGCTGCCATCTCCTTTCCCATTTCATGTAGAACTCGAGGACGCATCCTGTCTGGACCCATTGACTTCTCAACCTTAAGACCTTTCAGCACCCTTTCCTTAGTGTTGGGTTCCATGTTTTTCCCCCAAACTATGTTTTACAACCCTCAGCCTGGAACTCTCTCAGGCCTCCTCGCTCACCAGCTTGCTCTACCTCCCACTGTGTTCCCCGACCATCTTCAAGTTCGTTAGTTCCCGGGTTGGGCAGGTCAGTCTGGAGAGACCACAGGGGCAGTGGCAGGGAACCAGCACTGGGAGTGTGGCAGTGGCACTGGCAGGGCTGTCGCCTATCCAGGGCTTGAGGGTTTTTTCCCGGGTGTTTATGCCCCCGACATGGGATGTGCTGTGCCGCCCAGCCCACGACATGTGTGCTCCCACCCACGTCCGGAAGGCAGCCGCCCGACGTCTACCCCTAGCTTGCTAGCAAACCCCTGTGCGTAGCAGTGCCGCCGGTCTCCACTGGGGCTGCTGCCGCACCAGGCTTCCCCTGGATCCCACCCCTAGAGAGGAGAGCAGTCCTCCAGACGCTCAATCCTCTTTCTCCCCTGCCGACCCCCGGCAGTCCGGGCTTGTTCTAGAGCCCGGGTCGCCGGCGTAAGGTGAGGTGTGGCATCCAGTGCCTCAACCCTCGGCACCATCGGGCCGGCGATGGGTTCCATGTTGATCCCAACATCCCCCTCCCTTTTGACCATGACTCCACATTCTTGAGTATTTCTGCCTTTGCCTTCTCCTCCCTCATCCTTTTCCATTTCTCAGTCTAACTGTCCCCTTCTTTGATTATATTTCCTTCATATAGTCTTTTCACCACTCTTAACTCCCTCAGCTATTCTTAACTCAGCATCTGGTTTTGCTCTTTTCCCCTTCCTTTTGGCCTTCCTTGTTTTTCCTGTTGCACCTCCCTGTTTTCTTCCATCTGTCCTTGTAGATTTTAAAGGTATTCCTGTTCTGCCTGACACTATTCAGTGCTACCTCCCTCAAAAAGCACAAGGATTCCTCCTGCTGCTGCAGTTTTTATCCACTGCCTTGACACAGAGACTCTCTTAACCTCCAGTGTTGCATATGTCCCATATTTAATCGCATTTGCCATTGACCTCAACTATTTCTCCCGCCTTCCCTAGTCTTTCTCTAAAACATGAAAAGTCTTAGTTCCCTGGAAGTCTAATGGGGTCCTTGAAGCTCTGATGGACCCCACCTCCTTTTAAGTCCCTCCACTGGGTGTCTTTATGGTTCCCATCTCTTAAGGTTCTCTTTTGTACCCATTTGCTCAGTTAAGAGGATTAGTGATGTACAAGTACTTTAACAAGGGGCCATACTTGGTGTTTCACTTGGATATGGTGGTCCTTAGAATGGTGTCTTCCTTTCTTCCTAAGGTGGTCTCTGACTTTTGCAGACACCAGGAGATAGTATTGTCTGACCCGAGAATGCCATGGAGGAGCTGCTGAATTCCCTAGATGTTCAGAGCGCCCTCAGAGTGGTGTACTAAGCCATTCCGATTACTGACAGGCTTTTTGTTCCCTGGGAAAGAAAGGTCTACACCAGTTTAACATGTTCTAGCCAAGTAGTTGTGTGCCTCTGTCAGACTAGCATTCTCTTATTGCGGTCTCTGCCCCTTCCAAGTTCAGAGATCCTTCCACGAAGACTTTGGAAGCTTCAAAACCCGAAAGTGCCTTGGCATCCCTGGAAGATGCTGTAAGGCTGCTACATGGACCTTAGTCCAGGCACATTCTCCAGGCATTACCGTTTAGATGTTCTCAGCTCTGTTGATGTTGCATCTGGCAGGCGAGTGGGTTTGATGGTGCAGCATGGACCCACCCTGTTAAGGACTTCCCATTAGGGCCCAAACTATCTGACTGCCCGTAGGTGCCAACACACAAAGAGGAATTATATTTCCTTATTAGTAATTCCACTTGTGTGTAGGCTTCTCTCATATGCAGTCTGGCCCTCCCAGTTTTCAGTGCTGTAGATCTGTCCTTTATCGCATCTAGTCCTCTTTAGTTGTGGGTGTTAACCTGTGTTATTGGCCAGTGTTTATTTTTAATTTCTAAGCAGTGTTTTACTGTGGACTTTACAGAAGGTTCATGTGGAATCTGGCAAGGGGCATGTTCTGTGACTTCTTTCGGACCATTCTCTATCCCAGCTAGCAGGGGAGGAGAGCCCATACTATTTGACTACCTTCTGATGGTGCCTACCCACAACTGGAATTACCAGTAAGGAAATATAATTCCCCTTTTGTTAGCCAGTGTTTACTGTGTGGTATGTGAGTCTGTTTGGCTTTAACACAGAACTAAAGTGTTCCTAAGGCCTTTTAATGTGGTGTAGTTTAAAAAAAAAAAAAAGGTTTTGCCATATTGGGGACTGGTAGTAAAGTCTAGAGGTTAGAGCAGTGAGCTAGGAATGAAGCTGGTACATCCAGCAGACCTGGATTTGATTCTCACAACTTCCACTTGAATATTTTGTGACCCTAAGCAGGTCACTTAACTTCCCTGCCAGCCCTGTAAACATACCTTGTGCGCAGTGGGTCTTACCTGGTTACCAAAAGAATAATAATTTAAAAAAAGTTACTTAATCCTCAGTATCTTCCTGGCATGTAAATATAGTGAAACTTGCCTATTAATGGCACTGCATGGTATGGAACATCACACATTTCTAATTTCTTTCTCATGCCTAATCTAAACACAGGTATACATTTTGGGGGGGCGGGTGCCTCTACATCGGGTAGACTTGATGGACCTATGGCCTTCTGCTGGCAACTTTGTTCACATAACATTAGAGTTGCTGACACCATTGGAAACCTTTGGAAAACAGACTATTTAGACACAGTTCAGTTTGTATTTCATATAGCTTTTGTAGATTCCTCCTTTCCATTATTTATTATTGAAGAAATTCTCCCAAAACAAGCTCTTTATACCTTAAGTTCACCAGCCTCTACAGCTTATTCCCTACTGGAAATTGTAATACTCAGTTGTGACATCGGTGTGTCATGGCAATAACTGTGATGTCACAAGCAGAGTATTATTTATTTTATTTTTATGTATTAGATCGGTTTACAGACCTTTGTGTCAAAGACTCATTTACAAAGGCATCTCGTCAAGAGGGCAATACATCACAGCAAACAAAACAGTACAGTACATAACGTTGAGATTAAAAAAGCAACCAGTGTCATAGGCATTCACTTGGTGGTACAAGCTTGGTAATAGGTAGATCACAGTAGTCATAATATAGGTACACGAGTACCACGTCAAATAGCATTATGACGTCAGGTTGGGAAGATGCAATAGGAGCTGATGAACCCTCAAGAAACTACTATCCTGTTTTCAAGCACATGATCTCAGTAATAAATAGTTGGGATAAAAAATGCAGCTCTGAGAAATATAAGCTGCTCTGTGTCCAAATATTATGGCTTTTAAAGTTCTTCTCGAGGCGTTGGTGACTCCTTAAGGGTATTTCTTGTAGCCATAACTGCAGTTTTTTATGTGTAGCCTGCATATTAAAGGGGACATCAAGTTTGCTGGGTAACCCAAATTCTGAAAGTTCATTAAAAGACCTTTCAAGTGAGGTATTGGCCTTACCTGTAGATGTCTGCAGTCCTGAGATGCAAGTATCCATGTCATCTATAAATTAAATCCAGGGAGCAGCCATTTCAAGGACTCTTGAGGCAGGAAGTGATGTCACAGATGGATAGACTGAAATTAACATGCGTCTTACCCCAACAGTGATGTCACTTTTTGCCTCAAGATTTCATGGAATGGCTGCTGCCTTGATTCAGTTTATTCATGATTTCAGGTATTTATATCTGAGGGCCCTTGGCACCTACAGGTAAGCCCAGTAACTTGTTTGAAAGATATTTTCCTGGGTTTTCAGATTGATTTATCTGGCAGTGTTTGCTTCCCCACTAAGGACAGATCCGTTGTTCCTGAAATCATCCTTAATAGACAAGTACTGTTGCAATGCCAGTAGTATGCTGTCATGCTGAAGGGGGTGGCAGACTGTGACCTTTGAAATCCACACTTCAGTTTGAAAGGGTGATAATCGCCAGTGGCAACAAAAATTAACCCCCCCCCCATTTTGAAAAAGTAACTGTCAAGTTTCCAAAACTTGCACATGGAGATCTCTCATCACTGATTGGTTGAATTGGGCCCAGTGATTTTATGATGTATGACAGCAGGCTGTGGTATCTCACTGTGTCAGTGTCGTGTTTGAAAAAAGCCCCAGGGTGGTTGTATCTTTCCTGCCCCTTTCCTCTTATTGGCTCCTGTCAGCTGGTAATGCTCCTTCCCATTGTGCTGTTAAGCACGGCTGTGAAATATGACCTTGTTGATGTGGCGTTGTTAATAAATGTGTATCTATTTGTTTGTCCACTTGATTCCCGAGTGAACAGTACTAACCCTGGCTGGTACGTGGTGACACTTTCTACCAATACCAAGCCTTTGTTTCTCTTCCACAGGTGTCCGCTGAAGATGCTGTCCACCTTTAGGTGTGTACCTGCTTCTAGGGGGGTCTCTTCCTGCTAAACTGCCACACTGGTCAGGACCTTTAAAAAAAATAAATAAAACCATTTTGAGAAATGCTAGTTTTGTCCAGGAGGAAGCTCAGCTTTGTTCCTTGCCATTGTTTGCACAATCTTAACGCACGTTTTCAGATCAAGCCAAGTACAGTTGGGCACTAGAAGCATGAAGTGCGACTCTGCCTTAGAGAAAACCAAAATGTTACATTGTGTACCATTGTCTGCCTCTTGCTGAATCAGATTGCAGGGTTTTAAATAATTGATTAGCAGTTTTTTCTTTGGACTATACTAACTGTATAGAAAGTATTTATATAGATTTTCTAGAAGTGCCGTGTTTGTTAAACACAGTGAGGCAAAGTTATGCATTTTCACAAAGATTTAGCACTTTTATGAGCAAAAGCTTAATCAATTTTAGAGTTAAATAAATCCCTGGATTGGTGAGTGCTCGACATGCACAAAGAAAATGGCTCATTTCTCCTGGGTGACCTTTGAGCTGATTGACTTCACTTTTATAAGCCTGAGTCTTGATGACAAGCCATTTTAGAATGATGCCAGCATGTGGCTAGTGATTTACTAGCCATAGTGCAGCCCTGGTGGATATTACACAAGCCATTTGGGAGGTGGACTGCCGGAGAAATGTGCAGTAGTTTACAGACTAAACGCACTTAAGTTATGAGTGGTGTGCGAGTAAAGAAAAGTGAAACAGAAAACTAGGTAGTGGTGATGGTGTGGATTTTGAAGGTGTATCTGAAAAGACCTAAAACCAATGCAGTTGGAAACAAGCAGCTAGAGAGACACCTCTCTTGCCCTAGTGTTGCTAGTGCCTGACATTGCCGGGGGTTTGTAGCTTTCAGTTACGTTGTGCAGACCTGGGGTTGCTACCAGTGAACTGAGGTGCTTTGTCTCCCCACAGCCTTGCCCCTTCCCTCAGACAGTATGAAGAAAAAGAAGAGGAGGAGCCAAGATTGTTTTCTTTTTCTCCTTCTCTTTTCACTTCAGCTGTTTTGCCCTAACTTGCAGCCTTATGCCTGCTGTTGGGCATTTTCAGGCTGCAGTCCCAACCATACTCCTAGACCCCCAAAAACGATACTGTCTCTCTCTCTCACACTTACTGTCTTGCCAGTGAGGATCTACATAGGACAGGACCTGAAGTGCCAGCGCCATCATCCAGGCGGATCGGGGCACTTCTTTATATACTCTCCATCCCATAATCCCTCCAGTGTCCTTGGTATCGACCTAGCTCTGGTGACCTCAGTCTCACGCAGCACGCTGTGGACATGTACCACCCCTTGTGGAGGAGTAGGTTTGCGGTGCTTCCGAAGCACTCCCCGGCCGTTCTGAACTTGGGGTCATACGCAGGGAAGCGCAGTGCGCTTCCACTGGCCCATCAGACTCGCTCAAGATTTCCATTTTTAATGGATTAGATAGTGTGAATCTGGGAAGTCTTTCATCTTATTCAGTGCAGTGGAAGTAGAGGGCATACTGCACACTGGGGGGGGGTTAGAGTTAGGGGCAACATAAGGAAACATTTTTTTGACTTTGGGAGTGGTGCTGCACAGGGAATCCTATAACAATACATGACATGATTAGTAACTATCCCAGTAACTATTCAGGTAGCACTTAACTAAAACAGGCTGTGGAACAAGCTCCCGGAAGAGTCTGTGCAGGTGGGGAGTGTTAAAGTGGAATCAGTTTCTTCTGGATGACGTTCCTAGATACATAGAACATGTCAGCAGATGAAGGACTATTAACCCAACTAGTCTGCCCAGACATTTACAGATAGAAAAGGACTCCTGGCCTATCCAGTCCGTCCAGTTTCTAAAAGCAGGGAGACCCACACGTTCTGTGGTGCATGGCTCAGGTGCTGCAGCAGGGCAGTAAGCCCTGTAGCAGGATCAGTCCAAACAGAAATTCTGCAGCATTCTAGTAGGTAACCCTGTTTGTAAGTAAACACTCCCCCAAGACAGTTTAGCTGAAATTTCAGTGCATCAGATTTTATTTACATAAACAGGATGAAAAGTAACCAGACCACCATGTCCAAAAGTGCCCCTGCACTTCGCTCATATAGAGTTTCGTCGGGCATATACGAGCAAAGCGCCAGGGTACTTTTGGACCTGATGATCTGGTTACTTTTCACCCTAAATTTGACGTACTCATATTTCGGCTAAACTGTGCTGGGAGTGTTTATTAACAGACAGGGTGACCTACTTGAGTGCGGTGGTATTTCTGGTTGGACTCTTACTACTAGCAAATGAATCACCCCTTATTTCTGCTTAAACTAACTCTCCCTCCCCATTAATTCCACTCCCCCCCCCCCCACCTCCATCATTCTCAACGGTCCCATGTGTCTGTGCCCCCTTTGAAACTGGTCACCAACTTTACATCAGCCAGCTCCTCTGGTAGAGCCAGTTATAGCTTCACCACCCTCTCCGTGAAGAGATGTTTTCACGCCACCATAAATCTCCCCGGCTGCTAGCTTACAGTTGTGGTTCTTCTGATGGGACCCTGGCTAACCTTCAATCAGTCAATCAAAATCTTTTTTTATCCAGGCGGGCACCATTGAGCAAGGCTCATTTGCAAGGTGGACCTGGTCATGAATACATCAAAGTACAGTACAGAAACAGGTATACAAAAGCAGTAATATTAAACTGTTGCTGGCTGTCCACCCTATCATGTTAAGGTCAGCAACTGGTGACTGAGCAGGGCTAGCTGCAGTGGTGATGGTAGCCTCAGCATGGAGGGTCATTTATTTATTTATTTACAGAATGTTTCACCAGGAGAGACAACATGAGCTGAGGAACAGCTAGTTTCCAGAAGTGTCCGGGGAGGGTACAGTGGAAGCAATTAAAATTATAAACATAATTACATAGTACAACAATACAATTATAAACATATAACATAGAACAACAATACAATTATGAACATAGTACAACAGAGAGCTGACATGTTATGTCACAATTATAGATAGTGTAGTGGAATACACTGTTAAAAACATATGCCAAGGGCAGGTAGGTAACCTCCAGGAGAAAATCAGTAGTACCACCCAGGGCCGAAGGGCAGGAAGTCAGAGGGAATGAAAAAGGCCCATAGGTGTTGAGCATGAGGGGAGCAAGGCTGCAGTGAGTGCTAGTGAATTTATAGGAAAGAGTGGGGTTGGGGGGGAAGAGAGCCGGGTCCGGGGAACCCCCCCTCTTTCAGGATGTGTGGAACCCTGCACGGAGGGTAGGACCAGACATAAGACTAGGAGGAGAGGGGAAGGGACAGGGTCAGAACTAAAGTAGCCCCGAGTGAAGAGTTGAACATTTCCATGGCTGCCTGTGGTGTAGGGTGGGTGGGTGGGGGCATGCTGGCCCAGCTGCCAAGCCAGTGACTCTGGTGCGAGAGTGGACTTGGGTACTTGGCATGGGTGGCCAGGCAGGAAAGTGCTCCTGCTGGCAGCCCCTCCCAGCCCGTGGAAAGGTGGTGTTTGTGTCCGCTGCTGCAGCAACCTCAGTGGTAGCCCTGAGAACCTGCTTGTGTGGGGAACCATCGTAGGATATACAGCACATTGATGTTTGAAGGCAGTCATTGTAAATGGCTACTTCTGCTTTGTACTTGCAGTAGAGGATAGCAGGCTGCTGTAGAAGGGATCCCGGAAATGGGACAGGTGGTGTTAATGGAAGAAAGGGCCAGGAAAGGACTAGCAGCCTTGAAAATTGACAACTTAGAGAAACAAAGTAGTAGACAAAGTAGGAAAGCAGCGCAAGAGACCAGTCTGGTTCTCAAAAAGGTTAGGGGGACAAAGCGGGCTGAAACAGAGCCTTAATCAGATACAGGGTTAAAAAGGAATGGAGTGAATACCATTTATTTGTGTGTGTGTGTATAAGGTTTTGCTGAGTGGGAAAGGAATATCAGGCAGGTTTGTCTATATTTTCAGCCTTGACCGGGGAATACAGATGCAAACCAATTGACATTGATCCAGATTAAGCTGTGTATTTTTTTTTGTGAATGGGAAAAATTTGGCCAAGACACCTGGAAATTATCCTACTTTTGAGCAGCATCATAGGATCTTAAACGTCCACTTGAACAACCACAAAACAGGCAGCTGGAACCTCTGTTTCCCATCTCATCCAAAAGACGGCACCTCAGGAGTGTAGCACCCCCTCATGCTGCACTACAGTGTCAGTGTTGGGATGTAACCCAAGTGCCTGGTGTGGGGATAGAACCCCCAGCCTTCTGATCTCCCGGCCTCAGAGGCAAGTGTGTGACAGGCTGAGCCACTTACACTGCTTTAAAGATGGAGATCAAGAAAACAGGGACGCAGGAGCAGGCACAGACTGCATATTGTGTAGGGGGATCAAGGAGGAGGAAAACCGTTGTTTACATACATTTGGGGGTGGAAAGGAAAACGAGAGGGGCATTATTAGGCTGACTGAGGGGGGCAGAGTAATGGAGGACAACGAGCAGAAGGAAGCTGTTCTTAATGTCTACTCTTGCTTAGTGTTCACAGCGGGGAAGAGGGGGCCCTTGCCACGCATAAAGGCTGCTGCAGGAGGGATCTCAGAAATGGGGCAGGTGGTAGTTACAGGAGAAAGGGTCAGAAGAGGGCTTGCAGCCCTGAAAATAGATAAGACTCCAGGGTCAGATGGAATGCACCCTAGGGTGCTGAGGGAACTGCCATCAGAGCTGAGTGAACCCCTGGCAGGACTGTTCAGTAGCTCGCTACAGTCAGAAGTGGTTCAGAAAGATTAGATGGTAGTGGACCTAGTTCCGCTGCACAAGGGAAATGATGAGGAGCAACTGGGAAACTACAGGCCTGTTGGTCTTGCCTCCATAGCCAGTAAACCAATGGAAATACTACTTAGAGGACCTGGTGAAGTACCTGGAGGAAAACGGACTCCAGGATAGTGAGCAGCATGAGTTTGTGGAAGGGAGGGCTTGTCAGACCAACCTGATAGTGTTCTTTGAGCAACTAGGGCAGTGGACAAGGAGCAAGCAGTGGATTTACTCTGCTTCGACTTTAGCAAGGCATTCAACTCTGTGCTACGCAGAAGGTTGCTAAGGAAGTTAGAAGATTGGGGTGCAGTGAAAGATCTAGTTAGATGGGTTGGAAACAGGCTCATGGGGAAGGGGAACAGTAGAGGGTGGTGGTAAATGGGTCAAGTTGGGGGAGCACGTCACGAGTGGAGTGCCACAGGGTTCAGTCCTTTTCAGAATGTTCATCAGTGACCTGGGAGAAGGAATACATGGCAAGATGCGTCTCTTCGCTGATGACACGAAGCTCTGTGGCAGGGTAGATAGTGAGGAGGGGGTTAATGGGGTTGCAGCGGGACCTTTTTTTTTTTTTCTTAATTTATTTAGTTGTTTAACCAGGTATAGCACACTAAGCTGAAAGCTTTTCTACAGGAGCGACCTGGGAGCACAAGGAGGTTAAGTGACTTGCTCAGGGTCACACAGTATGCAAGTGGAAGCTGTGGGATTCAAACCCAGGTCTGGTCTGCTGGATGTCACCAGATTTGCAGCTCAGAGCCTTAGACCACTGCGCTATACTGCCTCCTTAAATTGTTAGAGATGTGGTCCAGAATCTGGCAGTTGAAATTCAGTACCAAGAAGTGCAAGGTGATGCACATAGGGAACAAGAACCCCAGGACAGAATATTGGATGGGAGGGGTTAAGTTGGACGCTACCTCTGAGGAAGGGGACTTGGGAGACATCATCAAACTCCTTGAAACAGTCTAGCCACTGTAACAAGGCCTACAGCAAGGCAACCAAAATATTGGGGTGTACAGAGAGGGGGTTCGACAGCAGGAAGAAAGTGGTGATACTACTCCTCTACAGATCACTGGCGAGGCCACATCTTGAACACTGTACCCAGTTCTGGAGCCCTTACCTAAGAAAAGACAAAGTCAAGCTAGAGGCAGTGCAGCTTAGAATGATTCTGGGCTAGCAGGGCAGATCCTACAAAGACTGGCTTCAAGAGCAACTCTGCACACCAACATGCACTCTCATAAAGAAGAGGTTTCAGCTTTTACAATTTACTAGAGAATACATTATTTTTTCAGTGTTCCTTTCCAAGATTTACAGCACATCTTGGCAGTCCATCTAAAAAGTCTGTATAGAAGACAACTGAAAACATTTGCCTGTCCCGTTAACCTCACAATACCTTTGTTTGACATCATAGTGCACACCACAAGGAAGAGACTGATGTCACAAACGGCAGCTGTGTGGTTAGCAGGGGAGAGTTACATACATTTTGAAAGATTCCGTGAAATAACTGCTGGAACATTTAGTAGATCAACAGCAGGAGAAAGTAAAAAAAAAAAAAAACCAAAAAACTAGAAAACAATAACATTAAAAAATAGATAGTGTAATTCTAGTGTTTTTAAGCTTTTTTGTTATAATGGAGAGTTGCTCTTTAAGGCTCTGAACATGTACTTGATAGAGACCAGAAGGAGAGGAGTGATGTGATGTGATGTAGACCATTAAGTTCCTGAAAGGATGAACAAGGTAGATTATGAGAAAATCACGTGCAGCAATGCAAATTCAACTCAGGGACATAAGTGGAAGTGTGGGGGGTATAGGAAGGACTTGCTTGACTTTTAGTTTTCAGTGAGTAGTTGAGCCATGGAACAGGTTACCAGCAGAAGTGGTGGGAGCAAGAACCATTAAAGGAAAACTACACCCAAAACTTGAAAAAATATATGTTGTGCAGAGTGTTTTAATTTGTATGCGACTTTCTAGTGTTTCCTTCCCTCTGACTGGTATTAGGAGTTTTTCCCAAATTAGCCTGCTAGCTTTATACTAGTTTTACGACCCCTGGGGATCTTCATACCTGATAGTGTAATTGTATTTCTTGTTCCCACAGTGCATCTTGTCTCACGTGATTGTGATGTAAGAGACCCAACATTCAGCACACAGCATAAACAAACTAAATATCCTAGAAGCTTTACAAGCTGCACAAAATTACCAGCAGCAAACTTTTTCAGGACAGTAAAACCTTTAGGATGAGGGTGGTCACCAAGCTGAATTCTACAGATTTTAAAATATAGCCATCTCTATTATTGTGAACTGATTGTAATGCAATGCTTTCTGCTGGATTTATGGGCTCTGCTACATCACCATCACATGAAACAAGGTGCATTGTAGGACAAAGAAATGCAATAAAGCTATTTGATATGGTGATCTCCAGGGGTTGTAAAACTACCCTAAAGCTAGCAGGCTAATTTAGGAAAAACTTGTAATACTAGTCAGAGGGAAGGAAACACTAGAACTTCACATACAAATTAAAACACTCTGCACAGCATATATTTTTTCAAGGTTTGGGTGTAGTTTTCCTTTAAAGGTTTCGGATACAGCTGGGATTGAGAAAAGGCTTAATAGTTACACAGGGAAAGCAGTAGGGCAGGGAAGCACATTTTGTGAACTGGAATTCAAACTCTGATCTCTTGGTTTGCAGTCATGTACACTAACCACAGAGCTACACTAGATACAGCACTTTCATTTGTTTGAGGAAGGGAAGGTCACATGAAGCATGGCTTCATAGCAGAATTAGTATTCCCGAGAGAAAATGGCATGTCACATGACCTCTGCTTCCCATAGGTTTCTGCCACTTGACAGTTTTCCTCTCCATAGCACCAGTGTCCTTCAGCACCCGTTGCATGGAAGCTTGTCTGCACATAATATCGCGTTATATTTAATGGCCACAGCTGCCGAAATGGCAGGAGACGAGCATGTGAACCCATGGCAGGGTTCACGTTTAACTGTTGGGGGCACCAGGTGGCAGGGAACGTCAGGTCAAACTTGCACTGTCCAGCTGCAATTTGCATTAGCCCGTGGATAAAATAAATGTAGCATGTTGTCCCCTGCTAAACTGTAATATGCTTTACAACATAGTAGGGTTCCGCACCCCCCCACCCCCCAAAACACACACAAAAGCACTTCCACTTCCCTGTCGGTTACAACAGAAAAACCCATGCAAGACTTACAAGTCCCTTTTACTACTCAGTATCGTAAAATTACAAACTTGGCATGAAGATCATCGTCCTCTGTTCCAGGTGCTGATAACTCGCGCACTTCACAGAGCATTTCTGGGAGCGAGATACCAGCACTCTGGCCCAGAGTTGAGACTGAGAGGATTAGGATCTGCAGTCTGCATTGGACTCTTGCTTTTATGGTATAGGGTGTTAAGGGGCTTTTGGAATGGAGTGGTGAGTGTGTGGCGCTCAGATGGGAGGGGAGTGAGTTACTTTTCTGATCAAGGAAAACAGAAGTTCTACGAGAGTATGCCAGCCATGTAAAAGACATCGTGGGAAAGTGGAGGTGAGTTGTGCAGGCCCACGGCAGTTTGAACTGTGCTTCTAGCCAGTAAATGTTAAGCTCCAGTCCTGCCTTGGTATTTTTTCATATAGTTTTTCTTATGTTGCCATGTTACTATGTAATCTGTTCCCTAAATGACTGAGCAATTAGCAGTCCAGACAGATCTTCCAGGACATCTCCCTCCATCGAGCCTGAGCCTTGGGCACGAGCCATCAACCTCCAGACCACTTGGAAACATTTCTAGCTGTAGCTGCCAACATCAATGTACTTTGGCATATTAGTGGAACCCAGGTGCATGAGCATTCAGTTAATACAGTAGAGCCACACTGATCAATTCAATTATGAGAAATTAGTGCCTTTTCAGCATTTTGTAAACACAGTGTGAATTTATACTGAAAAGATTGCTCCCAACCAATCATAACAGAGAATTGCTGTCCTGTTATTCTGTGATAGTGGGACAGTAGATTCAACAGGACTGTATGCTGTTCCCTGTGTTCTGATTTGATTAGAGCAGTGCTACAATGCATTTATGAGAACCTGCTGACATTTCCTGGTTTCTGAGATGTGCTGTAGCGCCACAGAGATTGATTTGTTTTCGTTTTTTCACTATAAAGGTTTCAGCAGCTGGAGTGCTCGGGGTAGAGGTTTCTTCAGTAATAAAAGGAGACGGGAGTTACTTAACACCTCAGCCTTTGGTCTCTTGAGTTTATTACTCCCTGGTCTGGTTAGTACCGCATAACCACCCCCGACCACTGTACTGTTAACGCTGTAATAACAGTACACCCTTGTCATGTGTTGTTGCTTATAAATCTGAGGGGTGTGGGAGCTGCTTCCACATCGTCTCTTCCCTTGACACTGCACCCAGACCCACATCCTGAGTAGTGGCTTTGCCATTGCAGCTCCTGGGCAGACAAGGCCCTTAGTTTTGTCACCTGCTTTGGGGGTGGGATTAGAGTGGAGAGTTGAGATGCTTGGGGATGAGGCAACAGGTAGATAATCATGTTGCAAATTGGTGGCCTTTTCCCTCACTTTCTGTCCCCATATATGCCCCACATGCTCCCAGCTAGCCACCACCTGTGGTCCCCCAGACTGGGGTAAGACAGTAAGGGACACAACCTTCCCACCCCAAAGGAGTGTGTACGCTTGCAGGCCAGCCAGATGCCCCAAGTATGGGACAGAAACATGGGTCACTAGCTGCAACGCTGTTTTTAGAAGTGCAGAAAGCCATTCCAGAGCATGTGGCAGTGCTGAAATTCTCACTTGCTAGAAGTTTTCTTATAGCTTACATATGTGTTTAATATATATACAGTTTTTCACTGGGTTAAGAAATCTGGAAGATGGGACTTCACCTCCCAATTGCTGCTTTGTTCCAGCTAGAGCAGGAGAAGGTGCTGTGGGAAGCCTGCAGCTCTACTTCTGTGCTCCCTTCCATTATTATAGTTGTTGAATGGAGCCGGTCTTGTGTAGTATGCAAGTGTTGCCTAGCTAAAGATTTCACCTTCTCCTAAATCCTACTGCCTGCTTCTCTCTCTTCTCAGATGAATATGATGCATACATTATAGTGTCTTTCGTTAGCATACGCTGGTACTGTCTATCGTGAAACTGTAGAGGAAGTGACGGATTCTGGGTTTCTGGGGACCACCCCTACCTTATCCTGTTCCCTGCTAGGGGATGATGCTTTAGTACAGGTAAGAAGACTCACCTTTGACAAATCCTCCCCATTTTGAAGACCTGTCTGTGCTCGTATGTGGAGCTGTTCTTGGATAAGACCGTAGAATTATAAAGGTTAGAATGGCAGTGCTCTGATCTGGTGCACATGAAGTAGTGTGTCTTGTTTTTCCTCCCCATATACAGATACTTGCCATCCTAACGTTATGCAGAAAGCTGATAATGGCGTCAGGTGCATTATTGCCATTCCAGAACAAAACAAAATTAAGAAACTACAACTTGAAGTTATGCAGTATAGTACTGGAAATTGGGTTAAGGAAGGAGAGAGGGACTGGAATCAAGGATGGGAGTTAGCATACGAGGTGCTGGATGAGGTGGGGATGTGGGCAGCAACGTGGGACAAAAAGGTGTGTAAACATAGCTTGCCTGAAGATTGGGGAGGTGGCAGAGTTCGTAGCAGTTTGAGATTGGAGTTCCAGATTGGCAGAGCCACAGTTGCAGAGGCCTTTTCACCAATGGCATTTAAATCCGGCTCTGTATGTAGTACCCCACCCACCCATTGCGCTAATATAGGCACTGTAATCAGTGTCATTGTGGTCCGTGGCTCCTGACGCTGATTCTGCAACTTACTTGGCTGCTAGATTAATGGTGCTGGCGCAGCTCCTTCATGCGCTCAGTTTGCATGCAAATAGTAACTTACACCAGTAACAGTACTGGTATCAGAATCAGGAACTACTGATCTGTTGCAACTGATGATGTCACTGGTCAGAGGCGGAGCCCTTTTAAAGGTATAATAAGGGAGCTTCGTACAGAGCTGGTTTTAGATGCAGAAAAAATGGAGACTACTACAGAAAGATCCGGGGGTAAGCAAATGGGAATTGCTGCAGTGCTTCCCTTTGTTATCAAACAGCAGCATGGTACAATCGGGTCATGCAGCCCATAGAAACTGCGCTGGCGACAGAGTAGTGGTCGGTGGGGCTGGCTGCTTGCCAGAGTCCCAAAGACAGTAGCTGGCGCCAAAGACAAAAAGCTGTGATGAACACAAATGATTGTCCTCATTTTGTTAAGTTGTGTAAATCAGATATGCAGTGTGACACAAACTGCGTTTATTGTCATTTGTGAAGGAGCAGGACATTCATATCTCTCTAGTGGCTCTGCCACTCATGAGTTATGATCCTGCCCCCTTACTCATGAAGATGCATTGCATATTTTAAATTAGCCTGTTGCATATCCTCTATTTCTTCATCCATACTTCATTTTCAGCAGGAATTACAGGATTTTCATCATTGTACTGGCTCCTGTGGGCAGACAGAAATGGTATGGGCTATGGAATAACAGGATTCTCAGCAGCAGTTTACTTCTCCTCTGGGCTTAATCTGCAGTTTTGGAACCTTGGGCTGTGGTGCCTTGTTAGGTTCGTTGTAGCCCCCACCCCGGCTTAGTATGGGCTGCCTAGTGCCTCCGTCCATTGCATGTAAGATAGGACAAAGGGGTGTGTAGGCTATGGGGTTGTCTGTTGGGAGGGAGGGGGTCCTGATTGCTGAACAGAAAGCATGAAAGTGAATGGTTTCCTACATCTGTCTGCCGATGTGTGCCTGCCATGCCTGGTGACATTTTGGGAAGCCATCCTTACCATTTGTGTTAGTATTGGCTATCTTGGGGCTGGCTGCACATGCACATTAGTCCGGTGGTCAACTTGGTACAAGCAGGGCAGGTGCAGATGATTACAGCCATCTTGGTACTGTCCGGATATGCTCAGTAGGGTGCGCTAGCCATCAAAAAGATTTTAATTGCGAAAATGTTGCCAAGTCCTCTCTGACTTATTCTGCCCTAGTTTTGGCTGCAACTTTAACATACTAACATACTATTTGCCAGCAGATTAGGCCTTACGGTCTATCGAGTCTGCTCGAACCTTAGATCCTTAGTTGGGTGCCGAGACCCTCCATCCCTTGTGCTCCAGAAACCCGTATCATCCATCCCCACCCCCCGGGACAGGCCATCATCTGATACATCCACTTTCTGTGTCTGTCCTACCCTCTCTTGAAGCCCTCCACTGTGGATCTCTGAACCAGCTCACCAGGCAGTGCATTCCAAGGGTCCACCACCCTCTCAGTGAAAAACCTCCTCCTGTTTTTCCCCCTCACCCTTCCACCTTCCAGCTTCAAACCATGCCCTCTGGTGATACCTCCCTGCTTTAGTCTAAAGATCCCGTCCATGTTTACCCTATTTATTCCCTTGAGGTACTTGAAGACCTCAATCATGTCCCCGTCTCTCCTCTCCTCCAATGAAAATAGGCAGAGCTCCTTAAGTCTGTCCTCATACGTCAAATCCCCTAGCCCTCGTATCATCTTTGTTGCCCTCCTCTGTACCCTCTCCAGGAGCTGTATGTCCCTCTTCAAGTGTGGTCTCCAGTACTGTACACAGTACTCAAGGTGTGGTCTAACCAGTCCATTGTACAGTGGCAGAATCACTTCCTTGCTCCTAGAGGTGATCCCCCAAAGACCAGAACTTTGCTACAGGAACATAAGGACTTGCAGTTGGCAAACGCAAATGATTTTAGGACCTTACTTATCACGCCATGGAATCCTCAAATACTACAACAAGGAGGGCAAGGTCTTCAAAGAAGAAAAAGCAAGTCAGACTATGCTTTTGTCCACTGCGGTCGGCTCCTGTTTATCCTGCAACAAGGCTGCCTCGTATAAGGTAAACTAAGTCCAATACTTCTCCTGTTCTACCACTGGGGCAGCAGAGTGGAGAAACGTCTTGGAGCCCAAACCATAATCCAAGGAGCCGCCTCATCTTTCACCAGTAACATCCACATGGCGATCCAGATCACCTTCACCGAGATGGGCTGTGCAGCAACTTCAGCCCACTGTGGTAAAGCTCCTCAAAGCTTTGGATGTCTTGACAGAGGTTATATTTGCAGCACACCTAAAAAGGGGAAAGAGGACATGAAACCTGCTCCCCTAGCATCTTCCAGGTCATCTTTGGAGTTTGTCAGGCTGTGACCCAGAGACACTCCACACTCTCCAGAGCTCTCCCCAGCGCAGTTTAATGATGATGCATTATTACCATTAAAAAGAGAGCGAATTACAAGGAACATCGGGGTGTCTCACTATGTTGTTCTAAGATTGAAGTTGCAAATGAGTAGGAATGCCTTTTCTTGGTATGCACCTTCCCCACTGAACGAATGTTTCCTTGATAAATGAAGCACACCGTGTATTTCACTTTAGGCAGATTTTTACTTTATTAAACAGTGAAAATGTAAAGGTATAATGTATGATGTCTTGTATTGTGTGTATGACTGTTTTGTCAGGCGTGGCTGAAAAAGGGCTGTGCCCAGTCCACCACTTGGTTAAAAAATAAAATGAATAATTGGAGAATGTTTCCTCAGACGAAGACCAGAAGGCAAATACAGGAGGCAAAGTCTTGAACTGAGAGCAGCTGACTAAGCTAATAAAACAAATCTGTCTCACTGTAGGTTTGGTGGATGAGCCACCAAACCAGTCCAGAAAGAAAGTTCCTTTAATGTATGTGTCCATGAAGAACAGTGTGTTCCTCGTATGTGACATGGCAGAGGGCATTGTGGCTTTTGAATGAACAAATGCGGAACACAAAGCACCAGTATTCCTGTTTGCAAAGACCTACAAGATTTATGGCAATAATGCAAAATAGTGGGATACAAGCCCTAAGGGTGACTCACCGATCTGTACCAACAAAGAAAAGTACCACCCCACTACAGGGAGCAGCAGCCACTAAGGAGCTACTCCATAAAAAGTTGGAGGCCGTGATGATAGAGGCGTATGTGGTGACGGGAGCCTCCTTGAGGGCAGTGCTCGCTTCAGCTCATGTCTCCAGGGCCACGGCCACTTGGCTCCTGGATGTCTTCTTCGACCTGCCCCATGAGTCTGGCAGCAGGCCCATATCTCTCCTATTTATTGAGTATGGTTTTCCTGGCTAATGTATCCGACAGTCTGCTGTAGCTCTCTTCGCAGTCCGCCATGTTTTCAGATATGGCATGCAGGCTTTCTGTCTCCGCCCTTGGTCTGCTGACAGTTCTTCCACGGTTTTCCTTTTGAATATGCCAATTGTCTTCAAGGAGATTGCCCTCCGTTGAGTCACAGCTATAGAAATTGGACGCTGTTGGCATCAGGACTGCTTTGAAACTTCTTTTTTTGTGTGTGTATCTGTCTGCTGTCCGCCCCCCCACCGTTTACAATTGCTGCTGTGGCGGTGTCGGTGTCTGCTTTACTGTTGCCACCTGCTGTCCTTTGGTTGGTACAGTGGTACCGCCATTGATCTCCCTACTCCCTATCCCTTCCTATGGATTCACCTGCTTCAGTGAAAGGGTGAGTTTAGGCTGTACCATCAGCCTCTGACGCTACCCCCAGTCCTCCTTTCTGGGCCCATGGCTATTAGCTGCATCACCTGACTTTTCTGTTTGACGTTTCTGCTCTATGCGCAGTCCTCTGTTTTGCACAGCAGCTGTTTCTGTACTCTTGTCAACGTGCTTACCCTTGACGTCTACTGTGGTTGTCTCCTGGCTTTGCCTCATTGGCGTTTCGGCTTCTTACCCTGGGAAGTGTCATATAAGAGTCTGTCTGTTGCTTGTCATCACCTTTTCTGGCATTCGCCTGCTGTACTCTTCTTTCTCCAGAATTTACCTCATTGATGGCCCTCTTGTATGGCAGACTTCCATGTTGCGATGCTCTGGCTGATTGCCAGTTGTTTTCCTGTCACGGTTCTCGTTCTTTGGTGCATGGGTCATCATTCTGTCTGGCCTGCGGGTCATCTAGATCTTCCTGGACATAAGTCTCCACCACTCATTCACACTATTGGGATCTGCGCCGAAGGCACTAGGACCCATCGGGAGCAAACTTTTTGCTGGTGCTGGAGGGTCGGCGCCAGAGATGGTGCCACGCTGGGAGCAGTGGCCGTGAACCTAACTTTCAGCCTTGATATGACTGTCTCAGGCGACCTTCCAACCACCTCAGTTCCTTTTTCCGCCATCGTATGCGCTTTCAGTGATGCGCTCGCCTGTCAGGAGTCAAATTTCAAACTAGCAGCATAGTTTTCAGTTTTTATTATTTTGTAGTATTATCTCGATACAGTATCGCTTAAGTTTATTCTTATTTTTAAAATAAAATAAAGAAGTCTCAGCCTACATTGATAGAGTCGACCATGAGCAGGTCAGGTGACGGTAGGGAGACTTCCTATGAAAGCTGTTCAGTCGGGCTGGGTCCAGTCCGCTGCCTTCTCTGGAAGGGGGGTCTGACAATGGTCAGTCCAATGCCCGGGGGGATGGACGGTCCCCGCGGAAGCATAAAAATAAACGGTCGCATTCTCTGCACCATTCGGCCTCGAGCTCTTCTTGACCCACAGGTCTAAAGAGAAGGCATCACCGAGGTCGCCTGATATGTGTACGCCAGAGACGCTCAGTTATCAGGCTAGTTGCCGGTCTCTCCTTGAGTCGCCAACCTCTGCTTCTGGTAGCCAACGCGCCGACATCGAGCCTACCCCGCCCAGGTAGGTCTTCAGATGAGCAGTTTCATCAGTGGGCCACTCTTATGGAGCAATGGGCTCAGAGGTTGGTTCAGCTGCCTGGCTGCGATCGCTCAGTGGGCCTTGGGCTCTTTGGCAACCAGGTAGAGGCGGTTGGGCTTTCCTGGTCGCGGCACCTTCTTGGTGCCCGTCGACTCCGATGTGAAGTGTCCCCCCCCCTCACATGGCTCTGCGGGCGCAGAGGCCACCGATGCTCTTATCTCCTGCTCCTTTTTCTTCAAAATCTGTTTTGAGTCTGGGGAGTGCTGGCGCCCTTGGCGCCGTGCCTCTCGGCTGCGTGGTCCCTCGGCGTGCGTTCTCTGTGCAGTCGCCTCTCGGCGCCGGTGGCTCTCGGGGCTCCCTCTGTTTTCCAGGTCTCCTCTTTTCACTCGTTTCCTTCTTCCTTCTCTTCTGATTTTCATTCCTTTCCTGTCCATATAGTCCCTCCTGGACTGTCAGGAGATGACGTTGAGCCTGACCCAGACATTTGGTTGGGTGATGAAGTGGACGAAGCAGGATCTTTTACTGCTACAGAGCCTGTGGTCGAGGACCTGTCCCTTAAGTCTCTGTTGAAAAATCTGAGTTCCACACTTTCTCTCCAGACTACAGACATCGATCCTGGGAAATTAAGACTCCAATACCTTCATGCTTCGGAGATCCCTACGAATTTGACTCCTCCGGTTCAGCCTTCCTTCGAGACGCTGTCTCAAATGGTATGGAATAATCCTGCTCTCACCCCTTCTGTGGCTAAATCCATTGATGGGAAATATTCATCCCCCAAGGATTGTCCCATTTTGGCATCTCAAGCCTTTGTGGATCCTATTGTAGTCCTGGCAGAGAATGATAAGGTCGTCCTTCCTGAAACTACTACAGCTGGACCTATTAACAAAGAATCTCGTAAGATAGACACATTAGGTAAGAGAGTCTTTGCTGCTTCTACCCTAAGTATGCGTATTGCCAGTTACCAAGGCTATTTTTCCCAGTATGAGTATATCCTGTGGCACTCTATCAAGCAAATGGTTGAAGCTCTCCCAGACTCTGATTCAAAGCCGAAGCTTCTTCAAACCATTACCAGAGGTATTGAATCTAACAACCAGCAGGTTAAGCAGCCATGGATGCTTTCGATACTGCTTCCCGTTCAGCAGCTGCTGGTATTTGCACCCGCCGCCATTCCTGGCTGCGCACTTCAGGCTTCACGAATGATGCGCAGCAGCAGGTGATGGCATTGCCCAACCCAAGCTGTCTACCCTTCAGTCAGACCTTCTCGCCGCCGAGATTCAGGGCCTTCTGAACAACAGGGCAGTAGAACTGGTGCCTCTGCATCAACGAAACCCGGGGTTCTACTCCCATTACTCTAGTTCCAAAGAAGTCCAGGGGAATGCGCCCCATTCTAGATCTCAAAAAGCTAAACAAATTTCTCCCCAAGGAGAAATTCAAAATGATTTCTCTGGGAACCCTGTTACCTTTGCTTCATCAACACGACTGGCTAGCCTCCCTAGACATGCAGGATGCTTACCAGCACATTCCTATTCACCCGAGGCATCACAAATTCCTGAGGTTTGTGGCTCTGGGACAACATTATCAGTTCAGAGTCCTGCCATTTGGGCTATCCTCGGCGCCGCAAGTTTTTACAAAGTGTTGTGCAGTTCTCGCAGCGCACCTCAGAAAGGTCGGGATACAAGTGTTCCCTTATCTGGACGATTGGCTTCTAGCAAGCCCTTCCAGGCAAGGGACTCTGGATGCCGTAGAGATGGCCTCTTGCCTCCTTACGTCCATGGGAGTTCTGCTAAATCTCAAGAAATCGCAACTGCAGCCCTCCCAGAGGCTCCTTTTTATAGGGACTCTTCTGGATACCTCCTGTGCGAAGGCTTTTCTTCCAGAAGACAGAAGGAATGATATCCTTCAGATGGCCCGTCACATCGGGGAAAACAGATCAATTATGGCTCTCTCGATGCAACTGATGCTAGGCCTCATGGCATCCTCAGTGTTCACTGTACCACTAACTCGTCTGCACATGAGAACCACCCAGTCGATGCTCAGTACTTGGTGGTCCCCAACCACTCATCCACAGTCCTATCTCATCAAGGTGACAGAATCTTTGAAGAGGTCACTCACCTGGTGGTCTCAAGAGAGCAATCTCCTGGAAGAATATCCCTTTGCTCCTCTGGACCATCAAATCTCCATTACCACAGACACATCCCTAATGGGGTGGGGAGCTCACTGTCAGGCTCTCCACACTCAAGGTGTGTGGACTCAAGTAGAGTCCCAGTTTCACATAAATGTCCTAGAAATGAGAGCCGTCCTTTATGCGGTCCGAGCTTTGAAGGACATTCTCTGGCTCAAGAACATTCTCCTTCAAACGGACAACAAAGCAGTGATGTATTACATCAACAAACAGGGCGGTGCTCATTCTTACCCCTTATGCAGGGAAGCAATGAGGGTATGGGAATGGTGCTTGGAGCACAAGGCTCTAATTCAAGCGGTCTGCCTGCCAGCTGTGCAGAACGACTTGGCAGACCATCTCAGCAGAACAGAGACAGATCCTCATGAGTGGTCTCTCGACTCAACCATAGTTCAGTCACTATTCGAAGAGTGGGGAACTCCAGACCTGGACCTTTTTGCATCCCCACTCAACGCAAAACTGCCCCTCTCCTGCTCCAGAAATCCAGGGCCTGTCATTTTCTGTCAGGATGCATTCAGGCTGCGGTGGACAAAACGCTTTCTTTCCACCTTTCCGCCTCTTCCTCTAATTCAGAGAGTACTCCTCAAGTTCGAGTCCCAGGGGGACAAGATGATTCTCATTGCTCCCTTTTGGACTCGGCAGCTATGGTTTCCACTACTCAACAGTATGTTGGCAGTTCCTCCGAGACCACTTCCCCTGCAGATGAACCTTTTGACTCAGGGACCGGTGGTCCATCCCAACCTGAGATCGCTTCACCTTCACGCTTGGCTCCTGAAGAGGTCAAAGTAAACCGGTTCAATGTCTCTCGAAGAGTTTCAGATATTCTTCTGGCTGCACGGAAGCCAGCCACTCGGAAAACTTGCACAGCCAAGTGGAAGCGTTTTACGCTTTGGTGTGCAAAGTCCTCTTTGAATCCCTTTTCCTGCCCACCAGATAAGGTTTTGGAAGTACCTCTTGGACCTCTCAAATTCAGGTCTTCAGTACTCTACAGTCAAAGTTCACCTTAGTGCCATTTCAGCGTATCATGAGCCGGTTTTTTCCTTAACACTGGCTCAGTTACCTATGGTTAAGAGATTTCTTAAAGGAATTCTGCATACCAGACCTCCTACAAGACGTCTAGTGGCAGCCTGTGACATTAATCTTGTGCTAGACATGCTCACTCGGAAACCTTTCGAACCTCTGGCTACCTGTGAGCTAAAATTTCTCATCTGGAAGACTGCCTTCCTAGTGGCCATTACCTCAGCCCGCAGGGTCTCTGAGATGCATGTCCTGGTCACAGACCCTCCGTATACTGTGTTCCATAAGGACAAAGTAGTTCTTAGTACTGATCCTAAATTTCTTCCTAAGGTTGTGTCAGAATTTCATCTAAAACAACTTTGGTCCTTCCCTCTTATTTGCGGACTTCCAAAATGAAGGGAGCGTTCTCTTCATTCTTTGGATGTTAAGAGGGCCTTGCGTTTCTATCTGGATAGAACCAAGGATTTTCGCAAAGCCCAGCAACTGTTCGTTTCCTTCAGTGAGACCCGGCTGGGTCAACCTGTCGCTATCAGATGTATCTCGTCATGGCTAGTGGCATGCCTTCACCACTGCTATTCCATGGCGCAGGTTAAGTTGGAGGGTAGAGTTTACGCTCACTCTACTAGAGCAGTCACGGCATCCCTAGCGAAGTCATAGCGTGCCCCATTGCAGACATCCATAATCGCCACCTGAGCTCAATACATACTTTCGTTAAACATTATGCACTGGATGTCCATGCCAGACGACATTCTTCCTTTGGCAGAGCCATCCTTAATGGACTTCTGTCCTAGAAACGTGAGCTCTTGGTCTCTCCTGCCACCCTCTCGGGGGATTATTAGCTCGGTACTCTCCCAATAGTGTGAATGAGTGGTGGAGACTTATGTCCAGGAAGATATGAAAATTACGTACCTACCGTAATTCTTGATCTTCTTGGACGAGTCTCCACCACTCATTCACACGCCCACCCTCCATCCCCCGAGCTCACCTCTGTTGTTGGTCTTCACTCCCTCAAATCTTTAGGCCGTGAAGACTTCTTTGTTGACCCTTCTTACACGGGTCACCGGACTATCTTATGTCCGGTCTTTGAGTTAAACTACCCTTCTAGAGTTGAATTCGCTGCACCTCCTTGGTAAAAAAGGTACTGAGGCGGTTGGAGGGTCGACGCCGAGATAGTCATTACCGCACAAGCTAGGGCTATGGCGTTTGCTCCCGATGGATCCTAGTACCTCCGGCGCAGATCCCAATAGTGTGAATGAGTGGTGGAGACTCGTCCAAGAAGATCAAGAATTATGGTAGGTACGTAATTTTCATTTTTGTGCCATTGATGCTCCTGCGTTTTATTCTCTGCTTTGTCAGTGGCCATTGCCGTTTCCTAGTGAGGACACGTGGACTAGCATGGTTATCACCTGGTTTTCCTTGGTCAATGCTCCTGCTGCTCTGTGTTGTTTTTTTTTTTTTTTTTTTTTTTACTTTTAGCCTTTTCAGTCTGACTTTTTTGGAGTTTTAATGTCTGGTCTCCCTCTCACTTTCATTGCAGTACTGCTGATGTGGCTCAGTGGAGGAAGATGTCCTCGAAGAGGTTAGAATAGTTAGTTAACTGTAACAGTAGGTCTTCAGGAGAATTTTCTCCATTGGTCCACTGCTCACCCTTCCACCTGCCCCCCTTCTTACCCCAGGAGTCCTTTGGCATCAGTAACTATAGCAGTTAGCTGTCTAGGTGCAAGTGCCCTGGAGGTATGCCTTTAAGATGATTAGCATAATGAGCTTGGGCCTCAGCCAGTCAGGAAAAAAGAGGGGAGTGTGCTAAGAGGGAGTAGCCTGAAGGGCTTCAGAATTTTTTCTCCACTGACTGAGCAATATTGCCCTAGAGGTGTCTCTCAGCTTTCCTTGTTGACAGCCTTTTTCTGCTTCTCTTGGTAAAGTTTCCCCTCACAAACTTCATTTTTTAAGTGTGCGGAGTGTAATTTTACAGGGGGGGCGGGGTTTTGGCAGTTCTTCTTTCTGTTGTTCCGCGGGTCTCCTCGTCGTTTCCTCTATTTTATATATATTTTTACCACAATGGAGTACTTTTGGTTCCTATCACTATTTTACCGTGGTTCCCCTTTTCTTGAGGGAACCGTTGAATTTTTAAGTTTTCTTTCTGTGTTTATTACCTCAGTAATCGTGGTTCGTTACCATGATGTAACCGTTTGGAATTTCAGACTTTGACAGTTATTGCTGGCTTCTCTGGGGACATGTCGGAGATTCCCAGAACTAAAAAGAAAACTGAACCTACAGGATTTGAATAAGTGTCATCTGTCACAGGATTTGGTTTAGCAGATTTTCAGCAGCATGTGCCTCAGGTGTTTAGGTCCAGATCTTACTTGTTCTTTGCACAAATTTGGTGAGAAACAAAGCAGACACTTCAAAAAAAAAAAAAAAAATCATGCTGAGGAAAATTAAAGGCTACCGATGAGGGGCCATCTAAAATTAATAAAAATTCAAGCAGGGGTGCTGATGAAGCCTCCCAAGTCCCAGCCCAAAAATAAAGCTTTCAAAGGAGCTGATGAAGTTTCTCAGAAATTTAAAAATAATAAAGGTGCTGATGAAGTGTCTGTACAAAACAGGAAGCATGACCAAGCTGCTGATGAAGTGGTTCCTGTTCCTCCTGGGAAAGCCAATAGTGAACCAGCAGGCAGCTTAAAACAAAAAGAAAAAACAAAGCATACACAGCCACAGTCTGCGCAGGAACTCCCATCTGTGCAAGACATGGCAAAAGCGTGTCACATCATTTAGACCCTATAGAAGATGAGGTCTGTGTTTATGGGGGCTGGTAAGCACTCTTCCACGTTTCTCTCTTCTGGAGACTGTGAGGGTGATGCAGATGAACATTTTTATGATGCTTGTGACGTGCATTTGAAGGGCCTAGAACCTGATGTGTCCCCTGACCTTCCTTTTGGAGCTTCCTCTGCTGACCAGGAGGATCCCTCCTCTATGCTTACGTTTATTCAAAATATGCTAGACACCCTGGACCTCCCTACATAGGAGTCCATCCAGGGTGAGGACGAGGATAACGATTATAGGGAGATGAAAAGTCTCCCACTCCCTAAGAGTCTAGTGCCTGTCTATAATGCTTTCAGGAAAAATACCATGAAACTGCATCAAAGCCCCACTTCTGTGGCAGGGGTTGACAAGCGGGCTGAGAAAAAAAATACCAGTTGTCTAAAAACGATACTGAGTTCCGGTCTATACATACCAGCCTTGAGAGTATAGTACAGCAGGCAGCTTGTCAAAAAGCTGAGGTTTCCTTGTGTTCTTTACCCCCGGACAAGGACTCCAGAAAAGTAGATTTCGTAGCAAAGATGATGTACACCACAGCTTCCCTGCTTGTCAGACTTTCTTCCTACATGGCTTTCACTGCGAAATATCAGAAAGCACTGTGGAATTCTGTCCTGGCCATTACCAACAGTGGGTCGGATACAGTGGTACAGGAGCTGGTGGATACGGCAAAAACTGCCCTGGAAGCTACGAAGTACCAATTCCACAAGGCAGATGACAATGATGCCGTCTCCAGAGCCATGGCCCCATGCCAGCTCTCTGAGGCACTTTGCCTGGCTTAGAACTTCCAGTCTGTCCCTAGACACCCAGTCTAAAGCCATGGACTTTCCCTGTGGTCAGAACATATTATCTGATTCCAGGACAGCTGACTACATGAAAAAGGTCGACAAGTACAAGGCCTCTTGGCAGAGTCACTCCTCTAAACCTAAGCCTGCTGCCCTGCAGAAATCCCACCCGAGGGGCAATATGGGCAGAGGTTATTTTCTCAGGCCTTACATTCCCTATCCCCAGCCTGACTTTTCTTGGTACAGGGGTGCCTTCAGAGGGAGAGGAAGAAGGGGCCGTAGAAGGGCCACCTCTACCCAGCCAGCAGCCTCGTAGTCTTTTTTTTTTTTTAACTTTATTTTTTATTTTGCAATGCATCTTACAAAAAAAAATATTTCTTGATTCCAGATATAGGAGTAGATACAAGACCAGGGTTTTAAATAACTCTAAAAATTGCTTAGCGTTTTGCTCATAAAAGTTCTAAAACATTGTGAAAATGCATATCACTTGCCTCATTGTGTTTAACAAACATGACACTTCTAGAAAACCTATATAAATGCTTTCTGTACAGTTAGTATTGTCCCAAGGAAAAAAACTGCTTATCAATTATTTAAAACCCTGCAAGACACGTTATGGTGGATAATACAAAGCCCATCTCTCTTAGTTACAGCATTGAGGGGACAAAATGCATCTATTAACATATACAGAAGTTAACCAAAATAGGCTATATGCAGCAGGACGATGAACATCCCTACCGAAAATAGTTTAACATAAGTCCAGAGAGTTCCTTCTTTTCAGAGAGGCTGTCATCGATTGACATGGCCCAGGGGTCCATGAAGTGTTAAGAGACAGTGAAAATCTATCCCTTTTATGTAATTAATAAAGATGCCCCTCAAACATGCTCACAGAGATTCCCTTTCAGTATATTTAATCTTAATCTATACGGTATTAACATTTAACAATAAAAGTCTCACACATTTTTTAGAGAATTCAAACATTTCTTCCCTTCTCAAATCAACCACGAGATGGTGGCTCTGCACCTAGTAAAACTGTGTACTTCCATAATATATTGCTTGTATTAACAAACATATGTCAAGATAGCATGAGAAGATTCCTGAACAATTTAAAGTAAACTCGAAAAGGTAAATCTTTAGTGAAACTTCTCAGCAGTAAACAAAAGATTCCAGTGCTTTATTACCAGGAATAGTACAGTATTGACCAACCCTTAAAGTTAAGCCTGAGAGTCCCACCAATTAGAGTTCGCCATCATCCTCTTCTGAATCCGAATGTCCAGATTTGGCAAAATCCTCCCAGATCGGCTCCAGCCTACAATCTGCATCTGCTGGATCATTGTGCAAAAAAGTTTTACCGGCATATACGATTTTCAGCCTCACTGGCATTTGTAATGCGTGGTTAATCCCGAGCTCTCAAAGCCCAGCTTGAACTGAGTCAAATCCATGGCGCTTCATTTAAGTCGAGTAGCTTAAGTCGGGGAAGCAGTGTACCACTGTGCCATCGTCTAGGGTGAGTTCCCCGGTTGTTTTAACCTTCTGTGGTATCGTGTCCTGCATATGTACTCCTGTGGTTACCGCTAGGATAGTCCTAGGAAGGTCAGAGTTGTTAGGCTTCCTTCTTGGAGTTATACGGTAGGCCTGGGCTATCTGGAAGTCCACTCTCACTTTTTAGGCATCCTGGAGGAACGGGTGCAGGTAATCCACCAAATTGGATCCTTCAACTCCTTCGAGTATGCCCGAAAATCGGAGATTGCAGGAACGTGCCCCATTTTCGAGGTATTTGAGCCTGGTGCGTAAGAGCTTATTTTCTTTCAATACTCCATCAGTCACTCTGGCTGCTTTTGATATAGTGGAATTAAGAGCAGAATGATTTGTCTCCAAATCAGTGACTTTAGTTTCCACAGTCGTTAGTCTGGTATTGTGGGTGTCTAGCTTATTATCCAGTTGCTGTACTACTTGAAAGATAGCATTTATTTTGGCTTCCAGATCCCCAGGTTTCTCGCACGACTGCGTGCTAGTCAGAGCTCTACTGGAATTCGGTGCGGGGCCTTTCCCTTGGCCCAAATCTTTGTATGCTTCGTTTTTAGTTCTTCCTATCGTTGGATCGGCTTATATTTTCTCCACGAGAGGCTATAACACTGCTTTTCATCAAATTAAAGTTTTGTTCAAGGAAGCTTTCAGTAGGCCGACGCAAAACTGCAGCCCCCGTAAGGAGAGTTCTACATGTTCTGGCTCTGGCAGCATGTATAGACTCAGTGCAATGGACCAGACTACACTCTTGCCCCCTCCAACAGTGGGATCATCTCTCAGATTGTGGACAATAAAGGCAATCCTGGCTCAGAGTGTTGATACAGGATGTCCAGCGTTTCACCCTCGTGATGGGATGCCAGCCTGTCATTCTGGGGAGTGATGCTAATCATAGCAGGGAACATCCCTTGCAGAAAAGAAGCTCCCCATCAGTGCTTTCAAGATGAGAGCTGTATTAAGAGCATTGCTCACATTCAGAGGCAGACTGAGAAACCAGCACATCCTAGTCCAGTCAGACAATTCAGTGTCAGTGACTCAGCCGGTAGCACACTCTCCTCTGAGGCTGTGGGTTCTAGCCCCACACCAGGCACTTGGGTTAATATCCCAGTACTGATGCTTACATCATCCTTGGTACGATGAGGATCTTGGGAGTTTAAAGATGAAGGGGCGGAGGTTAGAGAGGTGCTGGAGGAGATCTGGTTTGCTGGAGGACAAATTGGTCCTGAAGTTGCACTTTGTCAACTGTCGGGGGCAATTTCCGTAAGAAGGCAAAATATTTGTATTGGGAAATTGCTTTGGTGAGGAACAGACTGGCTCAGCTCTTCTGCACAGTGGACGGGCTGTTACATCCTGCCTGTGGGGGAGCAGGTTGTAGCACTAGGTGCGAGAGCTGTCTGTATTCTTTGCCGACAAGGTGTCGTCTGTCAGGGATGGGGTCTCCTCGAGTACCACTTGAAGGGGATGCAGGGTCTGGCCTGAAGTGTGTCGAAACACTTTTCCTGTCTGGGATGAGTTTGGGCTACTTGGGTTGGAGGAGGTGGTGAAAATAATCTTGAAGTTGCGGCCAACCTAGTTTGAACTGAACCCAGGTCTGACTCAACCTTTTTGGTTGGATGTTTGGACCAGATTGGACCTGTGATTGCTGGGGTCGTCTGGAGTTCCTTGAGGAGTGGGGTCTTCCCATTGGTCTTGGTAGGCCTTGGTTAGACCCCTTTTGAAGAAACCCTCTTTGGACCCGAACTGCCTCAGCAATTACAGACTGGTCTCAAACCGTCCATTTTTAAGGAAGGTTATTGAAAAGGTGGTGGCCATACAGCTCGAGAGACATGTTGCCTCTTCCTCCACCTATGAGCCTTTCCAGTTTGGGTTTCATGCGGGGTATAGTACAGAGACCGCCCTGGTGAGGGTGCTTAATGATCTCCTGATGGCGAGGGACAGAAGAGACTGGACCATCTTGGTCCTCCTGGACCTCTCTGCCACGTTTGACACCGTGGACCATGAGGTGTTACTTGACCGCCTGCAGTTCTGGTGTGGCCTGTCTGGTAATGTCATCAAGTGGTTCAGGTCATACTTGACAGTCAGAATGCAAATGGTGATTCAGACCCCAGGAAATCTTACTGTAGTCTGACTTATGAAGTATGGACTGCCCCAGAGCCAAAATGGTTAATAGAACCTGTGCAAATGATGGAATGCTAGGCTCAAGCTCAGTTTTCAAACCACTGTCCCCGGTAAACAGTTCTCAACCGTCAGATCCTTTACTCCGCTTGCCTCAGTAAGACGTCTCCAGAGAGCTCTCCTTTCATCACTTGAAATTCTTTATTTTCTTGGTTTTTCTGTGTAGAAAGTTATTTTATTTGGTGATTAAAACACTGTCCTTGGTTTTCAGGTAGAGATTGTTTAGATGTTGGTGTAGTGGGGGTAAGTAACCGTTTTTTCTCCTCTCGGTGTTAACCGGGAGGAAACCAACATTTTCTTAGAGTTTTATCCCCTCTCTTACTTTAAACTTTAGTTTATTTAAATTGTGTTGTGCTAACTCAGTATAGTCAGTTTTTTGGATTAAGATTTAACCGGGGTAACTCCTGGTCTATCGGTTAGCGTGACTGACCAAAAAAAAAAAAAATGTATTTAGTGTTTTTCTGTGTAGTGGGGTTTTCTTCCGGTTTATGTCACAGAAAACCAAGAAGAGAACAGAACCTACAGGTTTCCAGCACTGTACCGAGTGCAGGGAACCCTTTGCCAAGGCAGATCCACATTTAATTTGTGTTTTTTGTCTGGGGTTTGAACATCTCAAGACAGACTGTGAGATCTGCAAGCAGTTTCCTCAGTCCACTATTGATAGATGGTTGAAGAGACTGCTAGACAAAAATGTCAGAAAAGGCTGCTGACCAGCCGTTGAAAAATTGGTTCCTCCTCCAAATGAACTGGAGAAACTGCCCTCTGAAAGGGGTGATAGCTTTTCTAGTAAGAAAAGAACCACAGACGCGGCTGTTGAAGTGGCTATTGCATTCAAGGAAAAACAAAAAGAAAAACATCAGGAACTGCAGCCGAAGAAACCTGCGGTCCCTTCGGCTAAAGATATTGCTAACGCAGTTTGCATTATTCAATCCTTACAAGTCCTGGTTCAAACAACATGAAGTCTTGCTATATTATGACATATACAGTGAGTCCCAACCTTCGAACTGCTCCAGAGGTGAAAGAGTTAACTTTCCATGCCAGGCATGGAACGCTGAGCTTGAGCTTTTCATTTTGTCGGTTAAAGTATTGTTTTTCTTGGGTTTCAACTGAAATTAAACAGCAACCGGTCGGTTCAGACTCTGTCTGTAGTATTTGTGAGTACTAGATGGGTTTTACATTGATTTATATTCTGTGTGGAACTTGTAGACGGTTATCAGTTCGGTTTGAACCGATCAGGTTGTATAAAATATATTAATCTGTCATTTAGAGTGTGGTTACCAGTTCTTGTCGGTTCTAAAAAAAACCAAAAAACAAAAAAAAAAAACGGATTTTATTACTTTTTTTCCACGACCCGTGACACGGTTGGGAACCAATAAGGGGGTCTTACCTGGCGGATTGCCATAAACGGGTAAGTTTGGTTAGGACTGGCACTATGTCTGAGAAACCTAAAAGAAAAACTGGGCCCACTGGGTTTCAACACTGTCTGTGGGGAAGCCTTTGCCAAGGCTGACCCCCACACCACCCGTGTTTGTCTGGGGTTTGACCACCTCAATGCAGACTGCCAGATTTGTAAAAAATTTCCTGCAGCTACCCTGAAAAAGAGAGTTGGTAGGCTCAGGGAAAGGGAGGCCAAAAAGTCAGCTGAACAGGATGGCCAGCCCGGTTCGGTTTCAACCAAACCGGAGGGAGTGCCCTCTGACCAGGGCGAGACTTCCTCGGGCAAAAGGAGATCCGACTCCAAGGAGTCGGTTCCAGCAAAAGGGACTAGGAAATCAGCTGGTATGGAGCCAAAACTTTCCTCTCCAACCGCTGAAGAAATAGCAAAAGCGATAAAAATTGTCCAGTCGCTTTCCCCGGTTCCGACCGAACCGGCACCATCGGGTAAGCGTCCGGTTTGGCCGGTTCCACCAGGTCAAGAGTATGAGGTAGAGGAATATTATGAACCAGAGGAGGGGGAAGAGGATTATGAGGAGAGTGAATTTGGATTTGAAAGTCTGGATGTGCCCATTGACCCAGACATCTCCCCAGACAGACCTTCAGGAGCATCTCCTCCCAGGCTTTCTGAGTCCCCTTCTCATTTTATGTTTTATAAGAAAGTGGCTGAAACCCTCCAGCTTCCTATGGAGGAAGCTGTGGATGATCAAGAGGAGCCTGACTATGTAGAAATGATGGATATGCCAGAGTCAAGGAGGCTGTCTGTTCCTTTGCATAAATCCTTTTGTAAACAGACAGTAAAAATTTTAAAAACTCCTCACACTATACCTCCTGTCGATAAGAGAATGGACAAAAGGCACACATTGTCAGGCTCGGATACGGAGTTCCTTACACAACAATGCAGCCATGTTGGGGTAGTGCAGACTGCAGCCTGTGACAAGGCAAATATTCCCTTGGCTTCACACACCCCCTGACAAGGACTCCAGGAGGATTGATGCCATGGCAAAGAAACTACATGGCAGCATCCTTGGGACTCAGACAGGCAAATTATATGGCTTATGTTGCTAGATATCAGAAATCCAGATGGGATACTGTTATGGCTCTAGCAAAACAGGTCCCTGGCCAGCTTGCCAAGTAGCTGGAGCAGGTGGCTGCTGATGGTATTGAGGCATCCAAGGTGCAATTCCATGCTGCAGTGGACTCTAATGATGTGTCAAGAGTCATGGCTACATCTGTGACACTTCGCAGAATGGCTTGACTCAGATGTACTAGCCTGTCACAGGATACCCAGACTAAGGCCATGGATTTTTCTGTTGTGAGTAATTCTCTGTTTGAGGAGCAGACAGAGAATTACATGAAGAAAATGGACGAGTATAGGACCACCTATAGGAGTGCACAGGCCAAAGAAAGGCAGGCCACTCGTCAAAGGCAGCTTTCCAGGGGCAGGGGCAGGCCTTTTCACAGGCCTTTTTACCAAGCCCAGGCCTCCTCTTCTGCCTGTGCCCATAGGGGGTTCTTTAGAGGGAGAGGCAGACGGGGTACAAGCAGGCCTGCTTCCACCCCTCAGCCCAAAGCCCCTGCCAAGTAGGCACCCTGATGGGTTGCCAGGGCCGATTCTCAGTTACCTGTAGGGGGTAGCCTGGCTTACTTTGTCCAGGACTGGGAGTCTCTAACATCAGAGAAGTGGGTCCTGGAAGTAGTAAGCCAGGGACTGGTTCTCGGCTTCAAAAAATTTCCAAAGATGAGAACCAGATCCTTTCCACCTGCATATCCACCAGAGGCACTTGCCCTAGCGGCAGAGGTCTCTTCCCTCCTGGCTCGTAGAGCTGTGGAAAGGGTTCCACCCCTACACCACGGCAAAGGATTGTACTCCAGGTACTTCCTTATCCCAAAAAAGACAGGAGAATGGCGGCCCATCCTGGATCTCAGATACTTAAACAAGCACCTTTTAAAACCAAAATTCAAAATGGTGACTCTGGGAATTATTCTACCCTTCCTAAGGCCAGGGGACTAGCTAGCGTCCCTGGACCTCAAGGATGCCTACTTTCATATTCTCATCAGAAGCTCCCATCAAAAGCACCTCAGGTTCGAGCTGCCCTCAGGCCATTACCAGTTCAGAGCAATGCCCTTTGGCCTCACCTCTGCTCCAAGGGTATTCACAAAATGCCTGGCAGTAGCAGTTGCTTCCCTAAGAAGGCAAAAAATTGCCACCTTCCCTTATCTGGTCAACTGGCTCATAGTAGGCCAGTCTCCAGACCAAGTCAGGTTACACCTACAGATAAATTAGCAACTGCTCACCTCTCTAGGTTTCCTTCTGAATCTTTCAAAGTCAGTTCTAGAGCCTGTCCAGCTCCTCACCGTCATAGGCGCAGAGCTGAACACAGAGAAAGCCAGAGCCTTCCTTCCTTTAGACAGGGCAAGGACCCTGGTCTCTCTGGCTGCCTGTTTCACCCTGCAGGTCTCTCGACCAGCAAGGTACTTTCTACAGCTCCTGGGGCACATGGCTGCTTCTACAGCAGTAGTGCAGGGAGCAAGATTTCAGATGAGGGACATTCAGTTCCATTTGAGAGCCTTTTGGTCTCAAAGGAAAGACTCTCTAACCAAACTGATCCCAGTAACTCGAACCCTGATCCAGGCCCTACAGTGGTGGCAGGATCAGAGCAATCTCAGACAAGAGGTTGCCTTTGTCACTCAGTCTCACTCCTTAATCCTTACTACAGATGCATCCCTCTTGGGGTGGGGAGCTCACATGGGCGACCTCACTGCCCAGGGATTGTGGTCCCCTCAGGAATCTCTGCTCCACATTAATCTGCTGGAACTCAGAGCAGTTTTTCTAGCACTTCCAAGTTTTTTCCAAATCTGTTCAGAACAAAGTTGTACAGGTCAGAACAGACACCACCACCACATTGTGGTACGTCAACAAGCAAGGGGGCACTCGGTCTATGGCCTTGTGCACCGAAACAATGAAGTTGTGGTCTCTGGCTTATTCCCTGATCACCTCCCTTACGGCAGTTCACCTCCCAGGCAAGGACAATGTCCTGGCAGATGCTCTCAGCAGGATTTCCCAGGGACATCACGAATGGTCACTGGACCCTCTGGTCCTGGAGGTGATATTTGCCAGATGGGGCACCCCTCAGATCTTTTTGCAGCCCCAGATAATCACCAACTTCCCCTTTTTTGCTGCAGGCCCCCAGTGTTGGGCTCAGTCCCTCTGGATGCCTTAGTTCTCAATTGGGAAGGGAAGTTTCTTTATGCTCCCCCCCGTTCAAAGTGTTAGTCAAAATCAGATCCCAATCCTGCAAGATGACCCTGATTGGGCCAGACAAGCCTGGTTTCCACTCCTACTGTCCTTAGCAGTCCGTCTTCCCAGGAATCACAACCTGTTAACCTGTGTTCAGGGGAGGGTTTGGTACCCGAACCTCAAATCTCAAGGCCTGGATCTTGAAGAGTTAGAGTTTGCTGATTTACACCTCTCCCAAGGTATAATAGATATACTCAAGGCTTCTAGGAAACCTTCCACCAGGGCTACCTATAATTCCAAATGGAAGAGGTTTTCTGTGTGGTGCTCTGGGAAGCATATTTCCCCAGAATCTGCTGATTTACCCACAGTCCTGGATTATATGGTCCATTTAAATACCTTGGGGCCGAGACCAGCTACCCTAAAAGTACATTTGGCAGCTGTGTCTGCTTTTATTTCAGCAGGTAAACCCTCTTCTCTTTCAGGTCATCCTGTATTCTCCAAGTTTTTTAAGGGATTGCTTCACATCAACCCTCCATTCAGGGACCCTGCCCCTGCCTGGGATCTTAATGTTTGCATTGCTCAGCTTATGCCACCCTCCTTTGAGCCTCCGTCTTCAGCAGAGCTTAAGTACTTGACTTGGAAGACTGTGTTTCTGGTAGCCATCACTTCTGCCAGACGCATAAGTGAATTACAAGCTTTGTCAGTGGAGCCTGACTTTATCTACTTTCACAGAGATAAGGTGGTCCCCCGGACTAATAAGAAGTTCTTGCCTAAGGTGGTTTCAGATTTCCACCTTAATCAATCTATATCTCTTCCAGTGTACTTCACTGACCATTCCTCCTCTGGCGAGAGGAGACTGCACAGCTTAGATGTGAAGAGAGCCCTTAGTTACTACATAGAGCGTACCAAGGGTTACAGGTTTGACTCCCTCCAACTGTTCCTCACGTACGGTGAGGTTGGTAAAGGGGAAACCGGCCACTAAAAGATCCATTGCCAGGTGTATTGTCTCCTGTATCCAATTCTGTTATGAAAAGCTGGGTAAGGTTTCTCCTTCAGGCCTGAGGGCTCACTCTACCAGAGGTACAGCTGATTCCCTGGCTGCTGCCAGGGACATCCCTATTCTAAAAATATGTCAAGCAGCTACCTGGAAAACAGTTCACACTTTAACCAAGCATTACTCCTTGGACATCCAGGCTAGGAATGATGCTCGGTTTGGCACAGCTGTGCTTCAGAGCCTATTTCCTAAGTAGGTTCTGTCCCTCCTCCATGGAGGTACTGCTGTGCAGTCTGCATGTGTCATAATATAGCAAAACTTCATGTTTGAAGAAAAAATTACTCACCTTAGTAATGTTGTTTCTTCTAATGGAGTCTTGTTATATTATGACCTCCCTCCCCCCGCCTGCCCCTCTCAGAACCTCTGTTTTTGGCATGTGGGTGGGCAGTGCAGTGTTGTCACTTAGTAGATGCCCACCTTGTTGTTTTCACCCCTCCTTTTTTGGGGTGATTTGGTGGTGTATTTTTCATTTTTTGGGTCTCCTGACTTGAGTCTTTGTTTTGGGACCAAAAAAATGTGTTCTTATGTTTAGTAGCCAGTTGGCTAGTGTAGTTTTACAGCTTCCACACAGGACCTTAGTGAGTTTAGGTCGTAAAGATCTGACGGTTTGAGTTTGAAGAACAGAGAGAGTTTCAACCGAGCTTGAGCTCAGTGTTCCATGCCTGGCATGGAAAGTTAACTCTTTCACCTCCGGAGCAGTTCGAAGGTTGGGACTCACTGCATATGTCATAATATAGCAAGACTCCATTAGAAGAAACAGCATTACTAAGGTGAGTAATTTTTTTCTTGTGGACACTACATCCTGCAGTGGGCTTATCTGCCTGCTCCTGCGATTCTGTGGGAACGTCTGACCCCCCCCCCCCCCAAGAGGCACCATATGGCATTGTTGATGCTGTTACAGCATTGAAATCGTAACTAGATTTATTTTATTCCCCAGGACTGGCATTCCATTATTTTAAAGGGTAGTCTGCCCTGCAAATGCCAACGATATAATTCATAGCCATTATTAACCAAAACAGGTCAGGGCGCACTGACCCAGCCTCCCAAAAAACAAAATTGCCACAAAGGGACATACAGGCTTTCCTAGGGCCTACCATGCTGCAGGGCCAGTGGCGGCCCCCAGTCATCACCCCACAGGACCTCAATCAGCAAGGCGCTAATCAGTAGGAAACAGAATCATACAGTTGCCAGTTACAAGTGTCACTTTCCTTCTTATTCTTTTTGTCCCAGTCCAAGATAAACAATTTTAATTTGTGTGATTCCCAGAAAGAATAGGACGCTCCTTCCGTGCAGACTCTAACTGTTCCCAGATATGCGAGAAAAAATTATAGATTCCGCTCCCTCAGCGTATTCGTCGTTTCATTAAAAGCTTGACGTTTCTCCTGAACCCATTGGGATAAGTCCTGGTGTAAAGTTAACTTGCAGCCCTCATATACATGTTCCTTCTTGGCCCTGTATGCTGACTTTACTTCTTGACGGTCTTGAAAACTGTGCATCCGGAAGATTATCTCCCTGGGCGGTTGATCAGCTGGCTGCAGAGGGGCCAATGATCTGTGGGGGCTCTCCAATTTTAAATAATCATTCCTGAGTTGCATTCCCAGGATCTTTGGTAAGATTTTAGAGCATAATTCAAAAACACTCCTACCTTCTTTGCCTTCAGCCAGTCCTCTGAGGCGTAGATTACTCCTTCTGTTATAATTTTTCTGATAGTCTGCTGTTTCTTTTAATTGCTCTGATTCCTCCTCCAGGGCTAGGAGTCTATCTGGAATCTTATTCTCGTGGCATCCTCTATGTTTGAGACTCTCTGCTCCACATCAGTGATGCGTTTTGCATTTTCGCCGACTTCTGAGGTAATCTAAGCGATCTTAGTCTCAAAAGCATTCAGCCGCGGTCCCAGCCCTTGCAAGACCTGGTCACCCACCGCCCGACTCAGTACTGCAATCTGGGCCACTGATAATGATATAAGCTCCATCATGGTGGTGTTTGGCACGTCTCCTGGGCCAGATTTTTTATTCATCATTTTAGAAGCATTTCCCATTGTTTTACCTGAAACTAAGTACTCCTCCATGTTCTTCGTTGTGCCCCCTTTTCAATTCGATGATGGATCTTTGAATTAACTTTGCTGAATTACAAATTTAAAGTGTTATGGTGTGGAGTTTTGCATCTCCTTTACTCGCTGCTCACTAGTGCCTCCCTCCTTTCTTCCTACGGTATTTTCCCAACTTTCACAAAAACCAGAACATAGGGTTTCTCTCCCCTTTCATTAAGCTCAACAACTCAATGGAGGAAAAGCTGCATTCACTAGATGTAAGGAGAGCCCTTAGAATTTATGTTGGGTGCAGTAAGCCATTTACAGGGCTGTTTTGCTCTCCTAGGTTCAGGGAACAGAGAGTCCGCTCCTGATAAAGAACTATAGCCCATTGATTAAGTGCCACTGTCATTCCAGGTTTTTTTTTTTTTTATGTTTTGTTCCCCCAGAATCAGAGCCCACTCCAAGAGGGATATGGCAGCCTCTCAGCCAAGTGCACTTAGGCTTCTTGGAAAGATAGCTGTGAGGCTGCTGCATGGTTGGATGGGTGAAGTCTGGGAAAGATGGGCATGTCCTAAGACTTCTCAGACTGTTACATTCAGTCCCAGCTGTGAATAGAGGATGGCCCGTAGCATCTCACTGCTCACGGTCGTTGCAGCCTACACAAAACTCTTAATTCCTGGTAAGGAATCCTAGTTCCTATTTAGTGCAACTCAAGCGATGTATAATAACTGCATATGCGCTGTGTAAGATCTTTAAGCTGCAAGAGCACCATCACAGACAGATCCCCTCTGATTAGCTTCCTGGTCCTCATACCTAAACTGCATGGGATAACACATTTATTTTTATAAATATAGATATATGTACTTATATTAGGGGGATAATGTGTCTGGCCCTACATAAGAGAATCAGGAATGTAGCTGAGCTTTAAGTGAAGTAGTATGAGCTACACCTGAGCTTGGTAATCATTACCTCGTGGGGTGGGGTTGATACAGTCATGGCCAAAAATATTGGTGCCCTTGCACTTTTTTCTAATGACTCACAATTTCCTCTGAACATAAGTTGAAATTAACAGTATTTGGTTTCTACAATTCTTTATTTCTCTGTTAATATTACAGAACCTTTGTTTTTGATTCAGAATTTAATACATCCTTTTAAATCAGAAAATGAAAAGAAATGGCATTGACAAAATTATTGACACCCTAGACTTAATATTTGGTAGAACAGCCTTTGGTCAAAATAACTGCAATGAACCGCTTCCTATAGCCATGGATGAGCTTCCTGCACCTCTGTACTGGCAGTTTGGCCCACTCTTCTTGTGCAGACTGCTCCAGTTCTCCCAGATTTGAAGGGTGCCTTCTCCCAACTGCTGTTTTCAGATCTCTCCACAGGTTTTCAATGGGATTTAGATCTGGACTAATTGCTGGCCACTTCAGAACAGTCCAGTGTCTTGTCTTGAACCATTCCTGGGTGCTTTTTGAAGTGTGTTTGGGGTCATTTTCCTGCTGGAAGACCCATGACCTTCGATGGAGACCCAGCTTTCTGACACTGGGTTCAACATTGCGCTCCAAAATGGCCTAGTAATCTCCAGTATTTATGATGCCATGCACACGTTCAAGGCACCCAGTGCCAGAGGCAGCACAGCAACCCCAAAACATCACTGAACCTCCTCCATGTTTGACTGTAGGGAAGGTGTTCTTTTCTTTGAAGGCTTCATTTTGTTTTCTGTAAACATAGTGATGATGTGCTTTACCAAAAAGCTCTAATTTGGTTTCATCTGTCCACAGGACATTCTCCCAGAAGGATTTTGGCTTGTTCAGGTGTGTTCTGGCAAACTCCAGTTGGGCTTTCTTATGTCTCTCTCTCTCTCTCTCTCAGCAGTGGGGTCCTCCTGGGCCTCTTACCATATAACCCCTTTCATTGAGTTGGCGACTGATGGTGCGAGTTGAAACTGTTGTACCTTGTGTCTGAAGGTCAGCTTGAATCTGTTTGGCAGTTGATCGAGGTGCTTTCTCCACCATTCGAACAATCCTGCGCTGCAATCTTCGATCAAGTTTTCTTTTGGGGCCACGTCCAGGGAAGTTGGCTACAGTGCCATGGGCCTTAAACTTCCTGATAACATTACGTATGGTGGAAACAGGAACATCACGGTCTCTGGAGATTGATTTGTAGCCTTGAGATTGTCCATCCTTGGCTACAATCTTCTGTCTGACCTCCTCAGACAATTCTCTGGCTGTCTTTCTTTTCTCCGTGCTCATTGCGGTACACACAGTGACACAAAACAGGAGAATTAGTCCTTTTCTCTATTCAAACTGGTTGAATGAGTGATTTTTATATTGCAGGCACCTGCAACTCACCACAGGTGAGTTCATTTCCAAAGTGAAGGAGAATCGCTTGCTTGAAATCTGATTATTTCTAACTACTTCTAAATGGTACCAATAATTTTGTCTGGGCCATGGATTTCTGTGTGGATTAAGCTAAGACTTAGTAAATTTTTCTACTTTTTGTGTTTTATTCCACTGCATACCAAAGAAATACATATGTGGATACCAAAATATTTTTTAATTTCAACAGTTTTCTGGAAGGAATGGTGCATTATTAGAAAAAACTGCAAGGGCGCCAATATTTTTGGCCACGACCGTACTTCTGCCTGTATTGATAGTCTTTGTATTGTGTCTGCCCTTGAAAATTTTTCTTAATCTGATTGGGCAGTGTACCTCAGTAAGATGTGGATTTATGAGTTTTTGCCTTATTGGTTATTAGCGAGTGCTGTTCTTTTTTGTTAGTCTTTATTTCGTCCCTCTGGGCAGTACCTTCTGCATTCTACCTGTTCTTGTCTTGGGGATTCCGCTTACTGAGACAGGCACATCTTGAACCTACATCCTGTTCTGTCTGACTACCTAGCTTGCCCCCCCCCCCAGTTCCTTTTTACCGTGTGATCAGAGCGCAGTTCGGGGGGGAGGGCAAGGATCAGTGCATTCCTGCAGTATGTCGTGATGAGGGCTTCCCAAAAGGTGTGTCCAGTGGAAGACTTTCCTGTCCTGTACTGCTCCTCAAAATTCTCTCGTAGTTGCGCCCACATTCATGATTACCCAGGTGGGGGAATCGGGACAACCTGTGGTCATCCTTGCTGCTAATGGAGTCGATAGTGCAGTGCTCTGAACTTGGAGGAGAGTGTCTGCATGGATGGTCCGAGTCCTTACTGGCCTCTTTATGTGATATCCCAGGCTCGGGACATGAACATGGGTCATCCATGTACCAGAGCGGCCCCCCACTGCTTGGCACCACAGAGCCAACTACTGTAGGGAGTCTGTTGTTGAAAAATAACTATCGTGCTATTTTGGCTGACTGAGCAAGGAGGACCTGTTAAAGCTTAAGCAATGGTCGGGCAGCTGCGGTTCAAGGCTAAGAAGTGCAAGACCATGCCAGGGAGCTTGGAACCTGGAAACTAGCTACTGGCTCGGGGGAGGACGGGTATCTCTTTCAGAGGAGGAAAAGGATCTTGGAATAATTCACGGAGGACATATGAGACTGTGTGCAGTGCTGTACAGCGGCAGCCAAATCAAGAAAATGCCTGGGTGCATTGCCAGAGGAATCGCCTCCAGGAAAGAGGACGTTATCTTGCTGTTGTTGAGGTCATTAATAAGACCAGAATTAAGAGTATTGTGTGCAGTTCTGGTTCCCCTGTTTGAAAAAGGACATCAGACGACTGGGGTGGGGTGCAGCAAAACGCAACCAAGATGATCCTAGGCCTGGGGAACAAACCCTATGAAGAGAGAGTGAGGAAGGGAGCTCAACTTATTCCCTGACGGAGAGGGAGGATGTGATAGAAACCTTCAAGTACCTAAAAGGTATGAATAAGTTTCATGCAGAGGGCAGTTTCAACTTGAAAGGGAGGGGTCCACAAGGGATATGGTCTAAAATTAGTTGGGAGATTTAAAAAGGAAATGAGGAGGCAATACTTCACAGAAAATGGTATCAAGGTGGAATGAATTACTGGAAGAGGTGATCTCACTGAAAAGCAGGGGCAGTTTTTAAGAGGGGGGTTGGACAGGATTTAAGGGAGGGTCACATCTGGGGGAGAAGGGGGGGAGATAACTCGGGGGTGGAAATGGGTGGGACAGCTACAGTAAAATCTGTGAGCTGCACACCTGAGCAGACTTGTGGCCTGTTTCTGCTGGCGTTTTTCATGTTTGTATTTCTCTCAAACAGTTGAAAAGTGTTATTTTTCATTGTGACATTGTTGATGATTTTTACGAATGTTACAGTTATAATATTCCAGTCCGTGTGTGCATCGGTGCTGTAATTACCTCACTTCCTGGGTGATTGAAGGCCTTCAGCTGCTTCTTGGGCTTCGCAACACACCCAAATCATTTGGTTGTTACAGTGTCATGGCACACCTGACCGCAGATTATATCTTAAATAAGAGAGCCCCACTTCTCACTTATGCACATATAACCTGAGGACCCTGTCCCCACTTCAGTGTGTGACACTGCCTTCGGACTGAGGGCCTGCATTCTGTCATCATCTGCTGACCCCCTTTAAGTGAGCATGTTTTACCCAACCTTCAGGCTGACTATGCTTATACGGTAGCATGCTAGCTTCCTGTAACCTGACCTTGCATTTTTTTAGGTTTATCCGGATGGTATCCGACACATCCGTGCAGATAAGAGAGTGAACGAGTGGAAGACCCCAGGAAAGAAGATTATTGTGAAGTGTGCCGTAAACCAGCGACAGGTGGTGATTGCACTGACAGGAGGCGAACTGGTTTATTTTGAAATGGATCCCGTAAGTACATTAATTGGTGGGGGGGGGACAAAAGCTGCTGTTTGGGGTAAACGTTGGGGAGGAGACTTCACAACTAGTGTGGATGGAACAAGGTGTAAAAATTTTAGACTTCTGTCAGTCTGCTTGAGAGGTCACTAGTCCGGTCTCTCTCGAGCTCTATAGTGTTGCAATATGATGTCTGCTTGATTTTGAGGTGCCGTAAAATTTGTCAGTGGGTATGGATATGTTTTTTTTTTTCTTTCTCCCTATTATGTTTTCATCTGCCCCCCTCCCGGCTCTGGTAGCGCTGTTTAGAGGTGCCCTCCCGACTTGCCCCTCCCCATGCTGCCACTGGACCTTCACCTGGTAGCACAGAACTACGGGGGGGTGGCGACAACCACACCAGGAGAGAGAAGAGCTGCCATTAGGCTGCTCTATCCTGCTCTGTAACCCCCCCTCCCCCGTGTCAGCACCCCAGCATCCTAAGGTCATTCCCAAATCTGGGTTGCCGGTATGGCGTCCAGTGCCTCAACCCTCAGTGCTACCAGGCTGGCTTATGGGTATGTTTAAAACCTGTACACTCCTTCCCTTCAGTGCACTAGGCCTCTGATGTTTCAGGACCTGGAAGCCGATACTTGTTGCAGGAGTTGCTGCAGCATCAGCATTTATCATAACCCTCTCTCTGGCTGGGATGCCCCCCCCCCCCCACCTGGCCTGGCCATTGAGTCGTCCACTCCTGAGTTAGGATCGCTGGCATGAGAGTGTAGCGCACTTTCTTTGGGCATCAGGCGGCCCCCTAAACAAAAGTCTTTAATGAATTTTCATAAACAGAATAGATTGTTTTGAGATCATGTGACCTAACTGGAAGTTGAACCCAGGCCCCTGGAATACAGTCCCTGTGCTGCACTACTGGGCTGTCAGGCTCCCAAGACTGCCTAAGTGTGGCTGGTGAACTGAAACGTGGGAGTTAGAAACAACTGTTATTAGCCAGCCTGCCAACACAGCACTAGCACAGTCACTTAGGACACTGACAGCCTGGGTTTGGGAGTGAACCCAGGGTCGTTGGAGGATTGGGTGGGGGGAGTGTCCGGTGGACTGCTCGCCTACTCCAGGGGAGGGTGGGATCTGGACACAGTGTACTGACCCCTAGTGATGGCTAGAGGTGGTGAGCCTGTAACCAGCGCTGCAGCTTAGATTGGTGGAGTGGCAGATGTTTGTACGTCGGAGGCTGGAGTGCACCTGACCATGCGCTGACATCACTGCACATCTGCCTCCACCAGGGGTTACCTTAAGCTAGAAAAACCCTTTGCAGAATGACACTGGGATTTCTGCCATTGCGTCCTCGGCTGTCCTGTGAGTCACCAGCTACCAGATTCGTATCTCAGTCCCCTTCCCTTTCATCCTGGAGGCAGGATCCCCAATGTGGGGGGCAAGCCACGATCTCCTGGGCTGCCGGTGAGTTCCAGTTGGGCAGCATCTGGGGGTGAACCTGAATGGGAACCAGTGGGCCGATATGGGGTACATCCCTAGCTGAACCAAGGAGACTGTAATTTCTAGGTTAGTCATCTGTGAAAACAATGATACTGAATGGTTCTGCTGAGGTCCGATAATCTGTAGGAGGCTGGCCTTGTTTTCTGAGATCTTCTCTATCAGGCCTTAGGTTAAAAAAACAAACACAAATGGGTCCGGCCTCATTGCTGATTTTCAGTGATTTGTTTTATGTTCTTTTCCAGTCAGGACAGCTGAACGAGTACACAGAGAGAAAGGAGATGTCTGCCGACGTAGTGTGCATGAGCTTGGCGAACGTCCCCCAAGGGGAGCAACGTTCCAGATTCTTGGCTGTAGGGCTGGCAGACAACACGGTCCGAATCATCTCCCTTGACCCATCTGTATGTATCTCGCACAAATAACAAATGTGACCCTTTAACATTTGCTTAACAACCCAAGAAAACTGGGCACAGTTTTTGAGAGTTAGTGATCTACTTTTATGTGTGTGTGTTTTTTTTTTCTTGGTAAATCAGATAGTGCATAGTGTCTGGTTCAGTTGCCTGCAATGCTGTCATAGAAACACAGAATTTGATGACAGATAAGGACTGATTGGTCCACCTAGTCTACCCATTTTTCACTATGCACCATGTCACTACGGACTCTACTTGATCTGCGGCTCTCACCCCCATCTGCTTCCATAAAGATTTGTCTGTGCCTATCCTATGCATTCCGGTAAGCTACCACTGTTTTTGCCCGACCACCACCTCCACTACAAGACTGTTCAAGGCATCCATCAGTCTTGTGAAGAAGTACTTCCACACATCTCTTTTGAATCTGCCCTTCCAGCCTTGTTCTTCAGCATTCTTTTTTTTTTCTCTGAAAAATACTTCCCTCCTGTATGTTATTTACCCCCATGAGGTATTTAAAGGTCTCTGCTGTAGCCCCTGTCTTCTAGCATGTACACATTGAGATCCCTTAGTCTTTTGTCGTAGGTCTTCTGATGGGAGACCCTGCTCTGGACAGCCTCCACTCTTTGTCCTTCCCGAAAGGTGTTCTCTGGAAGTGAACACAGTACACTAGGTTGATCTATTCAGAGCAACACCACCTTCTCTCTGTTAGTGCTATCCCTCCCTATGTACCCCACTAGCTCTCACAGTTGCCTTTTCACTCTGTCCTGTTTAGTGGTTGTCACTACTTCTCCACTCATGTTGTACTCTGTCCCTGGGTTTCTGTGTATGATTTTGCACTTTTTTGCCTTGAAACCTAGCTGCCATACCCTTGAGCAGTCCTTGAGGTTTCTTACGTCTCTACTCAAACCCCCCCCCCCCGTGTCCACCCTATTGCAGATTTTGGTGTCATCTGCAAAGAGGCAGACCTTCCCTTCCAGCTCCCTTGCAATGCCACTTATAAAGACATCAAAGAGGACTGATTCCACTACTGATTGCTGAGGCACTCTGCTGGTCATTTATCCCTTCTCTTGCGTGAACTCTGTTTACCACCACCTTCTGTGTTGCCTGTCCCCTCACTTTCTTAGCCAGTTTACCACCTTTGGACCCACCCCAAGCTGCCCATATTCCTTACAAGTATTCTGTGTAAAACACTGTCGAAAGCCTTACTTAAATCTAGGTAGACCATGTCCACCACTCCACCCTGATCTAATTCCCTGGTCACCAGGTTCAGTAGAACTGTCAGATTTGTTTGATATGACCTACCCTCCCCATGAATCCATGCTGCCTTGAATCTTGTAACCCATTGGATTCCAGATATTCCACACCCCTTTCCTTCACATTGATTCCATTAACTACCACCTCTGATGGCAAGCTGACTGGCCTGTAGTTGCCACCCTCCTCCATGCTACCACGTTTGTGAACAGGGGCCTATGTCAGTCCTCCTCCAGAACCACTTCTTTTTCCAGGGAGTTGTTAACTAGGATTGTCAGAGGTGCAGCCATTACCTCCCTGAGCTCCTGCAATATCCTTGTATGCACTCGCCTGGTCCATTGCTTTGTCCATTCTTAGATTTGCAAGTCCCTTCAGGACCCTCTCCTCTGAAAAAGGACTGGGGTCCACCTCCCTCCCTCCAAAGCTCTTGTTACACTCTTGTGACCCCTACCATTTCCTTCCCCTGTGAATACTGAACTGAAGTTTTAGGGACTTTGATGTGGTGTACTTATCCACACGTTCTGGTAGTCCCTTTCCCCTGTAAGAGTTACCAGAAAGTCTTCAAGCTGGCTCCTCCCTCCCACACGGGTGGTATAGCTGTTGGCTCTGCCCCATGATGCCAAATCTTCCTTTCCACTGGAAGAAGCAGGTTCCCTCCTTATTGCTCTTGCGTTGAGTAGGCCGTAGTGCTAAAATCTTCAGATTTACTTCCAAAAACTTTAAACTCTCTTGAGTTTTGTCTTCAGTTCAGTCATCGATTGCGACCGCTGTGGAAGAGAAGTCATCACCCAGATTTTGCCAGTGCCCAAGCGGGCAGATGTGTACCGACCCCCATGCCATGTGTGTCTACTGCCTGGGCCACGAACATGATACCCAAGCCGGCGACATTTGCTGGTTGTTTAACGTGACTGTCTTAGACGACTGTCTCACCTGCCTGAAGTTGGGCTGCCTGGAAAATGACATCCACGGTCAAATCCAAGGATGCCTGTTGGGTGGTCTTTGCGGCTGCAGGGTCCGTGGAGCAGTTGGAACAACTTACAGCTTTCGGGGAGGAGGTGGCTCAGGGCGCCGCCGCACAGTCCTCCTCGGCTTTTGCCTTTGTTTCGCTCAAATTGGGCTCCATTATTCGGGCTCCTTCAAGGAGCTGTAGGCCAGTCCCTCCAGACTAAGGGCAGGGCTCTTCAGGGTCGCACACAGCTCCTGCTCTTGCAAGGAGTTGAAGAAAGAAAAGAAGACTCGCCGTTGATGTTCCTGGGACTGGGAGGCGTTCTCTGTTTCAGGACTCTCAGGTTTTGACCGCCCGTCCGAAACCGTGGCTTCTGAAACCCCACCAGGCCAGTTGGTTGAGACGCCAGTTGATGATGAGGCAAAGATTTTCTCGACTCTGTTGACGGTTGTTGTCAGAAGAGGCTGACAACACCTCTCTTCAGGACTCCAGTCCTGCGGTGCCCACTCAAGGCGAACCCTCCGATCACTGACCCATAGCAAGAGGAGCTGCGGCTCTCCCGTCTCCCTGAGATCCCCTGGCGGCACCCACGGCAATCATGGTCTCTGTCTTCATCATCCAGTTGGTCGAGCAAATCCTTCTGCCATCGGCGATCCCGCTCTCGACGACATGGGAAGCAGCACCACCGCTATTCGTCTTCATCCTCCTCGGATGAGGAGAGGCTTTGGCACAAGTTGCGTTGACGCTACAAAGACCTCATGTGGCAACAGTTAATGTTGGCTGGTCCAAAGTCGACCCCGGCTCCCACGCTGCCAATCACTTGGCTGTTGCCCGACAGGCCGACTCAGTCACCCTTGGAGGGACCGGATGAGACCGTTCTTCCCCAGCAGAGCCAGTCCAGACTGTCTTAGTTTGGCCAAAGCTGGCCGCTCCACTGATCATGGTGGTGCCGCTGCCCAAGCAGCTGCCGACTGGCGCTCCGACTTAGGAGTCCCGGCTGGCCAAGGGACTTCCCCATAGGCTGTTGGTCACTCTTGTACCTGATCACCCCTGGCGGGTTGAAAGTGACTTGGGTGGTTGGCTGCTTTATGCAGACTCCTTGGAGTCCGAGGATTCCTCACTGCACTCCCGTCCAGTTGACGAGTCTGGAGGGCATCTTTTGACAGAGGACAGGCCCACTTCCTTCACGAGCATCCTCTGCCTCATCTCTGCGTACACAGGAATGAAACTGGAGCCTGTCCAGAAGCTGTCTCGCTATCCCCTCACAGAAATCCTGGATGAAGGAGACTCTTTTCCAGTGGCTGAGGCCATTGTTGGCCCAGCCCTGGAGCTTTGGCAGCACCCCGCATCCTGCCTTTGGCACGGATGGCCCTCAAGTATGCGGTGCCCACCAGTACCCTCACTGGGTTCATGGAACACCCCTTGGCCGAGGGGTTGGTGGCAGACTCCGTGTTTCGGTGCTCGGGCAATACCGGGAACGTTGACAAACCGCCAGACAAGGAATACAAGAAATTGGACCATGCGGCTAAAAAGGTCAGTGCTACCTCCTCGCTTGGCCTCTGTCAGGTGAGCTTGACTGTCATGATGGCACACTTCTCCCATTCCCTCTTGGGCTCCTTGGATGAGGTGATTCCTCATCTCCCAGCGGACCTCCAGACCATGGTCAAGCAGGTCCAAGACCAGGATCGAGCTGTGACTAAGCAGCAGCTTCAGACGGCTCTAAATATTGGGGATTTCTGTGTCCGCTTGGTGGCAGCAGCAGTTGTCATGCGCCATAGGGCTTGACTGCAGATCTTGACTTTCACGGCAGACACTCAGCACAATCTGATGGATATTCTGTTCTTAGGCACCGACCTTTTTGGGCCCGGTGTGGATGGTCACCTCCAGCATATTGAAGTCCAGTGTCACCTTGGACTCTGTTACATCTGCCCAGAGGGATCTCAAGGACTCCAAACAGCAGACGCGTAAGCCCTTTCAGTCCTCCATTCCTGCGGTAAAACCAGTCCAGCACCAGTCTGGCCTACATGCTTAGTCCTGGCGACCTGGGCCCAAGTCCATGGCCTCAATGGTCAGTAAGCCTGGAGGGAAGGGACCCGGTGGCTCCTCAGCTGGGTCCTCCTGCAACCTTGCTCAGTGAGAGGATGGGAGGGTGCCACTCTAATGCCTGTCACGTCTCCTCTGGGTCCTCCTCTGCCACTTTCTTTTCGACTGTCACCATGGATAGGTGGGTTCTGGAAGTGGTCGGTCAGGGTCTGCCTCTAGAATTCAAGCTGTACCCTCCAAGCCAAGCCCAACAGGAGGACTTGGTATCCGTGAACATGCAGTTGGCTGTTCGAGACGACATAGCCCAGCTCCTATGCAGGGAGGTCATGGTCAGGGTAGTGAATCCTCCGGAACACCCAGGATTCGTCTCCAGGTACTTTCTGGTGCCAAAGCGGACAGGGGCTGGCGCCCCATTCTAGATCTGCACGACCTGAATAAATTCCTCAGATCCTGCACCTTCATGATGGTAACTCTGTCCCAGATCATACTGTCTCTTGAGCAAGTCATTTGGTTTTGCTCCCTGGATCTCCAGGATGCATTCTTTCACGTCCCGATCTGTCTGTCACATCGAAGGTTCCTCTGCTTCTGAGCCGAGGGAACCCTCTTGAGTTCCAGGCAATGCCATTTGGCCCCGGGGTCTTCACCAAATGCATAGCAGTAGTTGCAGCTTACCTGAGGTGCTGAGGGGTCCGGGTGTACCCCTAGCTGGACAACTGGCCAATTGCAGGTCCCTCCAGACAGGAGGTGGAGTGGTCCAGGGACCTGGCCCTCCTGACCTGCATTGAACTTGGCCTCTTGGTCAGTGAGGCCAAGTCGGAACTCGTACCCTTGCAGGTGATCAGCTTCATCGGGACAGAGCTCGACTCTTCCTGTGCCAGAGCCTGGCTTCTTGCGGACAAGGTGGAGGTTCTCTTCTCCTCCTTTGCCCGATTATTTCTGGTTGGGCACTTACACCCTGCCCAGGACTTTCTGTGCCTTCTGGGTCACACGGTGCCTATACCAGTGTGGTCCGATAGGACTGTTGGCATATGTTCACCCTGCAGTAGGAACTGACCAGCCAGTGGTCTCTGCGAAAAGGTCACTTTGACCAGCTGCTTACTGTGACCCAGAAGATGTGGGATGCTCTCTAGTGGTGGCTAGTCCTAGAGCATCTGTAGGAAAGGATCTGTTTTGTCCGCCCCAAGTCGACGGTCATCCTGACAACAGACTCCTCTCTCACGGGCTGGGGTGCCCATCTGGGGGAACACAGAGTCCACGTGCTCTGGAACCCTGAGGGGTTCAGATGCCACATTAACCTGCTGGAGCTCTGAGCAGTTCAGCTGGTGCTAACTGCATTCACTCCGTATGTTTGGGGTCAAGTGGTCCATTTGGGGTCAAGTGGTCCAAGTCCAGACGAACATCACCACAACTGTGTGTTATCTCTACAAGCATGGCAGGATGCACTCCCTGCCTTTCTGCAAGGAAGCTCACACGTATGGACACTCATGCGCAGCTGGTGGACACCCTCAGTCGGGAAGGTGCTCATGAGTGGTCTCTCCATCTGGAGGTAGCTCACAGTCTGTTCTCCCAGTGGAGCACCCCTCCATTGGACCCGTTTGCCTCCAGGAAGAACATAAAGCTAAGTCTGTTTTGTGCCCACCCCTCTCAGCAGGCCTTGCTGCAGGGGGCTGCCTTCTTGAAGCTGTGGACCCCAGGCCTCTTCTATGCCTTCCTTCCACTTCCTTTGGTCCGCAAGGTGCTACTCAAGGTCAGGAGGGGCAAGGCACAGGTGATCCTGATGGCTCCGGACTTTCCTCACCAATTGTGGTACCCGGATCTCCTTAGCCTCGGTAACAGGCTGCCATGGTGTCTTCCACTACACCCGGACCTGCTCTCCATCAGTCAGGGGAAGGTACTCCACCCAGACCTTCAGTCCCTGCACCTAACAGCCTGCTTCCCAAGTGGCTAGAGTTCTAGGCTTTGGTTCTCTCTGAAGATGTCCTCACTGTGGTGGAAGCATCTAGAAAGCATCAATCAGAAAGTGCTATGCCTTCTAATGGAAGAGATTCTCCATTTGGTGTCAGGGCAAGGGGCTGGACACTGTGACCTGTCCAGTAGCGAGCATTTTGATTTTGGACTACCTGTGGTCTCTTTCTCCAAAGGGGGACTTCGGTTGACAACCGTTAAGTTGCACCTGACAGCCATCTCTGCTTACTGAGCAACGGACTGGTCAGCAGTCAGTGGTGCAGGAGAAGGTGGTCTGGTGCTTTTTCAAAGGCCTTGACCACATTTCCCCTCCAGTGCGTAAAACCATCACCACCGTAGGACTTGTTGCTGGTTTTGGCAAAGCTCATGGGCAAGCCATTTGAACTGACGTACAGATGAGACATCTCACCTGTCGTGGAAGACCACCTTCTTGATGGCTGTCGTGTCAGCCAGAAGGATCATTGCACTTCAGGCACTTTTGGTGAAGTCTCCTTACTTGGTCTTCCAGAGGAACAAGGTTGTCCTGCGCCCCAACCTGCAGTGCCTCCCGAAAGTTTTGTCAGAGTTTCACCTTAACCAGGTGATAACTCTTCCAGTGTTTTTCCCTGATTACACCTTGAAGGCCAAACACAGGCTCTATACTTTTGACCCGAGGCGAGCACTCTCTTACTACTAATAGTGCATGGCTGGAGTTTGGGGAGAGATTAGCTAGCTGTTTGTCACCTACACTGAAGCCGCACCTGGCAGACCTGCAGCCAAGGGGATGATTGGCAGGTGGATCTCTTCCTGCTTTGATCTCTGCTATAGGCTGGTTGGTAGGGAGCCTCCTGGAGGGCAGAGGGATCATTCCACCCACCATACCGCTGCATCGGTGGCTGCTTCTAGGGACGTCCCTATCCAGGAAATCTGCAGGGCTGCTACCTGGAAGTCAGCACCCACCTTCATTTCCCATTACCACATTGACCTTGAGTCATGTCAGGATGCTGGTTTTGGGGCCTCAGTTCTCCAGTCTCTGTTCCCTAAGTAGGTGGTGTGCGCCTTGCCTCCCTCCTCCCGGAGAACTGCTAAGAGTCTGCCAGAACGTGTGGATAAGTACACCATATCCATGTCCCTAGAAACACAGGTTACTCACCTGTAACAGTAGATCTTCCACGGAGTGGTCTCTTGCAGCAGGTAATACAATTGGGTCGTCGCCAGAAGTCGCTGTGGTGCATGGCAGCTCTTGTAGCAGTCTTTTCCAGGGGCCGCCCACACATGACATCAGCTTCCTGTTTCCTGTGTAAGTGTGGGTGGTCCCTGGTATCCTCTGTTTATTTTCTCTGTCTTCAGCTTGCCAGCAGTTGCTAGAGCAACTTCAGAACAGCAGTCATCGACGAGAATTTAAAAAACTAAATGAATGTCCAAAGAATCTTCAAGCAAGATAGCACTATTTCGTTCCTGCTATTGTGGCAGAAAAATCTACCGCTTCAACAACCACACTACTCGTGCAGGGTGTCTGGGACCCACACGTGGCACCAGTTCCTGCATTCATTGTCAGGACTTCAGCCAAGCAATTCATCATTGACAGTTGCTTAAAACCGAACATCATTTAATGGAGCAGAAATTGTGCCTCATGGAGAATCTGGGCTCGTCCCAAGAGTCCCGTCCCCTAACCCACGGATTCTCATCAGTACAAGGAGAAGCCCTCCTTAAACTCCGTGTCCAAGTGCTCGTCGACAGCCACCGTTACAGGTGCCCCACCATAGACAACGTGTTCTCAGCCTGCCTCTTTGTTGATGGGGGATATACCCTCTCGTCGACTGTGCTTTCTAGTGCGTTGATGGCAGTTTACAAAGAGCCCTGTGTGGATTCCGTTGGGATCATCATTTCCCCAGTGGCTCTGTCAATGGACCGCATTCCATGTGGAAAACCTACTGCTTTTGCTATGCTTACTGCCCCTCCATCCTTACAGGTGGGTAGCTGTAGGGGCCAGGTGGATAGGGATTGGGACCCTGGTCTTTATCACCTAGGGGCAAGACCTGCTCAGGCTACACATCTAATCCCTTCCATCCTCCCTTTGGTTTCTCAGAAGCCCCCCTCCCTACCCAAAAAGAACTGGACGTTTCTACTGTAGTATAGCATGTAATTCCTGCCATGCGGCATGCTCATCCCTCCGAGTCAGGAGAGCCGAGCCACCCATCCTGTTCACCTACTCCTCCATCTAAACAGATTCATGGTGACAGGGACCCTGGTCCCATCCCCCTTATATGGAGGACTGCTTGTTAGATGAGCCTAATTTCCTGACAGACTTTACTGGAGATCTAGAGGATGAGGAATTCCAGGAGTTGGAGTTCCAGCCCCACACTCCTTTATTGGACCTCTCCTCATTAGAAGAGGATTTGCCCAGACATATGGCTGCCTCTCCTCCAGATGACCCTTCTTTCCATGGAATGATGGTCCAGATTTAAAAAGTCATGGGATTCTACACTACCGAACATGACACACAGTGTAAGGATTTGGCATACTACTTGGAGTTACCCAAGGAACCGGTCTTAGTGGTAACCCCACTGCTCCAGACCTACCAGAATGCTATGCTTGCAGTCTGGCACCAGCCTTCTTCTGTCACGGCTGTTCCCCGTAAGGCGGATCGCATGTACCAGGCTCCTCTTGATCACCCTTTTCTTTCCACTGTTCCTGAAACTGATTCAGTGGTGATTGGTGCCGCTTATTATCGTACCAAACGACCAAAGCACATGAGCTCCTTACTTCCTGATAAAGAATCCTGCAGGATAGATTACCTGAGAAAAAAGATATTCTAGGAGCATGGATTTGTTGTTCATCCACACTTCTTGGCATGTCCCCTTGCACTTTAAATCTTGCCGGATGTTTTCAAGCTGGCTCTTCCCACCCGGGTGGTATATACATCTCAGCTTCACCCCATGACGCCAGATCTTCCTTTCCACTGGAAGATACAGGTTCCCTCATGCTCTCGCAGCATATCGTAGGCCCTGGATTCTACTTGTCGGTTTTCACTTGTTGAACTTGTTTGAGTTAGCAGTTGCACTTTCACCGCATCTGACATGGAGGAAAAATCTTGTCCTAGATTTTGTTGGTGCCCCTGTGGCCAGAAGATGTCACGCACTGACCCCCATCTAATGTGCATTTACTGCCTAGGTGTTGTACATGACACCTTGTTGTGCAGTTTTTGCCTGGCTTTCCATCCCAACGTCCTGGATGACTGCAAGGTGCGTTTGAAGCTGGGGGTACTGGAGAAAAGGAACCCGCCGGTGAAATCAAAGGAGGCGAGGTCGGCGGTTTCTGCAGCCACGGGATCCGCTGAGCAGCTGGAACAAATGAAAGCATTTGAGGAGGAAGCAGCTCTAGCTTTGGCCAGTCGAAGCTTCTTTGTTCACCTGAACCTTGGCGCCACTTTTTCGGGCTCCTTCAAGGAGTTGTGCCACTGTCTCCCCACTCGGGCTCACATTCCTCCCGCCTTTGGAAGAGAGAGAAGGACTCTGTGTCTTTGCCTCGATGAAGACGTTCCTGGGACCTAGAGAGGTCAGAGTCCCAGGATCACATGGTCTCTACTTCAGTTGAGATAGTGTCCTCTGCCGCCGGCTTTACGAATCTTCCTTCTGGCCAGGAGACCGAGGAAGTGGGTGATGAGGTCGAAATTATCCTCAACCCGATAGACCCTTTGTGGCCGGCCGTGGCTGACGACTCATTGGAAAGAACTCCGGTCCTTGTATTCCCTGATGAGGAGACCCAGCCTGCTGGTGTCCCCATCAAGGACCTGGTTCCAGACCCTCGGTTTTCACTGACCCTGCTGTATCCCGATCGACCGAGTTGGCCTCCCCGATCTCGGTTGAGGTCCAGAACGCCCTTGACCGAACGGCCGAGAAAGAGCCATAAGCGCTCTAAAAAGAGGTATCGCCACAGGTCCTCATCCTCCTCGGACGAGGAGAGGCTCCGGTGGAAATTCTGGTGCCATAAAGACCTCATGTGACAATAGCCGATTTTGACCGGGCAGAAACCGGCTACCCCAGCCATAACTTGGCTCCTGCCTCCCAGGCCAACACCGCCACCGGTTCTTCCGACTGTGGGGCTGGTCCACCCTTCTGCTTTGCCTATTCCAGTCTCTCCACTGATCCGGGTGGAACCACTGCCTAAACAGCCTGAGGGAGTGGCGCCCTCGAAAGAGGACCGACAAGACACTGGGCTTCCCCGATGTCTGTAGATTAGTCACCGCGAACCGCCCTCGGCACATTGAGGGTGACTTAGGCAGTAGACCACTCTACCATGACTCCTCAGATTCTGATGTCACCGGCTTGCACTCACATCCTGGGGACAATGAGTCTACAGTTGGCGCAGTGTTGGAGGAAGGCCCTTCCTCCTTCCAGGGCGTCCTCTGCCTTGTCTCCGACTCAACCGGAATGCCCCTGGAGCCCATCCAGAAAAAGGCGGAGTACCCTCTTACTATTATTCTCAAGAGAGGATACCTCGATGGAGGCCTTTACAGTGGCCGAAGCCATCGTTGGCCCGGCCCTTGAACTTTGGCAGTGCCCTGCCTCGTGCTCAGCACCATCCGCCTGCATGGTCCGCAAGTACGCGGTGCCCGTTGGGTCCCTTACGGGGTTTACTGAACACCCTTCAGCCGAGAGCCTGGTGACCACCTCGGTGTTCAGGCGTACGGGTAGTTTGGCCGATACTGACCAACCACCCGGACAAGGATTCCAAAAATATGGCGCGACCCCCCCCCCATCTCACTTCAGCCTTCTGCACATGTTCTGCTCTTGGATTAAATTATGATATAACTACCCAGTTGCTAAGGTACTTACTAATTCCACCCTTTCCTACTGCTTTCAGCTGGAAAAAGGAACCAGGCAAGGCTGTCCCCTATTACCTTCACTTTTCATTTTAGCCGTGGAACCCCTAACTGCCTGTTTACACCAATCTGCCGGTATTAATGGCATCCCAGTGGGAAGCTCAAGATATGTTTCCTTTTCTTATGCAGATGACCTCCTGATTCTGCTTGAGAATCTGGATGAGTCGGACCCCTATTGGTTGACTTACTTAGCAAATTTACAAGTATTTCAAGCCTTGCTTTAAACTATGGTAAGTCAGAAACTCTACCTGTTAATGACCATTGCAAAGTTTTTATGAACCACCCTTTTGGATTTCGATGGTCGCCACATGGCATAACATATCTAGGAATCAAAATAACTAGTAATCTTAAGAAAATATGAGATTGTAATCTTAATCCTTTATTAGATATTATCAAAACAATTCTAGACAGATGGATGCTTCTTAATCTTTTCTTTATGGGTAAAATTGCGGCAATTAAGATGTCCATATCCCCCAAACTTTTCTACCTCTTTGCTAACATCCCTTTAATTCTTCCATCCTTTTTCCTTGCTAGCATTGATAAACTGATGGGTAACTTTATACGGGAGGGGAAAATTCCAAGATTTAATCATAACAAACTTTGATCTCAGTGGAAAAAAGGTGGATTTGGACTCTCTTGGCTCAGAGGTAATCTGTGGGCCTTCTGGGCGGCACAGACCATTAAATGGTTTCATAAACCTTCTCCTCACTCCCCACTTTGGATTGCTATGGAATCCACACTGAGCCATGGAGGGGTTCTTACTTTATTTTTAACCCCCTTTCCTCAAAATTAAAAACTCATCCAGTCATATCAGCTTCTGTTCTGTATTGGAAGTTAACCCATACATTTTTGAAATCTAACCCCAGACTTTGGTTTTACGCCCCTTTATGGGGCAACCCACTGTTCACACTGGAAAATTATCCAATTTTCTGTTGTCCGTGGAGGAATAATTGAATTTTTTTTCTTGCCGATATCTTGAACCCAAACTCTCTCACCCGAACACTCTCACCCTTAGAATGTTCTCAGACTTACAGGTCAAATGGAAACTTCCTAAACAGGACTTCTGGAAGTTTTTACAGATTCAAGCAGCTTTCAACTCCATTTCTAATTATCTATACAAACACACTTTTCTAGAATCGCACATCTCGCACTGGGCTAATATCTCTACAGAATTAAGCAGCATCATTTACAAAAACATTATTGAAAATCTTCCCGATCCATCTACACAAGCTAAAAATAAATGGAACACTGCTTTTTACTACAATATCTCAGATGCACAATGGGGTAAATGTTGGCGTCTGGCACACAACACATTTAAAGATGCCCGCAGCTCCTTAATACAAATCAAGATCTTGCATCTTTGGTACCGAACTCCTTCGGCACTTTACCGAATGGGCCTGTTAAATAACAAGAACTGTTTGCCCTGCAACCTAGCTAACGGTGATCTGCTTCATATTCTTTGGTCCTGCACTCCCATTAATAAACTGTGGCGTAAAATTCGTTCATTTGCTTCCACAGTAATGACAAAAGTTTCCCTTTGTTCCAAAACTATTCCTCATAGGCCTCTATACTCTGAGTAACTCTTCCCTTTCACATGCACATTTTAGATGGCTAAACATACTTTTTCTTTTGGTTAAACGTCTGATTCTTATTAAATGGAAATCTACCCTTGTTCCCTCCCTTTTTGATGATGTTCAGAGCCTCTCTCAATACACCTCACTAGACCCCCCCCACCTTACGGTCTCTCCTAAAAACTTAATCCGCCTTCAGAGGTACACCAACGTTGATGACAGTGACTGCAAACAATCTTCACGAGCACCAGAACTTCTGCCCTCGATCTCCGCGTGGTAACGTCAAAAAGGCACTAATCAAATTCAAACAGTTCTCCTCAAGAAATGATGAATTTGGGATCAGTCCGAATTCCCCGGCTTCACAGTCTGCCCTCGAACTGCTCAGTATTCCCTGCAACAGGTAAATCAAAGTTCCCACAGCGATTCTGCTCAGATCCGCCAGACTCAGGCTCACAATACCGAGCAGCAAATTCCAGCCAACAACGTCAGGCAGTAGGTTCCAGTCCCACCACGGAATGAAAATCTAAAATCTGCTTCGGTTCTCCAAAGTCGAAATCCGACACAATTTCAGCAAAACGGCTGTGTACTCCAAGATAACTAAGCAGGACAGGGAGAGCAGCCGTCCTGAAAAGTTAAATGGTGGTTTCACTAAAACTAAGGTGAACCACCATAACAGCCGATTTGGCTCTTGAATAGCAAGAAAAATAACCAAAACACTAGCTATATGCCCGCAGTACACTAGAACAGTATATAACTCACTTGTCAGCCCTAACTTACTAAAAAATGAACTCAAAATGAAATGAAACCAACTTAAACTCCAGAGCTCAAACCTCAGGCAGCTCACACACCAGCGCAATCTTAGAATCATCCTGGTAAATACATTTGTAAGGTTGGGTAAAGGCAGGACTGCATTAAAAATAAGATTACATTTTGGGTGGATTCTTGGTAAATACATTGTAAAATAAATGGGTTAAAAGCAGGACCCCACAGAAAACAAGTTATTAAATCTTGGGTGGATTTGGGGTAAATATATTGTAAAAATAAATGAATTGCTATATACATACAACTTACTAGTTACTTACATACATACTACTTGTGTGACCATACAAAATGTTTTTTTCTTGATCCCTGCTTTGCCTGTTTCTGCTATGATACTCTGTCTGTGTACTTACCTGATTAAGACACCTAGTACCTGTGTTTTGCGTCCTTACCCAGGCAATTACTGTAAATCCTGCCTGACCCTATGTTCTAATGTATTTGCTTCTGCAGTATTGTAACCTGCCCAGCATTATGTACTTGTGTATCTGTTTTGCCTCTGCACTGCCTCCATACTCGGGCGTTGTTTGTAACATGCTTGACCATACATGCTAATGGTTTTTGCCTCTGTACTGTTTTTACTCGCACTACGTATTGTACTTGCATTTTATGCCTCCTTCCTCCCTATCCCTCACCCCCCAGGTCGCACCTGGAAACGAGACTCAGTTCAGTGTGCCTTTCCCAATAACCAGACTTTATAATAAACAAAATAGTTTTGGAATGATGTAGTAAACCTAGGAATAGATGCAAGTATAGGCAGAGCGTGACATCATTGTAGCTCTGCTTATTTTATTATTTGGTTGTTTAACCAGGTATAGCACACTAAGCTGAAAGCTTTTTTACAGGAGCGACCTGGGAGCACGAGGTTAAGTGACTTGCTCAGGGTCACACAGTATGCAAGTGGAAGCTGTGAGATTCAAACCCAGGTCTGGCCTGCTGGATGTCACCAAATTTGCAGCTCAGAGCCTTAGACCACTGCGGTATACTGCCTCCCAAAATTAAATAGCGGCATGTTCCTGGGTGGCAGGCTGTGGTCAAATTAAACTGTCCTTTACTGAAACAGAAAATGTTACCTTTCTGCAAGTCGGTCAGAAAATTCAAAAATACACACAGAATGAGAGGTAAGTGTATAAAGAGCCCTGGTGAACAAAGACATCCTGTTATGAGTTCCAGCATAGGTTTGGGCTCATGTAGTGAGCCAAGCAAGTCATGTTTACCTCAGTGTTCTGCATTTGGTCTACCCTGGGTAAATCCTTTTTAGAGGTGGGTAGGAGAAAATAGTTATGGTTTGGAAATCTTGCTTAATCTCTCTGTTGTGACAAGGATTACATTGTTTGGGGAGCAGCTGCTTTTTTTTTTGCATTTTTGGGGGAGCATGACAGACTGCTTTTTTAATGACATCTGACTGCGTTTCCTCTCGCATATACGTATAATACTGGTCCACTCTCCTTGCAGGACTGTTTGCAGCCGTTGAGTATGCAGGCCCTGCCTGCCCAGCCGGAGGCCCTGTGTATTGTGGAGATGGGTGGTGCAGAGAAGCAAGACGAGCTGGGAGACAAGGGGGCCATTGGCTTCCTGTACCTAAACATCGGACTGCAGGTGAGTAGTGGTTGTTGGGGGCAGAACTTCAGAGGCTGAATTCATGTTAAGTCATGAGACTCTTTACAAAACAAATACTCTCGGCCCCGGAAAGACAGACTGGCGTTGGGTCGAAGTAGGACTCAAACAGGAAAACAAAAAGACCTGATAACCGGGATGCATTGAGAAGGAAAAGAAATGTGCTACTAGTGGTCCTTACTGCCATCAGCGTGTAGCTCAGAAATCCCGCTGGACTTACTAAAAGGTCACTCAGGATGGAACAGTAAAATGGGAAACAGTATGTGAAGAAATAGCTAGTCAGTCGCAGCATACCAGAGCGTGAAGTTTGGGCAAGAGGACCAAGAAGCAAAGCTAAGTGGTTTTGCCTGCCCAAACTGCGCAAGAGGCGTGTCTCTTACCGTAAAGGACACCCAGCAAAGGCTCATTAAGCTTATTATAAATCACTCGAGTTAGCTAGAGTAATTTCAAAGTATGATTCACATATTTTTTTTTATTTTAATTTCAAAAGTTAAATTAAACCTGCACTCCCACCAGCTCTGAAATGGAATGGGCAACTTCTAACGTTCCTGCATGAAAGACTGCTGTACGCAGAATAAGAGGTACAGTGGCTGTGCACTGATTGGTTGAAATCACATACATGACTTATACTTCTTGATTCAACACAGGTGTCCATTAATGCTGTGTGTTAAAGATGGGTGGACATTTATAATTTAGGGTCTCATTTTTACTGGTAACATTAACTAGCAATAGAAACTCTGTTGCGCAAACTTCTTATGGGTCTGTGTCAGTGGACTTTTTTCCCATGATGTTTTCATATGTTACATTCATGTTTTTATACCTGAAAATGGTCCCTGGGACCCGTGTACCTACCCAGTTACCAAACAAGTAAATGTTCCTTTCCCAGTCTCTTAGGCCCAGAATGCTTTGACGTCACACAAGTTCTTGTGCTGTAGTTATACCTACCCCCTTCCCCCCCCTCCTTCCACCTATGCAGATGCCACCTAAACAACCTTCAGACCTACCCCAGTAGTTATCCGGAATGGTAGGGTACACCAGACAGCACATTGTGACCCCCTCCCAGCGGAGTCTCAGCTACATGGCAGCAAAGCTCCACAGTAGCCATGCACCATGGCAGAGGTCCTCCTGAAGCCAGCATCGAGGACTTAGTGGATGCAAGCCTGATTTTTGGGGTGGGGGGCAGAGTTTCATCTGCCCAACTGGTTTCCTCCTTACTATACCGCGTTGAGTAGACCCTGGCACTTAATACTTATCTAGTTTACCAAAATTAACTCTTCAGAGTTTCTTCACGTAAATTCATGATCACGACTGCGATAGAGGAAAAGGCCTCGCCCGGGTTCCGTCGGCGTCCTTGCGGGCAAAAAATGTCCCGTACTGACCTGCATGCCACATGCATCTACTGCCTGAGACAAGCGCATGACCCCCAGGCTTACGATTTCTGTCACGCCTTTCATCCGTCAGTTTTAAATGATCGTCTCGCACACTTGCAGTGTGGACGACTGGAAAAAAACAATACTCACTGGTCGAATCTAAAGATGCTGATCGTGTAGTCTCCATCGCTGCAGGAGCTGCTGACCAACTGGAGCAGATGAAAGCCTTCGAGGAGGAGGCAGCTCGAGATGCCGAACAATCCTCTAAGTATTGTTTTTTGTTCTGCTCAAACTGGGCACTTCCTTCTCCAGATCCTTCAAGGAGATGTGCCAGTCTCTCCCTACAAAAGAAGAGGGCCTGTCGGGTTCACACACCTCCCGGCCCCGTAAGAAGGACAAAGGATTGAGAGAAGAGTCTTCACAACATCGACACTCTTAGGACAGAGAGAGATCTCTGTCCCAGGAGTCTCCCAGCTCGACTTAGGTTGAAACTGCGACCTCGGCCGCTGGTTTCATGGTACCCCTGTCAGGCTAGCCAGCTCAGATGTGGGACGACAACTGGGTTGAAATAATCGACCTGTTGTCGACTGATGAGGCCGACAATTCCTTATTTGGGATTCCACTCCTACTGACCGATGAGGAGACCTAGCCAGCTGATGTGCCACCTGTGGTCACGGTCCCCGATCTGGAGGAGCCGTGGGGATCCCCAGCCCCTTCTGAGAAGCCCTGTCTGTCCCCTTGACAGTCGCCTTTGAGATCTTGGACCCCCTCGACTGATAGGCTGATTCCTAGAAATGGCGCTTCAAGAAGCGGTGATACCGTCATTCGTCCTCATCCTCCTCCTCTGAAGAGGAGAGGCTTCAACACAAGTTGGGCCATCGCTATGAGGACCTTGTGTGGCAACAGCTCATGATCACCGGTCCAAAGTCGACCTCACCTTCCATTCTGGCCATCACCTGGCTGTCGCCCTCCAGGCTGACTCTTCCGGAATCAGTCAACACCATCCCTCCACCCGCGGAGCTGGTGCAGACCCTCCTGGCGCGGTTGGAGCCGGCCTTTCCACCTATCCTGGTGGAGCTGCCACCTAAACAGTCTCCTTTAGAGGCTCCTGCCAAGGAGTCTCGACCTGTTAAGGGCCTCCCACACAGGCTGCCAGTTACCCTTACTCCCAACCATCCGCAGTGGGTCGAGAGTGACTCTCATGGTTAGCCGCTGTACCCATACTCTGGGTCTGAGTATTCGGACCTCAGTTCGCGTCCATGAAATGACGATTCCATGAGTCTGTCAACGGAGGAAGTTCCCACGTCCTTCCTGGGCATCCTCTGTCTCATCTCCAAATTAACGAGGATGCCTTTGTAACCCCCTCGAAAAATGGGCAGAATACCCTTTCACTGATATCCTCAGGAAAGGGGATCCACTGTCAGAGGCCTTCCGGTGGCCAAGGCCATTGTTGATCCAGTCTTGGAGCTTTGGCAGCCTCCTGCCCTGTGCCTTCTGCTCATATGGCCTAAAGTATGCAGTTCCCATTGGCTCCCCCTTGGAGTTTATACAGCATCCCTTGGCTGAGTGATTGGTGACAGAGTCTGTGTTCTGGAGCTTGGGCAACTCAGGAGACACAGATAGACCTCCAGACAAAGAGTCAAAAAAATTGGACCATTTAGCCAGAAAGGTCTATGCTGCCTCATCGCTTAGTCTGGCAGGCGAACTCTGATGTCATTATGGCACACTTCTCCCAAGCCCTCTTGGGCTTTCTGGATGAGGTGCTTCCTAATCTCCCTGTGGACCTTCAGACCGTGGTCAAGCAGGGCCAGCCTGTTGCTAAACAGTAACTCTAGATGTCCTTGGACATCGGGGATTCTTGTGTCCACTCAGTGACAGCCGCAGTCACCATGTGCCACAGGGCCAGGCTGAGGGTCTCAACCTTCACGGCAGACATCCAGCACAAACTGGCGGACGTGTCTTTCCTGTGCACCGACTTGTTCAGTCCAGGAGTAGATGGGCACCTCCAGCATATTGAGAAGTCCATTGTCACCTTGTACTCTGTTACTTCCACCCAGAAAGAACCCCAGGGTTCTAAGAAGCAGCAGAAGAAAAAGCCTTTCGGCCTTCTGCCCCTGTGGCCAGACAGCCCCAGTATCAAACTGGGCAGCAGCAGGTTCATTCTTGGCACCTACGGCCCAAGTCTGGGGCTTTGACAAACCATAAGCCCGGAGGGAAAGGTCCTGGGGGCCCCTCCACAGACCCTTCATCCTCCAAGCCTGCGCAGTGACAGGATGGGGCAGCCATCCCCATACCCGTCACAACCACTCTGGGTCCGCTCTGCCACTTCCTTTCCTCCTGGTCTACTGTCACAATGAACAGGTGGGTCTTGGAAGTGGTTGGCCAGGGTCTGCCTCTGGAATTCGAGCAGTACCCTCCAAGCCGCGCCCCACGGGAGGAAAAGGTATCCGCCCATACTCGGTTGGCTCTCAGAGACGACATTGCTCAACTCCTCCGCAAAGAGTTAGTGGTCAGTCGCAGATCTCCCTGTCAACCCAGGGTTAGTTTCCAGGTACTTCCTGGTCCCAAAACGGAATGGGGGGCTGGTGCCCCATTCTAGATCTGCTCAACGTGAATCAGTTTCTCAGGTCTCACATCTTTAGGATGATAACTCTGTCCCAGATCATACCATCCCTTGAGGAGAACATGTGTTCCAAGGACGTGGATATGTAGTTCAATCCACACTTTGTGGCAGGTTCCTTGCTGCTTTAAATCTTGCTGGAAGGTCTTCAAGCTGGCTCCTCCCACCCACCCGGGTGGTAAAACCCACGGCTCCGCCCCATGGCGGTAGATCTTCCTTACCGCTTGGAAGCTCAGGTTCTCTCTTTAGCGCTCTGTGTTTTAGGCTGGATTCACACTCTTTAGATTTCCTGAAACTAATTTGAAAATTTACAAGACTATGGTCTTCGTCTTCCCTCGCGGCTGCGATGGACAAATTGACTCCCGGTGCTCTTGTGGGCAGATGATGTCCCGGACCGATCCGCACTCCACGTGTGTTTACTGCCTAAGGCTTGGCCATGATTCGCAAGCCTGTGAACTGTGCAAGTCCTTCTCAGCTTCGGTCCTGGAGCACTGCGCTGCCAGACTACTTTTTGGGCACCCCAAAAAACAGTACCCACCGGTCAAGTCTAAGGAGGCCTGTTGAGTGGTGTCCCCCAGCGCAGAGCTCCATGACAGATGATCTCCCTCGAGAAGAGGTGACCCACGCACGCTTCTTCTTCTTCCTCGCCTACGGCATTTATCCCGCTCTCCTTGGGCTCCTCCTACTTGGCTTCTTTTAAGGAGCTTTGTCAGTCCCTCTCCACTAAGGGAGAAGGGCCTTTGGGACATTCCAGTCGGTCCAGGAAGAAGGACTCTAAAGGTAAGTCCCACCATCGACGTTCGTGGGAGTGGGAGAGATCCCCTTCACTGGACCGTCGACTCTTGACTTTGGTCGAAGTTGCAGCTGCGGCCTCTAGCTTCATGGTGTCCCCATCAGGTCAGCCTGCCGAGACATCCGTCAACACGGTCGAGATTTTTCTCGTCTCGGGGGGGGTTTGTCGACTGGAGAAGCTGACAACCCTTCTTCACCGGTTCCCTCAGTGGTTACCGAGGACTTGCCTGTGGCTTCTGTGCCGAAGTCCCCGGTTAAGGTCCCTGAACCGAAGGAGGGGTGGGTTTCTCCCGTCTCCTCTCTCACCCACCATCGGAATCCCCGAAGTTCTTGATCCTCTTCAGGTCCAGCCGATCCCGCCGACATCGGCAGTCTAGCCTCATACTTGACGTTGCTGTTTATCCTCGTCGTCCTCTTGGAGAGGTAGGCTGTAACGCAAGTTGCATCAGCTGCAAGGATTTGATGTGGCAGCAACTTTTATTGACCAGTAACAAGCTGACTCCGTCGTCTTCTCTGGCCATTAAGTGGCTGTCACCAGAGCGACTGAAACAGCACCTCGTGGTGATTGAGGAGCCGACCCAGGCAGCAGTTGTTCGACCGAAACCGGCTGCTCCACCTATTGTGGTGGAACCCCTGCCTCCACAACCGAAGACTGGGGCCCCGATCAAGGATTCTCGGTCGGGTCAGGGCTTGCCCATAAGGTTGTCAGTCACCCCTCACTCCCGTCGACCTCGGCAGGTGGAGGTGGCTCAGGTGCTTGGCAGCTGTGCGCAGACTCCTCGGAGTCTGACGACGACTCCTCCCTGTTTTACAGGCCGCTTGACCTGGAGCCTGCAGGGGGCCAGTCGGTGAATGAGAGCCCATGCTCGTTTTTGGGTTTGCTTCGACTCATCTCAGAAACCACTGAGATGCAGCTCGAGCCAGTTTCAAAACTGGCCAAGTATCCCCTTACGGAGATACTGGACAGAGGGGATTCCCCTACGGAGGCCTTTCTGGTTGCCGAAACCATTGTTGGCCCGGCCCTGGAGTTGTGGCAGCGACCAGCACCTTGTCCCACGCCTTCGGCCAGGATGGCTCACAAGTACGCGGTCCCCACCAGTTCACTCTCCGGTTTCACGGAGCACCCCTCGGGGGCAATGACCAATGGCGTTTTCCAGCGTTCTGGGAGCGCTCGGGACGTGGACAAACTGCCTGATAAGGAATCCAAAAAGTTGAATTACTCGGGGCGGAAGGTTTGTGCTGCTTCCTCCCTAGGCCTTCGTCAGGCTAGCTCGGCACTTCTGATGGCACATTTCTCACACGCCCTTATGGGCTCCCTGAATGAGGTGATTCCTCATCTCCCGGCTGACCTTCAGATGACAGTCAAGCAGGTGCGGAATCAGGGAAGGGCGGTGTCGAAACTGTAGCTCCAAACCTCGTTGGACATTGGTGATTCTTGTGCCTTATCAGTAGCGGCCGCAGAGTTTGGCTGTGGATCTCCACCTTCGCGGTGGACACCCAGCACAAGCTGGCAGACGTTCCCTTCCTGGGCACTGACTTGTTCAGGCTGGGGGTGGAAGGCCATCTCCAGAGGATTGAGAAGTCCAGTGCCACCTTGGACTCAGTCACGTCTGCCCAGAAGGACAAAGGCCGCTAGCAGCAACGTAAGCCCTTCCGCCCCTACGGCACGTCTGGCCCACCAGCACCAGGGCCAGCAGGCACACACTCTGTGCCCTAAGGCCAAGTCTGCCGCTTCCTCCAGTAGGAAGCCAGGAGGCAGGGTCCAGGAGGTCCCTCGGCGGCCCTTCCTCAAGCATGCTCAGTGGCCGGTTTGAGGTGCCACTTCAGCCTTGTCCTCCTTCCAGTTCCCCTGTCCCGTGGGGGCGGCTCTGCCACTACTTTTCCGCCTGATCCGCTATCACCATGGACCGCTGGGTGCTAGAAGTGGTATGCAGGGGTCTGCCTCTGGAATTCGAGCAGTTCCTTCCCTATCGAGGCATCGCCCCATGGGGGGGCAGTGGGTTACGCATCCTTTCTGTCGGCTCATTGAGCCAACATTGCCTTGCTCCTCCAGAAGGAGGTGATCGAAGAAGTGGTGGACCCTCCTCCAGACCCAGGGTTTGTGTCCTGGTACTTCCTGGTCCCAAAAACCGACAGGGGGCTGGCACCCCATTCTCGACCTGCACAAGTTCTTAAGACCGCGCACCTTCAGGATGGTCACTCTGGCTCAGATTATTCCATCCTTGGAACTAGGCATGTGGTTCTGTTCTCCGGACCTTTAGGACGTGTTCTTTCATGTCCCGATCTGTCCATCTCACCAGCGGTTCCTCTGCTTCAGAGCAGATGGCTCCTTCTACGAGTTCCAGGCCATGCTCTTCGGCCTCTCTCCAGCTCCCAGGGTCTTCACCAAATGCATGGCAGTGGTGACAGCATTCCTGCGGTACCGAGGGGTCCGGGTGTACACCTATCTGGATGACTGGCTGATTTCCGCCCCCTCCAGGTTGGAGGTGGAGCGGTCCAGGGATCTGGCCCTCCAGGTCTGCTCTCAGATAGGCCTCATCAACGAGGCCAAATAGGAACTCGTGCCTTCACAGGTGATTCAGTTAATCGGGGCAGAATTTGACTCTCTTCGAGCCAGAGCCTGGCTTCCAGTGGACAGGGCCGAGGTCCTTTCCTCCTTTGCCCAGTCATTTCCGGTTGGCAATTGCACCCTGCCTGGGACTTCCTGCACCGTCTGGGCCTTATTGTGGCCTGCACCAGTGTGTTCCATTGGGCCCGCTGGCATGTGCATTCCCTACAGTGGGGACTGGCCAGCCAGTGGTCAGAGCGCTCCGGTCCTCTGGACCAGCTGGTGACAGTGACCCAGGAGATGTGGGACAGCCTGCAGTGGTGGCTCATCCCACCTCATCTGCAGGAGGGTATCCCGTTTGTCCGCCCTGAGCTGACAGTCAGATTAACGACCAACACCTCTCTGATGGGTTGGGGTGCCCATCTGGAGAAGTTCAGGGCCCACGGCCTCTGGTCCCCTCAGGAGTCTCAATGCCACGTCAACCTACTGCAGCTTCGAGCGGTCCGACTAGCCCTCACCGCCTTCGCTTCGTTTTTATGGGGTCAAGTGGTCCAGGTCCGGACGGATAACACCACGCCCACTACCTCAACTGTCGGGGCAGGACGCACCCCTTTCCTCTGTGCAAGGAGGTTCTCCGCATCTGGTCTCTCGTGATCAGCCTGGAGGTGAATCTCCTAGCCATCCATGTGGTGGGAGCCTCCAGCAGTCTGACCGATGCCCTCAGCCGGATAGGCGCTGCATCTCACGAGTGGTACCTCCTGAGGTAGTACAAGATCTCTTCTCCCACTGGGGCACCCTTCTGGTGGACCTGTTTGCCTCCAGGGAGAGTGCGAAGCTGAGTCTGTTTCACGCCTGTCCCCCTCAGCAGGGCTTGCTGCAGGGGGATGCCTTCTCAAGGCCGTGGGGCCCGGGCCTCTCCCACGCCTTCCCTCGATCCACGGGGTTCTTCTCAAGGCGAAGAGGGACAAGGCACAGGTGATTCTGGTAGCCCCAGACTGGCCCCACCAATTCTGGTATCCAGATCTCCTCAGCTTCAGGCTCCCGAAGCGGCTTCCAGCCCGCCCGGACCTGATCTCAGTCAACAAGGGGAAGATACTCCGTCCAGACCCTCAGTCCCTGCACCTGACAGCCTGGTTCCTGAGCGGCTAGAGTTCTGAGCCTTGAGTCTTTCCGACAAGGTCCTCAACATCGTTGAGGCATCCTATAAGGAGTCGACCAGAAAATGCTAATCCTTCAAATGGAAGCGATTCAATCAGTCAATCAAAATATTTATCCAGTCGAATATCATTGAGCAGAGCTCTTTTACAAGATGGACCTGGTTAGAACAGGGTCGGGTAACATCCATCATAAAAACATAATTACGTTTAAATAAGTATATAAACACAAACGCAATGGTGCAGTAATAGGGGAGTCAAACGATAAAAGGAAGACAAGGCAAGCCATAACAGAGGATGATTCAGATACAAGGAGGCAGGTCCACCATTGAACCATGCAACTGTGTATAAGCCATGCTCTCTGTATAGAAGTACCAGTTAGTTCATTTTCCAGGGGCAGTCACTAGTACTAGCCATGAAAATGGCTTGAAGAACCACCAACTAATGGCAGATGGGGTACCAGGAGGGGTATGTAATATGTATGCGAAGGATAAACATTGTGAGAAGTGAAGTCCCAAGGATAGGTCGGTAGAACTGATGTGGCGGTGGGGGCCTACGGGGAGAGGGAAAGGGGAGTTAGGACTTTTATGGTATGAGTGCGTGTAGATTGTGGATGAGTGCAGAATCGAGTTGTGAAAAGAAGGCTGGAGAAAGCGGGAAGATAGACCAGTATCAAAGGGAGGACAGAGGCATCAAGGTGTCACATGAAAGCATGATGACAGACCAGGGTCAAGGAGGAGACAAGGACTAGAAGTAATTTGCTCATGGTTAAATGGTACAGGTTAGCATGATGACAATTCATGGTCATGGGAAACAATTGCACTGATCATTTCTGAGATGTGACTATAAAAGCTTGAAAGATGAGATGCCGATGGATGACCTCGGTTTCAGTTTTTTTTGCAATTTATTCCACAAGGAGGACAATGTAAAGCTTATAGCAGCCCTGCCAAAGCGAGAGTTCACTTTGGGAACTATCAGTAGGAGAGATTTGCAACTTCTCAGGGCGTAATTGCCTATTGGTTTTATAGGAAGACAGTCTGTAATGTATTGGGGCAGTTTTTTTTGAGATGGCTCTCAGGGTCCATAAGGCTGCATTTTTATCACGCCTGAATTGAAAAGAACTCCACCCCACTGATTGATATAGGGAGCATTGGTGAGTGAAATAAGGCAGGCCTGTGATTCCCCATTTGGTGTCAGGACAAGGGGTTGGACCCTTCTTTCTGTTCCTTGGCTAGCATCCTGGACTACCTGTGGTCCCTTTCTCAGCTAGGGCTTTGGTCGACGACCTTTAAGGTGCACCTGGCAGCCATCTCTGCTTACTGGGCACGGGCCGACGAGCATTCGTTGGTGCAGGAGAAGGTGGTTGGGCGCTTTTTCAAAGGCCTTGATCACATATCCCCTCTAGTGCGAGAACCTCCACCTCTGTGGGATCTACTACTGTTATTGGCTAAGCTCACGGGCAAGCCATTCAAACCGACGCACATGTGACATCTCTCACCTGTTGTGGAAGACCGCCTTCTTGGTGGCTATCATGTCAGCCAGAAGGTTGGGAGAGCTCTAGGCGCTTTCCATCGAGTCTCCTTATCTGGCCTTCCACAGGGACAAGGTTGTCCTGCGCCCCCACCCGAAATTCCTTCCAAAGGTGGTGTCCTGACTTTCACCTTAACCAGGTGTTGACTCTGCCGGTGTTATACACCAATCACACCTCGGAGGCTGAATATGGACTTCATACTCTGGACCCTAAAAGAGCGCGGGGAGAGGTTGGCCAGCTGTTTGTCACCTGCGCTGAAGCCGCACCTGTCAGACCTGCAGCTAAGCGGACGATAAGCAGGTGGGTCACCTCCTGCATAGATCTCTGCTATAGGTTAGCGGGCATGGAGACTCCCAGAGGGATAAGAGCTCATTCTACCCGCCATACCGCTGCTTCTAGGGACGTCCCTATCCAGGAAATCTCTGGGGCTGCTACCTGGAAGTCAGCACACACCTTTATTTCCCATTAACACATTGACCTAGAGTCACGCTGGGATACTGGTTTTGGGACCTCTGTTCTTCAGTCCTTATTTCCCCAAGTAGGGGGTGCGCACCTTGCCTCCCTCCTCCCGGAGAACTGCTAGGAGTCTGCCAAAGAATGTGGATGAACAACATATCCACGATCCTAGAAAAACAGGTTCTAGGGACATGGATATGTTGTTCATCCACACTATCTGGCAGGTTCCTTGCCGCTTTAAATCTTGCCGAAGGTCTTCAAGCTGGCTCCTCCCACCCACCCGGGTGGTAAAACTCACGGCTCCGCCCCATGACGCCAGCTCTTCCTTACCGCTTGGAAGCTCAGGTTCCCTCCTTAACGCTCTGCGATTAAGACTTGGTGCCTAACTCTTCAAACTTTGAAACTTGTTTCAAATATTTACAAAATACTTTGGTGGTCTTCTCCGCGCGGCTGCGATTGATAAATCGACTCCCGGATTTCGGAGATGTCCCTGTGGGCGAAAATGTCTCGGACAGACCCGCGCTCCCGTGCATCTACTGCTTGGGCCTTGAGCACGAACCGCGAGCTTGCGACCTGTGCTCTTCTTTTTGATCTATGTCCTTGGTCGTGCTGCCCGTCTTGAGTTGATCCCGAAAGAGATTTCCTCGGTTAAATCGAGGAGGCCCGATTGGCGGTGTCCGCGGCTGCGGGCTCTGCGGAACAACTAGAGCAGATGATTGCCCTCGAGGAGGAGGCGGCGCAGGCCGCTCCATCTTCGGCCGCGGCATTTGTCCGCTTTCTCGGCGCCTCTTATTCGGCTTCTTTTAAGGAGCTTTGCTTGACCCTCTCGACAAAAGGCGAGGGTCCAACCTCTTCTGGACCGTTTTCTCGGTCAAAAAAGAGTAAGGGTAAGTCCCATCGTCGACGCTCTTGGGAGCGGGAAAGATCTCCCTCCCCTTGTCGACAGTCGACTTCCAGTCGAACCTTCAGCTTGGGCCACTGGCTACTGGCGTCCCGTCAGGCCAGTTGACGAGACACCCGCTGGCGCGGTTGAATTTTCTCGACCCGTTAGGCGGGTTGTCGGCTGAGTAAGCTGAAAATCCCTCTCCCGGTTCCCCGGCAAGAGTTGAGGATCCCGTCTGCTCATCTGTGCCTCCGGTTCCGGGCCGTCGGTGCAGTCGTCGAGCGAAGGTGTACGATTCTCGGTACCCGCTTGGCGTCGACCTCGGCCTAGCCAAGATTCGATCGGTCTCGGATCCTCGACTCCGGTCAGCGTCCATGCCGACCGCAGGCGGTCTCGGCGGCACCAGCAGCGGCGCTGCGCTCTTCCTCTTCTTCCTCCTCCTCGGACGAGGAGGCTTGGCGCAAGTTCGTCGAAAATATGAAAAACTTATGTGGCAACAGCTTCTGTTGGCGAGAGATAAACCGACCCAGTCGTCTTCTCCGGCCATTAAGTGGCACATCACGGGCGGCAGAAACAACCCTCGCGGTGGTCGAGGCCTGTTCCCAGGCGGTTGTTGACCAATTACTGCTGCCCCACCGATTTTGGTGGAACCGCCTCCTCCTCAGCCGTTAGTTGGGGCTCCGACCAAGAGTTCTCGGTTGGCTCAGGGGCTGCCCCATAGGCTGTCGGTCACTCTCACTCCCGATAAACCTCGGCAGGTGGAGGGTTTCTCAGGCTCGAGGCAGCTCTTTGAAGACTCGTCGGAGTGGAAGGCGACTCCTGCCTGTTCTCAGGCGGATGGACTTGAGTCCTCAGGGGCAGTCAGTGGACGATAGCCCCCGTCCTTCTTTGGTCTGCCGGCTCATCTCGGGTCACGGGATGAGCTCGAACCCGTTCCAAAGCGGGCAGATATCCCCTCATGGAATTCTGGACCGAGGGGATTCTCCGACGGAGGCCTTTCCGGTGGCCGAAGCCATTGTTGGTCCGGCCTTGGAACTATGGCAGCATCCGGCTTCCTGTCCTGCGCCTTCGGCCAGGATGGCCAGGAAGTAAGCGGTCCCCACCGGTTCCCTGTCGGGTTTTGAACACCCCTCTGCTGAGGGTTGGTTACCGATAGCGTTTTCGGCCAGCGCCCGAGGCATGAGGGCGTGGACAAACCGCCCGACAAAGAATCAAGAAATTGGATTACGCCGGGCGAAAAAGTCTATGCTGCTTCTTCTCTAGGCCTTCGTCAGGCCAGTTCGGCCGTCCTGATGGCACACTTCTCCCATGCCCTGTTGGGCTCCCTGGATGAGGTCGTTCCCCATCTTCCCGCGGACCTGCAGACCACGGTCAAACAGGTGCGGGATCAGGGCAGTGGCTAAGCAGCAGCTCAAGACTGCTCTTGACATCGGAGACTCTTGTGCCAGGTCAGTGGCGACCTCAGTGGCCATGCGTCGGCGGGCGTGGCTGAGGATATCCACCTTCACCTCGGATACCTAGCACAAACTGGCGGACGTTCCCTTCCTGGGAACAGACCTCTTCGGCCCTGGAGTGGAAGGTCACCTCCAGAGGATCGAAAAGTCCAATGCCACCTTGGACTCGGTCTCCTCCGCCCAGAAGGACAAAGGCCGTAAGCTCAGCCTAAGCCCTTTCGCCCTTCTGTGCCCGCGGCACGCCCGGCCCAGCAACGTCCGGGCCAGCAGGCTTGACCTTGGTACCCCAAACCCAGGCCGTTGTCTTCCTCTAATAGGAAGCAAGGAGGTAGTGGCCCAGGAGTTCCTCGGCCGGTCCCTCCCTAAGCCTGCCCAGTGGCGGGCTGAGGGGTGTCGCCCCCATTCCTGTCGCCTTACCCTGGTTCCCCGTGGGAGCGGCTCTGGCACTTCCTTTCCGCCTGGTCGCTGTTACCACGGACAGGTGGGTTTGAAGGTGGTGGAAGAAGCCTGCCTCTAGAATTTGAGCAGGCGGCCGCCTTCAAACCGTCGCCCTCCGAAACTTGAGTCCCCAGCCTCACTGGCGGCTCGTCGGGCAGCATCTCCTCCTCCAGAAGGAGGTGATAAGAGGTGGAGGACCCTCCTTCAGACCGGGCTTTGTGTCCAGGTATTTCCTGGTCCCAAGCAGACGAGGGCTGGTGCCCATCCTCGACCTACACGACCTAAACAAGTTCCTAAGGTCTCGAACCTTCAGAATGGTCACTCTGGCTCAGATAATACCATCTCTGGAACATGGCGTGTGGTTCTGCTCTCTGGACTTCCAGGACACGTTCTTTCCGTCCCTATCTGTCCGTCTCACTGGAGATTCCTCCGCTTCGGCGGAGGATCCCTGTCAGTTCAGGCCATGCCCTTGGCCTTTCTCTCAGCTCCCAGGGTCTTCACCAAATGCATGGCAGTGGTGACAGCATTCCTCTTGGCACCGAGGGTCGGGTGTACCCTTACCTGGACGATTGGCTGATAGCAGCCCCCTCAGACAGGAGGCGGGCGGTCCAGAGATCTGGCCCTCGGGTTTGCTCTCAAGTCGGCCTCCTTATCAGCGAGGCCAAATGGAACTCGAGCGAAGCAGGTGATACTGTTCACTCGGGGCAGGCTCGACTCTTTCGAGCCAGAGCACGGCTCCTGGCGGACAGGGCCGAGGTTCTTACCTCCTTTGCCCAATCATTTCTGGTTGGGCAATCGCCTCTCCTGGGACTTCCTCGCCTCCTGGGTCTCATGGCGGCCTGTACCAGCGTGGTCCGTTGAGCAGCGTTGGCACATCGTTCCCTTCAATGGGGACTGGCCAGCCAGTGGTCCTGGCCTGCGATCCCTTGGACCAGCTTGTGGTGGCGACCCAGGAGATGTGGGACGCTCTCCAGTGGTGGACCGTTCCATCCCATCTGCAGGAGGGCATCCCGTTTGTCGGCCCCGAGCCAACGGTCTCTCTGACGACCGACGCCTCTTTGATGGGTTGGGGTGCCCATCTGGGGGAACACCGAGTGCACAGCCACTGGTCCCCGCGGGAGTCCCAATGCCACATCAACCTGCTGGAGCTCCGTGCGGTCCGCCTAGCTCTCACCGCCTTTGCTCCATTTCTCCGGGGTCAAGTGGTCAGAGTCCAGACGGACAATACCACGACCATGTACTACCTAAACCGCCAGAAGAGAGCGCTCCATGCTTCCATGCAAGGACTCTCCGCATCTGGTCACATGCGCAGCCTGGAGGCGGATCTCCTGGCCATTCATGTGGCAGGAGCCTCCAACACCCTGGCCGATGCCCTGAGCCGGATAGGGGCTGCATCGCACAGTGGTCTCTCCTGCCGGAGGTAGTACAAGATCTGTTCTCCTTTGGGGCACACCTCTGGTGGATCTGTTTGCCTCCAGGGAGAGCGAAGTTGAGCTGTTTCATGCCCGCCCCTCAGCAGGGCTCGCTGCAGGGGATGCCTTCTCTGAGGCCGTGGACTCCGGGTCTCTTTCGCCTTCCCCCTTTCCCCTGATTCACAGGGGTCCTGCTCAAAGCGAGGAGGGACAAGGCGCAGGTGATTCTGATAGCCCCAGATTGGCCACGCCAGTTCTGGTACAGATCTCCTCAGCCTCAGCTCCAGGTTCCCGAGGCAGCTTCCAGCTCGCCCGGACCTGCTCTCAGTCAATCAGGGGAAGGTGTTCCATCTGGACCTTCAATCCCTGCCCTGACAGCCTGGTTCCTGAGTGGCTAGAGTTCCAGGCCTTGGGTCTTTCCGATGAGGTCCTCAACGTCGTTGAGGCGTCCCGTAAGGAGTCGACCAGAAAATGCTACGCCTTCAAATGGAAGAGATTCTCCATTTGGTGTCGGGGTAAGGGCTTGGACCCTTCCTCTTGTTCTGTGGCCAGCATTTTGGACTATCTATGGTCCCTATCTAGTCAAGGGCTTAGGTCGACGACCTTAAAGGTGCACCTGGCAGCCATTTCTGCTTACCGGGCGCAGGCCGGGCAGCAGTCAGTGGCGCAGGAGAAGGTGGTCGGGCGCTTCTTCAAAGGCCTTGATCACATTTCCCCTCCAGTGTGGGAACCCCCACCTCCGTGGGGTTTACTGCTGGTACTGGCAAAGCTCTTGGGCAAGCCATTCGAACCAATGCACAGGTGTAGTCTCCCCCACCTGTCGTGGAAGACCGCCTTCTTGGTGGCTATCACGTCAGCCAGAAGGATGGGAGAACTCCAGGCGCTGAGCATCGAGTCTCCTTACCTGGTCTTCCACAGGGACAAGGTTGTCCTACGCCCCCACCCGAAATTCCTTCCGAAGGTGGTGGGAGTTTCACCTTAATCAGGTGTTGACTCTGCGCTTCTACCCCAATCACACCTCCTGAGGGCGAATATAGGCTCCATACTTTGGACCCTAGAAGGGCGCCGCCTTTTACAAGGAGCCACGGCTGGGATTCGGGAGAGGTTCACCAGCTGTTTGTCACCTACGCTGAAGCCGCACCTGGCAGACCTGCAGCCAAGCGGACGATAAGCAGATGGGTCACCTCCTGCATAGATCTCTGCTATGAGTTGGCGGGCATGGAGCCTCCCAGAGGGATAAGAGCTTATTCTACCCGCCATACTGCTGCATCGGTGGCTGCTTCCAGGGATGTCCCTATCCAGGAAATCTGCAGGGCTGCTAGCTGGAAGTCAGCAAACACCTTCATTACCCACTACCACATCGACCTTGAGTCACGCCAGGATGCTGCTTTTGGGGCCTCAGTTCTCCAGTCCTTATTCCCCAAGTAAGTATAGGGGGTGTGCGCCTTGCCTCCCTCCTCCCGGAGAACTGCTAGGAGTCTGCCAGATAGTGTGGATGAACAACATATCCATGTCCCTAGAAATACAGGTTACTCACCTGTAACAGGAGTTCTAGGAATGGTATATGTTGTTCATCCCATAGGCTCCCGACCTCCCTGGCCGGCGCTGACCTGAGCTTTCAGCGGGCCAGATCTGCGTCATGGGCGGAGCCGAGAGTTTTACCACCGGTGGGTGGGAGGAGCCAAGCTTGAAGACCTTCCGGCAAGATTTAAAGTGGCAAGGAACCTGCCAGATAGTGTGGATGAACAACATATACCATTCCTAGAACTCCTGTTACAGGTGAGTAACCTGTATTTACTCACCTGTAACAGTAGTTCTAGGAGTGGTATATGTTCATCCACACGGACCCACCTGACCTCCTTGGCTGCGGACGCACAACACCTGGCTTCCAGTGGGCTAAGATCTGGCGTCATGGGGCAGAGCCGAGGTATGTACCACGTGGGTGGGTGGGAGGAGCCTGCTTGAAGACTTCTGGTGATCCTTAAAGGGGAAAGGGACATGCCAAAGAGTGTGGATGAACAACATATACCACTCCTAGAACTACTGTTACAGGTGAGCAACCTGTTTTTACTGCTGCCCAGGCTTTGCCTGTTGGTTCTGCTAAGACTGATTTGCTTAAAACATTATCTTTTGGAGCTGAACTTGGCAAGTGTTTGTTATGCTGTACTTATGCTTGTGCTAGGCTGCATCCTCTGGCATCTCCAGGAGGTGCTGTGTTTGGCTTAGGTTGGCTTTGCCACTGATATGCAGTTTTGAATGCTCCTTTTAAGTGCTCCAAACTGTTTGGTTATGATGTCGAAGAAGCCCTACATGGCCTTTAGACTGCTAAGATTACTAGTCCCTCTAGCCCACTCCCACTAAACAACCTGTTAGGGGCTGTTTACATAGGCCTGGTGCCAGAGGTAACCCTTTGTTCGTGTTGGGGAGGAACTAGTTCTATGACACACTTCTGACATAGGGTCTAAATCTCTTACTTTAGAAGGGGTAAGTAGCCCAGGGGATAAAATGGAGGTGGGGGATGATCAGGAGGGATTTCTGTCAGGCCAGAGCATGCCCCCTTGCAAATTTCTCCAACACCCATTCGTCTGTGGTTATCTCCCGACAGTTTTTTAGATGCAGGGAGATGCTACTCCCTCACTCACCCCTGGAAGCAATGGGCAGAACTGGGGTGGCAGGGCCACCGGACTAGATGCCTTTCAGTGCTTTGGCACATACCCCAAAGGAAAGGGCGCCTGGAAGGGGACCCCAACCTTTGCCGTGACCTTACTGATGGTATGGATGTTTCTTTCTATTCCAGATACTTCCTTGTTCCAAATGGATGGGAGATCTGCATTCTGTGTTAAATCTCAGAGATTTCAACCTGTACATCGAATACAGAAAGTTTTAAATGTTATCCCTGCAGGCCCCAGTTTCTCTTTTACAGAGTACTGGCTGTGATCTATGGACATGAAGGATGCATACCTTTAAAGGGAATGTCCATGTAAAAACAAGCCCCATCTTAGTGTGAGGCAGGGTCCAATCAGCACTTTCAGAAAATGTTAATTTTTTTTTTTTACCTCCGTTAATGTATTTATATTTTATCTGGTTGATCCTGCCTCACTGTCCTCCAGCATTTCACAATCCAGAGCCTTGAGATGCACGCTCATAACCATCCGTGACTGTCCCGAGAATGGTGTTTCATAGATATATATGGAGACTATCCTGAAGGAGAGGCTGGTGGCCCTCCTAGAGGCCAGAGGACTACAGGACAGCAGACAGCATGGCATCATACGTGGCAGATCCTGCCAAAACAACCTGGTCGAGTTCTATGACTGGGTAACTAGGCAACTGGACAGGGGCCATGCAGTGTATGTCCTGTATCTGGACTTCAAGTAAGGCATTCGACTCAGTGCCACGTGGAAGGCTGAGAAGGAAGTTAGTAGGCACAGGGGTGGGTGCAAAGCTGGTGAGATGGGTAGGAAACTGACTGCAGGGAAGGCAACAGAGGGTGGTGGTGGGTGGGGAGCTCTCACACCCAAGGGCAGTGACGAGCGGTGACCCACAGGGCTCAGTGTTGGGACCAGTGTTGTTTGGGATATTCATTGCAGACATATCATGGGACATCAAGAGCAAGATCAGTCTGTTTGCTGATGATACCAAGGTAGGCGCGGTGGTGGATGACCTAGGGGATGGCAGGGGTTGCAGGATGATCTGGCAAGCTTGAAACCTGGTCAGACATCTGGCAACTGGGCTTTAATGCCAAAAAGTGCAAGGTGCTGCATTTTGGGATAAAGAACCCAAGGAGGAGGAGCTACCAGCTAGGGGGAGTGCAGCTAGCCCAGACAGAGGAGGAGAAGGATCTGGGTATGCTCATTACAGGGTCAGTGAATAACTCTGCACAATGTAGGAAGGCAGCTGCAAAGGCCAACAAAATGCTGAGTTGTATTGCAAGGGGTATATCCTCGAGGATGGAGGAGGTGATTCTGCCACTGTATAAGTCATTAGTTAGACCCCACCTGGAGTATTGCATGCAGTACTGGCGTCTGTATCTGAAGAGGGACATTAAGTTACTGGAGGGGGTGCAGCGCAGAGCGACAAAGATGATCAAGGGGCTGGGGGACTTATCATACGAGAGGAGGTTGAAGGAGTTGAACATGTACTGACTGGAGGAGAGGAGAGACACGGTGACATGATTGAAACCTTTAAATACATGAAAGGAATAAACAAGACGGGTACAGAGGGGCTGCTCAAAGTAAGGGAGGGGAGGACCACCAGGGGCCATGATACAAGACTGGAGCTAGGACGGTTCAGGAGGGAGATGAAGAGACACTTTTACAGAGAGGGTGGTGGCTGAGCGGAATGCATTACCTGCTGAAGTGGTATGCAGTAGAACAGTGGACTGCTTAAAACAGGATGGGACCGGACAAGGGGGAGGGTTAATGAAAGGGAAGGGTGGAAGGGAGGGGCAGCTGCAGAATAAGGGGTGCTAGCTTCACATTCGAGCAGACTTGATAGACCTCTAGGCCTTTATCTGCTGGCAGATTTCGTATGTTCGTATGTGGGGAGCAGCCATGGGTCCGTCCATTGGATTGCTGTTTAGTTGGAGCTTGTTTTAGCTCCGGTTTGGAACCAGCATTTCTCTGTGCGATAACGGGACTAAGTAAGGACTGGCAGTCCAATTGCTGGTCTATACCTGGTCTCGATACCATTCGGAGACATGCAGGTTCCAAACCGGAGCTATTACAATCTCTGACTATACAGCAATCAATGGACGGACCCGTGTCTGCTCCCCGCGTGAAACGTCATTCTTGGGACAGCCACGGGTGATTGTGGGCGCGCTGCTGGATTGTGAAATGCCAGAGGATCAATCCAATAAAATATAAATATATCAGGTCACCGGAGGTAAAGAAATTATACATTTTCTGAAAGTGCTTATCTTGCCATGCCTCACACTGAGGTGGGGCTCATTTCAACATTGGCGTTTCTCTTTAAATGAGGATCAGGAAGTCCCACAGACAGTACCTCCGCTTTACGCTGGATGACAGGTACTAATTTCAGTTCAGAGTATTGCCCTTTGGCTTGTTCTTTGTGTCACAGGGCCTTACAAAATGCTTGGCAGTAGTTGCAGCAGGCTTTCACAGAGAAAGCCTGTATGATTTTCGTTATCTGGATGATTGGCTCCTGAAAGCCAGCTCCAAGGAAGGTCTGCTTCATACCCTGTCCCGAACTGGGACAGGTAGCTGAGTGATGGTGCCACCCACATCATATTTGTGTTGAGGCTGCACGTCATTGTGGACGGCCCCCAGCTAGCAAAATGTTGAGTATTCTTGATGATGAAGGCTTACAGTTCCTAATGTAGGAGATTATCTCTCAAAGATCTGCTGTTACACTAAGTTCCTAACTGTTCTTTTCTGCAGAAGAGCGATCGTGCAGGTGGTGTTCCTAAGTAACTTGATGGCCAAGTTCTAAAGATCTGTTGTTCTATGAAGTATTTAGTTAAATCACAGTTGCTCTTGTTTCCGAACTGCGATTTTTTGGCACAAAACAATTGTACTGTGTTCCGTTCATCTTTCACAGTTGCTGAATGGTGCCAGAAACCATGTCCTGTCCTGCAGATCTGCTCTGCTCACAAAGACAGTGGTGGAGTTTGCAGTTTAAATTCACAGCCTAGCAGTTCCGTTTTAACAAAAAGATAAAGTGCTTCTGCCTCCTTTTTTTAATACTATCTGCCTACTTTTTGTGCCTGTCTACCTTCTGATGAGAGGTCAAATGTTGCAGCTGGTCTGGATACAGCCAAACACCAATTGCAAATGGCTGAGAATAATAATAATACCACAGTCAGAGCCCTGGCATATGCAGCAGCTACCAGAAGGGTATGCATGGTTATAAACACCGGTTTATCTGTGGACGTTTTCAGAACAAGGCACAGAGAGAGAGAGAGAGAATCTTTGAAAAAACATAGTAAAGTCCAGAGCACCATGCACCTTGTGGAGGTGATGCACAAATTTGACTGCTTGTAATCCGTTAGAAGAAAATATGTTACAGTGGTGAGTAACTTAGTGGTACACACATTGTTTTGTAAAATAAAGAATATTTTAAGTATTTTAGCAGTGGGAATAACACAAGGTGTATTTAATATTTCCATCGATCTTATGGGATCCCATTTTCACTGATGGACCTTTTGGTGTGGTTTGTAATGGGTTGGGGGAATCGCCGGGGCAGTCTGGGTAAGGTCTTTGCTTTGCTTTGATGCCACATGGTGAAACATTCCTCTTACGGACACCATCCTCATGTTATGTATTTTTGTTGCAAACCATTCAGTAAAGTTCTTTGCATTTTTCCCCTCCTAGAACGGTGTGTTGCTGCGGACAGTTCTGGACCCAGTCACTGGAGATCTTTCTGATACCAGAACCAGATATCTTGGGTCACGGCCCGTTAAGCTTTCCCGAGTCAGAATGCAAGGGCAGGAAGCGGTAAGTAGTTGCTGACGTGTATGGTTAGGTGCCTATCGTTGCTCTCCCAATTTATTATGAAAACACCGCATACTTTTACATACCTATTTGTGAAGCTGGGGGGTTGCATATGATGGAACCTGGGTCCCATCCAGACATGAACACTGATATTGTGTATTCTGCAGCACCACACATAGCAGCCTTACCCCACCACTCCTTTTCAGCCTGCTGCCAGCACAGGTATGATTACCGTGAAGGTTTTTATGTCAGGAATATTTTCTCCTTGCACAGATTGTAGTTCACGCCATCATATGCGGATCGCCACTCAGAAGCCTGTGGTCATGGAACAGGATAGGAGAGTGTATCACTCTCCACTGAGAGACCAGTCGATTGGCTGAAGTGTTTGGTGATGCAGCCCCACTTCCAGACTGCTGAGTCTTTCAGCCCGTTTCCAGCTGAGAGTATGCACCCTGCTTTGCAGGAACTGTGCTGTGAATTCTTTAATTTTTTAGATGCTCAATGATTTTGATCACTAATCTCTGCTGCCTTCTCATTGGCCTCTTTATGGCTCCAGTGGAATGAATAGTCACACAGGGTAGAAGCAGAGCAGTTCTGCAGCTCAAAGTTGCAGTGCTAGTTTGCCACATCATAGTGTGTGATACCTTTTTGAAAAAAGCACATTTTAAGCTTGAAGCAGCACATTTCCACCTTGCACGCATTCCATCAAATAACCAAGTCCCTTTCTGTAAATTTACTGTGGCTGCTCCAAACCAGTCACTTCAACTGTGCCCAAACTGCTTTAATTCCTGTTGCCCTGCCTGACATATGAAATTCTCCCTTTCTAAAAAAAAAAAAAATGTTCTGTTGTAAGTGTTTTTATTGATAGGTTTATTTTGTCAGTGCCGCTGAATTGGTATTTACTGTGTCTTAATGAGACTGTGTTGTAAGCAGAGTATACTTTGAAATCCCCTGAGAATATGCATTGCCGTCTTGGCTATTTGCAGACAATAAAAAGATGCTGCTGGCAGGTGGTAGTCATACAGTAAGAAGCAGGAGCTCCCCACCCTGAGGGAGAGCTGTCCGTGGAACACTTGATCCTTCCTCCCCCCGCTGGCCCTCAGTTACCCGGGCCTGTTCCTGAACATGGATTACTTGTATTGCAAGCAGCAGCCCTACCACTGTGCCAATGGACTAGCTCAGTAAACAGATTTTACTAGTACTAAACTGCCATGTGTTCCCGTTCTGCTGAAATGAGAACTGAGAGTGAAGTTTTTTTTTTTTAATTCTTTGGTAACTGGGTAAGATCCACTAGGCACAGGTTCCTGTTTTTAGGGGTGCCCCGGGAGCATTGGTGAGGTTAAGCGACTTCTTGCTCAGAGTCCCACAGTATGCAAGTGGAGGTTGTGGGAATGAAACCCAGGTCTGCTGGATATGTCAGGTTCATTTGCAGCTTGTTGCTCTAACCTCTAGGCTATACTGCCAGCCCCTGACAAGTTCTCGTCAGGATTTCAAGCCTGAGAAGCAGGCAGGTTTGGTCTGCTGTTGGGGGGTTTTACACTTTAAGCTACCCAAAATACAGTATGTTGCCAAACGCAACATTTTGTGGTACCTCTACCACCAGATGCTGGCTGGCACTGTGCCACGCGGTGCTGTTTCTTACATCACCATGCAGCAGGAGTGAGTCTATAGGCACAGTGACACTCCCTTGTTGCAGTGCTGTGAGTAATGACAGCAGCGACTCCAATGTGGATGGAGTGGTTTAAACATGCATGGAGCTGATCTGTTTTAGCAGCAGTGAGCCACTTGGATGGTTGGGAACCTGCATGCTGCAGGAGTTTTCTGTTCCTTTGTGAACGCTTACCACTGTTAGCAGAACTGCTTTGGAGGGCCAGTGTGGTACACCGATTGTGATCCTGCTGAGTTTAAGGAAGTTCAGTAAAGGCACACCAGATCGTTACTCATTAAATTTAGATAAAATGGATAAGCTGTGTACAGATAGAGGTTTAATATGAGAGCTTCTTCAAGAGTGCATCTTCCATTAGGCCACATATTTGGAAATAATACATGCATCAGCGTTTGGACGACACAGAACCTGCTGCTAGTTGGGGCTGCCCATGGCGACATCATGCGTCGGCGTCTGTATAAATGTGGGTGGCCCCATCACTCCTCCGTTCTTTGCCTGCTGTCGCTCAGACTTGTTGAACCTGCTTCTGGAAGCACTGTCAACTAGTCATTGCCACTTATCCTTTATTTTATAAACCAAGTATTCTAGGATCGTGGATATGTTGAGTAACTCGGGACACTACTCCTCTTCACTGTTCCTCCTTACTTTACTCCCCAGGGTACTGAAGGAGCTGGCAGAGGTCCTTGCGGGACCTTTGGCAGACCTATTGAATGCCTCACTACGTTCGGGGTGTGTACCTCAGGACTGGAGGATGGCTCGTGTGGTGCCCCTCCACAAGAGCGGCCCCAAGGATGAATCGGGAAACTACAGACCAGTGAGCCTCACATCCATCGTGGGTAAGCTAATGGAGACTATCCTGAAGGAGAGGCTGGTGGCCCTCCTAGAGGCCAAAGGACTACAGGACAGCAGACAGCATGGCTTCATACGTGGCAGATCCTGCCAAACCAGCCTGGTCGAGTTCTATGACTGGGTGACTAGGCAACTAGACAGGGGCCATGCAGTGGATGTCTTGTATCTGGACTTCAGTAAGGCATTCGACTCAGTGCCACATGGAAGGCTGGGAAGGAAGTTAGTAGGCACAGGGGTGGGTGCAAAACTGGTGAGATGGGTAGGAAACTGGCTGCAGGGAAGGCAACAGAGGGTGGTGGTGGGTGGGGAGCTCTCACACCCAAGGGCAGTGACAAGCGGTGTTCCACAGGGCTCAGTGTTGGGACCAGTGTTGTTTGGGATATTCATTGCAGACATATGGGACATCAAGAGCAAGATCAGTCTGTTTGCTGATGATACCAAGGTGGGTGCGGTGGTGGATGACCTAGTGGGATGGCAGGGGTTGTAGAATGATCTGGCAAAGCTTGAAACCCGGTCAGACACCTGGCAACTGGGCCTTAATGCCAAAAAGTGCAAGGTGCTGCATTTTGGGATGAAGAACCCAAGGAGGAGTTACCAGCTAGGGGGAGTGCAGCTAGCCCAGACAGAGGAGGAGGAGAAGGATCTGGGGGTGCTCATTACAGGGTCAATGAACAACTCGGCACAATGTAGGAAGGCAGCTGCAAAGGCCAACAAAATGCTGGGTTGTATTGCAAGGGGTATATCCTCGAGGAGGGAGGAGGTGATTCTGCCACTGTATAGGTCATTAGTTAGACCGCACCTGGAGTACTGCGTGCATTACTGGCGTCCGTATCTGAAGAGGGACATGTTAACTCATTCAGGCCTAGAGACGTCTGTAGGCGGTGTCTGAAAGCATAGCCCCTCAGGACAATAACGCCTGTAGACTTACTCAACTGACTTTCACTCAGGCCCAGAAACGTCTGAGGAAGTCAGCAGTTTTTACCTAACTATTAAACAAACCAAATAGCTTAGAATTGAATGCATAGCACCGTTAGAAAGGCAATTTTGCTCTGAACAATTTTGCTGCAGATACTTTGTGTCTATCATGTATACTTTAGGAGTTATTCGTATTTGTTTAAGGGATGGTGTGCATGGCTAACATTTGTGCCTCAAGCCTCACCTAAGCACCTTGAATAAATCTGAAAAAAAGTCATTTGGTATTTCAGCTACTATAAAATAAAAACTAAATGGATTACAATTGATTGCATAGCACCATTAGAAAGGCTATTTTATGCTGAATAATTTTGCCACTGATACTTTGTGTCTACCACATATACTTTAGGAGTTATTTGCATTTGTTTAAGGGATGGTGTGCATGGCTAACATTTGTCTCTCAAGCCTCACCTAAGCACCTTGAAAAAAATCAGAAAAAAACACAGTTTGGTATTTCAGCTAATATAAATTAAAAACTAAATTGATTACAACTGATTGCATAGCACCATTTGAAAGATAACATTGTGCTGAACAACTTTGCCACTCATACTCTGTGTGTAGCACTTACGGTTTAAGAAGTAGTCACATTTGTTTGCGACAAAGTCAGAACAGCAAAGGCCCAAACCGAGGAAAAGATAGCCAACTCAGTTAAGAAGGTGGATAAAACCTTTTATAGGTACATCAGGAGCGAAGGAAGACCAAGGAGGATAGTGAGGCTTAATAAGGGGAGGGTGGGCAGAGGGAGACTGTGAAAAGGCAGAGATACTAAACAAATATTTTTGCTCAGTATTTACAAAGGAAGAGGTACCTAGAACAAACAGTAGAAACACACTGGATACAGAAGTTGATACCAGCCCATTTCTGGAAGAAAGGGTTCTGAAAGAACTCTTAAAACTGAAGGTGGACAAAGCAATGGGGCCTGATGGGATTCATCCCAGAATTCTAAAAGAACTAAGGGTAGAATTAGTGACACCACTGACTACCCTGTTTAACAAATCATGGGAGGATGGGTGGTACCCAAGGACTGGAGGAAGGCAGATGTGATTCCCCTTCACAAAAGTGGGAGCAAGGCAGAAGCAGGAACTACAGACCTGTTAGTTTAACCTCAGTGGTAGGAAAATGATGGAATCACTTCTGAAGGAAAGAATTGCTCGGTATCTAGAGGCCAGAGGGCACAGGACCCAAGGCAGCATGGATTCACAGGGAAGGTCATGCCAGACAAATCTGATAGATTTCTTTGACTGGGTGACCAAAGTAGTAGATCAGGGAGGGGCTGTGGACATGGCCTACCTAGACTTTAGCAAGGCATTTGACACAGTCCCACACAAAAGATTAATATACAAGTTAGCTAGCCTGGGAGTGGGTCCCAAGATGACAGCCTGGGTAAAAAATTGGTTGGAAAATAGGACACAGAGAGTAATAGTAAATGGAGTCCACTCTGATGAAAGGGGGGTTACTAGTGGGGTACCGCAGGGTTCAGTATTAGGACCAGTCCTCTTCAATATCTTTATAAGCGACATTGCAGAGGGACTGGAAGGAAAAGTATGTCTCTTTGCAGATGACACAAAGATCTGCAACAGAGTTGATGCACAGGGTGGGGTGGAAAGGATGAAAAGGGACTTGGCACGGTTAGAAGAATGGTCAAATGTATGGCAGCTTAGATTCAATGCTAAGAAGTGCAAGGTAATGCACCTGGGAAACAAAAACCCAGGGGAAGAGTACACAATGGGGGGTGAGATACTAACGACAACAAAAATGGAAAGGGACCTGGGGGTAGTCATATCAGATGACCTAAAGGTGGGCAAGCAATGTGAGAGGGCAGCAGTGAGGGCTGGGGGATATTGGGATGCATAGGAGAGGCATCACCAGTAGAAAACAGGAAGTTATTATCCTCTGTACAGACAGCTGGTCAGCCCCATCTGGAGTACTGCGTGACAGTTGGAGACCCAGTCTTGCAAAGACATAGACAGGATGGAAGCTGTCCAGGAGGGCAACTAAAATGGTGCAGGGTCTGCACCGGAAGACATATGTAGAGAGACTAAAGAAGCTTAATATGTATAGCCTCGAGGAAAGGAGGGAGAGGGGACATGATAGAAACGTTCAAGTACCTCAAGGAATCAACAAAGTCCAAGAGGGTAGTATCTTTCAAAAAGAGGTGTGCAAGAACAAGGGCACAATTTGAAGATAGAGGGGGCATCTCAGAGGTAATTTGAGGAAGTATTTTTCACAGAGAGGTTGTGGATGCATGGAGCGGCCTTCGGAGGAAGGTTGTGGAGTCAAAAACAGTGGTGGAATTCAAGCATGCATGGGACAGTCATAAGGCAATTCAAGGGATGGGGGTAGGAAAAAGTAGGCTGCTGGTTAACTAGGATCTGCAGCTTATCCAGTAGGCAGGGAAATGGGCAGACTGGGTGGGCCAAGCGGTTCTTATCTGCCGTCAAATTCTATGTTTCTATATGCTGATTATAGTTTGATTTTGCTAAGAAAGACCAGGATGCAGTGCTAAGAGTATACAAGGCACAAGTGGCAGAAGTCTCGAAGAGCTCTTGTGGTGTGAATGAGTTAAGTTACTGGAGGGGGTGCAGCGCAGAGCGACAAAGATGACTAAGGGGCTGGAGGATTTATCATACGAGAGGAGGTTGAAGGAGTTGAACATGTACTGACTGGAGGAGAGGAGAGACAGGGGTGACATGATTGAAACCTTTAAATACATGAAAGGAATAAACAAGATGGGCACAGAGGGGCTGTTCAAAGTAAGTGAGGGAGGGCCACCAGGGGCCATGATATGAGACTGGGCGAGGAAGGTTCAGGAGGAAATAGACACTTTTTACAGAGGTTGGTGGCTGGGTGGAATGCGTTACCTGCTGAAGTGGTATGCAGTAGAACAGTGGACTGCTTCAAACGAGAATGAGACAGGACAAGGGGAAGGGTTAATGAAGGGGAAGGGTGGAAGGAAGGGGCAGCTGCAGAATAAGGGGTGCTAGCTGCACATTCGAGCAGATTTGATAGACCTCTAGGCCTTTATCTGCTGGCAAATTTCGTATGTTCGTGTGTACCGTAACCTCTGACTGTACTGTGTTGCCACCCTGAACCACTGTTCGCCATAAAAACTATCTTGTCTAATCTCAGCTTATGTGGTGCTCAACTGTTGTGTATACATACACACACACACACATATCTATATATATATAGCTACTGGTGTGCTGAGCTGAAAGGTTGCTCATGTCTGTCAATAAAGTATCCTAAGTTTTTCTTATATAGTGACTTATTGTATCCTATACTGTTTACAGGTAATTATGTTTAAATGGTAAGATGTAGTCATTCATATGTAATCATATGTAATTATGACACATGTATATATGTGTATTCTTCTGCTTGCCTATTATGTTTTGCCTCCGTGATTTACCTTGACCCTTCCAGGTCCACCTTATAAATGATTTTTTTTTTTTCCTCAGCTGTGTTTTGCCTGGTAAAATAGATTTATTTGATCTTGTTTTATCCTTACTGGTTGGCATGTCCCTTTCCCTTTTAAATCTTGCCGGATGGTCTGAAAGCTGGCTTTACCCACCCATCCGGGTTGTATATCCCTCGGCTCCTCCCCTTGACGTCAGATCTTCCTTTCCGTTAGAAGATTTAGGTTCCCGCCTTGTCGCTCCTGCGTTGAGTAGGCCCTGGTGAACAAATGCTTGGATTTACCTAAACTTAAAACTAATTAGAGTTTCTCTACATCATTTTGTGATCGTGACTACGATGGAGGACAAGTCCTCACCCAGTTCCACCGGTGCCCTTGTGGGCAGATGATGTCTTGCACCGACCCACACATTTACAGCCTGGGCCATGCCTGTGACATCCAGGCTAGGGACTTTTGTTGCACTTTCCAGCATAATATCCTGGGCGATCGTCTTGCACGACTTCAATTCGGCTGACCGAAAAAATGGAACCTGCCGTTCAAATCGAAAGAGGCCCGTTGGGTGGTCTCCTCGGCTGTGGGTTCCGCTGATCAACTAGAGCAGATGAATCCTTTCGAGGAGGAGGCGGCTCGGGGCGCTGTTCATTCTTCTTCTGTGTCGGTCTTTGTCCTGCTCAAATTGGGCTCCACCTTTTCAGGCTCCTTCAAGGAGTTGTGCCAGTCTCTCCCAACCAAGGGAGAGGTCCCTTCGGGCACGCACATCTGCCATTCCCATAAGGACAAGGAGTCGAAAGATTTGTCTGCTCTGTGATGTTCTTGGGATCAAGAGAGTTCTATGTTCCAGGAATCTGCTGTCTTGACTTCGGTCAAGATTGCAGCCTCTGCTGCTGGCTTCACTGTACCCATGTCAGGCCAGCTGGTCAAGACACAAGACGACGACCCAGTTGAGATTATCGACCCTGTAAGACCCATTGTTGCTTGATGAGGCCAATTCCTTATTCAGGACCCTGGTCCTGACCCGACCTACCGAGGAGGAAACTCAGATTTCTTGGAATCTCCTCACGGTCGCTGTCCCCGACCTGGAGGAGCCGCGGTTATAAACATATGAACATACAAAATTTGCCAGCAGATAAAAGCCTAGAGGTCTATCAAGTCTGCTCAAATGTGCAGCTAGCACCCCTTACTCTGCAGCTGCCCCTCCCTTCCACCCTTCCCCTTCATTAACCCTCCCCTTGTCCTGTCCCATCCTTGTTTGAAGCAGTCCATTGTTCTACTGCATACTACTTCAGCAGGTAACGCATTCCACCCAGCCACCACCCTCTCTGTAAAAAAAAAAAGTATCCCCTCATCTCCCTCCTGGACCTTCCTCGCTCCAGTCTCATATCATGGCCCTTGGTGGTCCTCCCCTCCCTTACTTTGAACAGCCCCTCTGTACCCATCTTGTTTATTCCTTTCATGTATTTAAAGGTTTCAATCATGTCACCCCTGTCTCTCCTCTCCTCCAGTGAGTACATGTTCAGCTCCTTCAACCTCCTCTCGTATGATAAGTCCCCCAGCCCCTTGATCATCTTTGTCGCCCTGCGCTGCACCCCCTCCAGTAACTTAATGTCCCTCTTAAGATACGGGCACCAGTGCTGCATGCAGTACTCCAGGTGCGGTCTAACTAATGACCTATACAGTGGCAGAATCACCTCCTCCCTCCTCGAGGATATACCCCTTGCAATACAACCCAGCATTTTGTTGGCCTTTGCAGCTGTCTTCCTACATTGTGCCGAGTTGTTCATTGACCCTGTAGTAAGCACCCCCAGATCCTTCTCCTCCTCCTCCTCCTCCTCTGTCTGGGCTAGCTGCACTCCCCCCAGCTGGTAACTCCTCCTTGGGTTCTTCATCCCAAAATGCAGCACCTTGCACTTTTTGGCATTAAGGCCCAGTTGCCAGGTGTCTGACCGGGTTTCAAGCTTTGCCAGATCATTCTGCAACCCCTGCCATCCCTCTAGGTCATCCACCACCGTGCCTACCTTGGTATCATCAGCAAACAGACTGATCTTGCTCTTGATGTCCCATGATATGTCTACAGTGAATATCCCAAACAAAAATGTCCCAACACTGAGCCCTGTGGAACACCGCTCGTCACTGCCCTTGGGTGTGAGAGCTCCCCACCCACCACCACCCTCTGTTGCCTTCCCTGCAGCCAGTTTCCTACCCATCTCACCAGCTTTGCACCCGCCCCTGTGCCTACTAACTTCCTTATCAGCCTTCCATGTGGCACTGAGTTGAATGCCTTACTGAAGTCCAGATACAGGACATCCACTGCATGGCCCCTGTCTAGTTGCCTAGTCATAGCACTCGACCAGGTTGGTTTGGCAGGATCTGCCACGTATGAAGCCATGCTGTCTGCTGTCCTGTAGTCCTTTGGCCTCTAGGAGGGCCACCAGCCTCTCCTTTAGGATAGTCTCCATTAGCTTACCCACGATGGATGTGAGGCTCACTGGCCTGTAGTTTCCCGGTTCATCCTTGGAGCCACTCTTGTGGAGGGGCACCACATGAGCCATCCTCCAGTCCTGAGGTACACACCCCGAATGTAGTGAGGCATTAAATAGGTCTGCCAAAGGTTCTGCAAGGACCTCTGCCAGCTCTTTCAGTACCCTGGGGTGGATGCCATCTGGGCCTGGCGCCTTGTCCACCCTCAGTGCCTTCAAACCCTCTCGAACTCTGCTCTCCGTGATTTCCCCATCTGTCACCACTTCCCCCTGCTTCTGCCATTTCTCCCACCTTGGGTGTCACCCCCCTTCTCTTTAGTAAATACTGAGCAGAAGTACTCATTTAGTGCTTCCACCCAACCCCCCTCCTTCCTAATCCTTACTATATGGTCCTTACAGCTCCTTTGCTCCCTGATGTACTTAAAGAAGTCCTTCTTCCCCTTCTTTAATACCTTGTGCCAGCCTGAGTTCTGTAGATGCTTTGTCTCCCTTTACTGCACTTGTCACCCCCTTTGATTCTGTCAAGTACTCCTCCCTGTCCTCCCCCTCCCTGTTTTCTTGTACTTCCTAAAGGCAGCTCTTTTCCTCCTTACCTTTTCCATGACCTCCATGCTCAACCAGTTCGGTTCTTAGCCCTAGCCTTCTTGCTCTGGGCTTTGCAGCAGTTGTGGTTGCCTCCACTATCCCCAGCTTTATGAGCTCCCACCTCTGGATAATGTCCATAATAGATTGGTTCTTCCCGGCTCCTTCTGAGCACCCATGTCAGTCCCCCAATGGTCGAGGTCTTGGGCACCTTTGACTGACAGGCCAAAAAAATCTTATAAACACCACTCTGCTTTCTAAAAAGTGGTACCACTGCCATTCATCCTCTTCTTCCTCGGATGAGGAGTGGCTTCGACGCAAACTGTGTTGACACTACAAGGACCTAATGTGGCAACAGTTGATGGCAGGTTTGAAATCGACCCTGGCTTCCACGCTAGCCATCATTTGGCTGTCGCCCTCTGGAGCCGCTGCAGATCCTGGTGACTCGGCCAAAGCTGCACCCTCCAATCCGGGTGGAGCCACCACCTAAGCAGCCTCCCTCTGGGCCTCCTGTCAAGGAGTCTCTGCCCGTCAAGGGCCTTCTGCATAGGCTGTCACCCTTACTCCCGACTGCCTCCGGCGTGTTGAAAGGCGACATGGGTAGTCAGCCGATCTGTTTAAAGTCCGAGAACATGGACTTGCATTCCTGTCCCTTGGAAGAGAAATCCATCGGGAGTCTCTCGACAGAGGAAGGTCCCACGTCCTTCATGGGCATCCTCTGTCTCATCTCCGAATCTACAGAGATGCCCTTGAACTCATTCAAAAGTGGGCTGAATATCACCTCACCGATTTACTCGAAAGAGAGTATTCTCCAACAGAAGCCTTCGCTGTTGGCGCAACCTTGGAGCTGTGGCAGCACCCAGCTTCCTGCCCTGCATCATCCCGGATGGCCCGCAAATACGTGGTTCCCATCAGCTCAATCAATCAAATTATTTATCCAGGCAAACACCATTGAGCAAGCTCATTTACAAGGTGGACCTGCATTACACAAGTCAAGTAACAATGCATTTATATATCAATCAATCAAAATCTTTATTTAATCAGGCGAACATCATTGAGCATAGCTCATTTACAAGATGGACCTGAGTGGTCAAGAAGTGCAAGTGTTATTACATTGACAAGGGTAGCATAAACAGTAATACTATGACAGGGGTAGCATAAACAGTAATACAGTGACATAAGTGCTAATATATAACAATATACATATGTACAAGGCACATTAAAACTTTTAATCTGTGAGACAGAAGGCAATGGGCACATCAGGAGTAATATGTAGATTATAGGACCTAGCAGGCATTTTGAGGGTGAATCTTGGGACTGGAAACAGGAGTTTTATCAGCATATAGGAACACGAAAAAAAAAGGGGGGGGTAGGTAGGGCGGGGTTTAGGCCTTGTGGAAGCAGTTGCAGAGTTCTGGGAATAGGGTGGTGAATAATCTTTTGAAGGATATTAAGGGTAGGAGGTTATCTAGCTTCATGGTTTTGGGTGAATTCCAAACAATTGCTAGTGAGTAGCTGATAGCAGCCCTCCCAAACTGGGTGCATACATTGGGGACCTTAAGAATGATAATTTTGCTGATCCTTAGGTTGTATGGCCTAGAAGTAATTTGAGTAAAACAGTCTGAGATATAGGTAGGTAGCTTGCCTGATAAGGCTTTGAATATCAAATTGCAGCATTCCTATTTCTTCTGTGTTGTAATGATGTCCAGTTAACTGCCTTATAAAGGGAGCAATGATAGGTGCTGAAGGGAAGGTCAGTAATGAATCTGATGGACCTGTGGTATAGGTGTCCAGTTTATTTAAGAGGAGTGAACAATGTCCGTACAGAAAGTCAGCATAGTCAATGAGGATAGGAATGAAGCCTGGATTAATCTTTTTGGAGTCTCTGTTGAGGTAGTGCTTTTATTCTAAAAAATAAACCAAGCCTTTGTCTCAGTTTCTTTAGTAGCTCCTCAATATGGACAGAATAGTCAAGCTTGTTATCAATCCAGACTCCAAGGTATTTGAAGTTATCAACGAATTCCAGCTTCTCTCCAAGTAAGGTGGTTAATTGTGGGTGGTGGATGGTGGGGTAGTGGCAGAGCAACTCTTTGAGGTAAGAACATAGCTTTTGTTTTTGGCATTTAGAAGTAGTTTTTATCCAGTAGGTTGTGTTGTAGGATGGAAAATTCAGATTGTAGCAGATCACAGGCTTTAGATAATGAAGGATTGCTAACATATAATACAGTATCATCAGCAAACAGATGGATGTTGGATTGAGTGAGGTTAGCATCAATATTATTAATATAGATGGCAAAGAGGATGGGGCCAAGAATAAAGCCTTGCGTACACCTCTTAACAGTGGTTTTAAGGTGGATAGGTAGTTTCCATTTTTACCAGTTGTGATCTATCTGATAGATAGCACTTGAACCAATTAGTGAAGGGAATCCAACCCTAGTGAGCCAAGGGAGGTGATTAATGATTCATGATCCACTGTGTCAAATGCTTTGCTCAAATCCAGGAACACAGCACAGGTACTGTTCTTCTTATCCATAGTAATCTGCCAGTCGTTGGTTACTTTGGCTAGGGCTAAATGGTGCTATGCCTGATCTAAATCCTGATTGTGCTGTATTTAGGAGGTTATTGTTATCCAGGTAGTCCCTTAATTGTGAGTTTACTAACTTTTCGAGCATCTTGGATAGAACTGATAGGATGGAAATGGGCCTGTAATTATTGAGGTCCATGGGATCACCAGATTTGAGTAAAGGAACTACTTGAGCTGTTTTCCAAGTGGAGGAATGGATCCAGTGGTGAGGGAAAGATTGAAGAGAGAGTGAGGGGCAGATAAGACTTGAGATGCAATCTTGAGAAGTAGGGGTCCAGGAGTCTGTACCTGCACTTTTGAAGTATCTAAATTGAGAGGAGATCTTCCACTTCTTTCAAGGAAATTGGGTTGAAGGAGAAGGTTGATGTAGCCTTTTGACCCACGGTGGATTGAAGGTTCAAGGAAGACCTCGGGAGATTTGCAGGTGAAGAGTCAAATGCTAGTCCAGCTGTGGTGAAGTGGTCATTGAAGGTATTTAGGATTTCTTGTTTGTCCGTAATTTCCGTGTTAAGTAGCAGTTTGCAGGTTAAGGCAGATATACAGACAAATAGACCAGTAGATTCAAGAGTACAACAGTACAGGTAGGCCTGCAGTAGACAGGATAAGTAAAAATACATTTGGGTTCAGGTAAAAGTAAGGGTAAGGTAAGGGTATACATAACAATAGGGTAGCAAGTCAGTAAAGATTTATACCAGATACAAATTCATACATAGTTTAGTATTCCTGCAAGGTAAAGGCATTCTAGTCCAGCGAAGAGATTAGTTGAAGTGGATGCTACAAGTGAAGAGACATGCATAGTCAGTTTAGAAAGACCCAGGCATATCAAGGAGGAGACATGTGCCGGGAGAAGTGGACAGCCAGTTTGGGGGGGGGGGGGTGTCTGGAACTGGAGTAATACTAGGAGCGAAGGAATGAGATGCTGTGGGTATACAAGGAATAGGTGGGTGAGATTTAGGGCGGCAGACAAGTAGGTGGCTCAGGGACAAGTTATGCACTGATACAAGAAGGAAGGAGGATGGGAAAAGCAGGGAGGATGTGGAAGAGGGGTGTAAGTAAGCTAGGATCGTTGGAAGCAGTTGCAGGCTTCTGTAATGTATTTTGAGTATAAGGACTTAAAAACAGTAAAACTAACAGGAGTCCTCGGTTTCAGTGATTTCTGTAGCATATTCCAGAGTGACGGTAGAATGAATCCTATGGCATCTCTCCCAAAACGTGTTAGGGCTTTGGGCACTTTCAGAGAAATCAGTGAACAGCTTCTTAGGGCATAGGTTCCAGGCATATTGAGAGTCAGGCAATCAACAATGTACTGCAGAAGTTTGTCAGTGATAGCTCTGTATGTCCAGAGAGCTGCATTTTTATTTTGTCTGTAATATAGGGAGGTCCAACCTATGGCCGCATATAAAGAGCAGTGATGGGTAGAGAAGGGGAGACCAGTGATGAAGCACTGGGCTCTGTGGTAAAGTATGTCCAATTTACAGAGGTATGAAGTAGCACATTTGCTGTATATAAAGTCTGCATAATCAATTAGAGAAAGGAACCTAGACTGAACTAGCTGTCTCTTGGCCTGTGTAGTTAGTAGACGGTTTAACCTGAAGAAGAGACCTAGTCTGTGCCTCAGTTTTTTTTTGTTTTTTTTTTTTAAACAAATCCTCCAGATGGTCTGCAAAGGAGAGTTTGAAGTCTAGCCAGACCCCCAGGTATTTGAATTTCAGCACAAATTCCAGGGTTTCTTCTAGGAGGGTGGTGATTGGGGGGTAGAGCAGGGTAGGCTGCATGGTTACTAGGTGAAAATAGCATCGTCTTTGTCTTTTTGGTGTTAAGTAGCAATTTTCTACTAAAGAGCTGGTATTGAAGTAAGTTGAAGTCAGCTTGCAGGTCACCACAGGCAGTTTCAGGAGTTGTACGGCTTAGGTAGATCACTGTATCATCTGCTAACAGATGAATTTTCTCCTCGTTGATGCCTGAGTCTATATCGTTGATCTAGATGGCAAATAGGTGTGGCCCCAGGATGGATCCCTGCGGGACACCTCTTTTTAACAGATTTGAGGGGGAGAGTTCACTTTCGGCCTTGACCTGTTGGTGCCTATCAGAAAGGCAGTTATGGAACCAATGCAAGGAGGTAGAATCTAGACCAGTAGCTTTTAATGAAGAAAGAAGGAGGCTGTGGTCGACAGTGTTGAAGGCCTTACTTAGGTCTAGAAAAATGGCGCAGACAAATGTTTTGTTATTATTAGCAGCTGTACCACTCCACGTCTGTGTGTGGCTGTGACTTCGAACGCTATGACGTCTGAGAGGGATAAAACAGCACCAAGACACGACCGAGGCTCCATACAAGTCGTTAAGGGACATTGCAGTATGAGCCCCTCGGTCTGTGTCCTTATTTTAGTTTAACATTTCAGGTAGCCTGCTGTCTGACGTTAGAGGTAGAACAACAGCTTACCCAATAGTACAGTGCAGCAGATCTTCCTGGACATAAGTCTCCACCACTCATTCACACTATTGGGATCTGCGCCGGAGGCACTAGGACCCATCGGGAGCAAACTTTTTGCTGGAGGGTCGATGCCAGAGATGGCGCCACGAGCCCTAGCTCGCGCGGCAATGACTATCTCGGCATTGACCCTCCAACCGCCTCAGTTCCTTTTTTCCTGCCGTCGAGTGTGCTTCAGTGACGTCACTCGCCTGTCTGGAGTCAAACTTCAAATTAGCAGCATAGTTTTCAGTTTTTATTATTTTGCAGTATTATCTTGATACAAGTATCGCTTAAGTTTATTCTTATTTTTTAAATAAATACAATAAAGAAGTCTCAGCCTACTTTGACGGAGTCGACCATGAGCAGCTCAGGTGACGGTAGGGAGACTTCGTATGAAAGCTGTTCAGTCAGTCGGGCTGGGTTCGGTCCGCCGCCTTCTCCAGAAGGGGGGTCTGACAACGGTCAGTCCAATGCCCGGGGGGATGGGTGGTCCCCGCGGAAGCATAAAAACAAACGGTCGCATTCTCTGCACCGTTTGGCCTCGAGCTCTTCTTCCGCCCACAGGTCTAAAAAGAGAAGGCATCACTCGACGTCGCCCTTTGATATGTCTGCGCCTAGATGCTCGGTTATCGGGGCTAGTTGACGGTCTCCTCCTTCGAAGTCCCCAACTTCTGTTTCTGGTAGCCGATGGCTTCAACATCGGAGTCCTATCCTGCCCACAAGTAGGTCTTCAGATGAGCAGTTTCATCACTGGGCCGCTCTTATGGAGCAATGGGCTCGAGAGGTTGGTCGGCTACCTGGCTCTGGAATAACTCGTGGGCCTCCGGCGCTCTTTGAAGCGCCAGGTAGAGCCAGTTGGATTTTACTAGTCACGCGGCATCTTCTTTGGTGCCATCGACCCCGTGCTTAGGTGTCCCCCCCTTCACATGGCTGCAGCGCAGGGGGCCACACCGATGCCTTTATCTCCTTCTCTCTTTCCTTCAAACCCTGTATTTCGGAGTCCTGGGAGGTTTTCCGCGACATCGGCGCCGCCCTCGGCACCGTTTGGCTTCTTGGCGTTATCCTCGGCGCTGTGTGCCTTCTCGGTGCCGACAGTGGCACCGTCCGCGCCCATGTGGCTTCTCGGCGCCCACGGGTGCTACGCGGCGCTCAAGGCCATGTTCCTCGGCGCCGTTCTCAGTTCCGTGGGCCGCCTCGGCACCGGGAGCTCTTGGAGACTCCTCCTTTCTCTCAGTTCTTTCTTCCTCTTCTGTTTTTCACTCCTTTCCTGTCCAAACAGTCCCTCCTGGACTGTCAGGAGATGACGTTGAGCCTCACCCAGACCTTCGGCTGGGTGATGAAGTGGACGAAGCAGGATCTTTTATTGCTACAGAGCCTGTGGTCGAGGACCTGTCCTTTAAGTCTCTGTTGAAGAATCTGAGCTCCACACTTTCTCTCCAGACTACAGACATTGATCCTGGGAAGCTGTTAAGACTCCAATATCTTCATGCTTCGGAGATCCCTATGGATTTGACTCCTCCGATTCAACCTTCCTTTGAGACGCTGTCTCAAATGGTATGGAATAATCCTGCTCTTACTCTTTCGGTGGCTAAATCCATTGATAGGAAATACTCCTCTCCCAAGGATCGTCCCATCTTGGCATCCCAAGCCTTTGCGGATCCTATTGTAGTCCTGGCAGAGAATGACAAGGTCGTTCTTCCTCAGACTACTACAGCTCAACCTATCAACAAAGAGTCTCGTAAGATAGACACATTAGGTAAGAGAGTCTTTGCTGCGTCCATTCTAAGTATGCGTATTGCCAGTTACCAGGGCTATTTTTCCCAGTATGAGTATATCCTGTGGCATTCTATCAAGCAAATGGTTGAAGCTCTTCCGGACTCGGACTCAAAGCAAACTTCTTTAAACCATTACCAGAGGTATTGAATCTAATAACCAGCAGGTCAAAGCAGCCATGGATGCTTTCGACACTGCTTCTCGTTCAGCAGCTGCTGGTATTTGTACTCGCCATCACTCCTGGCTGCGTACTTCGGGCTTCACGAATGATGCGCAACAGCAGGTGATGGCGTTGCCCTTTGACGGCTCATATCTTTTCGGTCCTCAGGTAGAGCAAGCTCTAGAAGCTACACAAAAGACTAGGTCAGCCATTAAGCTGGCTCGACCCCCTCCTGCCCCTTCTTGAGGGCATGTCGGTAAACTTCAGTTTCTTAATCATCAGTCCTTTCGGGGCAGAGGAAGTTTCCATAAGAACCAACCTGCCCAACCTCAGAAGAAGGCACAACAGAAAGCGCAAGGGCCCAAAGCGCCCAGCGCTACCTTATGAGTTGCCGGCCCAAGTCCCATCTCAGTTGCCCGAGGTGGACTTTTCCTCTCTGGTGGGAGGTCGTCTGATGCACTTCTACAGCCAGTGGAAGTCCATAACCTCAGACACATGGGTCCTTCGGATAATTCACGAGGGGTATTCTCTCAATTTTCTGGAGACCCCTCTGGATCATCCTCCCGAACGACAGCCCAGGCTGTCAACCCTTCAGTCAGACCTTCTCGCCGCCAAGATTCAGGGCCTTCTGAACAACAGGGCAGTGGAAGTGGTGCCTCTCTGTCAGCGAAACACGGGGTTCTACTCCCACTACTTTCTGGTTCCAAAGAAATCCGGGGGAATGCACCCCATTCTAGACATCAGAAAGCTAAACAAATTTCTCCCCAGGGAGAAATTCAAAATGATTTCTCTGGGAACCCTGTTACCCTTGCTTCATCAGCACGACTGGCAAGCCTCCCTGGACATGCAGGATGCTTACCAGCACATTTCTATTCACCCGAGGCATCACAAATTCCTGAGGTTTGTGGCTCTGGGTCAATACTTTCAGTTCAGAGTCCTGCCCTTTGGGCTATCCTCGGCGCCGCGAGTCTTTATAAAGTGTTGTGCAGTTCTCGCAGCACATCTCAGAAAAGTCGGTGTCCAGGTGTTTCCCTACCTGGACGACTGGCTCCTAGCAAGCCCTTCCAGACAAGGGACTCTGGAAGCCATACAGACGGCCTCTCGCCTTCTTACGTCCATGGGAGTTCTGCTGAACCTCAAGAAGTCACAGTTCTAGGGACATGGATATGTTGTTCGTCCACACTGTCTGGCAGGTTCCTTGCCGCTTTAAATCTTGCCGGAAGGTCTACAAGCTGGCTCCTCCCACCCACCCGGGTGGTAAAACTCTCGGCTCCGCCCCATGACACCAGATCTTCCTTACCGCTTGGAAGCTCAGGTTCCCTCCTTAACGCTCTGCGTATAAGACTGGTTCCTAATCCTTGAATTTTGAAATTAAGCGTTTTGCTAAAAGGACGGTCTTCTATCCCTCGCGGCTGCGATGGACAAATCGACTCCCGGATTTCGGAGATGCCCATGCGGGCAGAAGATGTCTCGGACGGATCCACACTCCACGTGTGTCTACTGCTTAGGCCTTGAGCACGACCCGCAGGCTTGCGACCTGTGCTCATCTTTCTCGGCCTACGTCCTCGAAGACCGTGCTGCCCGATTACAACTGGGCCGTCCCGAGAAGCGTTTCCCTCCGGTGAAGTCCAAGGAGGCCCGGTTGGCGGTGTCCGCGGCGGCGGGCTCGGCGGATCAGCTCGAGCGGATGGTCGCCCTCGAAGAGGAGGCGACGCGGGCCGTATCTTCCTCGGCCGCGGCATTTATCCCGCTCTCTCTGGGCTCTTCTTACACGGCTTCTTTAAGGAGCTTTGTCTGTCCCTCTCCACTAAAGGAGAAGGGCCCTCGTCTGCGGGACCTTATTCTCGGTCCAAAAGAGGACAGGGTAAGTCCCTCCGTCGACGCTCTTGGGAGCGGGAAGGTCCCTCTCCGGTCGCCGACCGCCGGCTTCGGTCGACCGCGCCGGCCGGCCACTGGCCTCCACGGTGTCCCGTCAGGTCAGTTGACCGAGACTCCACCGATGAAGTCGAGATTTTCTCGACCCGTTGGACGGCTGTCGCCTTTAGCAGCCGAGATTCCCCTCTCCCGGTTCCCGAGGAGGAGTTGAGATCCGTTGGCTCGCCTGTGCCTCGGTTCCGGAGCCCTCGGATGGACCATCCGGGCGGAAGGAGTGCCGGTTCGGCCGACACCTCCCCGCACCGACCTCGGAAATTCCGGGACTCTCGGTCTCGGTCTCGGACCTCTTCGCGGTCCAGCCGATCCCACCGTCATAGGCGGTCTCGGTCTCGGCACCGCGGTAAGCGGCGTCGCCGCTCATCCTCGTCCTCCTCCTCGGACGAGGGGAGGCTTCGGCGTAAATTACGTCGACGGTACGAGGACCTTATGTTGCAACAGCTCCTCCTGGCCGGGAGTAAGCCGACCCCGTCGCCTTCCCCGGCCATTAAGTAGCTGTCACCGAGGCGGCCGACACAACCCTCGATTTATCGAGGAGCCTATACCCAGGCGGTTGTTCGGCCAAAACCAGCTACTCCACCGATTCGGTGGAACCTCCGCCTCCACAGCCACCAACTGGGGCTCCGACCAAAGGATTCTCGGTCGGCTGAGGTCTACCCCATCGGCTGTCAGTTACCCTCACTCCCGACCGACCTCGGCAGGTGAAGGGTGGCTCAGGCCAGAGGCAGCTCTTGAGGACTCTTCCAGTCCGAAGATGATTCCTCCTTTTCTCCAGCGACTGGACTTGGAGTCTTCAGGAGGTCAGTCAATGGGCCGATAGCCCGTCGTCCTTCCTAGGACTGCTTCGGCTCATCTCGGAGTCTACCGGGATGGAGCTCGAACCCGTTTCCAAACGGGCCAGGTGTCCCCTCACGGAGATTCTGGACCGAGGGGATTCTCCGACGGAGGCCTTTCCGGTGGCCGAGGCCATAGTGGGTCCAGCACTGGAGCTTTGGCAGCGCCTTGCTTCCTGCCCTGCGCCTTCGGCCAGGATGGCCAGGAAGTATGCGGTCCCTACCGGTTCCTTGTCCGGTTTTTCGGAACACCCCTTTGCTGAGGGGTTGGTTACCGACAGCGTTTTCCAGCGCCGGCTGCGCCAGGGATGTGGACAAACCTCCTGACAAGGAGTCCAAGAAATTGGACTATGTCGGGCGGCGTAAAAGTCTCGCTCGTCCTCTCTCGGCCTCGCCAGGCCAGTTCGGCCGATCCTCATGGCACATTTTCTCATGCCCTGTTGGGCTCCCTGGATGAGTCATCCCTCATCTTCCCCCGATCTGCAGACTACGGTTAAGCAGGTGCGGGACCAAGAACAGGAGCAGTGGCCAAACAACGCTCCAGACTGCTTTGGATATAGGGGACTCATGTGCCAGATCGTTGTGGCCGCCAGTGGCTATCAGTATAGCGGGCTTGGCTGAGGATATCCACCTTTACGGATACCCAGCACAAGTTGGCGGATGTTCCCTTTTGGGGACTGACCTCTTGGCCCTGGGGTGGAAGGTCACCTGCAGAGGATCGAGAAGTCCAATGCTACCTTGGACTCGGTCTCTTCCGCTCAGAAGGACAAGGCCGCAAACCACAGCCTAAGCCCTTTCGTCCTTCTCAGCCCTTGGCCCGGCCGTCGGGGGCCAGCAGGCTCGGCCTTGGCATCCCAAACCCAAACGCCGGCTTCCTCTAACAGGAGGCAGGAAGGAAAAGGCCAGGAGGTCCCTCGGCCGGTCCCTCCTCAAGCCCTGCCCAGTGCGGGCTGAGGGTGTCGCCCCATTCCCGTCACCTACCCCTGGGTCCCCGTGGGGGCGGCTCCCTCTCCGTTCCGCCTGGTCCGCTGTTTCCCACGGACAGGTGGGTCTTGGAGGTGGTGGGAAGAGGCCTGCCTCTGGAATTCAAGCAGGCACCACCCTTCAGAGCCGTGCCCCTCGAGGCTTGGGATCCCCAGCCTCACTGGCGGCTCGTCGAGCCGACAGCCATCTCCTCCTCCAGAAGGAGGTGATAAGAAAGGTGGTGGACCTCCTTCAGACCCAGGGTTTGTGTCCAGGTACTTCCTGGTTCGAAGCGGACGGGGCTGGCGCCCCATTCTCGACCTAACGACCTAAACAAGTTCCTAGGTCTCGAACCTTCAGGATGGTCACTCTGGCTCAGATAATACCATCCTTGAGCAGCGTGTGGTTCTGCTCTCTGGACTTGCAGGGCACGTTTTTCACGTCCCTATCCGTCCGTCTCACAGAGATTCCTTCGCTTCCGAGCGGAAGGATCCCTCTTGAGTTCAAGCCATGCCCTTCGGCTTGTCTCCAGCTCCCAGGGTCTTCACCAAATGCATGGCAGTGGTGACAGCATTTCTCTTGGCGCCCGAGGGGTCGGGTGTACCCTTACCTGGACGACTGGCTGATGATAGCTCCCTCCAGGAAGGAGGCGGAGTGGTCCAGAGATCTGGCCCTCCAGGTCTGCTCTCAACTGGGCCTCCTTATCAATGAGGCCAAGTCGGAACTCGAGCCGAAGCAGGTGATTCTATTCATCGGGGCGCAGCTCGACTCTCTTCGAGCCAGAGCGCGGCTCCCGGCGGACAGGGCCGAGGTTCTTTCCTCCTTTGCCCGATCATTTCTGGTTGGGCAATTGCGCCCTGCCCGGACTTCCTGCCTCCTGGGTCTCATGGCGGCCTGCACCAGCGTGGTCCGTTGGGGCCGCTGGAACATGCGTCCCCTTCAGTGGGGACTGGCCAGCCAGTGGTCACAGCGCTCGCGATCCTTTGGACCAGCTTGTAGCCGTTGACACAGGGGATGTGGGCGCTCTCCAGTGGTGGACCGTTCCAGATCATTTGCAGGAGGGCATCCCGTTAGATCGCCCAGCCAGCGGTCTCTCTATCGACCGGTGCCTCTCTGATGGGTTGGGGTGCCCATCTGGGGGAACACCGGGCTCATGGCCTCTGGTCCCCGCGGGAGTCCCGATGCCACATCAACCTGCTGGAGCTCCGAGCGGTCCGCCTAGCTCTCACCGCCTTTGCTCCGTTCCTCCGGGGTCAAGTGGTCCGAGTCCAGATGGACAATACCACGACCATGTACTATCTAAACCGCCAGGGCGGGACGCGCTCCATGCTTCTATGCAAGGAAGCTCTCCGCATTTGGTCACTGCGGCGCAGCCTGGAGGCGGATCTCCTAGCCATTCACGTGGCAGGAGCCTCCAACACCCTGGCCGATGCCCTGAGCCGGATAGGGCTGCATCCCACGAGTGGTCTCTCCCCGGAGGTAGTACAGCATCTGTTCTCCCATTGGGGCACACCTCAGGTGGACCTGTTTGCCTCCAGTGAGAAAGCGGCTGAGTCTGTTCCATGCCCCCCCCTCAGCAGGGCTGCGCTGCAGGGGATGCCTTCTCGAGGCAGTGGACCCGGGCCTCTTTACGCCTTTCCCCATTTCCCTTGATCCACAAGGTGCTTCTCAAGGCGAGGAGGGACAAGGCGCAGGTGATTCTGATAGCCCCAGACTGGCCTCGCCAGTTCTGGTACCCAGATCTCTCAGTCTCAGCTCCAGGACTCCTGGCAGCTTCCAGCTCGCCGGACCTGCTCTCAGTCAATCAGGGAAGGTGTTCCATCCGGACCTTCAATCCCTGCACCTGACGGCCTGGTTCCTGGTGCCTAGAGTTCCAGGCCTTGGGTCTTTCCGACGAGGTCCTCAATGTAGTTGGGCGTCCCTTAAGAGTCGACCAGAAAATGCTATGCCTTCAAATGGAAAAAGTTTTCCATTTGGTGTCAGAGCAAGGCTTGGACCCTTCCTCCTGTTCCTTGGCAAGCATCTTGGACTATTTATGGTCCCTTTCTAGTCAAGGGCTTGGGTCGGCGACCTAAGGGTGCACCTGGCAGCCATCTCCTTGCAGTGCGGGCTGGAAAGCAGTCGGTGGCGCAGAGAGAAGGTGGTCTGGCGCTTTTCAAGGCCTTGATCACATTCCCCTCAGTGCGGGAACCCCCACCTCCGTGATCTACTGCTGGTACTGGCAAAGCTCATGGGCAAGCCATTGAACCTATGCACAGGTGTGCTCTCTCCACCTGTCGTGGAAGACCGCCTTCTTGGTGGCTATCACGTCAGCCAGAAGGATGGGAGAGCTCCAGGCGCTTTCCATCGAGTCTCCTTACCTGGTCTTCCACAGGGACAAGGTTGTCCTGCGCCTCACCCAAATCCTTCCGAAGGTGGTGTCGGAGTTTCACCTTAACCAGGTGTTGACTCTGCTGGTGTTCTACCCCAATCACACTCGAGGTCGAATATAGGCTCCATACTCTGGACCCTAGAAGGGCGCCGCTATTATAAGGAGCGCACGGCTGAAATTCGGGAGAGGTTCGCCAGCTGTTTGTCACTACGCTGAAGCCGCATCTGGCAGACCTGCAGCCAAGCGGACGATAAGCAGGTGGGTCACTTCCTGCATAGATCTCTCTATAAGTTGGCGGGCATGGAGCCTCCCAGAGGGATAAGAGCTCATTCTACCCGCCTATACTGCTGCAACGGTGGCTGCTTCCAGGGACGTCCCTATCCAGGAAATCTGCAGGGCTGCTACCTGGAAGTCAGCAAACACCTTCATTACCCATTACCACATCGACCTTGAGTCACGCCGGGATGCTGGTTTTGGGGCCTCGGTTCTCAGTCTCTCTTTCCAGAATAAGTATTGAGGGTGTCGTCTTGCCTCCCTCCCGGAGAACTGCTAGGGTCTGCCAATGAGTGTGGATGAACAACATATCCATGTCCCTAGAAATGCAGGTTACTCACCTGTAACAGGAGTTCTAGGAATGGTATATTGTTCAGCCACCACGACCTCCGACCGCTCCATGAAGCCCGGCCTTATAGCCTGAGCTTCCAGCCGGCCAGATCTGGCGCATGGGGCGGAGCCGAGTTATACCACCCGGGTGGGTGGGAGGAGCAAGCTTGAAGACCTTCCGGCAAGATTTAAAGCGGCAAGGATACCTGCCAATGAGTGTGGATGAACAACATATACCATTCCTAGAACTCCTGTTACAGGTGAGTAACCTGTATTTTTCTGCCATTCTTGATGGACCCGAACAGCACCCATATCCAAAGATACACTTTCTGTACCGATTAGTTTAAAATAACCAAAATCTTCAGTTAATGTAGTAGATGCCCTTGGCTCATACCAAGCCTTTAACATATAATGGGTTCCAAATGTGAAGTGGTGTAACTGTGGATAAGAATTTGGGGGGGGCAAATATAATAGGGATAATGTTTACAAGATCATTTAGTATAAATTCAGTAAATTTCCATGGTTTCTGTACCTGAGGGTTCAGCCATGTCATCACTATTTTACACATTACTGCCTTATGGCTGTCTCTAAGGTTTGGAAGATTACAACTCCCCTTTGCCACTGATAACTGTAACAGAGACCATCTGACCCTTGGTTGCTTCCCAACCCATACAAACCTCGAAAAAATTCTAGCCCAGGATGTGAAGTAGAATTGTGATGAAATAATCGGTAAAGTCTGGAAATAATATAATATCTTAGGAAACAAGGTCATCCGAATAGCTTTTATTCGAGCTGAAAAAGATAATACCTGGCGTGTCCAATTCCCAACTAAATTCTCTATCGATAGGGGCTCTAAATTAAACCGTTCCAGATGTTCCAGTTTCTGGGGAATAGTTACACCCAAATATTTAATCTTATTATTTCTCCATTTCAGAGGGGATCTGGTTCTTCAGAGACTGAGGGGGTGAAATTTAAAGATAATAACTCTGTTTTTTGTATATTTATTTTGTGTCCGGCTATTTCTGAAAACTTATCTAGCACTTGTAGGGTAGCAGGAATGGACTTTTCAGGTTCTAAGAGTGTTAGTAAAACGTCATCTGCGTGTAATAATATGGTAAAATCCCTCCCTCCTAAAGGTACCCCCTAAATATTAGGATGTTGCCTTATGGCTTCAGCCAATGGTTCAGTGTATATGGCAAACAGTAAGGGGGAAAGTGGGCAGCCCTGCCTAGTTCCCCTTCCCAGCTGTATCATTGAAGATAACTGTCCATTCACTTTAACATATACCTTCGGAGAGGCATAAATTCTCTGTATCATGCTAGAGAATTCCCAAGGAAATCCAAACTTGCGCAAAGTTTCCCATAAAAAAGGCCAACTGACGTGATCAAAAGCCTTGTCTGCGTCAAGGCTGAGCAACACTGCCTGTATCTGCCTCTGATGTAAGTGGTCCAACAAATGTATTGTTTTACGTATATTATCTGTAGTTCCTCTGGCTTGAATGAACCCAGATTGATCTGAATTAATCAAATATGGTAACATTTCCTCTAGTCTGTGTGCCCATATGGACATAAATAACTTGTAGTCCATGTTTAATATGGATATTGGCCTATATGAGGTAGTTAGAACTGCTGGTTTGCCTACTTTTAAGATAGGTGAAATATTAGTGTAATCCCATGATGGAGGAGGGGGACTCTCCTGTTGAATTTCTAAAAAGGTGTTTAGTAGTAAAGGAGTCAGTTGTTTACTAAAAGTCTTGTACCACTCGGACGGAAATCTGTCTGGGCCAGGGGTTTTTAATTATTTACTTTCTTTTATAGCACATCTGGCTTCCTCTGATCCGATGGGGGCTTTTAATCTGGTTTCCATTTCTTTAGTTAACTTAATGTAAGGGGATAAAAAAAATTCCTTAACTTGGTTAAATTCTGGACCTTGTGGCTTCTCATATAGCAGCCTATAATATTTCTGGTACACTTGTAGTATCTGCTGTGAGTTAAGGAGAGGTTTGCCAGCTGTTTGTCATCTACGATGAAGCCGCCTCTGGCAGACCTGCTACCAAATGGACCATAGAAAGATGGATCACATCATGCATAGGTCTGTGCTATGAGCTGGTGGGCAAGAAGCCTCCCAGAGGGATGAGAGCTCATTCTACCTGCCATACTGCTGCATTGTTGGCTGCTTCCAGGGACACCCTTATCCATGAAATCTGTCGGGCTGCTACCTGGAAGTCAGCTAACACCTTCATCACCCACTATCACATCGACCTTGAGTCACGCCGGGATGCTGGTTTTGGGGCCTCTGTTCTCCAATCTCTGTTCCCTAAGTAGGGGGTGTGCGCCTTGCCTCCCTCCTCCCGGAGAACTGCTAGGAGTCTGCCAAAAGAGTGTGGATGAACAACATATCCACAATTCTAGAAAAACAGGTTACTCACCTGTAACAGTAGTTCTAGGAGTTGTATATATTCATCCACATGGACCCACCTGGCTGCGGACACACACAACTTGGCTTCCAGCTGGCTAAGATCTGGCGTCATGGGGCGGAGCCGAAGTATATGCCACCTGGGTGGGTGGGAGGAGCCAGCTTGAAGACTTCTGGCAAGATTTACAGGGGAAAGGGACACGCTAATAAGTGTGGATGAACAACATGTACCACTCCTAGAACTACTGTTACAGGTGAGTAACCTGGTCCCCCCCCACACACCCAAGGTGTACAGTGTCCATCAACCTCGAGAGTGAAGCTAGAGAGGTTTAACTAGACATTACATGTGGTGTGTTGCATAGATAAAAAGGTGTGAACACACTTGTGTTGTATTAAGCTATTCCCCAAGTAAATGTCGTAGTTTACAGTTCATTTAACAGTTTTGTTCTGTCTCTCTTGTCTTCCATAGGTGCTGGCAATGTCAAGTCGCTCCTGGCTGAGCTATTCCTATCAGTCCCGTTTCCACCTGACTCCACTTTCCTATGAGACATTGGAGTATGCCTCAGGGTTTGCCTCTGAGCAGTGTCCAGAGGGTATTGTAGCCATTTCCACTAACACTCTGAGGTAAGTGAGGACAAACTAGGTCAGAATTAACAAGTTATGTGTCTGTTCCTATAGGCAGGCAGAAAGGTATAGACAGTCTTCCCCTCTCAACTGGGACAGATAGACTAATCCATGAGTATGAAGACACACCCCCAATCCCATAACACTGTCTGTCCTAGCTGGCGACAGCCTCTGCCTTTGCAGCGTATTCTCTTTTGCTTTGTCTGGCTAATCTTTGGATCTCCACAGCAGCAGAACAGCAGCTCCAGAAAGGAGTTAGTCAGGTTTTAGTAGTGAAATTGTTATGCTTAGTAAGTAACGGAGGGGATTAAATGCCCTTTTTCAAACATTATATTTTTGATTTTGAGATGTGAAACGGGACTTGATGGACTTTGCAATTACAGGCCCCCCTCTCGTCATACCCCTTTCGTGTCCCCCCCCCCATCTCCTCCATCACTCCCACAGGTTTCAATCACTCCTCCCCCCTTCCCCTATCCTTCCTCTCCCATGCACCCTCACCCCCTCTCCTGTCTCACCCAGGCCTCCTCCCCTCTTCCTCCCTAAACCTCGAACTCCTTTTCAGATTTCATCTCTCCTCTTTTCTCCCTTCCAAGTTTAAACCCTCTCGCCACCCCTATATTCACAGAAATTCCTACAAACCTTTTCATCTTACTTCAAGAGGGCTCTTGCAGTAGGTATTCACATATAGGACTAAGCCGCCAGGCGTCAGGGCCCCACGGAAAAATGTCTAGCTAGCAGTCTCTGGCAGGGGACCGCCCCCACGTCAGGTGACCAGCATCAGAAGACTTCTTTTGTATCGCTTTCTCCTCATGTCTGGAAATGTCCACCCCACCCTGTTTCCCCCTCCTCAAAGGCCTGAAATTATGCCACCTCAACGCCAGGAGTTTGCTCCCCAAACTCGACCTCCTCGGAGTCTGGGTCTCCCAACATTCCCCAGACCTCGTTTGTATCTCAGAAACATGGCTCTCTTCCAGAATCCCAGACTCCCAGTGTGGTGGAGTTGGGCTACACCATCGGCTGTGACTGGACCACTTTTCCGTCTCCTTATTTCCTAGCAACAGTTAACACTTTTCTCTTTGCTTTTCTTCTTTTCCCCTCTACCTTAAGGTTGGCAACCTAGCGTAGCTCTTTACTGTCCCTACTAAACTTCCTGCTACTACTACTCTCTCTTCATTGTTTTTCCATTTCCATCCATCCAGTCCCTGGAATGATGCCAAACACCCGGAGAGGTGTTGTGTAAAATGCATAAAGGCTACTTTAAATAGGAATGAATACAGTTAATAAAGCATTTTTAAAGAAAAAAAGATTCAGAAGTCATATAAAACAATAATAATGTCATGATTGGTACAGTTATAAGAAATCCTTAAGGTATTTTCATAAAGTTACACTATAGACCTGTTACTGTATAAGGTTTTCTGTAGGAGGGTGAATGTTATGCTTTATAGAAGTGCTTAGTCACTATGGATCACAGCTATAGAGTCAATATTTGTGGATATATACACTGTACCTTTAAGTAAACTTGCTAAGAAAGGGATTAGAGAAGTGCAGGAAGAGTTTGTGGAATTGGAGAGGGGCCTTCGTCAAGTAGCACGCACGGTAACCTTCTCGGAGGTGCTACCCATCTGTGGCATAGGAGAGGCTAGGGTGTTCCGCACCATGGGATTCAATCAGTGGTTGAAAAACTGGTGTGGAGCTCAGGGATTTGGCTTCATTGGGGACTGGGGGTCCACCTGGAGTGATGCAAGCCTATACTGGCATGTTGGGCTGCATCTGTCTGGGAGGGGAACCAGGATCCTAGGTGATAGGTTTAAATGCTTCATTGGTAAGCTTTTAAACTAGCCAAGGGGGGAGGCACTGGAAAGGAGCAGGAAATCCTAGCCCCCCAAATAATCACGGTAGTAATGCAGACACCAACATAGAGGTGTCGATAGGGAGAAGGGCAGGGCAAATGGAGAAAATGACAAAGGCAAGAAGGACAGGGATGGGACAAAAGGGAGTAAGGCCATCAGGAAATGGAGGGTAATGAGTACCAATGCCCGTAGTCTGGGCAACAAGCTCCCAGAGCTGATGGCCTTAATGGAAGAGGGATGCCTGGATATCATAGCAGTCACAGAAACATGGTACACAGAGAACTATGACTGGGATGTTAACATACCAGGGTACATAACTTACAGGAGAGACAGGCAGGGGAGAAGAGGGGAGGAGTAGCTCTCATGTAAAGGAAGGGATAAAGGCAACTGAACAAAAGAGTAAACAGAGAGGAGAGGAGGCACTGTGGGTCACCTTGGAGACTGGAAAGGCACCACAATCGGCACAGGGTTGTGTACAGACCCCATGTCAGGGAAGGAATGACAAGGATATGATGGAAGGCATTCTTAGAATGGCAGAGAAAGGGAGATACTGTTGATGGAGACCTGAATATGCCAGATGTTAACTGGAGCACATTTGCTGCAGCCACATCCAAGAGCAGGGCCATTCTTGATGCCTCTACAGGTGGCAGGATTAGACAGCTAGTTTCGAACCCACTTTGAGGGAGCAATCTTAGACCTCGGACTCTCAAACGGGGCAGTGAGAGGATCTCACATCTAGAAGTGGGTTGCCATCTGGGGACAAGTGACCATCAAACAGTGTGGTTCACGTTAAGCTCAGCTACAGAGTCAAGCCATACAGAAGTGAGGGTACTGGACTTTAGGAGGGCTGACTTTGGCAAGATGGGAGAGTGCCTCAGAAAAGCACTAGCAAACAGGCTAGAAGGAGGTGGAGCAACAATGGAGAATTATCAAAACTGCCATCACAGAGGCAACCAGCCTTTGTGTGAAGCAAATAAACAAATCAAAACGAAAGAAAAAGCCACTATGGTTCTCAAAAGAGGTGGCTGTGAAAGTCAGGAAGAAAAAGATAGCATTTCGGAAGTATAAGGAAACACAGAAGGAGCAGGACAGAGAGTTGTACCAGTTAAGGCAGAAGGAAGCAGGGGAGGGAAGTCAGAATAGCAAAGGCCCAAACTGAGGAAAAGATAGCCAACTTAAGAAGGGGGATAAAACCTTTTATAGGTACATCAGCGAGCGTAGAAAGACAAAGGGAGGGATAGTGAGGCTGAATAGAATGAACAGTGGGTGGGCAGAGGGGGACAGTGAAAAAGCAGGAATACTGAACGAATATTTCTGCTCAGTATTCACAAAAGAGGAGGGGGAAGTGCCTAATCCAATTAACAGAAGCACTCTTGATAGGGGGGGTCGATCCCAGTCCTTTCACAGAAGAAAGGGTTCTGCAAGAACTCCTAAAACTGAAGGTGGACAAAGCAGTGGGTCCTGATGGAATTCACCCCAGAATTCTAAAAGAATTAAGGGAGGAACTAGTGAAACCACTGGCTACTCTTTTTAATAAATCATGGGAGGATGGTGGTACCGAGGACTGGAGGAAGGCGGATGTGATTCCCTTCACAAAAGTGGGTCCAAGACAGAGGCAGGAAACTACAGACCTGTCAGTCTGACCTCTGTGGTAGGGAAAGTGATGGAGTCACTTGAAGGAAAGAATAGTCGAGTCACGTGAGGCCAGTGGAGCACAGGACCCAAGGCAGCATGGGTTCACAGCGGAAGGTCATGTCAGACAAATCTAATAGATTTCTTTGACTGGGTGACCAAAGTAGTAGACCAGGGAGGGGCTGTGGACATGGCCTACCTAGACTTTGAAGGCATTTGACACAGTCCCACACAAAGATTAATAGTCAAATTAACCAGCCTGGGAGTGGGACCCAGGGTGGTAGTCTGGTAAAACATTGGCTGGACAACAGGACACAGAAGGTAATTGTAAATGGAGTCCATTCTGAAGAAAGGAGGGTTACTAGTGGGGTACCGCAGGGTTCAGTATTGGGTCCAGTCCTTTTTAATGTCTTCATCAGTGACATTGTAGAGGGACTGGAAGAAAAAGTATGCCTTTTTGCAGATGACACAAAAATCTGCAACAGGTTTGATACACAAGGAGGCGTGGAAAGGATGAAAAGGGACTTGGTAAAGTTGAAGGAATGGTTAGAAGTATGGCAGCTAGGATTCAATGCAAAGAAGTGCAGAATAATGCACCTGGGAAACAAGAACCCAGGGGAAGAATACACAATGGGTGGGGAGGTAGTAACAACAACAGAAAAGGAAAGGGACCTGGGGGGGTAATCATATCAGATGACCTTAAGGTTAGCAAGCAATGTGAGAAGGCAGTAGGGAGGGCTGGGGGTATACTGGGACATATAGGGAGAGGCATCAGCAGCAGAAACAGGAAGTTGTTATCCCTCTGTACAGACAGTTGGTGAGACCCCATCTGGAGTACTGTGTCCAGTTCTGGAGACCCCATATCCGCAAGGACATAGACAGGATAGAGGCAGTCCAGAGGAGGGCAACTAAAATGGTGCAGGGTCTGCAAGAGAAGCTGTATGAGGAGAGACTAAAGGAGCTTAATATGTATACCGTTGAGGAAAGAAGGGAGAGGGGGGACATGATAGAAACTTTTAAGTACCTCAGTGGAATCAACAAAGTCCAAGAGGGTAGCATTTCTCAGAAAAAGAGACTTGCAAGAACAAGGGGACACAATTTAAAGATGGAAGGAGGGCGGTTCAGGGGCACTGTGAGGAAGTAGTATTTCACAGAGAGGGTAGTGGATGCATAGAACAGCCTTCCTGAGGAGGTTGTGGAGTCTAAAACTGTGGGAGAATTCAAGAATGCATGGGACAGACATAAGGCAATTCTTGTGGGGTGGTAGGAAGAAATAGGCTGTTGGTTAACTAGGATCTGTGGCCTGTCCTGTAGGTAGGGAAATGGGCAGACTAGATGGGCCTAGCAGTCCTTATCTGCCGTCAAAGTCTATGTTTCTATGTTGAGCACTGAGGCCATGAAAATATGGTGGTTAGCTTATTCCCTGCAGGTTTCTCTGATTGCTGTGCATCTCCCAGGGAAGGACAGTGTACTTGCAGATGCTCTCAGCAGGATTTCCTAGGTTCACCACGAGTGGGCCCTGAATCCTGTCATTCTTCAGATCATTTTCAAGAGATGGGGCACTCCAGAGATAGATCTCTTTGCAGCCGCGGAGAATCTGCTCCCTCTATTCTGCTGCAGACTCCTCTTCTGGGGTCTGTTCCTCTAGATGCCCTCCTGTTGGATTGGACCAACAGGTTTCTCTGTGCTTTTCCTCTGATATTCAGAGTTCTGGTCAAGATCAGATTCCAACCTTGCGCTGTGATTGTGGTGGCCCCAGACTGGGCTAGACAGCCTTGGTATCCTCTACTATTGTCACAATCAGTGAAAGTTCCTCTGTGCCTTCCCAGACAGTTCAGCCTCTTCACCTCATCTCAGGGGAGGCTATTGTACCCCAGTCTTCACACACTCAGACTCAAGGCCTGATTCTTGAAGAGCTAGAATATGCAGGCCTGCATCTTTCTCAGTTAGCTCTGGATATCCTTAAGGCTAGCAGAAAGCCTTCCACTGGAAAAACCTATGATTCTAAATGGAAGAGGTTTGGGTTCTGGTGTTCTCAGAGGCACATTCAGCCCGACTCAGCTGACATTGCCACTGCTTTGGATTATTTGGTGTATATTAACAGTTTAGGCCTTCGGCCTGCCACACTCAAGGTGCATTTGGCAGCTATTTCTGCCTTTCTTTCGGATGGGAAGGTCTCCTCTCTAGCCTCCCATCCAGTTTTCAAGAAATTTTTCAAGGGTTTGGTCCATATCAATCCTCCCTTCAGGGATCCTACTCCTCTATGGGACCTGAATATCTGTATTGCACAGCTGGTGCAGCCTCCCTTTGAACCACTGTGCACAGCTAAGCTCAAATACCTGACTTGGAAAACACTATTCCTGGTGGCTATCACCTCTGCCAGGAGAACCAGTGAGTTACAGGCTTTATCATTGGAACCTAATTTCATTTCATTTCACAGAGATAAGGTGGTCCTTCATATAGATAAGAAGTTCCTTCCCAAAGTGGTATCAGACTTTCATCTGAATCAGTCTATGACACTGCCTGTATTTTTCACTGACCACTCCTCCTCTGGAGAGAGATTACACAGTCTCGATGTAAAGAGGGTTCTGAGTTACTACATAGAATCCACTAAACCCCATAGAAATGACTGCTCCTAGCTGTTTCTTACTTATGGGGAGGTGGGTAAAGGTAAACCTGCCACTAGGAGAACTGTTAATAGATGGATTGTCTCCTGCATACAGTTCTGCTATTCAGAATTGGGGAAGGAACCTCCATCAGGCCTGAGGGCTCGCTCCACCAGAGGTACAGCTGCTTTGGTCGCAGCTGCCAGAGATATACCCTTAGTGGAAATCTGTAAAGCAGCCACCTGGAAGACTGTTCACACATTTACCAAGCATTACTCCCTTGACATCCAGTCGAGAAGTGATGATCTGTTTGGCACAGCAGTACTGCAGAGTCTGTTCCCAAAATAGGTTCTGTAGTTCCCTCCTCCTTGGGGGTACTGCTCGGTAGTCTGCATATAGTCAAAATACAGCAAGACTTCATGTTGTTTGAAGAAAACATTACTCACCATAGTAATGCTGTTTCTTCTAATGGAGTCTTGGGTATTCTGACCTCCCTCCCCTCCTGAAACCTAGTTGTTTTGGGATGTGGGTGGGCAGGTGCAGTGTTGCACCTCAGGGGTGTACCTGGTTTACCTCTCCTCTTCTTGCGGTCTTCTGTTTTTATGTTCTATTGTTATATATTTTATTACCTACTTGGATTATTTTTGGGCATCTGGACTTGAGTCTTTGGACCCTAAATCTATGTTATTGCCTTTTGGCATGAAATTTCTAAAACAATTTCTGGGTTGTAAAGTATAGTGCTCATAAGAATCTTGACGGTTACACTGAGGAATTCCTAATCTGGCTCCAAGAGAATGAACTGAAAAGGCAACACAAAAAAAAAAAAACGGAATCAATGACCTTCGGTTCCACTCAACTCTCAAAACTCCTCCCTCTCCCCTTCTTCTACACTTTTGATGGCACTACCCTAGTCTCTGTCCTCTCTTTATAAGTATCTGGGCGTCTAACTTGACAAACACTTGGACTTCTCTACCCACATAAGTCACATTCATTCCAAACTCCGCCCAAAGCGGAGTTTTCTTTTCAGAAACAAGGATGCCCTCTCCCTCCTGGTCTGCTGTGAGCGTCTCACTGAAACAATTCCCCGTTTTCATTTATGCTGATGTTGTCTGCAGCTCGGCCCCTTCCTCAGCCCTCTCCAGGCTTGACACCCTTTACATTGCTTTCTGCCATTTTGTCTCCAACACTCCCACCTCACCCATCACTGCACACTCTGCTCGTCCCTCTTTCTGCCTTCTCTCTCCTCTTGGCGCCAGCTTCATGCCTCCACACTACTGGTTCAGGACTCTTACCCCCTACCTCTCCTCTCTCCTTCCCCTCCATCCTCGTACCAGCTCCGTTCCAGAGACCCCTGTTCATTCTCCTTCCCACGCCCCCACTCATTCTGGGTTGCCTGCCTTCTTTTACTGCCTCCCTCACATCTGGAACTCACTCCCCATTTCCCTCCAGTTATCCCCCTCTTTATCTACTCTAAAACCTGCTCTTACCTAAACCCTCCATACACGTTGCACTTGCACTCTATCCTTCTGATACCTAGCATCCACTTACTATTCAGTCTCACTTCCTCCCCTCCCTCCCTCTCAGTTTCCTCTTTTCAAATGTATAAATATAGAAGTTGACGGCAGATAAGGGCCACAGGCCCACCGCGTCTGCCCTGTTTTGTATCTAGTGAATTCCAGATTAGCCTAATGGTTATCCATACTCCCCCTCCTTCCTTGCCCCCCAACCCCCATTTCTACTAGTATAAGCCTTTTGAAGTATGCTCTTCTCCCTATGGTGTTTTGAATGGTGTTATTTGTATCTGTTTACTTTTGCGTATGATTGCCATACTCGTTATGTTATTCGACAATCTGTATGTAATTTTATGTACGCAAACCTCCTTCTTAACTATGTAATTCCAATGTTGATGATTTCCTCATTGTACCCTTTCCCTGGGTTGCACCTGGAAACGAGCTTCAGCTCAGTATGCCTTTCCTGGTCACCAACTTTAAATAAATAAATAATAAGCAGTCACATTCCTTGGGTGCTTTGTTAAAAACGAGGTGTAGCATAATGCCTTGAAATGCGCTTAAGAAATAGTATCTGTTTATGTAGGTTTGAGTACCTGTTTATTTGTTTTGCACAGATTGTTGGATTTTGGTAGGTGGGTTAACGGTAAAACCTTTTTTGGAATATCAAACTTTGGAGTCTGAGAGTGCTCTAACCTGGTTTATTACATCACCCTGCAGGTTAACACAGCTACCCGAGAACCTGGAGCACTGCAATTCTTTATTTAGTAAACAGTTGCTTGTCACACAATACATTGTAAGTCCTATTCTTGGAGCGTGGATATGTTGTTCATCCACACTTTTTTGGCATGTCCCCTTCCGCTTTAAATCTCACTGGAATTCTTCAGCTGGCTCCTCCCACCCACCCGGGTGGTATATACTTCGGCTCCACCCCATGACGCAAGATCTTCCTTTCTGCTGGAAGATTCCGGTTGCCTCCCTCGTGCTCACACATCTTGTAGGCCCTGGCTTTGAAACTTTCGGTGTTACAGAAAATTCGCATTGTTCACATTAGCGATCGCAAGTTTGCAGCTTTGATCATGGAAGATGTCTTCCCCCGGATTTCGTCGGTGCCCTTGCGGCCAGAAGATGTCACGTACCGATCCCCATACCGTGTGCGTCTACTGCCTCGGTGTCTACCACGACACCTCGAAATGCAGTCTGTCTTGCTTTTCATCCCAGCGTCCTCGATGACCATCTTATACGCCTGAAACTGAGGAGGCCTGAGAAGAGGAACCCTTCGGTGAAATCCAAGGATGCTCGGTGGGCGGTTTCCACGGCTGCAAGATCCACTTAGCAGTTGGTGCGCATGCAAGCGTTCGAGCAGGAAGTGGCTTGTGCTGCGGATTCCTCTCGGAGCTTCTTTGTCCCACTCAACCTGGGCTCCACCTTCTCAGGTTCCTTCTGAGAGTTGTGCCAGTCTCTTCTGACCAAGGGAGAGGCGCGTGTGGGCTTGCACTCCTCTCGATCCCGTAAGTGGGAAAAGGATCCGGGAGCGCCTTCGTCTCGATGGAGACGTTCTTGGGAGCGGGAGAGATCTCGGTCTCAGGAGCATGTGGTTTCAACTTGGGTCGATATCGCTTTTTTGGCTTTGCCGTCTGGCAGTCGACCAAATTATCTGTCGATGAGGTTCAAATCATGATCGATCCGATATCGCTGACTCCGGTCGGCAATTCCCTTGAGCGAACCCCTAATCTGGTCTTTCCAGATGAGGAGACCCAGCCTGCTGGGACTCCCATTGATAATATGGTCCTGATCCTGGGAAATCACCGGTCCCGTCGGTGTCTCCCGAGTGACTGAGTCTTCCTGCCTGATCTCTATTGTGGTCTCAGACCCCCTTGACCGATAGGCCGAGGAAGAGCCATAAGCGCTGAAAAAGAGGTGACCCCATCGGTCATCCCAGTCCTCCTCTGATGAGGAGAGGCTTTGGTGGAAACTCCGGCGCTACAAGGATCTCATGTGGCAACAGCTAATTTTGATTGGGCACAAGCCGACCCCGGCTTCTACACCGGCCATTACCTGGCTTTCGCCTCCTAGGCGGAAGCTGACTCGCGCGGAACTGATAAAATCGGTTCCTCAACCCTTGGAGACAGCAAAACCACCTGCTTGGCCCAAAACGGTCTCTCCACCGATTATGGTGGAACCACTGCCCAAACAGCCTGTGAGAGGGTCTCCTTCCAAGGAAGACAGACCAGACACCGGGCTTTCCCGGCGATTGTTGGTCACGGTCACCCCGGACTGCCCTTGGCGAGTCAAAATGACCTGGGTGGTAGACACTTATTCCTCGGATTCTGACGTCACCAGCTTGCATTCACATCCAGGCAATGATGAATCGACTGTTGGCCTGGAGATGGAGGAAGGTCCCTCGTCTTTTCAAGGGATCCTTCGCCTCATTTCTGAATCTACAAGGATGCCCCTGGAGCCAATCCAGAAAAAGGCGGAGTACCCTCTTACGGACATCCTTAAGAGAGGGGGATACCTCGACGGAGGCCTTCCCTGTGGTCGAGGCTATTGTTGGCCTGGCCTTTAGAACTCTGGCAGCGCCCTGCCTGTTGTCCAGCTTCGTCTGCCCTCATGGCCCGTAGGTACACGGTGCCCATGGGGTCCCTCACGGGGTTCACAGAGCACTCTTCGGCCGAGAGCCTGGTGACCGCCTCTGTGTTCAGGCGTACTGGCAGTTCTGCCAGCACTGACCGACGACCTGATGGAGTCCAAGCTTTTGGACCATTCATCCAGGAAGATCCACCAACTTGGCTTCTCTGGCCCACTGGCTGGGCTCATCAGTAAGCTCTCTTTAACAGTTACCTCTCTACCAGATCACAGCACGTCAAGGTAAACGGCACCCTGTCCAATACCCTTGCCAGCTCGGGGTTCCCCCAGGGTTCCATCCGTTCTGTTCAGCCTATTTCTCAACACCCTCCCCAGCTCCTGCTCGGGCAGTATGGTACTCTGTGCCGATGATGCGGTTCTCCTTGCCTCCCACACTGACCCCGCATCTCTGTAGGAATCCCTGCAGCATACATTCAGTCAAGCTGAAAAGTGGTTCTAGGGACATGGATATGTTGTTCATCCACACTCATTGGCAGGTATCCTTGCCGCTTTAAATCTTGCCGGAAGGTCTTCAAGCTTGCTCTTCCCACCCACCCGGGTGGTATAACTCTCGGCTCCGCCCCATGACGCCAGATTTTCCTTACCGCTTGGAAGCTCAGGTTCCCTCCTTAACGCTCTGCGTTTGAGACTGGTTCCTATTTCTCCGTTTGCGGATTTAAAAATAAATTTTGCGAAAAAGACTTCAGTCTTCTATCCCTCGCGGCTGCGATGGACAAATCGACTCCCGGATTTCGGAGATGCCCATGCGGGCAGAAGATGTCTCGGACGGATCCACACTCCACGTGTGTCTACTGCTTAGGCCTTGAGCACGACCCGCGGGCTTGCGACCTGTGCTCATCTTTCTGCCTCGTCCTCGAAGACGTGCTGCCCGATTGCAACTGGGCCGTCCGAGAGCGTTCCCTCCGGTGAAGTCTAAGGAGGCCGGTTGGCGGTGTCATGGCGGGCTCGGCCCGGATCAGCTCGGCGGATGGGTAAGCCCCTCCGAAGAGGAGGCGGCGGCAGACGTCTCTTCCTACGACGCGGCATTTATCCATCTCTCTGGGCTCTTCTTACGGCTTCTTTTAAGGAGCTTTGTCTGTCCCTCTCCACTAAAGGAGAAGGGCCTACGTCTGCGGGACCTTATTCTCGGTCCAAAAGAGGGACAGGGGTAGAGTCCCTCCTCGACGCTCTTGGGAGGCGGAAAGGTCCCTCTCCCGGTCGCCGGACCGTCGGGCTTCGTCGACCGCTCGGCTTCGGCCACTGGCCTCACGGTGTCCCCGTCAGGTCAGTTGACCGAGACTCCCACCGATGAAGTCGAGATTTTTCTCGACCCGTTGGACGGGCTGTCACCTTTAGCAGCCGAGATTCCCCTCTCCCCGGTTCCCCCGGGAGGAGTTGAGGATCCCGTGGGCTCGCCTGTGCCTCCGGTTCCGGAGCCCTCGGATGGACCATCCGAGCCGAAGGGAGTGCCGGTTCCGGCCGACACCTCCCCGCACCGACCTCGGAAATTCCGGGACTCTCGGTCTCGGACCTCTTCACGGTCCAGCCGATCCCACCGTCATAGGCGGTCTCGGTCTCGGCACCGCGGTAAGCGGCGTCGCCGCTCGTCCTCGTCCTCCTCCTCGGACGAGGAGGCTTCGGCGTAAATTACGTCGACGGTACGAGGACCTTATGTTGCAACAGCTCCTCCTGGCCGGGAGTAAGCCGACCCCGTCGCCTTCCCCGGCCATTAAGTGGCTGTCACCGGAACGGCCGACACAACCCCTCGACTTATCCGAGGAGCCTATACCCAGGCCGGTTGTTCGGCCAAAACCAGCTGCTCCACCGATTCCGGTGGAACCTCCGCCTCCACAGCCACCAACTGGGGCTCCGACCAAGGATTCTCGGTCGGCTAAGGGTCTACCCCATCGGCTGTCAGTTACCCTCACTCCCGACCGACTGCAGGTGAAGGGTGGCTCAGGCCAGAGGCAGCTCTTCGAGGACTCTTCGAGTCCAAGATGATTCCTCCTTTTTCTCCAGCGACTGGACTTGGAGTCTTCAGGAGGTCAGTCAATGGGCGATAGCCCGTCGTCCTTCCTAGGACTGCTTCGGCTCATCTCGGAGTCCACGGGATGGAGCTGAACCCGTTCCAAGCGGGCCAGGTATCCCTCCGCGGAGATTCTGGACGAGGGATTCTCCAGAGGCCTTTCCGGTGGCGAGGCCATAGTGGGTCCGGCACTGGAGCTTTGGCGGCGCCCTGCTTCCTGCCCTGCGCCTTGACCGGGATGGCCAGGAAGTATCACGGTCCCCTACCGGTTCCTTGTCCGGTTTTCAGAACACCCTCTGCTGAGGGTTGGTTACCGACAGCGTTTTCCGGTAGCGCCGCAGCGCCAGGGATGTGGACAAACCTCCTGACAAGGAGTCCAAGAAATTGGACTATGTCGGCTGAAAAGTCTACGCTTGCGCTCTCGGCCTTTCAGGCCAGTTGGCGTCCTCATGGCACATTTTTCCCATGCCCTGTTGGGCTCCCTGGATGAGGTCATCCCTCATCTTCCGCTGATCTGCAGACTACGGTTAAGCAGGTGCGGGACCAGGGCAGGGCAGTGGCCAAACAGCAGCTCAGACTGCTTTGGATATAGGGACTCATGTGCCAGATCGTGGCGGCGCGAGTGGCTATGCGTCGGCGGGCTTGGCTGAGGATATCCACCTTTGCCGGATACCCAGCACAAGTTGGCGGATGTTCCCTTTTGGGACTGACCTCTTGACCCTGGGGTGGAAGGTCACCTGCAGAGGATCGAGAAGTCCAATGCTACCTTGGACTCGGTCTCTTCCGTTCAGAAGGACAAAGCCGCAAACCACAGCCTAAGCCCTTTCGTCCTTCTGTGCCCCATTGGCGCTTGACCAACAACGTCAGGGCCAGCAGGCTCCGACTGGCATCCCAAACCCAAGCCGCCGCTTCCTCTAACAGGAGGCAGGAGGAAAAAGCCCAGGAGGTCCCTCGGCGGTCCTCCTCCAAGCCTGCCCAGTGACGGGCTGAGGGTGTCGCCCCATTCCCGTCACCTTACCCTGGGTCCCCGTGGAGATGGCTCCGGCACTTCCGTTCCGCCTGGTCCGCTGTTACCACGGACAGGTGGGTCTTGAGAGGTGGTGGAAGAGGCCTGCCTCTGGAATTCGAGCAGGCACCACCCTTCAGAGCCTCCTGGGGCCTCGGGATCCCCAGCCTCACTGGTGGCCTGCCGAGCCGACATCGCTCTTCTCCAGAAGGAGGTGATAAGAGAGGTGGTGGACCCTCCTTCAGACCCAGGGTTTGTGTCCAGGTACTTCCTGGTTCGAAGCGACGGGGCTGGCGCCCATTCTCGACCTAAACAAGTTCCTAAGGTCTCGAACCTTCAGGATGGTCACTCTGGCTCAGATAATACCATCCTTGGGCAGCGGTGATGGTTCTGCTCTCTGGACTTGCAGGGCCAGCGTTTTCACGTCCCTATCCGTCCGTCTCACCAGAGATTCCTTGCTTCCGGCGGAAGGATCCCTCTTGAGTTCCAAGCCATGCCCTTGGCTTGTCTCCAGCTCCCAGGGTCTTCACCAAATGCATGGCAGTGGTGACAGCATTCCCTCTTGGCCGAGGGGTCGGGTGTACCCTTACCTGGACGACTGGCTGATAGCAGCTCCCTCCAGGAAGGAGGCGGAGTGGTCCAGAGATCTGGCCCTCCAGGTCTGCTCTCAACTGGGCCTCCTTATCAGCGAAGGCCATGGAACTCGAGCGAAGCAGGTGATTCTATTCATCAGGCGCAGTTCGACTCTCTTGAGCCAGGCGGCTCTCGGCGGACAGGGCCGAGTTCTTTCCTCCTTTGCCGATTATTTCTGGTTGGGCAATTGCGCCTGCCGGGACTTCCTCGCCTCCTGGGTCTCATGGCGACCTGCACCAGCGTGGTCCGTTGGGCCGCTGGAACATCGTCCCCTTCAGTGGGGACTGGCCAGCCAGTGGTCCTGGCACTGCGATCCTTTGGACCAGCTTGTGTCGGTGACACAGGGGATGTGGAGCGCTCTCCAGTGGTGGACCGTTCCAGATCATTTGCAGGAGGGCATCCGTTCGTCCGCCCGAGCCGGCGGTCTCTCTATCGACCGATGCCTCTCTGATGGGTTGGGGTGCCCATCTGGGGAACATCGGCTCATGGCCTCTGGTCCCCTAGGAGTCGATGCCACATCAACCTGCTGGAGCTCCGGCGGTCCGCCTAGCTCTCACCGCCTTTGCTCCGTTCCTCTGGGGTCAAGTGGTCCGAGTCCAGCGGACAATACCACGACCATGTACTATCTAAACCGCCAGAGGGGCCGCGCTCCATGCTTCTATGCAAGTCTCTCCACATTTGGTCACTTATCGCAGCCTGGAGGCGGATCTCTCTAGCCATTCACGTGGCAGGAGCCTCCAACACCCTGGCCGATGCCCTGAGCCGGATAGGGGCTGCATCCCACGAGTGGTCTCTCCTGCCGAGGTAGTACAGCATCTGTTCTCCCATTGGGGCACACCTCAGGTGGACCTGTTTGCCTCCAGGAGAGCGCAGCTGAGTCTGTTCCATGCCGCCCCCTCAGCAGGGCTCGCTGCAGGGGATGCCTTCCGAGGCAGTGGACCCCGGGCCTCTTTCACGCCTTTCCCCATTTCCCTTGATCCACAAGGTGCTTCTCAGGCGAGGAGGACAAGGCGCAGGTGATCTGATAGCCCCAGACTGGCCTCGCCAGTTCTGGTACCCAGATCTCCTCAGTCTCAGCTCCAGGACTCCGCGGCAGCTTCCAGCTCGCCCGGACCTGCTCTCAGTCAATCAGGGGAAGGTGTTCCATCCGGACCTTCAATCCCTGCACCTGACGGCCTGGTTCCTGAGTGGCTAGAGTTCCAGGCCTTGGGTCTTTCCGACGAGGTCCTCAATGTAGTTGAGGCGTCCCGTAAGGAGTCGACCAGAAAATGCTATGCCTTCAAATGGAAAAGGTTTTCCATTTGGTGTCAGGGCAAGGGCTTGGACCCTTCCTCCTGTTCCTTGGCAAGCATCTTGGACTATTTATGGTCCCTTTCTAGTCAAGGGCTTAGGTCGACGACCCTAAGGGTGCACCTGGCAGCCATCTCTGCTTACCGGGCGCGGGCCGGGAAGCAGTCGGTGGCGCAGGAGAAGGTGGTCTGGCGCTTTTTCAAAGGCCTTGATCACATTTCCCCTCCAGTGCGGGAACCCCCACCTCCGTGGGATCTACTGCTGGTACTGGCAAAGCTCATGGGCAAGCCATTCGAACCTATGCACAGGTGTGCTCTCTCTCTCTCACCTGTCGTGGAAGACCGCCTTCTTGGTGGCTATCACGTCAGCCAGAAGGATGGGAGAGCTCCAGGCGCTTTCCATCGAGTCTCCTTACCTGGTCTTCCACAGGGACAAGGTTGTCCCTGCTTCACCGAAATTCCTTCCGAAGGTGGTGTCGGAGTTTCACCTTAACCATGTGTTGACTCTGCCGGTGTTCTACCCCAATCACACCTCGGAGGCCGAATATAGGCTCCATACTCTGGACCCTAGAAGGGCGCTCGCTTATTATAAGAGCGCACGGCTGAAATTGGGAGAGGTTCGCCAGCTGTTTGTCACCCACGCTTGAAGGCGATCTGGCAGACCTGCAGCCAAGCCGGACGATAAGCAGGTGGGTCACTTCTGCATAGATCTCTGCTATAAGTTGGCGGGCATGGAGCCTCCCAGAGGATAAGAGCTCATTCTGCCATCGCCTGCTGCAGTGGCTGCTTCCAGGGGCGTCCCTATCCAGGAAATCTGCAGGGCTGCTACCTGGAAGTCAGCAAACACCTTCATTACCCATTACCACATCGACCTTGAGTCACCGGGATGCTGGTTTTGGGGCCTCGGTTCTCCAGTCTCTCTTTCCCAAGTAAGTATTGGGGTGTGCGTCTTGCCTCCTCCTCCCGGAGAACTGCTAGGAGTCTGCCAGACAGTGTGGATGAACAACATATCCATGTCCTAGAAATACAGGTTACTCACCTGTAACAGGAGTTCTAGGAATGGTATATGTTGTTCATCGACTCTCGACCTCCGACTTCGGCGCACAACCTGAGCTTCCAGCGGGCAGATCTGGCGTCATGGGGCGGAGCGAGAGTTATACCACCGGGTGGGTGGGAGGAGCCAGCTTGAAGACCTTCGGGTAAGATTTAAAGCGGCAAGGATACCTGCCAATGAGTGTGGATGAACAACATATACCATTCCTAGAACTCCTGTTACAGGTGAGTAACCTGTATTTCCTTGACCACCGGCTGGTCATTAACCTCAAAAAAACCAAATCTATGCTTTTTTTCCCATCACCAGAATAAGGCCAAAAATGCCCCCCTCTGCATTCTCTCCAGTAATGCTCACCCTCTCGAGCAGGTGTCGTCCTACAAGTACCTGGGCATCACCTTCGACTCGGCTCTTACATTCCACACCCACATCAATACCCTGTCCTCAACCATAAACTCTCGGATTGGCCTTCTCTATCGCCATAGAGATTGCCTCCCCCAAACCGCTCTCCAACTGGCCATCAGCTCCTCCGTCCTGTCCCTAGTGGACTACAGCCTACCTATCTATGCTGCAGCCGACAATACCGCCCTCACCAGAATCCAGACCTCGATGAGGCCTGCAGGCTCCTGACTGGCGCATCCCTCTGCACCCATACTTGCCTGCTCTATTCCACCGCTAACCTGCTCACCTTGGAGAATCGCCTGCACTACCAAACCTGCTTGCCAAAAAATCCCTGCTAGGACCCCCCAAGGGGTTACCGTGTCCCTGCGGCTTGCATCCCCATCTGTTGCCACCCGTAGCTCAGTTAAGGCCACCTTTCTGGTGCCCCATATCAAGATCTCCCTAGCCCAAAGGTCCTTCCACTACCGCGGCCCCACATGGTTCAACTCCCTCATGCCCTCTGTCACTAAGTCTACCAAAATCGGTCCCTTTAAAGTTGCTCTCCGTAACCACCTCTTTGGTGCTCGAAGCTGTATGTGCCCTTAATCAACCTAATGTTAGGGTCCCTCCCTGTTTCTGGCCCATAGCCTTGACTATGTCCGTTGGACTGCTCCCCCTCCTTTTTTCCCTCACCCCTGTCTCTCCTCCCCCCCCCCCTTTACGGCCAGGGTTGTGACTTCTGCTGTTGTTATACTTTGTACAATAGCTATTTCTAGGGACATGGATATGTTGTTCATCCACACTGTCTAGCAGGTTCCTTACCGCTTTAAATCTTGCTGGAAGGTCTTCAAGCTGGCTCCTCCCACCCACCTGGGTGGTAAAACTCTTGGCTCCGCCCCATGACGCCACATCTTCCTTACCGCTTGGAAGCTCTGGTTCCCTCCTTAATGCTCTGCGTATAGACTGGATCCTAATTCTTAGGTTAGCCGAAAATAATTCTAAAGTTTTCAAGACTTCAGTCTAATTACTCCCTCGCAGCTGCAATGGACAAATCGACTCCCGGATTTCGGCGGTGCCCATGCGGGCAGAAAATGTCAGGGCGGACCGCACTCCGCGGTCGTCTACTGCCCTCGGCCTGAATCACGACCCGCAGGCCTGCAAGTTATGTCTATCGTTTCCGGTCAACGCCCTACAAGACCGCGCTGCCTGGTTACAGCTTGGGCACCCCGAGAAGCGCTACCCGTTGGTGAAGTCCAAGAAGGCCCGTTAGGCGGTGTCCAGTGGCTGGCTCGGCTGAGCAACTCGAGCAGATGATCGCCCTCGAGGAGGAAGCGGCCCAGGCTTCATCCTCATCTTCCTCGGTCGCGGCATTTATCCCGCTCTCTGGGATCCTCCTACACAGCTTCCTTTAAGGAGCTTTGCCTATCCCTTTCCACGAAGGGAGGGGGGGCCATCGGGACACTCTTGGTCCAAAAAGAAGGACTCGAAAGGTAAGTCCCACCGTCTGCGTTCGTGGGAGCGGGAGCGGTCCCCTTCCCTGGACAGTCGACACTCTACTTCGGTCAAGGTTGCAGCTAAGGCAGCTGGCTTCACGGTGTCCCCGTCAGGTCAGCCAGCTGAGACACCCGTCGAAGCGGTCAAGATTTTTCTCGACCCGTTGGACGGGCTGTCTACTGGTGAAGCCGACAACCCTTCTTCACCGGTTCCCCCGGTGAGACCGAAGACTTGCCTGCGCCTCCTGTGCCAGTGTCCCCGGTCAAGGCTCCGAGCCGAGGGAAGAGCGGGTGTCCCCAACCCCTTCCCAGACCCGCCCTTAGAAACACCGAGGGTCTCGGTCTCAGACCTCGTCTCAGTCCAGCCGACATCGGCGGTCTCGTCACCGAGGTAAGCGGTGGCGCCGCTCGTCCTTGTCTTCCTCCTCGGAAGAGGAGAGGCTTCGGCACAAATTGCGTAGACGCTACAAGGACTTAATGTGGCAGCAGTTACTTTTTCCAGGAACAAGCAGGCGCCATCGCCTTCCCCGGCCATCAAGTGGCTGTCACCCGAAAGGCTGAAACAACCCCTCGCTGTAGTCGAGGTGCCCAAGCCTGGGCCGGTTGTTCGGCCGAAACCAGCTACCCCACCGATTGTGGTGGAACCTCCGCCTCCACAACCGAAATCAGGGGCGCCGATCAAGGACTCTCAGTCGGGTCAGGGTCTCTCCCACAGGTTGTTGGTCACCCTCACTCCCGACCGTCCTCGGCAAGTGGAGGGTGGCTCGGGCCCCAGGCAGCTCTTCACGGACTCCTCTGAGTCCAACGACTCTTCCTGTTTTCCAGGCCCCTTGCCTGGAGTCCTCCGGGGGCCAGTCGATGGGCGAGAGTCCATCGTCGTTTATGGGTCTGCTTCGGCTCATCTTGGAGTCCACCGGGATGCAGCTCGAGCCTGTATCCAAGCGGGCCAAGTATCCCCTGACAGAGATACTGGACCATGGGGATTCGCCCACGGAGGCCTTTCCGGTGGCTGAAACCATTGTTGGCCCAGCCTTGGAGCTCTGGCAGCGGCCGGCTTCCTGCCCTGCGCCTTTGGCCAGGATGGCTAGGAAGTATGCGGTCCCTACTGGCTCTTTGTCCCGTTTTTCGGAGCACCACTCTGCAGAGGGGTTAGTCACCGATAGCGTTTTCCGGTGTTCCGGGAACGCTAGGGATGTGGATAAGCCCCCCGACAAGAAGTCCAAAATGCTGGACTATGCCGGGCACAAGGTGTACGCTGCGACCTCCCAAGGCCTCCGCCAGGCCAGCTCGGCTGTGCTGATGGCACACTTCTACCATGCCCTCGTGGGCTCCTTGGATGAGTTCATCCCTCATCTCCCTGTTGACCTCCAGACCACGGTCAAGCAGGTTCGGGACCAGGGAAGGGCGGTGGCAAAACAGCAGCTCCAAACGGCTCTGGACATTGGAGACTTCTGTGCCAGATCAGTTGCGGCCGCAGTGGCCATGCGCCGCAGAGCATGGCTGAGGATATCCACCTTCACGGCGGATACCCAGCATAAATTGACGGACGTCCCCTTCTTGGGGACTGACCTGTTCGGTCCTGGAGTGGAAGGCCACCTCCAGCGGATCGAAAAGTCCAATGCTACCCTGGACTCTGTCACCTCCGCCCAGAAGGACAAGGGCCATCGTCAATAACACAAGTCCTTTCGCCCTTCTGCGCCTGCGGCACGTCCGGCCCAACAACATCAGCATCAGGGCCAGCAGGCTCGCGCTTGGCATCTCAAAGCCAAGCCTGTGGCTTCCTCTAACAGGAAGCAGGGAGATAAAGGCCCAAGAGGTCCCTCGGCCGGTCCCTCCTCCAAGCATGGCCAGTAACGGGTTGAGGGGTGTCTGCCCCAGCCTCGTCACTCCCCCATGGGTTCCCCCCATGGGGGGATGGCTCCGCCACTTCCTTTCCGCCTGGTCCACTATCACCACAGACTGCTGGGTGTTGGAGGTGGTAGGAAAGGGCCTGCCCTTTCGAGCCGTCGCCCGTTGGGGGAGCTCACAGGGTCTGCAACCTCTCTGTCCGTTCGCCGAGTGACATTGCCCTGCTCCTCGAAAAGAGGTGATCAGGAAGGTGGCGGATCCTCCACCAGACCCAGGGTTTGTGTCCAGGTACTTCCTGGTCCCGAAGCAGATGGGGGGCTGGCACCCCATTCTAGACCTGCACGACCTGAACAGGTTCCTAAGGTCTCGAACCTTCAGGATGGTCACTCTGGCTCAGATCATTCCATCCTTGGAATGAGGTGTGTGGTTCTGTTCTCTGGACCTCCAGGACGCGTTCTTTCACGTCCCAATCCGTCTGTCCCACCAGAGATTCCTCCGCATCAGGGCAGAGGGGTCCCTCTACGAGTTTTGGGCCATGCTCTTCGGCCTTTCCCTAGCTCCCAGGGTCTTCACCAAATGCATGGCAGTGGTGACAGCATTCCTGTGGTGCCAAAGGGTCCGGGTGTACCCCTACCTGGACGACTGGCTGATTGCAGCCTCCTCCAGAATGGAGGTGGAGCAGTCCAGAGATCTGGCCCTCCAGGTTTGCTCTCAGGTTGGCCTCCTTATCAAGCGAGACCAAGTCGGAACTCATGCCAAAGCAGGTGATACAATTCATCGGGGCAGAGCTCGACTCTCTCGAGCAGGCACGGCTCCGGCAGACAGGGCCGAGGTTCTTTCTCCTTTGCCCAATCATTTCAGGTTGGGCAATTGCACCCTGCCCGGGACTTCCTGTGCCTCCTGGGCCTCATGGCGGCCTGCACCAGCATGGTCCTTTGGGCCCATTGGTACATGCGTCCCCTTCGATGGGGGCTGGCCAGCCAGTTGTCACAGCACTCCGATCCCTTGGATTAGCTAGTGACAGTGACCCAGGGGATGTGGAACGCTCTCCAGTGGTGGCCCGTTCCAGCACATCTGCAGGAGGGCATCCAGTTTGTCCGCCCCGAGCCGACGGTCTCTCTGTCGACGGATGCCTCTCTGATGGATTGGGGTGTCCATCTGGGGGAGCACAGAGCGCACGGCCTCTGGTCCCCTTGGGAGTCCTGATGCCACAGCAACCTGCTGGAGCTTCGAGTGGTTCATCTAGCCCTCACCACCTTTGCTCCATTTCTACAGGGTCAAGTGGTCCAGGTCCAGATGGAGAATACCACGACCATGTACTACCTAAACTGCCAGGGCGGGACACGCTCCATGCCTCTGTGCAGGGAAGCTCTCTGCATTTGGTCACTTGTGCGCAGCCTGGAGGCGGATCTTCTTGCCATCCATGTGGCAGGAGCCTCCAACATTCTGGCTGATGCCTTAAGCCAGATATGGGCTGCGTCCCACGAGTGGTCTCTCCTGCCGGAGGTAGTACAAGATCCGTTCCCCCACTGGGGCATACCTCAGGTGGACCTGTTTGCCTCCAGAGAGAATGCGAAGCTGAGACTGTTTCATGCCCGCCCCCCTCAGCAGGGCTCACTGCAGGGGGATGCCTTCTCGAGGCCGTGGACCCCGGGCCTCTTCTACGCCTTTCCCCCATTTCCCTTGATCCACAAGGTGCTTCTCAAGGCAAGGAGGGACAAGGCGCAGGTGATTCTGGTAGTCCCAGACTGGACCCGCCAGTTCTGGTATCCAGATCTCCTTAGTCTCAGCTCCAGGCTCCCGATGCGGCTTCCAGCCCGCCCGGACCTGATCTCAGTCAATCAGGGGAAGGTATTCCATCCGGACCTTCAATCCCTGCACCTGATGGCCTGGTTCCTGAGTGGCTAGAGTTCCAGGCCTTGGGTCTTTCCAGCGAGGTCCTCAACGTTGTTGAGGCATCCCGTAAGGAGTCGACCAGGAAATGCTACACCTTTAAATGGAAGAGATTCTCCATTTGGTGTCAGGGCAAGGGTCTGGACCCTTCCTCCTGTTCCTTGGCTAGCATTCTGGACTACCTGTGGTCCCTTTCTCAGCAAGGGGTTCGGTCGATGACCCTCAAGGTGCAGCTGGCAGCCATCTCTGCTTACCGGGCGCAGGCCGACAAGCAGTCGGTGGCGCAGGAGAAGGTGGTCGGTCGCTTTCTCAAAGGCCTTGATCACATATCCCCTCCGGTGCGAGAACCTCCACCTCCATGGGATCTACTGCTGGTATTGGCCAAGCTCATGGGCAAGCCATTCGAACAGATGCACAGGTGTGACATCTCTCACCCGTCGTGGAAGACCGCCATCTTGGTGGCTATCACATCAGCCAGAAGGATGGGAGAGCTCCAGGCACTTTCCATCGAGTCCCCTTATCTGGTCTTCCACAGGGACAAGGTTGTCCTTCGCCCCCACCCGAAATTCCTTCCGTAGGTGGTGTCTGAGTTTCACCTTAACCAGGTGTTGACTCTGCCAGTGTTCTACCCCCGTTACACCTCGGAGGCCGAATATAGGCTCCATACTTTGGACCCTAGAAGAGCGCTCGCTTATTACAAGGAGCGGATGGCTGAAGTTTGGGCAGAGGTTCGCCAGCTGAAGCCGCACCTGGCAGACCTGCAGCCAAGCGGACGATAAGCAGGTGGGTCACCTCCTGCATAGATCTCTGCTATAGGTTGGCGGGCATGGAGCCACCCAAAGGGATAACAACTCATTCTACCCACCATACCGCTGCTTCGGTAGCTGCTTCTAGGGACGTCCCTATGCAGGAAATCTGCAGGGCTGCTACCTGGAAGTCAGCAAACAGCTTTATTTCGCATTACCACATTGACCTAAAGTCACGCCGGGATACTGGTTTTGGGACCTCTGTTCTCCAGTCCTTATTCCCCAAGTAAGTATTGTGGGTAGCGCACCTTGCCTCCCTCCTCCGGAGAACTGCTAGAGTCTGCCAGACAGTGTGGATTGAACAACATATCCACATCCCTAGAAATACAGGTTACTCACCTGTAGCGGAGTTCTAGGAATTATATATGGTGTTCATCCACACTTCTTGGCATGTCTCTTCCCTTTAAATCTTGCTGGAAGTCTTCAAGCTGGCTGCTTCATGACATCAGATCTTCCTTTCCGTTGGGAGAATCAGGTTCCCTCGTGCTAACTTTAGCCATCGTGAGGCCCTGGATTCGCATTGTCTATTTTACCAAATTTGGCTCTCAAACTCGTCAGAGTTTTCGATTCGATAATAGCGCATCGGACATGGAGGACAAGTCGTCCCCAGATTTCGCTGGTGTCGTGCAGCCAGAAAATGTCGGCGCACTGAGTCCCCACCTTACCTCACGAGTACTGCCTAGGTGTCGGTCTGACACCACCAGCTGTACCTTTGCTTGCTTTCATCCCAACATCCTCAACAACCGCATGGCATGCCTTAACTGGGGAGAGCGGAGAAAAGGAACCCGCTGGTGAAATCGAAAGAAGCGAGGTGGGCGGTTTCCGTGGCTGCAGGATCCACTGAGCAGCTAGAGCAGATGAAGACCTTCGAAGAAGAAGCTGCCCAAGCTTCGGCCAGCTGAAGTTTCTTTGTGCCTCTCAACCTCGGTTCTTCCTTGACGGAGATGTGCCAGTCTCTCCCCACCAGGGGTGAGACGCCCTCGGGCTCGCACTCCTCCCGCCCTCAGAAGAGGGACAGGGATCCAGTGCCTTCAAGGAGGAGACGTTCCTGGGACCGAGAGAGGTCCAAGTCCCCAGACACTGCGACTTTGACGTCTGTCGAGATCACTTCCTCAGCTGCCAGCTTCACGGATCTTCCGTCTGGCCAGGCAGAGACCGAGGAATCGGCTGATCCAGCCGAGATTGTTCTCGAACCGATCGAGCTGACTCCGGTCAACGATTCTTTGGAAAGGACCCCAGTCCTTTCTTTCACCGATGACGAGACACTTCCTTCGGGTGTCCCCATCAAGGGAATTGATCCGGAGCCTCCATTTTCACCGAGCCCGGTTTCTCCCGATCCTGGCTGACCCCATCAGTCTCGATTGAGGATTCTGTCTCCTTCTTCGGCAGGAAAACCGAAGAAAGGCCACCGACATTCAAAAAGGAGGCGTTGCCACAGGTCCTCATCCTCTTTGGATGAGGAGAGGCTTCGATGGAAACTCCGACGCTATGAGGAACTTATGTGGCAACAGCTGATTTTGGCTGGGCAGAAGCCGGCTACGAAGTCCACCCCGGCCATTATTTGGCCTTCACCTCAAGGGCAGACACCGACCCCTTCGGACCCGAAATCTTCGGTTCCTCCACCTGTGGGGCCGGCCATTATTCCTAAGCCCATACCGGTCTCACCACCGATTAGGGTGGAACCACCGCCTAAGCAGCCACTCTCGGGGGCTCCCTCGAAAGGGGACCGTCCAGACACCGGGCTTCCCCGACGCCTGTCCATCACGGTTACCCCTGACCGCCCTCTGCGTTGGGAACATAGGCGGGAAGACCGCTGTATCCGACTCTTCGGATTCGGATGCCACGGTTTGCACTCCCATCTGGGTGATGAGAGTCGCTCTCAGCAGGCCTGGAGGAAGGTCCTTCCTCCTTTCAGGCATCCTCCGCCTTATTTCCGATTCCACCGGGATGCCCTGGAGTCTAGGCAGAAAAGGCGGAGTACCCCTTACGGATCTCCTTAAGAGGGATACCGGACGAGGCCTTCCAGTGGTTGAAGCCATTACTGGTCCAGCCCATGAGCTTTGGCAGCATCCAGCCTCCTGCCCAGCACCATCTGCCTGTATGACCCGTAAATGCGTGGTGCCTATGGGATCCCTACTGGGATTCACGGAACATCCCTTGGCTGAGAGCCTGGTGACTGCTTCCGTCTTTAGGCGTACTAGTAGCTCGGCCAACACTGACCGATCTCCGGACAAGGGTCCAAGAACATGGACCACTCTGCCCGTATGGTCTACGCAGCCTCTTCCTTTGGCCTTCGTTCGGCTGTAATCATGGCACACTTCTCCCATGCCCTGCTAGGGTCACTGGATGAAGTACTTCCTCCCTCCCCACGGACATGCAGACCACGATCAAGCAAGTCCATGATCAGGGGCGTGCTGTCGTAAACAGCAGCTCCAGACAGCCCCAGACATTGGGATTCTTGTGCTCGCTCTTTAGCAGCCGCAGTGGCCACCGCTGCAGGGCTTGGCTGCGGTGATCCTCCTTTCCTGCGGATACCCAGCACAAGTTAGCTGATGTGCCTTTCTTGCTACTGACTTTGTTGGCCCAGTAGTGGCAGGCCACCTTCAGTGTATTGAACAGTCCAATGCCACCTTGGGCGCCACTTCTGCTAAAGGTTCCTCGGGCAAGACCCAGCAGAAGAGGAAGCTCTTTCGGCAGTTCTCCCGTGGTCAGGCAGCCCTGTATCCAGGAGGTCAGCACCACCATCAGCAGCAACAGGCTCAAGCTTGGCCCTAGGCCCAAGCAGGGCCCTCAACAGCCCGTAAAGGAGGCTGAGGTGCTGGTCCAGGAGTTTCTCCTCCTCCTCCTCCTCAAGCCTGCTCACTGACGGGTTGGGGTTGCCACCCTACTCTCGTCATGCCTGCCCCTGGGGCCTCCCGGGGGTCGGCTCTACCCTTTCTTTCTGCCTGGTCCGATATCACTTTGGACAGGTGGGTTCTAGAGTGGTCGGGCAGGGACTGCCTCTGGAATTTGACCCAGGCTCCTGATCCAGGTACTTTCTGGTGCCCAAGCGGACGGAGGAGTTGGCGCCTCATTGTAGATCTCCACGACCTGAATCAGTATCTCAGGTCTCAAACCTTCCAGATGGTAACGCTGAACCAGATCTTGCCATCCTGGAGCGAAACATGTGGTTTTGTTCTCTGGATCTGCAGGACCGTTATTTCTCATCCCAATCCATCCGTCCCACCAGCGTTCCTCCGCTTCAGGGTCGAGGGACCCTGTCGAGTTCCCCAGCCATGCCATTCGGCCTGTCGCTGGCTCTCGCGGGTCTTCACCAAGTGCATTGCAGTGGTGGCAGCCTACCTTCGGCCGAGAGTTCAGATCTACCCTTATCTTGATGGCTGGCTTCAGAACCTGCTCTCAGCTTGGCCTCCTGATCAACGAGGCCAAGTCGGAACTCGTGCCATCTCAGGTGATGGGCTTCATCGGGGCAGAGCTCGACTCTTGTCAAGCCAGAGCCCAGCTCCCGGTAGACAGGGCGGAGGTTCTTTCCCGATCATTTCTGTTTGGGCTCTTGCGCCCTTCCTGGGACTTTCTGCACCTTCTGGATTACATGGCGGCGTGCACCTCAGTGGTCTGTTGGGTCAGGTGGCACATGCGCCCCCTCCAATGGGAGCTGGCCGCCCAGTGGACTTAGCGCCATGGTCAATTCGACCAGCTGGTCATGGTAACCCAGAAGATGTGGGACGCTCTCCAATGGTGGACCGTCCCAGAATGGTTGCAAGAAGGGATCCGGTTTGTCTGCCCCGAGCCGACGGTCGTCCTCACGACCAATGCCTCTCTCATGGGCTGGGGAGCCCACATGGGGGACAACGGGCCCATGGGTTCTGAACCCCGAGAGTCACGATGCCACATCAACCTGTTGGAGCTCAGAGCAGTCAGACTGGCATTGTCAGCATTCTCTCCTCAGTTCGGGGCTCAAGTGGTTCAAGTCCAGATGGACAATACCACGACCATGTACTACCTCAACAAACAGGCAGGCACACACTCCCATCTGCTATGCAAGGAGGTGCTCCACATCTGGACCCTCGTCAGCCGGTTGGAGGCGGATCTCCTAGCCATCCATGTGGCAGGAGTCTCGAACCAACTGGCGGATGCTCTCAGCCGCCTAGGCCAGACATCCCACGAGTGGTCCCTCCATCCAGATGTAGCTTACAGTCTGTTCTCCCATTGGGGCAAACCGTTGGTGGACCTGTTTGCCTCCAGGGAGAATGCCTAGCTGAGTCTGTACCATGCTCGTCCCCTCGGCAGGGCTCGCTGCAGTGGGATGCCTTCTCGAGGCCATGGACCCCAGGCCTCTTCTGTGCCTTCCCTCCATTTCCCTTGATCCACAAGGTGTTACTCAAGGTGAGGAGGGACAAGGCACAGGTGATTCTGGTATCCCCGGATTGGCCGCGCCAGTTCTGGTACCCAGATCTCCTCAGCCTCAGCTGCAGGCCCCCGGAGCGCCTTTGCACATGCCCGGACCTGATATCATTAAACCAGAGGAAGGTCTTCCATTTGGACCTTCAATCCCTGCACCTCACAGCCTGGTACCTGAGCGGCTAGAGTTCCAGGCTCTGGGTCTTTCTGTGGATGTCTACACTGTGGTGGAGGCATCTCTCAAGGAATCGACCAGGAAATGTTATGCCTTCAAATGGAAAAGATTTTCCATTTGGTGTCAGAGTAAGAGCCTGAACCCCTTATCCTGCTCTGTGGCTAACATTCTAGACTACTTTTGGTCTCTCTCCAAAGGGAGTCTGCGGTCCTCGACCCTTAGGGTGCACCTGGCAGCCATTTCTGCTTATGAGGCACGGGCCGGTCAGCCGACATTGGCACAGGCGACAGTGGTCGGGGCTTTTCAATGGCCTGAATCACATATCCCTCCGTGTGTGAACCTCCACCTCCTTGGGATCTCTTGCTGGTTTGGCAAAGCTCATGGGCAAGCCATTAGACCCATGCACAAGTGTGAGCTCTCACACATGTCATGGAGACTGCCTTCCTGGTGGCTATCACGTCGGCCAGGACAGGGAGCTCAAGCGATTTCGGTGGACTCCCCTTATCTGGTCTTTCACAGGGACATAGTTGTCCTGTGCCCCCACCCGAAATTCCTTCCGAAGGTGGTCTCAGAGTTTGCCGGTATACTACCCTAACTACACCTTGGATGCAGAGTACAGGCTCCATACTCTGGACCCGAGACCTGCTCTCTCCTGCTATAAGGAAAGAACGGCGGAAATTTGTGGAGAGGTTCGCCAGCTGTTTGTCACCTATGCCGTAGCCGCTTCTGGCAGATCTGCAGCCAAACAGACCATTGCAAAATGGATCACATCATGCATAGGTCTGTGCTATGAGTTGGCGGGTAGGGAGCCTCCCAGAGGGTTAAGAGCTCATTCTACCTGCCATAATGCTGCATCAGTGGCTGCTTCCAGGGACATCTCTATTCAGGAAATCTGTCGGGCTGCTACCTGGAAGTCAGCAAACACCTTTATTTGCTGCTACCACATCGACCTTGAGTCACGCCGGGATGCTGGTTTTGGGGCCTCGGTTCTCCAATCTCTGTTTCCTAAGTAGGGGTGTGTGCGCTTTGCGTCCCTCCTCCTCCCGGAGAACTGCTTGAGTCTGCCAAAGAGTGTGGATGAACAACATATCCACGCTCCTAGAAGAACAGGTTACTCACCTGTAACAGTAGTTCTAGGAGTGGTTGGTATATGTTCATCCACATGCACCTTCCCGACCTCCCCGGCTTTAGGCGCATCACTTTGCTTTCAGCGGGCTAAGATCTGGCGTCATGGGGCGCAGCCGAGGTATTTACCACCAGGTGGGTGGGAGCAGCCAGCTTGAAGACTTCCGGCAAGATTTAAAGGGAATGGGACATGCAAGATGTGGATGAACAACATATGCAACACTTAGAACTTCTGTTACAGGTGAGTAACCTGTACTTACTCACCTGTAACAGGAGTTCTAGGAGTGGTAGCATATTGTTCATCCATATGACCCACCCGACCTCCCTGGCTTCAACGTGCAACCTGGCTTCCAGCGGGCTAGATCTGACGTCATGGGGCAGAGCCGAGGGTTTTACCACGTGGGTGGGAGGAGCCAGCTTGATGACTTTCCGACCCATCTTAAAGCGGCAAGGAAACTGCCAGACAGTGTGGATAAACAACATATACCACTCCTGGAACTCCTGTTACAGGTGAGTAACCTGTATTTCCTGCTGTATATTCCCTGCCAGTTTATTTCCCATGTGGTTTTTAACCCTTAGGAGCCTGGAGTCTTTTTTTTTCTGGACTTGCATTTTGATGCATAGTGATCCTGGAGTCTTAAACAACTACAAAAAAAAATGGCTAGCAGTTTTTTTCAGGTTGATGCTGTCAGACTAATGGGTGTTTTCACTCATTGTTAGTTCTGTACTCCTCTGATTAAATAATGTATGACATAAGTGCTGGTACGTTTGATAACTTGGCATGGTAGGTGAAGGCAGTATAGTGCAGTGGTTTAAGGGTCTGAGCTGCAAACCTGGAGACCTGGGTTCGACTCTCACAGCCCCCACTTGCATACTATGTGACCCTGAGCAAGTCACTTAACTTCCTTGTGCCCCCAGGTCGCACCTGGAAACATGCTTCAGCTTAGTATCTCTCCTGGTTAAAAAAAAAAAAAAGATACTGGACTGCTGTAATGGGAAATGTGCAGATATATCAGTTCCAGTCTCTAACATGCTAAGGCAAATAAGCACTTTTTTTTTGTTTGATCTATTTTTCCGCCCCGTGCTCACTGGTCCTCCACTCCTTCGGGCTGTTGCCAAGTTCCCCCTGACCCTTCTGTCCTTGCTCGGCCCTACTTTGATTCCCCAGATCGCAGCTGACCCCCAGGATATCCTGGTGTATCCCTTCACCGGGTGGGTCCCTCTCCTCCGAGGGGAAAGGCACCGGGGAGGATAGCCCCAGCACACACACACTTCTAGGGCCCAGGGATGCTGCTAGGGAACAGGAGGCGCCAGGAAGGCACTGGAGGCCCTCAGGAACTGAGAGCTGTCATCCGGAGGCCAGCGAGCAATTTTCCTGGATTTCTTGAGGTGCAGGACGTCAAGGCAAAAGCCAACATCTGTCACGCACCACCCCTAATGACCCCGATGTGCTGCTCTACCACCGGCCTTGCCAGTGGTCGCTTCGGCAGCGGTCACGACCCCTACCCTCCCCGGAGACAGCGACTAGTCCTGGGACGCTCAAACTGCTTCCCCCCCAGCGCCCTGAGCTCATTCCCGAACCCAGGTCGCTGGCGTCGCAAGAGGAAATCCAACCGCTGCACCGACGGGCTGGCGTAGCACTTTTAATGAGAAAATGGATGGGCTCCATAGGGTTAAAGATAAGAAAGTATCCATCGTGTCACATTTTTATATGGGGCTCTATAGAGCTCTGTGGCCACGTTTTGGGAAAAACGGTGTATGCAAAGCTGTACCAAGTCTGGTGGGATACCCCCCCTCCTTTTGATATTCCGTGTGATCTGGGTTCAGGGCACATCACTTGTCTGGCAAGTGACTCCTTAACTGTTGCTGTCGGTACAGCCTTTTGCTACGCTGTTTTGTCCCCCATCCTGGTTGCCTAGCACTAACACTGTCGCCACCTCTCTCTCTCTCTGCTAGGATCTTGGCCCTGGAGAAATTGGGAGCAGTGTTCAATCAGGTTGCCTTTCCTCTCCAGTACACCCCCAGGAAGTTTGTCATTCACCCGGAGAGCAACAACCTCATCATTATCGAGACTGACCACAACGCATACACAGAGGCCACCAAGGCTCAAAGGAAACAGCAGATGGCAGAGGTAAATCCGCTGGCAGTAGGTGCATGTAAACATTATTCAGCTCAGCTGGAAATTCTAAACATAATGCAGAAACCAGTACACAAAACTTATTCTTTCAGTGGTTTTATCAGAAACAAGGTGCCACGTTTGACTCCACCGCAGCAGGTGGCTCAGTGTTACCTTGAGTAAGTCGATGTGCTGCTGTCCCTCTCAGCTGCAGAATGACAGCACAGCTGTGGAGTGGGCCCTTTTTTTTTGTCTGAGAAACATTTTTCCATTCCAGTGGACACAGTAGAAGACCCCCACCACCAGCACCCAGAGAGAATCATCACCGATAGACCTGTAAAAAAAAAAAAAAAAAAACCTTCCTTGATGCAAAGCGTCTGCTCTGTTCAGTGTCTATCTCGGTAGTGGTGCTAGCCTGGGCAATAAAAGAATGGTGCGTCTTTGCTCCTAGTAAAACCTGATTGGTGGAATTTTTCAGCTATTGTATGTCTTCTAGTTAAGATACGGAGTTGAAGTGTATTATACTGTGCACTCTGTACCTATTACTGTTAGTGAAAATTGCCGGGGGGGTTGCTAGAATGGGGATGAGAGGGGGTTATGATACCTGAAATTATTTGGGAAGGGGGTTGAAGTTCACAGTAGTGGGTGAGATATTCTGTGCAATTTAAGGACCGCAATTCACATACCTTTTGCCGGCAACTTGCACAAATTCGTGAGACGGAACTATGCTAATTGCCTAGTTCTCCCACAAATTGGCAGTTTGCGTAGTTTTTCGCATGAATTTGGGCAATTTGGTGACAAACTGCACAAAATGTGGTCGTCAAGCGAAGTTTCTGAAATTCACAGATTCCTAATCTGACCTAGCAGGTGGATTCCAAAAGTGATTTTCCAGCATCCAAGAAAACTGTTTAAAATATAAAATTTATATACCATGCAGCTGATATTAAATTGCTGTTCCTAGTTCGAGGAAGGCTCTTGCTGAAGGCCAGCACCGGTAGGACTGAAGGCGCCAGGACCACAGGGAAAACTTTCTAGCTAGCAGTCTACCACGGGGGACCGCCGCGCTGACATCGATGCCTGGCGTCAGCCCTATCCTATAAAGGCAGGCGGGTCCCCCACACCACCCCAGTTCTTTTTCCTCGCCGACCATGCATCGCCAGGCCCAGCGGACACCGCAGCTTGAGTCGACTGCCATTACTCATGCTTGCCATGCTTTTTAATTTTCTATTTCCTTAGTTGTTAAGCGTCAATTTTCGGTATTCAGCCATCGACTTTGTTTTCTACACCAGCTACATCTTCCGACTGCTTCATGAGTATGCCTGCAGCAAACGGATTCGAGGAAAAGGATGGCCACTCTGCTTGCATCCTTTGCCCTAGGCCCCAACAACAACACTGAAGCTGCCAGGTTTGCCAGAGTTTAACCAGGCCACTCGGAGACGTCATTTGAAAATTCTGAGAGCCGCCTACTTAAGCAGAAGTTGGCCATGATGGAAAAGGAGCTGCAGGCCAGGAGCTCTTGACCTCGCTGGCACAGTCCTCTGGGCTGCTGCTTATTTTCATAAATTCGGTGGGAAACACAAACAACGAGGACCGGTCTGCTTCTCTCGCGCAGTTGCCTCATAAATCTGCGGCCGTGCCAGTCTTCCTGCTGCAGTATGTCGGCTCCCCCTGCCCTGCCACCCCTCTCCTTCTCTGGGCTGCTGGTGACACAGCCACCTGCCCTTATTGCCATCTTGGGTGGCAGCTCCTCTGAGTCAGGGACTTAACCTCTGACTCCTCAGCCCCTGACGCTCAGGCTCGTCTCTTTGGATATGGGCTCTCAGCAGGCGGCTCGGCCAGGGTTGATGATTCGGCGTTTCGGTTCCACCACCATTGCCCTTGGCCAGTGTTGGGCAAGTTACTTTTCTATTACTTTCTATTATGTTTGAAACTTGTTCCAGGAAACTCTGTGCAGTCACTAGCAAGGATGGAAGTACTAGAAAAGTAATACACCTTACAATTATAGTTATTTATTTCTTTTTATACAGAAACAATGCATAAATAATAAATAACTATAACAGACTACATTTTTGAAAGTAATAGGTTAGTTACTTGTTACTTTCAAATAAATGTAATCAGTTACAATTCGTATTTCTTTGTTTAAAAAGACACAAGTAATTGTAACTGTAACAAGAATTATTTAACTCTTAAAATTGATTAGCGTTTTGCTCATAAAAGTGCTAAATCTTTGTGAAAATGCAAAACTCTAGCCTCACTGTGTTTAACAAACACAGCACTTCTAGAAAATCTATATACATACTTTCTGTACAGTTAGTATAGACCCAAGAAAAAAACTGCTAATCAATTATTTAAACCCTGCTGTAAGGTGTATTACTTTTCCAGTACTACTTCATCCTTGCTAGTACTTCACAAGCTTCTGAACAAGTTTCAAAATAATAGAAAAGCAACTAACCCAACACTACCCCTGTCCACAGCGCTGCCTACGACGGTTCCCTCTGTGGATCCCGACACCAGTCCTTTTGGGCACCACCCACAGCAGGCTACCACTGTGTCCTCTTGTCTGGCTGTTGCCTCTGCCTTTACCTGGGAGGTCTCCTCCTCCTTAGGCGCTGGACTCTTCAGCCTTCCCAGCACCAGCAGGTCCCTCTCCCGGGTGCTCCCTGCCCACACCCATTGGGCCACCACCAGTTCTGCCGCCACCCCTGCCTGTGGGCCATGCACCGGTATCACCTTTACCCCAGCCTGTGCTGTTGCCTACCCTTGGGCCAACGCCTGACCCCCAGCCAGCTACTGCGGGTCCTATGTCAGGGTATCCTTTCAGTTTCCTCCCAGTTTTCAGTATTACACCGGTGGTGGATTATGGGGCTCTCTTTTCCTTGTGGTGGCCTCTCATTCAGAGGCAGCTCCCCACACCTCAGGGCCTGCTCCCCCCCACCCCCCGGCGTCCTCCCAGCATCCTGACCAGGACCTGCCACCCCAGAACCTGGACAGGTTGGCGCTGGTGGCGCTACGCATTTTGGGGCTTCGGCTTCCGTCCTGGCGCCAGCTTTACTCCCACCCGGACGACCGCCCGACTTTGGGCAGTGATCCGGATGACTTCAGCTGGGAGGATTCAGGTTCTTCGAGGTCTTCCTCCTCGCCTGGGGAGTCCTCGGAAGGGGAGGACCCCTCCAGGATGATCCCCAAGTCGTCTCCTGATGAGATCTCTTTCATGGATGTCATGCACCACATTCAGTCTCTGATGGGCTGGGAGACAGAGGAGCAGGACCCAGAGCGGCGCCGGCTGGCCACTTACCTGCGACATTGAGATGTCCTCCCAGTGGTGGTGCCACCCTTTATAGACTCTTACGATGGCGTTACCAGGGCAGCTTGGAATCGCCCTCGACCACCCTTGTTTGCCCAAGAGCGGATTGTCTTTACCATATGCCCGCTGGCAGGCCTTTTTGGGTAGCCACCCTAAGGTGGATTTAAGTGGACATTAATGCAGCCTACACGATCATACCAAGAGGCCTAAGCATCTTAGCACCCTTCCTCCTGATAAGGAGTCTAGGCAGCTAGACCACTTGAGTAAGAGGGTGTTTGCTTCCACTATCCTTGCTATCGGTGGTTAATTATCTGACACATATGGTACAGGATCAGAATGTCATTTCGGACCAGGCCCAGGACCTGGTTCAAACTTTGAACAAAGAATGCCACCAAGACGCAGCTTGCCCACGTCCTGATGGGCTCGAATATGGGCAGCCATGTCCTCTGGATGGCTTACAATGTCATGGACATCTCTGGTAGAGGGGCAGCAGCCGGAGTTTGCCTCCACTGCCACTCCTGGCTCCAGGTTCTAGGAGCGTGGATATGTTGTTAATCCACACTTCTTGGCATGTCCCTTTCCCCTTTAAATCTTGCCATAAGTCTTCAAGCTGGCTCCTCCCACCCACCCGGGTGGTAAATACTTCGGCACCGCCCCATGACGCCAGATCTTCCTTTCCGCTGGAAGATGCAGGTTCCCTTCTGCTCTTGCAGCAGTTCATAGGCCCTTGATTCACAGCATCGGTTTTGGCCGAAACTTACTTTAAAACTCATTCGAGTTAGTGATTCCGATTTTACCGCATCGGACATGGAGAAAAATCTTCCCCAATTTAGCTGGTGCCCATTGCGGCCAAAGATGCTGGCACGATCCCACCTTACATGCGTTTATTGCCTAGGTGTCGGACATGACACCTCGTCATGCACCTTTTGCCAGGCCTTCCACCCTAACGTCCTGGATGACCGCTTCTCGTGCTTAAAGCTGGGGAGACCGGAGAAAAGGAACCCGCTGGTGAAATCGAAGGAGGCGAGGCAGGAGGTTTCCGCTGCTGCGGGATCCACCCAGCAGCTGAAACAAATGAAGGCATTTGAGGAGGAAGCAGCAAAAGCTTTGGCCAATCGAAGTTTGTTTGTTCCTCTTAACCTTGGCTCCACCTTTTTGGGCTCCTTCAGGGAGTTGTGCCAGTCTCTCCCCACCAGGGCTGAGGCGCCCTCGGGCTCACACTCCTCCTGCCCTTGGAAGAGGGATAAGGACCCTGGGTCTTCGTCCAAGCGAAGAGGTTCTTGAGACTGATAGAAAGGTCCGAGTCCCAGGAACACTCGGTCTCGACTTCGGTCGAGATCGCATTCTCGGCCGCCGGCTTCTTGGATCTTCCATCTGTCCAGGGCACAGAGGAAGTGGCCGATGAGGCGGAAATTATTCTCAACCCAATCGACCCGCTGTCGCCGACTCTTTGGAAAGGACTCCAGTCCTTGTCTTTACTAATGAGGAGACCCAGCCTGCTGGCGTCCCCATTCAGGACCCGGTTCCAGACACTCGGTTTTCACCGACCCCAGTGTCTCCAGATTGACTGGCTCAGCCCACCTGATCTCTGTCGAAGTCCAGAACTCCCTCGACCTATCGGCCGAGAAAACACAAACTTTCAAAAAAGAGGTGCCGCAGGTCTTCATCCTCCTCAGACAAGGAGAGGCTTTGGTGGAAACTCTGACGCTATGAAGAACTCATGTGGCAACAGCTGGTTTTGTGCGGGCAGAGGCTGGCTCCGCCGCCTACCCCGCCACCACTTGGCTCCTGCCTCTTAGGCCGACGCTGACCCCTCCCCCTCCGGAACTGAAGCCTTCAGTTCCCCCGCCCGTGGGGCTGGCCCGCGTCCCGGTTCGGCCTGCCTTGGTGTCTCCACCGATTCTGGTGGAACCACCACCTAAGCAGCCTCAGGAAGGGGCTCTCTCGAAAGAGGACTGAACAGACACCAGGCTTCCCCGACGTCTGTCTGTAACGGTCTCCCCCGATTGCCCTCAGTGTATCGAAGGAGACCTAGGTGAGACGCCGTTATATTGCGATTCTTCGGACTCTGACGTTACTGGATTACGCTCCCATCCTAGGGATGATGAGTAGTCTGTGGCAGGATTGGAAGAAGGCCCTTCCTTTCAGGGCATTCTCCGCCTGATCTCCGAGTCCACTGGAATGCCCCTGGAGTCCATCCAGAAAAAGGCGGAGTACCCCCTTACGGATATCCTCAAAAGGGGGGATACCCCGACGGAAGCCTTTCCAGTGGCTGAAGCCATTGTTGGCCCGGTCCTTGAGCTTTGGCAGTGTCCGGCTTCCTGTCCAGTACCATCTGCCCGCATGGCTCACAAGTACGCGGTGCTCATGGGGTCCCTGGCAGGGTTCACAGAACACCTTTCGGCCGAGAGCCTGGTGACCGCTTCTGTGTTCAGGCGTACTGGAAGCTCGGCTGACACTGACCGACCCCCAGACAAGGAGTCCAAGAGTATGGGCCACTCTGCCCATAAGGTCTATGCGGCCTCTTCCCTAGGTCTTTGTCAGGCCAGCTTGGCTGTTATCATGGCACACTTCTCTCATGCCCTCCTGGGGTCATTAGACAAGGTCCTTCCTCACCTTCCAGCGGACATGCAGACCACGGTCAGGGCCATGCTGTTGCAAAACAGCAGCTCAGAAAGCCCTGGACATAGGTGATTACTGTGCCGCTCTTTAGCAGCTACGGTGGCCTTTCGCCGCAGGGCTTGACTGGCTTTCCTCCTTCCCAGCGGATACTCAGCATAAGTTAGCTGACATGCCCTTCTTAGGCACCGACTTGTTCAGTCCTGGGTGGGCGGTCACCTTCAGCTTATAGAGCAGTCCAGTGTCACCTTGGATGCCACTTCTGTGAAAGGTTCGAGGGCAGAACCAGCAGAAGAAAAAGCCATTTAGGCACTCTTCCCTGTGGTGGGACAGCCGTCCTATCAAGGAGGTCAGCAGCATGCTCAGGCTTGGCGCCCACGGCCCAAGCAGGGTCCTCAACAGTCCCGTAAAGGGGGCAGAGGCACAGGTCCAGGAGCCTCCTCCTCCTCTAAGCCTGCTCAGTGATGGATTGGGGGTTGCCATCCCTACACCCATCACGCCAGTTCTGGGTCCTCCCGTGGGGGCCGGCTCCGCCACTTTCTTTCCGCCTGGTCTAATATCACCTCGGACAAGTTGGTTCTCGAAGTGGTCAGTCAGGGACTGCCCTTAGAGTTCAAGCAGTACCCTCCCAGCTGAACCCATGCCCCTCAGAAGGAAAAGATCTCAGCTAGCACTCAGTCGGCTCTTCGAGACGACATAGCTCAGCTCCTCCGCAAGGAGGCAGTAGTTCCAGTGCCGAATCCTCCTACAGACCCAGGCTTCGTGTCCAGGTGCTTCTTGGTGCCCAAGCGGACGGGGGGCTGGCGCCCCATCCTAGATCTCCACGACCTGAATCAATATCTCACATCCTGCACCTTCTGGATGGTAACTCTGAACCAGATCATACCATCCCTGGAGCGAAAGATGTTCTGTTCACTGGATCTACAGGACACATTCTTTCACGTCCCAATCCGTCCGTCCCATCAGCGGTTCCTCCGCTTCAGAGTCGAAGGGACCCTGTACGAGTTCCGAGCCATGCCGTTCGGACTGTCATCGGCCCCACGGGTCTTCACCAAGTGCATTGCAGTGGTGGCAGCCCACCTTCGGCGTTGAGGAGTCAGAATTTACCCTTACCTCGATGACTGGCTCTTGGCAGTTTCCTCCCTTCAGGAGGTGGAGAGGTCCAGGGATCTGGCTCTCCGAACCTGCTCCCAACTCGGCCTCCTGATCAACGAAGCCAAGTCGGAACTTGTGCCCTCTCAGGTGATGGGCTTCATCGGGGCAGAGCTAGACTCTTGTCAAGACAGAGCTCGGCTCCTGGCGGACAGGGCGGAGGTTCTCTCCTCCTTTGCCCGATCATTTCTGGTGGGCCAGTTGCACCCTGCCTGGGACTTTCTGCGCCTTCTGGGTTACATGGCGGCGTGCACTTCAGTGGTCCATTGGGCCAGATGGCACATGCGCCCCCTCCAGTGGGAGCTGGCCACCCAGTGGACTCTGTGCTACAGTCATTTCGACCAGCTGATCACTGTAACCCAAATGATGTGGGACGCTCTCCAGTGGTGGACCACCCCAGACCGGTTGCAGGAAGGGATCCTGTTTGTCCGCCCCGAGCCGACGGTCATTCTTACGACTGATGCCTCTCTCATGGGCTGGGGAGCCCACATGGGGGACAGCAGGGCCCATGGATTCTGGACCCCCGAGGAATTCTGATGCCACATCAACCTGTTGGAGCTCAGAGCAGTCAGACTGGCACTGTCAGCTTTTGCTCCTCAGCTCCGGGGTCAAGTGGTTCAAGTCCAGACGGACAATACCACGACCATGTACTACCTCAACAAACAGGGCGGCACGCACTCCCATCTGCTGTGCAAGGAGACTTTCTGCATCTGGACCCTCATGAGCCAATTAGAGGCAGATCTCCTAGCCATCCATTTGGCAGGAGCCTCAAACCATCTGGTGGATGCTCTAAGCCGCTTAGGCCAGACATCCCATGAGTGGTCTCTCCATCCAGAGGTAGCTTACAGCCTGTTCTCCCATTGGGGCAAACCGATGGTGGACCTGTTTGCCTCAAGGAAAACACCAAGCTGAGGCTGTTTATGCCTGCCCCTCAGCAGGGCTCACTGCAGGGGGATGCCTTCTCGAGGCCGTGGACCCCAAGCCTCATCTACACCTTCCTTCCATTTCCTTGATCCACACGGTGCTCCTCAAGGTGAGGAGGGACGAGTGAAGGTGATCCTGGTAGCCCCAGACTGGTTGCACCAGTTCTGGTATCCAGATCTCCTCAGCCTCGCTACAAACCCCTGGCGTGGCTTCCAGCACGCCTGGACCTGACATCACTCAGTCAGGAGAAGGTATTCCATCCGGACCTTCAATCCCTGCACCTCACTGCCTGATACCTGACCAGCTAGAATTCCAGGCTTTGGGTCTTTCTGAAGATGTTTACACCGTGGTGGAGGCATCCAGAAAGGAATCGACCAGGAAATGTTATGCCTTCAAATGGAAAAGGCTTTCCATTTGGTGTCGGGGCAAGGGCCTGGCTCCTCTGTCCTGTCCAGTGGCTAACATTCTCTACTACTTGATTCTCTCCAAGGAGGTCTTGATCATCGACCCTTAGGGTGCATAGCAGCCATCTCTACTACTAGTGCGGGCCAGTCAGCTGGCGTTGGCACAGGAGACAGTGGTGGGCGCTTTTCAAGGCCTGGATCACATATCCCTCCGGTGCGTGAACCTCCACCTCTGTGGGATCTTCTGCTGGTACTGGCAAAGCTCATGGGCAACCATTTGAACCAATGCATAAGTGTGAGCTGTCACACTTGTGGAAGAGCAGCCTTCCTGGTGGCTATCCGTCTGCCAGAAGGACCGGGGAGCTCAGGTACTTTCAGTGGACTCCCCTTATCTGGTCTTCCACAGGACAAGGTTGTCCTGCGCCCCGTCCGAATTCTTTCGAAGGTGGTGTCAGAGTTTCACCTAACCAGGTCCCTTTCCCATTCAGTGTCCATTAATACCTCATGCTTATGGCGCAGTCCTGATCTGGGACTTGAACCCATAACCTTCTGGCCCAGGGCGTCTGTGCTACCAATTAAGCCATGCTGGCACCCGTTCATTTATGTCCCTCTGTCTTCATTATTGAAATTTGAATGAAAATAGGATCTGTGTCTCCCAGACTTAGTCTCTATTCCTGCTTTTCCTTGTAATGGCCTGTTCTTGACATCCCAGTCCATTGCTGTGGAAAGGATTGTGATGGTACAAACAGAGCCTTGTAGGGCACAACAAGAGGTCAAGGTGAAATCTGAGGACTTGGATCCTGTTTAAATCTGAGTGCTCTCCGTAATAAAAAATGAAGATAAATACAGAACATTGATGAAATATAAGCTGTATTGTGCTTGAATATTATATTTGGAACAGTTTTCCAGGATTTTGGGATATCCCTTTAAAAGGCAAGTAGTAACTAAAGACTCTATTATGAAATCATTCTGAAACTATCCTGAAACCTGATTGGCTGAGGAGCTTGGAATCCAGTGCTAATATCTGAGCACAACAGCACTGGAAGATCTGTGGCCTTGCTGACTTGCTTGCATTAAGCAACAGCTCCATCAGTACACCTTAGTTCACTTTTTTGTTTTAAAAAGAGTTGTAGCATTTGCCATCTACTGGCCAGAGAGCAAAATTACAGTGTCAGAGTGGCTCAATGGGACTACTTTCTTCTTTTTTGTTACTTTTTTTCCCTTCTATTTTTACGTATGTGAATTGGGGAGAAAAAGTTTCTTTACTAGCATAATGTACCCATTTCATGATTGCAGTAGGGCACTACAGGGTGTGCGAGGATAGTGGCCCTTCTGGTCAGGGAAAGTGCAAGCACTCTGCCTTCAGTCTCGTGTTACAACCCACCCAAGGTGTTGCATGATCCCAGCACCCCCCTGCTATGCCTTAATGCTTAATTTAGAAATATATATGTATTTTTTTTTAACAAAGGTTTTCATCCTCTGTGGCAGACCTGGATGGCTGTCAGCGCTGTTCCCGAAGCCTAGTGGTCATTCTTAACCTCTTTCCAGGTCCAGCAGCTCCATACCCACAGGGCAGGAGTGGTAGGGCTGACATCCTTACCGCGAACATATCCAGTGTCTACTGAGGACTGGGTAGCAAGGTGAACCACTGGGACACGGGCAGGGCTTCACGTGGCCCAGGCCCCTGTAGTGTCCTGTTTTCTGTTTCCTTTCCATGTTGTGGCTCCATTTTGTGTGTGTAGGTGCCCTCGCCCTGCATCACCCCAGTTCCCTCCCTTAGAGTCGCTGATGCCTGCATTACCACTGGTCCTGTACCCAGTGAGGTGTCTCTGGGACACTCGATCCTCTTTCCCTGCTGACCCCCAGCAACCTGTGCTTGTTCCTGAACATGGGTTGCTGGTGTGGCAGGAGGTAAGGCATTAGATGCCTCGGCCCTCCACACCACCAAAACGGCAATTTACAACTATTTTAACTGTATTCAGGGTTTGTGTTAATCCGCTACTGACATACTAAAATTGCCAGCAGAGTAGACCTAATGGCCTTTCGTCTCTGCTCGTTTGTCAGCCCCATACTGGATGTCGACTTTGCTGTCTCCACCCCCCTTTCCGCCCTTGGGTTTCTCTGTCCCCAGTCCAAGATATTCCCCTTGTATTGGAGTTCCTCAGCCCAGCCTCACCCTATGCCTGTCCCAGCCCCTCTTGAACCTTCTACAGTCTCTTCCTCCACCAGTCCCCTGGACAGCGCATTCCATGGTTCCACCACCCTCTCAGTGAAGTAGCATCTCCTCTCCCCTGAGTCTCTCCACAGCTTCCACCTGTGCTCTCTAGTTGCCCCCCTTTGGAACACCCTGGCTGAGCCTCCTTATTAATCTCTTTCCTATACTTGAAGACCTCCTTCATGTCCCCCCGTACCTCCTCTCCTCCAGAGTGTGACTGTGTGTACTGAAGTCCCCAAACTGAGTGTTTGAGGATTTTGAAGCACAAAATAAATGTGCTGACACTGACTCAGTGTTGTCACGGACCCTGTATATTGAAAGGCTTGCATCTTTCTATTAAGCGTAGGTAATCTGGTTTAAAGATGTTCTATCATGTGTCTGACCTGAAAATTTTCCCAACTGACCCCATCTTTGGAAGCAGAAGGTCAAACTGCACTTTTGACTTTACTATTCTAACATTAGCATTAGTAAAGTGGAGAACAATTCACCTGCTTCCATAGATGTAGTCGATCATAATGGAATTTCTTTAAACTAGATTACCTACACTTTTACTAATGCAGTGTTTCCCAGATCGTTTTCTGATTTGTTTACTGTTTACTAAACATTTTGGATAATGCAGTACTTATTTCACCATGACTTCTGTCCCAAACTGATGTCAGAATGTCGGTTTTGTGTGTCTATTCCTAGGGACAGTCAGATGGATTGGGCTGTCCTCCATTGCCAGCTGGGACAAGTTGTAACAGTCTCATAAAAGTCTTGGGACATGTCTCCATCCCAGACTCCCTGTCACTATGTGTGACAACAGTCTGTTGTTATGGGGAGCACCGCAGTGTCATAAACCAGTTCCAGGGTCAGATGGGGACAGTCGTCTGCTTTTTTTTTGTTTGGATATATACTCTTCTCAGAGATGGCAACCAAGATGGGTTCTAAACACCAGAAAAAACCTGAACATTAAAACAACATATTCTCAATTGAATTGTACTAGCTGAAATCTTGTTTGTGAAAGTACTTGCTGATTTACATATAGAGCTTCTCTTTAACGTGGATTTGATCACTTCTTTTTCCAGGAGATTTTAGAGTTAATCCTTTTAGCTTGAAAAGGCTGTGGACACTTTTTTGCTCCACGGTTGGTCCCCTGATGCCTCACTCCTTGATAACTACACACACTGGTGGTCCATCCCTCGTGTTGGGAGGGGGGCTGATACAAACAGTCTTCTACACATGTGGGAGGGGTAGGGAGTTTCTGAACTTCAGAGTTCATGGGGAGACCTTCATCCAACATGTCAGGATGGAGTCGTTTTCTCTCTCCCCCGCCATCCCAAAATCATTTTAACTTTGGATTGGTTGAAAGTGGTCCACCAGACAGTGATGAGAACTTGGTTGAGATGGTCACTGTTCCTGCTGGGCAGGTGTCCATTTCACCAAAACTACTATCACAGCTGGCATTAATCGAGTGCCCTTGTTGGCTGTCTTTCATATGAAAGGGCAGGGACTGAATGGGCATGGAGTCTGATTACACGTGACCTGTGGGGCGTCCACTTTCGGGTTAAGGAACATCATGGCTGAAATTAGGTTTGCAGCCACTAGCCAGCAGGGCTAGTGCCTGGGAAAATCCACTGGCCCACAGACATTTCAACTGGCCCAGTTGTACATACTGGAATGTTGCCTTCTCCAGTATAAGCCCACAGGGCTAGTTAAATGAAAATCTCACTAGCCCGATACAAAATGTACCAGCATTTGGCTAGGGGGCTGGTGCCAGTTTCGACCCCTGGAACATGGGTGGGACACTGGCGGAAGCTTTCATTGTGACTGCTCATGCTGTACCTTTCATGGTGGATAAACAGAGGGCTTCAGTCTCCAGTGCTGTCAGTCCGGCACATTTCATGAACTGGGAAATTCACTATAACCATTAAACTATACAGAGTTCAGTGGCCAGGCCCCCTCTGCCCAGTTTTAGTACCTGGACCCCTTCTCTCGCCCTCCCTGCCCCATTCTGGCTCCTACCCAGAGGGATACATCCATGACAGTATATGAGAGGCCATTGCTTGCCCAGTAACAGTCGTGCCAGTAGGCACTGGACCATGATCATGGGGCTGAGCAGAGGAGGAGGAGCCTGTACGTACAAAATCTTCACACACACACACACACACACACAGGAACATTCCCTAGTTGGCTTGACTTTCAAACAATTTTATATACTTCTGTTGTCCAGAAATGGTTGAGGCTGCAGGGGAAGATGAGAGAGAGCTGGCTGCTGAGATGGCTGCTGCCTTCCTGAGCGAGAATCTCCCAGTCGATGTTGGAGCACCAAAGGCAGGAAGTGGACAGTGGGCCTCGTAATCAGAGTCATGAATGCCATTCAAGGCAATACTTTGGACCTGGTCCAGCTGGAGCAGAATGAAGCTGCCTTCAGGTACGGAAGAGTGGGACGTTTATAGGAGCTGTAATGCTATTCTTGCCATCTCAGTCTGGACTGTCAGGAGGGGCTTCCTGAATATAATGATGAATAAGGGAAGATTGTGTCTGAAACTGGCTTTAAGCATTATTGCATTTCTTGGAGTGATTAAAACTCTTAAAATTACAATAGTTAGCCTGTATCCAGCCAGTACTGAGAGTCTGATCTACCTTGCTGTATCTGACCCTACCCTGCTTCTGCAGACTTCAAATGGTATTGTTTTGAGATGGGTATTAGGGTCTACTTTGGGAATAGTTCTCGAAGGGCGGAGGCACCAAACCTTGTATCCCTTTCTTTATTGTACGTCAGTGCAGTAAGCGGGATGTAAATGTGTGTGTAGTTGCCTAATTCATCTCTTGAAGGGGATGCAGTCTGTGGCCCAGAACAGTAAGGCAAATGGGAAGGCACTTAGGGTGCTCTTATGTAAGTAGGGTGCTCACTAGCAGAGGGGAGGAAGTGATACTGCCCCAGTACAGGTCCCTGATGAGGACATACCTGGGGAGTATGCAGTTCTGGAGTTCCCACCTAAGGACAGAGGAGGACCACTTTAGAAGCTTCAAAGGGGATACAAAATAATTTTCCAGTAAAGCAAGGAAAGGCTGGAGTGCATCAGTGTGTACTCTTGAGGCCTATAGAGGAGGAGAACATGACACTTACACATTCTTTTAATTTTATTACATTTTCAGAGAATACGTACAGGAATACATTTCAATGTGCAGGGTATTTAAGTATAGTACATTTACTGTCATTTAGCAACTAAAAGGCAGAGACATTGCTGGGTCATTGTCTCTAGTATATACAGGCAAAAACTTCAGTTCCCAGTGAAAACACATAGAGGATAAGGCCATAGACAGTAGCACACTTCCCACCCAGCTCAGGACAGAGCCAGTGACGAATCTTATCCAGTAAAGTAGGAAGCAAACCACTACCAAGATGTGAGACAGTAACCTTTAGAAGTCTGTGCTACGTAACAGAACTACATCAAGGGACAAAATCGGAATCTACTGTCGTAAAATGAGGGACCCATCTTTGCGACTTCCCCTGAAAGCAGGGCAATTGTCCCTGCAGCATGTCAGTTTTTTGAATTTGTGTATCAGTATAACTTATTATGTCCACGTCCTTAGACTTGAGGTCTTGACTGAGCAATAAACGAGCTAGACTGCAGGGATCAATTCACTTGGTACAAAGGCACCATAACCAGAGGGCATGGATGGAGGTTAGTGAGGAGGAGATTTCAAAGGGATGCAGAAAATGACTTTTAACTGAGCAGATGGTGGATGAATGGAATAGTCTGGACAGCCTCCATAACGAGTACTGAGACTTCATTAGGGCAGTCGGCTCAGTAAATGCAGTCTAGTGTATTGTAGGTCATGGAACCAGGTGAGTAATGGGCAGACTGCTGGCAAATTTTGTGCATGTCCTTGCAGCTGCCAAGATGTGGCTGCACTTCTATAGTAGTGTGAACTCTTATGCCACCAGGTGGTGCTCTCCAGCCCACAAGAGACTAGGGGCTGTTATGGCAAGACTTTGATCAGTGGTCGCAGCAGCCACTTAGCTGTAGCCCTTGTTTCACTCACAGCAGGGTTGCAGTCTTTTCCTGCATGATCTCTACAATTCCCAGCTTTGGGGAAAGGAGTGGGGGTTGGTTTGTAAATGACCTGCGTGTGGCGACCCTCCAAAGGTGATCACACAGGTTTGTATCTTGGAGATGTTGTGGCTCTGATTGGAGCACTGACAATGTGCTTATGTTTTTGGTTGTTAGACCTACCTTTATATAGTATATGGGTAATAAACAGATCCTGAACCTCAGAAGAAGGGCCAGGGAGTATAATTTGCAGGTAGTTTTTTTTTCCTAATGAATTAGTCTCTGTGTCAGAACCACCATCTTAGCCCTTATCTTGTTCTCTGTCCTCTTTCCCTCTCTGGGGAGGCTGTTGAGGCTACAATCCATTCAGTAGACCCATTGGTGGGACTGCTGTGTGAGCACTAGTGCGGGGGGGGAGGTTTAGCCACATACTTCAAATAGCATTATTTGCAATAACATACAGTAAATTGCAGTATTTTTCATCAGCCCCATTGCATTTTTATTAGCCACATTTGATTCTCATTAGCCGTTGGCTACTGTGGCTATACTTAGTGTGCACAATTGGTGGCATAGGACCTGAGGGTGTCCTAACTACATCCTGTTCGCTCAGTGATTTTCTGCTTTGCCTCTAGGTCACCACTGTTTATGCTCCAGATGCGAGCACGCCAATCGTGCCACTAGAGGGCCCATCAATGTCCTCCAGTTTGCCAGCATCAGCTTCTTTACAACACTGAAGAGCAGTGTTGGCAACGTTCCACCCTGGATGCTCCATCCTCTATCGGTCTTTTTGGGGTTTCCCCAATTTTGTCATCTTGTATCTGCCCCCACCACTACCACCACCCCTGAAAGTCAAGACCCTTCACAGGATCTCGTTGTCTCCATGTGGTGGGACAGCGGATTAAGGAGGACTGACAGATGTACTGGGGCTCCAGTGCTAGGGCCGATTTTGCTTGTCCCACCACAGTTCCAAGGCAGTGCTCAGTGTGGCGTCATAATTTGCAGATACTAGGTGAGTCAGCACATCAGTGCCAGTCTGTGCCTTTTCCCAATATGTTCCTTCCAGCTGTACTGCCACCAGTGGTCACCTAGGTGGCAGTATTGTGGTAGCAACAATCCTCCAGCCTCTGTGATGCTTAGCACCCCTCCATCAGCCAGCCCCAGGTGACCCAGAGCCACTCCGGTCTAGAGTTGGCGGTGCAGAAGTGGTAGCCTTCGTGCTGTGCTGATGGGCTGAACACCTTATAATTTCTTTACTGCTAGATGGACTCTGTTTAAACCTCATTCTTGCCCATATGCCGTACTATCATATGAGATTGCCTTGTGTGTGTGTTTCTGTTAAAGCGCTGTTTGCATGTTTACACGGTTCATTTCATGGAGAACTTGCTGCTGTAGGGTCAGCCTCCCTGAAGCGCAGTAGCAGTGCAGTTTGTAAATTCTGTTTGAGTGCGGTAGTGTATGTACAATGATAAACCTTTTATGTAAATATAACATTTATGACAGCACATTATTAGACAAAATTACAATCAGTGTGGCACATCGAAGGAACATACGTACCAGGCAGTTGTACAGTAGTCATAGAGAACAATATCACTTCACGGTCTCACCTCCTTGACACAACAGCGGGAAGACAGGACCCCAGATTTATTGATCTAAGCATGTGTGTCTGTCTAGACTAGCAGCTGTTCCTGCGGGGGATACACGACCTACGGAGCTGTAAGATGTTTTGGCATCCAGTGTCTGCTTGCCTCCCAGTAACCTAAACCTACTGTATTTCTGTCTGGAGTTCCCTTTATTAGGGGAGAAAGGTAGGGACGTGTTGCATAACATAGAGGATCCATTGTGACCATCTAGACTCTGAACTGTTCAGCCGTGTCATTTGTTAAAAGTGATTCTTTCCATAGTGTATGTTATTCATCATGTCCCACTGGTGTCATGGCATTGGTATCTGTGATGTGAGCCGTTGCCTGGTGAGCTATTTCATCGCAGCCATGAGTAGAGTGCCTAAGAGCTATATCTATCTACGGGAAGGCTCTTGCAGTAGGTAATTACATATAGGACTGAAGCTAGCAGGCGTCAGGACCCCACAGAAACATTTCTAGCTAGCAGTCTCTGGCGGGGGACTGCCCTCACGTCAGGTGACTGGCGTCAGGCGATGTCAGTATGAAGAGGCGGTCCCCCACGCCCACCTTCCATTTCTTTCCTGCCGTCAACTTGTGAAAGCGCCGCACGGTTAAGTTCCTCTGCTCGTCAGTCTATCATCGGTCTTGTTTACAGAGTTTTTCGAGTTTCTTTAAAATTGCCATGTACGTAGTCCCTACACCTCCAGCTCACATAAGAACAAGTGTGGCTCATGCGGATCACAGCTTCCGCATAAGGATGGTCACTCCCTATGCTCTTTCTGTCTAGGCCCGATCACCCTGTGGAGAAGTGCCAGCACTGCCAGCACAGGGATTTATTTAACTCTAAAAATTGATTAGCGTTTTGCTCATAAAAGTGCTGAATCTTTGTGAAGATATATAGCTCTTGCCTCACTGTGTTTAACAAACACAGCACTTCTAGAAAATCTATATAAATACGTTCTGTACAGTTTGTATAGTCCCAAGAAAAAAACTGCTAATCAGTTATTTAAAACCCTGCAGCAATTCAGCGCCACCACCCGTAAATGGAGGCAGCAGTATCTGGAGGCCCATGTTTTAAAGAAGAGAATGGTCTCCATGGATAAGGTGCTGAAGAAGCTTAGGCAGGCCTCCACTTCACCTGAGGGACACGTGAAAGAAGCAGCACTGGGACTCCACCTCCACGGCTACCGCATCTCTGGCTGGAGTCGCTGTACTCCATGTAACACCCTCCCCGGACCGACCCTTGATGTCCGTCTTGGAGGTTCCAAGAAGGTGTCATCCTCCCGTCGGGCTGCTATTCGGGCCCCTCGGGTGCCTCTGGACAAAGGGAGACCGCTGGGAAGGCCGCTGCCACGTGGCCCTCTGGGTCGAGCAGGTCCGTAAGTCGGACGCTTGAGGGCCTCCGGACATCCACTCAACATGACTGGTAAGACGCCTACCCCTTTGGCGGGTGCACGGTCCCACCAATGCCCGCCAAGGTCTCTCCCCTATGTGGCCTTCTTTGGGTGCAGGATCTGATGTCAGACACTGGCTCCGACGACCAGCCTGGATCCTGCCAGTAAAGGCGGACATCGGCCTGTCGATGAGCGCACAGCCCGAAAAGCCTCGTCATACACTCTGGACAAATCCGGTGTCCCAGGCTCGCTACAGTGCTTGCTGCTGCTTACCGAGTTTCTAGCGTTTCCTCTGCTAGACCCCAGGGATTTCAGTCCTCCTTCCCTCGGCAATACAGCGGATGTGACACACTGTCATCAGGACTCCCTCTCGTAGGACCGGACCCCCTAATGCTGACCTCTCTGATGCTGGCCTCGACGCCGGATGACATCCCTTTGCCGGACACTGTTTCAGCACCGGATCCGACACCCGTGGGGCTACCTATACCTGGCCCTCTTGCTGGGCCTCTCCCAAGGCTGTCTGCTCCGGCGGAGCCCCTGGTTCCTGGGTACCTGACCCCATCTTATCTGGGTCTGTCCTACCCGGGACCACAGTATCCTGCACCGCAGTACCCGATGCTGCAGAACCAGAGACCGGCTTCCTGCTGTCTGGTTACGGATACTTGCTACGGATACTCTCAGTATCCATATCTCCCCAGTGGCCAGTGGAGTTGGAGGAGACATTGGTTGCCTGGTGGGCTGATGCCAAGGCTCAACTTACCAGGGAGGTGGAGAGCTACCTGCGGTGCGGATCCTGCACGGATCCTCTGCACGGAGGCAGAGTCTCCCTCCCCACCGTGATACCAGAGGTGTCCCTCAGGCGCCAGGGGTGGGAAGGATACGCTCCCGGGTTTGCCCAGGGATCCGCTTTTTCCCCACCATGGGAGGAGTCTTCCTCCCACTCTTCTCTTCTTGGAGACCACTGTTTCAGACTGTGGCTGGGGGTGCTTCAATACTGATGAGCCACATAGTCCAGACTGGCCCCAGGCCAAGGGCTCCTCCAAAGTCTCCTCCAGAAGATTCTTTCTTTCTGGAGTTACTGAGAAGATCCAGAGGTCCACTAGTGGCAATCTCTAGAGCCAGATCCACAGTGGAAGAAGCTCGCTGCCCATTTGGATCTGCCCGAAACTGCTCCGCCATGGATTCCACCCTGGATTGAGCCTCACGCTGACCTTGTTTCCACTATTTGGAAACAACCGTCCGCGCTGGCTCCCACTTCCGAGGAAGGTGGATTGGCTATACCAGGCTCCTGAGGGTGTGGATTCCTTAAATACACACCAAAGCCGGCTTGGTCATGATTAGAGCCACTCACAGCCGGTAGGCGAATCCTAAACATCTCAGCTCGTCTCCACCAGATAAGGAATCCCGTCTTCTCAACCAGTATGGGAAGAAGGTATACGCTTCTTCCACACTGGGGATTAGGGCCCTGAACTATGTTGCTCGTATGGGGGACTAACAGAAGACTATCATGAGTCAGATGGAATCCAAATGGACTCCATTCCTGAGTTTTGGACCAAACAGGAAGTGGCTGATCTCGTCCAGTCTGCTCGCTCGCCAGTCGGCATCATGCCTGGCTGCGGGTGTCAGGACTGGTCCCTGAAGTGCAATCTGCTATTCAAGATCGCCCTTCAGGGGTTCTGTCCTGTTTGAGGAGATGTCAGGACATCATCACTGACCTACAAGAGAAGGTACTACCCTCAAGTCTGTTGACTCTTTCTGAGGCCCAGGCGTTGCCCTTTTGCAGACATTCTCGACCTAAAGCGAAACCTCTGGGCAAGCGGGCCAACAAGCGTCAGGACCCCTCAGCTACCAAGCCATCCTCCCGCCAAAAGCGGCGGGAGTTTCAGTGGTTGCCCACCTCCTGACTCCCTTTCTCTCCCACAGCCTCTGGATCCCAGAGGAACCGGTAGGAAGGAGGTTCTCTTTCCATCTACTGGGTTGGGATAGAATTACATCAGATGCTTTGGTGCTCCAACTGATAGCAGCAGGACACTCAGTTTCTTGAAACCAGCCAGAAAACCACCCCCAAGTCGTCTTACTCCCGGAACATCTTCCTCTGGTCCTAGAAGAAGTTTTCTCCCTTCTCTCAAAGGCAGCGATAGAGCCTGTCCGACCCAACTTTGAGGGACAGGTTACTATTCCATTTCTTCCTAGTTCCAAAGGAACAGGGCGTGAGTCCTGTTTAGACCTCAGCTCCCTTAACATGTTAAGTGGGTACAAGCGTTTCAGAATGTCTTCCTGCAGAGCCTTCTGCAGCTCTACAGGGACAGTGAGTATGCTTTGGATATGCAGGATGCTCTACCTGCATATCCCCATCCACCCTCCCACAGCAGATTCCTTTGGTTTCGTTCCAGGGGCGCTACCAATTCAAGGCCCTCCCATTTGGTTTTCCTCTGCTCCCAGAGTGTGCACCAAATGTCTTTCAGTGGTAGCGGCCCACCTGCATACCCAGGGGGTGCAGATACTCCCGTACCTGGACGACTGGCTCCTGGCTGCCCCTTCCAGGGAGGAACTTCTGTGCTCTTTCCCTCACCCTGCAGGTTTTCACTAGCCTAGGTATCACCATCAACCAGGCCAAGTCCCATCTGGTCCCTTGCCAAAGACTCCAGTTCATAGGGGTGATCCTGGACACGACCATTGGCAAAGCGTTTCTGCTTCTGGACAGGGTGGACACCCTCCAGGCTCATGCAAGTCTGTTGTCCAGTCGCAGAAGGGTCAGCGCCTGGTCAGTCCTTCGCCTTCTCGGGGCTCATGGCGGCTGCTATTCCGATAGTCCCTCGTGCTCAGCTCCATATAAAGATCTTTCAGTGGACGCTTCAGTCTCGGTGGGACCAGACATTGGATGACCTAGGGAGGCAGTATAGCGCAGTGGTCTAAGGCTCTGAGCTGCAAATCTGGAGACCTGGGTTTGAATCCCACAGCCCTGACTTGCATACTGTGTGATCCTGAGCAAGTCACTTAACTTTCCTGTGCTCCCAGGTTGTACCTGTAAACAAGCTTTCAGCTTAGCATGTCTCACCTGGTTAAACAATTGACAATTGGGGGAATGCTCGATCATGAAGTTCTGGTCTCCGATCCCATGGTGCAAGAGAACCTTTAGTCCTCTCTTGAACAGCCAGGTTCCTCTATGCTTCCGTCCTTCCCTTTGATCCAGAGGGTTCTGTTGAAGCTCCAAGAGTGGGCGTGTCTAATTCTACTAGCACCCTTTTGGCCCAGGCAAATTTAGTTCCCTCTCTTACATCAGCTGGCCCAGGAACCTCCGGTGCCTCTGCCATTCAGCTCTCACCTTCTGTCCCAGGAGGCAGGCTCCTTGGTCCCTCAGCTTTGGTCTCTGAACCTGCATGCCTGGCTCTGAGGATATAGCAATCCTGAGATACAGAGTCTCTCAGGAGGTTGCAGAACATTCTGGTGGCAGCCAGAAACCCTCCACCCATGCCACTTATGCCATGAAGTGGCGCCAGATTTTTACTTGAGCTCAAGCTGGTGGATTGACCCCATTGGATTGTTCTGAGAGGTCTGTTTGGACTACTTCCTGTTCCTCTATGAGGCAAGTCTTGCTTACTCCTCTATTAAGGTGCACCTATGCGCCATTTCGGCTTACCTTTCTGTGATAGGTCACCGGCCTCTAGCTCAGCTAGAGGTTTTCTGCGCCTTTTTGCGCGGCATCCTGCACTTGAGACTTCCCATCAAAGACCCGGTTCCACCTTGGGATCTTCCTTTCATTCTAGAGCAGCTTACGCTGCCACCTTTTAAACCAGCAGCGGATTGCGAGCCGTCTTCTTGCCTGGAAGACTCTTTTTAGTTGCTGCTTACTTCTGCCAGAAGAATTTCTGAGCTTCATGCACTTAGGTGGAAGGATCCTTTATTTGGTTTTTCACAAGGACAGGGTGTCCTTAAGAACAAATCCTAAGTTCCTTCCCAAGGTGGTCTCGGCTGTCACTGTCAACCAGGATATAGACCTGCCAGTGTACTATCCCAAATTACTGTAACAGGGGGAAGCCCTGTTGCACACTCTGGATGTGCATAGGTGTCTTTGATATTACCTGACCAGAACCAAGGCACATTGTACTGTAAGTTGGACCAGCTCTTTGTTTCCTATGCACAAAGAATGCCTGGTGCTCCTGTTTCCAAGCAGTTACTTTTTCGATGGCTGGTAAAGTGCATTATGCTCTGTTACCAGAAGCGCAGCTAGACTTTCCCGGGACCGGTAAAAGGTCATTCAAACACCATGAAGTCTTGCTATATTATAACAAAAGCAGTCAGCCACTGCAGCTGAACTGCCCCGGAGAGGAAGGAGTTAACTCCAGAGGATCTGGAGTTCTACAGCGCGAGGGCGCTGTGCCAAAGCTCTATCTGGCAAGTTTCAAATGAAACTGTCAGATTCTTTACTCCGCTTCACTGAACAGTCGCTCCGGAGATCAGCTCCTTCAGCTCGGTTCATTCTCGGTTCAAGCGAGTATTTTTCGGTTCATTTGAACCGGCAAAAGTTATTATTTTACGCATTTTGGTTAAAAGCTCTATCTAGTTAAACCGTAAGTCTGAATTTAAAGTCTGTGTGGAAAGTTAATTATCGGTTTGGTTTTGAACCGATCGGTTTGCTTATTTCAACATTTTAAAGTGTTGGTTGGGTTTTTAGAGTGCGGTTCCGGTTCTTATCAGTTCTAAAAACCTGAATTTTAATAGGTTTTCAAATACCGTGAACGGTTAGGAACCGATAAGGGTGTCTTGCCTGGCACTGCCATCAAAAGGCCAAGTTTTGGATAGGCTGGCATTATGTCGAGAAGCAAAAGAAAAACCGGGCCACTGGGTTTCAACACTGTGTGTCTGGGGGAAGCCTTTGCCAAGGCTGACCCACACCACTTGTGTCTATTGTCTGGGGTTGACCACCTCCTGTCAGACCGCCAGGTGTGTAAAATTTCCTGCAGCCACCCTGGAGAAGAGAGATTGGGCCGGCTTAGGGAACGAGAGGCCAAAAGCCCGCTGACCTGTTGGCCAGCCCGGTTCAGCACCCACTGGACCAGAGGAGTGCCTCTGACCAGGGCGAGACTTCTTCGGCAAAGGAAGGCTGGTTCAGAGGAACCAGTCCCAGTTAAAAGACAAAGAAATCAGTAGGTTTGGAGTCCAAAATTGTGTCTCCAACTGCTGCAGAGATAGCTAAAGCCATTCAGATTGTCCAGTCACCTCTCTCAGGGACCGTCGAACCACCAACAGTTGGTAAAGGTTGGTTCATTCAGTTCCAGTGGTTCAGGAGTATGATGTTGAGGATTTTTATGAACCACAGGAGGGGGAGGAGGAATTTGATCAATATATGTGTGGCTGGGAGGGTCTGGACGTGCCCATTGAACCGGACATTTCTCCAGACAGACCTTTAGAATCTCCTCCTATTCTGTCTGAGTCCCCTTCTCATTTTATGTTTTACAAAAAGGTTGCAGAAACCCTCCAGCTTCCTTTAGAGGAGGCTGTGGATGAGCAAGAGGAGCCTGATTATGTAGAAATGATGGATATACCAGAGTCCAGGAGGTTGTCTATTCCTTTGCATAAGTCATTTAGAAGCAAACAACAAAGATTTTAAAAAATCCTCATTCTGTCCCTCCTGTAGATAAAAAAATGGACAGAAGGTATACTTTGTCAGGCTCTGATACAGACTTCCTCACTGAACAGTGTAGTCATGTAGGTGTGGCACAAGCTGCAGCCCTCGACAAGGCTAATATTCCCTGGCCTCACATCCTCTGATAAAGATTCCAGGAAGATTGATGCCATGGCAAAAAAACAGTATATGGCAGCTTCTTTGGGACTCAGGCAGGCAAATTATATGGCTTATGTAGCAGATATCAGAAATCTAGGTGGGACACAATATTGCAGTTAGCCAAGCAGGCCCATGGCCAGCTGGCTAGTGACTTGGAACAGGTGGCTGCTGATGGCACTGAAGCCTCTAAAGTTCAATTTCATACTGCTGTTGATGTTAATGATGTCTCCTCTAGGGTCATGGCCACTTCTGTAGCTTTCCGTGAGGTTGGCATGGCTCAGATGCACTAATCTGTCCCAAGATACTCAGTCAGAGGCTATGGATTTTCCTGTAGTGGGAAATTCTCTGTTTGGGAACAAACAGAAAACTATATGAAAAGATGGATGAATACAGAACTACCTACAAAAGTGCCCAGGCTAAGGAGAGGCATGCCACGCTACAAGGCATGCTCCCAGAGAGTAGGGCAGGCCTTTTCACAGGCCTTTTGCAATTTCAAGCCTCCTCTGCTGTTGCAGAGGGTTTCTTCAGAGAGCAGGGTAGGCGAGGCACAAAGTAGTCCCTCCCCTCAGCCTAAGGCTGCTGCTAAGCAGGCACCTGATGTGGGTGCCCAGGGCGTTCTCCCTGTACCAGTGGGGGCAGGTTGGCTTATTTCAGCCAGAACTGGCTGTCCTTAACTCGGACAGATGGGTTCTGGAGGTATAAGCCAGGGTCTGGTTCTCAGCTTCAAACACTTTCCAAAGATGAGAGCCAGACATTTTCCACCTACAAATCCTTCAGAAGCCCTTGCTTTGGAAGCAGAGGTTTCTTCTCTTCTGGACTGCAAAGCAGTGGAAAGGGTTCCTCCTTGCCATCAGGGCAAGGGGCTTTATTCAAGATACTTTCTACCCAAAAGACAGGAGAATGGCGGCCATTCTAGATTTAAGAGTACCTGAACAAGCATCTTTTGAAACCAAAGTTCAGAATGTTGACTCTGGCAATGATATTGCCTTCTCTAAGGCCAGGGACTGGCTAGCTTCCCTGGACCTCAAGGATGCCTATTTTCATGTCCTGATCAGGCCTTCTCACGAAAGTACCTCAGGTTGAACTGCCCTCAGGCCATTACCAGTTCAGGGCAATGCCTTCGGCCTTACCTCTGCGTAAGGGTATTCACAAAATGTCTCGCTGTGGTAGTGGCTCACTTAAGAAGGCAAGGGGTTGCTGTGTTTCCCTACCTGGACGACCGGCTCATTGTGGGTCAGTCTCCAGATCAGGTAAATCCACTTGCAAGTCATCCAGCAGCTTCTCACTTCCCTGGGATTCCTGCTAAATTACCAAAGTCAGTTCTGGAACCAGTTCAGGTCCTAACTTTCATAGGTGCAGAATTGAACACAAAGTTAGCCAGGGCATTTCTTCCTCGGAAAGGGTAGACAGACTCATGGCCTGGCATCCTCCTTTACCCTCCGAGTCTCCCGACCAGCAAGGCATTTTCTGCAACTCCTGGGGCACATGGCTGCTTCCATAGCTGTAGTGCAAGAGCAAGATTCCAGATGAGGGACATTCAGTTCCATTTGAGGGCCTATTGGTCTCAAAGGAAGGACCCCCTTACAAATTGGTCCCAGTGACTCAAACTCTGATCCTGGCCCTCCACTGGTGGCAGGACCAAAGCAATCTAAGACAAGGGTTCCTTCATTCCCATTTCCTCCCTCACCCTCACCACGGATGCCTCCCTGTTAGGGTGGGGAGCTCACTAGGCGACCTGTCCACTCAGGAGTGTGGTCTCCTCAGGAATCTCTGCTCCACATCAATCTTTTGGAACTCAGAGCTGTCTTTTAGCTCTTGGTGTTTTCAGTTTCTGTCCAGAACAAAGTGGTTTAAGTCAGGACAGACAACACCACCACAATGTGGTACATCAACAAGAAAGGGGCACTCGGTCTTCAGCCTTGTGCCCGAGCAATAAGTTGTGTCTCTGCATTACTTCCTGAACATCCCTGACAGCAGTTCATCTCCCAGGGAATGACAATGTCCTGGCGGATGCCCTCAGCAGAATTTCTCAGGGCCATCATGAATGGGCTCTGAACCCACAGGTGCTGGGGTCTGTCTTTGCCAGATGGGGCACCCCTCAGATAGATCTTTTCAGCCCCAGACAACCACCAACTTCCTCTATTTTGTTGCTGGGCTCAGTCCCTCTGGACGCCTTTCTGTTGGACTGGAAGGGGAAGTTCCTGTATGCCTTTCCCCCCTTTCCTCTTCTTTTCAGGGTGCTAGTGAAAATCAGATCTCAACCCTGCAAAGTGATTCTGATTGCCCCAGATTGGGCCAGACAGCCCTGGTACCCTCTGCTTCTGTCCTTGATAGTCCACCCTGCCCTGAGCCTGCCCAGAGTCCACGACTTGCTGGCCTGTGCACAGGGGAGGGTGTGGTATCCGGACCTCAAATCCCTCCATCTCAAGGCCTGGCTCTTGAGGAGTTAGAATTTGCTGATTTACACCTTTCTCAAGGTGTCATGGATATTTTAAAGGCTTCAAGGAAGCCTTCCACTAGGAGCCACTTATAATTCTAAGTGGAGGGTTTTCCATCTGGTGCTCTGAGAGGCAGATTATTCCAGAATCTGCTGATCTTCCCATTCTGCTGGACTATTTGGTCCATTTAAATTCCCTAGGCCTTAGGCCAGCTACCTGAAGGTTCATCTGGCAGCTGTCTCTGCTTTTTGTGTCAGCAGGAAGCCTGCCTCCTTTCTTCTCACCCTGTGTTCTCAAGTTTTTAAAGGGTTACTTCATACTAACCCCCTTTTGGGAACCAGCTCCTGCCTGGGACCTGAATGTTTATATTACTCAGTTAATGCAACCTCCTTTGAGCCTCTGTCCTCAGCAGAGCTCAAGTATCTAACTCGGAAAACTGTTTTCCTAGTGGCTATCACTTCTGCCAGGCGCATAAGTGAATTACAGGCCTGTCAGTGGAAGAAGATTTTATCTCTTTCCACAGAGATAAGTAGTCCTCAGGACTAATAGAAATTTTTGCCTAAGGTGGTTTCAGATTTCCACCTGAATCAATCCTCTCTCTCCCAGTATTTTTCACTGAGCATTCTTCCTCAGGTGAGAGGAGACTGCACAGCTTGGACGTCAAAGAGCCTTAAGCTACTATTTGGAGACGCACCAAAGGTCACAGGTTGAATCCTCCAACTCTTTCTTACTTATGGCGAAGTTGGCAAGGGAAACCTGCCACTAAGAGGACAATTGCAAGGTGGATTGTCTCTTGTATCAATTTGTTACCAAAAACTAGGTAGAGAACCCCCTCAGGACTGAGGCCCACTCCACCAGGGGTACAGCTGCGTCTCTAGCGGCTGCTGAGACATTCCATTCTGGAGATTTGTCAAGCTGCTACCTGGAAGACAGTTCACACTTTTACCAAGCATTATTCCTGGATGTCCAGTCCAGGAGAGATGCTCGGTTTAGCACAGCTAGTAGCTAGAGCCTATTTCCTAAGTAGGTTCTGACCCTCCTCCATGGAGGTACTGCTGTGTAATCTGCTTTTGTTATAATATAGAAAGACTTCATGGTGTTTGAAGAAAAATTACTCACCTTAGTAATTGCTTTTCTTCTCATGGAGTCTTGCTATATTATAACCACCTCCCTCCTGCCCCTCTCAGAACTTCTACTTGGGTAGGGGTGGCAAATTAGTGCAAGCACTGTGTCATGCCATTGTGGTTGTTTCCTTTACCCTCTTTCCTTTAGGTTAGGGAACTAGGTTGTTTCGCTTAGGTTATATATATTGACCCCCTTCCTGGTGGCTACCTCCTTTGGTGCGCCAAAAATGTCTCCACTTCAGCCATCTGTGCAGCAGCAACAACCTGGAGCACTGTGCACACCTTTATCAGGCACTACAGTTGGGATATTACCTCTAGACGCAGAGCTGGTTTCGGCTTGGCAGTCCTTCAAGGACTTCTGTTCTGAACTCTGAGACATCTCTCCTATCCTCCTCCTAATGGTGTAACCTGCTGCAAGAGCTGTTTCTCGAAGTAAGATAGTACAGTTACGTAAGAACTTACCGTAACAGTAGATCTTCGAGAACAGCTCTTGCAGCAAGTAGTTTCCCTCCCACCTTCCCCTCTGGAGGTTGTCTTCTGACCTAGTTTCTAGGCTACAGTGTCTTTTGACGCCTCTTACAAACCTTCCTTTGGAAGCGGATCCTCGGTCTCACCTTCAGATGTCACCTTTGATGCTGGGGGACTGCCCCCTTGTATGTGATGCCTGACGTCGGGGAGGGGCTAAGGTCGGGGCAGTCCGCCGCTGGATACTGCTAGCTAGAATTTTTCCATGGGGTCCTGTCGCCTGCCAGCTTCAGTCCTAATGGTGTAACCTGCTGCAAGCGGTCCTTATCTGCCGTCAAAGTCTATGTTTCTACTGTTATGGTAAGTTCTTATGTAACTGTACTTACAGGTGAATAACCTGTATTTCTCCCCAAGGTGCTGGCAGAATCTACGCTGAATCAATCCATTGAGCTACCTGCTTTCTTACGCACACTCCAATCAAGGGAGTATCTCCTGTATACTTTGGATGTTCTCAGAATACTGAGATACTACACCACTAGGACTAAGGATCTCAGGAAGTCTGATTAGCTTTTGTCTCTCTTCCTCACAAAGAGAGGGCAATGCTGTTCAAAGCAGTGCCTATCCAAATGGTTGGCTCACTGCATCACGTTCTGTTACAAAGTACAAAAAGGCCCTGCGGGTCAGGTCAGCCCCGGTCACTCCACGGAGGAGTAGCCACCTCTGCAGCTCGTTTCCAAAAGAATGTGTGTTGACAGATATATGCGCAGCATAACTCGGACTTCTGTCCATACCTTTACGAAGCAGTACAGTTTGGACATTGCCTCTCGCCTTAGAGCAGGCTTTGAGTTGGCTGTTCTGCCAGGTCTTCTCTCTTAAGACCCTTACAGCTGGTGGTTCTGTTGGTTCTTAGTTTTCCTCCTCCTGAGTGCATTTCTTTGTTCTAGGGACATGGATATGTTGTTCGATCCACACATACTGGCAAGTTCCTTGCCACTTTAAATCTTGCCGGAAGGTCTTCAAGCTGGCTCCTCCCATCCACCCGGGTGATAAAATTCTCGGCTCCACCCCATGACGCCAGATCTTCCTTGCTGCTTGGAACCTTGGGTTCCCTCCTTTGCGCTCTAGGTTTTAGGCCTGGATCCTAACTCTTCGGTTAACCTGAAACTTATCTTAAAATTTACAAGACTTTCTCTTTTCTTCCCTCACGGCTGCAATGGACAAGTCGACTCCCGGATTTCAGTGGTGCCTCTGTGGGCAGAAGATGTCTCTGACCGATCCGCACCTCCATGTGCGTTTACCATGAGCTTGAACACACGATTACTTGCAGACCTGCGATTTGTGCAAGTCCTTCTCGGCCACAGTTCTTGAGGATCGTACTACCAGATTGCAACTTGGAAGCCCCGAGAAATGTTATCTCCAATAAAGTCGAAGGAGGCTCGTTAGGAATTGTCCGTGGCGGCGGGCTTGGCTTAACAGCTAGAAAAAATTATCGCCTGCGAGGAGGAGACAGCCCAGGCTGCATCAGCATCTTCGGTCGCGGCATTTATCTCGCTCTCTTTGGGCTCCTCTACATGGCTTCGTTCAAGGAGCTTTGTGATCCCTCTCCACCAAGGGAGAGGTCCTTGAGACATTCCTCTTGGTCAAGAAGAAGGACTCCAAAGGTAAGTCCCACCATCGGCGTTCGTGGGAATGGGAGGGTCCTCTTCTCAGAGAGTCTACTCTCGACTTTGGTCGAGGTTGCATCTAAGGCCGCTGGCTTCTCGGGTGTCCCAGTCAGGTCAGCCGCCTGAGACACCCGTTGGCGCGAGTTGAAATTTTCTCGACCCGTCCAGGCGGGCTGTTGACTGGAGAAGCAGACAACCCTTCTTCAACGGTTCCTCCTGTGCTGGAGTGCCCGGTTAAGGTTCCCGAACCGAGGGAGGAGCGGATTTCCCCGCTCCCTCTCAGACCCACCCTTGGAAACACCGAAGGTCTCGTTCTTAGACCTCTTCTTGGTCCAGCTGATCCTGCCAACATCGGCGGGCTCTGCCTCTGCACCAAGAAAAGCGGCAGCGCCGCTCATCCTCATCTTCATCGTCTTCAGAGGATAGGCTCTGGCGCAAATTGCATTGGCGCTACGAGGACCCGATGTGGCAGCAGCTCCTTTTGACCGGGAACAAGCCGTCTTCGTCACCTTCCCAGGCCATTAAGTGGCTGTCACCAGAGCGGCCGAAACAATCTCTCGTTATCGAGGAGCTGAAGCCGGCACCAGTTGTTCGGCCAAAACCGTCTTCGCCACCCGTTGTGGTGGAACCCCGGCCTCCACAACCTAAAACTGGGGCCTCAACCAATGATTCTCAGGTCAGGGTTTGCCCCATCGGTTGTTGATCACCCTCACTCCCGATCGACCTCGGCAGGTGGAGGGTGGCTTAGGCCCTCGGCAGCTGTTTGCAGACTCCTCGGAGTCTGACGATGGTTCCTCTGTCTTCTCCAGGCCCCTCCACTTGGAGTCCACTGGGGGTCAGTCGGTGGACGAGAGCCCATCCTCATTCCTGGGAATGCTTTGGCTCTTCTCAGTCTACTGGGATAAAGCTTGAACCCGTTTCAAAGCAGGCCAAGTATCCCCTCACGGAGATACTGGACCGAGAGGATTCCCCCACGGAGGTCTCTCTGGTGGCTGAAGCCATTGTTGGCCCGGCTCTGGAGCTATGGCAGTGACCAGCTTCTTGTCCAGCACCTTCGGCCACGATGGCCGAAAATATGCCGTTCCCACTGGTTCACGCTCCAGATTTTCGGAGTACCCCTCCGCTTAGGGGCTTGTGACTGGTGTTTTCTGGCGCTCCGGAAACGCTCCAGATGTGGACAAGCCACCCAATAAGGAGTCCAAGAAACTGAACTACTCTGGGCGGAAAGTCTATCCTGCGTCCTCCTTAGGCCTTCATCAGGCCAGTTCGGCCGTTCTGATGGCAGACTTTTCGCACGCCCTTTTGGGCTCTCTGGATGAGGTGATTTCTCATCTCCCAGCTGACCTCCAGATTACGGTCAAGCAGGTGCAGGATCAGGGAGGGACAGTGGCTAAGCAACAGCTCCAAACTGCCTTAGACATTGGAGACTTTTGTGCCCGGTCAGTAGCGGCCACAGTGGCCATGCGCCGCAGAGCTTGGCTGTGGATCTCCACTTTCACAGCTGATACCCAGCACAAGCTGGCAGACGTTCCCTTCCTGGGTACCAACTTGTTCGGTCCCGGGCTGGAAGGTTATCTGCAAAGGATCGAGAAGTCCAACGCCACTTTGGACTTGTTTTCGTCTGCCCAGAAGGACAAAGGCCGCCAGCAGCAGCGTAAGCCCTTTTGGCCTTCAGCCCCTGTGGCACATCAGGGCCAGCAGGCTTGTACTTGGCATCCCAAAGCCAAGTCTGCAGCTTCTTCCAGCAGGAAGCCGGGAGGGAAAGGTCCAGGAGGTCCCTCGGCCGGTCCTTCCTCCAAGTCTGCCCAGTGACAGGTTGAGGGGTTTCGCCCCCAACCTCGTCACTCCTCCCCGGGTTCCCCCCATGGGGGGACGGCTCCGTCACTTCCTTTCCGCTTGGTCTGATATCACCATGGACTGTTGGGTGCTGGAAGTGGTAGGAAAGGGTCTGACTCAGGAATTCAAGTAGGCCCCACTCTTTCAAGCCGTCGCCCCACGGGGAAGGGGGGGCTGTGGGGTACGCAGCCTCTCTGTCGGCTCGTTGTGCCGACATTGCCCTGCTCCTCCAGAAGGAGGTGATCAGGAAGGTGGCGGATCCTCCACCAGACCCAGGGTTTGTGTCCAGGTACTTCCTGGTCCCAAAATGGATGGGGGGCTGGCACCCCATTCTAGACCTACATGACCTGAACAAGTTCCTAAGGTCTCAAACCTTCAGGATGGTCACTCTGACTCAGATCATTCCATCCTTGGAATGAGGCATGTGGTTCTGTTCTTTGGACCTCCAGGACGCGTTCTTTCACGTCCCAGTCTGTCCGTCCCACCAGCTTCCACTTGAGGGCTGAAGGGGTCTCTTTATGAGTTCCGGGCCATCTCCTTCGGCCTCTCTTCAGCTCCCAGGGTCTTCACCAAATGCATGGCAGTGGTGACAGCATTCCTTTGCCACCGAAGGGTCCATTGTACCCTCATCTGGACGACTGGCTCAGATTGGCCTCCTCATCAACGAGGCCAAATCGGAACGCATGCCAATGCAGGTGATTCAATTCATCGGAGCAGAGCTTGCCTCTCTTCGAGCCAGAGCACGGATCCTGGCGAACAGGGCCGAGGTTCTTTCCTCCTTTGCCCAGTCATTTCTGGTTGGGCAATTGCGTCCTGCCTGGGACTTCTGCGCCTACACCAGCATGGTCCGTTGGGCCCGCTGGCACGTGTCCCCTTTCAATGGGGGCTGGCCCGCCAATGGTCTCAGCGCTCCGGTCCTTTGGACCAGCCAGTGATAGTGACCCAGGAGATGGGGAACACTCTCCAGTGGTGGCTTGTTCCAGCTCATCTGCAGGAGGGTATCCCGTTTGTCTGCCCAGAGCCGATGGTCACGTTCACAACCGACGCCTCTCTGATGGGTTGGGGTGCCTATCTGGGGGAGCACGGAGCGCATGGCCTCTTGGCCCCTCAGGAGTCTCGATGCCACATCACCCTGCTGGAGCTTCCAACGGTCCAACTAGCCCTCCCCGCCTTTGCTCCGTTTTTACTGGGTCAAGTAGTCCAGGTCAGGCAGGCAATACCACAACCATGTACTACCTAAACCCGCCAGGCGGGGCGTGCTCCTTGCCTCTGTGCAGGGCGTTGTCCGCCTTAGTCTCGTGAGCAGACTGGAGGCGGAGCTCTTAGCCATCCATGTAGCAGAAGCCTCCAACACTCTGGCCGATGCCCTAAGCCGGATAGGTACTGCATCTCACGAGTGGTCTCTCCTGCCAGAGGTAGTACACGTTCTCCCACTGGGGCACACCTCAGGTGGACCTGTTTGCCTCCAGGGAGAATGCAAAGCTGAGACTGTTTCGTGCTCACCCCCTCAGCAGGGCTTGCTGCAGGGGGATGCCTTCTCAAGGCTGTGGACCCCGGGCCTCTTCTTCGCCTTTCCCTCATTTCCCTTGATCCACAAGGTGCTTCTCAAGGCAAGGAGGGTCAAGGCGCATGTGATTCTAGTAGCCCCAGACTGGCCCCGCCAGTTCTGGTATCCAGATCTCCGCAGCCTCAGCTCCAGGCTCCCAAGGCGGCTTCCAGCCTGCCCGGACCTGATCTCAGTCAACCAGGGGAAGGTTCTCCACCCGGACCTTTAATCCCTGCACCTGACGGCCTGGTTCCTGAGTGGCTAGAGTTCCAGGCCTTCGGTCTTTCCAGTGAGGTCCTCATCATTGTTGAGGCATCCTGTAAGGAGTTGACCAGAAAATGCTATGCCTTCAAATGGAAAAGATTCTCCATTTGGTGTCAGGGTGAGGGGTTGGACCCTTCCTCCTGTTCCTTGGCTAGCATTTTGGACTACCTGTGGTCCGTTTCTCAGCTAGGACTTCGGTTGACAAACCTTAGGTGCACCTGGCAGCCATCTCTGCTTACAGGCGCGGGCGAAGCAGTCAGTGGCGCAGGAGGAGGTGGTCTGGTGCTTTTCCAAAGGCCTTGATCACATATCCTCCGCTGAGAACCTCCACCTCCATGGGATCTACTGCTGGTACTGGCTAAGCTCGTGGGTAAACCATTCAACCTATGCACAGGTGTGATATCTCTCACCTGTCATGGAAGACCACCTTCTTGGTGGCTATCACGCTCAGCCAGAAAGATGGGAGAGCTTCAGGTGCTTTCCACGAGTCTTCTTATCTGGTCTTCCACAGGAACAAGGTTGTCCTGCACCCCACCCAAAATTCCTTCCGAAGGTGGTGTGGAGTTTCACCTTAACCAGGTGTTGACTCTGCCAGTGTTTACCCCAGTCACACCTCGAAGGCCGAATATAGGCTCCATACTCTGGATCCTAGAAGAGTGCTCTCTTATTACAAGGAGTGGACGGCTGAAGTTCGGGGAGAGGTTCACCAGCTGTTTGTCACCTATGCTGCTGAAGCTGCACCTGGCAGACCTGCAGCCAAGTGGATGATAGGCAGGTGGGTCACCTCCTGCATAGATCTCTGCTACAGGTTGGCGGGCATGGAGCCTCCCAGAGGGATAAGAGCTCATTCTACCTGCCATACTGCTGCATCGGTGGCTGCTTCCAGGGACGTCCCTATCCACGAAATCCGCAGGGCTGCTACCTGGAAGTCGGCACATACCTTCATTACCCACTACTGCATCGACCTTGAGTCATGCTGGGATGCTGGTTTTGGGACCTCATTTCTTCAGTCCTTATTTCCCAAGTAGAGAGTGTGCGCCTTGCCTCCCTCCTCCTGGAGAACTGCTAGGAGTCTGCCAGTAAGTGTAGATTGAACAACATATCCACATCCCTAGAAATACAGGTTACTCACGAAGGGTGAAGGGGCAGATTAGCAGGATTAAATCAGGGGAGAGATGGGCACAAGACCCGGGGGAGCAGGCTGAGGTACTAAATGAGTACTTCACCTCAGTTTTCACCAAGGAAAATGGGGGTGCTGCATCATACATGGGAGGAGACAGAGATACTGAGGAGGGGGGACCCTTACCGATTGGCGGGTCTGGGGAGAGGGGGAGGCATCACTGGCAGATGGGGAGGGCTAAGCAGGGAGAAGAGGTACCAGAAGTGGAAATCACAGCAGAGAGAGTGAGGGAAGCCCTCAGCTCCCTTAAGATGGAGAAAGCACCGGGGCCGGATAAATTACCTCCCAGAGTGCTGAAGGAACTTGCGGATGTCCTGGCAAAAAGCCTGGCGGAGCTTTTCACCATCTCTCTGAGGACTGGGTGGGTGCCCCAAGACTGGAAGGTGGCGCATATAGTGCCTATCCACAAGGGGGATCAAGGGAGGTGGCAGGGAACTACAGGCCTGTCAGCCTGACCTCGGCGTGGGCAAGGTGATGGAGGCATTGTCAAGGAGAGGCTGGGGGACCTGGGTAAGTCAGGGTGCCTGGACAATAGAAAGCATGGATTCATCCCAGGGAAATCGTGTCAGACAAACCTGGTGGAGTTCTATGACTGGGTGACTAGTGCCTTGGACCTGGGTAGACCAGTGGACATCCTCTTTCTAGACTTCAACAAGGCATTTGACTCTGTTCCTCATGTGGGCCTATTGCATAAGCTGGGAGAAATGGGGTTGGGGAACCAGATGATCAGATGGATAGGCAATTGGCTGCAGGACCGGACCCAGAGGGTCGTAGTTGGGATAGTCTCATCCCCAAGGAGGGTCATTAGTGGGGTCCCACAGGGATCAGTCCTTGGGCCCCTTCTGTTCAATACCTACGTCTCTGACATAAGGACAGGAATTGGGAGTGAGATGAGTCTCTTTGCGGATGAATCGAAACTGGGGGCGGTGGTGGATGGGGAGGAGGGGAGGGTGGCCCTACAGGGGGACCTGGAGGCTCTGGAAAGATGGTCTAGAAAGTGGAAGCTGAGGTTCAATGCAGGGAAATGCAAGGTACTCCACCTGGGGGCCAGAAGCCCAGGGCTAAGTGTACACCCTGGGATGCTACAAGTCTCGATGGCTGAGACGGACTTGGGGTGGTGGTGGATGTCAAGAAGAACAACTCTGAGACCTGTAGGAGGGCAGCAGCCAAGGCAAACAGGATGCTGGGATGCATCGCTAGGGAATCACCTCCAGAAGGAGGAAGTGATACTCCTCTCTATAACTGCTTGGTGAGGCCACACCTTGAGTACTGCGTGCAGTTTTGAGCCACACTTAAGAGGGACATTACCTCTGGAGAGGGTCGAGGAGGCAACCAAAATGATTTGGGGCTTGGGGACAGGACCTAAGTGAGGAGAGTCTCAAGAGCTAAATATGTACACAGTGGAAGAGAGAAGGGACGGGGGACATGATAGAGGTCTTCAGGTACATGAAGAGGGTAAATAGGGAGGAACAGTCAGGTGCTTAGAAGGAAGGAAGGAGGGGCCACTAGAGGGCATGGGTGGAAGCTGGAGGGGGAGATTCAGGGGAGAAAGGGAGGAGGAGGTGCTGCTTCACTGAGAGGGTGGTGGAGCCATGGAATGCACTGCCTAGGGGCTGGTGGAGGCAGAGACAGTGGAGGGGTTCAAGAGGGGTGGGACAGGTACAGGGAAGGGTTCTGTAAGCAAAATCCAATGCAGCAGAATATCCGGAACTGGGAAGGAGAAGCCAGAGAAGGCGAGGGGACACAAGGTCAGCACCCAGGGTGTGGGCTGACCAAGCGAGCAGACACGAAGACCGTTAGGCCTATTCTGCTGGCATGTTAGTATGTTAGTAACAGGAGTTCTAGGAATGGTATATGTTGTTCATCCACACGACCTCCCTGGCTAACGTCACAACCCATTTTGTGCCGGCCAGATCTGGTGTCATGGGGTTGTCGAGAGCTTTATCATCCGGTGGGTGGGAGGAGCCAGCTTGAAGACCTTCCAGCAAGATTTAAAGTGGCAAGGAACCTACCAGTAAGTGTAGATGAACAACATATACTATTCCTAGAACTCCTGTTACAGGTGAGTAACCTGTATTTCCAGAATGCTTTGGATTCAGTCCTATATGTAATTACCTACTACAAGAGCTCTTTTGAAGTAAGATAATACAGTTACGTAAGAACTTAACGCAACAGTAGCTCTTCGAGAGAGGCTTTTGCGGTAGGTAATGCCTTCCTCTCTCCATCCCCCTTAGCTTTTTCAGCTCCTTTTCTGGGAAGGGAAATATCAGCTTCTCTCTCGTCTTGCTTTTTTGGCCTTTGGCGGGAAAGAACTGGAAGGCTGGCATGGGGGACCGCCACTTTATACTGATGTCGCCCACCTAATGTAGAGGCGGTCCCCTGCCAGAGTCTACTAGCAAGAAATTTTTCCGTGGGGTCCTGATGCCTGCTGGCTTCAGTCCTATATGTAATTAACTACTGCAAGAGCCTCTCTCGAAAATCTACTGTTACGGTAAGTTCTTACAGTAATTGTACTTTCTCCTGGCATCCCTTAACCTGTCTGAGGTATTGAAACAGCAGGCAGAATTCAGGGCTCAGTTTGTCAGGCCCCTTGATCTCTACAGTGGCCATTTCTAAATCTCTAGAAAAGATTGTTAAAAGAGGGTATGCCTAAACACGTAGGTGTGGATTGTCCTGGTTTCTCCACAGTCACCAGCAGACTTCACTAGAGCCCTGTCCAAATTTGCTTTGATTACTGGGGTCCTAAAATATCTCACCAAAAGTTTCCACCTGTTTTCTCTCCAAACATGAGAGAATGTGACTGCTGGCTGTCTTACAGCCTCTGTCCCACGCACCGTGGTCCAACTCCAGACCCAGTTCAGTGCCCCACCTAGCAGTTATATAATATGTGGAGTACACTTGTGTACCTTGTAGGGTCTGCTATATCAAGTAGGCAAGGTGACTAGTAACCTGTGATGTAGGCTGAGCAGCCAAAAGAGAAAACAGAAGTGGGAGCTTTGTGTAGTGTCTCAGGTTGAGGCGGTCATGATTACAAGTAATGGCATACCTGAAAGTTATGAAAGATGCTCTGCTCCAGGCCATATTGAGCCTGCAACGCTAGGAAATTCTATCTGTGGACCGCCACAGAACTGTCAGGTAAATCAGATTCTTTTAGGGCGTGGATAATGATATACTATCCACACTTTGGCAGGATCCTTTACGTTTAAGCAGAGATCAGAAGGTCTTAAAGCTGGCTCTTCCCACCCTCTCTGGTGGTATCCTATTCTGCATTGCCTCGTGATATTAGATCTTCCTTTCCTTGAAAGCTTCATGATCCTCCATCACAGCTCCATGCTTGTGTAGTCCTAGCTTTTCTAACACTGTTTTTGGTGTCTGAGACTTTGCCGCTTCTTCACTACCAGAATGGATCACGAGGACCTCAAAGCCAGTCCTAACTTCAAGAGGTGCTCAGTCTGCAATCAAAAGATGTTGCATACCAACCTGGACTCCGTGTGTGTTTACTGCCTAGGGCTTGAACATGACCCACAGGCTTGTAGTCTGTGCCAAATCCTTCAGCCCTCCCCTTGGGAGGACCACTGTGCCTGACTAGTGATAGAATGGGACACCCTGGTTAAATCAAAAGATGCTCATAGGGCGGTGCCGGCAGTTCAGTCTCACAATTCGCCACTTTGAGAGGGTTGGCGGTCCAGACTACTTCAGCTTTGTTGTCCGCTTTGAGTTTGGTGGACTTGGGCACCTCCTTCTCTGGGGCGTTCGGGAACTTGCCAGTCCCTTCCTACTCTCTGAGAGGGCTGTCCCTGAGAGTCCAAGCAGGACAAATCTAAAATAATCCCACTGCAGGTCATGGGATCGAAAGAGGTCCTGTTCCTCTTGTTCCTGCACTTCTGGGTGCTTGGTGGCCATCGAGCCTTCGGCTTCAGCCGACACTTCTTCCCAAAATCAGGCTGGTAGCCTCAGAAACCCAATTGGGCTTGCCGGCTGAGACGCGGGCCAACTAGCTGGTCAGCTCATTGTGATGTAAGGGGATGACTCCTTATCCAGGACCCCAGTTCTGGCTGCTCTCAAGAGGGGCCGGTTGATCTTGCCGAGCCAGTTGTCGTCCCCCTGTGAGCCTAATCCCCCGGGGGTGCTCCTTGGTGTCCTTCTCTTGTCCCTTCCTCGCCTCTCTGTTGACCAAAAAGTTGACAGTCTGGGTTGAGGTCCCAATCATTTTCTGGGTCGAGAACTTGAGACTCAGTCATTCTCGGCAGTCCTGCAGTGGACCACTGGTCAAATAACACTGTAGATACTCCTCATCTTTTTCCTTGTCTTTGAGTGAGGAACGGCTCTGCCATAAGATCCCGCACAGATACGAGGAGCTCATGTGGCAGCATGGATTCAAACAAAATGAAGTCTTGCTGTATTCTGACATAATGCAGTTAGTCCCAGCACTTGAACTGCCCTGGAGAGTAAGAGTTAACTCTATGCAGAAGCATAGAACGTTGAGCTCGAGCTCTGTTTTCAGACCTCTCTCTCTCTGGTACTTCCCAGTGTAACCATAAGATTCTTTACTCTGCCTAACAGTGAAGTCGCTCCCGAGATTTCCTCTGCTCGGTTTGGCAAAAGTAAAGCGTTCATTTGGTTTTAACCATATATTTTTTTTTTTTTTTGGATTTCCAGCCTCTGACTACGGTACAGGTAGTGTGTAGATAGGTAGTGACTGTGTGTTATTTCTGAAAAAAGTTAGAAATACCTTTCCTCGGTTTCTTTCTGGTCGGTCTGGTTTGAAACCGACCTTGTTACATTTCTGTTTGAATTTTATTTCTGTAGAGCGGTGATCTTCCTGGACATAAAGTCTCCACCACTCATTCACACTTATGGGAAACTAAGCGGAGGCAGTAGGATAGCGGGGAGCAAACTTTTTGCAGAGCCGGCGCAGAGATGGAGCCATGAGGGAGCGCTGTGAGCATCAGCTCATGCAGTAAAGACTTATCTCGGCGTCGACCCTCTAACCACCTCAGTTCCTTTTTTTCCCACCGAGTGTACTTCAGTGACAATGTCGCTCACCCGCCAGGATTCGAACTTCAAACCAGCAGCATAGTTTTCCAGTTTTATTGTTCATCCAAGAAGATCAAGAATTATGGTAGGTACGTAATTTTCATTTCTGTGGAGTGTGGTGTATTTAGAAATGTTGGGTGGGGACTGGTACTCATTAAAAAAAAATTCTGAAGAGTATTTCCTAAAATAAGGCAAGTACTGACCTTTTTTACTCACCTTATCTGGAGCCCTGCCCCCTGCTATGCAAAAAATGAAAATTACGTACCTACCATAATTCTTGATCTTTCAATGTATCTTCATTCATCATTCGTGGTTATATTGCCGGAGGCTAAGACCTTGTGGTAGACTCTTCTTTTTCTTTCTTTTTTTAAGAGGCAGAGTTGATGCAGGGCGGTGCTGCCCTCAAGGCAGCTGACTGCACTGGCGCTGTGGGTTGGCTGTTAACTGTTGCCGCTGCCGGTCCTAGTTCGAAATGCTGGAGAGAGAGAGAGAGATAGAGTAAAGGATAGAAGGTGCGCAGGGAGCCCCAAGGATAGAGAAAGGAAAGGATATAATAACTAAAAGGAGAAATAAACAACCAAGAGGGCAGGAAAAGAAAAGGAGAGAAACAACCTAAGGGATTGGGAGGAGGGGGCCCAATCTCTGGATGAAAAGAAAGAAAAGATGGGGAAGGGAGGGTAGAAGAGGGGAAAAGGGGGTGAGGGAAGGACTCCGCTCCTGGCTAAGGCAGACCTGGACCTCAAGAGGGAAAACTGATTTTAAAAACCTCCAGGTCGTAGCAAAGATGCAAAAGGCACAATATTGCCTTTAAGCAGTCACAGTCCCGTAGGGACCAAAACATTTAGAAGAACATTGAGGTCAAACAGGCCAGACAGGGAGGCGGAGTCCACCCCTTCTACCAAATAAAGGAGAATAACTCCAAAAGTGGTCTGCCCCTACTAACTCAAAGGAAGGAGAGAAGTAGTCCTAAGGGACATTAAAATAACAGGGATTGATGAGTGGGTACTCAGGGTCCCGATCCTCCCTCCAGACCCCAAGAGGGATGAGGGAGTGCTGAGCCAAGGGAAAGGGAGAGGAGAGAAAGGAGACACCAAAGACCCCCAAGGAAAACTCTTCCTTGTGTGTCTCAACAGGGTCCCCTCCTCTTAACCACAAGGGAGAGGAGGAGGAGGAGCTGAGTGTAACAGAGACACACAGGAAGGGTCTTCCCAGAGACTAAGGCCCAAGAGGGAGGTGGGCGGAGTTTAGTGATGAATGGTGAAGATGCACAGAAAGATCAAGAATTATGATAAGTACGTAATTTTCACATCTTATCTGTGTCAGTCTTCACCATTCATCACTAGTGGGTGAGTATTGAGCCCCTCCAAAGGGGGCCCAATATGTCCCTAAGGGACAGAGTGCCTTAACCTCCAGTGGAGGAGACACCAGAAGGGAGAACCCCTGCAGGCCTGGTGATGCCTAGAACTGGTCTGGGTGAGATGGGGAACTCCCTGTAGGAAAAGGAAGGCTCCCCTTAAGCCGCTCTCACCCCCTACGGGAGAAGAGATGAATTCTCTGGAAAATGAAGGAAATCACCCTATGCCGGGCTAAGGATGACAGCCGGGAAAGGCAAAGCCGTGCTGTCCGCCTAGTGCAGATCACTGTCCCCACTACCCTGGAAGCCACCTCATTGGCTTCATACGATGCCCTTACCTGGTGCCTTGAAAGCTCCAGGCCCTGCGCAGAGAGGGCGATGGCTTGCCTGGTTTCCTCTGAATCAGGCATGGAGGCTAGAAGTTGTCCTAGCCTGGACCACAAGTACCTGTTTTAGGTAGCATGGTGTACCTGATGAGCTGCTATGCAGAGCAGAATCCGTGTCAAGGAGAAAGTTCTCCTCCCCCGGAAGTCAAAATCCAAAGAGTGTGGGTCTGAGGGTCAGTCATGGCCGGGGGTTCTATGCCCAGAGGGGGTATCCAGGCACATCACGCCCGAAGGGGAGGGGTTGAGCAGAATTCCAGGAGACCTTGGGGGGCACAGTACCTCTGGCGAAGGTCCCTTGGGCTGGAACAGAGGAGGAGGGGCTGCCAGACCCAGTGTGATGCTTCCAGGAAAGGAGCAAGCCAGGTGGGAACCACAAGGTTTTCCAGCTGAACTTGCCTAAAAGGCACACATCCCCTGGTCTACATTGCTTTCAGAAAGAGGGGTGATGTGAAGCTCACCTGGCATCCCCAAGTGAGATCAGCTGCTGGGAAAGGTGGACAGAGGGTTCCTCTCCTCGGGAGGAAGATGAAGCCAAGGGGCTGGAGATTCAGGGTCAGATTGCACAGGAGAGTGGTGAAACACCTGCTTGTCCATGGCCCTAAGATAGGAAGTGAAAGTGCAGCTGAAGGTCTGTATTGCTTGAGGTAAGGGGCACTGTGGGACCGGACACACCTGGGAGAGGAGGAGGAGGAGGAGGAGAGTAGGCAGAGGCACAGGCACCAAGCATGTCAGAGAAGGAGCAAGGTCTCTTCCCAGGCAGGGTTACTGAGCAGATGACCCCAACAAGGAGGGAGACCCACTGGTCCCAGTAGACAGAAACCATTCAACCGGGTCAGAGCGACAGCAACATGCCCGTGGGAAGACAACCCTTGAAGTCCAGGACCATGAGGCCCAGAAGGATGGCCTGACCTCCAAAGTAGAAGCCCTCTCGGGCGTCAGGGAGGGGAGAGGATCCACCTCACAGCTCTCCTCCCAGAACTCCTGCGTAGTCCCAGGGAGAGGCCGCTGCACTAAACCCTGTCCCCTCAACCCCTCCAACTCCGAAAGGGCCTTATTCCTTGTGACCACCAGCCTAGGTAGCTGGCAACTCTTAGCTGACCCCTGAGAGTCGGCCAGTGGTAAAGTACCGTCCCCCTGGGGTGCCCCGGTCTGTCCCAAGCTCACTGTCCAGGCACATCGGGGGGGGGTATCCCAGCTAAAGGGACGGACATGTCTGTGGTCCCAGGCTGCACAGCAGTAGCCACCTGGACCACCGCAGGCTGGTCAGTCCCCACTGACCCCAGAACCAATAGAACCTGTCTGGCCAACAGAGGGAGGCTGCGTAGGGGCTGAGGTGCCTGACACAGAGGGACCAGAGGATTCAGATGAATCCAGGAACCAGTCCTGATCAGACCCCGAATCCTCCTCCAAGGAAGAGGACTGAGAGGTCCAAGCCAGCCCACTCCTCAGTCCCTCCCGGGGCCGCAAGCCTTGCCACCTCCACCCCTGGCGCGAGCAGCACTCGATTGGCACAGCAGATGGCACCAGAGTCTAAGGTGGCATCTACTGCAGCACCACTCCTCCCAGTGCCACGAATGGCACGGAGACTGTGCTGTGCCGACCCCATCCGGCACTGATACCAGGAGGACCCAAGAACGGGTCCCTACATCGCCCACGGTGCCGCCCCTTCCCCAGCACCACAAATGGTGCCAGAGAAAGAAACGCACTGAGGGATGGCGTGGAGCTGCCTGGGCCCCTGATCCGCAAGTGACACTGGAGCCAAGAATGGCACCAACAAACTGTCCAGAGCGGTGCGGCCCCCAGAGTTCGACACGGAGAGCCTTCACTTCAGAGGCGGTGCCAGAACAGTGCCTCCTGCCTGGCCCCTGAGAGGGCCAGATTGGGCCTCCTGAGCTGTGGAAGGAGCCTGGTGGAGCCCTCTCCTCCACAGACCATATAGGACCAGGAGGGGACCCGGAAGAAGGGTTGAGCGTCCTTGTCTCAGCTCACCGACTGCAAACCTGCCCTCTAGAAGTGGCGCATGTCCAGCTTTAAATATGCATATTTCTAGAAGCTGACGGTTCATGGAAAAGCAGGCATCACAGTTATCCATATCATGGGCCGGGCCAAAGCAGGAGAGCACCGATTATGCTGGTCGAAGCAGATAAAGGCAACCAGTATGGACATCAGCGCGATAGGAGGCTGCCCGCTTCTTCGACTTCTTCTTGTCCCCAGGCTGAGGCATGACCGGATGGAAAATAAAACAAGTACTTGACATTGCTTAGAAAAAAGAATGATCTTACTGGGATTGAAGAAATGGTGCCGAGCAGGTGAAACAGAAACTGACACTACGACATGGACCAGGCCGCAAGTAGGTCATAAAACGCAGTTGCTTGAAGAATCTCCACGAGATCTTCACTCTACGGTGGGAGAAGAAGAACTGAGACCAGGGCAGAGTCGACAGCAGTTAACGGCCAACCTGCAAGCTCCATGTAGTATGTTGGCATTGAGGGTGGCGTTGCCCCTGCATTGACTCCGCCTCTGAAAAAAAGTCTCGCTCGGGGTCCTAGCCTCTGGCAGCATACCCACTAGTGATGAGTGGTGAAGACTGACACAGAAAAGATAGAAAACATTCAAGAACCTGGAGTCCTGCCAGCATTTATATCCCACCAGCTACCTTCTTGAGAACAGGGATGGACTGATGGAGCGACGGTCCATGATTTGCCCTGGGTCCCCAGTCTAGAGGAGGGATCCATTTGTAGGCATTTTGAGAGAATTGTCCTTGTCTGTGGCTAGAGATTATGCACAGCCTGTGTCCTCTCTAGCCAGCATTAACCATGGCTAGAATAAGGTGTACCATTGCTTGAGTTGCTCTGCTGGGTTCGGGGTAGATTACCCGTTCCCTCCTGTCAGTTTCCCCTGAGGTCTCCCCTCCCAGCCCAACCCCTACATCCCTGCCCCAGGGCCTCCCCATGGTTCACGAACAGCTGAGTGGTCTTCATCTAAGAGGCACCCTCGCCTCATGCTCAATTCTCATAGCATCTCAGGAAGGAAAATTATCAAGAACTGATAGGCTGCTGTTCTGTACTGTCCTTCAGTAGACAGCAGAAGGTCATCTGCCCCCAAAAAAAATCACTGGAGGGTGTAGGCAGGGGTTCCTCCCTAAGGAGTGTGATTATAAAAAAAAAAAGGATAGGGATCAGGGTGCCTCCCCCTCCAGCAGCCCACAGACCTTTTAAGCCCTAGGTCTGATTTCTACGGAGTGGCTTGTGGGACTGTGTCCCCCCCCAACCCCTTACATACTTCCTGCTGTTATCCATCCAATATGGCAAGTGAGTAATGGCTCTGGAGATCAAACAGCTACTGCTCCTTTTGGGAGCCAGGATAGCTGTCCACTCTTGTCAGTGAAGTCCACGGGGGACACTTAAGCAGCTAAGGGCAGGAGCCTGAGTGGGGAGACATTAGTAAAGGGCAAATAAATTGGTTAAAGGAGAACAAGAGAAGGGCTTACCCGGAGATCTCTGTTCCTAGGCTGGACTTCTGGGCAAGTTAACGGTCTTGGGTGCTGGGAGTTCCATGTTTTGCTACGTCTCCCTTCAGTCACTGTATGATGTGTTGCTTAGTTGCAGCTGACTGCTGGTGTCTTCCAGGCTTGCTTTGCAGTTTAGGATGCCAGAGTCCACGGAGATGACGTAGCTGGTGGTAGTATGGCAGAAATAACCACTGGTGCAGAAGTCCATGGCCACTTGCTCTGCTGTGGTATAAGTTACTTGCCTGTCCTGATAATGAACCACTAGTTTGGCAGATAGGGACTAATGAATTTTATTCTGACTGACTTGCGTGCCTTCAGATTAGGTGCATAAGCCCACTGCATAACATGTGGAGAAGTGCAGGGTACACATTTGTCCAGTTATATCACGGGCATCTTGAAACTGTATATCTTTTTCTCACCCATGCCATGAGAGTTTTCCTACATTTCATTCCATCTATGAAATTTGGCAGTGATTGGCGGGGCCTGGGATCTGGAGCCATGAGCCTGGGTTCGGGAGCCCGGTATGCCTGCTCGATTTCTAGTGTCCCAATGGTTGGGAGTTGGAGGGTTGCACCTAAGAAGTTCTGAAGAAATGTTATTGGATCCTGGCTCTCTGCCCCCTCTGGGAAGCCATGAAGTCTTAAGTTGTTGCGCCAGCAGTGGCTTTTGATATCTACTGTTTTTCCTCCAGTGTCATTACGGTTGAATGCAAGCGCAGGAGGGCTGCATCTGCCTGATCTATGCGACTGTCTGTGCTGTTGAGTTGGGCCTCATGATTATCTGATCTCTCCAGTTTGGAAATATAAGTCCTCACTGCGGTTATTTGATTGCAGATCTGTTTCCAGAAATCCTACGTTTCTGCCAACATGAGGTCCATTTTTCAATGTAGTTGATCTGCAGGAGAAGATTTTGAATTATTTTTCTATGTGATTTGTTTTCTTGTATCCCAGGTGGGAGGAGGCAGCTGAGGCCCGTGAGTATTTGCTGTCGGAGCCACCAGCTCTGAATCCTTCCAACTCCTCAGAGTTGGAATTCCCAGTTTGACAACGATCCATGTCGTGCAGAGTAACCCCCCAGTAGATTTTGTAAAAACCATTTTCTTGTTTTTTTTGAGGGGGTGCTTGGTGAGGAAGATAGAGCTGCATCAGTCCTCAAACTGCCATCTTAAGGATAACGTCACCGGAAGTCCCTGGGCGGTGATAAAACTGATGGAAGTACAAAGTGGCAGTCAAAAATCATGTCGGTTGGAATCTAAATGTTTGCTTATGTCATCCACAACTTGTAACAAATTACACAGTACGTTGAGGTGTGAGATTATTTAAGCTATAGTGTGTTCAAAACCCTGATCGAGACCCATTACAAAGAACTGCAATGTTAACAGTATATCTTAGAATATCAAATTATAGTTTCAGTATTTGTGTTGTAAATACTTTGTGTGCATTCTCATTTCTGCTAAACATTGTTGTCAACTTAGCAGTAATTTGTTTGCTTATGCGCAGGACCTTGCAAAATAAGGTTTGCTGAGGGAGTTTATCTAGGTAAACAAACACAACAGGGCTGTGTGCCTCTAGTTGACCTTTGCTTTATTTATGTATTCTCCCCGCCCCCTGCAGTGTTGCCGATTGTGCAAGTTTGCCAGTGCTTCAGACGACTGGCATGTTTTGGTTGGAGTTGCGAAGGATCTGATTCTCAACCCACGCTCTGTGGCAGGTGGTTTCGTCTACACGTACAAGTTGATAAATAGTGGTGAAAAATTGGAGTTTGTACACAAGGTGAGATATTTTGTCTTTTTAAATTCAGTGTTTAATGTGATCATTTTTAAGTTGAACAAATTTCTTTTATTTCTCGTCTTCAGAAAAAAAAAAAATCTTTCCAGGGGTTGTAATTAAGTTTCTAGGATCATGGATATGTTCTATCCACACTTGTTGGCATGTTGCTTTCTCTTTAAATCTTGCTGGATGGTCTAAAAGCCGGCTGCTTCCACCCACCCAGGTGGTATTGCTCCATGATGTCAGATCTTCCTTTCCACTGGAAGATTTAGATTTATCTCCTTACCGCTCCTGCGTTGAGTAGGCCCTGGTGCTTAGTCCTTCGGCTATTTTACGGAAAATCAGCCTCGTTTGTTTCCCATGTAATTTCGCAATACCGGCCGTGATGGAGGACAAGTCCTCACCTGGTTTCCGCCGGTGTCCCTGCAGGCAGAAGTCACGTACTGACTCGCATGCCACGTGCGTCTGCTGCCTGGGCCATGTGCATGACCCCAAGCCAGCGATTCCTGTCGTGCCTTTCATCCCACAGTTTTGGATGATTGCCTTGCACGTTTGCAACTTGGACATCTGGAAAGCGGCAACTGCCAGTCGAATCTAAAGACAGCTGTCATGTGGGCTCCACGGCTGCAGGATCCGCTGAACAATTGGAGCAGATGAAGGCCTTCGAAGAGGAGGTGGCTCATGCCGCCACTCAGTCCTGTTTGGTCTCAGTCTTTGTCCCGGTCAGTCTGGACACTTCCTTCTCTAGATCCTTCAAGGAGATGTGCCACTCTCTTCCACTGAAAGGAGAGCGCCTGCCTGGTTCGCACACCTCCCGGTCCCTCAAGAAAGACAGATGGTAGAGAGGAGATTCTTCGCATCGTCGACACTCTTGGGATAGAGCGAGATCTCGAACCCAGGAGTTTTTCATCTTGACTTCGGTTGAGATTTTGGCCGCTGGCTTCACAGTATCCCCATTGGGCCAGTTGGCACAGATGCAGGATGACGATCAGGTCGAAATTGTAATCGACCGATGAGGCCGACAATTCTCTTTTTAGGACTCGGTCCTGCTCACCGTGGAGGAGATCCAGCCTGCTGGGACCCCCTCCCCTCGTCACTGTCCCTCACCTGGAGGGCTGCAGATCTTACTTGAGACACAGCTCTTGCAGCAGGTTACACCATTAGGACCGAACGCAGGCGCCAGGACCCACGGAAAATTCTAGCTAGCTAACTACAGGCGGGGACTGCCCCGGCGGGTCCGCCTCCGGCGTCAGGCGTGTGGTACAAGGCGGTCCCCCAGATTCCCCAGTTCTTTTCCGCCGTCGACTTAGCTACCTGACCCTTGGTTTACCAGTCTAGCGGCGACGCGTGAATAGTTCTTTTTCGATAAAATTTTGAAAATCTTCAGAATCCTCTTCAAGCAAGATCTTGATGTCATCACCAACGGGCCATCCTTGAAATGCGCTTGTGGAAAGCAGATCCGTTCAAGGACCCCCACACGGCCTCGTCCGGTGCCTAGCCCCAGACCCGCGATACCGGGCCTGTCCTTCTTGCCAAGGGTTCAATAGCCGTACCGGATCCGGCGTCAGAGGGCTTTGCAGGCGTTTCTTCTGGAGGAACAACTGAAGACCATGTCCTCCAGGGAAAGCTCCAGGGTCCACAAGCACGCGGAGAAGAGAGGGAGAAGGCCCTTCCAGGTCCCCTTCTAGGGGTTGAGTCCCGTAGCTCGGTTGAAATCTCCCGGCTGCAATCAAGAAACCTTCATCTCAGGAGAAATCCAGCGAGCCTTCCTCCCCTTCCAGGGCCTTGGCGAAGTCCGGGGAGCGACACCATCACCACCAAGTCGGGTTCCGCTCCTCGGTACCCGGCGTCAGGTCTTTCGTCGGTGCCTCCACGCCAGGCGTTGGAGCTCACGCTTTAAAAAGGCCTGTAGCCCAGGCGCCGGCTTCGACAGCTGTCAGCCCGTCGCCCTTCTTCCCTGGAGCCGCCGTCGGCCCGGCGACCGGCGCCGGCCAGGACATCCCAGCGGACGCCGGTAGGAACCGGCGCCCGCCCCTCCTGAAGAAGAAGGCCCTGTTGCCTCCGACCGACTCGGTCAGGAGCCTCTATCGGAGGAGGACCTAGAGCAGCCCGAGGACCAGGCCAGGCACCGGTCCCGTAGGTACTCCCAAGGATCCTCGCCATTACCAGAGCCCCCTGTGGAGCCGACACGGGACCGGCGACCGCCCACGGCACCGGGCCGTCGTCGGGCCCTCTCTGAGTGGAGGTGAAGATCTGTTCACCTACTGGTGGGATACCATTAAAAGACATGGTTCCCCCTCCTCCTCCTATTCCTCCTCCTCCTCCTCCTCCTCCCTACTCCGGTTCCTGCCCCCCTCGCCGCCGGGGTCGGCAGGCGTGTTCCTCCTCCCGGGAGCCTAGAACCCCTCCCAGGGGAGACCTGATAAGCGGAGACCTCCGTGAAATCCTCTTCTGGATCACCCAGCCCCAAGAGATCCAGGAGGCCCGACGTCAGCCTTCAACGGAGGACACGGGATCAGACTACTCCACCTCTAGATCCCCATCTCCACTCTCCATCCCTTCTCCGGACCCACGTGAGATGCCTAGATCTCCTCGGATGATCCCTCGTTCCTTGATATTATGAGACATATACAAGAGACATGGGATGGATGCTGAAGACTTAGACCCGAAGAGTGCGACTACGCAAATATCTTGACAAAGGACCCCAAGCCTGTGGTGGTACCACCCTTGGTTGACACTAGTGGAGCGTCACCAAGGCCTGCTGGAAGCGTCCACTCGCTCCCGGCGAGACCGAAGAGCTGATCGCTTGTACCAAGGCTCCTAGGGGCGACCAGTGCCAGCGCAGCATCCTCAGGCCGATTCTCTGGTCATCACAGCCTCACATGACCCGGTCACAGAGGCCACAACATTTGAGCACCCTGCCACGGACCCAAGTCCAAACAACTGGGCGCATTGGGTAGGCGCCGTTACTTCGCTACCTGCCATCAGATCCCTGAACTATTTAACCCATGGTTCAGTTCCAGAGCGCTTTGTGAGACAGGGTCTGGAAGCGGCTGAAAAGATGCCCGAAGGTGAGCAGAAGGAGGAATGCTTCAGCTCCTCCGTGCGGGTTCAGGCGTGGGGACCCAAGTGCTAGAGCAGCGTATGACTCCAGCGGACTCATCGACGAGCAGCAGCTTCTGGCGTTTGCCTCCGGAGACACTCTTGGTTGCGTCGTCTCGGTTTACAGACGTCAAAGAACATCTTGGGCGCCCTTTTGAGGAGAAGTATTGTTTGGTAATCCTACAGAAAAGATCCTTACCAAACTCAAGAGGCGGGAAAGCGGTAAGGTGGGTTCAGGCCATGTGCCGACCTAAGCTTGGTTCCTTCGTAGGAACCAAAGCCGTTCGTCGCAGCGGACGCAGAGGCAACAGACCCACTCCGCTGCACCTCAGAGGGCTCTGGTTTCGTAGAGCCCAGGGCAAACACCCGCCCGAGGCCAGCGTTCTCCTAGAGCAGGCCCAGCCAGCGGGTCCATCTGCCGCCACAGCCTGACTCCTTGCGCCCGCCCCTCAGGATCAGCGGGAGTTTATAGTCGGGGTCGCTTGCGAACTTCCTGCGGGATGGCAGGCCATTACCACCGACAGGTGGGTTCTTCAGATTGGTCAGTCTAGGCCACTTTATAGAATTAGCAGGAAAGCCACCCTCGAGGCCTCCTTTGCTCTCCCGGTATCAGGGGTCAGCACAAAGCCTTGATCTGGCAAAAGTACTCGCGCTACTACGAAGGGCGATGAAATACGTCCCAGAAGAACCAAGAGGACTAGGATACTATTCCCACTTCTTCCTGGTTCCCAAAGAAAACAGGGACCTCCGTCCAATCTTGGACCTCAGCGACCTCAATGTCGGTCACTTACAAGAGATTCCGCATGGTGACCCTTCCAGGTCTTATCCCATGCTCAAACAGGGACCTTTTTAGCGTCTCTAGAGCATGCAGGATGCCTACCTGCACATCCTATAGCTCAGGCGCACAGGAGGTTCCTGCGCCGAGTTTCTCGACCACCACCTTCAGTTCCGAGCCGCTTCTTCCGGACTGTCTTTCCGCACCGAGGTCTTTACAAGTGCATGGCAGTGGTGGCAGCGTCTCTGAGGAGACAGGGCCACTACATGTTCCGATACCTGGACGACTGGCTTCTCATGGCAGCCTCCAGAGAGACGTTGCTTCTGCAATCAAGAGCACCCAGGATCTGTTCGATCCCTGGGCATCCTCATAAATTACGAAAGTCTCTCCTGGTACCGTCGCCAGAAACTGCAGTTCATAGGTGCAGTTCTGGACACTGTTCGAGGAAGAGCCTTTCTTCCGGCCGACAGAAGCGGAGCGCATCAGATCCCTCATAAGGGACCTATCACTAAGCAAGGTTGTACCTGCCAGGTCGGTCCTTTGCTTGCTCGGACACATATGGCTGCGGCCATTCTACTGTCCTTCATAAGACTCCATAACGCATTACTCAGTGGATGCTCAAAGTGCAATGGGACCAAAACAAGACCACTTGCAGCATCCGGTCAGACTCACAAATTCAGTGATTCAAGACTGGCAGTGGTGGCCAGCCCAAGTAGCTCTCATCAGGCGTCCCGTTCATTCGCCGTCCCGGAGGTCACCCTCACCACAGGCGCTTCCGGTCTTGGGTGGGGGCACACCTGGGCAGGGTAAAGTCCAAGAATACGTGGACCCAGATGGAAGCTCAGCTTCACATCAGCGTGCTGGAAATGAGAGGCGGTCCTCTATGCCCTGCAGGCCCTTTCAGTCAGTTATCCCACCGTGTACTCTTCTACTTCAGACAGACAACACGCGTGATGTATTACCTCAACAAACAAGGAGCGCTCTTACCCCTTTGCAGGGAGGCCATGAGAGTGTGGGATGGGTAATCAGACACGGCCGAATCTGTCACTGTGCACGTTCCGGAGTGGACAACACGGTTGCAGGCGGCCTGAGTCGTTCTCAGGCCAGAGTCCTGAATGGGAACTCCTTCAAGAGGTAGCAGAGGATCTGTTTCTTCGATGGGGAACTCCAGATCTGGACTTGTTGCCTCCCCATCCAGCATAAAACTGCCCAATTTTGCTCGCTAGATCCAAGGCCTGGTGTTTTCTGGCGGGGCATTATCCCTCTCCTGGGCCAACAGATTCCTCTCGCTTTCCCTCCTTTCCGTTGATCCAGAGAGTTCTTCTCAAACTGCGAGAACGCATAATAATGATCCTAGTGGCCCCATTTGGCCCAGACAGATTTGGTTCCCTTTGTTGATTCAACTATCTAGGAACCCCACTCCCGTGCCGCTCAGCTCCCACTTACTGTCTCAGGAGAAGGTTCACTTGTCCACCGGACCTCGTTCCTTGAACCTGCATGCTTGGCTCCTAGAGACATAGCCATTTTGACGTCAGGGGTCTGCAGAGGTTGGAAGTCCTTTCTGCAGCCAAGCCTGACAACGCATCGTCACGCTCATGAGAATAGCCGTTTATGAGTATGGTCGCGCACGACCTTTCCCCTTTAGGTTGTCCTGTGGGAGTAATATTAGAATATTTGCTCTCCCTCTTTCATTCGGGTCTAGCCTACTCCTCTATTAAAGTGCACCTCCTGTGCCATTTCGGCTACCACTCCCGGTGGGAAATCGTACAGTGGCTCAGGTGGGCGCCTCTCGAAATTTCTTGAGGAGTGTTGCCTTAGGCCTCCTATTAGAGACCCTGTGCCTCCATGGGATTTGCTTTTGTCCTTGAACAGCTCACGCTTCCCCCTTTGAACCTGCACGGTTAAGACTCACGTTTTCTGTCGTGGAAAGCGTTGTTTTTAGTTGCTGTTACCTCGGCAAGAAGAATTTCTTAACTTCACGCTCTCATGTGCAAGAGCCTTATTTAGTTTTCCACGGGACAGAGTATCCCTGAGACGAACCCTAAATTCTTGCCTAAGGTGGTTTCTTCACTCACTCTGAACCAGGATATCGACCTTCCGGTCTACTTCGAACTACTCTAATAGAGAGGCTCTGCTCCATACCCTGGATGTTCACCGCAGCCTGAGGTTTTACCTCAACAGAACTCAGTCCTTTCGTGGTTCTGAGCAGCTTTTCATTCTTCTCTGAGAGAATGATGGGCCAATCAGTATCCAAACAGTCCCTTTCTGCTGGCTTGTCCAGTGTATTTCTCACTGTTATGGTATCAAACAAAGCCCCTCCGGGTACAGTCCGGGGTCATTCCACTAGAGGGTTGCTCGACTTCCTTTGCAGCTCAAAATGTTTCTACTTCTGCTATATGCGCTGCATACTTGGAGTTCTGTGCATACCTTTATCAGGCATTATAGCTTGGACACGCCTCGGCTAAGGGGCTGGTTTTGGTTTGGCCGTGCTTCAGGGTCTCCTGTCCTAGGTTCAGGACCTGGTTTTATCCTTTAATTTCCTCCTCCAGTTTTCTGACAGCGTTACTGCTTGGGAATCAGTCCTAATGGTGTAACCTGCTGCAAGAGCTGTGTCTCAAGTAAGATAGTACAGTACGTAGAACTTACCGTAACAGTAGATCTTGAACAGCTCTTCAGCAAGTATCCTCCCACCTCCCCTTGGAGGAAGCATGGCTCAGTCTTTCTGAGCAGGAATTGTTATCTTTCTGTCTTCTGGCCGTAGATCCTAGGTCTCCCATTTGATGTCAGCCTGCGGCAAGAAGTCTCAGTAGGAGAACTGGGAAACGGGCGGACCGCCTTTTGTAGCCACCTGATCGTCGGAGGCGGACCTGACGCTGAAGGTCCCACTGAAGTTAGCTAGCTAGAATTTTTCCTAGGTCCTGGCGCCTGGCGGCTCGGTCCTAATGGTGTAACCTGCTGCAAGAGCTGTTCTCGAAGATCTACATCTACGGTAAGTTCTTACATGTTACTGTACTCTCTCAGCTCCTTTGAACACCCCGTCAGCCCCATGACAGTTCTAGGTCAAGGTCTCGGACACCTTCAACCAACAGGCTGAGGAAGTCTCATAATCGGCATTCCCAGAAGACTGCGCCGCCAATTTGTCATCATCCTCCTCGGATGAGGTGAGGCTTCAACGCAAATTGTGTCATCGCTACGAGGGACCTTATGTGGCAACAGCTCAGCAGTCCAGTTCAAGTCGACCCGGCTTCTACTCTGACTGTCAGTTGGCTGTCGCCTTCCACGTGCGCAGATTCCTTCCGAACGGTCAACACCACCTTCCACCGCCAGAGCTGGTGAAGACCCTCCTAGCTCGGTCAGAGTTGGTCTCTTCACCTATCGTGGTGGAGCCACCACCCAAGCAGCCTCTTCGGGGCTCTTGCCAAGGAGTCTCAGCCCGTTCAGGGCCTCCACCAGGGTGTCTTGTCACCCTCACTCCCGACCGTCGAGGTGTGTCGAAAGTGACTCTGGTGGTTGGCTGCTTTATCCAGACTCTGGGTCTGAGGATTCAAACCTGAATTTGCATCCGTGTGATGATTCCATGAGTCTTTCGACAGAGGAAGGTCCATGTCCTTCCTGGACATCCTCTATCTCATTTCCAAATCAATGGGGATGACTTTGGAGCCTGTTGAAAACAGGGCGAATGCCCCTGACTGATATCCTCCATAAAGGGTTCTCCGTCTGAGGCCTTTGAGCTTTGGCAGCTCCCAGCCTCCTGCCCTGCATTTTCAGCTCATATGGCCTGCAATTATGCAGTTCCCATTGGCACCCCTTCAGGGTTTATACAACATCCCTCTGCTGAGGAGTTGGTGAGCGACTCTTGTGTTTCGGCGCTTGAGCAACTCGGGGGATATGGATAGACCTCCAGACGAAGAGTCCAAAAAGTTGGACCAGTCAGCCAGAAAGGGCTATGCTGCCTCATCGCTTGGTCTCCAACAGGTGTGCTTGGTCGTCATTATGGCACACTTCTCCCACACCCTTTTGGGTTCTCTGGATGAGGTGCTGCCTCATCTCCCCTCAAACCTTCAGACTGTGGTCAAGCAGGTCCGTGACCAGGGTCGGGCTGTTGCCAGACAGCAACTCCAGACGGCCCTGGACATCAGGAATTCTTGTGCACATTCAGTGGCAGCCACGGTCATCATGCGCCGCAGGGCCTGGCTGAGGGTCTTGATCTTTACGGCAGACACACAGCATAAACTGGCGGATGTTCCTTTCCTGTGTACCGACTTGTTTGGTACAGGAGTCCATGGTCAACTCCAGCATATCGAGAAGTTCAGTGCCACCTTGGACACCGTTACTTCCATCCAGAAAGAACCCCAGAGTTCTAAGAAGCAGCAGAAAAAGAAACCCTTTTGGCCTTCTGCCCCTGCAGCCAAGCAGCCCCAGTATCAATCTGGGCAGCAGCAGCAGGCTCGTTGGCCCTTGTCCCAGGTTGGGGCTTTGTGAACCGTAAGCCGGAGGGAAGGGTTCCAGTAGCCCCTCTGCCAGCCCTTCATCCTCCAAGCCTGTGCAGTGATGGGAAGGGGACAGCCACACTCCTGCCCATCATGACCACTCTGGGTCCTCCCATGGGGGGCCAGCTCCACCACTTCCTTTCCACCTGGTCCACTGTCAAAATGGACAGGTGGGTGTTGGAAATGGTAAGCCAGGGTCTGCCTCTGGAATTCGAGCAGTACCCTACAAGCCGAGCCCGTACCCCACAGGAGGAAAAAGTATCCGCCCATACTTGGTCAACTCTGAGAGATGACCTAGCTAGCCCAACTCCTCTGCAAGGAGATAGTGGTCAGAGTCACAGATCACCCTGTCAGCCCAGGGTTTCTTTCCAGGTACCTCCTGGTCCCGAAACAGATGGAGGGCTGGTGCCATATTCTAGATCTTTGTGACCTGAATAAGTTTCTCAGGTCTGTCACCTTTCTGATGGTAATTTTGTCCCAGATCACTACCATCCTCGAGCAGAAAAGGTGGTTCTGCTCACTGGATTTACAGGACGTGTTCTTCCACGCCCGATCCGCCTGTCCCACCAAAGATTCCTCCACTTCAGGGTGGAGGGAACCTCTCAGGTTCAAGCCATGCCGCTCGGCCTGTCAGAGCCCCACAGTCTTCACCAAATACATAGCAGTGGTGGTGGCCCATCTTCGGCATCGAGGGGTCACAGTGTACCCTTATCTCAACGATTGGCTGATAGGTCCCTCCAGACTGGAGGTGGAGAGGTCCAGGGATCTGTCGCCCAAACCTGCCTCAGCCATGGCCTCCTGATCAGCGAGGCCAAATTGGAACTCATGCCCTTGCAGGTGATTTGCTTCATCGGGACAGAGCTTGACTCTTGCTGAGCCAGAGCCAAGCTCCCAATGGACAGGGCAGAGAATCTATCCTCCTCTGCCTGATCATTTTTGGTTGGGCAATTCGCCCTGCCAGGACTTCCTGCCACTTTTGGGTTAAATGGTAGCTGGCAACTCTGTGGTCTGATGGGCCTGGTGGCATATGCATCCCCTTTAATGAGAGCTGGCCATTCAGTGGTCTCAGCAACACGGTCATTTCGATCAGCTGGTCACTGTGACCCAGAAGATGTCAGACGCCCTCCAGTGTTGGACCATCCTGGAACATCTACAGGGAAGGATCCCATTTGTCCGCACAGAGCTGACGGTTGTCCTGATGACTGATGCCTCTATCACAGGCTGGGGTGCCCATATGGGGAATCGCAGCATCCATGGGCTCTGGACCCCAAGGAATCCCGATGTCACGTCAGCCTGCCGGAGCTCTGAGCAGTTCAGCTGGTGCTGACTGTATTTGCTGCGATGCTTCGGGGTCACGTAGTTCAAGTCCAGACCGGACAACACCACGACCATGTACTACCTCAACAAACAGGGCGGTATGCACTCCGGCCTCTGTGCGGGAAACACTCCACAACTGGGCCCTCATGAGCTGACTCGAGGCAGATCTCCTAGCCATCCATGTGGCAGAAGCCTCAAATCAGTTAGCAGACACCTCAGCCTTCTCCATCCAGAGGTGGTACCCTCAGGTGGACCTGTTCTCTCCAGGAGAACACAAACTGCTCACCCCCCTCAGCAGGGCTCGCTGCAGGGGGATGCCTTCTCAAGGCCGTGAACCTTAAGCCTCTTCTATGCTTTCCCTCCACTTGGTCCACATGGTGCTTCTCAAGGCACAGGTGATCTTGGTAGCCCAGGACTGGCCTCACAGTTCTGATATCCAGATCTCATCAGCCTCAACATCAGGCTCCTGAGGCATCTTCCAGCACTGTTGGACCTGCTCTCCATCAGTCAGGGGAAGGTTCTCCACCCAGACCTTCAGCCCTGCACCTGGCAGCCTGGTTCCTGAGTGGCTAGAGTTCCAGGCTTTGGGTCTCTCCGACGATGTACTCAGTGTAGTTGAAGCATCTAGGAAAGAGTCAACCAGGAACTGCTATGCCTTCAGATGGAAGAGATTCTCGATTTGTTGTCAGGGGAAGGTTCTGGATTCCTTGTCCTATCCGGTGGCTAGCATCCTCGATTACCTGTGGTGCCTCTCCAAAGAAGGCCTTCGATCTACGACCCTTAAAGTGCACTTGGCAGCCATCTCTGCTTACCGGGTGCAGGCTGGTCAGCAGACAGTGGCACAGGGGTAGGTTGTCAGGAATTTCTTTAAAGGCCTTGACCACATTTGCCCTCCAGTGCGTGAACCACCACCTCCGTGGGATTTACTGCTGGTACTGGCAAAGCCCATGGACAAGCCATTCAAACTGATGCACAGGTGTGAGATGGCGCACCTGTCATGGAAGCCTTTTTGGTGGCTATCACGTCAGCCAGGAGGACTGGGGAGCTGCAGGTGCTCTGTCGACTCTCCCTGTGTGGTCTTCCACAGAGACAAGGTTGTCCTGTGTCCCAACCCGAAGTTCCTTCTGAAGGTTATGTCAGAGTTTCACCTGAACCAGGTGTTGACTCTGCTGGCGTTCTACCCCAGCTACACCTTAGAGGCTGAGTACAGTCTCCATACTTTGGACCTGGGACAGGCACTTTCTTATTATAAGGGGTGAATGGCTGAAATTCGGAGAGTGGTTCAACAGCTGTTTGTCACCTACACTGAAGCTGCAACTTGCAGCTGGCAGACCTGCAAGCCAAGCGGACAGTTGGCAGGCGCATCATGCATTGATCTCTGCTATAGGCTGGCGGGCAAGGACCCTCCTATGGGGATACAAGCTCATTCCACCCACCACACTGCTGTCGGGTTGCTACTTTCCAGGGACATCCCTATCCAGGAATTCTGCAGGGCGCTGCTACCTGGAAGTCAGCAAACACCATCACCCACTACCACATCGACCTAGAGTCACGCTGGGATGCTGGTTTGGGGGCCTCTGTTCTCCAATTAACTACTGAGGGTGTGTGTGCCTTGCCTCCCTTCTTCCCGGAGAACTGCTAGGAGTCTGCCAACAAGTGTGGATAGAACAACATATCCACAATCCTAAAAAAACAGGTTACTCATCTGTAGCAGTTGTTCTAGGAGCTTGGATAAGTTGTTCATCCACACTCTCTGGCATGTCCCTTTCCCCTTTAAATCTGGCTGGAAGTCTTCAAGCTGGCTCATACCACCCACCTGGGTGATAAATACCTCCGCTCCGCCCCATGACGCCAGATCTTCCTTTCTGCTGGAAGATTCAAGTTCCTTCGTGCTACTTTAGCAATTTGTAGGCCCTGGATTTGCAAAGTCGGTTTTCACTGCAAATTAACATTCATCAGAGTTCATGACTCCGATTACAGCGCATTGGACATGGGAGATCCAGGGTTCTGACTTTTCGAACCTGCGCCCAACTGGGCTTCCTGATCAAAGAGGGCAAGTCAGAACTCGTGCCCTCTCAGATGATGGGGTTCTTTGGGACAGAGCTCGGCTCCCCGCGGAGAGGACGGAGGTTCTTTCCTCCTTTGCCCAATCATTTCTAGTTGAGCACTTGTGCTCTGCCCGGGACTTCCTGTTCCTTTTGGGTTACATGACGACGTGCACCTCAGTGGTCCAATGGGCCAGATGGCACATGCGCCTCCTCCAATGGGAGCTGGCCGCTCAGTGGACTCAGCACCATGGTCATTTCGACTAGCTGATCACTGTAACCCAGAAGATGTGGGACGCTCTCCAATGGTGGACCGCCCAGGCCGTTGCAGAAAGGGATCCCATTTGTCCGCTTTGTCACTACTGATGCCTCTCTCATGGGCTGGGGAGCCCACATGAGGGACAACAGAGCCCATGGGTTCTGGACCCCCGAGGAGTCCCAATGCCACATCAACCTGTTGGAGCTCAGAGCAGTCAGACTGGCACTGTCAGTTTTCGCTTCTCAGCTCTGGGGTCAAGTGGTTCAAGTCCAGACGGACAATACCACGACCGTGTACTGCCTCAACAAACAGGGCGGCACGCACTCTCGTCTGCTTTGCAAGGAGGTGCTCCGCATCTGGACCCTTATCATCGGTTGGAGACAGATCTCCTAGCCATTCATGTGGCAGGAGTCTCAAACCAGTTGGTGGATGCCCTCAGCTGCATAGGCCAGACATCCCACAGTGATCTTTCCATCCAGAGGTAGCTCATAAGTTGTTCTCCTTCTCGGACAAACTGTTGGTGGACCTGTTTGCCTCAAGGGAGAACGAAAGCTAAGCTGTTCCATGCCTTCCCGAGGCCATGGACCCCAGGCCTCCTCTATGCCTTCCCTCCATTTCCCTTGATCCACAGGTGTTACTCAAGGTGAGGAGGGACAAGGCGAAAGTAATTCTGGAAGCCACATACTGCAGCGCCAATTTTGGTACCCAGATCTCCTCAGCTGCAGGCCCCCGGAGCAGCTTTGTACACGCTCGGACCTGATATCTCTGAACCAGGGGAAGGTATTCCATCTGGACCTTCAATCCCTGCACCTCACAGCCTGGTACCTGAGCTGCTAGAGTTCCAGGCTCTGGGTCTTTCCAAGGATGTCTACACCATGGTGGAGGTACCTCGTAAGGAATTGACCAGGAAATGTTAGGCCTTCAGATGGAAGAGATTTTTCATTTGGTGTCAGGGTAAGTCTGAACCCCTTATCCTGCTCTGTGGCTAACATTCTCAACTACCTTTGGTCTCTCTTCAAGGGTGTCTGCAGTCATTGACCCTTATGGTGCACCTGGCAGCCATTTCTGCTTACTAGGCGCGGGAGTCAGCAATGACATTGGCGCAGGAGACAGTGGTCGGCACTTTTTCAAAGGCCTGGATCACATATCCTCCAGCGTGAACCTCCACCTCCATGGGATCTGTTGCTGGTTTTGGCAAAGCTCAAGGGCAGCCATTCAAACACGCACAAGTGTGAGCTCTCACAGTTATGCGTGGAAAACAGCCTTCTGGTGGCCATCCGCGTCAGCCAGAAGGACAGGGGAGCTCAAGCGCTTCGGTGGACTCCCTTATCTGGTCTTTCACAGGACAAAGCTGTCCTGCGCTTCCACCGGAAATTCCTTCCGAAGGTGGCATCAGAGTTTCATCTTAACCAGGTGTTAACTCTGCCAGTATACTACTCTAAGTACACCTTGGACACCGAGTACAGGCTCCATGCTTTGGACCTGAGACATGCTGTCTCCTATAACAAGGAAAGAACGGCAGAAATTAGGGGAGAGCTTCACCAACTGTTTGTCACCTACACTGAAATTGCTTCTGGTGGACCTGCAGCCAAGCAGACCATTGCAAGGTGGATTACATCATGCATAGGTCTGTGCTATGAGCTTGTGGGCAAGGAGCCTCCCAGAGGGATAAGAGCTTATTCTACCTGCCATACTGCTGCATCGGTGGCTGCTTCCAGGGACATCCCTATCCAGGAAATCTGTAGGGCTGCTACCAGAAGTCAGCAAACACCTTCATTACCCACTACCACATCGACCTTGAGTCACGCTGGGATGCTGGTTTGGGGGCCTCGGTTCTCCAATCTCTATTTCCCAAGTAGGGGGTGTGGGCCTTGCCTCCCTTCTCCTGGAGAACTGCTTGGAGTCTGCCAGAGAGTGTGAATGAACAACATATCCATGCTCCTGAAGAACAGGTTACTCACCTGTAGCAGTAGTTCTAGGAGTGGTATATGTTGTTCATCCACACGCACCCACCCGACTTCCTCAGCTTTAGGCGCACAACCTTGCTTCCAGCAGGCTAAGATCTGGCGTCATGGGGCGGAGTCAGGTATTTACCACCCAGGTGAGAGGAGCCAGCTTGAAGACTTCGGACAGATTTAAAGGGAAAGGACATGCCAAAGAGTGTAGATGAACAATATATACCACTCCTAGAACTACTGTTACAGATGAGTAACCTGTTTTCTAGGAGTGGTATATCATCCACACAGATCCACCCGACCTCCTCACTTCCGGCACAACCTCTGCTTCCAGCGGGCAAGATTTGGCGTCAAGGGGTGGAGCCCAGGCATATACCACCTGGATGGGTGGAGAAGCCAGCTTTTAGACCTTCCAGCAAGAATCTTAAAGGAAAGGACATGCCAGCAAATGTGAATGAACAGCACGATACCACTTCTAGAACTATTGTTACAGGTGAGTAACCTGTTTTTCTAGGATCGTGAATATGTTGTTCATCCACACTAATTGGCATATCTCTTTCCCTTGAAGATCAAGTCTCAACTGTCCTCCACCCCACCAAGAATAATATATGCCAACTCCACCTTTGGATGCCAGATCTTCTTCCGCATGGAAGATTCAAGTTGCCTCCCCGTGCTTCATTGTTTTTCCATTTCCATCCATCCAGTCCCTGAATGATGCCAAACACCGGAGAGGTGTTGTGTAAAATGCATAAAGGCTACTTTAAATAGGAATGAATACAGTTAATAAAGCATTTTTAAAGAAAAAAAGATTCAGAAGTCATATAAAACAATAATAATGTCATGATTGGTACAGTTATAAGAAATCCTTAAGGTATTTTCATAAAGTTACACTATAGACCTGTTACTGTATAAGGTTTTCTGTAGGAGGGTGAATGTTATGCTTTATAGAAGTGCTTAGTCACTATGGATCACAGCTATAGAGTCAATATTTGTGGATATATACACTGTACCTTTAAGTAAACTTGCTAAGAAAGGGATTAGAGAAGTGCAGGAAGAGTTTGTGGAATTGGAGAGGGGCCTTCGTCAAGTAGCACGCACGGTAACCTTCTCGGAGGTGCTACCCATCTGTGGCATAGGAGAGGCTAGGGTGTTCCGCACCATGGGATTCAATCAGTGGTTGAAAAACTGGTGTGGAGCTCAGGGATTTGGCTTCATTGGGGACTGGGGGTCCACCTGGAGTGATGCAAGCCTATACTGGCATGTTGGGCTGCATCTGTCTGGGAGGGGAACCAGGATCCTAGGTGATAGGTTTAAATGCTTCATTGGTAAGCTTTTAAACTAGCCAAGGGGGGAGGCACTGGAAAGGAGCAGGAAATCCTAGCCCCCCAAATAATCACGGTAGTAATGCAGACACCAACATAGAGGTGTCGATAGGGAGAAGGGCAGGGGCAAATGGAGAAAATGACAAAGGCAAGAAGGACAGGGATGGGACAAAAGGGAGTAAGGCCATCAGGAAATGGAGGGTAATGAGTACCAATGCCCGTAGTCTGGGCAACAAGCTCCCAGAGCTGATGGCCTTAATGGAAGAGGGATGCCTGGATATCATAGCAGTCACAGAAACATGGTACACAGAGAACTATGACTGGGATGTTAACATACCAGGGTACATAACTTACAGGAGAGACAGGCAGGGGAGAAGAGGGGGAGGAGTAGCTCTCTATGTAAAGGAAGGGATAAAGGCAACTGAACAAAAGAGTAAACAGAGAGGAGAGGAGGCACTGTGGGTCACCTTGGAGACTGGAAAGGCACCACAATCGGCACAGGGTTGTGTACAGACCCCATGTCAGGGAAGGAATGACAAGGATATGATGGAAGGCATTCTTAGAATGGCAGAGAAAGGGAGATACTGTTGATGGAGACCTGAATATGCCAGATGTTAACTGGAGCACATTTGCTGCAGCCACATCCAAGAGCAGGGCCATTCTTGATGCCTCTACAGGTGGCAGGATTAGACAGCTAGTTTCGAACCCACTTTGAGGGAGCAATCTTAGACCTCGGACTCTCAAACGGGGCAGTGAGAGGATCTCACATCTAGAAGTGGGTTGCCATCTGGGGACAAGTGACCATCAAACAGTGTGGTTCACGTTAAGCTCAGCTACAGAGTCAAGCCATACAGAAGTGAGGGTACTGGACTTTAGGAGGGCTGACTTTGGCAAGATGGGAGAGTGCCTCAGAAAAGCACTAGCAAACAGGCTAGAAGGAGGTGGAGCAACAATGGAGAATTATCAAAACTGCCATCACAGAGGCAACCAGCCTTTGTGTGAAGCAAATAAACAAATCAAATCGAAAGAAAAGCCACTATGGTTCTCAAAAGAGGTGGCTGTGAAAGTCAGGAAGAAAAAGATAGCATTTCGGAAGTATAAGGAAACACAGAAGGAGCAGGACAGAGAGTTGTACCAGTTAAGGCAGAAGGAAGCAGGGAGGGAAGTCAGAATAGCAAAGGCCCAAACTGAGGAAAAGATAGCCAACTTAAGAAGGGGGATAAAACCTTTTATAGGTACATCAGCGAGCGTAGAAAGACAAAGGGAGGGATAGTGAGGCTGAATAGAATGAACAGTGGGTGGGCAGAGGGGGACAGTGAAAAAGCAGGAATACTGAATGAATATTTCTGCTCAGTATTCACAAAAGAGGAGGGGGAAGTGCCTAATCCAATTAACAGAAGCACTCTTGATAGGGGGGTCGATCCCAGTCCTTTCACAGAAGAAAGGGTTCTGCAAGAACTCCTAAAACTGAAGGTGGACAAAGCAGTGGGTCCTGATGGAATTCACCCCAGAATTCTAAAAGAATTAAGGGAGGAACTAGTGAAACCACTGGCTACTCTTTTTAATAAATCATGGGAGGATGGTGTGGTACCCGAGGACTGGAGGAAGGCGGATGTGATTCCCTTCACAAAAGTGGGTCCAAGACAGAGGCAGGAAACTACAGACCTGTCAGTCTGACCTCTGTGGTAGGGAAAGTGATGGAGTCACTTGAAGGAAAGAATAGTCGAGTCACGTGAGGCCAGTGGAGCACAGGACCCAAGGCAGCATGGGTTCACAGCGGAAGGTCATGTCAGACAAATCTAATAGATTTCTTTGACTGGGTGACCAAAGTAGTAGACCAGGGAGGGGCTGTGGACATGGCCTACCTAGACTTTGAAGGCATTTGACACAGTCCCACACAAAGATTAATAGTCAAATTAACCAGCCTGGGAGTGGGACCCAGGGTGGTAGTCTGGGTAAAACATTGGCTGGACAACAGGACACAGAAGGTAATTGTAAATGGAGTCCATTCTGAAGAAAGGAGGGTTACTAGTGGGGTACCGCGGGGTTCAGTATTGGGTCCAGTCCTTTTTAATGTCTTCATCAGTGACATTGTAGAGGGACTGGAAGAAAAAGTATGCCTTTTTGCAGATGACACAAAAATCTGCAACAGGTTTGATACACAAGGAGGCGTGGAAAGGATGAAAAGGGACTTGGTAAAGTTGAAGGAATGGTTAGAAGTATGGCAGCTAGGATTCAATGCAAAGAAGTGCAGAATAATGCACCTGGGAAACAAGAACCCAGGGGAAGAATACACAATGGGTGGGGAGGTAGTAACAACAACAGAAAAGGAAAGGGACCTGGGGGGGTAATCATATCAGATGACCTTAAGGTTAGCAAGCAATGTGAGAAGGCAGTAGGGAGGGCTGGGGGTATACTGGGACATATAGGAGAGGCATCAGCAGCAGAAAACAGGAAGTTGTTATCCCTCTGTACAGACAGTTGGTGAGACCCCATCTGGAGTACTGTGTCCAGTTCTGGAGACCCCATATCCGCAAGGACATAGACAGGATAGAGGCAGTCCAGAGGAGGGCAACTAAAATGGTGCAGGGTCTGCAAGAGAAGCTGTATGAGGAGAGACTAAAGGAGCTTAATATGTATACCGTTGAGGAAAGAAGGGAGAGGGGGGACATGATAGAAACTTTTAAGTACCTCAGTGGAATCAACAAAGTCCAAGAGGGTAGCATTTCTCAGAAAAAGAGACTTGCAAGAACAAGGGGACACAATTTAAAGATGGAAGGAGGGCGGTTCAGGGGCACTGTGAGGAAGTAGTATTTCACAGAGAGGGTAGTGGATGCATAGAACAGCCTTCCTGAGGAGGTTGTGGAGTCTAAAACTGTGGGAGAATTCAAGAATGCATGGGACAGACATAAGGCAATTCTTGTGGGGTGGTAGGAAGAAATAGGCTGTTGGTTAACTAGGATCTGTGGCCTGTCCTGTAGGTAGGGAAATGGGCAGACTAGATGGGCCTAGCAGTCCTTATCTGCCGTCAAAGTCTATGTTTCTATGTTGAGCACTGAGGCCATGAAAATATGGTGGTTAGCTTATTCCCTGCAGGTTTCTCTGATTGCTGTGCATCTCCCAGGGAAGGACAGTGTACTTGCAGATGCTCTCAGCAGGATTTCCTAGGTTCACCACGAGTGGGCCCTGAATCCTGTCATTCTTCAGATCATTTTCAAGAGATGGGGCACTCCAGAGATAGATCTCTTTGCAGCCGCGGAGAATCTGCTCCCTCTATTCTGCTGCAGACTCCTCTTCTGGGGTCTGTTCCTCTAGATGCCCTCCTGTTGGATTGGACCAACAGGTTTCTCTGTGCTTTTCCTCTGATATTCAGAGTTCTGGTCAAGATCAGATTCCAACCTTGCGCTGTGATTGTGGTGGCCCCAGACTGGGCTAGACAGCCTTGGTATCCTCTACTATTGTCACAATCAGTGAAAGTTCCTCTGTGCCTTCCCAGACAGTTCAGCCTCTTCACCTCATCTCAGGGGAGGCTATTGTACCCCAGTCTTCACACACTCAGACTCAAGGCCTGATTCTTGAAGAGCTAGAATATGCAGGCCTGCATCTTTCTCAGTTAGCTCTGGATATCCTTAAGGCTAGCAGAAAGCCTTCCACTGGAAAAACCTATGATTCTAAATGGAAGAGGTTTGGGTTCTGGTGTTCTCAGAGGCACATTCAGCCCGACTCAGCTGACATTGCCACTGCTTTGGATTATTTGGTGTATATTAACAGTTTAGGCCTTCGGCCTGCCACACTCAAGGTGCATTTGGCAGCTATTTCTGCCTTTCTTTCGGATGGGAAGGTCTCCTCTCTAGCCTCCCATCCAGTTTTCAAGAAATTTTTCAAGGGTTTGGTCCATATCAATCCTCCCTTCAGGGATCCTACTCCTCTATGGGACCTGAATATCTGTATTGCACAGCTGGTGCAGCCTCCCTTTGAACCACTGTGCACAGCTAAGCTCAAATACCTGACTTGGAAAACACTATTCCTGGTGGCTATCACCTCTGCCAGGAGAACCAGTGAGTTACAGGCTTTATCATTGGAACCTAATTTCATTTCATTTCACAGAGATAAGGTGGTCCTTCATATAGATAAGAAGTTCCTTCCCAAAGTGGTATCAGACTTTCATCTGAATCAGTCTATGACACTGCCTGTATTTTTCACTGACCACTCCTCCTCTGGAGAGAGATTACACAGTCTCGATGTAAAGAGGGTTCTGAGTTACTACATAGAATCCACTAAACCCCATAGAAATGACTGCTCCTAGCTGTTTCTTACTTATGGGGAGGTGGGTAAAGGTAAACCTGCCACTAGGAGAACTGTTAATAGATGGATTGTCTCCTGCATACAGTTCTGCTATTCAGAATTGGGGAAGGAACCTCCATCAGGCCTGAGGGCTCGCTCCACCAGAGGTACAGCTGCTTTGGTCGCAGCTGCCAGAGATATACCCTTAGTGGAAATCTGTAAAGCAGCCACCTGGAAGACTGTTCACACATTTACCAAGCATTACTCCCTTGACATCCAGTCGAGAAGTGATGATCTGTTTGGCACAGCAGTACTGCAGAGTCTGTTCCCAAAATAGGTTCTGTAGTTCCCTCCTCCTTGGGGGTACTGCTCGGTAGTCTGCATATAGTCAAAATACAGCAAGACTTCATGTTGTTTGAAGAAAACATTACTCACCATAGTAATGCTGTTTCTTCTAATGGAGTCTTGGGTATTCTGACCTCCCTCCCCTCCTGAAACCTAGTTGTTTTGGGATGTGGGTGGGCAGGTGCAGTGTTGCACCTCAGGGGTGTACCTGGTTTACCTCTCCTCTTCTTGCGGTCTTCTGTTTTTATGTTCTATTGTTATATATTTTATTACCTACTTGGATTATTTTTGGGCATCTGGACTTGAGTCTTTGGACCCTAAATCTATGTTATTGCCTTTTGGCATGAAATTTCTAAAACAATTTCTGGGTTGTAAAGTATAGTGCTCATAAGAATCTTGACGGTTACACTGAGGAATTCCTAATCTGGCTCCAAGAGAATGAACTGAAAAGGCAACACAAAAAAAAAAAAACGGAATCAATGACCTTCGGTTCCACTCAACTCTCAAAACTCCTCCCTCTCCCCTTCTTCTACACTTTTGATGGCACTACCCTAGTCTCTGTCCTCTCTTTATAAGTATCTGGGCGTCTAACTTGACAAACACTTGGACTTCTCTACCCACATAAGTCACATTCATTCCAAACTCCGCCCAAAGCGGAGTTTTCTTTTCAGAAACAAGGATGCCCTCTCCCTCCTGGTCTGCTGTGAGCGTCTCACTGAAACAATTCCCCGTTTTCATTTATGCTGATGTTGTCTGCAGCTCGGCCCCTTCCTCAGCCCTCTCCAGGCTTGACACCCTTTACATTGCTTTCTGCCATTTTGTCTCCAACACTCCCACCTCACCCATCACTGCACACTCTGCTCGTCCCTCTTTCTGCCTTCTCTCTCCTCTTGGCGCCAGCTTCATGCCTCCACACTACTGGTTCAGGACTCTTACCCCCTACCTCTCCTCTCTCCTTCCCCTCCATCCTCGTACCAGCTCCGTTCCAGAGACCCCTGTTCATTCTCCTTCCCACGCCCCCACTCATTCTGGGTTGCCTGCCTTCTTTTACTGCCTCCCTCACATCTGGAACTCACTCCCCATTTCCCTCCAGTTATCCCCCTCTTTATCTACTCTAAAACCTGCTCTTACCTAAACCCTCCATACACGTTGCACTTGCACTCTATCCTTCTGATACCTAGCATCCACTTACTATTCAGTCTCACTTCCTCCCCTCCCTCCCTCTCAGTTTCCTCTTTTCAAATGTATAAATATAGAAGTTGACGGCAGATAAGGGCCACAGGCCCACCGCGTCTGCCCTGTTTTGTATCTAGTGAATTCCAGATTAGCCTAATGGTTATCCATACTCCCCTCCTTCCTTGCCCCCCAACCCCCATTTCTACTAGTATAAGCCTTTTGAAGTATGCTCTTCTCCCTATGGTGTTTTGAATGGTGTTATTTGTATCTGTTTACTTTTGCGTATCGATTGCCATACTCGTTATGTTATTCGACAATCTGTATGTAATTTTATGTACGCAAACCTCCTTCTTAACTATGTAATTCCAATGTTGATGATTTCCTCATTGTACCCTTTCCCTGGGTTGCACCTGGAAACGAGCTTCAGCTCAGTATGCCTTTCCTGGTCACCAACTTTAAATAAATAAATAATAAGCAGTCACATTCCTTGGGTGCTTTGTTAAAAACGAGGTGTAGCATAATGCCTTGAAATGCGCTTAAGAAATAGTATCTGTTTATGTAGGTTTGAGTACCTGTTTATTTGTTTTGCACAGATTGTTGGATTTTGGTAGGTGGGTTAACGGTAAAACCTTTTTTGGAATATCAAACTTTGGAGTCTGAGAGTGCTCTAACCTGGTTTATTACATCACCCTGCAGGTTAACACAGCTACCCGAGAACCTGGAGCACTGCAATTCTTTATTTAGTAAACAGTTGCTTGTCACACAATACATTGTAAGTCCTATTCTTGGAGCGTGGATATGTTGTTCATCCACACTTTTTTGGCATGTCCCCTTCCGCTTTAAATCTCACTGGAATTCTTCAGCTGGCTCCTCCCACCCACCCGGGTGGTATATACTTCGGCTCCACCCCATGACGCAAGATCTTCCTTTCTGCTGGAAGATTCCGGTTGCCTCCCTCGTGCTCACACATCTTGTAGGCCCTGGCTTTGAAACTTTCGGTGTTACAGAAAATTCGCATTGTTCACATTAGCGATCGCAAGTTTGCAGCTTTGATCATGGAAGATGTCTTCCCCCGGATTTCGTCGGTGCCCTTGCGGCCAGAAGATGTCACGTACCGATCCCCATACCGTGTGCGTCTACTGCCTCGGTGTCTACCACGACACCTCGAAATGCAGTCTGTCTTGCTTTTCATCCCAGCGTCCTCGATGACCATCTTATACGCCTGAAACTGAGGAGGCCTGAGAAGAGGAACCCTTCGGTGAAATCCAAGGATGCTCGGTGGGCGGTTTCCACGGCTGCAAGATCCACTTAGCAGTTGGTGCGCATGCAAGCGTTCGAGCAGGAAGTGGCTTGTGCTGCGGATTCCTCTCGGAGCTTCTTTGTCCCACTCAACCTGGGCTCCACCTTCTCAGGTTCCTTCTGAGAGTTGTGCCAGTCTCTTCTGACCAAGGGAGAGGCGCGTGTGGGCTTGCACTCCTCTCGATCCCGTAAGTGGGAAAAGGATCCGGGAGCGCCTTCGTCTCGATGGAGACGTTCTTGGGAGCGGGAGAGATCTCGGTCTCAGGAGCATGTGGTTTCAACTTGGGTCGATATCGCTTTTTTGGCTTTGCCGTCTGGCAGTCGACCAAATTATCTGTCGATGAGGTTCAAATCATGATCGATCCGATATCGCTGACTCCGGTCGGCAATTCCCTTGAGCGAACCCCTAATCTGGTCTTTCCAGATGAGGAGACCCAGCCTGCTGGGACTCCCATTGATAATATGGTCCCTGATCCTGGGAAATCACCGGTCCCGTCGGTGTCTCCCGAGTGACTGAGTCTTCCTGCCTGATCTCTATTGTGGTCTCAGACCCCCTTGACCGATAGGCCGAGGAAGAGCCATAAGCGCTGAAAAAGAGGTGACCCCATCGGTCATCCCAGTCCTCCTCTGATGAGGAGAGGCTTTGGTGGAAACTCCGGCGCTACAAGGATCTCATGTGGCAACAGCTAATTTTGATTGGGCACAAGCCGACCCCGGCTTCTACACCGGCCATTACCTGGCTTTCGCCTCCTAGGCGGAAGCTGACTCCTTCCAGACTGATAAAATCGGTTCCTCAACCCTTGGAGACAGCAAAACCACCTGCTTGGCCCAAAACGGTCTCTCCACCGATTATGGTGGAACCACTGCCCAAACAGCCTGTGAGAGGGTCTCCTTCCAAGGAAGACAGACCAGACACCGGGCTTTCCCGGCGATTGTTGGTCACGGTCACCCCGGACTGCCCTTGGCGAGTCAAAATGACCTGGGTGGTAGACACTTATTCCTCGGATTCTGACGTCACCAGCTTGCATTCACATCCAGGCAATGATGAATCGACTGTTGGCCTGGAGATGGAGGAAGGTCCCTCGTCTTTTCAAGGGATCCTTCGCCTCATTTCTGAATCTACAAGGATGCCCCTGGAGCCAATCCAGAAAAAGGCGGAGTACCCTCTTACGGACATCCTTAAGAGAGGGGGATACCTCGACGGAGGCCTTCCCTGTGGTCGAGGCTATTGTTGGCCTGGCCTTTAGAACTCTGGCAGCGCCCTGCCTGTTGTCCAGCTTCGTCTGCCCTCATGGCCCGTAGGTACACGGTGCCCATGGGGTCCCTCACGGGGTTCACAGAGCACTCTTCGGCCGAGAGCCTGGTGACCGCCTCTGTGTTCAGGCGTACTGGCAGTTCTGCCAGCACTGACCGACGACCTGATGGAGTCCAAGCTTTTGGACCATTCATCCAGGAAGATCCACCAACTTGGCTTCTCTGGCCCACTGGCTGGGCTCATCAGTAAGCTCTCTTTAACAGTTACCTCTCTACCAGATCACAGCACGTCAAGGTAAACGGCACCCTGTCCAATACCCTTGCCAGCTCGGGGTTCCCCCAGGGTTCCATCCGTTCTGTTCAGCCTATTTCTCAACACCCTCCCCAGCTCCTGCTCGGGCAGTATGGTACTCTGTGCCGATGATGCGGTTCTCCTTGCCTCCCACACTGACCCCGCATCTCTGTAGGAATCCCTGCAGCATACATTCAGTCAAGCTGAAAAGTGGTTCTAGGGACATGGATATGTTGTTCATCCACACTCATTGGCAGGTATCCTTGCCGCTTTAAATCTTGCCGGAAGGTCTTCAAGCTTGCTCTTCCCACCCACCCGGGTGGTATAACTCTCGGCTCCGCCCCATGACGCCAGATCTTCCTTACCGCTTGGAAGCTCAGGTTCCCTCCTTAACGCTCTGCGTTTGAGACTGGTTCCTATTTCTCCGTTTGCGGATTTAAAAATAAATTTTGCGAAAAAGACTTCAGTCTTCTATCCCTCGCGGCTGCGATGGACAAATCGACTCCCGGATTTCGGAGATGCCCATGCGGGCAGAAGATGTCTCGGACGGATCCACACTCCACGTGTGTCTACTGCTTAGGCCTTGAGCACGACCCGCGGGCTTGCGACCTGTGCTCATCTTTCTGCCTCGTCCTCGAAGACGTGCTGCCCGATTGCAACTGGGCCGTCCGAGAGCGTTCCCTCCGGTGAAGTCTAAGGAGGCCGGTTGGCGGTGTCATGGCGGGCTCGGCCCGGATCAGCTCGGCGGATGGGTAAGCCCCTCCGAAGAGGAGGCGGCGGCAGACGTCTCTTCCTACGACGCGGCATTTATCCATCTCTCTGGGCTCTTCTTACGGCTTCTTTTAAGGAGCTTTGTCTGTCCCTCTCCACTAAAGGAGAAGGGCCTACGTCTGCGGGACCTTATTCTCGGTCCAAAAAGAGGGACAGGGGTAAGTCCCTCCGTCGACGCTCTTGGGAGGCGGAAAGGTCCCTCTCCCGGTCGCCGGACCGTCGGGCTTCGTCGACCGGCCTGCTTCGGCCACTGGCCTCACGGTGTCCCCGTCAGGTCAGTTGACCGAGACTCCCACCGATGAAGTCGAGATTTTTCTCGACCCGTTGGACGGGCTGTCACCTTTAGCAGCCGAGATTCCCCTCTCCCCGGTTCCCCCGGGAGGAGTTGAGGATCCCGTGGGCTCGCCTGTGCCTCCGGTTCCGGAGCCCTCGGATGGACCATCCGAGCCGAAGGGAGTGCCGGTTCCGGCCGACACCTCCCCGCACCGACCTCGGAAATTCCGGGACTCTCGGTCTCGGACCTCTTCACGGTCCAGCCGATCCCACCGTCATAGGCGGTCTCGGTCTCGGCACCGCGGTAAGCGGCGTCGCCGCTCGTCCTCGTCCTCCTCCTCGGACGAGGGGAGGCTTCGGCGTAAAGTTACGTCGGCAGTGCGAGGACCTTATGTTGCAACAGCTCCTCCTGGCCGGGAGTAAGCCGACCCCGTCGCCTTCCCCGGCCATTAAGTGGCTGTCACCGGAACGGCCGACACAACCCCTCGACTTATCCGAGGAGCCTATACCCAGGCCGGTTGTTCGGCCAAAACCAGCTGCTCCACCGATTCCGGTGGAACCTCCGCCTCCACAGCCACCAACTGGGGCTCCGACCAAGGATTCTCGGTCGGCTAAGGGTCTACCCCATCGGCTGTCAGTTACCCTCACTCCCGACCGACTGCAGGTGAAGGGTGGCTCAGGCCAGAGGCAGCTCTTCGAGGACTCTTCGAGTCCAAGATGATTCCTCCTTTTTCTCCAGCGACTGGACTTGGAGTCTTCAGGAGGTCAGTCAATGGGCGATAGCCCGTCGTCCTTCCTAGGACTGCTTCGGCTCATCTCGGAGTCCACGGGATGGAGCTGAACCCGTTCCAAGCGGGCCAGGTATCCCTCCGCGGAGATTCTGGACGAGGGATTCTCCAGAGGCCTTTCCGGTGGCGAGGCCATAGTGGGTCCGGCACTGGAGCTTTGGCGGCGCCCTGCTTCCTGCCCTGCGCCTTGACCGGGATGGCCAGGAAGTATCACGGTCCCCTACCGGTTCCTTGTCCGGTTTTCAGAACACCCTCTGCTGAGGGTTGGTTACCGACAGCGTTTTCCGGTAGCGCCGCAGCGCCAGGGATGTGGACAAACCTCCTGACAAGGAGTCCAAGAAATTGGACTATGTCGGCTGAAAAGTCTACGCTTGCGCTCTCGGCCTTTCAGGCCAGTTGGCGTCCTCATGGCACATTTTTCCCATGCCCTGTTGGGCTCCCTGGATGAGGTCATCCCTCATCTTCCGCTGATCTGCAGACTACGGTTAAGCAGGTGCGGGACCAGGGCAGGGCAGTGGCCAAACAGCAGCTCAGACTGCTTTGGATATAGGGACTCATGTGCCAGATCGTGGCGGCGCGAGTGGCTATGCGTCGGCGGGCTTGGCTGAGGATATCCACCTTTGCCGGATACCCAGCACAAGTTGGCGGATGTTCCCTTTTGGGACTGACCTCTTGACCCTGGGGTGGAAGGTCACCTGCAGAGGATCGAGAAGTCCAATGCTACCTTGGACTCGGTCTCTTCCGTTCAGAAGGACAAAGCCGCAAACCACAGCCTAAGCCCTTTCGTCCTTCTGTGCCCCATTGGCGCTTGACCAACAACGTCAGGGCCAGCAGGCTCCGACTGGCATCCCAAACCCAAGCCGCCGCTTCCTCTAACAGGAGGCAGGAGGAAAAAGCCCAGGAGGTCCCTCGGCGGTCCTCCTCCAAGCCTGCCCAGTGACGGGCTGAGGGTGTCGCCCCATTCCCGTCACCTTACCCTGGGTCCCCGTGGAGATGGCTCCGGCACTTCCGTTCCGCCTGGTCCGCTGTTACCACGGACAGGTGGGTCTTGAGAGGTGGTGGAAGAGGCCTGCCTCTGGAATTCGAGCAGGCACCACCCTTCAGAGCCTCCTGGGGCCTCGGGATCCCCAGCCTCACTGGTGGCCTGCCGAGCCGACATCGCTCTTCTCCAGAAGGAGGTGATAAGAGAGGTGGTGGACCCTCCTTCAGACCCAGGGTTTGTGTCCAGGTACTTCCTGGTTCGAAGCGACGGGGCTGGCGCCCATTCTCGACCTAAACAAGTTCCTAAGGTCTCGAACCTTCAGGATGGTCACTCTGGCTCAGATAATACCATCCTTGGGCAGCGGTGATGGTTCTGCTCTCTGGACTTGCAGGGCCAGCGTTTTCACGTCCCTATCCGTCCGTCTCACCAGAGATTCCTTGCTTCCGGCGGAAGGATCCCTCTTGAGTTCCAAGCCATGCCCTTGGCTTGTCTCCAGCTCCCAGGGTCTTCACCAAATGCATGGCAGTGGTGACAGCATTCCCTCTTGGCCGAGGGGTCGGGTGTACCCTTACCTGGACGACTGGCTGATAGCAGCTCCCTCCAGGAAGGAGGCGGAGTGGTCCAGAGATCTGGCCCTCCAGGTCTGCTCTCAACTGGGCCTCCTTATCAGCGAAGGCCATGGAACTCGAGCGAAGCAGGTGATTCTATTCATCAGGCGCAGTTCGACTCTCTTGAGCCAGGCGGCTCTCGGCGGACAGGGCCGAGTTCTTTCCTCCTTTGCCGATTATTTCTGGTTGGGCAATTGCGCCTGCCGGGACTTCCTCGCCTCCTGGGTCTCATGGCGACCTGCACCAGCGTGGTCCGTTGGGCCGCTGGAACATCGTCCCCTTCAGTGGGGACTGGCCAGCCAGTGGTCCTGGCACTGCGATCCTTTGGACCAGCTTGTGTCGGTGACACAGGGGATGTGGAGCGCTCTCCAGTGGTGGACCGTTCCAGATCATTTGCAGGAGGGCATCCGTTCGTCCGCCCGAGCCGGCGGTCTCTCTATCGACCGATGCCTCTCTGATGGGTTGGGGTGCCCATCTGGGGAACATCGGCTCATGGCCTCTGGTCCCCTAGGAGTCGATGCCACATCAACCTGCTGGAGCTCCGGCGGTCCGCCTAGCTCTCACCGCCTTTGCTCCGTTCCTCTGGGGTCAAGTGGTCCGAGTCCAGCGGACAATACCACGACCATGTACTATCTAAACCGCCAGAGGGGCCGCGCTCCATGCTTCTATGCAAGTCTCTCCACATTTGGTCACTTATCGCAGCCTGGAGGCGGATCTCTCTAGCCATTCACGTGGCAGGAGCCTCCAACACCCTGGCCGATGCCCTGAGCCGGATAGGGGCTGCATCCCACGAGTGGTCTCTCCTGCCGAGGTAGTACAGCATCTGTTCTCCCATTGGGGCACACCTCAGGTGGACCTGTTTGCCTCCAGGAGAGCGCAGCTGAGTCTGTTCCATGCCGCCCCCTCAGCAGGGCTCGCTGCAGGGGATGCCTTCCGAGGCAGTGGACCCCGGGCCTCTTTCACGCCTTTCCCCATTTCCCTTGATCCACAAGGTGCTTCTCAGGCGAGGAGGACAAGGCGCAGGTGATCTGATAGCCCCAGACTGGCCTCGCCAGTTCTGGTACCCAGATCTCCTCAGTCTCAGCTCCAGGACTCCGTGGCAGCTTCCAGCTCGCCCGGACCTGCTCTCAGTCAATCAGGGGAAGGTGTTCCATCCGGACCTTCAATCCCTGCACCTGACGGCCTGGTTCCTGAGTGGCTAGAGTTCCAGGCCTTGGGTCTTTCCGACGAGGTCCTCAATGTAGTTGAGGCGTCCCGTAAGGAGTCGACCAGAAAATGCTATGCCTTCAAATGGAAAAGGTTTTCCATTTGGTGTCAGGGCAAGGGCTTGGACCCTTCCTCCTGTTCCTTGGCAAGCATCTTGGACTATTTATGGTCCCTTTCTAGTCAAGGGCTTAGGTCGACGACCCTAAGGGTGCACCTGGCAGCCATCTCTGCTTACCGGGCGCGGGCCGGAAAGCAGTCGGTGGCGCAGGAGAAGGTGGTCTGGCGCTTTTTCAAAGGCCTTGATCACATTTCCCCTCCAGTGCGGGAACCCCCACCTCCGTGGGATCTACTGCTGGTACTGGCAAAGCTCATGGGCAAGCCATTCGAACCTATGCACAGGTGTGCTCTCTCTCTCTCACCTGTCGTGGAAGACCGCCTTCTTGGTGGCTATCACGTCAGCCAGAAGGATGGGAGAGCTCCAGGCGCTTTCCATCGAGTCTCCTTACCTGGTCTTCCACAGGGACAAGGTTGTCCCTGCTTCACCGAAATTCCTTCGAAGGTGGTGTCGGAGTTTCACCTTAACCATGTGTTGACTCTGCCGGTGTTCTACCCCAATCACACCTCGGAGGCCGAATATAGGCTCCATACTCTGGACCCTAGAAGGGCGCTCGCTTATTATAAGGAGCGCACGGCTGAAATTCGGGGAGAGGTTCGCCAGCTGTTTGTCACCCACGCTTGAAGGCGATCTGGCAGACCTGCAGCCAAGCCGGACGATAAGCAGGTGGGTCACTTCTGCATAGATCTCTGCTATAAGTTGGCGGGCATGGAGCCTCCCAGAGGATAAGAGCTCATTCTGCCATCGCCTGCTGCAGTGGCTGCTTCCAGGGGCGTCCCTATCCAGGAAATCTGCAGGGCTGCTACCTGGAAGTCAGCAAACACCTTCATTACCCATTACCACATCGACCTTGAGTCACCGGGATGCTGGTTTTGGGGCCTCGGTTCTCCAGTCTCTCTTTCCCAAGTAAGTATTGGGGTGTGCGTCTTGCCTCCTCCTCCCGGAGAACTGCTAGGAGTCTGCCAGACAGTGTGGATGAACAACATATCCATGTCCTAGAAATACAGGTTACTCACCTGTAACAGGAGTTCTAGGAATGGTATATGTTGTTCATCGACTCTCGACCTCCCCGGCTTCGACGCACAACCTGAGCTTCCAGCGGGCCAGATCTGGCGTCATGGGGCGGAGCCGAGAGTTATACCACCCGGGTGGGTGGGAGGAGCCAGCTTGAAGACCTTCGGGCAAGATTTAAAGCGGCAAGGATACCTGCCAATGAGTGTGGATGAACAACATATACCATTCCTAGAACTCCTGTTACAGGTGAGTAACCTGTATTTCCTTGACCACCGGCTGGTCATTAACCTCAAAAAAACCAAATCTATGCTTTTTTTCCCATCACCAGAATAAGGCCAAAAATGCCCCCCTCTGCATTCTCTCCAGTAATGCTCACCCTCTCGAGCAGGTGTCGTCCTACAAGTACCTGGGCATCACCTTCGACTCGGCTCTTACATTCCACACCCACATCAATACCCTGTCCTCAACCATAAACTCTCGGATTGGCCTTCTCTATCGCCATAGAGATTGCCTCCCCCAAACCGCTCTCCAACTGGCCATCAGCTCCTCCGTCCTGTCCCTAGTGGACTACAGCCTACCTATCTATGCTGCAGCCGACAATACCGCCCTCACCAGAATCCAGACCTCGATGAGGCCTGCAGGCTCCTGACTGGCGCATCCCTCTGCACCCATACTTGCCTGCTCTATTCCACCGCTAACCTGCTCACCTTGGAGAATCGCCTGCACTACCAAACCTGCTTGCCAAAAAATCCCTGCTAGGACCCCCCCCCCCCAAGGGGTTACCGTGTCCCTGCGGCTTGCATCCCCATCTGTTGCCACCCGTAGCTCAGTTAAGGCCACCTTTCTGGTGCCCCATATCAAGATCTCCCTAGCCCAAAGGTCCTTCCACTACCGCGGCCCCACATGGTTCAACTCCCTCATGCCCTCTGTCACTAAGTCTACCAAAATCGGTCCCTTTAAAGTTGCTCTCCGTAACCACCTCTTTGGTGCTCGAAGCTGTATGTGCCCTTAATCAACCTAATGTTAGGGTCCCTCCCTGTTTCTGGCCCATAGCCTTGACTATGTCCGTTGGACTGCTCCCCCCCTCCTTTTTTCCCTCACCCCTGTCTCTCCTCCCCCCCCCCCTTTACGGCCAGGGTTGTGACTTCTGCTGTTGTTATACTTTGTACAATAGCTATTTCTAGGGACATGGATATGTTGTTCATCCACACTGTCTAGCAGGTTCCTTACCGCTTTAAATCTTGCTGGAAGGTCTTCAAGCTGGCTCCTCCCACCCACCTGGGTGGTAAAACTCTTGGCTCCGCCCCATGACGCCACATCTTCCTTACCGCTTGGAAGCTCTGGTTCCCTCCTTAATGCTCTGCGTATAGACTGGATCCTAATTCTTAGGTTCGCCCGAAAATAATTCTAAAGTTTTCAAGACTTCAGTCTAATTACTCCCTCGCAGCTGCAATGGACAAATCGACTCCCGGATTTCGGCGGTGCCCATGCGGGCAGAAAATGTCCAGGACGGACCGCACTCCGCGGTCGTCTACTGCCCTCGGCCTAGATCACGACCCGCAGGCCTGCAAGTTATGTCTATCGTTTCCGGTCAACGCCCTACAAGACCGCGCTGCCTGGTTACAGCTTGGGCACCCCGAGAAGCGCTACCCGTTGGTGAAGTCCAAGAAGGCCCGTTAGGCGGTGTCCAGTGGCTGGCTCGGCTGAGCAACTCGAGCAGATGATCGCCCTCGAGGAGGAAGCGGCCCAGGCTTCATCCTCATCTTCCTCGGTCGCGGCATTTATCCCGCTCTCTGGGATCCTCCTACACAGCTTCCTTTAAGGAGCTTTGCCTATCCCTTTCCACGAAGGGAGGGGGGGCCATCGGGACACTCTTGGTCCAAAAAGAAGGACTCGAAAGGTAAGTCCCACCGTCTGCGTTCGTGGGAGCGGGAGCGGTCCCCTTCCCTGGACAGTCGACACTCTACTTCGGTCAAGGTTGCAGCTAAGGCAGCTGGCTTCACGGTGTCCCCGTCAGGTCAGCCAGCTGAGACACCCGTCGAAGCGGTCAAGATTTTTCTCGACCCGTTGGACGGGCTGTCTACTGGTGAAGCCGACAACCCTTCTTCACCGGTTCCCCCGGTGAGACCGAAGACTTGCCTGCGCCTCCTGTGCCAGTGTCCCCGGTCAAGGCTCCGAGCCGAGGGAAGAGCGGGTGTCCCCAACCCCTTCCCAGACCCGCCCTTAGAAACACCGAGGGTCTCGGTCTCAGACCTCGTCTCAGTCCAGCCGACATCGGCGGTCTCGTCACCGAGGTAAGCGGTGGCGCCGCTCGTCCTTGTCTTCCTCCTCGGAAGAGGAGAGGCTTCGGCACAAATTGCGTAGACGCTACAAGGACTTAATGTGGCAGCAGTTACTTTTGTCCAGGAACAAGCAGACGCCATCGCCTTCCCCGGCCATCAAGTGGCTGTCACCCGAAAGGCTGAAACAACCCCTCGCTGTAGTCGAGGTGCCCAAGCCTGGGCCGGTTGTTCGGCCGAAACCAGCTGCCCCACCGATTGTGGTGGAACCTCCGCCTCCACAACCGAAATCAGGGGCGCCGATCAAGGACTCTCAGTCGGGTCAGGGTCTATCCCACAGGTTGTTGGTCACCCTCACTCCCGACCGTCCTCGGCAAGTGGAGGGTGGCTCGGGCCCCAGGCAGCTCTTCACGGACTCCTCTGAGTCCAACGACTCTTCCCTGTTTTCCAGGCCCCTTGCCTGGAGTCCTCCGGGGGCCAGTCGATGGGCGAGAGTCCATCGTCGTTTATGGGTCTGCTTCGGCTCATCTTGGAGTCCACCGGGATGCAGCTCGAGCCTGTATCCAAGCGGGCCAAGTATCCCCTGACAGAGATACTGGACCATGGGGATTCGCCCACGGAGGCCTTTCCGGTGGCTGAAACCATTGTTGGCCCAGCCTTGGAGCTCTGGCAGCGGCCGGCTTCCTGCCCTGCGCCTTTGGCCAGGATGGCTAGGAAGTATGCGGTCCCTACTGGCTCTTTGTCCCGTTTTTCGGAGCACCACTCTGCAGAGGGGTTAGTCACCGATAGCGTTTTCCGGTGTTCCGGGAACGCTAGGGATGTGGATAAGCCCCCCGACAAGAAGTCCAAAATGCTGGACTATGCCGGGCACAAGGTGTACGCTGCGACCTCCCAAGGCCTCCGCCAGGCCAGCTCGGCTGTGCTGATGGCACACTTCTACCATGCCCTCGTGGGCTCCTTGGATGAGTTCATCCCTCATCTCCCTGTTGACCTCCAGACCACGGTCAAGCAGGTTCGGGACCAGGGAAGGGCGGTGGCAAAACAGCAGCTCCAAACGGCTCTGGACATTGGAGACTTCTGTGCCAGATCAGTTGCGGCCGCAGTGGCCATGCGCCGCAGAGCATGGCTGAGGATATCCACCTTCACGGCGGATACCCAGCATAAATTGACGGACGTCCCCTTCTTGGGGACTGACCTGTTCGGTCCTGGAGTGGAAGGCCACCTCCAGCGGATCGAAAAGTCCAATGCTACCCTGGACTCTGTCACCTCCGCCCAGAAGGACAAGGGCCATCGTCAACAACATAAGTCCTTTCGCCCTTCTGCGCCTGCGGCACGTCCGGCCCAACAACATCAGCATCAGGGCCAGCAGGCTCGCGCTTGGCATCTCAAAGCCAAGCCTGTGGCTTCCTCTAACAGGAAGCAGGGAGATAAAGGCCCAAGAGGTCCCTCGGCCGGTCCCTCCTCCAAGCATGGCCAGTAACGGGTTGAGGGGTGTCTGCCCCAGCCTCGTCACTCCCCCATGGGTTCCCCCCATGGGGGGATGGCTCCGCCACTTCCTTTCCGCCTGGTCCACTATCACCACAGACTGCTGGGTGTTGGAGGTGGTAGGAAAGGGCCTGCCCTTTCGAGCCGTCGCCCGTTGGGGGAGCTCACAGGGTCTGCAACCTCTCTGTCGGCTCGCCGAGTCGACATTGCCCTGCTCCTCGAAAAAGAGGTGATCAGGAAGGTGGCGGATCCTCCACCAGACCCAGGGTTTGTGTCCAGGTACTTCCTGGTCCCGAAGCAGATGGGGGGCTGGTGCCCCATTCTAGACCTGCACGACCTGAACAGGTTCCTAAGGTCTCGAACCTTCAGGATGGTCACTCTGGCTCAGATCATTCCATCCTTGGAATGAGGTGTGTGGTTCTGTTCTCTGGACCTCCAGGACGCGTTCTTTCACGTCCCAATCCGTCTGTCCCACCAGAGATTCCTCCGCATCAGGGCAGAGGGGTCCCTCTACGAGTTTTGGGCCATGCTCTTCGGCCTTTCCCTAGCTCCCAGGGTCTTCACCAAATGCATGGCAGTGGTGACAGCATTCCTGTGGTGCCAAAGGGTCCGGGTGTACCCCTACCTGGACGACTGGCTGATTGCAGCCTCCTCCAGAATGGAGGTGGAGCAGTCCAGAGATCTGGCCCTCCAGGTTTGCTCTCAGGTTGGCCTCCTTATCAACGAGACCAAGTCGGAACTCATGCCAAAGCAGGTGATACAATTCATCGGGGCAGAGCTCGACTCTCTACGAGCCAGGCACGGCTCCCGGCAGACAGGGCCGAGGTTCTTTCCTCCTTTGCCCAATCATTTCAGGTTGGGCAATTGCACCCTGCCCGGGACTTCCTGTGCCTCCTGGGCCTCATGGCGGCCTGCACCAGCATGGTCCTTTGGGCCCATTGGTACATGCGTCCCCTTCGATGGGGGCTGGCCAGCCAGTTGTCACAGCACTCCGATCCCTTGGATTAGCTAGTGACAGTGACCCAGGGGATGTGGAACGCTCTCCAGTGGTGGCCCGTTCCAGCACATCTGCAGGAGGGCATCCAGTTTGTCCGCCCCGAGCCGACGGTCTCTCTGTCGACGGATGCCTCTCTGATGGATTGGGGTGTCCATCTGGGGGAGCACAGAGCGCACGGCCTCTGGTCCCCTTGGGAGTCCTGATGCCACAGCAACCTGCTGGAGCTTCGAGTGGTTCATCTAGCCCTCACCACCTTTGCTCCATTTCTACAGGGTCAAGTGGTCCAGGTCCAGATGGAGAATACCACGACCATGTACTACCTAAACTGCCAGGGCGGACACGCTCCATGCCTCTGTGCAGGGAAGCTCTCCGCATTTGGTCACTCGTGCGCAGCCTGGAGCGGATCTTCTTGCCATCCATGTGGCAGGAGCCTCCAACATTCTGGCTGATGCCTTAAGCCAGATATGGGCTGCGTCCCACGAGTGGTCTCTCCTGCGGAGGTAGTACAAGATCCGTTCCCCACTGGGGCATACCTCAGGTGGACCTGTTTGCCTCCAGAGAGAATGCGAAGCTGAGACTGTTTCATGCCCGCCCCCCTCAGCAGGGCTCGCTGCAGGGGATGCCTTCTCGAGGCCGTGGACCCCGGCCTCTTCTACGCCTTTCCCCCATTTCCCTTGATCCACAAGGTGCTTCTCAAGGCAAGGAGGGACAAGGCGCAGGTGATTCTGGTAGTCCCAGACTGGACCCGCCAGTTCTGGTATCCAGATCTCCTTAGTCTCAGCTCAGGCTCCCGTGCGCTTCTCCAGCCGCCGGACCTGATCTCAGTCAATCAGGGGAAGGTATTCCATCGGACCTTCAATCCCTGCACCTGATGGCCTGGTTCCTGAGTGGCTAGAGTTCCAGGCCTTGGGTCTTTCCAGAGGTCCTCAGCGTTGTTGAGGGCATCCCGTGAGTCGACCAGGAAATGCTACACCTTTAAATGGAAGAGATTCTCCATTTGGTGTCAGGGCAAGGGTCTGGACCCTTCCTCCTGTTCCTTGGCTAGCATTCTGGACTACCTGTGGTCCCTTTCTCAGCAAGGGGTTCGGTCGATGACCCTCAAGGTGCAGCTGGCAGCCATCTCTGCTTACCGGGCGCAGGCCGACAAGCAGTCGGTGGCGCAGGAGAAGGTGGTCGGTCGCTTTCTCAAAGGCCTTGATCACATATCCCCTCGGTGCGAGAACCTCCACCTCCATGGGATCTACTGCTGGTTGGCCAAGCTCATGGGCAAGCCATTCAACAGATGCACAGGTGTGACATCTCTCACCCGTCGTGGAAGACCGCCATCTTGGTGGCTATCACATCAGCCAGAAGGATGGGAGAGCTCCAGGCACTTTCCATCGAGTCCCCTTATCTGGTCTTCCACAGGGACAAGGTTGTCCTTCGCCCCACCGAAATTCCTTCCGTGGGTGGTGTCTGAGTTTCACCTTAACCAGGTGTTGACTCTGCCAGTGTTCTACCCCGTTACACCTCGGAGGCGAATATAGGCTCCATACTTGGACCCTAGAAGGCTACGCTTTTACAAGGGAGCGGATGGCTGAAGTTTGGGCAGAGGTTCGCCAGCTGAAGCCGCACCTGGCAGACCTGCAGCCAAGCGGACGATAAGCAGGTGGGTCACCTCCTGCATAGATCTCTGCTATAGGTTGGCGGGCATGGAGCCACCCAAAGGGATAACAACTCATTCTACCCACCATACGCTGCTTCGGTAGCTGCTTCTAGGGACGTCCCTATGCAGGAAATCTGCAGGGCTGCTACCTGGAAGTCAGCAAACAGCTTTATTTCGCATTACCACATTGACCTAAAGTCACGCCGGGATACTGGTTTTGGGACCTCTGTTCTCCAGTCCTTATTCCCCAAGTAAGTATTGTGGGTACGCACCTTGCCTCCCTCCTCCCGGAGAACTGCTAGGAGTCTGCCAGACAGTGTGGATTGAACAACATATCCACATCCCTAGAAATACAGGTTACTCACCTGTAACGGGAGTTCTAGGAATTATATATGGTGTTCATCCACACTTCTTGGCATGTCTCTTCCCCTTTAAATCTTGCTGGAAGTCTTCAAGCTGGCTGCGCCCCATGACATCAGATCTTCCTTTCCGTTGGGAGAATCAGGTTCCCTCGTGCTAACTTTAGCCATCGTAGGCCCTGGATTCGCATTGTCTGTTTTTACCAAATTTAGCTCTCAAACTCGTCAGAGTTTTCGATTCCGATAATAGCGCATCGGACATGGAGGACAAGTCGTCCCCCAGATTTCGCTGGTGTACGTGCAGCCAGAAAATGTCGCGCACTGATCCCCACCTTACCTGCGAGTACTGCCTAGGTGTCGGTCATGACACCACCAGCTGTACCTTTTGCTTGGCTTTCCATCCCAACATCCTCAACAACCGCATGGCATGCCTTAACTGGGGAGAGCGGAGAAAAGGAACCCGCTGGTGAAATCGAAAGAAGCGAGGTGGGCGGTTTCCGTGGCTGCAGGATCCACTGAGCAGCTAGAGCAGATGAAGACCTTCGAAGAAGAAGCTGCCCAAGCTTCGGCCAGCTGAAGTTTCTTTGTGCCTCTCAACCTCGGTTCTTCCTTGGCCGGAGATGTGCCAGTCTCTCCCACCAGGGTGAGGCACCTGGACTCGACTCCTCCGCCCTCAGAAGAGGGACAGGGATCCAGTGCCTTCAAGGAGGAGACGTTCCTGGGACCGAGAGAGGTCCAAGTCCCCAGACACTGCGACTTTGACGTCTGTCGAGATCACTTCCTCAGCTGCCAGCTTCACGGATCTTCCGTCTGGCCAGGCAGAGACCGAGGAATCGGCTGATCCAGCCGAGATTGTTCTCGAACCGATCGAGCTGACTCCGGTCAACGATTCTTTGGAAAGGACCCCAGTCCTTTCTTTCACCGATGACGAGACACTTCCTTCGGGTGTCCCCATCAAGGGAATTGATCCGGAGCCTCCATTTTCACGAGCCGGTTTCTCCCGATCCTGGCTGACCCCATCAGTCTCGATTGAGGATTCTGTCTCCTTCTTGACAGGAAAACCGAAGAAAGGCCACCGACATTCAAAAGGGGCGTTGCCACGGGTCCTCATCCTCTTTGGATGAGGGAGGCTTCGATGGAAACTCCGACGCTATGAGGAACTTATGTGGCAACAGCTGATTTTGGCTGGGCAGAAGCCGGCTACGCAGGTCCACCCCGGCCATTATTTGGCCTTCACCTCAAGGGCAGACACCGACCCCTTCGGACCCGAAATCTTCGGTTCCTCCACCTGTGGGGCCGGCCATTATTCCTAAGCCCATACCGGTCTCACCACCGATTAGGGTGGAACCACCGCCTAAGCAGCCCATCTCAGGGGCTCCCTCGAAAGGGGACCTTCCAGACACCGGGCTTCCCCGAGGCCTGTCCATCATGGTTACCCCTGACCGCCCTCTGCGTATTGGGAACATAGGCGGAAGACCGCTGTATCCCGACTCTTCGGATTCGGATGCCACCGGTTTGCACTCCCATCTGGGTGATGAGGAGTCGCTCTCAGCAGGCCTGGAGGAAGGTCCTTCCTCCTTTCAGGGCATCCTCCGCCTTATTTCCGATTCCACCGGGATGCCCCTGGAGTCTAGGCAGAAAAAGGCGGAGTACCCCCTTACGGATCTCCTTAAGAGAGGGGATACCCGGACGGAGGCCTTCCCAGTGGTTGAAGCCATTACTGGTCCAGCCCATGAGCTTTGGCAGCATCCAGCCTCCTGCCCAGCACCATCTGCCTGTATGACCCGTAAGTACGTGGTGCCTATGGGATCCCTACTGGGATTCACGGAACATCCCTTGGCTGAGAGCCTGGTGACTGCTTCCGTCTTTAGACGTACTGGTAGCTCGGCCAACACTGACCGATCTCCGGACAAGGAGTCCAAGAACATGGACCACTCTGCCCGTATGGTCTACGCAGCCTCTTCCTTTGGCCTTCGTTCGGCTGTAATCATGGCACACTTCTCCCATGCCCTGCTAGGGTCACTGGATGAAGTACTTCCTCACCTCCCCACGGACATGCAGACCACGATCAAGCAAGTCCATGATCAGGGCCGTGCTGTCGCCAAACAGCAGCTCCAGACAGCCCTAGACATTGGGGATTCTTGTGCTCGCTCTTTAGCAGCCGCAGTGGCCACCCGCTGCAGGGCTTGGCTGCGGTGATCCTCCTTTCTGCGGATACCCAGCACAAGTTAGCTGATGTGCCTTTCCTTGCTACTGACTTGTTCGGCCCAGTAGTGGCAGGCCACCTTCAGTGTATTGAACAGTCCAATGCCACCTTGGACGCCACTTCTGCTAAAGGTTCCTCGGGCAAGACCCAGCAGAAGAGGAAGCCTTTTCGGCAGTTCTCCCCTGTGGTCAGGCAGCCCTGTATCCAGGAGGTCAGCACCACCATCAGCAGCAACAGGCTCAAGCTTGGCGCCCTAGGCCCAAGCAGGGCCCTCAACAGCCCCGTAAAGGAGGCTGAGGTGCTGGTCCAGGAGTTTTCTCCTCCTCCTCCTCCTCCAAGCCTGCTCACTGACGGGTTGGGGGTTGCCACCCCTACTCTCGTCATGCCTGCCCTGGGGCCTCCCGGGGGTCGGCTCTGCCACTTTCTTTCTGCCTGGTCCGATATCACTTTGGACAGGTGGGTTCTAGAAGTGGTCGGGCAGGGACTGCCTCTGGAATTTGACCCAGGCTCCGTATCCAGGTACTTTCTGGTGCCCAAGCGGACGGAGGAGTTGGCGCCCCATTGTAGATCTCCACGACCTGAATCAGTATCTCAGGTCTCAAACCTTCCAGATGGTAACGCTGAACCAGATCTTGCCATCCCTGGAGCGAAACATGTGGTTTTGTTCTCTGGATCTGCAGGACGCGTTATTTCTCATCCCAATCCATCCGTCCCACCAGCGGTTCCTCCGCTTCAGGGTCGAGGGGACCCTGTACGAGTTCCCAGCCATGCCATTCGGCCTGTCGTTGGCCCTGCGGGTCTTCACCAAGTGCATTGCAGTGGTGGCAGCCTACCTTCGGCGTCGAGGAGTTCAGATCTACCCTTATCTTGATGGCTGGCTTCAGAACCTGCTCTCAGCTTGGCCTCCTGATCAACGAGGCCAAGTCGGAACTCGTGCCATCTCAGGTGATGGGCTTCATCGGGGCAGAGCTCGACTCTTGTCAAGCCAGAGCCCAGCTCCCGGTAGACAGGGCGGAGGTTCTTTCCCGATCATTTCTGTTTGGGCTCTTGCGCCCTTCCTGGGACTTTCTGCACCTTCTGGATTACATGGCGGCGTGCACCTCAGTGGTCTGTTGGGTCAGGTGGCACATGCGCCCCCTCCAATGGGAGCTGGCCGCCCAGTGGACTTAGCGCCATGGTCAATTCGACCAGCTGGTCATGGTAACCCAGAAGATGTGGGACGCTCTCCAATGGTGGACCGTCCCAGAATGGTTGCAAGAAGGGATCCCGTTTGTCTGCCCCGAGCCGACGGTCGTCCTCACGACCAATGCCTCTCTCATGGGCTGGGGAGCCCACATGGGGGACAACGGGGCCCATGGGTTCTGAACCCCCGAGGAGTCACGATGCCACATCAACCTGTTGGAGCTCAGAGCAGTCAGACTGGCATTGTCAGCATTCTCTCCTCAGTTCGGGGCTCAAGTGGTTCAAGTCCAGATGGACAATACCACGACCATGTACTACCTCAACAAACAGGCAGGCACACACTCCCATCTGCTATGCAAGGAGGTGCTCCACATCTGGACCCTCGTCAGCCGGTTGGAGGCGGATCTCCTAGCCATCCATGTGGCAGGAGTCTCGAACCAACTGCGTGGATGCTCAGCCCTAGGCCAGACATCCCACGAGTGGTCCCTCCATCCAGATGTAGCTTACAGTCTGTTCTCCCATTGGGGCAAACCTGGTGGACCTGTTTGCCTCAGGGAGAATGCCTAGCTGAGTCTGTACCATGCCGTCCCCTCGGCAGGGCTCGCTGCAGTGGGATGCCTTCTCGAGCCATGGACCCCAGGCCTCTTCTGTGCCTTCCCTCCATTTCCCTTGATCCACAAGGTGTTACTCAAGGTGAGGGAGGACAAGGCACAGGTGATTCTGTATCCCGGATTGGCGGCGCCAGTTCTGGTACCCAGATCTCCTCAGCCTCAGCTGCAGGCCCCGAGCGCCTTTGCACATGCCCGGACCTGATATCATTAAACCAGAGGAAGGTCTTCCATTTGGACCTTCAATCCTGCACCTCACAGCCTGGTACCTGAGCGGCTAGAGTTCCAGGCTCTGGGTCTTTCTGTGGATGTCTACACTGTGGTGGAGGCATCTCACAAGGAATCGACCAGGAAATGTTATGCCTTCAAATGGAAAAGATTTTCCATTTGGTGTCAGAGTAAGAGCCTGAACCCCTTATCCTGCTCTGTGGCTAACATTCTAGACTACTTTTGGTCTCTCTCCAAAGGGAGTCTGCGGTCCTCGACCCTTAGGGTGCACCTGGCAGCCATTTCTGCTTATGAGGCACGGGCCGGTCAGCCGACATTGGCACAGGCGACAGTGGTCGGGCGCTTTTTTCAATGGCCTGAATCACATATCCCCTCCGGTGTGTGAACCTCCACCTCCTTGGGATCTCTTGCTGGTTTTGGCAAAGCTCATGGGCAAGCCATTCGAACCCATGCACAAGTGTGAGCTCTCACACATGTCATGGAAGACTGCCTTCCTGGTGGCTATCACGTCGGCCAGGACAGGGGAGCTCCAGGCGATTTCGGTGGACTCCCCTTATCTGGTCTTTCACAGGGACATAGTTGTCCTGTGCCCCCACCCGAAATTCCTTCCGAAGGTGGTCTCAGAGTTTGCCGGTATACTACCCTAACTACACCTTGGATGCAGAGTACAGGCTCCATACTCTGGACCCGAGACCTGCTCTCTCCTGCTATAAGGAAAGAACGGCGGAAATTTGTGGAGAGGTTCGCCAGCTGTTGTCACCTATGCCGTAGCCGCTTCTGGCAGATCTGCAGCCAAACAGACCATTGCAAAATGGATCACATCATGCATAGGTCTGTGCTATGAGTTGGCGGTAGGAGCCTCCCAGAGGGTTAAGAGCTCATTCTACCTGCCATAATGCTGCATCAGTGGCTGCTTCCAGGGACATCTCTATTCAGGAAATCTGTCGGGCTGCTACCTGGAAGTCAGCAAACACCTTTATTTGCTGCTACCACATCGACCTTGAGTCACGCCGGGATGCTGGTTTTGGGGCCTCGGTTCTCCAATCTCTGTTTCCTAAGTAGGGGGTGTGCGCCTTGCGTCCCTCCCTCCTCCCGGAGAACTGCTTGGAGTCTGCCAAAGAGTGTGGATGAACAACATATCCACGCTCCTAGAAGAACAGGTTACTCACCTGTAACAGTAGTTCTAGGAGTGGTTGGTATATGTTCATCCACATGCACCTTCCCGACCTCCCCGGCTTTAGGCGCATCACTTTGCTTTCAGCGGGCTAAGATCTGGCGTCATGGGGCGCAGCCGAGGTATTTACCACCAGGTGGGTGGGAGCAGCCAGCTTGAAGACTTCCGGCAAGATTTAAAGGGGAATGGGACATGCCAAAGACTGTGGATGAACAACATATGCAACACTTAGAACTTCTGTTACAGGTGAGTAACCTGTACTTACTCACCTGTAACAGGAGTTCTAGGAGTGGTACAGTATATGTTGTTCATCCACATGACCCACCCGACCTCCCTGGCTTCAACGTGCAACCTGGCTTCCAGCGGGCTAGATCTGACGTCATGGGGCAGAGCCGAGGGTTTTACCACGTGGGTGGGAGGAGCCAGCTTGATGACTTTCCGACCCATCTTAAAGCGGCAAGGAAACTGCCAGACAGTGTGGATAAACAACATATACCACTCCTGGAACTCCTGTTACAGGTGAGTAACCTGTATTTCCTGCTGTATATTCCTGCCAGTTTATTTCCCATGTGGTTTTTAACCCTTAGGAGCCTGGAGTCTTTTTTTTTCTGGACTTGCATTTTGATGCATAGTGATCCTGGAGTCTTAAACAACTACAAAAAAAATGGCTAGCAGTTTTTCAGGTTGATGCTGTCAGACTAATGGGTGTTTTCACTCATTGTTAGTTCTGTACTCCTCTGATTAAATAATGTATGACATAAGTGCTGGATGCTTGATAACTTGGCATGGTAGGTGAAGGCAGTATAGTGCAGTGGTTTAAGGGTCTGAGCTGCAAACCTGGAGACCTGGGTTCGACTCTCACAGCCCCCACTTGCATACTATGTGACCCTGAGCAAGTCACTTAACTTCCTTGTGCCCCCAGGTCGCACCTGGAAACATGCTTCAGCTTAGTATCTCTCCTGGTTAAAAAAAAAAAAAAGATACTGGACTGCTGTAATGGGAAATGTGCAGATATATCAGTTCCAGTCTCTAACATGCTAAGGCAAATAAGCACTTTTTTTTTGTTTGATCTATTTTTCAGCCCCGTGCTCACTGGTCCTCCACTCCTTCGGGCTGTTGCCAAGTTCCCCCTGACCCTTCTGTCCTTGCTCGGCCCTACTTTGATTCCCCAGATCGCAGCTGACCCCCAGGATATCCTGGTGTATCCCTTCACCGGGTGGGTCCCTCTCCTCCGAGGGGAAAGGCACCGGGGGAGGATAGCCCCAGCACACACACACTTCTAGGGCCCAGGGATGCTGCTAGGGAACAGGAGGCGCCAGGAAGGCACTGGAGGCCCTCAGGAACTGAGAGCTGTCATCCGGAGGCCAGCGAGCAATTTTCCTGGATTTCTTGAGGTGCAGGACGTCAAGGCAAAAGCCAACATCTGTCACGCACCACCCCTAATGACCCCGATGTGCTGCTCTACCACCGGCCTTGCCAGTAGTGGCTTCGCTTGCAGCGGTCACGACCCCTACCCTCCCGAGGAGACAGCGACTAGTCCTGGGGCGCTCAAACTGCCTTCCCCAGCGCCTGAGCTCATTCCCCAACCCAGGTCGCTGGCGTCGCAAGAGGAAATCCAACCGCTGCACCGACGGGCTGGCGTAGCACTTTTAATGAGAAAATGGATGGGCTCCATAGGGTTAAAGATAAGAAAGTATCCATCGTGTCACATTTTTATATGGGGCTCTATAGAGCTCTGTGGCCACGTTTTGGGAAAAACGGTGTATGCAAAGCTGTACCAAGTCTGGTGGGATACCCCCCCTCCTTTTGATATTCCGTGTGATCTGGGTTCAGGGCACATCACTTGTCTGGCAAGTGACTCCTTAACTGTTGCTGTCGGTACAGCCTTTTGCTACGCTGTTTTGTCCCCCATCCTGGTTGCCTAGCACTAACACTGTCGCCACCTCTCTCTCTCTCTGCTAGGATCTTGGCCCTGGAGAAATTGGGAGCAGTGTTCAATCAGGTTGCCTTTCCTCTCCAGTACACCCCCAGGAAGTTTGTCATTCACCCGGAGAGCAACAACCTCATCATTATCGAGACTGACCACAACACACAGAGGCCACCAAGGCTCAAAGGAAACAGCAGATGGCAGAGGTAAATCCGCTGGCAGTAGGTGCATGTAAACATTATTCAGCTCAGCTGGAAATTCTAAACATAATGCAGAAACCAGTACACAAAACTTATTCTTTCAGTGGTTTTTATCAGAAACAAGGTGCCACGTTTGACTCCACCGCAGCAGGTGGCTCAGTGTTACCTTGAGTAAGTCGCATGTGCTGCTGTCCCTCTCAGCTGCAGAATGACAGCACAGCTGTGGAGTGGGCCCTTTTTTTTTTTTGTCTGAGAAACATTTTTCCATTCCAGTGGACACAGTAGAAGACCCCCACCACCAGCACCCAGAGAGAATCATCACCGATAGACCTGTAAAAAAAAAAAAAACCTTCCTTGATGCAAAGCGTCTGCTCTGTTCAGTGTCTATCTCGGTAGTGGTGCTAGCCTGGGCAATAAAAGAATGGTGACGTCTTTGCTCCTAGTAAAACCTGATTGGTGGAATTTTTCAGCTATTGTATGTCTTCTAGTTAAGATACGGAGTTGAAGTGTATTATACTGTGCACTCTGTACCTATTACTGTTAGTGAAAATTGCCGGGGGGGTTGCTAGAATGGGGATGAGAGGGGGTTATGATACCTGAAATTATTTGGGAAGGGGGTTGAAGTTCACAGTAGTGGGTGAGATATTCTGTGCAATTTAAGGACCGCAATTCACATACCTTTTGCCGGCAACTTGCACAAATTCGTGAGACGGAACTATGCTAATTGCCTAGTTCTCCCACAAATTGGCAGTTTGCGTAGTTTTTTCGCATGAATTTGGGCAATTTGGGTGACAAACTGCACAAAATGTGGTCGTCAAAGCGAAGTTTCTGAAATTCACAGATTCCTAATCTGACCTAGCAGGTGGATTCCAAAAGTGATTTTCCAGCATCCAAGAAAACTGTTTAAAATATAAAATTTATATACCATGCAGCTGATATTAAATTGCTGTTCCTAGTTCGAGGAAGGCTCTTGCTGAAGGCCAGCACCGGTAGGACTGAAGGCGCCAGGACCACAGGGAAAACTTTCTAGCTAGCAGTCTACCACGGGGGACCGCCGGCCGCTGACATCGATGCCTGACGTCAGCCTATCCTATAAAGGCAGGCGGGTCCCCCACACCCACCCCAGTCCTTTTCCCGTCGACCCATGCACGTTGTACCTTAGCGGACACCGCAGCTTGAGTCGACTGCCATTACTCATGCTTGCCATGCTTTTTAATTTTCTATTTCCTTAGTTGTTAAACGTCAATTTTTCGGTATTCAGCCATCGACTTTGTTTTCTACACCAGCTACATCTTCCGACTGCTTCATGAAGTATGCCTGCAGCAAACGGATTCCGGAAAAGGATGGCCACTCTGCTTGCATCCTTTGCCTAGGCCCCAGCAACAACACTGAAGCTGCCAGGTTTGCCAGAAGTTTAACCAGGCCACTCGGAGACGTCATTTGAAAATTCTGGAGAGCCGCCTACTTAAGCAGAAGTTGGCCATGATGGAAAAGGAGCTGCAGGCCAGGAGCTCTTCGGCCTCGCTGGCACAGTCCTCTGGGCTGCTGCTTATTTTCGCAAATTCGGTGGGAAACACAAACAACGGGACCGGTCTGCTTCTCTCGCGCAGTTGCCTCATAAATCTGCGGCCGTGCCAGTCTTCCTGCTGCAGTATGTCGGCTCCCCCTGCCCTGCCACCCCTCTCCTTCTCTGGGCTGCTGGTGACACAGCCACCTGCCCTTATTGCCATCTTGGGTGGCAGCTCCTCTGAGTCAGGGACTTAACCTCTGACTCCTCAGCCCCTGACGCTCAGGCTCGTCTCTTTGGATATGGGCTCTCAGCAGGCGGCTCGGCCAGGGTTGATGATTCGCGTTTCGGTTCCACCACCATTGCCCTTGGCCAGTGTTGGGCAAGTTACTTTTTCTATTACTTTCTATTATGTTTGGAAACTTGTTCCAGGAAACTCTGTGCAGTCACTAGCAAGGATGGAGAAGTACTAGAGAAAGTAATACACCTTACAATTATAGTTATTTATTTCTTTTTATACAGAAACAATGCATAAATAATAAATAACTATAACAGACTACATTTTTTGAAAGTAATAGGTTAGTTACTTGTTACTTTCAAATAAATGTAATCAGTTACAGTTACGTATTTCTTTTGTTTAAAAAGACACAAGTAATTGTAACTGTAACAGGGATTTATTTAACTCTTAAAATTGATTAGCGTTTTGCTCATAAAAGTGCTAAATCTTTGTGAAAATGCAAAACTCTAGCCTCACTGTGTTTAACAAACACAGCACTTCTAGAAAATCTATATACATACTTTCTGTACAGTTAGTATAGACCCAAGAAAAAAACTGCTAATCAATTATTTAAAACCCTGCTGTAAGGTGTATTACTTTTTCCAGTACTACTTCATCCTTGCTAGTGACTGCACAGAGCTTTCTGGAACAAGTTTCCAAAAGTAATAGAAAAAGCAACTTACCCAACACTACCCCTGTCCACAGCGCTGCCTACGACGGTTCCCTCTGTGGATCCCGACACCAGTCCTTTTGGGCACCACCCACAGCAGGCTACCACTGTGTCCTCTTGTCTGGCGTTGCCTCTGCCTTTACCTGGGAGGCTCCTCCTCCTTAGGCGCTGGACTCTTCAGCCTTCCCAGCACCAGCAGGTCCCTCTCCCGGGTGCTCCTGCCCCACCCATTGGGCCACCACCAGTTCTGCCGCCACCCCTGCCTGTGGGCCATGCACCGGTATCACCTTTACCCCAGCCTGTGCTGTTGCCTACCCTTGGCTCAACGCCTGACCCCAGCCAGCTACTGCGGGTCCTATGTCAGGGTATCCTTTCAGTTTCCTCCCAGTTTTCAGTATTACACCGGTGGTGGATTATGGGGCTCTCTTTTCCTTGTGGTGGCCTCTCATTCAGAGGCAGCTCCCCACACCTCAGGGCCTGCTCCCCCCCACCCCCCGGCGTCCTCCCAGCATCCTGACCAGGACCTGCCACCCCAGAACCTGGACAGGTTAGGCGCTGGTGACGCACGCATTTTGGGGGCTTCGGGCTTCCGTCCTGACGCCAGCTTTTACTCCCACCCGGACGACCGCCCGACTTTGGGCAGTGATCCGGATGACTTCAGCTGGGAGGATTCAGGTTCTTCGAGGTCTTCCTCCTCGCCTGGGGAGTCCTCGGAAGGGGAGGACCCCTCCAGGATGATCCCCAAGTCGTCTCCTGATGAGATCTCTTTCATGGATGTCATGCACCACATTCAGTCTCTGATGGGCTGGGAGACAGAGGAGCAGGACCCAGAGCGGCGCTTGGCTGTGCCACCTCACGACATTGGATGTCCTCCAGTGGTGGTGCCACCTTTATAGACTCTTACGATGGGCGTTACCAGGGCAGCTTGGAATCGCCCTGCGACCACCCCTTGTTTGCCCAAGAAAGCGGATTGTCTTTACCATATGCCCGCTGGCAGGCCTTTTTTGGGTAGCCACCCTAAGGTGGATTTAAGTGGACATTAATGCAGCCCACGATCATACCAAGAGGCCCAAGCATCTTAGCACCCTTCCTCCTGATAAGGAGTCTAGGCAGCTAGACCACTTGAGTAAGAGGGTGTTTGCTTCCACTATCCTTGCTATCCGAGTGGTTAATTATCTGACACATATGGTACAGGATCAGAATGTCATTTCGGACCAGGCCCAGGACCTGGTTCAAACTTTGAACAAAGAATGCCACCAAGACGCAGCTTGCCCACGTCCTGATGGGCTCGAATATGGGCAGCCATGTCCTCTGGATGGCTTACAATGTCATGGACATCTCTGGTAGAGGGGCAGCAGCCGGAGTTTGCCTCCACTGCCACTCCTGGCTCCAGGTTCTAGGAGCGTGGATATGTTGTTAATCCACACTTCTTGGCATGTCCCTTTCCCTTTAAATCTTGCCATAAGTCTTCAAGCTGGCTCCTCCCACCCACCGGTGGTAAATACTGGCACCGCCCCATGGCGCCAGATCTTCCTTTCCGCTGGAAGATGCAGGTTCCCTTCTGCTCTTGCAGCAGTTCATAGGCCCTTGATTCACAGCATCGGTTTTGCCGAAACTTACTTTAAAACTCATTCGAGGTTAGTGATTCGATTTTACCCGCCGGACATGGAAAAAATCTTCCCCAATTTCGCTGGTGCCCATTGCGGCCAAAAGATGTCGCGCACCGATCCCCACCTTACATGCGTTTATTGCCTAGGTGTCGGACATGACACCTCGTCATGCACCTTTTGCCAGGCCTTCCACCCTAACGTCCTGGATGACCGCTTCTCGTGCTTAAAGCTGGGGAGACCGGAGAAAAGGAACCCGCTGGTGAAATCGAAGGAGGCGAGGCAGGAGGTTTCAGCTGCTGCGGGATCCACCCAGCAGCTGAAACAAATGAAGGCATTTGAGGAGGAAGCAGCAAAAGCTTTGGCCAATCAGTTTGTTTGTTCCTCTTAACCTTGGCTCCACCTTTTGGGCTCCTTCAGGGAGTTGTGCCAGTCTCTCCCACCAGGGCTGAGGCGCCTCGGGCTCACTCCTCCTGCCCTTGGAAGAGGGATAAGGACCCTGGGTCTTCGTCCAGCGAAGAGGTTCTTGAGACTGATAGAAAGGTCCGAGTCCAGGAACCACACGGTCTCGACTTGAGTCGAGATCGCATTCTCAACCGCCCAGCTTGGATCTTCCATCTGTCCAGGGCACAGAGGAAGTGGCCGATGAGGCGGAAATTATTCTCAACCCAATCGACCCGCTGTCGCCGACTCTTTGGAAAGGACTCCGTCCTTGTCTTTACTAATGAGGAGACCCAGCCTGCTGGCGTCCCCATTCAGGACCGGTTCCAGACACTCGGTTTCACCGACCCCAGTGTCTCCAGATTGACTGGCTCAGCCCACCTGATCTCTGTCGAAGTCCAGAACTCCCTCGACCTATCGGCCAGAAAACACAAACTTTCAAAGAGGTGCCAGGGTCTTCATCCTCCTCAGACAAGGAGGGCTTTGGTGGAAACTCTGGCGCTATGAAGAACTCATGTGGCAACAGCTGGTTTTGTGCGGGCAGAGGCTGGCTCCGCCCTTCACCCGCCACCACTTGGCTCCTGCCTCTTGGGCGGCGCTGACCCCTCCCCTCCAGACTGAAGCCTTCAGTTCCCCGCCCGTAGGGCTGGCCAGCGTCGGTTCGGCCTGCCTTGGTGTCTCCACCGATTCTGGTGGAACCACCACCTAAGCAGCCTCAGGAGGGCTCTCTCGAAGAGAGACTGAACAGACACCAGGCTTCCCCGGCGTCTGTCTGTAGCGGTCTCCCGATTGCCCTCAGTGTGTATCGAAGGAGACCTTGGTGAAACCCGTTATGTTGCGTTCTTCGGACTCTGGCGTTACTGATTCGCTCCCATCCTAGGGATGATGAGTAGTCTGTGGCAGGATTGGAAGAAGGCCCTTCCTTTCAGGGCATTCTCCGCCTGATCTCCGAGTCCACTGGAATGCCCTGAGTCCATCCAGAAAAAGGCGGATACCTCTGCCGGATATCCTCAAAGGGGATACCCGGCGGAAGCCTTTCCAGTGGCTGAAACCATTGTTGGCCGGTCCTTGAGCTTTGGCAGTGTCCGGCTTCCTGTCCAGTACCATCTGCCCGCATGGCTCACAAGGTCGCGGTGCTCATGGGGTCCCTGGCAGGGTTCACAGAACACCTTTCGGCCGAGAGCCTGGTGACCGCTTCTGTGTTCAGGCGTACTGGAAGCTCGGCTGACACTGACCGACCCCCAGACAAGGAGTCCAAGAGTATGGGCCACTCTGCCCATAAGGTCTATGCGGCCTCTTCCCTAGGTCTTTGTCAGGCCAGCTTGGCTGTTATCATGGCACACTTCTCTCATGCCCTCCTGGGGTCATTAGACAAGGTCCTTCCTCACCTTCCCGCGGACATGCAGACCACGGTCAGGGCCATGCTGTTGCAAAACAGCAGCTCCAGAAGGCCCTGGACATAGGTGATTACTGTGCCCGCTCTTTAGCAGCTGCGGTGGCCACTCGCCGCAGGGCTTGACTGCGGCTTTCCTCCTTCCCAGCGGATACTCAGCATAAGTTAGCTGACATGCCCTTCTTAGGCACCGACTTGTTCAGTCCTGGAGTGGACGGTCACCTTCAGCTTATAGAGCAGTCCAGTGTCACCTTGGATGCCACTTCTGTGAAAGGTTCTTCGGGCAAGAACCAGCAGAAGAAAAAGAAGCCATTTCGGCACTCTTCCCCTGTGGTCGGACAGCCGTCCTATCAAGGAGGTCAGCAGCATGCTCAGGCTTGGCGCCCACGGCCCAAGCAGGGTCCTCAACAGTCCCGTAAAGGGGGCAGAGGCACAGGTCCAGGAGCCTCCTCCTCCTCTAAGCCTGCTCAGTGATGGATTGGGGGTTGCCATCCCTACACCCATCACGCCAGTTCTGGGTCCTCCCGTGGGGGCCGGCTCCGCCACTTTCTTTCGCCTGGTCTAATATCACCTCGGACAAGTTGGTTCTCGGTGGTCAGTCAGGGACTGCCCTTAGAGTTCAAGCAGTACCCTCCCAGCTGAACCCATGCCCCTCAGAAGGAAAAGATCTCAGCTAGCACTCAGTCGGCTCTTCGAGACGACATAGCTCAGCTCCTCCGCAAGGAGGCAGTAGTTCCAGTGCCGAATCCTCCTACAGACCCAGGCTTCGTGTCCAGGTGCTTCTTGGTGCCCAAGCGGACGGGGGGCTGGCGCCCCATCCTAGATCTCCACGACCTGAATCAATATCTCACATCCTGCACCTTCTGGATGGTAACTCTGAACCAGATCATACCATCCCTGGGCGAAAGATGTTCTGTTCACTGGATCTACAGGACACATTCTTTCACGTCCCAATCCGTCCGTCCCATCAGCGGTTCCTCCGCTTCAGAGTCGAAGGGACCCTGTACGAGTTCCGAGCCATGCCGTTCGGACTGTCATCGGCCCCACGGGTCTTCACCAAGTGCATTGGAGTGGTGGCAGCCCACCTTCGGCGTTGAGGAGTCAGAATTTACCCTTACCTCGATGACTGGCTCTTGGCAGTTTCCTCCCTTCAGGAGGTGGAGAGGTCCAGGGATCTGGCTCTCCGAACCTGCTCCCAACTCGGCCTCCTGATCAACGAAGCCAAGTCGGAACTTGTGCCCTCTCAGGTGATGGGCTTCATCGGGGCAGAGCTAGACTCTTGTCAAGACAGAGCTCGGCTCCTGGCGGACAGGGCGGAGGTTCTCTCCTCCTGCCCGATCATTTCTGGTGGGCCAGTTGCACCCTGCCTGGGACTTTCTGCGCCTTCTGGGTTACATGGCGGCGTGCACTTCAGTGGTCCATTGGGCCAGATGGCACATGCGCCCCCTCCAGTGGGAGCTGGCCACCCAGTGGACTCTGTGCTACAGTCATTTCGACCAGCTGATCACTGTAACCCAAATGATGTGGGACGCTCTCCAGTGGTGGACCACCCCAGACCGGTTGCAGGAAGGGATCCTGTTTGTCCGCCCCGAGCCGACGGTCATTCTTACGACTGATGCCTCTCTCATGGGCTGGGGAGCCCACATGGGGGACAGCAGGGCCCATGGATTCTGGACCCCCGAGGAATTCTGATGCCACATCAACCTGTTGGAGCTCAGAGCAGTCAGACTGGCACTGTCAGCTTTTGCTCCTCAGCTCCGGGGTCAAGTGGTTCAAGTCCAGACGGACAATACCACGACCATGTACTACCTCAACAAACAGGGCGGCACGCACTCCCATCTGCTGTGCAAGGAGACTTTCTGCATCTGGACCCTCATGAGCCAATTAGAGGCAGATCTCCTAGCCATCCATTTGGCAGGAGCCTCAAACCATCTGGTGGATGCTCTAAGCCGCTTAGGCCAGACATCCCATGAGTGGTCTCTCCATCCAGAGGTAGCTTACAGCCTGTTCTCCCATTGGGGCAAACCGATGGTGGACCTGTTTGCCTCCAAGGAAAACACCAAGCTGAGGCTGTTTATGCCTGCCCCCTCAGCAGGGCTCACTGCAGGGGGATGCCTTCTCGAGGCCGTGGACCCCAAGCCTCATCTACACCTTCCTTCCATTTCCCTTGATCCACACGGTGCTCCTCAAGGTGAGGAGGGACGAGGTGAAGGTGATCCTGGTAGCCCCAGACTGGTTGCACCAGTTCTGGTATCCAGATCTCCTCAGCCTCGGCTACAAGCCCCTGGCGTGGCTTCCAGCACGCCTGGACCTGACATCACTCAGTCAGGAGAAGGTATTCCATCCGGACCTTCAATCCCTGCACCTCACTGCCTGATACCTGACCAGCTAGAATTCCAGGCTTTGGGTCTTTCTGAAGATGTTTACACGTGGTGGAGGCATCCAGAAGAATCGACCAGAAATGTTATGCCTTCAAATGGAAAAAGGCTTTCCATTTGGTGTGAAACAAGGGCCTGGCTCCTCTGTCCTGTCAGTGGCTAACATTCTCTACTACTTAGTCTCTCCAAGGAGGTCTTGGTCATCGACCCTTAGGGTGCACTTGGCAGCCATCTCTACTTACTGAGTGCGGGCCAGTCAGCTGACGTTGGCACAGGAGACAGTGGTCGGGCGCTTTTTCAAAGGCCTGGATCACATATCCCCTCCGGTGCGTGAACCTCCACCTCTGTGGGATCTTCTGCTGGTACTGGCAAAGCTCATGGGCAAGCCATTTGAACCAATGCATAAGTGTGAGCTGTCACACTTGTGGAAGACGGCCTTCCTGGTGGCTATCACGTCTGCCAGAAGGACCGGGGAGCTCCAGGTACTTTCAGTGGACTCCCCCTTATCTGGTCTTCCACAGGGACAAGGTTGTCCTGCGCCCCCGCACGGAATTCTTTCCGAAGGTGGTGTCAGAGTTTCACCTTAACCAGGTCCCTTTCCCATTCAGTGTCCATTAATACCTCATGCTTATGAGCGCAGTCCTGATCTGGGACTTGAACCCATAACCTTCTGGCCCAGAGGCGTCTGTGCTACCAATTAAGCCATGCTGGCACCCGTTCATTTATGTCCCTCTGTCTTCATTATTGAGAAATTTGAATGAAAATAGGATCTGTGTCTCCCAGACTTAGTCTCGTATTCCTGCTTTTCCCTTGTAATGGCCTGTTCTTGACATCCCAGTCCATTGCTGTGGAAAGGATTGTGATGGTACAAACAGAGCCTTGTAGGGCACAACAAGAGGTCAAGGTGAAATCTGAGGACTTGGATCCTGTTTAAATCTGAGTGCTCTCCGTAATAAAAAAAATGAAGATAAATACAGAACATTGATGAAATATAAGCTGTATTGTGCTTGAATATTATATTTGGAACAGTTTTCCAGGATTTTGGGATATCCCTTTAAAAGGCAAGTAGTAACTAAAGACTCTATTATGAAATCATTCTGAAACTATCCTGAAACCTGATTGGCTGAGGAGCTTGGAATCCAGTGCTAATATCTGAGCACAACAGCACTGGAAGATCTGTGGCCTTGCTGACTTGCTTGCATTAAGCAACAGCTCCATCAGTACACCTTAGTTCACTTTTTTGTTTTAAAAAGAGTTGTAGCATTTGCCATCTACTGGCCAGAGAGCAAAATTACAGTGTCAGAGTGGCTCAATGGGACTACTTTCTTCTTTTTTGTTACTTTTTTTCCCTTCTATTTTTACGTATGTGAATTGGGGAGAAAAAGTTTCTTTACTAGCATAATGTACCCATTTCATGATTGCAGTAGGGCACTACAGGGTGTGCGAGGATAGTGGCCCTTCTGGTCAGGGAAAGTGCAAGCACTCTGCCTTCAGTCTCGTGTTACAACCCACCCAAGGTGTTGCATGATCCCAGCACCCCCCTGCTATGCCTTAATGCTTAATTTAGAAATATATATGTATTTTTTTTAACAAGGGTTTCATCCTCTGTGGCAGACCTGGATGGCTGTCAGCGCTGTTCCCAGGCCTAGTGGTCATTCTTAACCTCTTTCCAGGTCCAGCAGCTCCATACCCACAGGGCAGGAGTGGTAGGGCTGACATCCTTACCGGCGAACATATCCAGTGTCTACTGAGGACTGGAGTAGCAAGGTGAACCACTGGGACACGGGCAGGGCTTCACGTGGCCCAGGCCCCTGTAGTGTCCTGTTTTCTGTTTCCTTTCCGCATGTTGTGGCTCCATTTTGTGTGTGTAGGTGCCCTCGTCCTGCATCACCCCAGTTCCCTCCCTTAGAGTCGCTGATGCCTGCATTACCACTGGTCCTGTACCCAGTGAGGTGTCTCTGGGACACTCGATCCTCTTTCCCTGCTGACCCCCAGCAACCTGTGCTTGTTCCTGAACATGGGTTGCTGGTGTGGCAGGAGGTAAGGCATTAGATGCCTCGCCCTCCACACCACCAAAACGGCAATTTACAACTATTTTAACTGTATTCAGGGTTTGTGTTAATCCGCTACTGACATACTAAAATTGCCAGCAGAGTAGACCTAATGGCCTTTCGTCTCTGCTCGTTTGTCAGCCCCATACTGGATGTCGACTTTGCTGTCTCCACCCCCCCCCTTTCCACGCCCTTGGGTTTCTCTGTCCCCAGTCCAAGATATTCCCCTTGTATTGGAGTTCCTCAGCCCAGCCCTCACCCTATGCCTGTCCCAGCCCCTCTTGAACCCTTCTACAGTCTCTTCCTCCACCAGTCCCCTGGACAGCGCATTCCATGGTTCCACCACCCTCTCAGTGAAGTAGCATCTCCTCTCCCCCTGAGTCTCTCCACAGCTTCCACCTGTGCTCTCTAGTTGCCCCCCCCCCTTTGGAACACCCTGGCTGAGCCTCCCTTATTAATCTCTTTCATATACTTGAAGACCTCCTTCATGTCCCCCGGTACCTCCTCTCCTCCAGAGTGTGACTGTGTGTACTGAAGTCCCCAAACTGAGTGTTTGAGGATTTTGAAGCACAAAAATAAATGTGCTGACACTGACTCAGTGTTGTCACGGACCCTGTATATTGAAAGGCTTGCATCTTTCTATTAAAAGCGTAGGTAATCTGGTTTAAAGATGTTCTATCATGTGTCTGACCTGAAAATTTTCCCAACTGACCCCCATCTTTGGAAGCAGAAGGTCAAACTGCACTTTTGACTTTACTATTGCTAACATTAGCATTAGTAAAGTGGAGGGCAATTTCACCTGCTTCCATAGATGTGGTCGATCATAATGGAATTTCTTTAAACTAGATTACCTACACTTTTACTAATGCAGTGTTTCCCAGATCGTTTTCTGATTTGTTTACTGTTTACTAAACATTTTGGATAATGCAGTACTTATTTCACCATGACTTCTGTCCCAAACTGATGTCAGAATGTCGGTTTTGTGTGTCTATTCTAGGGACAGTCAGATGGATTGGGCTGTCCTCCATTGCCAGCTGGGACAAGTTGTAACAGTCTCATAAAAGTCTTGGGACATGTCTCCATCCCAGACTCCCTGTCACTATGTGTGACAACAGTCTGTTGTTATGGGGAGCACCGCAGTGTCATAAACCAGTTCCAGGGTCAGATGGGGACAGTCGTCTGCTTTTTTTTTGTTTGGATATATACTCTTCTCAGAGATGGCAACCAAGATGGGTTCTAAACACCAGAAAAAAACCCTGAACATTAAAACAACATATTCTCAATTGAATTGTACTAGCTGAAATCTTGTTTGTGAAAGTACTTGCTGATTTACATATAGAGCTTCTCTTTAACGTGGGATTTGATCACTTCTTTTTCCAGGAGATTTTTAGAGTTAATCCTTTTAGCTTGAAAAAGGCTGTGGACACTTTTTTTTTGCTCCCACCGGTTGAGTCCCCTGATGCCTCACTCCTTGATAACTACACACACTGGTGGTCCATCCCCTCGTGTTGGGAGGGGGGGGGGCTGATACAAACAGTCTTCTACACATGTGGGAGGGGTAGGGAGTTTCTGAACTTCAGAGTTCATGGGGAGACCTTCATCCAACATGTCAGGATGGAGTCGCTCTCTCTCCGCCATCCCCAAAATCATTTTAACTTTGGATTGGTTGAAAGTGGTCCACCAGACAGTGATGAGAACTTGGTTGAGATGGTCACTGTTCCTGCTGGGCAGGTGTCCATTTCACCAAAACTACTATCACAGCTGGCATTAATCGGTGCCCTTGTTGGCTGTCTTTCATATGAAAGGGCAGGGACTGAATGGGCATGGAGTCTGAATTACACCGTGACCTATGGGGGCGTCCCACTTTCCGGGTTAAGGAACATCATGGCTTGAAATTAAGGTTTGCAGCCACTAGCCAGCAGGGCTAGTGCCTGGGAAAATCCACTGGCCCACAGACATTTCAACTGGCCCAGTTGTACATACTGGAATGTTGCCTTCTCCAGTATAAGCCCACAGGGCTAGTTAAATGAAAATCTCACTAGCCCGATACAAAATGTACCAGCATTTGGCTAGGGGCTGGTGCCAGTTCGACCCCTGGAACATGGGTGGGACACTGGCTGGAAGCTTTCATTGTGACTGCTCATGCTGTACCTTTCATGGTGGATAAACAGAGGGCTTCAGTCTCCAGTGCTGTCAGTCCGGCACATTTCATGAACTGGGAAATTCACTATAACCATTAAACTATACAGAGTTCAGTGGCCAGGCCCCTCTGCCCAGTTTTAGTACCTGGACCCTTCTCTCGCCTCCTCCTGCCCCATTCTGGCTCCTACCCAGAGGGATACATCCATGACAGTATATGAGAGGCCATTGCTTGCCCAGTAACAGTCGTGCCAGTAGGCACTGGACCATGATCATGGGGCTGAGCAGAGGAGGAGGAGCCTGTACGTACAAAATCTTCACACACACACACACACACACACAGGAACATTCCCTAGTTGGCTTGACTTTCAAACAATTTTATATACTTCTCTGTTGTCCAGGAAATGGTTGAGGCTGCAGGGGAAGATGAGAGAGAGCTGGCTGCTGAGATGGCTGCTGCCTTCCTGAACGAGAATCTCCCCGAGTCGATATTTGGAGCACCAAAGGCAGGAAGTGGACAGTGGGCCTCCGTAATCAGAGTCATGAATGCCATTCAAGGCAATACTTTGGACCTGGTCCAGCTGGAGCAGAATGAAGCTGCCTTCAGGTACGGGAAGAGTGGGACGTTTATAGGAGCTGTAATGCTATTCTTGCCATCTCAGTCTGGACTGTCAGGAGGGGCTTCCTGAATATAATGATGAATAAGGGAAGATTGTGTCTGAAACTGGCTTTAAGCATTATTGCATTTCTTGGAGTGATTAAAACTCTTAAAATTACAATAGTTAGCCTGTATCCAGCCAGTACTGAGAGTCTGATCTACCTTGCTGTATCTGACCCTACCTGCTTCTGCAGACTTCAAATGGTATTGTTTTGAGATGGGTATTAGGGTCTACTTTGGGAATAGTTCTCGAAGGGCGGAGGCACCAAACCTTGTATCCCTTTCTTTATTGTACGTCAGTGCAGTAAGCGGGATGTAAATGTGTGTGTAGTTGCCTAATTCATCTCTTGAAGGGGATGCAGTCTGTGGCCCAGAACAGTAAGGCAAATGGGAAGGCACTTAGGGTGCTCTTATGTAAGTAGGGTGCTCACTAGCAGAGGGGAGGAAGTGATACTGCCCCAGTACAGGTCCCTGATGAGGACATACCTGGGGAGTATGCAGTTCTGGAGTTCCCACCTAAGGACAGAGAGGGACCACTTTTAGAAGCTTCAAAAGAGGGATACAAAAATAATTTTCCAGTAAAGCAAGGAAAGGCTGGAGTGCATCAGTGTGTACTCTTGAGGCCTATAGAGAGAGGGAGAACATGACACTTACACATTCTTTTAATTTTTATTACATTTTCAGAGAATACGTACAGGGAATACATTTCAATGTGCAGGGTATTTAAGTATAGTACATTTACTGTCATTTAGCAACTAAAAGGCAGAGACATTGCTGGGTCATTGTCTCTAGTATATACAGCCAAAAACTTCAGTTCCCAGTGAAAACACATAGAGGATAAGGCCATAGACAGTAGCACACTTCCCACCCAGCTCAGGACAGAGCCAGTGACGAATCTTATCCAGTAAAGTAGGAAGCAAACCACTACCAAGATGTGAGACAGTAACCTTTAGAAGTCTGTAGCTATGAACAGAACTACATCAAGGACAAATCGGAATCTACTGTCGAAATGAGGGACCCATCTTTGCGACTTCCCTGAAAGCAGGGCAATTGTCCTGCAGCATGTCAGTTTTTGAATTTGTGTATCAGTATAACTTATTATGTCCACGCCCTTAGACTTGAGGTCTTGACTGAGCAATAAACGAGCTAGACTGCAGGGATCAATTCACTTGGTACAAAGGCACCATAACCAGAGGGCATGGATGGAGGTTGGTGAGGAGGAGATTTCAAAAGGGATGCAAGAAAATGACTTTTAACTGAGCAGATGGTGGATGAATGGAATAGTCTGGACAGCCTCCATAACGGAGTACTGAGACTTCATTAGGGCAGTCGGCTCAGTAAATGCAGTCTGGTGTATTGTAGGTCATGGAACCAGGTGAGTAATGGGCAGACTGCTGGCAAATTTTGTGCATGTCCCTTGCAGCTGCCAAGATGTGGCTGCACTTCTATGGTAGTGTGAACTCTTATGCCACCAGGTGGTGCTCTTCCAGCCCACAAGAGACTAGGGGCTGTTATGGCAAGGACTTTGATCAGTGGTCGCAGCAGCCACTTAGCTGTAGCCCCTTGTTTCACTCACAGCAGGGTTGCAGTCTTTTCCCTGCATGATCTCTACACAGATTCCCAGCTTGCAAGGAAAGGAGTGGGGGTTGGTTTGTAAATGACCTGCGTATGGCGACCCTCACAAAGGTGATCACGCAGGTTTGTATCTTGGAGATGTTGTGGCTCTGATTGGAGCACTGACAATGTGCTTATGTTTTTGGTTGCTTAGACCTACCTTTATATAGTATATGGGTAATAAACAGATCCTGAACCTCAGAAGAAGGGCCAGGGAGTATAATTTGCAGGTAGTTTTTTTTTTTTCCTAATGAATTAGTCTCTGTGTCAGAACCACCATCTTAGCCCTTATCTTGTTCTCTGTCCTCTTTCCCTCTCTGGGGAGGCTGTTGAGGCTACAATCCATTCAGTAGACCCATTGGTGGGGACTGCTGTGTGAGCACTAGTGGGGGGAGGTTTAGCCACATACTTCAAATAGCATTATTTGCAATAACATACAGTAAATTGCAGTATTTTTCATCAGCCCCATTGCATTTTTATTAGCCACATTTGATTCTCATTAGCCGTTGGCTACTGTGGCTATACTTAGTGCGCACAATTGGTGGCATAGGACCTGAGGGTGTCCTAACTACATCCTGTTCGCTCAGTGATTTTCTGCTTTGCCTCTAGGTCACCACTGTTTATGCTCCAGATGCGAGCACGCCAGTACGTGCCACTAGAGGGGCCCATCAATGTCCTCCAGTTTGCCAGCATCAGCTTCTTTACAACACTGAAGAGCAGTGTTGGCAACGTTCCCACCCTGGATGCTCCATCCTCTATCGGTCTTTTTGGGGTTTTTCCCCAATTTGTCATCTTGTATCTGCCCCCCACCACTACCACCACCCCTGCGGGGTCAAGACCCTTCACAGGATCTGCGTTGTCTCCATGTGGTGGGACAGCCGGGTTAAGGAGGACTGACAGATGTACTGGGGCTCCAGTGCTAGGGCCGATTTTACTTGTCCCCACCACAGTTCCAAGGCAGTGCTCAGTGTGGCGTCATAATTTGCAGATACTAGGTGAGTCAGCACATCAGTGCCAGTCTGTGCCTTTTTCCCAATATGTTCCTTCCAGCTGTACTGCCACCAGTGGTCACCTAGGTGGCAGTATTGTGGTAGCAACAATCCTCCAGCCTCTGTGATGCTTAGCACCCCTCCATCAGCCAGCCCCAGGTGACCCAGAGCCACTCCCGGTCTAGAGTTGGCGGTGCAAGTGGTAGCACTCGTGCTGTGCTGATGGGCTGAACACCTTATAATTTCTTTACTGCTAGATGGACTCTGTTTAAACCTCATTCTTGCCCATATGCGCCGTACTATCATATGAGATTGCCTTGTGTGTGTGTTTCTGTTAAAACGCTGTTTGCATGTTTACACGGTTCATTTCATGGAGAACTTGCTGCTGTAGGGTCAGCCTCCCTGAACGCAGTAGCAGTGCAGTTTGTAAATTCTGTTTGGTGCGGGTAGTGTATGTACAATGATAAACCTTTTTTATGTAAATATAACATTTATGACAGCACATTATTAGACAAAATTACAATCAGTGTGGCACATCGAAGGAACATACGTACCAGGCAGTTGTACAGTAGTCATAGAGAACAATATCACTTCACGGTCTCACCTCCTTGACACAACAGCGGGAAGACAGGACCCCAGATTTATTGATCTAAGCATGTGTGTCTGTCTAGACTAGCAGCTGTTCCTCATGGGGATACACTCACTTCACGGAGCTGTAAGATGTTTTGGCATCCAGTGTCTGCTTGCCTCCCAGTAACCTAAACCTACTGTATTTCTGTCTGGAGTTCCCTTTATTAGGGGAGAAAGGTAGGGACGTGTTGCATAACATAGAGGATCCATTGTGACCATCTAGACTCTGAACTGTTCAGCCGTGTCATTTGTTAAAAGTGATTCTTTCCATAGTGTATGTTATTCATCATGTCCCACTGGTGTCATGGCATTGGTATCTGTGATGTGAGCCGTTGCCTGGTGAGCTATTTCATCGCAGCCATGAGTAGAGTGCTAAGAGCTATATCTATCTCTGGGAAGGCTCTTTTAGTTGAGTAATTATATAGGACGGCTGAAGCTAGCAGGCGTCAGGACCCCACAGAAACATTTCTAGCTAGCAGTCTCTGGCGGGGGACTGCCCTCACGTCAGGTGACTGGCGTCAGGCGATGTCAGTATGAAGAGGCGGTCCCCCACGCCCACCTTCCATTTCTTTCCTGCCGTCAACTTGTGAAAGCGCCGCACGGTTAAGTTCCTCTGCTCGTCAGTCTATCATCGGTCTTGTTTACAGAGTTTTTTCGAGTTTTCTTTAAAAATTGCCATGTACGTAGTCCCCTACACCCTCCAGCTCACATAAGAACAAGTGTGGCTCATGTGATCACAGCTTCTCGTGATAAGGATGGTCACCCCATGCTCTTTCTTGTTCTAGGCCCGATCACCCTGTGAGAAGTGCCAGCACTGCCAGTACAGGGATTTATTTAACTCTAAAAATTGATTAGCTTTGCTCATAAAAGTGCTGAATCTTTGTGAAGATATATAGCTCTTGCCTCACTGTGTTTAACAAACACAGCACTTCTAGAAAATCTATATAAATACGTTCTGTACAGTTTGTATAGTCCCAAGAAAAAAACTGCTAATCAGTTATTTAAAACCCTGCAGCAATTCAGCGCCACCACCCGTAAATGGAGGCAGCAGTATCTGGAGGCCCATGTTTTAAAGAAGAGAATGGTCTCCATGGATAAGGTGCTGAAGAAGCTTAGGCAGGCCTCCACTTCACCTGAGGGACACCGTGAAAAGAAGCAGCACTGGGACTCCACCTCCACGGCTACCGCATCTCTGGCTGGAGTCGCTGTACTCCATGTAACACCCTCCCCCCGGACCGACCCTTGATGTCCGTCTTGGAGGTTTCCAAGAAGGTGTCATCCCTCCCGTCGGGCTCGCACTCGGGCCCCTCGGGTGCCTCTGGGACAAAGGAGACGACCGCTTCCGGGAAGGCCGCTGCCACGTGGCCCTCTGGGTCGAGCAGGTCCGGTAAGTCGGACGCCAGGGCCTCCGACATCCACTCGAACATGACTGGTAAGACGCCTACCCCTTTGGCGGGGTGCACGGTCCCACCAATGCCCGCCAAGGTCTCTTCCCCTATGTGGCCTTCTTTGGGTGCAGGATCTGATGTCAGACACTGGCTCCGACGACCAGCCTGGATCCTGCCAGTAAGGCGGACATCGGCCTGTCCGATGAACGCACAGCGAAAGAGCCTACGTCATACACTCTGGACAAATCCGGTGTCCCAGGCTCGCTACAGTGCTTGCTGCTGCTTACCGAGTTTCTAGCGTTTCCTCTGCTAGACCCCAGGGATTTCAGTCCTCCTTCCCTCGGCAATACAGCGGATGTGACACACTGTCATCAGGACTCCCTCTCGTAGGACCGGACCCCCTAATGCTGACCTCTCTGATGCTGGCTTCGACGCCGGATGACATCCCTTTGCCGGACACTGTTTCAGCACCGGATCCGACACCCGTGGGGCTACCTATACCTGGCCCTCTTGCTGGGCCTCTCCCAAGGCTGTCTGCTCCGGCGGAGCCCCTGGTTCCTGGGTACCTGACCCCATCTTATCTGGGTCTGTCCTACCGGGACCACAGTATCCTGCACCGCAGTACCCGATGCTGCAGAACCAGAGACCGGCTTCCTGCTGTCTGGTTACGGATACTCTACGGATACCTCAGTATCCATATCTCCCCAGTGGCCAGTGGAGTTGGAGGAGACATTGGTTGCCTGGTGGGCTGATGCCAAGGCTCAACTTACCAGGGAGGTGGAGAGCTACCTGCCGGTGCCGGATCCTGCACAGGATCCCCTGCACCGGAGGCAAGAGTCTCCCTCCCCACCGTGATACCAGAGGTGTACCCTCAGGCGCCAGGGGTGGGAAGGATACGCTTCCCCGGGGTTTGCCCAAGGGATCCGTTTTTCCCCCACCATGGGAGGAGTCTTCCTCCTACTCTTCTTCTTCTTTGGAGACCACTGTTTCAGACTGTGGCTGGGGGGGGTGCTTCAATACTGATGAGCCACATAGTCCAGACCGTCCCAGGCCAAGGGCTCCTCCAAAGTCTCCTCCAGAAGATTCTTTCTTTCTGGAGTTACTGAGAAAGATCCAGAGGTCCACTAGTGGCAATCTCTAGAGCCAGATCCACAGTGGAAGAAGCTCGCTGCCCATTTGGATCTGCCCGAAACTGCTCCGCCATGGATTCCACCCTGGATTGAGCCTCACGCTGACCTTGTTTCCACTATTTGGAAACAACCGTCCGCGCTGGCTCCCACTTCCGAGGAAGGTGGATTGGCTATACCAGGCTCCTGAGGGTGTGGATTCCTTAAATACACACCAAAGCCGGCTTGGTCATGATTAGAGCTACCACAGCCGGTAGGCGAATCCCAAACATCTCAGCTCGCTCCACCAGATAAGGAATCCCGTCTTCTCAACCAGTATGGGAAGAAGGTATACGCTTCTTCCACACTGGGGATTAGGGCCCTGAACTATGTTGCTCGTATGGGGGACTAACAGAAGACTATCATGAGTCAGATGGAATCCAAATTGGACTCCATTCCTGAGTTTTGGACCAAACAGGAAGTGGCTGATCTCGTCCAGTCTGCTCGTTCGGCCAGTCGGCAACATCATGCCTGGCTGCGGGTGTCAGGACTGGTCCCTGAAGTGCAATCTGCTATTCAAGATGCGCCCTTCAGGGGTTCTGTCCTGTTTGAGGGAGATGTCAAGGACATCATCACTGACCTACAAGAGAAGGGTACTACCCTCAAGTCTGTTGACTCTTTCTACAGGCCCCGGGAAAGCGTTGCCCTTTTTGCAGACATTCTCGACCTAAAGCGAAACCTCTGGGCAAACGGGCCAACAAACGTCGGACCCCTCTAGCTACCAAGCCATCCTCCCGCCCAAAAAAGCGACGGGAGTTTCAGCCGTGGCGTTGCCCCACACCTCCTGACTCCCTTTCCTCTCCCACAGCCTCTGGATCCCCAGAGGAACCGGTAGGAGGGAGGTTCTCTTTCCATCTACTGGGTTGGGATAGAATTACATCAGATGCTTTGGTGCTCCAACTGATAGCAGCAGGACACTCAGTTTCTTCAGAAACCAGCCAGAAAACCACCCCCCAAGTCGTCTTACTCCCCGGAACATCTTCCTCTGGTCCTAGAAGAAGTTTTCTCCCTTCTCTCAAAGGCAGCGATAGAGCCTGTCCCGACCCAACTTTGAGGGACAGGTTACTATTCCCATTTCTTCCTAGTTCCAAAGGAAACAGGAAGCGTGAGTCCTGTTTTAGACCTCAGCTCCCTTAACATGTTCGTGGAGTACAAGCGTTTCAGAATGCTCTTCCTGCAGAGCCTTCTGCCGCTCCTACCACAGGGACAGTGAAGGTATGCTTTGGATATGCAGGATGCCTACCTGCATATCCCCATCCACCCTTCCCACAGCAGATTCCTTTGGTTTTCGCTCCAGGGGGGCCGCTACCAATTCAAGGCCCTCCCATTTGGTTTTTCCTCTGCTCCCAGAGTGTGCACCAAATGTCTTTCAGTGGTAGCGGCCCACCTGCATACCCAGGGGGTGCAGATACTCTCGTACCTGGACGACTGGCTCCTGGCTGCCCCTTCCAGGGAGGAACTTCTGTGCTCTTTTCCTCACCCTGCAGGTTTTCACTAGCCTAGGTATCACCATCAACCAGGCCAAGTCCCATCTGGTCCCTTGCCAAAGACTCCAGTTCATAGGGTGATCCTGGACACGACCATTGGCAAAGCGCTTCTGCTTCTGGACAGGGTGGACACCCTCCAGGCTCATGCAAGTCTGTTGTCCAGTCGCAGAAGGGTCAGCGCCTGGTCAGTCCTTCGCCTTCTCGGGGCTCATGGCGGCTGCTATTCCGATAGTCCCTCGTGCTCAGCTCCATATAAAGATCTTTCAGTGGACGCTTCAGTCTCGGTGGGACCAGACATTGGATGACCTAGGGAGGCAGTATAGCGCAGTGGTCTCAAGGCTCTGAGCTGCAAATCTGGAGACCTGGGTTTGAATCCACAGCCCTGACTTGCATACTGTGTGATCCTGAGCAAGTCACTTAACTTTCCTGTGCTCCCAGGTTGTACCTGTAAACAAGCTTTCAGCTTAGCATGTCTCACCTGGTTAAACAATTGACAATTGGGGGGAATTATCGATCATGAAGTTCTGGTCTCCGATCCCATGGTGCAAGAGAACCTTTAGTCCCTCTCTTGAACAGCCAGGTTCCTCTATGCTTCCCCGTCCTTCCCTTTGATCCAGAGGGTTCTGTTGAAGCTCCAAGAGTGGGCGTGTCTAATTCTACTAGCACCCTTTTGGCCCAGGCAAATTTAGTTCCCTCTCTTACATCAGCTGGCCCAGGAACCTCCGGTGCCTCTGCCATTCAGCTCTCACCTTCTGTCCCAGGAGGCAGGCTCCTTGGTCCCTCCGGGCCTTTGGTCTCTGAACCTGCATGCCTGGCTCCTGAGGATATAGCAATCCTGAGATACAGAGTCTCTCAGGAAGTTGCGGACATTCTGGTGGCAGCCAGAAAACCCTCCACCCATGCCACTTATGCCATGAAGTGGCGCAGATTTTGTACTTGGGCTCAAGCTCGTGGATTGACCCCATTGGATTGTTCTGAGAGGTCTGTTTTGGACTACTTCCTGTTCCTCTATGAGGCAAGTCTTGCTTACTCCTCTATTAAGGTGCACCTATGCGCCATTTCGGCTTACCTTTCTGTGATAGGTCACCGGCCTCTAGCTCAGCTAGAGGTTTTCTGCGCCTTTTTGCGCGGCATCCTGCACTTGAGACTTCCCATCAAAGACCCGGTTCCACCTTGGGATCTTCCTTTCATTCTAGAGCAGCTTACGCTGCCACCTTTTAAACCAGCCGCGGATTGCGAGCTGCGTCTTCTTGCCTGGAAGACTCTTCTTTTAGTTGCCGTTACTTCTGCCAGAAGAATTTCTGAGCTTCATGCACTTAGGTGGAAGGATCCTTTATTTGGTTTTTCACAAGGACAGGGTGTCCTTAAGAACAAATCCTAAGTTCCTTCCCAAGGTGGTCTCGGCTGTCACTGTCAACCAGGATATAGACCTGCCAGTGTACTATCCAAATTACTGTAACAGGGGAAGCCCTGTTGCACACTCTGGATGTGCATAGGTGTCTTTGATATTACCTGACCAGAACCAAGGCACATTGTACTGTAAGTTGGACCAGCTTCTTTGTTTCCTATGCACAAAGAATGCCTGGTGCTCCTGTTTCAAGCAGTTACTTTTTGATGGCTGGTAAAGTGCATTATGCTCTGTTACCAGAAGCGCAGCTAGACTTTCGGGACCGGTAAAAGGTCATTCAAACACCATGAAGTCTTGCTATATTATAACAAAAGCAGTCAGCCACTGCAGCTGAACTGCCCCGGAGAGGAAGGAGTTAACTCCAGAGGATCTGGAGTTCTACAGCGCGAGGGCGCTGTGCCAAAGCTCTATCTGGCAAGTTTCAAATGAAACTGTCAGATTCTTTACTCCGCTTCACTGAACAGTCGCTCCGGAGATCAGCTCCTTCAGCTCGGTTCATTCTCGGTTCAAGCGAGTATTTTTCGGTTCATTTGAACCGGCAAAAGTTATTATTTTACCGCATTTTGGTTAAAAAGCTCTATCTGGTAAACCGTAAGTACGAATTTAAAGTCTGTGTGGAAAGTTAATTATCGGTTTGGTTTTGAACCGATCGGTTTGCTTATTTCAACATTTTAAAGTGTTGGTTGGGTTTTTTAGAGTGCGGTTCCCGGTTCTTATCAGTTCTAAAAAAACCTGAATTTTAATAGGTTTTTTCAAATACCCGTGACACGGTTAGGAACCGATAAGGGTGTCTTGCCTGGCACTGCCATCAAAAGGCCAAGTTTTGGATAGGCTGGCATTATGTCTGAGAAACCCAAAAGAAAAACCGGGCCCACTGGGTTTCAACACTGTGATGTCTGTGGGGAAGCCTTTGCCAAGGCTGACCCACACACCACTTGTGTCTATTGTCTGGGGGCTGACCACCTCCTGTCAGACCGCCAGGTGTGTAAAAATTTCCCTGCAGCCACCCTGGAGAAGAGATTGGGCCGGCTTAGGGAACGAGAGGCCAAAAGCCCGCTGACCTGTTGGCCAGCCCGGTCCAGCACCCACTGGACCAGAGGAGGCCTCTGACCAGGGCGAGACTTCTTCGGCAAAGGAAGGCTGGTTCAGAGGAACCAGTCCCAGTTAAAAGACAAAGAAATCAGTAGGTTTGGAGTCCAAAATTGTGTCTCCAACTGCTGCAGAGATAGCTAAAGCCATTCAGATTGTCCAGTCACTGTCTCAGGACCTGTCGAACCACCAACAGTTGGTAAAGGTTGGTTCATTCAGTTCCAGTGGTTCAGGAGTATGATGTTGAGATTTTTATGAACCACAGGAGTGGGAGGAGAATTTGATCATATATGTGTGGCTGGGAGGGTCTGGACGTGCCCATTGAACTGGACATTTCTCCAGACAGACCTTTAGAATCTCCTCCTATTCTGTCTGAGTCCCTTCTCATTTTATGTTTTACAAAAGGTTGCAGAAACCCTCCAGCTTCCTTTAGAGGAGGCTGTGGATGAGCAAGAGGAGCCTGATTATGTAGAAATGATGGATATACCAGAGTCCAGGAGGTTGTCTATTCCTTGCATAAGTCATTTAGAAGCAAACAACAAAGATTTTAAAATCCTCATTCTGTCCCTCCTGTAGATAAAAAATGGACAGAAGGTATACTTTGTCAGGCTCTGATACAGACTTCCTCACTGAACAGTGTAGTCATGTAGGTGTGGCACAAGCTGCAGCCATGACAAGGCTATTCCCTGGCCTCACATCCTCTGATAAAGATTCAGGAAGATTGAGCCATGGCAAAAAAACAGTATATGGCAGCTTCTTTGGGACTCAGGCAGGCAAATTATATGGCTTATGAAGCTAGATATCAGAAATCTAGGGGGACACAATATTGCAGTTAGCCAAGCAGGCCCATGGCCAGCTGGCTAGTGAATTGGAACAGGTGGCTGCTGATGGCACTGAAGCCTCTAAAGTTCAATTTCATACTGCTGTTGATGTTAATGATGTCTCCTCTAGGGTCATGGCCACTTCTGTAGCTTTCGTGAGGTTGGCATGGCTCAGATGCACTAATCTGTCCCAAGATACTCAGTCAGAGGCTATGGATTTTCCTGTAGTGGAAATTCTCTGTTTGGGGAACAAACAGAAAACTATATGAAAAGATGGATGAATACAGAACTACCTACAAAAGTGCCCAGGCTAGAGAGAGGCATGCCACGCACAAGGCATGCTCCAGAGGTAGGGCAGGCCTTTTCACAGGCCTTTTTACCAATTTCAAGCCTCCTCTGCTGTTGCGCAGAGGGGTTTCTTCAGAGGCAGGGGTAGACGAGGCACAAGTAAACCGTCCCCCTCCCCTCAGCCTAAGGCTGCTGCTAAGCAGGCACCCTGATGGGGTGCCCAGGGCCGATTCTCCTGTACCAGTGGGGGGCAGGTTGGCTTATTTCAGCCAGAACTGGCTGTCCTTAACTTCGGACAGATGGGTTCTGGAGGTAATAAGCAGGGTCTGGTTCTCAGCTCAAACACTTTCCAAAGATGAGAGCCAGACATTTTCCACCTGCAAATCCTTCAGAAGCCCTTGCTTTGGAAGCAGAGGTTTCTTCTCTTCTGGACTGCAAAGCAGTGGAAAGGGTTCCTCCTTGCCATCAGGGCAAGGGGCTTTATTCAAGATACTTTCTTACCCCAAAAGACAGGAGAATGGCGGCCATTCTAGATTTAAGAGTACCTGAACAAGCATCTTTTGAAACCAAAGTTCAGAATGTTGACTCTGGCAATGATATTGCCTTCTCTAGGCCAGGGACTGGCTAGCTTCCTGGACCTCAAGGATGCTCTATTTTCATGTCCTGATCAGGCCTTCTCACGAAAGTACCTCAGGTTGAACTGCCCTCAGGCCATTACCAGTTCAGGGCAATGCCTTTCGCCTTACCTCTGCGTAAGGGTATTCACAAATGTCTCGCTGTGGTAGTGGCTCACTTAAGAAGGCAAGGGGTTGCTGTGTTTCCCTACCTGGACGACCTGCTCATTGTGGGTCAGTCTCCAGATCAGGTAAAATCCACTTGCAAGTCACCCAGCAGCTTCTCACTTCCCTGGGATTCCTGCTAAATTTACCAAAGTCAGTTCTGGAACCAGTTCAGGTCCTAACTTTCATAGGTGCAGAATTGAACACAAAGTTAGCCAGGGCATTTCTTCCTCGGAAAGGGTAGACAGACTCATGGCCTGGCATCCTCCTTTACCCTCAGAGTCTCTCGACCAGCAAGGCATTTTCTGCAACTCCTGGGGCACATGGCTGCTTCCATAGCTGTAGTGCAAGGAGCAAGATTCCAGATGAGGGACATTCAGTTCCATTTGAGGGCCTATTGGTCTCAAAGGAAGGACCCCCTTACCAAATTGGTCCCAGTGACTCAAACTCTGATCCTGGCCCTCCACTGGTGGCAGGACCAAAGCAATCTAAGACAAGGGGTTCCCTTCATTCCCATTTCCTCCCTCACCCTCACCACGGATGCCTCCCTGTTAGGGTGGGGAGCTCACTTGGGCGACCTGTCCACTCAGGAGTGTGGTCTCCTCAGGAATCTCTGCTCCACATCAATCTTTTGGAACTCAGAGCTGTCTTTTAGCTCTTGGTGTTTTCAGTTTCTGTCCAGAACAAAGTGGTTTAAGTCAGGACAGACAACACCACCACAAGTGGTACATCAACAAGAAAGGGGCATTCGGTCTTCAGCCTTGTGCACGAGCAATGAAGTTGTGGTCTCTAGCTTACTTCCTGAACACCTCCCTGACAGCAGTTCATCTCCCAGGGAAGGACAATGTCCTGGCGGATGCCCTCAGCAGAATTTCTCAGGGCCATCATGAATGGGCTCTGAACCCACAGGTGCTGGGGTCTGTCTTTGCCAGATGGGGCACCCCTCAGATAGATCTTTTCGCAGCCCCAGACAACCACCAACTTCCTCTATTTTGTTGCTGGGCTCAGTCCCTCTGGACGCCTTTCTGTTGGACTGGAAGGGGAAGTTCCTGTATGCCTTTCCCCCCTTTCCTCTTCTTTTCAGGGTGCTAGTGAAAATCAGATCTCAACCCTGCAAAGTGATTCTGATTGCCCCAGATTGGGCCAGACAGCCCTGGTACCCTCTGCTTCTGTCCTTGATAGTCCACCCTGCCCTGAGCCTGCCCAGAGTCCACGACTTGCTGGCCTGTGCACAGGGGAGAGTGTGGTATCCGGACCTCAAATCCCTCCATCTCAAGGCCTGGCTCTTGAGGAGTTAGAATTTGCTGATTTACACCTTTCTCAAGGTGTCATGGATATTTTAAAGGCTTCAAGGAAGCCTTCCACTAGGGCCACTTATAATTCTAAGTGGAGGAGGTTTTCCATCTGGTGCTCTGAGAGGCAGATTATTCCAGAATCTGCTGATCTTCCCATTCTGCTGGACTATTTGGTCCATTTAAATTCCCTAGGCCTTAGGCCAGCTACCTTGAAGGTTCATCTGGCAGCTGTCTCTGCTTTTGTGTCAGCAGGGAAGCCTGCCTCCCTTTCTTCTCACCCTGTGTTCTCCAAGTTTTTTAAAGGTTACTTCATACTAACCCCCTTTTGGAACCAGCTCCTGCCTGGGACCTGAATGTTTAGTATTGCTCAGTTAATGCAACCTCCTTTGAGCCTCTGTCCTCAGCAGAGCTCAAGTATCTAACTTGGAAAACTGTTTTCCTAGTGGCTATCACTTCTGCCAGGCGCATAAGTGAATTACAGGCCCTGTCAGTGGAAGAAGATTTTATCTCTTTCCACAGAGATAAGGTAGTCCTCAGGACTAATAGAAAGTTTTTGCCTAAGGTGGTTTCAGATTTCCACCTGAATCAATCCATCTCTCTCCCAGTATTTTTCACTGAGCATTCTTCCTCAGGTGAGAGGAGACTGCACAGCTTGGACGTCAAAAGAGCCTTAAGCTACTATTTGGAACGCACCAAAGGTCACAGGTTGAATCCTCCAACTCTTTCTTACTTATGGCGAGTTGGCAAAGGAAACCTGCCACTAAGAGGACAATTGCAAGGTGGATTGTCTCTTGTATCAATTTGTTACCAAAACTAGGTAGAGAACCCCCTCAGGACTGAGGCCCACTCCCAGGGGTACAGCTGCGTCTCTAGCGGCTGCTGGAGACATTCCATTCTGGAGATTTGTCAAGCTGCTACCTGGAAGACAGTTCACACTTTTACCAAGCATTATTCCTGGATGTCCAGTCCAGGAGAGATGCTCGGTTTAGCACAGCTGTGCTTCAGAGCCTATTTCCTAAGTAGGTTCTGACCCTCCTCCATGGAGGTACTGCTGTGTATCTGCTTTTGTTATAATATAGAAAGACTTCATGGTGTTTGAAGAAAATTACTCACCTTAGTAATTGCTTTTCTTCTCATGGAGTCTTGCTATATTATAACCACCCTCCCTCCTGCCCCTCTCAGAACTTCTACTTGGGTAGGGGTGGCAAATTAGTGCAAGCACTGTGTCATGCCATTGTAGTTGTTTCCTTTACCCTCTTTCCTTTAGGGTTAGGGAACTAGGTTGTTTCGTTTAGGTTATATATATTGACCCCCTTCCTGGTGGCTACCTCCTTTGGTGCGCTCAAAAATGTCTCCACTTCAGCCATCTGTGCAGCAGCAACAACCTGGAGCACTGTGCACACCTTTATCAGGCACTACAGTTGGGATATTACCTCTAGACGCAGAGCTGGTTTCGGCTTGGCAGTCCTTCAAGGACTTCTGTTCTGAACTCTGAGACATCTCTCCTATCCTCCTCCCATGGTGTAACCTGCTTGCAAGCTGTTTCAAGTAAGATAGTACAGTTACGCAAGAACTCATCAGAACAGCATCTTCTAGAACAGCTCTGCAGCAAGTAGTTTCCTCCCACCTTCCCCTCTGGAGGTTGTCTTCTGACCTAGTTTCTAGGCTACAGTGTCTTTTGCGCCCTTACAAACCTTCCTTTGGGCGGATCCTCGGTCTCACCTTCAGATGTCACCTTTGATGCTGGGGGACTGCCCCCTTGTATGTGATGCCTGACGTCGGGGAGGGGCTAAGGTCGGGGCAGTCCGCAGCTGGATACTGCTAGCTAGAATTTTTCCATGGGGTCCTGTCGCCTGCCAGCTTCAGTCCTAATGGTGTAACCTGCTGCAAGCGGTCCTTATCTGCCGTCAAAGTCTATGTTTCTACTGTTATGGTAAGTTCTTATGTAACTGTACTTTACAGGTGAATAACCTGTATTTTCTCCCCAAGGTGCTGGCAGAATCTACGCTGAATCAATCCATTGAGCTACCTGCTTTCTTTACGCAGCACTCCAATCAAGGGGAGTATCTCCTGTATACTTTGGATGTTCTCAGAATACTGAGATACTACACCACTAGGACTAAGGATCTCAGGAAGTCTGATTAGCTTTTTGTCTCTCTTCCTCACAAAAGAGAGGGCAATGCTGTTTCAAAGCAGTGCCTATCCAAATGGTTGGCTCACTGCATCACGTTCTGTTACAAGAAGTACAAAAAGGCCCTGCCGGGTCAGGTCAGCGGTCACTCCACCGGAGGAGTAGCCACCTCTGCAGCTCGTTTCAAGAATGTGTCAGCGGCAGATATATGCGCAGCCGCAACTTGGACTTCTGTCCATACCTTTACGAAGCAGTACAGTTTGGACATTGCCTCTCGCCTTAGAGCAGGCTTTGAGTTGGCTGTTCTGCCAGGTCTTCTCTCTTAAGACCCTTACAGCTGGTGGTTCTGTTGGTTCTTAGTTTTCCTCCTCCTGAGTGCATTTCTTTGTTCTAGGGACATGGATATGTTGTTCGATCCACACATACTGGCAAGTTCCTTGCCACTTTAAATCTTGCGGAAGGTCTTCAAGCTGGCTCCTCCCATCCACCCGGTGATAAAATTTCGGCTCCACCCCATGACGCCAGATCTTCCTTGCTGCTTGGAACCTTGGGTTCCCTCCTTTGCTCTAGGTTTTAGGCCTGGATCCTAACTCTTCGGTTAACCTGAAACTTATCTTAAAATTTACAAGACTTTCTCTTTTCTTCCCTCACGGCTGCAATGGACAAGTCGACTCCCGGATTTCAGTGGTGCCTCTGTGGGCAGAAGATGTCTCTGACCGATCCGCACTCCATGTGCGTTTACTGCCTTGGGCTTGAACACGATTCGCAGACCTGCGATTTGTGCAAGTCCTTCTCGGCCACAGTTCTTGAGGATCGTGCTACCAGATTGCAACTTGGAAGCCCCGAGAAATGTTATCTCCAATAAAGTCGAAGGAGGCTCGTTAGGAATTGTCCGTGGCGGCGGGCTTGGCTTAACAGCTAGAAAAAATTATCGCCTTCGAGGAGGAGACAGCCCAGGCTGCATCAGCATCTTCGGTCGCGGCATTTATCTCGCTCTCTTTGGGCTCCTCCTACATGGCTTCGTTCAAGGAGCTTTGTCAGTCCCTCTCCACCAAGGGAGAGGGTCCTTCGGGACATTCCTCTTGGTCCAAGAAGAAGGACTCCAAAGGTAAGTCCCACCATCGACGTTCATGGGAATGGGAGAGGTCCTCTTCCTCAGAGAGTCTACTCTCGACTTTGGTCGAGGTTGCATCTAAGGCCGCTGGCTTCTCGGGTGTCCCCGTCAGGTCAGCCGCCTGAGACACCCGTTGACGCAGTTGAAATTTTCTCGACCCGTCAGACGGGCTGTTGACTGGAGAAGCAGACAACCCTTCTTCAACGGTTCCTCCTGTGCTGGAGTGCCCGGTTAAGGTTCCCGAACCGAGGGAGGAGCGGATTTCCCCGCTCCCTCTCAGACCCACCCTTGGAAACACCGAAGGTCTCGTTCTTAGACCTCTTCTTGGTCCAGCTGATCCTGCCAACATCGGCGGGCTCTGCCTCTGCACCAAGAAAAGCGGCAGCGCCGCTCATCCTCATCTTCATCGTCTTCAGAGGATAGGCTCTGGCGCAAATTGCATTGGCGCTACGAGGACCCGATGTGGCAGCAGCTCCTTTGACCGGGAACAAGCCGTCTGTCACCTTCCCAGGCCATTAAGTGGCTGTCACCAGAGCGGCCGAAACAATCTCTCGTTATCGAGGAGCTGAAGCCGGCACCAGTTGTTCGGCCAAAACCGTCTTCGCCACCCGTTGTGGTGGAACCCCCGCCTCCACAACCTAAAACTGGGGCCTCAACCAATGATTCTCAGGTCAGGGTTTGCCCCATCGGTTGTTGATCACCCTCACTCCCGATCGACCTCGGCAGGTGGAGGTGGCTTAGGCCTCGGCAGCTGTTTGCAGACTCTCGGAGTCTGACGATGGTTCCTCTGTCTTCTCCAGGCCCCTCCACTTGGAGTCCACTGGGGTCAGTCGGTGGGCGAGCCCATCCTCATTCCTGGGAATGCTTTGGCTCTTCTCAGTCTACTGGGATAAAGCTTGAACCTGTTTCAGCAGGCCAAGTATCCCCTCACGGAGATACTGGACCGAGAGGATTCCCCCACGGAGGTCTCTCTGGTGGCTGAAGCCATTGTTGGCCCGGCTCTGGAGCTATGGCAGTGACCAGCTTCTTGTCCAGCACCTTCGGCCACGATGGCCGAAAATATGCCGTTCCCACTGGTTCACGCTCCAGATTTTCGGAGTACCCCTCCGCTTAGGGGCTTGTGACTGGTGTTTTCTGGCGCTCCGGAAACGCTCCAGATGTGGACAAGCCACCCAATAAGGAGTCCAAGAAACTGAACTACTCTGGTCGGAAAGTCTATCCTGCGTCCTCCTTAGGCCTTCATCAGGCCAGTTCGGCCGTTCTGATGGCAGACTTTTCGCACGCCCTTTTGGGCTCTCTGGATGAGGTGATTTCTCATCTCCCAGCTGACCTCCAGATTACGGTCAAGCAGGTGCAGGATCAGGGAGGGACAGTGGCTAAGCAACAGCTCCAAACTGCCTTAGACATTGGAGACTTTTGTGCCCGGTCAGTAGCGGCCACAGTGGCCATGCGCCGCAGAGCTTGGCTGTGGATCTCCACTTTCACAGCTGATACCCAGCACAAGCTGGCAGCGTTCCTTCCTGGGTACCAACTTGTTGGTCCCGGGCTGGAAGGTTATCTGCAAGGATCGAGAAGTCCAACGCCACTTGACTTGTTTTGTCTGCCCAGAAGGACAAAGGCCGCCAGCAGCAGCGTAGCCTCCTTGGCCTTCAGCCCTGTGGCACATCAGGGCCAGCAGGCTTGTACTTGGCATCCCAAAGCCAAGTCTGCAGCTTCTTCCAGCAGGAAGCCGGGAGGGAAAGGTCCAGGAGGTCCCTCGGCCGGTCCTTCCTCCAAGTCTGCCCAGTGACAGGTTGAGGGGTTTCGCCCCCAACCTCGTCACTCCTCCCCGGGTTCCCCCCATGGGGGGACGGCTCCGTCACTTCCTTTCCGCTTGGTCTGATATCACCATGGACTGTTGGGTGCTGGAAGTGGTAGGAAAGGGTCTGACTCAGGAATTCAAGTAGGCCCCACTCTTTCAAGCCGTCGCCCCACGGGGAAGGGGGGGCTGTGGGGTACGCAGCCTCTCTGTCGGCTCGTTGTGCCGACATTGCCCTGCTCCTCCAGAAGGAGGTGATCAGGAAGGTGGCGGATCCTCCACCAGACCCAGGGTTTGTGTCCAGGTACTTCCTGGTCCCAAAATGGATGGGGGCTGGCACCCCATTCTGAACTTCCATGACCTGAACAAGTTCCTAAGGTCTCAAACCTTCAGGATGGTCACTCTGACTCAGATCATTCCATCCTTGGAATGAGGCATGTCTGTTCTTTGGACCTCCAGGACGCTTCTTTCACGTCCCAGTCTGTCCGTCCCACCAGCTTCCACTTGAGGGCTGAAGGGTCTCTTTATGAGTTCGGGCCATCTCCTTCGGCCTCTCTTCAGCTCCCAGGGTCTTCACCAAATGCATGGCAGTGGTGACAGCATTCCTTTGCCACCGAAGGGTCCATTGTACCCTCATCTGGACGATTGGCTCAGATTGGCCTCCTCATCAACGAGGCCAACTCGGAACGCATGCCAATGCAGGTGATTCAATTCATCGGCAGAGCTGCTCTCTTGAGCCAGAGCACGGATCCTGGCGAACAGGGCCGAGGTTCTTCCTCCTTTGCCCAGTCATTTCTGGTTGGGCACCGGCCCTGCCTGGGACTTCTGCGCCTACACCAGCATGGTCCGCTGGGCCCGCTGGCACGTGTCCCCTTTCAATGGGGGCTGGCCCGCCAATGGTCTCAGCGCTCCGGTCCTTTGGACCAGCCAGTGATAGTGACCCAGGAGATGGGGAACACTCTCCAGTGGTGGCTTGTTCCAGCTCATCTGCAGGAGGGTATCCGCTTGTCTGCCCAGAGCCGATGGTCACGCTCACAACCGACGCCTCTTGATGGGTTGGGGTGCCTATCTGGGGGAGCACGGAGCGCATGGCCTCTTGGCCCCTCAGGAGTCTCGATGCCACATCACCCTGCTGGAGCTTCCAACGGTCCAACTAGCCCTCCCCGCCTTTGCTCCGTTTTTACTGGGTCAAGTAGTCCAGGTCCAGACGGGCAATACCACAACCATGTACTACCTAAACCGCCAGGGCGGGACGTGCTCCTTGCCTCTGTGCAAGGACGTTGTCCGCACTTAGTCTCTCGTGAGCAGACTGGAGGCGGAGCTCTTAGCCATCCATGTAGCAGAAGCCTCCAACACTCTGGCCGATGCCCTAAGCCGGATAGGTACTGCATCTCACGAGTGGTCTCTCCTGCCAGAGGTAGTACACGTTCTCCCACTGGGGCACACCTCAGGTGGACCTGTTTGCCTCCAGGGAGAATGCAAAGCTGAGACTGTTTCGGCTCACCCCTCAGCAGGGCTTGCTGCAGGGGATGCCTTCTCAAGGCTGTGGACCCTGGCTTCTTCTTCGCTTTTCCTCATTTCCCTTGGATCCACAAGGTGCTTCTCAAGGCAAGGAGGGTCAAGGCGATGTGATTCTAGTAGCCCCAGACTGGCCCCCAGTTCTGGTATCCAGATCTCCGCAGCCCTCAGCTCCAGGCTCCCAAGGCGGCTTCCAGCCTGCCCGGACCTGATCTCAGTCAACCAGGGGAAGGTTCTCCACCCGGACCTTTAATCCCTGCACCTGACGGCCTGGTTCCTGAGTGGCTAGAGTTCCAGGCCTTCGGTCTTTCCAGTGAGGTCCTCATCATTGTTGAGGCATCCTGTAAGGAGTTGACCAGAAAATGCTATGCCTTCAAATGGAAAAGATTCTCCATTTGGTGTCAGGGTGAGGGGTTGGACCCTTCCTCCTGTTCCTTGGCTAGCATTTTGGACTACCTGTGGTCCGTTTCTCAGCTAGGACTTCGGTTGACAAACCTTAAGGTGCACCTGGCAGCCATCTCTGCTTACCGGGCGCAGGCCGGGAAGCAGTCAGTGGCGCAGGAGGAGGTGGTCTGGTGCTTTTCCAAAGGCCTTGATCACATATCCCCTCCGGTGCGAGAACCTCCACCTCCATGGGATCTACTGCTGGTACTGGCTAAGCTCGTGGGTAAACCATTCGAACCTATGCACAGGTGTGATATCTCTCACCTGTCATGGAAGACCACCTTCTTGGTGGCTATCACGTCAGCCAGAAAGATGGGAGAGCTTCAGGTGCTTTCCGTCGAGTCTTCTTATCTGGTCTTCCACAGGAACAAGGTTGTCCTGCACCCCCACCCAAAATTCCTTCCGAAGGTGGTGTCGGAGTTTCACCTTAACCAGGTGTTGACTCTGCCAGTGTTTACCCCAGTCACACCTCGAAGGCCGAATATAGGCTCCATACTCTGGATCCTAGAAGAGTGCTCTCTTATTACAAGGAGTGGACGGCTGAAGTTCGGGGAGAGGTTCACCAGCTGTTTGTCACCTATGCTGCTGAAGCTGCACCTGGCAGACCTGCAGCCAAGTGGATGATAGGCAGGTGGGTCACCTCCTGCATAGATCTCTGCTACAGGTTGGCGGGCATGGAGCTCCCAGAGGGATAAGAGCTCATTCTACCTGCCAACTGCTGCATCGTGGCTGCTTCCAGGGACGCCCCTACTCTCACGAAACCGCGAGGGCTGCTACCTGGAAGTCGCACATACCTTCATTACCCACTACTGCATCGACCTTGAGTCATGCTGGGATGCTGGTTTTGGGACCTCATTTCTTCAGTCCTTATTTCCCAAGTAGAGAGTGTGCGCCTTGCCTCCCTCCTCCTGGAGAACTGCTAGGAGTCTGCCAGTAAGTGTAGATTGAACAACATATCCACATCCCTAGAAATACAGGTTACTCACGAAGGGTGAAGGGGCAGATTAGCAGGATTAAATCAGGGGAGAGATGGACACAAGACCCGGGGGAGCAGGCTGAGGTACTAAATGAGTACTTCACCTCAGTTTTCACCAAGGAAAATGGGGGTGCTGCATCATACATGGGAGGAGACAGAGATACTGAGAAGGGGGGACCCTTACCGATTGGCGGGTCTGGGGAGAGGGGGAGGCATCACTGGCAGGTGGGGGGAGGGCTAAGCAGGGAGAAGAGGTACCGGAAGTGGAAATCACAGCAGAGAGAGTGAGGGAAGCCCTCAGCTCCCTTAAGATGGAGAAAGCACCGGGGCCGGATAAATTACCTCCCAGAGTGCTGAAGGAACTTGCGGATGTCCTGGCAAAAAGCCTGGCGGAGCTTTTCACCATCTCTCTGAGGACTGGGTGGGTGCCCCAAGACTGGAAGGTGGCGCATATAGTGCCTATCCACAAGGGGGATCAAGGGAGGTGGCAGGGAACTACAGGCCTGTCAGCCTGACCTCGGCGGTGGGCAAGGTGATGGAGGGCATTGTCAAGGAGAGGCTGGGGGGGGGACCTGGGTAAGTCAGGGTGCCTGGACAATAGAAAGCATGGATTCATCCCAGGGAAATCGTGTCAGACAAACCTGGTGGAGTTCTATGACTGGGTGACTAGTGCCTTGGACCTGGGTAGACCAGTGGACATCCTCTTTCTAGACTTCAACAAGGCATTTGACTCTGTTCCTCATGTGGGCCTATTGCATAAGCTGGGAGAAATGGGGTTGGGGAACCAGATGATCAGATGGATAGGCAATTGGCTGCAGGACCCGGACCCAGAGGTTCGTAGTTAGGATAGTCTCATCCCAAGGAGGGTCATTAGTGGGGTCCCACAGGGATCAGTCCTTGGGCCCCTCCTGTTCAACACCTACGTCTCTGACATAAGGACAGGAATCAGGAGTGAGATGAGTCTCTTTGCGGATGAATCAAAACTGGGGGCGGTGGTGGATGGGGAGGAGGGGAGGGTGGCCCTACAGGGGGACCTGGAGGCTCTGGAAAGATGGTCTAGAAAGTGGAAGCTGAGGTTCAATGCAGGGAAATGCAAGGTACTCCACCTGGGGGCCAGAAGCCCAGGCCAAGTGTACACCCCGGGGGGGGGGATGCTACAAGTCTCGATGGCTGAGACGGACTTGGGGGTGGTGGTGGATGTCAAGAAGAACAACTCTGAGACCTGTAGGAGGGCAGCAGCCAAGGCAAACAGGATGCTGGGATGCATCGCTAGGGGGAATCACCTCCAGAAGGAGGGAAGTGATACTCCCTCTCTATAACTGCTTGGTGAGGCCACACCTTGAGTACTGCGTGCAGTTTTGGAGGCCACACTTAAAGAGGGACATTACCCTCCTGGAGAGGGTCCAGAGGAGGGCAACCAAAATGATTTGGGGCTTGGGGGACAGGACCTATGAGGAGAGTCTCGAAGAGCTAAATATGTACACAGGAAGAGAGAAGGGACGGGGGACATGATAGAGGTCTTCAGGTACATGAAGAGGGTAAATAGGGGAGGAACAGTCAGGGTGCTTAGAAGGAAGGAAGGAGGGGGCCACTAGAGGGCATGGGTGGAAGCTGGAGGGGGGAAGATTCAGGGGAGAAAGGAGGAGGAGGTGCTGCTTCACTGAGAGGGTGGTGGAGCCATGGAATGCACTGCCTAGGGGGCTGGTGGAGGCAGAGACAGTGGAGGGGTTCAAGAGGGGGTGGGACAGGTACAGGGGAAGGGTTCTGTAAGCAAAATCCAATGCAGCAAGAATATCCGGAACTGGGAAGGGAGAAGCCAGAGAAGGCGAGGGGACAGCAAGGTCAGCACCCAGGGTGTGGGCTGACCAAACGAGCAGACACGAAAGACCGTTAGGCCTATTCTGCTGGCATGTTAGTATGTTAGTAACAGGAGTTCTAGGAATGGTATATGTTGTTCATCCACACGACCTCCCTGGCTTCAACGCACAACCCATTTTGTGCGGGCTAGATCTGGTGTCATGGGGCGGAGCCGAGAGTTTTATCATCCGGTGGGTGGGAGGAGCCAGCTTGAAGACCTTCCAGCAAGATTTAAAGTGGCAAGGAACCTACCAGTAAGTGTAGATGAACAACATATACTATTCCTAGAACTCCTGTTACAGGTGAGTAACCTGTATTTCCAGAATGCTTTGGATTCAGTCCTATATGTAATTACCTACTACAAGAGCTCTTTTGAAGTAAGATAATACAGTTACGTAAGAACTTAACGCAACAGTAGCTCTTCGAGAGAGGCTTTTACGGTAGGTAATGCCTTCCTCTCTCCATCCCCCTTAGCTTTTTCAGCTCCTTTTCTGGGAGGAAATATCAGCTTCTCTCTCGTCTTGCTTTTTGGCCTTTGGGGAAAGAACTGGAAGGCTGGCATGGGGACCGCCACTTTATACTGATGCCCACCTAATGTAGAGGCGGTCCCTGCCAGAGTCTACTAGCAAGAAATTTTTCCGTGGGGTCCTGATGCCTGCTGGCTTCAGTCCTATATGTAATTAACTACTGCAAGAGCCTCTCTCGAAAATCTACTGTTACGGTAAGTTCTTACAGTAATTGTACTTTCTCCTGGCATCCCTTAACCTGTCTGAGGTATTGAAACAGCAGGCAGAATTCAGGGCTCAGTTTGTCAGGCCCCTTGATCTCTACAGTGGCCATTTCTAAATCTCTAGAAAAGATTGTTAAAAGAGGGTATGCCTAAACACGTAGGTGTGGATTGTCCTGGTTTCTCCACAGTCACCAGCAGACTTCACTAGAGCCCTGTCCAAATTTGCTTTGATTACTGGGGTCCTAAAATATCTCACCAAAAGTTTCCACCTGTTTTCTCTCCAAACATGAGAGAATGTGACTGCTGGCTGTCTTACAGCCTCTGTCCCACGCACCGTGGTCCAACTCCAGACCCAGTTCAGTGCCCCACCTAGCAGTTATATAATATGTGGAGTACACTTGTGTACCTTGTAGGGTCTGCTATATCAAGTAGGCAAGGTGACTAGTAACCTGTGATGTAGGCTGAGCAGCCAAAAGAGAAAACAGAAGTGGGAGCTTTGTGTAGTGTCTCAGGTTGAGGGCGGTCATGATTACAAGTAATGGCATACCTGAAAGTTGCGGAAAAGATGCTCTGCTCCAGGCCATATTGAGCCTGCAACGCTAGGAAATTCTATCTGTGGACCGTCACAGAACTGTCAGGTAAATCAGATTCTTTTTAGGGACGTGGATAATGATATACTATCCACACTTTGGCAGGATCCTTTACGTTTAAGCAGAGATCAGAAGGTCTTAAAGCTGGCTCTTCCCACCCTCTCTGGTGGTATCCTATTCTGCATTGCCTCGTGATATTAGATCTTCCTTTCCGCTGAAAGCTTCATGATCCCTCCATCACAGCTCCATGCTTGGTGTAGTCCCTAGCTTTTCTAACACTGTTTTTTGGTGTCTGAGACTTTTGCCGCTTCTTCACTACCAGAATGGATCACGAGGACCTCAAAGCCAGTCCTAACTTCAAGAGGTGCTCAGTCTGCAATCAAAAGATGTTGCATACCAACCTGGACTCCGTGTGTGTTTACTGCCTAGGGCTTGAACATGACCCACAGGCTTGTAGTCTGTGCCAAATCCTTCAGCCCTCCCCTTGGGAGGACCACTGTGCCTGACTAGTGATAGAATGGGACACCCTGGTTAAATCAAAAGATGCTCATAGGGCGGTGCCGGCAGTTCAGTCTCACACTTCGCCACTTTAGAGGAGATGGCGGTCCAGACTACTTCAGCTTTGTTGTCCGCTTTGAGTTTGGTGGACTTGGGCACCTCCTTCTCTGGGGCGTTCCGGAACTTGCCAGTCCCTTCCTACTCTCTGAGAGGGCTGTCCCTGAGAGTCCAAGCAGGACAAATCTAAAATAATCCCACTGCAGGTCATGGGATCGAAAGAGGTCCTGTTCCTCTTGTTCCTGCACTTCTGGGTGCTTGGTGGCCATCGAGCCTTCGACTTCAGCCGACACTTCTTCCCAAATCAGGCTGGTAGCCTCAGAAACCCAATTGGGCTTGCCGGCTGAGACGCTGGGCCAACTAGCTGGTCAGCTCATTGTGATGTAAGGGATGACTCCTTATCCAGGACCCCAGTTCTGGCTGCTCTCAAGAGGGGCCGGCTGATCTTGCCGAGCCAGTTGTCGCCCCCTGTGAGCCTAATCCCCGGGTGCTCCCTGGTGTCCTTCTTGTCCCTTCCCTCAGCCTCTGTTGACCAAAAGTTGACAGTCTGGGTTGAGGTCCCAATCATTTTCTGGGTCGAGAACTTGAGACTCAGTCATTCTCGGCAGTCCTGCAGTGGACCACTGGTCAAATAACACTGTAGATACTCCTCATCTTTTTCCTTGTCTTTGAGTGAGGAACGGCTCTGCCATAAGATCCCGCACAGATACGAGGAGCTCATGTGGCAGCATGGATTCAAACAAAATGAAGTCTTGCTGTATTCTGACATAATGCAGTTAGTCCCAGCACTTGAACTGCCCTGGAGAGTAAAGAGTTAACTCTATGCAGAAGCATAGAACGTTGAGCTCGAGCTCTGTTTTCAGACCTCTCTCTCTCTGGTACTTCCCAGTGTAACCATAAGATTCTTTACTCTGCCTAACAGTGAAGTCGCTCCCGAGATTTCCTCTGCTCGGTTTGGCAAAGTAAAGCTGTCATTTGGTTTTAACCATATATTTTTTTTTTTTTTTTGGATTTCCAGCCTCTGACTACGGTACAGGTAGTGTGTAGATAGGTAGTGACTGTGTGTTATTTCTGAAAAAAGTTAGAAATACCTTTCCTCGGTTTCTTTCTGGTCGGTCTGGTTTGAAACCGACCTTGTTACATTTCTGTTTGAATTTTATTTCTGTAGAGCGGTGATCTTCCTGGACATAAAGTCTCCACCACTCATTCACACTTATGGGAAACTAAGCCGGAGGCAGTAGGACCCAGCGGGAGCAAACTTTTTGCAGAGGGGCGGCGCCAGAGATGGAGCCATGAGGAGCAGCGCTGTGAGCATCAGCTCATGCAGTAAAGACTTATCTCGGCGTCGACCCTCTAACCACCTCAGTTCCTTTTTTTCCCACCGAGTGTACTTCAGTGACAATGTCGCTCACCCGCCAGGATTCGAACTTCAAACCAGCAGCATAGTTTTCCAGTTTTATTGTTCATCCAAGAAGATCAAGAATTATGGTAGGTACGTAATTTTCATTTCTGTGGAGTGTGGTGTATTTAGAAATGTTGGGTGGGGACTGGTACTCATTAAAAAAAAATTCTGAAGAGTATTTCCTAAAATAAGGCAAGTACTGACCTTTTTTACTCACCTTATCTGGAGCCCTGCCCCCTGCTATGCAAAAAATGAAAATTACGTACCTACCATAATTCTTGATCTTTCAATGTATCTTCATTCATCATTCGTGGTTATATTGCCGGAGGCTAAGACCTTGTGGTAGACTCTTCTTTTTCTTTCTTTTTTTAAGAGGCAGAGTTGATGCAGGGGCGGTGCTGCCCTCAAGGCCAACGTACTACGTGGCGCTCGTGGGTTGGCTGTTAACTGTTGCCGCTGCCCGGTCCTAGTTCCGAAATGCTGGAGAGAGAGAGAGAGAGAGAGAGAGAGGTAGGTAAGGATAGAGGGGTGCGGCAAGGGAGCCCCAAGGATAGAGAAAAGGAAAGGATATAATAACTAAAAGGAGAAATAAACAACCAAGAGGGCAGGAAAAGAGAAAAGGAGAGAGAAACAACCTAAGGGATTGGGAGGAGGGGGCCCAATCTCTGGATGAAAAGAAAGAAAAGATGGGGAAGGGAGGGTAGAAGAGGGGAAAAGGGGGTGAGGGAAGGACTCCGCTCCTGGCTAAGGCAGACCTGGACCTCAAGAGGGAAAACTGATTTTAAAAACCTCCAGGTCGTAGCAAAGATGCAAAAGGCACAATATTGCCTTTAAGCAGTCACAGTCCCGTAGGGACCAAAACATTTAGAAGAACATTGAGGTCAAACAGGCCAGACAGGGAGGCGGAGTCCACCCCTTCTACCAAATAAAGGAGAATAACTCCAAAAGTGGTCTGCCCCTACTAACTCAAAAGGAAGGAGAGAAGTAGTCCTAAGGGGACATTAAAATAACAGGGATTGATGAGTGGGTACTCAGGAGTCCCCGATCCTTCCCCTCCAGACCCCAAGAGGGGATGAGGGAGTGCTGAGCCAAGGGAAAGGGAGAGGAGAGAAAAGGAGACACCAAAAGACCCCCAAGGAAAAACTCTTCCTTGTGTGTCTCAACAGGGTCCCCTCCTCTTAACCACAAGGGAGAGGAGGAGGAGAGGAGCTGGAGTGTAACAGAGACACTGCGGAAGGGTCTTGCCCAGAGACTAAGGCCCAAGAGGGAGGGTGGGATTAGATGAATGGTGAAGATGCACGAAAGATCAAGAATTATGATAAGTAATGTAATTTTCACATCTTATCTGTGTCAGTCTTCACCATTCATCACTAGTGTTGAGTATTGAGCCCCTCCAAAGGGGGCCCAATATGTCCCTTAGGGACAGAGTGCCTTAACCTCCAGTGGAGGAGACACCAGAAGGGAGAACCCCTGCAGGCCTGGTGATGCCTAGAACTGGTCTGGGTGAGATGGGGAACTCCCTGTAGGAAAAGGAAGGCTCCCCTTAAGCCGCTCTCACCCCCTACGGGAGAAGAGATGAATTCTCTGGAAAATGAAGGAAATCACCCTATGCCGGGCTAAGGATGACAGCCGGGAAAGGCAAAGCCGTGCTGTCCGCCTAGTGCAGATCACTGTCCCCACTACCCTGGAAGCCACCTCATTGGCTTCGCGATGCCCTTACCTGGTGCCTTGAAAGCTCCAGGCCCTCATGCAGAGGGGCGATGGCTTGCCTGGTTTCCTCTGAATCAGGCATGGAGGCTAGAAGTTGTCCTAGCCTGGACCACAAGTACCTGTTTTAGGTAGCATGGTGTACCTGATGAGCTGCTATGCAGAGCAGAATCCGTGTCAAGGAGAAAGTTCTCCTCCCGAAGTCAAAATCCAAAGAGTGTGGGTCTGAGGGTCAGTCATGGCCGGGGTTCTATGCCCAGAGGGGGTATCCAGGCACATCACGCCCGAAGGGGAGGGGTTGAGGCAGAATTCCAGGAGACCTTGGGGGGCACAGTACCTCTGGCGAAGGTCCCTTGGGGCTGGAACAGAGGAGGAGGGACGCTGCCAGACCCAGTGTGATGCTTCCAGGAAAGGAGCAAGCCAGGTGGGAACCACAAGGTTTTCCGCACTGAACTTGCCTAAAAAGGCACACATCCCCTGGTCTACATTGCTTTCAGAAAGAGGGGTGATGTGAAGCTCACCTGGCATCCCCAAGTGAGATCAGCTGCTGGGGAAAGGTGGACAGAGGGTTCCTCTCCTTCGGGGGAGGAAGATGAAGCCAAGGGGGCTGGAGATTCAGGGTCAGATTGCACAGGAGAGTGGTGAAACACCTGCTTGTCCATGGCCCTAAGATAGGAAGTGAAAAGTGCAGCTGAAGGTCTGTATTGCTCGCAGGTAAGGGGCACTGTAGGACCGGACACACCTGGGAGAGGAGGAGGAGGAGGAGGAGTAGTAGGCAGAGGCACAGGCACCAAGCATGTCAGAGAAGGAGCAAGGTCTCTTCCCAGGCAGGGTTACTGAGCAGATGACCCCAACAAGGAGGGAGACCCACTGGTCCCAGTAGACAGAAACCATTCAACCGGGTCAGAACGGCTGTAGCTGTGCCCGTAGGAAGACAGCCCCCTGTGAAGTCCAGGACCATGTGAGCCCAGAAGGATGGCCCCTGACCTCCAAAGTAGAAGCCCCTCTCGGAGCGTCCAGGGAGGGAAGTAGGATCCCACCTCACAGCTCCTCCTCCCAGAACTCCTGCTTAGTCCCAGGGAGAGGCTGCTGCACTAAACCCTGTCCCTCAACCCTCCAACTCCGAAAGGGCCTTATTCTTAGGACCACCAGCCCAGTAGCTGGCAACTCTTGAAGGACCCCTGAGAGTCGGCCAGTGGTAAAGTACCGTCCCCTGGGGTGCCCCGGTCTGTCCCAAGCTCACTGTCCAGGCACATCGGGGGGGGGTATCCCAGCTAAAGGGACGGACATGTCTGTGGTCCCAGGCTGCACAGCAGTAGCCACCTGGACCACCGCAGGCTGGTCAGTCCCCACTGACCCCAGAACCAATAGAACCTGTCTGGCCAACAGAGGGAGGCTGCGAAGGGGCTGAGGTGCCTGACACAGAGGGACCAGAGGATTCAGATGAATCCAGGAACCAGTCCTGATCAGACCCCGAATCCTCCTCCAAGGAAGAGGACTGAGAGGTCCGAAGCCAGCCCACTCCTCAGTCCCTCCCGGGGCCGCAAGCCTTGCCACCTCCACCCCTGGCGCTGCGAGCAGCACTACGATTGGCACAGCAGATGGCACCAGAGTCTAAGGTGGCATCTACTGCAGCACCACTCCCTCCCCAGTGCCACGAATGGCACCGGAGACTGGTGCTGTGCCGACCCCCATCCCGGCACTGATACCAGAGGCGGACCCAAGAACGGGTCCTACACCGCCCACGGTGCCGCCCCCTTCCCCAGCACCACAAATGGTGCCAGAGAAAGAAACGGCACTGAGGGATGGCGTGGAGCTGCCTGGGCCCCTGATGCCTCAAGTGACACTGGAGCCAAGAATGGCACCAACAAACTGTCAAGGACGGTGCCGGCCCCAGAGTTCGACACCGGGGGGAGCCTTCACTTCCGAGGAAGCGATTGCCAGAACAGTGCCTCCTGCCTGGCCCCTGAGAGGGCCAGATTGGGCCTCCTGAGCCGTGGAAGGAGCCTGGTGGAGGCCCTCTCCTCCACAGACCATATAGGACCAGGAGGGGACCCGGAAGAAGGGTTGAGCGTCCTTGTCTCAGCTCACCGACTGCAAACCTGCCCTCTAGAAGTCGGCGGCGCATGTCCAGCTTTAAATATGCATATTTCTAGAAGCTGACGGTTCATGGAAAAGCAGGCATCACAGTTATCCATATCATGGGCCGGGCCAAAGCAGGAGAGGCACCGATTATGCTGGTCCGAAACGGAGTAAAGGCAACCGTATGGACATCAGCGCATAGGAGGCTGCCCCGCCTTCGACTTCTTCTTGTCCCCAGGCTGAGGCATGACCGGATGGAAAATAAAACAAGTACTTGACATTGCTTAGAAAAAAGAATGATCTTACTGGGATTGAAGAAATGGTGCGACAGGGTGACAGAAACTGACACTCGACATGGACCAGGCATAAATGGTCATAAAGCGCCAGTTAGCAGAAGAATCTCCACGAGATCTTCACTCTCAGGTGGGAGAAGAAGAACTGAGACCAGGGCAGAGTCGCATAGCAGTTAACGCCAACCTGCAAGCTCCATGTAGTATGTTGCATTGAGGGTGTGCTGTCTCCCTGCATTGACTCCGCCTCTGAAAAAAGTCTCGCTGGGTCCTAGCCTCTGGCAGCATACCCACTAGTGATGAGTGGTGAAGACTGACACAGAAAAGATAGAAAACATTCAAGAACCTGGAGTCCTGCCAGCATTTATATCCCACCAGCTACCTTCTTGAGAACAGGGATGGACTGATGGAACGACGGTCCATGATTTGCCCTGGGTCCCCAGTCTAGAGGAGGGGATCCATTTGTAGGCATTTTGAGAGAATTGTCCTTGTCTGTGGCTAGAGATTATGCACAGCCTGTGTCCCTCCTAGCCAGCATTAACCATGGCTAGAATAAGGTGTACCATTGCTTCGAGTTGCTCTGCTGGGTTCCGGGGTAGATTACCCCGTTCCCTCCTGTCAGTTTCCCCTGAGGTCTCCCCTCCCAGCCCAACCCCTACATCCCTGCCCCAGGGCCTCCCCCATGGTTCACGAACAGCTGAGTGGTCTTCATCTAAAGAGGCACCCTCGCCTCATGCTCAATTCTCATAGCATCTCAGGAAGGAAAATTATCAAGAACTGATAGGCTGCTGTTCTGTACTGTCCTTCAGTAGACAGCAGAAGGTCATCTGCCCCCAAAAAAAAATCACTGGAGGGTGTAGGCAGGGGTTCCTCCTAAGGAGTGTGATTATAAAAAAAAAAAGGGATAGGGATCAGGGTGCCCCCCTCCAGCAGCCCACAGACCTTTTAAGCCCTAGGTCTGATTTCTACGGAGTGGCTTGTGGGACTGTGTCCCCAACCCCTTACATACTTCCTGCTGTTATCCATCCAATATGGCAAGTGAGTAATGGCTCTGGAGATCAAACAGCTACTGCTCCTTTGGGAGCCAGGATAGCTATCCACTCTTGTCAGTGAAGTCCACGGGGACACTTAAGCAGCTAAGGGCAGGAGCCTGAGTGGGGAGACATTAGTAAGGGCAAATAAATTGGTTAAGGAGAACAAGAGAAGGGCTTACCGAGATCTCTGTTCCTAGGCTGGACTTCTGGGCAAGTTAACGGTCTTGGGTGCTGGGAGTTCCATGTTTTGCTACGTCTCCTTCAGTCACTGTATGATGTGTTGCTTAGTTGCAGCTGACTGCTGGTGTCTTCCAGGCTTGCTTTGCAGTTTAGGATGCCAGAGTCCACGGAGATGACGTAGCTGGTGGTAGTATGGCAGAAATAACCACTGGTGCAGAAGTCCATGGCCACTTGCTCTGCTGTGGTATAAGTTACTTGCCTGTCCTGATAATGAACCACTAGTTTGGCAGATAGGGACTAATGAATTTTATTCTGACTGACTTGCGTGCCTTCAGATTAGGTGCATAAGCCCACTGCATAACATGGAGAAGTGCAGGGTACACATTGTCCAGTTATATACGGGCATCTTGAAACTGTATATCTTTTTCTCACCCATGCCATGAGAGTTTTCCTACATTTCATTCCATCTATGAAATTTGGCAGTGATTGAGCGGGGCCTGGGATCTGGAGCCATGAGCCTAGGTTCCGGAGCCCGGTATGCCTGCTCGATTTCTAGTGTCCCAATGGTTGGGAGTTGGAGGGTTGCACCTAAGAAGTTCTGAAGAAATGTTATTGGATCCTGGCTCTGTGCCCCCTCTGGGAAGCCATGAAGTCTTAAGTTGTTGCGCCAGCAGTGGCTTTTGATATCTACTGTTTTTCCTCCAGTGTCATTACGGTTGAATGCAAGCTCAGGAGGGCTGCATCTGCCTGATCTATGCGACTGTCTGTGCTGTTGAGTTGGGCCTCATGATTATCTGATCTCTCCAGTTTGGAAATATAAGTCCTCACTGCGGTTATTTGATTGCAGATCTGTTTCCAGAAATCCTACGTTTCTGCCAACATGAGGTCCATTTTTCAATGTAGTTGATCTGCAGGAGAAGATTTTGAATTATTTTTCTATGTGATTTGTTTTCTTGTATCCCAGGTGGGAGGAGGCAGCTGAGGCCCGTGGAGTTATTTGCTGTCGGAGCACCAGTTTGAATCCTTCCAACTCCTCAGAGTTGGAATTCCCAGTTTGACAACGATCCATGTCGTGCAGAGTAACCCCCCAGTAGATTTTGTAAAAACCATTTTCTTGTTTTTTTTGAGGGGGTGCTTGGTGAGGAAGATAGAGCTGCATCAGTCCTCAAACTGCCATCTTAAGGATAACGTCACCGGAAGTCCCTGGGCGGTGATAAAACTGATGGAAGTACAAAGTGGCAGTCAAAAATCATGTCGGTTGGAATCTAAATGTTTGCTTGTAATACGCCCACAACTTGTAACAAATTACACAGTACGTTGGAGGTGTGAGATTATTTAAGCTATAGTGTGTTCAAAACCCTGATCGAGACCCGTACAAAGAACTGCAATGTTAACAGTATATCTTAGAATATCAAATTATAGTTTCAGTATTTGTGTTGTAAATACTTTGTGTGCATTCTCATTTCTGCTAAACATTGTTGTCAGCTTAGCAGTAATTTGTTTGCTTATGCTCAGGACCTTGCAAAATAAGGTTTGCTGAGGGGAGTTTATCTAGGTAAACAAACACAACAGGGCTGTGTGCCTCTAGTTGACCTTTGCTTTATTTATGTATTCTCCCCCCGCCCCCCTGCAGTGTTGCGGTGTGCAAGTTTGCCAGTGCTCCAGACGACTGGCATGTTTTGGTTGGAGTTGCGAAGGATCTGATTCTCAACCCACGCTCTGTGGCAGGTGGTTTCGTCTACACGTACAAGTTGATAAATAGTGGTGAAAAATTGGAGTTTGTACACAAGGTGAGATATTTTGTCTTTTTAAATTCAGTGTTTAATGTGATCATTTTTAAGTTGAACAAATTTCTTTTATTTCTCGTCTTCAGAAAAAAAAAAAATCTTTCCAGGGGTTGTAATTAAGTTTCTAGGATCATGGATATGTTCTATCCACACTTGTTGGCATGTTGCTTTCTCTTTAAATCTTGCTGGATGGTCTAAAAGCCGGCTGCTTCCACCCACCCAGGTGGTATTGCTCCATGATGTCAGATCTTCCTTTCCACTGGAAGATTTAGATTTATCTCCTTACCGCTCCTGCGTTGAGTAGGCCCTGGTGCTTAGTCCTTGACTATTTTCTGGAAAATCAGCCTCGTTTGTTTCCCATGTAATTTCGCAATACCGGCCGTGATGGAGGACAAGTCCTCACCTGGTTTCCGTCGGTGTCCCTGCAGGCAGAAGTCACGTACTGACTCGCATGCCACGTGCGTCTGCTGCCTGGGCCATGTGCATGACCCCAAGCCAGCGATTCCTGTCGTGCCTTTCATCCCACAGTTTTGGATGATTGCCTTGCACGTTTGCAACTTGGACATCTGGAAAAACGGCAACTGCCAGTCGAATCTAAAGACAGCTGTCATGTGGGCTCCACGGCTGCAGGATCCGCTGAACAATTGGAGCAGATGAAGGCCTTCGAAGAGGAGGTGGCTCATGCCGCCACTCAGTCCTGTTTGGTCTCAGTCTTTGTCCCGGTCAGTCTGGACACTTCCTTCTCTAGATCCTTCAAGGAGATGTGCCTCTCTTCCACTGAAGAGCGCCTGCCTGGTTGCACCTCCGGTCCCTCAAGAAAGACAGATGAGTAGAGGAGATTCTTAGCATCGATCGACACTCTTGAGGATAGGCGAGATCTCGAACCCAGGAGTTTTCATCTTGACCGGTTGAGATTTTGGCCGCTGGCTTCACAGTATCCCCATTGGGCCAGTTGGCACAGATGCAGGATGACGATCAGGTCGAAATTGTAATCGACCGATGAGGCCGACAATTCTCTTTTTAGGACTCCGGTCCTGCTCACCGTGGAGGAGATCCAGCCTGCTGGAACCCCCCTCCCCCTCGTCACTGTCCCTCACCTGGAGGAGCTGCAGATCTTACTTCGAGACACAGCTCTTGCAGCAGGTTACACCATTAGGACCGAAGCCGCCAGGCGCCAGGACCCCACGGAAAAATTCTAGCTAGCTAACTACAGCGGGGACTGCCCCCGACGTCGGTCCCGCCTCCGACGTCAGGCGTGGTACAAAAGGGGGCGGTCCCGCCAGATTCCCCAGTTCTTTTCCGGCCGTCGACTTAGCTACCTGACCCCTTCGGTTACCAGTCTAGCGCGCGACGCGTGAATAGTTCTTTTTTCGATAAAATTTTCGAAAATCTTCAGAATCCTCTTCAAGCAAGATCTTGATGTCATCACCAACTTGGCCATCCTTGAAGTGCGCTTGTGGAAAGCAGATCCGTTCAAGGACCCCCACACGGCCTCGTCCGGTGCCTAAGCCCCAGACCCGCGATACCGGGCCTGTCCTTCTTGCCAAGGGTTCAATAGCCGTACCGGATCCGCGCAGAGGGCTTTGCAGGCGTTTCTTCTGGAGGAACAACTGAAGACCATGTCCTCCAAGGGGGAAAGCTCCAGGGTCCACAAGCACGGAGAAGAGAAGGGAGAAGGCCCCTTCCAGGTCCCCTTCTAGGGGTTCGGAGTCCCGTAGCTCCGGTTCGAAATCTCCCCCGGCTGCAATCAAGAAACCTTCATCTCAGGAGAAATCCGCCAGGCCTTCCTCCCCTTCCAGGGCCTTGGCGAAGTCCGGGGAACGACACCATCACCACCGCAAGTCGGGTTCCCGCTCCTCGGTACCCGACGTCAGGTCTTCGTCGGTGCCTCCACGCAAGACGTTGGAGCTCACGCCTTTAAAAAGGCCTGTAGCCCAGACGCCGGCTCGACAGCTGTCAGCCGTGCGCCCTTCTTCCCTGGAGCCGCCGTCGGCCCGGCGACCGCGCCGGCCATACATCCCAGCGGACGGTCGGGGAACGGCCTCCCGCCTCCTGAAAGAAGAAGGCCCTGATCTCCGACCGACATCGGTCAGGAGCCTCTATCGGAGGAGGACCTAGAGCAGCCCGAGACCAGACGGGCAGCCCCGGTCCCGTAGGTACTCCCAGGATCCCTCGCCATTACCAGAGCCCCTGTGGAGCCGACACGGGACCCGACGACCGCCCACCGGCACCGGGGCGTCGGCCTCTCTAGTGGAGGTGAAGATCTGTTCACCTACTGGTGGGATACCATTAAAAAGACATGGTTCCCCCTCCTCCTCCTATTCCTCCTCCTCCTCCTCCTCCCTACTCCGGTTCCTGCCCCCCTCGCCGCCGGGGTCGGCAGGCGTGTTCCTCCTCCCGGGAGCCTAGAACCCCTCCAGGGGAGACCTGATAAGCGGAGACCTCCGTCGAAATCTCTTCTGGATCACCAGCCCAAGAGATCCAGGAGACGCCTGACGTCAGCTTCAACGGAGGACACGGGGATCAGACTACTCCACCTCTAGATCCCCATCTCCACTTCCATCCCTTCTCCGGACCCACGTGAGATGCCTAGATCTCCTCCGGATGATCCCTCGTTCCTTGATATTATGAGACATATACAAGAGAACATGGGATGGATGCTGAAGACTTAGACCCGAAGAGTGCGACTACGCCAAATATCTTGACAAAAGGACCCCCAAGCCTGTGGTGGTACCACCCCTTGGTTGACACTTGTGGAGCGTCACCAAGGCCTGCGTGGAAGCGTCCACTCGCTCCTCGGCGAGACCAGAAAGCTGATCGCTTGTAGCAAGGCTCCTAAGGCGGACCAGTACCGACGCAGCATCCTCAGGCCGATTCTCTGGTCATCACAGCCTCACATGACCCGGTCACAGAGGCCACAACATTTGAGCACCCTGCCACGGACCCAGGTCCAAACAACTGGGCGCATTGGGTAGGCGCCCGTGTGCTTCCACTACCTGGCCATCAGATCCCTGAACTATTTAACCCATGGTTTCAGTTCCAGAGCGCTTTGTTGGAACAGGGTCTGAGGCGGCTGAAAAGATGCCCGAAGGTGAGCAGAAGGAGGAGATGCTTCAGCTCCTCCGTGCGGGTTCAGGCGTGGGGACCCAAGTGCTAAGAGCAGCGTGTGACTCCAGCGGACTCATCGGCCCGAGCAGCAGCTTCTGGCGTTTGCCTCCGAGAACACTCTTGGTTGCGCGTCTCGGTTTACCGGACGTCAAAGAACATCTTGGCGCCCCTTTTGAGGAGAAGTATTGTTTGGTAATCCTACAGAAAAGATCCTTACCAAACTCCAAGAGGTCAGAAAGCGGTAAGGTGGTTCAGGCCATGTGCCGACCTAAGCTTGGTTCCTTCGTAGGAACCAAAGCCGTTCGTCGCAGCGGACGCAGAGGCAACAGACCCACTCCGCTGCACCTCAGAGGGCTCTGGTTTCGTAGAGCCCAGGGCAAACACCCGCCAGCCGAGGCCAGCGTTCTCCTAGAGCAGGCCCAGCCAGCGGGTCCATCTGCCGCCACAGCCTGACTCCTTGCGGCCCCGCCCTGGATCTGAACGGAGTTTATAGTCGGGTCGATGCTAACTTCCCGCGGGATGGCAGGCCATTACCACCGACAGGTGGGTTCTTCTAGCTGGTCAGTCTAGGCCACTTTATAGAATTCGCAGGAAAGCCACCCTCGAGGCCTCCTTTGCTCTCCGGTATCAGGGTCAGCACAAAGCCTTGATCTGGCAAGAAGTACTCGACGCTTACGAAAGGGCGCGATGGAATAGATCCCAGAGACCAGAGGAGACTAGGATACTATTCCCACTCTTCCTGGTTCCCAAGAAAACAGGGACCTCCGTCAATCTTGGACCTCAGCGACCTCAATGTGTCGGTCACTTACAAGAGATTCCGCATGGTGACCCTTCCAGGTCTTATCCCCATGCTCAAACAGGACGCCTTTTTAGCGTCTCTAGACATGCAGGATGCCTACCTGCACATCCCTATGGCTCAGGCGCACAGGAGGTTCCTGCGCTTCGAGTTTCTCGACCACCACCTTCAGTTCCGAGCCCTTCCTTCGGACTGTCTTCCGCACCGAGGTCTTTACAAGTGCATGGCAGTCGGTGGCAGCGTCTCTGAGGAGACAGGGCCACTACATGTTCCGATACCTGGACGACTGGCTTCTCATGGCAGCCTCCAGAGAGGCGTTGCTTCTGCAATCAAGAGCACCCAGGATCTGTTCGATCCCTGGGCATCCTCATAAATTACGAGAAGTCTCTCCTGGTACCGTCGCCAGAAACTGCAGTTCATAGGTGCAGTTCTGGACACTGTTCGAGGAAGAGCCTTTCTTCCGGCCGACAGAGCGGGAGGCATCAGATCCCTCTCATAAGGGACCTATCACTAAGCAAGGTTGTACCTGCCAGGTCGGTCCTTGCTTGCTCGGACACATGGCTGCGGCCATTCTACTGTCCTTCATAAGACTCCACATGCATTACTCAGTGGATGCTCAAAGTGCAATGGGACCAAAGGCAAGACCACTTGCAGCATCCGGTCAGACTCACAAATTCAGTGATTCAAGACTGGCAGTGGTGGCTAGCCCCCAGAAGTCGCTCTCATCAGGCGTCCCGTTCATTGCGCCGTCCCGGAGGTCACCCTCACCACAGGCGCTTCCGGTCTTGGGTGGGGCACACCTGGGGGTAAAGTCCCAGAGTCGTGGACCCAGATGGAAGCTCACCTTCACATCAACGTGCTGGAAATGAGAGCGGTCCTCTATGCCCTGCAGCCTTTCAGTCAGTTATCCCACCGTGTACTCTTCTACTTCAGACAGACAACACGGCGGTGATGTATTACCTCAACAAACAAGGAGGCCCTCTTACCCTTTTGCAGGAGGCCATGAGTGTGGGATTGGGTAATCAGACACGGCGCGAATCTGATCACTGTGCACGTTCCGGGTGGACAACACGGTTGCAGGCGGCCTGAGTCGTTCTCAGGCCAGAGTCCTGAATGGGAACTCCTTCAAGAGGTAGCAGAGGATCTGTTTCTTCGATGGGGAACTCCAGATCTGGACTTGTTAGCCTCCCCATCCAGCATAAAACTGCCCAATTTTTGCTCGCTAGATCCAGGCCTGGTGTTTTCTGGCGGAGCGTTATCCCTCTCCTGGGCCAACAGATTCCTCTCGCTTTCCCTCCTTTCCCGTTGATCCAGAGGTTCTTCTCAAACTGCTGAGAACGCATAATAATGATCCTAGTGGCCCCATTTGGCCCAGACAGATTTGGTTCCTTTGTTGATTCAACTATCTGGAACCCCACTCCCGTTGCCCTCAGCTCCCACTTACTGTCTCAGGAGAAGGTTCACTTGTCCACCGGACCTCGTTCCTTGAACCTGCATGCTTGGCTCCTAGAGACATAGCCATTTTGCGTCACGGGGTCTCGCAAGAGGTTGCAGAAGTCCTTTCTGCAGCCAGAAAGCCGACAGCGCATCATCACGCCATGAAATGGCGCCGTTTTTAATGTAGATGCGACACGCCTTTCCCCTTTAGGTTGTCCTGTGGGAGTAATATTAGAATATTTGCTCTCCCTCTTTCATTGGGTCTAGCCTACTCCTCTATTAAAGTGCACCTCTCTGTGCCATTTGACTACCACCTCCCGGTGGGAAATCGTACAGTGGCTCAGGTGGACGCCTCTCGAGAATTTCTTAGGGGAGTGTTGCACCTTAGGCCTCCTATTAGAGACCCTGTGCCTCCATGGGATTTGCTTTTTGTCCTTGAACAGCTCACGCTTCCCCCCTTTGAACCTGCCGCGGATTTCGAGCTACGTTTTCTGTCGTGGAAGACGTTGTTTTTAGTTGCTGTTACCTCGGCAAGAAGAATTTCTGAACTTCACGCTCTCATGTGCAAAGAGCCTTATTTAGTTTTCCACCGGGACAGAGTATCCCTGAGGACGAACCCTAAATTCTTGCCTAAGGTGGTTTCTTCACTCACTCTGAACCAGGATATCGACCTTCGGTCTACTTCCGAACTACTCTAATAGAGGAGGCTCTGCTCCATACCCTGGATGTTCACCGCAGCCTGAGGTTTTACCTCAACAGAACTCAGTCCTTTCGTAGTTCTGAGCAGCTTTTCATTTCCTTCTCTGAGAGAATGATGGGCCAATCAGTATCCAAACAGTCCCTTTCTCGCTGGCTTGTCCAGTGTATTTCTCACTGTTATGGTATCAAACAAAAGCCCCTCCCGGGTACAGTCCGGGGTCATTCCACTAGAGGGGTGGCTACTTCCTTTGCAGCGCTCAAAAATGTTTCTACTTCTGCTATATGCGCTGCAGCCACTTGGAGTTCTGTGCATACCTTTATCAGGCATTATAGTTTGACACGCCTCGGAAGGGGCTGGTTTTGGCTTGGCCGATCTTCAGGGTCTCCTGTCCTAGGTTCAGGACCTGGTTTTATCCTTTAATTTCCTCCTCCGGTTTTCTGACAGCGTTACTGCTTGGGAATCAGTCCTAATGGTGTAACCTGCTGCAAGAGCTGTGTCTCAAGTAAGATAGTACATTACGTAGAACTTACCGTAACAGTAGTCTTAGAACAGCTCTTTCACAAATATCCGCCCACCTCCCCTTGGAGGAAGCATGGCTCAGTCTTTCTGAGCAGGAATTGTTATCTTTCTGTCTTCTGTGCCAGTCCTAGGTCTCCCATTTGATGTCAGCCTGCGGCAGAAGTCTCCCAAGGAGAACTGGGAAACGGGCGGACCGCCCTTTGTAGCCACCTGATCGTGGAGGCGGACCTGACGTGAGAGGTCCCACAGAAGTTAGCTAGCTAGAATTTTTCCTTGTGGTCCTGGCGCCTGGCGGCTTCGGTCCTAATGGTGTAACCTGCTGCAAGAGCTGTTCTCGAAGATCTACTGTTACGGTAAGTTCTTACGTAACTGTACTTTCTCTCCAGCTCCTTTCGAACACCCCCGTCAGCCCCATGACAGTCTAGGTCAAGGTCTCGGACACCTTCAACCAACAGGCTGAGGAAGTCTCATAATCGGCATTCCCAGAAGAAGCGACGCCGCAATTTGTCATCATCCTCCTCGGATGAGGTGAGGCTTCAACGCAAATTGTGTCATCGCTACGAGGACCTTATGTGGCAACAGCTCAGCAGTCCAGTTCGAAGTCGACCCCGGCTTCTACTCTGACTGTCAGTTGGCTGTCGCCTTCCACGCTGACGCAGATTCCTTCCGAACCGGTCAACACCACCCTTCCACCCGCAGAGCTGGTGAAGACCCTCCTAGCTCGGTCAGAGTTGGTCTCTTCACCTATCGTGGTGGAGCCACCACCCAAGCAGCCTCTTTCGGGGGCTCTTGCCAAGGAGTCTCAGCCCGTTCAGGGCCTCCCGCGCAGGGTGTCTTGTCACCCTCACTCCCGACCGTCCGAGGTGTATCGAAAGTGACTCTGGTGGTTGGCTGCTTTATCCAGACTCTGGGTCTGAGGATTCAAACCTGAATTTGCATCCGTGTGATGATTCCATGAGTCTTTCGACAGAGGAAGGTCCCATGTCCTTCCTGGACATCCTCTATCTCATTTCCAAATCAATGGGGATGACTTTGGAGCCTGTTGAAAAACAGGACGAATGCCCCCTGACTGATATCCTCCATAAAAGGGGATTCTCCGTCTGAGGCCTTTGAGCTTTGGCAGCTCCCAGCCTCCTGCCCTGCATTTTCAGCTCATATGGCCTGCAATTATGCAGTTCCCATTGGCACCCCTTCAGGGTTTATACAACATCCCTCTGCTGAGGAGTTGGTGAGCGACTCTTGTGTTTCGGCGCTTGAGCAACTCGGGGGATATGGATAGACCTCCAGGCGAAGAGTCCAAAAGTTGGACCAGTCAGCCAGAAAGGGCTATGCTGCCTCATCGCTTGGTCTCCAACAGGTGTGCTTGGTCGTCATTATGGCACACTTCTCCCACACCCTTTTGGGTTCTCTGGATGAGGTGCTGCCTCATCTCCCCTCAAACCTTCAGACTGTGGTCAAGCAGGTCCGTGACCAGGGTCGGGCTGTTGCCAGACAGCAACTCCAGACGGCCCTGGACATCAGGAATTCTTGTGCACATTCAGTGGCAGCCACGGTCATCATGCGCCGCAGGGCCTGGCTGAGGGTCTTGATCTTTACGGCAGACACACAGCATAAACTGGCGGATGTTCCTTTCCTGTGTACCGACTTGTTTGGTACAGGAGTCCATGGTCAACTCCAGCATATCGAGAAGTTCAGTGCCACCTTGGACACCGTTACTTCCATCCAGAAAGAACCCCAGAGTTCTAAGAAGCAGCAGAAAAAGAAACCCTTTTGGCCTTCTGCCCCTGCAGCCAAGCAGCCCCAGTATCAATCTGGGCAGCAGCAGCAGGCTCAGCCTTGGCCCCCTTGTCCCAGGTTGGGGGCTTCGGTGAACCGTAAGCCCGGAGGGAAGGGTTCCAGTAGCCCCTCTGCCAGCCCTTCATCCTCCAAGCCTGTGCAGTGATGGGAAGGGGACAGCCACACTCCTGCCCATCATGACCACTCTGGGTCCTCCCATGGGGGGCCAGCTCCACCACTTCCTTTCCACCTGGTCCACTGTCAAAATGGACAGGTGGGTGTTGGAAATGGTAAGCCAGGGTCTGCCTCTGGAATTCGAGCAGTACCCTACAAGCCGAGCCCGTACCCCACAGGAGGAAAAAGTATCCGCCCATACTTGGTCAACTCTGAGAGATGACCTAGCTAGCCCAACTCCTCTGCAAGGAGATAGTGGTCAGAGTCACAGATCACCCTGTCAGCCCAGGGTTTCTTTCCAGGTACCTCCTGGTCCCGAAACAGATGGAGGGCTGGTGCCATATTCTAGATCTTTGTGACCTGAATAAGTTTCTCAGGTCTGTCACCTTTCTGATGGTAATTTTGTCCCAGATCATACCATCCCTCGAGCAGAAAAGGTGGTTCTGCTCACTGGATTTACAGGACGTGTTCTTCCACGTCCCGATCCGTCTGTCCCACCAAAGATTCCTCCACTTCAGGGTGGAGGGAACCCTCTGCGAGGTTCAAGCCATGCCGTTCGGCCTGTCATAGGCCCCCACAGTCTTCACCAAATACATAGCAGTGGTGGTGGCCCATCTTCGGCATCGAGGGGTCACAGTGTACCCTTATCTCAACGATTGGCTGATAGGTCCCTCCAGACTGGAGGTGGAGAGGTCCAGGGATCTGTCGCTCCAAACCTGCCTCAGCCATGGCCTCCTGATCAACGAGGCCAAATTGGAACTCATGCCCTTGCAGGTGATTTGCTTCATCGGGACAGAGCTTGACTCTTGCTGAGCCAGAGCCAAGCTCCCAATGGACAGGGCAGAGAATCTATCCTCCTCTGCCTGATCATTTTTGGTTGGGCAATTGCGCCCTGCCCAGGACTTCCTGCCACTTTTGGGTTAAATGGTAGCTGGCAACTCTGTGGTCTGATGGGCCTGGTGGCATATGCATCCCCTTTAATGAGAGCTGGCCATTCAGTGGTCTCAGCAACACGGTCATTTCGATCAGCTGGTCACTGTGACCCAGAAGATGTCAGACGCCCTCCAGTGTTGGACCATCCTGGAACATCTACAGGGAAGGATCCCATTTGTCCGCACAGAGCTGACGGTTGTCCTGATGACTGATGCCTCTATCACAGGCTGGGGTGCTTACATATGGGAATCGCAGCATCCATGGGCTCTGGACCCCAAGGAATCCCGATGTCACGTCAGCCTGCCGGAGCTCTGAGCAGTTCAGCTGGTGCTGACTGTATTTGCTGCGATGCTCCGGGGTCACGTAGTTCAAGTCCAGACCGGACAACACCACGACCATGTACTACCTCAACAAACAGGGCGGTATGCACTCCCGGCCTCTGTGCAGGGAAACACTCCACAACTGGGCCCTCATGAGCTGACTCGAGGCAGATCTCCTAGCCATCCATGTGGCAGAAGCCTCAAATCAGTTGGCAGACACCCTCAGCCTTCTCCATCCAGAGGTAGTTACCCTCAGGTGGACCTGTTCGTCTCCAGGGAGAACACAAAACTGCTCACCCCCCTCAGCAGGGCTCGCTGCAGGGGGATGCCTTCTCAAGGCCGTGAACCTTAAGCCTCTTCTATGCTTTCCCTCCACTTGGTCCACATGGTGCTTCTCAAGGCACAGGTGATCTTGGTAGCCCAGGACTGGCCTCACAGTTCTGATATCCAGATCTCATCAGCCTCAACATCAGGCTCCTGAGGCATCTTCCAGCACTGTTGGACCTGCTCTCCATCAGTCAGGGGAAGGTTCTCCACCCAGACCTTCAGCCCTGCACCTGGCAGCCTGGTTCCTGAGTGGCTAGAGTTCCAGGCTTTGGGTCTCTCCGGCCGATGTACTCAGTGTAGTTGAAGCATCTAGGAAAAGTCAACCAGGAACTGCTATGCCTTCAGATGGAAGAGATTCTCGATTTGTTGTCAGGGAAGGTTCTGGATTCCTTTGTCCTATCCGGTGGCTAGCATCCTCGATTACCTGTGGTGCCTCTCCAAAGAAGGCCTTCGATCTACGACCCTTAAAGTGCACTTGGCAGCCATCTCTGCTTACCGGGTGCAGGCTGGTCAGCAGACAGTGGCACAGGGGTAGGTTGTCAGGAATTTCTTTAAAGGCCTTGACCACATTTGCCCTCCAGTGCGTGAACCACCACCTCCGTGGGATTTACTGCTGGTACTGGCAAAGCCCATGGACAAGCCATTCAAACTGATGCACAGGTGTGAGATGGCGCACCTGTCATGGAAGCCTTTTTGGTGGCTATCACGTCAGCCAGGAGGACTGGGGAGCTGCAGGTGCTCTGTCGACTCTCCTGTGTGGTCTTCCACAGAGACAAGGTTGTCCTGTGTCCCAACCCGAAGTTCCTTCTGAAGGTTATGTCAGAGTTTCACCTGAACCAGGTGTTGACTCTGCTGGCGTTCTACCCCAGCTACACCTTAGAGGCTGAGTACAGTCTCCATACTTTGGACCTGAGACAGGCACTTTCTTATTATAAGGAGTGAATGGCTGAAATTCGGAGAGTGGTTCAACAGCTGTTTGTCACCTACACTGAAGCTGCAACTGCAGCTGGCAGACCTGCAGCCAAGCGGACAGTTGGCAGACGCATCATGCATTGATCTCTGCTATAGGCTGGCGGGCAAGGACCCTCCTATGGGGATACAAGCTCATTCCACCCACCACACTGCTGTCGGTTGCTACTTTCCAGGGACATCCCTATCCAGGAATTCTGCAGGGCGCTGCTACCTGGAAGTCAGCAAACACCATCACCCACTACCACATCGACCTAGAGTCACGCTGGGATGCTGGTTTGGGGCCTCTGTTCTCCAATTAACTACTGAGGGTGTGTGTGCCTCCTCCTTCTTCCGGAGAACTGCTAGGAGTCTGCCAACAAGTGTGGATAGAACAACATATCCACAATCCTAAAAACAGGTTACTCATCTGGCAGTTGTTCTAGGAGCTTGGATAAGTTGTTCATCCACACTCTCTGGCATGTCCTTTCCCTTTAAATCTGGCTGGAAGTCTTCAAGCTTGGCTCATACCACCCACCTGGGTGATAAATACCTCCGCTCCGCCCCATGGCGCCAGATCTTCCTTTCTGCTGGAAGATTCAAGTTCCTTCGTGCTACTTTAGCAATTTGTAGGCCCTGGATTTGCAAAGTCGGTTTCTGCAAATTAACATTCATCAGAGTTCATGACTCCGATTACAGCGCATTGGACATGGGAGATCCAGGGTTCTGACTTTTCGAACCTCGCCCAACTGGGCTTCCTGATCAAAAGGCAAGTCAGAACTGTGCCCTCTCAGATGATGGGGTTCTTTGGGACAGAGCTCCGGCTCCTCGGAGAGGGACGGAGGTTCTTTCCTCCTTTGCCCAATCATTTCTAGTTGAGCACTTGTGCTCTGCCCGGGACTTCCTGTTCCTTTTGGGTTACATGACGATGCACCTCAGTGGTCCAATGGGCCAGATGGCATATGCGCCTCCTCCAATGGGAGCTGGCCGCTCAGTGGACTCAGCACCATGGTCATTTCGACTAGCTGATCACTGTAACCCAGAAGATGTGGGACGCTCTCCAATGGTGGACCGCCCCAGGCCGGTTGCAGAAAGGGATCCCATTTGTCCGCTTTGTCACTACTGATGCCTCTCTCATGGGCTGGGGAGCCCACATGAGGGACAACAGAGCCCATGGGTTCTGGACCCCCGAGGAGTCCCAATGCCACATCAACCTGTTGGAGCTCAGAGCAGTCAGACTGGCACTGTCAGTTTTCGCTTCTCAGCTCTGGGGTCAAGTGGTTCAAGTCCAGACGGACAATACCACGACCGTGTACTGCCTCAACAAACAGGGCGGCACGCACTCTCGTCTGCTTTGCAAGGAGGTGCTCCGCATCTGGACCCTTATCATCCGGTTGGAGACAGATCTCCTAGCCATTCATGTGGCAGGAGTCTCAAACCAGTTGGTGGATGCCCTCAGCTGCATAGGCCAGACATCCCACGAGTGATCTTTCCATCCAGAGGTAGCTCATAAGTTGTTCTCCTTCTCGGACAAACTGTTGGTGGACCTGTTTGCCTCAAGGGAGAACACAAAGCTAAGGCTGTTCCATGCCTTCCCGAGGCCATGGACCCCAGGCCTCCTCTATGCCTTCCCTCCATTTCCCTTGATCCACAAGGTGTTACTCAAGGTGAGGAGGGACAAGGGGAAAGTAATTCTGGAAGCCACATACTGACCGCGCCAATTTTGGTACCCAGATCTCCTCAGCTGCAGGCCCCCGGAGCAGCTTTGTACACGCTCGGACCTGATATCTCTGAACCAGGGGAAGGTATTCCATCTGGACCTTCAATCCCTGCACCTCACAGCCTGGTACCTGAGCTGCTAGAGTTCCAGGCTCTGGGTCTTTCCAAGGATGTCTACACCATGGTGGAGGTACCTCGTAAGGAATTGACCAGGAAATGTTAGGCCTTCAGATGGAAGAGATTTTTCATTTGGTGTCAGGGTAAGAGTCTGAACCCCTTATCCTGCTCTGTGGCTAACATTCTCAACTACCTTTGGTCTCTCTTCAAAGGGTGTCTGCAGTCATTGACCCTTATGGTGCACCTGGCAACCATTTCTGCTTACTGGGCGCAGGCCGGTCAGCCGACATTGGCGCAGGAGACAGTGGTCGGGCACTTTTTCAAAGGCCTGGATCACATATCCCCTCCAGTGCGTGAACCTCCACCTCCATGGGATCTGTTGCTGGTTTTTGGCAAAGCTCAAGGGCAGCCATTCAAACCCACGCACAAGTGTGAGCTCTCACAGTTGTCGTGGAAGACGGCCTTCCTGGTGGCCATCACGTCAGCCAGAAGGACAGGGGAGCTCCAGGCGCTTTCGGTGGACTCCCCTTATCTGGTCTTTCACAGGGACAAAGCTGTCCTGCGCTTCCACCCGAAATTCCTTCCGAAGGTGGCATCAGAGTTTCATCTTAACCAGGTGTTAACTCTGCCAGTATACTACTCTAAGTACACCTTGGACACCGAGTACAGGCTCCATGCTTTGGACCTGAGACATGCTGTCTCCTATAACAAGGAAAGAACGGCAGAAATTAGGGAGAGCTTCACCAACTGTTTGTCACCTACACTGAAATTGCTTCTGGTGGACCTGCAGCCAAGCAGACCATTGCAAGGTGGATTACATCATGCATAGGTCTGTGCTATGAGCTTGTGGGCAAGGAGCCCCAGAGGGATAAGAGCTTATTCTACCTGCCATACTGCTGCATCGGTGGCTGCTTCCAGGGACATCCCTATCCAGGAAATCTGTGGGGCTGCTACCAGAAGTCAGCAAACACCTTCATTACCCACTACCACATCGACCTTGAGTCAGCTGGGATGCTGGTTTGGGGCCTCGGTTCTCAATCTCTATTTCCCAAGTAGGGGTGTGGGCCTTGCCTCCTTCTCCTGGAGAACTGCTTGAGTCTGCCAGAGAGTGTGAATGAACAACATATCCATGCTCCTGAAGAACAGGTTACTCACCTGTAGCAGTAGTTCTAGGAGTGGTATATGTTGTTCATCCACACGCACCCACCCGACTTCCTCAGCTTTAGGCGCACAACCTTGCTTCCAGCAGGCTAAGATCTGGCGTCATGGGGCGGAGTCAAGGTATTTACCACCCAGGTGAGAGGAGCCAGCTTGAAGACTTCCGGACAGATTTAAAGGGAAAAGGGACATGCCAAAGAGTGTAGATGAACAATATATACCACTCCTAGAACTACTGTTACAGATGAGTAACCTGTTTTTCTAGGAGTGGTATATGTTCATCCACACAGATCCACCCGACCTCCTCAGCTTCAGCGCACAACCTCTGCTTCCAGCGGGCAAGATTTGACGTCAAGGGGTGGAGCCCAGGCATATACCACCTGGATGGGTGGGAGAAGCCAGCTTTTAGACCTTCCAGCAAGAATCTTAAAGGGAAAGGACATGCCAGCAAATGTGAATGAACAACGTATACCACTTCTAGAACTATTGTTACAGGTGAGTAACCTGTTTTTCTAGGATCGTGAATATGTTGTTCATCCACACTTATTGGCATATCTCTTTCCCCTTTAAGATCAAGTCTTCAAGCTGGCTCCTCCCACCCACCCGGGTGGTATATACTTCGGCTCCACCCCATGATGCCAGATCTTCTTTCCGCTGGAAGATTCAGGTTGCCTCCCTCGTGCTCACGCATTTCGAAGGGCCTGGCTTTCAAACCTTCGTTTTTACCAAAAATTTGCATTTCTCTAGTTAGCGATTGCAAGTTTATTGCTTCGATCATGGAAGATAAGCCTTCCCTCGGATTTCCTCTGTTCTTTTGCGGCCAGAATATGCCACGCACTGATCCCCACACCGCGTGCGTTCACTGCCTCTGTGTCGACCATGACACCTCTTCTTCCAGTCTGTGTTTGGCTTTCCATCCCAGCGTTCTCGATGACCGTCTTGCACGCCTGAAGCTGGGGAGGCCGGAAAAGAGGAACCCTCTGGTGAAATCCAGAGAGACCCGGTGGGTAGTTTCTGAGGCTGCGAGTTCCGCCAAGCAGTTGAAGCGCATGCAGGTGTTCAGTGAGGAAGCGGCTCGCGCGGTGGATTCATCTCTGAGATTTTTCGTTCCACTCAACCTGGGCTGTCTCTTTTCTGGTTCCTTCTGCGAGTTGTGCCAGTCTTTCCTGACCAAGGGAGAGGCACCTGCGGGCTAGCACTCCTTTCAATCCCGTAAGCAGGATAAGGACCCGGGTGCGTCTTCGTCTCGACAGAGACATTCTTGGGAGCGGGAGAGATCTCGGTCTCGACTTTGGTCTAGATCGCTTCTTCGGCCGCTGGCTTTTTGGCTTTGCCATCAGGCCAGTCAACCGAGTTGTCTGTCAACGAGGTTGTGATTGTGATCAATCCTATTTATCCGATATTGCCAACTTCGGTCGACGATTCTCTCGATCATACACCTAATCTGTTTTTTCCAAATGACGAGACCCAGCCTGCTGGGACTCCGGTTAAAGATGTGGTCCCTGATCCGGGAAATCACTGGTCCTGCCGGTGTCTCCTGAGCGACTGAGTCAGCCCGCCTGATCTCTGATTGAGATCTCGGACCCCCTCTCAACTGGCCGAGGAAGAGCCTTAAGCGCTCTAAAAAGAGGTGAAGCCTTCGGTTGTCCTCGTCCTACTTGGGTGAGGAGAGGCTCCAGCAGAAACTCTGGCGGCACTAGGAGGACCTCATATGATAGCAGCTAATTTTGACTGGGCACAAACTGACTCCAGTTTCCACCCCGGCCATTATTTGGCTTTCGCCTCCTAGGTTGAAGCAGACTCCATCGAAACCAACTAAAACGGTTACCCAGCCCGCGGAGTCAATAAAACCTCCAGTTCGGCTCAGTGTGACACCTCCACCGATCGTAGTGACACCGCCGCCCAAACAGCCTGTGGGAGGGGCTCCTTACAAAGGAGACAGACCAGACACCGGTCTTCCCCAGTGTCTGGTGGTCACAGTCACCCCGGACTGCCTTAGGCGGGTCAAGAGCGACCTGGGCGGCAGGCCCTTATATCCAGATTATTCTGATTCGGACGTCACCAGCCTGCACTCGCATCCAGGCGATGATGAGTCGTCTGTTGGCATAGAGATGGAGGAAGGTCCCTCGTCTTTTCAAGGGATCCTTTGCCTCATCTCAATCTACAGGAATGCCCCTGGAGCCAAACGAGAAAAAGGCAGACCCTCTTACGGACATCCTTAAGAGAGGGGATACCCCATTGGAGGCTTTTTCTGTGGCTGAGGCCATTGTTGGGCCAACCCTAGAACTTCGGCAGTGTCCTGCCTCTTGCCCAGCACCATCTGCCCGCATGGCTCGCAAATATGCAGTGCCCGTGGGTTGCCTTGCAGGGTTCACAGAGCACCCTTTGGCCGAGAGCCTGGTGACCGCCTCTGTGTTCAGGCGTACTGGCAGTTCTGATGACACTGACCGACGACCTGATAGAGTTCAAGCTTTTGGACCATTCAGCCAGGTAGTTCTGTGCGGCTTCATCCTCGGGCCTTCGTCATGCAGGTTCAGCCATCATGGCACACTTCTCTCACGCCCTTCTAGGGTCGCTAGATGTAGTCCTCCCACATCTCCCCACAGACATGCAGACCACAGTCAAGCAAGTTTGGGATCAGGGCCGAGCTGTCCCCAAACAGCAGCTTCGGACGACCCTAGACATTGGAGATTCCTGTGCCTGCTCGATGGCTGCTGCAGTTGCCTGTCGTCGCTGGACTTGGCTGACGCTCTTCTCCTTTCCAGCGGATACTCAGTACAGATTAGCTGACGTACCCATCCTTGGGACCGACTTGTTCGGCCCGGGAATGGCCGGTCAGCGTATCGAGCAGTCCTGTGCCATCTTGGACAAGAGTTCTTGGAGCAAGAGCTAGCAGAAGAAAAAGAAGACTTTTCGGCACTCTTCCCCTGCGGCTTAGCAGTCCTCCTTCCAGGGTGGACAGCAGCATCGGCATCAGGCTCAAGCTTGGTGCCCTTGGCCCAAGCCCAGACCAACAGGCCCGTAAAGAAAGCAGAGGCTCAGGTCCTGAGTCTCCTCCTCCAAGCCTGCCCAGTGGTGGGGTGGAGCTGCCCCAAACCAATCATGCCAGGTCTGGGTCCTCCCATGGATAGGTGGATTCTCGAAGTGGTTGGTCAGGGACTGCCTGTGGAATTCTAGCAGTACCATCGTAGCCAAGCCTGCACCCCTTGGGAGGAGAAAGTTTCTGCTCAGACCCAGTCAGCTCTCCAAGACTGCATCACTCAGCTCTTCCTCAAGGAGGCAGTGGCGGATCTTCCAGCAGACCCAGGCTTTGTTTCCAGGTATTTCCTGGTGTCCAAGCAGGTGGGGGGGGCTGGCGCCCCATTGTAGATCTGCACGACCTGAATCAATATCTCCAGTCATGCACTGAGTCAGTATCTCAGGTCACACATCTTTCGGATGGTCATTGTCCCAGATCATACCATCCTTGGAGCGAAACATGTGGTTCTGTTCACTGGATCTGCAGGACACATCCTTTCACATCCCAATCTGTCTGTCCCATCAGCGGTTCCTGTGCTTCAGGTTTGAAGGGACCCTGTACGAGTTCCGAACCATGCCATTTGGCCTGTCATCGGCCCCATGGTTCTTCACCAAATGCATTGCATTGGTGGCGGCCTATCTTCCGGGGGGGGGCGGCAGGATTTACCCCTACCTCGACTGGCTCCTAGCAGGTTCCACCCAACAGTAGGTGGAGAGGTCCAGGAACCTGGTCCTCCAGACCTGCTCTCAACTTGACCTCCTGATCAACGAGTCCAAGTCGGAACTCGTGCCTTCTTTGGTGGTGGGTTTTATCGAGGCAGAGCTCAACTCTTGTCAAGTCAGAGTTCGCCTTCTGACGGACAGGGCAGAGGTTCTTTCCTCCTTTACCCAATCATTTCTGGTTGGGCACTTGCGCCCTGCCCAGGACTTTCTGCGCCTTCTGAGTTATATGGTGGCATGCACCTCCGTGGTCTGTTGGTCCCGGAGGCACATGCACCCCCTCCAATGGGAGCTAGCTGCCCAGTGGACTCGGCACCACAGTCATTTTGACCAGCTGATCACTGTCACCCAGAAGATGTGGACTGACCCAGACCGGTGGCAGGAAGGGATCCCCTTTGTCTGCCCTGAACCGACGGCTGTTCTCATGACCGATGCCTCTCTCACGGGCTGGGTAGCCCACATGGGGGACAAAAGGGCCCATGGTCTGTGGACTCCTGAGGAGTCCCAGTGCCACATCAACCTGTTGGAGCTCAAAGCAGTCAGACTGGCACTACTCCTCAGCTCCGGGGTCAAATGGTTCAAGTCCAGATGAGCATGGGCAAGACCATATACTACCTCAACAAACAGGGTGGCATGCACTGCCGTCTGCTGTGCAGGGAGGCGCCCTACATCTGGACTCTCGTGAGCTGATTGGAGGCGGATCTCCTAGCTATCCATGTAGCGGGAGCCTCAAACTATCTGGCGGATGCTCTCAGCCGCTTAGTCCAGACATCCCACGAGTGGTCTCTCCATCCAGAGGTAGCTTACAGCCTGCTCTCCCATTGGGGAAAACCGATGGTGGACCTGTTTGCCTCCAGGGAAAACACCAAGCTGAGGCTGTTTCATGCCTGCTCCCCTCTGCAGGGCTTGCTGTAGAGGGATGCTTTCTCGAGGCCGTGGATACCAGGCCTCCTCTACGCCTTCCTTCCATTGATCCACAAGGTGCTTCTCAAGGTGAGGAGGGACAAGGCGATGGTGATCCTGGTAGCACCAGACTGGCCACACCAGTTCTGGTATCCAGATCTCCTCAGCCTCAGCTGCAGGCACCAGCTGCGGCTTTCAGCATGCCTGGACCTGATCTCACTCAACCAAGGGAGGGTATTCCACCCGGACCTTCAATCCCTGCACCTCACAGCCTGGTACTTGAGAGGCTAGAGTTCCAGGCTTTGGGTCTTTCCAAAGATGTCTACACTGTGGTGGAGGCATCCAGAAAGGAATCGACCACGAAATGTTATGCTTTCAAATGGAAAAGGTTTTCCATCTGGTGTCAGGGCAAGGACCTGGACCATATGTCGTGTCCATTGGCTAACATTCTTGACTACCGATAGAGCCTATCCCATCGCACCTTCGGGGAACAGGTTACTACTCCCATTTCTTCCTGTTTCCAAAGAAATCGGGAGATGTTCGTGGAGTACAAAAGGTTCAGAGCGCTCTCTTTGCAGAGTCTTCAGTCCCTTCTTTGGCCGGGACAGTTGCTGTGCACTCTGGACATGCAGGATGCCTACCTGCATATCCCTATTCTCCCTTCCTACCGCAAATACCTTCATTTTTTGTTTCAGGTGGACCACTGCCAATTGAGAGCCCTCCCATTTGGTTTTTCCTTGGCGCCCTGAGCGTTCACCAAATGCCTTTCTGTGGTAGCAGCCCACCTGCATACCCAGGGAGTACAGGTTTTCCCATACCTGGACGATTGGCTCCTGGTGGCCCCGTCCTGGGAGAGCTCCCGTGGTCCTTTTCCCTTACCCTGCAGGTGTTTACCAGCCTGGGTATTACCATCAACCAGGCCATGTCCCATATGTTCCCGTCCCAGAGGCTCCAGTTCATCAGGGCAATCCTGGAGACGACCTCGGGCATGGCTTTTCTGCCTCTGGACAGGGTGGCCACCCTCCAGACTTGCGTAAGCCTGTTGTCCAGTCGCAGGAGGGTCAGCGCCAGGTCTGTCCTTCGCCTCCTCAGGCTTATGGCAGCTGCTATTCCGACAGTCCCTCGCGCTTGGCTCCACATGAGGATCTCTTAATGGATGCTACGGTCTTAGTGGGATCAGTTAGTGGACAACCTGGATCAAGAAGTTCTGGACTCCAGCCCTATGGTTCAGGACTTGAATTGGTGGATGGTTCAGTAGAACCTTTGTCGGGGAGTTCCCTTTTGCCTCTCTCCCCCCTCGCAAACCTTGACAGCAGACTCCTCGGGAGAGGGTTGGGTGCCCACCTTGGGTTTCACAGGACCCAGGGCTCCTGGTCCAAGCTTGAACAGACTTTTCACATAAATGTGCTTGAGCTCAGGGCCATGCTGTATGCTCTACAAGCTCTGCATCTGCTTCCTGGTCATCTGGCTGTCCAGACGGACATTTGTGTAGTCTGGTAAATCAACAAACAGAGAGGGACTTGTTCTTATTCTCTTTGCAGGGAAGCGATGCGGGTTTGGAATTGATCGGTGCGACAAAACCTTCACCTCACGGCGATTCACGTTCCAGGGATCGAAAACACATTGGCAGACCACCTCAGTCGGTCGTCTGCCCAGGCACACGAGTGGGAACTGGATCAGGGGTAGCAGATTACATCTTCTTACTTTAGGGAACACTTCAGATGGATCTGTTTGCATCTCCTCAACACAGAACTTCCCGCCTTCTGCTGGCTCGCTCCAGGGTGAGACTTTTTTGGAGAGACGCTCTGTCTCTAGATTGGAAGGGCACATTCACCTATGCGCCCCCAAATTCTCTTAATTCTGAGGGTCTTAACAAACTCAGCTCAGAAGGCTCGCATGAACCTAATCGCTCCTTTCTGGCCCAGTCAAGTTTGGTTCTCTCTTCTACGACAGTATTCAGAGGAACCTCCTCTTCCTCTGTCGCAGCTTTTACTAACCCAGAATCAGGGGACCTTGGTTCATCCAGGCCTCCAGTCCCTTCAGTTGCATGCGTGGCTCCTGCAGATGTAGCTCATGCCCCGATTTGGGGTCCCCCCCAGTTGTGGCTGAGATTCTGGTGGAGGCCAGAAAGCCCTCCACTAGATCTACCTATGCCATGAAATGGAAATTGTTCTCTATTTGAGTCTCTTCCAAAGATTTCAAGCCTTTCTCTTGCCCTGTAGGGAGACTTCTGGACTACATGCGCCATCTCTTTGATCTGGGTCTCAGTCATTCCTCTCTGAAAGTGCACATGGCGGCCATCTCCGCTTACCATGTTCCTTTTGGGGACAGAACTTCGCGCAGTTGGAGGTCTCTAAGACTTTTCTTAGAGGGGTTCACCACTTGAGACCCCTATTCACTTTCTTGCCCCTCCTTGGGATCAGAATTTCATTCTTGAGAAGCTCAGCCTGACTCCTTTCAAGCTGGCAGCCTCAGTAGACCTAAAGTTCCTTTCCTGGAAGACTGTCTTCCTAGTGGCCATTACTTGAGCTCGTCGAATTTACGAGCTTCAGGCCCTAATGTGCAAAATCCCTTATTTGGTTTTTCACAAGGAACATGTGGCTCTGCGTACCTACCCTAAGTTTCTCCCTATGGTGATAGTAGAATCTATGCCGAATCAATCCATTGAGCTACCTGCTTTCTTTATACAACACTCCAGTCAAGGGGAGTACCTCTTGCATACTTTGGATGTTCATAGAATTCTCTGATACTACACCACCAGGACAAAGGATCTCACAGTCTGATCAGTTTCTTTTTTGCTCACAAAAGAGAAGGCGATGGCATTTCCAAGCAAAGCCTGTCTAAATGATTGGCTCATTGTATCACTTTCTGTTACGAGAAGTATCACAAGACCCTGCCGGGTCAAGTCAGAGGCCACTCCAATAGAGGTGTCGCTGTCTCTGCAGCTTTTTTCAAGAATGTGTCAGTGGCGGACATCTGCGTAGCCGCAGCTTGGACTTCTGTCAATACCTTTACAAAACACTACAGTTTGGACATTTCCTCTTGCCGTAGAGCAGGCTTCGGGTTGACTGTTCTGCAGGGTCTCCTTTCCTAAGACCTTCACTGTCAGAGGGTCTACTCCTGATTAAGTTTCCTCCACCTGTTTGCTTCTTTTTCCAGACTGCTTGGGGCTCAGTCCTATATGTAATTACTTACTGCAAGAACCCTCTCGAAGTAAGATAGTACAGTTACATAAGAACTTACTGTAACTGTAGATCTTCGAGAGAGGCTCTTGCAGTAGGTAATACCTTCCCGCCCTCCATCCCTCTTAGCTTTTTCAGAATAAGAAATGTCCACTTCTCTCTCATCTCACCTTTTGGCCTTTGGCAGGAAAGAACTGGAAGGCAGGTGCCCCTTTATACTGACATCGGTCACCTGACGTGGAGGCGGTCCCCTGCCAGAGACTGCTAGCTAGAAATGTTTCTGTGGGGTCCTGATGCCTGCTGGCATCAGTCCTATATGTAATTACCTACTGCCAGAGCCTCTCTCAAAGATCTACTGTTAAGGTAAGTTCTTACATAACTGTACTGTCTTCGAGAGGAGCTCTTGCAGCAGGCATTGCTTTCCCACCCTCCATCCCCCAAAATGAGGTGTGCAGATAGTCATCTTCAGGCTTGGGCTTGTTCGCAGGGGAACTGAGGTGGAGCTGGGTCCACCCCATTTTATAGTAGGGCTAACGTCGGGGGCAGTCCCTGCTGGGTACTGCTGGCTGAGAAGTTTTCCAGTGGGTCCTAGTGCTTGCGGCATAGTTCTTATTGTAATAGCCTGCTGCAAGAGCTCCTCTCGAAGATATACTGTTATGGTAAGTTCTTATGTAACTGTACTTCTAGGGACATGGATATGTTGTTCATCCACACTATCTGGCAGGTTCCTTGCCGCTTTAAATCTTGCCGGAAGGTCTTCAAGCTAGCTCCTCCCACCCACCCGGGTGGTAAAACTCTTGGCTCGGCCCCATGACGCCAGATCTTCCTTACCGCTTGAGCTCAGGTTCCTCCTAACGGCTCCTGCGATTAAGCTTTGGGCCTAAATCTTCGACTTTGAAAAATTTCAAAAACAAAACTTTTACCACTTGGTCTTCTTTCCTCGCGGCTGCGATGGACAAATCGACTCCGGATTTGGAGATGCCCTGTGGGCAGAAGATGTCTCGGACAGACCCACTCCACGCATGCGTTTACTGCCTTGGCCAGAGCACGCACGCGCAGGCCTGCGAACTGTGCTCTTCCTTTCGGCTCTGCGTCCGAGATCGCTACGCCCGCCTCCAACCTGGGCGCCCAAAGGAGATTTTCTCGGTCAAATCTAAGGAGGCCCGACTGGCAGTTTCAGCGGCTGCGGGATCCGGCTGAACTTCTTCCGAGCAGATGGTAAGCCCTCGAGGAGGGCGGCTCAGGCGCGACATCTTGACTGCGGCATTCGTCCGCTCTCGCTCAGGGCCTCTATTCAGCTTCCTTTAAGGAGCTTTGCCTGACCCTCTCAACCAAAGGCGAGGGTCCAACTTCTTCTGGGCTGTATCATGATCCGAGAAGAAACAGGGGTAAGTCCCATCGTCGGCGCTCCTGGGGGCGGGAAGATCTCCCTCCTTGCGACAGTCGACTTCGGTCGAAATTTCGGCTCGCCACTGGCTTCGACGGTACCCCCGCTCAGGCCAGGTGTCCGAGACACCACGACGTGGTCGAGATTTTCTTGACCAATGACGGTTGTCGGCTGGAGAAGCCGAAAATCCTCCTCCCGTTCCCCGTGAGGTCTGAAGATACCGTCGGCTCATCTGCGCCTCCGGCCCCGGAGCCGTCGGATCTGTCGACCGAGCCGAGGGGATTGCCGATCCTCGGCTCCCCGCCACGCCGACCTCGGCCTAGCCAAGATTCTCGATCTCGGACATCATCGCGGTCCAGCCGATCCCGTCGACACAGGCGGTCTCGGTCTCGGCACGCAGTAAGCCGTCGCCATCTTCCTCATCTTCCTCCTCCTCGGACGGGAGGCTTGGCGTAAGTTGCGAAAGTATGAGGAACTGATGAGCAACAACTATTATTGGCGGTAATGGCCGGCTCAAGGCCTCTTCGGCCATAAAATGGTTGTCACCAAGCGGCGAAACAACCCCTGCGCAGCAGTCGAGGGCCTGTTCCCAGGCGGTTGTTCGGCCTATTCCTGCTGCCCCACCAATCCTGGTGGAACCGCCTCCGCCTCAGCCGACAGTTGGGGCACCGTCGAAAAGTTCACGGTGGGCCCATGGCCTCCCCATAGGCTGTCGGTCACTCTCACGCCCGATAAACCTCGGCACGTGGAGGGAGGCTCAGGCTCCAGGCAGCTATTCGACGATTCATCGGAATCGGACGACTCCTCCCTGTTCTCCAAGCGCCTTGACTTGGAGTCCTCTGGGGGGCAGTCAGTGGACGATAGCCCTTCGTCCTTCCTTGGACTTCTTAGGCTCATCTCAGAATCCACTGGGATGAAGCTTGAACCCGTGTCCAGACGGGCCAGATATCCCCTCACTGAGATCCTGGACCAAGGGGATTCTCCTACGGAGGCCTTTCCGGTGGCCGAGGCCATTGTCGGCCCGGCCCTGGAATTATGGCAGCGTCCGGCTTCCTGTCCTGCGCCTTCGGCCAGGATGGCCAGGAAGTATGCCGTCCCTACGGGCTCTCTGTCCAGCTTCTCCGAGCACCCCTCGGCTGAGGGGTTGGTTTCGGACAGTGTTTTCCGGCGTGCCGGCAATGCCAGGGACGTGGACAAACTGCCCGACAAAGAGTCCAAGAAGTTGGACTATGGGGGGAGAAAAGTGTATGCTGCCTCCTCACTTGGCCTTCGTCAGGCCAGTTCGGCCGTCCTCATGGCGCATTTTTCCCATGCCCTGTTGGGCTCCCTGGATGAGGTCGTCCCTCATCTTCCTGCCGACCTGCAGACCACAGTTAAGCAGGTGCGGGACCAGGCAGGGCAGTAGCCAAGCAGCAGCTCCAGACTGCTCTGGATATTGGGGACTCTTGCGCCCGGTCAGTGGCGCCGCTGTGGCCATGCGACGCGGGCGTGGCTGAGGATATCCACTTTCACCTCGGATACCCAGCACAAGCTTGCGGGCGTTCCTTCTTGGGTGAGACCTCTTGACCCTGGGGTGGAAGGCCACCTCCAGAGGATCGAAAGTCCAATGCCACCTTGGACTCGGTCTCGTCCGCTCAGAGGGACAAGGCCGTAAGCCCCAGCCTAAGCCCTTTCGTCCCTCTGCCCTCGCGTCGACCCAACAACAACAACGTCAGGGCCAGCAGGCTGACCTTGTATTCCAAGCCCAAGCCGCCAGCTTCCTCAATAGGAAGCAAGGGGAAAAGGCCCTAGTGGTCCCTCGGCGATCCTTCCTCCAAGCCTGCCAGTGACGGGCTGAGGGTGTCGCCCCATCCCGTCACCTCGCCCGTGGTTCCCCGTGGAAGCGGCTCTGACACTTCCTTTCCGCCTGGTCCGCTGTTACCATGGACAGGTGGGTTCTGAAGGTGGTGGAAGAGGCCTGCCTCTGGAATTCGAGCAGGCTCCACCCTTCAGGCCGTCGCCCAGCGAAGGGTCCCCAGAATCTCTGAGGCTCGTCGAGCCGACGCCACCCTCCTTCTTCAAAGGGGTGATAAAAGAGATAGAGGACCCACCATCAGAACCAGGGTTCGTGTCCAGGTACTTCCTGGTCCCGAAGCAGACGGGGGCTGGCGCCCATACTAGACCTACGACCTGAACAAGTTCCTAAGGTCTCGAACCTTCAGAATGGTCACTCTGGCTCAGATAATACCATCTCTGGAACACGGCGTGTGGTTCTGCTCTCTGGACTTCCAGGATGCGTTCTTTCACGTCCCTATCCGTCCATCTCATCAGAGATTCCTCCGCTTCAGGGCGGAGGGATCCCTCTTCGAGTTCCAGGCCATGCCCTTCGGCCTCTCTTCAGCTCCAGGGTCTTCACCAAATGCATTGCAGTGGTGACAGCATTCCTCTCGGCGCCGAGGGTCGGGTGTACCCTTACCTGGAGCGATTGGCTGATAGCAGCCCCTCAGGTCGGAGGTGGGCGGTCCAGGGATCTGGCCCTCCGGGTTTGCTCTCAGCTCGGCCTCCTGGTCAACGAGGCCAAGTCGGAACTCGAGCCGAAGCAGGTGATATCCTTCATCGGGGCAGAGCTCGACTCTCTTCGAGCCAGAGCACGGCTCCCGGCGGACAGGGCCGAGGTTCTTACCTCCTTTGCCCAATCATTTCTGGTTGGGCAATCGCGCCCTGCCCGGGACTTCCTGCGACTCCTGGGTCTCATGGCGGCCTGTACCAGCGTAGTCCGTTGGGCACGCTGGCACATGCGCCCCCTCCAGTGGGGACTGGCCAGCCAGTGGTCCGCGCTGCGATCCTCTGGACCAGCGTGTGTAGACGACCCAGGAGATGTGGGACGCTCTCCAGTGGTGGACCGTTCCGTCCCATCTGCAGGAGGGTATCCCGTTTGTCCGCCCCGAGCCGACGGTCTCTCTTAACGACCGACGCCTCTTTGATGGGTTGGGGTGCCCATCTGGGGGAACACCGAGTGCACGGCCTCTGGTCCCCGCGGGAGTCCCGATGCCATATCAACCTGCTGGAGCTCATGCGGTCCACCTAGCTCTCACCGCCTTTGCTCCGTTTCTCCGGGGTCAAGTGGTCCGGGTCCAGACGGACAATACCACGACCATGTACTATCTAAACCGCCAGGGCGGGACGCGCTCCATGCTCTTATGCGAGAAGCTCTCCGCATCTGGTCACTAGTCTTGCCAGCCTGGAGGCGGATCTCCTGGCCATTCATGTGGCAGGGCCTCCAGCACCCTGGCCGATGCCCTGGGCGGATAGGGGCTGCATCATGCAGTGGTCTCTCCTGCGGAGATAGTACAGGACCTGTTCTCCCATTGGGGCACACCTCTGGTGGATCTGTTTGCCTCCAGGGAGACACAAGCTGAGCTGTTTCATCCCGCCCCCTCAGCAGGGGCTCGCTGCAGGGGATGCCTTCTCGAGGCTGTGGACCCTGGGCCTCTTTTCGCCTTTCCCCGTTCCCCTGATTCACGGGTCCTGCTGAAAGCGAGGAGGGACAAGGCCAGGTGATTCTGATAGCCCCAGACTGGCTCGCCAGTTCTGGTACCAGATCTCCTCAGTCTCAGCTCCAGGACTCCGAGGCAGCTTCAGCTCGCCCGGACCTGCTCTCAGTCAATCAGGGAAGGTGTTCCATCCGGACCTTCAATCCCTGCACCTGACGGCCTGGTTCCTGGCGGCTAGAGTTCCAGGCCTTGGGTCTTTCCGACGAGGTCCTCAACGTCGTTGGGCGTCCGTAAGTCGACCAGAAATGCTATGCCTTCAAATGGAAGAGGTTCTCCATTTGGTGTCAGGATAAGGGTTTGGACCCCTTCTCGTGTCCTGTGCAAGCATTTTGGACTATCTATGGTCCCTATCTAGTCAGGGCTTAGTCGGCGACCCTTAAGGTGCACCTGGCAGCCATTTCCTTACCTGCGGTGCGGGCCAGTCAGCAGTCAGTGGCGCAGAAGTGGTCGGGCGCTTCTTTAAAGGCCTTGATCACATTTCCCCTCCAGTGCGGGAACCCCCACCTCCGTGGGATTTACTGCTGGTACTGGCAAAGCTCATGGGCAAGCCATTCGAACCAATGCACAGGTGTGGTCTCCCCCACCTGTCGTGGAAGACCGCCTTCTTGGTGGCTATCACGTCAGCCAGAAGGATGGGAGGACTCCAGGCACTTAGCATCGAGTCTCCTTACCTGGTCTTCCACAGGGACAAGGTTGTCCTACGCCCCCACCCGAAATTCCTTCCGAAGGTGGTGTAGGAGTTTCACCTTAATCAGGTGTTGACTCTGCGGTGTTCTACCCCAATCACACCTCGGAGGCCGAATATAGGCTCCATACTTTGGACCCTAGAAGGGCGCTCGCTTATTATAAGGAGCGCACGGCTGAAATTCGGGAGAGGTTGCCAGCTGTTTGTCACCCACGCTGAAGCCGCACCTGGCAGACCTGCAGCCAAGCGGACGATAGGCAGATGGGTCACCTCCTGCATAAATCTCTGCTATGAGTTGGCGGGCATGGAGCCTCCCAGAGGATAAGGCTCATTCTACCCGCCATACTGCTGCATCGGTTGCTGCTTCAGGGGACGTCCCTATCCAGGAAATCTGCAGGGCTGCTACCTGGAAGTCAGCACACCTTCATTACACCTACCATCGACCTTGAGTCACGCCGGGATGCTGGTTTGGGGCCTCGGTTCTCCAATCTCTGTTCCCAAGTAAGTATATAGGGGTGTGCTGTGCCTTCCTCCTCCCCGGAGAACTGCTGGAGTCTGCCAGATAGTGTGGATGAACAACATATCCATGTCCCTAGAAATACAGGTTACTCACCTGTAACAGGAGTTCTAGGAATGGTATATGTGTTCATCCACAAACCCACCCGACCTCCCGGCTAGGACGCACAACCTGAGCTTCCAGCGGGCCAGATCTGGCGTCATGGGGCGGAGCCGAGAGTTTTACCACCCGGGTGGGTGGGAGGAGGTAGCTTGAAGACCTTCCGGCAAGATTTAAAGCGGCAAGGAACCTGCCAGATAGTGTGGATGAACAACATATACCATTCCTAGAACTCCTGTTACAGGTGAGTAACCTGTATTTTCAGTCCATACTTTCATGAAGCATTGCAGTTTGGACATTGCCTCTTGGCTTAGAGCCTGATTTGGCCTAGCCGTACTGCAGGGTCTGCTTAGACCTGCTCTGGTCAGTCTGTTATCCTTCCTCCTCCCTTGTTTCAGTGGTTTCAATTAGGGTGACTGCTTAGGATTCAGTCCTGTACGTTATGACCTACTGCAAGAACCCCCTCGAAGAATAGATAGTACAGTTACGTAAGAACTTACCATAACAGTAGATCTTTGAGAGAGGTTCCTGCAATAGGTCACACTTGCCATAACCTCCTTCCCCCAGTTTTTCAGCATGTTCGTATAGGCTGTTCGATACATAGATACATAGACAGTGTCGGCAGATAAGGGCCCTATGGCCCACCCAGTCTGCCCATTTAAGTTTGTAAGTTCAGTTTATGTTTTCCAGGAAGTCTGTTGCCCCTTACCCCTGACCTCCAGAATTCCTTTATGTCTATCCCATGCATTCTTAAATCCCGTGATTGTTTCAGCCCCCACCACTTCCTCTGGCAGGGTGTTCCACTTGTCCACCACCCGTTCTGTGAAGAAATTCTTCCTCACGTTTCCTCTGAATCGTCCTCCCTCCAACTTCAGCCCATGCCCTCTAGTTCTGGATTGGTCTCTAGGATTTCCATCCTTTCTCCTGTCATACCTTTTTGGGTCTCCGGCTGGAGCACTTGCACCAGACGTGCAATCACTCTTCGAGTGGGGCAGTCCAGATGTGGACCTTTTTGGGTTCCAACTCAATGTAAAACTACCGCTGTTCTGCTCCAGAAATTCAGAACCTGGCGCATTCTGTCAGGATGCATTCAGACTACAGTGGACAAGATGCGTTATGTACGCATTTCCTCCTCTACCCCTAATTCAGAGGCTGCTGCTCAGATTAGAGGCACAGGGGGCAAGATGATTCTAATTGCAGCGTACTGGCCTCTGCAGATCTGGTTTCCATTGATCATCCAGCTGTCCGAAGGTCCTTCGAGGCGGCTGCCGCTGCAAATGGACTTCCTGACACAGAGACCCCTGGTCCATCCCAACCCGCACTCCCTTCATCTCCATGCCTGGCTCCTGAGGAGATAGAAGTGGGTAGGTTCAAGGTTTCTTAGAGAATCTCACAGGTTCTCTTAGCAGCATGTAAGCCCTCTACCAGGAAGACCTACACCACTAAATGGAATCGCTTCTTACTACAGTGTGCTACGATCTCTTTAGATCCATTTCAGTGCCTGCCAAATAGTGTTGAAGTACCTGTTGGACCTTTCGGATGCAGGACTTGCAGTATTCGATAAAGGTACATCTTTGCACGCTTTCTGCCTATCATGAGCCAGTCCAGAATATGTCTAGCTTAGCTGCCTTTGTTAAAGAAATTCCTCAGAAGCATTCTGCACACAGGGCCCCTGGTTAGGAAGTTGATTGCCATCTGGGATACTAATCTCATGCTGGATATGCTCACTTGTAAACTCTTTGACCATCTAGGCAAGTGTGATTTGAAGTTTCTGACCTGGAAGACCACCTTTGTGGTGGTAATCATTTCTGCTCGCAGGGTCTCTGAAATACATACCTTGGTTATGGACCCTCCATATACTGGCTTTCATAAAGACAAGGTGGTTTTCAGTACTTGCTCTAAATTCCTATCCAAAGTGGTCTTGGAATTCCACCTCAACCCCAGCTGTTGGTTCTCCCCATTTATTTCTCTAATTTCCAGAATGAAGGTGAATGCACCCCTCATTCCCTGGATGTTAAAAGAGCCTTACGATTCTATATTGAGAGGACTGGGGACATCTGTCAAGCGAAGCAACTCTTTGTGTCCTTCAGTGCAGTCTGGCTGGGCCAGCCAGTATCCATCAGGTGTATCTGCTTCGATAGTGGCATGCCTTTGCCATTGCTGTTCTATGGCGCAGGTCAGGTTCGAAGGCCAGATACGTGCCCACTCGACTAGAGCGGTTGCTGCGCCCTTGGCAGATATGCACTCTTGTTCCCATTGCTGATATTTGCAGAGCAGCTACTTGGAGTTCAGCTCACACCTTTATGAAACACAGTACACTCTAGATGTCCATGCCAGACAGCATGCTTCCTTTAAGAGGACAGTCCTTAATGAAATTCTGTCCTGAGTGAGCTCTGTCTCCTGCCTCCCTGCTCAAGGGATTGGTTTAGCTTGGTACTCTAACCCAGAAGTATGAATAAATGGTGAAGACTTAAAGTCCAGAAAGATAAGAAAATGACATACCTACCATAATTCTTGATCTTCTTGGACAAGTCTTCACTATTTATTCATATGCCCACCAACCAGTCCCCAGGCTCACTCATTCTGCCCCTGGTCTTCACTCCCTCATTTGGTTGGGCTATGAAGATGATATTTTAAATGGACCCTTCTTATATGAATCAAAGAGGGCTATCTTATGCCCTTGTTAGATTAGGTGTTTGTGTAGTTTTATTTACGCTGCACTTCATCGGTAAAAAAGGTACTGAGGTGGTTGGAGGGTTGATGCCGAGGTAACCTACACAGGTGCAAGATAATCTCGCTGTGCTGCACCTGTGCAGTCCTATCATGCGCCAGCCCTCCTGAAGATTTTTGTCTTCCGTGGGGTCCAGGCACCTCCGGCTTGAACCCAGAAGAAAGAATAAATGGTGAAGACTTGTCCAAGAAGATCAAGAATTACAGTAGGTACGTAGTTTTCATTTATTAGCCTGCAAATTTTGAAGGTTCAAATTTGATGTTCCTTTGTTGCAGTTGAGTGCTTACACTGCATTCAGTCCTTTCCTTTTTACTGAATCTGTTTTCTTTCAAGTTGATACCTTCCCTTGACCTTTACAAGCCATACGTACCCTTTGGAAGACACACTTTGATCATTCCTTTCATCCTCTGACGAGGTAAGAGCATGTTTACTATATTTATTTCTGGCTAGTCATATCTGTATAGACAGCTAATTGTGTGCTTTTCATGTCAGTTGACCAGTATGGCATTTTTATATTTAGAGACCCTGCTAGGACAATAGTGACTGCAGAGTTGCAGCTGTCCGGAATCCTCATGTGCCCAACATTATAACGCTTTGGGCTGTGCCATTTCCCCTAGTAGGGGCGCAGAGCACCCAGTTGTAATGACTGCCCATTGAATATGTAAGAGCTAACAAACTGAAATTACGGTAAGTATGAAGACATTTCTTCTTTACCTTGTGTGATGTCTTATGGGAGTTGGAAATAACCTCAAAACCTCTTGTTTTCCATCTGCAGACCTCTATAGAGGAGGTGCCATCATCCATCGCCCCCTTCCAGGGCCGGGTTCTGATTGGAGTGGGGAGGCTTCTTCGAGTGTATGATCTGGGAAAGAAGAAACTGCTCCGGAAGTGCGAGAACAAGGTAAGGTACCGAAAGATAAAAACGGGGTCACACAAGATGCTTTCCAGATTTGGACTTCCTGCTCAGCCATGTTCTACAGAGATTTAATATTCCTTTATTAGATTTACTGTAGATGACAGCTCCGAATCCAAGGACATTGCAAAATTATATAATTTTGTGGGGAGGGATGGTTACAATTGCACAGGCAGCTACACTTCATTTGTAAATCTTCTATAACTGGGGTCACCATTGTTTCCTCTGCTCTGTTGAGTAGTCTGTCTACTCCTTTCCATTGTGACCTTGGTCCAAGTCTTATAGCAGTAGCAGATCAGTAGTACAGGGCACTCCCAAATTTAGGCAAACATTCAGACAAGGTGACCGCAAAATCGTGGTACAGGCTCAGTGTAGGGGAACGGTCGGCCAGCCCAACTGTGCATAGGAAAAGAAAGCCCACACTAGTAGAATAAAATCACCATACTTTACAGGTACTGCAATAGACATGCTGCACCTAGTAGTGGCTGCAGCATGTCCGTTTCTAGGGACATGGATATGTTGTTCATCCACACTCATTGGCAGTATCCTTGCCGCTTTAAATCTTGCCGGAAGGTCTTCAAGCTTGCTCCTCCCACCCACCCGGGTGGTATAACTCTCGGCTCCGCCCCATGACGCCAGATCTTCCTTACCGCTTGGAAGCTCAGGTTCCCTCCTTAACGCTCTGCGTTTGTGACTGGTTCCTATTTCTCCGTTTGCGGATTTAAAAAAAAATTTTGCAAAAGACTTCAGTCTTCTATCCTCGCTGCCGCGATGGACAAATCGACTCGGATTTGGAGATGCCCATGCGGGCAGAAGATGTCTGGAAGGATCCACACTCCAGTGTGTCTACTGCTTAGGCCTTGAGCACGACCCGCGGGCTGCGATGTGCTCATCTTTCTCGACCTCGTCCTCGAGACCCGTGCTGCCCGTTGCAACTGGGCGTCCGAGCGTTTCCCTCGGTGAAGTCAAGGAGGCCCGGTTGGCGGTGTCCGGCGGCGGGCTCAGGCGGATCAGCTCGGCGGATGGTCGCCCTCGAAGAGGCGGCGCGGGCCGTATCTTCCTCGACGCGGCATTTATCCGCTCTCTCTGGGTTCTTCCTACCGGCTTCTTTTAAGGAGCTTTGTCTGTCCTCTCCACTAAGGAAGGGCCTGCGTCTGCTGGACCTTATTCTCGGTCAAAAAGAGGACAGGGTAAGTCCCTCCGTCGGCGCTCTTGGGGCGGAAAGGTCCCTCTCCCGGGCCGTCGACCGTCGGCTTCGGTCGACCGCTCGGCTTCGGCCACTGGCCTCACGGTGTCCCCGTCAGGTCAGTTGACCGAGACTCCCACCGATGAAGTCGAGATTTTTCTCGACCCATTGGACGGGCTGTCGCCTTTAGCCGAGATTCCCCTCTCCCGGTTCCCGGGAGGAGTTGAGGATCCGTGGGCTCGCCTGTGCCTCGGTTCCGGAGCCCTCGGATGGACCATCCGAGCGAAGGAGTGCGGTTCGGCCGACACCTCCCTACCGACCCGGAAATTCCGGGACTCTCGGTCTCGGTCTCGGACCTCTTCGGTCCAGCGATCCCACCCCGTCATAAGCGGTCTCGGTCCTCGACTTCCTTGATAAGCGTCGCCCGCTCGTCCTCGTCCTCCTCCTCGGATGAGGGAGGCTTGGCGTAAAGTACGTCGGCGATCGAGACCTTATGTTGCTACACAGCTCCTCCTGGCGGGGAATAAGCCGACTCCGTCGCCTTCCCGGCCATTAAATGTGCTGTCACGGGCGGCGACACAACCCCTCGACTTATCCGAGGCCTATACCCAGGCGGTTGTTCGGCCAAAACCAACTGCTCCACCGATTCCGGTGGAACCTCCGCCTCCACAGCCACCAGTTGGGGCTCCGACCAAGATTCTCGGTCGGCTAAGGGTCTACCCATCGGCTGTCAGTTACCCTCACTCCCGACCGACCTCGGCAGGTGAAGGGTGGCTCAGGCCAGAGGCAGCTCTTGAGGACTCTTCCGAGTCGAAGATGATTCCTCCTTTTCTCCAGCGACTGGACTTGGAGTCTTCAGGAGGTCAGTCATTGGACGATAGCCGTCGTCCTTCCTAGGACTGCTTGGCTCATCTCGAGTCTACCGGGATGGAGCTCGAACCCGTTCCAAGCGGGCCAGGTATCCCCTCACGAATTCTGGACGACGGATTCTCCGGCGGAGGCCTTTCCGGTGGCGAGGCCATAGTGGGTCCGGCACTGGAACTTTGGCAGCGCCCTGCTTCCTGCCCTGCGCGCCGGCCAGGATGGCAGGAAGTATGCGGTCCCCACCGGTTCCCTGTCGGTTTTTGGAACACCCTCTGCTGAGGGGTTGGTTACCGACAGCGTTTTCGGCGCGGCGCTGCGCCAGGGATGTGGACAAACCTCCTGACAAGGAGTCGAAATTGGACTATGTCGGGCGAAAAGTCTCGCTCGTCCTCTCGGCCTCGTCAGGCCAGTTCGGCCGTCCTCATGGCACATTTTCTCATGCCCTGTTGGGCTCCTGGATGAGGTCATCCCTCATCTTCCCTCCGATCTGCAGACTACGGTTAAGCAGGTGCGGGACCAGGGCAGGGCAGTGGCCAAACAGCAGCTCCAGACTGCTTTGGATAAGGGACTCATGTGCCAGATCGGTGGCGGCCGCAGTGGCTATCGTCGGCAGGCTTGGCTGAGGATATCCACCTTTACCGGATACCCAGCACAAGTTGGCGGATGTTCCCTTTTGGGGACTGACCTCTTGACCCCTGGGGTGGAAGGTCACCTGCAGAGGATCGAGAAGTCCAATGCCACCTTGGACTCGGTCTCTTCCTCCCAGAAGGACAAGGCCAAACCACAGCCTAAGCCCTTTCGGCCTTTATGCCCCGCGCGCCGGCCAATCAACGTCAGGGCCAGCAGGCTCGGCCTTGGCATCCCAAACCCAACCGCCCGGCTTCCTCTAACAGGAGGCAGGAGGAAAGGGCCCAGGAGGTCCCTCGGCGGTCCCTCCTCCAAGCCTGCCCAGTGACGGGCTGAGGGGTGTCGCCCCCATCCCCGTCACCTTACCCCTGGGTCCCCCCGTGGGGGGACGGCTCCGGCACTTCCGTTCCGCCTGGTCCGCTGTTACCACGGACAGGTGGGTCTTGGAGGTGGTGGGAAGAGGCCTGCCTCTGGAATTCGAGCAGGCACCACCCTTCAGAGCCGTCGCCCCTCGGGGGGCTTCGGGATCCCCAGCCTCACTGGCGGCTCGTCGAGCCGACATCGCTCTCCTCCTCCAGAAGGAGGTGGTAAGAGAGGTGGTGGACCCTCCTTCAGACCCAGGTTTGTGTCCAGGTACTTCCTGGTTCCGAAGCAGACGGGGGCTGGCGCCCATTCTAAACCTACCGACCTAAACAAGTTCCTAAGGTCTCGAACCTTCAGGATGGTCACTCTGGCTCAGATAATACCATCCTTGGAGCAGCGTGTGGTTCTGCTCTGGCTTGCAGGGCTGGTTTTCACGTCCCTATCCGTCCGTCTCACCAGAGATTCCTTCCGCCTCCAACGGAAGGATCCCTCTTGAGTTCCAAGCCATGCCCTTGACTTGTCTCCAGCTCCCAGGGTCTTCACCAAATGCATGGCAGTGGTGACAGCATTCCCTTGGCGCCGAGGGTCCGGGTGTACCCTTACCTGGGCGACTGGCTGATAGCAGCTCCCTCCAGGAAGGAGGCGGAGTGGTCCAGAGATCTGGCCCTCAGGTCTGCTCTCAACTGGGCCTCCTTATCAGCGAGGCCAAGTCGGAACTCGAGCGAAGCAGGTGATTCTATTCATCGGGCGCAGCTCGACTCTCTCCGAGCCAGGCGCGGCTCCGGCGGACAGGGCGAGGTTCTTTCCTCCTTTGCCCGATCATTTCTGGTTGGGCAATTCGCCTGCCGGGACTTCCTCGCCTCCTGGGTCTCATGGCGGCCTGCACCAGCGTGGTCCGTTGGGCCGCTGGAACATCGTCCTTCAGTGGGGACTGGCCAGCCAGTGGTCTGGCACTGCGATCCCTTGGACCAGCTTGTGTCGGTGACACAGGGATGTGGGCAGCTCTCCAGTGGTGGACGTTCCAGATCATTTGCAGGAGGGCATCCCGTTCGTCCGCCCGAGCCGGCGGTCTCTCTATCGACCGATGCCTCTCTGATGGGTTGGGGTGCCCATCTGGGGAACACGCGGCTCATGGCCTCTGGTCCCAGTGAGTCGATGCCACATCAACCTGCTGGAGCTCAGGCGGTCCTCCTAGCTCTCACCGCCTTTGCTCCGTTCCTCCGGGGTCAAGTGGTCCGAGTCAGGCGGACAATACCGCGACCATGTACTATCTAAACCGCCAGGGCGGGGCCAGCTCCATGCTTCTATGCAGAGGCTCTCCGCATTTGGTCACTCGTGCGCAGCCTGGGCGGATCTCCTAGCCATTCACGTGGCAGGAGCCTCCAACACCCTGGCCGATGCCCTGAGCCGGATAGGGCTGCATCCACGAGTGGTCTCTCCTGCCGGAGGTAGTACAGCATCTGTTCTCCCTTTGGGGCACACCTCAGGTGGACCTGTTTGCCTCCATGGAGGCTGAGGCTGAGTCTGTTCCATGCCGCCCCCTCAGCAGGGCTCGCTGCAGGGGGATGCCTTCTCGAGGCAATGGACCCCGGGCCTCTTTTACGCCTTTCCCCCATTTCCCTTGATCCACAAGGTGCTTCTCAAGGCGAGGAGGGACAAGGCGCAGGTGATTCTGATAGCCCCAGACTGGCCTCGCCAGTTCTGGTACCCAGATCTCCTCAGTCTCAGCTCCAGGACTCCGCGGCAGATTCCAGCTCGCCCGGACCTGCTCTCAGTCAATCAGGGGAAGGTGTTCCATCCGGACCTTCAATCCCTGCACCTGACGGCCTGGTTCCTGAGCGGCTAGAGTTCCAGGCCTTGGGTCTTTCCGACGAGGTCCTCAATGTAGTTGAGGCGTCCCGTAAGTCGACCAGAAAATGCTATGCCTTCAAATGGAAAGGTTTTCCATTTGGTGTCAGAACAGAGCTTGGACCCTTCCTCCTGTTCCTAGCAAGCATCTTGGACTATTTATGGTCCCTTTCTAGTCAAGGGCTTAGGTCGGCGACCCTAAGGGTGCACCTGGCAGCCATCTCTGCTTACAGGCGGCGGGCGGGAAGCAGTCGATGGCGCAGGAGAAGGTGGTCTGGCGCTTTTCAAAGGCCTTGATCACATTTCCCTCCAGTGGGAACCCCCACCTCCAGTGGGATCTACTGCTGGTACTGGCAAAGCTCATGGGCAAGCCATTGAACCTATGCAGGTGTGCTCTCTCTCACCTGTCGTGGAAGACCGCCTTCTTGGTGGCTATCCGTCAGCCAGAAGGATGGGAGAGCTCCAGGCGCTTTCCATCAGTCTCCTTACCTGGTCTTCCACAGGGACAAGGTTGTCCTGGCCCCCACCGAAATTCCTTCGAAGGTGGTGTGAGTTTCACCTTAACCAGGTGTTGACTCTGCGGTGTTCTACCCCAATCACACCTCGGAGGCGAATACAGGCTCCATACTCTGGACCCTAGAAGGCGCCGCTTATTATAAGGAGCGACGGCTGAAATTCGGGGAGAGGTTCGCCAGCTGTTTGTCACCTACGCTGAAGCCGCACCTGGCAGACCTGCAGCCAAGCGGACGATAAGCAGGTGGGTCACCTCCTGCATAGATCTCTGCTATAAGTTGCCGGGCATGGAGCCTCCCAGAGGATAGAGCTCATTCTACCCGCCATACTGCTGCAACGGTGGCTGCTTCCAGGGGCGTCCCTATCCAGGAAATCTGCAGGGCTGCTACCTGGAAGTCAGCAAACACCTTCATTACCCACTACCACATCGACCTTGAGTCACGCCGGGATGCTGGTTTTGGGGCCTCGGTTCTCCAGTCTCTCTTTCCCAAGTAAGTATTGGGGGTGTGCGTCTTGCCTCCCTCCTCCCGGAGAACTGCTAGGAGTCTGCCAATGAGTGTGGATGAACAACATATCCATGTCCTAGAAATACAGGTTACTCACCTGTAACAGGAGTTCTAGGAATGGTATATGTTGTTCATCACGACCCATGACCTCCGGCTTGACGCACAACCTGAGCTTCCAGCGGGCCAGATCTGGCGTCATGGGGCGGGCCGAGAGTTATACCACCCGGGTGGGTGGGAGGAGCAAGCTTGAAGACCTTCCGGCAAGATTTAAAGCGGCAAGGATACTGCCAATGAGTGTGGATGAACAACATATACCATTCCTAGAACTCCTGTTACAGGTGAGTAACCTGTATTTCTCTCCCTTCACTTAACTTGCATTAAGGCATTTATCGCAGCATCTGTGAAGTGTTTTGGTGATTTTATTATACAAGTGTGGGTTTTCCCAACTATTTTTTTCTCACTCCCAGATTTGGTCAGGAAATGCCCTCTGAAGAGTATTTGCATTTACGCAGATTATGCTGTTTCTAACGACTTAGATTCAGTTCACTAACCACGCTTGCACAGCCTTCTACTGAGCATGCTCAGTCACCGGAGCAGTCCTCAAGCTTGACTCCTCCTACCATCCTGCCGTGTGATCCTCTGTTCCCTTTGCACTTGGACCTTTTCTTCTGATGTGATGGAAGGAACTGGTCTCTTTCACAGCTCCTGTTGGTGAATTAGGATTCTGCTATTTAGTGGGCAAGTCTTGATTCAGTTTTCAGCTTTTTTTGGGGTTACCTCATCATTGGCTTCTTGCTTCTTCATTATGGTTCACCATAGAATGGAAGAAGTCTGAATGCAAGAGGTGCCTTTGTACAGGTACCTGATGCCTGCATGTATTGTTTGGACCGGGGCCATGACGTGGCACGCTGCTGCTGGTATCAGCTGTGCATTCCTCCGCACTGGAGTGACATCTGTGGGTGCTCCAAGGCATACCAGCCAAAGTGCTGCGGCCGTCAATGGCTCAGTTGCAGTCCCAAGAGACGCAGGGTGTCCCAGTGCAAGATCTTCTGTAGGTGGAAGAATACATGCTGTATCTCTTGACTTCTCAGGCAGATGTAGGGTTTAAAAATTTCTTCTGCCTCTACACTCCCTCAAAGGTGAGCTGGCATTGAAAGCAGAAGAGTTGATACTGGTCGTGGGATCGCTGTTGATTAAGTGACCATTCACAGTCTCCCATGTGAACAGGGTCCCCATGGCCTGTTGCCCTCAAGGAAGGTCAGACTACCCATGGAAGCCTGTCCATGTGCCGATGGAGTTTCTGCCTGAGCATCTGACTCTGTCGACAACGGTAAACCCCGATGAGGTTGAATCTCTCAAGGGGGATTCCTTTGTCTGTTTTAACCCATTGCTGACTGTGACCCAGCCCAGGCAGGGTCATTTGGGTCTGACAGAATTCCCAGCCTGGCCCCCGCCAATTCAGCAGCAACCAGTTGTACTGGACCCGGAGTCTCCGGCGCTATGTAGATGAGTCAACTTTCGATGTAGACAGAGATCTTCCCTTGTCAGTCTTCACCATTCATTACTGCTTGGGTATAAGCGGGCTGGCGCACTATACTTTTTTTTTTTTTTTTTTTTTAGGGTTGGCTCCTAACGGCGCCGTCCTCGAGGCGGCGTGTTGACATCACACAGGGGCGGCCATTAGTAGCCACAGACGACTCTTCCATCTCAGTTCTGTTTCTCCATTGCCGAGGCTGCACCTACAAGCGGTTGCCGAATAGTATCGAACTTTATCGAAATTTTTTGTCTCCTCTCGTCGTCTCAGACTGCACTCGACGCCGTACTCCGGTAAGACCGTTCTTTTATTGCTATCTACGGCGCAGAGTGTTTTTCCTACTGTTTTTTTCCTCAATTATTTCGCATCATGTCCGGTTCTGGAGCAAGGCGTCAGTCGAAGGGCCGCGCCCCTATTGCGTCGGTGCTCCTGTGGCCGGCATTTTTCCATCTCGGACCGGCATGATGTCTGTCTCCGTTGCCTGGGACCCAACCATGACATGGACACATGCGACGCTTCCTTCTCCATGGACCGTCGTGTCCTCTGAAAGTCACGGCGTTCAAGCTCGGCAGAGGCCGGCGTCGCTCAGGGATTCCCAGGTAAGGTCTCTAGGCCCTTCCCGGGTCCCTCCGGGACTATCTGATCCAGCGGAGGAGGGCTTCCTCCTCTTCTCTTGCCGAAGAGAGCTTCTTTCAGCGGTGTTGAGGGAGCGTCGTGGTCCTCCTGGGGCCGTGGCGGTGACACCGCCTCGGCAGTCACCTCCTCGGAGGTGCAGGCTCCCCAGTGTCGAGGCCCATGATTTCTGGGCCAGACACCGTTGGACCCTCGACGCCGCCTTCCGGCGCCATTTTGTATCCTGGTGCCTTTTTCGTGGCACCGGTGATCGAGATGGCGCGGTAGGCAGTGCCGCTCTGGCCCGTGGCGCCGTGGGCCCGGTCTCTTCTTCCAGTGGCGCCAGGTCGGGTTCCGATGCCGGGAGCGGGGCTGTGGGCCTTGCTGGTGCCGCTGGGGAGGTAGGGCCGGGTCTGGCTGTCGCTGGTGTGCGGGGGTCGTCCGGCGCCGCCCCTTGCACCGGCGCCGTTTGCGGTGCCGTTGCCCCGGGGATCCCCGGAGTTGCCAGCATTGAGGTTCTTCTGGTCTCGTCTTCTTCGGAAGCCGATGACTCGGATGTGGACCCATCCTGGCACCCTGACTCTTCGGAGTCGGGGTCCCCGGTGGCACAGAGTGCCAGGCGACGCAGCGGGCCCCTTCCACTGTCCCCTCTCCCTTCCTCCCCTGAGGGCTGTCCGGCTAGGGGTGGCCCTGAGTCCCAGAGGGGTGATGTGTTGGGGACTAAGGAGGAGGCTCCCCCTCCTAGGGGACCTGTGACAGCAGCCCTCCCGGGTGCTGTTGCTCCCTCTGGGGATGGGGGGACGCTGCGGTTGAGGAGGAGGGCTCTCTCGGAGTCCGAGGGGTTGAGGGGCAGGGGGACAGGGCCCCGGTCTCTGTCGGCCACCTCTGGTGGGGTGGCTAGGAGCCGTAGCGCCGAACCCCGCCCTTCCCTCCTGGGCTCTAGGGTGCTCTCCGGTGGCGTTGCTGTGGACTGCCCTTCTGGAACCATGCAGTCCCGGGTTTGTCTCAGGGGAGGTTCTCCCCCTGGGCTCTTCCAGGCATCACTTCCTCAGGGTTCCATCTTGCGGCCTGGTTTGCTGTCCGGGATCCCGCCAGCTCGGGCTCCGTTCCCTGGATTTCAGAGTCCTGGCAGAGGTCATTTGCCTCTTCGTAGGTGTCCTTCTCCTGTATCTCTGCCTCCTCCCCACGCGCTTCCAGGCCATGTCGGTCCTATGGGTCCGTTATCCTGGGAGCAGTTCAGGGGTTCTGCGGAGGCCTTCCCCTCGTACGTTAGATGTATGCATGAGCGGGTCTTTCGACTCTCCCCACCGCAGCAGGAATCCTCTGGACATTCGAGCTCTCCATCATCCTCGTCTTCCTCCTCTGAGGGAGAGGAACCCCTGCTCACCTTTCTTCCGCGCTGATTTCACTGAATATCAGCGATTCCTCGAAGATGGTGAGGAACCTTCGGATCTCTTATGTAAGGAGAGACAATACCGAACGGGAGACGCGTGAATTCCTTGGAGAATTCAGTGCCCAGCACTTGGTGGTACCTTTCTGGCCTATCCCCTTCCAGGAGGCGTCTATCCGTTCCTGGCAGTCGCCAGCCGCCCTTTCTCCAGCCCTGGCTGACTGCCGTCGTAGGTATTGTGCCCCCTCGGAAACCCTGGGTACGCTTCCCAACCCGCCCTCGGGCTTTGTGCACCTAGAGACTCCTTCCGGGCGCCGCTGCCTGGCGCATGACCGCCCACCAGATCCGGATTCTCTACAGTTCGACCGGTGGGGGCGAAGAGTGTTCTCTTCTTCTCGTGCGGTGGCTTGTATTGTGTCACATCAGGCTCACCATGCTGCCTATAATCGGCATCTGTGGTCGATGCTCTCCCAGCTCCTAGCATCAATGCCTGATACGGAGCAAACCAGACAAGCTATTGCCCTCTCCGCTATAGGCCTGGAGCTAGCAAGACACCAAGCAAGGGCATCTTACGATGCCAATGAGGTGGCTTCCAGGCTTGCGGGGACAGCGATCTGCATTAGGCGGACGGCATGGCTTCGTCTATCAAGGTTGTCACCCCTGGCCCGGCGTAGGGTGATGCGCTCTGCTTTCTGGGGGACCCGTCTCTTTTCCTCCAGAGCTAGGAGACTTTTGCAGGGGCTTCCTCCGTCTCCCCGTCCTCGGGAGGCACCTCCTAGCTCTTCTCCCACATAGGCTTTTCTCTGTACTAGCCAGGGTCTTCCTTTGTTTCTCACCAACAGGAGGCTGGGGGTCTTGTTCCTCAGGGTTCTACCTTTCCCTTCTAAGGGAAGGGACCTTGTACTCACAGCAGTAATGAATGGTGAAGATTGACAAGGGAAGATATGAAAATTACGTACCTACCGTAATTCTTGATCTTCTCTTGTATCTTCACCATTCATTACTGATACCCACCCACCTTCCCTTCTGTGTCGTCTCCCCCTCCCGCCTCGTTCCTCTCACTTCTTGGCCTTTATGCCAAAAAAAAAAAAAAAACACTTTGTTTTTCCCATTCTTGATGAATGGATCCCAGGGATTTACTTTACTCTAAGATTCATTGGCATTTTGCTTATAGAAGTGCTGAGTCGTGAGGGAGATGCACGACTCTTGCATCGCCGTGTTGACAGGCGTGGCACTTCTAGGGACTCTGTATAGATACTGTCTGTAGAGCTAGTATAGTCCCAAGGAAGAACTGCTAATCAATTACTAAACCCTGGACCCCCCTTTCTTTTTTTCTCAAGGTGAAGAGGAACGAGTACGGTTACAAATTTTCTTTAATTCTGAGGGAACTCTTTCAGACTGCTCTATAGTGCAATTCCTTGCCTTCTCAGGTCATATTGCTTCACAGCCTGGTGGCCATGCTCTGCCTCGACGCCTTCAACTAGGATTCCCTTGGCAGGCATTATTTCAGAAAAGCTCTTACAGCTGCTGACTGGCCTTGTCAGCTTCCAAGTCTCTGTCTGCCTTGTCATAGCAAGTCTGATTGAGTCCCTCTCTAATTTCTTACAAACTGCCTTCGAGAAGGCCCAGTTTTTCCTATACTCTTCTAGGGTAGCTCTTACCAAGCTGCTTGAAACTTAGTCCTCTTCCTAGATGGGCGCTTTTCCGGAACAGGTTCTGCTCAGTCAGTCCAGGAGCCCTCAACTAGGATGAAGAGACTTGGCATGTTGAGAGTCCAGAGACTCTGCCCTCCCTTGGTCTGTCTGGCGGGTTCGGTGAACCTTCTCCTCAGTCCTACCAACGGGGATTCTTGCTCCCTCATTAATTCGAGCCTTTAAGCCTCTCAACCAACAATGCTCGGTGGGCACTATTGCCTTCTCAACATGCCACTCTTTTCTTTCTTTCTTCTTCCTTCATTCCTTTCGTTCTCTTTCCCTTTTCTCTCTCTGTTCCTCCCTAGAGCCGCTCCGGAAAGGAGGCCCCACGATCCCTTAGGGCAGGAATTCTCTCTCCTCTGTCTATTCTCCATCGGCTTATTCCTTTTTCAGTTTATTTCCTTCCTTTTGCTATCCCTTGGCTAGCTTGCCTCGCTTTCTCTTTTTTCTCTCACTTTATTTTGCCTCTCCGTCTAACAGAACTGAGATGGAGGAGGAGTCCGTGGCTACTAACGGCCGCCCCTCACGCATGACGCAATGCGTCGCCCTAGAGGTCGGCGCCATTAGAGCTAACTCTAAAAAAAAAAAAAAAAAAACTCCCGTGGCGGGTGCGCGCCCCCGGCTTACACCCAAGCAGTAATGAATGGTGAAGATACAAGAGAAGATCAAGAATTACGGTAGGTACGTAATTTTCATTTCTTAACAGATATCTAGCTTATCACAGGTGTAGAGGGCTGCCTGGCAACAGTGGGGTTGTGTTGCGTTTGCACAGGGTCACAGTCGACTGACTCTACCAGTAGTCATCCGGGCTTTGACTCTCTCTCTCCTGGTGCCAGCTCAGGTCCTGCGCCCTATGGCTTCACCTTCGGTTTTGTTGGACGTGCCACAGCAGCCGATGCATGTCTAACCTTCACAGCCAGCGGTGGTGCTCCAGCAAAGGACTTTAGGCCTAAGCTTTTCTCGGGCACTTAGTTAATGAACCCAGTAGGAATGGGACCGTGTTGGACCTGGTGCTTACAAACAGGGACGGCATTGTAGACAGCACATTGAGTAGTACTCTAGGTAGCAGTGATCACCGTAGAGTGCTGTTTAATATTAAGGCGAGAACAGAGGCAAACCACATGATGACGAGGTTACTGGGCTTTAGGAGGGCAGATGTTAAAAAAAAAAAATGAAGACTGCCTCAGAAAATGCCTCGTGGGGATTGCCAGAGAGGAGTAGATTTACAGTGGGGAGAGAAAAGGGAGGGCATAAAGGGTGTGGTTAGCCCTCAAGGCCCTAAAGAAATACAAATCTCCTGGGCCGGATGGCATTCATCCGAAAGTTCTGTGGGAATTGGTGGACATACTGGCTGCACCCCTGGCGGAGCTTTTCAGCAGGTCACTTGAGACAGGGAGGGTACCTAGGGATTGGCGAGAGGCACATGTGGTACCAATCCATAAAGGGGGTTCGAGGGAAGTACCAGGTAACTATAGACCCATCAGTTTGACCTCGGGTGGAAAATTAATGGAGAGTATACTAAAGGAACGATTTGGGTGTACTTGGAGGAGGTGGGAGGTCTGGATAGTCGGCAACATGGGTTTGTGCCAGGTAGATCATGTCAAACCAACCTTGTGGAGTTCTATGAATGGGTAACATCAGAACTGGACAGAGGTTAGCCTGTGGATGTATTATTCTTGGACTTCAGCAAGGCGTTTGACTCTGTCCCCCACAATGGTCTGGTGGAGAAACTGATGGGGTTAGGAGTAGGCCCTTTGATGGTCAGATGGATTGAAAACTGGCTAGCTGGACGCACTCAGAGAGTAGTGGTCTGTGGGGAGCTCTCGAACCCTAGAGAGGTTGGTAGTGGGGTACCAGGGCTCGGTCCTGGGTCCGATCCTGTTTAATGATACATATCGGACATCAGGGAGGGTATAGGGTGTGAAATGAGTCTCTTCACGGATGACTCCAAGATGGGAGCAGTAGTTGAGGGAGAAGAGGGGAGGGTGGCCCTGCAAGGGGACCTGGACACCCTGGAAAGCTGGGCTCACACATGGAAATTAAACTTCAATATCACCAAGTGCAAGGTGTTGCATCTTGGTCGGGGAAACCCTAAACACAGGTACACCCTGGGAGGGGAGGCCTCAATAGGGGAAAAAGACCTAGGGGTCATGGTGGATACATGTATGAATAACTCTGAGCAGTGCAGGAGAGCAGCTAGCAAGGCAAACAGGATGTTGGGATGCATCGTAAGGGGGATCACCTCTAGGAGCAAGGAAGTGATTCTGCCACTGTACAATGGACTGGTTAGACCACACCTTGAGTACTGTGTACAGTACTGGAGACCACATTTGAAGAGGGACATACAGCTCCTGGAGAGGGTACAGAGGAGGGCAACAAAGATGATATGAGGGCTAGGGGATTTGACTTATGAGGACAGACTTGAGGAGCTTTGCCTGTTTTCATTGGAGGAGAGGAGAGGCAGGGGGGACATGATTGAGGTCTTCAAGTACCTCAAGGGACTAAATAGGGTAAACATGGAGGGGATCTTTAGACTAAAGCAGGGAGGTATCACCAGAGGGCATGGTTTGAAGTTGGAAGGTGGAAGGGTGAGAGGGAAAAGAGGAGGAGGTTTTTCACCGAGAGGGTGGTGGACCCTTGGAATGCACTGCCTGGTGAGCTGGTTCAGAGATCCACAGTGGAGGGCTTCAAGAGAGGGTGGGACAGACACAGAAAGTGGATGTATCAGATGATGGCCTGTCCCGGGGGGGTGGGGATGGATGATAGGGGTTTCTGGAGCACAAGGGATGGGAGGGTCTCGGCACCCAACTTAGGATCTAGGTTCGAGCAGACTCGATAGACCGTAAGGCCTAATCTGCTGGCAAATAGTATGTTAGTATAATTGAGCAGCCAGCCTCTGTGTGAAGGATGTGAGTAAACGCAGAAGAAATAAGACACCATTATGGTTCTCTAGGGAAGTGCCCAAGGTGAAGGAAAAATAGTGACATTCAGGAGGTACAAGGAAATGCAGAAGAAGGAAGACAGAGAGTTGTATCATGTAAAAGTGAGAGGAGCAAAGGTGCAGACAGAGGAAAAGATAGCCAAGGGATAGCTAAAGGGAACAAAACTTTCTTCAGCTACATAAATGAGGAGAGGGAAGCAAGGAGACTGATAGTGAGGGTACGTAGTGCAGCAGTGGGGGACGGCACAGAAGAGGACTAAGGAAAAGCAGACATCCTGAACAGGTGATTCTGCTCAGTCTTCACCGTGGAGGGAGATGGGACAGACCATCCGGGAGCAGCAGCAACGTGGGGTGGACACAATTCCATTTTCAGAGGAAAGAGCCCTGAAGGGACTTGCTCTGGAAGTGAACAGGGACAATGGACCAGGCGAGATAAAACCTAGGGTACTAAAGGAACTCGGGGAAGTGCTAGCTGCCCCACAAATGGCCGTATCCAACACCTCTTTGGAAACAGGCTTGGTTCCGGGGGAGTGGAGAACAGGCATGGTTCCAGGGAGTGGAGAACAGACGTGGTCCTGCTACATAAGAGTGGCAGCAGGGAGGAGACTGGCAACTGGAGGCTGGTCAGTCTTACCTTAGTGGTGGGAAAGTAAAGGAGACCAGTGTTCACCAGGGGCACCCACACTCAAGTGTTGAACTGGTCCCAGTATGACTGTGTGTGCTAAAGCATTTTGGTGTAGTTTCTGTTTACTGTAGTGCAATACATTGTATCGGACTAATTTTGCTTAGTCGTAGGCTGACATCTTTTGTTACTGCAGCTCCCAGAATCCCTTGCAGTTGACATCAGAACAGTAGGCAGCTGTGGGAGATTCAATAGCCTGCAGTTCATGTTAGTTTATATAAGCTCTGATTTTTTGTTTACTGATGCTGCTGTCCTTCGTGGGCTCTGTGCAGTCACAGAGGATTGTACTTAGCCGCTGGAGAAAAGCAGTCCTGGAAAGCATCTGATCGGACATTATAAAAGCTCTAACATGCACTGCAGGCTATTGAATCTCCCACTGTTGCCTGCTGCTCTGATGTCAGCTGCAAGGCATTCTGGGATTTGTAGTAACAGAAGTCAGCTTAGAAGTAAAATTAGTCTGCTATAAGCTACTGTGCTACAGTAAACAGTAAGTAAACCAAATTGTTTTTGCCCACAGAGAGCACATTGGAACCAACGCCACACTTGAGTGTGGGGTCCTTTATGATGACTGCTCCCCCTTTAATGGAAACCCTGTTAAAGGAAGTATTAGTAGTGTGTCAGATCCGATGGGCTGCATGACAACATGGATTCTTTGGGGTGGGGTCATGCCAGACGTATCTGATTTCTTCAGTTGGGTGAGCAGGGGAGGACAGTGGACATGGCCTATCTTGACTTAAAGCAAGACGTTTGACACTGCCGCACAAGAGGCTGATAAAGAAACTGAGCAGCCTGGGAGGTGGGATCCGGAGTGGTGAACTGGGTTAGAAACTGGTTAACTGATACGGGACAGGGTGGTGATAAACAGCACTTGCTCGATAGGAGAGTGACCGGTGAGGTGCCGCAAGGTGCAGTACTGGGACTGGTTCTCTTCAGTGTCTTCCCAAGTGACTTTGCAAAAGAACTGGAAGGGAAGGCATGCCTTTTTGTAGAGGACACCGAAATCTGTAATAGAATAGACACTCAGGAGGGAGTAGAAAGAATGCGTAGGGGCCCTTGGGAAAGTGAGTGGTCAAGAGCATGGCAGTTTGGGTTCCATGCCAAAAAGTGCAGAATCCTGCACCTAGAGTATAGGACTGGGGAAGATGCAACCAGTCACTAAGTAGGAAATAAACCTTGAGGTTATCATGTCTGACCTCAGAGTGGCAGGACAGTATGACAGAGCAGTGGATAGGGCCAGTGGGATGCTGGAATGTACTGGGAGAGGTATCTCCATCAGGAAGGAGGCGGTGGTATTGCCAGTATATCGCTCGCTGGTGAGCTCCCACCTAGAGTACTGTGTACAGTTCTGGAGGCTGCACCTCAGGACATAGGTACTGTAGAGGCAATCCAGAGGAGGACCAGTAAAATGGTGCAGGGGTTGCACCAAAAGCCCTATGAGGAGTGACTGAGGGATCTTGGCATGTACACTGTGGAAGAGAGGAGAGCTAGAAGGAACACAGTAGATGCTTACAATAACCTTACAGGGGTGAACAAGGTGCAGGAGGGGAGTCTCTTTCAAATGAGACAGGCACCACTTGAGGGGTGGGGGTGGTAAGGGGATGTGAGCTACTTCACTGAGGGAGATGTAGATGCCTTTAACAGACTGCGTGGAGGAGAAAATGTAGGGTGCTTCAAGCTATGCGTGGGATAGACATTGGGGAATATTAGTAAATAGGCAGGGAGGAAGGAGGGTCACTGGAGACCAATTAGAGCCTATGGATTAGGCAGTGATCCTCTGGGCAGACTTGGTGGTTCCAAGTGATCCTTTTCTGCCAGCAAATTCTGATTGTCTCAAGGATATCTCCCCCATTGGGGCCACACCTTTGGAACCATAAGCCATCTGCGCCAGAACCACAGAACTTCTGCTAGCCATGGGCATGCAGCATCGGCACCTGTATAATCAGGGGTGGCCCCATTGCTCCTCATTTCTTTTTCTGTCCCTGTCCACCCAGTCGAAGTCAACTAGATTATTATGACAAGACCGTACTCTCATGAACCTATGTTGTCTTTTAAGCTCTTAAGTAATTCACTGCCAGCCTTAGATCCTCTTGGTTGCCCTCTTGTGCACCGTTTCCCGTCTGTCCCTGTCCTCCTTTACATACAGACTTTAAAACTGTAAACACTACTCCAGGTGATGATAAACCAGGGACCTGTACAGAGGCAGCAGCATCTCCTTTCTCCTAATGCCAATCCACCCCCCCCTTCCCTCCGGCACCCCAGCATCTTATACAGTATTCCCTTCCTGCCACTGTATTGCATTGTGTTGCTGTCTTCACACCGAGTTACAATAACTGGCTTTGTTTTCTCACTCGTAGTAGAGGTGATTTCTTCTGTTTAGGCTCGCTGATGGATTAGCAACTAGTGAGGATTGACTCGTTTTATGTGTAAATGCAGGAGTTTGCTTCCTGGAGCTATCTGTGCCTCCACTCTTACAAGGTTTTAGATTCAGTGATCAAGAAATTGAGCACACCAGGATGTGCTGTACTTGAGTGTAAGCTCCCAACTCGTACCTGAGGGACTTGTTCTTCTGGCGTGCCTACCAGGTCAAGAAAAGTATCAAGTAAAAATAAATTATGCACGCCACGAGCTGGTGTGAGAGATAGGCACAGAAGAGTGCCTTTAGTCACTCTGGAAGTACAGTAATTTGTATAATTACCGTGCTCCTTGGGGCATGTAATTGGTGATAAAATGGGTTTTAAAAAAGGGAAAGAAGGTAAAATCTGAGCTGTTCGATACGTAATAAGCCCTGGCAGGGTGATTTTGTAACACTTTTGACCATTTTACTAACATTGTAAGTGTAATAATCCACTCTGGATGTGTGTCAGTGCTGTAATATAGAGGATAATGTATGGCCAGCGGGGTATAACAATGCTATGTTTGCCTTCGAGTAGTTCTCTTGGCAACTATGTTAAACCTCGAGAGGTTTACAGGGTTGCCAAGGGAACCACAAGAAGGCAAACAGCGTTGTTGCACACACTGCTGTGACCATACGTTGTCTTTTATGTGTATGGTCAGCGGAGAAACAAAAAAATGATGCCAGATTTGGAAACAATAATCTACTACTACTACCACCTCCACCTCTACTTCCGGTGTAGCTTCCGACGGCATGGTAGTGTTCTGACAGAGCTCCGCGACTCGCTCGCCAGTTACCTGATAAACTTTTTAAACATAGGCATGTTCAGCTGTTATGGGGGCCATGGCAGCAGCATCACGTGGTGGTTCGAATCTGTTATACTATCGCCGTGACGCATCGTCGATAGTATGACAAGAGCGTGACGTCACAGTGATAGTGTAACAACGCTGTAAAAAGATATTTGGGCCATAGCAGCGTTCTACCATACATTATAATGTAATTTCATGGGTGGTTGAAAGCTTTTGGCTGCGCTAGGTCGTTCATTCATTACAGTGTTGCCTCATACCCCAGGTGAGTGAGGCACAAGGCCGAAGGTAGTGTGCCCTTACACCTTTGGGAAGTGCATTCAAATCCATTGATGCACACCCTGGAGTGGCTTATTATGCTTCTAAAATGTTTTGCTGGTCTAACTATATTCCATGTAAAATAAAACATTTTTGAAATTTTGTTCTTTATTTGAAATTTAGTTCACAATATATTTTAAATGGCAACATTATAAAAGTCAGTAGTCCCTGGTTTTTATAGGTAATGAGGCTTTTAACCTTGGCAATGAGATCTGGCACCTGACTGCATTGTTAGATTTTTAATGCACGGTCAGGTCATTTCTCTCAGCCAATGAGGTTTCAGGATTTTTCCTTGCCGTTTTATAATGTAAAATGAATGCACGGTCTTGTGGCCAATTTTAACCAGTCAAATTTCTTGTTCGAACAAAGCTGTTTTATGAAAAGGAACAAATAGTTAACAGTCCCTGACTTGTCTTTATTTTTTATCGGTTGATTTCACAGCATCTGCCGAACTACATCGTTGGCATCCACACCATTGGTAGTCGAGTGATCGTCTCTGACGTACAGGAGAGCTTTGTGTGGTTGCGCTACAAGAGGAACGAGAACCAGCTGATCATATTTGCGGATGACACGTACCCTCGCTGGCTCACCACGGCCTGCCTCCTGGACTATGACACCATGGCCGGAGCCGATAAGTTTGGTAACATCTCCATGGTGAGCTTTGGTTGAACCCCATTTTCAAAGTTTGTACTTTCAAATGATTCCCTGTTTCTAGGATCGTTGGATATGTTATATCCACACTTGTTGGCATGTCCTTTCCCTTTAAGAATCTTGCCGAAAGGTGTAAAAGCTGGCTCCTCCCACCCACCCGGGTGGTATATCCCTCGACTCTGCCCCATGATGCCAGATCTTCTTTTCTGCTGAAAGATTCAGGATCTTACTTCGAGATACAGCTCTTGCAGCAGGTTACACCACAAGGACGTAAGCTGGCAGGCAGCAGGACCCCACGAAAACTTCTAGTTAGCATTACCGAGCTCGGGGCCGCCCCTGACGTCGGCCCCGCTCCGTCACACATCATAAAAGGGGCAGTCCCCCAGCAAACCTCAGTTCTTTTCCCGCTGTCTACTCACTCAGTTCGGCTCCACGGACACCTTCAAGCTGATGAACGACAGCCGAAAGAATTTAAAACAATTTCCTTGAGATTAATTCTCCTTTTTGACAAGTACATGTCTTCTTGCCAGACTCCTTCTCTAGAAGGACACTCCTTGAAGTGCGCTTGCGGCAAACGGATCCCCTTCAAAGATAGGCACTCTGCCTGCATGCAGTGCCTAGGCCCGGACCACGATATCCAGGCCTGCTCCGTCTGTCAGCAGTTCAATAGTAGAACCAGAATCCACCGCCAGAAGGTGCTCCTGAGTTTTCTCCTGGAAGAAAAACTTAAGGCCATGGAGAAAGATCCATCCTCTCGAGGGGAACCTTCGCATAAATCGGGGAAACACAAGGACAAGCACCGGGACAAGTGCGTCAGCCTCGAGGGCGATGCCAATGATGCGTCGACTCCACCCGTACAAAAAAAAAAAGCTCCCCCGGGGTCATGACCTCCAGCCAAGTACCCAAAGGTGATGAATGGTGAAGATGCACAGAAAGATAAAAATTCCTGTAGGTACGTAATTTCCATTTCTAGGGACATGGATATGTTGTTCATCCATACTTATTGGCAGGTATCCTTGCCGCTTTAAATCTTGCCGGAAGGTCTTCAAGCTGGCTCCTCCCACCCACCCGGGTGGTATAACTCTCGGCTCCGCCCCATGACGCCAGATCTTCCTTACCGCTTGGAAGCTCAGGTTCCCTCCTTAACGCTCTGCGTTTGAGACTGGTTCCTATTTCTTCCGTTTGCGAATTTGAAAGTTTTTGCTAAAAAGACTTCAGTCTTCGATCCCTCGCGGCTGCGATGGACAAATCGACTCCCGGTTTTCGGAGATGCCCCTGCGGGCAGAAGATGTCTCGGACGGATCCACACTCCACGTGTGTCTACTGTTTAGGCCTTGAGCACGACCTGCAGGACTGCGACTTGTGCTCTTCCTTTTCGGCCTACGTCCTCGAAGACCGTGCTGCCCGATTGCAACTGGGCCGTCCCGAGAAGCGTTTCCTTCCGGTGAAGTCTAAGGAGACCCGTGGCGGTGTCTGGCGGGTTTCGGCGGATCAGCTCGAGCAGATGATCGCCCTCGAAGAGGAGGCGGCGCGGGCCGTATCTTCCTCGGCCGCGGCATTTATCCCGCTCTCTCTGGGTTCTTCCTACTCAGCTTCCTTTAAGGAGCTTTGTCTGTCCCTCTCCACTAAGGGAGAAGGGCCAACGTCTGCTGGACCTTTTTCTCGGTCCAAAAAGAAGGACAAGGGTAAATCCCTCCGTCGACGCTCTTGGGAGCGGGAAAGGTCCCTCTCCCCGAGTCGTCGACCGTCGACTTCGGTCGACCGCTCGGCTTCGGCCACTGGTCTCACGGTGTTCCCGTCAGGTCAGTTGACTGAGACTCCCGTCGACGCAGTCGAGATTTTTCTCGATCCGTTGGACGGGTTGTCGCTTATAGAAGCCGAGACTCCTCTCCCCTGCCCCCGGGGAGTTGAGATCCGTGGCTTGCTCTGTGCCTCCGTTCCGGAGCCTCGGATGAACCCTCCGAGTCAAGGGAGTGCCGGTTCCGCCGACACTTTCCCGCACCGACCCTGAAAAGCTGAGGCTCGGTCTTGGTCTCGACCTCGCGTCCAGCCGATCCTCGCCACATAGGCGGTCTCGCATCAGTAGCGGCGTCACGCCGCCTCGCCCTCCTCGGATGAGGGAGGTCAAGCGTAGTTACGCCAACGGCAACGAGGATCTCATGTGGCAACAGTTTCCTCCTGACCGGGAATAAGCCGACACAGTCGCCTTCCCCGGCCATTAAGTGGCTGTCACCGGAGCGGCCGACACAACCCCTCGACTTACCCGAGGAGCCTGTACCCAGGCCAGTTGTTCGCCAAACCAGCTGCTCCACCGATTCCGGTGGAACCTCCGCCTCCACAGCCACTATTTGGGGCTCCGACCAGGGATTCTCGGTCGGCTAAGGGTCTACCCCATAGGCTGTCTGTTACCCTCACTCCCGACCGACCTCGGCAGGTAGAGGGTGGCTCAGGCCAGAGGCAGCTCTTCGAGGACTCGTCCGAGTCCGAGGATAATTCCTCCTTTTTCTCCAAGCGACTGGACTTGGAGTCCTCAGGAGGACAGTCAATGGACGATAGCCCGTCGTCCTTCCTAGGACTGCTTCGGCTCATCTCGGAGTCCACCGGGATGAAGCTCGAACCCGTTTCCAAACGGGCCAGGTATCCCCTCACGGAGATTCTGGACCGAGGGGATTCCCCAACGGAGGCCTTCCCGGTGGCCGAGGCCATAGTGGGTCCGCCTTGAGCTTTGGCAGCGCCTGCTTCCTGCCCTGCGCCTGGCCAGGATGGCCAGGAAGTATGCAGTCCCACCGGTTCCCTGTCCGTTTTCGAGCACCCTCTGCTGAGGGGTTGGTTACCGACAGCGTCCGTGCGCACGCAATGCCAGGGATGTGGATAAACCTCCCGACAAGGAATCCAAGAAATTGGATTATGTCGGGCTAAAAGTCTATGCTGCGCCCTCTCGGCCTGCCAGGCCAGTTCGGCCGTCCCTCATGGCACATTTTTCTCATGCCCTGTTGGGCTCCCTGGATGAGGTCATCCTCATCTTCCCGCCGGATCTGCAGACTACGGTCAAGCAGGTGCGGGGCAGGGCAGTGGCCAAACAGCAGCTCCAGACTGCTTTAGATATTGGGGACTCATGTGCCAGGTCGGTGGCGGCCGCAGTGGCTATGCGTCGGCGGGCTTGGCTGAGGATATCCACCTTTACTTCGGATACCCAGCACAAGTTGGCGGATGTTCCCTTTTTGGGGACTGACCTCTTCGACCCTGGGGTGGAAGGTCACCTGCAGAGGATCGAGAAGTCCAACGCTACCTTGGACTCTGTCTCTTCCGCTCAGAAGGACAAAGGCCGCAAGCCACAGCCTAAGCCTTTCATCCTTCTGTGCCGTGCCCAGCAACGCTAGGCCAGCAGGCTTGGCCTTGGCATCCCAAACCAAGCCGCCGGCTTCCTCTAACAGGAGGCGAGGGAGAGGCTCAGGAGGTCCCTCGGCCGGTCCCTCCTCTAAGCCTGCCCAGTGACGGGCTGAGGGGTGTCACCCCAACCCCCGTCACCTCACCCCTGGTTCCCCCCGTGGGGGGACGGCTCCGACACTTCCTTTCCGCCTGGTCCGTTATTACCTCGGACAGGTGGGTTCTGGAGGTGGTGGGAAAAGGCCTGCCTCTGGAATTCGAGCAGGCCCCACCCTTCAGAGCCGTCGCACCTCGGGGGGCCTCGGGGTCCGTAGCCTCACTGTCGGCTCGTCGAGCCGACGCCCGCTCTCCTCCTCCCGAAGGAGGTGATCAGGGTGGTAGTGACCCCCTCAGACCCAGGGTTTGTGTCCAGGTACTTCCTGGTTCCGAAGCGGACGGGGCTGGCGCCCCATTCTCCGACCTACACGACCTAAACAAGTTCCCTAGGGTCTCGAACCTTCAGGATGGTCACTCTGGCTCAGATAATACCATCCTTGGAGCGGCAGTGTGTGGTTCTGCTCTCTGGACTTGCAGGGCCGTTTTTTCACGTCCCTATCCGTCCGTCTCACCAGAGATTCCTTCGTTTCCGAGCGGAGGGATCCCTTTTCGAGTTCCGAGCCATGCCCTTCGGCTTGTCTCCAGCTCCCAGGGTCTTCACCAAATGCATGGCAGTGGTGACAGCATTCCTGCGGCGCCGAGGGGTCCGGGTGTACCCTTACCTGGACAACTGGCTGATAGCAGCTCCCTCCAGGCAGGAGGTGGAGCGGTCCAGAGATCTGGCCCTCCAGGTCTGCTCTCAACTGGGCCTCCTTATCAACAAGGCCAAGTCGGAACTCGAGCCGAAGCAGGTGATTCTGTTCATCGGGGCGCAGCTCGACTCTCTTCGAGCCAGAGCGCGGCTCCCGGCGGACAGGGCCGAGGTTCTTTCCTCCTTTGCCCAATCATTTCTGGTTGGGCAATTGCGCCCTGCCCGGGACTTCCTGCCCCTCCTGGGTCTCATGGCGGCCTGCACCAGCGTGGTCCGCTGGGCCCGCTGGAACATGCGTCCCCTTCAATGGGGACTGGCCAGTCAGTGGTCACAACGCTGCGATCCTTTGGACCAGCTTGTGTCGGTGACACAGGGGATGTGGAACGCTCTCCAGTGGTGGTTCGTTCCAGGTCATTTGCAGGAGGGCATCCCGTTCGTCCGCCCCGAGCCGACGGTCTCTCTATTGACCGATGCCTCTCTGATGGGTTGGGGTGCCCATCTGGGGGAACACCGGGCTCATGGCCTCTGGTCCCCGCGGGAGTCCCGATGCCACATCAACCTGCTGGAGCTCCGAGCGGTCCGCCTAGCTCTCACTGCCTTTGCTCCGTTCCTCCGGGGTCAAGTGGTCCGAGTCCAGACGGACAACACCAAGACCATGTACTATCTAAACCGCCAGGGCGGGACGCGCTCCATGCTTCTATGCAAAGAAGCTCTCCGCATTTGGTCACTCGTGCGCAGCCTGGAGGCGGATCTCCTAGCCATTCATGTGGCAGGAGCCTCCAACACCCTGGCCGATGCCCTAAGCCGGATAGGGGCTGCATCCCACGAGTGGTCTCTCCTGCCGGAGGTAGTACAGCATCTGTTCTCCCATTGGGGCACACCTCAGGTGGACCTGTTTGCCTCCAGGGAGAACGCGGAGCTGAGGCTTTTCCATGCCCGCCCCCCTCAGCAGGGCTCGCTGCAGGGGGATGCCTTCTCGAGGCAGTGGACCCCGGGCCTCTTCTACGCCTTTCCCCCATTTCCCTTGATCCACAAGGTGTTTCTCAAGGCGAGGAGGGACAAGGTGCAGGTGATTCTGATAGCCCCAGACTGGCCTCGCCAGTTCTGGTACCCAGATCTCCTCAGCCTCAGCTCCAGGCTCCCGAGGCAGCTTCCAGCTCGCCCGGACCTGATTTCTGTCAATCAGGGGAAGGTGTTCCATCCGGACCTTCAATCCCTGCACCTGACGGCCTGGTTCCTGAGCGGCTAGAGTTCCAGGCCTTGGGTCTTTCCGACGAGGTCCTCAATGTAGTTGAGGCGTCCCGTAAGGAGTCGACCAGAAAATGCTATGCTTTCAAATGGAAAGGTTTTCCATTTGGTGTCAGAACAAGGGCTTGGACCCTTCCTCCTGTTCCTTGGCAAGCATCTTGGACTATTTATGGTCCCTTTCTAATCAAGGGCTTAGGTCGCGAGACCCTAAGGGTGCACCTGGCAGCCATCTCTGCTTGCAGGCGCGGGCCGGGAAGCAGTCGATGGCGCGGGAGAAGGTGGTCTGGCGCTTTTTCAAAGGCCTTGATCACATTTTCCCTCGATGCGAGAACCTCCACCTCCAGTGGGATCTACTGCTGGTACTGGCAAAGCTCTATGGGCACGCCTATTCGAACCTATGCACAGGTGTGCTCTCTCTCACCTGTCGGAAGACCGCCTTCTTGGTGGCTATCACGTCAGCCAGAAGGATGGGAGAGCTCCAGGCGCTTTCCCATCGAGTCTCCTTACCTGGTCTTCCACAGGGACAAGTTGTCCTGCGCCCCACCGAAATTCCTTCCGAAGGTGGTGTCGGAGTTTCACCTTAACCAGGTGTTGACTCTGCGGTGTTCTACCCCAATCACACCTCGGAGGCCGAATATAGGCTCCATGCTGGACCCTAGAAGGCGCTGCGCCTATTACAAAGAAGCGCCACGAGCTGAAATTCGGGAGAGGTTCGCCAGCTGTTTGTCACCTACTGAGCCGCCGCGATCTGGCAGACCTGCAGCCAGCTGGATCTATAAGCAGGTGGGTCACCTCCTGCATAGATCTCTGCTATAAGTTGGCGGGCATGGAGCCTCCCAGAGGGATAAGAGCTCATTCTACCCGCCATACTGCTGCATCGGTGGCTGCTTCCAGGGACGTCCCTATCCAGGAAATCTGCAGGGCTGCTACCTGGAAGTTAGCACACACCTTCATTACCCATTACCACATCGACCTTGAGTCACGCCGGGATGCTGGTTTTGGGGCCTCGGTTCTCCAGTCTCTCTTTCCCAAGTAAGTATTGGGGGTGTGCGTCTTGCCTTCCTCCTCCCGGAGAACTGCTAGGAGTCTGCCAATAAGTGTGGATGAACAACATATCCATGTCCCTAGAAATACAGGTTACTCACCTGTAACAGGAGTTCTAGGAATGGTATATGTTGTTCATCCACACGACCCACCCGACCTCCCAGGCTTCGACGCACAACCTGAGCTTCCAGCGGGCCAGATCTGGCGTCATGGGGTGGAGCCGAGAGTTATACCACCCGGGTGGGTGGGAGGAGCCAGCTTGAAGACCTTCCGGCAAGATTTAAAGCGGCAAGAATACCTGCCAATAAGTGTGGATGAACAACATATACCATTCCTAGAACTCCTGTTACAGGTGAGTAACCTGTATTTTCTGCTGCTTCACCAGCTGGCTCAGGAGCCTCCCTTGCCCTTACCAGTCAGCTGTCCCAGGAGGCTGGCTCCTAAAGACATAGCCATTCTTAGGCGTGGAGTCTCGCAGGGTGTTGCAGATATCCTGGTGGCAGCTAGGAAACCTTTGACTCACGCCACGTGCGCTCTGAAATGGTGGAGAGTTTGTCAACAGGCTCAGGCCCGCGATATCATTCCTCTTCGATGCCCTGAGAAGTCTATTTTAGATTACCTCCTATCCCTTTTCCAGTCGGGACTGGCATATTTGTCTCTGAAGGTACACCTCTGTGCCAAATCGGTGTACCACACACCATTTGGTCAATGTTCATTAGCCCAATTAGATGCTACCCGCGTTTTTCTGTGTGGTGTCTTGCATCTCAGCCCCCCGATTCAGGATCCAGTTCCTCCTTGGGACCTTCTTTTTGTTTTAGAGCAGCTTACGCTGCCTCCCTTTGAACCAGCGGCGGATTGCGAGCTTCGCCTTCTCTCCTGGAAGGTGTTATATTTATTTGCCGTTATTTCGGCATGGAGGATTTCTGAGCTTCAGGCGCTCATGTGTAAAGAGCCTTACTTGATTTTCCATAAGGACAGGGTGTCCTTAAGGACCAATCCTAAGTTCCTTCCCAAGGTGGTTTCATCCTTAACCATAAACCAGGATATTAACCTTCCGTTGTACTTCCCCCAACTACACAAACAGAAGGGAAGCCCTCTTGCACACACTAGATGTGCATAGGATTTTGAGGTTCTACTTGGCCAGAACCCGTTTACACAGACAATCTGACCAACTGTTCTTATCCTCGCCCATATCGAAACAAACTCTCCAGGTGGCTTGTTAACTGCATTGTCTTCTGTTACCAGAAATGCAATGAACCCTTGCCGGGACGGGTAAAGGGCTATTCTACAAGGGGGTGGCTATCTCCTTCGCTGCCTTGAAAAATGTAGCAACATCTGCCATGTGTGCGGCCTCTACTTGGAGTTCAGTGCACTCTTTCGTGAGACTACAGTTTTGACATCGCCTCCAGGCGAAAAGTGGGCTTTGTCCTGAGAGGTTCCTTTTTATCTCAATCTCTCCTACCCTCCTCCCAGCTGGGTTAGCATTGCATCCTTACTGCTTGGGAATCTGTCCTTATGGTGTAAGCTACTGCAAGAGCTGTTTCTCGAAGTAAGATAGAACAGTTACGTAAGAACTTACCGTAACAGTACATCTTCGAGAACAGCTCTTGCAGCAGGTAGTTTCCCTCCCACCTTCCCAGCAGGAGGTTTGGTTCTAATTCAGAGTGTCTGACGCATAAAGATTTATTAGTCTTCCTCTGGAAGCAGATCCTCGGTCTCCCCTTCTGAATCGCATTGTTACGCCGTGAGTCTCCAGCCAGAGAACTGAGGTATTCTGGGGGACCACCCCTTTTATGATGTGTCTGACGGTGGGGGCGGTCCCCCGCTTGGTATAGCTGGCTAGAAGTATCTTCCCTTGTCAATCTTCATTCATTACTGCTTGGGTAGTGCTGAAGGTGCGCACCCGCTACAGGAGATTTTTTTGGGTGTTGGTTCCAACAGTGCCGCCCCCAGAGCGACACGCTGCGTCATGCGCGAGGGGCAGCCATTCAGTGCCACAGACTCCTCCATCTCCATCCATGTAGGAGGGCAGCAGCCAAGGCCAACAGGATGCTGGGATGCATCGCTAGGGGGATCACCTCCAGAAGGAGGGAAGTGATACTCCCTCTGTATAACTGCTTGGTGAGGCCGCACCTTGAGTACTGCGTGCAGTTTTGGAGGCCACACTTAAAGAGGGACATTAACCTCCTGGAGAGGGTCCAGAGGAGGGCAACCAAAATGATTTGGGGCTTGGGGGACAGGACCTATGAGGAGAGGCTTGAAGAGCTAAATATGTACACATTGGAAGAGAGAAGGGACCGGGGGGACATGATAGAGGTCTTCAGGTACATGAAGAGGGTAAATAGGGGAGGAACAGTCAGGGTTTTTCGAAGGAAGGAGGAGGGGCCACTAGAGGGCATGGGTGGAAGCTGGAGGGGGGAAGATTCAGTGGAGAAAGGAGGTGCTACTTCACTGAGAGGGTGGTGGAGCCATGGAATGCACTGCCTAGGGGGCTGGTGGAGGCAGAGACAGTGGAGGGGTTCAAGAGGGGGTGGGACAGGTACAGGGGAAGGGTTCTGGAAGCAAAATCCAATGCAGCAAGAATATCTGGAACTGGGAAGGGAGAAGCCAGAGAAGGTGAGGGGGGCAGCAAGGTCAGCACCCAGGGTGGGGGCTGACCAAACGAGCAGACACGAAAGACCGTTAGGCCTGTTCTGCTGGCATTTTAGTATGTTAGTATCTCAGTTCTGTTTCTCCCACCATTGAGGCTGCATCTGTTCCGCGTGCGAGATTTACAGCTGCGTCAGAGGCCTACTTGCGATGACTCCTCCTCTGCTTTCTGATAATCCCAATGCCATTAAAGTGGTTAGCCAGTAAGACTGTTCTGTTTTTTCTTACGGCGCCAGGATCTTTTTGCTGTGTTTTTGTTTCTCATCATGTCCGGTTCGGGAGCCAAACGTAAATCGAAGGCGGGCTGTGCCCCTGTACGTCGGTGATCCTGTGACTGGCATTTTTCCGTCACGGACCGGCATGATGTTTGCCTTCGCTGCCTGGGACCCAACCATGATATGGATGCGTGCGATGACTGTTTCTCGATGGACCGTCACGTCCTAGAAGTCCCACGCTCAAGATTTCTGTGCACCGATTTCTCAGGGGACGGCGCACCCAGGGATTCCCAGGTAAGATCTCTAGACCCTTCCTCCGGTTCCCCTCCCAGGCCTATACGGTCTGGAGAGGAGGAGGCCTCCTCATTTTCTACTCTTGCCGAGGAGGAGGCCTCTTTCGCGGTGTTGGAGGAGTGCCATGGTCCCTCCCGGGGCGGCAGTGGAGACACTGCCTCTGCAGTCACCTCTTCGGAGGTGCAGGCTCCCCCAGTGTCGAGGCCCAGGTCTGCTGGGCCCAGCATCGATGGACCCTCGATGCTGCCTTCCGGCGCCTCTTCAGATCCCAGTGCCGTTCGCGGGCGCGGTGATTGGGGCAGGCGCCGTGTTAGCTCTCGGCACCACCTGCTCGGGGTGGGAGGTGTCGCTAGGGTCGAGGAGGCACGTTCTGGGTCGGGGGGTTGAGAGGCCGGTCAGCTCTTTTAGCGCCGAGGGCACCCGTGAGTCTGACCCAAGCTGTTGTGGAGTCAGGGCTGGTTTTGGGGGCACCGTGGTCCGAGATCGTCGTGCCACTGCTGGCACTGTCGCTGTTCGCGGTGCCGTTTCTCTGGAGACCCCTGGGGGTGGCTAGTATTGAGGTCCAGCTGGTCTCTTCCTCCTCCTCGGAGGATGATTCGGATGTGTACCCATCCTGGCACCCTGACTCTTCGGAGTCAGGGTCTCCAGTGAGACGAGGTGCTAGGTGGCCCAGTGCGCCTATTCCTCTGTCTCCTCTCCTGAGGCCTCCCAGGCTGGGGGTGGTCTGGGGTCCCTCGAGGAGAGTGGCGTGGGGGGAGGGGCTCATCCTACTGAGGGGGTTGCGGTAGCTGCCAATTCTGGTGCTGCTGCACCTGCTTGGGGTGGAGTGTCGCTGGGGTCAAGGAAGAGGGCGTTCTGAGAGACCGGGTTGAGGCGCCTCGGTCTTCACCTGCCATCACTCGAGGTGTGGGTAGGAGCCGTAACGCTGGGCCCCGTCTTTCCCTCTCTGGCTCCAGGGACCCCTCTCTTGGTGTTGCTGTGGGCTGCCCTTCTGCACCCCTGCAGCCCCAGGTTCGTCACAGGGGAGGATCCCTTACTAGCAAGCCCCTCCAGACAGGGAACTCTGGACGCCATAGCCAAGACTTCAGACTTCCTCACGTCCATGGGAGTCCTGCTAAATCGCAACAAATCACAGTTACTGCCCTCCCAGAAACTCCTCCTTTTCATAGAAACTCTTCTGGATACCTCCTATGCGAGAGCTTTTCTCCCAGAGGACAGAAGGAGCGATATCCTACAGATGGCCTGATACATCAGAGAAAACAACTTAGTTCGAGCTATCTCGATGCAACGGATGCTGGGTCTCATGGCATCCTTGGTTTCATTGTACTCCTAGCACGTCTCCACATGAGAACCTCTCAGTGGATGCTCAGTGGTCCCCAACCACTCACCCTCAGTCCTTTCCCATCAAGGTGACAGAACCTCCAAAGAGGTCACTCATCTGGTGGTCGCAGGAGAACAGCCTTCTGGAAGGGTATCCCTTTGCTCCTCTGGATCATCAGATCTCTGTTACCACCGACGCGTCCCTAATGGCGTGGGGAGCTCACTGCCAGAATCTCCACACCCAAGGTACGTGGACTCAGGACGAGTCCCGGCTTCACATAAACATCCTGGAAATGAGAGCCAACCTCTGTGCAGTCTGGGCCTTGAAGAACATACTCTGTCACAAGAACATTCTCCTTCAAACGGACAACAAAGCAGTGATGTACTACATCAACAAATAGGGCGGCGCTCACTCTTACTCCTTATGCAGGGAAGCTTTGAGAGTGTGGGAATGGTGCCTGGAGCACAAGGCTCTAATTCAGGCGGTTTACCTGCCAGGAGTACAGAATGAGCTGGCAGACCGTCTCAGCAAAACGGAGACAGATCCTCACAAGTGGTCTCTCGACTCAGCCATCGCATAGTCACTCTTCAAAGAGTGGGGCACTCCAGACCTGGACCTTTTTGCATCTCAAGTCAATGCAAAGCTGCCTCTCTTCTGCTCCAGAAATCCAGGACCCGGCATTTTCTGTCAGGATGCAGTCAGGCTGCAATGACAAAACGCTTTCTATATGCCTTTCCTCCTCTTTCTCTAATTCAGAGGGTGCTTCTCAAATTCAAGTCTAAGGGAGACAGAATGATTCTCATTGCTCCCTTCTGGCCTCGACAGATATGGTTTCTGCTGCTCAACAGTCTGTCGGCAACCCTTCTGAAGGAACTTCCCCTTCAGACGAACCGTCTGACCCAGGGGCCTGTGATCCATCCCAATCTGAAGGCACTTCAGCTTCATGCTTGGCTCTTGAAGAGGTAGAGGTGAATAGGTTCAATGTTACCCATAGGGTTTCAGATATTCTCTTAGCTACGTGTAAACCAGCCACTAGAAAGACCTACGCAGCCAAATGGAAGCGTTTCTCTCTCTGGTGTGCAAAATCCTCTTTGAACCCTTTTTCCTGCCCACCAAATAAAGTTTTGGAGTACCTTTTAGACCTCTCAAATTCAGGTCTGCAGTGCTCTACTGTCAAAGTTCATTTCTGTGCCATTTCAGCTTATCATGAGCCTGTACATTCCTTGTCTCTGGCTCAGTTACCTGTAGTTAAGAGGTTTCTTAAGGGCATTCTGCATACCAGACCTCCTATCAGACGTCCATTTGCAGTCTGGGACATTAACTTTGTGCTAGACATGCTCACTTGGAAACCTTTCTAGCGTCTAGCTACCTGCGGAGTTGAAGTTCCTCACTTGGAAAACGGCCTTCCTGGTGGCCATCGCCTCGGCCCGTAGAGTTTCTGAAATACATGCTCTGGTCACAGACCCCCTGTACACTGTGTTTCACAAGGACAAAGTAGTTCTTAGGACTCACCCTAAATTTCTTTCTAAGGTTGTCTCAGAATTTCCTCTAAACCAACCTTTAGTCCTACCTACAGTACCTACTTTGCTAACTTTCAGAATGAAGTGGAACGTATCCTGCATTCTTTGAATATTAAGAGAGCACTGCGATTCTGTTTGGATAGAACGAAAGAAATTCGCAATGCTCAACTGTTTGTTTCCTTTAGCGAGACCCGGCTGGGTCAGCCTGTCGCTATTAGGTGCATTTCAGCGTGGCTGGTAGCTATTTTATGACACAGGTTAAGCTAGAAGGCAGAGTGTGCTCTCACTCTACTAGGGCAGTTGTGGCATCTATGGCAGAAATCCACAACGTGCCCATTGCAGATATTTGCAGTGTGGCTACATGGAGCTCAGTGCATACTTTTTCGTTAAGCACTATGCTTTGGATGTCCATGCCAGACGACATCTGTCATTTAGTAGGACTATTCTTAATGGACTTTTGTCCTAGTATGTGAGCTCTTAGTTTCTCCTGCCACCCGTCGGAGGTTTATTAGCTCGGTACTCTTCCATTCGTGTGAATGAGTGGTGGAGACTTTATGTTCAGGAAGATATGGAAATTATGTACCTACCGTAATTCTTGATCTTCTCACCCCAGGAATACTCCAATATTCCTAACTCTTTGCAGTGTGTCTTTAAGGTCAGAATGCCCGGAGATGGAATGCTATGCAAATGGTGGAAACATTGGAATGAGCCACTTTTCAAATGCTGCCATCTATCAACTGCCTACATTCTAACCCTCAGATTTCTCTCTCCGCCTGTCGAGACCAGACGCTTGGAGATTTCCTCCTCCTCATCTAGTCTCAAGAAGCCTTGAAATTCATAAAAAAAGTATTTCTTGATTATTTTCATTAGCTGCCTCTTATCTTTGTGTTTTTCTATAACCGTTTGTTTATTTAGCAAGTTTAGTATAGTTTTCTTGGTTCTTCTCTGTTCGGGAAAACCGCTGAGGAACCAAGGTATTTTGCACTAATTTTAGTCATTTTCTGTTCATTTTGTGGTATTTTGACTGTTTAAACTTTATATTTTAGAACCAATAACTTTGGTTCTGAACCGCTATTCTCAGTTCAGATTGTTCCTGAATCGACCGCAACCGATAAAAACGTAAAAAATGTAAGTTTTAAAAGGTTTTATTATCGCGGTTGCGGTTTTTCTTCATTATGTCAGAAAAACCTAAAAAGAGAACTGGTGAACCTGGTTTTAAGAACTGTTCTGAGTGTGGTGAAGTCTTTGCTAAAGCAGACAGACACACTGTGTTTTCTGCCTGGTTTTTGACCACTTAAAGTCTGACTGTCTAATCTGTAAATCTTTCCCAGAAAAGACTTTAGAGAAATGTCTGGATAGACTAAATAAAAGATTTAAGGGTCCCTTTGGCTCTGATCAGCAGAAACTCTCAGGGTCTGTGGGTGACACCACTACTTCTGCTATTTCTACCTCTGACACTGGTAAAAAGAGACCCTCTGAACCAGCTAGCTCCCCGGTTCCTGTTAAAAAACAGAAAAAGACAAAAGCACAGTGAACCCTCTGTGAAAAGGGACTTCTGCAGTGCCTGCCACCGTGCCTTCTCCTGCTGAGATTGCACAAGCAATAAAAATTATGCAAACATTGCAGGGTCTGCTGCCTGTGGTATCAGAGTCCCCAGTCCAGACTTCTACACCCTACATCCCACTCAGTTTTCCTGAACAGCGTGAGGGAGAGGAGGAGGAGGAAGAAGGTGAACCTATAGAGCCTGAGGTCTCCCCTGAACAGGAGTTTGGCTCTCCTTCCAGGACCACTGAAGATTATTCTTCACATTTTTCCTTTATTAGGAAAATTGTTGATGCCTTGGACATCCCTACTACTGAAGCTGTAGAGGATGAGGAGGAGGGGGAATATTTGGACATGATGGGATTGACTCCAGCTAAAAAGCTTTCACTTCCCATCAGTAAATTCTTCAAAATGGATATTTTTAAACTCCTCTAAGCTCCTGGGTCTGTCCCTCCTCCAGTCAAGAGGGTGGACAAAAGGAAAAAAATTACTCACCTTAGTAATGTTGTTTCTTCTAATGGCGTCTTGCTGTATTCTGACTATTGCAGTTAGATCTTCCCTTGTCAATCTTCACCATTCATTACTTCCTGGGTGTAAGCCGGAGGCGCGCACCAGTCACGGGAGCTTTTTTTTTTTTTATAAAAAGTTGCCTAACGGCCCCGCCTCGAGAGCGACGCTGCGCTTGCGCTAGGGCGGCCGTTAGTAGCGATAATCACCCTTCTCCAACTCGTTCTGTTTCTCCGCCCGCCGAGGCAGCACCTGTTTTCGGAGCGTCCATTGTCCACTGCGTCAGCGACTCCTCTTTCCGACACTCGACGCTCGATCGGTGGGCACCGTTCTTTTTCTTTCTAAAGCGCGCTCGGTGTGTTTTCCTACTGTTTTTCTGTTGATTTCGCATTATGTCCGGTCCGAGCTAAACGTAGTTTCAAAGACGGGCCGCCCTATGTGTCTGTGTTACTGTGGCCGGCATTTCTCCGTCTCGGACCGCATGACGCTTGTCTTCGCTGCCTGGGACCCAACCATGACATGGATTCGCACGACGGTTTCTCCATGGACCGCCAGGTCCTCAAGTCCACGCCTGCTCGGCAGTTCTCGCCCGACCTTCGGGACGACGTCAAGGGACTCTCAGGTAAGGTCTCTAGGCCCTTCCCCGGTCCTCCCGCCTATACGGTCTGAGGAGGAGGGGTCTCGCCTTTTCTTGCCGAGGAGGAGGCCCTTCTGCGTGTGTCGGGGAGCGCTAGTAGTCCTCCCGGGCCGTGCAGCCGACACTGCCTCGGGTAGTCACTGGGAGGTGCAGACTTCTGGCGAGGCCTCGCCTTTGGGCCTCAGTCAGGACCTCGATGCCGCTTTTCGCGCCTGCTGATCCTGGCGCTCGCTCGCGCGCTGCGATCAGAGCTGGCGCTGGCGCTACCGCTTGATCCTGGCGCCGCTTGCGCGCCAGTGATCAGGGGCGGCGCCTGCTACGCCGCTTGGCCTTGGGCGCTGCTCACGGCATCGATGGTCAGGCGGCGCCACGCAGTGCCGCCGCCTGACGCCCCGCGCCATGGGCCTGGTCCTTCCAGGCGGTGCCGGCCTTGCCGGGCACCGCTGGGGGTGTGGAGCTAGGCCTGGCTAGTTACCGCGTGAGGGAGGCGAGCGGCACCTCCTTGGTACCGGGCCGTCATGCCCTGCAGCCTCGGGGACCCCTGGGTGGCCAGCATTGAGGTCCTGCTGGCCTGGCCTCTCAGAGGGCGATGATTCAGACGTGGATCCATCCTGGCACCCCCACTCTTCGGAGTCTGGGTCCCCGTGGCTAGAGGTGCCAGGGGCGAGCGGCCCTCCCTCTGTCCCCCTTCGTCGCTCTCCTGAGGGTTCCCCGGCTGGGTGGCGAGCCCTGGGGCAGGCGCAAGACGAGGGAGGCTCCTCTGAGGCCCGTGACAGCTACCCACGGGTGCTGTCACCTCTCTAGGGACAGGGGGACGCCAGGGTCGAGGAGGAGGGCCTCTCGGAGTCCGGGAGGGGTCGAGGCAGGGGTCTGCTGTCACTTCCTTGGCCACCTCAGGGGTGGCCAGGAGTCAAGTGCAGAGCCTCGCCTCCCTCCAGGGTTCTAGGTGTCCGCGGCGCTCAGCAGACTGCCTTCTGATCCATGCAGTCCCGCATCGCCACAGGGGAGGTTCTCCCCAGGGCTCTTCCAGGCTCCGCTTCCCAGAGTTCCGCTTCATGGCCTGGTCTGATATCCGGGGATCCCTCTTCCAGGGCTCCTTTCCCGGATTCCAGAGCCTCACAGAGAGCAGTTGCTCCGGGAGGTGCCCCTCCCATCTCTCTGCCTTCACCACCCCACTCCCAGGCCATGTCGGCCCACGGGTCCGCTATCCTGGGGAGCAGTTCAGGGTTCATGCGCCCCCCTCATACTGCTAGGGCATACATGCATGAGCTGGTCTTTCGACGCCCACACCGCCGCAGGAATCCTCTGGCATTCCAGTTCCCTATCATCCTAGTCTCCTCCTCCGAGGGAGAGGAACCCCTGCTCATCTGTCCTCCGATGCTGATTTCACAGAATATCAGCTGCCTGCTGATGGTGAGGGATCTCCGATTTCACGTCAAGAGACAATAATGAACGGGAGACGCCATGGAATTCCTTGGTGAATTCAGTGCCCAGCATCTGGTGGTACCTTCCTGGCCTATCCCTTCCAGGAGGCGTTCATCCGTCATGGCAGTCCCCTGCCGCTTTTCCCCAGCCCCGCGGACTGCCAGCGAGGTATTGTGCCCCTCTGAGTCTCTAGGTTCCTTCCCAACCTGGGCTCCTCAGGTTTGGTATACCTGGATACTCCTCCATGCTGTTTGCGCACTAATTATACCAATCGGATTCGGACTTTTCCACCGATCTGCAGTTAAGAGTGTTCTCTTTCGCTCATGTAGTGCATGTATTGCATCACATCAGGCTCACCACGCTGTCACAACCGCATCTGTGGTCAATGATGTCCCAGCTGCTGGTATCTATGCCTGATACGGAGCAAACCAGACAAGTCGCTGTCTCTCTCCGCTGTAGGCCTGGAGCTGGCAAGACACCAAGCAAGGGCATCTATGACGCCAATGAGGTGGCTTCCAGGCTTATGCGACAGCGATCTGCATCAGGCGGACGGCATGGCTTGGCTTTCCAGGTTGTCACCCCTGGCCCGGTGTAGGGTGATTCGCCCGCTCCGGGGACCTCTTTTTTTCTTCCAGAGCTAGGAGACTTTACAGGGCCCTCCATCTCCTCGCCCTCGGAGGCACCTCCTAGCTCTTTCCTCTAGGCTTCTGAATAAGCCAGGTCTTCTCCTTCTGTTTCTCACCAGCAGAAGGCTGGGTCTTGTCTCTAGGTATGGCCTCTTCCTCCAGGGAAGAGGAGTGAATTTCCACCCAGGAAGTGCAATGAATGTGAAGATTGACAAGGAAGATAGGAAATTACGTGCTCACTGTAATTTTGATCTTCTTGTATCTTCACCATTCATTACTTACACCCGCCACCATCCCCTCAGTGCCTCTTCCTGTGGCTTCTCCACCTCTGCCTCCTTCCTCTCTCTGCATTTATATAAAATATAGGGAAAATTCCTTAAATTTTCCAAAAAAAAAAAAAGATCTTTCTGGGGTTCTAAAATCCAGAAAAATTACTTACTTAAGATTCATGGGCCATCTCGTGGATTGCATTGGCATCAGACTGCACAACTATCTCTTTGCTATTCTTATGGCAAGATACTTCTGGGGTTTTTGGCCTGGCTCAGGCTATTCAGTTTAGATCCTGCAATCCTGTTCAGATAGTTGCCCTGAAATCTGATTTCATTCTTGCTTTTGCAGAGCAGAGGAACGAGTACGCCTGTTCCTTTCTCTTAAAAAAAAAAAATGCTGAGGGAACTCTCCAACTGCTATAGGCATCTTGGTATCTGGGTCATGCATCTAGTTAAAAAAAAAAAAATTTTTATCTGTAAAAAAAAAATGGAGAAATCAAACAAGAAGGCAATGAGAAGGTAGGTTATCCTTCGCTGTTTTGCTTAGTGGTTTTCTCCTTTAAGTGTCCTCCTGACAATTTTTACAGTAGAGCTCGCTGACCATATTCAATCTTAACCAGCCTAAGCCTTTGGCCGGCCTTAGCCAGTCAGTCTGAGTCCCATTTTATCTTGAAACGCCTGAAAGGCTTACATTTTCCATTTCTAAACCCCTGAGCAGCGCCCATGCTGCTGGGTTTTATTCTTCCCTCCTCGGCTGTCCTCCAGTTAAGGCCTCCGCTGCCAGGAGCCGAGGTGGGTGTCAAGAACAATGGCATGTTGAAGATGAGGACCATGCCCTCCCGAGTCTGTCTAGCGGGTTCGGTGAACCTCTTCTTCAGCTCTCATCTCCGGGACTTGCCTTTAGTCGAGCCTTCAGCTACAAGCTAACTATGCTCATGGGCCTCTAACCTTCATCCCATCTCTCTCTCTCTTCTTCTTCTTCTATTTTCTCTCTCTTACTCATTCTCTCCTAGAGTCGCCCAGGTAAGGAGGCCCTGCACCCTAGGCTAGGATGTTCTTATCTCCTCTGTCCTTCCTCCATCGGCTTATTCTTTTCAGTTCATTCTTCCTTGCTTTGCTATCCCTCGCCATCTTGCCTCGCATATCTATATTTTCTGCTTTCACTTTGCCCTCCGGCTCACAGAACTGGAGTTGAGAAGGAGTCGTCGCTATTAACGGCCGCCGCATGACGTGACGCCGCCTCGAGGGCGGGCCATGCAACTTTAAAAAAAAAAAAGGTTTCGTGACGGGTGGCCCCGGCTTACACCCAGGAAGTAATGAATGTGAAGACAATAAGAGAAGCTGATCAAGACTACGTAGGCAATGTACTCTCCTGTCCTGCCTTTCAACTGCCCTGAGAACAAGGAGTTAACTTTCCTTGTCCAGCATGGAACGTTCAGCGCGAGCTCGGTTGAAGCCCCTCTCTGCTGTTGTTTAAACTCCAACCATCAGATCTTTACGAGCAATGCTCACTAGAAGTTCTGTGTGAAAACTGTAAAACTCACACTAGCCAACTGGCAACTAAATTTATTAAAAAAAAAATGTTTTTTTGTTTCAAAGCAAAGACTCAAGTCAGGAAACCCAAAACAAAACACAAGCACACCCAAAGTAAAGGAGGGATGAAAAGGGCACCTCTAGGGTGCATACTGCTCTGCCCACCCACATCCCAAAACCAGGTTCTGAGAGGGGAGGTGGGGAGGTCAGAATGCAGAAGATTCCATTAGAAGAAACAACATTACTAAGGTGAATAATTTGTTCTTCAAACAATATGAAGTCTTGCTGTATTCTGACTATTGGAGACTACTGCCAGTACCCATGGAGGAGGGACAGAACCTACTTGGAAATAGGCTCTGAAGTACTGCGTGCAAACCGAGCATCACTCCTAGCCTGGATATCCAGAGAGTAATGCTTGGTGAATGCATGGACTGCTTTTCCAGGTGGCTGCTTGACAAATTTCTAAGATAGGAATATCCCTGGCAGCCAGGGAAGCAGCTGTACCTCTCTAGAGTGAGCCTCAGGCCTGAGGGTGGGGTTCTCCAGCTTTTCAGCAGAATTGTATACAAGAGACAATCCACCTGGCAATAGATCTTAGTAGCAGGTTTGCCCTCACCGACCTCCTCCATATGTGAGAACAACTGAGGGACTCAAACCTCAGACCCTTGGTGCGCCTCTGTGTAGTAGCTGAGGGCCCTCTTAACATCCGTTGTGCAGCCTCTCTCTCCAGAGGAGGAATGGTCAGTGAAGAAAACGGGAGAGACTTGACTGATTAAGGTGGAAATCTGAAACCACCTTAGGCAAAACTTCCTGTTAGTTCTTGGACCACTTTATCTCTATGGAAAGAGATGAAATCAGGCTCCACTGACAGGGCTTGCAATTCACTGATATGCCTGGCAGAGGTAATGGCTACCAAAAACACAGTTTTCCAAGTCAAGTACTTAAGCTCTGTAGAGGACAAAGGCTCGAAGGGTGGTTGCATAAGCTGAGCAATGCAAACATTAAGGTCCCAAGCAGGAGCAGGGTCCATAAAGGAGGATTGTGCAGCAATCCCTTGAAGAACTCTATAAAACACAGGATGGGCTTGACAGAGGAGAGGGCTTTCCTACTGACAAGAAGGCAGAAACAGCTGCCAGATGCACTTTATGTAGCTGGCCTAAGTCCCAAGCTCATTAAGATGAACCATAGTCCAGGATCAGGTAACCCAGCAAATTCTGGAGAATATGCTTATTAGAGCAACAAATAGTGAACCTTTTCCATTTGGAGTTGCAAGTCTTTCTGGTGGAAGGCTTTCGAGAAGCCTTAAGGATATCCAGAACCCCTTCAGAAAGGTGCAGATCAGCAGACTTTAATTCTTCAAGAGCCATGCCTTGAGATTGAGAGATTTGAGGTTCGGATACCAAATCCTCCCCTGAGAGGATGTCAACAGGTTGTAATTCCTGGGAAGAGACAGGGGAAGGTGGACTGCTAAGGACAGCAACAGTGTATACCAGGGCTGTCTGGCCCAGTCTGAGCAATCGAATCACTTTGCATGGTTGGAGACCTGATTTTGACTAACACTTCAAACAGGAGGAAGGGGAAAACACAGAAATTTCCCTTCCCAATTCAGAATCAGAGCATCCAGGGGACTGAGCCCAAGACTGGGGGTCTGCAACAAAAGAGAGGAAGCTGATGATTGTCTGGGGCTGCAAAGATCTATCTGTGGAGTGCCCTATCTCGAGAAAAATCACTTTCAAAAACTAGGGATTTAGGGTCCATCTCGTGATGGCTCTGGGATATCCTTGTTGAGAGCATCTGCTAGACATTGTCCTTCCCTGGGAGGTGAACTGCTATCAGAGAGGTTTGCGGGAATAGGCTAGGGACCACTTCATTGTTTCTGTGCACAAGGTCCGTAGGACCAGTGCCTCCTTGCTTGTTGATGTACCAATTGTGGTGGTATTGTCTGTTCTGGACCACCTTGTTCTGTATAGATTTGAAAAGGCTTGCAGTGCCAGAAACACTGCTCTGAGTTCCAAGAGATTGATGTGAAGCAGATTCTTGAAGGACCACAGCCCTTGGGTGAAAGATCTCCAGCCCAGTAGGGAGGCATCTGTGGTGAGTATCACTGATGAGACTGAGTACAAAAGGAACTCCTTTGTCTCAAATTGTCCTGATCCTGCCACCATTGCAAAGCCTGGATTGTGGTTCGAGTCATCAACTAGTTTGAAAGGGAATTCTTTTTGGGACCAGAAGGCTCTTAAGTGAACTGCATGTCCTCATCTGAAATCTTGCTCCTGACCCCTGCTGTAGAGGCTATGTGGCCCAGGAGCTGCAGGAAATGCCTTGCTGGTCGAGACACCTGAAGGGTGAATGAAGAGGCCAGTTCCATAAGGTCCTTGCTCTGTCCAGGGAAGGTAAGGCTTTGTCCTATTTTATCCAGCTCCGCCCCATGAATGTGAGGAGCTGCACTGGCTCAAGAACTGACTTTGAAGGTTGAGAGGAATCCTATGAAGTGAGCACTTGCTGAGTTATTTCAGATGTGACTTGATTTGGTCTGGAGACTGACCCACTTATGAGCCAGTCGTCCAAGTATGGAAAGATGGAGATCTTTTTCTCTTAGGAAAGCAACCACTACTGCCAGGCACTTTGTGAACATCTTTGGAGTTGATGTTGCCAAAGGGCATTGCCTGAATTGATAGTGGCCGAGGGCAACTCTAACCTGAGGCTTTCCGGGAGTACCTGATGAATGTGAAATAGGTATCTTTGTTCAGGAGGCTAGCCAATCCTGGCCTTAGAGAGGCAGAATTATTCCCAGAGTCACCATTTTGAACTTGGTTTAAAGGTGCTTGTTCAGATATCTTAGATCCAGGATGTGCGCTATTCTGTTTTTTGGGGGTTAGGAAGTACCTGGAGTAACTTTGTCCTTGTGTGGGGTAGGAACCTTTCTATGGCTCTGAGAGCCAGGAGGAAGAAACCTGCCTCTAGGGCAAGGGTCTCTGATGAACGGTAGAGGTGGAGACCTGACTCCTATCTTGGGAATTTTTTAAGCTGAGATGTGTCCCTGCTTCTACTTCCAGGACCCATTTGTCTGATGTCAGAGACTCCAGTCCTGACAGTAAGCCAGCTGCCCCTACAGGTATTGGAGAATCGCCCAGTCAGATCTATCAGGTGTCTGCTTGCAGGCTTTAGGTTAAGGGGTGGAAGCAGGCCTGTTATTCTCTCGCCTGCCTCCCCTGAGCATACAGAAGAGGAGGCTGGTTTGGTGAAAAGGTCTTTGAAAGGGCCTGCCCTGCCCCTGGAGTGCTGCCTTGAGGAGTGGCTTGCCTTTGGCCTAGCACCCTATGTGTCCTACTGGCCCATCTTCATGTAGTTCCTCGTCTGTTCCCCAAGCAGAGAATTACCACGACAGGGAACCATGGCTTATCCTGGGTATCCTGTGATAGGCTAGTACATCTGAGCCAAGCCATCCGGGATCACAGATGTAGCATGACTCTAGATGAAACACTGGAGTCCACAGCAGCATGAAATTGCACCTGATGCCTGATCTCATCTGTCACCTGCCCAGCCTGGCAAGCTGGTCAGGGGTCTGTTTAGCCAGAGCCAGAATGGTGAAGATACAAGAAGATCAAAATTCACGGTGAGTGCGTAAATTTTCTGTCCTGCCTTTCAACTGCCCTGGAGAACAAGGAGTTAACTTTCCTTGTCAGCATGGAGCGTTCAGTAGCGAGCTCGGTTTGAAGCCCTCTCTGCTGTTGTTAAACTCCAACCATCAGATCTTCTGAGCAATGCTCACTAGAAGTTCTATGTGAAAGCTGTAAAACTCACTAGCCAACTGGCAACTAAATTTATTAAAAAAAAAAAATGTTTTTTTGTTTCAAAGCAAAGACTCAAGTCAGGAAACCCAAAAAACAAAACACGGCGCACACCCAAAGTAAAGGAGGGTGAAAAAGGGGCACCTCTAGGGTGCCAACACTGCTCCTGCCCACCCACATCCCAAAAACCAGGTTCTGAGAGGGGAGGCAGTGGGGGAGGTCAGAATGCAGCAAGATTCCATTAGAAGAAACAACATTACTAAGGTGAATAATTTGTTCTTCAAACAACATGAAGTCTTGCTGTATTCTGACTATTACAAACTACCAAGCAGTACCTCCACCGAGGAGGACAGAACCTACTTTGGAAATAGGCTCTGAAGTACTGCTGTGCCAGGCAGAGCATCACTCCTAGCCTGGATATCAAGAGAGTAATGCTTGGTGAATGCATGGACTGTTTTCCAGGTGGCTGCTTGACAAATTTCTAAGATAGGAATATCCCTGGCAAGCCAGGAAGCAGCTAACACCTCTGGTAAGTGAGCCCCTCAGGCCTGAGGGTGGGGTTCCTACTCAGCTTTTCATGTAAGAATTGTATACAAGAGAGACAATCCACCTGGCAATAGATCTTAGTAGCAGGTTTGCCCTTCCCGACCTCTCCATATGTGAGGAACAACTGGAGGGACTCAAACCTGTGACCCTTGGTGCGCTCTGTGCAGCAGTGGCCAGAGGCCTCTTAACATCAAGCTGTGCAGCCTCCTCTCTCCAGAGGAGGAATGGTCAGTGAAAGCGAGGAGAGCGTAGACTGATTGGTGGAAATCTAAGAAACCACCTTGGCAAAAACTTCCTGTTAGTTCTTGGGACCACTTTATCTCTATGGAAAGAGATGAAATCAGGCTCCACTGACAGGGCTTGCAATTCACTGATATGCCTGGCAGAGGTAATGGCTACAAAACCACAGTTTTCAAGTCAAGTGCTTAAGCTCTGCAGAGGACAAGGCTCAAGGGTGGTTGCATAAGCTGAGCAATACAAACATTGGAGTCCCAGCTGGGAGCAGGGTCCATAAAGGGAGGATTGGTGTGCAGCAATCCCTTGAAGAACTTACAAAAACACAGGATGGGCTGACAGAGGAGAGGAGCTCCTACTGACAAGAAGGCAGAAACAGCTGCCAGATGCACTAGTGTAGCTGGCCTAAGTCCTAAGCCATTAAGATGAACCATATAGTCCAGGACTGTAGGTAACCCAGCAAATTCTGGAGAAATATGCTTATTAGAGCAACAAATAGTGAACCTTTTCCATTTGGGTTGCAAGTCTTTCTGGTGGAAGGCTTCGAGAAACATAAGGATATCAGAACCCCTTCAGAAAGGTGCAGATCAACGAGACTTTAATTCTTCAAGAGCCATGCCTTGAAGTTGAGAGATTTGAGGTTCGGATACCAAATCCTCCCCTGAGAGGATGTCAACAGGTTGTAATTCCTGGGAAGAGACAGGGGAAGGTGGACTGCTAAGGACAGCAACAGTGTATACCAGGGCTGTCTGGCCCAGTCTGGAGCAATCAGAATCACTTTGCATGGTTGAGACCTGATTTTGACTAACTCTTCGAACAGGAGAGGGAAGGGGGGAAAAACATACAGAAATTTCCCTTCCCAATTCAGAATCAGAGCATCCAGGGGACTGAGCCCAAGACTGGGGTCTGCAACAAAAGAAGAGGAAGCTGATGATTGTCTGGGGCTGCAAAAGATCTATCTGTGGAGTGCCCTATCTCAGAAAATCACTTCAAAACTAGGGATCCACGAGGTCCATTCGTGATGGCTCTGGGATATCCTGCTGAGAGCATCTGCTAGGACATTGTCCTTCCCTGGGAGGTGAACTGCTATCAGAGAGGTTTGCGGGGAATAGGCTAGGGACCACTTCATTGCTTCTGTGCACAAGGCCGTAGACCGAGTGCCTCCTTGCTTGTTGATGTACCACATTGTGGTGGTATTGTCTGTTCTGGACCACCTTGTTCTGTATAGATTTGGAAAAGGCTTGCAGTGCCAGAAACACTGCTCTGAGTTCCAAGAGATTGATGTGAAGCAGAGATTCTTGAAGTGACCACAGCCCTTGGGTGGAAAGATCCCCCAGCCCAGTAGGGAGGCATCTGTGGTGAGTATCACTGAATGAGACTGAGTGACAAAAGGAACTCCTTGTCTCAAATTGTCCTGATCCTGCCACCATTGCAAAGCCTGGATCAGGGTTCGAGTCACTGGGACTAGTTTGGAAAGGGAATTCTTTCTTTGGGACCAGAAGGCTCTTAAGTGGAACTGCATGTCCCTCATCTGAAATCTTGCTCCCTGGACCCCTGCTGTAGAGGTTGCCATGTGGCCCAGGAGCTGCAGGAAATGCCTTGCTGGTCGAGACACCTGAAGGGTGAATGAAGAGGCCAGTTCCATAAGGGTCCTTGCCCTGTCCAGGGGAAGGAAGGCTCTTGTCCTTATTTTATCCAGCTCCGCCCCATGAATGTGAGGAGCTGCACTGGCTCAAGAACTGACTTTGGAAGGTTGAGGAGGAATCCTAAGGGAAGTGAGCACTTGCTGAGTTATTTGCAGATGTGACTTGACTTGGTCTGGAGACTGACCCACTATGAGCCAGTCGGTCAAGTATGGAAAGATGGAGATCTTTTTCTCCTTAGAAAGCAACCACTACTTGGGCACTTTGTGAACACCCTTGGAGCTGATGTTAAGCCAAAGGGCATTGCTCTGAATTGATAGTGGCCTGAGGGCAACCTCGAACCTGAGGTATTTTCCATTGGGAGCACCTGATGGGAATGTGAAAATAGGCATCTTTGAGGTCAGGGAGGCTAGCCAATCCCTGGCCTTAGAGGCAGAATTATTCCCAGAGTCACCATTTTGAACTTTGGTTTTAAAAGGTGCTTGTTCAGATATCTTAGATCCAGGATGGGCCGCCATTCTCCTGTTTTTGGGGGTTGGAAGTACCTGGGTACAATCTTTGCCCTTGTGTGGAAGGTAGGAACCGCTTTCTATGGCTCTGAGAGCCAGGGAGGGAAGAAACCTCTGCCTCTAGGCAAGGGTCTCTGATGAATTTGCAGGTGGAAAGGATCTGATTCTCATCTTGGGAAATTTTTAAGCTGAGAACCAGTCCTGGCTTACTACTTCCAGGACCCACTTGTCTGATGTCAGAGACCTCCAGTCCTGGACAGAGTAAGCCAGCCTGCCCCCTACAGGTATTGGAGAATCGGCCCAGTCAGACCCATCAGGGTGTCTGCTTGGCAGGGGCTTTAGGCTAAGGGGTGGAAGCAGGCCTGCTCATTCCCCGTCTGCCTCCCCCTCTGAGCATAAGCAGAAGAGGAGGCCTGGGCTTGGTAAAAAGGTCTTTGAAAGGGCCTGCCCCTGCCCCTGGAGTGCTGCCTTTGAGGAGTGGCTTGCCTTTCTTTGGCCTGAGCACTCCTGTATGTGGTCCTGTATTCGTCCATCTTTTTCATGTAGTTCTCTGTCTGCTCCCCAAGCAGAGAATTACCAATGACAGGGAAATCCATGGCCTTATCCTGGGTATCCTGTGATAGGCTAGTACATCTGAGCCAAGCCATCTTCCGAAGGACCACAGATGTAGCCATGACTCTAGATGAAACATCATTGGAGTCCACAGCAGCATGAAATTGCACCTTGGATGCCTCAATCCCATCTGCAGCCACCTGCTCCAGCTCCTTGGCAAGCTGGTCAGGGGTCTGTTTAGCCAGAGCCAGCACAGTGTCCCACCTGGACGTCTGGTGTCTAGCTGTGTAGGCCATATAGTTAGCCTGCCTGAGTCCCAAAGATGCTGCCATGTACTACTACTTTGCCATGGCATCAATCCTCCTGGAGTCCTTATCTGGGGGATGTGATGCCAAAGGAATATTTGCCTTATCACAGGCAGCAGCCTGCACTACCCCAACATGGCTGCATTGCTAGAAAGGAACTCCGTGTCCGAGCCTGAAAGGGTATACCTCTTGTCCATTCATCTGTCCACAGGAGGTATGGAGTTAGAAGTCTTTAAATTTTAAATGTCTGTTTCCCAAAAGATTTGTGGAGGAATAACAGCCTCCTGGACTCTGGATGTCCATCATTTCAACAAAATCAGGCTCCTCCTGATCCTCCACTGCTTCTTCCATTGGAAGCTGGAGGTTTCAGCCACTTTCTTGTAAAACATAAAGTGGGAGAGACTCAGAAAGCCTAGGAGGAGAAACACCTGAAGGTCTGTCTGGGGAGATGTCCGGGTCAATAGGCACATCCAGACTTTCATAATCACCATCATCATCATACTCCCCTCCTCCAGGTTCATAAAATTCTTCTAAAGTATAATAATCGAACTGGGAACCGACCAGACAAGCCCCTGCCAGATGGTGCAGTTCGACCGAACAGTTAGCGATTGCACTATCCTTATCGCTTTGGCTATTTCATCAGTGGTCGGAGAAAGAACTTGTAGATTCGAACCGGATGATTTTTCTCTCTCTTTCTTTTAACGGAACCAACTCCTCAGAATCGGCTCTCCTTTTACTTGAAAGTTTACGCCCTGGTCAGAGGCACTCCTTCTGGTTCGGTCGGAGCCGAACCGGGCTGGCCATCCGGGTCCGCGGACTTTTCGGTCTCTCTTTTCCTCAGTCTACCTACTCTCTTATCCAGGGTAGCTTTGGGAAAACTCTTACAAATTTGGCAGTCTGAATCGAGGTGGTCAAACCCCAGACAATAAACACAGATGATGTGGGGATCAGCCTTAGCAAAGGCTTCCCCACACACACACTACAGTGTTGAAACCCAGTGGGCCCAGGTTTTTTCTTGGGTTTCTCAGACATGGCCAATGCTATCCAAAACTTACCCTTTTTTCTGCAGTCCGCCAGGCAAGACTCCCCTATCGGTTCGTGACCGTTTTACGGGTCGTGGACAAAAACGTAATTAAATCTGGGTTTTTTTAGAACCGATATGGACCGGTTACCACACTCTAAACAAATTCAAAACTTTTTTAGACCAAACTGATCGGTTCAAACCGAACCGATCCGAAATTTACAAGTTCCACACAGAAACTAAATGTAAAACCTATCTAGTACTCATGGTACCACAGACAAAGACTTAAACTGACAGATTCGGTAGCAGAAATTCCGTAGAAACCGAACGAAAAAAGAAACTTTAACCGACTTTTTTGAACCGAGCAAAGGAGAAATCTCTGGAGCGACTGTTCAGTGAGGCGGAGTAAAGAATCTGACGGTTGGAGTTTAAACAACAGCAGACAGGGGCTTCAACCGAGCTCGCGCTGAACGTTCCTTGCTGGCCATGGAAAGTTAACTCTTTGTTCTCCGGGGCAGTTGAAAGGCAGGACCTAACTGCAGTAGTCAGAATACAGCAAGACTTCATGTTGTTTGAAGTATCAGCTTGGCAGAACAGTGGCTGAATTTCTTTTTTCACACCCTGACCACCAGGGGGTGGTGCAAGCTGCAGCTTGTGATAAGGCAAAGGTCCCTCTGACCTCTCACCCTCCAGAGAAGGACTCTAGGAAAATTGAAAGCATGGCCAAGAAAGGTTATTTGTCAGCCTCTCTGGCCATTAGGCAAGCAAATTATCAGGCCTATGCAGCACAGTACCAGAAGGCTCTTTTGGCAGTCTGTCATGGACATGTCTGAAAAAGCAACTCCTCCTCTTTCGGCAGACCTGGCCGAAACAGCTAGGCGTGGCCTGGAAGCTGCCAAATATCAGTTTCAGATGGCAGCAGACAGCAGTGAGACTGCTGCAAGGTGGTTGGAAAATACCATCTCACAGAGAAGGTTTGCTTGGGTCAGAGCCACAAACCTAACACAGGATACCCAGAATAAGACTCTGGATTTTCCTATGGAGGGTAGTTCTTTATTTGGCAGCCATACAGAGGCCTACATGAAGAAGGTGGATAAGTATAAGGCCATTTTCTGTAGTAATCCTACAAAAGAAAGACCCGCCACTTCCTTTAGACCATTCCGGGGGGGGGGGGGCAGACAGTTTCATACCAGGCCATGGTACTTCCTCAAGCGCCCCAATACCCACAAAAAGAGTACTTTAGGGGTAGGGGCAGAAGTGGTGCCAGGCGTGGTACCATCTCAGCCCCAGGCTAAACAGGACCCCTGACTCCTTCGTTCAGGCTGCCTCTCCCTTACCAGTAGGGGGCAGGCTGATTCAGTTTCTCCTCAACTGGAAAACCATCACCACAGACAAGTGGGTTCTGGAGATAATGGGTCATGGCCTGTCCGTAAACTTCAAGTCCTCCCCTGTTCAGAGAAACAGAACTTTAAAACCGGCTTCCTACATAGAAAGCAGAAGGCTGGAAGAGGTGAAGCACCTTCTTTCTCTGAAGGCAGTGGAACCAGTACCACTGAATCAAAGGGGGAAAGGACTTTACTTAAGGTACTTTCTTATACCAAAGAAAAATGGAGAGCTGTAGCCTATCCTGGATCTGAGTCCTTGACAAATTCCTAACAAAACCAAAGTTCAAAATGGTAACTTTGTCTCTGATTCTGCCAGCAATCCAAAAAGGGGATTGGTTGGCATCATTGGACCTAAAAGATACCCATTCCCACAAGGGAGTCTCGCAGAAAGTTTCTCAGGTTCAGACTCCAAACAGGACACTTATCAGTTTTCAGCTCTTCCTTTTGGTCTCACTTCAGCACCGAAGGTGTTCACAAAGTGTCTGGCTGTGGTAGTGGCACACTTACGAAAACAAGGTGTTATTATTCCCCTGCTTAGATGACTGGCTAGTGGTAGTGGGATTCACCACAACAGCTAATGGAGTACCCCCAACTTGCTCAACATTTGCTGGAGTCTCTGGGGTTCATTTTAAACCTGGAAAAATCAGTTCTGATTCCTTCTCAGATTCTGCAGTTTATAGGAGCAGAATTGAATGCAAAGGTGTGCAGAGCATTCTTGCCCAGAGACGGGGCAAAAAGCATCCTGCAGTTGGCAGCCTCTTTCAGGCTCAATGTCCCAAGGCCAGCAAGACCGTTCCTGCAACTCCTGGGCCACATGGCTGCTGCAGCAGGTACAGTGCTGAGATCCAGGTTTCAGATGAGGGGCATCCAGTTTCACCTAAGAACTCATTGGTGCCAACGAAAGGATTCCGTGTCAGAGCTTGTTCTTGTAAAAAGTAAGCATTAATGCCCGACGAAGGAGGCTTCTACTGGAGAATTAATGCATGATTGGGGGGTTGTGGCACGAGGCTCTGTAAAACAAGGTTATGCACAGCAAATAACACAGTCCACCTCTGGGTACCCAGGTGGAGAAGAGATGGGCTAGCCAGGACCGTTGCTCGGGGTTGCAGTTGGTTGGGGCCCTGTGATGGAAAACACAACATGCACAGTACACAATATTTGTAATCCGGAGCCAGAGGGCTCAGTTCGTAAAGGAAACAAAAAAAGAAGACAATCAGATGACACACTCAGATTAAGTTGTTGTTGCAGGGAGCTACCCTGTTATTTATGCATGATACCCAAGACTGGACATAGGCTGGATGAAAATCGAGACTGTGGGTGGTTGATCTGGAATGCCAGGAGAAGCAGGGCCCACACGAGTCACAGAGGCGTCATTCCTGTTCAAGCGTGGAGCAGGGGGCTGATCCCCAGGCAGGTCTCTCGTAGATGGCCTCTCTGTGCAGTGGGTAGTCTGGCTGGGCCAGTCTGGCAAGGCCCAGACCGCATGGAGACAAATTCGGATTCAGTCCGTTTTGGGCTGGATACAGCTTCCAGCAAACAGAACACGGGTCACACAGTGGGGAACTAACTCACGACCCACTAGCAACTCATAGGAGCAAATTTACATGTAAGGGAATTCTACTGTACCAGGCAAAGCGCTCCCCGGTCACAATCGCAAAGTGTCTGCACACACCGGGAGCTTAGGGGTAGCTAGAACTCCTGATAGGCCAATCGCATTCCGCAAAATCTTAGGTCGTCTTCAGATTGAGCCTGGCCCACTTCTGTAGCTTACTTTAGTCACACAAACTTGGATTTAGTCCATAATAATTCTCTTCTCTCCCTCTCGGGAGCAGCAGACAGACATGCAGGCCGAAACTTAGCCCTTTCACAGTTCTCCCATGCAAATCCACTCAGGATTGCTGCTCAAAAACCACTTCAGCTCCTCTCCTTTTACTTCCCAGCTCAGAACTAACTGAAAACTGTAAGCAGCCTGGGACTTCTCCAAGATCCAAAAGATTTGGTTGGCTGATTTGGCTGTCAGTCAAAGCAAGAGCTCCCCCTTCAGTTGCAAAATAGGTGCAAAAAAGCTCTAAGCTACAGTTCCTACAGATTTTGAATTCAGACAGCTCCTGTAGTCCGGCTACATTTTAGGTCCTATCAGTACTGTTTGGTCCAATTTGCAGTCCAGGACCAAGATAGTGGACACAAACAAAACAGTCCTTGCTACTAAGAAAGCAGATTAGAAAACTACATTATCATTATCACTCTAAATGATTTTCAGTAAATAGTTACATCTTTCAACAGAGCTCCCTCTCAGATTACTTAAGCTACGATCAAGCATCTCTTAAAGAGATAGTACACAGAGGCTATACAGGCTCTGGTAATCACATTTAAACTGTTAAAATGCAGGACACCAGCCTGGCAGTGAGCATTTAGGCAAGCTCAAGGAAGACTTTTTGGGAACCCCCATTTGTAGGGGGGTTACATTGGTGTCATTTGCAAACAGACAAACCTTACCCTCCAGTCCATCTGCAATGTCACTGATGAAGATATTGAAGAGGACTGGCCCAAGGACTGATCCCTGAGGTACCCCACTTGTGACTTGCATCTCTTCTGACTGTATACTGTTTACCACCACTCTCTGTTTTCTGCACGTCAACCAGTTTGCCACCCAGTTAACCAACATCTGACCCACCCCTGGCGGTCCTTGGTATCCTCAGTTCATTTTCCTGCCAGCTTCAGTTCGCACAGCAGCTAGTGCAGCTTCTGTGTAGCAGTCTTCCACGAGAGACTTGGCACTAAGATGAAAGTCTACTGATTCTTCAACTAAACAAACTTTATTTTGTTTCTGTCATTCAGTAGGAACATGTACCGTTTTGACAATCACACACTTTGTGTAAGGTGTCTGGGACCCACACATGACACCAGCTCCTGCAGCTTATGGCAGGACTTCAATCAGGCAACTCGTCGACGACAGTTGCTTGAAATTCACTGACTTTTGATGGAGCAGAAAATGTCTCTCTTGGAGAACCAGGGGGTTCATACCAAAGGCTCACCCTCTACTGGTTCTTGTTCCAGGCAGGAGAAGGAGAAACCCTCCTCACATTCCCTGCCTCGATGTCCGTCAATGGCCACAGTTTCTGGTGTCCCTCCATCGATGGGATGTCCTTTAAGTGCTTCTTCGTCAACAGGGGCTCATACCGTCTTGTCGACTGTGCTTTCCAGCGCTTTAACTGCAGTCCAACTAGTGACCGCTCCGTCAACAGAGGCTTATACCCTCTTGTCGATGACTCTTTCCAGCACTTCACATGCAGCAAAATATACTGCTGCTCCGTCGACGACATCTGACAATTTAAGTGAAAATAACTCCCTTTCCCCCGCGGGCTGATCAAGCCCACGGCTTATGCCTCATTGACTGCCCCTCTGCCTACTCAGGTGGTTTCTTATAGGGGTCAAGCGGGCAGAGATCGGGACCCTAGTCTTTACTACCCAGGGGCAAAACCTGCACAGGCTACCCATCCCATTCCCTCTATCACCCCTCTGGTTTCCCAACATGCCCCCTTCTCAGGAAGGAGACTTCACCAGTGTAGTCTGACACGTCTTACGTGCCATGCGGCATTTTCAGCCCTCTGAAGAGATGGGTGATCTCACCCGATCTCCTCCTCCACCTAAAAGATTCCACGGTGAAGAGGATAGCATACTACCCTGGTCTCCTCCATTTATACAGTACTAGTTGTCAGATGACCAAAAATTGCCACCTGATTTCACCAGTGATCTTGAGGATGAAGAGTTTTAAGATTTGGATTTCCCTAATCCAGATTCCCCCCGTTCAGAAATCCCTTCCCTGGATGAGGATCTGCCTTTGCCTATGGCAGCCTCTCCCCCAAATGACCCTTCCTTTAGTGAGGTGATGGTTCAGATTCAAAAAGTGATGGGATTCTCCACTACAGAACAAGCAACATAAGGATATGGCAGTATACCTTGAGTTACCTGAGGAGCCTGTTTTAGTGGTAACCCCACTAATACCAATTTACCAGAATGCCATGCTGGCTGCTTGGCATCAACCTTCAGCTATTACAGCTGTTCCCTGCAAAGTGGATCGTCTATATCAGGCTCCTCTGGACCACCCCTTTTTGGCTAGTATTCCAGAGGCAGATTCTGTGGTCATTACTGACGCTCATGACCATAGCAAAAAATCCAAGCACAGGAGATCTTTTCTGTGTCAGTCTTCACCATTCATTACTATTGGGTACCTGACCGGAAGTCAGGACTCCGCGGGTACCCCTTTTTTCTTTTGCATGGTGGAGGCGGAAGCAGTATTTCGCCACCCTCGAGAGCAGGCGTACTATGTAGCTTTCGTGAGGTTGGTCGTCAATTGTCAGCACCGCCTCCTCGTCAGGTCTTTGTCTCCCACCGTAGATGTCGTACCTCATGAGGAATTTTGAGAATACGGCAACATAACTTCTGCGGCCTAGTTTCTGATTGGCCTATTGCGGTTGAAAAGTCCCGTCTGTTCTGTTCGCCATCCCTATACTCGACGCCGCTGAGTCCCGGTAAGACTGTTGCTTTATTCTTTTTTCCAGCGACGTCGAGTACTGTGTTTGTTTGATTTTCCGGTAGATCATGTCTGGTTCGTGGGGCAAAAAATTGTCTAAGACTGGGCGGCCTCCTATGCGTCGGTGCCCCTGCGGCTGCCTTTTCTCTGTCACGGACCTTTATGATTGGTGACTCATCTGCCTTGGCCCAACCCACGATATGGATAACTGCGATGCCTGCTTCTCATGGACCGCACGAGTCATTGAGTTCGCGCATTTAAAGTAGGGCCGCCCACCCGATTTTAAATGGGGTGGGTGTGCAATCGAAGGCCAAAGATGCGGACGCGGCCCTTCTTCCGGGTCCCTCCGGTTCTATCACGGGCCGTGGAGGAGGGGGCCTCAGCGTCTCTTAGCCTTGCGGTACGGGCTCCTTCACGGTGCAGGAGGCCCAGCCCGTCCCTTTCAGGGGTCTGGAAGGAGGCACTGTCCGGCAGTTGCCTCCTCGGTGAGAGCACCCCGGTGTCGCGCCCGTGGGCCTACGGGTCCAGGCCAGCACTGTCCTTGACGCCGTCCACTGGCGCCATTTTGGACTTCAGTGCTGCTTGCAGCGCCTTGGTCAACGCCATTACTGCTGTCTGCACAGTTTGTGGTGCCTATGATGGGAGTGGTACAGTGGGTGGTACACCTCTGGTTTCTGGAGCCGTTTCTGGTCCTGGCGTTGTCTCCTGCTCCAGCGCCGATTGCGGCGCCGAGAAGGGGGATGGCGCCATGGTCGGTGCCGTCTCTGGCTCCATTCACAGCACCGGGGGCTTGTCTGGTGCCGTCAGCAGCGCCGTCTCTGGCTCCAGTGCCGTCTGTGGCACCGGTGCCAACTCTGGCTTTGGTGCAGTGGTTGGCGCCACCTCCAACTCTGGTGCCATACATGGTGCTGGGGAGGAGTGTGGCGTTGGCCATGGTAACGGGGCTGAGTTTGACACCTCTCGCAGCCCTGGAACGGGCAGGGGTCGGAGGGTGGTCTGGCATCGGACCTCGGATTCCACCTCGGAGGAGGATGATTCTTTGTTGGATCCGGACTGACTCTCGGACTCCTCGGAGTCTTATGATCCGTCAGTCGTTAATTCTTCAGCTCCCACTCAGCCTGCTTCTGAAGAGCGGGCAACTCTTCCTGGTTCTGGGGTCAATGGCGCTGACCAGCCGGCAGTGGTCCAGGCGGCCGCTGCTGCACAGCCTGGAGTTGGGGGGGGGGGGTTGTCCCTTCAGCTGGGACACCTCCTTTTTTGGCGTGCCTGGACAGTTCGCTTTTGGGACGGCCCAGGGCACCCTTGGAAGGGGAGGGTGCTGCACCCTCTGTGGTCTCCTCGGAGCCCACTTGGAGTTGCCAGCTGCCTAGGCTGGTGGTTACGAGCCAGAGGGCTCTTTCAGAGTCCGAAGGGTCAAGGGGCCTGTATTCTGTGCGGCGGCCTCTCCCTGGGACCCACCCGGGTTCAGGGAGGAGCCGTAGTGCGGATCCTCACCTTTCCTCTTCTTCCTCCTCGAGGGAGACGTCATCTTTGGAGGCCAGGGACCGTCGTCCTGGACTCTCACGGTCCCAGTCGCCTCACAGGGGGGATTCTTCCTTAGAGCATGGTCTTAGCAGTTCCAGTAGGGTTGATCAGCTGTTGGCTGCTGGGCTTTCCGAGTCTCCTTCCCAGTTGGGAGCATCTGATCTTACTGGTACAAAACGGGGAAAAAGAAAGTTTTTTGCTCTTCCTGGCAACCTGAGTAGCATAGGCTTCTTCTCACGTGCACGGGATGTGGCAGAAAAAGAACTGAGGTGGTGCTGGGTTCGCCCCCTTTGTACCAGGGCTGACAATGGGGTGGGGCTGACGTCGGGGGTGGTCCCTGCTTGGTACTGCTGGCTGAGAAGTTATTCCAGAGGGTCCTAGTGCCTGTGGCATAGTCCTGACTGTTACAGCCTGCTGCAAGAGCTCCTCTCGAAGATCTACTGTTACGGTAAGTTCTTACGTAACTGTACTCTCTACGTACCAACCCTAAGTTTCTCCCTAAGGTGGTAGCAGAATCTACACTGAATCAATCCATGGAACTGCCTGTGTTTTTTACGCAACATTCCAATCAAGGGGAGTACCTCTTACATACTTTGGGTGTTCACTGGATTCTGAGATACTACACCAACAGGACAAAGGATTTCAGAAAGACTGATCAACTGTTTGTCTCTTTTGCTCGCAAAAGAGAGGGCAATGCTGTTTCCAAGCAATGCCTTTCAAAATGGTTGACTCATTGCATCACTTTCTGTTATGACAAGTATCACAAGACCTTGCCAGGTCAAATCAGAGGTCATTCCACTAGGGGTGTGGCTGCCTCTGCTGCTTGTTTCAAGAATATGTCGGCGGCTGACATCTGTGCCACTGCAACTTGGACTTCTGTCCATACCATTATGAAACATTACAGTTTGGACATTGCCTATCGCTGCAGAGCTGGCTTCAGGTTGGCTGTTCTGCAAGGTCTTTTTTCGTAAGACCTTCCCAGCCAGAGGATCTGTGTATGGGTAGTGTCCTCCTCCCATGAGCTTCTCTTTGTTCCAGACTGCTTGGGACTCAGTCTTGTGTGTAATTACCTACTGTAAGAGCCCTCTCGAGGTGAGGTAGTACAGTTACGTAAGAACTTACCGTAACAGCAGATCTTCAAGAGAGGCTCTGCAGTAGGGAATACCTTCCCGCCCTCCATCCCTCTTAGCTTTTTCAGCTCCTTTTCCAGGATGGGAAATGTCCGCTTATCTTCCCTTGTCAATCTTCACCATTCATTACTGCTTGGGTGTAAGCCGGAGGTGCGCACCCGCCACGGGAGCAAGGATCCCTTAGCAGGCATTACTGCAAGAAAAGCACTTACACCTGCTGGCTAGCCTTGTCAGCTTCAAGTCTCTATCTGCCTTGACATAGCAAGTCCGATTGACTCCCTCTATATTTTCTTACAAACTGCCTTCGAGAAGGCTCAGTTTCTCCTATACTCTTCTAGAGTAGCTCTTATCAAGCTGCTTGAAACTTAGTCCTCTTCCTAGATGGGCGCTCTTCAGGAACAGGGTCTGCTCAATCAGTCCAGGAGCCCTCAACTAGGATGAAGGGAGTTGGCATGTTGAGAGTCCAGAGACTCTGCCCTCCCTTGATCTGTCTAGCGGGTTCGGTGAACCTTCTCTTCAGCCCCACCAACAGGGATTCTTGCTCCCTCGTTAATTCGAGCCTTAAGCCTCTCAACCAACAATGCTCGGTGGGCACTATTGCCTCCTCAACGTGCCACTCTTTTCTTTCTTTCTGCTTCCTTCATTCCTTTCTTTCTCCTTCCCTTTTCTCTCTCTCTGTTTCCTCCCTAGAGCCGCCCCGGAAAGGAGGCCCTGCGATCCCTTAGGGCAGGAATTCTCTCTCCTCTGTCTATTCTCCATCGGCTTATTCCTTTTTCAGTTTATTTCCTTCCTTTGCTATCCCTTGGCTAGCTTGCCTCGCTTTCTCTTTTTCTCACACTTTATTTTGCCTCTCCGGCTAACAGAACTGAGATGGAGGGAATTCCGTGGCTGCTAACGGCGCCACTTTCGTGCGTAAGCGCCAATCACGTCCGCCCCGAGGGCAGCGCCGAGAGCCAACGCTAAAAAAAAAAAAAAAAGCTCCCGTGGCGGGTGCGCGCCTCCGGCTTACACCCATGCAGTAATGAATGGTGAAGATACAAGAGAAGATCAAGAATTACGGTAGGTACATAATTTTCATTTCTCTCTTCTTGCCTTTTGGCCTTTGGCAGGAAAGAACTGGAAGGCGGGCATGGGGGAACCACCCCTTTATATTGACATCAGTCATCTGACATGGGGGCGGTCCCCCGCCAGAGACTGCTAGCTAGAGATTTTTCGGTGGGGTCCTGACACCTGCTGGCGTCAGTCCTATATGTAATTACCTACTGCAAGAGCCTCTTTCGAAGATCTACTGTTACGGTTAGTACTTATGTAACTGTACTTTGCTGTTACTTCTGCCAGAAGAATTTTCTGAACTTTATGCACTGATGTGTAAGGATCCTTATTTAGTTTTTCACAAGGACAGGGTGTCCTTAACAACGAATCCTAAGTTCCTTCCCAAAGTGGTCTTGGCTGTCTCACTCAACCAGGACATTGACCTTCCGGTGCATTACCCCAATCACTTGTAACAGGTGAGAAGCCCTGTTACACACTCTGGATGTGCATAGGAGCCTCAGATACTATCTGGCCAGTACCAGAACCCATCACAAGTCGGACCAGCACTTTGTTTCCTTCGCACACAGGATGCAAGGTGCACTTGTCTCTAAGCAGTCGCTTTCCAGATGGCTAGTGAGATGTATCTCATTCTGTTACCAGAAACGCAACAAACCATTACCGGGGCCAGTAAAAGGTCATTCTACGAGGGAGATGGCTACCTCCTTCGCTGCGCTCAAGAATATCTCCACGTCGGCCATCTGTGCGGCAGCAACGTGAAGCTCTGTACACACTTTCATCAGGCATTACAGTTTGGATATTGCCTCTAGGCGCAGAGCAGGTTTTGGCTTTGCGGTCCTTCAGGTACTTTTGTCCTGAAATCTGACCAACATGTCTCCTATCCTCCTCTCAATAAGGAAAATAGTTCCCTAACTGCTTGGGAATCGGTCCTAATGGTAGTACAGATCTTACTTCGAGAAACAGCTTTTGCAGCAGGTTACACCATTAGGACCGAAGCCGGCAGGCGCCAGGACCCCACTGAAAAATTCTAGCTAGCAGTACCCAGACGTTGGCCCCCTTCCGATGTCAGGCATCACATAAAAGGGGGCGCTCCCCCAGCATCCCCAGTTCTTTCCCGCCGTCTACTTTCCAGCATCGGCCTCACGGATGCCTGCATCAACGATACAGCAAAATCTTTACAAAATAATCATAAATCCATTTCTGCTTCTCCAACTCCTTCTCTCGAAGGACACCCCTCAAAGTGTGCCTGCGGCAAGCAGATCCCCTTCGACGACCATCATTCGGCTTGTGTGAGGTGCCTGGGCCCAGAACACAACACCCAGGCCTGCTCCATCTGCCAACAATTTAATAGCATGTGGTGGTCCCACCTCTAGTGGACATCTTCACAGACGTCACCAAGGCGGCTTGGAGGTGTCCACACTTGTCACCTCACGCACATGGTGCAATTTCAAAATGCCCTCTGAGAGCAGGGCCAAGACCTTTTGAAGGACTTTCCAGATGACGAAAAGGAGGAGGAGCTGCTCAGCAGCTGCTCAGCCTCCTTCATACTGGGTCGGACATGGGGACCCAGGTTCTCCGAGCTGCTTACGATTCAGCGGAGTCGGCCGCCAGCTGAGCAGCTACTGGCGTTTGTCTTCGGAGACGCTCTTGGTTGAGAGTCTCTGGTTTCACCCCTGACGTTCAGAAGAATATCCTGGATGTCCCTTAATAACGAAGCTGTCTTGTTCGGTGAGGAATCCGAGAAGGTAATCACCAAGCTACAGGACGCCAGGAAGGCAGTTCGGACTGTACAGGCTAAGTAGAAGTGAACAGGTTCAATGTCTCTCGCAGGGTTTCAGATATTCTTCTGGCTGCGCGTAAGCCAGCCACTAGGAAAACTTACACCGCCAAATGGAAGCGTTTTTCGCTTTGGCGTGCGTAGTCCTCTTTAAATCCCTTTTCCTGCCCACCAGATAAAATTTTGGAGTACCTCTTAGACCTCTCAAATTTTGGTTTGCTGTACTCTGCTGTCAAAGTTCACCTTTGTGCCATTTCAGCTTATCATGAGCCGGTACTTTCCTTGTCACTGGCTCAGTTACCTGTGGTTAAGAGGTTTCTTAAGGGAATTCTGCATACCAGACCTCCTATAAGATGTCCAGTCACAGCCTGGGACATTAATCTTGTGCTAGACATGCTCACTCAAAAACCTTTTGAACCTCTGGCTACCTGTGAGCTAAAATTTCTCACCTGGAAAACGGCCTTCCTGGTGGCCATTACCTCAGCCGGCAGGGTCTCTGAGATGCATGCTTTGGTCACAGACCCTCCGTATACTGTGTTCTATAAAGACAAAATAGTCCTTAGAACCTATCCTAAATTTCTCCCTAAGGTTGTTTTGGAATTCCGTCTAAACCAACCTTTGGTCCCTCTTACTTTGCAAACTTCCAAAATGAAGGAGAACGTTCCCTTTATTCCTTGGACGTCAAGAGAGCTTTGTGTTTCTATCTAGATAGAACAAAAGATTTTCGTAAAGCTCAGCAACTGTTTGTTTCCTTCAGCGAGACCCGACTGGGTCAGCTTGTCGCTATCAGATGTATCTCAGCTTGGCTAGTGGCATGCCTTCGCCACTGTTATTCCATGGAGCAGGTTAAGCTGGAGGGCAGAGTATATGCTCACTCTGCTAGGGCGGTTGCGCCATCTCTGGCGGAAATCCGCAATGTACCCATTGCAGATATTTGCAATGCGGCTACCTGGAGCTCAGTGCATACTTTTGTTAAACACTATGCCCTGGATGTCCATGCCAGACGACATCTTTTCTTTGGCAGAACCATCCTTAATGGACTTCTGTCCTAAAACTGTGAGCTCTTGGTCTCTCCTGACGTCCTCTCGGGGGATTATTAGCTCGGTATTCTCTCATTAGTGTGAATGAGAGGTGGAGACTTGTGTCCAGGAAGATATGGAAGTTACGTACCCACCGTAATTCTTGATCGAGTCTCCACCACTCATTCACACGCCCACCCTCCATCCCCCGAGCTCACCTCTGTTGTTGATCTTCACTCCCTCCATCTTTAAGCTGGGAAGACTTCTTTGTTGACCCTTCTTATACTGGTCTTCCGGATTATCCTATGTCCGGTTTTTGGTTAGGCTATCCTTCTAGGTTAGTTACACTGCACCTTCTCGGAAAAAAAGGTACTGAGGAGGTTGGAAGGTCGACGCCGAGATATTAATTACCACATGAGCTGAGGCTTGCGGTGCCGCTCCTCGCGGCTCCGTCTCAGGCGCCGACCTTCTAACAAAAAAATTTGCTCCTGCTGGGTCCTAGTGCCTCCGGCGCAGATCCCGTTAGTGTGAATGAGTGGTAGAGACTCGTCCGAGAAGATCAAGAATTACGGTAGGTACGTAATTTCCATTTCTTATGTGTCTGCCCCTGTGGGCAGGCAGAAGTGAATGGTCACGTACCCCTTTCAGGAGCAGCTCTACGAAAACAAAAGCTTAGAACTTAGATTTCCCGCAGTTACATTTAACTGTTGTGTTTTCTGGTTTGCTTCTTGTGTTTCTGGTATACTAAATATTTTAACTAATGCTGTGCATATTTCACGGAGTCTTTCAAAAAGTATCTGTTTCCAGCTAACATCACAGTTGCTGCTTGTGTTATCAGTCTGTTGTCATGGTGAACATTACAATGCCATAAACAAAGGCACTGTGAGGTAAGGGGGGAGATGGTCCAAAACTCTTTATACACATTTTTGGATATAGTATCATGTGTTATAAATCCTGGAAAGGAAATCAAAGAAAAATGTATTCCCAAGTAGTTATGGCTGATACGTTGTGTTTATGAAAGTACGTACTGCAGTGCAGAGGTGCTCTTCAACTGCTTGAGTAATCGGGTGACTCCTCAGTGGCGCCTTCCCTGACTTTTGTTTTCTTTACTGTCTAGCTGAGCAAATCACTCCCGGCCCAACAGGGACTTAAAGCGTAGTCTGTTTTTTTTTGTTTGTTTTTTTCCTCTCTCCTTTTCTTGTTAAATATTTATGCCTTGCATCATTCTGGACACTTCTGTATGCCACTGCCATGTGAGTAGAATCGGGACTGTCATCAGATGGCAAATTTAGTGATGTGCGTTGATATTTTTAATGCCTTGTGAGACACAACAGCTGCTGGCATAATGTACTTATCAGTCGTCTTGTCTCCTGTCTGCAGCCAGAAAACTAGGAGCAGTTGCAAGATGGCACGCAGTAAAAAAGCACAGGGAAATATATGGCTAGTGCAGAGCTTACTTTAATGTGCAGCTGTACAGGTTTCCAGCAGTAGTTGGCAGCAACAGACTTGGTAGGCCAACTGTAACAGTTCGGAGATGCAGAAAACAGGCTGTCCATCTGGAAAATCCAAAGTATCAGGATAGAGTTTGGTAACCCACAGATATGGCTAAAATAGCCAAAACAGTCCTGCTGCAAAGTAAACGTTGAACATTAAACATTGAACCACTCTAACACAGACTTGCTGGCGAACGTGGCCTTTCCAGCCTGGGTGTGTCCTCTGCTGTCAGCCAATAATTGTATGAAATAAAGCATGGGCAGTAGTCAGAAGTAGGTGGGGGGGGCAGGGACCACATGGCTGGGGTGAAGGAGGAATCAAGCTTGAACACTGTTTTGGTGACTGAGCATGCTCAGTGGAAGACTGCCTACGTGTGCATGCTTATCTGAATTTAGGTAAAGATTTTTTTTATTTTCAGTACACTTTATGTGTGGTACTTGAACAGATCTTCAGTTTTGTGATTTATGTGGTGTGTAGAGAAATACATTTCTGTCCAGCCCAGTGCAGCGAAGGACTGAGGTGCTGGGCGCTCGACCCTCCACTGTGCCAGCGACCTGGGTTCTGGAACTGACCAGGATCATTTGAGGGCTGACGGGGGAAGGAGGACTGAGCATCCAGAGACGGATCTCTTACTTTAGGGTGGGGGGGAGACAGCATTTGCTGCTGCCAGTCTGACACCTTGTGGAGACTGGGTGCAGCAGCAGGCAAGAGGCCTTCAGTCGACAAGGCACAGACACTGAGCATGTCCGACATATTAACGGTGCACGCCTACGTCATGGCATATGTACCAGCCTAGGAAGAGGAATGAAACCGTGACAAAAAGATATTGTGCACTAGTCGCATGCATGATTGCATCCCAGAGCTCTCTGACCTCTCCCTAGGTTGATCCCTGCGGGGAAAACAGCAGAGGGAGCAACGGTTGGGGACTCTGGGTCGCCCAAAGAGAGGAGTGGAAGGTGATTGGGGGGGGGGGGCAAACAGCGTAATTAAAAAAAAAAAAAAGGGGGGAAGAAAAACGCGTTCTAATTACCTAGGTTCCTGTTTCCACTCAACCATGTGGTCCTACAAGAGCCACTGGAGACATAGTTCATTTTATTTTGCATCTTGGCTTGCCATTCTGACACTGTAACATAAGCTTTTCTTCCCCCTAAATCCTGTTTCCTCTCTCTCATGCCTGCAGGTACGGTTACCCCCCAACACAAATGATGACGTTGATGAGGATCCGACGGGAAACAAAGCATTGTGGGACAGAGGACTTCTGAATGGTGCATCCCAGAAGGTAACATCTGTGGATCAAATAACTTTTCAACCGATGTTGTGCCACTACTGGTGGGAGTGAAGAGTTTGTAAAACTCAGTCAAATTTAAAAGGTGTTGCAAATTGCCTGAACGGTTAAAAGATGTCGACAATTTGTCAATAAATAGATTTCTAGGATCATGGATATGATGATCATCCACACTGTTTGACATATCCCTTTCCCCTTTAAATCTTGCCGGAAGTCTTCAAGCTGGCTCCTCCCACCCACCCGGGTGGTATATACCGCGGCTCCACCCCGTGACGTCAGATCTTCCTTTCCACCAGAAGATACAGGTTGCCTTCCTCGTGCTCACGCATTTCTCAGGCCTTGGCTTTCAACACTTAGGTTTTACCGAAATTAAAACTCATTCGGGTTAGTGATCGTGCTTTTGCGTCCTCGATCATGGAAAAGAGAAATCTTCTCCAGGATTTCGCCAGTGCCCTTGCGGCTAGAAGATGATGTGCCGATATCCATCTTGCGTGCGTCTACTGCCTAAGTGTCGGCCATGACACCTCGCCTTGCACTTTTTGTTTGGCCTTCCATCCCAATGTCCTGGAAGACCACCTGGCACATTTAAAGTTGGGGTGACCGGAGAAAAGGAATCCTCTGGTGAAGTCCAAGGAGGCTAGGTGGGCGGTTTCCACGGCTGCGGGTTCCGCTAAGCAGCTGGAACACATGAAGGCGTTCGAGGAAGAAGCCGCCCACGCTTCCGATAGTTGCAGCTTTTTTTATTCCACTCAACCTGGGCTCGACTTTCACAGGTTCCTTCAAGGAGTTGTGCCAATATCTTCCCTCCCGGGAAGAGGCGCCCACGGGCTCTCACTCCTCCCTATCTCGTAAAAGAGATAAGGAACTGAGCACTTCGTCTCGGCGGTGGCACTCTTGGGACCGAGAGAGGTCTCAGTCCCAGGAGCATTTAGTCTCGGCCTCGGTCGAGATCGCTTCCTCGGCTGCAGGCTTCACGGACCTTCCATCTGGCCAGACGACCGAGGATGTGGCTGATGAGGTAGAGATTATTCTCGATACAATCGACCTGCTGTCGCTGGCCGAGGCCAACGACTCCTTGGAGGGGACTCCAGTCCTCGTGTTCCCTGATGAGGAGACTCAGCCCGCTAGGGTCCCTATCGAGGTTCTGGTTCCGGACCCTCTGGTTTCACCGATCTCTTCGGTGTCTCCTGAGCGACCGAGTCAGTCTGCCCGATTTTGGTCAAGGTTTGGCCAAGGAAGAGCCACAAGTGCTCCAAAAAGAGGCGACACCACAGGTCATCCTCATCCTCCTCAGATGAGGAGAGGCTCCGGTGGAAAGTCTATCGGCGCTACGAGGACCTTACGTGGCAACAGCTGATTTTGTCCGGCAGAAGCCGGCTCTGCCGCCTAACCCGGCCATTACTTGGCTTTCGCCTCCCAGGCCGAAGCCTTCAGCTCTTCCCACCCACGGGGCTGGCCCATCCTCTGGTTCAGCCTTTACCAGTCTCTTCACCGATAGTGGTGTAACCACTGCCTAAGCAGCCTGTGAGAGGGGGCTCCTTCCAAAGAGGACCGACCAGATACCAGGCTTCCCCATCTGTCGGTCACGGTCGCCTCAGACCACCCTCGGCGGATTGAGAGCGATTTGGGCGGCAGGTCACTGTGCCCCGACGCTTCAGACTCTGACGTCACCGGGCTCCACTCTCATCCTGGGGATGATGAGTCGTCTGTTGGCACAGGGACGGAGGAGGGTCCTTTCTCCTTCCAAGGGATACTTCACCTCATTTCCGATTCTACAGGGATGCCCCTGGAACCCATTCAGAAAGAGGCGGAGTACCCTCTCACGGACATCCTCAAGAGAGGTGATACCCCGACAGAGGCCTTTCCTGTGGCCAAGGCCATTGTTGGTCCAGCGCTCGAACTATGTCTCGCTCTTGTCCAGACCAGTCTGCCTACATGCCGTACAGAAGTCGCAGTGCCCATGGGGTCCCTTGAGGGGTTCACAGAGCACCCTTCGGCCAAGAGCCTGGTGACCGCCTCTGTGTTCAGGCATACTGGCAGTTCTGCTGACACTGACCGACCCCCCGATAAAGAGTCCAAGCATTTGAACCATTCGGCGTGGAAAGTCTATGCGGCTTCCTCCTTGAGCTTTCGTCAGGCAAGTTCACCCATCATCATGGCACACTTCTCTCATGCCCTTCTCGGGTCATTAGATGAAGTCCTCCCACATCTCCCCGCAGACATGCAGCCATGGTTAAGCAGGTCCGGGATCAGGGCCGTGCTGTTGCCAAACAGCAGCTCCAGACGGCCCTGGACATGGGATTCTTGTGCCCGCTCGATGCCCGCCGCAGTTGCCTCTCACCGCAGGGCTTGGCTGAAGCTCTCCACCTTTCCAGTGGATACTCAGCACAAGTGAGCTGATGTGCTTTTCCTTGAGACCGACTTTTTCGGTCCAGGAGTGGCTGGTCACCAACAGCGCATAGAGTAGTCCAGTGCCACCTTGGATGCCACTTCTGCTAAGAGTTCTTCGGAAAGAACCAGCAGAAGAAAAAGAAGCCTTTTCAGCACTCTTCCCCTGCGGTTCAGCAGTCCTCCTACCAGGGAGAACAGCAGGATCAGCAACAGGCTCAAGCTTGGCGCCCTTGGTCCAAGCCTGGACCCCACCAGGCCCGCAAAGGAGGCTGAGGCTCAGGTCCTGGAACTTCCTCCTCTTCCTCCAAGCCTGCCCAGTGATGGATTGGGGGTTGCCAACCCTGTCTTCATCACGCCAGCTCTTGGTCTTCCCGTGGGGAGCCAGCTTTGTCACTTCCTTTCCACCTGGTCTGCCATCACTATGGACAGGTGGGTTCTCGAAGTGGTTGATCAGGGACTGCCTCTGGAATTCGAGCAGTGCCCTCCCAGCCGAGCCCGCGCCCCTTGGGAAGAACAGATTTTTGCATGCACCCAATCAGCTCTTCAGGACGACATTGCTCAGCTCCTCCTCAAGGAAGCAGTAGCTCTCGTAGCAGGTCCATCTGCAGACCCAGGCTTTGTCTCCAGGTACTTCTGGTGCCCAAGCGGATGGGGGGTATGCACCCTATTCTAGATCTCCAAGACGTGAACCAATTTCTCAGGTCATGCACCTTTCAGATGGTCACTCTGTCCCAGATCATACACTGCAGGACCCAATCCATCCATCCCATCAGCAGTTCCTCCCCTTCAGGGTCGAAAGGACCTTGTATAAGTTCCGAGCCATGCCGTTTGGCCTGTCATCGGTCCCACGGATCTTCATCAAATGCATTGCAGTGTGGCGGCCCATCTCCAGCGTCGGGGCTAGAATTTACCCCTACCTTGACGATTGGCTTCTGGCAGGTTCCACCCAACAGGAGGTGAAGGTCCAGGGATCTGGCCCTCCACACCGACTCCCAACTTGGCCTCCTGATCAACAAGGCCAAGTCGTAACTCTTGCCTTCTCAGGTTATAAGCTTCATTGGGGCAGAGCGCAACTCTTGTCAAGCTAGAGTTCGGCTCCCGGCGGACAGGCCGGAGGTTCTTTCCTTCTTTGCTCAATCGTTTCTGGTTGGGCACTTGCGCCCTGCCCGGGACTTTGTGTGCCTTCTGGGTTACATGGCGGTGTGCACCTCAGTGGTACGTTGGGCCCAGTTACACATGCGCACCCTCCAATGGGAGCTAGCCGCCCAGTGAACTCAGTGATGTGGTCATTTTGACCAGCTGATCACTGTAACCCGGAAGACGTGGGACACTCTTCAGTGGTGGACCGCCCCAGACCGGTTGCAGGAAGGGATCCTGTTTGTTCACCCCAAGCTGACCAGCACGCCTCTCATGGGCTGGGGAGCCTACATGCGGGACAACAGGGCCCACAGGTTCTGGACTCCCGAGGAGTCCCGATGCCACATCAACCTGATGGAGCTCAGAGCAGTCAGACTGGCACTGTCAGCTTTCACTCCACAGCTCCGGGGTCAGGTGGTTCAAGTCCAGACTGACAATACCACGACCATGTACTACCTCAACAAACAGGGCGGCACACACTCCCGTCTGCCATGCAAGGAGGCGCTCTGCATCTGGACCCTCATAGGCCAGTTGGAGGCGGATCTCCTAGCCATCCATGTGGTAGGAGCCTCGAACCAGCTGATGGATGCGCTCAACCACTTAGGCTGGACATCCTACGCATGGTTTCCCCATCCAGAGGTAGCTTACAGCCTGTTCGCCCATTGGGGCAAACTGATGGTGGACCTGTTTGCCTCCAGGAAAAAACACCAAGCTGAGGCTGTTTCATGCCCATCCCCCTCAGCAGGGCTCGCTGCAGGGGAATGCCTTCTCGAGGCCATGAACCCCAGGCCTCCTCTTTGCCTTCCCTCCATTTCCCTTGATCAACAAGGTGTTACTTAAGGGTGAGGAGGGACAAGGCGAAGGTGGTTCTGGTAGCCCCAGACTGGCCGCGCCAGTTCTGGTATCCAGATCTCCTCAGCCTCAGCTGCAGGCCCCTGGAGCGGCTTTGCACACGCCCAGACCAGATATCTCTGAACCAGGGGAAGGTCTTCTATCCGGACCTTCAATCCCTGCACCTCACAGCCTGGTACCTGAACAGTTAGAGTTCCAGGCTTTGGATCTTTCCGAAGATGTCTACACCCTGGTGGAGGCATCTAGAAAGGAATTGACCAAGAAATGTTATCCTTTCAAATGGAAAAGGTTTTCCATTTGGTGCCAGGGTAAGGGTCTGGACCCTTTATCCTGTTCTGTGGCTAACATTCTTGACTACCTTTGGTCTCTCAGCAAAGGGGGTCTGCGGTCATCTACCCTTAGGGTGCACCTGGCAGCCATTTCTGCTACTGGGCATGGGCTAATCAGCCAACATTGGCACAGGAGACAGTGGTCAGGTGCTTTTTCTAAGGCCTGGATCACATGTTCCCTCCAGTGCGTGAACCTCCACCTCCGTGGGATCTACTACTGGTATTGGCAAAGCTCATGGGCAAGCCCTTCGAACCAGTGCACAAGTTGAGCTGTCTCATTTGTCGTGGAAGACTGGATTCTTGGCAGCTATCATGTCTTCCAGAAGGACAGGGAAGCTGCAGGTACTTTCGGTGGACTCCCCTTATCTGGTCTTCCACAGGAACAAAGTTGTTCTGCGCCTAACCCGAAATTTCTTCCGAAGGTGGTGTCAGAGTTTCACCTTAACCAGGTGTTGACTCTGCTGGTATACTACCCTAATTACACCTTGGAGGTCGAGCACAGGCTCCATACTTTGGACCCGAGACATGCTCTCTCCTATTATAAGGAGAGGACGTTGGAAATTAATGGAGAGGTTCGCCAGCTGTTTGTCACCTACGCTGAAGCCTCTTCTGGCAGACCTGCAGCCAAATGGACTATTGCAAGATGGATCACATCATGCATAGGTCTGTGCTACAAGCTGGCGGGCAAGGAGCCTCCTAGAGGGATAAGAGCTCATTCTACCCGCCATACCGCTGCATCAGTGGCTGCTTCCAGGGACATCCCTATCCAGGAAATCTGCATGGCTGCTACCTGGAAGTCAGCAAACACTTTCATCACCCACTACCACATCGACCTTGAGTCACGCCAGGATGCTGATTTTTGGACCTCAGTTCTCCAGTCTGTTCCCTAATTAGGGTGTGTGTGCGCCTTGCCTCCCTCCTTCCGGAGAACTTCTAGGAGTCTGCCAAACAGTGTGGATCAACAACATATCCATGATCCTAGAAAAACAGGTTACTCACCTGTAACAGTATTTCTAGGAGTGGTATATGTTTTTCATCCACACGGACCCACCTGACCTCCCTGACTGCGGACGCACACAACCTGGCTTCCAGCGGGCTAAGATCTGGCATCACGGTGCGGAGCAGAGGTATATACCACCTGGGTGGGTGGGAGGAGCCAACTTGAAGACTTCTGGCAAGATTTAACGGGGAAAGGGACATGCCAAACAGTGTGGATGAACAACATATACCACTCCTAGAAACACTGTTACAGGTGAGTAACCTGTTTTTCTAGGGACATGGATATGTTGTTCATCCACACTATCTGGCAGGTTCCTTGCCACTTTAAATCTTGCCGGAAGGTCTTCGTTAGCTCCTCCCACCCACCCGGTGGTAAACTCGGCCCGCCCCATGACGCCAGATCTTCCTTACCGCTAGCTCAGGTTCCTCCTTAACGCTCTGCGTTTAACTTGGGCCCAAAAATCTTCGGTTTGAAACTTTCAAAAAAGTCAAAACCTTTACCTCTTCGGTCTTCTTCCCTTGCGGCTGCGATGGATAAATCGACTCCCGGATTTCGGAGATGTCCCTGTGGGCAGAAGATGTCTGGGACGGACCCGCACTCCACGTGCGTCTACTGCCTTGGCCAGGAACACGACCCGCAGGCTTGCGATCTGTGTTCCTCCTTCCTCGGCCCACGTCCCCGAGGACCGCCGCTGCCTGCCTCCAACTAGGGGCGCCCGAAGGAGATTTCCTCCGTTAAATCCAGGAGGCTCGACTGGCGGTTTCATGTGCCTGCGGATCCGTCGAACAACTAGAACAGTTGGTTGCCTTCGAAGAAGAGGCGGCTCAGGCCGCGGCCGTCTTCTGCGGCTTTTGTTCCGCTTTCTCTTGGGGCCTCCTACTCAGCCTGTTTAAGGGCTTTGCCTGACCCTCTCAACTGAGGCGAGGGTCCAACTTCTGGGACACGTTTCATCGGTCCGAAGAAAAGTAATTAAGCCCCATCGTCGACACTCCTGGGAGGCGGAAGATCTCCCTCCCCTTGTCGAGAGAGTCGACTTGGTCAGTCTTAACCCGACCACTGGCTTCACGGTGCCCCGTCAGGCCAGGTGACGAGACACCCGCCCGGCGATGGTCGAGATTTTCTCGACCCGTTAGGCGAGTTGTCGGCTGAGAAGCCGAGATTCCCTCCTCCCCGGTTCCCCCAGCGAGGACCGTGGATCCCGTCGGCTCATCTGCGCCTCCGGCCCCAGAGCCGTCGGTTTCGTCAACCGAGCCGAGGGGATTGCTGATCCTCGGCTCCCCACCTCACCGACCTCGGCCTGGCCGAGAGTCTCGGTCTCGGACATCTTCGCGGTCCAGCGCTCCGTCGACAAAGGCGGTCTCGGCACCACTGTGGCGGCGTCGCCCGCTCTTCCTCATCTTCCTCCTCCTCGGACGAGGGGAGGCTTCGGCGTAAGTTGCGCCGAAAATATGAGGATCTCATGTGGCAACAATTTTTACTGGCTGGCAGTAAGCCGGCTCAGGCCTCTTCCCCGGCCATTAAATGGTTGCCACTGGACCAGTCGATTCAACCCCTCGTGGTGGTCGAGGAGCCTGTTTCCAGGCCGGTTGTTCGACCTATTCCAGCTGCCCCACCAATTTTGGTGGAACCGCCTCCGCCTCAGCCGACAGTTGGGGCACCGTTGAAAGATTCACGGTCGGCCCCTGGCCTTCCCCGCAGGCTGTCGGTCACTCTCACGCCCAATAAGCCTCGGCAAGTGGAGTGGCTCAGGCTCCAGGCAGTCTTCTTCAATTGTTGAATCGGATGACTCCTCCCTATTCTCCAAGCTGCCTGGACTTGGAGTCCTGGGGGCAGTCAGCGGACGATAGCCCTTCGTCCTTCCTCGGGCTTCTTAGGCTCATCTCAGAATCCACTGGGATGAAGCTTGAATCGTATCCAAACGGGCTAGATATCCCCTCACTGAGATTCTGGACCGAGGGGATTCTCCTACGGAGGCCTTTCCGGTGGCCGAAGCCATTGTCGGCCCGGCCCTGGAATTATGGCAGCGTCCGGCTTCCTGTCCTCGCGCGCCGGCCAGGATGGCCAGGAAGTATCACGGTCCGCAGCTCTCTGTCCGGCTTTTCCGAACACCCTTCCGGCTGAAGGGTTGGATTCTGAACAGCGTTTTCCGAAGGCGTGCCGGCAATACCAGGGGCGTGGACAAACCGCCCGACAAAGGTCAAGAAATTAGACTATCGGGGCGGAAAGTGTATGCTGCCTCCTCACTTGGTCTTCGTCAGGCCAGTTCGGCCGTCCTCATGGCGCACTTCTCCCATGCCCTGTTGGGCTCCCTGGATGAGGTTGTCCCTCATCTTCCCGCTGACCTGCAGACTATGGTCAAGCAGGTGCGGGACCAGGGCAGGGCAGTAGCCAAGCAGCAGCTCCAGACTGCCTTGGATATAGGGGATTCTTGCGCCCGGTCAGTGGCGGCCGCTGTGGCCATGCGTCGGCGGGCGTGGCTGAGGATATCCACTTTCACCTCGGATACCCAGCACAAGCTATGCGACGTTCCCTTCTTGGGAACAGACCTCTTGACCCTGGGTGGAAGGCCACCTCCAGAGGATCGAGAAGTCAATACCACCTTGGACCGGTCTCGTCCGCTGGAGAGACAAAGGGTCGTAAGCCTCAGCTAAACCCTTTAGCCCCTCTGCTCCCGCTGCACATCCGGCCCAACCTCAGCGTCAGGGCCAGCAGGCTAGACCTTGGTATTCCAAGCCCAAGCCACCAGCTCCCTCAAATAGGAAGCAAGGAGGAAAAGGCCCTGGTGGTCCCTCGGCCGGTCCTTCCTCCAAGCCTGCAAAGTGACGGGCTGAGGGGCGTCGCCCCTGGTTCCCCCCGTGGGGGGACGGCTTTGACACTTCCTTTCCGCCTGGTCCGCTGTTACCACGAACAGGTGGGTTTTGGAGGTGGTGGGAAGAGGCCTGCCTCTCGAATTCGAGCGGGCTCCGCCCTTCAGGGCCGTCGCCCCACGGGGGGCTTCGGGGTCCCCAGAATCTCTACAGGCTCGTCGAGCCGACATCGCCCTACTCCTTCTAAAGGGGGTGATAAGAGAGATGGAGGACCCACCATCAGAACCGGGGTTCGTGTCCAGGTACTTCCTGGTCCCGAAACGGACGGGGGACTGGCGCCCCATCCTCGACCTACACGACCTGAACAAGTTCCTAAGGTCTCGAACCTTCAGAATGGTCACTCTGGCTCAGATAATACCATCTCTGGAACACGGCGTGTGGTTCTGTTCTCTGGACTTCCAGGACGCGTTCTTTCACGTCCCTATCCGTCCGTCTTATCAGAGATTCCTCCGCTTCAGGGCGGAGGGATCCCTCTTCGAGTTCCAGGCCATGCCCTTCGGCCTTTCTTCAGCTCCCAGGGTCTTCACCAAATGCATCGCAGCGGTGACAGCCTTCCTGCGGCGCCGAGGGGTCCGGGTGTACCCTTACCTGGATGATTGGCTGATAGCAGCCCCCTCCAGGTTGGAGGTGGAGCGGTCCAGAGATCTGGCCCTCCGGGTTTGCTCTCAACTGGGCCTCCTGGTCAACGAGGCCAAGTCGGTACTCGAGCCCAAGCAGGTGATATCTTTCATCGGGGCAGAGCTCGACTCTCTTCGAGCCAGAGCACGGCTCCCGGCGGACAGGGCCGAGGTTCTTACCTCTTTTGCCCAATCATTTCTGCTTGGGCAATCGCGCCCTGCCCGGGACTTCCTGCGACTCCTGGGTCTCATGGCGGCCTGTACCAGCGTAGTCTGTTGGGCACGCTGGCACATGCGCCCCCTCCAGTGGGGACTGGCCAGTCAGTGGTCACAGCGTTGCGATCCTCTGGACCAGCGTGTGTGGACGTCCCAGGAGATGTGGAACGCTCTCCAGTGGTGGACCGTTCCGTCTCATCTGCAGGAGGGTATCCCGTTTGTCCGCCCCGAGCCGACGGTCTCTCTAACGACCGACGCCTCTTTGATGGGTTGGGGTGCCCATCTGGGGGAACACCGAGTGCATGGCCTCTGGTCCCCGCGGGAGTCCCGATGCCATATCAACCTGCTGGAGCTCCGTGCGGTCCGCCTAGCTCTCACCGCCTTTGCTCCGTTTCTCCGGGGTCAAGTGGTCCGAGTCCAGACGGACAATACCACGACCATGTACTATCTAAACCGCCAGGGCGGGGCCAGCTCCTTGCCTCTATGAAGAGGCTCTCGCATCTGGTCACTAGTCTGCAGCCTGGAGGCGGATCTCCTGGCCATTCATGTGGCAGGAGCCTCCAACACCCTGGCCGATGCCCTGAGCCGGATAGGGGCTGCATCGCACGAGTGGTCTCTCCTGCCGGAGATAGTACAAGACCTGTTCTCCCGCTGGGGCACACCTCTGGTGGATCTGTTTGCCTCCAGGGAGAACGCGAAGCTGAGGCTGTTTCATGCCCGCCCCCTTCAGCAGGGCTCGCTGCAGGGGGATGCCTTCTCGAGGCCGTGGACCCCGGGCGTCTTTTACACCTTTCCCCCCCGTTCCCCTGATTCACAGGGTCCTGCTGAAAGCGAGGAGGGACAAGGCGCAGGTGATTCTGGTAGTCCCAGACTGGCCTCGCCAGTTCTGGTACCCAGATCTCCTCAGTCTCAGCTCCAGGACTCCGCGGCAGCTCCCAGCTCGCCCGGACCTGCTCTCAGTCAGTCAGGGGAAGGTGTTCCATCCGGACCTTCAATCCCTGCACCTGACGGCCTGGTTCCTGAGCGGCTAGCGTTCCAGGCCTTGGGTCTTTCCGACGAGGTCCTCAACGTCGTTGAGGCGTCCTGTAAGGAGTCGACCAGAAAATGCTATGCCTTCAAATGGAAGAGGTTCTCCATTTGGTGTCGGGAAAAAGGGTTGGACCCTTTCTCGTGTCCTGTGGCAAGCATTTTGGACTATCTATGGTCCCTATCTAGTCAAGGGCTTAGGTCGACGACCCTAAAGGTGCACCTGGCAGCCATTTCTGCTTACCGGGCGCGGGCCGGTCAGCAGTCAGTGGCGCAGGAAAAAGTGGTCGGGCGCTTTTAAAGGCCTTGATCACATTTCCCCTCCAGTGCGGGAACCCCCACCTCCATGGGATTTACTGCTGGTACTGGCAAAGCTCATGGGCAAGCCATTCGAACCAATGCACAGGTGTGGTCTCCCCCACCTGTCGTGGAAAGACCGCCTTCTTGGTGGCTATCACGTCAGCCAGAAGGATGGGAGAACTCCAGGCGCTAGCATCGAGTCTCCTTACCTGGTCTTCCACAGGGACAAAGTTGTCCTCCTTCCCACCAAAATTCCTTCGAAGGTGGTGTCGGGTTCACCTTAATCAGGTGTTGACTCTGCGGTGTTCTACCCCAGTCACACTCTGAGGTCGAATATAGGCTCCATACTCTTGACCCTAGAAGGGCGCCGCTTATTATAAGGAGCGACGGGTTGAAATTGGGAGAGGTTCTCCAGCTGTTTGTCACCTCACGCTGAAGCCGCACCTGGCAGACCTGCAGCCAAGCGGACGATAGGCAGATGGGTCACCTCCTGCATAAATCTCTATGAGTTGGCGGGCATGGAGCCTCCCAGGATAAGAGCTCATTCTACCCGCCATACTGCTGCATCGGTGGCTGCTTCCAGGGATGTCCCTATCCAGGAAATCTGCAGGGCTGCTACCTGAAGTCACACACCTTTATTTCCCACTACCACATCGACCTTGAGTCACGCCGGATGCTGGTTTTGGGGCCTCTGCTTCTCCAATCTTTGTTCCCCAAGTAAGTATTTAGGGTGTGCGCCTTGCCTCCCTCCTCCCGGAGAACTGCTAGGAGTCTGCCAGATAGTGTGGATGAACAACATATCCATGTCCCTAGAAATACAGGTTACTCACCTGTAACGGGAGTTCTAGGAATGGTATATGTTGTTCATCCACACGAACCCACCCGACCTCCCCGGCTTCGACGCACAACCTGAGCTTCCAGCGGGCCAGATCTGGCGTCATGGGGCGGAGCCGAGAGTTTTACCACCCGGGTGGGTGGGAGGAGCTAGCTTGAAGACCTTCTGGCAAGATTTAAAGCGGCAAGGAACCTGCCAGATAGTGTGGATGAACAACATATACCATTCCTAGAACTCCTGTTACAGGTGAGTAACCTGTATTTACAGTGCATGCGATGTGGAGAATGGGAGCTTCTCTGTTCTCGACCCGTGGTCTGGGATCACACATTGGCCTGTACATTACAGTATTGTTCTATTTTTTTTTATAGTATTTTCCTAAGAATATAAACCAAAACAGTCTACAAAGGAGCATGTCACTGCATAAATAAGTTGCTTAAAGCGGAACACTGAGCACTGAGAGCTCCACGCCTCTTTTGTTTGCTGGTTCCACTGTTCTTCCTGGGCTAATTGCTGTCACAGAAGACTGTACGTAGCTCAGGGAGAACGGCAGGACTGGCAGATATCTGACTGAATCTTATAAAATCTCTAAAGTCCATTGCAGGCTTTTGAACCTCCCACTGCTGCAGCCCTGCTCTAATGTCAGCTGCAGGGGATTCTGGGATTTGTAGTTGCAGAAAATGCCAGCTTGCAAGTCAGCAGAAACTGTGTGATAGTCTACTGTACTACAGTAAACAGTAAGTAACAAAAAAAAAGAATGGTTTGCAGACATAGTGCAATTTGGGACCAGCCCCACACTGTAGTGTGGGGTTCGTAGTGCTCAGTCTCTCCTTTTAAATCCCAAGTTTACAAGGGGGGACAGCATAGTCATTGCAACAAAGCAATAAAATTGTTGCATTGTGTTTAAACTATAAAATAATCAACAGCATTGTTCTCTGTGAAACAGAGCTATGCTGCAGGAGGCAGAACCGTAAAACTTTTAAATTAACTAAAACCGAGATGGCCTCTTGGTGCAACTGTAGCAGTGCTGCTTGCGACACCAGTGTGTCCAGGACTCTGGCAGACTGGTTGGCGTAGGTTTGAGCATAATGGGAGGCGGGGATAAAAGCTGACGGTGTTTCAAGGTCTCTGGTCTTCTGTCTGACTATAATGACTACAGAGCACGGAGAATGCTTGGAAAATGAGCATTTGTTTAGCAAAGAGCTCGTTTTGCAAAGGAATACTAATAAAAACTGCAGGCGACTCCAGGAAATTCTGGCCCCACATCAAAACAGTCCTCTGAGCCAAGCACACAAGAAACACGAATGATATGATACTAAGTGGTGTGCATTGTAACAGTCCAGCCACCATTGCTAACTCCTTCAATCTCCATTTCTCGAATTTATCCAAATACTCATCTGTTCCCTCTGCACCCCCCATGGACAGCGAACTACTGCATAATTACCCACCTTTCCATTTTCGAACCATTATCAGTCGGGAAGTCCTAAAGTTGCTACACGCTATCCCTGGTAATACTGACACCAGTTCAGATGGTCTTGAGCCCAGGCTCCTGAAACTTGCCACGCCCCTCTTATTGCCTCACCCTTGGCTACAATCTTCAATTTGTGTCTACGCCACAGCTCAGTCCCTAGCATCTGGAAAATAGCTAAAGTCACTGCCATATTAAAAAACAAAGGAGATTCCCAAGGATATCTCCAACTACTGGCCCATAGCCATTCTCTCCGTTCTTAGCAAAATACTCGAAAAACTATTAGCCACGAAAAACATCTCTCTTTCTACAAGAACATAACCTCCTCTCTGTCTCCCTCCATCCTTTACCTCTTGGCCGCCACGTCTCTACCCACTACTGCCCCTCTCTCCCAAACTCTTTTGACCTCCTGCCTTCATTCTTTCGCATCTTGCCCTTTTTCCTCGGCATCACCCCTCCTCACTCTTCAGTTTCCCACACTCCACCCCCCCACTGATTTATACTTGGCCAGCTATGGTGCACATACACCCCTGGTCTCGACTATGGATTCTCCCTTAACTGTCACTCATTTACTTCTTTAGAACTCAAGTCCTTTGGTTTGGTCACAACTCGATCTATTTGGGTTTCTCATTTTAACAGCACTTATATTATTTTGTAATGCTATCTCTCCTATTTTGTATCTCGAACATTGCTAACATGCACTTATTATTTCTATTGATTTTGTCTCTACTGTAATTTTATTTTTACCAAAAAATTAAGTTTGGACCTGTACCCTTGTCTCACTTGTTGCTGTACTGTTTTCAAACCGTTTGTTATGTACTCCACTTGTACCCTCCCGAGCCGTGCCTGAAAATAGGCATTGCTATGCCTAGTGCTCCTACCCAGTTACCAAAAGCGAAATAAATAAATACTGCATATTCTATGGAGTTGAAACTCCATTTGGGGCCTCTGAGTGTGGATGGTGTCCCTTTGAGCTTCTCCAAGAACAGAGGGAAAACAAAAAAAAAAAAAAATCACGATCTATCTTCAAGTGGGAGCTCTTGCAGAAGGCTACACCATAAGGACTCTGACACCAGGCACTAGGACCCCACAGAAAATTCTTAGCTAGCCATACCCAGCAGCGACCGCCCCTAACGTCAAACCGCCTCCGTCTACCAGTGGTATAAAGGCGGCGGTCCCCAACCACTTCCCAGATCTTATCTGTGTCAGTCTTCACCATTCATCACTTTTGGGTAATGTGGCCAGAGGTCACGACCCTCGAGACTTTTTTTTTTGATGGAAGAGTCCGACCATCGGGCGCGCTCAAGGCTGACGCATCTGTGAAACATAGACACATAGAATGTGACGGCAGATAAGGACCGCTGGCCCACCCAGTCTGCCCATTTCCCTACCTAATGGATAAGCTGCAGATCCTAGTTAACCAGCAGCCTACTTCTTCCTACCCCACCCCTAGAATTGCCTTTATGACTGTCCCATGCATGCTTGAATTCCACCACTGTTTTTGACTCCACAACCTCCTCCGGAAGGCCGTTCTGTGCATCCACAACCCTCTCTGCGAAAAATGCTTCCTTAAATTACCTCTGAGCCGCCCGCCCAATCTTCACATTGTGCCCCGCTTTTAGCACACCTCCTTGAAAGATGCTACCCTCTTGGCTTTGTTGATTCCCTTGAGGTACTTGAAAGTTTCTATCTTGTCTCTCCCCCCTTTCCTCGAGGCTATACATATTAAGCTCCTTAAGTCTCTCTTCATATGTCTTCTGGTGCAGACCCTGCACCATTTAGTGCCCTCCTCTGGACAGCTTCCATCCTGTCTATGTCTTTGCGGAGATTGGGTCTCCAGAACTGTACGCAGTACTCCAGATGGGGTCTCACCAGCTGTCTGTACAGAGGGATAATAACTTCCTGTTTTCTACTGGTGCTGCCTCTCCCTATGCATCCCAGTATCCCCCCCAGCCCTCCTTGCTGCCCTCTCACATTGCTTGCCCACTTTTAGGTAATCTGATATGACTACCCCCAGGTCCTTTTCCATTTATGTTGTTGTTAGTATCTCACCCCCCATTGTGTACTCTTCCCCTGGGTTTTTGTTTCCCAGGTGCATTACCTTGCACTTCTTAGCATTGAATCTAAGCTGCCATACATTTGACCATTCCTCTAACCTTGCCAAGTCCCTTCTCATCCTTTCCACCCCACTTTGTGCATCAATTCTGTTGCAGATCTTTGTGTCATCTGCAAAGAGACATACTTTTCCTTCCAGTCCCTCTGCAGTATTGCTTATAAAGACATTGAAGAGGACCGGTCCTAATACTGAACCCTACGGTAGCCCACTAGTAACCCCTCTTTCTTCAGAGTGGACTCCATTTACTATTACTCTCTGTGTCCTATTCTCCAGCCAGTTCTTTACCCAGGCTGTCATCTTGGGACCCACTCCCAGGCTTGCTAACTTGTATATTAATCTTTTATGTGGGACTGTGTCAGATGCCTTGCTAAAGTCTAGGTAGGCCATGTCAACAGCCCCTCCCTGATCTACTACTTTGGTCACCCAGTCAAATAAATCTAACAGATTTGTCTGGCATTACCTTCCCGCTGTGAATCCATGCTGCCTTGGGTCCTGCGCCCCTCTGGCCTCTAGATACTCAACAATTCTTTCCTTCAGAAGTGATTCCATAATTTTCCCTACCACTGAGGTTAAACTAACAGGTCTATAGTTTCTTGCTTCTGCCTTGCTCCCACTTTTGTGAAGGGGAATCACATCTGCCCTCCTCCAGTCCTTGGGTACCACCCCATCCTCCCATGATTTATTAAAGAGGGTAGTCAGTGGTGTCACTAGTTCTACCCTTAGTTCTTTTAGAATTCTGGGATGAATCCCATCAGGCCCCATTGCTTTGTCCATCTTCAGTTTTATTCTGTAAATGGGCTGGTATCAACTTCTGTATCCAGAGTGTTTCTGCTGTTTGTTTTAGGTACCTCCCCCTCTTCCTTTGTAAATACTGAGCAAAAATATTTGTTTAGTATCTGTGCCTTTTCACAGTCACCCTCTGCCCACCCTCCTTCTCCTTTATTAAGCCTCACTATCCCTCCCTTGGTCTTCCTTCACTCCCTGATGTACCTATAAAAGGTTTTATCCCCCTTCTTAACTGAGTTGGGTATCTTTTCCTCGGTTTGGGCCTTTGCTGTTCTGACTGCCTTCCCAGCTTCCTTTTACTTTAACTGATACAGTTCTCTGTCCTGCTTCTTCTGTGATTCCTTGTACTTCTTGAATGCTTTCTTTTTCTCTTGAACCTCCACTGCCACTTCCTTTGAGAACCATTGTGGTTTCTTATATCGTTTCGTTTTATTTGCTTCACACAAAGGCTTGTTACCTCTGTGATGGCAGTTTTTATTATTCACCATTGTTCTTCCTGCCCACTTGCTAGTGCATTCCTTAGGCACTCACCCATTTTGGCAAAGTCAGCCCTCCTAAAGTCCAGTACTTTTGCCTTTGTATGGCTTGACTCTATTGCTGTGTTTATTGTGAACCATACTGTTCGATCGTCGCTATTTCCAAGATGGCTACCCACTTCTACATCTGTGATCCTCTCTCCATCTCCATTTGAGAGAACCAGGTCTAAGATTGCTCCCTCTCGAGTGGGCTCCAATACTGGTTGTCTAAGGCATGCCCCCTGGCGCTCCATGGTTGGCCGTTGGGTGTCGTCGGCCCACCCTGCCAGTTTTAGTTCCTCCGTGAGGTTGCACTTCATGAGGAGCTGCTGCTGCGCAGGCTTCTTCTTCTTCTAAGAGCCTTCAAATCGATGCCGAAATCCCGTCGACGCAGAAATCCTTTAGTCTCTTGCTGGTTCCGTTATCGACTCCACTCGAGGCTGCTGGTAAGACTGTTCCTTTTCTTTATTTTCTCAGCAATGTCAAGTCTTGTTTAGCTTGTTTTACCATAGGTCATGTCTCGGTCGGGGGGGGGGGCAAGAAATCTTCAAAGACAGGATGGCCCCCTATGCAGTGCTGCCCGTGCGGCCGTAAATACTCAGTCACTGACCAACATGACTGTTGCGTCACGTGTCTTGGCCCGCTTCATGACATGGATTCGTGCAACACCTGCTTCTCCATGGACTGTCGTGTCATCGACCAACGCACGTTGAAAGTTGGACGAGCTCTGCTGACTTCGGGGGATGGGCGAGCACTCGTCAGGCCAAGCCACGGTCTCTGGGTCCCCTCCTGGTTCTGTAAGGCCCATGGAGGAGGGGGCTTCTGCTCCTAGTAGCCTCGCCATTGCAAAAACCTCTTCCATGGTGCAGGAGGCCCAGTCTGTTCACCCCAGGGAGCGGACGAGAGGCAGCGCACTGGCAGTCGCCCCTTAGAGGGCGACGGCTCCCCCGGTGTAATTTCCTCAGGCTGGGATGCCTGGTTCGGCACCATCCTCGACACCGTCTTGTGCCTTGGCGCCGTTCACGGGTCTTTGAGCTCTGATGGCGCCATGGTCAGCGCCGGTCCATTGCTCTACATCATCCGCGGCACTATGGGAGGTTCTACCGTGCCGTCTGACAGCTTCTCGCCTCGGTGCCGAGACCAAGGACGGCGCCATGTCTAACTGGAGCCGCTTGCAGCACCAAGCGACAACACGTCGCCATGGGGGGGTGTCGTCATCCTGTCAGAACGGCTCTGCAGACACCCGGACTGGTACCCCCTTTGGTCGGGATGGCAGCGGGCACCCGCGTACTGTCTGGCATCAGACTTCGGTCTTTACCTCCTTGGAGTCAGAGTCTGATTCAGACAGGCTGTCCGACTCTTTGGAGATGGCGGCCCACGTGGGCACCCTGATAGTTTTCTTGACTGACCGGGGTCTGCTTCCATCTGAGGGGCAGGCAGTTGCCTCTGTGTCCAGGGTTGGCTGCTGACCAGCAGGCAGTGGTGCAGGCCACTATTGCTCTGCAGCCTAAGCTTGGAGAGTTTTCTGCTTCCTCAGGTGGTGTGCCTGGATCGCCCAACTTTAGGGCCGATCGGAGCACCCACAGGAGGGGAGGGTGCTACTCTCTGGGTGGTCCCTTCAGGGAGTGGCTAAGGGTGTCTGCTGCCTAGGCTGGTCTCTGCGAGGAGGAGGGCTTTTTCAGACTCCGAGGGGTCGGGCTTTGATGCGACGACCCTTTTCTGGGACCCACCCAGGTTCGGGAAGGAGTCGAAGCACAGACTCTCGTCCTTTTCTCTCGATCTCCTCAAGAGGGCCCTAGTCTTTGGAAGGTAGGGACCGTCCCGGTCACCTCTCAAGGGGGAATCTTCAGGGCACAGCCTAGGCAGATCTTCCTGGACTAAGTCTCCATCACTCATTCACACTATTGGGATAGCGCCGGAGGTGCTAGGACCTAGCGAGAGCCAAAAATTTTCAGAAGGGTCGGCGCCAAGACAGAACCATCCATGCGTGGCACAGCAAGACTAGCTTGCGCCTGTGTAAGCTATCTTGGCGTCGACCCTCCAGCCGCCTCGGTTCCTTTTCTCCCGCCATCAATTGTGCTTGGATGTCGATGTTGCTCGTCTGCCGGAATCAAAGTTTTCGTCTATACGACATCAGCTTTTAGTGTTTAATTTAATATTTTAGAAGTATTAATTTTCTATATTATGAACAAGAAAAGAAGATTATGATGAAAAAAAAGAAATTCTCACCTACCATCAACGGAGTCGTCCTTAGACGGTAGTGGTGACAGTAGGAAGACTTTGTTTGACAGTTGTTATGGCAGAGGGGCTGTGTCCGGTCCTCCACCCTTTGATAAATGGGGGGGGGAGGGGGGTGTCTGACTGTGGACAGTCCTGTGCTTTCGAGGGGGGACAGTCCACGAGAAGCACAGTGTGATTCTGTCGGCTCAGCAACCTTGAGCTCCTCTTAATCATTGAGGAAGAAGATCTGTGCTGCTCGAGGTTGCCCTCTGATGCGTCTGCACGAGGATTGTTAGTCGGGAGGGGCGTTAGGCCTGAATTGACTTTGATAGGTTCCCCTTGGCCTTGCTCCTAACGGCCACATTCTTCGACTCCAGACTCCATCTCTGTCCTCGATGGAGCTCCGGTGAGCAGTTTCACCTCTGGGCCGCTCCTGTGGAGCAGGGGGTTCAACTTCTACCCAGTTTTCCTGGCCACTGTTCCTGATTTCGGGGCCTCCGGGCCTCTGAGCCGCCGACCAGGTCGATTGGATCAGGATGAGCCCGGTGCCCTCTTGGTGCCTTCGCCATCATGTTGACCCCTCGTGCCTACCCCCTCCTCCATGCAGGGGCTGGAATGGGCACCACCTTTTTCCTTCTCCCCTTCTCAGGATTCTCCATCGGCATTCCCACAGTGGTGGTGTCCTGGTGCCATGCCCGACGCCATGGGTGGCACCACAGGTCCGGCACCGTGGCTGCTGGTTTTGGCATCAGTGCCGTGGACGGCACCGCTGGTGTTTGGGTCGGTGCCGGGAGTAGGCACCATCACTCGGCACTGTTGCTCTGCAGCGCCATGGGTGCTGTTGGTGCTATTGGTTGCCGGCGCTGCCATGGGTGATGCCGAGCACCTGCGGGTGGTGCTGCAGGTAGCGCTGCGGGCACCCATGGGTACCACGAGTATCATGAGTGCCACGGATGCCATTGCTGTCAGGGGTGCCCTCTGGTGCCATTGCTGCCGGGGGTGCCCTCGGGTGTCGCCCAGGTTGGCTTAGGCACTGCTTAGTGCCTGCCTGTGCCACGAGCGATGCTGGTGCCGTGGGGTGCCAGTTGGTGCTGTCCGACAGAACTAGTGACGGATTTCCTTCTGCAGACCTCTTGTTCCGCACAACTTGTGGCAAGCTGTTTTCCACAGAATGAAGTCCTGTTCTGCGGATTATTTTTCCACACATCTTGGTGAGTGGCAGTCTGCGTGGGATCTTGTGACATCCAGCGGTTTTCCGCTGGTGGAACTGTTCTGTACTGCTCTGCCAGCGGAATCTCTCATTCCACTCAGCACTTTCTTGGCTCCCTATATGGTGCCGAGCTCCTCGACATCCTTCCAGGTGGCAGAGTCTCTAGTGGCTCTGACCTAGACCTCCCTTAGGGGTCCTTCTGGGGTAGAAGTGCATCTGGATGAGTCTCTCCCTGTTCTTCTGGTCAGTGATACAGCGGATGACTCATCTTATATACCGAAGGGCACGCCCTCTCTATCGTCAGAGTCTGTGATGGAAGATCTTTTCCGTAGTTCCTCTGTGATGGGGTCCACCATAGTATTCAGACTGCATCCGTGGACCATACACCTCTGCATCTAGACTTTCAGTCGTCAAGACAATTACACTCTGATTCAGTGGTCGGGAGCTGCACAGACTCTTCCGCTCCTTTGATAGAGGTATATAGCCCCCTTCTGATACTGCCCCTTCGGTGGCAGCTTCGGCACAGCTGGTTAACATCTCTTCAGCTGTGATTATTAGTCTGGTCACGATTTCAGTTATGGACACTCAGGCTTCTTCTGCCCCTCAGAGGGATGACATCTTCGTCATTTTTGTATCGGGCAATCCTTGCAAAATAGCAGCCTGGATTCTTTGTCAGGCTCGGACTAATGGTTAAAAAAAAAAAAAAGTTACAATTATCACAGCACAGGACCTAGCCGAAATTACCCGATACCACACTTTTGGATCTGGTCAGGTTCCGCCTCAGTCCCTGAGGCAGTAGTCTCTAAACTATGGCAAAGAGTACCTGACTTTTTCTACCCCTAGGTAGAGTCCGATCCAGCGGAGGTATGGTCGTCTCTTTACTCCCAAGAGAGATTTTTCTTATTCTGAGATGTTTCCTAGACCTAGGCGACTGCCCAGTCCGTTGGTCCCCCTTTTTTATCGGGCTTTCTTCTCTTGATCAGAGCCTTGCAGCAACAGAAGTGACTCTTCAGCGAGTCAGAACTTAGGTTCCTACTTCCTTGCTTGCTTCAACTTAACAGACCACATGCTCCTTTCTTAACCATAGGTCAAGCAGGTCTTTTTCTGAGATGACTTCTCAAATATTCACACTTTAGGTTCCTGCGCACTGGTTCCGTGCCAGTCACACACATAGCTATCCTCTCTGAGTGCGTGGCGGAGCTGTGATGTTTGTTTTTCAGCAAAGCAAACTAGAGTCCTTCCTACTCCCTTCAGGGAGGCCGGAGTGAGTAGTGCCTCACCGCATTGTCTCTTCTGCCGCTATTCATTCACTTTCAACGAATGGGTTAGCCCTAACTTGGTCCTTCTGTGTCCCTCCTCGATGCACATCTGCCTCTATTTGCCTTAGAAATCCAGCCCCTGTTTTTTTCTGTCAGAATGTTTTTTCCGCAGTGGACATGTCCTCCTGTACACTTTTCCTTTCTTCCCTGAGTTCAGAGACTGCTACTACAGCTGTACACATAGGGGCAGGATAATTCCTTTTTGGAATATGCAGTGGGTAGGATCTGGTTCTACTAGACCACCACAAGAGGCTTCTAAGTCTTGCTTGACCTTCCATCAGGAAGGTTTCGGTGACTAAGTGGAAACCATTCTCCTTGATGGGCTACCCTCACCTGGACCTTCTTTGCTCACCAAGTAAGGGGTTCAAGTGCTCCTGGACCTGATGTTTGCAGGTCAGCCATACTTGGTAGTGGGGGCTCCAGCTATGCTTTTCGGTGTACCTTGAACCAGTAGACTTTACCTCCAGCTCTTTCCGTTCCTGAGGTCCTTTTATATTAGATTAGTTCATGTCTTTAACACTAGTAATTTTGGTCCTGTACCAAATTGTGAGGCTGGGTTCTCACTGCTCTCTTAAAGTGGTTGCGGCTTCCTGGCAGAATTTCATTTTGTGTCCATTGCAGTCGTCTGCAAAATGGTGAGTTACAACTCAAGCGCATATCTTGTAAGCACTATATTCTAGATGCTCTTTCCAAGACAGCTTTTTTTATTAGGACAGTCCTTGACTGTCCTTTCTGAGTGAATCCTATCTCCTCCACCCTACTCAGGGTTGTTGATTTTAGCTCGGTACTCTCCCAATAGTGCGAATGAGTGATGGAGACTTAGTCTAGAAAGATATGGAAATTACGTACTTAACGTAATTGTTGATCTTCTTGGACAGTCTCCGTCACTCATTCACACGCTCACCCGCCATCCCCTGGGTTCACTCATTTTCTTTCCTGGTCTTCACAGTCCTATGGTTTAGGCAGTGAAGACATTGTTCTTTGACCCTTCTTGCAAGGGCCATCTGAGCCCTCTCAGGCCCAGAAACTCAGGATAAGTTATTTTCATTAGTTACGCTACACCTCCTCAGTCAAAAATGTACTGAGGCGGTTGGAGGGTCGATGCCGAGATAGCCTACACAGACGCAAGCTAGTCTCGCAGTGCCGTGCATGAGTGGTCCTGTCTCAGCCCCGAACCTTCTGAAAAATGTTGACTCCCGCTTGGTCCTAGTGACTCTGGCGCTATCCCAGTAGTGTGAATGAGTGATGGAGACTGTCCAAGAAGATCAACAATTACGGTAAGTACGTAATTTCCATTTCCAGTATGGTTGATCAGCTTTCGGCTGTAGGGTCTTCCAGAGCCCCTTCTACCCTTGGGGCCCCTGGTGCGCCTTTTTGCCCAGACAGTGGACGGTTGCCTTCTGCTGTTGGCCTCGTCCCCACTCCTCTGTCACCTTCTCCTGCTTTCCCAGGCATTTTTGGCCCTAGCGGACCTCTGTCATGGGAGCAGTTCAGGGCTGTGGCTGCTCATTTCCCTTCATATGTCAGGGCCATGAACAGGCAGGTGTTCAACCTCCCCTGGGCAGCCAGCCACTGAATCTACGAGGTCCTCCACTTCCTCCTCATCCTCTTCAGGATGAGAGGAGCCTTCTGTCCACATCTCCCCTGCTGCTGATCTCGCAGAGTATCAGCGTTTCTTCGTGAGGATGTTGGAGGACCTGCATGTCACCCCACCCACTCAGCACAATCCGGAGCACTCAACACATGCCTTCCAAGGCGATTTCAGTGCAGACACCCTTGTGGTGCCCCCTGGCCTGCTTCCTTTCGGGAGTCGTCATTGCATTTCTGGCAGAGACCCTTTTACGGAGTCCCGGCCCCTAGGGATCTCCACCAGAGGTATTGTGCCCCCGTATGCCTCATCCTCAGTCAGAATTGATGCAGCTGGACACTCCCGATGGGCTTCGCACCCTCCACCGTGACCAGCCCCCAGATGCAGACTCCATGGATTTTGACTTCTGAGGGAAGAGGAGGTGGACTTTCTTCTCGGTATGGTTGCTTCTGTCAATTTCAGCACATCAGGCCCATTGTGCTACGTATGATAGGTTCCTGTGGTCCAGGCTGGGTCAACTCCTAGCCTTTATACCTGATTCGGAGGTAACCAGACAAGCCATTGCACTCTGCTCGTGGCCTGGAGCTAGCAAGGCACCAATCAAGGGCATCTTTCGGCGCCAACAAGGTAGCTTCCAGGGTCGTGGGGATAGCGATCTGCACTAGGCAGACTGCATGGCTACGTCCCTCCCAGTTGTCACACTTGGCCCAGCATAGGGTGATTTCCTCAGAATGTGAGAGAACCCATCTTTTCTCACGTAGGGTGAGGCAGTGTCTGTCGGGGCAACCTCCTGCCCCCTCCAGGGTGTCCCCATCTCACTCTCTCCAGACCTGTGAAGGTTCTCTCTCTCTCCTAGTGTGCCACTCACTGAGAGCTAAGGGTCTTAGTCCTTTAGGGTCCAGGGCCCCCTTTGGGGAGGCTCGGTACTCACCCAAAGGTGATGAATGGTGAAGATTGACACAGATAAGATACGAAAATTACATACCTACCGTAATTCCTGATCTTTCTGTGTATCTTCACCATTCATCACAATCCCACCCTCCATCCCCTTGGAGCCTCAGTCTCTGGGTTCCCCTCTCTCTGTGTGCCTTCCTCCCCCTCCCCCCTTTCTTTCTGTTGGTTAGGAGTGGGGTAACTTTGGGCACACAGGGATTTTTTTTGGCATTCTGTCAGGGGGAGAGGGCAATTCTTTCCTCATTGCCTCTGCTCCACCCCTGTGGGGTGGGGTTGGTGGTGCCCCGCTATTCTCCTCATTCTTGTCCTTAGGGACTCAACCTCAAATTTAAGAAACTTGCTCTTACCTCCAAATTTGGTTTCGAGGAGGGGACAGCCCTGTATCCTTTTTTTTTCTTTAAGAATAGCTGCTTCTGCTTACGTTGGAATTAATTGCTAGTGATTCTGTGTCTTGAATTCTGGCAGTATAGCCTTCTGGCTACTCCTTCGCAGTTCCTATACAAGCTGGAGACAGCTCAAGGCTTCAGTGTACATCCCCACATCCTTACATTTAATTCTTCCTCCATCCCTGCCTCCTTCCTACTTCCAGAGATTGGGGCTCCCTCCTCCCAATCCCCTTAGATTTCCAGCTCTCTTTTTATCCTCTCTCATTTATTTCTCCTTTTAGTTTGTATATTGTTTCCTTTATCTGTCCCTTGGACTTCCTTGTCCCTCCCTCCCAACCTTTTCTTACTCTACGGCAACTCAGAACTGGCAGGAGGGTGGGGTCGACAACACCTAACGGCCAGCCCGCGAGCGCCATGCAGTGCGTCGGCCTCGAGGGCGTTGACGATGGTCGTCGACTTTGCCCCCCCCCCCCCAGGAAAGAGCTCCTGTGGGGTCATGACCTCCGGCCACATAAAGGTGATGAATGGTGAAGATACACAGAAAGATCAGGAAGTACAGTAGGTACGTAGTTTTCATTTCTTTTCCCGCTATTGACCCTTTCACATCGGCTCCATGGACGCCTGTTGCTAACAGTCAACCGCCATTTTCACTTATCTTTTCTAACGAAAGTTTAGTTTGTTTAAACTGCAATTATCAGTGCATGTCTTCTCCATCGTCCTATAATCAGTCAATCAAAACTTTATTTTTATAGTGCCTTTCAAAAACCATGGTGCTGTACACTTTAAATACACACAAATAAAAATTGAATAAAACCATAATACAAATTGGTTAAGAACAATCTGGGAAGGCTAGTGTAAATAAGTATGCTTTTAACATAGATTTAAAACTACTGATGGTCAAGCATTCTCTTAACCAGTGAGGTAGAGAATTCCACAGGGTTGGTGCTGCAGATGAGAAAGCACGAGCGCCAGAAGTTTTTAAGTGAACCCTGGGAATCTCTAGCAATCCCTCGTTGGCTGATCGAAGAGGACGAGTGGGGGAGTAGGGAGTCAGGAGATCTTTCAGGTGGTCTGGTCCCTGTTCGTGTAGGGCTGTGAAGGTAAGCAAGCCCACCTTATAGGTGATCCGCCACTGAACCGGCAGCCAGTGCAGTCCGCGCAGCACAGACGCAATGTGGCTGGTCCTAGAAGTACCAGTCAACAGCCTGGCCACAGCATTCTGCACTAGCTGCAAGTGGCAGACATCATCCCCAGACATCCCTAGGTAGAGGGTATTGCCGTAGTTGAGACAGGTAGTAATGAAGGCATGGACCAGTGTTGGAAGGTCATTCGGCGGAACCAGGTGTTTCACCCAGGTGACATTCTTCGGATGGTAGAATGAGGATTTAACCACGGCCGACACCTGAGATTTCAGGGTCAGGTCATCAGATAACGCCCAGGTTACGTACTCTATCTGAGGTAGTGAGCTAAACTCCATCAAGCCATAGGCCTGACGCATGCCCAGCCCCCAAATCCTCCCCTGGGTGACCCGGGTCCACTACCAACACCTCAGTCTTACCCGGATTCAGTCTCAGCCAGCTAGTGCTCATCCAGTCTTTGATCTCGGAGAGGCAGTTGTTTAGCGTGGAAATCGCATCAACTTGTCCGGGCATAAAGGACATGTACAGCTGAGTATCATCTGCATAGCTGTGAAAACTCAAGCCGTATCACCTAATGATATCTTCCAGTGGCAGCATATACACTGCGAACAACATGGGTACCCCGCAGGAAAGGGGGGGGGTGCATCAGAGGAATAAATTCCGGTGACCACCCTCTGAGACCTGCCAGCGAGTAAGGATCGAAACCATTCGAGGACTGTACCTGACAGTCCACAGAGGATCCGCAGGGACTCCAAAAGCACACCATGGTCCACATTGTCAAAGGCTGCTGAGAGATCAAGAAGGACCAAGATGGTACGAGCCTTTTGATCTCTCGCCATTAGATCATTTAATACCTGGACAAGGGCAGTCTCCATCCTGTCTCTCTTCCTAAATCCGTACTGGAGAGCTTCATAGATGATCTTCCCTTGTCAATCTTCACCATTCATTACTTCCTGGGTGTAAGACGGAGGCGCGCACCCGTCACGGGAGCTGCTTTTTTTTAAACTTTGGCTATGCTGCCCTCAGAGTGGCGTCATGCGGCGGCGCGTTAGTAGCGACCGACTCCTCCTCCAACTCAGTTCTGTTTCTCCCGCCGTCGAGGCAGCACCTGTTCAGTAGCGGTCATTTTAGTGCGTGTTTGCCGACTCCTGTTTTTCTTCACACTCGACGCAATCCGTAAGACTGTTCCTTTTTCTATCTAACGGCCGGTGTGTTTCTTGCTGTGTTTTAGCCTTGTTATTTTCGCGTTATGTCCGGTTCGGGAGCTAAGCGCTTTTCCAAGACGGGCCGCGCCCCTATGCGTCGGTGCTCCTGTGGCCGGCATTTCTCCGTCTCGGACCGGCATGACGTTTGCCTTCGTTGCCTGGGACCCAACCATGATATGGATTCGTGCGACGCTGGTTTCTCGATGGACCGTCGTGTCCTCGAACTCCAGCATGTCAAGCTCGGCAGGTCCCGCCGACTGGGACAACGCCGCCTCGGGATTCTCGGCAGGTCGTTAGGCCCTCCCGGTCCCTCCCGGCCTATACGATCTGAGGAGGAGGGTCTCTCGTCTTTTCTTGCCGAGGAGGGGCCTTCGCGGTGTTGGGGAGGCGTCGTAGTCCTTCCAGGGCGCGGCGCCGACACCGCCTCGGCAGTCACCTCTTCGGAGGTGCAGGCTCCCCCCCGTGTCGAGGCCCTTGACTTTTGGGCCTGGCTCAGGTGGACCCTCGACACCGCCTTTCGGCGCCATTTCGGATCCCGGCACCGTTCGCGGTGCCGGTGATCGATGCGGTGCAGTTTCTGGCGCCATTTTGGATCCCGGCACCGTTGGCTGCGCCAGTGATCAGGGTGGCGCCATTGGCAGCGCCGCTTTGGATCCTGGCGCTGTTCACGGCGCCGGTGATCGGGGCAGCGCCATTGGCGGTGCCGCTTTGAACTCTCGCCCGTTCACGGCGTCGATGGACCTCTGGCGGCGCCCGTCGCCGGTGGTGCGCCTCACTCCTCCGCGGCGCCAGCGGCGCCATGGGCCTAGTCCATCCTCCTAGCGGTGCCGATCCTGCCGCCATGGGGGTTTGAGTTGGGCCTGGCTGCCACCGGTGTGGGGCGGCGAGCGCCACCCTTGGTCACCGGGCCGCTCATGCTCCGGGCCTCAGGGACCCCTGGGGTGGCCAGCATCGAGGTCCAGCTGGTCTCGTCCTCCTCGGAGGGCGATGACTTGGACGTGGACCCATCCTGGCACCCCCAATCTTCGGGGTCTGGGTCCCCTGTGGGTACAGGTACCAGGCGGCGCAGCGGGCCCCTCCCTCTGTCCCCCCTTCCGTTGTCTCCTATGGGTTCCCCGGCTGGGGGTGGCCGGGAGCCCCGGGGGGGCAGGCGTGGGGGTGACGGAGGGGGAGGCTCCCCTCTCTGGAGGGCCGGTGACAGCTACCCCCCACGGTGCTGTTGCCCCCTATAGGGACAGGGGGACGCTGTGGTCGAGGAGGAGGGCCCTCTCGGAGTCCATGGGGTTGAGGGGCAGGGGGTCTGCCACTCTGTCTTCTTTGGCCACCTCGGGGGGGGTGGCCAGGAGCCGTAGTGCGGAACCTCGCCCTTCCCTCCAGGGTTCTAGGGTGTCCTCTGGCGGCGTTTGTGCGGACTGCCCTTCTGGATCCATGCAGTCCCGGCGTCGTCACAGGGGAGATTCTCCCCCAGGGCTCTTCCAGGCTCCGCTTCCCCAGAGTTCCGTTCTGCGGCCTGGTCTGATATCCGGGATCCCTCCTACTAGGGCTCCTTTCCCGGATTCCAGAGCCCTCGCAGAGAGCAGTTGCCTCCTGAGGTGCCCTCTCCCATCTCTCTGCTCTCACCACCCCGCTCCCAGGCCATGTCGGTCCTATGGGTCCGTTATCCTGGGAGCAGTTCAGGGTTCTGCGGTGGCCTTCCCCTCATACGTTAGATACATGCATGAGCGGGTCTTTCGACTCTCCCCACCGCCGCAGGAATCCTCTGGACATTCCAGCTCCCCATCATCCTCGTCTCCCTCCTCTGAGGGAGAGGAACCCCCTGCTCATCTTTCCTCGGATGCTGATTTCACAGAATATCAGCGTTTCCTCTCGAGGATGGTGAGGGATCTTCGGATTTCCTATGTTCGGAGAGACAATACTGAACGGGAGACGCGAGAATTCCTTGGTGAATTCAGTGCCCAGCATTTGGTGGTACCTTCCTGGCCTATCCCCTTCCAGGAGGCGTCTATCCGGTCCTGGCAGTCCCCAGCCGCTTCTTCTCCAGCCCCGGCTGACTGTCAGCGTAGGTATTGTGCCCCCTCAGAGTCTCTAGGTTCTCTTCCCAACCCGCCCTCTGGTTTGGTTTACCTAGATACTCCTTCTGGGCGCCGCTGCCTGGCGCACGACCGCCCACCGGATCCGGACTCTCTCCAGTTCGACCGTTGGGGGCGAAGAGTGTTCTCTTCTTCTCGTGCGAGTGCCAGTATTGCATCTCATCAGGCTCACCACGCTGCCTACAACCGGCATTTGTGGTCGATGATGTCCCAGCTGTTGGCATCAATGCCTGACATGGAGCAAACCAGACAAGCCGTTGCCCTCTCCGCGGTAGGCCTGGAGCTGGCAAGACACCAAGCAAGGGCATCTTACGACGCCAATGAGGTGGCTTCCAGGCTTGCGGGGACAGCGATCTGCATCAGGCGGACGGCATGGCTTCGTCTTTCCAGGTTGTCACCCCTGGCCCGGCGTAGGGTGATTCGCTCCGGCTTCCGGGGGACCCGTCTTTTCTCCTCTAGAGCTAGGAGACTTTTACAGGGGCTCCCTCCGTCTCCTCGTCCTCGGGAGGCACCTCCTAGCTCTTCCCCACTTAGGCTTTCTGAATGAGCCAGGGTCTTCTCCTTCTGTTTCTCACCAACAGAAGGCTGGGGTCTTGTTCCCTCAGGGTATGGCCTCCCCCTTCCTGGGGAAGAGGAGCTTGGTATCACTCAGGAGTAATGAATGGTGAAGATTGACAAGAGAAGATATGAAAATTACGCACTCACCGTAATTCTTGATCTCTCTTGTATCTTCACCATTCATTACTACACCCTCCTCCATCCCCTCAGTGGCCTCTTCCTGTGGCTTCTTCACCTCCGTCTCCTTCCTCTCTCTGCAAAATATTAAAAAAAAAAAAAAAAAAATTATAAAAATGGGAAGAATTGCTCAATTTTTCCAAAAAAAAAAAAAATCTATATCTTGGGGGTTCTTATTCTCAGAAAATTATTTACTCTAAGATTCTTGGGCCATCTCGTGGATTTGCATTGGAGATCAAACTGCACAACTATCTCTTGCCATCCCTCGGGCGAGATACCTCTGGGGTTTTAGCCTGGCTCAGGCTATTCAGTTTTGATCCTGCAATCCCGTGCTCCAGCTGTTAAGCCCTAGAATCAAAAACCCCTTCCCCTTCCCTAATTCTTGCCTTGCAGAGAGGAGGAACGGGCACGTCTGTTTTTTGTCCAAAAAAAAAGCTGAGGGAACTCTCTTCGACTGCCATAGGCATTCTTGGTATTCAGGTCACGCTCCTAGCCTGCAAGTGATTATCTGTAAAAAAAAAAAAAAAAAAGGAAAGAAAAACAAACAAGAAGTAAGATGAGAGGGCAGACAACCCTTCTCGCAAGATTTTGATGATTGGTGTTTTCCTTTCAAGTGTCCTCTCGGACAGTTTTACAGACAAGCAGTGCTGACCATAACCAATCCCAGCCAGCCTAAGCCTCTGGCCTGCCTTGGCGAGTCCGACTGAGTCCCACTTCTATTCTTATAAACACCTGAAAGGCTTACAATTTCCATTTCCAAACCCCTGAGCAGTGCTCTCATGCTGCCAGGGTTTTATTCTTCCCTCCTCGGGTGTCCTCCAGTTAAGGGCCTTCCGCGGCCAGGAGCTCGAAGTGGTTATCAAAATCAGCTCTATCTCCGGGGATTCTTGCTTCCCTGTTAGTCGAGCCTTCAGCCATAAGCTAACTATGCTCGTTGGGCATTCTGGTCCCCTCAACATCCTATCTCTCTCTCTTCTCTTCTTCTTCTTTCTCATTTCCCTCCTTCTCTCTCCTCCTAGAGTCGCCCAGGTAAGGAGGCCCTGCAGTCCCTAGGTTAGGGATATTGTTATCTCCTCTGTCCTTCCTCCATCGGCTTATTCCTTTTTCAGTTCATTCTTCCTTGCTTTGCTATCCCTTGGCTATCTTGCCTCGCTTTCTCTATTCTCTGCTTTCGCTTTTGCCTCTCCGGCTCACAGAACTGAGTTGGAGGAGGAGTCGGTCGCTACTAACGGCCGCCCCTCGCATGGCGCGTCTCTCGGGGCGGTGCCGTTAGCCAAGTTTAAAAAAAGGTTCCCGTTGACGGTGCGCCGCCCGGCCTTACATTCAGGAAGTAATGAACGGTGAAGATACAAGAGAAGATCAAGAATTACGGTAGGTACGTAATTTTCATTTATGGGTCAGTAGGTGATTGTCCGGTTGCAACGCAGCCACCTTCTCAATAACCTTACCCACAAAGGGCAGGTTAGAGATAGGCCAGTAGCTCACATAAAAAAAAGGTGCGACTCATGCGGTGCCCAGCTCCCGCATAAGGATGGTCATTCCCTGTGCCTCTTCTGCCTAGGCCCGGATCACCCTGTGGAGAACTGCCAGCATTGCCAACAATTCAACGCCATCACACGCAAACAGAGGCAGCGGTCCCTGGAGGCCCGCATTTTATAGAAAAAGATGTCCTCCATGGAAAAGGAGCTGAAGAAGCTCAGGCATGCCTCTACTTCCCCTGAGGGTCACCATAAGAAGGAGAAGCACCGGGACTCCACTTCCGCGGCCACCGCGACTCCAGCCAAGTTGCCGTGCTACAGGTAATGTCCCCACGAGACCGACCTTGCCGTCTTTGGAGGTGTCCAAGGCGGCGGCCCTCCTGTCGGGCTCGCGCACGAGAGCCTTCGGGACAGATGAGGCTTCCACTCCCAGGAAGTCCACCACTGTGCGGCCCTCTGGGTTGAGCGGGTCCGGTAAGTCGGATGCCGGTGCCATCAGCATCCACCCGGGGGAGCACATGGCCCCAAACACGCCTGCCAAGGCCGCTCCTTCCACGCGGCCTTTGTCGGATGTCAGATCCAATAAGTTGGACGTCGGCCCCTCCGACATTCACATGGTGTTAGAGCCGACACTGGACCCTGTCAACAGGTCTGGCTCGCCACAGCACTCGCAGCTGCTAACCAAGGCTCTAGCATCTCCCCTGTTGGACCCCGGGGATTTCGGTCCTCCTCCTTCCCCAGGTGACACAGGGGACGCCGGTACGCTCCCGTCAGGTCTCCCTCCTGTGGGGCCGGATCCCCTGACGCCAGACCCTCAGACGCCGGCCTACCCGACGCTGAATGACATCCCATTACAGGACGCTGTCCAAACGCTGGACCCGACACCCGCGAGGCCACCTGTTCCTGGCCCGCCTGCTGTGCCTCTTCCAGGGCCTTCTGCCCCAACAGAGTCCCTGGCTCCCAGGTATCCGACGCTGTCCTACCCGGGACCACAGTATTCTGCACCGCAGTACCTGTAACGTAAGAACTTACCGTAACAGTAGATCTTCAGGAGAGGCTCTTGCAGTAGATAATGCCTTCCTGCCCTCCATCCCCCTTAGCTTTTTTAGCTCCTTTTCCTGGAAAAGAAAATATCCGCTTCTCTCTTGTCTTGCCTTTTTTGGGCACTTGGCGGGAAAGAACTGGAAGGCGGGCGTGGGGGGACCGCCCCTTTATACTGACATAGCATGACGTCTGTCACCTGACGTGGGAACAGTCCTCCACTAGAGACTGCTAGCTAGAAATTTTTCTATGGGGTCCTGACGCCTGTCAGTTTTCAGTCCTATGTGTAATTGCCTACTGCAAGAGCCTCTCTTGAAGATCTACGGTTACAGTAAGTTCTTACATAACTGTACTACCTTACTTCGCGAGGGCTCTTACAGTAGGTAATTACATATAGGACTGAGGCCCAAGCAGTCTGGAAAAGGGAAAGCACTCAGGACGAGGAAAACTACCAGCCAATAAACCTTCAGCTGTAAGGGTCTTAATAAAGATGAACTTGCAAAACAGTCAACCAGAAGCCTGCTCTACGGCGAGAGGCAATGTTCAAACTGTTTCGTAAAGGTGTGGGTGGAAGTCCAAGTTGCGGCTGCACAGATGTCTGTACTTTTCATCACCAGGGAGGGCAAAAGCCTAAGGGACAGGAACAGAGACGCAACTTTCACTGTAAAGCTCCCTCTCAACCTGGTGGAGCACTGGGACCTAGGAACACTAAACCCTCCCAGGTCTCCCTGCCCACTCTGGGCTCCCACTCCTGACTACTTGCCCAACCCCATGCCACTTGCCAAATCCAGGGCAGAGGTAGCAGGGGGTCGGTTCTCCCTTTACCTCAATGGTTGGACCTCCATCACCAATGATGCATGGGTCCTCCAGTTGATAGAGGGGGTCATACGCTGGAATTTCTATAAATGCCCCCTGACTATCCCCCAGTCCAAGTGACCTACTCCCCTTCCTACACCGAGCTCATTTGGGAGGTAGTACAGTCCCTGCTAGACAGTAGCAGTAGCAATAGAACTCATTCCTGCCCCACAGTGGGGAAAAGGGGTTCTACTCCCATTTCTTCCTGGTTCCCAAGAAGACAGGATCTTTGCCCGATACTGGACCTGAGCCTCTTGAACAACTACATGGTACAAGAGGTTCAGGTGGTTGCCTTGCTGGGCATTCTTTCCATGTTGCATCAAGGGTACTGGCTCTGCTCCCTGGACATGCAAGATGCCTACCTCCATATCCTGGTACTTCAGGCTCACAGGAGGTTCCTGAGGTTCTCCTTTCAAGGAGTTCCGGGCCTTGCCCTTCAGCTTTTCCTCGGCACCTCGTGTGTTCCCAAAGTGCCTAGCGGTAGTGGCAGCAGCCTTAAGGAGACAGGGACATTTTGTTTACCGCTGTTTCGACGACTGGCCTCTGACCACCGCCACAATGAATCTGCTTCTGGCGGCTTTAGAGGACACCTTCAGCCTGTTGGGGCTCACTCTAAACATGGCTGTCATTCCCGACACCATGTCAGAGGTTACAGTACATAGGGGCAATCCTAGACACGGGGCAAGGGGAAGGCCTTCCTCCCACCAGACAGGGCAGTACGCCTTCGCTCTTTGGCCCATAAAGTTTCAGCTCTTCGCAGGGTCCCAGCTTGCACTGTGCTCCAGCTCCTAGGCCTTATGGCTGTTCCCTCAGCACATCTCTTTATGAGGGTTCCTCAGTGGACTCTGAGTACAGTGGAATCAGAAGGAGGACGATCTCGACCAGCCGGTCTCGATCTCCAATGCAGTGAGACGGTCTCCACAGAATCTAGAGTCCTGAGTCTCTTTCCAGAGAGAAATTCCTGTACAGGTTCTCACAACTGATGCCTCAGGCCTGGGTTGGGGAACCCATTTTCAGAACCATCAGACTCAGGGTGCGTGGTCTTCTCTGGAACTGACACGCCACATCAGTATTCTGGAGATTAGGGCTGTTCTTTACATCCTACAATTGTTTCTCCTAGATCTTCATCCAGGGCTCCTGTTGGTCCAGATAGACATGTCAATCGTTTACTACATCAACAAACGGGGGAACTCACTCCTATCCTCTTTGTCGGGAGGCTATGAGAGTGTGGTTCTGGGCTCTGGATCATGGCCTATTGCTCACCGCAGTGCATGTTCCAGGGGTCCAAAACGCTGTGGCGAATGCCCTATGCCAGTCTCGGTCAAAGATTCATGAATGGGAACTCCTGCAGTCTGTAGTGGATGACCTCTTTCAAAGATGGGTTGTCCAGAGCTGGGCCTCTTTGTGTCCCTGTACAGCGCAAAATTTCCCAGTTTCTGCTCGCTCGATCATGGGCTTGTTTTCTGAAGAGACACATTGTCCCTCTGTTGGACAGGGAAGTTTCTGTATGCCTTCCCTCCCTTTCCTCTACTGCAAAGGGTTCTGCTCAAACTCCAAGCGGAAGGAGCAGAGATGATTCTTGTAGCTCTGCTTTGGCCTCGTCAGATGTGGTTCCTACTACTGCAGCAAGCTAACAGTGGAACCTCCAATTCCACTGCCCTTGCCCTCCTGCTTACTGTCACAAAAACAGGGCAGGCTGGTTCACCTGGACCTCCAGCCCCTATATCTGTATGCCTGGCACCTGCAGACGTAGCTACTGCACGTTTTGGAGTATCTCCCAGAGTGGCCAAGGTCTTGGTCGCAGCTAGGAAACCTTCCACTAGGGCTGCCTACACCATGAAGTGGAAGTGCTTTTGCTTGTGGGCCACTAATCGGGGTCTGGACCCCCTTTCTATGCCCTTGAATGCTGTCCTTGAGTATCTCCTCTCCCTGTCACTCGGGCCTCTGATACTCCTCTATTAGGGTGCATCTGTCAGCAATATCTGCCTATCGTGCTGGCGGATGGCAAATGCATTGCCCAGACAGATCTGGCCCGAATATTTTTGAGAGGAATGCTTCACCTTAAACCTCCCATTAGGGACCCATCCCTCCTTGGGACCTTTTGTTTTTGTGGGAGAATCTTGCGTAGCCTCCCTTTGAACCAGTCGTGGATTGAGAGCTACGCTTTCTGTTGTGGAAAGCGTTATTTCTAGGATCGTGGATATGTTCATCCACACTTATTGGTATGTTGCCTTCCAATTTAAATCTTGCCGGAAGTCTTCAAGATGGCTCCTCCCACCCACCCGGGTGTTATATACCTCTGTTCCACCCCATGACGCCAGATCTTCCTTTCCACTGGATGATTGAAGTTGCCTCCCTCGTGCTCACGCATTTCGTAGGCCCTGGCTTTCAAAACTTTGGATTTGCCGAAATTAAAACTCAGTTCAGGTTAGCGACCGCGCTTTTGCGTCCTCAATCATGGAAGAAAATCTTCCCCTTGATTTTGCCGGTGTCCTTGAGGCCAAAAAATGCCGCGCACCAATCCCCATCTCACGTGTGTTTACTGCCTCGGTGTCGGCCATGACACCTTGTCCTGCAGCTTCTGCTTGACCTTCCATCCCAACGTTCTGGACTACCATCTTGCATGTCTGAAACTGGGGAGACGAGAGAAGAGGAATGCTCCGGTGAAGTCCAAGGAGGCTAGGTGGGCGGTTTCCGCGGCTGCAGGATCCGCCGAGCAGTTAGAATGCATGCAGGCGTTCAAGGAAGAAGCCGCCCATGTTGCTGACACTCTAAGCTTCTTCGTTCCGCTCAACCTGGGCTCCACCTTCTTGGGCTCCTTCAAGGAGTTGTGCCAGTCTCTTTCCACTGGGGAGAGGCACCTGTAGGCTCGCACGCCTCCCAATCCCGTAAGCGGGAGAAGGAACCGAGCATGTCTTCGTCTCCGCGAAGGTGCTCTTGGGACCGAGAGAGGTCCCAGGAGCATGCGGTCTCGACCTCGGTCGAGATTGTTTCTTCGGCCGCCAGCTTCACGGATCTTCCGTCTGGCCAGCCAACCAAGGATTCGGCCTATGAGGTAGAGATTGTTCTCGACCCAATCGATCCGCTGTCGCCGACTCCTTGGATAGGACTCTGGTCCTTGTCTTCCCTGATGAGACCCATCCCGCTGGTGTCCCCATCAAGGACCCAGTTCTGGACCCCTGGAAGTCACCGGCCCTGCCGGTGTCTCCCGAGCGGCCGAGTCGGCCCTTGGTCGAGGTCTAGAACCCCCTCGTCCAGAAGGCAGAGGAAGAGCCATAAGAGCTCCAAAAACAGGCGACGCCATCAGTCATCTTCCTCAGATGGGGAGAGGTTACGGCAGAAACTCCGGCACTACGAGGACCTCATGGCAACAGCTGATCTTGTCCGGGCACAAGCCGACTTCGACTCCTGCCCCAGCCATTACTTGGCTTTCACCTCCTAGGCCGAAGCCGACCCCTCCAGAGCCGAAACCTTTGGTTCCTTCGCCCTCAGGGCCGGCGCCAATACCTGTTTGGGTTAAACCGGTCTCTCCACTCATCGTGGTGGAACCACCACCTAAACAGCCCGTGGGAAGGGCTCCTTCCAAAGAGGACCAACTAGACACTGGACTTCCCCAGCATTTGTCAGTCACGGTCACTGCGGACAGTCCTCGGCGTGTTGAGGGTGATTTGGGCCGCAGGCCGCTGTATCCCGACTCTTGGGATTCAGACGTCACCAGGCTCCACTTTCATCCTGGGGATGATGAGTCGTCCGTTGGCTTGGGGATGGAGGAAGGTCCTTCCTCCTCCTTCCAAGGGATCCTTCGCCTCATCACTGAGTTCACAGGGATGCCCCTGGAAACCATCCAGAAGAAGGCGGAGTACCCTGTCATGGACGTCCTCAAGAGAGGGGATCTCCCTACAGAGGCCTTTGCTGTGGCCAAGGCCATTGTTGGTCCAGCACTCGAACTCTGGCAACGTCCTGCCTCTTGTTCAGCTCAGTCTGCCCGCATGTATGCGGTTCCCATGGGGTGCCTTGCGGGGTTCACAGAGCACCATTCGGCCGAGAGCCTGGTGACTGCCTCTGTGTTCAGGCGTACTGGCAGATCTTTCTGGACATAAAGTCTCCACCACTCATGCATACTGATGGGATCTTACGCCAGAGGTGCTAGGACCCAGCGGGAGCAAACATTTTGCAGGAGGGTCGGCGCCAGAGATGGAGCCGTGAGCCTCTGCTCGTGCTGCAGTGACCGTCTCGGCGTCGACCCTCCAGCCGCCTCAGTTCCTTTTTTCCCGCTGTTGAGTGCACTACAGTTACGACGTCGCTCGCCCGCCGGGAGTTAAACTTCAAACTAGCAGCATAGTTTTCAGTTCTTTATTTCTTTTGTAGTATTTTTTGAAATAAAGTACCGCTTACTATAATTCAGCCTACATTGATGGAGTCGACCATGAGCGGGTCAGGTGACGGTAGGGAAACTTCGTATGAAAGTTGTTCAGTCAGCCGGGCTGGGTCCGGTCCTCCACCGTCACCGGAGAGGGGGGTCTGACAACAGACAGTCCAGTGCCCGGGGGGAGGGGCGGTCCCCCTGCAAGCATAAAAGAAAACGGTCGCACACTCAGCACCGTTCAGCCTCGAGCTCTTCTTCGACCCGTAGGTCCAGAAAGAGAAGGCATCAATCGAGGTCGCCTTCTCGTATGTCTGCGCAACAATGGTCAGTCATTGGGGTCAGTTGCCAGTCTCCTCCAGAGTTGCTGGTTTCTGTCTCCAGCCTTCGACATCAGAGCCTTTCCCCGCCTTCTGGCAGTTTCATCAGTGGGCCGCTCTGATGGGGCAGTGGGCTCGGAGGTTGATCCAACTGCCTGGCCCGGTCACTCAGGGGCCCACAGACCCTGCGGGAGATTTGATTGGGCGGTTGGGCCTCCCTAGTCGTGCGGCGCCTTTCTTCGGTGCACGTCGACCCACGCCAGGCCCCCCCAAATGGCTGTGGCACAGGGGGCCACATCAATGCCTCTTTCTCCTTGACTGTGCTGGACAATATGTCCTTAATGCATTGCTGTGTTATTTTCTATATATAATGCTTATTTTGCTTATAAATGTGCCCAGAACCTCCTTGTGAATGAGCTTGCTCAATGGAGTTTTCCTGTAATAAACTTAAACTTGAACTCTTCTGCTTCTTTTCCTTCCTTTGCCATAAATCTTGGTTTGCAGGGCCCTTCGTTGCTTTCTGTGCTGTCTGAGTCAATGGGTCGCTCGGCGCTGTCCTCGGCATCGATGCGTCTGGCACCGTCCTTGGCACCGTTGAGGTTGTCGGCGCCATGCAGCTTTTCTGCGCCGTCGGGCTCATCGTCGGCGCTGTGCAGTTTTTCTGTGCCGTTGGGCTTGGTGGCACCGAGGGCTCTGTCGACGCCATGCACTGTGCTGGGCCAGGCGGCACCCTGCTCTTCTTTGGCGCCGAGACTTACTGTGACATCATCCAGTCTCCAGGGCTCCTCAACTTCCAACCCCTTTCCCTCCTATTTTCCTTCTGATTTTCACTTCTTTCCTGTCCATACAGTCCCTCCTGGGCTGTCAGGAGATGATATTGAGCCTGACCCAGACCTTAAGCTGGGTGATGACGTGGAAGGAACAGGATCTAATCCTGCTGCAGAGCCTGTGGTCGAGGACCTGTCATTTAAGTCTCTGCTGAAAAATTTGAATTCCACTCTTTCTCTCCAGACTATGGATATTGATCCTGGGACGCTTTTAAGACTCCAATACCTTCATGTTCTGGACATCCCTATGGATTTAACTCCCCTGGTACAACCGTCCTTTGAGACACTTTCTCAAATGGTATGGAATAGTCCTGCTCTCATTCCTTCTGTGGCTAAGTCCATAGATAGGAAGTATGCTGCTCCCAAGGATCGACCTATTTTATCCTCTCAAGCCTTTGCAGACCTTATTGTAGTCTTGGCAGAGAATGATAAGGTCGTCCTTCCTCAGACTAGTACGGCTCGACCTATAAACAAAGAATCTCTTAACTCATTGCCTCCGCAGGCTCACTCTGAGATTACACCACTTGCCTCCTGAATCTTCTGTATACTTTTAACAGTGAATCCTGGGCCTTTCTAAGCAAAATCAAGCCATAGTCAGCATGTCGCAAACAAATGCTAATAGCTCAATAACTGTACATGCTAGACACAAAGTATGAGTGGCAGAGTTATTCAGCACAAAATTGCCTTTCCAATGGTGGCATGCATGTAATGAGTAATTTTGTTTTTTTTTCTATGCTGGTCGAAAGAGCAAACTAAATTTTTTTTATTTTACTAAAAAGGGCAACATAAGCCATTTTTTGTTGGAAAATATGTAAAATATCAACACCAAATTAAGCATACAGATATTAGATGGTGTTTTAATATTATGTTTGTTAAAAAAAATATATCTTTTTACTATAAAACTTAATTTTTCCCCATTTTAGTCAAGGTGCTTTGGTGAGATTTGAGGGATGAATCTCAACCACACACACCATATCATAAACAAATGCATATAATTCCAAAAGTATATATGATACACTCAAAGTATCAGCATGAAAATTGATGAGCACAAAAATGCCTTTCCAATGGTACTATGCAACCAGTTGTAATCAATTCGGTTTTTATTTTATACCTGCTGAAGTGCCAAAAAAGTGAATTTTATTCAAGCTGCTTAGGTGAATCTTGATGGAAAATATGTCAGCCATACACACCATACCATAAACAAATATGAATAACTCCTAAAGTATACATGATATACACAAAATATCAGTGGCAAAGTTGTTCATCACAAAATTACTTTCCCAATGGTGGTATGCAAATAATAATATGTATTTTTTTTTTTAAGCTGGTTAAAACAGCAAGAAAATATTTTTTTCACTAAACCAGGCAACATAAGCCATACACACCATACCATTAACAAATGCAAATAACTTCTAAAGTATACATGATATGCACAAAATATCAGTGACAGTGTTGTTCAGCATAAAATTACCTTTCCAACTGTGCTATGCAGTCAAATATATATTATATTCTGTTACATTATATATTAAAATATATAAGTGACTTCTCCAGACGATTCAAGGGCACACTGGAAGTCAGTAGCTGACTTCTGCAGACGTCCTCAGGACACACCAGTGTATTTTACTGACGACTACAGGCGTCTGCTAGGAGACAATGAGTTAAGATAGATACTTTAGGTAAGTGAGTCTTTGCTGCATCCACCCTGGGTATGCGTATTGCCAGCTACCAGGGCTGTTTCTCTCAATATGAGTATATTCTTTGGCATTCACTCAGACAAATGGTTGAAGCTCTGCCAGAGTCGGATGCTAATTCAGAGCTTCTTCAAACCATAACCAGAGGTTTCGAGTCCAGCAACCAACAGGTTAAAGCAGCTATGGACGCTTTCAATACTGCATCCCGAGCGATGGCAGCGGGCATTTGTACCTGCCGTCATTCCTGGCTGCGCACTTCTGGCTTCACGAATGATGCCCAGCAACAGGTCATGGCGTTGCCCGTTGACGGTGTGTATCTCTTCGGTCCTCAAGTAGAACAAGCTGTAAAGGCCACACAAAAGACCAGATCGACCATTAAATTGGCTCGTGGCTTGACCTGCTCCTGCCCCTTCTCGGGTATAAGCGCCAGTTTCACAACAGTTAGTCCTTTCAAGGCAAAGGCAGAGGATGTTTTAATAAAAGCCAAGCCCCTCAGCCTCAAAAGAAAATGCAATAGAAAGCACAAGGGCCCAAAGCGCCCAGTGCCACCTTCTGAGTTTATGGCCCAAGTCCCACCTCAGCTGCCCGAGGGGGACTCCTCCTTAGCAGTGGGAGGTCGTCTGACTCAATTCTACAACCAGCGGAAGTCTTTAACATCGGACAAATGGGTCCTCCGGATAATCCGTGAGGGATATTCCCTCAGTCTTTCAGAGAACCCTCCGGATTGTACCCACAAATGGCGGCCAAAGCTGTCAACTCTTCAGTCAGAACTTCTCACCTCCGAGATACAAGGCCTTCTGAACAACAGGGCAGTAGAAGTAGTTCCGCTGGATCAACGGAACACAGGGTTCTACTCCCATTACTTTCTAGTTCCAAAGAAAACCGTGGGCATGCGCCCCATTTTGGACCTCAGAAAATTGAACAAATTTCTTCCCAAAGAGAAATTCAAAATGATATCATTAGTAACCCTGTATCCTTTGCTTCATTAGTACGACTGGTTAGCCTCCCTGGACATGCAGGATGCTTACCAACATATTCCTGTTCACCCAAGGCATCACAAATACCTAAGGTTTGTGGCTTTGAGCCAGCATTATCAGTTCAGAATCCTGCCTTTTGGGCTATCCTCAGTGCCGCGAGTTTTTACAAAGTGTTGTGCAATTCTCGCAGCACACCTCAGAAAGATCGGAATACAAGTGTTCCCATATCTGGACGACTGGCTTCTAGCAAGCCCTTCCAGGCATGGAACTCTCAACGCCATAGCCACAGCCTCAGACTTTTTCACGTCCATGGGAGTCCTGCTAAATCTCAATAAATCTCAGTTGCAGCCCTCCCAGAAGCTCCTTTTCATAGGAACTCTTCTGGACACCTCCTGTGCGAAAGCTTTTCTACCAGAGGACAGAAGGAGTGATATCCTACAGATGGCCCGATACATCAGAGAGAGCAGCTCGGTTTCCACTCTCTCGATGCAACGGATGCTGGGTCTTATGGCATCCTCGGTGTTCACTGTACCCCTAGCACGCCTTCACATGAGAACCTCTTAGTGGATGCTCAGTACTCGGTGGTCCCCGACCACTCACCCTCAGTCCTTCCTCAAGGTGACAGAACCTCTGAAGAGATCACTCACCTGGTGGTCACAAGAGAACAGTCTTCTGGAAGGGTGTCCTTTTGCTTCTTTGGATCATCAGATTTCCATTACCACGGACGCGTCCCTGATGGGGTGGGGAGCTCACTGTCAGACTCTCCACACTCAAGGTACATGGACTCAGCTCGAGTCCCAGCTTCACATAAATGTCTTAGAAATGAGAGCCATCCTTTATGCAGTCCAGGCTTTGAAGGACATTCTCTGTCATAAGAACATTCTCCTTCAAACGGACAACAAAGCAGTGATGTATTACATCAACAAGCAGGGTGGTGCTCACTCTTACCCCTTATGCAGGAAAGCGATGAGGGTGTGGGAATAGTGCTTGGAGCACAAGGCTCTGATTCATGCGGTCTACCTGCCGGGTGTGCAGAACGAACTGGCAGACCATCTCAGCAGAACAGAGTCAGATCCTCACGAATGGTCTCTCGACTCAGCCATAGCTCAGTCACTATTCGCAGAGTGGGGAACTCCAGACCTCGACCTTTTTGCATCCCCACTCAACACAAAACTGCCTCTCTTCTGCTCCAGAAATCCAGGGCCTGGCATTTTTTGTCAGGATGCGTTCAGTCTGCGGTGGACAAAACTCTTTCTATACACCTTTCTGCCTCTTCCTCTAATTCAGAGAGTGCTTCTCAAGTTCAAGTCACAGGGGGACAAAATGATCCTCATTGCTCCCTTCTGGTTGCTGGTTTCCACTACTCTACGGTATGTCAGAAACTCCTCCGAAACCGCTTCCTCTTCAGACGAACCTTCTGACTCAAGGGCCTGTGGTCCATCCCAATCTGAGATCGCTTCACCTTCACGCATGGCTCCTGAAGAGAGAGAAGTGAACAGGTTCAATGTCTCTGGCAGTGTTTCAGATATTCTTCCGGCTGCGCGCAAGCCAGCCACTAGGAAAACTTACACAGACAAATGGAAGCGTTTTTTGCTCTGGTGTGCAAAATCCTCTTTGAATCCTTTTTCCTGGCCACCAGATAAAGTTCTAGAGTACCTTTTAGACCTCTTAAATTCAGGTCGGCAGTACTCTACAGTTAAGGTTCACCTTTGTGCCATTTCAGCTTATCATGAGCCAGTACTTTCCTTGTCACTGGCTCAGTTTCCTGTGGTTAAGAGGTTTCTTAAGGGAATTCTGCATACCAGACCTCCTATCGGACGTCCAGTCGCAGCCTGAGACATTAATCTTGTGCTAGACATGCTCACTCGAAAACCTTTCAAGCCTCTAGCTACCTATGAGTTAAAATTTCTCACTTGGAAAACGGCCTTCTTAGTGGCCATTACCTCAGCCTGCAGGGTCTCTGAGATACATGCCTTGGTCACAGACCGTCTGTATACTGTGTTTCATAAAGACATAGTAGTTCTTAGGAACCATCCTTAGTTTCTCCCTAAGGTTGTTTCAGAATTCCATCTAAACCAGCTTTTGGTCCTTCCTACTTACTTTGCAAACTTCCAAAATGAAGGGGAGCGTTCTCTTCATTCCTTGGACGTCAAAAGAGCTTTGCATTTCTATCTAGATAGAACAAAAGAAATTTGCAAAACTCAACAACTGTTTGTTTCCTTCAGCAAGACCCGGCTGGGTCAGCCTGTCGCTATCAGATGTATTTCAACATGGCTGGTGGCATGCCTTCGCCACTGTTATTCCATGGCGCAGATTAAGCTGGAGGGCAGAATGTACGCTCACTCTACTAGAGCAGTCGCGGCATCCCTAGCAGAAATCCGCAACATGCCCATTGCAGATATTTGCAGTGCGGCCACCTGGAACTCGGTGCATACTTACGTTAAACACTATGCCCTGGATGTTCATGCCAGACGACATCTTTCTTTTGGCAGAACCATACTTAATGGACTCCTTTCCTAAAACTGTGAGCTCTTGGTCTCTCCTGCCACTCTCTCGGGGGATTATTAGCTCGGTACTCTTCCATTAGTGTGAATGAGTGGTGGAGACTCTATGTCCAGGAAGATATGGAAATTACATACCTACCATAATTCTTGATATTCTTGGACGAGTCTCCACCACTCATTCACACGCCCACCCTCCATCCCCCGAGCTCATCTCTGTTGTTGGTCTTCACTCCCTCAATCTTTAGGCTGTAAAGACTTCTTTGCTGACCCTTCTTATATGGGTTGTCTGGACTATCTTGTGTCCATTTTTTTGTTAGGCTATCCTTCTAGGTTAGTTACGCTGCACCTCCTCGGAAAAAAAGGTACTCAGGCGGTTGGAGGGTCGACGCCGAGATAGTCATTACTACACGAGCTGAGGTTTGCGATGCCGCTCCTCGCGGCTCCATCTCTGACGCTGACCCTCTAGCAAAAAGTTTGCTCCCGCTGGGTCCTAGTGCCTCCGGCGCAGATCCCATTTGTGTGAATGAGTGGTGGAGACTCATCCAAGAAGATCAAGAATTATGGTAGGTACGTAATTTCCATCTTTCGCTCCTCAGCTCCGGGGTCAAGTGTTTCAAGTCCAGACGGACAATACCACGACCATGTACTACCTCAACAAACAGGGCGGCACGCACTCCCGTCTGCTGTGCAAGGAGGTGCTCTGCAACTGGACCCTCGTGAGCCGGCTGGAGGTGGATCTCCTAGCCATCCATGTGGCAGGAGCCTCGAACCATCTGGCGGATACTCTCAGCTGCTTAGGCCAGACATCCCATGAGTGTTCTCTCCATCCAGAGGTAGCTTACAGCCTGTTCTCCCGTTTGGGCAAACCGATGGTGGACCTGTTTTCCTCCAGGGAAAACACCAAGCTGAGGCTGTTTCATGCCCGCCCCCCTCAGCAGGGCTCGCTGCAGTGGGATGCCTTCTCGAGGCCGTGGACCCCAGGCCTCCTCTACACCTTCCCTCCATTTCTCTTGATCCACAAGGTGTTACTCAAGGTGAGGAGGGACAAGGCGAAGGTGATTCTGGTAGCTCCAGTCTGGCCGCGCCAGTTCTGGTATCCAGATCTCCTCGGCTTCAGCTGCAGGCCCCCGGAGCGGCTTTGTACATACCCGGACCTGATATCACTCAATCAGTGGAAGGTATTCGATCTGGACCTTCAATCCCTGCACCTCACAGCCTGGTACCTGAGCAGCTAGAGTTCCAGGCTTTGGGTCTTTCTGATGATGTCTACACTGTGGTGGAGGCATCTAGAAAGGAATCGACCAGGAAATGTTATACCTTCAAATGGAAAAGGTTTTCCATTTGGTGTCAGGGCAAGGGCCTAGACCCTCTGTCCTGTCCAGTGGCTAACATTCTTGACTACCATTGGTCTCTGTCCAAAGGGGTTCTTCAGTCATCTACCCTTAGGGTGCACCTGGCAGCCATCTCTGCTGCTTACCAGGCACGGGCTGGTCAGCTGGCGGCACAGGAGACAGTGGTCGGGCGCTTTTTCCAAGGTCTGGGTCACATATCCCCTCTGGTGCTTGAACCTCCACCTCCATGGGATCTACTGCTGGTACTGGCAAAGCTCATGGACAAGCCATTGGAACCCATACACAAGTATGAGTTGTCACACTTGTGGTGGAAGATGGCCTGCCTAGTGGCTATCATGTCAGCCAGAAGGACAGGGGAGCTCCAGGCGCTTTCGGTGGACTCCCCTTATCTGATCTTCAACAGGGACAAAGTTGTCCTGCGCCCCCACCCGAAATTCCTTCCGAAGGTGGTGTCAGAGTTTCTCCTTCACCAGCTGTTGACTCTGCTTGTGTACTACCCTAATTACGCCTCGGAGGCCGAATACAGGCTCCATACCTTGGACCTAAGACGTGCTCTCTCCTATGATAAGGAGAGGACGGCAGAAATTCGGGGAGAGGTTCACCAGCTGTTTGTCACCTACGCTGAAGCTGCTTCTGGCAGACCTGCAGCGAAGCGGACTGTTGCAAGATGGATGACATCATGCATAGGTCTATGCTAGGAGTTGGCAGTCAAGGAGCCTCCCAGAGGGATAAGAGCTCATTCTACCCACCATACTGCTGCATCTGGCTGCTTCCAGGGACATCCCTATCCAGGAAATCTGCCGGGCTGCTACCTGGAAATCAGCAAACACCTTCATCACCCACTACCACTTCGGCCTTGAGTCATGCCGGGATGCTGGTTTTGGGGCCTCAGGTCTCCAGTCTCTGTTTCCTAAGTAGGGGGTATGCGCCTCGCCTCCCTCCTCCCGGAGAACTGCTAGGAGTCTGCCAGTAAGCGTGGATGAACAACATATCCACGATCCTAGAAGAACAGGTTACTCACCTGTAACAGTAGTTCTAAGAGTGGTATATGTTGTTCATCCACACAGACCCACCCAACCTCCCTGGCTGCAGACTCACACAACCTGGCTTCCAGTAGGCTAAGATTTGGCATCATGGGGCGGAGCCAAGGTATATACCACCCGGGTGGGTGGGAGGACCCAGCTTAAAGACTTCCAGCAAGATTTAAAGTGGAAGCGGACATGCCAATAAGTGTGGATGAACAATATAAACCACTCCTAGCACTACTGTTACAGGTGAGTAGCCTGTTCTTTTAGTTGCCATCACTTCTGCTTGGAGGATTTCTGAGCTTCAGGCTGTGATGGCTAAAGATTTATTTAAGCAGTTTATCCCTCCAGGTACACTGGAGGATTGACGGCTGGTGATTCGCCCGCCCAGGCTTAGTCGAGTGACCAAATCACACCAGTAGGTGTTAACCTCCAGTGTACCCACACACCCCTGGAGGGATAAATTTTATTATACAATGCCCAATGCTGTTTTTTTGTTTTTTAACTATGTTATAACTGACTGAGGTCCCTACACTTTGAAAAAGGAGGTAATTTTGCTAAAACTTTACCGCCTTCTTTTAGCGAAGCGGCGACGGGACAAACCGCGGCAGTTTCATTTTTAGTGAAAGCGATCCGATTAGCATTGTACAAGGTTGGCTGGCACTTCTTCCAGTGGGTACACTGGAGGATTTATCACGGTGGTCATTGTGCCAGCCAACCAATCAGGATGCAGGATTCGGCATATCGGATTTACCACATTGTATAATATTTAATTTTCCACAAGGAAAGGGTGTCTTTGAGGACTAATCCTAAGTTTCTGCCTAAGGTGGTGTCCCAGTTTACCCTTAATCAGGACATCAACCTTCCGGTTTATTATCCGGATCATTCCAGTCGAGTGGAGGTTCTACTTCACACTCTGGATGTACACGGAGTGCTTAGATACTACGTTGCCCATACTCAAACTTTGAGAAAATCTGACCAACATTTTGTTTCCTTTGCCCCGAGAACTCTGGGGGCACCTGTAGCAAAACTCTGTCCCGATGGCTAGTCCATTGTATCACCTTCTGCTATGGTAAGTACAACAAACCCTTACTGGGCTCAGTTAAGGGTCTTTCTACCAGGGGTGCTTCTGCCTCTTTTTAGGCATCTAGAAATGTTTCTGCCTCGTATATCTGTGCAGCAGCTACCTGGAACGCAGTGCACACCTTTGTGAAGTACTACAGCCTGGACATTGCTTCCTGTCGGAGAGTTGGATTTGGGTTAGCAGTACTTCAACGCCTATTGTCTTGAAGTCTCTCTCGCTTTTCAGTTTTCCACCTCCCAGTCCCTACTGGATAATTTTAGTACTGCTTGGCACTCTGTCCTTATGGTGTAGCCTGCTGCACAAGCTTCCACTGGAAGTAAGATAGTACAGTTACGTAAGAACTTACCTTAACAGTAGATCTTCAAGAAGAGCTCTTGCAGCAGAAGTTATTTCCCACCCTCCTTCCCCTGGTCCTTTTCTCCTTTCTTTCCTTACCCTTGGCAGGGTATTCCACTAACCTCGGTTCTTTATGGCTTGTCAGCCGGGTCTCTGGCAGGAGAACGAGGGAGTGGCTGGGGACAGACCCCTTTATACCATTGGTGGATTTCAGAGGCTGTCCCCGCTGGGTACTGCTAGCTTAGAATTTTCCATGGGGTCCCAGTTACTGGCGGCATAGTTCTTATGGTGTAGCCTGCCACAAGAGCTCCTCTCGAAGATCTACTGTTGCATTAAGTTTTTTCGTAACTGTAGTTTGACGTATTTCAGCTAGTATTTAATATGGTTTGTATTTTTTTTTCTTTCCCTCAGTTATGAACATTTGTGTGAAAACTGGCTTGTTGTGTTTTGGGTTCAGCTGCTCTCCTGTTGCCTGTCCGCATATACCATGATCCTCCGCTAGTGACGTGATTCTGCCTGGCCTAGAGGCATTGTCAGTAACCCTGTTGCACTGAAATATGGGAGATGATTCGTGGCTTGATTCAGACCCTTCTCTGGGCTGCTGTGTTCTCCAGAGCGTTGCAGAGGCCTAGTGCTCTTACCTATTGGGGCAGTGTGGTCCTTGCCCCTTAGCATCACTACCTTTTACTGCTGTGACTTTGTGGATGAGCATACAATGTCTGCCAGGCTTTGCTCATTGACGTCACATTGGCGTGGCCACCTATTCAAGAAGATGCGTCTGGGACCATGGATATTGACTGCCCCGTTTTGTCAATAGTCCCACTGACAGCTGCAAGCACTCTCTCTCTGTCTGTCGCACACACACACAGCACGAACCTTTCTCCCAAATGACAGTCCTTATGATGTAGGATAGTGGACCACATAGTTAGCCCAACATGGACTGGGCAGAGCTTGAACAGGTGAGATGGCAAACAGGTCTTTTTTTTTTTTTTTTAAGAAATAAAATTCTGTTGTCTTTCTTTACCCCTATATTTCAGGCTGATGTGTGTATGAATTATCACGTAGGGGAGACTGTGCTGTCCTTACAGAAAACGACCCTCATCCCTGGTGGCTCAGAGTCTTTGGTGTACACCACCCTGTCTGGAGGGATTGGCATACTTGTGCCTTTCACATCTCACGAGGTAAGAGCTTTATACTTGTTTACCAGTGTCTTCACTTGGGGCTGGGCAGTCTTTGTATTGTTAGCGATGATAAACATACAGAACAAATCGCAGCCAGATGTTTGCCTGCAGCCCTGGCAGTCCGTCCCTGCTAAAAATAGCATAGAAATACGAGGTGAATTTCTGACATCCACTGCGTTTGCTAGCACCAAATGTTTGTGACTTTTAGTGTTATTTTTCTGTCTCTTCAGTGCTGTTCTCCCCTTACAGTCCAGATCATCATGTCTGCATGCTGCATATGTCTGGAAGGGAAGCGAGTTGCTGCCTATGCAGTTGGACACCAGTGCAAAGTCCATAGCAGTGAGGGTGATACTGGGAGACCTGCTTCCACCCTCCCAGAAGCAGAGATCTTCCAGGAGTCGGTCTTCACCATTCATTCACATTAATGAGTCTGAGACACTAGGACCTTGCAGGAGCAGTCTTTTCCAGTCTAGGGAGGGGACCGACGGTGCCAGCACCACCCATGAGGCAGATGTAATGACAACATACACGCGAGCCAGCCAGTAACCAGTGCTGCCACCCCTGTTCTGTGTTCTCCTGCCATTGAGTGTGCACTGTGGGAGCAACCTGAGTCAGTTTCTGAGCCTTCAGCATTAATCTCCCCAGATCAACGCCACCTTCGTTTTTTGACACCTAATGCCCTTTAATATTGTTTTCAGCACCAGTTGTCCAAGAATCAGTCTTCACCATTAATTCATACTTACGAGCGTGTGACTGGAGGCACTGGGACCCCGCAGAAACGTTTTCTTGTGGGAGGGAGCCACGTCTGCTACTGACGTCACTATACTGCTCATGTTGTGTTGGTCGCGCTTGGCAGTAACAGCAACAGCTCCCTCATACACCTCAGATCTTATCTGTGTCAGTCTTCACCATTCATCACCTTTGGGTATAGTGCCAGAGGTCATGACCCTACGGGAGCTTTTTTTTTGGTATGGGTGGAGTCAGCGCACCACCGGTGCTGCCCTCGAGGCCGACGCACTGCGTGACGCTCGCGGGTTGGCCGTAAGGTGTTGTCGACTCCGCCCTCCCACCAGTTATTCGTCTCCTGCCTTAGAGGTCGCACCTCGTGGAAGCATTATTAGCAAGAGGCCTGCTGCTCAACTGAAGCCTTTGGCTCTGTTATCTCTGTTTCTAGACACCCAAGTCTGTTGACGCCGCTTATTGAAATTTCCTGTCGTTTCCGTTGTCCGCCACCACACGCCGTCACCTGGTAAGACTGTTCCTTTTCTTCTTTTAGCAACATCGAGTCGTTTTGTTTTCGTAGGTCATGTCTCGATCGGGGGCAAGAAATTTTGAATAAAGTACTGATTGGCCCTATAAGTCGTTGACCGTGTAATATAAATGCTCAAGTCACCGACCAACATGACCGTTGCCTCGCGTGTCTTGGCCGCTACACGACGGTTGTCCGCGACGCCTGCTTCACCATGGACTGCCGTGTCATCGAACAACGTGTGTGGAAAGTGGGACAAGCTCCACAGACTTTCGAGGGAAGGGTGCGCACTCGTCTGGCCAACCCACAGTCTCTCGGCCTTTTCTTCGGTTCCCCTCCTGTTTCTATACAGACCGCAAAGGAGGGGGCTTCTGCTTCTTGTAGCCTCGCCATTGCAGAAGCCCTTTCCACAGTGCAGGAGGCCCAGTTTGTCCCTTCTGGGGGGCAGGTGGGAGGCACCGCCTTGACAGTCACCCCTTTGGGGGTGAAGGCTCCTCTGGTGTCGTCTCCTTGGGCTGGGAAGCCTGGCCCGGCGCCGTCCTCAACACTGTTGGTGCCATCTTGGACCTCTGCGCTGTTCGCAGCACCGTGGGCCCTGATGGCTCTACAGCGCCGTCCTTGATTGTTTCTTGCCTGAGCGCTATGTCCAGCTCTGATGCGCTTGCGGTGCCGAGCAAGGACTTGGCACCATCGCGACCTGAGAGCCGGGTCGAGAGCTGTCGCTGGGCCTGGCCCCCGCGCCCACTTATGTGCATTGTGGGTCGGACGGCTCTATAGGGGTTTCCAATCTCGTCACCAGGAGTGTGATCGGCGCAGTCATCAGCACTGTCTCTGGCCTCGGCGCCGCTTGCAGTGCCGTGGGTCTGGACGGCGCCGTGATAGGCTCCGGCTTCGATACTGCTGCTGTCCTCGGCACCATGTCTTCTTCCTGCGCCGTTCACGGTGCGGCTGAGGTCCTCAATGCCGACTCTGGTGCAGTCACTCAATCTGGTGCCCCTTTCAGTCAGGATGGCAGCGGGCATCCATGTACCGTCTGGCACAGGACTTCGGTCTCCTCCTCCTCGGAGGCAGAATCTGATTGAGTCAGATAAGCAGTCTGACTCTTTGGAGTTGGCTGCTCACGTGGACACCTCGGTAGTGTCCTCGACAGACGCAGCCAGCCCCCACTCTGAGGAGCGGACAATGGCTCCTGGGTCCAGGATCGGGGGTGCTGACCAGCAGGCAGTGATGCAGGCCACCATTGCCCTGCAGCCGGGCCTCGGAGGGTTTTCTGACTCCTCAGTGGTGGTACCCCCTCAGGTGGTGTGCCTGGATCACCCAACTTTGGGGCCGATCGGAGGACCCACAGGAGGGGAGGGTGCTGCTCCCTGGATAGTCCCTCCAGGGACTGACCAGGGCTGCCAGCTACCTAGGCTGGCTATTTCGAGGAGGAGGTCCCTTTCAGACTCTGAGGGGTAGGGGTTCGACGCGGTGACCCTTTTCTGGGACTCATCTGGGTTCTGAAAGGAGTTGTAGTGCGGATCTCCGCCTTTCCCTTTCGGTTTCCTTGAGAGGGCCCTATTCTTTGGAGGTAGGGGACATTCCTTTTGGACTTTCATGGTCCCGGTCACCTCATGGGGGGGATTCTTCAGGTCGCAGCCTAGGCAGTTCCCGTATGGTTGACCAGCTGTCGGCTGTTGAGTTTTCCGGAGCTCCCTCTTCTCTTGGGGCTCCAGGTGCACTCTGTAGCCCAGGCGGAGGACAGCCAAGTCCTATTGGCTCTGCCCCCTCTCCTCTGCCACCTTCTCCTGTTCTCCCAGGTATTCTTAGTCCAAGCGTCCTTCTCTCCTGGGAGCAGTTCGGAGCTGTGGCTGCTCGATTGCCCTCTTATGTTAGGGCCATGGATAGACAGATTTTTCAACCTCCCCCTGAGTAGCCAACCTCTGAACCTTTGAAGTCCTCTGACTCCTCATCCTCATCTTCTGGAGGTGAGGAACAGTCTGTCCACATCTCTCCAGCTGCTGAGCTCGCTGAGTATCAGCGTTTTCTTGTGAGGATGTTGGAGGACTTACATGTCACCCCACCCACCCAGCACAATCCGGAGCATCTGACGTGCACCTTTTTGGGCGATTTCAGTGCAGACTCTCTTGTAGTGGCCCCCTGGCCTGCTCCCTTTCGGGAGACGTTGATGCACTTCTGGCAGAGACCCTTTTCCAGAGTCCCAGCCCCTAGGGATCTCCGCCAGAGGAATTGTGCCCCCCGCCCAGAGCCTCCAGGTAGTCTGCCTCATCCTAGCTCAGGACTGATGCAACTATATACTCCCAATGGGCTTCACGCCCTTCACCGTGACCAGCCCCCAGATGCAGACTCCATGGATTTTGACTTCTGGGGTAGGAGGACTTTCTACTCGGCACGGTTGCTTCTCTCTATATCTGCTTATCAAGCCCACTACGCTACCTATGACTGGTTCCTGTGGTCCAGGCTAGGTCAGCTCCTAGCCTCAATGCCTGACATGGAGGAAACCAGACAAGCCATTGCACTCTCTGCACTTGGCCTGGAGCTAGCAAGGCACCAAGCAAGGGCACCTCATGATGCCAGTGAGGTAGCTACCAGGGTAGTAGGGACAGCGATCTGCACTAGGCGGACGGCATGGCTGCGTCCCTCCTGGTTGTCACCCATGGCCCTGCGTAGGGTGATTACCTCCGCTTATCAGAGAACCCACCTTTTCTCCTGTAGGGTGAGGCGACGACTGTCGGGGCAACTTCCTACACCCTCCAGGGGATCCCTGTCTCACTCTTCCCACTCCCGGGCCTCTCGAGTCCCGTCAAGGTCTCTCTCTCTCTCAGTGTGCCACCCACTGAGAGCTAAGGACTTATTCCTTGGGGCGCTCAGCACTACAAGGTGATGAATGGTAAAGATTGACACAGATAAGATATGGAAATTATGTACCTACCGTAATTCTGATCTTTCTGTGTATCTTCACCATTCATCACAATCCCACCCACCATCCCCCTGGGGCCTCAGTCTCTGGGTCCCCCTCCCTCTCTGTGCCCTCTCCTCCACCCCACTCCTTTCTGCTTGTCAGGAGTGAGGTGACCTTGGGCACATAGGGGGATGTTTTTTCTGTGAGGGGAGAGTGGTCAGGTTGGGAGGCACTCCTTTCTCAGCCCCACCCCCGTGGGGTGGAGGTTGATAGTTGCCCTCTTTCTGTTCTCTTTCTCTCCCCTTCAGCTTATTTTGATTTCCTTTGTCCTTTGGACGCAGACTCATTTTAATTTAAGAAACTAGTTTTCTTGTACCAAATACCAAAATTTTTTTTTTTTTTTGGGGAATATTCCCTGTATCCTGTCTTTTCTTCCAGAATAACCGACTCTGCTTACGTTGGAGTTATTGCCAGTGATTCTGTGCTTGAATTCTGGCAGTTTAGCCTTCTGGCTGCTCCTTCACAGTTGTTATACAGTCTGGAGACAGGTCAAGGTTCCAGGGTTTGTTCCCTCCCTCTCACATCCTTACTTCTAAATTCCTTAACACTCCTTCCCTTCTCCTTTTTCTTCTTCCAGAGATTGGGGGCCCTTCCCAATCCCCTTAGTTTTCCAGCTTATTCTGTCCTTTCAGTCGTTTATTTCTCCTTTTAGTTTATATATCTTTTCCTTTGTCTGTCCCTTGGACTTTCTTGTCCCTCCCAACCCTTTCCTACTCTACGGCGACTCAGAACTGGCGGGAGGGCGGAGTCGACAACACCTAACTGCCAGCCCGCAAATGCCGGCCTCGAGGGTGGTGCCGGTAATTCATCGACTCCGCTCATACAAAAAAAAGAGCTCCCGCAGGGTTGTGACCTCTGGCACTTTACACAAAGGTGATGAATGGTGAAGATACACAAAAAGATCAGAATTATGGTAGGTGCGTAATTTTCATTTCTGTTCTTCCTGCCATTGAGTGCACACCGTGGGAACAACAGCCCCTCAGTTCGTCGACCATCACCGTATTTTAAACTGCCTCAGTTCGGCGACCATCATTGTATTTTAAACTGTGTCATCGCCAAGTTTTTTTATTCATGGTACTTTTTCCCTTTGTTTTTCATCTTAGTAATGCTGAAACTCAAAAGAAGGTAAAGAGGCTAAGAAGACAAAGAAAGTCTGCCAGACTGCCATCAACTCTCTGGACCTGCCTTGGCTCAGACCAAGGTGCGTTTTATGGGCTTTTCCCTAGGCTTCCTCCCTGGCACTTCTTGTGTTGTAAGCACAGGGTCCTTGTGGACCTCACCCTACCAAGGCATGAGCAACCCATGGGAGGGGGGTTCTGGTGGACAGCTGGCTCTTTCTGGGTGCAGTTCTCAGTGCCAGTGAGTAGGGTGGCGTCAGCTGCGACATCAGGTCCTCATCCCCGTTGGTGGGTCCAATATTATGTGCTCGTTCTTCCCTGATGGACGCCTTGGTGTCATGGTTTGATGGCATCCCAGCTCCTAGTGCTATTTACTGTGCTGATGAGTGGGGTGGTGCCAGCCAAGATATCGGATCTTCATCTCCAGAGGTGGGGCTGGTGCTATACACGCAGTCTCCCCTGTTGGATGTCTTCGTGTCATAACTATTGTGCCACCCCCCCCCCCCCGGCTCTGTTCTTATTGCTGGTGAGTTGGGTGACATGGCCACGACATCAGGTTTCTGAAAGTTCTGACACTGGGACTTTGCGGCATCACCTGGCTGGACTGGTGGTGGTCCTTTCCCTTGGTAGTTCTCATGACACCGTGGTGTGGGCGCCGTGGGTATGACATAAGCCGTAGCAACGCCTGTGATTGTGCCGACTCTAGTTCCAGTGCCATTTTTCATACTGGCTGGTTCCCGACACCTCATGGGGATGGCCATGGAGTGGCATCGGTCTTGGCATCGACCTAGTGACAGACCTGATGCCAGGCCATCACCAGTGTGGACTGGAGCTGCCCCAAGGGGGATTGTACAGCTCTGATCTTCCTGGACATAAAGCCTCCACCACTCATTCACACTAATGGGATCTACGCCAAAGGGGCTAGGACCCAGCAGGTGCAAACTGTTTGAGAGGGTCGGCGCCAGAGATGGAGCAGCTAGGAGCAGCACCGCGAGCCATGGCTCGTGCAGTAAAGACTGCCTCGACGTTGACCCTCCAACCGCTTCAGTGACGACGTCGCTCGTCCCCCAGGAGTCAAACTTCAAACTAGCAGCATAGTTTTCAGTTTTTTGTTTTGTAATTTATACTTCGGAAGTAGCGAATAGTTTTTAATTTAAATTTGTTGATTAATAAAGAAGTCTTCAGCCCTCCATCGACGCAGTCGACCATGAGCTGGTCAGGTGACAGTAGGGAGACTTTGTATGAAAACTGTTCAGTCAGCCGGGCTGGGTCCAGGTCGCTGCCCTCCATGGAGGGTGGGTCTGACAATGGACGATCCAATGCTCGGGGAGATGGGCCCCCCGGAAGCATAAAAGGAAACTGTCCCATTCGCGACACCATTTGGCCTCAAGGTCACCTTCTGGTATGTCTGCATGTCGACGGTCGGTCATTGGGGCTATGCACTGGTATCCTCCCCTCTTGGAGTCACCAGGTTCTGGCTCTGGTGCCCGACCTCTTCAACATTGGAGCCCCTCCCCGCCTATTGGATGGGCCTCTGATGAGCAGTTTCACCAGTGGGCTGTTCTTATGGAGCGGTGGACTTGGAGGTTAGTCCAGCTGCCTGCCCCAGTCACTCCGGGGCCTTAGGGCCGCTTGAGGGACCAGGTAGGGCGGTTGGACCTTCCTAGTCGTGTGGTGCCTTCGGTGCCGTCGACTCCATGCTCAGGTGTTTTATCCCCTCATATGGTCGCGGCTCAGGGGTCCACATTGATGCCTCTATCTCCTGTTAATTTTCCTTCAAATCGCAGTTTTCGGAACCTTGGGACACTCTCAGAGCCGTCCGCGGCGCCGAGGGCTCTGTTGGCACTGACCGTGGTGCCGAGGCCTCTGTCTGCACCATCCACGGCCTCTGTCGGCACCGTGGCCTTTGTTGGCACCATGTGCTAGGCTGTTTCAATGGCACCGACTTCCTTGGGTTTGGCGCTGTGTTCTTCAAAAGTGCCAATGCTTGGTGCGACGCCATCCAGCCTCCAGGGCTTTTCAACTCAGATTCTTTCCTCTTCTAATTTCCCCTTCTGATTTTCACACTGTTCCTGTCCATACAGTGCCCCCTGGACTGTCAGGAGATGATTTTGAGCCTGACCCAGATCTTCGTCTGGGTGATGATGTTGAAGGAGCAGGGATTAATCCTGCTGCAAAGCCTGTGGTCGAAGGCCTTTCCTTTAAGTCTCTGCTGAAAAATGTAAATTCCACTCTTTCTCTCCAGACTACAGAAATCGTTCCTGGGAAGCTTTTAAGACTCCAATACCTATATGTCCCGGAGATCCCTATGGACTTAACTCCTCCGGTACAACCATCTTTTAAGACCCTTTCTCAGATGGTATGGAACAATCCTGCTCTCATCCCTTCCGTGGCTAAGTCCATAGATAGGAGAAGTACACTGCTCCCAAGGATCGACCTGTATTGGACTCACAAGCTTTTGCTGATCCCATTGTAGTCTTAGCAGATAATGACAAGGCCGTCCTCCTTCAGGCATCCTCAGTCCAGCCTATCAATAAAGAATCTCATAACATAGACTCCTTAGGTAAGAGAATCTTTGCTGCCTCCACCCTGGGTATGCATATTGCCAGCTACCAGGGCTAATTTTCTCAATATGAGTATGTCCTTTGGCATTCTTTCAAGCAAATGGTAGAAGCTCTACCTGAGTCGGAAACTAATTCAGAGCTACTTCACACCATAACCAGGGGCATCGAGTCCAATAACCAACAGGTTAAAACTGCAATGGACGCTTTCGATACTGCTTCTCAAGCAACGGCGGCGGGCATTTGTACACATCGCCACTCATAGCTATGTACTTGGGGCTTCAAGAATGATGCCCAGCAGCAGGTCATGGCCTTACCCTTCGACTGTATGTATCTGTTTGGACCCCAGGTAGAACAAGCTCTGGAAGCCACACAGAAGACTAGGTCAGCCATTAAGATAGCTCGACCCACCCGCCCCTCGGGGGGTTACCAATAGCGTCAACTTCCTGCCGTCCAGTCCTTTCGGGGCAAAGGCAGGAGGGGCTTTAACAAAAGCCACACTCTGCAGCCACAAAAGAAAACGCAGCAGAAGGCCCAAAGCGCTCAGTGCCACCTTCTGAGTTCTTGGCCCAGGTCCCACCTCAACTTCCCGAGGGGGACTCTTCCTCAGCAGTGGGAGGACATCTGACTCAGTTTTACAACCAGTGGAAGTCTATAACATCAGACAAATGGGTCCTCCGGATAATCCGCGAGGGTTATTCGCTCAATCTTTCAAACCCCCCACCCCCCGATCATTCCCCCAAACGACAGCCCAGGCTGTCGGCAGTACAGTCAGACCTTCTTGCTTCTGAGGTGCAAGGCCTTCTGAACAACAGGGCAATAGAAGTTGTTCCGCTGGACCAACATAACACAGGTTTCTACTCCCACTACTTTCTAGTTCCGAAGAAAACTGGAGGCATGCTCCCCATTCTGGATCTCAGAAATTTAAGCACATTCCTTCACAAGGAAAAGTTTAAGATGATATCTCTAGGTACCCTTCTACCTTTGATTCATCAACACGATTGGCTAGCCTTCCTGGACATGCAGGATGCACACCAACACATTCTTATACACCCAAAGCACCACAAATACCAGAGGTTTGTGGCGTTGGGTCAACATTATCAGTTCGGAGTCCTGCCCTTTGGGCTGTCCTCGGCGCCACGAGATTTTACAAAGTGTTGTGCAATTCTCGCAGCGCATCTTAGGAAAATCGGAATTCAAGTGTTTCCCTGTCTGGATGACTGACTTCTAGCAAGCCCTTCCAGGCAGGGAACTCTGGACGCTGTAGCCAAATCTTCAGACTTTCTCATGTCCATGGGAGTCCTGCTAAATCACAACAAATCGTAGTTGCAGCCCTCCCAGAAACTACTTTTAATTGGAACTCTTCCTGATACCTCCTGTGCAAAGGCTTTTCTCCCAGAGGACAGAAGGATCGATATCCTACAGATGGCCTGATACATCAGAGGAAAACTGCTCAGTTCGAGCTATCTTGATGCAACAAATGCTGGGTCTCATGGCATCCTCAGTGTTCACTGTACCTCTAGCACGTCTCCACATGAGAACCTCTCATTGGATGCTCAGTACTCAGTGGTCCCCAACCACTCACCCTCAGCCCTTTCCCATCAAGATGGCAGACCACCAGGTGAGGTCACTCACCTGGTGGTCGCAGGAGAACAACCTTCTGGAAGGGTATCCCTTTGCTCTTCTGGATCATCATATCTCTATTACCACAGACGCGTCCCTGATGGGGGTGGGAAGCTTACTGCCAGAATCTCCACACCCAAGATTCGTGGGCTAAGGATTAGTCCCGGTTTCACATAAATGTTCTGGAAATGAGCCGTCCTTTATGCAGTCCAGACTTTGAAGGACATAGTCTGTCACAAGAACATTCTCCTTCAAACGGACAACAAAGCAGTGATGTATTACATCAACAAATAGGGCAGTGCACACTCTTACCCATTATGCAGGGAAGCTATGAGAGTGTGGGAATGGTGCCTGGAGCACGAGGCTGTAATCCATGTGGTTTACGTACCAGACGTGCAGAATGAACTGGCAGACCGTCTCAGCAAAACGGAGACAGATCCTCACAAGTGGTCTCTCGACTCTGCCGTCGCTCAGTCACTCTTCAAAGAGTGGGAAACTCCAGACCTGGACCTTTTTGCATCCCCATTCAGCGCAAAACTGCCTCTCTTCTGCTCCAGAAATCCAGGACCTGGCATTTTCTGTTAGGATACGTTCAGGCTGCAGTGGACAAAATGCTTTCTATACACCTTTCCTCCTCTTCCTCTAATTGAGAGTGTGCTTCTCATGTTCGAGTCTCGGGGAGACAGTGATTCTCATTGCTTCCTTCTGGCCTCGACAGATATGGTTCCCGCTATTCAGCAGACTGTCTGCACCCTCCCGAAGGGACTTCCCCTTCAGTTGAACCTTCTGACCCAGGGGCCCATGGTCCATCCCAGTCTGAAGGCGCTTCACCTTCGGCTCCTGAAGAGATAGAGGCGAATAGGTTCAGTGTTTCCTGTAGGGTTTCAGATATTCTCTGTGCTGCGTGTGGGGTCCTGATGCCTGCTGGCTTCAGTCCTATATGTAATTACTTACTGCAAGAGCCTCTCTCGAAGATCTACTGTAAGTTCTTGCGTGACTGTACTTTTCGGGTTCTCCTTTTTGGCCTGTCCTCCGCTCCTCGAAGCTTTACCAAATACTTGGCAGTGGTGGCTGTGGCTCTAAGGCGACAGGGACATTGTCTTCCCTTACCTCGATGATTGGCTGCTTGCTGCCCCGTCAAGGACGCGCCTCCTTCAGGCTCTGAGACACCTATACTCTATTCCGAGAGGTGGGGATCACTCTGAACCTTCCAAAGTCTTCCCCAGAGCCTAGCCAAAGACTCGTCTTTATAGGGGCGGTCCTGGATTCGGTCCAGGGCATGGCTTTTCTACCCCCAGAGAGGGGCGATCGCTTGCGGGAGATTGCCGGATTGGTCCTTGTAACCCCTCAAGTCCAGGCCAGGACTTCCTCAGACTTCTGGGGCACATGGCGGCGGCCATTCCTGTCACTTCTCTGGCTCGCCTCCACATGAGAATCCCACAATGGATGCTCAGGGTGCAGTGGGATCAAAGCTCAGACGACCTAGACCGCATGGTCAGGGTCACAGAGCCAGTCAAGAGGACACTACTTTGGTGTCTGGACCCTCTAAATTTAGAGAAAGGGGTCCTTTTCCGTCAGGAGCCTCCAGATCAGACTCTAATGACGGATGCATCAGATTTGGGTTGAGGGGGCACCTTGGGGCTCGCCAAACACAAGGAGTCTGGACCCGTATGGAGCGCAATCTCCACAACAATGTTCTGGAAATGCGAGCGGTCTTCAATGCTTTTCAAGAGGACCTTGTCTCAGGCTCTCTCCTTGTTCAGACGGACAACATGGCGGTCGTCTTCTACATCAGCAAGCAAGGGGGTACCCACTCCTACCCACTGTGCAGGGAGGCGATGAGAGTCTGGTACTGGGCACTGGAGCGTCACATCTCTCTGCCCGCAGCGCATGTTCCAGGTGTCCTAAATGACTTGGCAGACAGCCTAAGCAGGTCTCAGTCCAAGGCGCATGAGTGGGAGCTACTGCAGTCAGTAGCGGACCAGCTCTTCGACACATGGGGTCGACCAGATCTGGACCTCTCTGCGTCCCCACGCAACACCAAACTGCCAATTTTCTGCTTGCAAGAGCCCGTGCCTGGTGTTTTCTGGCCAGACGCGTTGTCCCTTTGTTGGGCAGGGAGGTTTCTTTACACCTTCCCTCCATTCCCTCTCATTCAGAGAGTGCTATTGAAGATACAGGCCGGAGGGGCTTGGATGATTCTAATCGCCCCATTGTGGCCTCGGCAGATTTGGTTCCCACTACTTCAGCAGTTGTCTTTGGAACCTCCAGTTCCGCTACCAATATGCTCGCAGTTGCTGTCCCAGGATCAGGTCTCACTGGTCCATCCCAATCTCAGGTCTTTGCACCTTCATGCTTGGCTCCTACAGACGTAGCAAAGTCCAAGTACGGGGTCTCCCAGGAGGTAGCAGACGTCCTCATCTCGGCAAGGAAGCCCTCTACTCTCTCCACTTATGCTATGACGTGGAAATATTTTTTTTTGCTTATGGGCGTTGTCTCGCCGTCTGGACCCCTTCACCTGTCCGGTGAACTCAGCATTGCAGCATCTTCTCTCCTTATACCAACAAGGCTTGAGCTACTCCTCCATAAAGGTGCACATGTGGGCCATTTCTGCATATCACACCGTTTCTACGGACAGAACCTTAGCCCATCTGGATGTGGCCTGCACCTTTTTATGAGGAATTTTCTACATATGAAACCTCCAAGTAGGGATCCTGTCCCAACCTGGGACCTCCTGTTTGTGTTGGAGAAGCCCGCTACCTTTCCTGGAAGGTTTGTTTTTCAGTTGCTGTTACCTCAGCGCGAAGAGTTTCCGAGCTGCAGGCTCTGATGTGTAAAGAGCCGTATGTCATTTTTCATAGGGAAAAGGTTTCCCTCAGATCGAATCCTAAGTTCTTTCCTAAAGTGGTCTCGGAATTGACCCTCAACCACTTGGTTGACCTTCCGGTTTACTTTTCTTCTCCCTCCAATAGGGAAGAGGCTCTCCTTCACACAATGGATGTTCACAGGGTGCTGAGGTAGTACCGTAAGCGCACAGCTGCATAACCATAAATCGGAGCAACTGTTTGTGGACTTTGCACCACAACACTTGGGCAACCCGTTGTCTAAACAGACCATTTCAAGGTGGCTCATCCACTGCATTGTGTTTTGCTATGAAAAGCACAATAAACCCCTTCTGGGCCCAGTTAGGGGTCACTCCACCAGGGGAGTCTCGACTTCGTTTACCGCATTGAAGAATGTCTCTATTACAGACATATCCGCGGCTGACACCTGCAATTCGGTGCACACTTTCGTGAAGCACTATAGCCTGGACATTGCATCCAGACACCATGCCGGCTTCGGCCTGGCAGTCCTTTCGGGACTTCTTTCATAACTTGCTGTTTTCCAGCATCATCCTATCTTCCACCTCCCGGGGTCAGGCACCTCCTTGGCGTGGGACTGCTTGGGATTCAATCCTAATGGTTATAGCCTGATGCAAGAGCTCCTCTTGAAGATCTACTGTTACGGTAAGTTCTTACGTAACTGTATTATCTTCTTGGATGAAGTCTCCACCACTCATTCACAAGCCCACCCACCATCCCCTGAGCTCACTTCTCTGTTTTTGGTCTTCACTCCCTCAGTGACTGGGCTGTGAAGACTTCATTGTGACCCTTCTTACACGGGTCATTCGGACTATCTTGTGTCCGTTTTAGGTTAGTCCTTCTAAGTTAGTTACACTGCACCTCCTCAGAAAAAAGGAACTGAGACAGTTGGAGGGTCGACACTAAGATAGTCTTTACCGCACGAGCCGGGGCTCACGGTGCCGCTTCCTCGCAGCTCCATTTCTGGCGCCGGCCCTCTTGAAAAGTTTGCTCCTGCTGGGTCCTAGCGCCTCCGGTGTAGATCCCATTAGTGTGAATGAGTGGTGGAGACTTCGTTCAAGAAGATCAAGAATTACAGTAGGTACGCAATCTCCATTTTTTTCCCTTCACAGTTTACTTGACACCCAGACAGCCTGCGTCTGAGGTTCTGAGGCTCGCATCTACCGCTCCGGCCCTAAGGTCTATATTTTTAGCATATTGATGGGACACAAGTAAAGAGCACTGAGGAGATGAGAGACCTGGGAATGATGATAGGCAATAACCTAAAACCAGCTTCTTTGTGCAGTAAGGCATCGGGATGGCTATCAAGATGCTGGGGTGCATAGGAAGATAAATTACTAGCAGGACGGAGGTAACCCTGCCCTTGTATAGATAGATCACTGGTCAGGCCATGTCTGGAGTACCATGTATAGTTCTGGGGTCCGTCTCTAAGGAATGATGAGGATAGATTAGAGACAGGGCAGAGAAAGGTAACACAGATGATCCGTGGACAACAAGGTCTAATGTTCAAGGAAAGACTGAAAAGACTTGACATGTACTTACTGGAGGATAGAAGGGGAAGCGTGATAGACTTTCAAGTTTTGAAAGGCTTCAATAGAGTGAACACAGTGCTGGCATGGTAGGACAACTGTAGCACTGCCGTTCACCGCACCTGGGACTGGTTTTCAAACTGACTTCGGTCACTCATTGGCCAGCCGGGGGAGGGAGGTTTGCACATTCTAAAGACAGCCTTCCTCCCTTGGGGAGGGGGGGGACACTTGACTGCCACCTGGTGGAGGCCATTGGGTAGCACAGCAGGAGCACGTAGAAAGAGAGAGGGACAGATGCTAGGTACGTTGGCACCTTATGGTGAAAACCATGAACTAGAGGAAAAGTTCTGGTCATCTGTTATGCCAGCATCCACCACCCTGGCATGTCCATGCATGGCGGGCATAGCAGACCACCCACCACTGTTGTGGTCCTGGGTAAGTGATGGATAAGCATAAAGTCCATAAGAAGGTTGGTGACAGGGCTGAGGGGCACTGTCAGAAAAAGCTAAATAAAAACACTAAACATAACAGGTTTTATTCCAAGAAACTGAGCATCCACTAGCGGTAATGTACTTCTGCTGAAAGGCGGGGGGCAAAAAAAGGCATTAGAAAATACTTTATAGAAGGGGTGGTGGATGGATGGAACCAGCTTCCAGGAAGGTTGTGGAGACGTAGACAGTATCTGGGTATAAAAGAAGTTGGGGTGCATTTAAGGGAGTTAAGACAGGCTAATATAGCTAGAGTATGGGGACAGGAGGGACATTTATTTATTTACTTAGCTTTTGGTGACCGGGTAAGTACACTAGACAAGTAATATGCCTATTTTTAGGAATGACCCGGGAGAGTACAACATTGTTAATTACACATTACTAAGTCTCCAATTAGGGAATCTTGGGACAACCTAGATGGTGACTTTTCAGCTCTTTCTGTCCTTTTTCTGTTTCTGTAAAAAATCCTTTCCTGAAGGTAAGGGCAGCCAAAGCAGGTCAGGAGACTGGAACAAGGAGCAAGTCCAAGCACACAAGTATTTGAAATAGTTTCCTGTCATCTTTGATGCTGAATTTTACATACTGCAGGCTGTCCAGATGAATACTGTGGCAGCACAAGAAGTGGATCTTCCAAGAATCAGTCTTCTAAACAGAGCCCCCACTCTTTGGTCTTTGGGCTAGTGGCACTAGAAACCCATAGGAGTAGTCTTTTTTTAGTGAGGACTTCAACAAGTGTCTACACTAGCAACAGAGCCAGTAGCTTTTGCCAGTGCCTTAAGTGGCTAAGTTCAGATCTTATCTGTGTCGGTCTTCACCATTCATTACATTTGGGTATGTGGCCAGAGGTCACGACCCTGTGGGAGCTTCTTTTTTTTTTTGGATGGGCGGAGTAGATGCACCCACGGTGCTGCACTTGAGGCTGACGCACTGCATGGTGCTCGCGGGTTGGACGTTGGGTGACGTCGACCCCAACCTCCCGGCAGTTCTTCGTCTCCTACTGTAGAGGTCACACCTTGTGAGGAGCTCCAAGCAACTGCGTTGGGCCTAGTCTCTGTCTGTCGACGCCAATAATACCTGCCGGTTCCGTTTCGCCCTGCTCGATGCCGCTGTTTGGTAAGACTGTTCCTTTATTATTTTCAGTGACGTCAAGTCTGTTTTTTCATTGTTTTCCATTGATTATGTCTAGGTCGGCGGGGACAAAAAGTCGCTGAAAGCGGGGCAGCCTCTAATGCGTCGGTGCCTGTACGGCCGAAAATACTCAGTTACCGACCAGCATGATCGTTGCCTTGTGTGCCTTGGCCCGCTTCATGACATGTATTCGTGCAATGCCTGTTTCTTTGATCGTCGTGTCCTGGAACAGCGCATGTGGAAAGTTGGACGAGCTACGCCAACTTTTGGCAATGGGTGCACACTCGGGCCAAGCTGCAGTGTCTCGTCCTTTCGTCCAGGACCCCTCCTGGTTCTATATGGATCGCAGAGGAGGGGGCTTCCTCTTCTGGTAGCCTCTCCATGGCAGAAGCCCCTTCTGCGGTGCAGAAGGCCCAGTCCATTCCCCCTGTGGGGCGGGTGGGAGGCACTACTCCGGCAGTTGCCCTTTCGAGTGCGAAGGCTCCCCTGGTGTCGTTTCCTCGGAGGAAAGCCTGGGTCGGCACTGGCCCCTACAATCATTCATCGAAAGCTGTTTGATCCTGTGTGCTGCTCAAGGCACCATGGGCCCTGATGGCCCCGTGGTCGGCGCAGTCTCTGCTGTCAACCCCATTCACGGTGTCGATAGCGCTGGTGGCACCGTGGGGAGTTCTACAGTGCCGTCTTCGACCATTTCTCATCTGGACACAGCGCCATGGGAGGTGTCACTCTCAGCACCACTGGCGATGCCGAGGGAGCTGTCGCTGTCGGTTCTGGGGCCGCTCTCTTCACCATCTCTTCCTCGGGAGCCATGGGGGAGTTTGGTGCCATCTCTAATGCGGACACCTGGACTGGCTTCTCTCTTGGTCCAGACAGAAGCAGGTGTCCGCGTACGGTCTGGCACCGGACTTCGGTCTCTACCTCTTCGGTGGTGGACTCTGAGTCTGGTTCAGACCAGCTGTCCGACACTTTGGAGTTGGCAGCCCACGTGGATACCCTGGTAGTTACTTCAGCTGACCGGAACCAGCCTCCCTCTGAAGAGCTGGTAGTAGCGCCCCCACGAGTCTGGGGTCAGAAGTGCTGACCAGCAGGCGTGGTCCAGGCCACTATTGCCCCTGCAGCCTAGGCTTGGAGGGTTTCTGCCCCTCATTTGGGTTACCCCTCATGTGGTGTGCTGGCATCGCCCAACTTTAGGGCGGACCAGAGTGCCCTCGGGAGGGGAGGGGAAGGTGCTACTCCCTGGGTGGTCTCGGGGACTGACCAGGGTTGTCAGCTGCCCAGGCTGGTGTTTGCGAGGCGGAGGGCTCTTTCAGACTCAGAGGGGTCAGGGTTCGATGCAGCGACCCTTTTCTGGGACCCACCCGGGTTCGTGAGGAGTTGCAACGCGGACCCCTGCCCTTTCTTCTCAGCCTCCTTGAGAGGGCCCTGGTCTTTGGAGGGAAGGGACAGGTTATAGTCTGAAGTAGCACTGAATTAGCTTCAGGTAGAGCTTCTACCAAGGGACTGTCCTGGGTTTACACGGTCCCGGTCACCTCACGGGGGGATTTTTCAGGGCACGGCCAGGCAGTTCCGGCGTGGTTGATCAGCTGTCTGCTGTTGGACTTTCCGGAGTTCCTCCTTCCCTTGGGGCTTCCAGTGTGCTCTCTTGCCTGCACAGAGGACGGTCCTCTTCTGTTGTGGACCTAGCCCCCATTCCTCTGTCGCCATCTCCTGCTGTCCCAGGCATTCGTGGTCCTACGGGACTTCTCTTCTGGGAACAGTTCAGGGGTGCAGCTGCTCACTGCCCTACTTATGTCAGGGCCATGGACAAGCGAGTGTTCCACCCTTCCCCTGAGCACCCAACCTCTGGATCTCCGAGGTCTTCCGCTTCCTCCTCCTCTTCTGGAGGAGAGAAGCCTTCTGTCCACATCTCCCCTGCTGCTGATCTCGTGGAGTATCGGCGTTTCCTCGTGAGGATAATGGAAGACCTGCGCATCACCCCACCCACTCAGCACAATCCAGAGCATTCAACACGTGCCTTCTTAGGCGACTTCTGTGCAGCCGCCCTTGTGGTGCCAGCCTGGCCTGCTTCTTTCCAGGAGGCGTCATTGCGGTTCTGGCAAAGACCCTTTTCTGGAGTCCCAGCCGCTAGGGATCTGAGCCAGAGGTATTGTGCCCCCCCAACCCCGAGTCTCCAGGTCATGTTCCTTATCCTCAGTTAGGATTGACGCAGCTGGACACACCCGATGGGCTTCGCGCCCTCCACCGTGACCGGCCCCCAGATCAAGATTCTGCGGATTTTGACTTCTGGGGAAGAGGACCTTCTACTCGGCACAGTTGTTACTTTCGATTTCTGCTCATCAGGCCCACTATGCTTCCAATGATAGGTTCTTGTGGTCCAGGCTAGGTCAACTCCTGGCCTCTTTGCCTTATTCGGAGGTATCCAGAAAAGCCATTACACTCTCTGCACGTGGCCTGGAGCTAGCAAGGCACCAAGCGAAGGCTTCTTACGACGCCAACGAGGTAGCTTCCAGGGTCGTAGGGACAGCAATCTGCACTAGGCGGATGGCATGGCTACATCTTTCCCGGTTGTCACCCTTGGCCCGGCATAGGGTGATTTCCTCCATGTACTGGAGAACCCACCTTTTCTACCATAGAGTGAGGCGGCGTCTGTCTGGGCAACCTCCTGCCCCCTCCAGGGAGTCCCCGTCTCACTCTCCCCAGTCTGAGGCCTCGCCAGGCCCGTAAAGGTTCTCCCCTCTCAGTGTTTCCACTGGGAGCTAGGGGATTAGTCCTTTAGAGTCTCAGGCCTCCTGTCGGGGTGCCCGGTACTCACCCAAATGTGATGAATGGGGAAGAGTGACACTGATATGAAAATTACATACCTACCGAAATTCTTGATTTTTCTGTGTATCTTCATTCATCACAAATCGCACCCTCCATCCCCCTAGGGCCTCAGTCTCTGGGTCCCCCTCCCTCTGCGTGCCCCCTTCCTTTCTGCTGGTCAGGAGCAGGGTGACCTTAGGCACACAGGGGGATTTTTCCTGTGCCTTCTGGCATGGGGGAGAGGGATCGGGGAGGGAGGGCTGCCCTCCTCAATGCCTTGGCTTCCACCCCTTTAGGGTGGGATGTTGGCTGCTCTCTCTCCCCTGTATCTTCCTCCGTCCTTGTCCTTAGGAACTCCTCCCTCATTTTTTAATTAGGGAGACTTGTTTTTCTCCCCTATTCCAATTATTTGATTTCGGGGGAGAACAACCCTGGATTCCTGTCCCATGATGGCCTCTAATGCTTCTGCTACAGTTAGTTGCCAGTAATTCTATGCCTTGAATTCTGGCAGTATAGCCATCTGGCTACTCCTAGGCAGTTCTTAAACTCAGTTTGGGAACAGTTCGCAAGTCCGGGGTATGTCCTCTCCCCTCCCACTTCTTGTTCCCCTCCGGCACCCTTGTCCTCCCTCACCACGGGTGCCTCGAATATGGGGTTGGGAGCACATCTAGGGGAACACCAAGCCCAGGGACTGTGGTCCAGCTTGGAGACTTCTTTGCATATCAATATTCTGGAGATGAGGGCGGTCCTGTATGCTCTATAGGCCTTCCAGTCCCTCCTTCCCAAGGGATCACTGCTAATCTAAACGGACAACATGTCGGTGGTTTGGTATATCAACAAACAAGGAGGAACACAGTCATATCCCCTGTACCGGGAAGTGAAGCGGGTGTGGAACTGGGCCATCCAACACCATCTGGCCCTAGTGGCCATGCACGTTCCGGACATTTTAAACGTCCTGGCGGACAGTCTCAGCAGATCTCGGACCCTAGCTCATGAGTGGGAACTACAACAGGAAGTGGCGGAATCCATCATCTTACTTCGAGAGGGCTCTTGCAGTGGGTAATTACATACAGGACTGAAGCCAGCAGGCGTCAGGACACCACGGAAACATTTCTAGCTAGCAGTCTCTGGCAGGGGACCGCCCCCACGTCAGGTGTCCGGTGTCAAGCGATGTCATTATAAAGGAGTGGTCCCCCACACACGCCTTCCAGTACTTTCCCGCTGTTAGCTCATGCAAGCGCCTCGCAGTTAAGTTCAACTGCTCGTCAGTCTGTCGTCGGTAGTTTTACCGTCATTTTTTTCTTCGATTTCTCTAATTCTGTCAACTATTTCTGCGGTGTATGTCATCCCCTACACCCTCTAAGCACAAGAATAAGTGAAACTCGTGCGGCGCCCAACTCCCGCACAAGGACAGACACTCCCATTGCCTCTTCTGTCTAGGCCTGGATCACCCCATGGAGAAGTGCCAGCAGTGCCTGAAGTTCAACACTACCACCCGCAGACAAAGGCAGCAGTCCCTGGAGGCCCACATCCTTAAAAAGAAAATGACCTCCATGGAAAAGGAGCTGAAAAAGCTGAGTCATGCCTCAACTTCGCCTGAGGGTCACTGTAAAAAGAAAGACAAGGAGAAGCACCTGGACCAGGACTCCTCTTCCTCAGCCACTGCGACTTCGGCTGGAGTCACCGTGCTCAAGGTAACGTCCCCCCCTCTGCGATGGCGGCGTCAACCCACCCATCTGGCTCGGGCTCTTTGGGTGCCTCCGGGTTAAAGGAGACGTCCACTCCCAGTAAGGCCACCACCGTGCAGCCTACTGGTGCTAGTGGCTCCAGTAAGCCAGACGTCGGCTCCTCTGACGTCCGACTGGAGAAGACCGCTAAGTCACTCGACCCTTCCAGGGTCAGCACCGGCCTTAAGCAGCCCAGCCAGGCCGTTCCTCATCACGGCCTACCTCAGGCGATGGTTCCGCTAAGCCGGACAACGTCTCCTCCGTCAAGTCACACGTCAGCCCCTCCGACAGTCACATGGCATCGGAGCCGATGCCGGACCCTAATGTTCTGTCCACAGCATTCTCTGCCCTCCAAGGCCCAAGCGTCCACTCAGCTTGACCCTGGGGATTTTATTCCTCCTTCTCCGGGCGATAGGGAAGATGTAGGTGCGCTCCCGTCGGGTCTCCCTCCCACTGGGCTGGACAACCTGATGTCGGTCCCTCGGACGTTGACGCCAGTCTTTCCGGCACTGGGCAACATCCATATCCTGGATGCCATCCCTATGCCAGGCCTGCCGGGCCTCCTGTTTCAGGCCCGCCTGATGGGCATTTTCCCGGGCCATCTGCTTCTGCAGACCCCCGGGTATCCGACCCCATCCTATCTGACACTGTCATACCCAGGGCCGCAGTATCCAGTGCCCCAGTACCCAACGCCAGCCTATCTGACGCCGCAGTACACAGTGCCTCACTACCCGACGCCGGGTTACCTGCCATCAGGGTATGGATACACGCAGTACGGATATCCTCAATATCCATATCCACCCCTCTCCTCTTCCTCCACCGCCCCCTCAGCCGCCGGTGGATTTGAAGGAGACTCTAGCCTCCTGGTGGGATGAGGCCAAGGCTCAGCTCACCAGGGAGGTAGAGATCTGTCTCCCAGCAGCAGTCCCAGTTCCGGATCCCCTATGTCGGAGACAAGAGACTCCTCCCACCTCCAAATACCAGAGGCGAGCCCTCCAGTTCCAGGGCTGGGCAGGATACACTTCCCTGGGGACTTCCCAAGGGGTCCGTTCTTCCCCCACGTCTGAAGGAAGAGTCTTCTCCCTCTTCATCCTCCTCGGACACCTCGGATGACTCCGATGGTCGTTCTGACTTGGACGACGAGCCACGCTCTCCGGATAAGCCCAGGCCGAGGACTCCTCCGGAGTCCCCTCCTTTTATGGAGTTGCTGCGAAAAATCCAGGAAGTTCATCAGTGGCATTCCTTGGAGCTGGATCCACAGCGTAAGAAACTCGCTGCGCCCAAGACCGCTTCGACCGTGGTGCCACCCTGGATTGAGCCTCATGCCGACCTTGTCTCCACTGTTTGGAAGCAACTGTCGGCATTAGCCCCCCTTCCTAGGAAGTCGGATAGGCTTTATCAGGCTCCCACGGGTGTCGACTCTTTGAATTCGCACCCTCGAGCTGATTCGGTCGTGATCCGCGCCGCTCACGGCCGGACAGCTAACCCCAAGCACTTGAGCTCGTCACCACCCGACAAGGAATCCCGCCTTCTGGATCAGTACGAGAAGAAAGTTTACGCTTCTTCCACTCTGGGTGTTAGGGCCCTGAATTACATTGGTCATATGGGGACTACCAGAAGGCGATCCTTAGCGAGATGGAGACTAAATTGGACTCCCTTCCTGAGTCTCAGACGAAGCAGGAAGTGGCAGATCTAGTCCGGTCTGCGCATTCGGCCAGTCGGCACGTGCTTTGTGCCACATACAACGTAGTGGACGCTGCTGGTCTGAGCTCGGCTTTCACCGTAGGTTTGCAGCGTCACGCCTGACTCAGAGTGTCAGTTTTGGTCCCGGAGATGCAGTCCGCTATCCAGGACATGCCCTTCATGGGTTCTGTGCTGTTCAGTGGTGATGTCAAGGACATCATCACCGATCTGCAGGAGAAGGTTACTGCACTTAAGTCGGTTGACTCTCTGTATAAACCCCATCAAGCTCAGCGTCGTCCCTTTCGTAGACGTCCTCGGCAGAAAGCGAAACCTCAGGAAAGCGGGCCAGTAAACATCAGGCCTCCTCCGGCTGCTAAGCACCCTCCCCCCGCCCAAAAAAGCAGCGGGGGCTTCAGCCGCAGTGCTGCCTCATACCTCCTGACTCCTTTCCTCTCCCACTGCCTCTGGGCACACCAGAGGAACCGGTAGGAGGGAGATTCTCCCTCCACCTACCAGGCTGGGAGAGGATAACTACAGACACTGGGGTGTTCCAGCTGATCGCAGAAGGACACTCGGTAGAGTTTCTTCGGAAACCTCCTCGAACCCCAGGTCGTCGTACTCCCCAGAACATCATCTTCTGGTCCGGCGATAGAGCCTGTACCCCTGCAGCTTCTACGGACGGGCTACTATTCCCATTTTTTCCTGGTCCTAAAGAAGTCAGGAAAGGTGAGGCCGATTCTCAACCTCAGTTCCCTGAACTTGTTTGTGGAGTACAAAAGATTCAGAATGCTCTCTCTACAAAGTCTTCTGCCCCTGCTTCAGTCGGGACAGTGGCTGTGCGCTCTGGATATGCAGGATGCTTACCTGCATATCCCTATTCGCCTCGCCAATGGGCCAGCTTATCCCAAGTTTTTACTAAGGTAGTGTCAAAGTTTCACTTAAATCTGCCTCTAGTGCTGCCTGCATTCTTTTCTAATTTCCAGAATGGGGGGAGTGCACCCTCAGTTCTCCGGACATTAAAAGAGCCTTCGCGTTCTGCCTCAGTAGAACTAAGAGCTTGCAGCAGTCTAAACAGCTCTTTGTTTCCTTTGATCGTAATCGTATGGGGCAGTCTGTTACAATCAAATGCATTTCTGCATGGATTGTCTGTTGACTTCGTCACTGCCATGCTATGGCGCAGGTCAAACTGGATGGCCATGTACATGCCCACTCCACCAGAGCGGTTCCTACCTCCTTGGCAGAGATTCAGTCTGTACCTACCACTGATATTTGCAGAGCTGCAGCTTGGAGCACAGTGCGCATCTTTATCAAGCTCTGTGCCCTGGATGTCCATGCCTGGCAGCATGCCACCTTCGGCAGGACCCTACTGAACAGAGTTCTGTCCTGAGTGAGCTCAGGCTCCTGCCGCCTGCCTGGGGGATTTTCGTCTGAGCTTGGTACTCTAACCCATTGGTGTGAATCAGTGGTTAAGATTGATTCCTGGAAGATATAAAAATTACATACTCCCTGTAATTCTTGATCATCTAGGAATATTTTCACCACTGATTCACACACTCACCCTCCATCCCCTGGGCTCACACTTACTCTCTCTCTTTATTCATTGGTCTTCATCCCTTTTTCTTGGTTGGGCTGTGAAGATGCTGTGTTCCTTTTTGTTGATCTTTTGTACACAGGTTACAAGGGCTATCTAATGCCGTTAGGTTATGCTGCACCACCTTGGTGTAAAAAAAAAAAGCGTACTGAGAGGTGGTTGAGGGCCGTTGCCAAGGTAAGCCTTGTAGCATAAACTAGTCTCGTGGTGCCACGTGTGCATGCAGTCTACCTCAGCACCGGCCTTCCTGAAAAGTTCTGACTCCCGCAGGGTCCTAGCACCTCCAACTCGGAACCCATTGGGTGTGAATCAGTGGTGGATACTTCCTATAAGATAAAGCATTATGGTGAGTTTGTAATTTGTATTTGCCTCCCTCCCACATGCTATCTGTGCTCTATATCGAGTCATCTTTTAGCACTCGCCCTATAAATCTGAAGGTGACTGTCCATACTAGCAGACAGACAGAGTAGACTCGCACAGTTTAATATTTTAAATAATACATTGTGTAAAATGGGCAGGTTGCCATCAGAAGTGTGTAAAAGATGTCAGAAAGAGAAAGATATTCTGCTGCATGTCCTCTGGGACTGTGATCTTGTTCAACCTCTGTGGTAGACAGTTAACCCTTATACTGCCAACAGAATGAGAATGTAAAAGAATTCTGGACTGATATCACTCCACGGCAAAGCAAGGGTTAAGGCGAGAGGCGGACCTGCTCCTAATCTGAACAGTCTCTTTATGCCTGAAGTCTGCATTATTGGGGATTATAGTGCCCCCCAACACCATGAAAGAATAAATATTATTTAAAATATTGTTTCTCTGTTTCTTGCTAACAGAACTGAGACAGGGTGTTGGTGACATATTTGTTCCAGAATACAGTGCCTTGCACATGCTAGTGTGGACACAGTCACTAGAAAAGTTTTCTCCTTCGGGGTCCTAGCACCTCAGGTCCTAAGACCAAAGAGTGTGGCTTTAAGGAGAAGAGAGATTCTTGGAGATGTACAGTTATGGTAAGTAACTTTCTTTTACCAGTGCGTTTCCTACAGAGATGAGATATTGCTTGTTTTTCAGTTGGATTAGTTACTGAAAAATCCATGTTGTATTGTTTTCCAGTGCATCAGGATTTACTCATTTTGAAACAGCTGTGGCATTTTCCACTTAGCATTCTCATGGAACTGTTCACTTGTTGCAAGCTATTTAATGCTCAGGACTTTATTTTTTTCCCTCCCTGTAGGATCATGACTTCTTTCAACACCTTGAGATGCACCTCCGATCAGAGCACCCTCCTCTGTGTGGGCGGGATCACCTCAGCTTCCGGTCATATTATTTCCCCATCAAGGTAAGAGCACGTGCTGCCGCTGTAAATGGGCTGACTTGTCATGTAACACACAGTTTTAGGATCGTGGATATGTTGTTCATTTACAGTGCCTTCAGAAAGTGTTCACCCCCCCCTTGGAGTTTGTCACATTTTGTGATGTTGCAAACTCAAATTAAAATACATTTATATGGGATTTTTTTGTCACGTTATCTACACAAATTACACTCTAATGTCAGAGTGGAATGAAACTTCTGGAATTCTTTGTACATGTAATTTAAAATAAAGCTGAAATGTCTTGATTTGATAAGTATTCACCCCCTTTGCTATGACGCTCCAAATTGAGCTTAGGTGCATCCAGTTTCCTTGTGAGATCACTCTAAAACTTGAATGGAGTCCACCTGTGGTCAGTTCAAATGGTTGACATGATTTCAGAGGAAATACAACTGTCTATATAAGGTCCCACTGTTGACAGTGCATGTCAGAGCAGAAACTCTACCATGAAGACCAAGGAGCTGTCTGTAGAACTCCATGATAGAATTGTAAGGAGGCATAGATTCTGGGGAAGGGTATAAAAACATTTCTAGGGTGTTGAAAGTTCCCAGGAGCACAGTCAAGTCCATCATTAGGAAATGGAAAGATTACGGAACCACCCAGACTCTTCCTAGAGCAGGCCGTCCTCCCAAACTGAGCAACCGGGCAAGAAGGACCTTGGTCAGGAAGTGACCAAGAACCCAATGACCACCCTGACAGAACTACAGAGTTCCATGGCTGAGATGGGAGAACCTGTCCAGAGGACAGCAATCTCTGCAGCACTTCTATATGTAGCCTCTATGGGAAGTGGCTAGGCGAGGCTTCTCCTGAGAAAAGCCACATAATAGCATGCCTGAGTTTGCAGGAAGGCACGTGGCAGACTCTGAGACCATGTGGCAAAGATTCTCTGGTCTGATGAAACAAAATTGAACTCTTTGGCCTGAATGCAAGCGCTATGCCTGGCGCAAACCGAACGCAGCTCATCACCCGTGTAACACCATCCCTACTATGAAGCATGGTGGTGGCAGCATCATGTTAGGGGGTTGCTTTTCAGCGGCAGGGACTGGGGCACTTGTCAGGATAGAGGGAGCAATGAATTGGAGTCAAGGACAGGCACATCCTTGAGGAGAACCTGCATCAGTCTGGAATAGACCTTGGACTGGGGTGAAGATTTACGTTCCAACAGGACAGTGACCCCAAGCATACAGCCAGAGCAACACTGGGGTGGCTTCAGAACAAGAAGGTGAATGTCCTTGAGTGGCCCAGCCAAAGCCCAGACTTGAATCCCATTGAGAATCTGTGGAAAGACTTAAAGATTGCCGTTCACCGATGCTCCCCATCCAACTTGACAGAGCTTGAGCAAATCTGCAAGGAAGAATGGGTGAAAATCCCCAAATCCAGATGTGCAAAGTTGATAGACATACCCAAGAAGACTCAAAGCTGTAATTGCTGCATAAGGCGCTTCTACAAAGTATTGACTCAGGGGGGTGAATACGTAAGTAAACAAGATCTCAGTTTTTTCCACAATAAAACTATTTTTGCCCCTTTAAGTTGTTGAGTATGCTGCGTGAATCAAGGGGGGGGGGGAGTCATTTCAATGCATTAAAAATTCTGGTAGTAACACAACTAAGTGTGACAAAATCCAAGGGGGTGAATACTTTCTGAAGGCACGGTACACTGATTGGCATGTCCCGTTCCCCTTTAAATCTTGCTGGAAGTCTTCAAGCTGGCTCCTCCCACCCACCCGGGTGGTATATACCTCGGCTCTACCCCACGACGCCAGATCTTCCTTTCCCCTGGAAGATACAGGTTGCCTCCCTCATGCTCACGCATTTCGATAGACCCTGGCTTTCAAAACTTCGGTTTTACCAAAATTAAAACTCGTTCGAGTTAGCAATCGCGCTTTTACGTCCTCAATCATGGAAAATAAATCTTCTCCAGGATTTCGCCGGTGTCCTTGCGGCCAGAAGATGTCGCGCACCGATCCCCATCGCACGTGCGTCTACTGCCTAGGTGTCGGCCATAACTCCTCTTCCTACAGCTATTGCTTGACCTTCCATCCCAACATCCTGGACGACCGCCTGGCACATTTAAAGGTGGGGAGACCAGAGAAAAGGAATCCTCTGGTGAAGTCCAAGGAAGCTAGGTGGGCGGTTTCCTCGGCCGCAGGTTCCGACGAGCAGCTGGAACGCATGAAGGCATTCGAAGAAGCCGCCCGTGCTTCGGACAATTGAAGCTTTTTCGTTCCGCTCAACCTGGGCTCCACCTTCACGGGTTCCTTCAAGGAGTTATGCCAATCTCTCCCCACCCAGGGAGAGGCGCCTGCGGGCTCGCACTCCTCACGATCTTGTAAAAGAGATAAGGAACTGAGCACCTCTTCATCTCGGCGAAGGAGCTCTTGGGACTGAGAGAGGTCTCAGTCCCAGGAGCATGCGGTCTTGACCTCGGTCAAGATCGCTTCCTCGGCCGCAGGCTTCGTGGACCTTCTGTCTAGTCAGACGACCGAGGATGTGGCCGATGAGGTCGAGATTGTTCTCGATCCAGTCAACCCGCTGTCGCCGGCCGTGGCCAACGACTCCTTGGAGAGGACTCTGGTCCTTGTGTTCCCCGATGAGGAGACCCACCCGCTGGTGTCCCCATCGAGGTCCCGGTTCCGGACCCTCAGGTTTCACCGATCCCTCTGGTGTCTCCCAAGCGACCGAGTCAGCCTGCCCGATCTCGGTCGAGGTCTAGAACCCCCTCGGCCAAACGGCCAAGGAAGAGCCACAAATGCTTCAAAAAAAGGTGACGCCACAGGTCGTCCTCCTCAGATGAGAGACTCCAACTGAAACTCCGTTGGCGCTACAAGGGCCTTGTGTGGCAATAGCTGATTTTCTCAGGGCATAAGCCGGCTCCGCTGCCTACCCCAGCCATTACTTGGCTTTCGCCTTCTAGGCCGAAGCCGACCCCCTCGGAACCGAAGCCTTCGGTTCCCCCGCCTGCAGGGCCGGCCCATCCTCCAGTTTGGCCTATACCAGTCTCTCCAACGATGGTGGTGGAGCCACTGCCTAAGCAGCCTGTGGGAGGGACTCCTTCTAAAGAGGCCCAACCAGATATCTGGCTTCCCCGACATTTGTTGGTCACGGTCACCCTGGACCGCCCTCAGCGGGTTGAGGCTGATTTGGGCTGTACCCCGACTCTTCGGACTCTGATGTCACTGAACTCCATTCTCATCCTGGGGATGATTAGACTTCCGTTGGCACAGGGATGGAGGAAGGTCCTTCCTTCTTCCAAAGGATTCTTCGTCTTGTCTCTGATTCTACAGGGATGCCCATGGAACCCATCCAGAAAAAGGTGGCGTACCCTCTCACGGACATGCTCAAAAGAGGGGATACCCCGACGGAGGCTCTTCCTGTGGCCGAGGCCATCGTTGGTCCGACACTAGAAACTAGGGCAGCGTCCTGCCTCATGTCCAGCACAGTCTGCCCTCTAGCCCATAAGAGTACTGCGTACCTATGGGTCCTTGCCGGGGTTCACAGGCACCCTTCAGCTGAGAGCCTGGTGACCGCCTCTGTGTTCAGGCATACTGGCAGTCCTGCTGACACTGACACTGGCCTCCGATAAAGAGTCCAAGGTTTTGGAACATTTGCCGGAAGTCTATGCGGGTTCTTCCTTGGGCCTTCTTCAGGCAAGGTCAGCCGTCGTTATTGCTCACTTCTCTCATGCCTTTCTCGGGTCATTAGATGAAATCCTCCCACATCTCCCTGCAGACATGCAGACCGCAGTTAAGCAGGTCCGGGATCAGGGCCGTGCTTTTGCCAAACAGCAGCTCCAGATGGCTCTGGACATTGGAGATACTTGTGCCCGCTCGATGGCCGCCACAGTTGCCTCTTGCCAGAGGGCTTGGCTGAGACTCTCCTCCTTTCTGGCCGATACTCAGCACAAGTTAGATGATGTGCCTTTCCTTGGGACCGACTTGTTCGGCCCAGGAGTGGCTGGTCACCAACAGCGCATAGAGTAGTCCAATGCCACCTTGGACGCCACTTCTGCCGAGAGTTCTTCGGGCAAGAACCAGCATAAGAAAAAGAAGAAACCCTTTCGGCACTCTTCCCCTGCGGTTCAGCAGTCTCCCACCAGGGAGGACGTCAGCAGCAGGCTTAAGCTTGGAGGCTGAGGCTCAGGTCCTGGAGCCTCCTCCTCCTCCTCCAAGCCTGCCCAGTGATGGGGTGGGGGTTGCCACCCCTATCCCTGTCACGCCAGCTCTGGGTCTTCCTGTGGGGGGCCAACTCCACCACTTCCTTTCCGCCTGGTCTGCTATCATTACAGACAGGTGGGTTCTCAAAGTGGTCAGTCAGGGACTGCCTCTGAAATTCGAGCAGTACTCTCCCAGCCGAGCCTGCAACCCTCAGGAAGAACGGATTTCCGCATTCACCCAGTTGGCTCTTCGAGACAACATTGCTCAGCTCTTCCTCAAGGAGGAAGTAGCTCTCGTGGCGGATCCATCTGCAGACCTAGGCTTTGTCTTAAGGTACTTCCTGGTGCCCAAGAGGACATGGGGCTGGCACCCCCATTCTAGATCTCTATGATCTGAATCAGTTTCTCAGGTCACGCACCTTTCGGATGATCACTGTGTCCCAGATCATACCGTCCTTGGAGCAAAACATATGGTTCTGTTCACTGGATCTGCAGGACATGTTCTTTCACGTCCCAATTTGTCCGTCCCATCAGCGGTTCCTCCGCTTCAGGGTCGAAGGGACCCTGTACGAGTTCCGAACCATGCCATTTGGCCTGTCATCAGCCCCATGGGTCTTCACCAAATGCATCGCAGTGGTGGCGGCCCATCACCGGGGGGGGTCAGAATTTACCCCTACCTTGACGATTGGCTCCTGGCAGGTTCCACCCAACAGGAGGTGGAGAGTTCCAGGGATCTAGCCCTTCAGACCTGCTCCCAACTCAGCCTCCTGATCAAGCAAGGCCAAGTCGGAACTCTTGCCTTCTCAGGTGATGGGCTTCATCAGGTCAGAGCTCGACTCTTGTCAAGCCGGAGCTCGGCTCCCCGCGGACGGAGCAGAGGTTCTGTCCTCCTTTGCCCAGTCGTTTCTTAGGCACTTGCGCCCTGCCCGGCACTTTCTGCACCTTCTGGGTTTCGTTACAGCATGCAACTCAGTGGTCCATTGGGCCCGGTTGCACATGGGCCCCCTCCGGTGGGAGCTGGCCGCCCAGTGGACTCAGCACCATGGTCATTTCGACCAGCTGATCACTGTAACCCAGATGATGTGGGATGCTCTCCAGTGGTGGACAGCCTCAGACCGGTTGCAGGAAGGGATCCTGTTTGTCCTTCCCGAGCCAACTGTCGTCCTCACAACCGATGCCTCTCATGGGCTGGGGAGCCCACATGGGGACAACAGGGCCCACAGGCTCTGGACCCCCAAGGAGTCCCGATGCCACATCAACCTGTTGGAGCTCAGAGCAGTCAGACTGGCACTGTCAGCTTTCGCTCTTCAGCTCTGGGGTCAAGTGGTTCAAGTCCAGACGGACAATACCATGACCGAGTACTATTTCAACAAATAGGGCATCACGCACTCCCGTCTGCTGTGCAAGGAGGCGCTCCGCATCTGGACCCTCGTAAGCCGGTTGGAGGCGGTTCTCCTAGCCATCCATGTGGCTGGCAGGAGCCTCAACCAGCTGGCGGATGCTCTCAGCCACATAGGCATAGGTCCGCTGCTCAGTCGACGTTTATGCTGTCTGAGCTGTTCACGGCCCCAGTGGTGCTGACGGCGCTGTGGAAGGCTGTACGGCACCATCCTTGTCTGTTTCTTGCCTCTGCACTGTGGCTGAGCATGGCGCCATGTCCAGCTCTGGTGCTGCTTGCGGCACCAAGCAATGACACATCGCCGTGGGGGTTTCCGACCTCTGTGCCATCCGCGGTGCCGAGAGTGCAGTCGGGGCTGTCCTCGTCGCCACTTGCGGCGCCGCGGGTCAGGACAGTGTCGTGACAGGTCATGGTCCGCTTCAGGGCTTCATCACCGACTCTGTTGCAGTCCCTCGTTGTGGTGTCCCATTCAGTCGGTATGGCAGCAGGCGTCCACGTACAGTCTGGCACAGGACTTCGGTCTCCACCTCCTTGGAGGCGGAATCGGACTCTGAGTCAGATAGGCAGTCTGACTCTTTGGAGTTGGCTGCTCACATGGGCACCTTGGTAGTGTCCTCGACAGGCCGGAGCCAGCCCCACTCTGAGAAGCGGACAGTGTCCCCCGGGTCCAGGGTCAGGGGTTCTGACCAGCAGGCGGTGGTGCAGGCCACCATTGTCCTGCAACCTGGCCTCTGAGGGTTTTGTGACCCCTCAGTGGTGGTACCCCCTCAGGTGGTGTGCCTGGATCGCCTAACTTTGGGGCCAATCTGAGCACCTACAGGAGGGGAGGGTACTGCTCCCTGGATAGTCCCTTCGGGGACTGACCAGGGCTGCCAGCTGCCTAGGCTGGCTTTTTTGAGGAGAAGGGCTCTTTTGGACTCCGAGGGGTAGGGGTTCGACACGGCAACCCTTTTCTGGGACCCACCCGGGTTCCGGAAGTAGTCGTAGTGCGAATCTCTGCCCTTTCTCTTCAGTTTCCTCAAGAGGGCTCTGTTCTTTGGAGGTAGGGGACCGTCCTTTTGGACTCTCATGGCCCCGGTCACCTCACAGGGGGCATTCTTCAGGGCGCAGCCTAGGCATTTCCAGTATGGTTGACCAGCAGTCGGCTGTTGAGTTTTCCAGAGCTCCCTCTTCCCTTGGGGCTCCAGGTGCGCTCTCTGGCCCAGGCAGAGGACAGCCGATTCCTGTTGTTGGCTCTGTCCCCTCTCCTCTGCCACCTTCTCTTGCTCTCACAGGTATTCTTGGTACTAGCGGCCCTCTCTCCTGGGAGCAGTTCGGAGTTGTGGCAGCTCAACTTCCCTCTTACGTCAGGGCTATGGACAGACAGGTTTTTAAACCTCCCTCTGAGCAACCAGCTTCTGAACTCTTGAGGTCCTCTGACTCTTTATCCCCCTCTTCTGGAGGAGAGGAACCATCTGTCCACATCTCCCCAGCTGCTGATCTCGCAGAGTATCAGCAATTTCTCGTGAGGATATTGGAGGACCTGCACATCACCCCACCCACGCAGCACAATCCAGAGCACTCAACGGATGCCATTTTAGGCTATCTCAGTGCGGACACCCTTGTGGTGCCCCCCTGGCCTTCTCCTTTTCGGGAGGCATCGTTGCGTTTCTGGCAGAGACCCTTTTCTGGAGTCCCAGCCCCTAGGGATCTCTGCCAGAGGTATTGTGCCCCCGAGTCTCCAGGTTCTATGCCTCATCCTCAGTCAGGATTGACGCAGCTGGACACTCCTAATGGGCTTTGCACCCTTCACCGTGCTCGGCCCCCTGCTCAAGATGCTATGGATTTTGACTTCTGGGGGAGGAGCACTTTCTACTCAGCATGGTTGCTGCTCTCTATTTCAGCCAATGAGGTAGTTTCCAGGGTCGTAGGGACAGCAGTCTGCACTAGACGGACAGCATGGCTGCGTCTTTCCCGGTTGTCACCCTTGGCCTGGCATAGGGTGATTTCCTCCCCTTACCAGAGGACCCATCTTTTCTCCCGTAGGGTGAGACGGCATCTGTTGGGGCAACTTCCCACTTCTTCCGAGGAGTCCCCGTCTAATCTCGCCGCTCCCAGGCCTCTCCAGACCCGTGAAGGTTCTCTCTCTTGGTGTGCCACCCACTGAGGGTTAAGGGACTTAGTCCTTTAGGGTTAAGCCCCCTTCGGAGGGGGCTCGGCACCCAACCAAAGGTGATGAGTGGTGAAGACTGACAGATGAGATACGAAAATTATGTACTTACCATAATTCTGATCTTTCTGTGTATCTTCACCATTCATCACAGTCCCACCCTCCATCCCCCTGGGGCCTCGGTCTCTGTGTTCCTCTCCCTTTCTGTGCCCTCTCTTTCACCCCACCCTCCTTTCTGTTGGTCAGGAGTGGGGTGACCTTGGGCACATAGGGGGATGTTTTTCTCTGAGGGGGAGTGGTCAGGATTGGGGACACTCCTTCCTCAGTGCCTCGGCTCCACCCTCGTGGGGTTGGGGTCGGTAGTTGCCCTCTTTTCTGCTCTCTGTCCCCCTTCCTCCCATCAGCTTTTCTTTAACCCCTTTGATTTCCTTGTCCTTTGGACACAACCTCAATTTAATTTAAGAAACTAGTTTCTTATGCCAAAAATTTGATTGGGGGGGGGGGGAGTACTCCCTGTAATCCTGTCTTTTCTTCCAGAATAGCCGATTCTGCTAATGTTGGAGTTATTGCCAGTGATTCTGTGCCTTGGATTCTGACAGTTTAGCCTTCTGGCTACTCCTTCGCAGTTCCTATACAAGCTGGAGACACGTCAAGGTTCCAGGGTATTTAACTCCCCCGCCCTCCTGCTTTTCTACTTCCAAAGATTGGGGCCCCTCCCAATCCCCTTAGTTTTCCATCTTTATTCTGTTCTCTCAGTTGTTTATTTTTCCTTTTAGTTTGTATATTCTTTCCTTTGTCTGTCCCTTGGACTCCTTTGTCCCTCCCTCCCAACCTTTCCTTACTCTACGGCAACTCATAACTGGTGGGAGGGCGGGGGCGACCGCACATAATGGCCAACGCGCGAGCCCCATGCAGTGCATCTCGGCCTTCAGGGTGGCGACGATGGTGCGTCCAGCTCTGCCCATCCCCCAAAAAGCTGGGGTTCACGGGTTGGCCATTATGTGCGGTCGACCCCGCCTCCCCAGTTATGAGTCGCTGTGGAGTAAGGAAAGGTTGGAGGAGGGACAAGGGAGTGGGGTTTGAACTGTGCTCTAGTTATTATATTTCGACACACATTTTTATGTAACAAGGAACAGTAGGGGGCACTATTGTTTCATAAATCTCCGCTGAGCAAAAATTATATTCTAGGAGCGTGGATATGTTGTTCATCCACACTGTCTGGCATTGTCCCTTTCCCCTTTTAATCTTGCCGGAAGTCTTCAAGCTAACTCCTCCCACCCACCCGGGTGGTAAATACCTCGGCTCCGCCCCATGACGCCAGATCTTCCTTTCCGCTGGAAGATACAGGTTCCCTCGTGCTTTTTTGCAGCAATTGAGGCCCTGGAGTCTAATCGACGTTTTTTACCGCATCTTCTTGCTTTGAAACTCGTAAGAGTATACGACTCGGATCCAAACTTTCTGGACATGGATGACAAGTCGTCCCCCGAGAATTCGCCCGGTGTCCTTGTGGACAAAATGTTCTTTACCGACCCCACCTCGTCGTTTATTGCCTCGGCACCGTGCGATACCTCACAATGCACTATTTGTTCTGCCTTCCATCCCACCGTTCTCGGAGGACCGTCGGGCACGCCTGAAGCTGGGAGACGGAGCTTCGCCAATCCACGGTAAAATCGAAGGAGGCCAGGTGGATGGTGTCATGACTTTTCTTGGGATCCGCCGAGCAGCTTGAGCAGATGGCGGCTTTTCGAGGAAGAAGCTGCCCGCGTCGCCAGAACGCTTCTTCGTGCCGCCAACTTGGGCTCCACATCACAGGATCCTTTCGGGAGTTGTGCCAGTCTCTCCCGCATTACGTGGTGAGGCGCCCGGGTCAAGACTCCTCCCGATCCAAAAGAAGGATCCAAAACTGTCTTCTTCCAGCGAAGAAAGGCGGCTCCTGAGACCGAGGCGGTCCGTCTTCCAGGAGCAAGGGGTCTCGACTACGGTCGAGATCGCCTCCTCGGCTGCCGGTTTTTCAGACCTTCCGTCTGGACAGGGCGCTGAAGACGAGGACACGGCTGAGCCAGCCGAGATTTCTCTCGACCTGATCAAGCCATTGTCGCCGACGCCTGTCGACGACTCTCTGGAGAGAATGTCTATTCTCTCTTTCCCCGACAAGGAAACCCATCCCGCGGGTATCCCGATCGAGGGCCAGGAGCTGGAACCTCTGTATTCGCGGAGTCCAACTTCCCCTGATCAACAGAGCCGACGCCGTCGGTCTCCGTCGAGGAGTAAGTCCTCTTCCGTTGGTAGACCCAAGAAGGGACACAAACACTCCCGGAAGAGGCGCTGCCACCGTTCCTCATCCTCCTCTGATGAGGAGACGCTTCAACGGAAACTCCGTCGATGCTATGAGCATCTTATGTGGCAGCAACTTCTGCTAACAGGCCAGAAGCCGGCTACCCCGGCAGTTCCGGCTATCACTTGGCCTCAGCCTCTTCGGCCGACACAGACTTCTTCGGGTTCTAGGGCTCTGGTCCCTTTGGTGGCCCCTGTGCGCCTTTCGGCTCGGCCGGCTACAGGCTCCCCACGATTTTGGTGGAAATCTCCACCAAAACAGCCCCTCAGGAGGGTCCCCTCTAGGAGGACTGACAGTCTTCGGATCTTCCTCACAGACTGTCTATTACGGTCACCCCTGATCGCCCTGGGCGTATCGAGGGAGATTTAGGCGGGAAGCCTTTGTATCTGGACTCATCCGATTCGGATAATACCGGCCTTCATTCTCATGATGAGCTGTCGGTGTCAGGCTTGGAAGAAGGGCCTTCTTCTTCCCAGGGCATCCTTCGACTCATTTCAGAGTCCACAGGAATGCCTTTGCAGCCTATTCAGAAAAAGGCAGAATATCCCCTCACGGATATTCGTAAGAGGGGGGATACCCGAATGGAGGCCTTTCCAGTGGCCAAAGCCATAGTTGGCCCGGCTCTGGAACTCTGGCAGCGTTCAGCCTCCTGCCCGGCTCCATCTTCCTGCATGGCCCGCAAGTACGCGGTGCCCACAGGGTCCTTGGCGGGGTTTACTGAGCACCCCTCGGCAGAAAGCCTTGTGACTGCCTCAGTATTCAGGCGAACGGGCAGCTCTGCGGATACTGACCGCCCTCCGGACAAGGAGTCCAAACTTATGGACCACTCGGCCTGGAAGGTCTACGTGGCATCATCCTTGGGCCTTCGTCAGGCAAGCTCAGCAGTGATCGTGGCACACTTCTCTCATGCCCTTTTGGGGTCGCTGGATGAAGTTCTTCCTCACATCCCAGCAGACATGCAGACCACGGTCAAGCAGGTCCGGGACCAGGGCCGGGCTGTTGCCAAACAGCTCCAGACAGCTCTGGACATTGGTGATTCCTGTGCCCGTTCACTAAGCGGCAGCTGACCTCGCCCATGAGGGCTTGGCTGAGGTTATCCTCCTTTCCGCGTGGATACTCAGCACAAAGCTGCAACTGGCCCAGTGCCTTTCCTTGGCACCTGACTCTTCAGCCCGGGAGTGGCAGGTCATCTTCAGAGCATTGAGCAGTCTTAATGCCACCTCTGCTAAGGGTTCTTCAGGCAAGAACCAGCAGAAGCGCAAGAAGAAGACTTTACGGCATTCTTCCCCTGCGGTCAGACAGCCCTCCTTCCAGGGAGGTTAACAACAGCAGCAGGCTCAAGCTTGGCGCCATAGGCCCAAGCAAGGTACCCAGCAGCCCCGCAAAGGAAGCCGAGGTGCTGGTCCAGGTGCCTCCTCCTCCTCCTCCTCCTCCTCCTCTAAGCCTGCACAGTGACGTAAGCCTGGGTGGCCTCCCGCACCCGCCACACCAGTTCTGGTCCTCCCATGGGGGGGCCGGCTCCGCCACTTCCTTTCCGCCTGGTCTGGTATCACTTTGGACAGGTGGGTTCTGGAAGTGGTCGGGCAGGATCTGCCCCTAGAGTTCGAGCAGTACCCTCCCAGCCGAGCCCGTGCCCCACAGGAGGAAAGGATCTCAGTTGGCACCCAGTCTGCCCTTCGGGAAGACATTGTGCAGCTCCTCCTCAAAGAGGCGGTTGCCCTGGTGCGGGATCCTCCTTCAGACCCAGGCTTCATCTCCAGGTACTTCCTGGTGCCCAAGCGGACGGGTGGTTGGCGCCCCATTCTAGATCTCCACGATCTGAATCGGTATCTCAGGTCTCGCACCTTCCGGATGGTAACTCTGAACCAGATCATACCATCCCTGGAGCGAAACATGTGGTTCTGTACACTGGATCTTCAGGACACTTTTTACCACATCCCAATCCGTCCGTCCCATCAGCGGTTCTTCCGCTTCAGGGTCGAAGGGACCCTGTAGGAGTTCAGAGCCATGCCATTCGGTCTGTCATCAGCCCCTAGGGTCTTCACCAATGCATCGCGAGTGGTGGCAGCCCATCTACGCGCCAAGGGGTTCGATTCACCTATCTGGACGACTGTCTTGCAGGGTTCCTCCTTCAGGAGTGGAGAAAGGTCCAGGACCCGACCTCCTGACCAGCTTCCTCACTTCATGCTCTGATCAACGAGGCCAAATCAGGAACCTGCACTCTCAGGTGATGGGCTTCATCGGGGCAGAGCTCGACTCTTGTCAAGCCAGAGCTCGGCTCCCTGCGGACAGGGCGGAGGTTCTCTCCTCCTTTGCCCAATCATTTCTGGTTGGGCACTCACCCTGCCCGGGACTTCCTGCGCCTCCTGGGTTACATGGTGGCGTGCACCTCAGTGGTCCGTTGGGCCAGATTGCACATGCGCCCCCTTCAATAGGAGCTGGCTGCCCAGTGGTCTCAGCGTCAGGGTCTCTTCGACCAGCTGATCACAGTCACCCAGAGGATGTGGGACGCTCTCCAATGGTGGACCGTCCCGAGTCACTTGCAGGAAGGAGTCCCGTTTGTCCGCCCCGAGCCAACAGTCGTCCTTACGACCGATGCCTCTCTCATGGGCTGGGGAGCCCACATGGGGAACAACAGGACCTACGGGTTCTGGACCCCCGAGGAGTCCCGCTGCCACATTAACCTGCTGGAGCTCAGAGCAGTCAGACTGGCCCTGTCAGTTTTCACTCCTCAGCTCCGGGGTCAAGTGGTTCAAGTCCAGATGGACAATACCACGACCATGTACTACCTCAACAAACAGGGCGGCACGCAATCCCGTCTGCTGTGCAAGGAGGCGCTCCGGATCTGGACCTTCGTCAGCCGGCTGGAGGCGGATCTCCTAGCCATCCATGTGGCAGGAGTCACGAACCAACCGGCGGATGCTGTCAGCCGCATAGGCCAGACATCCCACGAGTGGTCTCTCCATCTAGAGGTAGCTAACGACCTGTTCTCCCATTGGGGCTAACCGTTGGTGGACCTGTTTGCCTCCAGGGAAAACACCAAGCTGAGGCTGTACCATGCCCGCCCCCTTCAGCGGGGTTCACTGCAGGGGGATGCCTTCTCAAGGCCGTGGACCCCAGGCCTCTTCTACGCCTTCCCTCCATTTCCCTTGATCCACAAGGTGTTACTCAAGGTGAGGAGGGACAAGGCGAAGGTGATTCTGGTAGCTCCAGATTGGCCACGCCAGTTCTGGTATCCAGATCTCCTCAGCCTCAGCTGCAGGGCCCCGGAGCGGCTGTGTACACGCCCGACCAGATATCGCCTGAGACCAGGGAAGGTCTTCCTCCGACCTTCAATCCCTGCACCTCACAGCCTGGGTTCCTGAGCCGCTAGAGTTCCAGGTTTGGGTCTTTCTGAAGATGTCTACACCGTGGTGGAAGCATCTCGAAAAGAATCGACTAGGAACAAGAGTGCCTTCAAATGGAAAAGATTTTCCATTTGGTGTCAGGGAAAAGCCTGGACCCCTTATCCTGCTCTGTGCTAACATCTCTATACTACCTTTGGTCTCTCCAAAGGGGTCTCGGTCATCGACCTTGGGTGCACCTGGCAGCCATCTCTGCTTACTGGCAGGCGGTCAGCGACGTTGGCTCAGGAGACAGTGATCGAGCTGTTTTCAAAGGCCTGGATCAATATCCCCTCGGTCGTGAACCTCCACCTCCGTGGGATCTTTTGCTTGTTTGCAAGCTCTGTGGGCAAGCTTATTCGAACCCATGCCCAAGTGTGAGCTCTGACTCTGTCGTGGAAGACTGCCTTCTTGGTGGCTATCACATCAGCCAGAAGGACAGGGGAGCTCCAGGCACTTTCAGTGGATTCCCCTTACCTGGTCTTTCACAGGGACAAAGTTGTCCTGCGCCCCCACCCGAAATTCCTTCCGAAGGTGGTGTCAGAGTTTCACCTCAACTAGGTTTTGACTCTGCCGGTATACTACCCTAACTACACCTCGGATGCCAAGTACAGGCTCCATACTCTGGACCTCAGGCGTGCTCTCCTACTATAAGGAGAGGGCGGCAGAAATTCGGGGATAGGTTCGCCAGCTGTTTGTCACCTACGCTGAAGCCACTTCTGGCAGACCTGCAGCTAAACGGACTATTGCAAGATGGATTACATCATGCATAAGTATGTGCTGTGAGTTGGCAGGCAAAGAGCCTCCCAGAGGGATAAGAGCTCATTCTACCCACCATACTGCTGCTTCCAGGGACATCCCTATCCAGGAAATCTGTTGGGCTGCTACCTGGAAGTCAGCAAACACCTTTATTACCCATTACCACATCGACCTAGAGTCACGCCATGATGCTGGTTTTGGGGCCTCGGTTCTCCAATCTCTGTTTCCTAAGTAGGGGATGTGCGCCTTGCCTCCCTCCTCCTGAAGAACTGCTAGGAGACTGCCAGATAGTGTGGATGAACAACATATCCACGCTCCTAGAAGAACAGGTTACTCACCTGTAACAGTAGTTCTAGGAATGGTATATGTTGTTCATCCACACGCACTCACCTGACCTCCTGGCTTAAGCGCACAACCTGGCTTCCAGCGCCTAGATCTGGCGTCATGGGGTGGAGCCGAGGTATTTACCACCCGGGTGGGTGGGAGGAGCCAGCTTGAAGACTTCCGGCAAGATTTAAAGGGGAAAGGGACAATGCCAGACAGTGTGGATGAACAACATATACCACTCCTAGAACTACTGTTGCAGGTGAGTAACCTGTTCTTACTGTTGACATAGTTACTTTGTGTATATTCAGTGCCCCTTATCTTGTGTGTTCCTAAACAGAGTTCCAGATGGCACTGTATCTTTAAACTAGACATGGGGGGACGAGCAGACATGTCCTTGAATGGGAGGAAGCTTAAAAATTAAATAGGCATTTCCAACCTACAGAAAGACTGGCCTTTTAGCAGAAATACTGAACCAGGCCCATAATTCAACTTCAAACCTGACCTGAACATATGTGACCCTATGTTAACTAACTCCCAATATCCATGCCACTGTGCTGTCTTCTTCTGTTGCCATGGTGTAGTCCGCCTGCCAGTGTCCATGCCACTGTTCGTGTAGTCTGTCTCCCAGTATCCATGTCACTGTTTAGTTTGCCCCCAAGTATCCACACCACTGTTTGTGTAGTCTGCCTCCCTGTGTCCATGCCACTGTTTGTGTAGTCTGCCTCCCAGTATCATCCACGCCTGTGTGTAGTCTGCTATCCAGTATCCATGCCACTTTTTGTGCAGTCTGTCTTCCAGTATAGAAACACAGAAACATAGAATTTGATGGCAGAAAAGGACCGCTTGGCCCACCTAGTCTGCCCATTTCCCTACCTAACGGATAAGCTGCAGATCCTAGTTAACCAACAGCCAACTTCCTCCTACCCCCACTAGAATTGCCTTGTGTCTGTTCCCATGCATTCTTGAATCCCCCCAGTTTTTGACTGTACGACCTCCTCAGGAAGGCTGTTCCATGCATCTACAACCCTCTGTGTGAAGAAATGTTTCCTCACATTACCTCTGAGCCATCCCCCCTCTATCTTCAAATTGTGCCCCCTTGTTCTTGCACATCTCTTTTTCTGAAAGATGCTACCCTCCTGGACTTTGTTGATTCCCTTGAGGTATTTGAAAGTTTCAATCATCCCCCCACTTTCCTCGAGCCTATACATATTGATATCTTTTAGTCTGTCTTTGTATGGCTTCTCTTGCAGACCCTGCACCATTTTGGTGCCCTCCTCTGGACAGCCTCCACCCTGTCTATGTCTTTGCAGAGATTGGGTCTCCAGAACTGCACACAGTACTCTAGATGGGCTCTCGCCAACTGTCTGTACATAGGGTCAATAACTTCCTGTTTTCTACTGGTGATGCCTCTCCCTATGCATCCCAGTATCCTCCCAGCCCTCCTTACTGCCTTCTTACATTGCTGGCCAACCTTTAGGTCATCTGATATGTACTCTTCCCTTGGGTTTTTGTTTCCCAGGTGCATTACTTTGCACTTCTTTGAGTTGAATCTAAGCTGCCATACATTTGACCATATCTCCAACCTTGCCAAGTCCCTTTTCATCCTTTCCACCCCACCTTGCATATCAACCCTGTTGCAGATCTTTGCGTCACCTGCAAAGAGACATACTTTTCCTTCCAGTCCTTCTGCAATAAGACATTAAAAAGGACTGGCCCCAGTACTGAACCCTGCGGTACCCCACTAGTAACCCCCTTTCTAAGGACCTGGATATGTTGTTCAGTCCATACTTCTTGGCAGGTACCTTGCACGCTTGAAGATGTGCCGGAAAGTCTTCAAGCTGGCTCCTCCCACCCGGATGGTAAAACCTTCGGCTCCGCCCCATGACTCCAGATCTTCCTTACCGCTTGGAAGATCAGGTTCCCTCCTTAGTGCTCTTGCGTCTCTAGGCCTGGATCCTAAACCTTCAGTTTTACCGAAAATTGTTTTGAAGTTTACGTGACTTCAGTCTTCATCTTCCTTCGCGGCTGTGATGGACTCTAAATCCCGGCTTCTGTCGGTGCCCTTGTGGGCAGAACATGTCTCGAACTGAACCACACACCACGTGCATCTACTGCCTTGGTCTTGGTCACGATCCACAGGCTTGCGATCTGTACATGTCCTTTTCGTCATCGGTTCTCAAAGGACGTGCTGCCCTACTCCATCTGGGGCGCCCAGAAAAACTGTTTCCCCCGGTGAAGTCAAAGGAGACCTGTTGGGTGGTGTCCAGCGGTGGGCTCCACGGAGCAGCTGGATCAGTTAATAGCCCTCGAGAAGCCGCGGCCTGGGCCGCCTACTCCATCATCCTCGGCATCGGTGTTTATCCCACTCTCCTTGGGCTCCTCCTACACTGCTTCCTTTCAGGAGCTTTGTCAGTCCCTCTCCACCAAGGGAGAGGAGCTTTTAGGGACTTGCTTCCTCAATCGAAAGAAGGACCCGAAGGTAAGTGCCACTGTGCGAACTGTGGAGGCGGGAGATCCGCTCCGGGACCGTCCTCTATCGACTTCGGTCGAAGTTGCGGCCCAGGCTGCTGGCTTCTCGGGTGTCACCCATCAGGCCAGCCAACCGAGACACCCGTCGGTCGAGAACTTCTTCGACCTGTTAGACTGGCTGTCAACTGGAAAGTCTGACAGCCCTCCTTCACCGGTTTCCCCAGTGCTTACTGAGGACTTGCCTCGGCCTCCCGAGCCGAAGTCCCCGGTCAAAGAACCCGAACCAGAGGATTTGCGGGTCTCCCCCGCCCCTTCTTCGACCCACTATCTGCGACCCCAACGATCTCTGTCCTTTTCCGTGTTGGGCAAGTCCCACCGACAATCTCGGTCCCGACATCACGGAAAGCAGCATTGCCACTCATCCTCATCATCCTCCTCCTCAGAGAGGCTGCGGCCCAAGTTGCGTCTGCACTATGAGGATATGATCTGGCAGCAGCTCTTACTGGCCGGCAAGAAGCAGAGTCTGTCACCTTCCCCAGCAATAAAGTGGCTGTCGCTCAAGCGGCCGAAGTGATCTCTTGCCCTCTGTTCCTTGGTAGAGGAGCCGACTCCGGTGCTGATTGCTCAGCAGAAACCAGCTTCTCCACCCATTGTGGTGGAACCCCTGCCTAAGGATTCTCAGTCTGGTCAGGATTTTCCCCCATAGGTTGCTGGTCACCCTCACCTCCGATCGGCCTCGGCGAGTGGAGGGTGGCTCAGGCATTCGTCAACTGTTTGCGGACTCCTCTGAGTCCGACGACGAGACTCTGTATTCCAGGCCCCTCAACCTGGAATCCTCCAGGGGTCTGTTGGTGGACAAGAGCCCTTCCTCATTCCTCGGTATTCTTCGGCTCATCTCAGAATCTACTGGGATGCAGCTCGAACCCGTGTAGAAACAGGCCATATATCCCCTCACAGAGATTTTGGACCGAGGGGATTCCCCTACGGAGGCCTTTCCTGTGGCTGAGGCCATTGTTGGTCTGATCTTGGAGTTCTGGCAGCGGCCTGCCTCCTGTCCTGCGCCTTCGGCCAGGATGGCCTGCAAGAATGCTGTCCTGATCGGTTCCCCTTCTGGTTTTTCGGAGCACCCCTCGGCGGAAGGGCTGGTGACTGATGGCGTTTTCCAGCACTCCGGAAACGCCAGGGATGTGAGAGCCCCGACAAGGAGTCCAAAAAGCTGGACTACTCTAGGCGCAAAGTTTATGCTGCCACCTCCCTAGGCCTTCAACAGGCTAGCTCGACTCTACTGATGGCACACGTTTCACACGCCCTTTTGGGCTCCCTGGATGAGGTGCTTCCTCATCTCCCGGCTGACCTTCAGATGGGGTGCGAGATCGGGGAAGGGTGGTGGCCAAGCAACAGCTCCAGACTGCTCTGGACATTGGAGACTCTTGTACCCGCTCAGTAGCGGCTGCAGTAGCCATGCGCCGCAGAGCCTGGCTGCGGATCTCGACCTTCACGGCAGATACCCAACACAAGCTGGCAGATGTCCCCTTCTTGGGCACCGACTTGTTCGGACCCAAGGTGGAGGGCCACCTTCAGCTGATCGAGAAGTCCAGTGCCACCTTGGACTCAGTCACATCTGCCCAGAAGGACAAAGGCTGCCAGCAACAGCATAAGCCCTTTCACCCTTCTGCTCTTGCGGCACAACCAGTCCAGCAGTACCAGCAGCAGGATCAAGCTTGGTACCCCAAGGACAAGCCTGCTGCTTCCTCCAACAGGAAGCTTGGAGGGAAGGGTCCAGGCAGCTCCTCGGCCAGCCCTTCCTCCAAGTCTGCCCAGTGATGGGTTGAGGGGTGCCACCCTCAACCTCGTCACTCCTCCCCTGGGTCCCCCCGTGGGGGGCCAGCTCAGCCACTTCCTTTCCGCCTGGTCCACTATAACCATGAACCATTGGGTGTTGGAAGTGTTCGTCAGGGGTCTGCCTCTGGAATTCGAGCAGATCCCTCACTTCCGAGCCAGCGCCCTTCGGGGGACTACTGGTTCCACAGCCTGTCTTTCAGCTCATCGAGCCGACATACAGTGCCTTCAGAAAGTATTCACCCCCCTTGGATTTTGTCACATTTTGTTGTGTTACTACCACAATTTTTAATGCATTGAAATGAATTTTTCCCCCTTGATTCACACAGCATACTCAACAATTTAAAGGGGCAAAAATAGTTTTATTGTGTAACAAAAATTTATGAAACATTAAAAACTGAAATGTCTTGTTTACTTATGTATTCACCCCCAAGTCAGTACTTTGAAGCGCCTTTGGCAGCAATTACAGCTTTGAGTCTTCTTAGATACGTCTGTATCAGCTTTTGCACATCTGGATTTGAGGATTTTCGTCCATTCTTCCTTGCCAATTTGCTCAAGCTCTGTCAAGTTGGGTGGGGAGCATTGGCGAACGGCAATCTTTAAGTCTTTCCACAGATTCTCAATGGGATTCAAGTCTGGGCTTTGGCTGGGCCACTCAAGGACATTCACCTTCTTGTTCTGAAGCCACTCCAGTGTTGCTTTGGCTGTGTGCTTGGGTTCGTAGTCCTGTTGGAACATAAATCTTCGCCCCAGTCCAAGGTCGATTGCAGACTGTTGCAGGTTCTCCTCAAGAATGTGCCTGTATTTGGCTCCATTCATTTTTCCCTCTATCCTGATAAGTGCCCCAGTCCCTGCCGCTGAAAAGCATCCCCATAACATGACGCTGCCACCACCATGCTTCATGGTAGGGGGACTGTGTTATATGGGTGATGAGCTGTGTTCAGTTTGCGCCAGGCATAGCGCTTTGCATTCAGGCCAAAGAGTTCAATTTTTGTTTCGTTAGACCAGGGAATCTTTTGCCACATGGTCTTAGAGTCTGCCACGCCTTCTTGCAATCCCAGGCTTAATGTCAAGGGCCTTTCTCAGGAGTGGCTTCCGCCTAGCCGCCTCCCATAGAGGCTACGCCTGTGAAGTGCTGCAGAGATTGTTGTCTTCTGGACAGGTTCTCCCATCTCAGCCATGGAACTCTATAGTTCTGTCAGGGTGGTCATTGGGTTCTTGGTCACTTCCCTGACCAAGGTCCTTCTTGCCCGGTTGCTCAGTTTGGGAGGACGGCCTGCTCTAGGAAGAGTCTGGGTGGTTCCATAATCTTTCCATTTCCTAACAATGGACTTGACTGTGCTCCTGGGAACTTTCAACACCCTAGAAATGTTTTTATACCCCTCCCCAGATATATGCCTCCTCACAATTCTATCATGGAGTTCTACGGACAGCTCCTTGGTCTTCATGGTAGAGTTTCTGCTCTGACATGCACTGCCAACAGAGGGACATTATATAGACAGGTGTATTTCCTTTGAAATCATGTCAACCATTTGAACTGAGCACAGGTGGACTCCATTCAAGTTTTAGAGTGATCTCACAAGGAAATTGGATGCACCTGAGCTCAATTTGGGAGTGTCATAGCAAAGGGGGTGAATACTTATCAAATCAAGACATTTCAGGTTTTTATTTTAAATTACGTGTACAAAAAATTCCAGAAGTTTCATTCCACTTTGACATTATGAGGTAATTTGTGTAGATACATGACAAAAAAATCCCATATAAATGTATTTTACTTTGAGTTTGCAACATCACAAAATGTGACAAAATCCAAGGGGGGGGTGAATACTTTCTAAAGGCACTGTAGCTCTGCTCCTCCAAAAGAGGGTGGTCAGCAAGGTGGCGGATCCTCCTCCATGCCCAGGTACTTCCTGGTCCCAAAACGGACCGGGGGGGGGGGCTAGCACCCCATTCTTGATCTGCACGACCTGAACAAGTTCCTAAGGCTACGCACCTTCTGGATGGTCACTCTGGCTTAGATCATACCATCCTTGGAACTAGGCATTTGGTTTTGTTCTGTGGATCTCCAGGACTTGTTCTTTCACATCCCAATCCATCCGTCTCATCGGTGATTCCTCCACTTCATAGCGGAGGGATCCCTTTACGAGTTCCAGGCCATGCTCTTCGGCCTCTCTCCAGCTCCCAGGGTCTTCACCAAATGCATGGCAGTGGTGACAGCATTCCTGCAGTGCCAAGGGGTCCAGGTGTACCCTTTACCTGGACGACTGGCTGATAGCAGCCCCTTCCAGGTTGGAGGTGGAGCGGTCCAGAGATCTGGCCCTCCAGGTCTGCTCCCAACTTGGCCTCCTGATCAGCGAGGCCAAATCGGAACTTGTGCCATTGCAGGTGATTCAGTTCATCGGGGCAGAGCTCGACTCTCTTTGAATCAGAGCCCGGCTCCCGGCGGACAGGGCCAAGGTTCTTTCCTCCTTTGCCCAGTCATTTCGGGTTGGGCAAGTGCGCCCTGCCCGGGACTTCCTGCGCCTTCTGGGTCTCATGGCGGCCTGCACCACCATGGTCTGTTGGGCCCACTGGCATATGCGCCCCCTGAAATATAGGGGCTGGCCCGCCAGTGGTCTCAACACTCCGGTCCTCTGGACCAGCCAGTAACCATGACCCAGAAGATGTGGGATGGCCTACAGTGGTGGCTTTTCCCAGTTCATCTGCAGGAGGGTATCCTGTTTGTCTGCCCCGAACTGACGGTCATCCTTACAACCGATGCCTCCTTGATGGGTTGGGGTGCCTATCTAGGGGAGCTCAGGGCCCATGGCCTCTGGTCCCCTCAGGTGTCCTGATGCCACATAAACCTGCTGAAGCTTCGAGCAGTATGGTTAGCCCTGACCGCCCTTGCTCTTTATGGGGTCAAGCGGTTCAGGTCCAGAAGGACAACATGACCATGTACTATCTCAACCGTCAGAGCTGGACGCACCCCTAGTCCCTGTGCAAGGAAGCTCTCCGCACTTGGTCTCTCATGGTCAGCCTGGAGGTGGATCTCCTAGCCATCCATGTGGCAGGAGCCTCTAACAGTCTGGCCGATGCCCTCAGCCGGATAGGCGATGCATCTCACGAGTGGTCTCTCCTGCCGGAGGTAGTTCAAGACCTGTTCTCCCATTGGGGCACCCCTCAGGTGGACCAGTTTGCCTCCAAGGAGAACACGAAACTGAGGCTGTTTCATGCCCGCCCTCCTCAGCAGGACTCGCAGCAAGGGGATGCCTTCTCGGGGCTGTGGACCCCGGGCCTCTTCTATGCCTTCCCTCCATTTCCCTTGATCCACAAGGTGCTTCTCAAGGCGAAGAGGGACAAGGCACCGGTGATTCTGGTAGCCCCAGACTGGTCTCACCAGTTCTGGTATCCAGATCTCCTCAGCCTCAGCTCCAGGCTCCCGAGGCAGCTTCCGGCCTGACCAGACCTGATCTCAGTCATCAAAGAGAAGGGGTTCCATCCAGAACTTTAATCCCTGCACCTGACGGCATGGGTCCTGAGCGCCTAGAGTTCCAGGCCTTGGGTCTTTCCGACGAGGTCCTCAACGTCGTTCAGGCGTCCCATAAGGAGTCGACCAGAAAATGCTGTGCCTTTTTCCATTTGGTGTCAGGGCAAGGGTTGGACCCTTCATCCTGCCCGTTGGCTAGCATTTTGGACTACCTGTGGTCCCTTAATCAGCTAGGGCCTCAGTTGACAACCCTTAAGGTGCACCTGGCAGCCATCTCTGCTTAGCGGGCACGGGCCAGCAAGCAATCGGTGTCGCAGGAGAAGGTGGTCTGGTGTTTTTTCCAAGGCTTAGATCACATATCCCCTCCGGTGCGAGAACCTCCACCTCCGTGGGATCTACTGCTGGTATATGCCAAGCTCATGGGTAAGCCATTCGAACTGAGGCACAGGTGCGATATCTCCCACCTGTCGTGGAAGACCGCCTTCTTGGTGGATATCACATCAGCCAGAAGGATGGGAGAACTCCAGCCGCTTTCCACAGAGTCTTTTTATCTGGTCTTTCACAGGGACAAGGCTGTCCTTCGCCCCCACCCGAAATTCCTTCCGAAGGTGGTGTCAGAGTTTCACCTGAATCAGTTGTTGACTCTGCCGGTGCTCTACCCCAGTCACACCTCGGAGGCCGAAAATAGGCTCCATACTCTGGACCCTAGAAAAGCGCTTGCTTATTATAAGAAGCGGATGGCTGAAGTTCGGGGAGAGGTTCGCCAGCTGTTTGTCACCTACGCTGAAGCCGCAACAGGCAGACCTGCAGCCAAGCGGACGATAAGCAGGTGGGTCACCTCCTGCTTAGATATCTGCTATAGGTTGGCGGGCATGGAGCCACCCAGAGGGATAAGAACTCATTCAAGCCGCCATACCGCTGCTTTGGTGGCTGCTTCTAGGGATGTCCCTATCCAGGAAATCTGCAGGGCTGCTACCTGGAAGTCCGCACACACCTTTATTTCCCATTACCACATTGACCTAGAGTCATGCCGGGATGCTGGTTTTGGGACCTCGGTTCTCCAGTCCTTATTCCCCAAGTAAGTATAAGGGGGTTCGCGCCTTGCCTCCCTCCTCCTGGAGAACTGCTAGGAGTCTGCCAAGAAGTGTGGATTGAACATGTCCACGTCCCTAGAAATACAGGTTCTAGGGACATGGATATGTTGTTCATCCACACGACCCACCCGGCCTTTACGCACAACCTGGCTTCCAGCAGGCTAGATCTGCCATCATGAGGTGGAGCCAAGGGTTTTACCACCTGGGTGGGTGGGAGGAGTCAGCTTGAAGACTTTCTGGCACATCTTAAAGCAGCAAGGTACATGCCATGAAGTGTGGATGAACAACATATACCACTCCTAGAACTCCTGTTACAGGTAAGTAACCTGTATTTCTTCACTGTGGACTCCATTTACTATTACCCTCTGTGTCCTGTTGTCCAGCTAGTGTTTTACCCAGGCTACCACCCTGGGACCCATTCCCAGGCTGGCTAATTTGTTTATTAATCTTTTGTGCGGGACTGTGTCAGATGCCTTGCTAAAGTCTGGGTAGGCCATGTCCACAGCCCCTTCCTGGTCTTCTACTTTGTTCACCCAGTCAAAGAAATGAATTAAATTTGTCTGACATGACCTTCCTGCTGTGAATCCATGCTGCTTTGGGTCCTGTGCCCCACTGGCCGCTAGGTACTCCTCAGTTCTTTCCTTCAGAAGTGATTCCATCATTTTCCATACCACTGAGGTCAAACTGTCAGATCTGTAGTTTCCTGCCTCTATCTAGCTCCCACTTTTGTGAAGGGGAATCACATCCACCATCTTCCCGTGATTTATTAAAAAGGGTATCCAGTGGTGTTACTAGTTCTCCCCTTAGTTCTTTTAGAGTTCTGGGGTGAAGCCCATCAGGCCTCATTGCTTTATCCACCTTCAGTTTTAAGAGTTCTCTCAGAACTCTTTCTTCTGCGAAAGGACTAACATCAACCCCCCCATCCAGAGTGCTTCTGTTGGCTGGATTATGTATCTTCCCCACTCTTCCATTGTGGATACTGAGCAGAAGTATTCGTTCAGTATCCCTGCTTTTTCACTGTCGCTCTCTGCCCAACCACCTTCTTCTCTATTCAGCCTCAGTATCCCTGCCTTAGTCTTTCTTTGCTCCCTAATGTACCTATAAAAGGTTTTATCCCCCTTCTTAACCGAGTTGACTGTCTTTTCCTTGGTTTGGGCCTTTGCAATTCTGACTGCTTTCCCCGCTTCCTTCTGCTTTAACTGGTACAGTTCTCTTTCCTGCTCCTTCTGTGTTTCCGTATACTTCCTGAATGCTAACTTTTTCTCCCTGACCTTCCCCGCCACTTCTTTTGAAAACCATAGCCTTTTTTTCTTTTGTTTTGATTTATTTGCTTTACACGAAGGCTTGTTGCCTCTGATGGCGGTTTTGATGTTTCCCCATTGTTGCTCCACCCCACTTTCTTGCCTGTTTGCTAGTGCTTTTCTAAGGCACTCTCCTATTTTGACAAAATCAGCCCTTCTGAAGTCCAGTACCTTAACTTTTGTATGGCTTGACTCCATTGTCTAGTCTGCCTCTCAGTATCCACACCACTGTTGATACAGTCTACCTCCCACTATCCAGCCACTGTTTGTGTAGTCTGCTTCCCACTATCCATGCCACTGTTTGCGTAGTCTGCCTCCTAAGTATGCTTGACACTATTTGAGTAGTCTGCCTCCCAGTACACATGCTACTGTTTGTGTAGTCTGCCTTCCAATATCCACACCACTGTGTGTGTAGTGTACCTTCCGATATCCATGCCACTGTTTGTATAGTCTACCTCCTGGTATCCAAGCCACTGTTTGTGTAGTCTGCCTCCCAGTATCCATGCCACTGTTTATGTAGTGTGTCTCCCGATGTCCATGTCACTGTTTGTGTAGTCTACCTTCCAATATCCATGCAGCTGTTTGTGTAGCTTGCCTCCCAGTATCCACACCACTGTTTGTGTAGTCTGCCGCCTGGTATCCATGCCACTGTTTGTATAGTCTGCCTCTTGGTATCTGTGCCACTGATTTTGTAGTCTGCCTCCCAGTATCAACACCATTGTTTGTGTAGTCTGCCTCCCAGTATCCACGCAACAGTTTGTGTAGTCTGCCTCCCAGTATCCACACCATTGTTTGTGTAGTCTGCCTCCCAGTATCCACGCAACAGTTTGTGTAGTCTGCCTCCCAGTATCCACGCAACAGTTTGTGTAGTCTGCCTCCCAGTATCCACGCAACAGTTTGTGTAGTCTGCCTCCCAGTATCCACGCCACAGTTTGTGTAGTCTGCCTCCCAGTATCCACGCCACAGTTTGTGTAGTCTGCCTCCCAGTATCCACGCCACAGTTTGTGTAGTCTGCCTCCCAGTATCCACGCCACAGTTTGTGTAGTCTGCCTCCCAGTATCCACGCCACAGTTTGTGTAGTCTGCCTCCCAGTATCCACGCCACAGTTTGTGTAGTCTGCCTCCCAGTATCCACGCCACAGTTTGTGTAGTCTGCCTCCCAGTATCCACGCAACAGTTTGTGTAGTCTGCCTCCCAGTATCCACGCAACAGTTTGTGTAGTCTGCCTCCCAGTATCCACGCAACAGTTTGTGTAGTCTGCCTCCCAGAATCCACGCCATTGTTTGTGTAGTCTGCCTCCCAGTATCCACGCCATTGTTTGTGTAGTCTGCCTCCCAGTATCCACGCCATTGTTTGTGTAGTCTGCCTCCCAGTATCCACGCCATTGTTTGTGTAGTCTGCCTCCCAGTATCCACGCAACAGTTTGTGTAGTCTTCTTCCCAGTTTCCACACCACTGTATAGTCTGTCTTCCAGCATCCATGCCATTTGTATAGTCTGTCTCCCAGTATCCATGCCTCTAGTCGTGTAGTCTGCCTCCCAGTAACCACACCACTGTTTATGAAGTCTCTCACAAAGTATCCATGGCGCTGCTTTTTTAGTCTGCCTCCCAGTATCCACGCCACTGTTTATATAGTGTCTCTCTTGGTATCCGTGCCACTGTTTCTGTAGTCTGCCTCCTGGTACCCAAACCACTGTTTGTGTTGGCTGCCTCCCGGTATCCATGCCACTGTTTGTGTAGTCTGCCTCCTGGTATCCACGCCACTGTTTTTGTAGTCTGCCTTCTGGTATCCACACCACTGTTTGTGTAGTCTACCTCCCTGTATCCATGCCACTGTTTGTGTAGTCTGCCTCCTCCCAGTATCATCCACACCTCTGTGTAGTCTGCTATCCAGTATCCATGCCACTGTTTTTTCAGTCTACCTCCCAGTATCCACGCCACTGTCTATTCGGCCTCCCAGTATCCACACCACTGTTTGTGTAGTCTGCCTCCCAATATCCACACCACTGTTTGTGTAGTCTACCTCCCAGTATCCACGCCACTGTTTGTGTAGTGAACCTCCCTGTATCCACGCCACCCTACCTCCTGGTATCCACGCCACTTTGTGTAGTGTGCCTTCCAGTATCCACACCACTGTTTGTGTAGTCTTCCTCCCAGTATGCATGCCACTATTTGTGCAATCTGCCTGCCAGTATCCAGTCCACTGTTTGTGTAGTCTGCCTCCCAGTATCCATGCCACTATTTGTGTAGTCTACCTTCCGGTATCCATGCCACTATTTGTTTAGTCTGCCTCCCAGTATCTGTGCCACTGTTTGTGTAGTCTCGCCTAGTAGCCATGGCACTGCTTTTTTAGTCTGCCTCCCAGTATCCACGCCACTGTTTTTGTAGTGTGTCTCTTGGTATCCATTCCACTGTTTCTGTAGTCTGCCTCCCAGTATCCATGCCACTGTTTTGTATGCTGCCTCCCAGTATCCATGCCACTGTTTTGTATGCTGCCTCCCAGTAGCCATGCCACTGTTTGTGTAGTCTGCCTCCCAGTATCCACGCCACTGTCTGTATAGTCTGCCTCCCAGTATCCATGCCACTGTTTGTGTAGTCTACCTCCTAGTATCCACGCCACTGTGCTCTTCTTCTGTTGCCAGTATGTGCTAACTGGAATTTCTGTTTACTTACAGAATGTTATTGACGGAGATCTGTGCGAACAGTTCAACTCCATGGATCCCAACAAACAGAAGGGTGTGGCTGAGGAACTAGACCGGACGCCACCAGAGGTCTCCAAGAAACTGGAAGACATCCGTACGCGCTACGCTTTCTAAACAGAAGGTCTTTAATTACTCAGCCGAGACGTACTGCAGCTGTACCCACTGGGTCGACTGAACTCTGTTGAATAGGACTCTTCTTCATTCCTCTGTTGGAGGAGACACTAATGGATGAAGTCCAACAAAATCCATGCGTGACATTTCCCAACTGAACTTTAAAATGGTGGGAACTGTCGAATGGGTCAGAATGCTGTCAGCCCCCCCATCTGTCTGCAGGGGCTGCGGCTTTATTTTCTTTGTGACATAAAGACAGTGTAAATGTAAAAACAAAAATTGCATAAGCTCACCTTAACCAGTTGTCTGCCCCCCCCCCCCCTTTTTTTAAACTCACTCTGGCTTCTTCCTTATAGAATTGTGTGTGGTTCAAAATTTGCTTAGGATAGTGTGAACCTGATGCACCAGTTGTGGTGCCCACCTCCACGCCCATTTTACCAGCACTGGGCTCTAAGTACTGTTGTTTTTAATCATAAACGGTTTCCTTTGGTTGAAAGGATTTTTCTAAAAGGAAAACAAATTAAAGCTTGAACCCCCCCCCCAGTTAAAAAAATGCTCATTACTCCCCAATCAGGTTATAGTGAGACTAGCTCTTTGTCCCAGACTGAGTATTCTGCATGTTTGATGTTTATTGCTGGGCTAGAAGTGTTGCTCTGTTCTGTGCATTATAGTCTCACTATTATTTTTGACTGCATCTCCCTTTAATTTTTCCCTAAGTGCAGAAGTGGGGGGGGGACCTCGTTATGTCTGATCAGGGATTGGCAGTGTCTGTTTGGCAACTGCCCTGTACTGGGCATAGCCAGCTCCTATGTAATCTGCATTTGATTTTATCAGGGGCATCACAGTATCCTTCGTTATCAAGTACAGTTGCTTCTCTTTATTTTGGTTTAGTTCATTTTTCTGTAAATATGACTTTTTTTTTGTAACTAGTAGCAGAAAGTGGGAGGGGTATTATGGGAGGGGTGGGTAATCTGTTGATTCAGAAGGACAGTGCACTGTGAATAATAGCTCTTTTTTTTATGGTGTTTAGAACCGTAATTGTGACAAAGAATAAAATCCCTGTTTTAAAATGTTGCTGTTCTCTCTGTATTGCTTTGGGAAGTGGCTGTTGCGTGTTAACTGGATTTATAGCAGACGCTTTGATCATTTGTTCGGCTACGGTAAAACTGAGCATGACTTTTCAGACAGTGGGGTTGTATGAGTGGAATTTATGTCCTTTAGCATTTTTGCCTCTGGGTTCAGAAGGCATGGAACTTGACCCCACTTGCACTTTGAGGGGGGGGGTCATTGACAGATCCGGCATTATTAAAAATCCTGTAGCAGCAGGACCCTTCTTTGACATTTGCACGGCATAAAACCAATCCAACATGTGTGTCCAACACAACAAAAATGTATTTTGTTATGACCCAGTACCAAGTGTTCTCCTGTTCCATATTAAGATAATAAATAAGAATTTTTCTGCCTGCTTGCCGACAGCTTGACCCCTTTCAGTCTGTCCCTATTCATTATTATCGTAGGACCCTTTTTAAAATCCTGGGTCTGACACAGGTGGGGGAGAGTGTCAGGGTAGAGTTTGTCTCTTGACTGAGACAGTAAGCAAAGGTCCCTTGTCCATCTCTGGTGATGACCCAGTTTTCTTGAACACCGTAGAGGATTACCACCAGTATCCAGGACAGCATCCCCACTCCCCTTTCAGTAAAGCCTGTCCTAGCTACCTAGATTCAGGTAACTGTCCTCACTTGCATTCCACTGAGCATGCACGGTCACAGGAACAGACTTCAAGCTTGATTCTCCTAACAACCAACCATGTGGTCCTCCGGCTCCTCCCCTAGTAAACTCTGCTCTTTTCTTCCACTGGACCGAACTGATCTACCCCTTCACAGCAAAAAGTCCAAAATGGGGTTTTATTGAAAGGTTGAAAAGTTTGTAACAGACAGTAGATGTGAGCAACCTAAAGAAGTTACCAGACATGCATGTAAAAATGGTGTGAACTACTAACATACTATTTGCCAGCAGATTAGGCCTTACGATCTATCGAGTCTGCTCGAACCTCAGATCCGTAATTGGGTGCCGAGGCCCTCCCCTCCCTTGTGTTCCAGAAACCCCTATCGTCTGTCCCCCCACCACCCCCGGGAAAGGCCATCATCTGATACATCCACTTTCTGTGTCTGTCCCACCTCTCTTGAAGCCTCCACTGTGGATCTCTGAACCAGCTCGGCCAGGCAGTGCATTCCAAGGGTCCACCACCTCTCAGTGAAAACCTCCTCCCCCCTTCCTCCTTCCAACTTCAAACCATGCCCTCTGGTAATAACCTCCCTGCTTTAGTCTAAAGATCCTCCATGTTTATCCTATTTATTCCCTTGAGGTACTTGAAGACTTCAATCATGTCCCCCCTGTCTCTCCTCTCCTCCAATTAAAACAGGCAGAGCTCCTCAAGTCTGTCCTCATACATCAAATCCCCTAGCCCTCGTATCATCTTAGTTGCCCTCCTCTGTACCCTCTCCAAGGATGTATGTCCCTCTTCAAGTGTGGTCTCCAGTACTGCACACAGTAGTCAAGGTGTGGTCTAACCAGTCCATTGTACAGTGGCAAAATCACTTCCTTGCTCCTAGAGGTGATCCCCCTTATGATGCATCCCAACATCCTGTTTGCCTTGCTAGCCACTCTTCTGCACACTACTTGGTGAAACCCTCTGTTGTACTCCAGATGTACCATGTACAGTTGTGCATTGTAACATGCAATGAAAAAAAACTAATGAAAAGAAAACTGCAAAAAAAAAAAAAAAAATTGGCACTGTAAGAAGTCAAGACAAAGCTTTGTGTGGAGTGTTTTCCTCAGGAATTTTCTAGCCGTAAGAGTGAGGTCCACAGTGGTAAATAGGGGCCCCCCCCCGGGCTCAGACTGTCACTAGTTTAAAAACCCATTTTGTGACTGTTCACATTCTGCAGAATGTAGTGATGTAGCTGATGGTTTGATTCAAATTTCCTTTTCTTTTTGAAATTGAAAAACAACCTGCTCCTTGTACGATATATGTACATTCCTTAAATCAACTCCCACTGCATATTTCCTTAACATAGAAACGCCCCCGACAGTTCCGCCACTCAAGATGCAGTGGGATACAGTAAGAGGAGACCAATGCATCATGAGTGGCTGCACTGTTCAGGGATGTTGTTCAGGAAGTATGAAATAAGTGTAGATCAAGGATTTGAAATGAATATGGGTATAATTAGATAATTATCATGCATTGCAGTTCTACTAAGAAAAGAGGCAGATTAATCTATCGGCAACACCACTGAATATTAGAGAAGGTAAGCTGGGTTTTCCACTGGAAATAGTAAGATGCAAAAAGGGTTGACCGTGTCCCTTTAAAGGATAGAAGATAGAGAGGGGTAGTTAACGGCACTTTTTCTGAAGAGGGGAGTGTGACAAGTGTGGTACCACAGGGCTCTGTGTTGGTACCAGTTCTCTTCAGTATCTTTATAAGGGACATTGGAGAACAGCTAGAACAGATGGTATGCCTTTTTGAGGACGATACCAAAATTACATTAGGGTGAATACTCAGGATGAAAAAAATGTATAGGTATCTAGGGAACTCTGGGAGTTGTCAGATGCATAGCAGTTAGGGTTCAGTTCCAGAAAGTGCAAAATAATGTACCTAGGGCATAGAAACCCCGGTACCGAGTATAGGATTGGGGGAGAAGAGTACTAACAGCAGGCAGGGAAGGGACCTCATGGTTAGCATAACTGAGGACCTCAAGGTGGATGGGCGATGGGTAAGGTTAGTGGAATGGTGTCGCTGGTGCAGCGACACCTAGAGTACTGTGTTCAGTTTTGGAGACTTCACCTCAGAACTTTAAAAATGTATTTATTTATTGAAATGTTTCACCAGGAAAAGTACACTGAGCAAACAAATTGCTCATCTCGTGGCACATGCTGGGGGGAAGGGGTAGTTGAGATAATACAGAATCAATACAACTTTCAAAAACATATAGTCACACAGTAGTAACATTAGCCATAATACAACATAATTAGGCATACAGAGTTTTGAATAACAGTATCAGGTCAGAGTGCAGAAGTAGTACAAATAACAGGAACACACATAGAATGCTAGAAGTTTTGGAGTTACCACATGTAAACATATGCCCAAGTGGGCTAGGTGGCATTTAGGCGCCACCAGTGCTAGCAGGCAAGAAAGTGCATGTAGTTGCTTAGGTGCAGGCAGTAATGGGGGTAGGGAATTTACTGCTACCAAATGGCCTTAAATGCCATGAAGATAGCTAGTGACCGGAAGGAGTCAGTTGCACGCACAGTTGGTGATTAGGTTGTTTTGTGACGCTGATGTGAGTGAACCTATTGTTGAGGAGTGACAGATTTGTGAGGGGAGTGCATTCCATAATTTTGGTAGGCAATAGGAGAAGGTATTTTGTCCAGATGTAGTAGAGTGGCGAGGGATTGACAGGGTCCTCGAGTCACAGGATTTTAGAGTATTGGGAAGGAGGTGGGGTGGATAAAGAGGAGGAGATATTAGAAGGAAGAGAGCCAAGCCAAAATTTTGAGATGAATTTGGTGCCATGGAGTGCACGTCTGTTAGTAAGAGTAAGAAAACTTAAGAGAACGGTAGAGATCGCAGTGGTGGGTAAGGGAGGCATTGGGGGCAAAGCGGCAGAAGGAGTTGAAGAGAGTATCCAGTCTTGCTGGGGAGAACTATGGGGCAGCACTGTAGACTATGTATAAAATACAGAGTTGAGGGGGGCAACTAAAATGGTGCAAGGTTTGCACGAGAAGCCCTTTGAAGAGAGTGTGTGGTATCTCAACGTGTACACCCTAAAAGAAAGGAGAAAAGGGAATGTGACAGAGACTTAAAAGTTCCTCAGAGTGGTGAATAAGGTACAAGTGGGGGAGTCTCTTTCATAGAAAGTCTGATGGCATATAAGGGCTGCTGGTCCCACTCAATCTACCCATTTTAGCTACCTTCGTTTTTGCTGTAGTCCCACTTGATCTGTGGTGCTGTCCCCCAACCCCTTTCCTTACCCCTACGGTTCCCGTGTGCGTGTCCCAGGAATTTTTGAAACCCTCCACTGATCTTTCAGGAATCGATCTTCACCATTGGTTCAACACCAGTGGGTTCTGAACCGTAGGTGCTGGGACCCTGCAGGAGCCAGAACTTTTCAGGAAGGCCAGCGCCGAGATAGGCTGTGTGCATGTGCAGCACTGCGAGACTAGCTCGCGCTGCATGGCTTACCTGGGCACCAACCCTCAGCTGCCTCAGTTCCTTTTTTTCCCCGCCGTCCAGTGTGCTTCGGTGATAACGTCGCTTGTCCACCGGGGGTTAGCGTCACATCTATACGACAACAGCATTCCATTCTTCTCAGCTTTAGTGTTTAAAGCTAGTGTTCGTTATTTTTGTGTCCATTTAATAACTTCTTCTTTAAATTCTTCTATCAGTTTCTCTTAGCCCTACCGAGCAATGGTCGAAGACCATGAATGGTGATGGTAGGGAGCCTCCTCAGGCATGCTGCTCTGCCAGAGGTGCCATGTTCAGTCTACTTTCCCCAAGGGGTGAGGGTTTTGACGATGGGTGGTCCAACGGTACCGCTCGAGGTTGCCGTGTGGTAGGTCTGTCTCAAGGTCCTTGATGTCTCCAAGCAGGCGGCCTTCCCCGGCCCCATCAGTGTCTCCAGTTTCTGCTCGTGGGCACTCTAGGTTTCAGGCCTGGAGTCCTTTCTTGTCGGGACTCCGTTGGGCAGTTTCATCACTGGGCAGCTCTTATGGAGCATTGGGTACAACATCTGGCTCGTTTGCCCCTTCTTGCGGAGCCGGCCCCGGGACCCTTGGGGCTGGGGGCATTGGACCCGCAGTCGGGACACTCTTGCCAGGTAGAGCAGTTGGCTCCATCAGTGACCTCTGGGTCCTTGCCGGTGACGTCTCTTCCACTGGCTGCACCCCCTTGCAATGTCACTGTTTCAGAAGAGAATATGGACATTGCTGCAGTAACAGAGACTTGGGCCACAGAGTACCATGATTGGGACCTGGCAATCCCGGGATACAGGATATACAGGAGGGATCGGTGAGTTGGAAGTGGGGGTAGCACTCTATGTGAGAGAAGGGATCAAATGCACAAGGGAGAGGAAAGGAGGATGGAGGTGCTTTGGGTGCAGCTTCTGGACTCCAAGGGCAGAAAGCTGAGGCTGCGAGTGGTGTACAGACCACCAGTCCAATCCAGGGAACTGGATGGGGAGTTGGCAGAGCAGATGGGGGAGTGTGGTGATAGTGGGGTATTTTAACCTACCAGGAGTTGATTGGAGCACCCCGGCCACCAACATTTTCCCTACCACTGAGGTCAAACTTAGAGGTCTGTAGTTTCCTGCTTCTGCCTTGCTCCCATTTTTGTGAATGGGGAATCACATCTGCCCTCCTCCAGTACTTAGGTACTACCCCATCCTCCCATGATTTGTTAAAAAGTGTGGTCAGTGGTGTCATTAGGTCCTCCTTTAGTTGTTTTAGGATTCTAGGGTGAATCCCGTCAGGCCCCATTGCTTTGTCCACCTTGAGTTTTAGGAGTTCTTTCAGGACTCTTTCTTCCGTATATGGACTGGTGTCAACCCCCCTTACCCAGAGTGCTTCTATTATCTGGTTTGGGTAACTCCTCCCCATCTTCTTTTGTGAATACTGAGCAAAAATATTTATTCATTATCTCTGCCTTTTCAGTGTCTCCCTCTGCCCACCTCCCCTCTCCTTTATTATCTTCACTATTCTTCCCTTAACCTTTCTGTGTCCTCTAATGTACATGAGAACCTCTCAGTGGTTGCTCAGTACTCAGTGGTCCCCAACCACTCACCCTCAGTCCTTTCTCATCAAGGTGACGGAACCTCTGAAAAGGTCACTCACCTGGTGGTCTCAGGAGGACAATCTTCTAAAAGGATATCCCTTCGCCCCCCCTGGATCATCAAATAACCATTACCACGGATGTGTCCCTAATGGGTTGGGGAGCTCACTGCCGGGATCTCCACACCCAGGGTACATGGATTCAGGACGAATCTCAGCTTCACATAAACGTCCTGGAGATGACAGCCATTCTCGATGCAGTCGGGGCTTTGAAGGACATACTCTTTCTCAAGAACATTCTCCTTCAAATGGACAAGGCAGTAATGTATTACATCAGCAAACATGGCAGTGCTCACTCTTACCCATTATGCAGGGAAGCAATAAGAGTGTGGGAATGGTGCCTAGAGCACAAGGCTCTGATTCAGGCGGTTTACCTGCCAGGAGTATAAAACGAGCTGGCAGACAGTCTCAGTAGAACAGAGGCAGATCCTCACAAGTGGTCTCTCAACTTTACCGTCATTCAGTCACTCTTCGAAGAGTGGGGAACTCCAGACCTGGACCTTTTTGCGTCCCCCACTCAACGCAAAACTGCCTGTCTTCTGCCCCAGAAATCCAGGACCTGGCATTTTTTGTCAGGATGCATTCGGACTGCAGTGGACAAAACGCTTTCTATATGCATTTCCTCCTCTTCCCCTGATTCAGAGGGTACTGCTCAAACTAGAGGCACAGGGGGCAGAATGATTTTCATTGCCCCATTCTGGCCTCGTCAGATCTGGTTTCCTCTAATAAACTATCGGAAATCTCTCCAAAACCCCTTCCCCTTTAGACAAACCTTCTCGCCCAGTGCCCGGTAGTCCATCCCAACCTGAGGCGCTTCACCTTCACGCTTGGCTCCTGAGGAGATAGCGGTGAATAGGTTTCATATTTCTCGTAGAGTTTCAGATATTCTTTTGGCTGCGCATAAGCTGGCCACCAGAAAATTCTACACAGCTAAATGGAAGCGTTTTTCTATCTGGTGGGCAAAATCCTCTTGGAATCCCTTTTCCTGCCCACTGAATAAGGTTTTGGAGTATCTCTTAGACCTCTCAAACACGGGTCTGCAATACTCCACAGTCAAAGTTCATCTTTGTACAATCTCGGCATATGAGCCAGTACACTCTGTGTTGCTGGCTCAGCTTCCTGTGATTAGGAGGTTTCTTAAGGGCATTCTGCATACCAGGCCTCCTATTAGATGTCCTGTTGCAGCCTGGGACATTAACCTTGTGCTAGACGTGCTCACTCATAAACCTTTAGAGCCTCTAGCTACTTGCAAGTTGAAATTCCTCACTTGGAAGGCAGCCTTGCTGGTGGCCATTACTTCTGCTCGTAGGGTATCGGAAATACATGCCTTGGTCACAGACCCCCCATATACTGTATTTCACAAGGACATAGTAGTCCTGAGGACTCATCCTAAGTTCCTTTTTAAGGTCGTCTCAGAATTCTGTCTGGATCAACCCTTAGTCCTTCCTACCTACTTTTCAGACTTCCAGAATGAAGGAGAACGTAACCTTCATTCTCTAGACGTGAAAAGAGCCTTGTGGTTTTAAATGGATAGAACGAAGGAAATTCGCAAAGCATAACAACTTTACTTCCTTCAGTATGACCCGGCTGGGTCAACCTGTTGCTATCAGATGCATTTCAGCGTGGCTGGTGGCATGTCTTCGCCACTGAAGCTGGAAGGCAGAGTGTACGCTCACTCTACCAGAGCAGTCACGGCATCTCTGGCAGAAATCCGTAATGTCCCCATTGCAGATATTTTTTGTGTGCGGCTACCTGGAGCTCAGTGCATACGTTTGTTAAGCACTATGCCTTGGATGTCCATGCCAGATGACATCAGTCATTTAGCAGGACAATTCTTAACGGACTTCAGTCCTAAAAAGTGAGCTCCTCTCTTTCCTGCCGCCCATCTCGGGGGATTATTTAGCTTGGTACTCTCCCATCAGTGTGAATGAATGGTGGAGACTTTATGTCCAGGAAGATATGGAAATTATGTACCTACTGTAATTCTTGATCTTCTTGGACGAAGTCTCCACCACTGATTCACACACCCATCCACCATCCCCTGAGCTCACGTCTCTGTTTCTGGTCTTCACTCCCTCAATGGCTGGGCTGTGAAAACTTTGTTGTTGACCCTTCTTACATGGGTCATTCGGACTATCTTATGTCCAGTTTTTAGGGTAGTCCTCCCTAGGTGAGTTACGCTGCACCTCCTTGGAAAAAAGGTACTGAGGCGGTTGTAGGGTCGATGCCGAGATAGTCTATACCGTACGCGCCTGGCTTGCAGTGCCGCTTCCTCGTGGCTCCATCTCTGCGCCGGCCCTTCTGAAAAAGTTTGCTCCCACGGGGTCCTAGCGCCTCCATTGTACTCCCATCAGTGTGAATGAGTGGTGGAGACTTCATCCAAGATCATCAAGAATTACAGTAGGTACGTCATTTCCATTTCCCTACTCTTTGGTCAGTGTTCCTTTACCCAAAGTTGCACATCTGTAGGCAGGATGTTGATGAATTGCTCCATGGCAGATGTGTCGATGATCTGTGGGACTGTTTTACTCTCTGGTCAGAGCCATTTTATCAGGTTCTCTGAATCGGGTGAAGGCCTCTCGAGGATTGTCGACCGAGTTGTACCTCAGAGATCGAAATCTCTGCCTATAGGTCTCTCCGGAGATGTCATACCTTTTTAGGATTTTGCTTTACACCAGGTCATAGTTTTCTGACTGTGCAGTGTCCATATTTTAGTAGGCAAGTCGGGCTTTCCTTGTCAGGTAGGGTACCAGTCTGATTGTCCATTGCTGCTTTGGCCATTGGCAGGCTGTGGCAACTCTTTCAAAAGTTGTCAGATATGCCTCGACATCATCAGAAGGACACACCTTTGTAAGTTTAATGACTTTTAAGTTGCTTGTGTTTTGTTGCTTGTCTGGATGTGTGCCAGATTCTCTGCCTTTGATAGCTTACAAGGCATCCAGCCATCGCTTCTCCTGTCGCTTCTTCTCTTCTCTGTGCTTCTAAACATTGAATCTTTTTCTCTCTGCTTTTTAGTCTCTTTGTTGTATAGCCCACCATTTAAAAGTCCATCAGGCTTTCAGGTTCTGTCACTGCCTGTATTTTTTCCATAACTTGTACTGGCTGTACAATCTCAGCCCGGACTTCTGTCTCTGCCAGTTTGGCTGCCATTTTCCTGGTAATCACTCCTGGACTTGCTGCTGCAGAATCCATACCTTTCTCTATGCTTCCCTGGTACTAAGTGCAGTACTCACACGCAACTCCTGTCTTAGGGTATGCATGGTGTAAATCCCATGACTAATACCATGTGTCGAGACACAGGTCAGGAAGCACAGGAAAACCAGGAGCATTTGTAGAATTCACCAAAAATATTTATTTACACTAGCAGTAATATAAAAAACTTGTTCAGTATAACTATTTACAAAGGCCAAATAAACAGAAGATCAGTCTGAGTTTTTCTTTAATCTATGTGTCCCTTTTCTCTCTCAAGCAGTTGCAGCTCAGCCGGCCCGGTGGCGCTGAGGGTTGAGGCGCTAGACGCCACACTCGACCATGCCGGGCGACCGGGTTTGAGAACGGACTCGGTCGGCTGGGAGGGAGGATTGAGCGTCCCCAACGGATGCTCTCCTCAGGGTGGTTACCAAGAGCGCATCGCGCCTGCACTCCTTCCATAGCCGGTGGAAGCACCGGCAGAGGGAAGGGTGGGCAGCTCGCTTGTCGGAGTGGGGAGGGGCGTCTCAGGCGCGCGGGGTCTGCGTGTGTGTAAGCACGCTACCACTGGGGCGTACATCCCAGCGCAAGGCATCCTGAGGGAGCGGGACGCAGGGAGAAAACTGAAATACCCTCCGGCAGCTCCTAGATGTAGTCCGCCTGACCATCGAGCAGGACAGACCCCAATGTGCAAAAAGGAGAGGAGGTTGGGCACTCTAGGGGCAGATCCCTGAAGGTAGGTACCGGGGGGACATGAGCAGACGGAAGGAGGGGGCACCGGAGGCAGCAAGGAGGGATAAAGATGAAAATAAAAAAAAAAAAAAAAAAGTTGCAGCTCAGCTCGTAAGTCCTTCCAACTCCCATTCTTAACAAGCATCCTGTCTTGTAAGTATCAGGCAGGTGCTGCAAGGACGCAGTGTACCTGAGCTGAGGCCCCTTTTCCACAGCTCTTCTGCTAAAGGCTTAAAAATTGAACTCTGGTAACCTCTCGAGTTTCCAATAGCTTTTTGCAATCATCTCAATCCACCATTATATACATTTCAAAAATTAACACGTTATATTTTCTCAACAAAAAGAAACCCAGTATCAGTTACATTTCCATACAGTGATTTGCATATATTTTTATATCAGTAAATATGCAAGGGAGAAAAAGACAGACTGCAAGGGAAAACTGAGAGTGAGAGGCAAAGAATTGCGAGATTGTCGGGGTGATCAAGTCCTAGGTCTCACAAGAAATTTGGTTGCACAACCAGACAGAAAAGAGACAGGAAAGGAATAGAACAGAACAGATCCTTGCATTTAAACACTTTCTCCATAACAACTGGGACAGGGTCCTATTCACTCTGTCACACGGAGAAGCGACTCTGTTCCCTGCGGAGCCGGGTTCAGAGCACCACCACAGTAGTCCCCTCCACAGAGGTGCAGGCGCCCCTGGTGTTGCGGCCCATGGCTGCTGGGCTCTGCATTGGTGGACCCTTGGCACCACCTGTTGGCGCCGCTTTGGATCCCTGCGCTGTTCGCGGTGCAAGTGATTGAGGCGGTGCCACAAGCAGTGCTGTGTCCCATGGTGGTGCCATTTGCAGCACCACTGGTAAGAGAGCTCCTGGGGTAACTAGTCTGGTGGTTTGTGTGGTGGTCTCCTCTACGGAGGCAGATGACTCGCTGGACGATCCAGACTGGTGCCCTGACTCCTTGGAGTTTAGGAATCCTCTTGGATGCGACACCAGTCGACCCAGTGTTCACCTACTGGACTCCCCGGAGTCTGCGGTCCCTGTGGCCTCCCACACCAATGCCAGTGTTGAGGGCACTGTGGTGGATAGTGGTCCCGATGGACCGGGTGTGGTGGTCTCAATGGTAGGGGCCAGGGCAGCTGCCATTTCTGGTGCTGCCGTGGTCTCCTTGGTGAGACAGAGACCTCCTCTTTTGGGGCCTCCCTCAGGGGGGCCTGTGGGATTGGGGGACCCCTTGGCACTGGGTTCGAGGAAGAGAGGGGCGGGGTGAGGGGAGGAGGCCGCCTTCCACTACCCTTCAGGGAGTGGGGAGGAGACAAAGCGCTGAGCCCCACTTCTCCTTCTCTGAGACTTCAGGGGCGCCCTTATTGGGCAGCACTGAGGGTTGCCCTTCAGGAACAATGCAGCCTTAGTCGCACCACAGGGGAGATTCTCCCTTAGGGCTCAGCCAGGTGTTGTTCACACATTTGCAGTGTTTGCTGACTGGATCAACCCCCGGGTCCCCTTGTGTGGGAGGACCTTCTCTGGGGTCGCAGAGGCCGGGCAGTTTCTCTGAGGTTCCCTTCCCCAATCCCTCTACATACACCTCCCCCCTCACAGGCCATGTGGGCCCTATGGGTCCTTTAACCTGGGAGACATTCAGGGCCACTGTGGCATCCTTCCCTAGGTATGTTAGAGCTATGGACAAGCAGGTCTTTTGCCTGTCTCCCCCGCCACAGGAGGACACTGAACACCCGAGCTCCTCTACTTCCTCATCTGAGAAAGGGGAACATTCTGTCCACCTTTCCTTTGATGCTGATTTCACCAAATATCAGCGGTTCCTCTCTAGGTTAGTTCAGGAGCTCCACGTCTCCCATGTGGTAAGATGCAGTACCGAGCAGGAGATGCACTCTTTTCTGTGTAAATTTAGTGCCAACCACCTAGTGGTGCCTTCCTGGCCTATTCCCTTCCAGGAAGCGTGTATCCGCACCTGGCAGTAACCAGCTGCCTCATCCTTAGCCCCAGCGGACTGCAGGAGGAGGTATTGCGCTCCCAGGAGTCTCTTGGTTCTCTGCCTCACCCATCCTCAGGGCTGATGGCTTTAGACACTCCTTCCGGGTTTCAACACTCTGCACACGACCGACCACCGGATCCAGATCTTCCCTTGTCAATCTTCACCATTCATTACTGCTTGGGTTAAGCTGGAGGCGCGCACCCACTACAGAGGTAATGTTTTTTTTTTTGTCTGCAACGGCACCCCTCGAAGAGCGCGGCGTACTGCGTCATGCGCAAGGGGCGGCCGTTAGGTGCCGAAGACTCCTCCTCTATCTCAGTTCTGTTTCTCCCGCCATCGAGGCTGCACCTGCTGTGCGGTATCGAATAGTGTTCTTGGGTTTCTAATCCCCAAGACTCCTCGTTTTCTCTCAGACGACTCTCTCAACGCCATATACCGGTAAGACCGTTCCTGTTTTTCTATAATACGGCGTCAAGTGCTTTATTGCTTTTCTTCCTTGTTTAGTTCGCATCATGTCAGATTCGGGAGCAAGGCGTAAGTCGAAAGCGGCGTGCCCCCGGCGCGGCCGGTGCTCCTGTGGCTCGCATTTTTCCGCCTCGGACCGCATGATGTCTGTCTCCGTTGCCTGGAACCCAACCACAACATGGATGCGTGCGACGCCTGTTTCTCCATGGACCGTCGTGTCCTCGAAGTCCGTGCATTCAAGCTCGGCAAGGCCCAACCGACCTTCGGGGGACGGCGTTGCTCCAGGGATTCCCAGGTAAGGTCTCTAGGCCCTTCCCCCGGGTCCCCTCCTGAGCCTATATGGTCCAAAGAGGAGGAGGCTTCCTCCTCTTCTCTTGCCAAAGAGGAAGCGTCTTTCGTGGTGTCGGGGGAACGTCGTGGTCCTTTCCGGGGCCGCGACTGGGACACCGCCTCAGCAGTCACCTCCTCAGAGGTGCAGGCTCCCCCAATGTCGAGGCCCACGCCTGCTGGGCCTGGCACCAGTGGACCCTTGACGCCGCCCTCCGGCACCGTTTCAGATCCTGGTGCTGGTGATCGGGATGGCGTCGCTCGCCCGGTTTGCGCTCTCGACGGCACTGGGTTGGGTTCCGGCGCTGGGGGCGGCACCATGGGCCTAACTGGCGCAGCAGGGGAGCCGGGACCGGGCCTAGCAGTCACGAGTGGGCTAGGGTCGTCCGGCGCCATCCCTAGCACCGGCGCCGTTTCTCCGGGGACCCCCGGGGTTACCAGCATGGAGGTTCTGCTGATCTCATCCTCTTCAGAGGTCGATGACTTGGATGTGGACCCATCCTGGCACCCTGACTCTCCGGGGTCGGGGTCCCCAGTAACACGTGGTGCTAGGTGGCACAGCGGGGCCCTCCCGCTGTCTCCGCCCTGCTTCTCTCCCCTGAGGACCTCGGGCTAGGGGTGGCCCCGGTCCCGGAGGGTGATGTGGTGGGACTGGGGGCTCTCCTCCTAGGGGGTCTGTGACAGCTACCGCTCTGGGTGATGTTGCCACTCGGGTGGGGGAACGCTGAGTCGAGGAGGAGGGCTCTGGGTCGAGGGGCGGCGGATCTGTCATGGGTCTCGGCCAGCCACCCTTGTGGCATGGCTAGAGCCATAGCGCCGAACCCCGCCTTTCCCTCTTGGGCCCCAGGACTCCCTCCGGTGGCGTTGCTGCAGACTGCCCTTCTGGATCCATGCTGTCCCAGATTCGTCACGGGGAGGATCCCCTTCTGGGCTCTTCCAGGCATCGCATCCCCAGGGTTCCGTTTTGCAACCTGGTTTGTTGTCCGGGATCCCGCCATCTCAGGCTCCATTCCCCGGATTTCAGAGTCCTAGCAGAGGTCAGTTTCCTCTTCGCAGGTGCCCTTCTTCAGTACCTCTGCAACCACCCCCCGCTCTTCCAGGCCATGTCGGTCCTATGGGTCCGTTATCCTGGAAGCAGTTCAGAGGTTCTGCGGCGGCCTTCCTCTCATACGTTAGATATATGCATGAGCGGGTCTTTCAACTCTCCCCATCACCGCAGGAATCTTCTGGACATTCGAGCTCTCCATCATCCTCGTCTTCCTCCTCTGATGGAGAGGAACCCCTTGCTCATATCTCCTCAGACACTGATTTCACTGAATATCAGCGATTCCTTTCGAGGATGGTGAGGGATCTTCAAATCTCTTACGTTAGGCGAGACAATACTGAACGGGAGACGCGTGAATTCCTTGGAGAATTCAGTGCCCAGCACCTGGTGGTACCTTCCTGGCCTATCCCCTTCCAGGAGGCGTCTATCGGTTCCTGGCAGTCGCCAGCCGGCCCTTCTCTAGCCCTGGTAGACTGTTGACGAAGTATTGTGCCCTTGGAATCCTGGTACCGTTCCTAACCCGTCCTTGGGTTTGGTATACCTAGAGACTCCTTCCAGGCGTCGCCGCCTGGCGCACGACCATCCACTGGATTCAGATTCCCTATAATTCGACCGGTGGGGGCGAAGAGTGTTCTCTTCCTCTCGTGCGGTGGCCTGCATTGCATCACATCAGGCTCACCACACTGCCTACAATCGGCATATGTGGTCAATGCTCTCTCAGCTCTTAGCATCAATGCCTGATACGGAGCACACCAGACAGGCTATTGCCCTCTCCGCTATAGGCCTGGAGCTGGCAAGACACCAAGCAAGGGCATCTTATGACGCTGATGAGGTGACTTCCAGGCTTGCGGGGACAGCGATCTGCATTAGGTGGACGGCATGGCTTCGTCTATCAAGGTTGTCACCCCTGGCCAGGCGTAAGGTGATTAGCTCCACTTTCCGGGGGAACCGTCTCTTTTCCTCCAGAGCTAGGAGACTTCTGCAGGGGCTTCCTCCGTCTCCCCTTTCTCGGGGGGGCACCTCCTAGCTCTTCTCCCACATAGGCTTCTCTCTGCATTAGCCAGGGTCTTTCCCTTCTGTTTCTCACCAACAGGAGGCTGGGGGTCTTGTTACCTCAGGGTTCTACCCCCCCTTTTTAAGGGGAGGGGCTTGGTATCATTCAGTAGTAATGAATGGTGAAGATTGACAAGGAAGATATGAAAATCACGTACTTAACGTAATTATTGATCTTCTCTTGTATCGTCACCATTCATTACTGATACCCTCCCACCTTCCCCTCAGTGGCCTCCTTCTGTGGCATCTCCCCCTCCCGTCTCGTTCCTCTTACTTCCCTTGGCCTTTATGCCAAAAAAAAAAAACTTTTCTGTTTTTCCATTCTTAGTGAATGGATATCCCTTTTTTCCTCAAGGTAAAGAGGAACGAGCACAGTTATAATTTTCTCTACTTCTGAGGGAACTCTTTCTGACCACCTTTTGGGTGCGATTCTCACCTTCTTCAGGTCATGCAGTTTCATGGCCCAAGTGGCCATGCCTGTCCTGGCCCCGCAAAGTCAAGAACCTCCAGGCAGGTATTATTTCTAGCTCTTCTAGCTACTGACTGAACTTGTCAGCTCTGAGCGTCTGCCTGCCTTGCCCTAGGGAGTCTGATTGAGTTCCACTCTATTTTTCATACAAAACTGCCTTTGAGAAGGCATAGTCTTTTCCATACACTGCTGTGTTAGTACCTAACAAGGTGCGAAGGGACTTAGTCCCCTTCCTGGCTGGGAACTGTACCCAGAGCAGGTTCTGCCCAGACAGTCTAGGAGCCCTCAACTAGGATGAAGGGATTGGGCATGTTGAGAGTCCAGAGAGTCTGCCCTCATTCGGATCTGTTCAGGTGGTTTGGTTGAACCTCCCCTCAGTTCTAGCAACTGGGATTCTTGCTCCCTTGTTACTCTTGAGCCTATAAGCCTCTCAACCAATGCTTGTTGGGCACTGTTCTCCCTCTCAACATGCCTCTTTTCTTCTTCTCCTTCTTCTTCTACTTTCTCTGTCCTTCTCTCTGTTCCTCCCTTAGAGCCGCCCCGGAAAGGAGGCCTGCGGTCCCTTAGGGTAGGAATTCTCTCTCCTCTGTCTATTCTCTACCAGCTTATCCCTTTTTAAGTTTATATCCTTTCCTTTTTCTATCCCTCGGCTCTCTTGCCTCGCTTTCCTTTTTTCTTACCCTTTATTTTCATCTCTCCGGCTAACAGAACTGAGATAGAGGAGGAGTCTGCGGCACCTAATGGCCGCCCTCGCACATGACACAGTACGTCGAGCGCCGAGGTGGCGCCTCAGCCGACTCCCAAAAAAAAAAAACTCCCAGAAGTGGTTCCGGCTTAACCCTATCAGTAATGAATGGTGAAGATACAAGAGAAGATCAAGAATTACGGTAGGTACGTAATTTTCATATTCCGCTGTTTGACCGGTGGGGAAGAAGTTTTCTCATCAGCTCGTGTTATTCTGTGTCAGCTCACATCAGGCTCACCACACTGCCTACAACAGGCGCCTGTGGTTGATGCTAGCACAGGTCTTGGTATCCTTGCCTAATTCGGAGGAATCTAGGCAAGCTATTGTCCTCTCTGCACAGGGTCTGGAGCTTGCAAGGCACCAACAAGGACATCATATGATGCCAGCGAGGTGGTCTCCAGACTGGCATGGACAACGATCTGCATCAGGCGGTCTTCATGGCTTCACCTGTCTAGATTGTCACTCATTGCCCAGCGTAGGGTGACTTCCTCCACTTTCTGGGGGACTCGTCTTTTCTCCTGCAGGGTGAGGAGGAATCTTCAGGGGCGTCTTCCATTCCCCCGCCACAGGGGACACCTCCTCAGCCTGACCAGCCTTAGGCCATATTGACCTAGAATGGCAATAGGGTTTCCCCTGCCTACATTTTCCCTGCAGGAGGCTGAGGGAATCTATTCCCTCAGGGCAGTGCTAGGTCCCCTTTGGGGGGCTTGGTACTCACCCAGCAGTAATGAATGTGAAGATTGACAAGGGAAGATATGAAAATTACGTGCCTACTGTAATTCTTGATCTTCTCCTGTATCTCCACCACTCACTACTGATTCCCGCCCACCTTCCCCTCTTGGCCTCAGCTCTTGGGTGCCACCTCCACCCTGCTCACTCCCCCCCCCCTCGATACCAATTGAGGGCAGAGCCACCCTGGTTCCTCAGGGCCCTCTGTTTCCTTCTGTAAAAGACACAGAGTGCCTATCCTAGGAGGGTGGCAAGTAGGGTCTTCGCCCTGGCCTCAGAGGGAATTCCCTGGGATTCTCAGTAAGGTGCACTGTGGTTGCTTCTTTACCTAACACAGATAATCCATTTTGTTTTCCTCTTCTTGAAGTGGGGACTGCATCAGTGCATCTCGTGGAGAACTCATAGGGATCCCCCCCCCCCCATCTTTTCTCACTTCCCCTCTACCTTAAAGGTCATTCTGGACACAGTCCTCTCCTGTTCAAGGGGTTTTCCCCCTGACTAAGCCATCAGGTATTAAGCTGTAGAGGGCAATGTTCCAGGACTTTCATCCCAGATGTGGGTGTAGGGGGGAGAAGGGGGGAGGGGCTGACTCCGTCCAGTGGTCTCTGAAGTTGACGGGATCCTTGCACCTGTGTCTTCATACCTTTCAGGTTTTTGAGGCTAAAATAAGCCAAAGGTCTTTCAACTCAGCATGGCTGAAGGACGCACCCCCCCCCCTTCTTCCCATACGTATGCTGTATCTTTCTCTCTCTTCTCTTTCTTTCTCCCTTTCCTGTGCTGCCTCCCAAGGGTTTGGGCCCTATGGCTTCTTAGGGTAAAAAGTCCAATCCCTCTGTTCCCTGGTTGGCTGCTGCTTCCTTTTTCAGTTTATATCCTTTCTTTTTCCTATCCCTCGGCTCTCTTGCCTCACTTTGATTTTCTCTATTCCATGTTTCATCCTCTCCAGCAGAAACAGAACTGGAGTGGAGGAGGAGGAGTCTGCAGCACCTAACGGCCAACCCTTGAGCGCCATGCAGTGCATCAGCCTCGTGGGCGGTGCCATCGGCACCGACTCCTCCCATACCCAGCAGTAATGAATGGTGAAGATCAAGAAATACGGTAGATACATAATTTTAATCTCTAGGTGTTGTGCAACAGTATGTAGGTTAACCTGAACTGCATGGACTGAACGTGACCTACAAGTCATCTCACTTGTTTAATTGTACTAAAGTGAGCCAGATCAGTATTCATCCAGTGGCACAGCTAGAGAGGGGCTGGGGGGGGTCGACCCCTCCTGGCTGCCCCAGTGTGAGCAGTGGTGCCCCACCACCATCTTTATTCACTGTTTAGTGCCCATTGTGGAGCCCATGATTGACCAAATGGCCCCCCGGCTCCCAAACCTAGCTCCACCACTGTATTCATCACATTAGCAATTTCTTGGAGCTCTTTCATTTTTGGGGGATTATAGTGATAAAATTTAAATATTCCCTTGAGAGTACTCTAAAGCTTTGATATTAATTTTTTTCATCACATTGAGAACTGCTAACTCTAGCTTATCAGCAACACAGTGCATCACAATTATTTGAGGACGATGCTCATGCAACTTTGCTATGGTTCCTCCTAGTTCACCAACCACGACACTGGCCCTGTCAAAACTAGCTGAAATAAGGAGAGCCCCGGATTGTTCACATTTGTAGGTTGCTGAGGGGAAGATTTACTGACTCCAATGCAGTCAATAATGTACTAAATACACCTTCTGCATGTGCATGTTCCAGTGGCACAGCTTGGATAAGCAACGTATGAACCTGTTTTGAGTTAGGTTCAACAAACCATAGGAAAGCATTTTCCCATTCGGTTATACTGGTATCAGTCTTGCCATCAGCAAGAACTGTCACATACTTAACATTTAGTAAGAGTCTGCATCTGGGTTCGGGATATAACTGCCGATATAGCACTGTAAAAGTCCCTGGCTCGCTTATCGTTGGTATAATTAGAATCAAACTTAATCCCATTTTTGTCCTTTAATTCACAGAGCTACTCCATGTCTGAGAAAGGCTGCAGATTCTTGGCAATGGAGTATGCTGTGCTGAACAAGCATCGCATCTTGACCTTAGTGCCCTGATCCAACCAAGTAAATGCTTGATACAGTGGGGACTCGGTGATACCAAAATGTACTGCACGCTGACCACTGTCCGCAGTGTGTTGATTCATACACAGCAAGTGTGGAATGGATTTTATCATGTGCGCGTAGCAACTCAATCCAAAAATCTTTTGAGCCAGTGGCAAACACGGTAGGTTTCTTTGAAAAGGCTGGCACTGAAATAGATGGATATTTTTCGCACACTGTGAAATACATCAGTCCCTTTTCTTCATCATATCTCAGCCACTTATAAATGGTCAGCCAATGCCTTTGAAACAATCTAGCCCTTTTATCCTGATCGAATTTCTTATCTTTACTTGCCATCTCATCCTGCTCATCGAGCACTAAAGTACGTTTTTAGGGAGTCGGTATGAAGTTTTAGTTAAGGCTTTGTTGCTTAGTTCAACAGACCGTTCAGCAGTTATATCCAGCAACACAGATATAGGCTCATTTTCAATGTTATTACTATTATCTGTAGAAGTACATTGTGTGTATTTTTCAGGTTGGTGTGTCCCGCAAGAGGCTGTTGCTGCTGGTACTGCTGAGGCTACTAACCAGAGACAAAAAAAAAAAAGTCTGCTGTTTACTACTACTCTTCTGCATTTTGCTGCTCACATTGTGTTTTGATGCTAATAAAATATTTTACCAGTCACTGTGTGGTGTGTGTGTTTCATTGGGTCCTAGGTGATGTGGTCTGGGAGGGAGGGTTAGGGCTGAGTCTGACAGACACTAGTAATGGTGCTTATTTTTATTTGCTTAGCATTTTCAATAGCTCTATGTAGTGCCTTGAAAGTTGTGATTGCGCAAACAAGGGAAGGCAGACAGGCACACTCAGGATTAGGGCAGTGGAGGGATGAGAAATTTAAGGAATATTTAGCAAGCCTAGATTCTTTCTGTAGGATGGGAGGGGATGTTTAAAGTTTATTTTTTTGTTTTGAAACTGCAATTTGTCCCATCCCAGTGAGTCCCGGTGCCTCTGAGTGCTCCCACCCTCAGTGACAGTCTTGATAGCACCGGCAGTCAGTCAGTTCCCGTCCTACAGTACCACCACTCCAGTAGCAGTCAGTCAGGTCCAGCAGGTCACAGGTCACCCTTGTTTACTTTTTTATTTGATTTACAATCCTTAGGTGCTTTTTGCCTTTCTACTTTCCTTCTTGCTCACTTGCAACTGTTGTACAAATGTGCACAGGTTGGCCCACAGGCCCAATGCAATGTGTCGACTCTTCTTTCCTTTGTCACTTCTTATACTAGGAGATAGAACGGGAGGAGGCATTATTTGCCCATTTTACCATTCCCTGCAATGCAGGCTCAATATTATCGCTTTAAGCACATCAATTAATCTATTTCCCTTTTGAACATGTCCAAACTATCACTTAGAACAACATACTCTGGTAAGACGTTCCATATTCTTACCGTTCTATGTATAACTGAATAGTATTTTACATTGGTCTTTGCAGTGTCTAATTTTATTTGCAACTTATGTACTCTTAAACCTTCAGGTTCCTCTCTTAATTTTGTATCCATTTCCTTTATTCATTCTGGATCTTTCATAATTTTAAATAGTTGTAATAAATCCCCTCTCTTTCTTCTATTCTCCAGACTAAATAAGCCCAGCTTCTTCAACCTATCTTCATAACTATATTTTTTATGGACCATATAGTTTTAGTAAAGGTCCTTTGTATCCTTTCTATCCTATTTATTTCTCCTTTTGTGTAGAGACTCCATAAAGATGAACCGTAATCAATATGTGGTCTTACAAATGTGCTATACAATGGAAGTAGGCATTCCTTTGATCTGTTTATAAAATTCCATTTAATGTTTCTAATCATATAACTAGTTTTCCTGATTACCTCTGATCTCTGCAGCCTAAAAGTCATACCTTCATCTATTAGTATCCCACAGTCCTATTCCATTTCAGATGATTCAATTTCTTGACCATTTAAATAATATGTGTTCCTAGGGTTCTTTTTCTCCATATGCAATACTTGCATTTTTCTATGCCAAAAGGCATTTTGTTCTCTAATGCCTATTTCTCCAGTTTTTTTAATCCCCTTCAATATTTTGAATACCTTTTTATCATTTACCTGCCCCAATTTTAAATCATAAGCAAACTTAGCTAAATTATTTTTTATATTGTGGTGTATATCCACCAAATATAATGAAAATAGTGTAGAGCCCAACACTGACCCCTGTGACACCCCGCTGGACATATCAGATGATCCGGAATATATACCCCTAATTCTGTCTGCTTTCTATTCCATAGCCAATTTTGCACCCATTCATTCAATCTATTATCAATACCCAATGCTCCCATTTTGAAAATGAGCTGATCGTGAGGTACTTTATCGAATGCTTTCTGGAAATCCAACAGAAAAAACATCTACTGGGTTGTTTTCAAATATCTTTCTGTTTATTTGTTCATAAAAGACAAGTTGATTTGGTTGATATGATCTATTTTTCTTGAATCCATGCTGTCTTATGTCATTTACATCTAATTCCTTAAGATTATATTTCAGCTTGTAGTTAGAAATGTTTATGCTGTTTTACACAAAATTGCTGTTAGACTAACTGGTCTATAGCTAGTCACTGATGTTTTGGCTCCTTTTCAGTTATACAGTGGGGTCACAGTAACATTTGTCCAATCCTCGGGTACCTCACCTGAGGAAAAGGACTGATAGAATAAATGTGCCGGGGGGCTGCTATACATTCCCATACTTCTCTCAGTAGTCTAGGGTGCAACTGGTCAGGCCCTGCCAATTTGTAGAGTTTCAACTCACTCAACAATTTTTCTAGGTGGTCTACGCCAATGTCCAGGTCCAGATTCCTGCTACAATTCTAATTTTTATATTGTATTGCTCTTTCCTATCGTATACTGAACAAAAATACTGGTTCAGTTGTTCTGCCATCTCTGCTGTTTCGACCACTTCCTCGTCTCTTACAATTAAAGGCCCAATCTGTGTTGTACTGTAGATTTACTGTTTTTACTGTTATTTATATAGGAATATAATCCCTTTCCATTGTCTTCTCTACAAGCTAAGTTAGTTTCTAGTCTTCTTCTTTCTGTCCTTATTGTTTTTAACTTCCTCAGTACCTTTCTATATTTTATGTTAGCCTCGGCATCCTTTAATTTTTTCATTTTATTATAAGCTCTTTTTTTATCTTTACATAACTTTATAATTTTATTTGTACACCGCATTTTTTTTTTCCTCTTTTCGTATAAAGCCTTTTTTGAGGGATGCACATTTTTTCCATTTCAAGCAATTTAAATTTAAACACTTCTCAGATGCATCCTACATTCTTTCTTCTAAACTTTTCTTTCCAATTCCAACCTGCTAGTTCCTTTTTAATTTTGTCAGATTGCTCCTTGTTATAATCTCTCATGATGGTATTTCCTTTTTCACACACTGGCTTTCTTTTTAAATAAAATTGTACAATACTGTGATCACTATTGCTTAAATTATCACCAATATTCAATTTAGTTAGTGTATTTTCTTTATTTGTTATTACCCAATCCAGTATGTTTTCTCCTCTTGTGGGCTTATGCACCAACTGAGTTAGCCCCATGTCTTCCATCATCTCTATCTACCTTTTGTGTGTTGCACCCTTTACAGTTGTTGTTACCCAATTTACATCTGGTAAATTAAAATTCCCCGTAATTATTGTCTTCCATCATTGCTATTTGCCCAATTTCAACCTCTATCAATTCATCTTGAGTTTTGTTTGTATTTGGTGGTCGATAATACAAACCCAACAATAGTTTTTTTTTTTGAGTTTGTGTGATTTGCAAAGCTAACCACAATGATTCAATCTCATCACTTTGATCATATTTTTTATATAGTGTACTTTTTATTCCTTGCTTTATATATACTGCTGTACCTCCTCCTTTTTTGTTTTCTCTTTCTTTTGAAAATAGTTCATACCCCTCTATTTCCCTATTCCATAGTATTTCTTTCTCCCACCAGGTCTCGGTAATGCAGTATATATCAACACCCTCTAACTTTAACCTTATGTCTAATTCTGATTTTTTTGTCATGTTTAGACTCCTTGGCCCAGATATTCAAAAGGGATGCACCACGCGCAACAGAGATGCGCCAGTGCAAGTACGAAAATGTGCCATTGTGTGGTATTCAGCGGGAGGCAGCTGCGCCGCACAAGTCACAATGCGCAAGAGTGCAATGGTAATGAATGCATGTGAAACCATAGGGGGAGGAACCATGAATAAATGGCGCAGTGTGATATTCAACAGCATGCGCCATGCGCAACAGGGGAGCTAGCGGAAGTTGCGCGATAGCGGAAATGATCCAAAATAAAAAGGAACAAGAGAGAGGTACAAGAATGCTACAGGGAAGCCAGAGGTGGGCGCGAGCTGACAGCTAATACAAACAGGGCAGCAGTGAGTGGGACAGTGAAGGAGCAGGGCACAGCTGTGACCACACAGGAACAGGACAGGAGTAGGGAGCCTGAGTCACTTGTGCAGGGCAGACAGGGTAGTGCCACAGTGTAGTGAGGGCAGTGGCAGTAGGCAGGACAGCCAAAGGCCGGAGGTGTACCCGGTGCAGGGGGAGCATCACAGAGGACAGCAGGGGGAACACCAGCCAGGGACATGGCCAGTGCCATCATCCAGATGGAGGCGGTAATGAGGGGTGTGAGAAGGCAGGCAGCGGGGGGGGACACAGCCGTGGAAGGGCCCGTCGGTGGTATGTCCCCAACAGGCGGTACTGAGCCCGCATCACCTTTGAGCAATACACTGATACAGAGATTATGGGCCGGTACCGCCTGAACTGGGTGATCCTGAGGTGGCTCTGTGAGCTGTGCAGTGATGAGATGCAGGCACCCACACGACGGAGCCATGCTCTGTCAGTGGAGACAAAGGTGACAGCTGTCATGTGCCTGCTCGCCACGGGCACCTTCCAGAGACCAACAGGGGACATAACAGGCATAACCCAGTCAGCCACGTCACGCCTACTCACACAATTCCTCAGCGCACTGCTGCCACATGCTGCGGAGTACATCCGTTTCCCCAGAACACAGGCGGAACGCATAGCACACATAGAAGGGTTCCACAGGGTAGCACGTATGCCTGGCATGCTCGGGGCCATTGACTGCACCCATGTGGCCATCCGCACACCACCTGGCCCAGATGGTGTTGCATACATCAACCGGAAGGTTTTCGCCAGCATCAACTGCCAGGTGGTGTGCGATGCCAGGGGGCGCATAACCAATGTCTGTGCCACGCACCCTGGGGGAGCACATGATGCCTTCATCTGGCACCAGTCTGCACTGTGCCACAGGTTCGAGAGTGGGGACATCCCCACTGGCCACCTACTGGGTGAGTATGCACATCATGCAGGATGACATGGGCAGATGGGGGGGCATAGTTAGAGGTGCCTTGGGTACCGGTCTTGACGGCCCGTGGCAGAGTGACACAGACCACCATACTAATGTCCACCCTCTACACACAGGTGACAGTGGCTACCCACTCTGTCCCTCGCTACTCACACCTTGCCAGCGCTCCGCGACCTCATCGCAGCAACAGTACAATGAGGCACATGCCACCACACTTAATGTCATCGAGCGGGTGTTCGGGATGCTGAAGTCATGTTTCCAGTGCCTGGACACATCTGGCGGTGCCCTACAGTACAGCCCCTCGAAGACCTGCGGGCTATTTCTGGCCTGTTGCATCCTGCACAACATGGCCAACAACTGTAGGATAGCTGTAGAGGTCGAAGAGGGGGACAGCGATGAGGACGCTGGTCCAGACGGTGATGGGCAGCCACCTCCTGGGTGAAGGGACCCCCGCCTGATCTGGATGGCACAACTGCACCGGGACACCATCACAGAGGAGCACTTCGGCCAACACAGGTAGGTCACGGGGCCATGTGCAACCACCAATGGCAAGGGCACAACCCACAGACAGGCATGGACGAACCCCAGGGGTGGATGGTGGCAAGTGAATGGGTCTGAGCATGGAGCCGCAAACGCCATCAGAGATGGGCAAGGCCAAACATGACATGCGCTCACACACACACACACACCCACACAAGACATGCACAAGGGGTAGAAGGCACGCCAACCCTGATTGTAACCCCTAGCCACACACAGGTCCACACATGACCACGCCCAGTGGCCATCACTGTGCGTGTCTCAGATGCTGGGCACCATTGTACATTGGAAGACAGCACAACGCAGGCATCATCATGCACACGCCACAGTGGCCAGCATCCAGGAGGGTGTGCACATGGACCGTGTGTGTGCAGGGCCAGGTACCCCATCTGTGCATCGTACGGTGTACAACACACTGCACACAGGGCAGCAGCAGACAGTGGCCATGGTGGGAGACAGGTCAGTCACACGGCACAGTGCCACGGATGCATGGGCAGCCCAGCCGAGACCTGCCAGCCATGCAAGGCTGACCATTGGCCTTATGGGATGGCACCGATGGTCCCCTAGGGGTGATGCTGCGGGAATGCAACTGTGTTCATGCAGGGGTGTGCAGCTCACCGAACATGTCCGCGCCAGGCATGCTCGGTATGCCCACAGTCGAACTCAGTGTCGACATGGAAGGTGTTGCACAACGCCAGGAATGGGGGGTGGACGTGACACTGTGGTGTCTGTGGCACATTGGCAATGAACTGGGTGCCCAAAGTGGCCATGAAAGCAGTGACTGCACGTGTCTTCCTCTCAATTGCAGCGGTCACATCCTCCCGCTGCCGGACCATCTCTGCCAGGAGCAAACCGTGGTCCCTGCTGCGCCGCTCCTCTGCCTGGCACAGAACCACACTGAATGCATCCACCGCCATCACAAGCCGCAATTGCTGATCCACTGAATCCTGGAGTATGTGGCTGTGCTCATCAAAGAGGTCATCCGCCTGATCGGCATGCTGTCCCTCATGGTGTTCCTGGCCATGCCGGGCAGCACCCCTTAAAGATGGGCGCTGCACACCACAGCCATGCTGGGGCATGTCCACACGCAGTGCACTGATGCTGCCACCCAACACTGTCCCACCGTCACCATTGGCCGACTGCTGGCACTGCCCCTCCAGCCACCGGTCACCAGGGTTCACCGTTGCCGCTGCATCAGCCGCAACAGCACCACCAGCCTGGATGCACACCAGTGCTGCCCCACTGGGGCATACAGGCACAGGCTGGGGCTGTTATGTCATGCAGGCCTCCACGGTGGCGCCACACATGGCTAAGTCCATGCCATTCCTGGCTGTGGGAACATCCTGCGTCCCACACGTATTACTGTCTGGGATGTGTGATGCATCATCATCGGTGCCTGATGTGGCACCAGTCCATGTCCCAGCATGCTGAAGTCTGTGGCCGCTGGGACACAGGCAGGGCCACGTCCACACCGGCACCACCATCTTCAGTCCAGTCAGACAGGCAGGTAGGCGGTGGTCCTGACCCTTGGACAGCTGTGGAGGTGGATGGGCACTCCTCCGTGTCCAGGGCCTCACCCACGGTGGACACACTCACCACCGCCAACCCTTGTAGACGCTCAAGAGCTGTAATGGGAACACAGTAGCGTTCATGTCCCCGCCCTACCCTGTGGCATTCTCCCCACCTCCCACACAGTGACAGCACAGGACCTACCATGCAGTTACGGGCTGCCACCCATCTGGAAGCCACCACCCGGAACGCCCTCTATGGCATGCCACATGCTGCCAGACATCCACTCCTCCTGTGGCGTCAGGCGTGGCACATCCGGTTGTCCATCACCGGTTGCAGCACATGCTGCCCTGATGGCAGCCACCTTGTCCTTAATTCTCCTCTTGTCCGTGCCGACCTTCTTTTTACATTCCTGCACAGACCACTGGTGGCTGCCATGCTGGTTCACAGCATGCGCAACCTCACCCCATGCCGGAGCTTGGGCCTGTGGTGTTCCCCGCTGTCTGCTGAGCAGCGCTTCCCTGTCGAGGTATGCCTTGAATAGGGCATCTGATTCCACCCAGGTGAAGTTGTGCCTCCTCCTCCTTCTCCAATATCCCTGTTCCTCCTCTTCCTCATGTTCGGTCATTATAGAGCCTGTGGGAATGACAGGTATTACCTTTCATTGTGCAGTCCCATGCATTTCCCACACACCACAGTCCACACTTCCAAACAGCCTGCAACCCACCACAGTAGACTACAATACCAAACTATGGACTCTGCAGACCCATGTCGCATTTATATAGTGCAAGGCATGCAAATGAGGCGAGGCACAACTTTAAGTGGATGCTAATGCAGTAGCTGCGCCATGGAATAGCTGATGAGCTGATTTGTATATGCTGGCTGAATATCATGCTGTTGTGCCTTGTGCAATTGTGTTGAGCGTGCTCAGGCAAAGGCGCAGCTCTGTGAAGTGCGCAGTAGGCACGGCACAGCGCATGCCCGGGGCGCTGACGCCAACGCCTGCCATGCTGCTGATGTGCTGAGCATGGGAGGCAGTGCAGGGCATGGCCACCACTGTGCCAGTGGTGCTAGTGCACTGTTCACACGTATGGTGCTCGTGCCCTGGAGCGCCATAGGTACTATGGTGCCACAGCGTGGTAGGCCACTGCAGGGTGTCACACACAGGCACCCAACTGCGCTACACGCAGGGAGTACCAATCATGCTGTGGCAGTCCGTGCACAACAGACCTTTGACCCTGAGGTTGACCTTTGCCCCCTAGGCACCATGCGTCTGCATGGGTGCACCCCATTGCACTGTTCGGTGACAGCGCGATGGGGAATGGCAGCGCTGTACAGCGCAGCATCTGCACGTGGCGGACATGCGCTACAGAGCGCCATTTTGTGATCCTAGCTAGAGTAGTCATGACAAGGAGGAGAGCTTTGTGGAGCCCTCTGGAGCTGGCCAATTTGATGGCCATTGTAGAGCCCCATGGTGGGGCCCTGTTTGGGGATGACCCCTTAGATAGGGCAAGGAGTGCTGTGTGGGAGGAGGTGGTAGAGGCACTGGAGGAGGCCACCGGGATCACCTGATGTCCCGAGCAGTGTCGCAACCACTATGGGGACCTCCAGCGGAGGGACCCAGACAGGCTTGCCCATTTACAGGCATGCATCAGGTGAGGCGCAGTGCCTTGTCCAGATAGGTGCTCCATTCATACACTGGTAGCGTCCGTCCGGGTATCGCGGTGGACATGTGTCCACCACATGGGGGGGCCGTCCAGTGTGGGCGGTGGTGGTGGTGGTGGGGTTGCGGCATGGCTGAGCTGTGTGGGATCGCACACACCGGGGGGGCCTTTGCTACTGGTTTGTACTGATGTTCCCCTCTCCATGTTTGCACCCTAGGCCCTGAGGAGAGGAGACGAGCCTGAGAGGCACAGACACGCCGTGAACAGGTGGATGCACGGCAACAGGCATGGGCTGCCGGGCCCATCCAGCATCAACGCCCGGATCTTGTGGATGCAGGTGAGTGCCTTTCTTCCAGGATATCCTGCGCATGCTGTGTTGCGGGGTAGGCGGCAGGGCATGGCCACCATCCATTGACACCACTGACGTGCACGCCACACGGTACACTCAGCACTGTCCTCTGACACTGCATGTGTGGGTGTGCATCGCTGGTGGTCTATGCGTGCACCGGGTACATTGCTGTGCCACTGCCTTTGCACCGCATAGCCATCTCACTGTACAGCCATGGTGGTGCTGTGCGGGACTTGGGCAGTGGGTGTGTGCAGTGGTCCACATGGCTGTGTGCGCCTGGGTAGGCAGGTCTTGTGGACACGATCACTGTGGGTGGTCGCACACCATCACAGGGGCGTGGCCCATGGCTGTGTGCCATGCACAATTGGTGGGCTGCAGGGGGATGGACATTCACACATATTGACTCTGCTCCTTTGTCCTAGGTGGATGGCAGATGATGGCTATTGAGAGGGCCATGCAGGAACTCTTGCAGTTGGCCCGGGTGACACTGGAGATCCTCCAGCACATGGAGCAGCATGGGATCAGGAGGTGGAGGACGAGGAGGCGGCTCAGGAGTGGAGAGTGGGGCAGACGCTAGGCCCTCCATGCCCCCGGAATCACCCTACGCCCCTGGACCCACCCTCACACCCCTTCTTCCCTCTCCCATTTGTTCACCCCTGCCCCTTACCCTCCCCCACCTGGTATGTGGCCCTTTCCCACTCTTTTGTACATAATTGTAAATAGTTTGTTTCACCTTTGTTCAATACATTTGTTTTGTTATGACTACTGTGGTGGTCTCTGATTTGCAGTGGACTACAGGTGCTCAGCTGCAGTGGTGTGAATAGCGTCAGGGGTGGTGCAGGCAGGGGCATGTATGTGTGTCTGGAAGGGAACTGCCTATGGTGTGGGCGTGGGAATCGGTCACTGTCTATGGTTTGTGTGTTGTTCCCTGTGCACTGGATGCCTGTGTGCAGTGGTCCACGGTGCATGTCAGACCATCTATGGCCTGTGCAGCTGACGCCCTTGCATGTCTGTGATCTGCATGGTCTGCTGCCACGCTGGACAACCACTGTACCCGGCACAATGCCGGGTTGCCTCCTGTCACCGGTATGGTGCACGTCTGCCTCGGGTGGCACTATGACCTCTGCTGTTGTTGTCCCCCCTCCATGCTGTCACTTGTGTCTGTTGCAGAGGATGTGCTCCACTGTCTGTCACTTGTGCTCCGGCCGCATGCTGGTGGCATATGGCTTCATGGTGCATGCGCAGGGTGGCTGGTACACTTGTGCCATGGAGGGGTGCTAGCCATGGGTACATGGCTGCCGTGGCCACATGCCAGCGGGTTTGTTGACCTGCTACTGTGTCCCTGTGTTGGTGTGCCCTTGGGTATGGGTGGGTGTTTGTCCATGCACTGTGTTGCATCCTGTGTGTCGCAAGCTTCCATGCAGCACTGTGGGTATCTGTGCTGGCTGTTGTGGCCAGTGCTGGGATGGGGTGTGTCCTTGGGAGGGTGTGCATGGTGCTGTACCACTGGTGGTGGGGTCCGGGGCAGGGCCTGTCGCATGTGGGGTACCTCGTGTGCCGATGTGCATGGTCAGTCTCTCAGCTGTGGCCTCGGGGGCCATGCAGGGGTGGCACTGTGTCTGCAGTTGTTGCATCAGTGTCTTGCTGCCACCCACTGCAGGGTGCTCACAGTGGGGCTGCCATGCATGGCTCCATGGTGCACAGGGTTGCATTGTCACAGTGGGGGTGGTGGCATGCATGGGGTGTCCTGCACTATTGGGTGCTGCTCCTGGGTAGGGTGTCTGGGGATCGCTGTGCAGGGTGTGCTCTGCATTGGTGGAATGGTGTGGCACGGGGTGGCCGGACCTCCTTGTGTGCCGGTCACAGCTTACCAGGGGGTGTGCTGGGGCACCATGCCCCAGCTGTGGGATTGTTGCTGGTATCCATGGGCCAGTGGTTCTTCCAGCTCTCCTCAGGTTGTGCGGTTCATGGGGTGTGGGGGGCGATGTCTGTTCTGCTGTGTGCTCCTCTGCCCATATCTTCCAGGGGTGGTGGACCCCTGCATCCTGTCCCTGCGCATCCCTGGTTGTGCTGATGCACTGCTACCCTGCTCCACTGCGCATCCCTGGTTGTGCTATTGCACAACAGACCTGTGCAACCGTGCATCCCTGGTTGCACCATGGCGCAGTTGGTGCTATATTCAGTTGTGTGGTGCAAGCGCATCTTGGCCTGCGCAGTGTTTGAATATTGCACATGTTGAGCATGGGCGCACTGGACTTGTGCCTGCTCCTGCTATTGCGCTACTTTGTGGCGCAGTTTGAATATCTGGTCCCTTGCATTCAAAGACCATATTTTTAGTCTATTATACATTTTTGAATTTTTCAGTTGTTGTTTCATTGTTCTTTTTCTTATAGGGCTTTCTTTCAAGTTGCTTTCCTCATCTTCCTTTTTTTCCCCTCTCCCCTGATTTCTCAGTTTAAATGAATATCTATTACTTTTTTTATTGCTGTCCCTAGATTTCTGCTACCTTTTTTCTCAAATGCAAACCGTTGGTGCAGAATAAACCTGGATCATTTACAAACTGTTCCCAGTGTCAGATACATCCTATGCCTTCTTGTAGCGTCCAGCACCTCAACCAGTTGTTTACATCCTTTATTTTCTTTTGATTTTTCTCATTTTCTCTTGATGCTGGAGTTATTTCAGAAAAATAAATATTGCACCCTAATTTTCTGGCTTCCTCTTTTCTATTTCTATACACCTGTATAATATTTTCTATGTCTTGATGTTTTATATTATTTACCCCAAGATGTAAAATCAATACATTATTCCTATTTTTGTCTTCTAAAATATTTGGCAACATTCCCTGTATATCCCTGATTTTGGCCACTGGAAAATAACTTGTTCATTCTTTATTCCCTCTTGATGTATACCTATCTGTGTATTTTAGTATTGAGTCACCCAAAACATAAACACAAATTTCTCCATTTATTTGATGTGTTGTATTTCTTATATTTCCTATATCTTCCTGGACATAAGTCTCCACCACTCATTCACACTAGTGGGATTGGCGCCGGAGGCACTAAGACCCATCGGGAGCAAACTTTTTGCTGGAGGGTCGGCGCGAGAGACGGCGCCGCGAGACACGGGCTACTGGCGAGCAGCAGCACCGAGCGGTAATGACCATCTCGCGACGCACCCCTCCAACCACCTCAGTTCCTTTTTTCCCGCTCGTCGAGTGCGCTTCAGTGACGACTTGCTGTCACGCTTCGGAGTCAAACTTCAAACTAGCGATAGTTTTCAGTTTGTTTTTTGTAACATTATCACGATAGTAGTATCACTTAGTTTTATTCTATTTTTCGTAAAATTTTTCTAATATTTAAATTTAACTTACTTGAAGAAGTCTCGCCTACTGGACAGAGTCGACCATGAGCAGGTCAGGTGACTGGTGGAGACTGTGATGAAAGCTGTTCAGTCAGCGGGCTGGGTCCGTCAGCCTCCTTCTCCTCAGCGGGGTTCCGACTACGGTCAGTCCGATGCCCGGGGGGATGGGCGGTCCCCCCGCCCGCATAAAAATAAACGGTCGCATTCTCGGCGCCGTTCGGCCTCGAGCTCTTCTTCGGCCCACAGGTCAAAAAAGAGAAGGCATCACTCGAGGTCGTCCTCTGGTATGTTCTGCATCGTCGACGGTCGGTTACGCTGCTGTTGCCGGAGTCTCCTTCGGAGAGTCGCAACTTCCGATAATCGCCGCCCTCGACATCGGAGCCCCTCCCGCCTATAGGTAGGGGCTCCAGATGAGCAGTTTCATCAGTGGGCGCTCTTATGGAGCGATGGGCTCGGAGGTTGGTTCTTCTGCCTGGCTCGGTTACCTCGGGCCCTCGGGCTCCTCCGGTCAGGTAGGGCGGTTGGACCTTCCTAGTCGCGGGCGCTCTCCGTGCTAGCGATTCCGTGCTTAGGTGTTTCCCTCACATGGCTGCGGCGCAGGGGCCTCACCGATGCCCTTATCTCCTGGTTTTTTCCTTCTCTGCTTTCCAGGTTCCCGGGTCTTCCAGCGCCTTCTGCAGGGCCTGTGGCCTTGTCGGGCGCTGTTGGGCCGCCGGAGCTTGCGGTGCCATTGGCGCACCGCAGGGTCTCGCTGGCGCCACTGGCGGCACCGCTGTGGGTCTCGCGGGCGTCACCGTGGTGCCGCGGATCGGGCGGGCGCCGTCAGCCGCGCTGCGCGCGGCGCCGCCTGCGGCGCCACTCGGGCGTTGGCGGGCCGGCAGGCTTATTCGGCGCCGTGGCGCCCTCGGTGCCGCTTCAGCCTGCTTTGCTGCTCCGCGCCTGCAGCCCTTGGGGACTCTCCTTGTTTTTCTGCCATTTCCTCTCCTCCTAATTTTCACTCCTTTCCTGTCCAAACAGTCCTTTCTGGACCATCAGGAGATGATGTTGAGCTGACCCAGACCTTCGGTTGGGTGATGAAGTGGAGGAAACAGGATCTTTCTTTTGCTACAGAGCCTGTGGTCGAGGACCTGTCCTTAAGTCTCTGTTGAAGAACCTGGGATCCACTCTTTCTCTCCAGACTACAGACATCGATCCTGGGAAGATATTAAGACTCCAGTATCTTCATGCTTCGGAGATCCCTACGGATTTGACTCCTCCGATTCAGCCTTCCTTCGAGACGCTGTCTCAAATGGTATGGAATAACCCTGCTCTTATTCCCTCAGTGGCTAAATCTATTGATAAGAAGTATTCAGCTCCCAAGGATCGTCCCATTTTGGCATCCCAAGCCTTTGCGGATCCTATTGTAGTCCTGGCAGAGAATGACAAGGTCGTTCTTCCTCAAACTACTACAGCTCGACCTATTAACAAAGAGTCTCGTAAGATTGATACATTAGGTAAGAGAGTCTTTGCTGCCTCCACTCTAAGTATGCGCATTGCCAGTTATCAAGGCTATTTTTCTCAGTATGAGTATATCCTGTGGCACTCTATGAAAAGAATGGTTGAAGCTCTTCCAGATTCGGATTCCAAGTCAGAGCTTCTTCTGACCGTTATTAGAGGTATTGAGTCCAATAACCAACAGGTCAAAGCCGCCATGGACGCTTTCGACACTGCTTCTCGCTCAGCAGCCGCGGGGATTTGTACTCAGCGCCATTCCTGGCTGCTGCACTGGCTTCACGAATGATGCTCAGCAGCAGGTGATGGCGCTGCCTTTGATGGCTCCTTCTTTTTGGCCCTCAGGTGGAGCAAGCCTTAGAGGCCACTCAGAAGACTAGATCGGCCATTAAGTTGGCCAGACCTCCACCTGCCCCCTCTCGGGGGCATGTGAACAGACGTCAGTTTCATAGTCGTCAGTCCTTTCGAGGCAGAGGCAGGGGAAGCTTCCATAAAAGCCAACCTGCCCAACCTCAAAAGAAGATGCAGCAGAAAGCGCAGGGACCTAAAGCTCCCAGCTCTACCTTATGAGTCGTTGGCCCAAGTTCCATCCACTCTGCCCGAGGTGGAACTTTCTCCTCCAGTGGGAGGTCGTCTGATGTACTTCTACAACCAGTGGAAGTCCATAACCTCGGACAAATGGGTCCTTCGGATAATTCGCGAGGGTTATTCTCTCAATTTCTTGGAAACCCCCCCGAATTGTCCTCCCATACGACAACCCAGGTTGTCGGCCTCTCAGTCAGACCTCCTCACCGAGGAGATCCAGGGCCTTCTGAACAACAGGGCAATAGAACTGGTGCCCTCGCATCTGTGAAACACAGGGTTCTACTCCCATTACTTTCTGGTTCCAAAGAAATCTGGGGGGATGCGCCCCATTCTAGACCTCAGAAAGTTAAACAAATTCCTCCCCAGGGAGAAATTCATGTTGATTTCAGGTACCCTGTTACCCTTGCTGCATCAGCACGACTGGCTGGCCTCTCTGGATATGCAGGATGCTTACCAGCATATCCCCGTCCACCCGACCCACCGCAAATTCCTCAGGTTTGTAGCTTTGGGTCAGCATTATCAGTTCAGAGTCCTGCCCTTTGGGCTATCCTCGGCGCCGCGAGTTTTTACAAAGTGTTGTGCAGTTCTCGCGGCGCATCTCAGGAAAGTCGGACTCCGAGTGTTTCCCTACCTGGACGATTGGCTTCTAGCAAGCCCTTCTGGCCAAGGGACTTTGGAAGCCGTGCAAACGACTTCTCGTCTTCTCACGTCCATGGAGTTCTGCTGAATTTGAAAAATTCTCAACTGCAACCTCCCAGAGGCTCCTTTCATAGGACGCTTCTAGACACCTCTTCAGCGAGGCTTTCCTTCCAGAGGACAGAAGACTCACATCCTTCGTATGGTCTGTTACATCAGGGAGAACCAATCGTTACAGCTCTCTCGATGCAACGCATGTTGGGTCTCATGGGCCCTCGGTCTTCACTGTCCCTCTGGCCCGACTGCACATGAGAACCACCCAATGGATGCTCTCCACCAGTGGTCCCCGACCTCTCACCCCAGTCTTATCCCATCAAGGTGACGGAGCCCCTTGAAGGTCTCTCACCTGGTGGTCTCAAGAGAACAATCTCTTGAAGGATTCCCCTTTGCTCCCCCGGATCATCAGATCTCCATCACCACAGATGCATCGCTAATGGGATGGGGAGCTCACTGTCTCTTCCTCCACACTCAAGGTGTATGGACTCAGTTCGAAACTCATCTCCACATAAATGTCCTGGAGATGAGAGCGGTCCTCTATGCAATCCGAGCTCTGAAGGATGTCCTTTGTCACAAGAACATTCTCCTTCAAACGGACAACAAAGCAGTGATGTATTACATCAACAAGCAAGGCGGTGCTCATTCTTATCCCCTTTGCAGGGAAGCAATGAGGGTGTGGGAGTGGTGCTTGGAGCACAAGTCTCTGATTCAAGCGGTTTATCTGCCAGGTATACAAAACGACCTAGCAGAACGGAGGCAGACCCTCACGAGTGGTCTCTCGATCCAGCCGTAGCTCGGTCCCTGTTCAAAGAGTGGGGGACTCCAGACCTGGACCTTTTTGCATCCCCACTCAACGCAAAACTGCCTCTCTTCTGCTCCAGAAATCCAGGGCCTGGCATTTTCTGTCAGGATGCGTTCAGGCTGCGGTGGACAAAACGCTTTCTTTACGCCTTTCCACCGCTTCCTCTAATCCAGAGAGTACTCCTCAAGTTCGAGTCTCAAGGGACCAAGATGATTCTCATTGCTCCTTCCTGGCCTCGCAACTATGGTTTTACTCAACAGTATGTTGGCAGCCTCTCGAGACCACTTCCTTTGCAAATCAGTCTTTTGACTCAGGGTTCGTTGGTCCATCCCAACCTGAAATCACTTCACCTTCATGCTTGGCTCCTGAAGAGATAGAAGTGAATCGGTTCAACGCCTCTCGTGAGTCTCAGACATCCTTCTGGCTGCTCGAAGCCAGCCACCTGAAAACGACGCTCAAATGGAAACGTTTTTCTCTGGTGTGCAAAATCTCTTGGAACCTTTTCCTGTCCCTCCTGGCAAGGTTCTGGAGTATCTTGGACCTATCAAACTTAGGTCTTCAGTACTCCACAGTTAAAGTTCACCCTAGTGCCATCTCAGCGCTCCATGAGCGGTTTCTTCCTTAACTCTGGCTCAGTTACCTATGGTGAAGAGATTTTAAGGGATTCTCCATACCAGACCCCTGTTAAGCGTCCAGTTGCAGCCTGGGACATTAACCTGGTGCTGGACATGCTCACTCGGAAGCCTTTCGAACCCTTAGCTACCTGTGAGCTAAAATTTCTTACCTGGAAGACTGCCTTCCTGGTGGCCATTACCTCAGCCCGCAGGGTCTCTGAGATACATGCCCTGGTTACGGACCCTCTGTATATTGTATTCCATATGACAAGGTAGTCTCCGTACTCATCCTAAATTTCTTCCCAAGGTTGTGTCAGAATTCCATCTGAACCAACCTCTGGTACTTCCGCTTACTTCGCTAATTTCCAAAATGAAGGGGAACGAGCTCTTCATTCCTTGGATGTTAAGAGAGCCTTGCTGTTCTATTTAGATAGAACCAAGGATGTTCGCAAGACTCAGCAACTGTTCGTTTCTTTCAGCGACACCCGGCTGGGTCAACCTGTCGCTATTAGATGCATCTCTTCATGGTTAGTGGCATGCCTTCGTCATTGCTATTCCATGGCTCAAGTTAAATTAGAAGGTAGAGTGTACGCTCACTCTACTAGGGCGGTCGCGGCATCCCTAGCGGAAATTCGCAATGTTCCAATTGCAGATATATGCAACGCCGCCACCTGGAGCTCAGTGCATACTTCGTTAAGCACTATGCACTGGATGTTCATGTCAGGCGACATTCCGCATTCGGCAGAACTATCCTTAATGGGCTTCTATCTTAGACGCGTGAGCTCTGGCTCTCCTGCCGCCCTTTTGGGGGATTATCAGCTTGGTACTCTCCCACTAGTGTGAATGAGTGGTGGAGACCTATGTCCAGGAAGATAGAAAAATTACGCATCTACCGTAATTCTTGATCTCTTGACGAGTCTCCACCACTCATTCACACGCCCACCTCCATCCCCGAGCTCACCGCTGTATTGGTCTTCACCCTCAAATCTTTAGGCCGTGAGGACTTCTTTGCTGACCCTTCTTACACGGGTCATACGGACTATCTTATGTCCGCTTTTTAATATTAGGTTTACTCTTTCTGCGTTAGTTGCGCTGCACCTCCTTGGTAAAAGGTACTGAGGTGGTTGGAGGGTCGTCGCGAGATGGTCATTACCGCCGAGCCTGCTGTCATGGGGCGTCATGTCTCATGGCGCCGTCTCTCGCGACGACCCTCCAGCTAAAAGTTTGCTCCCGATGGGTCTTAGTGCCTCCGGCGCCAATCCCACTAGTGTGAATGAGTGGTGGAGACTCGTCCAAGAAGATCAAGAATTACGGTAGGTACGTAATTTTCCTTTCCATGTCATCCACCCCGATGTTCTGTGCTCTTTCATTATGTGACTTGAGTGGCATATGTGCCACTTGATTTACCATGTCACTCTGTTGGTGAATGATCATTTCAATATTCTCCCCATTATACGTTAAGTTACTCTCAGAAACTTTTTCTTGTTCCCTGCCCAAACTCTCAGCTTGTCTCTCATGTGAGACTTGTGTGTCTAACCCTGTCTCTTCCTCTTGATGTTTCAGATTGTCCTGTAGATCTCCGCCTCTAGTAAAAACATCCTCTGCTGTCATCCTTTCATCTGTTTCTGCATTTGCTTCAACATCCAGATCTATTAGCTGCTCGTATCGATTTGTAGTGTCTAAAGTAAATCTCATAGCCCTTCTGCCTTTCTTACATTTTCTTATTTCTACTTGCCAGTCTTCCTCTTCTAAATTTCTATCCCTTTTTTCACTCCTTTGGGCTTCGGAACTGGTGTTTATCTCTCCATTGTTCGTATCTGTGAGGTTCCCATGATCTGCCTGAATTAGTCCTTTCTGCTGTATGGAAATCAACTTCATTTCTAAGGCCATGTTAATTTATCTTAATTCTTTTATAAGTGTACATTCATTACAGGTGTATATTAAAACTTCGTTCACTACTTCTGCAGAGATTTTCTTACAGATAATACATCTTAAGCCTAACCCCCCCCCCCAATCTTATCATATTTGTGTCCATATTTTACTATTGTTTATGTATATATATTTCACTTTTTTGTAACGTTTTTATGTACTTTTCACTAGAAACTTTTATATAATTTTCTTATTGAAAATACCCTGCTAAAGAAGTTTTTTGTATTGTATAAGAAAGTCCCCTTATTAGTTTACTTTGAATTGTAAGCCTTTATCTCTCACTTCACACTTCCTTAATTCCGTTTGTTTTCTCTGTCCTTAACTTTTCTCACCGTTATTTATTCATCCTCTTATAGAGCACTTCACATACTCCTCTACTGCTTCCCCTGCTTCCCCGTCTGATGCCGTCAGATGCCACTGGCCTGTGCCCGCGTCATCTCGACTCCGCTCGCTGGAGCCGAGCGTTAAATAATAATGGTGAGTCACATCACCCATTGCTATGGCAACACTCGCTTCTGTTTTAAAATAGGAACTGCCTCCCTGTGGGGCTAAACAATGTGTATGAGCTGCCTTTAAAAAGGCAGCCCAGCCAACACTTGAGAGGGCTTAAACTGCTTCCTCAAAGCATTAAACAACAGTGCCTGTTTAAGTTCCTGTCCCCTTGTAGAACGGGGGGTCAGGAGCGCCTCCACACAGGTACAATACCCTTACAGTGTTCCAAATAACTTCTTAAAGCACCTAGTGCCTGTTTGTGGTCAAACTAGCAGATTCTTGTTTTTCTTTAAGTCTTCCCTTTACTTTTTTCCCCTGTGGTGGGCAACAGCACACACACCTCAGCCTGCCCTTTGCTCCTTTGGGTAGCTGACTGCTGTTGGTCCTCACATTTTTTTTTTTGTTAAATTCACTAGCCACAGCGACTACTAGTTAGGCTAGAAAAGTTAGGACTCTTGTGCAGAAAGTGACTGTGTGGTGGGCAGGGCAACCCACTACTCTGGGCCTGGTCCCTTCTCCCTAGGCAAAACAAAAAACAGGATTGGCACGTAACAGAAAGTGGCACTCTAGTAGTGGAACATACACCACACCCCAGTCCTTTTCCAGTAGTTGGCTGCTGGGTCTGCAGTGCTCACCTGTTATTTTTTAATTATTTAAGATTTTACTGTTTGTTTTTTCTTATTTTTACTGCTTAGCTGCAAACTGCAGATGAATCACTTCAAATAAATAATTTCACTTTCCACAAAGCAGCCACCTTCAGTTAGGCAGTGAAGTTAGTACAGTTCTGTAAGAAGCAAGGCAAGTGGCTCGCTGTGTCTATCTGGTAACTAGCACACACATTCATAGTCCATAGGCAAAAAAAGGGCAAATAGAAATAGGAGTCCCTTAGCCTACTGTCCTTGTTGTTGGTTGTTAGCTTTTACTGGCACAGGCACTGGGTAAGAAGAGACAAAGCACTGGCCACAACTAAACCATCAAAAGTTAAATGAATTGGGAAGAGAAGGCACCATCTTTGTTTCTGGCTTATTATTGTTATTATTATCCCCTCCCTACTGAACTTGTTTTGTACACCTCACCGAACCCGTCCTGGATGGATTCTTTCCCACAATATCATCAAGTCCCCAGTGACTTTCCAGGATACTTTATTTTAAAATTAATTTCTATTTCTGTATTGTTTTTAGCTGCAGTGCTTCACAATCCTTTATTAATGTTTTGCTTACTTTTTTGTTCACAGCAGACCCAATCCCATGATCTCTGGCCACTCCCACCCTACTGCCTTGAAAATCCCTCAAACTGCATTGCCCTGTTCAGTCCTCTTGTTTCTGTTTTTTTTTTTTTAATTTAATTCAACTCCCCACTTGTCCCTCTCTTTGTTCTCCGACTAACTCCCCTTTCAACTTCACAGTCCTTTCAGTAAAGGACAAGAAAAGACACCTCCTCCTTGTTTCCTTTATTTATCCCCCCCCCAAATTTCAGCCCCTGACTGACTGTACAGTCCCCCCATGTTCAGGTTCATGACCAACTCTGCCCCTCCCCTCCGCCACTTAGGTCTTTTGAGCGAAAGGGCAAACCTTGTTTTTCTTTCATTTTTTTTGTCCCCCCATTGCAACCCCTGACTGTGATGGGCAGGCACTTTTTCCTTTCCTGACTGACTGTCCAGCTGACTGAGTCAACAACCTCCAAAAAAAAACTGCTGTCCTTTCAATAAAGGACAAACTTAGCCTTCCTTTATTTGTCTTGTTGTCCCCCTTATTTTGATTTTTTTTTGGTATGCTTGCCTTTCTGCCCGACAAGATGGATGCTGGCCTGTAGTAATATAACTAAATAAAATAAGTAGCTGGAAATACACAAGAAAATCACTCCATCTGCTGCAATTGCGATGAGCAAAATGGCGCTCTCAGCAGCAGTCTTCTGCATCTGTTCCGTGAAACCACGTTCGGCTATTGGATTTGTCTATCCCTGCTGCCTCTAGATTTTGAGGCTGTCCTGCCTTACCGATCCCATGCTCTGAGGGAGTCCTCAGTGTCGCAGGACATGCTGTTCACCCTTAGGACCTTGCTTAGCGCCTTGCTATAGAGCTATAGCGTGGGTCCTGAAGACCCTGGCAAATCAGAAGTTTGTGTCCAGCTACTTCCTGGTCCCAAAATGGACTGGGGGCTGGTGCCCCGTACTGGATCTGCACAATCTCTATCAGTTCATGCAGAAGCACAAGTTCCGGATGGTCATTCTAAATAATATTATACCATCCCTGGAGCAGGGCATGTGGTTCTGTTCCCTGGATCTCCAGGATGCACTCTTTCACATCCCAGTCTGTCTGTCCCACTGGCGATACCTCTGGTTACATGCATGAGGGGTTTATCTGTTCCAGGTCATGCCCTTCATCCTGTCCGTGCTCAGGGTCTTCACCAAGTGCACAGCAGTGGTGGCAGCCTTCCTGCAGCGCAAGGGCATCAGGGTTTACCCCTATCTGGGTGACTGGCTGATAGCCAAGCTGTACAGAGAGGCAGTGGAGTGGTCCATGGACCTGGCTCTTCTCACCTGCAGAGACTTGGGTCTCTTGGTCAAACTGGAAAATTCTGAACTGATCCCCTCACAGGTGATTAATTTAATCAGGGCAAAGCTAGACTTCCTATGGGCCAAGGCCCACCTCCCTGAGGACTGGGCATTTGATCTTAACTTCCTTGCCCAGTCATTTCAGGTTGTACTGTCGCACCCTGCCCAAGACTTCTTAAGGCAGCTAGGGTACATTGCGACTTGCACCAGTGTGGACCTCTGGGCTTGCTGGTGGATGTAGTACCTGCAGCAGAAGAGCATCAGATGTCCCAATTCCTAGGACACCTGGACCAATCAGTCACAGTAACAGCCAATGTGGGATGCCATCCAGTACTGGCTGATCTCAGAACATCTGGAGGAAAAAGTCCTGTTTGTCTACCCAGAACTCTCAGTCTCATAATGGTTGCATCTCTAGTGGGTTGGGGAACATACCTGGAGGGCCACAGGACCCACAGATTCTTGTCACCCAGGAAGTCTGTCACCACATCAACCTACTGGAGCTCTGTGCAGTGCAGCTAATTCTGATTGAATTTGCTCCTCTAGTCAGGGATCAGGTCATGCAAGTCCAGAGAGACAGCACCATGACCGAGTTCTACCCGAACAGGAATGGCAGCATGCACACTCCCTTTCTTTGTGTCAGGAGGCCCTCTGCAGCTGGATCCTTGTGTGCAGCCTGGGTATAGATCTCCTGTTGGTCCATGTTGCAGGAGCAGACAATCAGCTGACAGATACTGTCAGCCAGGTGGATGACATGTTACATGAGTGATCCCTGCATCAGGTGGCGAGCCACCTGTTTCCCCCTGTGGGGCACCCCTCTGGTGGACCTGTTTGCCTCTTGAGAGAACACTTAACTGAGGCTGTTCTGTGCCTGCCTCCCACAGTCCAAGACACTAGTGGGGAATGCCTTCACAAGGCCCTGGACCCCAGGACTCCTGTACGCCTGTCCTGTGATCCACAAGGTGGTGTTCAAGGTGCAAAAGGACAAGGCACGGATTATCCTACTAGCTCCATATGGACCTTGCTTGTTTTGGTACGCTGATATCCTCAGCCTCAGCAACAGATTTCTCTGGTGGTTGCCTCTTTGCCTGAATCTGCTGACCCGACAACACGGACAGGTCCTGCACCTCACAGCCTGGTTCTTGAGTGGCTAAAGATCTTCAAGGGTATCTCTTTCATTAGGCCACAACTTTGGAACAATATCTGTGTCAGCAGTAGATCCACATGGAAACTTTGCAAGCCATGGGCCGTCCACAATGACGTCATATGCCAGCGTCTACATAAATATGGGTGGCCCCTCCTCTCCTCAGTTGCAAGACCAAGTCAAATGTCTTAGTTTGATCTAAGCTTATTACATAACCCCCCCCCCATTAGTGTATCATACACTTCCCTTAATTTTAGGTTGTCCATTATAGATCTGTATGATATTGCACTCATCCGAGTTGGAAATACTAGTAAGCTGGCTGCTTGAGCCAAGTGGTTAAATAGAACTTTACTTAAAATTTTCCCGTATGAGTTCATTAAACTAATAGGTCTCCAGTTGTTGATATCATCTTTTGAGTTCTTTTTATATTAATATAATAATAAACTGTCCACCAGGACTGGCGGTAAAGAGTATTTGTCTTCTATTATTTCATAAAATATGATCATCCAATATGGAACTATATCATCTATAGATTTTTTTATAGAACTCATTAAGGATGCAGTCAGGGCTGGGGGAAGTACTGTTCTTCAGATGGGCTACCACTGATCTTACTTTGTTTTCAGAAATGGGTTTTATCATCGCTTTTTTTAACTTCATTTGGTATAAAAGGGATATCCAAATCCAAAAGGAAGTTATCCAGGGTGACAGAAACAGGTGATTGCTGACCAAATAAGGGTTTTGTATGCATAGTTACAATTTTTAATATTTTCTTATTATCTTTTTCTAGGACTCCTGATGAATTTTGTAATTGAGCCATGTATTTCCTTTTCTACTCTTTGATTACAAGTGTCATATCCATTTATAGTGTGTGCTTTACATTGCATGCTGAATATTTGCTCTAAGAAAAGGAGAACTAGCTCCGTCATACTGGACGTTGTACATATCCTTCTTTATTTTAGAAATCTGGGAAGAATAATCCAAACTGAATTCTGCCGTAAGCGAGGTTAATTTCTAAGTACTGGATATATTTTTTACTTGTTTTTAATTTTTGTCAAACTTTTACAATAATATGTAATTTCCTGTTTTGTTTCCTGCCACCATTTCAGAGGGTTGTCATATATCTTAAAGACTGTTATTTGTTAGCAATCACCTCTTTAAAATCGACCCACCCCTTTCTTCCTCTAAAATCGAGGCATTCATTTTCCAATAAATATGCAAACCAGGTTTGTTCTGAGCAAGGCTTATCTGAATTTTCAGTAAGCTATAGTCTGATGTTTCTATAGGTGTAACCATACTATTATCACATGGTATCCATTCTGATAGAAAAAAAGTAAATTCTAGAGGATAACCTCCATTTATGAAAGTATGCCTTGGAGGTATAGGTCCACAGGAAGCACTGTCTTTTAATCTAGCAGTTGCACACGTGCTACATAAAAAAAATTGGAAACATTGCACAATTTTTGAGTGATCCCTGTTTTGTCAGATAAGGAGAGGACACAGTTAAAATCTCCCCCCCCCCCCAATTATAGATTTTAATTTATGTAAAAAGGACTATATATTTTTGAAAATGTCCACTTTTTGTGTTTTAATTTGGGAGTTATAAATAAGTATCCTCCCTGCATTAGGTCTATTAGTCTGGTAACATTTATACTGAGTGTACTGAATAAAATCCCTACCCCCGCACAATTATTCTCTGCCAAGGACCAAAAAGAAGGGCTGCTAAACCATTCCCTGGATGCCTGATTGGTTTCTTTTATCAAATGTAACTGTGTGTCCTGCAGAACGTACACCTCCAACCCTAGTTCCCTCAGTATTAAAAAAGTAGTACTTCCTTTATTATTTTTTTTTTGTTTGTTTCAATATCTTTTATTGAAGTAAAAAAATCATGTTTCAAGTACATTTTACAGGCAATAAACAGCTCCCTTTCCAACTTCCAGAGAGACTGCCTTATTCTATTCCATTACAGTCTTAGTACAAATAAGCCTCTGTTCGTTTTTTCATACATATTTTATTAAGCTCCATTTTTCCACCAGATGTTAAAAACTATTTTGTTCGCATCAGCATATCTAAATGGATTTCTTCCAAGCAGTTTGTTTGCTCTTAATGCAGTTCATGAGGCTGAAGCCTCTTTCACAGTCAGCACTAGAAGCTTGGAATGTAGTAATAGTAGTACAATTTATTTTTCAGCATAAAGCAGTTATAATATACTAAAATCAGGACAAAATAAATAGTAAATATAAATAGACAATAAATCAATCAACAAGGAACTTAAATATCTTTACAGTGCAATTCAATTTAGCAGAGTACCTTTTCACATAAAAAACCTCCACAGGACTTCAAGTCCCCCTAATAAACTTTATAAATGAGTTGAGATTAAAAATCTTGCAGAGGTCTCTTCCATGTTCTTCTCTTTCATAGAAAACAAATATTCCAAAAGATCCTCCAGGGGGAGGCTGAGATCCCTCCAGCAGTTTTTTCCTAGTTGATTCGTACCTAGGACACAAGAGTACCACATGTTTGAGATCATCTATAGTCCCCACTCCACACTTACAATATGGAAAAAGTACCCTCTCTCTTTTGTCTGAAATGAATGCATTGAGCATTATAGTTTTCAGTTCCGAATCTTGTATAGATTCTTCTTTGTTTAGGACAGGTTAAAAAAGAGAGATATGGCTCATATCCCCGTGAAATCTTTCCTTTTTTTAAAAATCCATATAACTTAAGCTTGGAGAGTTGAACATAGAAATAATTTATGTCATAAGTCAATAAGCCTCAATTTGACATCCTGCCTAATCTCCTCAAATGGTCTTGTGTAAATTTTATATAGGAGGTGGCCCAATTCGGCCGGCATTATTGTTACATAGATACATAGCTACATAAACAGTGTCGGCAGATAAGGGCCTATGGCCCACCCAGTCTGCCCATTTGAGCTTGTAAGTTCAGTTTGTTTTCCTAGAAGTCTGTTGCCCCTTACCCCTGACCTCCAGAATTCCTTTATGTCTATCCCATGCATTCTTAAATCCCGTGATTGTTTCAGCCCCCACCACTTCCTCTGGCAGGGTGTTCCACTTGTCCACCACCCGTTCTGTGAAGAAATTCTTTCTCATGTTTCCTCTGAATAGTCCTCCCTCCAACTTCATCCCATGCCCTCTAGTCCTGGAACATCTTTTTCGCTTAAAAATAGTGTATCTTCCCTTGTCAATCTTCACCATTCATTACTTCTTGGTGTAAGCAGGGCGCACACCTACAGGACTTTTTTTTTTAAAGGGCCAGCTCTAACGGCGCCGCCCTCGAGACCGACGCACTGCGTCATGCGCGAGGGACGGCCGTTAGTAGCTACCGACTCCTCCTCCATCTCAGTTCTGTTTCTCCTGCCGTCGAGGCTGCACCTGCTACGCGGTTCTGACAGTGAAAGTACGCACTCCGTATTATTTTTCCGACTCCTCGTCGTCCTCGGTGTTACACTCGACGCCATACCACGGCAAGACTGTTCCTTTTCTATCTAGTAAGGCGTCGGGTGTTTTCCTACTGTTTTTTGCCTTAATTGTTTCGCGTTATGTCCGGTTCTGGAGCGAAGCATTTTTCGAAGACGGGCCGCGCCCCGATGCGTCGGTGCTCCTGTGGCCGGCATTTTTCCATCTCGGACCGGCATGATGTGTGTCTTTGTTGCCTGTGACCCAACCATGACATGGATTTGTGCGACGCCTGTTTCTACATGGACCGTCGTGTCCTCGAAGTCTGTGCGTTCAAGCTCGGCAAGGCCCCGCCGACCTTCGGGGGACAGCGTCGCTCAAGGGATTCCCAGGTAAGGTCTCTAGGCCTTCCCTGGTCCCCTCCGGGCCTACTCGGTCCCGAGAGGGAGCTTCTCCTCTCTCTTGCCGAGGAGGAAGCTTCTTTCATGGTGTCGAGGAACGTAGCGGTCCTCCCGGGCCGCGACGTGCCACCGCCTCGGCAGTCACCTCCTCAGAGGTGCAGGCTCCCCCAGTGTCGAGGCCCATGATTTCTGGGCCGGACACCGGTGGACCCTCGACACCGCCTTCCGGCGCCGTTTCAGATCCCGGCACCGTTTGCAGTGCCGGTGATCGAGGCGGCGCTGTTTCGGATCCCGGTGCCGTTCGAGACGCCGGTGATCAAGACGGCACCGTTGGTGGCGCCGTTGGCAGCGCCGTGGGCCCGGTCTCGCCTCCCCGCAATGCCGGGTCGGTTTCTGAGGCTGGGAGCGGTGCCGTAGGCCTCGCTGGTGCCGCGGGAGAGCTAGGGCCAGGTCTGGCTGTCGCTGGTGCTCGGGGGTCGACCGGCACCACCTCTGGTACCGGTGCCATTGCCACGGGGACCCCCGGGGTAGCCAGTATCGAGGTCCTGCTGGTCTCGTCTTCCTCGGAAGCCGACGACTCAGATGTGGACCCATCCTGGTACCCTCACTCCTCGGGGTCGGGGTCTCCTGTGGCACGAGGTGCCAGGTGGCGCAGCGGGCCCCTCCCACTGTCCCCCCTCCCGTCCTCCCCTGAGGGCTCTCTGGCTAGGGGTGGCCTTGAGTCCCAGGGGGTGTGGTGGGGACTATGAGAGGTCCCCTCCCGAGGGACCGGTGACAGCAGCCCTCCCGGGTGCTGTTGCTCCCTCTGGGGGGGGCGGGAACACTGTGGTTGAGGAGGAGGGCTCTCTCGGAGTCCGAGGGGTTGAGGGGCAGGGGGACGGGACCTCGGTCTTCATTAGCCACCTCTGGTGGGGTGGCTAGGAGCCGCAGTGCTGAACCCCGCCCTTCCCTCTGGGGCTCTAGAGTACCCTCCGGTGGCGTTGCTGTGGGCTGCCCTTCTGGATCCATGCAGTCCCGGCTTCATCACAGGGGAGGTTCTCCCCCTGGGCTCTTCCAGGCTCCGCTTCCTCAGGGTTCTGTCTTGTGGCCTGGTTTGTTGTCCGGGACCCTGCCAGCTCGGGCTCCGTTCCCCGGATTTCAGAGTCCTGGCAGAGGTCAATTGCCTCCTCGTAGGTGCCCCTCTCCCATATCTCTGCCTCCACCTCCCCCGCTCCCGGGCCGTGTCGGTCCTACGGGTCCGTTATCCTGGGAGCAGTTCAGGGGTTCTGCGGCGGCCTTCCCTTCATACATTAGATGTGTGCATGGCGGTCTTTCAACTCTCCCCACCGCCGCAGGAGTCCTCTGAGCATTCCAGCTCTCCATCATCCTCGTCTCCCTCCTCCAAGGGAGAGGAACCCCCTGCTCATCTCTCCTCCGATGCTGATTTCACTGAATATCAGCGATTCTTTTCGAGGATGGTGAGGGACCTTCGGATCTCTTACATACGGAGAGACAATACCGAACGGGAGACGCGTGAATTCCTTGGAGAATTCAGTGCCCAGCACTTGGTGGTGCCTTCCTGGCCTATCCCCTTCCAGGAGGCGTCTATCCATTCCTGGCAGTCACCAGCCGCCCCTTCTCCAGCCCCGGCTGACTGTCGGCGTAGGTATTGTGCCCCCTCGGAATCTCTAGGTACTCTCCCCAACCCGCCCTCGGGTTTGGTGTACCTGGAGACTCCCTCCGGGCGCCGCTGCCTGGCGTACGACCGCCCACCGGACCTGGATTCTCTACAGTTCGACCGGTGGGGGCGAAGACTGTTCTCTTCTTCTCGTGTGGTTGCTTGTATAGCATCTCATCAGGCTCACCACGCTGCCTACAATTGGCACCTGTGGTCGATGCTCTCTCAACTCCTAGCATCGATGCCTGATACGGAGCAAACCAGACAAGCTGTTGCCCTCTCCGCTATAGGCCTGGAGCTGGCAAGACACCAGGCAAGGGCATCTTACGATGCCAATGAGGTGGCTTCCAGGCTTGCGGGGACAGCGGTCTGCATTAGGCAGATGGCATGGCTTCGTCTTTCAAGGTTGTCACCCCTGGCCCAGCATAGGGTGATGCGCTCTGCCTTCCGGGGGACCCATCTCTTTTCCTCCAGAGCTAGGAGACTTTTGCAGGGGCTTCCTCTGTCTCCACGTCCTCGGGAGGCACCTCCTAGCTCTTCTCCCACATAGGCTTTTCTCTGTACTAGCCAGGGTCTTCCCCTTCTGTTTCTCACCAACAGGAGGCTGGGGGTCTTGTTCCCTCAGGGTTCTATCCTTTCCCCCTTCTAAGGTTCTAAGGGGGAAGGGGGCTTGGTACTCACCCAAACAGTAATGATCGGTGAAGATTGACAAGGGAAGATACGAAAATTATGTACCTACTGTAATTCTTGATCTTCTCTTGTATCTTCACCATTCATTACTGATCCCACCCTCCTTCCCCTCAGTGGCCTCCTTCTGTGGCGTCTCCCCCTCCCGTCTCGTTCCTCTCTCTTATTGGCCTTATGCAAAAAAAAAATAAAAAAAAAAAAAAAATCTCTGTCCTTGCCATTTTCTTGAATGGTTTCCAGGAAATTCTTTACTCTAAGATTCTTGGGCATTTATTGCAGGAGTGCTATGTCGTGAGGGAGATGCACGACTATAGCACCGCCATATTTTCAGGCGAGGCACTCCTGGGGACTCTGCCTGACCTTTTCTATGCAGTTATTTAGTCCCAGAATCTTCTGCTAATCAATTACTAAGCCCTGGAAACCCTCCCCTTTTTTCCAGAGTAAGAGGAACGAGTACGGTTATACCATTCTTTTCCTTAAAGCTGAGGGAACTCTTTCGGACTGCTTAGGATGCAATCCCTTGCCTTCTCAGGTCATGTTTCCTCATAAGCCTGTGAGTCATGCTCTGGCTTGACCCCCTTTTTCAAGAGCCCTTCTGCGGGCATTGCTGCAGGAAAAGCATTTACAGCCACTGGCATATCTTGCCAGCCTCAAGTCTCTATCTGCCTTGGCATAGCAAGTCTGATTGAGTCCCTCTATATTCCTTACAAACCGCCTTCCAAAGGCTCAGTTTCTTTCTATACTCTTCTAGAGCAGCTCTTACCAAGCTGCTTGGGACTCAGCTTTTTCCTAGCTGGGCGCTCTTCCGGAATAAGGGTCTGCTCAATCAGTCCAGGAGCTCTCAGCTAGGATAAAGGAACGTGGCATGTTGGCGTCCAAAGACTCTGCCCTCCTTGGTCTGTCTAGCTGGGTCGGTGAACCTTCTCTTCAGCGCTACCAACAGGAATTCTTGCTCCCTTGTTAATTCGAGCCTTAAGCCTCTCAGCTAACAATGCTCGTTGGGCATTATTGCCTCCTCAACATGCCACTCTTTCTTCTTCTTCTTCTTTCTGCTTTCTTCATCCTTTCTTTCTCCTTCCCTTTTCTCCCTATCTGTTCCTCCTAGAGTCACCCGGAAAGGAGGCCTCGATCCCTTAGGGCAGGAATACTCTCCTCTGTCTGTTCTCCATCGGCTTATTCCTTTTCAGTTTATTTTCTTCCTTTGCTATCCCTTGGCTATCTTGCCTCGCTTTCTCTTTTTCACAATATATTTTTGCCTCTCCAGCTCACAGAAATGAGATGGAGGAGGAGTCGTAGTTACTAACGGCCGCCGCATGACGTAGAAGGCCGGTCTTGAGGGCAGCGCCGATAGAGCTGGCCCTTTTTAAAAAAAAAAAGCTCCCGTGGTGGGTGCGCACCTCCGGCTTACACCCAAGAAGTAATGAATGGTGAAGATACAAGAGAAGATCAAGAATTACGGTAGGTATGTAATTTTCATTTTCCTGCAGCCTGTTCCTCCCTGTAAGATACTTGTATGTCTCTATCATATCCCCTCTCTCCCTCCTCTCCTCCAGGGAGTACATGTTCAGTTCCTTCAACCTGTCTTCATAGGACTTGTGATGCAATCCATGCACCATCTTTGTTGCCCTCCTCTGAACCTTCTCTACCCTGTCTATGTCCTTACGTTCTGCCTATTTTCAGCCTCATCCCGGGGGGGAGAGAGAGAGACAGATGGAGACCAACTGAAATTGTACCAGATTAAACTGGTGGTGGTATTTTTTAGTGAATGGGGGAAATTTGGCTTGGACATCAGAGAAGTTCCCCAGTTCTTTTCCAGAGGTATCACAGGATCTTTAACATCCATCTGGACAACCACCAAAACAGGACCTCGGTTTAACGTCTCATCCAAAAGATTGCAGCTCACGGGTGCAGCATCTCCCTCATGCTGCTCTACAGTGTCAGTAGTGGGATTTAACCCAAGTGCCTGATGTGCGGCTAGAACCCACAACTTTCTGATCTGGCCTCAGAGGCGAGTGTGCAACCTAATAAGCTAATGGCACTGTTGTACTGTTGGAGAGTTGGGTTTGGATGTTAGAATTCCATTTGTATTAAAGCTCTTTTTTTAATTTCTTTTATTTTTTCACACTTAAGTTCCCTTCCTCCACCAACACTTGCTTCCCTTTGGGAACTCCCATGATATGCACGCAGCTTTGTTTTAATTTTTTAATTAAAATTTAATTTAATTAATCCTAAGGGTATTCCTCCTCCATTGAGCCACGTCTCTACCACCCAGGTGGGGATACAGAGTGGAGGATGGCTCCTTCAAACTTGTTTGTTGCATTGGGAGGTGTGACAGGATGCTGAGTCAGACCTGAGTGTACCAGGGTCTGCCATCTGCAGTGCTGGCCCCACTTTTCCTTCTGTTTTCTCCCTGACCCTTGGATATTGGTATGCAAGAAGCTTAGATCAGGAGTACTAACAACAAAGCACCAAGGGAAGCCTGGCTGACACCTACCTTCCCGTTCTGCCTCCACTGAGCTTCCATCCATGGACACCCGGGGCAGCACTACAGAGGAGAAAGTGATCCTTCCTCCCCAGAAGAGAAGAGGGTCCTCTGGGATGCTCAATCCCCCCCACCCACACACACGGCCCAGACTTGTTCCCAACCCTGGTTCGACAGTGTCGCAAGTGGTAGCTCTACTGTTGTGCCAGTTGGTCAGTCCTATGTAGGAGAGCTTTCTAATCCCAAACTAAAGCGGACAATAATGGATACACAGTGGCAGAGAGGACTACCTCCAGTGGACTGTTGAAGCCTGGGATACTGCGGACCCAGTGTGCTTGAACTCCAAGAGGGGGAAGGTTACACTCACCCCACAGTATGAGCATCTTCTCTCAGCTGCATAGGATGCCAATGAGTGGTTAGATGGCATCGCCTTGCAAGCATGAATGTGGTGGTGCACAAGTGGTGGTGGGGGGATATACGGGATAAAATGCAGTGGGGACAGGTGGGATGGTGCCAGAAAAGCCACCCATGTACTAACATCCTGCTATCTGCCTGCTGCAGGGGAGAATCATAGGGGTAAATGTGGGCATAGAGCTGGACTGACAGCCACTGAAAGAGCAGCACTGTTTAAGCAAGCAGAGATATCATGCAAACTGAATCTTGGGAGGGGAGACATAAATAAGAAATAAGACTACAGTAGGAACTGAATTACACTTTTACAGCCTTCCTCAGACAAGGAAAGCATTACTTGGGTGGGAATGGTCATGACTAATGATGACTAAGGCAGAGGTAACACTCTACACTGGGATATAAAAGGTGCAATGTGAAGAAAAAAGATAAGAGCTGGCTTGGTACTGCAGTGGTGATGTACTGCTCGCTGTACCAGCAACATGAATTCAGAAGTGAGCTCATGCCATCGGGGGGGTTGCTGCGGGAAGGAGAATTGTGCATCCTAAGTACAACTGTCCTCCTTTAGAATGGGTAGGTTGTGTGGCCCACCACCTACAGAAGGCTGGGTGAGAGCGCAGCTTGGGTTGGCAGATTGAAGGAGGGATAGTACACTGCTGTTGCTGACCATGCATGTGCAGGTGCATACCTACAAGCGTCACAGCATGGCTGCCTGTGTCCCATGGCAAAACACAGTAGGGAAAAAAATGGTGAGTGACTGGGCATATGACCCCCTGCCTGCTCCCTACATCCACGGTCAGGCTCATTCTCCTAGCTGCTGGGCAGATGATGCCATGCCTGCTCCCTACATCCACGGTCAGGCTCATTCTCCTGTCTCCCGGGCAGATGATGCCATGCCTGCTCCCTACATCCACGGTCAGGCTCATTCTCCTAGCTGCTGGGCAGATGAGGCTGGATTCCTAAAAGAAAACCCATGATCTTGCTGGGATTTCTTCAGTCTGTTCACGGGTTGTAAACAAGCAAGAGGTCTCCTGAGCGGGTGGATCTGGACTGGAGAGGCATTTCTCAGGTCTCTGGTGGAGACTGATATTTCAGAGAAGGATCACAGGGGAAAGAGAGTGAGAGACTTGAACTGACATCTTGATTCACCAGGTACTGTGAGCAGTTTCTCTATACTGGAGAGGATAAGTGCTGCAGAAATCCTGCACTGGTGGACTGAACTGTGCTGACAGGACTGCACTGTTTTTATGAGAGTGCCACAGTTGTTTCTGAGGATTCATTTTACCTGTGTGGGACTGGAATTATACTTCGAAAGAGGCAAAGCATCTCTGGTATCAGGGGGTTGCTAGCTAGGTGCTGCGCTTTTCCTGAGTGAGCTGACTGAAGTGTCTGAGAGCTGTGTCCCAGCTGCAGCTGAAGAAAAGGTGGTGAACATTCTCTGTCTGGAAAGTGTGGACTGGAGTGCAGGGGGCTGCTGTGATTGCCCCCCCCTCATTGTTTGCACCTGTACTTTGTGTGATCTAGGGCTAGCACCCACTGCTAACTGCCACTGGACTTGGTTTGAACAACTGCCTGTAATATCTGTGGATTTTGAACCCAATGCAGGGACTGCAGAGAACCCCCACCGTTTGGGAGTTCTCACCTTGTTACAGAGACTTTTTTTTATTAGTTTTTAGAATGGTACACAAGCATTTAGCTTTATAAAATACATCAAGCAGAGGTCAAAAGTATCTCTGATTATCTCAGAATCATCTGAATGGTTGAGGTTTCTCAAAATTTTTTGGATTATTCATGATTTAGTTCCCCATTCAGCCCTAAAAATCAGGATTAAGCAAGAATCCAGGCCCAGTAAGTAAGCAAACTGACCCCCAATATAATTAGCCTTAATATCTAGCAGGAAACCAAACCTTAAATTATACAAAAGTTGATATATGATGGGCCAACCGGACCATCCCTCAACGACCCCCCCATCTTCTCCGTCTAGGGAATCAAATCTGACCTTCTAGGACCAATATGAAGAAATCAGATTGTCCAGCAGTTCATAAGATCCAATCTTCCTTGTAATTTGGCTGTCATGGTTTCCATTGTATATATGTCATAATTCGTGTCTTCTCAGTTACATGTTGTAGGGAGCGAGGGCTGTTGCCACTTTCTAGTAATGGTCTTCTTGGCGGCTCCCAAGAGAATACTAAGTAGGTAGATTTTATTTCTCTGCTTGAACTGTCTGGGGAAATGTAATAATAAGTCTGTCTCAGGAGCCAAATGTCCTAACGCAGGGAAAATCTCTGTTAGTACTTTGTCTACCTCTCTCCAGTAATCCACCAGTACTGGGCAGAACCAGAGAACATGTGCATGAGTGGATACCTCACACCCACAATCTCTCCAGCATGATGAGTCAATTGTGGTAAGATATTTTGCTGTGATTTGTGGCATACAAAAAAAAGTGCCACCACCTTCCAGTTGAACTTTCTCCAACTGTGCGATCCAGTAGTTTTATGCTGCCATCTCCAAATCTTAAGCCAATCCTCAGGCATGAGGTCAAACATTAATTCTGCCTCCCAATTCACATGTACCCCCCTCCATTAGTGTTGTTGGGACTCGTGTCATTGCTTTGTATAACCTAGATATTAAATGTTGTGGGGAATTTTCCCTTCATAAGTTTGTTAGTAATGAAAAGAGGGGGGGAGATGAATATGTTCGAGATATCTAACCCCAATGTTTTTTTCCATGAATGACGGAGTTGATGATATCTGTAAAAATCTCTTTGTGGGAGGGAGAATTCTGCCTGTAGCTGGGTAAAAGATTCCGTCTGTGTAAAGCTGAAAAGTATAAATAAGTCCCCTTCGCATCCACCCCAGAAATTCCGTATCTATGTGCATGGGAGTAAATGTCCATTCTAACACCGGGATCCCCATCCATCTCACCTCTATTGCAGCTTCTGACTTCTGCAGGTACGCAACCCATTGTTGGATTACGTTTTCAGTGTATATAGATGTAATTTTAGAGAGGTCAATGCTGTTAGGCTGAAAAAATGTCTCAAAATTCAGAGGAAACCTGGACAAAGCTCATTCAACCTTCACTCATTCATGAGAGGGTATGGGGGAGTATGATTAAGTAGTGTCACCAAGGCATAATTGTAAAAATTAGGTACGGTCAGTTCACCCCCTATCTTTTGGCAATTGCATCTTTCTGATAGGGGTCCTAGATCTACCTCCCTGTCATAAAAACTCTGGCCCAGATATTCAAAAGGGTTGCGCCATGCGCAATAAGGTTTCTCCAGCACAAGTCCGAAAATGCGCCATTCTGCGATATTCAGCGGGAGGCAGATGCTCCTTCCCCCCAAATCACACTGAGCAGTAGTGCAATGATAATGAATGTATGTGCAACTGAAGGGGGAGGAGTCATCCATAAATGGCGCAGTGCGACATTCAACAACATCTGCGCCATGCCAATAAGAAACAGCGGAAGATTATGATAGCGAAAATGAGCCAAAATAAAAGAACAAGGAGACGGCAAGAATGCTACAGGGAAGGCACATGAGGCTGAACTCTAGCAAGTCAAACTGGGCAGGAGGGACACACAGGGAAAGGGCACCCTGAACAGAGAGGCACAGGAAAGGTGTGGGGAGCCACAGCCAGTGCAGAAGGGAGAAGTGCCACACAGCACAGAGGCCAGCACAGGAAGGTGTTCCCGGTGCAGGGGCAGTAACAGCCAGGACAGTGTGGGGAACACAGAAACAGCTACTGGGGGGGGTGAACACAAGCCAGGGACATGGCCAGTGCCACCATCCAGATGGAGGCAGTAATGAGGGGGGTGAGAAGGTGGGCAGCAGGAGGCGCGGCCGTGGAAGGGCCCGTTGGCGGTATGCCCCCAACAGGCAGTACCGAGCCCACACCAGCTTCAAGCTGTACAGTGATAGTGAGATCATGGGCTGGTACTGCCTGAATTGGGCAATTCTGAGGCGGCTCTGTGAGCTGTGCAGTGATGTGATGCAGGCACCCACACGACGGAGCCATGCTCTGTCAGTGGAGACTAAAGCGACAGCTTGCATGTGCTTGCTTGCCACGGGTACCTTCCAGAGATCAACAGGGGACACCACAGGCATAACCCAGTTGGCCGCGTCACGCCACCTCACCCAATTCCTCAGCGCACTGCTGCCACATGCTGTGGAGTACATCCATTTCCCCAGCACACCGGCGGAGCGCACAGCAAACATACAGGAGTTCCACAGGGTAGTACGTATGCTTGCCGTGCTAGGGCAATAGACTGCACCCATGTGGCCATCCGCACACTTCCTGACCCCGAGGGGGCCGCATATATTAATTGGAAGGGCTATGCTAGCATCAACTACCAGGTGGTGTGCAATTTCCAGGGGGTGTATAATCAATGTCTGTGCCACGCACCCTGGGGGAGCACACAATGCCTTCATCTGGCACCAGTCGGCACTGTGCCACAGATTTGAGAGTGGGGACATCACCACTGGCCACTTATTGGGTGAGTAAGCAAACCACACGGACAAACATAGAGCTTGGGAGGGGCATGGTCAGAGGTGACATGGGTAGTGGTCTACAAGGCCCAGGGCAGGGCGATGCTGATCACCAAACTAACCTCCACCCTCTACACACAGGTGACAGTGGATACCCACTCCGTCCCTGGCTGCTCACACCATACCGGCAGCCTGCGACCCCATCACAGCAACGCTACAATGAGGCAGATGCCACCACATGCAGTGTCATCGAGTGGGTGTTCGGTATGCTAAAGGCACATTTCCATTGCTTGGACACCTCCGGCGGTGCCCTACAGTACAGACCCTCAAAGGCCTGAGGGCTATTTCTGGCCTGTTGCATCCTGCACAACATGGCCAACGAATGTGGGATAGCCGTACAGGTCAAAGAGGGGGACAGTGATGGGGACGATGAGGATGCCGGTGACAGTGGTGATGGGCAGCCCCCCCCCTTGGGCGACGGGACCCCCGACTGCTCCGGCTGGCACAGCTGCACCGGAACACCATCATGGAGGAGCAATTCAGCCAACCCAGGTAAGTCATGGGGCCATGTGCAATCACCAGTGGCAAAGGCACAACCCACAAACACGCATGGACACACACCAGGGGTGCATGCCGTCAAGGGAAGTGGATGGGCATGGAACCGCACACACCGCCCGGGATGGGCGAGGTCTAACATGGCACGCGGTCATACACACACACACACACACACACACACACACACACACCAGATGTGCACAAAGGGTAGGAGGCACGCTGACCCAGACTGCCACCCCTAGCCACACACGTCCACAGACCACCATGCCCACTGCCTGTCATTGTGCGTGTGTCAGACGCTGGGCACCACTGTAGAGTGGTGTACAGTGCAATGCAGGCATCATCATGCACACGCAACTGAGGACAGCAGCCAGGAGGGTGTGCAGATGGACTGTGTGTGTGTGTGTGTGTGTGTGTGTGTGTGTGTGTGTGTGTGTGCAGGGCTGGGTACCCACCTGTGCATTGCCCGCTGAATGACACAATGCACACAGGGCAGCATCAGACAGTAGCCACGCTGGGAGACAGGTCAGTCATGCACCACAGTGCCACGGCCGCCACAGATGCATGGGCGGCCCCGTCGAGACCCGCCAGCAGTAACAGGCTGACCACTGGCCTCATGGGTGGCACCGATGGTCCCCAGGGTCCCTGCATAGGCGACTGTGCTCGCGCGGGTCTACAGCACACGAACATGCCTGCGCCAGAGTCTGGGATGCTCACAGCTGAACCCGTGTCGACAAGGATGGTGTCGATGACGCCGGAATGGGGTGGACATTGACGCGGAGATGCTCATGACGCATGGGCAAATAACTGTGTGCCCATTGTGGCCATGACAGCAGTGAATGCCTGTGTCTGCCTGTCAATGGCAGCAGTCACATCCTCCCGCAACCGGCCCATCCCTGCCAGGAGCAGAGCAGTGTCTCTGCTGCAATGCTCCTCTGCCTGGCGCAGAGCCGCACTCAGTGCATCCACCGCCGTCACAAGCCTCATCTGCTGATTGACTGATGCTTGCAGTATGCGGGTGTGCTCATCCAAGAGGTCATCTGCCTGATCAGCATGCTGTTCCTCAGGGTGTTCGTGGCCCTGATGCTCATCACCCCTTGAGGGTGGGCGCTGCACACCAGGGCCAGGCCTGGGCATGTCCACAGGCAGTGCACTGACGTCACTCCCTGATACTGTACTCCCATGGCCAGTGGCCGACTGCTGATGCTGCCCCTCTGGCTGCCACTCCCCAGGGCTCAATGGTGCCACCGCAGTGGCCGCAACAGTCCCACTGTCCTGGACACACACCAGTGCTGCCCCACTGGTGCTGACAGGCACAGGCTGGGACTGTGATGACACGCAGGCCTCCACGGCGGCACCACCCACAGCCATGGCCGCGATGTCACCTGCTGTGTGGCCATCCTGTGGCACACACGTCACTGCCCAGGACGTTAGCTCCATCATCATTGGTGACGGATCCAGCACCAGCCCAAGTCTCAGCATGCTGGCATCCATGGACACTGGCACGCTGGGACACGGGCAGGGCCTCCTCCGCACCTGCTCCACCAACATCAGTCCAGACGTCTGGGCGGGCCCACTGTCGCCCTGACCTGCGTATTCCTGTGGAGGTGGATGGGCCCTCCTCCATCTCCATGTGACTGGCCTCAATGGAGAAGCCCACCACCGCTGACCAATGCAGATGCTCAGGAGCTGTAAGGGAAAAAAAAGTAGCGTTACTGCATGTGACCTACCCTGTCTCCCCCCCCCCCATAGACAGACCACGACCTACCATGCAGTGACAGGCTATCACCTGTCTGGAATCCACCACCCGGAACACCCTTAATGGTGCAACGCTGCATGCTACCAGCAACCCGCTCTTCCTGTGGGGTCAGGCGTAGCACCTCCGGCTGTCCCCCACCTGTCGCAGACTGTGCTGCCCTGATGGCAGCCACCTTCTCTTTAATCCTCTGCCTGTCTGTGCCCATCTTTTTCTTGCACTCCTGCACGAAGCGCTGGTGGCTGCCATGCAGGTTTACAGCACATGCCACCTCCTCCCATGCAGCAGCAGGGCCTGTGGTGTTCCCTGGCGTCCGCTGAGAAGCAGCTCCTGGTTTAGGTAGGCCTCGAACAAGGCATCTGTCTCGGCCTTAGTGAAATTCGGCCTCCTCTTCCTCCCATGACTCTGTTCCTCTTTCTCCACCACATGCTCGGTCATGATTCATTCTGTGAGAATGACAGGTGTTACCTGTGACTGTGCAGTCCCATGCATGTCCCAAACACCACAGTCCACACTCCCAAACAGCATGCAATTCACCGCAATAGACTGCAGTAACCGACTATGGCCAGTGCAGCCCAATGTTGCACTTTTATAGCACAACCCATGCAAATGAGGCAAGATGCATCTTTAAGTGGATGCAAATGCAGTGACTGCACCATTGAATGACTGATCAGCTGATTTGCATATGCCGGCTGAATAGCACGCTGTTGCGCTTTGCACAATTGTGTTGAATGTGCTGAGCCAAGGACGCAGTTCTGTGACATGCGCAGTACACACCAGAGCATGCCCAGGTTGATGACACAGGCACCTGCTGTGCTGCTGACGTGCTGTGCATGGAAGGCAATGCAGGGCATGGCCACCATTGTCCCAGTGGTGCTACGGCACTGTTCACCTATATGGTGCTGAGGCACTGGGGTGTTGTAGACGCACTGGGGCAACAGCATGGTAGGCCGCTACAGGAGGTGGCACACAGGCACCCAATCACGCTACACGTATTGGGTTCCAATCACGCTGTGGCTGTCCATGCGCCAGAGACCCTTGAACCTGTGCCCGGCCTTTGCCCCCTAGGCACCATGCATCAGGCATGGGTGCACCACTATCATGCTGTTTGGTGACAGCACAATAGGGAATGGCAGTGCTGTACCACGCAGCATCTGCATGTGGCAGGACTGCGCTGCAGAGCGCCATTTTGATTGAACTGAGCAGCAGAGATGGCATGGAGGCAGAGGGCCAGGAGTGAAGTATGGCAGGAGGTGGCCAATGTCCTGGAGAAGGCCACCGGTATGGGGTGGACGGCGGAGCAGTGCCACCACTGTTATGGGGACCTGCAGCGCAGGGACCTGGACCTGCTTGCCCACCTGTGGGCACGTGCCTGGAGGGGCACGGTGCCACGGCCAGGTAGGTGCAACATCCATACACTTTTATCATCCATAATGGTATCACGGTTGCATGTGTCCAGCACATGGGGGCGTCCGTGTTGGCAGTGGTGGTATCGTGTGGGTGGTGGGTCTGGCTGTGGGACTGCACACACATGGGGGACATTGCTACCGGATTGTACTGAGGTTCCTCTCTCCATGTTTGCACCTTAGGGCCAGAAAAATGGAGGTGCAACCGCAAGGGGAGGCGCCGCATGTTGGAGGAGAGGGACAGGAGGGATGAAGGTGGTTCGTGGTGCGTGGACCCAGCCTGCTGACGGTGAGTGCCTTACATCCATAATTACTATTGCATGCTGTGTAACAGGGTGGGCAGCGGGGCATGGCCACCATCCAGTAACACCACTGCCATGCACGCAAATTGTTACAGTCACCACTGTCCAGCAGCACTGCATGTCTGGGAGTGCATCAATGGTGGTCCATGCATGCACCAGGCACATGGCTTTGGCACTGCCTTCACACCGCATAGCCAAGTCACTGTACAGCCATGGTGGTGCTGTGCAGGACATGGGCGGTGGGTGTGTGCAGCGGTCCACATGGCTGTGGCTGCCTGGGTGGGCAGGTCTTGTGGACACGGTCACTGTGGGCGGTCGCACACCATCACAGAGGCATGTCACATGGCTGTGTGCCATGCACAATGGGTGAGCAGCAGGGGGATGGACAGTCACATCTATTGACTCTGCTCCCTCTTCCTAGGTGGATGGACTCTCCGGCAGATACAGCGGGACATCCAGGAGCTGCTGTGGGTCAGGAGCAGTGGGCTACAGGTGCTCAGCTACAGTGGTGTGCATGGCATCAGTGGTGGTGCACGCATGGGCGTGTGTGTGTGTGTGTGTGTGTGTGTGTGTGTGCAGAGGTGAACCACCTATGGTGTGGACAGGGGGAATCAGTCACTGTCTGTGGTCTGTGTGTTGTACTCTGTGCACTGCATGCCTGTGTACAGTGGTCCACGGGGACTGCACTGTGTGCATGGCACCCATGTCAGACCGTCCATGGCCTGTACAGCTGACACCCTTGTATGTCTGTGATATGCACGGTCTGCTGGCATGTTAGTGGTGGCTGTCAATGCTGGATAACAACTGTACCCAGCACAATGCCAGGTTGACCACCATCACCAGTATGGTGCACGTCTGCCTCCAGTGGAACTGTGGCCTCCGCTGTTGTCCACCATCCATGCTGTCGCTTGTGTCTGTTGCAGGGGATGTGCTCCAGTGTCTGTCACTTGTGCTCCGGCAGCATGCTGGTGGCATACAGCTTTATGGTGCCTGCACAGGGTGGCTGTGTCACCTGTGCAATGTAGGGGTGCTGGCCATGTGTACACGTCAGCTGTGGCCGCGCCAGTGGCTTAGTTGACCCGCTACTGTGTCCCTGTGTTGGTGTGCCCTTGGGTATGGGTGGGTGTTTGTCCATGCACTGTGTTGCATCCTGTGTGGTGCATGCCTCCATGCTATACTGTGCGTGTCTGTGCTGGCTGTTGTGGCCAGTGCTGGGACGGGATGTGTCCTTGGGAGGGTGTGCAGGGTGCTGTACCACTGGGGGTGGGGTCCGGGACATGCCCTGTTGCATGTGGGGTACCTCGTGTGCTGACGCATGGTCGGTCTCTCAGCTGTACCTCGGGGGGACATGCAGGGCAGCACTGTGTATGCATCTGTTGCATCACTGTCTGCTGCCGCCCGCTGCAGGGTGCCCATGGTGGGGCTGCCTTGCATGGCTCCATGGTGCACAGGGTTGCATTGTCACAGTGGGGGTGGTGGCATGCATGGGGTGTCCTGCACTGTTGGGTGCTACTCCTGGGCAGGGTGTATGGGGATCACAGTGCAGGGTGTGCTCTGCATTGGTGGGATGGTGTGGTATGGGGTGGTCGGCCCTCCTTGTGTGCTAGCCACAGCTTGCCAGGGGGTGTGCTGGGGCACCATGGCCCGGCTGTGGGTTGGTTGCTGGTATCCATGAGCTGGTGGTTATTCCAGCTGTCCCCCGGTTGTGCAGTGCATAGGGTGTGGGGGACGATGTCTGTTCTGCTGTGTGTTCCTCTGCCCATCTGTGGCATGGGTGGTAGGCCCCTGCATCCCTGGTTGTGCTGTTGCATTGCTGCCCTGCTTCTGGGAGCGTCCCTGGTTACGCTATGGCACATCTGGACTGCTCAGCTGAACATCCCTTGTTGTGTTATGATGCATCAGATATGCTCAGCTTCACCTCCCTAGTTGCGCTATGGCGCAGGTGGTGCGATATTCAGTCGTGTGCCATAGGCGCATCTTGGTCTGCGCAGTTTTTGAATATCACGCTTCTTGCGCATGGGCGCAGTGGACTTGCGCTTGCTTCTGCTGTTGCGCACTTTTTGGGTGCAGTTTGAATATCTGGGCCCCTGAGATTATCTTATTTCATCTATCCAATTCCCTCCTCATAATGAAATATGGACTATTTTGCATAGGGTATAAAATCCTGGGTAGGATGTTCATCTGGATAGTTTGCACTCTGTTGATCAGAGAGATTGGTAAGTGGACTCAGTTCTGAGGGTCCGATTTGACTTGGATAAATAATGGGTCATAATTCTGTGCAAAAGTATTACGTGGGTTCAGCGTGAGGTAGGTACTGAGGTATTTAATATGAGTACGATTCCATCTAAATGGATATCATCACATCAGGGAGGAACTGAGTTCTGAATCAATAAGATTTCTGTCTTATCTTGATTTACCTTATAGTCAGTAGTATCCTCTATTATTGCCAAAAAAATTTCTAGAACCTCCAAGGATATCTCTGGGTTTGTGATATATAATAAGAGGTTGTCTGCATAATACGCCAGTTTGTGAGGATGATCTTCTATTTGATAGCCTTGAAGTTGTGGGGTCTGTCTCAGGTATTGAGCCATAGGTTCCACACAGAGGGAAAAAAGATATGGGGAAAGAGGGTATCCCTGATGGGTGCCTCTAGATAAAGGAAAGTGTGTTGAGTGGGAGCCATTAACCTTCACTGTAGCCTTGGGGGGACAGTATATACCTTTAATAATATCCAAAAAGAGTCCGGGGAAGCCATATTTGGACAGGACTGCCTATAAAAATGACCAGGATACCCTGTCAAACACCTCTGGGCATCCAGGCTTAAAATCAGTGGGGGGACTGATGGCAATAGGCATGACTGATTATGTATAATGTACATTTTATATTATCTGTTTGTCAGTACTTAATGAAGCCAGATTGATCCATGTGAATTAAGAATGGAAGTATATCATCTAATCTGTGAGCCATAATGCTCATGAAAATTTTATAATCTTAATTTAATACTGATATTAGGGCAGTAGGAATTGTCATGCGCCACTGGCCCCCCAAACCTTGGGCAGCCCGGCAGGACCTCCTGTTTGCAGAGAGGATCCTCCTATTCAGGAACTCATGAGCAGGAGTAAGGGTTTCCGGAAGTCTTACCAGCCTTCCTTTTCCCAGTGGGAGGGTGGATTCTGTAGTTTAGAGTTCCCTTGACTCTGCACTACTTTAATATTTGAATCCCACCATGGCCACTGGCTACGTCTTGCCTAAGTAGTTTGGGTACGATAGCCGAGCGGTTCTATCTTTTTAGGCACACCGTCTTTTCAAAACCCTTCTGTTTCAAATGTTAAATCACACAACCAGACCCCAGGCAGAGTTGATAAGAAAATCATAAAAGTTTACTTAACATGAAAGCAATATAGAAAATTCTACAGTTTGGAAGAACTTTGAAATACAGACAATATCAAAAGTAAAACTGGATGGTTTACAGAAAACACTAGATGCTATCATTCTAAACTATACCTTGTTTTGATGTTGGAGTCCAGACAAGATTTCAAATGTTCTTGTGGAGATAACAGTTCATTAGGCAGTACAGTTTGTAGCAAATCCTTGATCCAAGTCTCTGGTTGTCCTTTTAAAAGTCTCCAGGTGATGTCCTTGTTGACAAGTCTGTGAAGAGTCTAATTCCCATACACTCAGGTCTGGTTTTAGAGATTTTTCCAGGCCTACACATATACTTTCTGGTGTAAAAGTATATGCCATTTAGACAGACTATCTGCCTTCCAACTACTGTTTTTCAGCTTCTCTGCATTTGAAGTGTGTGTCTGATCGGGTCATTTTTGGATATACCCACCTTATTTTTTTCCTCTGGGGTGGAGTTAATGATTCCAGGACAGTAAAGATATTAGGGTGCAACACTTTACCTTTCCCTGTAGGTGTCACTGTGGTTCCATGCCAATCCCAGTGACATCTGGTCCATGCATTTAGATTAATCCTGACCCCTAGATAATTATATTACCCCTTCCCTATCATGGAAGGCCACATTGGGATATTTTATGCCTTCCTGGGACCATATATCCATCTCCCTTATCTTGAAATATAACAGGTCCACACTAGCCTTTCTTTATAGAAATACCAGTTATTTTATAGTTATCTGTTAAAGGGACAGTGTCTTCATTCTAAAGTACATTTACAGCATATACAATATGAACCAATATAAATGGATCTAGACCTATCTTGCGACAGGAATCACATAGAGATGGGGGTTTATTTGGTTTTAATATGGCCAAAATTGTTTCCTGTCTCCAGGATATTGGGAATTCAGCTTCCATCTGACCTACATGGAAGGCCTGAAGTAATGGTTCTTAATAAGATCAAATGTGTTCTTATAAAACTCTGCCCCAAAGCCGTCAGGGCCCAGGCTCTTTCCATTTTTAAGGCTTTCTATCCTAATATGCATTTCCTGGAATGTTATGAAGCGTAAAAGGTGTTCGATATGCTGAGCTGTTAAGGAGGGGAGATTCAGTTTAGACAGAAATTTCTCTGTTCAGTTAGGGTTCAGGGGGAGAAGGTTCAGAGTACAACTCAGTGTAGAACTGTTTAAAAATCTGGAGAATGCCATTTGTATTATAGGTTAGATTCCCTGTGTGTAGATCCCTGATCTTGGGTATGGAAACCATCTGTGTCTGTTTGCGCAAACAATATGTCAAAAGTCTGGAAGCTCTCACTCCCCCTTCATAATAATTCTGTTTTAGCCATACCATAGCCTGTTCTGTTTTCAATGTTAAAAGTGATATTTCCTGTTGTGTTTGCTTGAGCTGATTTGTAAGGGAGGTGCCTTCCTGTATGTGGGCTTCCTGCAAGAATTTAAGTTTTTCTTGCAATTCCCTCAGGCCGGCCTCTCTTCGTCTTTTCTTTTAGAAGGCATAAGCAATGATATATCCTTGAAGGACCGATTTTAATGTATCCCACAGCAAAGGATGAGATACTTCCAGGGAGGAATTCTCACAGAAAATCTCAGGAATTCTCCCCTTCAAATGTTCCTGAAACACGGAATTATTAAATCTCCATAGGATATGTTTTCAATCCTGAAGTATAGCTAAATTCAAAATAATTGGGGAGATGTTACAGAGACTTTATAATAATTTGTTATCTGTTAAAACAGATCCATGGATTAGGACTAATAACGTATGGAATACAGAGAGTGGTGTCAATTATACTGAACAGCAGTGGAGGAATTTGCAGGCTAATGTTAATAAAGATTATGGCTTTGCCAAGAACAAGACTATACAAAAGAACATTATTGACAGAGCACATTATACACCATAAATTTTAGGGAAAATAGCAAAAAATGGAAATATGCACTGCTGGCACCAATGTGGTTCACTAGGAAATCTTTACCACTGTCTATTGGATTGTCAGTAGGTTTTGAAATTGTGGACTAACACTTTTACCTTATTAAGTAAGATATTGGGAATACAAATTTCCTTAAATTTTGCTTTATTATAGTTAGACTCATAGATTCATGGAAGTAGCTGGCAGATAAGGACTGCTTGGCCCACCTAGTCTACCCATGAAAACCCTCGAGCAGAATCCATCTATTGGGGGGCTATCAAACCTGCCCCTCCCATTGCCAGTATACCCATATGCTTATTTAAAGCATGTTTGAACTGCTAGGTCATATCCACCTCCACCACCTCTTCTGGCAGTTTATTCCAGTCATTCACCACCCTCTCAGTGAAGAAGAACTTCCTCCCGTTTCCCTGGACCCTGCCTCCTAACAATTTCATACTGTGTCCCCTAGAGTTAGAAGCTCCACTCAGCTGAAACAGATTCTCCACCTGTGCCTTAGGGTAATCCCTTTCCAGTATTTAAATGTCTCAATCATATCCCCCATTCTCCTCCTGTCCCCCAAGGAGTACAGGTTAAATACCCCAAGCCTCTCCTCATAGGACATCCCCTGCATACTCGGCATCATCCTGGTAGCCCTCCTCTGTACCACCTCAAATCTGTCCTTGTCCTTTCGGAGATAGGGCTGCCAGTACTGCACTCTCTGTACAAGGTGTGGTTGTACCAGTGCTACACATAGGGAAAGAAGCACCTCTCTCCTATGATCCCTCTTCTTATACATCCAAGCATTTGATTTGCTTTCCCCACCACTTTCCCACACTGTCTTACAACCTTGAGGTCATCTGTAATAACTATTCCCAGGTCCTTTTCCTCCACTGTGGCTTCCGGCACCTGCCCTCAAGTGTGTATTTCACACCTGAGTTTCTATTCCCCAGGTGCATGATTTGACTTTTTTTTTTTTTACTTTATGTTTATTATTATAGTTTTTATACAAGCACTGAATGTCGGTACATTATGATATACATACCAGGAGGGCACCACTCCTCTTAATATAACCAAAAAAAATGTATCATATGCTTAGTGATACATCCTTAGGGGTTCAAATAGAATAAAATAGAAAATAAGTCCGTGACTAAAAACTGTGTAATGAGTCCATGAGCCACGTGGATTATATTAAAACATCTAACGGATAGGCTTCCACAGTCCTACTCCCCTTTGGGAAGTACGTACCATGCTTAAGCTTGTAATATAAACACTCTACGTGCTAATCCATGTAATTAAAGAAAAAGCTTCCAGATAGGTTCACCACAATATTTCCCAGGCACACTGCCTTAGGGGTAGCTGGTCCATTCCACTGGGGTGTCAAACAGACGAGGCATACTGATGAGTCCTGGTAGGACGAAACACGTGTCTATGTCTTCTGTTAGCACCCTTTGCAAACTGTGTGAGAGGCCTTTCGGCACCATGCAATTCTGCTTAAAGTTGGACCAGCATAACATTCTGTGGTGATTTGCATGTGCAGCCCATGACGCTTTGCATTGTGGAGGCATGTGTGATTTTGTATTTTCTTGAAACTTGGCTTCCCAGCCAAATACCCTTTGGGGTAACCCTTGCCTCAGTGTTTATGCACAGAGGTTCTTTGTCTTTTAAATAGTTTTTTATGTTAATGGGTTCACCACAATATATCCCAGGCACACTGCCTTAGGGGTAGCTGGTCCATTCCACTGGGGTGTCAAACAGATGAGGCATACTGATGAGTCCTGGTAGGATGAAACATGTGTCTATGTCTTCTGTTAGCACCCTTTGCAAACTGTGTGAGAGGCCTTTCGGCACCATGCAATTCTGCTTAAAGTTGGACCAGCATAACATTCTGTGGTGATTTGCATGTGCAGCCCATGATGCTTTGCATTGTGGGGGCATGTGTGATTTTGTATTTTCTTGAAACTTGGCTTTCCAGCCAAATGCTCTTTGGGGTAACCCTTGCCTCAATGTTTACGCACAGAGGTTCTTTGTCTTTTAAATAGTTTTTGATTTTAATGGGTTCACCACAATATATCCCAGGCACACTGCCTTAGGGGTAGCTGGTCCATTCCACTGGGGTGTCAAACAGACGAGGCATACTGATGAGTCCTGGTAGGACGAAACACGTGTCTATGTCTTCTGTTAGCACCCTTTGCAAACTGTGTGAGAGGCCTTTCAGCACCATGCAATTCTGCTTAAAGTTGGACCAACATAACATTCTGTGGTGATTTGCATGTGCAGCCCATGATGTTTTGCATTGTGGGGGCATGTGTGATTTTGTATTTTCCAGATAGAGCTCTATTATATATAACATTGAAAGATAATCATAAACTAGGCGCTATATAGGTCATAGGAGGGTAAATAGATGTTAGTCATACTATTCAATGTAAACTTAGACCAGAAGTACAGGAGTTTAAACAGAAGAAAAGAGAAACTTAACATTCTTTCAACTATTAGCTGTATTTATTATGCCAAATTGCTAACAGCGTCATATCAAGGTAAGAGAATGTTTGTTCCAGCTGAGACATGGCCTCAGACTTCCTCACCCACAGGTCTGCAACCCCAAGTCCTCATGGCGTGACCTTGTCTTCTGATGCAGAGTCCTCCGAATCAATTTGTCTCCGTCGGGGTTCAATATTTCTCTGGGTCCACTTAGAAGCTTCTTGAGAGTCTGAAAAAATGAATACCTTTCCCTGGTGGGCGATCCGAAGTCTCGCCGGGAAGATGATGGCATGTGGAATATGGGGTTCTCTCAGTAGCGCCCTTGTACTGTCACATTTCTTCCGCTTCTGGTGAGTCACATATGCAATGTCGGGAAATATTCAGACAGGTTCTCCATCCTGAAGTAACTGTCTCTTTGCCTTGCCAGTGCCAGTAGATAATCTCTAGAGCCTACACCGTTGTTATCACCACCATGACCCGGGGCGAGTTGGGGTTGTCAGGCCTACCCCTTGGTGTCACCCGATATGCCTTTTGGATGTGCTGGGTTAACAGGGAGACCTCATCTCTGAGTTGCTGGATTAGCCATTCTTTTATGAAGAGAAGCAAATGATCTCCCTTGCAGCCCTCTCTTAGCCCTAGAATATGAATGTTTGCAGCTCTTGTTTGGTTTTCTAGGGTTTCTAATCGGGTCTGCAGGTGGGTGTTTTCTTTAAATGACCACCATCACTGCTCCCATTGCTGCATCGGCCCTTTTTACGACATCTGCCGAAGCTACTTGAACCGCCTCAACTGTAGCTTTGATTCCTGCTACTTGGTTGGTCATGTTATCGAATTTGTCAGAGAGCCCTACTACTGTGGCAATTAGCCTATTCAACTTAAGGCTGAGAGTTTGTAAAGTTTCTTCTTGTAGAACCTCCATCGCTTCAGAGCTCTGGCCTTGCTGAGACCGCGTGGCAGGTGTTCCTGAGGGATTTTTTTGCTCTGGCTTCCTCATTTATAGCTTGTTCTTTCCGTGGATTTCCCATTTTGGTCCAACATGTATTCACTGTCCCAATCCTTCTTTATATAGCTTAGACAGCTTAACTGCTTTTTTTTGCCTATTTCTTAAATTAATATTCGGAGCTCCATCTGAATGCAACCGAACTGCTTGGGCTCCACAGTGCCCCCCCAATTTGACATTTCTTAGTGTTGAACCTCAGTTGCCACCTCCTGGACCAGTTCTCCAACTTTCCCAAATCAGCCCTCATCTTGTCCACCCCCCCCACCCAGAATGTCTACCCTGTTACTGAGCTTTGCATCATCTGCAAACAGGCATATTTTACCTTCCAGACAGGGCTGGATTAAGGCATAGGCAGCATAGGCACAGGCCTAGGGCCCTAGCCTGCCAGGGGGCCCCTGCAATCCCCAACATATATTTATTATTACATATTCTTCTTTTTGCCTGAGCTGCAATTTTTTTTGTAAAGGACTCGGCCACTGACTATTCTGAACAAGATGGGGGAAGAACGGTGACATGACTCTCACCTTCCTGATCAGGTGTTAAGTGCAGATGATAATTTAAGGGGCCCTGGCCAGGCTGACCTTTAAGGTGTGAAAAGGCCCATTTCCTTTGCTTTATCTCCCATCCCATTTACTATTCCCACTTAGAATCAAGTATTACTCTTAAATATAATAGATTATTAGTACAATTCAATGAGTGTGCTTTATATTTAATCTCTTTCCTAAATTTTAGAAATATGCAATGCATTTCAGTGGTACAATCAAAAATTGTACTCTTTTTTTTTTTTTTTTTTATTCCCTCATCTTATTCATATTGAAATTCTGACCTTGATATACAGTGACTTGCAAAAGTATTCAACCCCCTTGAAAGCTGTCAGATTTGTCTGGATTACAAATGAGACTTACATATATTATTCCAGTCAGTATTTTTATTGCAAAGTCATATGCTCTAACAGTATATCTTCAAAGCCAAAATTAATTATCCGTCAGCATATCTTTTAAAGAAAATTAAAAACTGGAAAATGCTGCTTGCAGAGGTATTCAACCCCTACACATTAGTATTTGGTAGAGCCACCTTTTGCTGCAATAACAACTTTAAGTCTTTTGGGGAAGTATCTACCAACCTTGCACACTGTTCGGGAGTGATTCTTGCCCATTCTTCTTGGCAGATCTGTTCCAGGTTGTTCAGGTTGGTTGGGTGACGCTTGTGCACTGCAAGTTTCAAACAGTGCCACAGATTCTCGATGGGATTGAGATCTGGACTTTGACTTGGCCACTGTAGGACATTCACCGTTTTGTTGTTTAACCACTCCTGTGTTGCTTTGGCCTTGTGCTTGGGATCATTGTCCTGCTGAAAGGTGAAGTTTCTCCCAAGCTTCAGTTTTTTAGCAGACTGAAGCAGATTCTCTTGCAGTATCTCCCTGTATTTTGCTCCATCCATTCTTCCTTCAATTTTAACAAGATGCCAAGTCCCTGCTGATGAAAAGCATCCCCACAGCATGATGCTGCCACCGCCATACTTCACTGTAGGGATGGTGTTTCTCGAGGCATGGGCAGTGTCAGGTTTGCGCCACACATAGCACTTTGAATTTTGGCCAAAAATCTCTATCTTGGTCTCATCCGACCACAAAACCTTGTGCCACATCTTAGCTGGGTCACTCTCATGCTTTCTGGCAAACTCCATACGTGCTTTGATATGGTTCTTTTTGAGTAATGGCTTCTTTCTAGCCACCCCAATACAGGCCAGTATTATGCAGAGCTCTTGATATGGTTGACTGGTGCACCTTCACTCCACTCTCAGCCACTGAACTCTGTAGCTCCTTCAAAGTGATTGTTGGCTTCTCTGTGGCTTCCCTCACTAGTCTCCTTGTTTGGATGCTGAGTTTTGAGGGACAGCCTTGTCTAGGTAGTGCCTGGGTGGTGTGATGCAGCTTCCACTTCCTCACTATTGATCCAACAGTGCACACTGGGATATCCAAACACTTGGATATTATTTTGTACCCTTTTCCTAATTTATGCATGTCTATTACTTTATCTCTAACTTCCTTAGAATGCTCTTTAGTCTTCATTTTCACACCCTTCCTTCAGATTCACAGTCTGACCAATGGTCATTAAACTGAGGGGGTTATCCAGAAAATGTGAGCTACTTTAATGTTTCAGAGGTGAGGCCAATTGTAAGCCAACTGTGTCCTCGTTAGGGCAATATTATTCATCTGTGTAAACGTGGAGCTTCCGGAGCACAGGGGTTGAATACTTATGCAAACAGCATATTTCAGTTATTTACAGTATTTTTCTTAAAAATATTTTCTAACATAAAACCAATGTCACTTTAAAATAATTATTTTGAGGGTCAGTCTTTTTAAATAAAATATTACACAGTACAAAATCTCAATGTATCATTTGTCATTCAGACAAATCTGACAACTTTCAAGGGGGTTGAATACTTTTGCAAGTCACTGTAGCTCTGTTTTCAGGGTGAAAAAAATTGAATGTATTTCCAGGATCCCATCAGTAAATTTTGCCATTTATTGATCCTGGCTTACTTATCAAGAACAGAAATTTTTGATCCTGGGAATCAGTTCTTCCAACAATCACTTTGAAATATAATCTCTAAAGTTCATGACCCCTCTAGTAAATGACCAACTTAATTCCTATACCACTTGAGGACCTAGCCTTTTTTAGAGATGAGTCTTTATCCCACCCCACAAAAGCACCACATCCTGGTTCATAGTAATACCTGACATGACAAAGTCCAAAGAAGCAGCAGCTGTGACTTGCCAGGATAAGGTGGCGTGCACACCAAAAGATGGCAAGCCCAAATGCTTAAGAAGTTCCAGAACAGTGTAGCACTCTGCAGTAACAGTTGAAAACATTCAAACTACTGTAGATGAAATTTCAAAACATGTATTTTGTATTCAAGTTCACAGCACAAACTGTGGTTCTATGGTCCAAGGGTTCACTGTAGTGTGTTAAACTGCTCTGGACCGTACCTGAAAGGACAAAATGATAACACCCAGACTGCAAGCACATACATGTGTGATTTTTTTTTTTTGGGGGGTGGGGGTTTGGAGAAGTGCACATCATGACAATCCACACCCCATTTTTTTTTACCAGGCCTAATTAGGCTAATTGGCACTTGGGTTAATATCCCAGTACTGACACTGTAATGCAGCATGAGAGGGGTGATGCATTTCTGAGGTGCCGTCTTTCAGATGAGACGTTAAACCGAGGTCCCATCTGCCTGGATTGGTGGTAGATCAGGTGGATGTTAAAGATCCCATGGCACTTATCGAAAAGAGTAAGGGAATTTCCCCGGTGTCCTGGCCAAATTTCCCTCATTCACTAAAAATACCACCAACAGCTTAATCTGGTTCAAGGTCAGTTGGCATTCATCTGTATCCCTCTCCCCCGGGTCGTGCCTGAAAATAGGCAGGATTTGTCTAGTGCACTTACCTGGTCAACAAAAGCTAAATAAATCAAATAAATAATAGTAATTATGTTCTCTAAATGATCAAAACTCAGACTATTGTTATTTTTCCATACTGATATTATTAGTTTTAGTATTTGGAAGCATTTTAGTTAGGTTATTTATGTTTTATGCCACTTTTGAGGGACAGTAAAAACATAGGGAGGAGCATAACCAGCAGAAAGATGGAGGTAGTGTTATCCCTGTATAGATTGATGGTGAGATCCCACCTCGAGTATTGCATCCAGTTTGGGACTCCCCATATCTGGAAGGACATAGGTAGGGTGGAGGAAGTACAGAAGAAGGCAGCCTAAATGGTACAGGGCTTGCCTCAGAAGCCCTACAAGGTAAGATTCAAGAAATTAAATATGTACTTTCTAGAGGAAAACATGGAAAGGGGGACATGATAAAAACATTCAAATACCTTACAGGTATTAAAAAGGTACATGAAGGTAGCATTTTACATAGAAAAAGATGCTTAAGGACAAGGGGTCATGCTATGAAACTGGAGGAGGGGAGAAGAGACTCAAAGGAGATGTGAGGAAATACTTCTTCAGAGAAAGGGTGGTGGATGCCTGGAACAGCCTCCCAGTGGAGGTGGTGGGTGCTAAAATGGTAACAGGATTCAAGCATGCACAGGATAGACACAAAGGGAACCTTAGAAATAAGGCGGGGGTGAAGACTAAAGTGCGAGTAGGGTTTGTGGTGGCACAGTAGGTAGGGAAAATAGAGCAGACTAGGTGGGCTAAGATGTCGTCCTCTGCCAAATTCTATGTTACTATGTTTCTATTTTTCTTCAAGTTTCAGTAACTGATGTGCTGTGGCCAAGGGGCGCAGTCACATCAAAGGGGCACAGTCGTGGTGAAGGGTCATGGCTACCGTGAGGGGGGCCCCACATTTATCTTGGGGCTAGGGCCCCAGGTTGCCTTAATCTGGCCCTGCTTCCAGACCTTCTGTAACATCGCTGACATAGATGTTAAAAAGCACTGGTCCCAACATCGACCCCTGAGGTACCCTGCTGGTCACCCTCCCCTCCTTTGAGCATTTCCCATTTACCACCACCCTCTGACTCCTATCCCTAAGCCAATTTTCCACCCATTTCTCCATCTTTGTCCCCACCCCAGTCCCCTCAGCTTCACTACCAGCCTTCTATGTGGGATGGTGTCAAAGGCCTTCCTAAAGTCCGGGTTGGCCTGATCCACCACCCTAGTTACCTCATCAAAGAATTTGATGAGGTTGGTCTGACAGAACCTACCCCTGGTGAACCCATGTTGTCTCTGGTTTTGCAGCCCTCTGGCTTCCAGGTAATCCCCAATCCTTTCCTTGATGAGTGCCTCCATTACCTTGCCAGCTGCCAAAGTAAGGCTTACCGGCCTGCAGTTTCCTGGATCTTCTCTACTTCCCCCTTATGTATCGGAACCATGTCCACCATTCTCCAGTCCCTCGGTACTTCCCCTTTATCCAGTGATCTGTTGTACAGGGCAGCCAGGGGTGTGGCCAGAACCTCCTTGAGCTCCCGCAGTAGCCTAGGATTTACTGCATCAGGCCCCATGGCCCTGTCCACCCTGGGTCTGGCCAGTTCTCTGTGGACTCTGTCCACAGTGAAGGGACTAGTGTCCACCCCTGGGCTTGATGATCCTCTCCCATGTATTTGGGGCCCATCCTCCTCGACTGTAAATACTGAGCTAAAGTAATCTTTCAAGATTTCAGCCTTCTAGCTGTCCCCTTCCACTGGAACTCCTCCTTCCCCCACTAGCCTGACAATCCCCCACTGATCTTCCTTCTTTCACCAACATATCTGAAGAATAGCTTGTTACCCCTCCCCCCCGCTATACTGGCTAACCTCGCCTCTGTATTTGCTTTGGCCTTTCTAACAGCCTTTCCCACCTCCCTCTGCCATCTCTGGTAAGTTTCCCTAGACTCCTCGGTTGGCTTTGCTTTGTACTGTCTGAAGGTCCTAGTCTTAGCCCTGACCTTTTTTGCCACTTCCTTTGCATACCACGTTCGTCTCCGTCTTCTCCTCCCCTTTCTAACTTGCCTCACACATAGGCTTGATACCATTTTGATTCCCGCCCTGATGTTCCCCCACATCTCCTGTACCCATTGTAGTTCCTGCACTCCCTCCAAGGCCTTCCTTAGGTATATGGCCATTTCCCCAAAGTTAGCCCTCCTAAAGTCAAAGACCTTAGTCCTTGTGTGGCTCTGCTCCACCTGAGTACTTATCTCAAAGGCTATACGTTATGGTCACTGCTTCCCAGGTGGTCCTTTACTGAGAGGCTGGATATATATATTATCCCCATTTGTGAGGACAAGATCCAATATTGCCTCTTCCTGGGTTGGTTTCCATGACCGTCTGTCTGAGCTCCACCCCCTACAGGGAACCCAGGAAGTATTAGTCTTAAATGATACTACCCAGCTGAGGATCCATAAACAACAGTAAAAAAAAATCCTATGTATAGGATCAATGGTGACTAAAAGATTAATTTTAGAGAAATGGAATGCCCCCCCAAGGAGATTTTGAATAAATAAGATGATGGTTTTTAGTGAAGGAAGCCTTATAGTTTGAAAAACTTTGGGATGAAATACTAGAGTACCAAGAAATGGATGAGCCAACGTGAAAATAAATTCAAGCAATCCTCCTACCATTGCATAGAATATGAAAGGGTTGGATTGTCTAGATGAAATGGATAGGTACTCATGGAGGGAAGGGGGTGAGGAGGAGATTTAGTTTTCTATTTTTTGTAATGCAGAAATTGCTTGATATGATCTATAGAAATAATTGTCAGGATGTTATGTATTTGTTTATATTAAATTGCAATAAAAAAGTACTTTGTGACTCCTGATCTCGATGCCAGCAAATTACTGGCCAGTGAGATGACCCTACATGATCCCCACCGTGGTCTCCTGTCCCACAGCTGGGGCTTTCCCTGCTGCTTTTTGTTCTGTGTAAATGGAGGGGTAATTTCAAAGATGTTCCCATGCCCAGGGTACCTAGCCTGAGCTCCAGTCCCATGACATGCTGCCCAAGCCTCAGTCAGCTCAGCCCTCACTGGTGTGGTGTTCAAAGTCTGATCCCCACTGCCTGCCCTGTGACTGGGTTAAGAATTGGCTCCTGGTGCCTTTCCCCCTCCTCAGTCAGCAGTGGGGGAAAGGGTGAAGATGATTGTTGGGAAGCTCACAAGCTGACATGATCTTGCTGTATGGGGGGGGGTAGCCAGAAAAGTCTTCCAGTCTTGGGGTAGGCTACACTGCTATGATGTACACCAAAATAGTACATCGCATGACTGTTAGAACGTTTGAACATCACCGACCTGCTGGCCCTGTGGTAGTGCTACCACTTGTGGCTCCGGTGACAGTGACCCTGTTTTGTGCCCTGAGCCCCGGCTGTTAGGAAGAGCCAACTGGAGGATGAAACATCTTTGTGGAGGAGAAAGTGGGTAGTGTCTCCCACTGCAATACAATCACTTGACTGAACACAGGTGCCAGTAGAGTGATAAGCACGTCTGTGTGTGTGTGTGTGTGTGAGGAGGGGGTGCATGTGACATTGATACACACCTCCACCCCCCAAGGGTGGGACTATGGAGGAAAAACTGAAAAGCACCCATCCCTCCCATGTCAGAGGCTGCCACCCCCCTTCCCCTTCATCATCTATCCAGTTGGGCAACCCAAACATCTGGCCCCTCCTCCTCTTCTCCATTTCTTACTCCTCCTTAACAGTTCTGACTCTTCCCCCAAAGATACGCAACAAGGAGCTGACTGGCTAGCCCTGGAGCTGACCCCAGTCTGAGCAACGACATCCATGGGGCTAAGTGGTCAGGAGTGGCTCCTATCATTTTGGGGATGTTAAACTCCAAGCCAGGACTTCCGGTGACGTCATGCACTGAGGAACAGCAAGGTCGCTGAGCTCCCTCTGGAAAAAAAAGACAACTGCCTCTAATTTGCAGCTTAAAGCTATTAAAAAACAAATCATCGCTAGCAGGAGGCAGCACAATGCCCAAGAAAAGGGGAGATGCCATGCAAAAAGCGCTGAAGCGTCTAGATGGGGAACGATCCCAGGAGGAAGATTCGGAGGGGGACTTCCGGGCCTCCTCTGCTTCCCGCACAGCAACAGTCGAGCTGACAAAGTCCGAACTCCATTCTGCAGAGACAAATGTCTCAAATGCTTACAGAAATCACGATTTTCGAAAGAGATACGGTCAACCGTCACAGCTCTTATGTACTGACCTTAACAAGCTGGAGAAAAGGCAAAATGACGGCGACGAACAGCTTTCAACTATTGATAAGAGAGTCGAGGACGCTGAACGGGCGTAGTTCAGCTGCATGCACAACTGAAGAGCCTGCAAGATCGAGCGGAAGATGCAGAAAGTAGAAGTCGAAGAAACAATATTCGACTTTCGGGACTACCTGAAGATTCAGAGGGCACGGAAATAATACCATTTATCCGGAAGCTGCTACGGGAAGCTTTAAAATTACCTGATGAACTCACACTAGAAATGGAAGAGTGCATCAAATGCGCTAACCCCTAAGCCTGCGGTGGCTGCAAGTCACGCACCATATTAATAAAGTTTCTACGACACCAGGAGAAGAAAGCGGTGCTACATACAGTCTGGAGATTGGGGTCAGTCAGCTACGGTGCACAGACTCTATCTGAAAATGATTTGCTCCGGAGGTAATGGCGCGCAGGAGGCCTATATCCCGATCATGAGGGTTCTTAAAGGTGCAGGTATACGATTTAGAACCCTATACCCTCCAGAATATTGATTCAGTTTAAAGAGGGTCCTGCGATTGCCGACAACGCACCTGCAGTAGTAGCGGAACTTAAATTAAGGAAACTGGAGGTCCCCAGCAGCGTCGGCCGAAGGAAATGACTATCGCATCAAAATTAGCCCAGAAGGTGTGGAGTGTCAGCCAACGGGACTCCACACCGCCAGAGGTGAAAGCCATACAACCGTTATTAAACGCTGAAAAACAGAACCGGAAATGCACCGGAAGTGAGATGTCTACACGGTCCCTGAGTCTTGAAGGAGACGTAAGTATTAAGCTGGACTTTGGCTTATAGACTTGACCGAACTGTATAAAATAGCTAAGATCCAGTACATTTCAAAGTAAAAAAAAGGGGAAGAATTTCTGATCTGGGGAGGGGAGGAATGAGGGTGTACGGAGGGAACCACATGGGAAGGGGGATTGAAAATGCGAGGATGGGATGATAGATACCCTGGGAGATTAGCAGTAGCTCTGTTGAAGGCATAGCATGGGATAGATGAATGACTGGTGAGAAGAGACGTGCTGGAACTGCTTTGGTTGGTTAGGTGTACAGGATTTCATTACTGGCCCTTAAGTAATGCAAAATAAATACGATTAAGCCTTTGGTATAGTTTAGGAGATGCTGAATGGGAAGGAGGTGGGAGGAGGACTCGTGCGGATCCGGACTGGGCGATGGGATGGCTCGCGAGCCTTGAGGGATTTGGAGGAGGAGGGTAGACACAACCACCAGCGGTAGAGAAGATCCTGCAATCGCTCCTCCTTGTGTGCTTTCAGATTGAGGCCGCGGTAGATGAGGACTCACAGTTCGGATTGAGAAACCCTGAGAGCGGAACTGAGTGCAAAAGGGGTGGAGCAGGGTTGGACTGTGGAGTCATGGCCCAAGGGGGGGGGACTGTGCAGCTGGTGGCCTGCAAGCGATTGGCTGGCATCAGGTGGTCGTTGCTTCCACACGACTGGAAATCGCTGGAGACACGGTCCAACTGCCTCACGGCCTGACACGAGACCAAACAGACAGGTATTTTTTCCTGCCTTGAAGTGGAAGCCCTGTCCTAGCTTAGAAGACAGACACAGAGCAGGGGAGCCGAATCAAGTCTGCGGAGCGGGCTATGGAAACTAGGTTTAAGAGTTTAGAACTGCTGCCATACCTTTCCTTTGTGTACTTTTGCTGTTAGGGTCAGTATTACGGGGGAGGAAGGGGAGAGGGTGGATGCTGGGCCCGAGGTCGTCAGGCAGAGGCGCTTTCTCACAACCTAGGAAGGATGCGGAAGTTGTGTGGGGGAACAGGGGAGACTGGAGTAGTAGGTTGGCAAAGCTACATTACAAATGCAGTGGGAATAATGTGAGGTGCAGCAAGGGAGAAGAGGGAGGTAAGGGGTTCGTTTTGGGAAGGGATGAAACTGGGAGAGAAGAGATAGGAAACAGAGGCAGAGGAACAGATAGGCTGTACAAATCTAACCATGGGGCAAGGATACGGATGCAAACATAGCGATGGATTTGTGTGAATGTCTATCGGAATAATGATTCAAGGGGGTACCTGGGGGGATCAAAAAGGGATATATGGGTGGGTGAGGGGACAAAATCATTTAGTATCTGGACTAACTGAAGTAATCTGCATCAGTCGAGATGTAATGGGACTTGGGCGGGGGAGCCCCGAGCCCCTCCCCCACAGCCCTGGGTGGGAGGGGGACCCTCCGACTGCTGGGGATGGGAGAGGTTCTCACTCTCACTATGGAGGAGCGAGTCGGAACCCTCAGAGACTAGGTAATAACAACTCTGAACTGCTATAAGGGTTGCAATACTGGGAGCACCTTTGTGAACCCGCGAGGACTGCTCCTCGCTGTGGGGTTAGGGGTGATCCTGTTGCACCTTATGAATGAGTAACTTCCCGGAAAAGTGGTGAGAGGGATGGAGGGCCCCCATGGGGACGGTGTCACAGCTAGCACCTGGTGAAACTGTGGACGGAGCAGGGGAGGCAGAACCGTGGCGGGGATGAGTATGCTCAAGTGGCAGTGAAATAACCATCCCACTCATGCAGATTGGCCCCCCTTGCAGGCACCTAAGTAGCCGAGGGAGCTCGCGACATTGACATGACGGTCACTTACCCCACTTACCTGTTTCCTGTAGGTACACTGATACCTAAGGCCCTTGAATATAAAGGGTCGCCAAGGTAGGGTGATTTCCCTGCCACTGGATCAGGGCTTGCCCCAGATCTATGGAAGTGCCAATTAATGTTGCATTAGCCATGTTGGTCATTGGGTGGTATATTGCACCCCAGTTATATGTTGTCTTATACATGTTGTCTTGTAGGAGTTACTCTGTTTGTTACAAAGTCACAAACTCATGCATTACAAAGTATGGTTACAAGCTAGAAATAGGGCCGGGGCTGCCCTGCTGAGGGACAGGAGGCCAGGCATTAAGCTAATAATGGCCCCAAATAATGCATACACCTGGGCTTAAACTATTATCATTGAACATTAAAGGTCTCCCGCCCATTAAGAGGACAAGAGCTTTAGCTTATATTAAAAGATCAAAAGCAGATTTAGTCTATTTACAAAGAGACACATATGAGCCCAGCTGAGCATGCCAATAGCCAAGTTAAGCAGAGGGCAAGTATTCCATGCCTCTTGTAAGGATGGTAGAAGAAGAGGTAGCTATTATCGTGCCCTCGCACACTCCGTTTCATGCGGAAACAAATTGGTCCGACCCAGAAGGCCGACTAGTAATCACACAAGGGAAAATAAATGATACAGAGGTAACTCTTGCAAATGTTTACCTGCCACGGGCATTACAACTCCAAATTTGAGACCACTACTGGATAAGATCATTCAAAAACTAAGGAGTTCTTCTGATGGCGGGAGACCTCAACCTAACCTTAGATCCCGTGTAGATTCCACTAGTAGGAAACCCAGAAACAAACAGCCACTCAAAAGTTTTTTAAGAAATTTGTGTTGGAGATGGGTTTGTGTGACATATGGAGGAGATTGCATCCAAGTACGAAAAACTACTCATTTTATTCCCCAGCACATCGCACCTACTCTCGAATTGATTATGCTTACACCCAAATAGAAAACCTGGGTTCGGTACAGAACTCCCAATATGGGACATCTCGATTTCAGATCACGCCCTTGTTGACCTATTGGGATTTGGGCCTTCAGCCAAGAAATAAGCAGTGGCGTCTAAATCCATTCCACCTCCGGTCAAAAGAATTTAGGGAATTCATTTCAGATAAAATCACAGAAATTCTCGTAGATAATCCCTCTAATGACTATACTCCATCAATACACTGGGACACGATCAAAACAGTCCTTAGGGGGCATATAATTAAATATACAGCGAAGCTGAGGAGACAGCGTCAGGAACAGAAGGCTAGACTAGAGGACACCCTTCACTTTCTTCATATGGCACATCAGCAAGGGGATAATTCCGTCCTACCCCAGTTGCAGCATACTAAACAGGAGCTAGATGTATTTGTTCAGCAACAAGCCGAAATTGCCTTAATGTATTTGAGGCAAAGATTTTATGAAGTGGGTCCAAAGGACAACGTGCTACTTGCTTATCGATACGCATAAACAAAAAGAGTGCAACAGTTGCCTCTGTTAGCACCCAGTGGGAGGCCAACCGCTCTTTAAATTACAGGACATTGTAAAGCTTTACAACATTTTATAAAACTCTTTATACCCCAGAGACGTGCCTCCGAGGCACGAATTAGAAGTATTGGATGCAACCGCACTCCATCACTTACAGAACAGCACAGAGAAACCCTGGATTGAACCCATTACCATGCTGGAGATAGTGCAGCGTTAGCTAGATCGAAATCAATGAAAGCGCCGGGCCTGATGGATATAGTGCGGAATTTTACAAGGCCATGAGACCCAAATCACCCCTTCACTAATAAGGCTTTTTAATTCCATACTTGGAGAACCCCGCCTCAATCATGGTCCTATGCAACCATCTCTGTGATACCTAAACCTGGTAAAAACCCCAAAATTACGCCTCCTACAGACCAATATCGGTGCTTAATCAGGACTATAAAATATTCATGAGTATAATGGCACGTCTGGACCAGATACTTCCTTGATAATACATAAGGACCAAACAGGTTTTGTAAAAGCCCGTACTACCATGGATAGCGTTAAAAGATCTTTATATGTAGTACAACAGATGCAAGATGCGAAAGCCGACAGCCCTGGTAAGCCTTGGCGCAGAAAAGGCTTCGATAGGGCTTGGTCCTTTCTGTACCAAACCCTAAACAAGTTTGATTTCCCCTTCCTTTGTCCAAGTCATCCAAAATATATATTCCGCACCACAAGCCTCGCGTTAGAGTGAGCGGTCATCATTCGAATACTTTCGCCTCTACAGAGGCACCAGACAGGGCTGCCCCTTCACCCCTGTTATTCGCTATGGTCATAGAACCACTAGCACAGCTGCTCCGGAATCAGCAAATCCAGGGGGTCAAGATAGAAACACAGAACATCGCTCCGCCTTATCTGTGAGACGACATACTCTTATACCTCCAGTACCCCCGACCAAACCATTCCGCGAGTGAGACAGGTGTTAGACTCCTACAGCTTGGTGTCAGGCTATAAGCTGAATTTTACTAAGACTGAAATTCTCACCTTCCACTACACCCCTACGCAAACGATCCGGGATATCCTGCCAGGTAGATGGGATCTGCAGAAGCTGAAGTACCTGGGCATTTATATACCTCAAGACACCACAAAATATTATGAGCAAAACTATGTGCCGTTTGTCGCCCAATTAAAGCAGGACCTACATAGTTGGACAACCATTCCGTTAAATCTCGCTAGAAGAGTAGATCTAATCAGAATGATAACCCTACCGAGAGCCTTGTATCTGTTCCAGAGCATCCCTCTATACATACCACTAAAAATCTTTTGCGGGATAAATCGCCTGATAAGCAACTACATATGGGCAGGTCGGAAACCTAGGGTACGTTTAAAGGTCCTCACCCTAACTCGCCGGTGTGGAGGCATAGCACTCCCCGATCTAAAGCTCTACCAACAGGCGGTTACCCTTACACAAGTAATGGCGAGACAGACCAGTGCACTCTCCCCGCACTGGCTTGAAATAGAAAAGACTTTGATAGATGATCAAGCTTTCCTGAAAGCCTTATACCGACGAGAATCGAGTGAGAGGGATTTACTGGCTATTAATCCTTGGATGGTGGCACAATTTAAGAACTGGTACTCTCTTAAAAAACTGCAAAAGCTGTTACCTTACCAAGCCCTCCTCTGCCCGATTGCGAGTCTGACTGATTTTCCCCCTAACGATGTAGATAGCAATTTCCTTAAATGGGAGGGACGCGGGCTGAAATACCTGTGGCAGGTGGTTACACAAGGTAATCTCTGGTCCTATGCGGAAATACAAAAGAAATTTCACCTCCCACACAAGATTTTTCCGCTACTCCAATTGCGACATTATGTGGAGGGCCTTCCGAGGACGCTCTGGGACACTCAGGGACGTCCAGCGCTGATTCAATGTCAAATGCAGTTAAACACATCAGGAGGGCAGGATCATTTGATCTCATTGTATTATCAATCTCTTAGCGCACCAAAAGAATCACTCACCGACAGCATCCGCACACAGTGGTCCCTGGGAAACTGGATATCCACTCTCTCCTGAAGAATGGAACCAGGCGTGTTGCCTATCTGCCCGGGTGACTAGCTCGCATTATTGGCGAGAATTCGCTTGGAAATTCCTGATACGCTATTTTCGATCCCCGGTGGTCACCAGTCACTACACCCCAGATAGCACTGCAAAATGCTGGCGGGGATGTGGGGAATCAAGGGCCAACCTGACCCATATTACTTGGGCATGTCCGGCCCTCCGGGGTATTCATCAAACAGCTGGAGGTTCAACTGCAAGAATTAATAGACCCACAGCTCCAACTCACCCTAGACATGTACCTATTTCTCAACTTTCCCAGAACATATAGAGGACCTAATACTAGATATTTGCTCTCTTTGCTCTTGACTGCAGCAAAGAAGACAATCACCAGACAATGGTTAACTACAAAGATCCCCACAATTATGGATTGGTGGGACATAACAAAACAGATTTACAACATGGAGAAAATAACGCATAACCTGAATGAACAAAGTGGGAAATTTTCAGATAGATGGACACGTTGGCAAATATACTACATGCTGAAAGATACCACCTTTATCCCTTAGAATATTGTAAATGAGGAACCACTACCGATACTGGGATAAAAACAACATCTCTGCCCCTGGTCTGGCCTCCCTGGACCCCCAGGAAAGAATTGAGCAGTGATATACACATAAAACTGCTTATGAACATCAGGATGGCAAACATGACAGGAGAGAACATATTCATTTGGAAATTAGATGCTAAAATGGCTAATTAATAAGTGACAATAGAATGTGCCTCGAAATGAGAGGGGATGTAGGAGTAGCAAACTGGAAATGCCTTCCTGCATCACCTTTCTGGAGAGTAGGAGACTTTGGAGGAATCGGACAGGGCTACAGGGTAACTGAGAGAAATATCTGACATTCTACAAGCAGGGCCTAAACTTTATGTGAATTAGGTTTCACTCATTGAGTAGCTTAAGAAAAAAATTCAATTGGCTAACGGATTGTGGCCTCTAAACCTAAGGGAATATCTCAACTACTAGCTCCCCGGGCCTAAGGGCTAGAGACCGGGACCTATACATAATGTAATGTATATAATGTAATGTATATAATGTAATAGCCGACAAGTATTGTAAAATGAATGTTAAAATCTGGTTGTGACAGTATATTGAAATAGATTGGCAAATAGCCGTACAGCATTGAAACTATGAATGTATTTATATGACTTTGAGTATTGGTGACTTATATATGTATATAAGTTGAAAACCTAATAAAAAGAAGAATTTCAATAAACTCCAAGCCAGGCAGGTGGAAAAAGTGATACTGAGACAGTACCACCGCTCCCAAGATATAACCAGATTATAGACACCCCCCCCCCCGTGATGCACTGAACCAGGTCTGAGAGGGGTGGGGCAAGAAACTGGTAGGAATAAAAAGGTAAAGTCTGAACATCTAGAGAAATGGGAGATCACAGAAACAGTAAAACTCTTCTGACCAGGCAGCCTCCACTGTCTCTGCAGTAAAAGAAAGGACAGCTCAGTTCAAACCCAGGTTGAGACTACAAAGTATCAGTAAATCCTTTCCAGGATATGAACATGTACCCTTCTAACAAAAGCCGAGGAACTGATTTAATGAGCTGTTTACAAACGGTGACTTGCCCCCCCAGGAATGTCTGCTAAAGAAGCCAGAGTGAGCCAGGAAGTGAACAATTATCAGAACATGCACAAAAGATTTCCATTCAGTGTCACCTCGCACTCCCCGCCCCATCCGGTTTTACTCAGGCATGCCAAGAAAATCCTGTCCTATGCTGCCAGCGATACTCCGTAGGTTCCCAGAATAATCCATGGATGAAGAAGTGTTGAGTCACTTTTCCAAAACAGTTTCTATCCAGACTTGGGTGATAGGACATTACTTGTGAGAGAGATGATGACTTGCAGCTCTTCCTTTGCTGTCTAGGTAATGAAGTTATAAACAAGTAGTGAGAAATAACAACTAGCTTGGCTTGCAAGTTTTTTGTTTTTTTTTATTCTGAACCTGAAACTTGTCTGCCCATCCCCGATGTTTGTAAGTTTTAAAGATGTAGTATACCGCATGAGGCATTACAGTTAATGATAGAGATAGATAGACAGATAGATAGATGGATAGACACCTTTCTAAAATGAAGACACTTTACAAATAATAAAGTAAGTCAGAAAACATAATGAAATAATCATGTACATTGATATTGGGAATTTTAGATACAAGTAATCATGGCAGATATCATGGCTGATTCAGTGTCCTGCAAATGCCTGTCTAAACAGCAATGTTTTTAATCTACTTTTAAAAGTGGTGACAGATGGGGCAAAACAAACGTCTGTGCCGGCGGGAAGAATTACCACTGTGACGCAGGCAACCCGGGTTCAGGAATGGATTCAGGATGGATGCCCCAGGGACAGCAGGGGGTAGGCGTGGACTGAATGGTCATCGCACGCTCTCCACCTCCGTTGGGGGGCAGGGGGGATTGAGTTCCTCCGGTTCGGTGCTCCCGGGTGACTATGGGACGCACTGTTACCAGAGCACCAGTGAATGCTGCTCCACGGGGTCATGTCAGATGCAAGGCGCAGTTGCGTCATGGCATCTGCTAGACATGCCCTCCACCAGAAACCCAAGCAGAAAACTCCTTCAGTGTGCCCAATAATGCCCCTGCCCCATAGTGGATCTGGTCCTCTGTTGCTTTCTAGACCTAGATCTGATGGGGTTAGCGGCAGGGGCCCTGGAGGCTTCACCCTGGGGGGTAATCCAAGGGGTAATATACGCGGATGGCCAGGTCTGCCTGCAGAGGTAGGTGGCTGATGGGGCTCAAGCCACCAGATATATAAAGCATAGTAAATTAAAAAAATGTCCATGGGGAGGCCATTCTAAAGCAGCAGGGCAGCTACAGAATGGCCCTATCCCCAGCCATTTTGTTTTAAATTGTTTTTATTATTTTCAATGAAACATGAAAATACAGCAACTCCTCATACATGGAAGTAATACAGGTATGAGCAGTATCAATCATTCAAAAGGAATGTGAAAAACATACATGGTATCCCTGCAATCTTGTACAATAGGAGTGTGCGTGTGTGGGGGTTAAATCTACATAAAATAAAAATAACTTAAAAAAAGTCCATTGTGATAGCTGCTTCAGTGGCAATGACTGCCCCCAAAAGGTAGAATTTACAAAAACTAGTGATACACAATCCTAGATTGCTGTTAACTATGACAGAGGCACCAAAATGTTTCAGAACACTTGCAGAAGCTAAAAATACCCTGCAGTCCTTGGGTGTTCCTCTGGAGTTGTACCAGAACCCAGACCCAGTGGCTGAACTGCTATCTACTTCAAAACTGTGGTCCCGGGTCACCCGCTCCCATAAAACCTCAAACCCTGCTACACTGAAGCTACGATCTGCCAGAAGGAACCAGGACACATGACAGAAAGAAGACCAGGCGCTACTAGCAGACGATTAACTAAAATACAAGCGACATCGGCACCTCATCTTAATACTTTTACCAAGCAGTAGAAATTGCACTTACCAAGGGTCTGAAGGGCCTATGCTGTAGGCCTCCGTCTACAAGTGGGCCATTAATGAGACCGTACGAAGGTGGGAAGTGGCCTGCAATACTATCTGACAAGCCTCGATTTTAAAGGACATAATGGGAATGAAATTGACTCGGGACTCCTGCATTCATGGACGGGGGGGGGGGTGGTAAATAAAAAAAGTGATCTGGAACTGCAGCATCTGAAATGTCAGGCAGGGGGTAGTTGGGATTGGATTCTGCACTCACACTTGGAGAGAGGGGGAGGGCAGTGTAAACAAACAAAAATATGATGCCAAGTGATTACTGCGACTGAAATGTTAGGAAGGGGGGGCAGATTGAATTAAATAGACCAAAGATTCTGACAACTGTGGTCTTGGGGGGTGGGGGTTGGGATTATATATAAATAAATGAATATGTGAACGGTACCTGCGGAAAATGTTAAATCGGGTGGGGGCATTTTGTAAATAACACACGGAGATTCGGCCTACTGTGACCATAATGGTGAGGGGAAGGGAATAGTTTTCCTTCCTGCTGTAAATATGTGTGAACACTGGCAGTGGTTCTGCAGCTTGAATGTTTTGGGGGGGGGTCCCAGAAATAACATTCAGAAAAAACTAAATACAGAAGAGAAGGAAGGAATCGAGAAGTGTGTGTGCATGGAGCGGGGGGTGTATTTGAGGAATGGAGAGAGATAATTTGTATGGAGTACAGTGTACGGTTCTGGAGACCATACATACGTAAGGACATAGGGTAGAGAAGGTTCAGAGGAGGGCAACAAAGATGGTGCATGGATTGCATCACAAGTCCTATGAAGACAGGTTGAAGGAACTGAACATGTACTCCCTGGAGGAGAGGAGGGAGAGAGGGGATATGATAGAGACATACAAGTATCTTACAGGGAGGAACAGGGTGCAGGAAAACACTATTTTTAAGCGAAAAAGATGTTTCAGGACTAGAGGGCATGGGATGAAGTTGGAGGGAGGACGATTCAGAGGAAACATGAGAAAATTTCTTCACAGAACAGGTGGTAGACAAGTGGAACACCCTGCCAGAGGAAGTGGTGGGGGCTGAAACAATCACGGGATTTAAGAATGCATGGGATAGACATAAAGGAATTCTAGAGGTCAGGGGTAAGGGGAAATAGACTTCTAGGAAAACAAACTGAACTTACAAGCTCAAATGGGCAGACTGGGTGGGCCATAGGCCCTTATCTGCCGACACTGTCTATGTATCTATGTATCTATGAATGGGATAAAGAGGGGACACCCAGAAATCAATTTTACAATGGATTCATGCTCTCCCACTTTTATTGCAGACATAGACAAGGCCAATGGTACAATGCCACATAGGATCACAACAGAGGAACACAAGATTTTTTTTTTTTTATAACTCAAGTTTATTCAACCATCTTCAATTAACAACAGTATAGTCACTTATTATGACTTACGGTTTCTCTGTTTAACAGAAAGAAAGATAAAATGAGGTATCTGTTAATACTTCATACATAGTGACCCATAAAAATCCTATATGTCATTTCTAAAATTAAACAATGTAAATCATTGTTAAAACTGCCCATACTGTAATCAAGACGTATAAACAGAAGAAAGAATCACAACACAGAGGAAGAGTGTATTTGATCATTGTGCCATGTAAAAAAATACATTAAGTACAAGCTACTTAAGAGTTATATATAGGTAAAAGAGGGAGAAAAAAAGGGGGTGGGGGGAGGAAAAGTAAGACATACAAATTGCTGGATACAAAAGTCCAGTCTACTACTTCCATTTTGGAGGTCCCTAGAGGCTGTGGGGTGCGTTGCCTCCCAGGCAATCCAGGGGGACCAAATTGTTCTACATTTTTCTTCTCTCAAGTGTAATTTGGCTGTGATGGATTCCATACCCATCATATTGTTGACCCAAGAGACCCACTGGCCTAATTCTGGAAGTTCTCGGCACAGCCAATGTACTGTTAGACATTTTAGAGCTGCAGCTATGAGTGCCAAAGCCAGTTTCCTTTTGGATGGGAGAAAATTCACAGTGATCGGAAAGCCCAGAATCTAATCCGTAAAGGTATCTGAAATATGTTCTGACAGTACTCCTTGCACTGCCCCCTGAATGTCCTGCCAGTATTGAGCAATAATTGGACATCCCCAGTAAATATGCCAATGTGTGCATACTGAGCCACACGTTCTCCAGCATAGGTCTGTATTAGCAGTGTTGTGATGTTTAGTCACCACCAGGACCAGAACATATCAAACTAGAATCCTCCAAAAGAATTCTCTCCAGATGGGAGATGAAGTCACCCTCCATCCCTGTCTTAACCTTTTAAGCCAAGACTCATCTGGGATATTTTCTGACATCTCTCTTTCCCATGCTGGCTTTATTGTCCTGAGGGGGTATGTTTCCCCAGGGCCAATTAATTTATATAGTTGGGAGGTCCACCTCACCTTATCTTTTGATTGTTGTACCAACTGCAGAAAGTTTTCCCAGGGGTTAGGTTGATGTGTGAGTTCTTTCATGTCAGCTGGGATATTAATAAAGTGACATACCTGTAAATATCTATGGAAGTCCGAATCATGCAAACCAAATGTCTCTTTGAGCTGGGCAAAGGTAAGACAAGTGCCCTGTTCCACTAATTCTGAGAATCTGGTCAGCCCCTCAACTCCCACCTAGCATTTGCGCCATCTAGACTTGGGGGGGGGGGGGAGTCAGCATGCTGATGAATAATGGAGAGGGGACCCAGAGTCGCCTCTGAGCTCGCTCGCCGCCTACACCTTCTTAGAACCCGTAGGGTATCTTGCGTCCGTGGGTTGCTAGACAATAAGGATACTGAGGTTGTAGGTAATGAATATGCCAGGGAACATAAAGACACTTCCATGGTATCCTGTTCCTCTATGTCTAACCAGTCCGAGAAGCCACATCCTGTGATCCAGGAATGACTCACTTGAAGTTGGCAGGCCAAATAATACGAGTAAAAATCAAGTAGTCCCAAGCCCCCTCCACCCCGTGGAAGTGATAATGTCTGTCTAGAAATTCGAGGACGGCACCCCCCCAAATTAATTTGGATAGACCGGCAGTGATCCCACGCCAAAATGATGGGGGAATTGGTATTGGGAGGTTGGCAAATAGGAACAGGGAGTGGGGCAATAAATTCATCTTAATTGAATCTATTTTCCCCGCAACCATTAAGGGTAACATGGACCATCTTGCTAAGACTTGTTGTGTTATGCCCCATAATCTATTATAGTTAATCTTAAATAATTTCGAGGTGTCCACCTGGACCCATATAGCCAGGTAGCGAATCTGATTTTTTTTGGCCCAGGAGAATGGGAACTCTGTCCAAAACCCCATTGGGGTGCTCCACTTAATTTAAGAGCTTCTGATTTGTTGTAATTTAATTTATAACCAGACAGCTCTCCAAACCTCCCCAGGATAGATAGGAGCTGAGGGACAGATGTCTGTGGGTCCCCCATGAAGAACAGAGTTATCCGCGAAAAGTGTGATTTATTTATTTATTTATTTTTAGTTCCCTCCAACCAGCCATCACCCTGATCACCCCTGGATCCTGGTGCACAGCTGCTGCTAAAGGTTCCAAACAGATCGCAAAAAGAACAGGGGACAGAGGACAGCCCTGCCTCGTACCCCTAGTTAGAGGAAAACTTCTAGAATTTACTCCATTTACCTTGACTTGGGCTTGTGGCAGGGTATATAAGTTTTGAAAATATTTTAGGAATTTAGAGACAAATTACATTTTCTCCATGGTAAGTTTTAAAAATTGCCAATTAACCCAATCAAAGGCTTCTTTAGCATCCATGGAGATGGCCAACTGAAACCCTGGTTTGTTCTGCTGGGAGGTAAGGATGTTAAGTAACCTTCTAATGTTGCCAGATAGATATCTGCCTGCCACAAAGGCCAGTTTGATCTGGATATATGACCATCCCTATTACCCGTTGCAGTCTGTCCACCAGGATACCAGTAAAAATCTTCATGTCCACATTTAGGAGTGATATAGGCCGGCAGGAGGAACAAAACAGTGGGTCCTTACCCTCTTTAGGGAGTACCACTATCTGTGCCTGTGTCCAGGACATCAGACGCCCCCACCCCCGTGCATGGTGAAAACATTGTAACAGGATAGGCAACAACTCCTTCTTGAAAGATTTGTAAAATCCAGATGGTAGACTGTCCAGACTAGGGGACTTGCCTGATTTGATTTGTGCAATTTTCTCCAGGACTTCCTGGGCAGAGATGTTCACCTCTAGAATTGTCCTATGATGTGCCTCCAGGGCGGGAAGCACAATCCCATTCAGGAAGGATCCTACCCTGTTTTCATGGTCTGGAACTGATTCTTGTCTGTATAAGGCTGCATAAAAGTCTTCAAAACATGCAGATATATTTATGGGATCTGATACCACGCTCCCTCCTCAGGGTCCTGTAATTGAAGGACAGCCCTAGAGGTCACTTGCTTTCTTAGGGCCAAGGTAAGGAGATGCCCTGCCTTATTTCTACCCTCATAAAATTTCTGCACTGTTCTCCTTAGCATGCCCTCAGTGTGGGTGGCTAGTAAAGACTACAGCCTCTTTTTCTTTGCCTGCCAAAGTTTCTTATCCTCTGAGTTTAGGGTGAGCTTGTAGCAGAAGTCCACTTCCCTTAGCTCCTCCTCTATCTGACCTTGTAGTTTTTGGTGAGCTTTTCTTTGGTGGGAACTGCACTGTATAAAGATACCACATTAAGACCGCCTTCAGGGCGTCTCAATGAACTGAGGGGCTGTATCCGAAGGTAAATTAACCTCCACAAATTCCTGGATGGAGTCAGAGATTTTCTGTTTAATTGAAGGCTGGTTCAAAAGCCCTATGTTGAGATGCCAAGTACTATTTCTTGGGCTAGGAGAAAACACCAATTTTAACAACAATGGGGCGTGATCGGACCATGTCATAGGGAGATTGCTGCAGGTATCCAGCATGCATGCTCGCTCTCTGGGTATAAGGAACATGTCGATCCTGGAGAAACTGGCATGTCTGTGAGAATAAAAGGTGTAGTTAGCTACATTAGGGTGAAGATGCCTCCAGGCATCGAGGAGTCCCGTCTAACCCAACAGGCTTTTCAAAAAACTTTCCTTGCTCACGCTCCCCATGAGTGTCCGAGTGCCCCTCCTATCTCTCCTAGGTGACAAAACAGTATTGAAATCCCTGCCCAGGATATAAATGGTGTCTGGAGTATCTATGGTGCTAAGAATTAATTTTTTTAAGGAAAGCTGTATTTTCTATTTGGTCATTTGGGGCATATAAGTTTAGAAAGGTGCACTTCATGTTAAAGAAAATAACCTGCAAACGAACGTACCGCCCTTTAGGATCCAATTTGACACAATGCACTTTAATTGGGGTGTCCCTACTAATTAATATAGCTGCCCCTCTCCTGTGAGGAAGCTTGGGCCAGGAGGCGGCATAAACTTCCCCCACCCACATCCTATGTAATTTGGAATCCTCAAGAGTGGTCAAATGTATTTCTTGCAGAAATGCCACTGCGGCTTTCATTCTGCCTATCTCTTGAAGCACCCTAGACCATTTAATTGGGCTATTCAGCCCTTGGACATTATAGGAAATAACCATTAAATCCATCAAATATTCGTAAGATGTTGATATATCCCCTTGACATTAACCATAAGTAGCCTTCTTCAACCGAGCATCCCCATATCCCCCCAATCTCCCACTGCACAATGAATATTCAAACAACATGAAGTCTTGCTATATTATGACATATGCAGTATAACCCCAGGTTAGAACTGCTCCGGAGGTGAAAGAGTTAACTTCCATGCAGGGCATGGAATCTTGAGCGCGAGCTCGGTTAAACACTCTGTCTGTTGAAGCTCAAACTGTCAGATTCTTTACTCCGACTCACTGAACAGTCGCTCCGGAGATTCCTCCTGCTGCTCGGTTTGTACGTCTGTTTTAACGTGTAATTTCTCGGTTTATTTACTGAAATTTAACCGCAATCGTCGGTTCAAGCTCTGTCTGTGGTATTGTAAGTAATAGATAGGCTTACTTTTTTATTTTCTTCTGTGTGGAACTTGTAAACGTCTTTTTCGGTTCGGTTTGAACCGATCAGAGGGGTTTAAAAATTACTTTCTAGCCCTTTAGAGTGCGGTTCCCGGGTTCTTATTGGTTCTAAAAAAAAAAAAACGGATTTAATTATGGTTTTTTCCACGACCTGTGACACGGTTGGGAACCGAGAAGAGAGTCTTGCTTGGTGGATTGCTGTTAACGGGCAAGTTTTGGTTAGGCTGGCACTATGTCTGAGAAATCCAAAAGAAAAACCAGACCCACTGGGTTTCAGCACTGTGGCCTCTGTGGGGAAGCCTTTGCCAAGGCTGACCCACACACCATATGTGTATATTGTCTGGGGTTTGACCACCTCAATGCAGACTGCCAGATTTGTAAAAATTTTCCTGCTGCCACCATGGAAAAAAGAGTTGGTAGGCTCAGGGAAAGGGAGGCCAAAAAGTCCGCTGACCCGGATGACCAGCCCGGTTCGGTTCCAACCGAACCTGAGGGAGTGCCCTCTGACCAGGGCGATGCTTCCTCGGGCCAACGAAGAGCCAGCTCTGAGGAGCCGGTTCCAACTAAAAGGGCTAGAAGGTCAGCTAGTTTGAGGCCAAAAGTTCTTTCTCCAACCGCTGAGGAAATAGCCAAAGCTATTCAGATTGTCCAGTCTCTTTCCCCAGTTCCGTCCGAACTGCCACCATTGGGTAAGCACCTGTTTGGTCGTTCCTCGGTTCAAGATTATGATTTTGAAGATTTTTATGAACCAGGGAAGGGGAGGAGGGGCGCAGGAGAGTGAGTGTGATTTTGACAGTCTGATGTGCCCATTGAACGGACATCTCTCCAGACAGACCTTCAGGAGTATCCCTCCCAGGCTATCTGAGTCCCTTCTCATTTTTGTTTTACAAGAAAGTTGCTGACACTCTGCAGCTCCCTTGTTGGAAGCTGTGGATGATCAAGAAGAGCCTGATTTTGTGGAAATGATGGATATTCCAGAGTCTAGGAGACTGTCTATTCCTCTAGCAAATCATTTAGAAACAGACAGTTAAAATTCTGAAAACTCCTCATTCTATCCTCCCTGTGGATAAAAGGATGGACAAGAGGTATGCTTTATCAGGCTCTGATACGGAGTTTCTATCTCAGCAGTGCAGCCATGTGGGGGTAGTGCAGGCTGCAGCCTGTGACAAGGCTAATATTCCTCTAGCCTCTCACTCTTCTGAAAAGGATTCCAGGAGGATGGATGCCATGGCAAAAAAGCAGTACATGGCAGCATCTTTGGGACTCAGACAGGCAAATTATATGGCTTACGCAGCTAGGTACCAGAAATCCAGGTGGGCTACTGTCCTGGCCCTAGCAAAACAGGCCTCTGAACAGCTTGCCAGGGAGCTGGAGCAGGTGGCTACGGATGGTATTGAGGCATCCAAGGTGCAATTTCATGCTGCTGTAGACTCTAATGATGTTTCATCTAGAGTTATGGCTACATCTGTGTCTCTTCACAGAATGGCCTGGCTCAGATGTACTGCCCTGTCACAGGATACCCAGTCTAAGGCTATGGATTTTCCTAGTTAGGGAAATTTCTGTTTGGGGAGCAGACAGAGAATTATATGAAGAAATGGATGAGTATAGGACTACCTATAGGAGTGCACAGGCCAAAGAAAGGCAAGTCACCTCAAAGGCAGCATGTCAGGGGCAGGGGCAGGCCTTTTCTAGCCCATTTTACCAAGCCCAGGCCTCCTCTTCTGCTTTTGCCCAGAGGGGGTTCTTTAGAGGAAGGGGCAGAAGGGGTTCTAGTAAGCCTGCTTCTGCCCCTCAACCCAAAGCCCCTGCAAAACAGGCTCCTGATGGGCAGCTAGGGCCGATTCTCCACTACCAGTAGGGGGCAGGCTAGCTTACTTTGTCCAGGACTGGAAGTCTTTAACATCAGACAAGTGGGTCCTGGAGGTAGTAAGCTAGGGACTGGTTCTCAGCTTCAAAAATTTCCGAAGATGAGAGCCAGATCTTTTCCACCTGCAAATCCATCAGAGGCATTTGCCCTGGAAGCAGAAGTTTCTTCCTTCCTGGCTCAGAGCCGTGGAAAGGGTTCTACCCATACACCAGGGCAAAGGGTTGTACTCCAGGTACTTCCTTACCCCATAAAAGACAGGAGAATGGCGGCCCATTCTGGATCTCAGGTATCTAAACAAGCACCTTTTAAAACCAAAGTTCAAAATGGTGACCCTGGGGATTATTTTACCCTCTCTAAGGCCAGGGGACTGGCTAGCCTCCCTGGACCTCAAGGATGCCTATTCCATGTTCTCATCAGAAGCTCCATAGAAAGTACCTCAGATTCGAACTGCCCTCAGGCCATTACCAGTTCAGAGCAATGCCCTTCTGCCCTCCTCGGCTCCAAGGGTGTTCACAAAATGCCTGGCAGTAGCAGTTGCTCATTTAAGAAGCAGATTGCCATCTTCCCTATCTGGATGACTGGCTCATTGTAGGCCAGTCTCCAGAACAGGTCAAATCATTTGCAAGTAACCCAGCAACTGCTTACATCTCTAGGTTTCCTTCTCAATCTTCCAAAGTCAGTTCTGGAGCCTGTTCAGCTTCTCACCTTCATAGGCTAGAACTGAACACAAAGAAGCCAGAGCCTTCCTTCCTCTGGAGAGAGCAAGGACCCTGGTGTCTCTGGCCTCCTCTTTCACCCTGCAGGTCTCTCGACCAGCAAGGCATTTCCTACAGCTCCTGGGGCACATGGCAGCTTCTACAGCAGTTATGCAGGGAGCTAGATTTCAGATGAGGGACATTCAGTTCCATTTGAGAGCCTTTTGGTCTCAAAGGACGGATCCCCTAACCAAATTGATTCCAGTGACTCGAACCCTGATCCAGGCCCTTCAGTGGTGGCAGGATCAGAACAATCTGAGACAGGGGGTTCCCTTCATTCCCCACTCTCATTCCTTGATCCTTACTACAGATGCATCCCTCCTGAGTGGGAGCTCACATGGCGACCTTTCCACCCAAGGGCTGTGGTCTCCTCAGGAATCCCTGCTCCACATCAATTTTCTGGAGCTCAGAGCAGTTTTTCTAGCACTTCAAGTTTTCTCCACATCTGTCCAGAACAAAGTAGTTCAGGTCAGGACAGACAATACCACTACAATTGGTACATCAACAAGCAAGGGGGCACTCGGTCTACGGCCTTGTGCACAGAAGCAATGAAGTTGTGGTCTCTGGCTTACTCTCTGAACGCCTCCCTTACGGCAGTTCACCTCCCAGGCAAGGACAATGTCCTAGCGGATGCTCTCAGCAGGATTTCCCAGGGCCATCACGAATGGGCTCTGGATCCCCTAGTACTGGAGATAATATTTGCCAGATGGGGCACTCCGCAGATAGATCTCTTTGCAGCCCCAGACAATCACCAACTTCCCCTTTTTTGCTGCAGGCCCCCAGTGTTGGGCTCAGTCCCTCTGGATGCCTTCCTCCTCAGTTGGGAATGGAAGTTTCTCTATGCTTTTCCCCCCTTCCCTCTTCTTTTCAAAGTGCTAGTCAGAATCAGGTCTCAATCCTGCAAGATGATCCTGATTGCTCCAGATTGGGCCAGGCAGCCCTGGTACCCGCTCCTCATGTCCTTAGCAGTCCACCCTCCCCTATGCCTTCCCAGGAATCACAACCTGTTAACCTGTGCCCAGGGGAGAGTTTGGTATCCGAACCTCAAATCTCTCAATCTCAAGGCCTGGCTCTTGAAGAGTTAGAGTTTGCTGACCTACACCTTTCTCAAGGTGTATTGGATATCTTGAAGGCCTCTAGGAAGCCTTCCACCAGGGCTACCTATAATTCAAAATGGAAAAGATTTTCCATATGGTGTGCTGGTAAGCATATTCCCCCAGAATCTGCTGGTGTGCCCACGATCCTGGATTATTTGGTGCATTTGAATTCCTTGGGGCTCAGACCAGCTACCCTAAAAGTGCACCTGGCAGCTGTGTCTGTCTTCTTGTCAGCAGGTAAGCCCTCTTCTTTATCAGCTCACCCTGTGTTCTCCACGTTTTTTAAAGGGTTGCTTCACACCAACAGGTTCAGGGATCCTGCCCCTGCTTGGGATCTTAATATTTGCATCGCTCAGCTTATGCAACCCACTTTTGAGCCATTGTCTTCAGCAGAGCTGAAGTACTTGACTTGGAAAACTGTGTTTCTGGTAGCCATCACCTCTGCCAGGTGCAAATGTGAGCTACAAGCCTTGTCAGTGGAGCCTGATTTCATCTCCTTTCATAGAGATAAGGTAGTCCTCAGGACTAACAGGAAGTTTTTGCCTAAGGTGGTTTCAGACGTTCACCCTAATCAATCCATGTCTCTCCCTGTGTACTTCACTGACCATTCCTCCTCTGGTGAGAGGAGATTACACAGTTTAGATATCAAAAGAGCCCTTAGTTACTATATAGAGCGTACCAAGGGTCACAGGTTCGAATCCCTCCAATTGTTCCTCACCTATGGTGAGGTTGGTAAAGGGAAACCTGCCACTAAAAGATCCACTGCCAGGTGGATTGTCTCTTGTATCCAATTCTGTTACGAAAAACTGGGTAAGGTTCCTCCCTCAGGCCTGAGGGCTCACTCTGCTAGGGGTACAGCTGCATCTCTAGCTGCTGCCAGGGACATTCCTATCCTAGAGAGATGTCAAGCAGCTACCCGGAAAACAGTTCACACTTTTACTAAGCATTACTCCCTGGATATCCAGGCTAGGAGTGATGCTCGATTTGGCACAGCCATGCTTCAGAGCCAATTTCCCAAGTAGGTTCTGTCCCTCCTCCATGGAGGTACTGCTGTGTAGTCTGCATATGTCATAATATAGCAAGACTTCATGTTGTTTGAAGAAAAAATTACTCACCTTAGTAATGTTGTTTCTTCTAATGGAGTCTTGCTATATTATGACCTCCCCAGCCTGCCCCTCTCAGAACCTCTGTTTTTGGGATGTGGGTGGGCAGTGCAATGTTGGCACTTCTTTGGTGCCCACTTCCTTTCACCCTTCTAGGGTGCTTAGGTGTTATGCTTAAGTTCTTCTTGAATCCCCGACTTGAGACTTTGTTTTGGGATCAAGATCAAAAGATGTTTTGTAAGTTAGTAGCCAGTGGCTAGTGTAGGTTCTGACTTCCACACAGAACCTTAGTGAGTTTTGCTCAGTAAAGATCTGACAGTTTAAGTTTGAGCTTCAACAGACAGAGTGTTTAACCGCGCTCGCGCTCAAGATTCCATGCCCTGCATGGAAGTTAACTCTTTCACCTCCGGAGCAGTTCTAACCTGGGGTTATACTGCATATGTCATACTATAGCAAGACTCCATTAGAAGAAACAACATTAGTAAGGTGAGTAATTTTTTCTTCTCTCCCAAGAATAACAATAAACTATATATACAGCTTGAACCATTTAACAAACAGGTTTGAAACTGCAATTAAACATGTTGAACTTTGAATTGTGACTCCCAAACGTGCCACTGTGCCTCAATCTCTATGTATGGAGGTGGGAAGGTGCGATAACCTCTCTTCACACCCAATTGAGGGCCATAATCTAAGACCCAATCTCAAGTGGTGGATCGCGTCACTCCAAGCATAGCCCCACAAATCCCCAACCCCCCCCTCCTCGAGCCAAAGTTTTAAATTTCCCAAAAAGAAAATGAAATAGAGGACGAAACCTCTTCTTTGGGCTGCCCTGCCCTAATGTGAAGTGTTATATGCCTTAACCCACTTAAACAACAGTATCACCACCTTAAAGGCCCGAGGGGTGAGTTATCTCCCCCCTCTTCTTTGTTGTCAGCACATTTCCTGCCGAGTAACAGGCCTAACTCAGATATGTTCCAATGTGGCCACCTTCATATATGGCTTAAGATATTGAATGCTCATTCATTCAACAAGTCTGATTACCTCTCCCTCAGCAGCACACACACATATAGGATATGTTGCTGTATGAGATATAATCTTACCGCTTTAAAGAACCCCCCCAAATGCAACTTGTACCATCATTTAAACTATTAAATCTGAACAGTCACATATGGAGAGGAGCGGTATAATAAGGTCCCTTCTCAATCCAGGCTCGGCCCTGGATAACCCATGTGGCAGTCCTCTGAGCATCAGGAAGGAAACCCAAAACAGTTCACAGTCAAAGTAGGCCAGAAAATGTGTGCGCTGTCCTGGTAACCCAAGCTGTTAGACTACAGCAACAAGTCCCAGGGTTCTCTGGGAACACCAAATGAATCTCACTCACCAACCCTTCACATCGCTGTTCAGTTCCCTGTGGCCTCTGATTTCTTCCCCTTATTCTGGTTATGCTTTCTACCTCCCTCTCTCTGTTGCAGCGGGCATGCTGATGGACTTCCCCGCACCTCTTAAAGTGATTCCAATGGGTCAATAGAGGCAGACCCCCTCTCCTGCTGCCTGGTTCCTAGTTAAGGCCGAGTTTTTAACCGTGTACCATCTGTGGTGATCCAGCTCCTTCATGGTCTCTGCATCAAACACCTCGTCAACCATGATGCTCCATTGCTCCAAGACTGTCGGAAACAAGTGGGTGCCTTTATCCATAGTTATATGCAGGGTAGAAGGGTAGTCTGTTCATGCTTTAACCCCTTTTTCCTTCAGCAATTTCAGTAATGGAAGCATTTTTCTCCACCAATCCATGGTCATGGGAGCATAATCATGCTCGAAGAAAAGCCTTGTGTCCCCAAAGATGTTATTTTTTCTGCCAAGCCTTTTGTAAGATGTTAGTTTTTGTTCTATAATCGAGGAAGGCTACAATAACAGACCTGGGACAGGCCTTGGGATTGGTAGGTCTGGGACCCAGGGAACGATGGGATCTGATGATATCGAGGGTATAATCAGGACTCAGGTTTAACATTTCCTTAATAAAACTGTCCATAAATGCATTCATGTCTCTAGACTCGGTGCCTTCAGGGATTCCATGAATCCTGATATTGATCCTTCTGGATCTATTCTCAGGATCCTCCACTTTTTGCTGTAACCAGATCTCCCTCTCATGTAGCTGGAGAAGAGCCCCGTTGTGGAGATCGATAGTTTTAGAGACCTTAGTGGCGTGCTGCTCGAGATCAGCGATCTGAGGCTGCTGGTGCGTTTGCTCTTTTTGTAAATCAGGGAGTTGTTGAAAGTCCCCTATTTTGTCTCCCAGTTGCTGAAGTTCCCGGCACAGTTGCCTGGAAGATATCATTATTTCCTCCTCATCCTCAGAATTCAAGTCATTCATTAGGGCCTGGTGTAGAGAAGACGTGCAGCTCTCGGCCTCTCGTGGTGTAGGCCCTTGATCAAGGTTTTTTGTCAGCATCTCCAAATCAGTCCTCAAGCCCGTTGGGGTGGTGAAATCTTTAAGTTTACTTCTAGTATTAGCCATTATAAGATCTAGCTTAGGTTTTTTAAGTAAGGCAGACAGTTTTGATGAAGATTTGACTGGATTTTTGCAGAGGGCCGAGAGAGCTCAAGAGAGCTAGTCCACCATGCCTGGTGACATCACTGGAAGTCCCAGGAACACAAGATTTTGACGCCATCTGATGGACAAAGGTAAGCCCCTGTGAAGAGAAAATTGCCATGGAAATTTGACAGCAAGTTAAACCTGATAGAGTAGCCGGCCTGCCAGCGCAGCAGTTAGATTTCCGCTTGCAACACAGGCGACCCGGGTTCAGGAACGAGCCCGGGAGCTGGAGGGCCGGCCGGGAGAGAGAACTTGAGTGTCCTAGGGAATGCTCATCCTCTCCAGGGGGAGGAGGAAACAGAGCTCGGCTCTTGTCTGGCCTCGGGTGGAGATCCAAGGTACAGCAAGCCTGACGCTTAACAGAGTGGCGTGCCAGGCGTTGGCGCTTCAGCGCTATGACATCGAGGACATAGCATGCGAGAAAGAGCGTCAGAAAAAATGCACAGTCTCCCAGTAGGCGGAGCACCAGGCCTGACCCTCAATGCCCCTACTGGCCCAGAGACAGCGCCCTGACGAAATATAGATGCATCGGGGTGCAAGGGTCCCCAACCCGTACCCGCCTGGGGGGTACAACCATGGCTCCATGGGGATGGACTGCACCGGTCACCAGGTAGGTGAGAGAGGGCTGAAAAGGCAGCAGGTGTCTCCCGAAGAGGGGAGAGTTGCGAGGAGAAGGGAGTAAAAAAAAAAAAAACTTGATAGGGCAACACAGGTTCCCTTGAGCAGAACACAGGGGAAGGATGAGAAGAAGGGAATAAACGTATTTCACATGCCAGATGTTAGAGTAAGCTCACTCTTTTTTTTTTCCATAACTCTCCCCTCGATCAGTTCACTGACCTGAGATGCAAGGAGGCACAAATCTACCCAGTGGACACAGGTAAGCCTCCTGTTAAGCAAATGCCATGGAGATTTGGCAGGAGGGTAGACCTGAAGGAGTGGGATATGCACTGCTGGCAGAGTGGCAATGGCATACATGCCGGTGGGAGGGAAGAAAAAATTACTCACCTTAGTAATTCTGTTTCTTCTAATGGGGTCTTGCTGTATTCTGACTATTGCAGTTAGGTCCTGCCTTTCAACTGCCCCGGAGAACAAAGGGTTAACTTTTCTATGTCTTGCATAGAACGTTCATCATGAGTTCGGTTGAAGCCCCTGTCTGTTGTTGTTCAAACTGCAACCGTCAGATCTTTACGAGCAAAAACTCAGTAGGTGTTCTGTGTGGAAACTGTAACATTTTTACTAGCCAACTGGCAAATGTATAATGTTTTTGGTTTCAAAGGAAGACTCATGTCAGGAAACCCAAACACAAAAACACATCCAAACACAACATTCCACCCAAACAAAAGAGGGTGTAAAAGGATACCCTAGGGTGCCAACACTGCTCCTGCCCACCACATCCCAAAAACTAGATTCTGAGAGGAGGAGGAGGGGTCAGAATACAGCAAGACTCCACTAGAAGAAACATAATTACTAAGGTGGTAATTTTCCTTGAACAACATGAAGTCTTGCTGTATTCTGACTAATACAGACTACTCAATGAGTACCTCCATGGAGGAGGGACAGAACCTACTTGGAAATAGGCTCTGAAGTACTGCTGTGCCAGAGCCAAGCATCACTCCTAGCCTGGATATCCAGAGTAATGCTTGGTGAAAGTATGGACTGTTTCCAGGTGGCTGCTGACAGATTTCTAAGAGGAATATCCCTGGCAGCAGCCAGGAAGCAGCTGTACCTCTTGTGGAATGAGCCCTCAGGCCTGGGGGTGAAGTTCTACCCAGTTTTTCATAGGAGAATTGTATACAAGAAACAATCCACCTGGCAATAGATCTCTTAGTGGCAGGTTTGCCTTTTCCAACTTTTCCTTAAGTGAGGAACAATTGGAAGGACTCAAACCTGTGACCCTTGGTGCGCTCTATGTAGTAGCTGAGGGCCCTTTTAACATCCAAGCTGTGCAGCCTCCTCTCTCCAGAGGAGGAATGGTCAGTGAAGAAAAGAGGGAGAGACATAGACTGGTTAAGGTGGAAATCTGAAACCACCTTAGGCAAAAACTTCCTGTTAGTTCTTAGGCCCACTTTATCTCTATGGAAAGAGATGAAATCAGGCTCCACAGACAGGGCTTGCAATTCACTAATATGCCTGGCAGAGGTAATGGCTACCAAAAACACAGTTTTCCAAGTCAAGTACTTAAGCTCTGCAGAGGACAAAGGCTCAAAAGGTGGTTGCATAAGCTGAGCAATGCAAACATTAAGGTCCCAAGCAGGAGCAGGGTCCCTAAAGGGGGGATTGGTGTGCAGCAATCCCTTGAAGAACTTACAAAACACAGGATGGGCTGACGAGGAGAGGGCTTGCCTACTGACAAGAATGCAGAAACAGCCACCAAATGCACTTTAAGTGTGGCTGGCCTAAGGCCTAGATCATTGAGATGGACCATATAGTCCAGAACTGTAGGCAACTCAGCAGATTCTGGAGAAATATCCTTATTAGAACACCAAATAGTGAACCTTTTCCATTTGAAATTGCAAGTCTTTCTAGTGGAAGGCTTTCGAGAAGCCTTAAGGATATCCAGAACCCCTTGAGAAAGATGCAGATCAGCAAACTCTAACTCTTCAAGAGCCATGCCTTGAGATTGAGAGACCTGAGGTTTGGGTACCAAATCCTCCCCTGTGAGGATGTCAACAGGTTGTAATTCCTGGGAAGAGACAGGGGAAGGTGGACTGCTAAGGACAGTAACAGGGGGTACCAGGGCTGTCTGGCCCAGTCTGGAGCAATCAAAATCACTTTGCATGGTTGTGACCTTATCTTGAAGTACCTTGAACAGGAGAGGGAAGGGGGGAAAAGCATACAGAAATTTCCCTTCCCAATTCAGAATCAGAGCATCCAGAAGGACTGAGCCCAAGACTGGGGGTCTGCAACAAAAGAGAGGAAGTTGATGATTGTCTGGGACTACAAAAGGATCTATCTGTGGAGTGCCCCATCTCGAGAAAATTACTTTCAAAACTAGGGGATCTAGGGTCCATTTTGATGGCCCTGGGATATCCTGCTGAGAGCATCCGCTAGGACATTGTCCTTCCTGGGAGGTGAACTGCTATCAGAGAGGGTTTGCAGGAATAGGCCAGGACCACAACTTCATTGCCTCTGTGCCCAAGGTCATAGACCGAGTGCCTCCTTGCTTGTTGATGTACCACATGGTGGTGGTGTTGTCTGTTCTGATCTGGACCACCTTGTTCTGTACAGATTTGAAAAAGGCTTGCAGTGCCAGAAAGACTGCTGAGTTCCAAGACACTGATGTGAAGCAGAGATTCTTGAGGTGACCACAGCCCTTGGGTGGAAAGATCCCCCAGGTGGGCCCCACAGCCCAGCAGGGAGGCATTAGTGGTGAGTATCACTGAATGAGACTGAGTGACAAAAGGAACTCCTTGTCTCAAATTGTACTCATCCTACCACCATTGCAAAGCCTGCATCAGGGTTCAAGTCACTGGAACTAGTTTGGTAAGGGAATCCTTTCTTTGGGACCAGAAGGCTCTTAAGTGGAACTGAATGTCCCTCATCTGGAATCTCGCTCCCTGGACCACTGCTGTGGAGGCTGCCATGTGGCCCAGAAGCTGAAGGAAATGCCTTGCTGGTTGAGACACCTGTAGGGTGAAAGAAGAGGCCAGTTCCATAAGGGTCCTTGCCCTGTCCAGGGGAAGGAAGGCTCTTGCCCTTACTGTATCCAACTCCGCCCCTATGAAGGTGAGGAGCTGTACTGCTCGAGAACTGACTTTGGAAGGTTGAGGAGGAATACTAAGGAAGTGAGCACTTGCTGAGTTATTTGCAAATGTGACTTGACTTGGTCTGGAGACTGACCTACTATGAGCCAGTCGTCCAAGTATGGTAAGATGGAGATCTTTTTTCTCCTTAGGAAAGCAACCACTACTGCCAGGCACCTTGTGAAAACCCTTGGGGCTGATGTTAGGCCAAAGGGCATTGCTCTGAATTGATAGTGGCCTGCGGGCAACTCGAACCTGAGGTACCTTCTGTGGGAGCACCTGATGGGAATGTGAAAATAGGCATCTTTGAGGTCCAGGGAGGCTAGCCAGTCCCCTGGCCTTAGAGAGGGCAGGATTATTCTCAGAGTCACCATTTTGAATTTTGGTTTTAAAAGGTGCTTGTTCAGATATCTTAGGTCCAGGATGGGCTGCCATTCTCCTGTCTTTTTTGGGGTTAGGAAGTACCTGGAGTACAATCCTTTGCCCTTGGGTAGGGAGGGAATCCTCTCTATGACTCTGAGAGCCAGGAGGGAAGAAACCTCTGCCTCTAGGGCAAGGGTCTCTGATGAATTTGCAGGTGGAAAGGATCTGGTTCTCATCTTGGGAAATTTTTTGAAGCTGAGAACCAGTCCCTGGCTTACTACTTCCAGGACCCACTTGTCTGATGTCAGAGACTTCCAGTCCGGGACAAAGTAAGCCAGCCTGCCCCCTACAGGTATTGGAGAATTGTCCCGGGCAGACCCATCAGGGTGTCTGCTTGGCAGGGGCTTTAGGCTGAGGGGTGGATGCAGGCCTGCTCATACCCCATCTGCCTCTCCCTCTGAAGAACCCCCTTTGAGCATAAGAAGAAGAAGAGGCCTGGGCTTGGTAAAAAGGCCTTTGAAAAGGCCTGCCCCTGCCCCAGACTGCTGCCTTTGAGGAGTGTCTTGCCTTTCTTTGGCCTGTGCACTCCTGTACGTGGTCCTGTACTCGTCCATCTTTTTCATGTAGTTCTCTGTCTGCTCCCCAAACAGAGAATTACCAATAACAGGGAAATCCATGGCCTTAGCCTGGGTATCCTGTGATAGGCTAGTACATCTGAGCCAAGCCATCCTCCGAAGGGCCACAGATGAAGCCATGACTCTAGATGAAACATCATTGGAGTCCACAGCAGCATGAAATTGCACCTTGGATGCCTCAATCCCATCTGCAGCCACCTGCTCCAGCTCCTTGGCAAGCTAGTCAGGGGCCTGTTTAGCCAGAGCCAGCACAGTGTCCCATCTGGACTTCTGGTACCTAGCTGTGTAGGCCATATAGTTAGCCTGCCTGAGTCCCAAAGATGCTGCCATGTACTGTTTCTTTGCCATGGCATCAATCCTCCTGGAGTCCTTATCTGGGGGGTGTGATGCCAAGGGGATATTTGCCTTATCACAGGCAGCAGCCTGCACTACCCCAACGTGGCTGCATTGCTAAGAAAGAAACTCCGTGTCTGAGCCTGAAAGAGTGTACCTCTTGTCCATCCGTCTGTCCACAGGAGGTATGGAGTTAGGAGTCTTAAGAATTTTATTTGTCTGTTTCCCAAAAGATTTATGGATGGGAATAGACAGTCACCTGGACTCTGGGATGTCCATCATTTCAACAAAATCAGGCCCCCCCGATCCTCTACTGCTTCTTCCATTGGAAGCTGGAGGGTTTCAGCCACTTTTTTGTAAAACTTAAAGTGGGAAGGGGACTCAGAAAGCCTAGGAGGAGAAACACCTGAAGGTCTGTCTGGGGAGATGTCTGGGTCAATAGGCACATCCAGACTTTCATAATCACCATCATCATCCTCATACTCTCCCTCCTCCTCATCCGGTTCATAAAATTCTTCTGAGGTATAATCCGGAACCGGGGGAACCGACCGAACCGAACCCCTGCCAGATGGTGCTGGTTCGGCCGGAACTGAAGTAGGCGACTGCACTATTCTTATCGCCTTGGCTATCTCATCAGCAGTTAGAGTATGAATTTCTGGATCTGAACTGGACGATTTATCTTTTCCTTTTCTTTTAACAGGAACCGACTCCTCAGAATCGGCTCTACTCTTGCCCGAAGAAGTATCACACTGGTCAGAGGGCACTCCTTCTGGTTCGGTCGGAACCGAACCGGGCTGACCATCCGGGTCAGCGGACTTCTCGGCCTCCCTTTCCCTCAGTCTACCTACTCTCTTATCCAGGGTAGCTTTGGGAAAATTCTTACAAATTTGGTAGTCTGAATCGGGGTGGTCAAACCCCAGACCATAAACACAGGTGGTGTGGGGATCAGCCTTAGCAAAGGCTTCCCCACACACACTGCAGTGTTGAAACCCAGTGGACCCAGTTTTTTGCTTGGGTTTCTCAGACATGGCCAATCCTATCCAAAACTTACCCTTTTTTTGGCAATCCGCCAGGCAAGACTCCCCTATCGGTTCCTGACCGTGTAACGGGTCTTGGAAAAAAACGCAATAAAATCTGTTTTTTTTAGAACCAATACGGACCGGTTACCACACTCTAAGTAAATTCACAAACTTTTTTTCCTAAACTGATCAGTTCAGCTGAACCGATCCGATATTTACAAGTTCCACACAGAAACTAAATGCAAAACCTATCTAGTACTCACGGTACCACAGACAGAGACTTAAACCGACAAATTCGGTAGTAGAAATTCGGTAGAAACCAAGTGAAAAACGACACTTTTACAGACTTTTTTGAACCGAGCAAAGGAGAAATCTCCGGAGCGACTGTTCAGTGAGGCGGAGAAAAGAATCTGACGGTTGGAGTTTAAACAGCAGCAGACAGGGGCTTCAACCGAGCTCGTGGTGAACATTCCATGCTGGCCATGGAAAGTTTAACTCTTTGTTCTCCGGGGCAGTTGAAAGGCAGGACCTAACTGCAATAGTCAGAATACAGCAAGACTTCATGTTGTTTGAAAGATTTTAACATCTTTGAAACGCTCGGGTGGGGACATACTGATGTTACAGGAGACACATTTGTTTATATCCGAACACAGGAAATTTGAAAGTCTGGGCTTTTCACACGTTATTGCATTATCTTATAGGGTGGGAGAAGGAGGGTGACAGTAGTGCTCATCCCACATAGGGTCCCATTTGAGGTGAAAGAAATCCGAACAGATAAAGAGGGGCGATATGCAATGGTCAAGGGTTGCCTTAACGGCCAGCTACTCACCCTGGTTTCTGTCTATTTCCCACCCAATACATCCCTGGAATTTTATAAAAGTTTATTTCTATAGTTAGCCCAATGGGGTGAAGGGCAGATTCTTTGTGGGGGAGACCGAAACTTGACTTTGTGGAACGAGGGGGTATGGGGGAGGCAACCTCCTTCAGCTGGCTCTACAACAGTCAAGGAAATGTCCAGACTTAAAGGAGTTAAGATTTGAAGATACCTGGAGATTCTAAAATGGTAGTGTTCCACACTATACATTTTTTCCCAGGCCCATTCATCCTACTCATGCTTGGACTACCTGCTTCTATCTAGAGAACACCTGGGGCTGGCCATCCAGACGTGGTCAGGTGACTTGACCCTCTTGGACCATGCCTCTATTTTTATAAAATTAAAATTTGGCCCCCAGAAGAGAAGCACGTTTTGGAGGCTTAACCTCTCATTATTAAAGAGCAAAGAAGATGTTGAGGCCATAAAAGAGACACTACTGCAGGCACTGAAGGACAATGACACCCCTGGGGTGTCCCCTTCCATGCTATGGGACACCCTCAAGGCAATGACCCCGGGCAAACAGACTGAGATTTCAGTAAGAAAGAAAGACATGGGAAGCTCAGAGAGAATCCCTCCTGAGTCAGATTGGGGAGCTTGAGGAATGACAAATTAAGAGGTGTAAACTGAGAGGTAAGAAATTGATCCATCTTAAGAAGGAATTAAACTCTCTGCTGGACTACCATATTGAACAAAAGTTAATTTTTCTATTGCAGAAATACTATGAAGGTGGCCCTAGGTTTGTGAAGTTGCGGACGGGTAGACTACGAGCTCAAAGAGCCACAGCTACCATAGCAGGAATTAGACACCCTGTTAATTCCTGGCAGCGCACGATGCTGGAGATCTCTAATCAATCAATCAAAATCTTTATTCAGTCAATCAAAATCTTTATTTATTCAGGTGAACATCATTGAGCGTAGCTCATTTACAAGATGGACCTGAGTGGTCATACAAAGAAGGATACAAGTTTTGTACAAAGACATGAAAATAAAATAACATTAATACAATCAATTAGATGAGAGATATATACAAAATTTACAGATATACAAGGCACAGTAACAATAACTTAAAACCTGTAAAAATGAAGAGGACATTCGATATAGGAGGGATAATATTCAGATAGGGCTTCTGTAGGCTTTTTATACGAAGTGGGATAACTGACTGGGTAGAAGAATGGAAACTAACATAGTGGATTACAGAAGGGAGGGGTGGGGGTTGGGTGGGAGACTAGGCCTTATGGAAGCATTTGCACAGTTCTGGTAATAAGGTGGTGTATAATTTTTTGAAGGATGATAAGGGTAAGAGGGTATTCAGATTCATAGATTTTTGGAGTGAGTTCCAGATAAATGCTAGGGAATAGCTGATAGCAGCCCTCCCAAACCGGGTGCAGGTATTGGGAATCTTTAGCATAATGAGCTTATTGATCCTCAGGGTGTATGGCCTGGATGTAATTCGGGTGAAACAGTCTGAGATGTAGGAGGGGAGTTTGTCTGATAAAGCTTTATAGATCCAGATTGCAGCATTCTTTTTTCTTCTGTGCTGTAGGGATGTCCAATTGACTGCATTGTAAAGAGAGCAATGATGGGTGCTGGAGGGAAGGTCTGTAATAAATCTAATGGCTCTATGATACAGGGTGTCCAGTTTATTTAAGAGGGAGAGGGAGCAGTGGCCATAGAGGAAATCAGCATAATCAATGAGGGATAGGAATGATGCCTGGATTAATCTTTGTTTGGAGTCTCTGGTAAGGTAGTGTTTTATTCTGTAAAATAGGCCAAGTCTTTGCCTCAACTTTTTTAGGAGCTCTTCAACGTGGTCAGAGTAGTCAAGCTTATTGTCAATCCAGACTCCAAGATATTTGAATTTATCCACAAATTCAGATTTTCTCCAAATAAGGTGGATAATTGTGGGGTGGTGAATGATGGGTAGTGGAAGAGCAACTCTTGGTGGCAAAGAACATAGCTTTTGTTTTTGGCATTTAGAAGTAGTTTTTTTTCCAACAGGTTGTGTTGTAGGATGGAGAATTCTGACTGTAACAGTTCACAGGCTTTTGATGGTGAGGGATTACTGACATATAGTACAGTATCATCTGCAAAAAGGTGAATGTTAGATTGAGAGAGGTTGGAGTCAATGTTATTGATATAAATGGCAAAGAGGATGGGGCCCAGGATAGAGCCTTGCGGTACACCTCTTAGTAGTGGTTTAGAGGTAGATAGGTAACTTTCATTTTTTACCAGTTGTAACCTTCCAGAGAGATAGCACCTGAACCAATTGAGAGAGAGTGAATCAAGGCCTACGGAGCTAAGAGAGGAGATTAATGATTCATGATCCACTGTATCAAATGCTTTACTCAAATCCAGGAACACAGCACAGGTACTATTCTTTTTATCCAAGGTAGTCTGCCAATGGTTAGTGACTTTGGCTAGGGCAGAGATGGTGCTGTGCATTGATCTAAACCCATATTGTGCTGGATTTAGGAGATTGTGGTGTCAAGGTAGGCCCTTAACTGAGAGTTTACTCATTTTTCAAGCATCTTGGACAGTACCGGTAAGATGGAAATGGGCCTGTAGTTGTTAAGGTCCATGGGATCACCTGATTTAAGTAGTGGAACTACTTGAGCTGTCTTCCATATAGAGGGGATGGAACCAGTGGCTAGGGAAAGATTGAAGAGGTGAGTGGGGGGCAGCTAGGCGTGCAGTGCTACTTTAAGAAAGTAGGGATCAGGAGTCTGCACCTGCACTCTTAGTTGTGTCTAAATTGGATAGGAGGTCTTCTACTTCTTTTAAGGATATTGGTTCGAAGGAGAATGTGGAGGCAGCCTTTTGGCCCACAGTAGATTGAAGGTTTAATGATGATCTCAAGAGATTTGCAGGTGAAGAGTCAAAGGCTAGGCCAGCTGTAGTGAAATGGTCATTGAAGGCATTTAAGATTTCTTGCTTGTCAGTGATTTCTGTGTCACTTAGGAGTAGTTTGGAGGGTAAGGCAGGGGTAGAATTTTGACCTAGGATTCCCTTTATGGTACCCCAGAACCTGGATGGGTTATTATAGGAGGCATCCAATTCAGCTCTATAGAAGGCAGCTTTGGCATATCTTATTTGTTTTGTGCATGAATTTCTTGCTTTTCTGAATTGAAGCCAGTCTCTAGGATCCTTTGTTTTCTTGCCTTTTTCAGAGTTTGTCTCTGGCTATCAAAACTGATTTAAGGTCAGCAGTGAACCAACGACAAGATTTTACTTTGGTTCTGACACTGGTGAGTGGTGCATGTATGTTGAGGGCACTTGTGATAATATCCCTTAGGATCTGAAGAGCTGTCTCAACTGAGGTTGTGAGGTAGAAATCTTGCCAGTGCGTTGTATGGCACAAATCATGAAGATATCCTGAGATGTTGAAATTCTTTTTTGACCTTCTTTGGAGAAATTTTGCAGGATTGGATGGCTTGAGTGTAGATCTTATGCCAGCTATGGGACAATGATCACTTATGTCACTGGATAGCACTCCAGCATGAGAATATAAGTGAGGCTTGTTTACCATCATGATATCCAGGAGTGAACTGTTGATAATATTTTTAGAGTTAATCCTTGTTGGATCTTTGATTAATTGAGTGAATCCATAGGTGTCACAGAAGGTGACTAGGGGTGCAGATGCATTAGATAACCAATTTAAATTCAGATCACCTAGGATGATGGTGTCTTCAGGGCCTAGATTGAGTATGGTTCCTAGGTGGGATAGGAGTTTGAGGCCTGCAGAGGGGGGCCTATAGCAGCCAATCAATTTAAAGGAAGACATGTTAGGAAGGGTTATTTTGATTGATAAGCATTTAAATTCCTTTGTTTGGATGTATTAATGAGGCAGGATGCAGAGATGGTTTCTTTGCGAGATGGCCACCCACGCCCCTGGATGGGCGGTCTGACCTGAAGAGCTGGTAATTGGGAAGGTTTATTTCGCTATCTTTTGTTGTAGATCTGAGCCAAGTTTCAGAGATAACCAGGAAGTCAGGTAGGGTATGTGCAACCCAGGCCTGTATTAAGGAGAACTTTTTTTAGGAGGCTGCAGGCATTGAAGTGAAGAAAACTTAGGCCATTTATGGAGGCTAAATCAGATGGGGATAAAAAACTTTCTGTGGGGCCAGGATTGATTTCAATAGTACCAATACAGAGCAGAAGGAAGAAGATTAGTTTGAGGAGGGCACCAAGTGATAGGGATAGGGAGTAATCAGAGCATTTCCTCTTCTTAGTTGGGATCCAAAGTGTAGTGGGTGAAGGTCCTGTTATATGGGTGTGGATTTTATCATAAAGTAACAATCTGATGGACAGGCATAGGGGGTTAATGTAATGCCAAAATGGGTGCAGGGCACTTGAGGAGTGTTGAAACGATAGAGAGCCTTTTTGTGTGATACCCCCAAGGGTTACAGTGCAAAAATGGCAGTATATATTTATGGAATTGGTGGGTGTCCACTGGGGATAGCAGGGGTGGACAGGCCATATTCACCGCCTTAGTCGCCATGGCATGGGGTATATCATATTTGATTTTTGGGATCGAGGAAGATGAGAGGCTCAGCAGCAAAAGGAAGCAAAGTAGCATTGTGGAGGGAAGGTAGGGGTTAATGTAGAGAATAAGAGAATTTACTTATGGGCGTGGATTAGAGAATTGGCGGGAAAAGGTGTATAAAAGAAACAACCAAGGGGGGGGGTGGGCAAAAATTTTTCGGCTTTACCCATACCTTTCTGCCTGCTTCTCCTGGTTCCCTGGTCGGCCTGTCGGTCGCCGCCCGACCGCTGGCGGCTCGGAGCCCCTCTGGTCTCTGGGTGCTCGAGGGCTGTGCCGGCTGGAAAGTAGGGGACAGAGGGGAAGGCAGTGAGAAAAGGCACTTTATTGCAGCAATCTGCAAAAGGTGCCAAAAGCTTGAATTTACACTACAAAGACTGGGAGGGTGTGGGGGGGGGGTTAGGCGCCTAAGCGTCTAGCCCACACAAAATCACAAAAGGCTGTAAATCACAGGCTAACTAGATATCAAAAACAGCCCTCAAGTAGGGCACATTAAAAAGTAAAACAGCTCTTTTTAGGCAAAATTAACAATTAAACAGAAGAGCAGTAATCCCGGCCAGAAATGGTGTTGCAAAGTCCAGCTAAAGTCTATGGGAAAGGCGCAGCAATCAGAGCAAGGCAGAGTTAGCGGTCGCCTTCCGATTGGTTTCGGCTTTACCCATCTACCTTCTGCCTGCTTCTCCCGGCCTCCTGGTTCCCGGTCGGCCTGTCGATCGCCGCCCGCCCGCTGGCGGCTCGGAGCCTCCGCGTCTCTGGGTGCTCGAGGGCTGTGCCGGCTGGAAAGTAGGGACAGAGGAGAGAGCAGTGAGAAAAAGGCACTTTATTGCAGCAATCTGCAAAAGGTGCCAAAAGCAATTTACACTACAAGACTGGGAGGTGTGGGGGTGGGGGGTTAGCGCCTAGCGTCTAGCCCACACAAAATCAAAAGGCTATAAATCACAGGCTAACTAGATATCAATAACAGCCCTCAAGTAGGGCACATTAAAAAGTAAAACAGCTCTTTTAGGCAAAATTAACAATTAAACAGAAGAGCAGTAATCCCGCCAGAAATGGTGTTGCAAAGTCCAGCTAAAGTCTATGGGAAAGGCGCGCAATCAGAAGCAAGGCAGAGTTAGTGGTCGCCTTCCAATTGGCTTGCGGCTTTACCCGTACCTTTCTGCCTGCTTCTCCCAGCCTCCTGGTTCCCTGGTCGGCCTGTCGGTCGCCGCCCGCCCGCTGGTGGCTCGGAGCCCCTCCGGTCCCTGGGTGCTCGAGGGCTGTGCCGGCTTTCTGCCTGCTTCTCCCGGCCTCCTGGTTCCCTGGTTGCCTGTTGGTCGCCGCCTGCTGGTGGCTCGGAGCCCCTCCGGTCTCTGGGTGCTCGAGGGCTGTGCCGGCTTTCTGCCTGCTTCTCCCGGCCTCCTGGTTCCCTGGTCGGCCTGTCGGTCGCCGCCCGCCCGCTGGCAGCTCGGAGCCCCTCCGGTCTCTGGGTGCTTGAGGGATGTGCCGGCTTTCTGCCTGCTTCTCCCGGCCTCCTAATGCCTTCTTAGATTTTTATACACAACTTTATTCAGCCCCCAAGGGGTTCCAGAGGACAGAGGTTTCAGCCTTCCTACAAAACCTCAGACTACCCCCAATGTCTGATGCCCAGGGCATTTCCCTGACTGCCCCCATCTCAGTTAGGGAGATAGAGGTCGAGATAGGACTTTTGAAAAGTGGGGAAGTGTCCAGGATCAGATGGATTTCCCAGGGAATTTTATAAAATATTCAAAAACGAAGTGTCCCCCATTCTGAACCGGGTCTTTACTTTTGTTTTTTTCCCCCCGATGGAAGGATTCCCCCATCCTGGGATACTGCAGTAGTCTCTGTGATCCTGAAGGTGGGCAGGGACCCTCTCTCAGTTTGTCTTATAGACCTATATCAGTCCTCAATACAGATTATAAACAAATGGCCTCTATTTTGGCCCGAAGACTTAAAAATTTGGCCCCCCACCTTATTCACATAGATCAGTGTGGTTTTATTACAGGCCAACAAGCCCAGGATAATATACGAAGGTCTGTGTACCTTTTAGAACATTCAGAGCAACAAAAACACCTGCACTCCTACTTAGTTCGGATGCTGAAAAGGCCTTCGACAAAGTGTCCTGGCCTTTTCTGAGAGGGGTCCTTGCCTCCTTTGGTTTCCGGAGACAGTTCATAGAATTTATTTTTAGGTTGTATGAAACTCCCACAGGTTACATTCGAACAAAAGGCCATATCTCCCATAGCTTCCCCCTTAGAAGAGGCACAAGGCAGGGTTGCTCCCTTTCCCCTCTCCTGTTCGCCTATTATATTGAGCCCTTGGCCTAGTATATTCGACTTACCCCTGAGATCACAGGAATCACCACAGCAGACGTAGAACATAAGATAGCTCTATTCACTGATGATGTCCTAATATATCTGTCTGACCTGGAGAAATCTCTCCAACACCTGTTTGAAGGTCTGTCACTTTTTTCTCAGCTTTCCGGTTATACCATCAACACAAATAAAACTGAAACTTTACTGATCAACTATACGCCTTCTAGGGATGTCCAATTCCAGTATAACATGAAGTGGGACCAGCAGATCCTTAAATACTTTGGGATTAGAATCCCACGGGACTTGAGACAGCTCTACACTTGCAACAACCCCCTCTGATCACTAATCTGAAACAAGACATGAACAGGTGGACTATTATGCCTCTCTCATTTTACTCCAGAAATTTATCCCTGAAAATGAATGCCCTCCCATGCCTACTTTACTTATTTCAATGTGTCCCATGTTCTATAACAATTAAGGAGCTATTAAGTTGGCAACGGATGTTTTCCCAGTTTTCGGGGAATAAAAAAACGAGAAAAGGATCACGATTCCTTCATCTCCCCAAAAATAAGGGTGGGATGGCATTGCCCTCTCTGCTACACTATTGGATAGCTGCTCAGATGTGCTTGGCACTTCTGTGGGGCCACAGGGGTTACCAGGCTCATTGGAAATCCATAGACCTTCTAGGGAGCTGCTGGACCCTCTTCCAGCTTGTTTATTTAACCCCTCATTCTCTTGAGTGCTAACCCTGCTACCAAATAACTGTAAGGCAATACTGGAGGGATGGGGACGGGGCACTAGAACTAAGGTGCTTCAGCCACATAAATGGAAGTATGACTGGTTTCAGTATAACCCCCAATTTGCACCAGCTCAACAAACTGTGTGGTTCACTGTACAGGCAGCCAAGGGCCTCCAGGCCCCATGGCAATTAATAAGAGGAAATACAGTCTTGACATTTGAGGAAGGGCAGAGGACTTATGCATGGGCTGAAAAGGACAGGATGTACTACTATCAGCTTAGAAACTACATTAATAAACATTTACAGAGTGCTGATCTAAGAACACAACAGTTTCAGGATGATCTCCCTTATACGCAGAGATTTGGGATAGGGCGATTTCAGTTCTGTATGCATCCCTGATGCACCTTCTCTCCCACCTTGCTGACAGGCTGAAGGGGAGGTGGGAAAGTGAATTATGCACCTCATTTTCTGAGGTGTCTTGGACAAGGATATGGCAGATGACTTGGACCACTGCTTCCTCCCCTGCTTGGAGGGAGTTCACCTGGAAGACTCGTAAGATTTTTTTTTGTGCCCAAGTTAACGGCCAAAAGAGCTCTGTGGACTCCCTCGACCTGTTGGAGGGAATGTGGGAACCAGATCGCAACCCAGTTGCATGTATTCCTAGAATGTCCAGTCCTCCAGAACTTTTGGTCGGATCTTATAAACCAGTTAACACAGCTTTTCTCTTTATCCCGGCGCCCAAATCCAACCCAGCTAATACTAGGACTTCCACCTGACGATATCTGAGGGAGGGACTCCACTTATCTATGGTCCATCAGCTTAATAGGAGCATATAAGGTAATAACACGAAGGTGGCTTTAGAAAACGCCACCTACGAAGGAGGAGTGGTCAGCCACAATGCAACATATACAACAGTTTGAACAAATTACCTTTTCCATAAACAATAGACCTGAGCTTTCAGTGCAAAGATGAACCAGAGGGGAACTTTATAATATCTAGTGCTTAGGTACTTAGAGGACAGCAGAGTCTAGCCATCTTTGGACAATCCTGTGGAGACTAGTTCCCTGCGGGCCCACCTTGGTTCTACCCCCCAGCTGAAACATTCTGCCCCCAGATTGCCCCAGTTAACACATAGAAAATCAACTGAATAATAAATAATTCTGTGTCTTTAGAAACTTAGCCCAGGTTCAGTTTGCAGATTAAGTTAATGTAGTCTTATTTTATCTTTCTTAATACTGTTAAGAAGACTACATTTTAAAGCATCTGTGATGTATGTTTTTTTTTTTAAATAACTAGTAATGTCAATGAGGAATGTGATATAACCAGATTAATTGTATTGGTTTTAAGACATGTTAATGCATGATTGATTCAATAAACTAAGTATACAAAAAAAAGAGAGGGTAACGACAGCGGGGTGGTCAGAGACCAGTGAGCCACTGGCTGGGGGGGGGGGGGCAGACTTGGCCAGTGGGTCAAACAAGGAGTGGATCACTCTCCAGAATTTGGATGGGGAATTTAGATTGGACTGAAGGTTGGACTTGAAACAGTGGGTCTTGGCAGTATGAATCACATTAATACAGGTGTTCCGTAGGGACCTGTAAAGTTGGTGATCAGTCGTGGAGTGAGAGTCTTGAAACAAGCCCATGCAAGGTCCCAAGACTTGCACATTTCTGTTAGGTCAGGTGTGATCCGAGGTGGTGGGTGCATTTCACATGGGTCTTATGAAGGGGGGCATGAGTGTTCCAGGTGATGGATAAGATGGCGGTGAAAGATGAAAGGGCTGAGTCAATGTCATGAGCAAAGTAAATGGGGGACCAATCTGAGGAGGCCAGGTCCAGAAGGAGGGTATCAGTGTTAAGTGACCTGAGCCAGATATACTTGGGGGTGGATTGGGAGGATCAAACTTTCCTAACACAGTAGGTAAAGCAGTGGTCACTGAGAGCTTCAGAAAGAATGCCTGCAGCTGAGATGCGATGGGGAAGGGAGGATAACATCCCGTTCTGGAGGCAGTGGTTGGTGGAGTGAGGGATGAGTCTAGTGGGTTCACTGATTAACTGTGTGAGATTCAGGGACTCAATAGAGTGAAGGAGGGGTTTACAAGCTGGGGAGAGCCAGCTGACATTGAAGTCACTGACGAGGATGAGCTCACCAGAGGTGGAGAGGGAGACGAGAGAGGAGAGAGAGTTGAGGAGGAAGGAGTGAGAGATCTTTGGCAAGGCATAGAGGACACCAACAAAGATGGGACGAGTGGAAGGGAGGGATAGTTTTATTAGCAGCAATTCATGAGAGGCGGGGAGGACATCCCTGAAGGAAATGAAACAGGAGAAGGTTTACCGGACATATAAAGCAACACCACCACCACGTTTGCCTCTGTCTTGGCGAAAGACGTGGAAGTCTCAGAGGGCTAGATGAGAGTCAGGGACTCTAGAGGAGAGCCAGGATTTTGAAATGCACAAGCTGTTGGGAGAGTGCAAGGAGATCCAACTGCTCCATCAGTTTTAATGTCCTGTACGCCCAGTCTGTCCAGGACCTTTTCAAGTTAGCAGTCCATTTCTCTCGCCACCTGCAACACCGAGACCTACAGCAGGTGATTACCTGCTCTGCTCAGGCTTGAGGAAGATGCCTTCTCGAGGGTTCCCTGTTGGGCCTGTTGCAATCTTATGTTGGTTTCTATCCTGGACCACCAGTCACATCTCTCAGATGTGTCTTCATAAATTCCTATATCTTCTGGTGCAGAAAGATATAGTCCAATGAACCATACCACCAAAAACAGAAAACCACTGTTGAAGTAAGATTTTTATCGTAAAATATGGAGCTTTGAGGGGAGTTGTTTAAAAACCTGTCCAGTTCTGTGCATGGCTCTTTAGCTTTCCTCCCCAATATTAATTTTTAAAAGTAGTCGACTATTACTTTTTTTTTTAAATCGGAGGCACTTTTTTCTTTTTCCCTTTGCTAATTACAAGATTTTGTACCTGACAGTGCTAGGCTTGATGTATAGAACTTCACTCTGCCTGGTGGCTAACATATGTAGATCGTCCAGGAATCAGCCTTCACCATTCAGTTCACACTAATGGGTCTAAATCAGAGGTATTAGGACGCCCCCCGAAGTAAATAATTTTGCAGCTTAAGGATGGTAGCTGAAGTTACTGCTGGTGCCGCTCACGAGGCTGACATAGTGATGTTGTGCATGTGAGCCAGCCAGTAACTGATGCCAGCACCCTCCCTTCCCCAGTTCTGTCTTTCCTGTCATTGAGGCTGCACTGTGGGAGCAACCTAAGTTGATTTTAAACTGCGTCATCAGCATTATCTCCTCCGCTCAAAGCCGCTTTTTATATTTTGATGCCAATGCTTTTTGACACCGTTGTCGGCACTGTTTTTCTTCCAGTACCACTTCGTCTCTAGTTCAGTGCCGAAATCCTTTTCTTCTTCTTTTATTATTTTGGTCATTGGAATGCTGAGTTTGAAGGGGCAGAAGAAGAAGAAGAAAGGCTGTACCCCAATGCATTGGTACGCCTGCAAGGCTCATCTTGCAACATCAGACCAGCATCTGAAATGTCAGGCCTGCCTTGGACCAGACCATGACATGGATAAGTATGATGCCTGCTTCTCAATGGACAAGAGAACCCTGGAAATCCACATGCTGAAGTGGGGTTGTTCACCCCGACTTTTGGAGGCAGGCATCACACCACAGATACCAAGGTGAGGTCTCTGGGCCTTTCCCCAGGCCCCTTCCCAGTACTTTTGGTACTGAGGAAAACCAGGATCCTCCCTGTGCTCCCCTTGCTGAGACATCAGAGGCCCTTGGGAGGTCTGGTGGACAGTTGGCTTCTTCCAGGGGTGCTGGCTGAGCACCACCCCAGTCTATCGGCCCTTCGGGGCAGCAGACACCCTCAGTGGTGAGACTGAAGCTATATGCTCGGTCTACACTAGGACAGCTCTGTGTCATTGCCTGGGGCCACCACAGCTCCTGGTACCACCCCTGGTACCATTAACTGGGGAGGCACGGGTTGTGAAACTGGGCCCACTTCGGGGTCGATTACGGAGCTGACCCTGACTCAGAGTCTGAGGTGGTGGTCACCTCCTGTCATGAGTGCCCTGGTGGACTGAGGGAGGATTGGCTGAGGACACTGACCTTGGACTCGGGCATGGGTGGTGGTGATGATGGAACCAACTCTGTGCCCATTTCACAGACTGATGCTGTTGATGGTGTTGCCCCTAGCATCATCCCTAGATCTGGTGCTGGGACCAGTTCTGGTGCCACCTGTGGTGCTGGTTTAGTCCTGGTGCCATCCTTGGTGCTGTGCCCAGTACCACTCACAGTGCCAAGTCTGGTTCTGGTGCCGCTTATGGTGCAGGGTACAGGGTGGTTCCAGGGTAATCTGGCCCTGGTGCAAGGCTTGGCTCGGGGGGCAGTGCCAGGCTTAGTGAGGGGAAGGGACTTGCCACTGGGCCTGTGACTGACCCATGACTGGTGCTAGAGGCAACACTAGCTGGGGTTCTAGTACTAGCCCGGTGGCTTGTTTCTCCCCGGAACTGGCTAACACTGTCACTGGTGGAGATCAGGCCACCCTGTGGGACATGTATGTCTCTGCTGTCCCCACTTGGGGGTTTCCACCCCCAAAGGCACCATCTTGGTCAGACCTCTGAGATTGGCCAGCTTCATTTGTGCGAGTTTACCAGGCCCTCCCCCTGGGAGACATCCCCTGAGCACTCTCAGAGCCCTGGCAGAGAATCTGGAGCCACTGGCTTCTATATCTGTCCTGGTTCTCTGCCTCCACTCACTGAACTCTCAGGTATTTTGATCCTCCTGGGCTCATATCTTGGCAGCAGTTAGGAAGAAGGGCCAGTGTCTTCCACCAGTACCATTTTTTAGTCTGACCAGGCCCAGTTCAGGCCTGTGGCTCCAGCACCACTGCTCTTAGAGTCCAGTTCCTCCTCTCCTACTGCCTCCTCTAAGGATGAGGACTTTTCAGCTCACATGTCCACATATGCTGATGTAACCTCCAGGCCATTTATTAACTAGTGTGCACACCCCCCATTAAATATCTGAAAACACTGATGCCCATATACTGGCATGCCAATTTACTTTACAAAAAGGTAGGTACCGTCCTTGGTGTTAGGATGTACACCTGGCTCATTTTCTAGACGAAGAAAGGAGTGGGGGTACAGAAATGAAACAACCTGAACCTTGTGTAAATGACACAACCCAGGTCCTGGGTGGAGGCTGCTAGGCATATGCCAGATCTAACCTGCTGAGGGGGGCCCAGTAAATCCACACAACCAGAAGCAATAATCAGAATGTCCATAACAGTAACTGGGATTGTGCAGTATGGCTTTATTAAACAGATGGAAAGTAAAAGCAAAAGTGGACCCCCAAGGGTCGGTCCAGGCTGGGCAGGTACAATTCACTAACTCTCCTTGCATGCAGTACAGTTCATGAACAACAACAGAACATCTTCTTCCCAAATGGTGCATTAGTGGACATCTGGCCACGCAAATGAACATTTTCCTTCCAATTTCTCAAATGGTGCATTAGTGGACATCTGGCCACGCAAATGAACATTTTCCTTCCAATTTCTCAAATGGTGCATTAGTGGACATCTGGCCACGCAAATGAACATTTTCCTTCCAATTTCTCAAAAGGTGCATTAGTGGACACCTAGCCATGCACATGAACATTTCCTCCCAATGAGTGAATCAGTGAATCAAAACCACACACTCAGAACTCTTCTTCACACATTAACTGCATATTAGTGAAAGTCAGTCACACACCTTAACCTGCAGCTTGGCTCTTGCTCAGGTAAAATACTGGCGCCCTTCACAAACCAGAAATATGTGGCTTGTAAGTACTTAGATGCCATTCCTCCCACTCTTGGTCCCAGCCGACAGTCTCCGGCTGCCGTTCTTCATTGAAACCCCCATTCCCCACTGAAATGCTAGAGGTCCCACACTTTAACTTCATCACTCACTGGACTGACCAGAAAATAAACTGCACTCACTTGGGTCCACAGTTTAACAGTACTTCACTCACTTGGGTGAAAACTAGGGGCACTGACAGGTGCGATCCAGCCTCATCTATGGGCACACGCATCCCCAGACTACTGAATCCCCTAAGAAAAAGTGGAGATCTGGTCTCCTAGAACAGAACTCACAGAAGTTGCCCCATCCACGGGACATGGAACAATGAAAGGACAGAAAGGCACTCTCCTGGTAGCCGATCAAAACAGTTTCTTTCAGATCTTATCCAAGGCAGCTGAAAACACCACAGAACATTCAGGGGATTGCCCCTTGAGTCCACTAAGAACAAACAGTTCCTTCCACTTCACAGAGAGTAGAAATCAGGACCTCCTGCTGTAGCCTTGTCTCCACCACTTCACTGGAAGCTGGAAATTACACCTCCACTAGGGTGAGAAATCCTGGGCCTTCTCCTCAGAGTCCACTGGCAGTCCTGCTGCCTTTCTCGCCTCCTCACTCCACAACTGACAACTACAGAACTCAACTTAAGCTGAGCATTCTAAGCTCCCCAGAGCAGCTATCCACAGAGTGTGGCTTATGCTGCTGCGAGAGTTCTAAATGACTAATCATTCTTCCCTCAGGCTAGCTGAGGAAACAATGATGTCATTATGTAAGGAGCCCCTAATGAGTTTCCTACCAGCTGCCTGCTGCCTTCCTAGCAATAATACTGATAGGATTCTAGTAACCCCGGGGAAATGGATGGTTACACTCACCCCTTGCCAGGTAAATGACTATCTGCAGTCATTCCTCTACCCAGCACCAGGCCATCCTACCTCAGATGCTCCCTACAGGGAGGGTTGATCAAGTCCTCCCCTACCATGTGCCAGACACTGGCAGGTAACACCAAAGGATAGAGGCCTACTGAAGAAACTTCAGTTCCTATCCTACTACTGTACTATCTATGGATCCTCAGTGGCTCAAAGAAACTGCCCGAAGCATGTCCTATGAGACAGTATTGATGAACCCTATCTAGAATCAGGTCCACCAACCTGCCTTCCCCACTAACCCTATAGGGGGAAACTGTCTGACATGTGCTATCAACCTGGTGCCCAAAACCCAAAACCATTTTACACCACACACCTGTAAAATGAAAAAAGGCCAGACATTGCACTACATAGTTACACAAGCCTAACAACTCTACACAAAGGAGGACTCTGATGAGTCCCACTGTAAGGGCAAAAGTTAAATGCCCACAAGTGTGACTGAACTGTGTGGCTCAATTCTCAAACTGAATTAAACAAAACTCAAGCCATACAAAATACAAGTCACATAATGAGCATAGGCAGGGTCTGTAATAAAATGTACTAGGCAGTAAACAAGTTGCAGAACGTGACAGGCGGTGCCCTGTCAAAGGTATTTGTGCTGTACATAAAGGTATTTGTCCTGTAAATAAAGGCTTGTAGTATGGTGCAACTGGTTATGCAGTTAAATGTGAGTTCAGTAAGTAAAACCATATATGGTCAAGAAAAACTGGGCTCTTCAAACATGTCCGTGACTAAGGTCATGTAGTCAGTTCTAGGCAGTGTATCACCAACATATAGTAAATGGCCATATTAGGTAATAGGATTGCTAGGAGCAAATCATAGCGTTAGTCCTGTTTGGGGTGTAACTTTCAAATTGTGTATATAAGCTGTGTATGTGTAACATCAAGTGGAATCATGTAACATCAAAGGCTAAGTGCAAGTGGCACTATAATAACACTGCTAAATAAATTCTTATATTAAGTTGTTAGTAACATTAAGTATGCGTTACACCCACCGATCCTCTTCAGGTCTTCTTGTCTTCTTCCAGGAACACCTGCAAAAGAAAACACTGCAAAAACACATTTCTGCACACAACTACTAGCTGTAAAGCCAAATATAGTGACCAAAACCCTCCCACTGGATACTGCACAAGCGCAAAAATGCATTTTTAAAATGATTTTCTACAAAAAGTACAAAAATTGAAAACATAAAAACATTTGCAATACATTTGGGGGAGGGATCCCTGCAAAGTCCCAAACTAAGGAGGAGTCCAGAGTGCCGAAGCACTATAACAAGAGTCTCTTCTAGGCCAGCGCCTGCTGAAGCACAGTTCTGGAACAGGCACAAGGTCTGCAAGCATGGCAGTCTAGACGGAGGGTCATTTGGGGATCATAATTCCAAAGTGTCTTCAAACTTACAGGAAACAAATTAAAAATGAAAAAGGTCTCTTACCAGTTCCCTGTGACAAAAGGACATCAACATCACCTCTCTGGAGCTGCGGCCTGATGATTTTCGGCTGCTGGGTAGACAGAATATTCAGATCAGATTCATCCATGACATCCTACTGGACCTGGACTGGAAATCTTCTCCGAACCTGCTGGGCTGATGAACCTGGATGCTGCTGCAGATGAACCTGGATCACCAGAAGAAAGGCACCTCCATCCTGGGTTGCTGCTTCTTCGGTGGCAGATGGCTGAGCTGGCAAAGATTGCATTCACTTTTGGCATGTGGGCATATTTTCAAGAATGGCACAGATTTTTGGGGTAGTACCATTCCAGGTCTGGGGCATAGACTGTCACCCCTTCTGGATGAACCATGCTTACATTATAGAATGTCTCTTGGCCAGCAATGTCCACTGTTCTCACAGAGTTGATCAACAAGGTCTTGCCATGCCTCCAGAATTGCAGTCTCTCATTACACATCTTAATTCGGACCTACTTGTTTACTCTAGGGTGCAGGTTGGCACAAGCTTCCTCCCACAACCAGGCATGCCTGTCTTTCTCTATGTCTTCCCGTATTTTTCTAGGGTAGAAAGGGTATGACTGTCCATACTTCACTTCAGCTTGTCTACTCACAGTTCCCTCCTCCTTGTTGCTTTTAACTAATTACAACTCAGAAACATGGCTTGAGGGTGGCCAGCTCTGGTTGAGCCAGTCACGAACACTTAGTGCAGAGCAAGAGCAGTCCACCTCTGCACTCAAGGGCACACTTCTTGAGCCTTCCTCCACATGGACACTGGGAGGCTCCATGGAAGTCCAGGCCAATGGCAACTCACAAGGTCCCATTGAAGCCATTACTGCTTCCTCCTCTTCCATTCTGCTCAGAAGCTGGTGATTGCACCAACCCCTGCAATTGTCCATTCTCCAATGTCATCGGCGGCACTGTCCTCCCAACGACATGCTTCCTCCACCTTGGACTCTCCCACAAGACTTGAACTTGGGCCTTCTACCCACAGATCTACTGAACCTGCACTGGCAGCACCCAGTTCCACCCTCTGTGGTGTGGAATCTGTAACAACCGCAATCAGCAAGTCAGGCCCTCTGCTCCCACAGTGCCAACATCTGAGCGCAGTATTGTCAACAGGTAACAGACAGGGTAACCCTCCTATCTGCTTGTGGGTCCAAATCACCTTTAGTCTCAAGTTCTAGGGGGATTCAAACTGTGAACCTTATGTTAGCATACCTAAATGTACAGGCTCAGATAATCTGCTCTTCGGGGGGATGCCCGATATCTTTTGCCTAAGGGCACCTAACCAGGTATCCAAAATGAACTCTTTAAACTCTATAAAATACCTTGGGTATATTCTTACCTTTTCCCAGTCTGGTAACACCATCAAGCTTATGAACAGTTTTGTTAGTCTTAACCCTCCATACGTCACATGCAAAAGAAAGAACTTGGAAGATATACCCAGGCAGTCTTTGGAATAAAAGGTTTACTTAAAAATGGATAAACATATGTAAAATGTAAATACAGAACAATATGTCACAAAGCCTGATATAATCACATAAAGAAAAAAACAAGGAAAACTACAGACAAACTCCTACCAAAGTACATTTAGATATTTTCTATCTAATGTAAATACCTCTAAGTGCCTTAGTTAGGTCCTGTTTTTTAAGAGTCCAAAAGGAAATGTCACACAGATCAGACACAGTATTCAGTTTAAATTGTGTCTTTCTCACACACCCCTTCCATGATGTCATCTAGTCCTCCTTTCAGAATATAGAAAATATACAAAACAGGATGTCCTATCAGGAGGTATATTAAATACTGTGATTTCAGCAAAAACTAATTTCCCAAATTATTACAGTCTTTAAATCAAGCCCTTTCCTTTGAACTGGAGGCTGGCTTCCTATTTTCCCAAGGACAGCAATGGTTATATACAACTCTGCCATATCTCACTTAGGTACAATATAGCTTTTTAACACCAGTTCTTCCTCCTAAGATGTCATAAAAGATTATGATCTCCATCCTCTGGCAGACTCATAAAGTCCCATTTCATTTCCACTTCAAAGAGCCTAGGCATATCATAATAGGTAATAAAATGCCACTCTAAAGTCAGTCAGTGAATTAAATGGTTCCTGCTTCATGGAAACCGTTGGGGGGGTTGTCACCCAGGAGCAAAGGATGTCTCAAGTGAGACAATCACACACTCCATTTTTATATTACAAATATCATCCAACAATTATAACCAGCTGGCCAAGTATCACAATCCTCCCCACCTAGACTGAATCTGGGGTCTCTATCCCCTGCATGGGATGAGCTTCCCAAATCAGTTCACTCCTCATAAACACGCAACAAGCCATCTGTGTTCTGACTGGTCGCTCCAGCCCTATGTAAGATTGTCATGTCATACCATTGCAAGGCAAGACTCCACCTCAGTAGTTTACCATTAGTTTTTCCCATTTGGGTCAGCCAAACCAGGGGGTTGTGGTCAGTTTGTACCACAAAATGCTGCCCATATAAGTATGGCTTTAACTTCTTTAGGGCCCACACTATGGCAAGACACACTTTTTCCACAGTACAGTATGCCTGCTCCCTGGGAAGTAACTTTTTACTCAGGTACACTATGGGGTGATCTTTCCCTTGGTTGGATGTCTGACTCAGTACTGCCCCAATACCCATGTCTGAGGCGTCAGTCTGAACTATAAAGGGTCTGCTATAGTCAGGACTTGTCAATACAGGAGAACTGCATAGGGCCTCCTTCAGTCTGGTAAAGGCTTTTTCACAGGCTGGTTCCCAGGTAATTTTCTTGGGCATCCTTTCTTTACCAGGTCAGATAGGGGAGCAGCCAGGGCAGTGTAATTGGGTACAAATTTCCTATAGTACCCTGCTGTCCCTAAAAATCTCCTGACCTGCTTCTGCATTTCTGGTCTGGACCATGCCTTGATCTTCTCTGTTTTTACTTGATTAGGATGGAGCTGTCCCAAGTCTACAACATGCCCAAGGTATGCCACTTCAGCCATGGCTACCTGGCACTTCTCAGCTTTGACAGTGAGCCTGGCCTTCTGTATCCTGCCCAGCACTTCCTTAAGGTGGGACAGATATTCCTCCCAGCTGGCACTAAAGATGGCAATGTCATCCAGGTACACCAAAGTGTACTCCTCAGCACCATTTAACTCCTGGTTCACCAAGCTTTGGAAAGTGGCCAGGGCGTTCTTCATTCTGAAAGGCATTACTTTGAATTCAAATATGCCTATTGGAGTGATGAAGGCCGACCTCTCCCTAGCTCTGTCAGTTAACCCAACCTGCCAATACTTTCTGTGAGAGCACCTGATGGGAATGTGAAAGTAGGCATCCTTGAGGTCCAGGGAGGCTAACCAATCCCCTGGCCTCAGAGAGGGAAGAATTACTCCCAGAGTCACCATTCTGAATTTTGGCTTGACTAGGTGTTTGTTTATGTATCTTAGGTCTAGGATGGGCCACCACTCCCCTGTCTTTTTTGGGGTAAGGAAGTATCTGGAGTACAGACCCTTGCCCCTGTGTGGAATAGAAACTCTCTCTATGGCTCTGAGAGCCAGCAGAGAGGAAACCTCTGCCTCTAGGGCAATGGTTTTGGAGATTTTGCATGTGGAAAAGACCTTACCCTCAGCTTTGGGAATTTTTTGAAGCTGAGGGCCAGTCCCTGGCTTAGTACCTCCAGGACCCATTTGTCTGAGGTAACAGACTTCCAAGCCTGGAAGTAGTGAGCCAGACTTCCTCCTACTGGAAAAGGGGAGTCGACCTGGGCTGACACATCAGGGTGTCTGCTTGGCAGGAGCCTTAGACTGAGAGGAGGATGCAGTCCTGCTCATCCCCCTTCTGCCTCTCCCTCTGAAGAACCCCCTCTGAGGAAAGGGAGAGGAGGCCTGTGCCTGGTAGAAAGGCCTCTGAAAAGGCCTGCCCCTGCTCCTTGACTGCTGCTTCTGAGGAGCTGCCTGCCTTTCCTTGGTCTGTGCACTCCTGTAGGTGGTCCTGTATTCGTCCATCTTTTTCATGTAATTCTCTGTCTGCTCCACAAACAAAGAATTACCCACCACAGGGAAATCCGTGGCCTTAACCTGGGTGTCCTGTAAGAGGCTAGTACATCTGAGCCAAGCAAATCTCCTAAGAGACACAGATGTAGCCATGACTTGTAATAACACATCATTTGAGTCCACAGCAGCATGAAATTGGATCTTAGATGCCTCCATCCCATCAGCAGCCACCTCCTCCGACTCCTTGGCTATCTGGAGGGAAGCCTGTTTAGCCAGTTCCAGAACAGTATCCTATCTGGACTTCTAGTATCTGACTGTGTAGGCCATATAGTTTGCCTGCCCGAGTCTCAAGGAGGGTGCCAAGTACTGTTTTTTTGGCCATAGCATCCACCTTCCTAGAGTCTTTATCTAGGGGTGTGAAGCCAAAGGTGTATTAGCCTTGTCACAGGCTACAGCCTGCACGACCCCAACATGGCTGCATTGTTGGAACAAGTACTCCGTATCTGAGCCTGACAGCATATACCTCCTGTCCATTCTCTTGTCCACAGGAGGTAATGAATTTGATGTCTGGAGAATTTTTTGTGTCTGTTTCCCAAAAGATTTATGGAGGGGAACAGACAGTCTTTTGGATACTGGGATGTCCATTTCTACATCATCAGGCTCCTTCTTGATCCTCAACAGCTTCAACCAGAGGGAGCTGGAGGGTCTCTGCCACTTTTTTGTAGAACAAATAGTGGGAAGGGGACTCAGAAAGCCTGGGGAAACATTAGAAGGTCTATCTGGGGAGATGTCTGGTTCAATGGGCTCATCCAGGCCTTCCACACCATCATCACCATCATCATCGTAACCTTCCTCCCCCTCCAAATCTGGTTCATGATATTTAGCCGGACAATATTCCGGAATCGGAGGAACCGACCAAACTGAGCACCTACCAAGAGGTGCTGGATCGGACAGAATTGGTTGGAGCGATTCCACAATACTTATCACCTTGGCTATCTCCTCGGCAGTTGGACGTTGCAGTTCTGGATCTGAACCGGATGATTTTCTCTCTTTCTTAGATGGAACCGACCCCTCAGGATCGGCTCTCCTTTTGCCCGAGGAAGTATCGCCCAGGTCAGTGGGCACTCCCTCAGGTTCGGTCGGAACCGAACCGGGCTGGCCATCCAGATCAGTGGACTTTTCGGCCTCCTTTTCCCTAAGCCTACCCAATCTCTTATCCAGGGTTGCCTTCAGGAAATTTACACATTTGGCAGTCTGAATCGAGGTGGTCAAACCCCAGACAATAAACACAGGTGGTGTGAGGGTCTGCCTTAGCAAAGGCATCCCCACACTCACTACAGTGTTGAAACCCAGTGGGCCCAGTTTTTCTCTTGGGTTTCTGAGATGTAGCCATCCTAGAACTAGATAGGTCAGCTGCCAGGTAAATAGAGAATACTGGATGGGCAACTATGCACAACCAGTGTGTTCTGCCACAGAGGCGCTCTGATTCCTTCTGACCTTGAGAGCACATCTCGAGAAGTCTATGGGACTTAGAACCCTGTGGTGGCAGAACACACTGGCTGTGTGTAAAGTTGCTCATCCTGTATTTTTTATAGTGTATAGTATTATGTGAAATGCGCACACAGCAGTTCTTTGGCTTTCAGAATGAGACTGACTTGTGCAGCCTCTAGAGGTTCCAGAATGCTGTTGTACCACAGAAGGGTACTGTCACATTCCATGACTTTTGAACTGTGGTACAACAGCATTTTGAAAGGGATGGAATTCTATACAGAACAATGCTCTACTATACACTATAGCACAGTTTTGCATAGCAAAGCTAATATTATCAAATAACCTTTGTAATGAGCAAAAGGAAAAAATAAAAATACTTCACAGATAAAGTAAGTACAGATTACTTTTAAAAAGTAATATTTTCTGTCTGTTATTTTTTGGTGCTCCTAGCTCTTTAATAGTGAAACATTTATGCTTAGTATGTAAAAGTGAAGCTAGGGAAATTGGTACAGACTCTCTCACCACCTCAGCTGGCTGCCATCTGAATAAGTGAAAATAAAATCCAGTGAATCTAAGGAGCTCTGAATCTGTTTTGTCTGTCTCTGCTGAGTGCATCAGACCCCATATTCTTTTTTTTCAATTTACTCTGTGTTCCCCAGCAGATGCTTCACCCCTGACTGGCCTCATTTCCCGACTACTGCACCACCAAAGGACTTCTAACCCCATGAGTTTGACCCCTTGTAGCAGAACCATCCCGAAGGATGATAATGCCCGGGGTATCCCTATGGCAGGAATGCATGGGCCCAGTAGCTGAGCCAGGAAGTCCTGAGGCACGGGGGGGGTCTCTCTTTAGGTGCAGTTTCCCCTAGGAGGAACACTGTGTGCAATGAAGCCAAGACATCGACCTGTGCACCCACAAGCTGGCATCAGCGTCTGCCCGTCTCTCCACCCAGACCTCGGCAGGCTCAGGTGACCTTACTCCCAGCTCACCATTAGGGGCCAGGCATGCACTGAGCACTGTAACCCTTCCCCTGGAAGAGGAAGGCAGTCCCTTGAATGCTCATTTTGCTCCGCCAGATGGCCCTCCAGCTTCCTGAGTCCGCTTCTGAACCTGGGTTGCTGGCGTCACGAGCAGTTGCAAAACTGCTGTGCCGGCCGGCATAGGCCCCCATATTCAAAGGTTAGCACCAGCATGAACATGGTTAATGCCAGTGCTCTGGTGGGGCCATAGTCAAAGGTCACCCCGAGAACTTCCCAAACCTGGCAGTGCCAAGGCACTACCCATACCTCTGTTACTGTGCAAATGAGGGGGTCCCTCATCTGTACTACACAGCAGGATATTCAGAGGTTTGTGGCAGCAGCTAACAGCCCCCAGAGCGATGCTGTTTACTGCTGCCGAAAACCACATCTTATCTGAGGGCTAAGCCTGTTCCACCACCCCAAAGGTACAGTTTCCCAACCCTTTGCCAAGTGTCTTCCCTCCACCCCAATCACCCTTCCAGCATTTGCAATGCACATTCCTGATGGATTCCCACTCACTGTGACTACCAGTGCAGAGTGGCGGCCAGCACAGCCCTCTGTGCACCTCTTTGGCCTGCCACTATCTGACAGTCACAGACAGATCTGGAGGGAGAGAAGGCAGAGACTGACAGCACAAGGTGAGTCCAGAGGTCAGCAAGGGAGCAGCTTGGTGGTACAGGAGGGGGCAGAAGGAGAATTAAGGAAGAAAGCACGCGAAAGTGAAAGAATGAGACAGCTGGCAGTTTAGAAATGTTGAGGACAGTGAATTGTGTTTTTCTGATCTCTATTACTGAGCTGCAGCTGGGGACTCAGGACCAGGGGAATTCCAAATAATCCAGCTGCTGACAACATCATTTGGTTTCCTACACTCTCCCTGTCACACATTCCTTTTTGTTGACCTGCTGCTCCCAATTACAATGTGTGTGTGTGTGTGTGTTGGGGGTGGGGGTGGCATGTGATGCTGCCAAGCTGAACCCATCACAGTAGAATGAACACCTGGTTTCTCACTGCAAGTCTTTAAGCAAATTGGCAATAGAAAAAGTATTTCTTGTTATTTTCACTTTTCAGATAGAGCTGCTGCATAATAATCCTCTTTGATATAAGAAACAATAATGCTATAACATACCACTCTTTTGTGATTTTCTCACTGCTGCCTTGTGTGCCCCGAGTGTTAAGTGCCACACAGCATTCCATCGGAAACTGTGTGATGTCATCTTGGTTACAGTATGGGTTTTCTTCCTGCTGAAAACAGGCAAATCAAACCCCTTGGTATAAGATCACTAATATTCAGCCATTGTAGAGGGATATCCCATAACACATTTCTTTACATATTTTATTTATTTTTTTATTTTATTCTTTTGGTAACTGGGTAAGGCCCATTAGGCCCACAAGTGCCTGTTTTTAGGGATGACCCAGGAGCACTGCGGTAGTTAAGTGACTTGTTCAGCGTCTCACAGTATGCAAGTGGAGGTTGAGGGAATCAAACCCAGGTCTGCTGGATGTACCAAGCTCATTCACAGCTCATTACTCTAACCTCTAGGCTATACTGCCAACCAAGGAAGATGGTACATAAAGACATTGGGAATGATTTTCAAACAGGTGAGAATGCCGCAAGTCCCGGGTGCAGTGAAGATATAATGCACCATGCTTGCGTCATTCTCCTGGCTGGCGATGATGATTTTCTATCCCATGTGCCAACTGTCGCATGTTAGACCAACTCTTTGTAGTCTAACTTGTGGCACTCCTACCTGGAGGCCTTTTTTTTTTTTTCCACAGAGCTTGTGCTAGATATTTGGTACAAGCTGCCATAAAATAGAAACTGTTGTACCGGTGCCCGAAATTTTAAAATCGGGCGCAGTTGCGGCGAAGGAGTTCGGTACACCGCCAAAACCTAAGTATCGTGGTGCAGGGCTTGGAGCAAATTTCTAATTGGGAGCAGGTAAAAAAAAAAAATCTGCCTAATCTAAACATTTGATTAGATTTTTGTTTTGTTTCTTTATGCTCTTCTGTATTGTTGTGTACATTGCCTTGAACCCCTGGGATAACACACTATGTACAATAAAACTGATTTCATATTGTGAGAAGACCTTGCTAAACAGCAGTTTCCAGTGGGCCCCACAATTGCTGACACAGGCTTTTTTTCCAGTATGAAATATTAAAGTTTAAGGCAGGCCTATTGGTCATGGGGCAGTGAGGCTGGAAAGGAACTGTATCTGAGACCTAACAGGTCTACAGCAATGAAACTCACTGTGGCTGATGGCCTGGAACCCGTTCTTATGTACATCCAAGATTGTACAGTGGATAGCCTAGGATTTTGTACTCTGGACATAACTTTGAAAAGACTGGTGAATGTAACTGCTATCTCCAATAAACAGATTTCAGAAATAAAAAAAAAATATTCACTGATTGGCCCTACATCACCTAACCATGACATTAGTGCCAAGTGGGAGAGATTGCTGTGCCTTTATAAGCACACCAGTATGCAGGAAAATGAATGGATTGGTGGTGTGGCAGACTGAGAAGTCATTGAAGGAGAATTATCGTTTTTGTAATAATCGCTGATTGTGTGCTTTGGGACTGACAACATACTAGCTCATAGCGGTGAGCGAATACCTTATCCTGAATATGTGGACCATTAAATATATCAAACGGATCCTTGGTAAGACCAGGATGGGAAGCGACATGATCAATATGAAGATGGTAGCACTCACATTAAACAAACTTGTAGCACTACTCACCAAGGTATTCAATGCCTCTCTGAGATCTGGCATATACCAGCTCACCCACGCTCCCATCCTCGCCTATGCTGACCCTAACAAGCCCTATGTGCTGCATATGGATGCTAGTCTGCAGGGCCTAGGAGCTGTGCCGTATCAAGACCATGAGGATGGTTTGAGACCAGTGGCTTTTGCCAGCAGGAGCTTGACCCCGTCACCCAGAATGAAACTATCCTGTGGACAAGCTGGAGTTCCTTGCCCTAAAATGGGCCATTGTTGACCAGTTTCATGAGTACCTCTATGGGGCAAAGATACTGGTGAAGACTGACAATAACCCGTTAACCTATGTACAGACTTCAGCTATGCTGGACGAAACTGGGTACCAGTGGCTCTCTGCTTTATCATCCTATGATTATGCCTTTGAATACAGGCAAGGACTGAACCATATTGATGCTGATCTCCTGTCACGAAGGCCAGTCTCCAAGAGTGATTGGGTCAGGTTGTCTGAACCTGACATCCGAGCATTGTGCCAAAAGTTTGATAGAGATGAACAGATGTTTACGGACACAGTGGACTGTTTAGTAGATTGCTTGGGCCGTCCTGATACCTGCACACCGGCTGCGTATTGCCACTTTTCTGCTCTAGATATTAGTGCAACCTCAGTTTGACAATGACAGCATGCAATGGGCTCAATCCCGAGATCCTATGATTCAACCAGCACTTGACGCCCTTCGTGCAGGAAAAGATGTGTCCAAGTTGCGTTCCTCTGATCTGCGAACCACTTTATTGTTTAAAGAAGGCCCCAGGTTGAAGCTGCTTAATCAGTTGTTGTATAGAGAGACAGTATATCGGGGTGGCCAAATAGACAAGCAACAACTTGTCCTGCCAACAGCCTTCAAAGATTTGGTACTGCAGTCCCTCCACAATCTTATGAGCCATCTCGGTATTGATCGGACCCTTTACCTAGTATGATCTCAATTCTACTGGCCCAAGATGGGGGCCGATGTTGAGCACCATGTAAGGACTTGTAGTCGCTGCCTACAGAGAAAAGCCCTGCCTCAGAGGGCTGCCCCACTTGTCAACATTACCATCAGCACCCCAAGGGAACTAGTCTGTATAGACTTCTTGAGTTTAGAACCTGAGCAGCGAAACATTGGCAATGTGTTAGTGGTTACGGACCATTTCACACAGTATGCACAAGCTTTTCCCACCAAAGATCAAAAAGCATCTACCGTGGCCAAGGTACTAGTGGAAAATTTCTTCATCCACTATGGTGCCCCCCAGCGAATTCACTCTGATCAGGGCCAGGACTTTGAGAGTCGGCTAATCAAAGAAATGCTCTCTCTATGAGGGGTGCGAAAGTCAAGAACCACCCCTTGCCACTTGCAGGGGGATCCCCAACCAGAATGCTTTAACTGCACCCTGCTAGACATGCTAGGCACCATCCACCCAAAAGATAAACATAAATGGAGCCAGCAGATCAGCACCTTGGTACATGCATACAATTGCACGAAGAATGATGCTACCGGGTTCTCTCCCTACCACCTCATGTTCGGGAGAGAGGCCCGGCTGCCTGTTGATGTCTGTTTTGGGGTTTCTCCTGATGGGGTCCGAGCTGAAGATTACCTACAATATGTACAAAAACTAAAAGCACAATTGAACCATGCCTATCAACTGGCCCAGACAATGGCTGCCAAAAGAAATCTAGCCAACAAAGAGAGGAATAATAGAAAAGTAAAGGCTCAAGGGCTTAGGCCTGGAGATCGTGTATTGTTGCGAAATTTAGGATTGCATGGTAAACACAAAATTGCTGATTGATGGCACCATCTTCCCCATGTCATAGTTGGAAAGTTGGATGATTTGCCAGTGTACAAGGTGCGCCCAGAGAATAACTCCAAAGCTGTCAAGACCATGCACCGTAACCACTTGCTACCTATTGGTCAAGTTATAATTGAGGCTAAACCTGCTGAGATGGATTCCCCTGGACCAGTGACTCATGCTGCTGCAAGAAAGAAACAGTCAGCCTGCCCCTGTGGTTGCTGATTTAAGACTTCTCCCGCAGCAGGCCCAGAATGATAGTGACTGCCAATCTAACTCGGATGACAGTGAGAGTGATAATGCCTATTACCCCTCATATGAACTGAGTTAGTTGTTTCGTGGAAATCCTATGTTGAATTATGGGGATGAAGCTGGGCCTTCTGGACTGCCTAATGCCCCAGCATCATCTTTGGAGCCAATGCTCCCTGAAGGTGGAATGCAAAGTATCCCGTCTGAGGATGCCGAGTCTTTTGTATGATTTGCCTGAAGGAGAAGGTGATGGTATGAGTCTTTCTGGTGACATGCCAGAACTCTAGAAACACTATGAGAGTGCTGACAACCCCCCTTCAGTGCCAGAGTGTCTTCAAAATGAGCCAAGTGTTGTAGAAACAGAGCAAGGGGCTGACAGTGCTCCCAGCTTGGACATTTCCCTTCATGCAGAGGCACCCCTCACAAGTGATGAAAGCTCCAAGACCATTGCTAAAAGTACAGAGACTGTGGTTGTTCACCACAGAAAGACTGGCCAAGCTGTCAAGCCAGTGGTGCGCTTCAGTTACGATTCCCCTTGGAGGCCAGTGGATTTGCCTCTCAATGTAGTCCACAAAGGTGTTTACGTCTCTCACAGCTCACTGCCCAAATTGAGCTTGACAGCCCATTCCAGGTTACTTGTTTTGCCCTCTCACCATGGTGCCCCTGCCCTATCCAGCCCCAAGTTAGCTGACAGGGAAGGGCCCCCTCTTGCATTGTTTAGAGTACAAGAAATTATTACATGATTCTGTATAGTAATGTTCAATTTACTTGTGTGAAATATGCATAATGTATTGTCAGAATGGAAATGATATAGTGGAGTACATTGAAATGTATAGTAAAGTGACACGTTATGCCAATTGATGAATCAGATAGTACTTGTCTAGCATGCTAATGGTATAAATATCTTGTATATGTTGCATTTTCAGTGTTATGATGGTACAGACTTGACGCGGATGCCACGTTTTCCCAGGCAGGGAAGGGTGTAACCCCCCTATAAATGGAGGTTCCCAAAAAGTCTTCCTTGAGCTTGCCTAAATGCTCACTGCCGTGCTGGTGTCCTGTGTTTTAGCAGTTTAAATGTGATTACTAGAGCCTGTATAGCCTCTGTGTACTGTCTCTTTAAGAGCTGCCTAATTGCAACTTAAGTAATCTGAGAGGGAGCTCTGTTGAAAGATGTAACTATTTACTGAAAATCATTTAGAGTGATAATGATAATGTAGTTCATCTAACCTGCCTTCTTTGTAGCAAGGACTGTTTTGTTTGTCTCCACTATCTTGGTCCTACTGCAAATTGGACCAATCAGCAGGGACCCTGGTTTTCCATTTTTAACCGTAACACCAGTAACAATCACGGAATCCTGCTTGGTTTGTGGATTTTGAATTCTTGTACCGGTGCCTCACGGAAATTGCATGTCACTGCACAGAATCTCTAAGATTTCAGTATCTTTTCAAATTTTTTTTATTTTCTCATTCTATGTCCCCTTCTCACAGCATCGGTATCCCCTAGCTTCACCCCCAGGTAATGCTCAGGAGCTCCTGTGGGCCTGCCCCTATCCTGCCTGGGTTGTACTCCCCCCAGGTGGGGAGGGAGGGGACCCTAGGTCACCCCTTCACACTCCCTTAGTGTGTGTCAGGCAGCCCAGTGGGTCCCTCATGGAGCCTGGTTATGAAGTCTGGGATACCTGGGTCCCTTCTGCCAGTGGCCGATGTGGGGTGATTGTTCCTGGTTTTCTGGTCTCTGTCCCTGAGGGCACTGGCACTAGAGATCCAAGGAGGTAGGTCACATAGAGACATGCAACTGCTCCAGATCCTGGCTAGCGTCCTCCCCTCCTGATCACTCTGCAGCACCACTGCACCACAACCCGTGGTCACACTGGTGGTGGTAAAGAAGCAGGACCTGCAGCCCACCCTCCCCGGAGGAGGAGAGCAGTACCCCAGGTGCTCGATCCTACTCCCCTGGCCAGACCTCCGGCAACTCGAGTTTGCTTCTGACCCTGGGTCACTGGCATTGCAAGCAATAGTGCTACTGCAGCGCCAGGGCCGACCCAGATTTCAGCATCTTAAAATGAATGCTGCTGTGCTTTGCATTCTTTCTGCTTTGCTGCGTATAGAAACAGTAAGGAAATCACCCGCACTGCTTTGTTGTAATCAGCCATTCAGTTTAACCACCCATGCCTAGTGGTTAGAGTAACAAATGGTGATTGAACTGGGTACATCCAGCAGACTTGGGTTTGAGTCCCACAACCTCCACTTGCATCCAAGCAAGTCACTTAACCTCCCAAGTGCTTCTAGGTCACTCCTTAAAACAGACAGTTCTGCCTAGTGAACCTTACCTGCTTTACAACGAATATAAAAAAAAAAATACCAATATATGTTTACTACATCATAGAATAGTAGTCAGGGTACCATGTAATTTACTTGAGTTTTACTTGGGCTGCAATGATTTTGTATAAGTAAAGATAAATATTCAGATACGTTTTATAAGCTTGTTTTTAGATTTTAGTCAGGTTTTTATTATATTCTTTGCATATAAACATCTAGGTTGTAGATTGCTAAACGCAGGATCACTGTTACCAATTAACTTATTCAAATGTATAATCCAAAATCCTCAGTTGTTTGAATGAAAACTAGTCTGAATGAAAGTTATGTTCACAAAGAAGAAACTGCCTTACTGCTTATGAAAAGACTTCACAGTTAGCACCCCATTTAGGTGAATTGGATAATTTGCATCTTTTCTCCCACCTGCTGGTTCTGTCTCTGTGATAACAACATGTGTTCTGATAGACTGCTTCAACTAAAAGCAAATGTTAAGTATTTAAGAGGTCTTATGTTTGGCCAGTGGATTTTGAAAGCACATTCAATGACATACAGAAGGTAAGACCCCAGGGGCTGTATGATGCTGGTGGGCAGAGTGGTGCTCAATTCACATCTGAACAAAGACATGAAAACTGGGAGACACCCTTTTCATGGACACCAAGTAGAAAAAAAAAAAAAAGCATCCACATGTCTCGGAGATGCACGAATCCATTTGAAGGTCCTCCACTAATCACTTGTGGATTTGTTAGGTGAAAACACTGTATTTCATAGAAGCAAATTCAAGCAGTTTTTTTTTTTTGTTCCTCCTACCCCCTGGCCATCCACTCCTTCAGGCCTGCCAAGGCCCCCTATCACCGCTGCTGAGTCCCGACCACAATCCACTGACCCTTACTGCTGTGCTACCAGGTAACCCAAAGTAACCCTTCATTAAGTGGGCCCCTACCCCTGTGGGAGGCTACCAGGGGAGGAGAATTGCCCCAAAGAGCTTCCTGTGTATCCTGAGCATGTCGGGAGTCAGAACGGACACATGTCTGGGGCTTCTGGTGTATGGAGGGACCAGCAGCCATCCTTTGGTTGGTCAGCAGGTGTTTTCCCATTTTCTTGGGAGTGTAACAGGCTACATGATGTCAAGGCACAAGCCGACATCTGTCACAATCCTCCCGCAGTGAGGACTGACGTGTTGTCATGCCTCTGGCCTCCACCATGGGCCAGCAAATGCTGAGCCGTGAACCCACCCTCCCTCTCAGGAGAAGGGGAGTGGTCGTTGGACACTCAAGCCTTCACCCACCAGCTGGCCCTCCAACACCCAAGTCTGTTCCCTAACCTTGGTCAGCGGTGTCACAGGCAGATATCTAGTTCAGGCAGTTAAATTATAGATAGGAAAAGATAAAGGTAGTCCACCTTAGCGATGATGGTTCAGATTAATTCACATCTGAGTTCTAACAAGCAAAGAGACCAAGTCATTTGTAATGTATGCATGTGGGGTGTGAGTGTTGAAAGGGGATCATAGTGCTGTTACTACTGCCATCACCCCAGAGGGTTGTGTACTGCATTGTTGCTTCTGCCATCACCACTGGTGGATGGGGAATGTAGGCCTGCTGCCGTCCCACCTGAGGGATGGGGGCCATAGTGCTGATACTGTCATCACACATGAGGAATGATGACCGTAGTACTGCTGCCATCACACCTAAGGGATGGGGACCATAGTGCTGCTGCTTCTGTCACACCAGAGGGATGGGGGCTGTAGTGCTGCTTCCATCACACCTTAGGGACGGGGGCTGTAGTGTTGCTGCTGCCATCGCATCTTGTACCTAAAATAACTTTAAATTGGTACAAGGATGGAAGGATGTGCAATAGTGGAGGTCAAAATTGCTAAAATGCATGTTAGAGTTGAAAATTGTTACATAAAGTACACAAAACCAAACACCGGTAAAACCGGATTTTGACTTAGCAGACACCGGTGACAATACCGTTTTTTACAATGTGCAAAACGGAATATGCCCTTTCTCAATCCTGGTAAACCAGTGTCCCTACCAATCAGTACTGGTGGGACCTAAAATGTAGCCGGACTACAGGAGCTGTCTGAATTCAAAATCTGTAGGAACTGTAGTTTGAACTGTTTGTGCCTTTTTTGCAACTGAAGGGGGAGCTCTTGCTTTGACTGAGCCAAATCAGCCAACCAAATCTTTTGGCTCTTGTGGAAGTCTCGGGCTGCTTGCAGTTTTCAGTTAGATCCAAGCTGGAAGCTGAACAAGAAGGAGCTGAAGTGATTCTGAGCAGCTGTAATGAGTTGATTCACACGGGAGAACTCTGAAAAGGCTACATTTTTGGCTTACATGTCAGTGTGCTGCTCCTGAGGGGGAGAGAAGAGAATTATTTTGGACTAAATCCAAGTTTGTGTGACTAAAGAAAGCTACTGAAGTGGGCCAGGCTCAACCTGAAGGAGACTGAAGATTTTGCTGAATGCGATCGGCCTGTCAGGAGTTCCAGCTACCCCTAAGCTCCCAGTGTGTGCAGAGACTTTGCGATTGTGACCGAGGAGTGATTTGCCTGGTACAGTAGAATTTCCTTACATGTAAATGTGCTATGAGCTGCTAGTGGGTCGTGAGTTAGTCCCCCACTGTGTGAACTGTGTTCTGCTTACTGGAAGCTGTATCCAGTCCAAAATGGACTGCATCCGAATTTATCTCTATGCGGTCTGAGCCTTGCCAGACTGGCCCAGCCAGACTACCCACTATGCAGAGAAGCCATCGACGACAGACCTGCCTGGGGATCAGCCCCCTGCTCCACACTTGAACAGGAATGATGCCTCTGCGACTCATGTGTGCCCTGCTTCTCCTGGCATTCCAGATCAACCACCTGCAGTCTTGATTTTCGTCCAGCCTGTGTCCAGTCTTGGGTATCGTGAGTAAATACCAGGGTAGCTCCCTGCAATAACAGTTTAATCTGACTGTGTAATCTGATTGTCTTGTTGTTTTGTTTCCTTTATGAACTGAGCCCTCTGGCTCCAGATTAAAAATACTGTGTACTGTGCATGTTGTGTTTTCCATCACAGAGCCCCAACCAACTGCGACGCCGGCCAACCCCGGGCAAGAGTCCTGGCTAGCCCATCTCTTCTCCACCTGGGTACCCAGAGGTGTGACTGTGTGGGGGGACTCAAAGCGCATGTGTAACTGCTTGATTGATATAACCTTTATGCTAATTAACCTGATTTTGCCCCTTCTTCGTTCAAGTCCCCCGAATAAATCAGAACTAACTTTTTCTGCATGTAATCTGACCGTGGTTCCAGTTTGTGCCCCAAGTACTGTACTGTTACTATTTGCTGTGCATAACCTTGTTTTACAGGGGGTCCCCAGGGTTGAGCCAGAGGAACCAGCCCTAGTGGTAAGTGCAAACAGTGTGGGTACTTGTGTGGTGTACCAGGGGTATTGTGAAAGTGATTATTGTACAGTGTTCAGGCCATTAGAGTGGGAAGAGCGGGGTTACAGTGTCCCAGAGGGCTGTGCCAAGGTTTGCTTGACCACTACTCACCCTGATCTCCGGGTGGAGGCACCCGGTTCAAAACTCAGGCCCCTCAACCTGCTACTAGCCAAGCAGGCAGGGGTAGTAGCCCTTGGGATAGCGCCACCTAGGGGTTACATATACATGTTAAGCACTTTTAGTCTCTCTTTGTATGGCTTCTGTTGCAGACTCTGCATGATTTTAGTTGCCCTCCTCTGGACTGTTTCCATCCTGTTTATGTCCCTGTGGAGAGATGGGGTCTCCAGAACTGTACGCAGTACTCCAGATGGGGTCTCACCAACTGTCTGTACAGAGGGATAAAAAATTCCCGTTTTCTACTGGTGATGCCTCTCTCTCTATACATCCTAGTATCCCCCAGCCCTCCTTTCTGCCTTTTCACATTGCTTATCTACCTCAAGGTCATCTGATATGATTACCCCTAGGTCCCTTTCCATTTGTGTTGTTGTTAGTACCCCCGATTGTGTACTCTTCCCCTGGGTTTTTGTTCCCCAGGTGCATTACTTTGAACTTTTTTGCACTGAACCTAAGCTGCTATATTTTTGACCATTCCTCCAATTTTGCTAAGTCCCTTCTCATCCTTTGCACCCCTTCTTGTGCATCAGCCCTGTTGCAGATCTTTGTGTCATCTGCAAAGAGGCATACTTTGCCTTTCAGCCCCTCTGCAATGTCACCTATAAAGACAGTAAAGAGGACTGGTCCCAGTACTGAATCCTGTGGTATCCCACTAGTAACCCCCCTTTCTTCACAGCGCACTCCATTTACTATTATCCTCTGGGTCCCGTTGTCCAGCCAGATTGTTACCCAGGCTACCACCCTGGGACTCACTGCCAGGCTGGCTAGCTTATTTGTTAATCTTCTGTGTGGGACTGTGTCAAATGCCTTGCTAAAGTCTAGGTAGGCCATATCCACAGCCTCTCCCTGGTCTATTACTTTGGTTGCCCAGTTAAAGAACTCCATTAGATTCGTCTGACGTGACCTTCCATGCAGTGAATCCATGCTGCCTTGGGTCCTGTGCTCCACTGGCCTCTAGGTACTCAAGAATTCTTTCTTTCAGAAGTGTTTCCATTAATTTCCCTACCACTGAGGTCAAACTAACAGGTCTGTAGTTTCCTGCCTCTGCCTTGCTCCCACATTGGTGAAGAGGAATCACATCCACCCTCCTCCAGTCCTCCGGTAGCACACCATCTTCCCATGGTTTGTTAAAAAGGGTAGTCAGTGGTGTCACTAGTTCTCCCCTTAGTTTTTTCAGAATTCTGGGGTGAATCCCATCAGGCCTCATTGCTTTGCCCAATTTAGGAGTTCCTTCATGACCCTTTCTTCTGTGAATGGACTGGTATCGACACCCTTGTCCAGAGTGCTTTTACTGTTTGGTTTAGGTACTTCCCCCTCTTCTTCTTTTGTGAATACTGAGCAAAAATATTTGTTCAGTATCCTGCCTTTTCACAGTCACTCTCTGCCCACCCATGCTCCCCTTTTGTAAGCCTCATTAACCCTCCCTTGGTCTTCCTTTGCTCCTTGATGTACCTATAAAAGGTTTTATTCCCCTTAACCGAGTCTATCTTTTTCTCGGTTTGGGCCTTCACTATTCTGACTGCCTTCTCTGCTTCCTTCTGCTTTAACTGATACAGTTCTCTGTCCTGCTCCTTCAGCGATTCTTTGTACTTCCTGAATGTTGTCTTTTCCTCCCTAACCTTCCCTGCCACCTCCTTTGAGAACCATAGTGTTTTTTTACTTCATTTTGTTTTATTTGCTTCACACAGAGGCTTGTTGCCTCTGTGATGGCAGTTTTGATTATTCCCCATTGTTCTTCCACCCCTCCTTCCTGCTGATTTGCTAGTGCATTCCTTAAGCACTCACCCATTTTGGCAAAATCAGCCCTCCTAAAGTCCAACATCTTTGCCTTTGTATGGCTTGATTGTACTGCTGTGTTCATAATGAACCATACTGTTCCATGGTCGCTAGTTCCCAGATGGCTACCCACTTCTAAATCTGCGACCTTCTCCCCATCTCCATTTGATAGTACCAAGACTAAGATTGCTCCCTCTCAAGTGGGTTCCAATACTAGTTGTCTAAGGCATGCCCCCTGCAGGGCATCGAGAATGACCCTGCTCTTGGATGTGGCTGCAGAAAATGCACTTCAGTTAACATATGGCATATTCAGGCCCCCATCAACAATATCTCCCCTTTTTCTGCCATTCTAAGGATACCTTTTATCATTTCCTTGTCCATTTCCTCCCCTGAGATGGGGGTCTGTATACAACCCTCATGTGGATTGTGGTGCCATGGCCTGTCTCCAAGTTGACCCACAGTGCCTCCTCTCCTCCCCTCCCCGTTTACCCTTTTGTTCTGTTGCTTTGATTCCTTCCCTTATGTAGAGAGTTACTCCTCCTCTTCCTTTACCCTCCCTGTCCCTCCTGTAGATAGTGTATCCTGGTATGTTTACATCCCAGTCATGATTCTGTGTGTACCAAGTTTGTGACTGCCTTGATATCCAGATATTCTTCTTCCATCAAGGCCACTCGTTTAGGAAGCTTGTTACCCAGACTATGAGCATTGATACTCATTACTCTTCATTTTTTTATGGCTTTACCTCTTGTAGCCCCACCCCTGCCCTTACTGAGTTTGGCTTCTCCATTTACTCCTGTCCTGCTCCTTACTTGACCCTTCTATCTTGGTGTTTACCTTGCTAACTACCCTGTTTTGTAGGGGGAGGCTGGGAATTCCCTGCTTTTTATCAGTGCCTCCCCCTTGGCTAGTTTATAAGCTTGCCAATGAAGCATTTAAACTGATCACCCAGGAGACTGGTTCCCTTCCTAGACAGGTGCAGACCATCATGCCAGTATAGGCGGATATTCCTCTAGGTGGAACCCCAGTCTCCAGTGAAGCCAAAACCCTGTGCGCCACACCAGTTTTCAACCATTCATTGAATTGCATGGTGCGGAGTACCTTTGCCTCACTCATGCCATAGACAGGCGGCACCTCTGAGAAGGATACTGTATGAGTTACTTGTCCAAGGCCCCTCCCCAGCTTCACAAACTCCTCTTGCACTGCTCTAATTCCATGCCCAGCCAAGTCATTTGTCCCTACCTGGACAATGACGTCCAGCTCAGCCTCCCGTGCAGTTGCCCTCGTGATCCTGAGAATTTGCTTCCTGTTCCTCCAAGCCATGGTGCCAGGCAGGCACCTTACTTCACTTTCTCTTGCCCCCCCCAAGTTCTATGCCCCTAATAACCGAGTCAGGAGCTGCTTCTTTTCCCTGTGGTGTCCTGTGCCACCTTCCTGTGGGCCTCCCTTGTGATGGTTGCCAGCAACCTCCTCTGTCTCCACTGCAGGTGCCTCCATAGGGGAACTGTGCTCATCAGAATGGCGTATGGATTGTGGAGTGGTACAACTGAAGGGATGTGCCTCTGTTCCACCACCCTCACCTTCCCTGAGCCCACTGTGGTCTAACCGCTGCTCTTTCCTGGCAAACTGAGGCAGAGGTGGTGGCCCTGGTGTTCCTTGGCTGGGGGAGGTTCCCCTACTCCTGTCCAGTTTGGCCTGGAGACAGGCAATTTCCTCCCTCAGAGCAGAGAGTTGCCTGCAAATGTAGCAGCATCTCAGTCTCCAGGAAGTCTCCCAGAAGACTGCTGCCCCACAGCCAGTGAATTGCACTACTCCCCACGTGTCTGTCTTCTTTCCTGTTTGTCCTGTGCAAATCTTTTTTTGTATAGTTAGTGTGTGCACTTTCACCATCAATGCAGTGTGCTGTGCTGGTAAGGATATTTTTATTTTGTTAGAGAATCGGAATTACAACCTTTGAGCTAGAAGCTCATTTACAATCAATCAATATATATCTTTATTCTGCTAGGCGAAACACCATTGAGACAAGCTCATTTACAAGATGGACCTGGGAGCAGTACAAAATCCTTGAGGCTAAGCATATATACAAAACATAAATAGGACAACACAGCAATCATACAGGCATAAACAAGGCAAAAAATATATGAAATATGTGGCAGGCTGGGAGACAATAACAGGCTACATTTATTAGGCTTATGAAGGACGATAATACAACACATATGAATAGAGAATACATGGCTTCAGTTGTGATATGTACAGGCAAGCAGAAGGCTGTAGTTTATACAATTCAGTACAATCTGATATAACTGAGATACAATGCGATAAACAGAAAGACCAAGGGCGAATGCCATGTAACTGTAGGATGACAGGTCAATCTGATTTAAGTACAGCGTGCTAGGGTGTACGGCCCACTCATGCTAGGGTTAAGAGGACTGAATCACTGAGCATGCTGGGTAGAGGCGGCACTGGAGGAAGGGGGTAAGATAGAGAATAAGAATGGGCAGTTAAACAATAGTAGTGGTAAGACAGCAGAAAAGAGATAAGGGAGGAGGGTACATAAGGGCGGAGGAGGGTACATAAGGGCAGGTGAGGGCAATCAGGAAGGGGGAAGGGAAGGGAAAAGGGATATAGAGAAGAGGGAGGCTGGGGTTGAATGTGGATAGGAGGTGATGTAAATGACAGAAGTCAGTATATCTTAGGTCGTTAGCCTAGTAAACAGAGGCCTGAAAGTGTATAAGCAGTATGATAGGCGATTTAGCCACAGAAATGTTACTTCCCTCATTTGAGGCAGTGACAGACCTCGGAGAAGGTCTTCAGGAAAATGGCTTTAAAATCAGGAGAGAGTTACAGGGGAAGTGAGTCTTAGGGAATTTTGTATCTTATTCCAGAGCACTGGTCCTCGTCAAACAAAGGGTGGGGACAGTTACATGAGTTGGGAAAATCAGAGCTGCGAACAGGCATTGTCATATACGTATTAAAAACACATTTACAGACAGAGTACAGGGGATTGGGTAAGAGAAACAGAGGCACACAATATATCAGTCTTTATACAAGTACATGGGAGCAATCCAACACTGACATTACACATAAGTGCTAACAGAGGCATGTTGTAAACGCAGTCAGTGCACTGATTTCTGTATGAATAAGTGCTAACAGTAAAGTTAGGCACTCACAAAATAGCAGCTATTAGGCCTAGTTGCAGGTTAAAGGAAGCCAGTTTTAGAAATATCTAGAGAAACAGTAGTGGGCAATAGCTAAGAGAGATGGGGGATATGACATAGAAATATAGAAACATAGAAGTTGATGGCAGATAAGGACCGTAAGGCCCGTCCCGTCTGCCCATTTCTTTTTCTACCTTATGAATGTGCTATTGGCCTTTGCTCTGTCAATGGCCTATCTATTCATACTCATCTGTATTGCTCCCTTATGCCTATCTCATGCCTGTTTGAAGCCCTGCACTGTATTCATATCCACCATTTCCTGAGGTAGGCCGTTCCATGCATCCACCACTCTTTCTGTGAAAAAGAACTTTCTCACATTACCCCTTAATCAGCCTCCCTCTAATCTCATTCTGTGTCCTCTTGTCCCGCTATTTTTCTTATATTGAAACATGCTAGACTCTTTCACCTTGCTAATGCCCTTAAGGTGTTTGAATGTTTCAATCATATCAACTATCTCCCTCCTTTGCTCTAGGGTATACATATTGAGCTCAGCCAATCTGTCCTCAAATGTTTTCTGATGTAGTCCCTACACCATTTTGGTTGCCCTTCTCTGGACTGCCTTAATTTGGTTAATGTCCTTGTGAAGGTGTGGCCTCCAGTACTGCACACAGTTCTCCAGATGGTGCCTAACCAGTGTCTTGTAAAGAGGGATTATTACCTCCCTCTTCCAATTTGTGATACCCCTACTAATAGACCCCAACATCCCTCTAGCTTTACCTACTGCTTTAGTGGTCTGCTTGGATGATTTCAGGTCATCGATGAAGACGACCAAGTCTCTTTCTTCCCTTGTGACTACCAGCAACTCCCCTCCCAGCTTATAGGTGGCTTCAGGGTTTCTCTTTCCTATGTGCATGATCTTGCACTTCTTTGCTTAAACCCCAGTTGCCACTCTTCTGAACATTTTGCTAGTTTATCCAGATATCTTCTCATTCTGCCCACCCTATCTGGATCATCTACTCTGTTGCAGATCTTGGTGTCATCTGCAAACAGACAAACCTTACCCTCCAGTCCATCTGCAATGTCTCTGATGAAGATATTGAAGAGGACTGGCCCCAGGACTGATCCCTGAGGTATCCCACTTGTGACTTGCATCTTTTCTGACTGTATACCGTTAACCACCACTCTCTGTTTTCTGCCCGTCAACCAGTTTGCCACTCAGTTGACCAACATCTGACCCACCCCGAGCCTACCCAGCTTATTAATCAATCTTCTATGTGGAACAGAATCGAAAGCTTTGCTGAAGTCAAGGTAGGCAACATCAACTGCTCCCCCTTGGTCCACCACTCTGGTTACCCAGTCAATGAAATCTCCGAGATTAGTTTGACAGGATCTTCCTTTTGTAAACCCATGCTGTCTTGCATCCTGTGCTCCTATGGATTACGGGTGTTGCACTATCCTTTCCTTAAGGAGTGTCTCCATAATCTTGCCCACTACTGAGGTAAGACTGACTGGTTTGTAGTTCTCTGCCTCCTCCCTGCTACCACTCTTGTGGAGCGGGATCACATGAGCCATTCTCCAGTCTTCTGGGACCTCTCGTGTACTCAGACTCACTAAACAGTTCTGATAATAGCTCTGCTAATTCCACCTTTACCTCCTTTAGTACCCTGGGATGTATGCCATCAGGTCCCATTGCCTTGTCCACCCTGAGCTTATCGAGCTCTTGTAGGACCTTTTCTTTTGTGAAGGGACTAGTACACACCTCCCCCCCCCCCGTGTCCATGGTGCTGAGCTGCGGGCCCTGCCCTACCTTCTTTTCAGTAAATACTGAGCAGAAGTATCTATTTAGGATAGATGCTTTCACATGGTCCTTCTCCTCACACGCCCCCTTATCCCCTTTGATCTTAGCAATACCCCCTCTGAACTTTCTCCTTTCACTAATGTAGCTATAGAAAGTCTTGTCACCTTCTTTTACTGTTCGTGCTAGTGTTTCCTTGGTTTGGGCCTTTGCCTGCCTTACTGTCTTCCCAGCTTCCCTTAGGGAAGTTTGGTATGCCTCCCTATCTTCATCCTGCTGCGTTCCCTTATATTTTCTGAAGGCCAGCCTTTCGGCTCTAACCTTTTCTGCTACTGTGCTTGAGAACCAAAGTGGTTTCCTTCTTCTTTTGCACTTCCTTTTCTCACTAACACAATGGGATGTTGCTTCAAGTATTGCATCTTTAATACTTGCCCACTTTGCCTGTACCCCCTCACCTGTATTTCCTTTTGCCAGGGCTAGCTTAACTCTGTTGGCCATCTTATCAAAGTCGGCTCCTCTGAAGTCCCATATTTTTGCCTTGTAATGGGATGATTTTGTTCTAGTGGCCAAATTGAACCATACCATGTGATGGTCACTGTCACCCAGGTGACCTATCTGGAGATCTGCGATCCTTTCCCTGTTAGTCAGTATTAGATCTAGGATAGCCCTGTCTCTTGTGGGTTGGTGTATCAGTTGTTTGAGGCCCTCCCCCTGCAGGGAATCCACCATGGGTCTAGTTCTGGCAGATGTCCTTGCTGGTATTGATCAATCTGTATCTGGCATGTTGAAGTCTCCCATTATCAGAACCCCACCTTTAGCTGTCATGTTTTGTATATCTTCTAACAGTAACATGTCTATGTTTCTCCCGGTCTGGAGGCCTGTACACAACCCCAGTTCATATGGCTGTCCCATTTCCTGTTTCCAGGGTGACCCACAGTTCTTCTGGTTCCTTATGTGTATTCTGAATTTCTGTAGCTTTGATATTTTCATTGACATAAAGGGTCACTCCACCCCCCTTTTTGCACCTCGGTCTCTTCTGAACAGTACATAGTCAGGTACTGAAGTCTCCCAAGTGTGGTTACTGGTAAACCATGTCTCACTAATGGCTACTATGTCCAGTTTAGCCTCTATCATTATTGCTTGCAGGTCTGGGATCTTTGTTTCCCAGACTGCGAGCGTTTGTGTAAATGATTTTCCATTGGCCAGATTTCGGTGTGTTAGTTGTTGGGCAAGGTCCGGCGTTTCCCCCTGTGCGTCGGACGAGGAGCCAGACCTTTTTCTTTATCTGGCGATGCAAATGAACTACAAACATACTGAACTCCTGTTTGACCACTAGCTGAGGGGGGCAGGGGTGTTCTTCTCATTCAACGTATGGGATGCTGCACCCCTCTCCCCATTTGCTAGTTAAAATATTCTGCAAAGACGTCAAACTTCTGCTCCAATGCACCAACTCCCTCCTTAGTCAGATGCAGTCCATCAAATTTAAAGAGTTTTCGCTCCCAAAACTGTTGCCAGTTCCCTACAAATTTGTGTCCTTTTTCCTGGCACCAGCCCTTGAGCCACATGTTTAGCTCCCCATCTCCCCTTCTCTGACCTTCCGTCCATCTGTCCCCCTCTCCCAGACTGGCAGGATCTCAGAGAAGGAGATGGCGGATGAAATAGATGATAGTTTGTCGCCTAGCCTGGTCAGGTGTTCCTTGGTCTCCACAACTGACTGGCTGGCGAGATCGTTAGTCCCTGTGTGTACCAGGATGGAAATGTGTTCTCCTGCTTCCTGAACAATTTTAGCAATCAGTCAGTGTCTCTCCATGCTGATGTACCTGGAAGACATGTGACCATTACCCCTGGCTGGAGATACGTATCAACTCCCCAAATCACGGAGTCCCCTATGATCAGAAGTTTTTTTGGATTTCCTTTTTGCTTTTTTTGTTTTGGTTCCTGTTTTGGATGAGTTTTGTTGTGCTAGCTCCTGTGTTGCAGTGTCCTGCTCTGCAGTGTCCTCTGCCCCTTTGTTTGATTTCAGAGATAGAGGCAGATAACTGTTTGTAGTTTTTATATGGTTTGTGGAGGTGATATGTTGGAGAGCACCGAGTGATGGGGCAACCGATTTGTCCCTCCTAACCACCTGCCAACCTCCTGGACCAACTACCCTCTGCAGTTGAGGTGATTCTGTTGGATGTTGGGGAAATGGTGGGTGGTTCTTATAATATATTTTCTCTTTAATATGCAATTTGAGGTGCACAGTCTCTGCTCATGCTGCCTGGAGCTGAGCCCTTAGATCTCCAATGGCCCAGCATGTAGGACAATGTCCTAAATCCTGTAAAACTGCCCTTCTGAAAAGTGTTCCACAGTACCTGCAGTTAATGATATCCATTCCAGATAAGTTGTTGGGTTTATAACCTGGTCAGAGTAATTAGAAGGAAGACAATGAAAGCAAAAGTTTTATTTTGTATTTTGTTTGTTTGTTTTTGTATAACTTGTTATAACAAGTTAAAGTACCAGTGCCCCTGTAAATGAGGTCACTGTGTGGATACCCCTCTGATCCGCCCCTTCCTGCTTTGCTACAGGAAATGTCATAACTGTGCTACCCTATAAAAGGAGTGTAGTGTAGTGTGGGGTGGTTGGGCCCTTCCCCTGCCGAAAACGAAGAACCACGGACGAAAGAAACAAGGCGGTAAGAGCAGAAACAATCAGCCAGCAACAAATGCAGTAGCCCTGAAAGCTTATCCTAATGATAGATAAAACTGTAAAACCTTTAAAGCACCACCTGTAATAATTTCACAGAAGATATACCCCATAAGAAACACTTTGCTACAGAGAAAAATAAAGCAGTAACAGAAGACATACCTTGCAAAAGACGATTTGAATCAGAAGATTACAGCAGTAATCTGTAGGCACACCCTGTAACAATGCAGCAGAAGGTATACCCAGCAACAATTAGAATCAGAGAAAACAAAGCAATAAAATGTTAGCAACAAACAGTAACAATCCCTACGAGTACAAAATAAAAATAACACACAGTAAATCTACCTAGGCAAAAGAAGCCTTAATCCTTATCCTTGCTCTGGTAAGGTTCTTTGCTCTGTCCTTTCAAGCAACTTAGAAGAAAAGAGCTCAGATGAAGCTATGTGCCTTGGCCAGCAAACCTAGTCTTCCACCTCTGACTGTTGTATGCCCCTTGCCCTCTTGACGAAATGACATCAAAACCCGTGGTATAAAGGAAAAGAAACCTGGTGGGGGGGGGGGGGCCTCAGACGTGCCTTCCAGAAACCATCAGCTACAAGCTCTGACCCACCACTACGATGAGTGTTGACTTTCCTTACAGCAAGACAACCTGCACAACAATTTAACAGAGAAAATACCCAGTAAAACAAATGATCAGAGAAAAATCAAGCAGTTCAGCCCAACACAGATAAGCTTCCCCTGACTCAATACAACCTGGTGTTGTGTGCTCCGAAAGCAGTCAGGAGAACACAGCTTCCCCACCCGAGGCTCTGTCTGGGTTCAAATACACAAACTGCAGGCTTTGCTATGATGACACCTCAGTCACCAGTAAATTATTTAAAAATAGTTTGATGCAAACTGTCACAAAATACTAGCAGACAATCCAGCTACCCAAAAGGGAAAACCAAATATACAGCATTTCAGTCCTTCTGAAGTTACAAGATAAGCAGTTATGCAAACTCCCTTATTGATCAAAAACTAAATAAATAAATACAAAAATAATAATACCAAATGTAAGAGTTAAAATAAGTTACTCATCCCCCAGATTTGAGCAAGAGTGAGATCTGTTGCAGATTTCTAGTCCAATATAGTGTCTCCCACACAGCTTTCAGTTGTTTTCAAAGCAGCAACTTGTTCCAACTTCAAGCAGATGGGCCTTCAGTCTGAAACTAACACACCAGTAGTTTATAGTAATCTGATCAATTCTGGAAGACTCCACCCAGGACAATTGGCTGACAGTGGCTATGATGCAAGCCTCCCTGACCCAATGCAACACTTGATGCTCTGAAAGTAATCAGGGGAACACAGCTTCCCCCACCTGAGGCCCTGTCTGGGTTCAGATACACACACTGCAGGCTTTGCTATGACAACTCGTCAGCTGCCAGGCAGAAGAATCTAGGGATTATAATCGCAAATGACCTTAAAGTGGGGACACAGTGCACCAAAGCAGTGGGCAAGGCTAACAGGATAATAGAATGATGGTGTACATAGGGAGAGGGATAACCAGCAGGAGGGGAGGTGAGGTGCTGATACTATTTTACAGCTCCATGGTGAGGTCACACCAGGAATATGGGGTACAGTTCTGGAGGCCTCATCTAAGCAAGGACACAGATGGCATGGAAAGGGTGCAGAGAAGGGCCACTAAAATGATGCATGGGCTAAGACGGGTGGCATATGAGGAGAGGTTGAAGGAACTGGATTTGTATCCTCTGGAAATAAGAAGGGAAAGAGAGGACACAGGTGAGGGTAGAAAAGGACTGCCAGGCCCACCTAGTCTGCCCACTTTGCCTAATTATCTGCTAGGACATGCCCCCCCCCCCATCTTCGTCAGTTCCTTGTGTCTGTCCCATGCTCTTCTGAATCCTCCCACTTGTTTCTCCAATGAACTCCTCAGGGAGCCTATTCCAATTATCCACCTCTGTGAAATAGTACTTCCTAATGTTCCTCTTGACCGGTCCCCCCACAATCTGCAATCCATGGCCCCTAGTCCTCCAATTTCCTTTCAGCTGGAAGATGCTCTCCACTGGCACTTGGTTTATACCTTTTAGGTACTTGAAAGTCTCAATCATGTCCTTTCTTTCCCTCCTCTGCTCCAATTCAATTCCCTTAACCTTTCCTCGTAGGATAGGTGGCAGAGCCCTTTTACCATCTTTGTTGCCCTCCTCTGAACAGCCTCCCAACATCCTTTCTGAGATACGCCTCCAGAACTGGACCCCATATTCCAGATGCAGCCTAAAAAGATGGGATTATAAGTAAGCATTAATCACTGAGACAGGAAGCATTTCCCAGGAATTAATGCATGGTTGGGGTGAACAAGGCTGAAGGCCGAGTGTTTTCTACCCCAACCATGCATTAATTCCTGGGAAATGCCTCCTGTCGAGGAGATTAATGCACTAGTAACATGGCAAGTGCAACGTGGGAATTCCTCAGATCAGTGATGTGACTAGCGGAACTACTGAGGTCGTTAACGATGCTTTCGCTGACTGTGAACACTACAACAGTACTGCTGCCCACATTAACACTGTTCTCACCTGCGTTCACAGTCTCCCTCAGCACTCTAAAGCTGTAGTTTACAAGCAGAACGTATAGGTCAGACACAGGCACCACTGTGCTCCCTACCTCCCATGGTATTGTGATTGCTGTGCCACCTATATGTCAGGTTCCGAGTTTCACTGAGGCGCGGTCCTGAAGTCGCCAGCCACATTCTATGATACTGCGTGTAACCCCTAGGTGGCACTATCCCAAGGGCTACTACCCCTGCCTGCTTGGCTAGTAGCGGATTAAGGGGCCTGGGTAATGAAATGGGTGCCTCCACTCAGAGGCCAGGGTTGTCAGTGGTCAAGCTAACCTGGGCACAGCCCTCTGGGATGCTGTAACCCCCTCTTTCCCCTCTAGTGGCCTGAACAATATACAATAATTACTTTCACAATGACCCTTATTCACCAGGCAATTACCCACACTCTTTGCACTTACCACCAGGGCTGGTTCCTCTAGCTTGACCCTGGGGACCCCCTGTAAAACAAGGTTAAGCACAGCAAACAACAACAACAGTACAATACTCTTGGCACAAACTGGAACCACAGTCAGGTTAAATGCAAACAAAGTTAAATCTGATTTATTCAGGGGACTTGAACAAGGAAGGGGCGTAATCAGGTTGATTTGCTTAAAAGCTATATTAATCAGACAGTTATGCATGCAGTTCAGGGTCCCTGCACAGTCACACACTCTGGGTACCCAGATAGGAAACTGGTGGGCTAGCCAGGAACGTTGCAGCTGGTCGGGGCCCTGTGATGGAAGAAAGCAACATGCACAACACACTATTTGTAATCCGGAGCCGGAGGGCTCAGTTCGTGAAAGAAAAGGCAACAAGACAACACTTTTATATTTAGTTGTTGTTGCAGGGAGCTACCCTGATGTTTACTCATGGTACCCAATACGGGACACAGGCAGGATGAAATAGAGACTGCAGGCTGTTGAGCTGGAGTGCCTGGAGAAGCAGGACCCACACGAATCACCGAGATGTTTTTCCTGTTCAAGGCGTGGAGCAGGGCGCTGATCCCAGGGCCGGTCTCTCGATGACTTTCTCTGCATAGCAGGTATTCTAGCTGGGCCAGGCAAATGGAAATGGATACGGATTCGGTCCGTGGAGCTGGATACAGCCTCCAGCAAGCAAAACACAGTTCAGACACACAGTGGGGAACCAAATCACGACCCACTATAAGCACACAGCACATTCACATGTAAAGAAATTCCACTGTACCAGGCAAATGGCTCTCCGATTGCAATTACAGAGTCTCTGCACAATCCGGGAGTTCAGAGGTAGCTGGAAGTCCTGACAGGCCGATCGCATTCAGCAAATCATCGGTCGTCTTCAGGTTAAAGCCTGGTCACAATTCAGTGGCTTATTTCGCTCTCTAAATTCGGATTCAGTCTGAAAAAGCACAAGTTCCCTCTCAGGAACAGCAGGTAGGCATGCAGACCAAACCCAGGCCTTTCCACAGTTCTCCCGCACGAATCCACTGTGGATTGCTGCTTGAACTATCTCGAGCTGTTACTTCTTCACTTCCCAACTCAGATCTAACTGAAACTGCAAGCAGTGTGGGATTTTCCCCCAAGATCCAAAAAGTTCAGTTGGCTGATCTGTCAGTCACAACAAGGGCTCGCTCCCCCTCCAGGTTATTTTAGGTGCCAAAAGCCCAAAACTACAATTCCTACAAGTTTTGGCCCCACCAAGCCCCTGTAGGCAGGCTCCATTTTACAGTCCCAAATCTACTGATTGGCCCATTCTGACAGTCCAGGACCAAGATGATGGAAACAAACAGAACTGTCCATACTGCAAAGAAGACAGGTTACAACAAACTGCAATGTTATTACTATTCTAACAAATGATCAGCAAACAAGTACATCTTCTAACAGAGCTCCCTCTCAGATTAATTATGACTGCAATCCAGGCAGCTCTTAAAGAGACAGTACACAGAGGCTATACAGGTACTCTCTGGCAATACATTTAAACTGCTAAAACGCAGGACACTAGCCTGGCAGTGAGCATTTAAGCAAGCTCAACAAAGACTTTTTGGGAACCCCCATTTGTAGGGGGGTTACACCCCTTCCTGCCTGGAGAAAACTTCGTGTCCGCATCAAGTCTGTACCATCATGCATCAGTTAACATAAACTTATTACTTTACTATACATGTTTACTACACTTCACAATACTATATCCATAATGACAATGCTTATGCACATTTCATACATGCGTCCACTATGATTAACATACTTATACTATCACAATACTGATTCATGTTATAACTTTCTGTACATTAAACAATATAGGAGGGGGCCCTTCCCTATCAGCTAACTTGGGGCTAGATGGGGCAGGGGCACCATACTGAAAAGGAAGAACAATCAACCGGGAATTGGCCATTAAGCTCAGTTTGGGCAGTGAGCTTGGCAAGACGTAAACCACTTTGTGAACCACATTGAGAGGCAAATCCACTGGCCTCCCAGGGGAATCATAACTAAAGCATAGTACTGGCTTGACAGCTCGGCCAGTCTTTCTGGGGGGAGCAGCCACAGTCTCTGTACTTTCAGCACTAACGTTGGACCTTTCATCACTTGTGAGGGGTGCCTCTGCATGGATGGGAATGTCCAAACTGGAAGCACCGTCAACTCCTTGCTCTGTAGGCTCTGTTTCTACAACACTTTGCTCATTATTATCCTCTGACAAAGGCCCAGGTTGCTCATTTTGATGAGGCTCTAGCACAATTAGGCTTTGCGGCAGTGAAGTGGGGCTGTCAACACTGTCACATTGCTCTTCAGGTTCTGGTGTGTTACTAGAGAAACTCAGACCATCAGCTCCTTCTTCAGGCAATTCACACAGTTCCACAAAATAGAGTCTGCAACCTCAGATGTGATGCTTTGCACCTCACTTTCAGGGAGCACTGGCTCCAAGGACAAAGCTGGGGGGGGGTTAGGCAGTCCAGATGGCCCAGCTTCATCCCCACAATTAGTCATAGGGTTATCTCGAAACAGCTGACTCAATTCATAGGAGGGGTAATAGGCATTGTCACACTCACTATCGTCAGAGGTGGACTGACAATCACTATCATTCTGGGCCTGCTGCAGGGGAAACCTTAACTCTAACTACTGGGGTAGGTTGACTGTCTTTTTTGCAGCAGCATGAGGCAATGTCTGCTGGCTCAGCTTCGATAATAACTTGGCTGATAGGCAGCAAGTGGTTAGGCTGCATGGGCTTGACAGTTTTGGAGTTATTCTCTGGGCGTACCTTGTATACTGGTAGATCATTCAACTTTCCAACTACTACATGAGGAAGATGGTGCCACCTATCAGCAATTTTGTGTTTGCCATGTAGTCCCAAATTGCATAACAACACATGGTCTCCGGGCTCTAGCTCTTGAGCCTTTACTTTCTTGTTGTGCCTCTCTTTGTTGGCGAGATTTCTTTTAGCAGCCATTGTCTGGGCCAGTTGATATGCATGGTTCAATTGAGCTTTCAGTTTCTGTACATACTGCAGGTAGTTTTCAGCTCGAACCACATCTGGAGAGACCCAAAACTGACATCAACTGGCAGGCGGGCCTCCCTCCCAAACATAAGGCAGTAGGGGGAGAACCCAGTAGCGTCATTTCTGGTGCAATTGTACGCATGTACCAAGGTGCTAATCTGCTGGCTCCACTTATGCTTGTCTTTTGGGTGGAGGGTGCCCAGCATGTCTAGAAGGGTGCAGTTAAAACGTTCTGGTTGAAGGTCCCCCTGTGGATGATAAGGGGTGGTTCTTGACTTCTGCACCCCCACAGAGAGCATTTCTTTGATTAGCCTACTTTCAAAGTTTCTGCCTTGGTCAGAGTGGATCCGCTGGGGGGCACCATATTGGACGAAGAATTTTTCCACTAGCACCTTGGCCACGGTAGATGCTTTTTAATCTTTAGTTGGAAAAGCTTGTGCATACTGTGTGAAAAGATCCGTAACCACTAACACATTGCCAGTCTTCCGTTGATCAGGTTCTAAACACAAAAAAACTATGCAGACCAGTTCCATGGAGGGCTGGTAGTGATATTGACAAGGGGCAGCCCTCTGAAGCAGGGCTATTATTTGGAGGCAATGACTACAAGTCTTTACATGGTGCTCAACATCGGCCCCCATCTTGGGCCAGTAGAAAGAGATCGTACCAGGTCGAGAGTCCTGTCAATACCAAGGTGCCCCATGTGATTGTGGAGGGACCTCAGTACCAAGTGTTTAAAGGCCGTGGGCAGGACCAATTGTTGTTTGTCTACTTGACCACTACGATCCACTGTCTCTCTGTATAACAACTGATTGAGTAACTTCAACTTGGGGCCTTCTTTAAACAATAGGGCAGTTCGCAAGTCAGGGGAATGCAACTTAGACACATCTTTGTCCGAACGCAGGGCATCAAGTAGGGGTTGAATCATAGGATCTTGGGACTGAGCTCACTGAATACTGTCATTGTCAAGTTGAGATAATGCACTAATATCTAGAGCAGAGAAATGGCAATACGCAGCCGGTATGCAGGTATCAGGAGCGCCCAAGCAATCTACTAGACAGTCCACTGTGTCCGCAAACATCTGTTCATCTCTGTCAAACTTTTGGCACAATGCTCGGATGTCAGGTTCAGACAACCTGACCCAATCACTCTTGGAGACTGGCCTTCGTGACAGGGTGTCAGCATCAATATGGTTCAGTTTGGCCTGTATTCAACAGCATAATCATAGGTTGATAAAACAGAGAACCACCGGTGTCCAGTGGCATCCAACTTCACTGAAATCTGTACATAGGTTAACGGGTTGTCGGTCTTCACCAATATCTTTGCCCCATATAGGTTCTCATGAAACTGGTCAAAAATGGTCCATTTTAGGGCAAGGAACTCCAGCTTGTGCACAGGATAGTTTCGTTCTGATGGGGTCAAGCTCCTGCTGGCAAAAGTCACTGGTCTCAAACCATCCTCATGGTCTTGATACAGCACAGTTCCTAGGCCCTGCAAACTAGCGTCTGTATGCAGCACATAGGGTTTGGCAGGGCCAACATAGGTGAGGATGGGGGCATGGGTGAGCTGGTATATGACTTTGTGGAAGGCTGCTTCACACGCGGGTGTCCAGCGGGGCCCCAAAAGGTTCACCTGTTCGGAAGCATACTTTCTCAGGTTCTTTGACAGCCCCTTTCTTGTATTTACGGTTGGTAAGGGGGTAACCCTGGGTGAGATTCAGAAGCGGGCAAATCACCTTGGAATATAGTCTTTTATAAACCTGCGGTACTAGCCACAGAACCCCAGGAAACGTTGTAGTTCTTTTAAGTTATGGAGCTGCGGCCAAGTAGTCGGTGACTTGACCTTACTGGGATCAGTTTCTATCCCTTCTGCATGTACTATGTGCCCTACATACTTCACGGAGGTTTGAAAAAAAACTGGCACTTGTCAATGGAGAGCTTGAGGCTGAAGTCTTCCAATCGGTCTAGGACTTTAAACGGTCGGGTCTCCTGCTCCTCTAATGTGCGTCCGGACACAATGACATCATCTATTATTCTGTATGTATATATTACCTATTACTGCTTACAGTAGATTATCTATGTTCACCTGGCTCTTCTGTTACTCTGTACATTGCCCCTCTTGTTGTTATCTACCTTGTTTGGACCTGTATTTTTCATTGTACTCTTCCGGGTTGTACCTGAAAATAGGCATATAACTTGTCTAGTGTACCTACCTGGTCAACAAAAGCTAAATAAATAAATCTAGGTACACTAGGCATTCCAGCAAGTTCATATCTCCCACCGCACGTTCCATCAGTTGCTGAAAGGTGGCTGGGGCACCCAAAATCCCCTGTGGCATTCTCAGGAATTCATAGAATCCAAAAGGACAGATGAAGGTGGTTTTCTCACGGTCCTCCATGGCCATCGGAATCTGGTAATGTCCACTGTGAAGATCCAGTACTGAGAACCATTTGCTCCCATTCGAGAAATCCAGGGCATTCTTGTATATGGGGCATGGTGTATTGATCTGGGACGGTCTGCCAGTTCAGGGTTCGATAAACACACATCCTCGCCGACCCATTCTTCTTACGCATGGCACAACCACAATGTGAGAGGCATATGGGCTCCTTGATTCCTGCATCTCGCCAGCAGTGAGTATTTCCTGCAGGTGTCTCTTCACATCATCTATGTCCACTGGGGTGAGGCATCGGGATCTCTCTCAAAATGGCTGGTCATCATGCAGGTGTATATGATGCTCTGCACCCTGGACACACCCCACGTCCCATTCTTTTAACGAAAACACTTGATCTTTCTGGGCAAGTTTCTTGCTAATCCTAGCCTTCCTTTCAGCTGGCAGTGAGGAATCACCAAAGTCAAATAAGTCTGGGGCCACTCTCTCCTTTTGGCCAGAGTGCTTGTTATTGGGTAATACTGCAGTGTCTGTACCAAAAGTGAACTCTCCGTTTACCTGGACCTCCCGATCGGACATATTTCAAATCTGCACCATCACTCGTTGAGCATAGGCATGGGCACGGGCAGGCAAGATGCTGGGTTTAATCAATAATCCTTCTGGCAACTTTCCATCACCTGGTGCATCCAACATTAATATTCTGTTCTTAATGTTTCTCTTTACGCGGACTTCTCCATGGATTGTGCACTGGGCGTTGGGGGCCAATACCAAGGAGTCAGGTTTCTTTTTCCACACTATCCCCACTGGCTCATTTGGGTCCTTTTCATTGGGTTTCTGTTGCAAGTCATATGCCCTTTTTACTAAGGCTGGAATTCACAGGTCCCATCCAGTCAGTTGCTCTCGTTTCTCATGGCAGAGTTGTGCTAGTCTCCCAAACATGTGGGCGTTTGTTCCAATTAACAGGAGAACCCCATCATACAGTTCAGTGGAGTGGGGGGGGGAGACACACTAGGGCCAGTGTCTCTACTTGCTCCTCTACACCAGTTACAGTTGCAGGAAAAGACAACCAGAGGTGGACATATCCTAGGTAGGGGTAAGACGTCGCTAAGCCCCCACACATGTAGGCCTTCCAGGGATTGTAATGGCACATCAGATAAGTGTTTGTCATACCACTCCTGAAATACAATGGTCACTTGAGACCCACTGTCGAGCACAGCCCGAGTAGGAATACCATTCACGGCCACAGTAGTCGTCATTGAAGGGATCACTATTTTTGACCAGTCTGGAGAGACAACAGCAGGGGCCTGGACAGATGATTTAGCCACAGAAGGGTTTGAGTTAGGATGGCCGAAGCCTTCACTGTGGTCATTTCATGCACCCCTTGACCGCTGACTTGTTTCCCGAAGCTCTCTTTGAAGCCAGTTCACCACTTTCTCCAAGTTCTTCTGAGACTGGCATTTCCTCTTCATTTGGCCATCCTTGCTGCAACTGTAACAAATGACAGGCTCTCGAGGCATCCTTGGGGAAAACATAGCAGGGGATGCTGGAGCATCAATGGGAGGTTGTGATCCGACTTCTGCTGGTAGTATACCATGTCTCAAAAGTTCCTTTAGGGTGGCAGTCAATTCCTTGAGCTCAGCTGAGAAGTCACCCTCAGTAGAGGATGCCTGAGAGTGCACCCCCACCCCCATAACAGTCACGTCCTAACAGGGGCCAGGGTCTCTGTCAGCAGGGGATACCTCAGCGAACGCACCCGGTTGTACTTTTCTGACTTCCTTCAGCAACTCCTACCCCCCATGACGGGACACTTGTAGTGGTCTCCATTTCGGAAGGGCCTTCCGGTGCCATGATCACTTTTGCTGCACTCACCCCATAATTACAATCTCCCTCTTCACCTTCTACCTCCCGGAGTTCTTTTATCAAGTCACAGTAGTCAGGTGGGTTACCTCTCTTATCCTGGAGCCTTAACTGGATGATCTGCGGTTTAGAATGCTTGGCATGTTGCAGTATGTGCTCCAATCTCACACGGTTCAAATCACTGGCGGCTACCCCACCTTTCCGGTAAGCTTTCTGCAGAGCTTTTTCTAGGTGAGTAACATACACAGACAAACTTTCCCCCTTCCATTGTTTGGTACCTTGGAATTTCCACATCAAAGTCTCCCCTGACTCATTGCTCCCAAAATTGCCTTCAAGGGTACAGATAGGTACTTCTGAGCAGATGCATCAGGGTTCATGGATCTCAAAAATGTAATGGCTTCAAGGGCAGGGCCCCTCAAACTTTCTATGATTCTTTTCTGCTTCTCAGTCTCCGCACACTGCCACTCGGGTACCAAGGGGCAACATAGTCAATCCAGGTCTCCCAGTCATCCTCCCCCGGGGGGGGGGTGCCCGAGAAGATTCTCAGCCTTCGATAGGAGTCATGACTAATGGCGGGTACAGATATAGGGGCACAGAAGATGGGGCAGTAACAAGTGCTGGAGTGGGTGGGAGCATTGGGGAAGTAACACCCTCGGGTGGCAGGAATAGTTTCTTAAAGTCCTCTACAGTTTTTCCTTCCTCTAGCAACTTAGCAAATTTCTCCTCAAAAGTCTCAGATAATGGTGGGAGCTCCTCCTCACAAGGGTCTTTACTGTCTTTTATCACTCTCCAGGTGGCTAGGACCCCTTCTGAGGCAAAAGTCTGTGGCACTTTAAAGCTGTCCACGAGGTCACTACATTCTATCAAGGCTATGAAAGTTTGGCCGATCAAATCAGCCTGTCGACCCACCACCACAGGGTTTTTTAAACATTCAACTTTGGAGAGTGCTCCCTCTACAGTGTCCTTACTGGTACTCAGGGAAATATCCAGTATAAGCAGAGTATTTGGGGGGTCGATCTCCTGCCCAGTATACCACCCCACCAAGTGGTGTACAGCCATTTCTACTGGGGTAGCCACTAATCTTTAACAATAATTCGTAATTTTTGGCCACTAGAAGGCACAAAATCCCAGCGGTGAGCCTCCAAGATGTAACCCCTAGATGGTGCTATCCCAAGGGCTACTACCCCTGCCTGCTTGGCGAGTAGCAGGTTAAGGGGCCTGGGTAATGAAACTGGTGCCTCCACCCGGAAGTCAGGGTTGTTAGTGGTCAAGCTAACCTGGGCACAGCCCTCCGGGACACTGTAACCCCCCCTTTCCCTTCTAGTGGCCTGAACAATATACAATAATTATTTTCACAATGACCCTTATTCACCAGGCAATTACCCACACTCTTTGCACTTACCACCAGGGCTGGTTCCCCTAGTTTGACCCTGGGGACCCCCTGTAAAATGAGGTTAAGCACAGAAAATAACAGTACAATACTCTTGGCACAAACTGGAACCACAGTCAGGTTAAATGCAAACAAAGTTAAAACTGATTTATTCAGGGGACTTGGGGTGTAATCAGGTCGATTTGCTTAAAAGCTGTATTAAATCAGACAGTTATGCATGCAGTTCAGAGTCCCTACACAGTCACACACTCTGGGTACCCAAGTAGGAAAACGGTTGGAAAGCCAGGAATGATGCAGCTGATTGAGGGCCTGTGATGGAAGAAAGTAACATGCACAAAACACATTATTTGTAATCCCGAGCCAGAGGGCTCAGTTCATGAAAGAAAAGACAACAAGACAATCAGATGACAACACTTTTAGATTTAGCTGTTGTCACAGGGAGCTACCCTGATGTTTACTCACGACACACAATACTGGACACGGACAGGATGAAATAGAGACTGCAGGCTGTTGAGCTGGAGTGCCCAGAGAAGCAGGGCCCACACGAATCACTGAGGCGTTGTTCCTGTTCAAGCCGTGGAGCAGGGGGCTGATCCCCAGGCTGGTTTCTCATCAATGACTTTCTCAGTGTAGCAGATATTCTGGCTGGCCCAGTGTAGCAGGGCCCAGGCAAACAGAAATGGATACGGATTCAGTCTGTGGAGCTGGATACAGCCTCCAGCAAGCAAAACACAGTTCAGACACACAGTGGGGAACCAAATCACAACCCACTACAAGCACACAGCACATTCACATACAAGGAAATTCCACTGTACCAGGCAAATGGCTCTCTGGTCGCAATTACAGAGTCTCTGCACAATCCGGGAGTTCAGAGGTAGCTGGAAGTCCTGACAGGCCGATCGCATTCAGCAAATCTTCAGTCTTCTTCAGGTTAAAGCCTGGTCACAATTCAGTGGCTTAATTCGCTCTCAAAATTCGGATTCAGTTCGAAAAATGCAGAAGTTCCCTCTCAGGAACAGCAGGCATGCAGGCCAAAGTCAGGCCTTTCCACAGTTCTCCCGCGCGTATCCACTATGGATTGCTGCTCAAACTATATTGAGCTGTTACTTCTTCACTTTCCAACTCAGATCTAACTGAAACTGCAAGCACTGTGGGACTTTCCCCAAGACCCAAAAGGTTCAGTTGGCTGATCTGTCTGTCAGTCACAACAAGGGCTCCTCCCTCCAGGTTATTTTAGGCGCCAAAAGCCCAAAACTACAATTCCTAGAAGTTCTGGCCCCACCAAGCTCCTGTAGGCAGCTCCATTTTACAGTCCCAAATGTATTGATTGGCCCATTCTGACAGTCCAGGATCAAGACGATGGAAACAAACAGAACTGTCCATGCTGCAACGAAGGCAGGTTAGAACAAACTGCAATATTATTACTACTCTTAACAAATGATCAGCAAACAAGTACATCTTCTAACAGAGCTCCCTCTCAGATTAATTATGACTGCAATCCAGGCAGCTCTTAAAGAGACAGTACACAGAGGCTATACAGGCACTCGTTGGCAATACATTTAAACTGTTGCTTTTGTTAGCTTTAAAACACAGCTGTGCATATCTACAGAATTAATGCATGGTTACGTTCGGGTCACGTTACCCCTTTCCTCCAATCAGTGTTTAGTATTTACGTACAACTATTAATGCCATGTTACAAGGGTACTATGGCCTCCTTCCTCCTAGTAGTAATCCCCCTCTCAATGCAGCCCAGCATTCTGCTGCCTCTAGCCACTGTCCTCTCAGTGCTCTGCCACCATCAGGTCTCTCAATATCGAAACATTCAAGTACGTGAAGGGGATCAGTAAAGTAAGGAAGAGCTTATTTACAGGGAAGATAGATACAAGAACTAGGGGCATGGACTGAAGTGTGTGTGTGTGTGTGTGTGTGTGTGGGGGGGGGAGGTTTAGGGGCAATGTTAGGAAGTATTACTTCACAGAGAGAGTGGCCGAGCTCTGGAACAGACTGCCAGAGGCACTGATGAGTGCCAGTACAGTGGAGGGATTCAAGAGAGCCTGGGGCAAACACAGACGGTTGTCAAGGGGAGGATGAGTGGAATCTTGGGGGGCGTAGGTGCCGACTCCAGAGGTGCTGAGGTGCTCATGCACCCACAAAGTTGACTTAAGCACCCTCAATATTTTGAGGGAAGACTGCAAAAAAGCATTACTAGGGAACCTGGCCATAGGAAAAATACTATCTTCTGGCAGTGAGCACCCACAAAGGTTTATAAAAGTTGGCACTCCTGGGGGGGAGGTGTTTAACAGTAGAGGGAAGGAATGGGCAGACTCGAAGGGCCAGAAATGCCCTTTTGTGACATCACATGTCTATGAATCTATGAACATCAGGGGGTTGTGGCCTTTCTGTCACAGATCAGGGGGTTGTGGCTTTTCTGTCACAGGACAGTTGGACGGTTGTGAAAACGGGCATTTTGCTCACAAGTCTTTCAGTATAACGTAAAACAAAACGAATAAAGGTGAAAAGTGGTTTGTCACAGAAGTGTGGGGTATTTGATTCATAAAACCATGCCAAACCTTAGTGTTCGCTAATTCAGACCCTCCCCCATGTTATGACACGTATTGAAATAGCTTTCTGATCCGCTATTTCCAGTTTTTGAGACTTGTCCCTTATTTTTGACTATTTGTCTTAAGTCTTTATGTTGAAGTCTTGTCCCCATTTTATTAGGCAGAATATGGGATGCGACCTATGCCCCCTCCCCAAACAAAAAAAAAAAAAAAAAACACTTTACAATGACAGCTTCTATGGGGAGAGGGCAGTACTCACTGTCTGGCAGTGCTTTCCGGGAATTCAGCTGACTAGAAGACAAAAAAGTGACCGGGAAGGCGCGCGCCTTCTGGCACGCGAAAACGACTGCAGCTGGCAAAGCACGAGCGAGCCGGGGCTGTCGGGGGACAGAGCGAGCGCGGGGGGGCAGCAGCAGCGGCAAGTCCAGCGAGTGTAGGCCAGCGCGAGGCTGACAACGCACGAGGAGACAGGCAGCGTGCGACCGCGGCTCCGTGGGCAGTGAGAGAGCGAGGTTCAGCAGCCTAATCACCGAGCCAGCCTGGCCCAAGGCAGATGCAGCAGGCTAAACGCGTCCGACGGACACCTCTGCCAGCACCTGGATACGTGAGCAACAGGTACGGGAACTCTCCGGCACATAAGTGCATAGAACGTCACTGCGCTGGCACTAGGGAGTGTGGGCATATTTTTCTGCAGTAATTCCAATAGTGCGGGACGCTACTGCATGGGCATCAGGGAGGGAGCACAAGTTGCTGCGCAACTGGTACCTGCCTACTCACCGTACCTCTAAAATCCTGCCTTACAAATCAGGGACAGAGCTTAGAAAAAACAGGGTCAAATGGCCAAAAATCAGGGACGTAGTTTAAAAAAAATGATATCAGCTCAGAAAGCCTACTACAACGTGTGACCAAATATAAAACGCATTTTGCGATAGAAATTCAGACTAACACTAATGTTAAATCCTTAAAGTGAACAAACTACATTATTAAGAGGGACAGAGGACATTTTCAAGGCAAATCACGGAAGTTTCTGAAAATTAGAGACAGTTGAGGGGTATGACACTTAGTATTAGTAATGGAGTAATAATCATGCTCTATGGGTGGGGGGATTTAAACAATATTTTTCCTGGTACTTATGGAATAGTGCCTGCCTGAAAAAGCAGGCTGATTGTTGCTGTCTATCCCCTTGCTAGTTCATGGATGCCCTTTGCGCTAGTACATTAGCAAACTGGTTAGCAAGCACCTGTCAGATTTACAACTAGAGACCTCCTTCCAAAGAACTAACTGCATGTCAGAGATACAGTTAGGAGTTGGCTGACTGACTTGCAAGGAAGCTCTGCCTTCTTATCTACAGGAAGGCTCCAGGTTATTTCTAATACAAGTCAAAAACATTTTACAGTGGGGTTAGCAGACTTAAAGGCTGTGCTCGATAGGAAGGGGATGCACTCTGAGGGTCTGCATGCACAACTACAAGGTACAAAGACACCAGGTGTTCACCAGAACTATGCATTCAGTCCCTGGATTGCCCAAACTGTCATGTGTTATCCTATTCCTAATGCTGTTCTCAAAGTTTTAGTTTTATTTGTTTGTGGGGCTGGAAAGTCAGGTTAGTAGAAAAACTGCAACAGTGTAACGTGGAACAGCTGGCTGATGCATGGGGGGGGGGGCAATCCGGAACAGGAATGGATCTGGAACCGAATTCTAGAACTAACTGGAATTCAGACAGAACACAAAACCAGGCAAGCCCTGTTGATCTAGTGGTCCCCCCCTCCCCCGATGGCACATCACCTTTGAATAGCCCCCTGTCTGGCCCCCGGGGCATCGCAGTTGTGCTGCGCTGCCACTTGCGCCATTGCCTAGCGCAGTCTGAATATCCGTCTCTCTGTATACTTTATTTGTTCTGGTCGCCCATGTAAACAGGTCTTTGGCCCAGGGGCTTTTCCAGATGTTAAACAAACAAATAATTCTGGGTCACCCCTAAAAATGGGACTTTCGGTTTTAGTGGGCCCACTTGGTCACCCCCTCCCCCCAAAAAATACGTCTAAGGTGAGGCCAAGTAGTTATAGTAAAATTGGAGGCTCAGATGAAAACGAGGATGTGACCCCATAGCTCCTAAAGCTCCTAGAATGGGAGTTCCACAGTGCTTGCCATGAAGAAATACAGTATATACCTAGATTGGTCTGTCCAATTATATGTATACATTTGCATACCATGTGTTTTGAGATAACTGGGCAGGTAAAAACTGATATCTCAAGCAAATTGAAACGATATAAAATGGGTCTCAGAAATGCTCCTTTCTGACTGTCTTGCATTAATCTCGGTTGCACTGTCATGTACAGCCTAATCATGGCGCATAAATTCTTTCTTTCAGCATTCCATTCTTTGGCACAGCTGTATGACTGGAATGATGCATTCTGGTTCTGAACCAGCATTCTTAACAGTTGGTGGAAGAACTGTTTTATTAAAGGGGAACTCAAGCCTGTAGCTTAATGGTTAGAGCGCTGGAATAGCATACCAGAGATCTGAGGTTCGAATCCCAGTAGGTCACACTTTTCCTTTCTCATTTCCATCCTTAATCCGTCTTTCGGATGAGACGTTAAACCGAGGTCCCATCTGCCTGGATTGGTGGTAGTTCAGGTGGATGTTAAAGATCCCATGGCACTTATCGAAAAGAGTAGGGGAATTTCCCCGGTGTCCTGGCCAAATTTCCCTCATTCACTAAAAATACCACCAACAGCTTAATCTGGTTCAAGGTCAGTTGGCATTTCATCTGTATCCCCTCTCCGGGTCGTGCCTGAAAATAGGCAGGATTTGTCTAGTGCACTTACCCGATCAACAAAAACTAAATAAAATAAATAATAAAAACATGGGACCTGTAGGTCCAGATTAGGTAAAACGTACCAGTTGTAATGTTTATAAATAACTTACTGAACAGTTATCTCTTCTTTATCTGGTTGATCCTCTGACCCTCTGCCTGCCATTATTATTGGAGTCCCCTGTGGCAAGCCTTTTGATGACACGACTGACTGGCTAAGTTTCTGGGGACTCCTGTGTGTCAGTACGGTTATCAGAAAATAACAGAAGATATACAGCACACATTTGTGCTTCTAACTCTGGTACAGAGGAAAGCGTTTTTTTTCTTGATTGATCAGTACTGTAGCTAGAAGCACAAACATTCGCTGTATATCTTTTATTTTCTTATAACTGTACTGACACATAGGCGTCCCCCACAACTGAACCCATCAGTCACATCATCAAAGGGCTTGTCGCGGTGGACTCTGGAATAATTTTCATTTATTTTTTTGTTGACCGGGTAAGTGCACTAGACAAATCCTGCCTATTTTCAGGCACGACCTGGGGGGGGGATACAGATGAAATGCCAACTGACCTTGAACCAGATTAAGCTGTTGGTGGTATTTTTAGTGAATGAGGGAAATTTGGCCAGGACACCGGGAAATTCTCACTTTTTTCGATAAGTTCGGGATCTTTAACATCCACCTGAACTACCACCAGTCCAGGCAGATGGGACCCGGTTTAACATCTCATCTGAAAGACGGCACTCAGGCGCAGCGCCTCCTCCTCATGCCAAGGCGCCACAGTGTCAGCATGGGATATTAATCCAAGTGCCAGATGTGGGAACTGAACCCACAGCCCTTTGATCTCCCGGCCTCAGAGGCGAGTGTGCTACCTACTGAGCCACTGCTAATGGCAGGTGGAGGGTTACAGGATCAACCAGATAAAGTACTACTTTATTTATAAACAGTACAACTGGTGTGTTTCACCTAATCAGGACAGGACATACAGGTCCTTTGTTTTTGCCTGGGGAATGGTGAGAGTTCTCTTTTAAAAATCACCCTCTTAATGAAGAAGACATCCAAAAGTACACTTCTAACACTTTTCTTTTGAAATCATTTTATTATAATAGCAATAAGGCACTCGAGGGAGTTGTAGTAAAAGTCACTTAATCATTCCCTTGGGACATTATGGTACTTGGCTGCACCTCGTGCCACATTATGCCCCAGAGGGTGATTAAGTTAGTAGTAAGACACAACAGGGTGTACATTACAGGATTTTAATGCATGCCCCAGGGTTGTAGCAAGGCACAAGCTTGTACATCCCAGAAGTCTAGCACCTGACCTTATGTCCCATGAGTATTTCTGTAGTAGTTGGACATTTGCTGCACTTATGTTTTTTACTACTACCTGTTTACTTGTTGCTTCATGGAAAATGCGTTCATTGTATATTGCAAGAATATATTCCCGATACCCTTTCCTCCAGAACGCACCAGGAGATGAGCAACCTGTTGTTCAGTGTGCCTTTCCTGGTGAAACATTTCAATAAATAAAAAAATACAAGGCCAAAGGCCGAATGTCCTAGTGCTCCTGAGAAGTGCATTACAATCATCTGATGCATACACTGGAGGGGCTTATTATACTTCTAAAATGGCTGTAAGTTTTTGGGGGAAGGAAAATGAAATCTGGCACCTGGCCATGCATTTATAGAGATCTGATGCACAGTCAGATGAAGTCTCTCGGCCAATGACATTTTTAGATTTCTTCTAGCTGTAACCTCTAGGTGGCACTATCCTAAGGGCTACTACCCCTGCCTGCGTGACTTGGCGCAGGTTGAGGGGCCTGAGCTCATTGAATGGGTGCCTCCACCTGGAGGAATGGTTCTGGGGTAGCGTAACTGCTGTTGATATAGCCCTCCGGGATGCTATAACTCCCCCACCAACCCGTCTAGTGGCCTAAACAGTATAGCAGCAAAACATTCACATGTACTGTATGGCACTAATGACTTGTTCACACCCCTTGCACTTACCACCAGGACTGGATCCTCTGCAACTGCCCTGAAGACCCCCTGTAAAGTAAGACCTGTAAGGCAACAGTTCAATGGCAGTACAATACCCCCACCAAAAAAGTACACACTAGCCAGCTTAACTGCAAAAAGAACAACATCTGATTTATTCAGGGGGAAGTGAACAGGGGAGGGGCATAAATCTAGTGGATGATTGACAGATCTGATTAATTCTGGCTGAACATGCATGCACAGTGAGTCCCTTGTATATAGTCACACAACCCTGGGTACCCAGTTGTTAAAAGGGCTAGCCTGAAGTGATTCCCGAGGTAGGCCAGCATTGCAGCTGTTGTTAGGGCCCTTAGAAAAGAAAACAGTTAGCATGTACATCAACCCAGGAATTTGTAATCCAGAGCCAGATGGCTCAGGTCATTGTAATTATCATCATAACTTAATTTTTCCATAAAGCACCCTTCCAAAGCTCAGGGCGCCCTTACAATCCAAACAATATTAACACTTACACATAAATTCACAATGATATACGCCATCACATACTCAAAGTGTGAACCCAATAAGGAAACAAATTAAAAGACTGGGACAGTAGTGCTTAGTGCTGGTGCAAAAATGACCCCATTTCTATCAATAACTAGCAAATAATAAAAGGCATTTCCTCCTATAGGCCAGAGAAGGCCTGATTAAAAAGGTGGGTTTTTAAAGATATTTTAAAACCTTCTATGCCCAGGCTATCTCATATCCGGCAGGGTAGAGAATTCCACAGGGTCGGAGCCATAAAAGCATATGCTCTTCCTCCAGATGTCTTCAAACGGACCCTGGGAATTTCTAGTAGTCCCCAAACAAATAAATCAGATGACACACAATGATTACAGCTTTGTTACAGGGAGCTACCCTGTTTGGTACTCAAGCTACCCAGACCAGGAGGCAGGACTGACGAGATGAAGACCTCTCGATGGTGTTCTGGTTTGCCAGGGGAAGCAGGGCCCACACGACTCACCGAGGTAGTCGCTACCTGTTCGATGGTGTTGAGCAGGAAGCCGAATCCCAGAGTGGGTCTTTCGTTGGAAATGTCTCTGCGGTAGGAGTGGCAGTCTAGGCCTAGATAGCAGGGTCCAGACCAGAGCAGACAGTTTGGATTTAGTCCGTGTGAGTGCTGGAGCAGCTTCCAGCGAGCATAACACATTTGATGGTGGGGAACCAAATCAGGACCCACACAGCACATTCAGCACACTTATAAGCAACACAACTTAGTCACAGTTTGGGTAAAGTCCAGCTACAATTTAGCTAAAGTTCTGCGAAAACCTCTCAATCCGTGACTCACTTCTGTACCTGGCAGGCCGATAGCTTCTGGAGCAAGTCTTCGATCCCAAATTCAGGCAATGATCACTCTCTTTCTCTTCAGGCTTCAGATCTCAAAGAAAAGAATTAGATTTAAGTCCAACTTTCACATTCACAGGATTTCTCACTGGAAGATGCGACAGGCAGGCTAGCACTGCCTTCCCATTGATTCTCCCATGCTCCTATACAGGAGCAGCTGCTCGATGGCTCGAGCTGTTCACTCTCCAAACTCCAGCTCACAACTGACTCTGCTGCAGGCAATTCCGGGGATTTCCTCTGAGATCCAAGAGGTTTGGTTGGCTGGGGGAACTGTCTGTCACAGCAAGGGCTCCCCCTCCAGGTCCATTCAGGCGCCAAACCTTAAAAACTACAATTCCTACAGATCTCAATCCCTCAAGACCTCTGGGGACAGTCTCCATTTTAGGTCCCCTGAGATTCGATTGGTCCAGCTCTGGCAGTCCAGAACCAAAATGGTGGCTCTTATGCAAAAAGTCCAAGCTACAAGAGAAAGCAAGTTAAACAAACTTCTGTACTATTATTAAAAAGGCAGATAAACAGTACATGAACACAGTTCCTAACAGAGCTCCCTCTGCACATATAGCAACTGCAGAATGGAGCAGAAATACCACTCGCCTGGCCGGTCACAAGCCCTAAACTACTCGGACCCAGCCCAGACTAATTTCTAACACAGCATAATGACTCTCTTAAAGAGACAGGCACGGAGGCTTTCTCAAGCACTCTCATGCAGACACATATAGCTACTGCAGACACAGGACACCATCCTGACAGTGGGCATTAGGCAGTCCAGGAAGACATTTTAATAAACCCCAATTTGTAGGAGGGTTACATAGCCATTTTATAACAGACTGTTACTCTAACCCCTGGTCATGCCTTATTGTTTAATTACTATCCTTTCATAGTGCAGTATGTCATCCTGACATCTTTCCTTGTTGCACTGTGTCATCGTGCATGCACTCTTTTTTTTTTCCCCATCCACCGTTTATTCTCCTAGGCCATGGTAGGGCAGGCTTCCCTCAGCCAACATCACCACCCCCTTCCCACTGTCCACAGTGCCCTGGCTTACCTGGTGGTGCAGTACCCCCACAGATCCCCCCCCCCCGTGTTGGGGTCAAAGGGGGAGGGCCATCCCCCCGAAGTCCACATCCAGTAGTTGATGCAGGCTCCAGTGATGTGGCAGGTAGAGGTGTGGTGCATGGACTCATTCTCTTCCACATTGCCTTCCATTTTCCACTGCTAGTTTTCTCCCCAGCCCAGAGTCATGACAGCACCTATTAGCTGAGCAGTGGTTTTCATTTATATAAAATCTTGCTTTAACATATACAAAAAAAGGTTTGAAAATGTCCCCCATAGACTACAATGGGGCGCATTTCATTACTTTCCCTGGTTAAACATCATAAATCGTTTGAGTGCGGGAGGTGGGGCGAGTGGACCAGGAAGTGGAAGGGATTGGCTGGCCATCGATTTGGCACAATTTATGATCCTTTCCCTCCCAAAATGGACTATAAAAAAAAAAACACATTTATGGGGGGAAAAGGATTAGCTATAAAGCTCAAAAGCAATAAACATAATGTTGGAAATTGACTTTCCAGCAGAACGGTCAGCACGAAGGGCCACACACACAAGCTTGGCTTGGTCCCAATGTGCACTTTTAAACTAAACAAGATTAATGTTTGTAAGACAGAAAGAAAAACAAGCATTTGTCAATGCCGAATGTTTGCTTGCTGGCATTGGCATTTGGTAGTGTAGGAGTTACAGAGCTGCATAATAGGAATGGCAGTGAAGTATTGAACTGAAGCCAACTCCATCACTACCCTGCAGAGAGTGACAGGCATTGGAGTGTGCCTTTGGGTCATGAGGCATAACGGCCACGCCATTTCACCACACCCTACCCTGCAGACACTGACAAGTGTCACGGTGTGCCTTGGGGTCTTTGGGTCTTATGCTCACCCCATTCCATAAGGAAATATGGTGAGACGGGTGCAGTATAGGAGGATGGGGTGAACTTTGGGGCCAAAGAGTCCAAGGCACACCTAGACGCCTGTTCCTGGCTGCAGGGTGTGGGTGGGGTGGAATGGCATGAGCATTACAGGCGACAATCCCAAGTCACACCCCCTGTTGCCTGTCAGTCTCTACAGGGTGGGGCGTTATGGTTGGAAACCTTAATGCCCCAGGCGTTGGTTGGTATTTTTATTCCAAATTTTCAGTGTGGGTTTTTGTGACCCCCACCTCATGAACAGTGGCAATATCAGTTTGTTAGTTGAAAGCCAATTTTGCACAGCAACTATGGCATTTGGCACCACAGGTGCAAAAACACATTCCGAACAGGATGTGAAAAATGACAGCTGTATAGTTCATGGGGAGGTGTAAAAAATGGCAATGTTGAAAATCTGCAGTGAAAGTATTAAAAAAAATGGTGAAGTCACGAGCGTGCATAGAAACTGCGCAACACACGCCGGTAATGTAATTAGCTTGGGGATTTTATTTTTTTTTTTACAGCAGATTGTCAACACAGGCATTTTGGTACCTCCGCTCATGAACAGTGTCACTGTGATTTTCTTAATGTGTCCCGAACACTGATTTCCCACAGCGACCATGCATTTCTGCGCTGGAAGTGCAAAAACACATTTCGGCCAGGGTGTGAAAAATGACAGCTGTATTTTTCATAAGGAGGTGTAGAAAAATGCCAGTGTTGAAAATCTGGACTGAAAATAGTACAAATTCGTGAACTTATGAGGGTGCGTGGAAACTGCGCAGTGCACGCTCGTTACAGTCATTTTATGGACTTTTGTCACCACATTTTCAACATAGCCATTTTAAGACCTCTGCTCATGAACAGTGTCACTGTGATTTTGTTACTGTGTCCTGAACATTGATTTTGCACACTGATCAGCGCCATTTTGCGCTTATATGCGTGAAAACACATTTTGGGCAAGATGTGAAAATGACAGCTATACTGCTCATAAGGAGGTGTGGTAAAATGGCAATGTTGAAAATCGGGAGTGAAAATATTAAAAATTCACAAAGTTACGAGCGTGCTTAGGAACTGTGCAACGCATGCTCGTCAAACAGTAATTTTTTAGAATTTTTTCACCAAATTTTCAACATAGGGTTTTGGGGGGCCTACCTCATGAACTGTGACACTATCATTTTGTTATTCGGTCTCAAAAGGTAGTTCCATGCAGTGACCACGAAATCACCTTTTGGGACCGAATAACAAAATGACAGTGACTGAATTCATGAGGTGGGGCCCCAAGAACCCCATGCTGAATATTTGATGAAAAAATTCCCCAAAACGGCCGAGATAGGCACCAAAAAAAAAACCCATTTATACCATTATACAGCTTAGTGGCATTTCTTCAGTTCGTGGTTGGCTTTGAAGAGGAAGACGTGTTCCCAGTCCACTGAAGATAGTCGCGCGCTCTGGAGGCAAGTATGGGTTGAGGGGGTCTGGGGAGGTGGGTGGGCACGGGTTGGGGGAAGGGGCAAGACAGGCGACGAGGGACTTTTATTTTATACAGTTTTTTCTTGTCTTATTTAGGAAGACGACATGGGACTTTTGCCACACTGTGGGGTGGGCTCCAAGCGTGGCAGCTGGAAAGTTATTTGGGGGGCAGTGGAGCTGACGGGGGATTAGGCACTCCTGTCAGCCATAAGGACTTTTGCCATGCTGGGATGGGCTCCCAGCATGGCACCTAGAAGTCTGGGGGGGCAATGGAGCCACTGGACTGGGCACCCCCGGTCATACACAGTGTGTACGGGGTGAGGGGAGCACATACACGCCTGGGGTGGGCTCCTAGCATGCTATGTAGTGTTCGGGGGGGGGGACGAACTGTCTACGACAGTTCAGATGCAGTGCTGACTACATGTTACCACCACTGATTGTGGCCGTGTTTTCCTCAGAACTGTACGCCACTGCATCTGAATGGCTGTCACAGACAGCTCAGACATTCATTGGTGCGGTGCAGCCACACCTGCAAAAGGGAGCAGGGCATTGGAAGTGGGGGAGGCACACCTACAAAAATTCATATTGGTGGAACTATGTTACTTGCACATGCGTGCAATCAATGACGCACGCGCACGCGCACACACACACGGCATTCCTTAACCACCGGAGTTGGCATATGGCATTGATAACGGAGTGTCTTGGGGAAGGGGGAACAATGCTGAACAGAATATGTACACCAAGGTATGGAAGTTTCCCCTAGTGAAACCACTGCATCTTCACTGTACAGCACAATGTGACTCACTCCCTCCTCATACAGTGATGTCACCAGCACAGCTCAGTGTCTGCAGTAACACCAGGCTCAGTGTAGAAGCTCTGGTGCACCACACAGTTTTTAGCAGCCCAGAATGCAAAAACTAACTGCAGAGAACATTACAGAAATATAAAACAAGAATCAATGCAGGAAGGGGAATTTTATGCATGAATGTTGAAAGGACCGCAGAAGGTGTTCTTTAATTACAGGCTGATTTACATATGGATGACTCTGGACTGCAAATACTCAGATAAACACAATTGCTCACTCAATTAGCTTTCTAAGGGCTTTCAGACATTAAGAAATCCTGTAGATGACAGTTCCCCTTTCAATTTGCTTTTGATTTACATCCCCTTCCCCTTTATTTAATCCCCAAATAAATAAGATTTGTTATTTGAATCTTAACACTGTCCATGAGCATATTACCAAGTGCCAGTTTATTGTGGGAAGTCAAAAGGTGTATTGTTGTTGTTGAAAGTCATTTCTTACATGTGCGCAGGGTGTATTCCAGAGGGCCAGACCCTGTTGGTAAGTGTGGGTACTATGAGCATATTCTTAGCACTCACCAATAACTGTACCTTTGAATGCAAAGTAAAGTGTGTTATGGTAATCCAGGTGTGGGACCACTGGTTGTGGCAGTGGGTAGGTACAACATTCCGGGTGGTTGTACTAGCTTGATATCAGGCCCTCTTAAAAGTTACTCTAGGTGGCGGTACTGCACAAATAATTCTACTGTTGATATTAAGCCTCTTTTGTTAGCCGAACTAGAACCCAGGCCCCTCAACCTTCATTGTGTGCTGCAGGCAGGGGTGGTAGCCCATTGAGACACGGCATCTGGGTTACATCTTTGGAGGCACCACTGGGATTGCCCGTTTATGAGTTGAGCTCCACTTGGAGTCCACTGCCCACATGGGCAACCTCATGGAGACTAGCACCAGTATGGACAGAGTTTTGAATTTCCCACTGATAAAATGGCTGTGCATTATTTACTTAGTTGGTGTGGGGTAGAAGAGGTTGACCCCCAAAAGCCCTCTTACTCTCGGGTATTCCACTGGGTACTGACAAAGGTACCATAGAGGAAGCCCTGTCTGGAATAAAGTGCCTTGGCTGAGTTGTTGTAAAGAGCCAAAATGTTGATTTAGCTACGCAGACTAACTGCCCTAGTAGTAGAGTGTAGTAATCCAGCGGACATTACGAGGGTGCCCAAAGTCACTGTTTCTGAGGAGTCCCCAGTGGCATGGAAAGTGGTAATCATGTATGGCATGACATCTATACCTGAGGGGTCCCCTAAATCTAAAGGACTAAAATAAAAGCTTTATAAACTGTTATAGGCTGAGGGTCAAACCCTTGAGGACTTGAAAAAATTGCTTGAGACCCATGGAGGTACCCCTCTCTCGGGGCCCCTTACCTGCACCAGCCCCTGTGCCTGCACCAGTACCTGCACCTGTGCCTATACCTCAGTCATTCATGACTCTTACCGCAGATTGCGAATGTTCTCTGGTACCCTTCCCACACCTAATGGGGAAGATGACCTGGAGACATGGATGGACTATGCCTCATTTCTTGTGCAAGAATGGCAGTGTGGGGAGGCTGAGAAACAGAAAAGAATTATGGAGAGCCACGGCTCTGGATGCTGTTTGGGTTTTCTGAGCCACTGATCCAGATCCACTTGCCCAAGAGTATTTTGCCACTTTGGAAGATGTGTTTGGGAGCACAGAATCTGGTGAGGCTCTTTGGTTGAAATTTAAATTTACTCGCCAGTGGCAGGGAGAGCCCTTTTCTGCTTTCCTGGATCGAGTAGAGAGAGCTTTGCAATGAGTGTTCTGCAGGGGAGGTGTGGCTCCCCCAGGATCTGAACCAAATGCGACTGGAGCATATACTAGAGGCTGCTTTCCAGTCTACCACATTAATCCTTAAGCTGCGTTTGGAGAAGAGAGAGACAACTCACCTTCTTACCGAGTATTGATAAAGGAAATCCAGAAAGCCGAACAGAAAGAAGAGGAACATTTGGGATCCTAGCCCTCCTCTGCAGCTGTTGCACACGCCATTGACAGTCCAAGGGTGTGATGCGCGGCCAACAGAGCATAAAGAAACTGTTAATGACTCACAGCAGTTGAAAGACTTGCTAAAAGAAATTAATTAAAAACAAGTGCCCAAGATGCTTTGGAGATTATCAAAGGCCAGACAACAAAAGCAAGTTCTTTTGAAGCACCCAGTAAAGCCCACCTGGCTGTGAGGGGTGCCAGTGCTCAAGTCCCTAGTGGGGAACCCAACAATGACATGCTAAAAGAAATGAGAGAGTTGAGATCCCTTGTAAGTGACCTGGCTCAGTCCTCAAATCAATTCTCATCTTGGAGAAGGCCTGGTGGGTATGAACGTACTTATAGACAGCCAGATGACTCCAAGCCCTACCAGTACAACAGTGTCAAACCTGTTGAAGAGCCTGCTCATTCACGAAACCCTAGACATGGTGTTTTCTGCCACCACTGTGGAGAAGATGGTCATACCAAGAAGACATGCCAGTCTCCTGAAGATTTAAGGAAAGTGACCATTAACTTGGTATCCAGTTTATGATACATAGATTATGTTTGGATTCAGAGGAGATGGGTACTCTAGAATTGGTACAGTCCTTTAAATATCTGGATATCACCTTAGATTCCCACCTCGCCATTGACATCCATGTCACAACTGTGGTCAAGACCCTTCACCAAAAGCTAGGACTACTGTACCGCCTTCAGCCAGCACTGGGTCCAAAGTGTGCCGACAAGAATAGCGTCAGCTAGGAGCATGCAGGAAAAAAGACACACATTTTTATTTTGCGGGGGGGGGGGCTCTACACCCTGTACACCCCGACGTGGGGGACTCTTCCTCCACACACCCCTACTTTAGAATTCTCACTCCAAGGGGGAGTGGATCCTGGGGAACAGTTAAAAATCGTGGGGCCGTGGAATACCGTTTCCATGGCCCCATGTAAAATATTCTAAGTCCAGAGTGCATTGGGAGACCAGGATTAGAACCTTGGTCTCCACTAGTGCTGGCAGAGCTGCTCGACACCTCAGCCCTCCACACCATGGGAGCAGCTTGGCCAGCCTCTTGGATCCTGGTGCTCTTCTTTTTCCTCAGCACCATGGACAGTGACCAGGGGAGCGCTTACAGCAAGCACTGTAAATCCCCACTCGCTGTCCGTGTGAGTGCTTACCAGACTAGCGCTGTGAACTGTGGTGCTATTCTGGTAGTGCTCACTTGACCGTGTACCCCTTTGGCCCTACCCAATTTGCTCCTCCCACCTAGCCATAGTTACTTCCTCCCTTTTCCCTCTTATCTCTTATGGAGCCCCTATTCTCCACTCCTCTCAGGTCTCCCCTCTTGCCAGGCTCAAGCAAACTTACTGCAGGATTGCTCACTTCACCCTCGGTACTAATGCTAGGGAGCACTACTGCTCAGTCCTTGACTCACTTGGCTGGCCTTCCCTTGAAGCTAGACTGCAATACTCCACCCTTCGCTTGACCTTCAAACTAGTTCACACCTTCACTCCTCCCTGCCTCAAGCCTATTGTTCAACGTAAAACTCTGACAAGGTCCCCAAGATCTGCTGGTCTTCCTCTGCTCACAATCCCCAAAACCCACCTTGCGGTGGGGTCAGCATGCCTTTGCCTTTTCTGGGCCCTCTCTCTGGAACTCACTTCCATCTGCTGTCTTGAGCTGCCCTTCCATAGAGTTGTTCAGGCATTCTCTTAACTCCCACCTTGCCTCCTCCCAGTTCTGCACCTGTTTGAGTCCTCCCACCTTAGTCCCTTGCTCACCTCCCTCCTCTTGTTACCCTATCTCATCTGCATCTCTTGCTCCTCCCTCAAGTGCTTTACATGCTCTGCTGTGATGTTTGTGCTACGTATGTTTCAATGTAATTTCTGCATCTTATACAATTGTACTTGCCTCTTTTGTGCCTGTATACACTGGAACTCTTGTAGCTGCTGATTATGTACCTTGTCGCTGTCCTGCTCACTGCTGCTATCACCCCAAAGACAAGACATCAGGCACAAAAGACTCACCATCCTAGAAGGAAAAGAGTAGTTCTCCGCCCCGCCCCAGCTGCTGGAGGTCTGACTTGAGCAAGTAAGAAGGAGATTATTGAGGCATGCAGGAATTTCCTGTCCCAGAACAGGAAGAGCAGGAGCTGTAAGGGCACGGAGGCAGTAGGAAAGTAGGGAGAAAAAAAATTAAATAAACAGAGAGGAAAAAGTAAGCATACAAAACAGTTGAGGGGCCACAAAGAAGACATGATGGGAGTAGTGCAGTGCAGTGGCTGTGGAGCAGCAGTCTTCTGGGAGACGTTCTGGAGGATGCGGTGTTGCAGGCACCTCTCTGGGCTGAACATGGAGGTTGCTCGTCTCCAGGCTGAGTTGACCAGGATTCGGGGGACCGCCTCTCCCACCCAGGGACCACTGCCGCTGCCTCAGAGGTTGCCAAGAACGAAGAGCAGTTGGACCACAGTGGGCTCAGAGAGGGTGAGGGTGGTGGAAAGACGGTGCATCCCTCCAGTTGTACCTCTTCACAATTTGTACGCCATTCTGGCAGAGTGTGGTTCCTCTATGGCAGGGGTTGAAAACATTTTTGTGAGGATGCAAGTCCAGGACTTGTATTCTTTTTGTTCCATAAATCCGTGACAGTCATTGTTAAAAAGATCTACCAAGTTAAGGCTATTCAGTACATATACTGAAGCCTTACCCCTGTGAATAGTAATTGCTGCATATGGTACCAAATTAGCCCTGTAGTTTTCTGGTAAAAATGCTCGTAAAATCTTTCTGACCGGGTTTAGCTTACTTCCCGGTCTCTAATGCCGCCTGTGCTCCACCCCCATGCACAGCCACGTTATGATGCAAAGCCAGGGAGTGTGCGGGAGTGCGCTCCATAATAGCCTATGGGGGACAGCTTTCCAAGTGTTTCTATGTATTACAATGGCCAACTGGTGATCAAGGGCACCGAGCTAAACCCGGTCAGGACGATTTTACGAGTGTTTTTACCGGAAAACTACAGGGCTATTTTTGGCACCATGTATAGCGATTACTATTCACACCTCAACGCACACCCCGATGCCTGTTGGTGTGTGGAGAGTGGGAGGTGGTAGGTGTGTTAACCCCAACGTGGAATTTCCACACTTGTCAGTGTGGAAACAACCCTAACCGATGCATTAATGGAGTTTTGCAAATAATTTCATTTCTTTTGGAAAAGTGTAATATAAATAGTAAATGGTATATGTTGGGAAGGGCCCCACACTCCCATCAAGCTGCCCAGTTGAGCATAATGATGTGTCTGTTGGAGTGCAGACCCTCTGGGCCCTGCGCTCCTACTTACACATAAGTATGGAGCCATACAGCAACCCTGTAAGGCAAGGAACCCTTGTAACACTCTTCTACCTACCCTCACAAAACTACTAGAGCACATAGTCCTCAGTCAGCTCTCCTCCTTCCTATCTGACACTGGATTCTTTACTCTGTTCAAATCAGGATTTCGGAAGTCACATTCTACTACCACTTCTCTGCTAAGACTAACTGAGACCATCTTCTCTGGCTTCGACAAAGGTCATATTACCTCAGCCATCTTTGTCGATCTGGCAAAAGCCTTCGACACTGTCTCGCACCCCCTCCTCCTGAACTGCCTCTCAGACGCTGGTCTTTCTCCTTCTGCCACAAGCTGGTTCAATGCCTACCTGTCTGGCAGGTCCCAATCAGTTAAAATTGCAGACGTCTCCTCTTCCCCTTTGCCAATAACTACTGGTGTACCCCAGGGTTTGGTGCTCGGCCCCATTCTGTTTTCCATTTTCTTAAACTATCTCCCCCTGGTCTGCACTACTTCCAGCATCCACATGTATGCAGATGACAGGGTTCTATATGTATTTGGAACATCGGTCGCTGATGTCACCACCAGGCTCCAGTCTGACTTCTCTAGAGTCCAACACTGGTTTAACTCACATAAACTCTTTAAATGCAAAAAAAAAAAAAACACGTGTCTATGACTTTTGGAACTAGGCAGAGACTTGCTAGGCTAACTACCTTACCCTCTTTCCACACCCTGGATTGGAGAGCTCTGGAGGACTTACCCTCATTCAGGTATCTCTGTGTCTGGCTTGATAGACATCTCAACTTCTCAACACACATTGAGGCAATGGAAAAAAAAAAATAATTAAAATGAATCTCGGTGCCCTATACAGAAACAGCAGCTGTATCCCACTTGCAGCCAGGCGTGAGTTAGTACTGGAGATGATCTTACCAATATTCGACTACTTTAACATACTCTTTGGTGCTGCCCCGCTATCCTCCCTAGCCAAACTGGATTCTCTATAATTCCTTCTGCCGCTTTGCTCTAGACTACCCCTATGTCACCCATCACTGTGACCTTTACCAGTCCCTAAATTTCCTCACCCTTCAAAATCGTTGTATGCTATACGGTGCAAAATTCATCTCGAAATACTGGCTTGGGTCTCCCCCCTCCTACCTCTCCTCCTCACTTAGTAGCCCCCCCAACCGCTACTCACTGAGATCTGGCAACCTACACACCTTTTCTGTCCCCAGCAGATCTACATCGGCTGGCCAAAAAGCTTTTTCACACCATCTTCCAAAACTCTGGAATGCTCTCCCCCCGCAAATTCACCACTCCTCATCACTAGACTCCCTCAATTCAGCTCTGCTCAACTATCTGGTCCCTAACTGCTCTTGCTTTTGACATTCTACTTGTATATTGCTCTCTCCTCACATCCCCTCCGCCCCTCCACCAATTCCCTCTAAATTCCTGGCACTTAATGCATGTGTGTTTGCTATGCATGCTTCCCCGATTTGTTGTATTGAATCATCATGAATCCCGGGTATGATTGCACTGTATTACCTGTACGTATTGACTGTCATTTATTATATGCTGCTGTCTCTGTACTGTACTATACTTTGTTTTTGTATTATTTACTTATGTTGAAATTCCCACTTCCCCCTTCCCCCAGGACATACTGTGAGACGAGCATTAAGTTGCTCAGTGTAACCTTCCTGGTGAAACATTTCAATAAATAAATAAAAATAAATAAACACTAATTTGCCAATATCTCGGGAACCGTAGCAGCTAGAAAAAAAATTCAAGTGTCGTAATCATGAGAGTGAGTAGTTTTTGCAACATCTATGGACCTAATCTGTAACTTGCATCATTTCTGAGATATAGGCACC